>CM054795.1:5000000-10000000 GCA_028984075.1 Pieris mannii | reverse complement strand
CATATGTCAAAATCCTTACCGCCTCACTCTCGACACTGCTAATCAACCCTAAAGTAAATACCTAATATTATTGTTCGTGTGCGCATTGTTGAGGTTGACATCTCCGTTTTCGCTGAAGGCGGGATGCTTGTGCGGGATGCTCTTGTTGCACGACGCGCAGATCTGCACCATTCCTGGAGAAACATTCGTATGATTATTTCATATAACATTCACTTATCTATCTATTTCTGTATATCTAAGCTCACCCTGTGGACTAATAGGGCTCGCGTCGGGGTGGGGTTTGAGGTTATATATGAAAGGGTAGTAGGGTTCTCTCTCCGGGTTGGGACAGCAGTACACCAGCCGGAGTTGCGAACTGGGCGCCGAGACACCGCACACGTAGCACACGAACGTAGCCGTGGTCTGACTGGGTGGACGCTCCAGGGAAGGGGAATGCGCGTGCGCTGCCGACTTATCCCCGCTCGAGGCGAGGCTCAGCGGCGAAGGTGGAAGTAATGAAGGCGGCCGCGTCCGCAGAGTGTATACGCGTTCGTGGGGAGGTACGCCTCGCATCTGAAAACACAAAAAAATATTTATTTAGTACTAGTATCCTTTGGTACTAAGGAACTTAATAGAAACGTCATCAAAATTGAATCCAAATCGTGCTATTATATAATTTACATTTATGACGTTGTCCATAAAAGGTGTGTTAGTAATTTAGTGAATCTTATCAACAATTGTAAATCATGTGTTAAAATTATCATAACAGCCGTCCAAATATTTCAATTATCATTCGATATTGTTTAATCTTTCAGACTTGTGATAATTATTGATAGTGCTTACATTTACTTTTGTTTATCTTAAATTATT
This sequence comes from Pieris mannii, assembly GCA_028984075.1. Lineage (NCBI taxonomy): Eukaryota > Metazoa > Arthropoda > Insecta > Lepidoptera > Pieridae > Pieris > Pieris mannii. The sequence goes on along the minus strand of CM054795.1, from coordinate 9,999,151 downwards.
TCTTGCATAGTGATATGCAATTAAATTATAAACTTTAAATTATATCTTTTGAGGTCGCTGAACTTAATATTATCACTTTAAATGCCTAGCTACCTTTTACCTTAAGTTATTAACCTTTACTTAACATTAGTTTAACGTGACAAAGTGATAACAAAACACTGATGAAATGATTGCATACTTTTTTTAATCATTTTTCATGTATGGATACAAAGGAGTGAATTCTCGGACGCATAGGTGCAAGAGAGATAGATGCGGAGCGGTATCGTAGACGGGTACAACAAGCGTAACGGGACAATGAATCATGCTTTGTCGTGCGTGCAGCCGGCGTAGATTAGACGTTGTCACCTCAATAATTACCAAGTGGCTTTGTGCACTAAACTATGAAGAATTACTAGTACGAGAATAATCGAATCATTTTAATTTTTACAATATGTACTCTAGCATTCTCCACCTCCCAACCCATCCCTTCCTAGTCATTATCAGTCATTCACTACTGGTGTGTACAAATGTTTGAACCATGTAAACTTTTTTTTTTGTAAACTCCTTATTTTGGTAAATAGCCTTAGTTTCCTACTTTTCTTTAGAATAATAGTATGTTGATAACAATTGTTATGATACAATTTCATTTAGGCGTTGTATGAGGGGAGCGCTTCCTTATATGTACTTAGTTCAGAGGCTCCAATATCTGCTAAAACAATGAATTAATATTATCATTACCGCACTTCCTAGCTCGTTTGTTACATTTAGCATATTCTCAGTAGATACTTATACAAGTATTCTATTTAAGACAACAGAAACATTGTAACGAGAATTGCCAATATTCGTAATTGCTCCAATAATGTTAATATCAAGAGTTAACTCGTGATGGATGTAGTGGACATGACACCGTTGTTCGTGGGTTATCGCACGATGTCAAGCTCTGCGATAACCACTATATACGCTTTGATAAAAGTAAGTTCAATTATTGACACGGCCGACCCTGTCGATATGATCACGTCAATAATACGAGCAAGAATTGTGTCTCGAATACGGTGCCTTGTACGAATCTCATTATCTTATCGGTGTACATTAGACGAGGACATCCGATTTTAATATTGTAATCACGATATTGTACTTTGACGCTAAAAACCCAACAAATCTATATAATAATATAATATAATCTAATTAATAATTGGTTACCGATAGTTATTTAGGTTGTAACTTCAAGATATAATATATATTTATTATGTACTATTTATGTAAAATTAGTATGTTGTATGATTAGTATTACTTAAACTTATCAGCGCACGTAATGATCTTCAACCATGTGCGCGGGCGACCCCAGCGGTGGGCTATCACGGGTCAAGTCGCTGAGAACAGACATATACTGTCATTGCAAGAAACATACTTTATTATGTACCCACGAATGCTTTGAATTAATTAAGAACATTGTTCCTAATACTGCCACTAGGTGACACGTTCCTTGGTTGTCGAAACAGGGCGCGTCATTTTAACGGTCGTATGGCAATATAATTATGATGGCTGGATATAAATTTTGTATTATAAATGACTTCTTTAAAACTCTAGTAAGTACTCTAAATAATAATAATGGAAAACTGAAACAAATTTCCCCATTTCCTCTCTGTATTGCCATACTTATTAGTTATTACTATTAGTAAGGATCTGGGGCGCTAACGGAGATCTTGAATTAGCGTTTGTGAACCCCACGGACCAAGAATCTCTACTCTAACGCCCAAACACAATAACCTATCTAAATCCATTTTTGACCATCTGAGATACACATCTTAATCCAAATGTTGTAAAACGTGTGCACATAACTAATCGACGGATTGTAATAGCCATCAATAATTTTTTTGTAAGATTGTCAATTGTCATGGCGTAATGTTTTACAATAATAATGCTAAATAATGCTAAATCTATAGATAACTGTGTTCAGCTTCAGCAGGATCTTAGTAGATTGGAAAACTATTACAAAAAAAATAAACTATCCTTGAATATTGAAAAATGTAGTAAAATTACTTTTACTCGCAAACATAAGAAAATACAATTTTATTATAAATTAAGAGATACAACAATTAAAGAAGTGAATTTAATTAGAGACTTGGGGATACTAATAGATGATAAGATGTGTTTCTCTAATCATATAGATAATATAACAGAAAAAGCATATAAACAACTTGGCTTCGTCAAACGTGTATGCAAATCTTTCAATAACATAAATTGTATAAAATGCCTGTACTTTGCTTTTGTTGTTCATCATTTGTACATTGAAGCAATAGAGAACATTCAAAAAAAGTTCCTTAAGTTTTTAAGTTTTAAGGATTTCCAAAAGTTTAGTAGCTACTTGGATTCCTGCAAGTACTTTGGTATTGAATCCCTTGAATGTAGACGTAAACAATGCGACCTTATATTTTTACATGCTATGTATTTGCAATGGTTTAATTGACTGTCCAGACTTGTTATCGCTTTTACTTTTTAAGACCCCTTCATCACCCAATAGAAGGCAAATCCAATTATTCGAAATTCCTCGTTGTAAGACCAACTATTTACGAAACTCGGTCATGGGATTGATTTGCTCAAAGTTCAGTCTCAGTTCAAACAATTTGTATTAAAAACTTGGCGATTGAAAAGAGTGGCGGAAAGTTTCTTGCCAGTTCTTCTTACCCGCTCTACGCCCTTGACTTGCGAACTGGTTGTAAATGTAAATTTACAGTTAATTTAATTTGTTTTTCTTGACGTTCATAAGTGTACATGTTTACCTATATGAATAAAGATATTTTGATTTGATTTGATTATCGCATACCTACAGATTACAACCTAAATTACCAGCAAATCGATATATTAAATGTGGCTAAAAAATTCTTTAAAAAATATTTAAAAAACTCAGGTATCTTTTACTAATAATGGCTTTGTTTGTTCTTTCATATTAAATATATACATATTTTAATCTACCAATCAATCAATCTTACAACTGTGCTTTGTAAAACTGTGCTTTATATTAGTTTAAATATTAATTAGTAATTACTTCTATTAGACAAAAACAATTAAAGCCCAATAAGTAAATAAAATGTTTTATGAACCCATATAAATGTATTTACCTAAAATATCTAAATAGAACAATAAACTAAAAATAAAATAGTCTTATTAAAATATAAAAAGAAATTAATGTAAACCTGTTATATCAGACTATGCCATCAATGCCACATCTAGTAATAAATCCAATCCGAACATCTATGTTTTTGCTTGGTTGACCGTCGAGTTTATTATGTCTATTTACATTTTTGTTGCTGTCTTTGTTTTGTAAATTTTATATAAGTACCTACATCTGTGCGTTCTAATAATAATTATCAATCTTAGTTTATAATGTTTTCTCAGTAAGCGAATTTTTGTACATAATTCATATGAGAAATAAAGTTATTCTAACCTTAACCTTTTTATGTTTCTGTTTATATGTGTATTCCATTTTGGCTTTTGTGTGTAAACTAATTGTTTGGATATTGTTTAGTGATTAGCTGTAGGAATACTAAATAAAATAAAATTAAAATAAATTAATAAAATGCTCGATTCCAACAGTTAATTATTTTAATAGATTTAAACTTACACAAGTTTTTTAAATAATTAAAAAGCTATTTTATGTTTTAAACATAGATATAGATATATGTATTTTAATATTATTTGTACGGTTTTATTTACTTTATTTGGTTTACAGTGATTAACAAATATGAGTGTAAACTCGGTAAAATGGAACGACAAAGAGGGAAGAGATTGCATTCTATGTGTCGTGAAAAGTGAATTATCTTCGTAGGGTTTGGTTATTGGGATGCAGATAGCAGATCGATCAACTGTCACGGTCTGACAATCCACAATGTCAGATTGTTTTCTTTCTGAGATTGTGGGGCGTAAGGGAACAAATTCAAATTGTAATCCAAAATGTAAATCCGTTTAATGTTTCGCGTGATCTGCGGCCTCTACAGTGGTAAGCGTCATTCAATCGTCCGAGGGATCAAAGACATCCCATTCGGCTAGCTGTTGTCTACAAAATGGCTAGAATCTTATCAGAGATAAGAGTGCGGCTTGGCGAGTAAAACGACCTGCACTGTTTAGGCAACGGAGGCCATTGCCAAGGCAACTTATTCATTAAATGTTAAGTATGTCAATAATGCAAATATAAACTAAAGATTGCAGTTCCCAGGTAGTTTAACTCAGAGCTAAATTTAGTTCGAAACATTACAAATTTCGTTTTATGAGTTTGTTTCATTCTAGGAAATAATGTACACTGGATACGCACAAATATAATTTTTTGTGTTACGATATATCGTAAAATTCTTTATATATACTGCTCAAAACAATTAGCGGAACAAGATTTTTCTCCTTTCTATTGCTTAAACTACAATTACATTTAAATTAACTTGTCCGCTATTTTTTACCTTGTTAATTTCATAGTTACTACAATTAATAAAAAAAATCAATTTTGTATTTTTTTTATTAAAAAAAAATTAAAATGTGCATTGTAGACGAAAAACTAAATGGTGATAAAAAAGGTCCATCAAAGAAATATTCTTATATCGTTTGAATATTCGTCTTTAGTGACTTTCAGTAACGTGTGTGGCCTCCATGAGCCCTAATCACGGCTTGACAACGACGCGGCATGCTTCGTATGATCCTCCGAATATCTTCTTGTGGAATTCGCTCCCATTGTTCAATTAGCTGCTGCAGTGAGCTGCTGCAGTGTTTGAGGTGCAATCGGACGCTTCCGGATGCGCCTGTCAAGCAAGTCCCAAATGTGTTTAATTGGATTTAGATCAAGGCTCATGGAAGGCCACTCCATTACACGGATTTCCTGCTGCCGTAAGTAATCTGACGTGATGGCTGCAGTATGCGGCCTGGCATTATCTTGCATTAAAAATAAAATAAAATCTGGGCCCATACCATATGCTTCGGGCCAAACATGACCTTCGAGCACATTTTCGATGTAAGTTTGAGCACACAAGCGCCCGGGAACAACGACGAGATCTGTGCGCTCGTCCAAACTAACTCCGCCCCAAACCATCACAGAGCCACATCCAAATTTGTCATATTCCTGGACTGCTGCTGCACTGTACCTCTCGCCTGGGCGTCTGTAAACACGGAGACGACCATCGCAACGTGTTACACGGAATCGTGATTCGTCAGTTAAAAGCACTGGCCTCCAATGTCGAAGTTGCCAATTAGCGTGATTTTGCGCGAACTGTCGGCGAACTTGTCTATTTTGAATGCTTAGACGCACAGCCCGAACTGGTCGGCGTGATCTCAAATTGGCTTCCAACAACCTATTTCTTACCGTCTGGTCGGAAATTTCTACACCAGTAGCCGTCCTTAGTGTATTTTGTAGATCTCTTGCAGTTGTGGTGCGGTTACGTAAAGCACAGTTGACGATGTAGCGATCTTGCAAACGTGTAGTTTTTCTCTTTCGACCTTGACCACGCCTTCGTGAGTATCCTAGATCATTTCCAACATAACGCATAGTTCGACCCTCTTCAAGCAAAGCGATAGCTCGGGAGACATGCAATTCAGTCAGATCTGGCATTATGACCTAAACTCACTCGCTTCAATGAATAACAATACTCAAAAGGCTCACTTCAATTTCTTATTAATACTCAAAAGATTGAAAAAAACTACTTAAAATGTGTTTTCTGTGATTAAAAAGTAATGAAAATTCAAAGACGTCACTTTGTTTTTAGGTGTTTCTAGACACACTGCCACTTTATTATAGGACTACTAACCAAAACGCCGATGCTCTTTTGTTTCTTATTTTCTTTCGAAAATGCCTTAACATTATCTAGTGGCCAGTAATAATTAAAACCTTCAGTAAAAAGTTTAGTTCTACTTTAAAGTTTTATTCCCGTAATTGTTTTGAGCAGTATATAAAGAATTTTTGAGATTTAAATAAATTTTGAACGCTATAAATCTATTTCTACTGTCAATGTCAAGTCATCAGTGACCACATCTGCTGAAAACAGCTTGATGAGATCAAGTCTCATCAAGAATTGATGATCTACGTAACGACAATAACGAAACAAATTGGTATAAAGAAATATATGCCCCGCCAACTAATTTCTCCTTAATTAAGCCTACCTTTTTAGTTCCATGTTCGGTTTTCCGGAATAAAAACTTTTAGGTTGTTCTGTAAATGTTTTTTCTTTTTAAACCGAGTTTACGACATAAGTTCGAAGTACAAAAAAATTATCATAAAACGGTTGTATGTATTGTTGTTTCATAAAAAAAAATTGGGGTGGGCCGTTAACATTTAGACGAAAATTGGTGGAGCCATTTCGGGCAGTTTAATTACAAACAACGAGAAACGATAATTTCATATATTCGATTATTATATCATATTATTGCAAGATTAATTAAACTAAAAAATGCAAAATATATACACTAAGATTTTTTCGAAGCAGAAATCGCCAACGAGAAACCATATTAAAAATAAAACCTGGAGAATATGAAATTCATTTAACAATCAGTCATTATTAGCACATTTGGTATCGCTTGTATAAATAACGATAGGTCCGGTATAAACCGGATACCTTACGATACGCTTAAACTAAGAGAGAAAAAACATATTTGTTGCAAATCGTGATAAAAAAACTAGGTTTTAGTGATATGATATCAATATAAGTCATTAATAAAATAATTTGAGCGATCATTATCATGTACAATAGTCCAAATATAACTGATCAAAGGTAAAATGAAAACTATAATATAATGTCACAATGGAGTTTTAGTCTGTGAAGATATCAAATTTATCATATAATAATAATCCAAATAATTTAACAATAAAGCAGACAGATAATATATATTTGACTGATTTCCGTTAACTTTTCGTTTGATGGTAATTGCGAAACCATTGATAACGCTATTAAACGGCTGGATTTTACCAAGTATCAAAATCTATCAGCTTAGCTTGCTTAAGTTGAGTAGTGTTCTTTAGTACTGTTACTACCTTATAAAACTAACTCCGATATCAATAATTGAGAACTCTTTTAAAACTATCAATATTAAAACGGTAATCGACACCACCGCGCGTCCTTCTTAAAAGAATCACATGCTCTGTGCTTTATGTCCACAAAAAATCATTCGATGTGTAGATGCCACATGTACTTAAGGAATTAGTGTCAATAATATTATTTGAATTAAACTTTAACGCCACCTCATTATTCTACGATTATTGCGTATTATTTACATTTGTCGATCTGGCACGAATAGCATTTGTGTAAATATTAAACATTTACCAAAAAATATATATTCTTGGAACTGTTAAACAACTTACGTGGCAGAGTAGTGTTTCGAACAAACAGAAAAATGAACCAATGAAAATTGTAATAACGGCTAGAGCATTTGATAATCGACCGTGGCATGCTTTCATCAGCTGCTGATACGCCTCATTCATGATTATCACTCAAATTAATTTAAAGATAAAATTGCGAATTATAGTTTACACGACCTGACACAGAATACCCATTTATTTTTACAAAATCATTTTACTCGAGCAAAGGTCACGATAAGTTAAATGCGCTGATAACATATCCAGTGTTTAGCAGTTTCAAGTCCCTAGAATCTTATTGCCACCTTTGTGCAGTAGAAATATCGGACCTAAGTATCGGATATAATATAATCGTAATATCAATACTAAGCCTAGTGGGGTATTGCAATGTACTGCGTGCCCCTTTTGTTTTATGATTTAATGTACTTTAAAACGTATCGTAAAAAAAAACTAACACAATAATAACATTATGGACTTATGACAGTCTGATTAAATAAATTATTATTATTGTACGTACGTACGGACGTACACTGTGTATACGTTAACCACGGTCGTTTACGTGATTTAGGCGTTAAAAACACTTTCTTAGTTATGGCAGAAGGACAAGTCACAATGTGCTACTGGATAGTATAGACTAGTCATTGAATAAACATTACATTCACCTAAACAAACACACCAAGGCGTAGAGAATTGCGTAGTCGTCTTGAAATTTCACCGTTCGTAGCATTAATAGAAAAAACAGGTAAACCCTTAATAATGTTTCATTTTTCACCTCGGCCATGAAATTTTCACTATACTTATGAAAAGGGGTTTAATTTTAAAAAGAACTACTAATTAATTTTCAAAAACCAAGACTGTTTACTAATTTGCGTAACCTTTCAAGCGAGCACAAGATTCCCATTTTTATCAAACACCACCTTGAAATATATTTTCCGTTTCATGTCATTTCAATGGAATAATTGTGATTATTATAACGTTTGTACTGTTACTGCATATTTCTTCATTATTGTTTTAAACTCGATTAAATCGAAATAGCCTAGCCTCTATCTTAAAGAGGAATTCTAATAAGCGTGGCCAATTATTATTTAATTTTATTAATACACAATTAAAATGAACGTTTTTTTAAGCTAGCTTTTGCCGTGCAGCACTAGTATGTGGAATCAGCTGCCCATTAAAGTATCTGCGAACCAATTTGAATACGGGTCCTTCAAGAAAAGAGCGTAATAATTGGTAGGCTCTTTTCTTCAAGGCCAGCAACGCGCCCGCGAGCCCTCCGGCATGGGCGGTGGTATCACTTAACATCAGGTGAGCTGTTCGTTTGCTCCCCGTCGTATAAAGATCAGCGTAAGCTCTCCAGTTCCTAACATGGTATAATAAAAGCCAATACGAATAACTGGTGAGATTGTTCTCGTTGTTTAAAGCATTACAGATACGGCGTAAATAGTTACAGATCACTGTCATCTTAACCCACTTAATTGCTGCGATAACAATGTACGCTACAAACAAATACTTTGATAAATAGTGGAATATTCTTTCGTTTATCGACTCAATTATAACATCAGTCTCTCAATTATTACGATCGACGAATTATACTTTATGATTCGGTTAATATAAATTTAATGCATGTAAACAAATTCCCTAACAAAGGATCCTTGTAGAAACAAAGTATTTAAATAAATTTTATACGATTTTAACCAAAACACACACACAATATATTCCATACCTTTCCTATTTTCCCCTCCTTCCCGTACATGGGCATAATATCAAAATCCACTTCGATCCCCATCAATATCCATTTAAAAACACAAAAACCACAAACACTGCACGTTCAACGAACACGTACGTAACTAAGTACTCGCGGCGCAGAGCACGCATGCGTGCACGCTCGATCGCGGCGCTGGGAAAGTGTCACCCGCCGTGGACGACCGATAGCGTTTGGAACGGTTGGACGTAAGATACTGTCTTTGCAAAGCGTAACTCTAATTAAATTCTTTGTTATTCTACAATTGCACCATTTTTATATACCAATAGCTCAGTTAGATGGGAATTGTGAGATTGACTAGGAGCCAAACTTGTCTATGCTTTTTCTAACTCTTCTCTGTAAACTAAAATTGGAAATAAAATTGTTAATCCATAAACGGTTGATAGTGACACGTATTAATTTGAGCCGAAATTCATATTTGAAGAGATAAATTTAAAAATAACTACTTTTGCTAACCTAAATAATGTTGACGCGTCAGGTGTTGGTGCGGACAAGTCATAAGAATTATCTCTCCTGCAGTTGCAATATTTACTCAACTACTTTACGGCTATTCATGGAAGCACGGATGTGCAACGTTATGTGGGAATTTAACTGATGTCGCTTCATTCAAATTTTTCGAAACTTGAGGCTCTCATAAAGGTTTTTTTTATTGTATATGAATTATGATTAATAAATTTTTTTACAAAACCGACGAGGAGATCGAGACCGAGAAACGAACCAGGATACAAAACCTGTTTTTTCAAGTAATAACTTCTTAGTTGTAGTAGCGCTAACCGTATTTCGCTAACTTTCGATAACTCACTGTTTAGTCTGCGTTAGACATTTACTGTTGACAGTGAGCATATAACCTCAAACTAACACTGTTTTTGAAAGTGCTTATAAAAAGATGATCCTTGGTATATTACAGAATTAAATAGCTCACCTTACATTTGTTTAAGTTATCACTTCTGTCAGGCGTCCCGAAACGCACACATCTTTCAATTAGGATTCACCTATTAATTAATATTCATATATTTCCGGTGATCACTACAGTGTTGGCTGGTTCAATATTTTGTTGCCATTTTCGTGATTTGAAAGTTCCCGTACCTAAATAGATCAATAAAAGTGGTGAGCAAATAAGAGGCTATCTCTGACGCATTACTTATGGCAGGTTATCGTCGCCGATCCCGCCCTTGAGGTCGGGCTATCGGCTCCGTCACTTTTATTACTTATATTATGTACTGCTGCTTGCTTTAATCGTGAATTGAAATGGGGATTTGAACCGATCGACAATATTATTAAAACGTGATTTTATTCGCATCAAAAGAATGATTAAATTAAAACCCATGTAAACCCCGTGTGCTGGAAGATAAGGTATTATATTTTTGTCTGTTGTCGAATATTTGCTTCTTCGAAGAAATATTTATAATGAATGTGAGCGAATTTGGATTTTACGATTATAGATCACATACACACATCACATATATTTGGGTTAAGTAACCTCTATAGTCAAAAGAAGTCTATTATAAATGCCTTACGTTATTTCCTAAAACAGAACTTTAAAGACAACTATATGGAGAGAACCAAGATGAAGGAGTAGATGACGTCCTAAAAACCGGTAAATGAAAGAAATAGAAGCGTTCGGATTCTCAATTGGAAAAAGCTGGAGGAGGAAGGCGGCCCGTGAAGGATCAATGGTTATGAACGAAGCTAGGATATTAGGATAACAAGAAGAAAAAAAGTATAAAACAAAACTGTATGTTCAATATTTGTAAAGATTGGAAATAAACGGGCTTAATTACGAGTGCTAATTATTATGAATATTAATGATTGAATGTTATCTTCTTCGACATCAAAAATACATTATAAACTATGTGGGGAGAGAGATATATATAGAATAATGACTTATGAGAAAGCAGGTTTCTCTGATTAAAACCTTTCGACACCAAACTGCGCAGTACTGTAATCCGTCTGTGACGTGGAAGACAATATTGGATCAAGTTATTTCACACATCTAGTACTAACTATTCGCATTTGTTATTTGCCATTCACCACAATGAACAATTTAATATCTCATGTGAACTAAATATATTTTAACGTTTTGATGTCAGAGTCTCAACCCCAATTGAAATAATAAAATTGTTTAACTATTTTAGTGTTTTGGTAGAATGGCGATTAAATTTATTTATTTATTTATTTATGATAAACATAAATTCCAACCATTCATCAGTGGTTCCTGGAGACGTTACAGTTTTATTTATTCAGGCTTTTAGGCCACTTGTATGGATAATTTAAAAGTCCTTGGTATTAAACGGAAGCACGAAAATTTATTAGTTGTGTATATGTCGCAGCCAACTAGCTTAATAAGTCGTTAAATCAACAGCCTAGCCTTTTAGCTAAACGGCGCCGTTTAACTAGCGACCTGCAAGATATTCAGCCGTAGCATTTGTAACAGCATTTAATAAACTGGCAACCTAATGCTTAGGCCATTCGTACGATCAAGTGAACATGAGGCAGAAATAAGGAACACAATTCATCAAAATATCACTTTAAAAATTAAATTGCGCGAGTCAAATTCATATTATTATTGTCACTACACCATTTTACTTGTTGTTTCTCATGAAACTTTGGTAAAGACCATCAAAGTTGTGGTTTGCCGACGCCATAGTGATAGTTTGAGAAATTTTGTTTCGAGTATGAGTGGCAGAAAGTAGAATTAAATTTAACTTAACAGTCAACGGGCTAGGCAAGTAATGAAACGTCATCGACCGAAGTCCTTTGCCTAGCTGTTTGATCAACTGACTAACCATATTTCAGGCCACTAGTTAAACGACGCTGTTTAGTTAAGAGGCTAGGCTGTTAGTTAAGTTTAGTGTAAATACTTAGTAAGCTAATAGGCTAACATACACAATGCGTATTATTGATGAGTAACGAAACAGTCATTTGTGATGTACGGATTTTTTTTACGAATTAATGGATGCAAGCATGCGTGCAGCAAAATGATGATTTATATATAAAAGTTGACAATAATTATGTTTCTAAATAAGTTTTAGTCGTTTCAAGACAATAACGATCAGATGAAGGCGCGGTAATGATTGTACTGAGCCCAATTATGCGGTAGATTTTAGATTTTTTTTATAGAACGGGGCAATCGGGCAAGACGCTCGTCTGATGTTAAGTGATACCGCCAGCCATGGTTACTCAATGCCAGGGGGTTCGTGAGTGCGTCGGCCATTTCAGAAATTGTACGCTCTTTTCTTGAAGGACCCAAAGTCAAAATTGTTCGGAAATGCTCAGCTGGTTCCACATAGAGATGGTGATAAGAGTGGTATTTCGTGTGCTGCCTCGACGTCCTAAGATGAAACTCAGGTGCAGGTATTGATCCGATCGAAAATAGAGAATTATCACTAAATAAATTCAAAGCCCTAATTAGAAGTAAATTAATTAATAAAGCTTTTTATAAATGTGACGAATACTTAAATGATCCTAAAACTTGGGATTGATTTGCTCCAGTTCAAACAATTTGTATGACTCAAAACTTGAGCGATTAAAAAGAGTGTTTCTTGCCAGTTCTTCTTACCCGCTCTACGCCCTTGCCTTGCAAACTGGTAGTAAATGTAAATTTACAATTGCTTTAATTTGTTTTTTTGTGTTCATAAGTGTATTTGTTTACCAATATGACTAAAGATATTTTGAGTTTGAGCGACTCCATCATAATATTTCTGTACCATTTATCTTGCAAATAATTTATTATTATTATTCATAAAAGTGATCACGAGTTGTCGAGTGTCGGCATCGGTATTATCAAAATCTAGTCTAGGCTGGTCTTCGATTACGTCACCACGACGGCTACGTCCTGAAAATTCTAAGAAGTGGTGGTCGTGTTAAGCCAAGAAGACATTGGAAAATCAAGACGTTGAAACGCTGCTGAGTTTCCGTAGACGTGTAGATGCGAGAATGTGAGAATTGCGTTTCATAATATTTGTTAAATGAAAAATGTACACATTTGTGTGGCCCAAAGCCTCGTGCAAACGTCTCCTTCATGACGAATTCACGTCTCGTGACATTTGACAAAACGGTAGGAAAGTCCGCGTCGTGTACGTTCACTTAGCGAACGGGCGCTAAATGGCCACGCCCCCGACTCGGCGATCGAACCCACCTGGTAGGAGTTCCACTGGTGCACGAGGTGCGTGTGACAGGCGACGCAGGCTCGGACGGTCCCCGCGGCGTCCTTGGGCCTGGAGCGAGGAGGCCGCGGGTGCTGTTCACCGAAGATGGGGAAGTACGCCTGCTTGTTCTGCGGATCACATCGCACTCCTTTATTACGACCGTAATATCCATTACAAAGAGAGTCCTAGAGCGCTCTACCTAAATGTTTATTAGACGGATGAGCGGCATTTTGCGATGAGCCGAAACAATTATTGTTTCGAATCCGGCATCTCCCGACTTCGCTACGTAAGACTGTCAAATCGACATATGTAATGAAAATTATTTAAAAACTAACGTTTTATTAAAGACACGAGACTTCATTCAAAAGCCGTCAGCGTATCCGAGTCAAAGCCTCGACCCACTATATGACCGATGTTTATCCATTATGTATAAATGCTATAAAGAATATTACTAATTCGTATGAACACGCTAAACATTTACAGAACACGTCAATCTTATCTTGTCAATGTGTAACACTAATGCAATAAAGTGTAGTGAAGTGAAGTGCGTGCGGCGCGTCACTCACACACTTGTCCTTGGGCGAAGTGGTGTGTAGATTGACGAGTGCCCCACGGCGGTACTCGTCTCCGCAGACGTAGCAGACCTCCGTCATGCAGTTCTTGTCCGGCATCGACAGGTCCAAGATGTCTCTGTCCGAGCTCGAGTTCGAGTTGCCCGAGTATACGGACACGGTGGACCTGCAAGTGAGCAGACGTTGAACGAGTGTATGGGGAAATAACGGGTCAGCATTTAAAGACGATACGTTTTATAGAGGAAAACGAAGGATGACAAGTAGGTTGCCGGTCTTTGAAGACTTCGTACACTCTTTTTTTGTCGAAAAGTCGAAATTGGTTCGGAAATAGTTCAGTAAACAGCTGGTTGCACATGGTGCTCAATCTCAATGGTGCAAACAATTCCATAAATAACGCTCACTTCTGGACGTGGACGTGAAACGTGTGAATTTGCGTATTCTGCCCCAACGACCGGCAAACTACATAAACTCATCGCCAAATATTAATTCGAACAACGCCTCCGAACAGTCTCCATAGTAAATGCTGTAGATGTCTAGGGTCTTTGCGTTATGACTATATGAAGAAAGAACAAAGAGTCGCACCTGACCGCGTCGAGATAGCCGGCAGGCTCCGAGGTGCCCGAGTGCTGAGATCCCACGGAGATAACGGAGGGGTCCCTCGCCCGCAGGTCCAGCACGCCTTCTTCTTCCACGCCCCCTGCGCCGAAGCGCGTCTGCGACGTCTTTTTTAGATAAAAACAAACACAAACACTACTCGTTAAACCCTAGGCCGTATCATCATACAACGCTGAAGCCGTATGTTGAGAGAACTCACCCTTCCGACATTGTTGAACTTGCCGTGCTCTTTCTTGGGCGAGATGGCCCTCGGGGTCTGTTCGTGGAGGGGACGGGGCGTGGGCGGCGCGGTGGGTGCGCTGGGAGGAGCGTCTCCCCCGTCCCGCGCGTTGGTCCCATCTGCACCCAGGCCCAGCACTTGGGCCGCGTACTCCCCTTGGAAGGACATGTCGGCCCCTGAAATATTGTTGTGGTCAAATTAATACATTTAATTTTTTAACAATCTGTTCAAAGTAAAATACTAAAATTTAACTTTGGTTTTTGGGTATAAACATGATTTTGAGTCATATTTTACGTGACCAGACATCCCGTTTTGAACGTGACTGTCTCTTTTTCCAAATACGAGTCCCGGTGTCCCCAAAACGAACTGCGGGACGCAAAATTGAGCAGCAAAATTTAAAAAGTTCTTATTTGAAATCATCACCAGCTATATTAAAACAAATTTGTTCTTATGGTAAATAAAAATATTACGAAACAATTATGTGATTCGTAACTTAAGCGACCTAATCTTTTCTAATTAACTTTAAAAAGTGAATTTTTTATTGGCTAATTATCATTTGACCTAAATTAAAATTCAGTCCTAATTTGAGTCAAATAATAAATGCTCACATTAGTCATATTCTGCAATAAGTCTAGACTCTGTTTTTAACAAATTATGGCGACGGCTTTGATAGCGATAACGCAGGTAAATCGCAACGGGTCACGGTCACTCGACGGATCGGTGAAAGTGAACAGCTGATAGTGATACCGCGTAGTCAGTGGAGTGACAGAGTAAGACCTCATTGATCATGCGTGACCTCGAGAAAACGTAACTCAAGCCTCGACAGAGATACAGCACCTAAGATACCTTTAGACTATTATAGTATGGGGTTTAAGATTGAAGTTTGTTGTTGTGAGATAGTCGTCCAAACGATTGTAATACTACCGACTATTAATCATAACAGCAAAACAATCAGGAATTTATTTATTTAATCTTATTTCGTTTAAGCAGGAAATTTAATATCCCCGAACAAAATATTATAAACTAATTTATTTTATTTTTACATTTAGGTACAAAAACAGAAAACAGATTGATTACATACATACAGTTATTATACACTAAACAACATTTGAAAATCTGATATCCAATTATATCTGTACACAGCGTTTTACACTAAATATCAACCAAACAACATACACATATTAAACTGAATGACAAAAAAATATACCAATTACAGAATTGTGCCGAAGCTACTAGCTTGATTTATCATAGACCAGTTGTCAAAACACTTTGGATGATATTGTAATGAAGATTACTCACGTCAAGACGACACGTTGACGACTTCAATCAGTATATTTGGAGCATTTGCAGATAGAGTGCCTGATCATCTACATTAGAACTGTTGCGTCTCGATCAGTAGCAAATTATGATTATGATAAACACAATTGAATGTTATCTTCTAGTCTGCGCACAAGATTCAAGTAAAAATATTACAGAAAATCAATAACGATATTTATTAATTAATCACGATCATTGAGGGGGCTATTCGAAATTTATTAAATTATTTGCATTTTTTAATGTTAGTATATATGATTTAAAAATTTAATTAAGAAATTACATTTAGTTCATTATTATTATTAGAAACAAAAACAAGATTATCACGAAGTCACAAGACATCAAGTATTTGACATCAGTATTATATATTTTTCAAATATTTAACAATTTTCCCATACAAGATTGATCATATTAATAACTAACTTAGTTTCACCCTAATATAATTTGTTACTTATCCGAGTTTTAATAGCTACATAACAAATATGGAACAATTCTTTACTGCTTCAGAAGTTTTTTTTTGTTTGTAATGTACATATATGTTTTGTGTACTATAATATAGTTCGCGTATTAACAGATAAATTTAAATTATCTACTTCAGTATATAATTTTTTTTGTTTAATAATTCGAATTTACGATATACGCGGGGTGTAACTCTACTGTTATGTTAACAAAAGCTCGCATCGATCGTCCGCTCGGAACCCACCACCTTGTTTATCCAAACAAATCTGGACAAGAAAGAAAACCAACACGATACACAGCGTTCCGTATCGTGTTTGTAATGTGCTTGAAATGGAAAACATTTCAAATTGCGGTATTATCATGTACTTAATATATATTTTCTTTTGATTATGTCGAAATGTCGACGTGTCTATAGATTGACAAATGATCATAAAACCGATAGAAATCTGAGGCCCAAAACTAAAAATATTGTATCGCTACTGGTTAATACATACTGGTGGTTGGTTGCGTCATAATATATTCGGGCAACGTCTGTGTATTTATAGAACACTCTATCGTGGTGTCCTTTTATAAATTAAGATTATTCAAGCTCAAATGTATGAATATCATAGTCATATATATATAGCGATGCTTTATATCGTTCTGAGAATCTCTTTCAAGCAATATTTGATACAAGCCAATCAGTAAAATACACTTATCAGTTGGAATTACGCAACTCTAAATATGAAACAAATAATTCAGTGCGTGGCGATCCCTTTCAACAGTTTCGCATTGATTGAATCCTGTTTACAGATTCTACTGTACACGATAAACACGACACGTTACATGGAATATTTCAATAGAATACGAAATTAGAATCCAAACAATGAGCCAGCAGTAAAGCTATCCTCTATCGAAATATTGTTATTTATTAATATTCCATCTGACTAATAATAGGGCATAAACGGCGCAAAGGCTTCTAAAAGGAACAGAAAAGTGGAGCAAAAAAGTATTCAACTGGTGCCCAAAAAGAGAAGACAATTTGAAAGGTTAATATACCAATTTGGTCATGTAGCGCGCCTCGCAGATCACAGGTCACCATTAAACGGTAGAGAGGCAGATATACGCTCGATGGGATGATGACTTAAAAAAATCGCGTGTCCTCAATGGATGCAAATAGCTCAGGATAGAAAAACATGGCAAGTCTTTACCGGAGAGGATTCCTCATAGACACAAACTTTAAAAAATATTTACTACCACATAGGATAACCAGATATTAGTGCATAAGGAAATAACTTAAGGCTAAAATAATAAAAAAAATAACTAAATAAACCAAATTAAAGAAACAGCAGGTGGTCAATGGCAGAGAGAGCTACAGTGCAGATAGGTATATACAATATATTTTACTGTGGGATTTATAAGAGGTGTTTGCCAAAGAAGGGCACAGATATACTTTTAAAGAATGAGACAGAAATATCAATGTTTTATTGTAAAGTATCTAAAAATAAAAGCCTATTATTATTATAAGTCATATTTAGTTACATCATATAACGGTAAAGATACGATTGACTTAATCGTAATGTTTAACATAGTATATCGTTAAACACTTGTCAGTTGTCACCAACATATTTCGCGATTTAAACAAATTATGAATAATAAAGTAAAGCCTACACACAACTCGATAAAGCAAATGATCCGCATTGTAGTCGTAATTATCGGCGCGCAGTTTTTCCTTCGATACATTATTCATGGTGGGTCGTTATCCCGGGCACGTACCAGTAGCGAACCGGAATGTTGATTAACCACTGTCACCACACAGCAGACGATCCGCTTGATAGCTTTAAATTATCACGCAGCAACTACCGAATCGTAGTAAGGAAATTAATGCCAGAACACTACCCACGAAGATTGTAATTTAAAAACAACAAATAATCAGCCCCTTCTTTTGAATAAAAAAGACTAACTGTCACAGACAGAAAAGAAGAAAAAAACACTCTTAAAAAAGATAAAACGTAATGTATTTACGATATGTGAAAACGTGTGAAATAGCGAGGCAGAGTAAGAGATAAAAATATCAATTTGACGGAGCCTAGGGCGGTGCCGTCGAAATATCGAGCTTTATCATAAAAATCTCACATGTACATGAAACTTTTATAAGAAATACCTGAGTGCATAAATAGTTTTATAAATGACAATACATTCTGTAGAAATGTCTTATTGAATAGCAAATATAATATGACAAGTGGGGAATGTATTAGCACACACAACATTGATTTTGACTGATAAAGCCAAAACATCTTTTGAACATTATTTCGTTAGTGACACAAGAATAGAAAGGCTGCTTATTGCAATAACCATTGCGATATATTTATAAATAAATAAAATTGGTACCGAACTGTACAACAGCGGTCCATCTCTAGTGGGAGGGTTGACGTGGTGGTCCGTAGGGACGGTGCGATACGAGCACTCGTTTAGATATTGAAATTCGTCTAAAAACGATCAATATTGTGATATCACAAATACAGATGTATAGTTTTCGCTATATGTATGTTATACACTATATAATAATTTTATATAGTATTTTATATAATGATTATAAGTAATCTTTATTTAAAAGCCGATTATAGAATTATCATAATTTATTGAAAGGATTACAATACATATATAAGGTTTACTAGAAAATATTTACTTAGGGTAAACCAAATATGACAAGAAAACGCGTAAAAGAAAAGATATCAATCTAATGTAAGTCTATAATATCGCTGGGCTGGTGGTAGTGTTATGGAGACGGAAAAATATATTTTCAAACCGTACATCAATTTATGCAAGAGTATTGTAATATGACTTCAAACAAAATGTTTGTTGTACTTTTACATATTTTTCGTTGAATTTTTGTTTCTTCATTTCTTTTGTTTGTTAAATGCAAGAAGTCTTCTTCACTACGTGAACAGGTATCTATGTGCCTTATAAACAGCAACGTAAATATAGACGATTGATCAAATAGGATATATAATTCATCTTCGATAAAAAGTTGATCGTTTTTGTGTGAAAGACAAAAAAGTGGACGATTCATAAATATGCAGATGTTGCACCCGTAAGAAATTTCTTTTGCCCGCAGCTAAGTGCGACTAAAAATAAAACTGCTCTACACTCACGCCATTCTGAGTGCACTTAAATTATGAAACGAACATCAGATTTGCTCGAAAAAAGCAAACTGTACTCTCAATGACCGAAAACTTTAAAATTCCGTGAAAAATAGTTTTATTTGAAAAAATTCGCTAAGGAAAAATTGTCTAAAACATTTTCCAACGAGATCCGTTTCCCGTGACCTATTTCAGCGACTTTCCTTAGTTTTTCACTCTTGCTGGAGTCCGCGCTTTCAAATAAAATTCCGGGCGAATTTGCGAATAATTCCGTGGAGAGTTTTTAAAAATGAAGGTGCTACATTATGACATGCCCTTTTAATTAGGAAATGTCGTTGGCTCTCGCTACTCGTGTCTAAAGAGCATGATTTGCGAGTTTTTAAGCCGTCGCAAAATTCTTTTACGTCTTCTATGTAGCGTTTCGTTACGTCCCGAAATACTTTACATGCGTTATCAGATACCTTATCATCAGCGAACGACAATTAAAAAATTGTTTAATATACCTAAATTATATTGAGACTTATATTTTAGGAATTGCTACCGTTCTAACAAAATGCCTATATTTAAAAACAATAATAATAACAATAGAAAATGTTGTATGTATAAATTTCATTCGTAGGCCACAGCTGTGGAGCTTGACCTGTTTATTATTAAATTATTCAACAAATCAAATTATGCACATTTTATTACGCGTATATTTAAATCTAAATGTGAAACATGTTGTTATTTCATTCATCGCTCGTTGTTAGCGAGAAATTATAAAAATTATACTTCATGACTACATATATATAAAATATATACTACAAATAATTTTCTTTTTGGCCTGCATTTGTGACGAGCCTTTATTTTTTTAAGTTCATCTTCATCTAAGCCGGAACGGTAATGTGAATCAATAATGATAGCCTTTAATATTGTCTATATTTGATTTATTTCACGCGCGGTGATAGAGAATATATACTTACAATTTGCCATATCCGAGTTCACATGCATCGGAAAATTTCTCAAACCGCACTTCGCCAAAGGAGATTTTCCTTTAGAAAAATGTACGGAATATATCGCGCAAAGAGAATAACTGAAATTTTCTCCAGGAAAAATGTGAGGAATTTTTTTAAATAAATGTAGTTATTTATTTGTGTTCGACATTTTTAAGCAAACATGTTAATGAAATCGGAACATCTATATTATAAGTTGTATATATATGTTCTCTGCTTCAACATCATAAATCCAATAACCACCGGACATCCTATCCAGATTAGTGTAAGATTCAATTACACCCATCAAGATTCTTCTACGAAAAGACTAGCTTAACTTTTTTCAAGAACAGGGGACAAACGAACAAGACGACAAGGCTCATCTGATGTTAAGAGATACAGCCGCTCATTCGCTTTGACTCGCGAGTGCGTTGCCGGCCGTTTAACAATTAATACGCTCTTTTCTTGAAGGATCCAATCTTTAATAAATTATTGATATAATGCAATATTAATGAAGTATCGGTCAATGTTTTATTTTAAAGTTATTAGAAACAGGTCTATCTTATCACTGTATTAATTAAACTGGTTGAATCACTTTGGTAATTTTAAATGAATGAGACTTACCAATAAAAGGCTTCCCGTCCAGCCTCTTCATCCAGTAGAATCGTTGCGTGTGAGGTTTGTTCTCTCTGTCGTACTGCTCCCATTGGGATCTCAAGAAGGTATAGCACACGCAACAGCATTTAACGGTGCCCTCTTCGTCGCCGTCGGCGCGGTAGCCGGCCGGCGCCGCGTGAGCACCCAGGAACGGAAAGTAGGGCTCGCTGCTCTGTGGATGTGTGTCGTTTGAAGGTTAAAATTAAATTTTTATTACATCATTTAAGATTTTTATCCCTAATTTATAAAAATAAAACACATCTATCAATTAGAACATAGTGCGGACGTGTAAAAGAACTAAGATATTTTCATAAATAATTTTAGACAATAGCCTGCTTACTCGAGCGTTCCCCGACGGTCGCAAAGTATGTTTTGACTTCAACTCCAATAATTCAAGTTATTATTTTAAACGAAACAATCAGAGCATAATAAGATGTCGCAAAATAAATTGATCAGCAAAACAAATGGATTCGAGGGTCGGGCGATGTCAACCAGACCAAATTGTGCGGGTCACAAGTCAACTGTTTTATGCGTCCCGACGATTGAGAACTAGTCAAAAGCGGTTATATCTGGCTGATATGTCTTTGCAAAATTCTTGATGAAACTGCGAATGAAATAATATCGGCCAAGGTTCATGTCATTGAAACTCTAACGTAACATGGGGTTTTTATAACCAATTTATAACCACCACCATACTCTGATATGACATGAGAAAATGACCTTTATACATACCTGCGGATCGGGCTTCACCCGTATAGTGAAGTAATCGCTGAAACCATTCCCACCGCATACGAAGCACACGCGCTCGTCGGGAGCGTCGCGTGCAGCGGGCGCGGCGGGCATAGCGGAGGCGACGGCAGGGGCAGGTGAGACGGGCGACTTCCCAGCCCCGGGAGTATTATTTCCGTTCCCGTTGGTCGCCGGCGGGCTAAGGTTAGGCCCGCCGCTCGTATTCAACGAGCTTTTTATGTAGGCTTTCGCTTTTTCCATACTAGCGAAACTGTAACACAAGGTGGGAATTATTAATTTATAATAATGTTAATATATCTTAACATTTGGTTAAACTGTATTTCATTGACACATTGCTCGTTAGTTGAAAGGATATTAGCCTCCAGCTGCTTGACTAGATATTGCCTTTATCGTTACTGTCACCAAAAAGAGGAATCATCGCCTAAACTTACACCACTGAGGGTTACTACCAACCCAAAGTGATTTCATATGAATCGTAAAAAAATCTTTACCCTATTTAAATATTTAAAAAATATCTTTGAAATTGATAAATAACGTATGTATCGAAGACCTTAAGCCCTACCTACACGATACAAATCCCTAAGCTCCTCCATACACATTCGCCCTAAGCCCATTATCAATATCTGTCTCGATAGGCAATATCGAACCTTATCTTATCAGCTATAAAGATTATTTTGTCGTTGTGCGCTATTTTAGGGATTGCCACGACGGAAAACATTTCAAACTTTTTTGGGACCCAACATGACATTTAGTTGGTATAACTATGTACACCGTAAAATATTTCTTTAATTAGTCCATAAATACGATGTATGCTTTAATTGCTAATAAAATTAATGTTATAACAAAACGACATACAGGAACACTGTTTTTTTTTAGTTTATATGAGAACATATAAAAAAACAGTTCCTGTATGTCCTTTAGTTCTATGTTTTATTTTAATGTGAAGTGACATGGAGACTCAATACCAAAGGGTTCGCACTTGGTGCGCTTCTCTCTTGAAGGACCTTAGTCGAATTGGTTCGGAAATATAAAAATAGTATTTGGTTATTTAAGCGTGATACTCATGCATTTCGTCAATTCATCAGTGCAAGCCTACAGTTCATAACTACAACATTATACAGTACTTTTCCTCCACCTCTGTACACAACTCCCCTAAATCCGTCTATTAGTGACGCATGTCTATCGAGAATAGGGTTGGCAGGTGTTTCAAACTTTTGTTGCTAATCGTTGTTCGTGCGTTATTATTTTTTAATCGCCCTTTAATAGCGCTGCGTGGCACGAATGTGTAAAATTAATATTGATTGTACTCTATGGTCAGACGTACTTAATATTTCGAAAAACATATGTGTTTTACATTAAATATTTATTTTAAAATGTCATTGCTTGTGGTGGCGTCCATGCGTCGGGTTGTCTCTCTCCCTAAAATATGGCCGATGGCTGGCCATGCATCATACTCGTGAACGGGTGCTACTTGTGGTAACTGGACGTACTTGAATTCGTGTATGCGGTGATATTAGTTGTATATACTACGTATTTGCGTGTGGTTCTCACGAGTATGTAAGTGCGTGAGCCTATTTCACCATGCATTCTGCTGATAGAGGACAAATCTTTGTTTTTAATTTATTTTATTATTCTTTATTACTCAAGATGTCATATGGAACATGGTGTAATGGTTGCAGCTCCTTACAAACATTATGTACCTTAAAAAAAAAATTCGATTAAAAAGAGTGGCGGAGAGTTTATTGCCAGTTCTTCTCTTCCGTTCTACGCCCTTGATTTGAGAAGTGGCAGTAAATGTAAAATTAGAATCATTTAATGAATCTTTTTTTTTTTGACGTTCATAAGTGTACATTATGTTACCTATCTGAATAAATGATTTTTTGTTTTTTTGTTTGTTAATTTGCGATTAAAATACATCAGTGTCAGGAATAACCGTTTCGAAAAGACAACAGCACAATTTTTAATAAATTAACACGGTCCAACCCTAAAACAACCTGCAAAATAATAAACGATACATACGTTGATGCTCCGTCTGTATTTCGAAATGTAATTTGCGTAGGGTTGTCAACGACACAACGACGCGTGGGGAGGATACGTGAAAGCCTTATCAGTACCTAACAGTTAACATGGTCTGACCGAACCCCGTCCCTATGTAATTGGGTACAGATCAATCTCCCGAGTATATATATATATATATATATATATATATATATTGCGAGGACGTGGATGTGCTGATCACTGCTTTCCGATTTGATTTAATCAAATCTGCGTCTACTGGAGATAGCTATTTCATTATCGAAAATATATTTAGGAACACATTTCATAACCTGAAACAGGTAACATAACAACGCCCTGGAGATTCTCTAAACAGTAATACCATTTAGTATAAACGACAGGTAATTTACCTGTCTAATGTATCGAAAAGTAAAGAAAAAATTATTGCGAAATAATCGCCATGTGGTAATTAAAATATTGAACATCTCAAACGTAACTAAATTTGAAAAACATCTGCTCAAATCTTATCCGGATTAATTATGATAAAACGTGTCACAATTTAGAGACGGGGTTTAAGTCCCGGGAGCAGGCAGCCGGGGCCAGGGACGTTGTCAAACAAGCCGTAATCAGCCAATCGATATGGATTATCGCGACATCGATCATACGCGGTGTCGTTGCCCTTCGGAGTCTACTCTCATGGATGCGGACACACCTCATTTTTTGCTCATAGTTATTTTTACTGAAAACCCGTCCGAGAATTACATAGTTGCACTTCACTGATGTAATGTAAATATATTAGAAATATATTATTCCACGTACTTATAAAAACTAAACAAAGGATTTTATTTCATTCAGTGATTTATAATAAAGTAAACGAAATATGAAACATATGTAAGCAGTATTATTGAATATGATAGATATATATATATATATATATGTCTGGCTATTTTAAGGGCAACGTAATTTAAATTATATACAATATAATGTATGTAGGCAAGAATTTATACTGTAGTAATAGTGCTCAGTCGTGAGTCGTGATATTTTTATAATAATAATAATATGACAAAGGTATAAATGCTTGTAACATTGTTATAATGAAATACACATAAAGATGTAGTTAAACAATAATAAATAAGCATTAGTTTAGATGCGTCTTAGGGCATATTTATGAATGTCAAAAACGTTTACAAAATTCGCAAAAGAGCAAGACCACGCCATCCATTCGCAAACCTACCACTCCCGGTAGGTTCTCAGAACTTCTCAGAACAAGGCGGAGGCCAAGAACGGGCAAGAAACTCAGCAAGTTTTACCCCTTTTTATTTTAATATATATAATGGCAGAGCAAAGGCGTCACTGTCAGCTGCCATTGTCATAGTGACACAGAGAGGTTGTAAATGAACAACGTCAAAGTCAAATAAGTTTAAAACTGTTGATACTAGTTGTTTATTTTATTTGGTAATATAGCTAGTTCCCGATAAACGACCTTATGGAATCACTATTACTATCGACCATTAAATAGTGTTTAATTAGATAATTACCGATATTGACAAACCAAATAAACCACCAGTGTTTATTGTAAATGTATTAGCTATACAACATAATAGCAGCTAACAGTAACGCTTCAATATGTATGTCGCAGCTAACTAGCTTAATTAGCCGTTCAATTAACAGCAACAAATAACAGCAATTATATATACAGATAAAATCATTTATAACGACATCGAAGGGAATACTTATATTTGGTCGGTATTCCGGTATTTTATTAAAAACGATGTCGTTATGAAATTTTAAATTTCATACATTGTAATATTTTAAAGAGATAATAAAAGCAATTAATCACCAATGACGTGCTAAAACTAAACTCAATTGCCAACAGAGGGCATATTACTAAGTCATTGAATTGTTGAACGTTCGCCAGTGTTTAGCGCACCCGCCAAGCGCCTGTTACACCGAGACGATGCAGAAATAATGAACGCAATCTCATATTTTACGTACACGAGTTATTTTAGCGTGAAGATATATTCCAGCTATTATATTGAAGTTGATGATCGACAAGACTTAACTATCGTTGGCAAGGGCAACATAATCCACCCAATAAAATAGCATTCATGAACTCATTACGCCTCTATGTCGTGCTTGCATATGCAATGGTGCCAAGAGAATTCGATTAGCGTTCGGTATGCGGGTCGCGGTTGCACTGTCGGCACGATCCAAGCCAGTACTGGCCGGATCGCTTATGTAACTTGCCCACTTTGTAGCTCGCTCGTGCGCGCCGTTAAGACATTGGTGTGACATATGCCGCACAATTAAGAGGAATGTTTACTACTTGTTAACGATGTTATAAAATTAACGAAATACATATTTGTAATAATACTTATTTGAATGGGAAAATCACAAATTAGAAAAGTTAATCACAAGTCGTTTTATTTAACATTTAGATATTATAAAACTACATAAATTAACCACAGAAGTAATTAAATATCTTATTTCAACATTAACTAATGCTAGTTTAAAAAAAATACTAGTTATTCATACCTGTCTAGGAAGGCCAGAGAACGGCAGGGCATAATTAAAAACTTAATTTAACTTTCAATAAATACAACTTCTAGTACAAAATATCAAATTAAAGGTTTGAAGTTTAGTTTAGTTCACATGTTCAGGAACCTTGTAGATAGTATCGGTAACCTCAGAGCTGGTGCTTTTCCGGCTCAACGAATAAGTATCGCAATACAGCGAGAAAATGGTGCTAGCGTTAAAGCTAGACTGCAAACTTTTAAAATTTGTTTTGATTTTCTTTTTAATAATTTTTAAAACTTTTATTATTACTAACTTTGTTGATTAAGAATTGTAAATACTGTATACTTGATTGCATTCCATAACTAATAAATATACCTTAAAAAAAAAAAATATCTTCTATTCAAATTTATTTCAACTTTTCAAATGAAGAGCGATACAGATAAAGAGAAAAACGAATTTCTAAGAATATAAAACCAAGATAGTTTAGAGGTTTTACAGCAGTAAGTATGCCCACACGTTTCCTATAGTGAGGACAGCGTTTATTTACGTTTGTCTGTTTACTGTTGGCGTAGTGCGAATATTGACACTCATTACGTGCTATCCTCCTCCTATAATCCTCATTTCCACCACATACAATTTATAGTGAGCTATATATATGTAGATAGTCACACGATTCTTGGTAAATTTTATTTGTATCAATAAAAGGCATGTACCAACAATACGAGACAACAGTTAGTTTCGCAATAACTCATATTTTTAATAAAAATGTCTTTACACAACGATATAAAAAACCTAATATAAGGTGATATAAGTAATATAAGGTGAAAATCTTGTGTTATTTTGGAAGCCAATTGTAGGAATTTTACGAATGGTTAGTATTTAAAAAATGTGTTTGTTCTGACTAGTCTGTTTAAGGATGATTCAATATTATTAACATAACATTTCGTAAATACTAAAGTCAGCATGGGACTATTAAAACAATCGGAATGTTTAAAAAATCATTTTCGATATCAAATTTATAAAAATGAAGTAAATAGCAATGAAATGAATAAGCCCCACCGTGTTAGCTACATCATAGCCGAGCACTCACCCCAACCAATACAATTTGTGCCCCTTCGAATGTTTTTATTGCTCTTCAAACTTCCACCGACAGAAATATTAATATTTCCCTAATTTGTGTTGGGTTTAAAACCGTCCTTAGTATCTCGACTAAAATGGGAAATGGAAAAACATTTCGATAATGAATTTTTCTCAATATATATTTTATAAACTATGTGGTGAACAAAAGCGCTTCTCCCACGCATGTCGCTGTATTTGGATACTGTGTGGCTAAGTTAAGTTAAGTTCAAACCATATTGCGTAGTAGGTACATATGAATGGGTGTATCGTGCTTGATAGTTGTTGAACTTCCCTGGGGTCAAACGTCGTCCGCTATCGCGGGTCATCGATATGACGACATACACTAACATTTTTTTTATTTATATAGCACGCAAAACAAAATAGAGTTTTGTCGAACATCTGCGTAAACAAACAAACAAACAAAAATATCTTTATTCATCTAGGTAAACAATGAATGTATGAACGTCAAAAAAATTAAATTACTTAATTGCAAACTTACACTTACTACCAGTTCGCAAGTCAAGGGCGTAGAGCGGACAAGAAGAACTGGCAAGAAACTTTCCGCAACTCTTTTCAATCGCCAAGTTTTTTCAGAGCGTAGATCGAGAGAACGTACTGTACATCGCAATATAAGTTAGTACTTTTTATAAGAGTGTTTAATAGGTCAGATTTATGTAAAATATATAATTTCAATTAGAGAGGAGTAAGTCAGGGAGATACCATCTTCTGGTAATTTCTCATTCTTGAAAACGTCTTACTTGAAAGATGCTACCGTGGGACGATGATAAGACAATCAACGTTGACGGACAAAGACTGACAAACCCTAAGATTTGCTGATGACATAGTCTTATTTGCTGATACCATGAATAGCGACCTTAGCCGGGAGTAAGCAAAGGTTGGCCTTAACATGAACTCTTCCAAGACCCTCACTTTCCACTCGAAAGAAAAGTCTTTAATCACTGCATCCTGTCTGTCTTTTCTTAAGGAGCCAAAACCATAACGCTCACAAGACGCACGGCGGAAAGCATGACAGCTCATGGCCATAAGATCGCCCGTTGCGTAACGCGTAAAAGAGTTACGCAACGGGCGATGGAGCGTGCAATGCTTGGCATCTCCTTTCGCGATCGTGTCCGAAAAGACCGAGGTAAGCGACACGTAGTTAGAGAATAGTACGGCGGTGTACACGGCGGACAAGTGACTATGGACCTGCAGGCTCCTTGAATGGAGACCTTGGCAGAACAAAAGATGGCGCGGCCGCCCACCGACTAGAAGGACTGATGGCATCTCCGAAGAGGTTGGCACCCAGTGGATACAGACATTCAGATGATAATGGCGATGATGACTATTGACTAAAACGCACGTAAAATAACACAAAAATTAACGCTGTTTTAGAAACGACATTATAGATGCATTAAATATTAGGTCCTTACATATGAAATTGGCGTATTTCGTATTGGCCACTTTAATCACGATGTTCTCCTCTTTGGTAAGGAATTCCAAATTCAAATTTGTACAGCTATTTACTCATGTATTTGTGCTTCGATGACCGTCATTCATTTGTTTTTTTCTGTTTGCGTCACTCATTTTACAAAATGGAAAACTTAAAGTATTGCATTATTTACGAGTACGAGTTCCGCCGTGGCACTAGTGCTGCGGAAACTACTCGAAGGGTGAATGATGTGTATGGCGGTCAAGCTGCAAAAGAAAACACAGTTCGTTTTTGGTTCCAACGTTTTCGTTCTGGAAAATTCGACCTGGAGAACAAGCCCCGTGGACGGCCTTTGACCCAAGTTAATAATGAAGTATTGAAGGCTATTGTCGAAGCGGATCCATCGAAAACCACGTCCAAATTAGCTGCAGGCTGCGGTGTTAGTGATAAAACTGTTTTAATTCACTTGAAGCGCAATTTGCGAAGATTAAAAAGTACCTCACGAATTGACTGAAGCAAACCGGCAAACGCGCGTCGACTGCTGCGTTACATTACTGAACTGCGCTCAGCGCAATCCAACCATTGCGCTGAGCGCGCCTGGCCAGCCAGCCAAATCCTGCCCCAAGCGAAAATTAACCCCAAAAAAGTTACTTGTAAGCGTTTGGTGGACTAGTACCGGTATTGTTCATTGCAGTTTTCTCAAATCTGGCCAGACTATTATGGCTGATTTCTTTTGTCAGCAATTGCAAACCATGATGAAATGAAATGATGATGATGAAAGCTAGCGGCTAAACAACCTAGGCTGGTCAATCGCTCCACGCCACTGCTACTTCACGACAACGCTAGACCACAAACTGCACAACAGACGGCTACCAAATTAGAAGAGCTTCAATTGCAGTGTCTAAGACATCCCCCATACTCCCCGGACCTTGCTCCAACAGATTACCATTTTTTTCGAAATTTGGACCACTTCTTGCAAGGGAAAAAATTTAACTGTGATGGGGCAGTCCAAATCGCCTTCACATATTTTATTGATTCCCGTCCGACTGGTTTTCTTAGTAAAGGGATCAATGAACTACCTATGAGATGGCAAAAGTGCATAGAAAACAATGGTTCATACTTTGATTAATTAAATATATTATATTTAAAAATATTCGACTTTTTGTTCCTCCTATACAAAACGCCAATTTCATATGTAAGGACCTAATATATTTAAATCAAATAGACATACATGTCCTACACAATAATTATTTCACTAGTTTAGGACAGCATGCCTATGTTAACTCATATGTGTATATATATTTATTTATTAACACTTCGTTGCATTACATAAAAGGAAAATATTAAACATAATTTAATGACAAGCAACTGGCGGCCTTATCGCTTTAGAGCGATTTCTTCCAGACAATATAGTACATTTATATAAAGTGATGTGATTAAGTTAAGACTGTTCCAGTACTAAGTGATACGAAGGCATAGACCTTATTAAAAACATTGGTGTATAGATTTTTCAAAAACAAACCTGAAAATATACCGCCCCGAACCATCGTTTGAACTACTCTCACAAAATTGTGGATGTTTAAGAGCTGTGAATTATTATTAGGATTTTGTTGTATTAATGTACAGAAAAAATGTTATAAGAAAAGAGTTATACACTTAAGTAATTCCCTGCTGGACGACAAGTTGAAAAGATAATATTTATATAAAACATGGTGAAACATCGGTAATTTAATTAGGATTGACTTGAAATAAATCGTCATCGGGTATGGTAATTCTGTGATCAGTTCTGTATAAATTTTAGAAAAGCGCCGTACAGTCCCATATATTTACTGTACACACCTTCTAACGTGTCTCGATTAAGTCCCAAAAGCGGCGAATACACTAGACTATAGTTGATTAGCTTGTCTTCCATACAATGATATATTCTACATAGCATTAAACTCATCCTCAACAACGGCAAAAAGTACGTTTTAAGTTACCGAAATTGTTAAAACTGCAGAGCTGTGTTATTTTGTCGCTTTATTGTCCTAGCTCGCAATACATTCGATTATCGGTATTATATGTACCGAATTTTCTAAGAAATCCGTTCTTTTGTTTACAAATTGGGATTGCTTGAGCGTGATTTACCACGAACATGCCTAAATATCGGAAGATATGAATAAAATATAGTTTAATAAGGTGCAGCAAACACGCCAGGCGAAAATAACAGACTATGCACGCAATGGCGTTCAAATAAGAATTGGGTTTTATGTAATTGCTAACACCAGTCTGAAATATACTTTTTCTTTTTCTAATACAGATTGTGCCTCTTTTTATTTAACGACAACTCTTTGTGAGTGTCCATGGGCGGCGGTATCACTTAACATCAGATGATACACCTGCCCGTTTGCCTCCTCTTACTTTAATGTAGCCCTTAAAAACCAAAAGCACTTACATAAATCATTTCACGCAAGTAAAAAACAAGTTAATAAAATAAAGACTAAAAATAAAAACATAACTAAGTACTTAATTGTCAATTTACATTAAAATATAAAAATCTTCTATTTACTATTATTTTAACATGAGATTTTTTATATTCTGAAAATATATATATATATTGTTACAATGATTATAACAAAAAAGGGTTTCTTTTAGATAAATGTATTTTGCTGGTGTTCATCACTATTTCTTTCAAATATATATATATATATATATATACTGCTCAAAACAATTAGCGGAACAAGATTTTTCTCCTTTCTATTGCTTAAACTAAAATTAGATTTAAATTAACTTGTACGCTATTTTTTACCTTGTTAATTTGTTAATTACTACAATTAATAAAAAAAATCAATTTGTATATTTTTTATTAAAAAATAAATAAAATGTGCATGTGCATTGTAGACGAAAAACTAATTGGTGATAAAAAAGGTCCATCAAAGAAATATTCTTATATCGTTTGAATATTCGTCTTTAGTGACTTTCAGTAACGTGTGTGGCCTCCATGAGCCCTAATCACGGCTTGACAACGACGCGGCATGCTTCGTATGATCCTCCGAATATCTTCTTGTGGAATTCGCTCCCATTCTTCAATCAACGCTTCAGTGAGCTGCTGCAGTGTTTGAGATGCAATCGGACGCTTCCGGATGCGCCTGTCAAGCAAGTCCCAAATGTGTTCAATTGGATTTAGGTCAGGGCTCATGGAAGGCCACTCCATTACACGGATTTCCTGCTGTCGTAAGTAATCTGACGTGATGGCTGCAGTATGCGGCCTGGCATTATCTTGCATTAAAAGAAAATCTGGGCCCATACCATATGCTGCGGGCCAAACATGATCTTCGAGCACATTTTCAATGTAAGTTTGAGCACACAAGCGCCCGGGAACAGCGACGAGATCTGTGCGCTCGTCCAAACTAACTCCGCCCCAAACCATCACGGAGCCACATCCAAATTTGTCATATTCCTGGACTGCTGCTGCACTGTATCGCTCGCCTGGGCGTCTGTAAACACGGAGACGACCATCGCAACGTGTTAGACGGAATCGTGATTCGTCAGTAAAAAGCACTGGCCTCCAATGTCGAATTTGCCAATTAGCGTGATTTTGCGCGAACTGTCGGCGAGCTTGTTTATGTTGAATGCTTAGACGTACAGCCCGAACTGGTCGGCTTGATCTCAAATTGGCTTCCAACAACCTATTTCCTACCGTCTGGTCCGAAATTTCTACACCAGTAGCCGTCCTTAGTGTATTTTGTAGATCTCTTGCAGTTGTGGTGCGGT
The DNA here is from genome assembly GCA_028984075.1 of Pieris mannii. Taxonomy (NCBI): domain Eukaryota; kingdom Metazoa; phylum Arthropoda; class Insecta; order Lepidoptera; family Pieridae; genus Pieris; species Pieris mannii. The sequence goes on along the minus strand of CM054795.1, from coordinate 9,966,445 downwards.
TACGTAAAGCACAGTTGACGATGTAGCGATCTTGCAAACGTGTAGTTTTTCTCTTTCGACCTTGACCACGCCTTCGTGAGTATTCTCCCGTCTCACGGTATCGCTTCCAAAGTCTGTAGATAACAGAAGGGGCTACTCCTAGATCATTTCCTACATAACGCATAGTTCGACCCTCTTCAAGCAAAGCGATAGCTCGGGAGACATGCAATTCGGTCAGATCTGGCATTATGACCTAAACTCACTCGCTTCAATGAATAACAATACTCAAAAGGCTCACTTCAATTTCTATTAATACTCAAAAGATTAAAAAAAACTACTTAAAATGTGTTTTCTGTGATTAGAAAGTAATGAAAATTCAAAGACGTCACTTTGTTTTTAGGTGTTTCTAGACACACTGCCACTTTATTATAGGACTACTAACCAAAAGGCCGATGCTCTTTTGTTTTTATTTTCTTCGACAATGCCTTAAAATTATCTAGTGGCCAGTAATAATTAAAACCTTAAGTAAAAAGTTTAGTTCTACTTTAAAGTTTTGTTCCCGTAATTGTTTTGAGCAGTATAGTATAATAGTTTTACTATGACTTTTTGATATCACTCTCTGAAAGGTAAAAGCTATTGTGATACCATTTAAATGCAAAAGTGTCAAAGGAAAGAAAGAATAAGTAATTCTGTCCATTTAGAACTCAAAAAGATAGTATCTTCTGTTGTTTCGTCCAAATATAAGAAATCAAGTATCAAAATGAACGTATCGTAAATTTAAGTAGGACGATTTAGTATACATTGCAAGTTGTTTCAGGAAAACAGATCCTTAATAAGTTTAAAAATACTTTGAAGTTGATTTAATATTCTTAGTAAGGTAAAGTCACTAATGCTAGACACTTTAAGGAAAACACTTTGTTCATATGACAATAACTATATATTTATCAAACAAAACAATCACAGTTTTTTTATATGTATGCCTCATATCTTAGAAATTTATCTTAAGTAATAAAATTCCAATAATCAACATACGTTTAATTTTTATTTATTTTTATATATATATTGTTTAAGTCACCAATAGATAACATCACAAAAAAAGAAAATCACCTTAAGTAGACAGACAAATGCACTAATAGTTGACATAATTTTAATTAATACAGTTGGAGTTTTAAGAGCATCAGTGTGCTTGATATACTTAATTAACTTAGATAATAATTACTTATCCGTCAACTTCTAAGGCACTATCAAATTTGTACTTAATTCTGTCACCAGTTATAATCATATTTGGTACATCAAGGACTTTAATTATTTGTGATTCAGTTATAGCACTGATATCCCTATCATTTTCTTTGAAAACTATTTTAGAATTATCACATGCTACCATTGCCATAACTTCAATATCTGTTTTATCTACTTTTTGGACAATACAAACATATTTGTAATATCTCTTTTTGCCAGGAAACTTAACGATAACATAGTCACCCTGTTTAATTCTACTCTCTTCATCATTCATTTCCGCTTCGTTTTCCTCATCAGTGACTTCATCGGAAATATCATTCGCGCCATCTCCAGATTCTACCCATTCTTCTTCAGTAGTTGAGCTATTATAGTCAGTCTTTTTAGGTTTGTTTTTTGTTATATTTTTAATTTTCTTTGATGACTTCTTATCAGTTTTAAGTTTTCGTTCTTTTTCATTATCTTCTTTCTTTTTTTTCCTTTCCTCAGCTCTTCTTTTTTTCTCGTTCTCTAACTCAGTCTTTTTCGTCTCTTTGTTTTCATGGTATTTTTGCCATTCTAAAGATGATACCACAGATGGCACTTTTTCTTTCCTTCTTCCTTTTGAGTTTTGTTTAGGAGTTGGCCAAAACAATGCTCTTTTAAATGGACTGGGTATTACCATATTATGTGTATTTTTTGAATAAGTTTCTTGTTGGCTATAATGACTTATAGGTGGTTCTGTCAATCCTGTGTTTATTGTCCCTTCAGTTTGAGTCGTGCTTTCTTCTATTTCTTTGCAGGGAGTTTTTGGGTCTTCATTAAGGGGTAAATATTGTAACGGAAACTCCAGAGTTGTAGCAAGTGATGTGGATGGTATTGTCAAAGAATCGCTACTTGGGTTTGTATTTAAAGGTGGTAAGACTTCTTTGGTTTTTTTTAGTAGGTCTTCAATCTTTTCATAAAATTGAAACAATCGAATAGTTTCGTCAATTTTTTCTGAGGCAATATATTTGTCCAGGAATTTAAGACCCATTTCTAGTTCTTTTATTTTCGCCATTTTTGGTAATGCCATTTCATCTGTTGGTGATTCATCTAATGCACAGCACACTTCCTCGGGATTCCAGGGTGAGAGTCCACACTTACGAAATCCGTTTTGAAACATCTCAGGTGATAATGTGTCTTTAAGTACTTTGTTTAGCAAAGGACAAAAATGAACTTTTCTCAAAATTGGGGAATCAATGTGTTCTAAACGCCAAGACTGCACAGCAGTTTTCCAGGCGCTCTTTAAGCTTCTGAAAATAGCTACATCCATCGGCTGTAAGAGATGAGTGGCATTAGGAAAGAGAGCAATTAGGATTATTCCATTTTCCGAACAAAACTTGCTCACGTGGAATGACATATGTGATGTGTGCCCATCCATAAAAAGTATGACTGGTTTTTGAATACCATTGTCATTCAACCATTTATTAAATATATTGCAAATATATTCATAAAATGTCTCCATTGTCATCCAACCATTGTCAGACCGTCCAATACCCCAAGTCACTGGAATAGACAAGCTCAATTCTCTTGGTATTCTTAAATACTTAAAAATAACCATGGGTGGTAGAACTTGACCAGCAGCATTACCACCTAAAAGAACTGTGAAACATTCTTTTTCGTCCGAGTTAACTTGCTGGTACACCGATTTTTCGCCTTTAGCTGCCAGTACTTTGTTTCCTTTCGGGTTCAAAAAAAATGCAGTCTCATCCATGTTAAAAATTCGATGAGGTTCAACCAAAATATTTGTGTAATTGTTTTCTTCAAGATAGGTGCTGACTTCTTTAAACCAATTTTTTAACTGTGAAACTGTGACTGAAGCTCTGGATGAGGTTAAATTTTGAGGCTGTCTAGGAATAAGCTCGGGATGCCGTTTTAAAAAACTGCTGTACCATCTTTTACCAGGCCTCCCATCTTTAAAAGGAGTTTCTAAATTCAAATCATCAACAATTTTTTTCACACTATCTTGTAAATTATCTTTGCCTATTGGGAATCCTTGTTTCACCATTGCTTTAGCCCACTTTACAAGCAAAGCTTCAGTATCATCTGAGATGTAGCATGTTCTTCCCATTTTTCGTTTCATTGGTGTTTTACCCTTTACTTTATTCAGCAGAGTTACCCTAGGTACCCCAAATTTTTTTGCCGCAGTTGACGTCGGAACTCCTCGTCTGCATTCTTGAATAGCGGCTTCCATATCAGCCTCAGAGTAACGAAACATCTGTCCTTTTATTGGCGGCATGTTTATCAGTCTAGAACAATAGAACCAATAATTGACATCATGTATATCCCAATAATAGACACCATGTCTACCTTTAGTTAAAGTGATCTAAAATTGTTGATATCGCTACAGTAATCTTTTCATTAGGAATAGAGTTCAAAATCGTAACGAACCTAACATAAGAGTTTAATATCTTGAAACACCAATGGATGACACGCCTGTCATCTATTAGATTTTCATTTATTTTTGGAACTAATGGTAGACATAACATAATTTGTCAGAAAAATAATAGCAAACACAAGACAATCACGTTCATCACTATCACAACTTATCACTGATACGTAGACAAATGAGTAAAACGTATTTTTTAAATAAATATCAATTCAAAACTCACCTTAAAATTTCGGCGTCCTTAACCACAAAAATAAGAAATGGCGGATCGCGTGCTCACTCGGTTACCTGATTTATAAGGACTGACGCCATATGGCAATTTCGTTTAGAAACTGTTGGGAGTTTTTGAAAATAATTCATAGATAGTGCTAGTTGTCCTACGATATTGTAATATGAGTCATTTTACTAAAATTGTTTTTAATACAGCAACATTTTTTCGAAAGTGTCATCCTTTAGGTCACTGTCTAGCATTAGTGACTTTACCTTATCTTGATTAACATAATAATTATTCGCCTGGCGGCAAGAAACCTTGTCTCACGATGTTTTCTTCAATGAGACTACTAAACCCCTCTCATACGACAAAAATATAAAGCTAAAGCTTATTGCTATATTAAATATTGTATTATTTTTAATTAAATAACCTCATTTTTTAAATTACATGTGTAAAGTTTGAGACAACTATTCAGATTATAAGTATATAATGTGGCCAATGTTAAACATGTTTGTTGAGATAACCATCATACAATTATACATGTTAATTATAATACGCATTATGAATTTGGCACATTAGTGGTTGAAGGCGTTAAGTAACGTGTTTAAATTACAATTTAGGCATTTTTATCGGTGAGACTTAACTTAACCCAGTAACTGATATATACTGTGGATCCTATAAAGTTTAAATGTTATGTGACTTAAACATTAACCTACTACGGATAAATAAACTATATAAATACTTTTTAACAGATTAGCATATTATATACTTGCACTAATGGGTGTATATAATACGGTATACATTGCGCAATCCATATAGTATGAATAGTAAGCTTTTTAAATATCCCTAGAAAGAGCCAAAGCAATTCCGCTGAACTAGTAGAGCTCCGAGCGTGGAGTCGACGGATGCTGTCCGTTCGCGACACAGCTCTTAAGATAAATGCGCTCTTTGTTTACAGTCGTAAGCTCCCGTTTGATGGCCGAGAGATTGGATGTCTGGATCAAATACGAGACGTTTTGTAGTGTAGAATAGCTATGTGCATTGATGGATCACATTAAAAATCATTATTAAGTTTTACAAAACATATTGACTCATTTGAACAAAATACACTTAAAAATTACTCTGTTGCAATTCTTAGCCAGTTAATTGCGATTATCTAACCATGCAAATGATCGTTTAGCAATCAAATAATAATACATACACTGTTTCTGTGTAAGTAAAAGTTACTATGTCGGCTCATATGACCCTTTTTACTTAATTAATAAATAATCTTATAGTCGCCTAAAAACAACAAAATTTAATTTAAAAAAAACCTTAATCGATAGAATATGATACACAATGTTTAGTTAAAGAAAACTCATAAAAAATATTCCTAAACACGTCGAAGACATCAAACGGTGCACGGTGTCCATAAAGCTTGCCATAAACGGGATATCGTAAAATTGTTTTATTTTCAATAAAATAGATACAGAATACGCTCTGCGTGATAACAATATATAATTTATGGTCGCCGTTTCATTCCAACATTGTGTATTTTTTACTGGACGTCCGTTATCCATTCGAATGATAAATAAGATAACGTTTTCTATCTATCTTTGTTTACGAGGCCTTTTTATTCAATGGCAATGAACCTTACATGAAATTAATATTGAAACGGCAACGAGTACAGAAGAAATACAAAATACCTACTTATATTTCTAAAAGTGCCTAAACCTTTTGAAACTGTATTTAAAACATATCAAATGAAAAATCATTTATTCATGTAGGTAAAACAATGTACACTATAAACGTCAAAATATATACATTGAATGCTTCTAATTTTACATTTCAGGGAATGTAAAATTAGAAGCATTCTCAAAACAAGGGCGTAGAACGGAAGAGAAGAACTGGCACAACGTTTGTAAGGAGCTGCAACCATTACACCATGTTCCATATGACATCTTAAGTTTAATAAAGAATAATAAAATAAATTAAAAACAAAGATTTGTTCTCTATCAGCAGAAGGCATGGTGAAATAGGAGCACGCACTATTGAAATTGATATTTAGAAATCAAATTGGTTACAAGTTTCGAACAAATCACAAAAAACCATTCCGCAAATAATTGTCGCCGTTGAGAAATTTCTTCTTTATTTTGCAAAACAAATGGCATTCGTAAGCATTCCTAACACAATGGCCGGGTTTTCGCACTTTTTGCCCAGAGAGGCTTGGCTAGGTGCTTTTTCTGCCTGGTGCTATTATTGTTCGTCATCCACCAAGGCCGTGCTGAGAGAGAAATCGTGTGGTAACCGCATTATATTTAATTTGAGATTGTCAAGCTTTTAACGATCGATGGTACAAGCCCTCGATTGAGTACACTTTTAGCGACATTATTCGCCATAGGCGTCACTGAGTACTATGAAGGTGGAGCTGAGGGTAGGAAGGGGGAGTAGGTGGAGAGTGGGAGTGGTGTCGAAATGCGATTGCAACAATAACATTGATTCAATTTATGCGATGACCCGGTTCGGTCCGCGGCCGAAACTACGCAGGTCCGCTCTGATTGTTTATTGATTTTATTGTTTTCATATTTTTATAAACGCATGCAGCAGCAAAAGTACTCAGAGTCGCGAGAGCATTACAATTCTCTTACGCGTACTTTTTCCTTTTTCCCTCAACGTCCGACAACACCATGAAGCGATAGCCGATAGGGATAGCTAAACTGTATTGTCAGACTTTTAAGTTTATTGGGACTTAAATATTTTGTTTATCTCTTATTACTTAATTATATGCAGATGGATATCTGGACAATGAGATAGTTTTCGCAATTACTAAGGACATAAGCTCATTCTAAGAGCGGGCACTAACGAAAATCCCTTATCGTAGTATTTGATTTTATCTAAGTACTAGCGTACCCGACATACATTGTCCGGCATGATATTTCAGGAGATGTATTACGAAATTAAACAAAGTATGAAAATACCGACTGACATATGCTGGGCTGATTGGTAAATGTAAACCATCCAGGGCTCCATCCAAACGTATACAAAAAAAATCATTCAAATCGATCCAGGCGTTCAAGACGTGTTCAGAGACATACACACGTACATTGGAAATATACATATGTAAGCTATCCTATCTTTTAATTTAATCAAATAAAAATAATAAAGATATCGCTTAAGTAGTTTAGGAGTCGTTTAGAATCTCACGCATGCATACACACACGCAGGCATACGTTTGTTTCACTAGTCATTAGAACGGGCGCAGGGAAGAAATGAAACGTATATTCAAACAAAACATCAATTAATAATGAACTTGAATTTTGCACTGATATTACAAACTTGCTATAGCGAAAAATGTGAAATTATTGTGAAAATGTCTGCCATAATTTCTCACTTACATGATTCCCACATGAGTGTTCCCCACATGCACTCCCCCACTTACCCTCGAAATCTGAATGTGGCAAAAGTCGCTAATTGGCCGTATTTTTGCCCAACTTCTCCAACCGAGGACTATGGTTGTTATTTTAATGTAACTTCCTTTAACGGAAGAAAAAACAGTTTGATACTGAGAGACTGGGATATAAATGAACCGCGTAACCAAATGTAAAAAGAAAAATTCGAGTTTTTGTATTAATAAGTAAAACATTGCCTTCATGGAACCATTCAATGGTTTTATTTTAGACTCGGTCTAAGTTTTCCTGGAAGTTTTTAGGGTGTGATATTAATACCGATTAATAGCGGTGACATTTGAAACAGCTTAAATGCGTTATGTAGGTAATATTTAACGTTACTTAAGTATATTAACCAGTTAAAACAAAATGTACAATTTATTTATATCTAAGTCAAAAACCTCGTCATTAATGAATTGTTGGGGCATGCCTTTGTAGTTGTATATTAGATCTTCCTTATACTTTAACTTACGTAACTACTGAAGGCTGCTAAGGGCAGCAGCTAGTACGGCATTTAGGTCAAGAATCCCTCAGTGCGAAGTGACTCTCTCGTCCCTAAAATGTTTAAGAAGACTATCGTTTAACTTGGGCTCGTGTCTGAACTTAACAATTTTATCATAATACCGTGTCCTAAAAGCAAGTAATGGTTCCCAAACACTTCTCAACAGATTATGTTTAATAATTAATAAAACAAATATTATACTCTATTAGTGATAGACAAAATGTATGTTTTATCTATATAGTTTTATCTAAAATTGGTTTACAATCGTGTTATTATTAATTTCAGATTATTTATTTATAAAATCTTGCCAACGCTCGGCACACTGATAGATTTCTACAAGAAATACAAAATACAAGATTTAATGCGCACTCACATTAACAAGCATTCATAGGCAAACATACCCAACACGAAAAGATAAATGAAAATTAAAGGGAAATTATGTAACTATGGATATCCAGATCTTAAAGTTGATCTCCTAGTTTTTACCTTTTATTTATTTTACGATTCCCAATAATATTTGATTTATAACTTAAATAAAATACTGATTACTTTGGTTTTGTAGTGAAATTATTTTTTATAAATCATGAGAAATAGGTCTATCCCTCGCTAGTAACTCGTGACTAACCACACCTTCGGCGTTGACGAATGAATGGCAAATAAAGACTATAGATATCAAGGTCTGCAAAGAGAGTCGTCACGATCAACTCAACCTTTGATGACGCAAATTGTGCGAAGTGATTTTTATGATGTCTTGATAATTATCAGCAAATAGTGTTATTGTTATTTAATTCATATGAGATTTTGGTCACGCAGACCGATTATGTAAAACATACAAACATTAACTTATCTAATTTAATATTATGTGCATTTTGTAACACATCTAATATAAAATAAATCAGAACCGCTACAACCGTTTCAGGTCCAAGCCTAGGCCTTAGATTTCTGTATCTGTTTCGTGATCGTTTATCAATTTAATAGGCAAGTAGGTGATCAGCTATGCCTGTCACACGGCGTCGACTTTTTGGTCTAAGGCAAGCCGGTTCCCTCACGATGTTTTCCTTTCTTTTCGAATGTTAAAGGCGCACATAGAAACAAACTCCATTAAACCAGCCGGGGATCGAACCTACGACTAGGCCAACACTGCAATAACACATCTACTAACGATGAGACTTGAAGTAAAATGTATAGTCATCGAAAAGTGAAATGCTAACAACTGAAAAAGAAGTGAAATCTTTTATTCTAGGCCAGTACAGATTAACGATTTTTAGACTTTTAACTTTAAAAGTCGGGTATGACCCAATAACTACATTGATTCAAATTTTGTGTTAACGTTATTTTCACCATTAGAAATACAATTTCAAGTTATTAACCCGACTATTTTCCAGGCGGAATAGACAGACCGCTAGTTACCCAACTGTCACTGCAGAAAGTGTGGTAACGTCGCTTTGCCTCGACCAGTTCTGTTTTTAAAAGCGTTCTATTTCTTTTTGCAGTGGCAATACATTTATCATCTCTTGACACTTGCAGGAATTTCTCAATTTTTATGTTAGCCAGTTAAAACAAATTAGTATCGCATCGCATAACATCTGAGAAGGAAGTCTTAGTGTAATGATTTGTAGTGGCCAAGCACGAATTTTAGGATCCCGCTTCGCTACATTTATAAAACATGGGGTTCTTATGCGAATGTTGTGCAACTATTTGATCATGTTTATTATTACAATTTGCCTTGGCCTTTGCCAAAAAAGGGCACACGGATACACTAGAAGAGGATTAAAATGGACATTTGATTTAATGTATATAAAATATAAAATGTATCTGAATAAAGGCTATTGTTATTATTATTACTTTTACGATAATACATAAAAAAAATCTACAAATAACTTTTGTAATAGAATGTTTAATGAAATTACTTAGGGAGCGTTCAAGTATTACGTAACGCAATTTTTGAAGATTTTTGACCCCCCCTCCCCCCACTGTAACGCTCCGTAACGTTTTTCTGTACCCCCCCACCCCCCTCTCTAAAGGTTACGTAACACTCAAGTCATCATTTTTACCCTGAAGTCGCAAAAAGTTGTTATAGTTTTTATCCTTCGTATAGTTTTAATTGCCTTATAATAAAACAAGTGATTTTTAATTCGCAACACCTGCGTATTTTGTTTATTTTTTTATAAATTTTTGGCTTTACAAAACACAATTGTTTTTCTCCTTCATTCTCAAGTATTTTAGCTTTTTTACTAATAAATTCTTCAAATAAAATAACATATTTATTTTAACCTTTGGCAATGCAATTATAAACAGAAACCCAACTGAAATTAAACATTTTACTCGAAATAAAATCGTATTCTTAACAAAATTAAAAAATAATCAACTATTAACCAAGTATCTAAGTAGGTCTATAAAAACAATTCGATTGAAATTACTGCTCCTCTGTCCACGGGTTTGCTAGCCACTCAGATTCTTTCATCACTGGCACCTGGAGTGCAGACGAAGACGGTTCTGGAATTGTTAAGCCACTTGCATCAACTTCGTCTTCGTCGAGCCAGTCAGCATCCTCAGACGATGTTTCATAACGACGCACAATGCAGAGAAGCTCATTTGCCCTTCTGGCAGCAAGGCGCTGTGGCCGTACTCTAGTTTCACAATGTTCTTGGACAGTCTTGCCATGCACGTAACGACAGTGCATTTGAACACTCCTGTGAGATGTGAAATAGATCCCACAGGTTGGACATACTTTTTTCTTTAGGTCGGATTGTACAGATGGACAAAAGAAATCGTAAGGCATCTGCTTAAACCCTTCTAGAGGAGGTGACAGATTCACGGACAACCTTACAAGAAGTGGCGAAAACTTGGATTTTCCTTTGTCTAACAAACTGGGTACTACGAGCTTGCTTGGGGTTTGAAGTATTGGGCAAGGTGGCGGCATGAAAGTATCCGTAAACACAGATTTCAATGCACTTTTCGGTGGTGAACAGCAGGATTCATCTGGGCATTTTATAACCTGTAAGAAATATTGCGATTCACGGACGTGAACGCTATACCACGCCAGATTTGGTTCTGCTGGATCCTGCATGCTATCTTCGGGCTGTCTATACTCCGCCGAAACGTCATAATTATCAATTTTCATTTCTCTCCACACTTCTGCAAGTGTTTCCCCAGCGTGCTGAAAATTGCGTTTTTCCAAATCATCATCCGTAGTCATTCCTTTGTCGTCGAGATGAGAACCAAAATGTTCATGAGGCAAAATGACGCCTGCCAGTCGTTTGCTGAGGGGAGCCATGCGACGCTCAACTCGGTTATATGCGCTCCGCCCAGGAGCATTAGTCGCTATAAACAGGGCGTCCAGGTTGTATTTTTTAAAGTGTTCAATCGCAAAGCTCTTGACTTTGCGATAACGCGGGTTTTCGTCCGGCCCACCATCTACAAAGATGATGATTACTGGCTTCACGGTGTTCGATTCTGTCATCATTAAGGATTTGAATGAAGGTATTGATAAAAGTGATTCGAAATCATAAGCGTGGGTGTTCGCTGTGGAGGATGAGTGTTTCCCGCTCCTTATGGATATGTGTGTCGGCCCGCTGTACCCAACAGCTTCTTCCCTACCGAAATTGTTAGGTTCTACGTTGACGCCGGCGTATACAGAAGGAATAAGTTTGTGCCGCTCTGCCACGACCCAGTCATGATCAGGTAAAAGTATTCTGTATTCCATATGCATTAAAAGAGGGCTCTGACTTTTTACTGCCGGTAAACCTATCGGCTTATGCCGTTGTGGTGGATGTTAGCCTCGTACCTGTCATATCAAGGGGAGTTTCCAGGGTGCCCCGCGGGGAGGACTCCACCATGCACGCCTTTTTTATATAAAAAAAGAAATAATGTTACGTAACGTGTTGTAAGAAGGACCCCCTCCCGCCCGTGTAACGCATCGTAACGTTTTACGAGACCCCCCCGCCCCCCCAAATTGCGTTACGTAATACTTGAACGCTCCCTTATTTGTTTTCAGAGTGTTGCCCCAAACAATATTTAATAATTGCAAATAAGATTAGCATAATAATTCAAATACATTGCCTCCTGAATAAATAACTTTTTAATATGTTAATGCAATTCCGATAAAATTTGCCGCAGATAAAGCGTTATTAATGATATTGCCTTCCGAAATTATAATTTAATTTTATCGACAGTGATTTAATTTTATTTGTGAGCGAGCTAAATTCGATATAGAAGATTTATAACAGACTATCCGACTATCGATTCGCACAAGAGTTACCCGTTGGAAAAATTATATACCATTTTAGATATTGATGAAAAACACAAAAAAAATTACATGTCCGTGAATTTTGACTCTACGAGAAGACAAACAGACAGACGCGGCGAAATAATATTTTTATAGTGTTTTAGTTATTATCAAACTCGATAATCATGAACCTCACCGTTGAGGCAGCGTTCGTAAGAAATGTTTTCGTTCGACCGCTTTTTCTTCGGTTTTCTTTGCAAATCCGACTACCACGGATTATGCCCCTCACAAATAACGTACTTTTCGAAAATAGGTTCAGTCATCCAAAGATTGCCTATAACCTCACGAACTTTACCTCTGTATAATATGTGCATTTTTTTCATTACATTTGAGGTGATTTGAAACGGAACTGATACAGTTTACAATAAGTGTACAATACCAATTGTGCACCTGCTTTCAAGTTTTCAAACGTTAAATCGGTTTTGATAAATTTATCAAGAATTTTTGTCAGGTTTTATCCATGTTTGAGTACTTCTACATTTTCTGTATGTCGCTTACCTTTTTGTTGCTTGAAAGACGAACTAAAATATGAATTGCTGTGAATGGCTAGACCGATTTGGATAATTATATCTTAAAAATTCATAAAAACGACAAGTAATTTCTCCAATAAAAACTGATCCTAGCTGGGAAATATTTGGTTTCATTGTAAAAATAAAAGATTGTCACTTCAATGTTATATATTTATTATTTATACCATCAGATTAATTTGTGTTTTATAGCTGTAGCATGAGGTACGTTCTCTGGAGTCTACTTTAAAAATTTTATATTAAGTTTTGACCTGATATGTTGGTGATGTAAAGTTCACTAGAGGTCAATCTAATACATATTCAATATATCATAATCAATAATAAAAAAAACTTTCTATAGAACCTAAACTCTGCAGTCTATTTGCGGTGTATCAAAAATGAATCGGCTCGTGCATATGCACTGTAAAGTGCCGAACTAAGCCGCGGGTCACCTATATTTAACCAAGCCTAGTACATAGTATAATTTTACATCAATAGCTGTAATTTTACTTAAATATTTCCATGAATCATGGAATACATATATCTTTTACGTTTCACTTATCACATTTTAAACAAATTGAGAGAGGGTTATTTGTAGATTATATGCAAAAGAACGACGGCTTCTCGAATATCTTAAGGATTCGTGATTTATTTAGATCATATGGTCAGACCACACACAATAATAGCTTATTCCAACAGGAATCTAACCCATGGCCTCTCGACTGTGCGAATCACCATGAACATGGAAATATGTACTATATATCGCAATCCGATGGCCTCGGGCGGAACTCTGGCCGTTAATCCGTCAGTGTCCGTGTTTGATGTATCGCTCTTCTCGTAATATCAACCGCAACCACGAACCAAGCACAACATACAAACATACATATTGCATTAATAAATAAAGTATTACCGGGATACTGCTTCATGATAGGCTCTTCGTTGGCGATGAAATTTTCATTTACGAAACGTTAGCACCGTGTATACTAATAGCTAGAACCGATTGAATAATTTAGTGTTTCAGGAAATAATCGAATTATTTATGCTATCAATACTACTGTTACTTAAATTTCATGAATAAATCAGAAACAATTCAAATAGGATTTAATTGAAAATTGAATATTTGCTTATCGTAAGCATCTTTGTTTGATAGGGCCATAACTCATTTACAGATTAATTAAATGCAAATAAAAGTACGAGATTTACCAACAGTTAATATATATATTTTAACGTGGGATTGTCATCTTTTACGTGGCAATTTTTTTATTTTAAGAAATCGTACGTTAGTAACAAGGTGTAACCAGGCCGGCCATAACCAGGTGTACAAATATATTAGAGGCAGCTGCGTTTCAACACTTCGAAACATGATAGTTCATTTTCTTTGTAAGTACTGGAGTAAGTTTCGAGCAATATCGCCTTTGGTCGGAAAAACATTTCAAAAGTGCACGAAAGTGTTTGTTTTTGTGTTTTATTCGTATATCTAGTATTCATCTTAATATAAATAATATATTGGCATTATTGTTACAGTATACCTTGTCTGTCTGTAATAATCGACACAAAACACTTGTATTTTACAAGAGCTCTTCTCTGAAGTCTCAATATTTACAATGTTAGTAATTATTCTGAAGGGTTTTATGGAGATAACTGTATCTTATCACAACTTTCAATTACAAGAATTGGGTTAACGTAATTTCGAACGGCGCTAAACTAATTTAATTTTGTGCGCACATAACTAGCAAGCTAAAACGACTCTACAGGTCAAAGCTAAAATTAATTATTTCTAGACCATAAGTGCACTTGAATTAAACATTTTAAGAAGATCCATTTATTGTCATAGGTTAAGAAGCATGTAAAAATAAGAGGACCACATAAACCTTATTCCTACCTACCTACGTAATATGAAGGTGCTTGATTAATAAAAAAGGAAGTTAATAAATTTCCCTGACTATCGACTTGTAAAACATATAGCTGTTGCGAGTAATACATACATATTTCTCTGGTAGAGATAACCTAATTATCGAATATATATAGGTACATACATATTTGACAGTTTATTTCTTCAGCATAATGCAGTCCTTTGCTGCAGTCGAAATCATCTCAAGATCAACAGACATGTCAAGTTTAGACGCATCGCAGTTATCCGGACAGGCAGCGCTATGTAATGAACTAACAAGCTGACAGTGAAACAATCGTGATAGATTGTTCTAGTGTTCTGTGTAAATGGCAAAACTTGTCGTCACAGCAGTTAGCTGCACATACAACGTAGACGTATTCTGTTTGCTCAGCGCTTGCTCTCCCCGAGACTCGTCCGCTAATATTTGCTAACAAACAGCATTATGTGCTCCAAGCCCAACTTCAGAGACAAATTCGAAACGTTTGCTAATCTTAGGCAGAAGGAAGATGGCGACTCTGTTAAGAACGTTAACGCCCGTAAACTATGTAACAGTTTTTAAAAGTATTAAAAAACCACTGTGTTGATGTAAAACCAAATTACTTATCTTATAACAAGGAACAGAATTTATTTCGCTGTGTAATTTTGTTTTTTTTACTTCAGAGAAACTCAGAACTAAGTAATGAAAAATATTTTAAGTTTATACGATTTCAATTTGTTTTGACAGCAAGAAGTTTAATTCCATCCAAAGTAACCGAAAACATTTAAGGTATTTGAAGATTCGCTGGCAAATTTATACCATACCATTTGGAGTATTTCGGCAAAGATGAACAATTTGAGCATTGAAACAAGATTTACGACTAATTAAAGTTTATTTCAGCCACAAGTATAAAACCGTACTAACTGAAAGGTATTTTAATGCTTTTAGTTATAAAACTTAACGTCAGTAATTAATACTGTTATGCGTTCTGCAATTAAATTTAACGGTATGAAAATACAGCTCTCGATATCATAGCGAATATTTTTACAATAAGTTGAATACATATGTGAATAAACGATTCCCACAAAAGCGTATATTCGAAATACGACAAAGTTTAATTTGTCTTCTTCAATTGTTTAATCTAAAAGGTTAATCAGTATAACTGATTAACCTTTTAGATGAGTTAGATTGGATAGCTTGTAAAATTGTTCCGATAACTATCGGTTCCGCTGTTCTATCAATCCGTACAGATTTCATCTTGAGCAGACTCAGCAAAATGCTGTGGCTGGGACTGATGCTTACAGCTCCCCAGACATGTGTGTTAACTAAAACCTATTTATTATAGCTGTCAGGAGCTATAAGCTGTCTGACAAACTGGATTTGTGTGTACGTCACATGACCAAGAATATGTAGTCTATATTTAAAAAAAATCTCACATGTACATTATTCTATCTAGATATAAAGCTGAAGAAATATTGGCATATACATACATATCTTGACAACTGTCTTCAGTCGTTAGTTAAATAATGATGTAGCTTAGATTGAAGTAGTCGTACAGCCAATACCGATTGATAGCCTCAGTAATAATAAAGGTTACAGCGCGTTTTTGAACAAAGGCTAGTTATCTATAATATATATTGGCTATATTGAACAAAATAGCTATAATTTCAGCGAGGATCAGTCCACTGTTGCTCTGCACGCTACATGTTCTACCTTAAATGTTACGAGTTCCGAGGGTTAGTATTTTGTCAATGATTATTCGCATCGCTAAAAGATGGAAATCTCCTCCGGCTTTTTAGAAATAATGATTCGTCATCAAATGAGAGCCTGGCATCAAGATGATTGCAATTATAAGCAACTTCTAATGTAAACATGCCTAGTTGCATTGTTGTAAACGTGTGTATTTTGATTTTAAAAGACTCAAGAAAAACCACAAAGGAGTCATAATAATGTTTTTTTAATGTTATAATAAAGGTTAACGAGTGTAAAGTCACAAGTCACGACTCACGGCCCCCGACTGTTTTATATTTTTAATCGCCACTACCTATACCGTTTTTTCTTAACGTGTATTAATAAAATAATTTGTAAGATATCTTACAAAAAGCGAAGATTTTTTAAACATTAACTAAAGCATAATAATATCACGTATTATTAAGAAACAGTAGGCTAGGCTAAACTAGTAACCTTTATATATTTCGATTCGTGTAAGAAATACATTGACATTTCCCGCATAAGTTTAGAAATATGTATATAAGTATATGTACTTCTAAGTGAAAATTAATTCATTAACTCTTAACGAGATCAAAACTTTTGCCATATTTGTATTCACAGCACCAACCAGATGTGCAAAAATATTTCAAATGAAATGAAGTGAGAGTCGAAAGTCGTGTGAGTTTTTTCATGTTAGTCACCGAACACGCCCGTAGCACGTACATAAAGCCTACGTGCGCCAGTCGCGTACTCTTTCACGTATTAAAAATTATACCGTGTTTTCTCATCAACTTTATGAAATTTAAAATATAAAATGAAAGTACAATTTTAATTCTGCAACGCAATATTTCTCTGCGGCATAATCCTCGTCTATGACAAATAGAAATGTTATTGTTATAGTATTCATAATTTTTCTGCTATCCTATTTTTTTGATGAATTTATATTCAAAATGAAAAATAATGTATCATGGTTTCTTTATAAGGTACTATAAACTACCTTATACATACCAAGAAACATTTAGAATAATGCAGTCTACCAAATAATGCTATTATATACATATCTATGTACTTTAAAATATAAAAAATAAATAATAACTAAGTTGGCACAAGATGTTAATAACATTTTTATCATGTTTTTGTTGTACCTACCTAAAATCAAAGAATGATATATGGATCAAATGACAACACAATGCATACAAAACATCAATCACTTGACAATAATGGTTTACCAATTATAGCCATTGTTTAATTAACTTTACAGTTATTGTTCACTGTAACTCACATAGCATATTAAAATATGGGAATATTGCAAAACAATATGAGCCATGTGTGAGCAAAACCTAATAGTGTCAACTGTAAATAAATGGTTACTAAGAAAATGAGACAGAAACTCTAGCTAGACAATTTATATAAGGAAATGTAAATAAATAAAAGCTTGTAAAGCCAGTAAGGATATTTAATTGAATCACCAAATCAATGCTTTAAAATCTAAAACCAAGACAGGAGACGGTCATTGAAAGCAGGCCTGATGCTATACTGATCGAGATATGATTTATTATTTTTAATTTTTTTACTATTACTTACTACATAAACATTATTGTATGGTGTACTTAGTTTCTGTACTTAGAATATACTATATTAGGTCTATATAATATATATATATATATATTACATATATTATATATATATTATATGTAATTGTTACAGTACAATAATTATGCAAGAGTAAAATCAGCAAGAATGAATATATAGTAATCAATAAAATGTGACTTATATAGGCAGTAGTTTTCACGCACAACGGACCTATTAAGAGTCTAATTGCGGAAACGGAGTCCCCACATACATACATAGGCAGTAGTGGGTTTTCTCTTTACTCCAAATTTAAGTATATATATAGTAAATAAACAGATTTGATCTTAAGTGGTCCATTATGTGGTAAAACATATGTAGATGATATTTCTTTTTATGTTTTATGTATCAGCCAGTGTCACTATTAATTGCTTGATATGTTCAAGCAATTTATTGTATAATAATATTTAATTATTTTATTAACTGCATTTGTTTTATTCAGTCATATTGCTATATAATATATATTGGTAAAATATTAATTGATCTACAACAGGTTAAAACACGACTCTGATCATCTCATAAAAAACCGGTAAGTAAATCTTTCCTCCAATTCAATTTTATTTTAACATAATACTTGAGAAATTTGGGTGTATAAATTCCCAAACTGTAATAATCTAATACTATAAATAAGTCTTAATATCACAAAATCAAATATTTCATCAACATAATAACATGATATCAAATTACAAAAGCAGACAGGTAGATATTAAGTTTTGCAAACACTAATTTATAACATTTTGTAAAATTGTAATATGTAGATCTGATTGTTATTTATTCATTTAGTTCTACATTTATTCATTAAGTCACTATTTTACTATAGATTTTACATTTAGTTAAGTAATTGTAGCATTTTTTAATAACTCAGAATATGCCTATGGACATTATTACTAAGACAATATGTTATTATTTTATTTTATTTTTCCTGACAAAAACACCATTTTTGATCTAATATTTTTTTGTAATTTATTTTTACATTATTGTTTTAAAGTAAGTATAAGGACTTACCATCAATACCAACTATAATTGGTATAATTTTACTGAATTTTACATTACAAGCTTTAAATCTGCAGTAGGTAGGTATAATAAATACAGCAATGAGTGGAAAGTGGAGCGCTAAAATTTATAAACTGCCACAACTTCATGTTTATGGCTCAATAAATCAATTTAAATAATCAGCCATTGCATGTTTCAGAGAATATTAAGTTTTCTATTTTTTTTTTGTTCTATTTTAATGAGGCCAAACATCTGCTGTTACTCTAAATGTGATCAGTTACTTAAAAAAATTAAAAATTCACTTCAAACTTCTCTTTAATTAACTAGGATAAAATATATTTTGACAATAGATAAATTTGATAATAGATAGAATACATATTACTTGTAAAAGTTTAAAATTTAATTAAACACAAACTTTACTATGCTAATTCATTAAAAAAATTTTGACAAAAAAATCTAATTCGAAATAAGTTACTTAACATCTCATGATGTTAAATAATTTAATTAATAATGTTCTGATTATTTTAAAAGAAATAGTTAAAGGTGTAGAGAATTTAGATATATCTTTTTACTTAGGTCACATATTATTTCTACAGTGACACTTATATATCTCACGTATATATTTATTTTAACTGATAATTTATAACTTAGATATGAAAAACTCATAAAAGTAGTGAATAAACATACAATCATACAACTATAAAGGGTTCTCATTTATGTTGCAAGTATTTATAAGGAGAATCGAAATCCTTTTAGAAGATACTAAAAAACAGCTGCGGACAACCGGCGATATTACAGCGTCAGCCACGCTAATAAAACTACCCTATTTAGACAAATAGGTTAAGATCAGCGGACATCGTACTTAAATTTTAAATATGAAAATAGATTATATACTTACGTAAAATCACCAATATCATCCAATAACATGCATCTTTACGCCCAAAGAAGAACTATCACTATATAAATAATAATCACAATTGAACACTGAACATTTTTTATGCCTTGTATAGCAATATTGCACATATGACTTCAAAAACATCGATAACTCATAACATATAGCACATAAACACATACGCTTAGATAAAGAATGATATATACATTAATATCACAATAAAAACACTATTTTTAACATGTGAACGCGAAATAGTTTCCTACTCGTCCCTGCGTTCAAGTAAATTGGCCGCCATCTTGAGTTCGTACGAAAAAAACACTGAGTTGCCATTTTAGAAAGATAGAACTCCTTACAACATTTTTATCTGGTTGTCATTATTAAACAAAAAATAATAATTTGATTGGGAATCGTAATTCTTCAAATTGTTATATTAACTGTATGTATTTAATAACCATGCATGTATCCTTTAGAGGCTGCAGTTTTCCTTTTGTTATAATACTGCAGTTTTTGTTGAAAATATTATTAAAGCTAATAAATTCATTAACATGATGTTTATAAGTTGATTTTCCAATAAAGTCAATACTAGTGTCAATTTTCTGAACTGGTAACTCCTATATGAAAGAAAACCATCGACAATACAATTTATTATTCTTGAATTTGAGAATTCGAAATAAAATTTGCTTTCTGTTGTATACTTTTCAATTAGACTCATAAAAATATGTTTCTAAAATTACGTAGCTTCGGAAATTAGAAACATAAATAACAAATATTGCAATTATATTCATTAATCAAGTCATAAATTTCTGTCACGTTATACAAAATCACCACTAGGTGTAGCTTTAACAAAAATAATATCGGTGTTTAAGACGTCCAAAAATTGTTTCGAAAGCGTGGCCTAGCTCGCTTTATTAAATTAAAGTAAACATATTTCAATTCTATGCTCTAAAGCCAAACAGTTCTCAACATTTATATTGGAATTAAATCCTGACTAGTATACAGTTGGATATTCTTTTATGTTAAATATTAATTTTAATGTTTCAAATTCTTAAATAAAATTACTTTCTTAGTTGTTATGTTATTTTTAATGTTATTTAATGAAGTCAAAGCAATACTATATAAACAGATATTATTTGTTTTACTGTTTGGCTATTAAAAACAAAATATGTAACCTGTCCATCCTAGGTATAAAAAGTTGTATTTATCTGATTATCATTGCTATTTTTGAACTTAGTCTAACATCTTTAGTTTTTGTTTCAGTTGAATAGATAAATGTGAGGATATAAAAAAATACAACGTTATTGTTGATAGATTGTTTTAATAATTTTTACACATTCCACAAATAATCTTACAGACCATAGGTCTTACGCTTATAAATAAATTATTGACATGATTAGATTAACAAAAAAATTATGTTAATATAAAGAAATGCAAAATGTTTAAGATTTAACATACATTTTTGGTTAAACTATTTTTAATCTGTATAACAAAGTTACACGAAATACCTTCTAAAACGAAGGAAATCTTTATATTTATTTTATCAATAATGTAACTAGGTACACACTAGTAATTAATTATTAATAACTCTAAGTACCTTATTATGAAAGGGCCATAAGAGTGGCAGTTGTTTTTATTGTCATTTTTATTTAACCTAATAAATTGTCTGGAATGGGCAATAATCATTCCGAAATAAAAATGCAAAATATAGTCAATCATGACTAGACAGTCACACACTTGTCGTCCACATAAGCGTCACTGATATCTCCAACTCCATCACTGACAGATCTAGTCTGAAGCCAGTCGCAAGTCGACACTTCCAAAATGGCGGGCGTCCAACGAGTTCGAAGGGAATGAACGTTTCGTACGGGGTTCGTCGTCAAAGGCACCATAAGTTCATTTAATGATAACTCCAGTGCTCTTCTGATATTCCACTGGAAGAAAGATGTGCATCAGCTTTTCTATTTCGCCACGGCAGAGTGGACAACGATTACATCTGGAAACAAACAAAAACATTTTAAAATAAAATTTCTAGGTTAGGCCCACCTTAACTTTACAAAAGTTTTTCAATTTTAAATTAATTAAGAGTTCGTTATGTTTCTGGTTTTTGTTCACACAATTTGACGACTCGTGATGATGAAATAGTCTAATGTGGAATAATGAGTAAACAGTTACCTGGGAGCGCAACTTTCGCAGCAAACGACGTGTCTGCAAGGCAGAAACAGCGTGTCGATAGCTGAGTCCATACAGACGCGACAGGCCAGCCCAGAACCACTTCGCGAACGCGAGCGGGACTCCTGCAATAGATATTACATCATTATATATAAAGATAGCTATAATCGAATTGAATTAAGAGAATCTTTTAGCTGCATATTAGGAATCTGTAAACGCAAAGACTGTAGGCTAAGGCATAAGATTGACTACACCAATGTATGCAGGACAAGATCTTACCGTGTCTCCAGTCCCGCCGGCAGAGCGTCTCCTGGTGCGTGGCTCGTGCTCGACCCTGGAGTGAGCTTCTCGTCTGGCTCTGTCGTGGACTTCGCGACACGTGCGTCGGATGTCAAACACGTACCGCCGGCCTAGGGTAGTCGAGTCGTTGAATATCGATGCTATTGTACCCTGCAATTCAATTACAATTACTATTTTCTGCCGATCTCGGATTATCTTTAGTCACAGTCTTAATTCACAATTGTTTCATTGTTCATTTATGAAAGTAAATACATTACTGCTACTGTACACCTTTTTGTTTCAGACAATATTAAATTAATGGCTGGAGTCGTTATTATAATGTTTATTTTTATTGAGCCACGCCTTCGCAGAGGGCAATAAAACTTGAATAATATTAATTACCCAAATCGTATGTGAACTCATGTTCACTTACTCATCATAATTCAGAATAATAAAGTAATTACTATTTTGAATACTCAAGACAAAAAGGAAAATTTAAAAGAACTGAAACAATTTAATTAGTCAGCGATTAATAACAAAAGTACAAGAATTTACATCCCCAGATATATACAATATACTTCCTAAATTTGTCCATTGGTGGAATAAAATATAGTTTATAGTATTTTATATTAAGGAAAATTATTTTATTATATTTTAAAATAATAATTGTTATGAATAACAAAGACATTATTATTATTTTTCCAGCACTAATTTCGTAATTTAAAAGAAATAATATAAAAGCTGATATAATTCCGAAAATTTTAAATGCTTTGACGTATATTTTTCACTCGTCTATACATCTCGGATATACAAAAATTCGAAAATTGTCATTTCTGATAAAAGCAACTGAGTAGGTACCTTCAAATCTCTTATGAACTGTTCCGTGACGTCGCTTCGGACAGTTTCGCAGCAGAAGAAGGCGTGTTTCTCGGTAACAGCGCGGTACAGCGCAGCCGCCTGTCCCGACGTCGTCATTTTCACGTGAAACGTTGCTTCGTTGCCCTCGTCCGTGACGTACGATAGCTGGAAGATGCGCCTCAGTGGCTGAGCGCGGTGAATCGCCGTGTATGGGATGCTGGAATAATAGACAATAATCTATAAATAACATTTATCGTCGCTGTACATTACACATATTTGAAGTAGGATTGGATTAATATTTATACCCATTTCACCAACTTAAATTAATATACGGTTTTTTCAAGTGTAAGTAATTAATATAATAATGAATTTTTCTACTTATTTTCGTGACTCATATATTTTGGGTACACATAAAAGTTAATAACGCGAATCATAATGTTTTTCACGTATCTAGAATGAATATTCGGTTAATTACTCATTTAGTTACATAATATTAGGTCCTTACATATGAAATTGATGTTTAGTATGGAAGAAACATTTAAAAAAAAAATAGAATGTATTTAATTAATCAAAGTATCATTGCTATTGGATAAAACCATTCAGACGGGATTATTAAAATCATTGAAGGCGGTTTCAATAAAACATGATATCATATGATCAACTTCATATTTATCTGGACGTGATTGCTTTAAGAAATATATTAAAAGAATGTGTAAAAGCAATTAATATGATATAAAATTGCACCATCTTTCTAAGCACAAATGTTGTATCCTTGGTTTAAATGAGCAAATAGAATAACAGATTTATATCAAATGAATTATTCGTCGGAGCTACTTTAATGATTAATAGTATTCTATCGTAAGTAAACTTAGATTTTATTTCCACTAATATTTTAATGATTTAAAGGTACAATTATACTATTTTCGTGTTTATAACCCGATAATTTAACTTTCATTTTAAGTTTTACCGACATGAACTTCTTTTAGGTATACATAAAACAATGATCTGTAATTTAGTGTTATTAGGTAATTATTTAATGTAAAGCGCAATATTCTAGAGCCTGTTGCAAAACAATATGATAAGACAATGAAAAACAAGGTAACCGACTTTCTATCTATACCATGATAAGGAAAATCATATTTATTTCCAACACACAAATGTACAATATTTACTGCTGTATTGCCATACTTATTTATTAAGGAAATGAGCTGGTCCAAGTAACTGGTACAATCTTCTAGGCGCAAACATAAACATTTATTGTCTGATTCCATTCCAAAGGAAAAAAAATCAGTTGGCGGAAGGTCTCTTATACTTGAGCCGCTGATTATTTTTTAGATCTCTGTTTAAGTTCATAATTTCAGATAACACAAAGTACATATGTCATATCAAACTGCTGGTACTATCCCGAGATAAAAAATTGATAGATTGACCATTTATTACAGGATTTTGTAACATGGCAAAGTTTTATGTATTGTGATAAATTGTTTTTGGCAAAAACGTTATGCACAGACCGGTTTCAAATTTTGTTCGAACTTGACAAGGTGACATTAGCGCTAACAAAACAGTCTAGAAGGCGTCGAGATGAATAAACGATATATTATAAGATCACGATAGTGTTTATCAGGCAGAGTTGTAAATAACGAGAGATTTAAACGACAATAAAATATACCAATGTTATTTAAAATTATCTACGTGATTTTTAATGCTGATAGGCGAATTTCTTCGATGCCCAAATAAGGAACTTAAATAATTTTAGAATATAAACGTGTAGGTTGTGTAGCTCACCTCTGCTTTTCGACTCCAATATCTTGATCTCCATTACACGCCGGCCTATAGACTACGATGCCATGGGGTCCGACCCCTACGCACGTGCTTAGCCGGCACCCGCATCCGCCCCCGCTTTGGCCAGATGTCAGACACCCCACAGTCGCTCCCCCGTCTATCTCTTGCTCATCCCTCGCCCTCGGCTCCTCTGTCTGTTGCTTATGGTATAGTAGATGACAGTACAGATTATGCGCATTGTTACTCTGCGTGACTGGTTTGCAAAAGAACAACTCTTCTCCGAACGATTTCAATTTTGATATTTCTTTGAGAAGTCTGTATTCGGCTTGGGACGCTCTCATTCCAGCTATCTCGCAATGATAATCTATAATCTTTTCTACGTGATCTTCGGCCTTTTCACCCTGCGGTCCGATTTTGTCGCACTTCTCATAAACATGTGGAGGCATATCAGGGTCACAGTCTCCTGTCTCAGCTTGAGCAATGTAAGCGATCAGCCGCCTGGCAACTTCTTGGTCGGCCACGACCAATCTACCCTCAATGAGATCTAACTTAGCATGGAGATAGAAGATGTGTCGCGTCTGTTCGTTTATCAAAAGGTGTGGCGGCACCCAGAACTTGACTCGCAAGTCAAGTCGTCCCCCAGGGATACGGTGTGGATCGAGAGGATTCCGAAGATTTAGCCATCTTCCGGGCCCTGATCCTGAGCAGACGCTTAGGCCGAAATAGTCGGCTTCTGCGCCAATTTCCAGTTTCTCGCATACCTGGAATAAAGAAATATAGGGTAAGTTTCACTAAAAGAAGCATTCTGCGAACAACATTGTTCGCATTTCTTGTTCGTTTTCTTTAAGTAAACTAGCACGCTAGGCCACGGATAGATAATAGCTGATATTCCGAAATGGCCGCACTTATTAGAGGGCGTTGCATGTCGTATTTCGACAACGCACGCAAGTTTAATTAGGACGAGTTTTTGGAAAGGCTCTGTTTGATTTATAGATGTTAATAATAGTAGACGACTGGTTTGTGTTATGAAATATGTAATTTTGAGAAAGTCGACCCAAGGCAAAGCTTAGTTTCACCTGTCAGACGATTTGGAAAGGTCAATTGTTAATACAGGATAACTACGCAAGAAAATGCCTTTCGATGCTCTGAAAATATGGTGTTGGAGGCAGATATTAAGGAGTCTTTGAACAGAGAAGGAAACAAATGTGTACTACGACTAAAAGTAAAAAATCGTCTTTCGACACTGTCACCGACGCCGAGTAACTCTAAGCGATTCAGAAAGCCTGGAAAAACTCATCGTGACTGGCAGAGTGGAAGGCACCAGAGCTCGAGGCCGAACCCCAACTTGCTGGACCGATTAAGTCAAAGCCATTACGGGTAGCCATCGTCGAGGCGCATTTATATAATTATTATTTTTACTAAGACGGAAATAACAAATACTTTATATTTGCGTTGGAAAAATTACTTTTATGTCAGTAAGTAATATAAACTAAACAATAAAAGTGTTTTTCTCACAATAATGCGTCGTTGTCAATAGCTGAGTAAACGCGCAATATATACATAATCAATTCGGAATTGTTTACGGCACATATATCACCACATTGTGGAACATTTCAATAATTATATTTCAATATTATGTATACGGCAGGCAGAATGTTTGTGAGACAAATAGATGCACATACAGCGTACATTTACAGTCTGTTCTCAAATATAATATTCATTCGTAGAATAAAAATAATGCTTCAAAAAAGTATCATTTAATTTTTTTTCCTAAGAAACGCGTGTGAAATTAAAATCACATTGGTCAATTTTCAACGTCAATAATGGCACGATTTAAACTTGTAAAAGTATTGTTCAATGTTGACTATATGTCGGTTACTTAAAGTCAGCGATAACTATAAACACGAGTGTTTTGTTTGTGAAACGTAATATCAAAATTAAATTACTTTACATACAATGAACAACATGTGACCTATTTCTTGGAAAATACTGCGAAGAATATTTTTAATTGTTCTTTGTTATTAATAACTGACTATTTCATTCAAAAGGTTTTAATATACCTAACTACCAAGAATTTTCCTAGGTTTACAGGATCTGCAGTGGTCTCAGCTACGTCATAATCTTTTTTCTGTGATAGGTAACCTTACTCTGCCTTGTGTTGTCCAAAACAAAAGAGACGAGACATATGCTCCTTCTGCAGCTGTAGACCCACGGAAGAAGATTTTGATGGCGCTTTAGGACGAATCCTAGGATTAGAAGACGCGGAGTGAATAGAAGATATTAGGTTTGGTTCATCTGGTTTTTGAGCGTAACATGCCGTTGAGTTCCCGATAGAATGTGACAGCGACCCCGGAGCCTTTGTAACGAGGCTTTGTAGGAACTACTCGAGGTGGTTTTAAAAATCCTTTATTGGGATAAAAATAGGTATCGTGAATTTAATTATTTTATTACAATTACATTAAAATGGCCTATCATATTTTCCATGCGTCAATATTGCTCCAATTTAAATTGACATTTATACATTTAGATATCCTAGAATTACATTGTAAGTGAAACTGTGATTAAAGTGAGTTTTAAATAGGTAAGTGACGCAACTGTGACACGCTTTTATCTCGTGATCGTTAAAGAATTATGTTATAAGAATGATGAATATTTTAAGTAAAGAAATAAATTTTTCACAGTAATAAATAATAGAATTCAGATGTGGTCTCCTTTTAATTGTATTAGTTTCAGTCTAAAATTAGGAAAATTATGAATATTATTTCTGGGAGGCAATGTCTGGAGACTCTTGATATCTAAGATACTTTCTCCGTCGCAAACGCTTTCTGAATATTTTTGTATTACAAAATAAGGTTATGCGCACGAAGCAAGTAGCGACACATGATCCTACAATACAGAGGTCATTGACCCATTTTATGACATTTTTTTAATACTCCGGAAAAAGTATCTTTGTTGACTTTGTGACTTTAGTAAAATCTTCAGGAAATTTCCAAGTAAAAATCTTAATAACGATACACAATTGTCCGTTATTATAATTATGGTGTAAATTGTTTCCAATGAACCAAAACCAGTTGTGACCAATTCTACTTCTTTGTCACGAGAAACACGAATTATGCAGACGCTTTCTTTGGGGTGGTAATTATAAATGTTACAACGCAGTTTTATTTTCTTTGCCTTGTTCTTATTGAATATTGGCAGGAACCTCATCTCCAATACTACGGAACGATACAACAGTTGACGCGGTCTGGTTCACAACTAGGACTTTTGCAAAGTTTTCTTTGTCACAACAATTACATACAAAATCACCAAGCTCTACTATGCAGTGTACTGTTGGCCTAGTGGCTTCGGCGTGTGACTCTCAACCATGAGGTCGTAAGTTCGATCCCCGATGGCCCAATAAAGTGCGCATTTAACATTGGCACGGTGAAGGAAAACTTCGTGAGGAAACCGGCTTGCCTTAGTCCCAAAAAGTCAACAGCGTGTGTCAGGAGGCTGATCACCTACTTGCCTATTAGATTGACAAATGATCATGAAACAGATACAGAAATCTGAGGCCCAGAACTAAAAAGGTTGTAGGATTTACTTATTTTTTATACACATGAACTTCGCACGCGGAAAGGGTACTTATTTGTTGAACAGAAAAAGCAAAGAGGAAATACAATACCTACTTATATTAATTGATTAGACTATTATTTTAATAACGTATTAATTGACGATATCATTCAGGCTTCTCTTGACGAGTCTTTGTCCTGTCTGTATTGTATCGCGGCACTGATTATAGAAAATGTAAAGAAATGCGATTCAGTCAATTTTAACCATCATACAATAAATACGCTTTGTATCGAATTCTAATGCATTCCTTTTTGTGATTTGATGTTGCTTAATACGTTTTGCTCATTGATATGAACAAGAAATATTAAAGAGAATGGCCGAATAGGGATAAAAGGGCTATATGCTGCCTGCTCGGTACAAAGAAAGCAGATCAAACATTAAACTTACCGTCTACGAAACAGTGAAAGCGGGTAGTAATATTAAATCTGCAAATGATTTCCTCGCTAACGAAAATAGACCAACATAACCTTACAAAACATAAAACGGTGAACAAGCGACCATGTTTTCTTTACATCTCGTTCTAACCTATGGTTGCGTCGCGGTCCCACCAGAGCACGCGGGTTGCACGCGTTAGATTCGTGCTCTGTAACATTCAACTAGTTGGACGATTGGTCGCTCCACTGCCCGCTTTATTTTATACGAAAGAGATGACCGGTCGGACGACAAATCTCTTGAGGGTTTAATGTAGATGCCAAATACATCTCTTCGTGTTTGGTAAGGTGTCACGCTAACGAGGTTAATATTTGAAGAATGAAACTTGTCAGTGTACTAATTATTGTTAATTGACTTTTCCATTAGAGTACAAAACAGATCGCAGATAAAAATATAATAATTATTCTAACAAAAACTTGAAACACCGGTGTGATAACAATTGCGACCTGTCACAAATAAAACATATTTATTTTATGCAAGCCTTGCAAAATTGGAGTATTTGATAACAAAGAAATACCTTGAAACTTTGCATTCAAACAAAGGTTCCACCTACGGTAAGGTCAAACGTTTGTTTCAAAAAAAAGGTTTCGAAGGTAGTTGGATAATAATAACCCGATTTGAACCTTTTATCGGCTTATAACTTTAATAACATACTAAATATATGTTCCACAAGTTCTGCAGTTGAACAAATAACTTTGGGCCAAGCAAATAATTGATAACGGAAGTTAAGGTGTCATTGAACATTCCTGTCTGCAATTTCGCTTTCCGTACAGTATTTAATTATTTTGATCACATTAGGTATATGTATTAAGAATAAAAATATTACTACTAAAAAATATTTAACAAAACCAATTAGCAACTGAAGAATTTTTGAGTGAATAATATTAAGAATTCGTTAGTACCTACTATTTACCAAGCTGGTTTATGTAAACGTTGGTTTTGCATAAATACCGAATATAATTGAACAAGTAGGTATTTATTCAATTGTATAAACACTAAGCTAATAATCAAACAACTTACAGTTTTGAATAATTTAGAAACAGGTTTTTAGTAAAAAAAAAATATTAATTATCAATAGCTTATAAAATATTAGCAAAAAATGGTGACTGATAACATTTATCTCGCTTGCAGATTGAATATGATGATAAAAAAAGTAAAAAACTAATTATTCAGGATTAAAACATTATCTATGACGTCACGTGTTTTGACAAATGAAGCGAACCTCATTTCAAAGGTAATAATTTATGGCTTCGTTGTTCGTAACAACGAATTTTTTACGAAAATTTAACGGCTTATTTAAAGAAGATTAATTATATTGAATATATTTCTATCTATTCAACGTCTATTTAAAGAAGCTTAATCGCGATCTCTGTGACGTCAGTGTTCATAATTTTCGTATGCAAGCTGCATAGTTGCAAGTATGCAAATGATAGCTATAAAGTCGATTTGAAATAACTATGCAGGAATCGAGCACAATTGTAATAAATTTATCAATTTACGTTCGCATATTAATGCTAACTAGCCTCGTGAATAAAACGCTAAACGCAATCAACGAACGACCCAAATTTTAATATTTTTGTTTACTGATAATTATGATGATAGCATGGAGTACATCATTTTACGATGTACTCCAAACGGAACAGAAACAAACTCTAAGTTTTCACTATTTATATTTAGCAGTGGCTTGACTGCCTGTTATTAACAAGGCAAGCTTTAAAAGTATTATTGTAACTTTCACATAGGGTAGGAAAAATAACGTGAAATTATAAGCAAATAGAAAAAGTAATCGCGGCCAAAGTACGCATTATTGAAATGTACATAAGTAATTACATAGACATTTGAGATCCAGGGTCAACGCATTTCACCTTTCTATATTTAGACTAAAAAACGAGTACTTTGCTAAAGACATCAAAGTATTATAGGTAAATTAACTTTGTTAAGTTCTATGTAACACAAATTCAAAATCCATATTCGTTCATAATATTTTGTTAATGAAATGTACAACCATAACCAAACCAAATTTTAAAATGGACATAGTAATTTCTTGAATACTAGCCAAATGACGCAATAAATATCTAGTTTCAAAACGTGTTCGCAGCCTTTAACTTCCGTATGGTGTCTATCTACCTATAATAAATTTTTGAAGGACACTAACTTACTTCCTTGTACCTAGAATTTTACCAAGAGATTACACGATTTGCTTAGTAATGATATTATGTATAAAGAGCATATTATACCTAGTTGTTTTTTTTTGTTAATTTTGATATTCAAACTGTTTAATGCCGAATATTGACTCTAAATGTTGAGAGATCATGTTATGAGTCCCTCATAAGTATTAAGACCGGATTGAGTGTTAAAAATCGAATTTAGCATAATACAATAATTAACAATATTGAACAAATTGAACACGTGTTTTCTGTCGATTTTAGAGGGTTATTTCTGGATTTGGGCAATGACTTCAATCTGGATTCTAGCCAACAATATCTAAAATTAAAAAATGTATATTTCATTTCCGAAATTGAGGCATTATGACCAACCTGAGACATGAAGGACAATCTCTTTCAGCGAATTTTATTATAAATCCAATTCGAGGAAAAAAAGAATATGTATATTAGAAAATATATATTAAAATTCTGAATACGAATTAAATAAGGGCGTTTAAATCCCGGCTTTGTATATAAGCCTGTAATCGTTTAGATTCTTAGAGACAACAAGGGATATTATTATTTGAATAGTGCAGAATGGAGAGCGTAGACGAGTGGGGAGCGTATACGTGACCGGTGCAGCGTTAACAATTTCTATAAAGAATTTCCGAAGGTAACTTATCGAACCGCAATAAATATACGCGCTTATATATTTTCTTAGATTTAGGATAGCCGATGATTCATTCGTAGTACAGAAATTTTAATATATAAATTAGCAATGCAGAATATACAGATGTTGACCCAGATTTCCAATTACAATTAGCTCAAAGCTGTTCAAAGGGCTTTTGCCTTGGATCACATTCTAATCTAAATATTATAAAGTAAGGCGTTAAGGCTATTTTTGAACGGTCATGGTGAATTATCAGGTTCTAGAATAACTAGATTTGTGGTGTGAACACCGTACACGGCACGTAGAACATAGGTAACGAAGGAACCGCTGTATCTGTAACACTAGTCTGCTTTTTATGTTGTTAAGCACAATTATAAATATCAGAATGGTAATTGAACTTAAAATAGAGTTGAATGACATTAGATAAAATACCGTGCCCTTCATGTGATTAAATTAAAGGTCTTTTGTATACGAATAATTTAACTATTCAATAATTTATATAAACGATGTTAATATCAATATTTCCATGCACACGATGAATGCATCTAAAATGGCAACAGCATCAATTTTAAACAGCTTTCCAAACCAATTTGTATTCAGTACATCATTCTGGGCTCTGGGGTCATTCACATTCAGAACAATGTTAAGAACGGGTAAGAAATAAATCTTACCGAAACTATGATTAAAAGACTATTCAATTGGTATAGTATGATAATGCAATTTATTAATTTGTTAAAGCTTGCGAATGCTCGGCACACTAATATATTGGTACAAGATAAATAAAATACAATATTAAATTAACAAGCAAAAATTGATTTCAAAGGGGGAGGGGAGATATCGATATCCAGACCTTGTTTGACCATCGTCCATCGTTTTACGTTTCGCGTTCATCGTTAAGCGTTTTTTAAGTATGTTTTTGCCGCGTACCACCACTATGTGGAACCAGCTTCCGTCTGAATTATTTCCAAACCAATTCGACTAAAGGCCCTTCAAGAAAACAGCGTACTAATTCTTAAAAGGCCAGCTAGGTACTCGCGAGCCCCATTGCATTGAGACTGGCCATTACATTGGGTGGCAGTATCACTTAGCATCAGAGGGGACATTAAAACAATCATACATTGATTCAATAAGGACTGTTTAAAGTCCAAATCCGGGTTGATATCGATATCCACGTAACGACACATTATCAATCATTACACACGTTATAACATAGATTCAGCTATCGTGTTTAAATTGTAATGGATATATTTCGGACAGAAATTGTTTCCATGTTTACACTTAAAACGTATGAATATAATATATAGTATAGCTTGAAAAGGTGTTTCGCGATTATTCTATGATGTTTGGACCGATTTAGATATTATGTTTAAAAGTGCATACTTTCTTTTGATTCGGTCAGAAACTAATTTATTGCTCTTCATACTCTTTGGGCTCTTGTATAGTGAATTTTAGCAAAAAAATTAAATAATACTTGCTTATTTTTAATCTCTTTATCACCAGCGACAGATCAAAGGTCTAAACTGTGCTTATCGCCTCTGTAAATAAAATTTAAAAAAAAAAAATTAATTCAGTTTTTTTTTCTCTTCAGCGACGTAGCTGAGGGAAGTGTTTAATAAAACTTTATAAACATTTTGCTAGTGATAAGGGGTCATGACCGCAGTGATTGCGGACACTACTCGGTCATGGGAGCCTTATCACTTATCGTTCATACTTGGATGTCATGGCAACAATGCTATTCTCTTACTTATCATCTTTCTAAGTTAAAAACCTAGGCATTGCATTAGAACTAATAAAATGAATTTATACTAGTTTGAACTCTAGAATAGCCATAGGTGTTGACAAAATATAGATTAGAACAATGAAAAATCGTAACTTTAAATTATTGTTTAATACTTCGAAGATAAAACATAACCGTAAAGAAAACGAGTTAACGAAGATTGCACTCTGCACATCGCAAAGGTCGGCGCTTGGAAAATGGTTATAATGTAAGCCAAGGTCCATTTAGCTGACTGAGCCGTGCTCTCCGTCACGTATAACTTCACTCTTAATCGTTCTTGCTGTATTTAATGGAATTATTACATTTGATTAAGCCGAGGTGATTAAGTATATATAGATGAAGACATGGTACTTGAAAATTTTAAAATAACGTAATTTTCCTATCTGAGAGAATAGGAGAAGCAGGTGTTTCATTTTATTGACAGGGATCAGGAAATGTTCTGGTAATCAATTAAACTTCCATGTCTAGGGGCCAAGTCGTCATGGGTCATTGCAGAACATAATCGTTATAAATTACTGGTAAAGACGTTTATCCTAACAATTTAGTAAGAAGGGATTTTTTGTAGTAAGTAGATTTACGAATTACCAATTATGGCAGAACAAATTTTTATCAATTTAATAATTCTGTTTTATTACAGTAATCATTACATAACTATATATGTACCTACATATCAAGAGGAAAGTGACAAATAGTCACGTCTTGAATATATTTTAATAATTTAAACATTATTATAAAAAATATATATAGATACATAAGTATAAAGATTATATCTTGACGTAACTATGGAAATTCCTAATTCCGTATCCGGTTCGATGGAAGGTGCAAAGGTAAAAACTAAAAATGGTACCTCCATTTAAGAAGGTAATTTAAAATTTAAAAAGGTAAAAATTAATACTTACTAGTTTACCAGATTTTTTATTCAGTTATAATATTAAACTTTTAAAATTTTTTTTTGTTAAAAGGAATGATTATTTGGAACAATGAATGTACTACAATTGTCTTAAAAACATGGGATGTCAGTTGAATTTTGAACGTACCAAACATCAGTGAGTACACAATTGTAAAAATGTTATTGTGAACACGAATTGGACGGTTTATTCACGGCACACTCAAAGTCCAAAGTCCATCATTGAGTGTTCCGAATGCGTGAAACTATAATATTATTACATCAACATTTATAAATAGCTCAGGGAAAATGCTTGACAAGGAATGTTAACTGTGTAAATTAGGTGCAATAATATGGCAAAGCAAATTTTTGGTGGAACTTATGCCCGTCAAGTGGTCATCAATTTTACTTGACAACTCTTCCCCAAAACGAAAGAGACTTTACTGTAGACATATATGTACTTTCATCTTGCTGGGACTATACTTCATGGAATGGCGAACCACCTGGTGTATTTCTTAAAATGTATACATTGTGTTCATTTTAAGAATTACACCAGGGATATTAACTTAGGCAAGTTTTTTAAAGCGTTGGTTTTCTGCTCTAGTTCATAGCTAGGTCTATCTCTGCTTCTAGCCCTGGACACGCCGGACAGTCCAGCTGCATGTGCAGCGATGACATAAAAGGTTTATATAATATTGTGCAATAAAGTTGCTCGCCATAAACCAATTGTGGATAAATCAGATTAGATTCTTAGGAAGCTATATAATTTAATTATGACGTGTCTATAAAAGAAATTCATTTATTTTTAAATTATTTGTTTTGTGAATTAATTGAAAGTGAAATTTTTGTACATTTTCGCAGTTGCATAAATTCTCTAGTCTGTTCTAATTAGAGCAGTCTCAATAACGGGGCTTACTGCTTTTCCTAGGGTAATCAAATTTATTTCTTGATTAAATTATTTTTACAATTGACGGAAAACTTAAAACCTAGTTAAACCTTTAGCCTGGCACTATTTTATGTAAAGCGTAAAAAAATTTGCTGATATTTCATATAATTCTTATTATATACACCATTAATAAAAATGGTAAAATCCAGCCTATAAATTATTATTAAAGGTAATTCACCCGTTCTTTAGTTATTTGCATTTTGAATACAACCCCTAGGCATAAAATACTTTACTTCGTTCATAAACTAGATATTTAAGATGGTGATTTTAGTCTTAGTCCGCATAGACCGCATCGCAGACAATTAATAATAAAAAATATATTAATGTGGCTGGTAACCCTATTAGGAACTTTCAAATTGTTTTGGACTTTGTACTGTGATGTCAGCAGTAATTGAGTCGAGCAAAGGTTATTTTTTCGATTTCAGACTCAGTTACTAAAACGTTTCAAACTATTTAAATGTCTAGAATATTGTTATTCACAATTTTATATTATATTATATTTACGCAATTGTCTTGCGAATGTTTCGAAACACTGACGAAGCAGTAACAATTTCTATTTTCAGCAAAATATTAAGGTAAAAATAATATTGAGTCAATTTAGCAAATTGTAATGTCGCAATTTTGCTATCTACGCTGCAATTTAAAAATTTACCTGAAACAACAATACTTGCAATTACTTGTGTAATCGTAATTAGACTGATTTTCTGTGAATATTACTTGTGAACAAATTTTCCTGTTTGCTTTGCTTATAATTTCAAATAAAAACCAAATATTACATGTACCAGACTAGCCAGTTGATAAGATGCTTTGTTCAATCTTTGATCTCGTTTCTTTACACTACGCTTATAGTAACCAAGGTTCTTTGTTGCAAGGCGATGTCCTAGCTATAAACTAACACGGTGCGTCAGCGGTGAGAGGGGTCCAAAGTCCATTCGCCTGTACCATGCGGTCCCCACGTGTGCACTGCGTGATCGTGTAGCATTATTGGAAAATACATGCTATGTCATGCACTTAAGAGCCCTTATCGAAAGCCAGTTACAATTTTGAACTTCCGACAAAATCTGTTTTGAGAGAGAAAGTAAACGCGGTGGAGTTTGGATAAAATATATGCGTAAAATCAAACTTTTGTTTTGTATAGAATGTACATTAGCAGCTAATCATTGTGTTAATAAATAAGTAGAACGCGTTGGAGTTTGGATAAAATTTATGCGAAAAATCTAATAAAAGATTAATCAAAAATTTATTATAAATTTATTGTCTAGAATGCACATTAGCAGCTAATTATTAATAAATTTGTAATTGTCTTTATATATTAAAGTCTAGACTGGCGACTTTAATGTCATATATAAATTCTATACCTCAACATTGAATAATCACTTATAGTGTTTATTTTGTTTGAAAGGGCACATAGGTGTATTGTTAAATCAGAATTTGTTCATGACCATGTCAATGCATATAACGTGTTTCTTGGTCCTTTTTAGTATCATCACAACAAAGGATTTTGTATCTCACTGATTGTATTTACAGTAAAGCCGTTAACGTGTTACACTGTCATTAACATTTAAATATATTTAGCTAATAATAAATACGGTAATTGAATAATATGATGTGACGTGATTTATTAGTCATGAATAAAATTGTGTTAAATGCATTAATTGTAAGAGGTACATATACATATATATTCTCCAGATTGAGATATTTTTACATTCTCCTGATTAGTTTATATTTAAAAGACTATGATAACTTGTTTGGACTGTTATATTAAATATAATACAAAGAAATCTGTGCTTGATAAAAATACCAACTGGGATTGGAAATAATTCTAGATTAAAACGCCCCAGATTCGTTTTATATTAATGCGTTCGTAGGCATTGGATTATTGCCAAAAGCACGTGTACTTGATGTTGAGCAGATAATATAAATGTGTAATCAAAGAATTTTAATTTTGTTAGCGCAATAAAAAGTTATTGTTACCTAGGTTACATATTATGTGATTTAGTAACGCAGTATACCTAGGCATCAATACTAAGTATATATACATAGCTGAACTAACAAAACAGTTGGTTTATAATTATTATAAATTTTGACTTTAATCGAATTCAGAATAACTCGATATTTAATAAATCAGTAAATGCTAAAATCAAGAAACAAGTCGCGTAACACGTATAGGTGAACAATGCCGAGTCCAAAGTCCGCAAGGTAAACGGAGTGACGTTGCAACCACTATTAGCTAGCCGCTACATAACACGTTATATTTTTTTATCAATACTCGGCTATTTAAAAGTTACTAACTAAGAGATACGATAGGTTAACACAAATATTGAATATTAGGGATCATCGTTTTGAAATTCGCGCTGAACGCCAGCTGTTGTGATCTCAGACGTGCTATAATACAAATTCATACGCAGTCACAGTTTACAATAAACAAAAGCCCTCAATATTTATTCATAGTAGGTACATATTGTGATTTATCTCCAACGGAGTAAAGATACTATAACATTGGAGGTTTAACTATACAGTTATTACTGTTTATAGTATTTTCCTCTCACATCTACATTATTTCTTAGGACTAATACCAAAACAGAATTAGAATAAAACACTTACCCTTTCTAGTAATTGCTGTCCAATAGCGTTGTTATCCACCTTAACTTCCAAAATCACAGAATTAGGCTGGCTAACTAACCACATTTTGCTAAAAATCTTGGCGAAAACCGAAAACGTAAATTAGGTCTCGAAGCGTTATTCAATATCAACTAAGTAAACACCAAATTTATTGTTTATCTCACACGCGTGAAGAATTTATTTAAAAAAGTTTTTCTTAATTCGCTCTGTGATATGTTTATCGCGTATTCTTTGTGGAAGTAAAACTGTGAATACCTCCCGACGACGGCCATACTATGTTAAGTTTGCCACCGAAATGATAAAGAAATTGTGACGTGACGCTCGCCGATCGTGAATAGAATGTACAAACAAGTATACGTGACATAACCGTATTTCGTTACATACATCGCTGCTTTAGGCAAAAGTTAGATAGGATCGTCAGCGACACAAAGCAATGTATGAAAAACTGCACAACATGTCATGTTTTAATTTATTTTATTCAATTTATATTGGATCTACTCTTTCGTAAATTTCGTACGGTTAGAACGAGAGGTAGAATCTATGACGAACCCTTCTATGTCATTAATATTTATCATTTTATAATACATATA
Organism: Pieris mannii; assembly: GCA_028984075.1. NCBI lineage: Eukaryota > Metazoa > Arthropoda > Insecta > Lepidoptera > Pieridae > Pieris > Pieris mannii. Next base: position 9,928,032 of record CM054795.1, on the reverse strand, counting down.
ATATACTGAAAAACAAGTAAGGGTAGGATTCAGACTCTGAATTCTAAGTTTTAAGTACAAGTACAAAAATGGTTCGTCCAAATTTCATTCCGGGAATAAAGTGGCGACGTTATTGTTTTATAATTGACCTAATACAGATAATATAAAATATCTATAATTTATATGTAGGTAATACGCTTACAGTATTTTTAATGAATATTTTTTTATTATATATTTATTTATTTTTATTTGTAGGACCTTTTTAAATCTTGTTTTAACGAAGGATATTATACGTATAAACAATATTTAGAAAAAGGAATTTGAATTCTAAAATTAACTATCAGGATAGACACATCACAGAAGTACTGACGACATTCTTTATGGTGCAATTGATGATGTATGGTATCGTAATCGTATTGATGATTTTTCTAGATATCCCCCAAAGATTTTCCCCAAACTATAATTCCATATCTAAGTATAGATGAAACAGCATGATAAGCATCGAATACCGTAGCGTAGCATTTACTTAGCGTAGCAGTTATAAATTGACAAACTTAAAATTTGAAATTTGAACCAAATGGATATTACAACTGCATAACTTAACGGAACTTTAGATTAAAAAAATGGTACATATAATTTCCAAATTATATAGAAACTTATATAAATGAAGTCGTGGTTTAAAATAAAAAATATGCTAGTTTATATCACAAATCAAACATTATAATAAATGACATGAAAATTATAAAAATAAGTAAAACTTCTATCATTTAGACCTTTGCAAGCAGAGAAGCAATAGTGCAGAAAATCGAATACCAAATTAAACTCTATAGGATTCAACGCATCTGAAGCCGGTCCTTGTTTCCGCACTGGTGAAAAGAGGAGTTAAACATGCATGGCCGTGTATGTAGATGATAATATTATGTCAATGTACCTCATGTCCAAAAGAGCTGAAAAACATAAAATATCTACTTAAAACTAAATTTGGAAACTACTGAAACGATTGCTCGGTATGGATATTCACTATAAAGATCATGAAATCAAACTAGACCAAGAGAGTTCCGTCGAAGACAGCTGAAAAGCATTTTACAAAAATATCGCCTACACCGCTAAAGCTGGTTCTATATTAACACAGACTGAAAATTGTGATAACATTCCCCTTTCAAAAAAAGAATGCCTTACATGATGGCAGATGCAGGCTGGAGTGCCTGTAAAATAGACAGGAAACGTTATTCGGGATTATGTTTGAAATACGCTGGATCAACAATAACCTAGATGTCTAAGAAACAACGTAAGGTTACACTTTCAACAGCGAATGTGTTCCACTTACTGAAGCTGCAAAGGAAGGCTTTATTTAAAATCCTGGTTCAGCGACTTAATAGTAATTTAAATTAATAGCATAATTATCATGAGTTCTAAAAGTAAGCACCATTAAGCTAAGCCAAAACGATATGGTAACGACATAATCGAAACATTACGCCTCACTTCATCCGGAATTTAATTCAGCAATTGGGTGTAATGTAATGTAATCTCAAAAGTAAAGTACTTATGCAAAGGTATTATGGAAGATGCGGATATCTTGATAAAGTAGCTCCCTGGGCCGCGGTTGTGGAAACTAACAATAAGTATTGGATTTTGCTAAGCTTCATAAAGGGTTGGTATCTGATATAACTGTTGGCACGATGCTTACGACCTTTTTAGCTATATTTTATATTATCTTTGTATGTATAAAAAGTAAAGTATAATATTGACATTGTCACTTTCGAAATAAAAATTAATTAATTAATTCACTTCTCGAGTCAATTACTTTTTTACCTAAATATTTAATAAATTAATTCTAAAACATTATTTGAAATTTGTACCTCATTTAAAATAGCCGCGTGACGGTTACGGAAATTAATATAAAACTGCATACTATGTCAAAACATATTAAGCATTTATGGTTATAACAGTTTTATTATAATTTATATTTACTCTATAGTTATTTTTTTAACAATAATTAATATGTATAATTGTAATATTTAAGACTTTATTTCAGTGACATCTATATTACCATAAATAAATTAATTGTTTCATAAAATTAATTGTCTATTGTCATCGCCGCAATACGATTTTGACCAACGATTAGTTTTACCGTTTATATTTACGCATAATGCAAAATTTATTATTTTAATATAATTGAAAAATTGAACATAATAAATAGTTCAAATGTAAAAAAATGCATTATTTATATATTTTTGCAAGAAATATGCCCTTTAAATGTCGTTTATGGCTTTAAATAATTTAATTAAACCAAATTTACATTCCTTTACACGCCCCAAAGAGAACGCACGAGCCGCTGACAGCGCCAGCCGTGACAACATTGTGAAACTAAAATAATCATATGACTCGCAGTCGTCACTTTTCCTTCAGATATTGATTTGCGCCTTGTTCTCGTTTGCCATCGCATAGTTTTTGTGTAATCATCTGGAATGGCGAGTCAAACACAAGGGATCCAACAATTGTTGGCAGCTGAAAAGCGTGCTGCAGAAAAAGTGTCAGAGGCAAGAAAGCGTAAGTATTAAAAGTCTATCAATTACTTGAAAATTGATTTCTATGAACGTTTTTCGTTAAGATAGGTAACTACAGTGAACAGTGCATATTATTCTAATCATAGTTTTAACAACTAGTTAGACTTTTAGTAAGTTTGTAATGTTAACTATGTATAAAATATGCATTTGGGTATTATAATCACATGATTGGGCGGAACTGGGTTAGATAGTTTACCTTAATCGTAGGTTTTTTTGGTATACAACCTTTTATGGCAGTTTGTATCCAGTATACTCGTGCCTTCTATTTATAGCTTCATTCTTTGTATTGTGTGTTAAACCTACATCTTTAATATTTGGTTTAATTAAGCTAAGGTACTTATAAAATAGAGATCTCATCAACTCTTGATGAATCAGGTCATCTCATGGATATGTCATGTTACTAATATTACAGGCAAAGCGAAACGCCTAAAGCAAGCCAAAGAAGAGGCCCAGGATGAAGTTGAAAAGTACAGACAGGAGCGTGAAAGGCAGTTCAAGGAATTTGAAGCTAAGGTTTAGTTTTTGCTTTTTATTTAATTTATGCCTAATGTTTCTATTATATTGTTGTAATCTGTCTTTCTTTAAATGTACTTCTAAATTCTAATAACTGATGGATGGTATTGGTATTGGACTTTAAATATAAAATTAATTTAATAAGAAACTTCTAAGATTATGTTAGAAAAAAATTAAATGTTTTGATCATTCATAGTAAATAGTTAGTGACTTAACTAAAGCATGATTACCAAGATAGAAAAGTGTACCATGGGTAGTGCTTCACTTTTTCCAAGATCTGATCAAGTGACATTTAAGATTTAAATAGGTATCAGGCATTATATAATAAATACAATTGATGATGATTAATTTTTCAACACCTCCATTGAAGCATTTCTAAAATACAAATATGTATATCTAAATTTCTGTCTCTTACAATATTTGTTATTTATTGTAATATACATAATCATAAAGAAAAAAAACTTATATACAAAGAACACAACTATATAGACTAGATTTTTTATATATATAACATAAAAAATTTATTATTATGCACTGTTATTTTCAACAAGAATTATTAGTTGATAGAGAATGTCTTGATTGGTGTATTGATCAATATAATTTATTACAAATTAAAAAATTAAATTTACTTTTCAGCATATGGGCACAAGGGAAGGTGTTGCAGCTAAGATAGAAGTAGAGACCAAGGTCAAAATTGAAGAGATGGTCAAAATGGTCCAGACCCAACAGGAAGCTGTAAGTATTTGATATGTTTTCCTAGTTCATGATGAGTTATTTATTATGTTTAGCAGTGTCTTATGGTACTTATGAACTTAACTTAAATAATTGTTTTTCTCAGCTGAATGCTGAATCTCAGTTAATAACATAAAATTGAAACTTTCAGGTTATTCAAGACATTCTTCAGCTGGTATATGACATCAAACCTGAGTTACATGTCAACTACCGCATAGTCTAAGCCCTAATGTTTTGCCTCAAATAATTGCTTATAACAAGCACATATAGTCTTTATTGTTGTTTATATTCCGTAGCTATTCGGCGTCATTAATACACTCGTCAATGTCAAATCTTATAACTTGACTGTCGACGCCTATTGCTGTACATACCTAGCTTGATGTTGCCAGTTAATGTTAATCACTGGATAAAGTTATTTATAAATCAGCTCGATATCATTCCATAATACAATATTGGAAGACCGATGAGAAACAAAAAAATTGTATGTTATTCAATGTTGTATGTTGAATAGAAATATATATATTTAAAATAATAATTTGGAATGTTTTTATTTGTCTTGTTACAATGTAGTCCTAATGATTACAAGTGTACAGTATTAGAGGAATTATATTGCATATTGATGTAACAATTTATTGTTTTATTTACTCTTGTCTGTTGATCCAGTCTGGATATTTTAACTCTGTATTCCTGTAAATAAAGTATTATTAATATATATCCCGTTATTATAATAAAGTATACTTTTATGTTATTAACACATGTTATCCTGCCTAATGGCAATGCAACACTGGTTTATGAAAATGTTTATAATGATTATTGAACAAGGAAGAAAAATTCTATGATCTACTCTGGGTGAGCTAAAATACAATCTAAATATTGGTGTTTGTGCGTACGTGTCTGTCTGTGTGTAAAGGTTGAGCAAAAGTTATCAAGCAAAACTTACGTAAGTTTAAATGAGTTTTCACCGATTGTGTCTATCCATGTTGTGACAGCTCCTACTGCAGAGAAAACTGCTGGCTGGTCCAAGAGGTCGCAGCGTTTGGAGGAAAAAGAGAGAATTCCTACCAGTACCCCATTCAGTATAGCTGGTCCACCTGCATCATGCTATAATGGAAATAGAAAAACCCCTTTGGCTGTAATTTCTAAATCCAGGTATATTAGCAGGTGCATCTTTGAAAAAACATATTTCGGCTTGATTAATTAAAAAAAAAATTGTGTTGAAGTCCTCATCCTCATCTTAATTTAACGATACTTACATTGCAAACATTTTTAGCTTTTGTAATATATCCAGCACAGAAGTTTGTACGAGTCACCAATTCTCTGTAAAAGTGGGTATAATATCTAAGTCTTATTTGCCGTTCATAATTGCTAGAAAGGGACGACCGAGATACTTTAGGTAATAGATGAACAATTGCTTTCTTTATAGAACAGGGGGCAAACGGACAGGAGGCTCACCTGATGTTAAGTGATACCGCCGCCCATGGATACTAAAATCCTTGTGGCGAAACAGCTGAGGAGACGATGTTACATGTTCTGACCGACTGCCCAATGTATGGATACGATAGGTATAAAACTGAGCAAGCTATGGCCATAAAAATAACAGAGACGAATTTAAAGGAAATAATGTTCAAAATTAGGTTAAGAGGCATCTTTTTAGGATTTGCTGTAAAGGTCTTACAAAATGGAACATGGTTTAATGGTTGCAGCTCCTTACAAACATTGTGTAAAAAAAATTTGGCGATTAAAAAGTGTGGCGGAGAGTATTGCCAGTTCTGCTCTTCCATACTATGCCCTTGATTTGAGAACTGGCAGTAAATTTAAAATTAGAAGTATTTAATGTATATTTCTTTTTTTTGACTTTCATAAGTGTACATTATGTTACCTATACGAATAAATTATTTTTGACTTTGACTTTGAAAAAGTAAACGTTAGCTGTTTAATACATCCGACGACCACATAGTCGGGGAATTATTTAGAAAACATTTATATAAAAAAATATATGAACAAGACAAAATAGTACGTTTCTGAGATATTACCGGCCATATATTTCTTGACAATCGGCTAAGTCGTATATAGGTAACTCCAACTTTTGCAGTAACACTTGTCCGCCGAGGCCACCGATTCCCTTAAAACATCTTTTTTTTATAAAAAGTCCAGAGATTGTAGTACAGAACGTGAGCCCGGATTAAACATGGTGTTATATTGATATTGATGATTAGATATGGTCGTAAAAGAAAACTATCTATTTTAAAACAATCTATTTAGGTAACTAACCAAAACCGAACCCCATCCTAGAAAAGTAATCACACTATCCATAGGTACAATCCTTTCTGTGGCATAGTCGATCTTTGCAACTTTACTTTTCATTCTATCATTGGATATATTCCTATGTAATCGGACCACTGCGAAATTAAACTCAAGTGTATCTGGCTTGTAATTGGGGTGAAAGGATATCTCCGACACCCGGTATATCTCTCCGCCAGATGTGGCATTTGAGGATCCCAATCGGATTGTTAGCATCTTTACGTATTCACGGAAAAAACGATTGTTGTATTGCCTGAAAATAAAACATTACATATAAAAACAATGTATAATTTGAGCTATCGTTAATATAGAAACAATTTTTGTAATCTAATGGGATTTAAGAAATATTCATAAATATATTATTTTGTAGTTAACGGCAAATGTGTTGAGAGTTATGGAATGCGTAAAAGTCGTGGTAAGGCTTTTTCTAACAATGTGTGCAGTGTGAAAACATACAACTGTAGACAATGAGCAGCAGTCAGGACTCTGTCACTGGCGATGACTGCAGCGCCGCACCAAAGTTGCTTGTTGACAAGTAAAGCGGCCAAAAAGGGATACGCCTCAATAGAGGCTACTTCATCTGCGTTGTAAATCCGTCTAAAGCGCCTATCTGGAGTTTCTGAAACTTTATAGAACATGTATAATGTTTATTATCATAAAGATTTTTCACTCCTGTGTTCCCAATTCATGCTACTTCTGATTAATTAGCGATATTTGTTTTAAAATAAGCGTTGCTTGACATAGTCATTTTGTATGATTATTTCTCTCGGCCTACACCCTCTGTCTTCTTTGTCGATGCGTAGGGTATGTCTACCGATTCAAATGTAATGACGTGGAATAAGTGATACCGGTATCTTATTTCCATAATAAACATATTTTATTTTATAGAAATATCAAATGGAAGCTAGATTTGGTCGACTGGAATATTCCTTCTACTACCTTGATCTAATGTCGTAGTGAGTTTATTTGTCCGTGTCGATTTCACTGGGTACTCTATAGGCAGACCATCATACTCCTGCTGTGTCATGCTCTTTCGAAATATATTCTCTGATTCCACTAAAACAATGCTATATTTTACATTTGAATAGCTGTGCTAACAATTTAATTGCGGAAGGCACAAATCACGCTTGTATTCGTAAAAAAGTGAATCTGTAACAGGCTAAAAATTTGTGTATTATTTCTTTACCTTTATTTTTTTATAGTCTTAATATTTTTAGACTCGGTAAACTTCGTATATGATGCTATGAACTGCCACGCTAATGTTTATGTGCTTGTGTACGACTCCTTTTTGCTATTTTTTTGAGGTAATGAAGGTAATTTTAAATACTAGCTACTTACTTTCGTCTGAATCTGTTTCGCAAATACTTTTGCAACATAAAATCGATACGAAAAGAATCGCCCACAGAGACATTTTAAGCCTTAGTATTTTATTGAACCTTTCTGTGTTTATCGATTCAATATCGATAAATCGCGTAGTAGTCCATGAGCTACTTAAAATTTTATTGTTTTTAATAATTATATAAAATAATTAATAAATTAGAATTTTTTTATAAATCAAACAACTCAACAACACACAAGTGATTTATTAAAGTCAATGCCAGCCGTGCCCATGAGCGTATACTGTGGAGACAATCGGTGCGGTGTAAACGGTTCGGATAATTGGTGCGACGGGGGCTACGACCAGGCGAGGGACCGAATAGCCGTGGTTGATGATGCTAGACGTGTAGACGCCCGGCGCGTGCGCTGTGGAAGAAACAAACTTGTACAACCGTTAAGTGGTGCGATTACGCGCGGTGGCGCAACCTCCCATAACGCGTTGTTCTCTTCATGTTTCCCTTCACTGTAAAGGGAAGCTACAGTCAGTTTTTAGACCGCTTTAGCTAATTAGACTGTCGAGAAAGCTAAATGTTTTATAATTAAACAGATTACGTCTATGTATTCCTGCCATTTTTAAGTCCATCGGGCGTGCGCTTTGAATTGTAATCCTCAAAACTCCCTTGCAAGGGAGTTTTGATTTGGATAAGATTACATATTATCAATTGCTTTTGATTTAAAGTTTCCTAATAACTTAGCCTAGCTCTTAAACTATTGATACAAAACATGTAGCTATGATACATATTATATATAATATTAACACTCACCTAAGGTAGTCAATCCCAGCCCAAGGGGAGTTGGGTTAGCTACAGATAAGCCTACGAGGGCCAAAACAATTGCCACCTGAAAAAATGCAGTTTTCGTGAAAATTAAAAGTACCTATTTAAATAAGAATTATTACTATACCTACTCTCCCGCACTTTAAGAATTATTTTTAAATAAATGTATTTTAAAGGATTTAATTCCGAGTAACTCAAAGTTTTAAGGCTTTTATGCAATTTCAGAGAGACGAATGAGTTATGTAATTTAATAAAATCTTGTTTATATCGTTTGTACTCGTGTGGAATATCATGGCATTCTTCTCTTTCGATTGATAAGTAGGCAAATTTAAAAATATTATAAGCAAAAAAAGTTCCTTTTGGATAAAAATGGTTCACCAAATTAATATAGAGAAAAAAATATGAACTTACCGCGCACTTCATTTTTATGTATTACGCCACTGAAAACGTTAAACACTGATTTTCAGGAAAATGCATCGTCCTTTATAGACGAGAGTCACGGTTGGCCGCCCGCGCATCCTTTGTTGGTTATAAGGTATCAGTTATAATTTACTAATTAATATATTAATTATTAGAAATCCCACGTTTAGGTATAAAGGTGAATGATCGACGGTAGCTATTGAAATAGTTTCAAAAGCAATTACCACACAATATTTTTTATGCAACAACACGAATCAACAAATACGGATATTAATGTCATGTAGAATTTTTGCTTGCGATAAACCTTGAGATACCTTAAGATGAACGAAATGACAATTCAAACCTATTTTTCTACATCCTAGAATATATAAATCTTATTAAAAAATAATAATATTAAATAACTAGATATGATCTCGAAAATAACTTGGCTACATACCATACCTACTCAGTTATCTTGGTTTTGATTCTCAGTGAAACAACGTGTCATCAGACTCCATATACCTAGTCCAACCATAAGTTTTGTTACTCCATACCAAGTGTGCAAGGCTATCATTGTAATCCTTTATTTTTTTAACACCCCATTCCATATTGTAATTTAATAATTAACACAAAAAATGTTAAATGGCAAAATCGAAAGTAGTTTTGAAATACGTATATTACGTGCTCCAAATCCAAAATAATAAAATTGAAATTAAAAAAAAAAGGAAATTTTTTATGTAACAACAGTATTTATGGCCAGATTAGTTAGGTCTTATATCTCACCATGTTTAACTAAAACTGTAAATTATATTCAGGCTGTCTTCGCATTCAGCATTTGTTACAACATTAATAAACTGACTGGCTAAAGCTTGGTCATTTGTACAATCATGAAATAAAAAAGTGAAAGTTTAACATATTTCTTTCAGCATTCTTTATTGAAAATGACACTTATTAGTGTTATAACGCTTACACATAATGTCACGACACTACTCCATACTATTTTTCATTATTCTTTGGAAAACATCATCAAATTTGTTGTATTCCGACGCTTTATTGACAGTTTGGAGTATGTGGCAGAAAGTGGAAATAAATTGAAATGAACAGGATAGGCAAGTAAGGTAAATTGATCGATTCGAGTCTTTGCCTAATATGTATATCATTCGCTAGTTGAACGGTCGCGGTGCTGTTAAGGAGACTGCTGACTGAGAATGCTGTTTATTGAACGGCTAACTAAGCTATATGGCTGCGACATCATTGATCCTAATTTAACTTTAGTCGTGTCCTGCTGTAACTAGATATTACTATTTGCATAATAGAAATAAAACACTGTAAAAAAAAGACATTTATTTTAATATGACAAATAAAATGAATAAGCTTTGTTAAAACAAGTTTGAATTAAATGTTAATTAAAATAATAATTAAATAACGTCACTTCTGGCTTAATCACTGCAAGAATTATTTCTGAAAAGTAAACACTTGATTATTTAGAATAAGTCATGGCATTAAGAATCCTGAGGATATTAGTTGAACGTTTTACCTTCCATCGATCGTTGTCATAGTCCCAACGCGAGGAGAGCCCATCAATCGGTGCAACGCGTAGCTCGAGCATTCTTCGAAGTTGAGCTTTCTGAGATTCCTTTGAGAACGAGCTCGGCAGAGGTTCCCATACTGTAAGATGTTAAACGACAACTATTATAACACCTAATAGCATATTAAAATGAATGAAGATAGATTGGAACGTAAGACTCAAGAGAACACTGTGTGGCGTTAGCTTGACAATCGTTTCGCCAGTTTGGACTCACCATAATGGCGGGAGAACATGACCATCCAAAAGGTAAAAGACGTAGCAAAGAGCGCGCATCCCAGACAGAACTTCCACTGACCGGTGGGCGCTTGAAACTCTGCAAACGTCTGGCAGAAGGAGGCACGATACAGCGCCTTCTTCTCTTCGATGCACAGAGTGCGCCAGTCACACTTCTCTCTGTCGCGAAGGGCCTAAAGGACAAGGGTGGTATGAAAAGGGAGCAGTTAGTACCATAGTGGTGGTTGAACATGACCATCCAGAAGGTGAAGGAAGTGATGAACAGCGCGCAGCCCACACAGAACTTCCACTGGCCTGTCGGGTGCTGGAACTCCGAGAATGTTTGGCAGAATGACGCCCGGTATAAAGCTTTCTTTTCTTCGCAGCATAGTAGCCGCCAGTCCCCCTTCTCCTTCTCACGAAGAGCCTAGATAGGATAAGGGCTTAGTGGAAGCGGAATCTGTTAGCTGTTATTTGTTTGTAAAAACTATATACATACATATAATATATATTTATTAGCTAAGATATTTTACAAAAATTTAAGTAGGTCACGATTCCGTCAATAATATTGCTCAATTATTTTTTCTAATGTTACTTTGAAAAAAGTGCATAGAAAAATCCATCAAAAAACCACTCTGTTAAGGCGGCAGAAAATAGCGATCTCTGTTATACTCACACAGATATCTCTGGTGTTCTCTTTGAAGCGTACAGCAGGGAACGGGAAATGGGCATCATCCTTGTAATTAGCCATACCATTGACCCCGTGACCCACCCAGTCGCGGTTACCTATACGAGAACAATTGTACGTCGTTCTCACAGTGAGGCCGAATGCTCCACATTTTATTGGCAAAGAGGAGAAATTCGACAACATTCCGGGGGTCAGGAAGTCACAACCAGTGACGTTACGTCACTGATATTGAGTGAGTTTTTTAATTCAACTTTGCGTAAATGTTAAAGAGTTCCTATGTATTTGTCAAACTCTTGCCTATATCATATTCAAATCTATTCTCGTTGAAGATTTTTATTACCATATCTTTTACGTTTTTCACTCTTATTTTAAGAGTTGGATACATGTTTTACCTCATTGGAAGCATTTTTTTAAAATAATTCGTTGTGGGAAAAGAAAATTTCGGAAATCTTATTTTTTTTAACATGTCTAATAGAAAAAAAAATGTTTTGGAATATATAAATTGATGGACGGACAGACTCAATACTGTATAAATAAAACTATTGAGAAACACAAATAAAAATAGAATCCGTTATGTTAAATTGATCTTTAAGTTTGACATGAAGCACTGTTAGACTTGAGACAAAATCACTTTTCGACAGGCGTGACCCATTTCCGCTAAATTGATATGGGAATGACGTCACGATCGACTATCACGTGATTGTTTTCTCAATTTGCATTCCTAGTAGAAGACAAATGCCTCTACGTTAATAAATAAACCACTTCCTTACGTTGTTTTCCATATACATTTAACTTGTGTAACACACATTTACAATAAGTATTTCGAAACAATTGTTATGGAAATAAAAATCAGCCATAAAGTTTTAGATTATTTTATGCCATTTACATTTCACAACATTTTAAGTGTTCAATACAGATGAATTAAATGTATCAATAAATATTTTTAATATATTCCAAGATGTACCAGCACAAAATGATTATTATTTTTGTAGCGATGTTGTTAACGGGAAATTGCTTAGAAGAAATCCCAAGGAGGGACGATATTCTTAAAACGGAAGTCATCGTTCAACATACGATTAACAGTCTTTTCTCGACATTGAAATTGAAAAGAATTCAGGAAAGACCAAAGATACTGCAATACACCACTTTGCATAAATATTTCGCGTCACTATCATTGCAAGATGATCACAACTTGAAGAAAATTCTGCAACTAACAAAAGCCACTAAGGAACATAAATTTTATAATGGAACTGATTTTATAGCCGTTATAAATGAAATAATAGATGAAGATATAGTATACAGAATAAACGTGGATGACATGAGTGTGATATCGTATATTGAGAGATTTATTTCCAGATTAAAGAAATGGAGAGAAATTTATGCGCCAAAAACCATTTATGTCAATATTAATTTTAAAGTCCTGGAACATTTGCAGACTACAGTTAATAAAAGTTTTGATTTTAAAAGTAATGATAATCTCATAACGAGCGACAATGAATTTTGGGGTTTGTAATTAATTAATTAATTTTTTATTTATTTATTTACACTTCGTTGCATTTAATAGTTACCAGTAATCCTGAATGCAGTATACATGTTTTAAATCTGTCTTAATCTGATCTGCATCAATATTTTTCAGAATCTGTTGGATTGCGTATGATAGTAATATATTAATAGCATTTATCCTTTTTCTAACAACGCAATTGCTAATTTTCAGAGCCAAGTGGTCGACGTATTTACAAAGGTCAAAGAACCAAAATCAAATATTTCCCATTCATGGCTAGTGTGCACATTTTCAACAACTTCCATTGCGCTGGTTCCATTATAAAATCCGACCTCATCATCACAGCTTCATCGTGTTTACAACTGTAAGCCACATATATATTATATGTATAAAAGAGGTCTATTCGATTGATTTGGTGTATACATTTGTAAGGATTCTAACAACCAAATCCTTTTTGTACAGAGCCTGGAATAACCGTCTTTTCCGAGAAAATCCAGCATTCCTTTCTGTTCGAGTCGGTAGTTCCTTCTATAGTGGAGGTGGTGAGGTCATACCGGCATTGGAAATTTATTTCCATCCTGGATACGACCCTAAAAGTCTTAGAAACAACATCTGTATCGTGCGTCTCGTCCGCCGTTTGAATTTCAGAAAACGAAATAAGAGAGTGAAAAGGATAAACATAGATAGAAATCCTTGGAACCTACCAATGAATACTCCTGGTGTCACGATTCTTGGTTGGGGTGCGAAGGGAGTAAGTTCAATTACTTTAGGATCAAGACTAATAGAAATAATGGGGTATGGTGCATTTTTTACTTTCAACACATACTAAATAAAATGCCTATAATTTCAGAGTAGCGGTATAGTTTACGATCCATGGAAAAATATATTGTCATATTCGATTTTGGATATTTATCCGTTGCCGGACTGTCGCGACGTGTACTCTAGGTTTGTATAACTAGTGTTTAATTAAAAATCAGTTGTTTAATAATAATAATAATAATTCTTATCTAAAAAATACAACGATTTAATCGTTAGGCTTCTTTTTCTTGTATTTAATAACATCTGAAGTGATGTTCCCCGCGTTAATTTCCAGGTATATATTATTTTTTATTTAATATTATTGTTCTCAGACGGTATGTCACACGAAAGCATTTTTGTGCTGGTTTCTTGTCCAAAGGAGGCGGTGCATGTAATGTACGTATTATTTCTATTATTTCACGTAATTCCTGTAGCTGTTTTAGTGGCGACCTTTTCTATAAGGCAAGTGGAAATAATCCAATAATGTAACTCTATGCTAATCTATCTGTATGTATCTCTATACCTATTGAGGTTGTGTATCACTGTATTATTTTTTAACTAAAAACCGTACATTTTACATTATTTCGTGCATAGCGTGACGTAGGAGCACCGGGCGTTGTGGATGGTAAGCTGATGGGAGTGGTAAGCTTCGGCTCCCCCACTTGTGGGACTCCTGACGCCCCCACCGTGTTCACCAAATTAGGATACTACACCGACTGGATAGAAGACGTTATGGAGAAGGTATTAGGACTTTATTAAATTCATTCATACTAACTTGAACTACAAATACCATTTATTTTATATCACTTATACACCGTATATCACTTATTTTATATGTATGTTTTTGTATATGGTAACTAAGTTTAAATAAATATCCATCATATATTTCAGCCCGTACCTGTTTCGTTGAAGCGTACAACAAAGAAACCATTATTCGATGTTTTTAATGTTATACCTATGGAAGGACCTACGACGACCACATTCAAAATACCGCCTCTCACAGGAAATAAGTTAGACCCTATATCAATTCACGACATCGACAAAACATTGAGACATATAGACGAAAACCTGTTTAAAGAATTTGTGTCTACAATGTTCACTAGCAGTGAAATCGATAAATACCTACAAATTATTAGACAAAAACAGAAAGTAACAGGCAATGTTGAAAACAAAACAGCGATAGTTAACGTTAATAGTGATTCTTCTATTGATAAAAGTGATGAAGTATTTGTAACCAAATCTCCCGATTTTGACGAAGCAGCAGTTAATGCAGAAGATATTGAGATACAGGGGACGGAATCTTACAATGACGATGAGCGAAATTCTCAAGTACACTCACAAGACTCTCAGAGGAGCGAAGAAAATCAAGCAATAGCAGACGAATCCAAAGTAGAAAGTGATATAATTCAATTCATGAAAAATATAGATTTGAAAAAAATTATTCAAGAAGAAGTAATGGAATCGCCAAAAGCGGGAGATAAGGAAAATAATGAATCCTTTTTAAAATTCACATACCTGAATGATACTGATAAAACAGGACACGGTTATAACCTTGACGATAATGATGGATTAAGCCTTGTAGGAGATAATGGATTCGAAGATATGACGAGGTCAAAACTCAAGGGACCTAAGAGGGTTTTGCCTGAAAAAGAAGTTTATGGTTTACTGTCCGATGTTATTGAAGAGGAAGTACAAAATAAATTAGTAAAGGGTTTTAAATACTTGTGTTTTTTTATTTTGAATACTACTAAATAGTTATATCTTTATACAGGCTGTCCCAAAAGTCGACGTCAAGTCGAAATTTTCTCATAGGTAAACACCCCACCAGCTATCAGAAAAATTAAAAAAAAAAAATTAAGTCATGTATTTTTGAAGTTATGGAAATTTTCCTTTTATACCAGAAAATGTACACCATGTGACAGTTTTTTCATTCCTGTTGTTACAAATATTTACTTTTTGCCAATTTTTTTTCTCTTAAGTCATCCCGAATAGTGCTTTCTGTAACCTATGATCCTAAACCCTGTACCGATCACTCCAACTTGTAGAAAAATGTCATTTTATACCGTACCAAGTTTTCAAAATTAATTTTTCGCACTAGTTCAACTGATCGTCCTGAAAAAAAATGTACCACTCCAGTTTGGCAAGCAGCTTTAAAAGTTTGCGCATTTAATAAGGATTCTAGCGTGGTATAACACTTACTTCATTATTTCTTAGATCGGCCATAAAAAATTTTTTTGTTAAACAAAGTCTGTTTTTAAAAATTTCTCTGGAATTTCAAAAAACGATTCAAGTGTACCCAAAGCGTTCCTAATAATCACAGCGTGGTTTAAATAAGATGGCGTAAAGTGTGAGAGACAGATAGTGACGCTACTTATTGCTATTGACACACGCACTACGCAACGCTCCTTCGTTTACTACGCATGTTTTCGTATTCGCTGGTGTTATTTTGTGTTCTAACTACTTTGGCTTCGTTTACGGACTTGTTTGCTTGTGATTTGGATTTTACATTTGTGATCTACGACGGCCTTTACTTTTCCCTGGACTTACGTGTTATTGTGTATTTGTACCATACCATGGCTACGCCCGCCCGCTCACCCGATTTAAATCCTCTTGATTTTTTTTACTGGGGAGCAGTAAAGGAAAAAGTCTATTCCAAGTCGATTCAAAATGTAGAAGAGCTTAGACAGAGAATAGCGGAAGCAGTAGAATTTGTGAATTATGGACGATTTGCCCGCTTCATTTCATGATCTTTTTTAAGGAGATGTCGAGCCTGTATTGCAGCTGAAGGACGGCAATTTGAACATCTTTTATAAAAAAAGTAATCAATCTAATCATAAAAAAGAAAATGTCTATTTTACTTATTTGCGTCCGTATGTCATAAGCATCACTATCTGTCTCGCTCACATTTTATGGAATGATTCTCTCCATTTTATTTAAACCACGCTGTGGTCATTAGAAACGTTTTGGGTGCGCTAGAATAGTTTTTTGTAATTCCAGAGAAATTTTTAAAAACAGACTTTGTTTAACAAAAAAATTTTTTATGGCCGATCTAAGAAATAATTAAGTAAGTGTTATACCACGTTAGAATCCTTATTAAATGCGCAAACTTTTAAAGCTGCTTGCCAAACTGGAGTGGTACATTTTTTTTTCAAGACAGTTGAACTAGTGCGAAAAATTAATTTTGAAAACTTGGTACGGTATGAAATGACATTTTCCTTCAAGTTGGAGTGATCGGCACAGGGTTTAGGATCATAGGTTACAGAAAGCACTATTCGGGATGACTTAAGAGAAAAAAAATTGGCAAAAAGTAAATATTTGTAACAACAGGAATGAAAAAACTGTCACATGGTGTACATTTTCTGGTATAAAAGGAAAATTTCCATAACTTCAAAAATACATGACTTAATTTTTTTTTTTAATTTTTCTGATAGCTGGTGTGGCATTACCTATGAGAAAATTTCGACTTGACGTCGACTTTTGGGACAGCCTGTATAAAGATATAACTATTTAGTAGTATTCAAAATAAAAAAACACAAGTATTTAAAACCCTTTACTAATTTATTTTGTACTTCCTCTTCAATAACATCGGACAGTAAACCATAACTTGACCAATTTCGACTTGACGTCGACTTTTGGGACATCCTGTAGAATTAAAAGTACACACACATTTTGAGGTAATAAATAAACTGTAGTTCTAAATAATATCTGTCTGCAAGTATTGATTTATATATGTAAGTTGACATAATGACAATTTGAAATTGAGTTTGACGTTTAAGTTTTTACTGTGAACTGTGAAAAATCGAATGTCCATTTGGATTCTCGGAATACGGTAGCTAAAATTTTTCTAAAGGAAATTAGCAAAAAGGTAATAATACTTTAAACATTAGTTTTTTTAAAGCCTTTGTAGTGTGCTGTGCTTATTTATTTATGATAATTTGAAATTTAAGTCTAAGGCACCTCAGATGAGTGTCAGTTTTCATTTTTCGAAGTGATTTTGAAATTGGAATAAATGCATTGAAGCAATCTTTTCCGCTATATTTTTCGACCTTTTTTTGTAATATTTTGCAGTTGATTATTCAAATAAATTTCTATTTATGTCAAATTCAACAATATTTATTTTTCATTGTTATGTAACTGACCATCGATTACCATAACCTATCAATTCTTATCAACAACACCTTTGAATTAAGAACACCTCACTCTATGTCGTTGTAACATGTGTCCTGGTTTGTGGAATGAAATATTTAAAGAACTTATCTAGAATATATTATTTCCTTAATCACTGTCAATCAATATTTCCTTAACTGGTTATATATTGTATATAAATATTTTTTTACCTGAAAAACTTATCTAATCCTCTCAAATTGTGTTAAATCATAAGTTTTATATAGCATCATATCACCACAAATTTTTTTTTACTTGGATCTAACAAAATCTCTGTAAATTAGGAAACATTGCTAAATTTTTAAATTAGAAATATTTTTTTGCTACCATATAAAGAAAAAGACCCAAAATTTATTAAAATTATTTTTCTAAAAATATTTATGAATTAAAATAGACAAATTATAATCATTTTCTTCACTTACACTTGCGTAAGATGCAAATAATTAAACCATAACAACTACAACTAAACACATAATACAATGAAAATATCTCCATGTCCTCCAAACCATACATTATATACATACATATCTAATTTCTGTTAACTATTTAATGTTATATAGGCAAGTTGATTTTCCTCATACCTTATTAAAAAATTGTGCCATTAAAACATATTAGCGCTATACTTTACACTTTTAGTTAGTTAAGTTCTTATTCACTATTTGAAATTTGCATTGTTGTTCTAGCAAAATGGCCAACCTCCTTATGCGTCAAGCACTTATAAATGCCATTCGTGTTCCGGTTGGTACCCGATCTGTTAGTGAATTAGCTAAGGTAAGTCAAATTCATTTTTCAAAATGTCTGTGTGCTCTAAAATGTATAGTTATTTTATTGTAAAAATGTTTACAAAATATATGATACAATTGTATAGATATTAATTTAACGTAAAGAACACTAATAAAGTAAATCTGTATTTAATTTATGTAAATGTTTAATATATTTCCAGATTGGAAACCGTGAGTGGGTAGGATATGGTTTCAATGGACAGCCCAACTATGTCGACAGGCCTGACTACCCTTTGCCTGCTGTCCGATTCGGTGTAGAAACACCCGATGTGAAAGTGAGTTTAGTAGTTTTTTTAGAGAAACTTGAATATAAGTTTAGATTATGTATTAAAATGATCTATGCTGTCCCTATACATATATATGAAAATTCTTAAAACAGGCCCTCCGTGAAAAGGAAAAGGGTGACTGGCGCAAGCTTACTATTGAGGAAAAGAAAGCACTCTACAGAGCATCCTTCTGCCAGACCTTCGCCGAGTTCCAGGCTCCAACTGGGCAATGGAAGGGAGCTGTGGGATGGGCGCTCTGTTTGGCCTCATTGTCCCTTTGGGTGTACATGGGAGTTAAAATGTTTGGTAAGATTGATTCTATCATATGGTAATGTGATCTCTTAACACAAAAATTACTGATTTTAATTAATTACTACAAGCTACATTTTTTGTGGTTTGTTTCGAAAAAAAAATTGATGACAAATTTAGAGGCCTATAGATGTATAGTGTTTTATGTCTACTGTTTTATTTGCAAGGAAGTGTGGATAAAAAACTATTTATGTTCAAAACTATTAGATTTCTTTGTTAAATTAGATGAAATGTAATTATTGAGTTGAGTATTTGTATAAAATATAAAGAATTATGCCTCCGAGACGTCTGTTTAAAATGTCTTGCTTAGTTGCAAATTTTCTTGTCTGCAAATCTTTTTATATGCCTGCCAATTGTTAAAGTGGCAATAATACTTCACATTATTTTATACTTTGAGTTGGTCTAATTTGTCATGTTTATATTAATAACATGATGACTTCAGGGTTCAGGGTCTTATTTCTAACCGTGCATACAAATCTATTCAACATAATTTAGAACCTGTACATTTAACAAATTTGCTGATTTCGAATATTCACTGTGATTTCCAGTATACAGCCCACTTCCGGAGTCCTTCAGCGAGGAGTCTCAGAAGGCTCAGCTCCGCCGTATGCTTGACCTCAAGGTCAACCCTATCGATGGAATGTCCTCCAAGTGGGACTACGAGAACAACCGCTGGAAGTAAATGGTATGATAATGAGCCCCTCTCTAAACAGGTCACTTAAAAATGTTAAACCAGATATGTATCCCTTGAACAATGAGCTTGGTCTTGATCTCAGAAGATGTTCCTGATTATTGTAATATTAAGAGTTTTTTGAAGTAATTAAGCATTAGATCTACATATTTCCATAACTCAGTCTTGAGTCTGGGATTTTTGGACATTTGTATCGACTATCGTATCACATCTCGTGAAAACTACGTGCTTTGTATTTATATAAACAAAATATTTTCTCTATTTTTCTGTTGCAATGGAAGTATGCAAGTTTACAATCATCTTCAGAAAGGAGAAAAAAATAAGTTTTTATTATTAGCATAAAATGAAAAAACCAAGAAATATAATGCTTAAATTTTTTATGCATTAATAGTTAATTTCCTGTTTCAGGTTGTCTGAAAGCGTTTCGTGGAGGCTGGTGTAGTGTAGACAACATTATCGTAAATAATTATATTGTTCTGTAAGATATGCAAATAAAATTGTGATTCCATCAAGGTGTTTTCTTCTATTAAATAACAGAAATTAGCGCAGCGGAAAGTAGAAAACTAAATTTTACCGTCTGAAATATGTATGAAGAACTGTTAAAATATAATTTTATTTCTTCCTAGTTTTATTAATTATTATTATGCATTGATTTTGAAGACAAAATGAGAACTTACCAAACCGTACAGATAGCGAAGTCTACCTAACTCTCCAATGGTCTTTTATGCTACAGGTATACCTATTACTGATAGGGGTTAAATTTATTATTATTATTCATGTCCGCAAGACGTGGATGAAGCGTGGTGTAATTTTGTAAAAAAAAAATTTTTTGTGAATCAATCCTATACTATTATAATATAAAATATTGGTGTACGCTTTCTTGTGGGATTTATTACTATTTCAAAAATCATAGTATAAGTTAATTATTTGAACGTTGTATTTAGCAAACAGAAGTTCCAGAACAGTGTCATCTTCAGCAGACATCGTAATATATTTTTTTTAAATTTAATTCAAATAATTAAATAGGTTTAGTTAGAAATAATTGTTAAATTACATGAGTGCGACGAACAAACAGACGTAACGGCTTTTTCATGAGCGAGAACCATGAATGCGAACTTTATAAATGCTTGGGGATAATTTTATAAAAACTGCAGTTAAAACAACTTTTATATTTTATTGTAAATAACGTCTCAACATAACCACTGAGCATAAAAACAATGTTACACGTAAAAACCTAGATTAATTAAATCACATTCATTATCTATACAAGGAAAGTAGGCAAATAATATCGCGTACATGGCATTTATAAAGAGGTTACCTACGTACAGGATAGAGAAAACACATTATTATGAAATTGTTTGCGTATCAGAATTTAAATACACTTACAACAATGCCATGCCGCAGCAATAAAATGAAATAAACATACAAAGATAAAGACAATTGATATGGAAATTATGATCTGCTCGTTCTGATGATCAAGATACAGCAGTAGAAGTTAAGTCTAATTTAACTAGTATTAGAAATTTGAAAAGCATTGCTTCCTTGTAATAAGTGTGCCTCATAATTCGTGGTTACATAGGAAACTAAGATGTAATGTCATCTTGATAGATCGTAAGGATGACAAGTGTTTGAAATTTATACTATATTTCAATTAATTAATAAATGTTCCAAACATTTTTTAATTGAATTCTATTTTAAATTAATTATAGACAACATGAGAGAGAAATAGAGCATGAAACGACTACTAAGTTTTATGAAGTAACGAAAAACAAGAGACGTCGAATATCCAAATATATCATGAACTCTTTTATATTTATGAAACTCATTTAGGTACGTTTCTTTAAATTAAATTAATTCTTACGTATAATCATGATTTTTTTTTAATAAAACAAAATTGGCAGTGAAGAATCGTTCGGACAATTGGATTATTAATTGAGGAATAAAGTGTAAAAGTAAATAATGAATACTTAGTTATCGACTAGAAAACGTTTGTTACACAAAATATACACAATATTATCTATGACAACGATATTTCTCTGTAATACATAAATACGACATCTATAACATGGATTTTTATAATATAATTTTTATTATTTTTATAAAATCTATTTGTTTGAATATTTTTATTAAAATCTAGCAATCTATGTTTGGTACTTCATCACTAAACATACATTGTTGGGCAAAATTGTATCAGTCACGATGATTTACACAAAAAAAAAATTAAGAAATATCCAATCATCGTGACTGTGACGCGTAGTAGAAATAGAATTTATTTTGGAATAATCTAAAAATATGACATTCAAAGCGACATTGAAGTAAGGAGTTACATATAATTTAGACACAAGTAAGTAGGTACGACGTACGCATACGCTTAAATATAGTACAACATTTATACCTTATTATAATCATAAGAAAATTTTCAGAGAGCGTCGAGCTCAAACATAGTTTGTGAAAAAACAATCGAACACGAAATACCAATATGTCGTAAACTGGAGAGATGTCAGAGTAAAAATAATAAAAATTGAAGTCAGACCGCAGAAATTATTTCCCGTTATTTATTTTAAATATGTACCACAAATATTAACAAATTTGTTTAATCGTTTTTTTCACAAACTATTGTTTTTACAATTCATTTCTCTAACAATAATAATACATCAAGGTAAAACACTCAAATCCACTTCTCATTTCTTTCAAAACTATCAATCTAGTAAAATAAGTATTAATATTGTAAATATGCACCATTTCAATAATCTATTCGTGTAAAATAACGGTGCAAGGGCTAAGACAATTTGTTTACTAACTAATTGGAATTATAATATTACATATTCCATTTGACAAACGATTCCGATAAAGAAGTAACCTCCAACGTCCGTCAACCAGACCAAACGAAGGTTTTACAAGAATCAAATTAAAATTCTTTATAAAGTTATTATTTTTGTCCTTATAGGTTTTAGGTTATAAGGACGGCGTTTTTATTTTTATTATTTTGTTAAAGTTTCAAAAATGATTATGGATGCAACAGGAATCAAATTATTGCCCAATTTTATAATGATAAGTTCGTTTCTAACTAGTGTAAGACATATACAATATACATATATATTATTTAAAGGTGTAACAAAAAAGCCAACTTTGACAAACCGATGTTTTGTGAATTTTTCATCAAAAATATTTTAATTACATTTTTTCTTGTTACACGCTTTACCTTCTATGTGTCATAAGCCATTATAAATAAAAATAACACCGAATAAAATTTATATTCATATTATATTTCTTTTTTTTTAAATATTCATATAATTTCCTTTCTGTAATGACCATAATATTCTGATACATAATCAGAACTGTCATTTATATGTATTAAAAACAGTAATAGTCTTTAGTCCCGGAATGGAAATAGTCCCTCAACGCCTGTATCCCAATCTGCGACTTCAACGGGACCAAAACATTCGTCAAAGAACTGCTCCAGGGTCTTATATAGATGCATCTGGGATTTCTCGAAATTGTGACCCTCATCTGGGTAAACCTAGAATATATATATATTGTCAGAAATCGCATCACGTGACCTAAAATCGATATACGTCGTAGTGATTTTCATGATCAGAAATCTCAAAGAAAGACTCGAGGTTCTGAGGGTACCCACATGATGAGTGTAGAGCGCTCCTGCCCTAATAAGAGCGTGTGCCAGAGCTAATGCGTGGTGCGGCGGGGCTCGCGTGTCAGCGGTAGCGTGGGCCAGTAATACCCTTCGAGGAGGTAAATTGCCTGCGCGACGCCAAACTGCCCCCCCACCACCGCCTGCTCCTGCACCCCCATAACGTTCTGTCCAGAATGAAGCTGAAAACACACGTTTGTTGCAATGGAATACATATATTATATATTACAAATCACTAATAGTGTAGCTTACTGTGGTGCGTAAGGTCAGCCAGCGGTGCAATAAGAGCAAGACATCGAGTGAGGTTTCTGGCGTCTCCGGCGGCAAGAGCGTGTGCTGCGGCTGCCCCGTATCCTGCGCCCCACACCCCAATACGGCTGCCGTCCACCATCTTGAGGTTATCGCGAAGATATCTGCGTAATCACAAACAGCGTTCGTGTTTTCGGTTTATTAATTGATTTAACAGCTGTAAATAATTCAAATTTCAATATGAAATTCAATATTCCTGTTTTAGCCGTTAAAGGAGATTTTTTTAAATGTTTGTCATTTTAACAAGAAAGGTAAAATAAAACAATAGAGCAGTGTTGGCCTAGTGGCTTCAGCGTCCGACTCTCATACCTGAGGTCGTAGGTTCGATACCCGGCTGTGCACCAATGGACTTTCTTTCTCTGTGCGCATTTAACATTTGCTCGAACGGTGAAAGAAAACATCGTAAGGAAACCAGCATTTCTTAGATCCAAAAAGTCGACGACGTGTGTCAGGCACTGGAGGCTGATTACCTACTTGCCTATTAGAATTAAAAAATGATCCTGAAACAGATTTAAAAATCTGAGGCCAAGACCAAAAGAGGTTGTAGCGTTACTGATTTATTTATTTAAATAAAACAATACTTACGACAAAACCGCGATTTGATCTTCTACGTCGACTGAAAGTAATTTTTGATATATCTCTGTTCGTAATTCTTCACCCTGTTATCAATGATAATTATTATTAAGCCTTTATTGCTGTTACCCAGTGTAATATATATAAGTATAACTTTTTTTAAGGTAACATTATCTAACTTAATCAAATGCATCATGTGAGGATTGTCAGTGGAGCTACTTTCGGCGCATGATGATAATTTTTTTACGGATCGTCACGAAGATGTGCAGCGTTTTTGTCGAATAAAAGGGTGAGAGCGATGAGCGAAAGGGAGATCGATAAAAATACACGCTATTGCTTGATGGTGCAGTAAACCCAGATTTTTTATTTATTTATATGATATATATATTATAGATATACGAATACATGATGTGATCATATACTGGTACATTATCATCTATTGAGCTTTTACTTTAGTAATAATTTCACTTCAGTTTCACTTCTGAGTACTTTGTACGCACAAACACTTTTCTTTGTAAAATAAACATTATAGGTTTTGTTAACAAATTATAGATACTGATTAGATTGCCAATGAAATTATCTTTACATTTACTTTTTCCTCTAAACTGACGAAGGTATTATATTCTCTTTTAAACATTACCATTAATTAGTAACAGTAGTTGACTTAGTTCATATATGACAATATTTGTTAAATCCAGTGTGATTATGTAAATTGTGATATAGCACATGTCTTAAAATGCAGTTATTACCTGACCAGCAGAGCCCCTTGCGTCAATTTGTGCAACTATGAAGTTCCGTGCTGCGGCCAGATACCAACCCCATCCCATGCCCCAACGAGACGATACTAGCTGACCACCCGGTGATGCAGACCTAATGGTAAATTGTGTTAATCAATTGCTCATAAATTTATGTATATTCAACCTTCACAACGTACGCCATTAATGGAGGCTGTTTGCCTGAGCTGAGAGATTGGCAGCATGGTTATATACATTGCTTGTAGGACTATATAATTGTTTTATTGGTGTATTACATTGATGTATAAACATAAAAAACTTCATACACGTGTAAAACAAGAGGTAGAGGTAGGTCGTCGGTGTCTCTGAGCCCCGGCGGCAGCAAAAGACGCACTCGTGCCTCTCTGTGAGCTTGCACCTGAAATATTCATAAAATAGAAGGAAAATTGAATATAAAATCAATCTTACCTAAATTTACATTATGACCAGTATATTGTCACGGAATTTGAACGTGATATACGCTTGCCCCGGGGAACAAAGTCGTAATAGAAAATCTATTTGTATAAACTGTGTTCACATAGGACGAGGTGGTAAATGTAATGTACCTATTACGACGGCACATTTGGACGAATGTCCAAAGCGTAATGATTTATTACTACTCTTTTGTGGAAACATTATGGCCTTGATGAAATTTAGATATATTATTACCGATCTTTGTTTTTAAACATTAAATTTATGATTATTCGGTAAAATTAAAATCTAAACTAAACTATCTTTGTGGTTGTTGCTATTTATTCAGATAAGTAAAGTGAGGTAAATGGGTACACAAAATAATTTCTATAGGATTAGGATATCCTCGTGTTGGGAAAATTGCAAAACATTGAAATATATATATATATATAAAACTATATGTTCACCTCCACTCTAAACACTTTGATGTGCGGAGAAGCAAGAGCAGCGACATGTTTTCGTAATGGCTGTCCATCGTGAAGCACGGAGAGACGTGCGCCGCTCATCGAACACAGAAATATAGCTGGAGGGCCAGGACCGAGGCATTCCTGTAACATGATTTAAATAGATTAATCCTCCAGAACTAAAGAGCCATAAAACTACTCAAATGGTATATGAAATGTATTTTACAATTATTTTTCAGTGAAAGGCAAAACAATACGGAAATTTGTTCAACGGATGTTGTGAGGTTCTCTAGGGACGTGTAATAATAAAAATTTTGGAGACTAGCCTGTACATAATAAGAGAAGTTTCTGCTAAAGTACACTCTGTTGTAGAGACACTCCGTTGGCAGTGAATCATTTTCGTCGGCTACGTGGGGCAAGACGGTGGACGTGGGCCACGAAGGAAGCGACGATGTCACGTTATCGTACTCCTGAAAAATCACAAATTAATATTGAAAGTTTTTGAGGCCATCTTCTTTTAATATTTATAGTAACTAAACAAGAAAGTCTACGATTAAAAATGTGGATTTACATAAATTTTCAGACCTAATCAAAAATGCGTTTTTTTAGCGTTCTCAAAAATGCCTATGCAATTGTTTTTCTCTCTCAAAGTCAGATCTCGTTAAGATGCCATGGATTATCACCGTATGATCAGTAGTGGGTGATGAATCCTCATCAGGAAGGGTGTTGGGGCAGGTGAGGCAGCGGGGTGCGGGGGGCCACCCGTCTTTTGGCACGCGCACACGATACACATGACGGTCGCCTGCACGCTCCACCGCTGTGCCTATCACGTATCTGTTGACGTTAATTAAGATATTGTTATCCCTAAACGTGCAAGATTACCGACCGTAAAACGTCAAACACATAACACACACGTGGCTTTTGACGTCGATAACGAAATGTCTGTTGTAAGATATTTCTGAAATTCTTAGCCCAATTTTGTGGCTCAGCTTTCAAACTGAATATATTTTTATTTCTTGGTGGACTGTATGTGTGGATTGTTATATGTCTAATACGGTTTGCGAGGGGATACTTTAAACATTCAATTTCTGTGCCTCATACTCTAAATATGCTCACAAATATCTTCGCTTTTCGTCCCATCCCACTAGTTGCGTGATTTCAAAGCTGCCTTGCGTCAATGTAGTTCTGGAGTCCTTTCCCAGCAATACAGCATGCCTCCATACGCCTCCATGATCAGTGATGGGCATGGTTGTAAATACACCCCCTGGACCTCCGACTAAGGCTCCCCCGCCGCACCACCCGCACTCCTCATCCTCTGGATCCGCGCCCAGTCCCGACCAACGGGTTCCGTCTGTTTCGTCACGGTATATCTGAAAAAGTTTTATACTACACATGAGGAAAGTACAAAGCAGTGAGTAAAATCTTTACTTATTGCTATTTCCCAAACCACATTTTTTTGAGTACTAAAGTGTATTTCATTAATAAAAAGAGTAGTGGAGGTTACTTACATCCTGACAATTATAGTGTACGGCACTGCAAATTGTGATGATTGAGACGTTTTGCGGCCGGCTTAGAAGAACTACGCCGATCTGCCGCTCTGATACCCAGCTGCTCCATCTTATGTACCAATCTACAAGTATATACTGATATTCGAGCCCAAACTTCTCTATTTTGACCGATGTTTTGTTTCTTGTACAACACACATAATATAATAAATAATAAAATTAAGGTATGTCAACGTTAAAACATAATTTACCAAATCCAAATTAACTGTTTGTGATAAAATATAGTTTTTAAATTTGATAAATGAATATAAAGTATACGTACTTCTGTCGACTTGCGGAGAAAATTGTATGGCGTGAGGAAACAGAAACTTGGGTGTCTTTAGACTAACGACGTAAATCGTCGCCACTGGATTGTTGGTGGTGACCTGAAATTCACGTAACGTAGAAAACTTGTGATATAAAAGATTGATTCTCAAACATGGAAACAGACTAAGAAATGTATAGGGACAAGTATGTCCCACTTCTATTGTAAATATTACACAATTATTTCAATGGTTTAACGTGGTTTAACGCTTACCTGCGGGTACCTAAGTGTTCTGATAGTGGGGTATGGCGGTGGCTCCGGCTGATCCAGGCCGTACCACGGGTACATGTACTGTGGCACTAGAGTGTCATTATAACTGACGTACATCAGGGTTTGACCATCTGGACTGAACCACAGGGCTCGGTCGAGGCGGAGCACTTCAGTCTCATACAGATAGTCAGGCACGCCATTGAAGAGTACACCTGGGACACCTGAAAAGTGGAAATAGATCAAATATCTCTTTCATGGGTACTATTTTTGTTATTAATTTAAACAAAGAAAACCTACAGGAGTTGCAAAGTTTGATAACATTCTATTAAATTACCAAATATATAACCAAACCTTTAAAAAAACAAATAGAGGTCCACGGAAATGTTTATCCCTGATACTTTGTTAGAAATTAAGGGGCTTCAAACGATACATTTTGAACTTTAAATTGAAAAAAACATCAGGTGTCTTATTGAAACACAAGATCGTTAAATAGGAATAAATATACCTATTTTACAAAGTTGAATTGATAACTTTCTCCATACCACAAAAACGAAAATCTGCGAACGCCCTTTGATTTGAACCTATGAAAATCCAATATATTTGAAAGAATAGCTTCGCTGAAGCAATAACTTTCGCTTTCCCGGGATATCGTGCAGTGCACGTACAACGTCATACTAAAATGAAAAGGTTTTCCTATTTGAATAAAGCCTCTTATCGTAAGGATTGGGACGAGGGTGGAATGTTTGTAATCGCCTAAATGTATTCTTAACATGTTTTTGTTAAAGGTATATTATGGTATTGGCGTAAAATAAACGATGCGAAACCAATATTACTTTTGGTTCAGCCTTCAATGAAGGCTTTTACACTGTTTACATAATATAACAGACAAGTTAAAAAGTCTACAAAATACAAAAATTAAACTGAAACATACGATATTCTGTGAATTTGTTATTTTCATAAATAAAATACAATGGATATTAAATCTGTATTAGTTACGTACCATTGCTAGTGATTCGGCAAACTAGTGCCTTCAGTACTTTGGGCTTGTAATAAATGTCATTATCATGAACGAAGACCAAGCCTGACCCAACAGGGGCCCACTCTGCGTGTTGAAGCAGTGGTGCGGACCGATCATCCTCTATTGGTGATACGGGAATTCGATTCCTAAGGAATGCAAATACAATCACTAAACAATGAGACAAGAATGTTGATTTGGCTGTTTCTTTAATTATTTATTAGTTTGCCATTTCTTCATATATTTATCCTGGTGCATTTCCACCTGCATGACATATTATTTTATAAATTTACGGATAATTCCTACCGTTGAGATATACAATAGCCTATATCATAGATAATATATTACCTTGTTATAACATCGTAGACGTGATATCTGGCGAGCCTTGCGTGCCTCCATCCTGGTCGTACATCAGATATGAGGAGCACGAACTTTAGGTCCGCCGACACTTTGAAGTCTACGGCATTCAATTCTCTCTACATGGAAGATCAAAGAAAATAATTAATTCTAAATGTCAATTGTAACAACGTTTAATAATAATACAATAATAGCCTTTAATTCTAGTACTTTTATATTTAAACACGTTTCCATTTCAATCCTCTTTCCCAAATCTCTATCTGTGTGGCTTTTTGGTAAAGGCTTCCTCCAAGCCGCGGCATTCTTCTGCACTGCCACTCTCTGCCATGTAACACCTGCTGTTTCTTTAATTTGGTCTTTCCAATTTTCAAATTGTCTGCCTCTTTTCCGTTGGTTGGTACTTGGTGTACCTTGGGCAGTTTAGTACTTTTTTGATTCACTTTTCTGTTCCCGAATAAGCACACACAAACACAAATAAATTGTAAAAAAGGTAAATGGTTGGTTAAATTAAATAGTTTTTAACAAAAAAAATTTTGACATGGCAACCCTACAGACGTCGTGTATGTGACCGAAATAAATCGAGGAGCAAAATGTGGAAATCAGTTTTATTGAGTGCACACTTTGCATACAGATTCTGTACTCACTGTGATACACTAACGAGATAGAAAAATTTACATTATTTCCACAAATTATATGTTCTTGCTCATGAATTTTTATGAATACGAATCAAGTAGGATTTTCTTAAATATTAAAATTGATTACAATATTCTCAATTAGGAAATATAAGTTTTATGTACTTTTAATTTATCTTAAATATAGAAGGAAAGACGTTATAAATCGATTAGGGGCGTGTTATCGACGGAAATCAAAGAAAGATTTTCAGAGTTCCAATATATTTATAATCCAAAGTTTATTTTATCGTTAATCGGATCCGATTTAACAAGGTTTCATTTGAAAGCATCCAACAATAAAGCTAGAGCCGTCTACATCCAGATAAATAGCCAATATTCTGTCAGCTGTAGACAGGGCTTTCGCTGTCTCGGAAATAAAGTATCCTTATAAAACTATCATACACACTGTGCAATTTAATATTATAAAAGTATATTATTTATTTAATATATGAAGAAAATTTTCATTTAAATACTGTATTTAAGTTTTTGTATACATTTAAGTATTTATTTATCAGTATTCATCCAGTTACTTATTATACAATATCTAAACGATTATGGGGCTTCTAAACGGGCCATGTTTTGCTGCAATGATGGCTGCAATACAGTTGCCCGGCAACATTGCATACAATAGCAGCCACACTATGTAATATTGCAGTAATGTCCCGGCCATATAGCCCAACATGTTTTGTATAGCCACTTATGGCCGGTATTGCCCCAATGGGTTGCCGGACGATCGCTAGGCTATCGAATTCAACTGCAATATTGCACAGCCAGTTTTATTGTTGTTTCAGTCACTCTCTTTGTTATGGCACAGTGCATCCTTTTCTACGCGAAATGTTGCTCTTTTGTTGACAACTACGTAACAATAAATAATAATTCTTGAATAATTTATTATCAAGGCTTATTTCTAAACTCAAATTGTCTACAGTTTCACGCCTATTTAAGTAAGGTCGAATCCACAATCTCTTCTTTTTCTGTTTGTTTTTTAAAACAATAAAAGCTGTTGCGACAAGTGTGATTTCGTCAGCCATTGTTGCCGGTATGTGTAGCCCGTTTAGGAGTCTACATCATGGGCCATACAATTGCTGTCATATTGCAACACATGGCCCGGCCATAGATTGCTCGGCCATCAGCTGCATTAAAACATTTTTGTGATGGCCGGGCAATTAGTTGCCAATAGTGCAGCCATCAATTGCAGCAAAACATGGCCCGTTTAGAAGCCCCATTACATACACAAAAAACAAAATATGTAATAACAAATCTTGACATCTAGTACCAGAATTTTTTTATAGTTATATTTACTAGAATTCGTATATTTGTGGTATCTATAAAACGATTACAGCTATCTTTTGTGTAGTTACAGTTATATCCAAATTAGTCTCTTTAAGCATTGTTTCCTAAACATATATACGAAAGCTGGCAATAGACAGCCCTATTGGACGCGCTGTAGCAAAAACTTCCGCGTCGAACAGATTGTTTTAATTTTTCTACTTTTTCGTGGAGAATGAACAATTTATTTCAACGGGCGCCAAAGCTGTGGAAATAAAACTTTCCAAAACGATTTTTCTTGAGTAAATTTTAATCTAACCATTCAAAGTTTCAAAGCGCTTTAGTTTGTTGGAAGTTTAAAATAATTTTCAATTTTTGAATGTTTCAGAACTCTGACTGATTGTCTTTAATTTAAAAAAAAATCTTTCGATAGTTCTGCGATCTTTATGTTTTTTTTTACAAATTTTTAATAAAATATCTAAAAGATTAACAATGTGAAGAGTGAACGTAGGTCATCTCCCTCTCTCTATCTATCTCATTTACTAAAAAATATTCTTAACATAAAGTGGTCAAAACACTACTTACAACTATAGTACATACAAGTCTCTATCAAGGGGAAGACTCTGTTCTTCTTTTCTGTTTTTGAAGAGAAACTTCTTTAGGCATATGAAGGTAATTTTTTTATTTTATTATTTGAAGATTGCACATCTTTTTTGTCGAAGAAAAGGGTGAGAGCGATCGCGACCGACACAGAGAGAAAGTGACAAAGGAAGTTCGAGAAAAAATACACGCTATTGGTTGATGTATTCGTTTAGTAGTTAGATATTAGAACTTTAGATGGAAACTCTGTTGCATACTGTCTTGTGCAGTAAACGCAGATTTATTTATTTATATTATCATTAGCACGTATACAGAGTGAATAAAGATATACAAATTCACGCAGTGACCATATACTGGTACATGACCATCTATTGGGGCTTTTAGTAATAATTAATTTACAAAGAAGTTTCACTTCTCACATGTGTATTTTGTACGCATGGACATTTTTTTCATACTAGGCCCGTGTTGTCAAGAAGTTGAATAGCCTCGAAAACCATGGGATTATGGAGCCTCTATTCGTGGACGCCAGCAGTCTTTTTTATTGTTGTGACGACGCCGACGTCCTTCTAATTAAGGTCCCAATGGCGGTCGTAATTGCAAATGTACCAGGGAACATTGACTTTCTTATTATGCAACAGAAGAAAACGGGCTGAAGTATACCTGTTGTAAAGTAATGGACCAGGTACCCACATTTTAAGAATTGGAACGCTCTTTTCATGAAGAACCTTACATCGAATTGGTTCGGAAATAAGTGGGCAGTTAATTCCACATAGTGGTAGTGCGCGGCAGAAATTGCCTTAAAAAAAATGTGAGCCGTCACGGGACGCCTGGCAGATGTGAAACATCGAAATTATTTTGTGAAGTAATATGCAGAAAAGAACAGATTGTGATAGGAACTAAATATGTCATAATGATAAAATAAAATTTTACGATTTTGTTTTCCAGATAACGATGACTATTTATTGAATAAACATTTATTTTCATTAAATACAAAAATTTACAACTGCATATAGATTGTATGTATATACCATCATATAGCGTGGCGATGCGTCGCCACGGCATGCGTCGCCACGCCAGAAATCGGTTTTACGTGCGGCTATAGATGTTTCACATCAAAAACGCTCAGTTGTGGAACGACGGACGTCGGGGTGATACGCATGGTATTTGCTAACTTCCGTTGATGAAACTCAGGTGTTAGTCCGAACAGCTCGTCTGAACACTCTCTAAAGGTATTCAATCAATTATTAATACGGTAACTTGCAGCTTCAAATGCACCACTAAATTCACCCTAAGCGTTCAGTCATTAGGGACATCACGATTTCCCGCACGTGACGCCCCATTTGGCCTAATGCACTGTAACGTAGTCTAACTAGACATTAGCTGAATCATAATAATATTAAACTGTAATGCCATTAGCATAAGTGGTCAGCGCAAGGTGATTGTGACAACTCCTACGTCTATTACGTACTTTTAAAATTTACTTTACATCTAGAGGCCGTAGCCTGTAACATAATAAAATACTCTAATATGCGTATTATATTGTTTTTTTACTTTTTTATACATGTGTCTTCACGAAGACATCCTGGAACATTACGATCAAGCTAAACTTAAGACTAATAAGTAAATTAAGTCTAACCTAATTTACTTAAAATCATTTTTATCATAAGGAAGTATCCAATAACACTAGTTACAGTATTAAAGGGAAGACACTCTGTTCTGGTGTTTTATTTTTTCACTTACTGTTTAGCACTAAATATTAACGTACACTTACACTAATTCACTAGTTCAAATGGTTTTGTCCTTAGGCTCGTGGTTTCAAGGAGTTGAATAGCCTCGATATTCACGTGATGGTGGAGCCTGTGTTCGTGGGCTCCAGCAGTATTTTCTTATAAATGTGGCGACGTCCTCTACATTAAGGTCCCGATGGAGGTCGTAATTGCGATCGTATCAGGGAGTATGTGCGTTATATATGGTAATACAATTTTTATATACTCAATCTCTAATCTCTATAAATCAATAAATCCAATGATCTTTAGAAACATTGTTGTGTCAAACATTTTTTTTTCGCTTCTTCAATACAAAGAGTTCCCTCTTGAGTTGTGTGCTGCGATATAGCGGGCTATTCGATTGTGGGGTAGCATGTACCTGGTTAGCGCTGCGCCTTTTATTACCCACGTTATTTTCACACATGTATGTATGTTCTATAAAATATTTGATAAATGATTGTCCACATTTTAACACGTGTAATGTTTGAAAGCAAATATAAAATAAAAATCTAACTAATTTCAAGTTTAGTTTGTAGGAGATTTTTATTGCATTCGTAAGTTGATGTTGTCATACATTGAAAACAAACAATTCACATTTGATTAACAAAAGAAGTGTTAGGCAGATTAAGTTAATAAAAGGCGTGCACGGGATGAATTCAAAAGAACTACAAATGTTTGGCAAGATATATTGGAGATCTCTATCATCGTTTAATATCCGCCTCTTTATTACATTGAGATCGAGAAAAATGGCGGCAGGTTGCCTTTTAAGATATTGCTAATTTACACTTATCGCATCTTTTATCAGATTAGAGATACAACCTTTTGAAATGAAATCAGGTTTTATTTATTTTTACATTTGGTTGGTTGTATTTTTATATACGATAAAATAAGTAATGTTTATATTTAAAAAAAAGTAACTATCAAAAGTCAAAGACCGATGGATACAGAGGAACAAAAAAGTGGAGCAAGGAAGTACTGAACTGGCGCCTAAGGTACAATAAACGCAAAAAAGGAAGACGATTTAGAAAGTGATTAGTTAAAATAAATGAAACAGCAGGCGCCAGAGAAAGTGGCACAGCTCAGACAGGAATAGCGGAA
Organism: Pieris mannii; assembly: GCA_028984075.1. NCBI lineage: Eukaryota > Metazoa > Arthropoda > Insecta > Lepidoptera > Pieridae > Pieris > Pieris mannii. The sequence goes on along the minus strand of CM054795.1, from coordinate 9,893,354 downwards.
CTTAGAGGACTTTGCCAAAAAGGGCACAGATACACCTAAAAAGAATAATACAGAAATATAAATGTGTTAAATAGTAAAATTATCTAAAGAAATAAATGGTCATTATTATATGTCACTATAGTTATGATAATGACGACTTATATTACGTAGTTATTACGAATATATTATGTAGCTTATGTCAAGAAGTGTAAAATCCAATTAAAGTTATTTTTGCCAGCTTTTATCTATAAATAAGAAAACAATCCCATTGACTTACGAATGTAGAATTGTTCATGAGAAGTCTCGTGGTAAAGTTTTTCACGTTGAACAGCGTGAGGCCACCCCATCGTGATCTGAATACTAACTCTGTGTCTGAAACAAAAAATATCAAAATAAAAATAAAGAAATTCCATTGGTGCCGGGGATCGAACCTACGATGTCCGGGATGAAAGCCATATACTAAAACGGCTAAGCCAACACTGCTACATATTAAATGTTTTTAATTCAATCAAAACTTCTGACATCAAACGTCTCTTCTTCATAAAACTCTTCTTCATCTTAAAACTCTACTTCCAGAATTATAGCCCAGTGATACTTAACCTATTAGATATTTAATGTCTTAAAACAAACAAAAGTTTTCAATTAGATGTTTCCAAAGTTTAATAACGTTTCCCAGTCAAGTCGGTTGTGAAGGCTCGCAAACTGTTGGTATATCAAATCAATCACTCGCGTTGAATTAGGCTGTGTATACACGTACTATAATACCTTTATTTTTTATATAATGATATCAGTCTTTTACGATAGCAGTGAAATAGTTCTGTCTGTGATTTTCAGTCGTTCTTACGACTTTTTACAGACACGAACGAAATTTTCATCAAAGTTCGATGTGCATTTGTTACAAAAGCAAAAGTAATCAGACCCGCTCGCAGATAATAAAAAGAACAGGAAGAGAAAGAGAAAGTTCTGTCTGTTTTTGTCCTTCTAAATCTCGGAATTACATAAAACATTAAACTAAAATAAGATCGAAACAATCAGAAATGTCAGAAGAATCGTGTAACACAAACGCAAATTTTCTTCTAAATGACAAATGATCAATTGAAACTTTCACAAAAGTTTTTTTTAAATATATTTATGTCACTTCTATGTATAAATTCCTTTTGTATGCAGCCTAAACCTATCCCAAAAGTCGTAAATAACCGACGAAACGGGAGTGGCAGCATGCTAATTGAGATTTAACGAATTTTTCTATCGCCTAATGGAGAAAGATTGCATGTAGCCACACTACAAGGTTTAAACATTCAAATGTCGAAACATGAATAATGCTTATTTATTCTTTATAATACACAAAAACCTTTTATCGAAACATATTAACGCGTTAAAAAATGATTTGTCATTAGCACTGATGTTGTAGCAGCTTTATGTCGTCGTATCGTAGCGCAGCTGCTACGCCGTAGCAGTTACAAATCTTATTTTTATAATAGCATCTATCGCGTAACTTCCAAGTTTAATCAAGTAAGTGTTCGCTTGAAGATCACAAGATAAACAGACATTGAAGACGTGTAGTGAGATCTATTTATACATTTTAGAATAAAGCAATAGAAGGTACAGCGGTGAAATAGAAAACTATTACTGGAATTTGTAATGTTGAATTGATTTGTATTTCAAGATTGTGAAAAAGATATTATTTTAACGTGAAGATTGAAAAGATTGATATAAAGAAATAAAAGATATATTTTTTTTTGTATTACTAACGATAAATCAACGAGATTCGAATATTTTATCTGGCCTATTTTATATTTTAGATATTTCAAGAATTTAATGCGAATGCGTTTCATATTCCTCTCTACGTGTGCAAGCCGCACATAGAGAGAATGTTAAACGCTTATCGTTCTTATGAAATTAAAAAAAACTATAATATGATATTAATTTTATTAAAATTCAAAAATTCAAAATTCAAAATTTATTTATTCATGTAGGTAACAATGTACACTTATGAACGTCAAAAAAAAGAAATATTAAATGAATTTAATTTTACATTTACTGCCAGGTCTCAAATCAAGGGCGTGTAAGATATGATATTTTTGGATATTCTCCATACATCTGTTGTCAATATTCGCGATATAGATATTATGATTGCTCGATTTTTAAGGTTATCGAAATTTTCACATGGGTTCCTAACTTTTGAAAATATTTTGTATTTCGTAGAATAATATGAGATTGTAATGGTGAAACTATTATATCTTTCTTCTTTAAATTATAAGTGTAACAAATAGTTAAAATCATACACTGAAATTGCGATAATAGCTGTTGCATGTGTTAATAGCGCTGATGAGTGACACATAACTCATGACAAAGGCTCGTTGTAATGATTGTCGATTGAACCTGTCTGTTAATGTTACCATTCATCAAGGACGGCTTTGATTTAACGGTTCAACGACGTTTACAATGGTGCACTGGCAACATTGATTTATTACCCACCGCTACACGGTTTAAAGTGGTTTTTAAAAAGTTGGCTTTCATGATAAATGGGTTTGCATCAGATTTATAAGTTGCCTCTTAAAAACAAAACTTTGAAATAGCGGACCAGGAATCTTTCAGATTATAAGAAATTTCTTAGAATAGTTATGCAATTAGTTTAGTTACATATGATTTTACTTAATAATTAGAAACGCAAACCAAATGTAACAATGTACAATTATCTTATACTTTTAGAAAGTAAATTGTAAAACGTCAGTTTAGTAATAACTACAAAATAAGCAGTTTAGTTTTCATACACTCATAAATTGTATTATAAAATTCTCGTTTTCATTAATGTCCAAAAGCTCGACTGAGCTTATATTTTTTATAGCAGTTAGTAACATAAGTGTCATTTCAATTTAAGAACCCTTCCATAACCCAAGTTAGTTTTTTGTTAGTCTAGCGTCGTAACCCCAATTTTTGTGTTAGTTAAAAGTTCAAGTTTTAATTGATTTAACCCAGTTGACACCCAGCTTCAAGCAAAGCGGTTCATTTAACATATATTTGAACATCCTTTCAAACAACTACCACCAGATTTAATTCACTATCACTACACTATTCATTTTACATTTATTCTTAATTAAATAAATACAAAAATATTCGACTACTCTACGGTCTCAAAGTTGATTTTATTTTGTCTTCGACAGGACAGGACACGATATTCACACAATAGAGAGACGTACAAAATGGTTAAAGTTGTACAAAAAAGCGGTCAAACAAACAATGGAAGTATCGAGAAATAATAATAATAATTTATTTGCAAGAATATTGTACAAAAATGTTTTGGTGGTACAATTGCTAGTTGACGTCTTCTGCTACACATAATGACGTACAAATTTGTCTTAAAAGTAAATCTTAATGCCGTAACCTGGAGCAGACCTATACCCAGGAACCCAGCCCTGAACCACTTACCCAACTGAGCGAGTATTATTTTTTGTTATGTTATATATTAATACAATTTTTTTAATTATGAACTAAATATGTTGTAAGGCAGTGTATCATATTGTTATTACAATGTTATTGATTTGAGAAACCGGTAAAGTACATTGATAACTAGGTTATCTATATTACACATTGTAAAAGTTGGTTAAATCATAAAAACGATAGAATAATATCGCTTTTATGTAAATAACAACTTACTTTACTTTATTTGAAAACATCTACACAATCTCATTTCATCAAACGGGGTCAAATAGCAGGCCGTTTTATCTTAATCTTCCATATACTTTAGTATAATCTAGATAAACATAGTAACGAATAGCTTTTGAAATAAAACTCGTAGTACAGAAAATTGTTACTAATTATTTCATTACGATAGTATTAAACTTACGGTTATAATTTTCCTAAAACATTAACGATTGTTAGACTCTAACAAAAAAAAAAACAGTTGTGTGTAACGTCGATAGTTGAACGTGACAACGTCAGAAGAAAATACATATAGAATGGTTGCGTTTTTAAAAAGAAAATTTTAATTTTATTTGTTTGACAGATATTTTGTATGGATATAGAGAAGGAGGTAAATGGAAATCACAATTGATCCAGTTGCATTTATTTGTTCGCAAACACGAACGCAGACGCCGATTGTGCCTCTTTGTCGCTCGTTCCGCGCTCTCACTTGCACTTCAAGAGTTAAATGGAACGCCTCAGTGCGAGGTAACGCCGCAAGCGTCAAAAACGAGGTAGCGCCGCATGCGTCTTGTTTTTTCGTGCGTGCAGCCTTCAGGCTACATCGAATAATAAGACGTTGTCACATCTAAAATTGCAACGAACGTCTAAAAAGCTGCAGAAATGGATGACATGTTTTTTGGGTATTGTTTACACTCAAATTGCTGTTAAAAACTTGTGTCGATTATACGCAAAAGGTCACATAGAAAAAAAAAGAGCTTTTAATAGAGTACTACATAATCAGGATTAGATTAAGGCCATGTCTATATGTTTAACCTTATTACTCGACTCCTCACTGAGTGAAGGTCTCCTCCAAATTGTTCCACTTGAGGAATAGATTCCTCGCCACCATTTTCCAATCCTTCTAAGCTACCCCTATATTCAATCTTTCCAGGTTTCTGATAGACGCCCTCAATTTTCTTTCCACTGGACCATGAAGTACGGGACTTTTTGATACATCTGTCATCAAAAAGGCAGGCAATGTGACCGGCCTATTTCTAGCGGGACTATTTTTAGCTTTTTTGAATGTGTACGACTACGTGTACTTTTGTAATAATTGTGAGGCTTCGTATTACACTATTTTTACTTTTTCTATTGGTAAGTTTCAGCATACAAGATATATCAATAAAGCTTTTATAAATGTGACAAATACTTAAATAATCCTAATTCTTGGGATTGATTTGCTTCCAGTTCAAACAATTTGTATAACTCAAAACTTAGCGATTAGATAGAGTGGCGGAATGTTTCTTGCCAGCTCGTCTTCTACGTCCTTGACTTGCTAACTGGTAAATGTAAATTTACAATAAATTTAATTTTCTTTTGACTTTCATAAGTGTACTTGTCTACCTATTTGAATAATGATATTTTGAGTTTAAATTATATCATAAGAGCACATAATGCATGAAATCATAAGGCAATCTTAGCAATCGTCCGTTTTTATTTTTTTATTTATTTTTATTTATTTGGTGCACAAAACACATTATAATCTTTACAAAAATAAACTTAAAACTAATAGTTATGAACAGGATTCTAATGTAAAACCATGTGCACACTGCAAAATTAATGTTACATCAATAAAAGGCTCATAACTAACAAAGGTAACATAGTAAAAAAAAAACAATAATAATAATAATAATAAGTTCCTCGACTCCAATTTAACGTAACGTTAACCAGGACCACAAGGGTCAGCACTTAACCTACGATTTAACCTACGTTTAGCGATAACATTAAAAATAATGCGGGCCCACTGTGAGACGGCCCCATTACCACCCCAGCTTACGAGATTACACAGATTAAAAGCCAAGATTAAAATCATCTTGAAATGAAATCGAAATATGTAATACGTTTGGATTACGCTACGGCCAAATAACTGCATGCTGCTACGTAATTTCATTACGTTTAAGTATTTCAGTATTATTCTAATTAATATATATTTTTTATTGTTTAGATTAGTCGCAAATATACACACGAAGTATTTCAAAACCAATTCAACTTAGGGTCCTTCAAGAAAAGAGCGTACTAATACTTAGAAGGCCAGCAACACACTCGTAAGCCCCTGGCATTGTGAATGTCCATGGGCAGTCCGCTTACCCCCGTTCTATATTATAAAACACACATTATTTTAGTTGGTTATATTATTATAAATAAACAAATTATTTGTTAAACAATATTTCCCTTTCTTGCTTAATCCTGACAGACGTCTGAAAACTTAAAGTGTAGATAATATTTAGAAACACTTTCTCTGTACCGCTATTTAGCGAGCCGCAGCAAAACATAATCAATTTTCAATTTCAAATATTCTTTATTTAATGTTCAATAACAATTAAAAGTGCTACATGTCCAGTGTACATTAATTCCCGGAATGTAACAAACTTATAACTAAACACGTTTTTTTTAAAAGCCGTATTGCTTTTTTTTAAAACTTAAAGACAAAACAGATAAAAACTAAAGTTATAATATTTCGAAGTTTAGCATTAATAATGAGGTAAACTGGGACTATGCAATCTTTAGATGAGATTTGCAATTTTGACATATCTAGATTTAACTAAATAATTAATTATAACTAACAATAAAAATAGGGTAGCACCGAGAACAAAAGAGTGGACGGCAAGCAATCATAATAGGAACAGTCACCCGCTAAGGCTAGCGCGAGCATCGATAACGCGACGCACGCGCATTCCGGCTCTATATGACTTGATAATAAGACCGGAGATCGCGCGCGACGCGATGACCAATACTCGCGCACCTGCGCAGGCCTGTTATTCATCGCACTCAAGAAACAAGTGATGGGGTAATTTGTATCGGTTGTATTTATCGATGTAAGGTAAATTTTTCTTCCGCGTTTTACAAAGGTTATTAATGTATTTATTTTTACTATGTCGGTTGTTATGTAAATAAAATTTCTTAGATAGTTCGTATATAAAATCGTGAATAGTCGGAAACTTAATATTAATATGAAGATTTAGAAGGTTTGTTCGAAACGGAGTATTAAATGCATATTTTAATGGTTTATTTTGGACAACTTGTAAGCTGTTAAGGTTAGTAGGGCACGTACTGCTCCATACTGGGCAGGCATAGGTTATGCATGGTCGTACTAAGGTGCGATATACACTTAGCTTAGTTTTGCTACTGAGGCACGATCTTCTATTAAGGATGGGGCTTAGTGCATTTAAAGCCTTCATGCTCTTGAGCCTAATGTGTTGCGTGTTAAGGGTCCAGTTGAGTTTATTGTCCAATATGACACCCAAGTACTTAACAGAGCGACTCCATGGAATCGCATATTCTTCAATGTTGAGGGTACGAGATGGTAGCGACCTAGTCCCGGAGAACATAATTGCCTCTGTTTTAGAGGCGTTTATGGTAGGCAGCAAAACATAAATAAGTACTATATTCAGCCATGTGCAGCGTTGTCGGCAGAAGAAGACATTCCAGCTAGTCTTTTGTTGCACCTTTTTTTTTATATATATTTTCCCAATTCATGACAACCCAAGCTCACTTATATAAAAATTTACAGGTTGACAAAATCTGCGAAACGTGAAGAAAAGAATGTAGCACTCTAAATAAAATCAGGCAATTACGGCTTGTACTCGTAGTAGACTTGAAATCTTCAAGTTGTATTGATCAATGTTTCCTTTGGTTGAGTCCGATAGCCTCTATATAATATTCTACTTTGCATTCGCAATCAAATAGCCGAGGTTCTTAGAAATATGGTTTGTTGGATATTAAAATCAGTTTTATTGTAGACTACTAGGAACTACGTAATGAATTAGTGCCTTTAGTTTTAGTCAATGCTATATTTCTGACTTTCAATCATTATTTTTTATTTTTATCTTTATGTTAAAATAATAAGCCCTGAGTAAACAACTGTCAGGATATGGAGAAAATTAGTTTGATTTAGAAATTGAACAATAAGAGAGGTTAATCTGACAATGATGATAGTTTACAATACGAACAAACATTCACTACTAAATTATAAAATTAAGAGTTATGTAACCTAACATTAGTTAAGTTACATATATATATATTTCATTATATATATTGTAGCTTCTTGCCATGTTTGACATATGCTTGCCAAACGTGGAAATTCACTGCTGAAACAAGAAAAAAGATAATCGTCTGTCAGAGAGGACTCGAAAGAAGTATGCTAAAGATCAGAAAAACAGATAAAATACGTCATACTAAAATAAGAAAAATAATCAAAGCAACCAACGCTACGCAAAAAAATTGAAATGGAAGTGGGCAGGACATGTTGCCCGGCTAACTGATCAGAGATACTAAAAAAGTAACTTTCTGGAAGACGACATTAAAGCGATAGCTGGTCAAAATTAGAGTAAAGTAGCTGAAGATAGAGATAAATGGGCGTCACTGGAGGAGGCCTACACCCAACTTGGGGTTCCAGTAGAAAATACATAGAAATTTAGATACACATACAATGACATGAAAGAGAAATTATACTAATATAGATTAAACTACATGAACTAACACTAAAATAAATTGAAAGAAGTGTAAATTTTAAATACTGGAAATAAAAGGCTTTTTATTTATTTATTTATTTATATATTGTAGCTAATAATTAGAAACGTAAACAAAAAAATCATCGCACACTAACATATTTTTGAACATATCCATACAATAATCGACAACAAAACTTAACTCACGTTACTAATAATAAATATAATTTACTAAAAGGTAATCAAAATAATAATGCAACTAGCATAACTTGAGCGAAACAAAGAATGAATTAAATCCAAAGGCGACGATTGGCCCAGTTAAAATATCATGAACATTTATAAATATAAAAATATGTCTTTCAAACAAGTTACTTAGAACTTAACATTAGTATATTAAATATAATATATATTCCGATAGTATAAACTCAAGAGAACGATTACTTAAAGCAATTACGCGGTATATAACCGGGCCGGCTACCCCGCTATTAATTTTACGCGGGTCGTTTGACCCGGGTAAAACCCCCATCCGGGCATAGACACGTCTCACACGGTTCTATTGCAATAAGGAGCAATTTGGAAACTTTTGTATAATTGAAAAGTATTACATACGCCAATAATAATAGGTTTTATTCAAACATCACAAGCAGATAAAAAAATGTAATTTCCTGACAGTCAAAGTGTACATTAGTGGGATTACTGTCAATGAATCAATGGCCTAAAAGCGGATGCTGGCGTGAGGCCAGATACGACTGCGGTACTAAAGCCTGCTATGATGTAATTCCGGTTATAGATTGTTTTTTTTTTCTAGATATATTCTAAAGAATAAGCATTATTATTATAGGCGTGAAATTCCAGTCTTCTTTCTCTCAGTCAGTGTTACTTATAAATTCAAAACAACAACTCCATCACAGGATATGAATTTGTTACCCTAAAGTAGACCATTTGAAATTCATAAGGGATTTTAAAAAGTATTGAGTGTTAATTTATTTAAATAATAAAATTTACCATAGTTCCATAGTTCTAAATCTACCGCATATGTTACAAACACATCCATCTTAAATGTATGCAAGATAAAATTAGTGTTTATTTACAATTGCTGAAACAGTATCGTCTTGTAATAAACATTAGGAAGTACTATGGTATGGATAAAATTTCGTTTTTTTGCCGTACAGTTTTGAGACTTCATACGAAACTGGTCTCACACGACAACATTGTTATACTGCATGTTATATGTTGATATGATATACAACTTTTTCTTGGATTTACTAACTACTTACATATATTGCAATAAATATATTCAGTTCATCATCATCTTTTAATATTTTCACAATATTACCTACCTTTCAATATTACGACATTCAAGCCTGTATTGTTTTAACAAAAGCAAAGTTATATTATTTTATATACCAAACACGTTCAGAGACTAGAGTCGTAAAATTATAGAATTTTTGTCGAATTTTTATTCGAATAATAAGCAATATTTAGGAACCAATACAGTAACGGAATCGACAATAGCGAAATTCCGATACGTGCCAACTGTTACCAGATTCAGTGAGGCAGACCGCCGCCATTTTGCTGACCGATACCCAGGAAAATATATATTTCCAATAACTTGAAAATAGTTTTCAGTTAACAATAAGCAAATTAAATAATTAAATTGTATATATCTTTTTAAAAAACTGGGAATCCCATATGCGAAAAGCACAGTGCATTTTGACATTCAGAAGTTTTTCGTTAGTGTTTCGCTTATGAATGAGCTCTCAATCAAATCTTTTAGCCCCTACTGCTTAGAAATAATTTCCTCCAGTTATCACTACAAAATGAAAGCTGGCTCTTTTTCGGGGTTAGTGCTGCAAACTTCTTATCGTGTGTTTCCGTAATCCGTTCCGTTCTATGTATAAGCAACAAATTAAAAGGATATGGTTAATATAAAAAAATATAGCCAAACTTGTACTTTTATTTGTTCCTATTTGTAAAGGGAACCTACAGCTGTATAAATGGTAACACGAGTACTGAGTGCGTTATAACCGCAAACTAACTGTGGGAACAGCCACGTGACGAACTATTGTGTACAACATCACAGCCGGTTAGTGGTCGGTATACAGGCTTCCAATTTCCTACATTAAAGAAAATACGGCTTCAAAGCCTACTTATGCGCAATGTGTTGATTCCAAGATTTAAGTTCAAAAATACGTCGTCGTTCAACGCCAATATAATTTAAAGTATGATTAAATTTTCGATAAGTTTTCAAAAGTAAATTTTACCTTGTTGGATAGGTCTGAATATATAAATGCAGCCTCGCTTAAAACAATACAGTGGTTTGACAGTTACAAAAACAAAACGGTTTTAAAACGAAAACCGGTCTTTCAAACGTAAATTAATAAAAAATATTCATTGTACATACCCTCTCCTATATACAGTCTTGAACTGGGATTATATAATATAACAACGTGAACACGGGTCGGCTTTTGTTGAAAAACAATCGCGAACTTTGCAAAGGTTCAACAATTGAGGCCTGACGGGCTATTGGTTCGGAAAATTGGTGAATTCCTAAACAAAAAGTCCTAAACTTTTGATTTATCTATAGAAAAGATCATAGAAAAGAAAATAGCTTTTTCCGTTTTGAAATCTTGTTTTTTTACCTATCTCTTCAGTATATTATTATAATCCTATCAGGAAAGTTGTATCTTACTGAGATGCACTTCAAATATTAGACTTCACTTCATCAAATCAAATCAAAAATATCTTTATTCTTGTAGGTAAACATGTACACTTATGAATGTCAAGAAAAACAAATTAAATTAATTGTAAATTTACATTTACAACTAGTTCGCAAGTCAAGGGCGTAGAGCGGGTAAGAAGAACTGGCAAGAAACTTTCCGACACTCTTTTCAATCGCCAAGTTTTTAATACAAATGGTTTGAACTGGAGCAAATCAATCCCAAGGATTAGGATCATTTAAATATTCGTCACATTTATAAAAGGCTTTATTAATTAATTTACTTTTACTTTTTATAAATAACAAGGGCTTTGAATTTATTTAGTGATAGTTCTCTAATTTCGCTTGGAAGTTTGTTATAAAAACGAATACAATTTCCATATAAAGAGTGGTCAATCAATTCGACTTAGGGTCTTTCAAAAAAAAACCAAAAAAAAAAAAATTGTTAAAAAGCCGGCAACGCAAATTCAAATTCAAAATTATTTATTCCTACAGGTAACTCAATGACTTAAAAACGTCAAAAACAGAAATGTATATGAAATGCTTCTAATTTTACTTAATTTAGTGTTCTCAAGCTAACGGAAGAGAAGAAATAGCAATAAACTCTCCGTCACTCTTTTCAATCGCCAAGTCTTTGTACATTTTACATCTTAAGTAATAAAAAATTATAACGTTTCCAGTTTCAGCACCAGTTATCAGCTAAATTATCAGGAGTAAACTATCTACTTGCTGTTTGAAAAAAAAAGTTACTAAATTCATCCCTGAAATTCACTGTTACATTGAATAATTTCTCGAACAAAAGGTTTAAGTATAACCTTTTTTCGCTCAAAACGTCAATCACTTTACAGCAAACCGAGTTTTTTGATGTCGATTTCGTGTTTGTGGCTTAGAAATATATTCGAACCAATTACGGAAACTACCCGCCGGCCGCATTATTCATTCTGTCAGTCCATCTGTCTGTCCGTATGTCTATTTTGAATATTGCTACACTTTATATATATTCCTCGCCCAATGTTATTTTATATGCACAAAACGGAATTTGAATATCTATGTGTACATGTTGAACATGCTAGAGAACCATTTCACATTTAAAGCTACCCTCATGTAATTTAAATAAAATATTTTCACTTTTACGTCATCTAACATACAGCTCTGTTATAAACAGGGGAGTTTACCTGCTATTACGTAACGGCCGCCTGCCAAACGCTGGCAAGGCAATGCATTTTTGACCTTTTCGTTTTTTAGAAAAATGCTTCATTGGTTTACTTTAAAGACCCGAAGTTAATCGAAATACTTCTACAATTAGCTGGTCTACGGGTGTGGTGTGTGTGTCTATACTTTAGAGATATAGACAAATATTTATAGACCATAACCGAGGGATTTCTATTATACAATATATGTATAAAATACAGTTAAATATACACCGTCAAACATTGCACATGTACGGTTTCTTTAATGGGAATACAAACTATACTGTCTAATACTGTCTTCTTTTTCTAAAAAAATTGGGTAGTCTCCAAAGTCGGATTTCGGACAATAATACTTTCACGCCCTCAGAAAACGTTGATGAAAAATTGCTTACTTTTTAAAATTTAATCACTAAATTATATTTTTTATTGTACAGGGAGACAATTGAAAAGAAACTCGTTAATCCAAATAATGGAGTGGAAGAGAGATAAATGCCTGATAAGCCAAACGCTTAGGCGGATCGTGCCTCTCTATCGCTTATTCCGCGCTCTCGCTCGGCTCAGGCGGAACATGACAAGAGTCATGCTTTTTCGAGCGTACAGCCGGCGGACATCCATTTATAACACGTTATCACGTCAAAAACTTTTATGAAATAAATATAATGAAGGCTTTTAATTTTGCAATAATACAGGTTTTTCATAAAATTCGACTAACATACATAAAGGTTCTGGAAAAAGTAAATTTCCCAAATCCATTGAGACTCAGCGAACCCAAAAATGATGAATACGAACAGGGTTGAATATCTCAGATAAATTTTTCCTATAATTTGTTTAAAAGATTTTCACTTTGTTGGAAGGCGACGACTTATCTGATAGAAATAAATATTAAACCTTTCTTTAAATAACAGCGTTATTGATATTGATTAAACTATAAAAATCCGTAAATTGCATTAGCATTTGAATTGTAAAGATTTAGGTTAAATAATAGTTTTGGAATCTACATTTATGATTAGTAGCATTAAAAGTGATAAAAAGGATATAAATTTGGTGCATGGAGTGCACACATTTTACCCAGTTATCTGCCTAACTTTATTTGTCTTGTGTATGTATGGTATGTAAGGAAAATAAAAGTTTGTCAGAATGGAATGGAGAGAAGCACAATAGGAATTAAAAGAAAAGACCGAGTTAAACTAAAATGTATCAAAAACAAAACAAAATTTAAGAATGCATACACAACATACAGGTGCTTAAAGTGGAGGTGGGCTGGGCATATGATAAGAGAGAAGAAGGAGAAATGGACGAGAATAATAACTGAATGGCAACCACGAGATAGTAAAAGAAACAGAGGCAGACAGACTAGAAGATGGGAGGACGACATCAAAAAAGTGGCGGGCCCAATATGGACGCGCATAGCGAAAAATAGAACAGAGTGGAAATCTTTAGAGGAGGCCTATGTCGAAAGACAAGCTGAAATGTAGAAACGACCGTTTACCGATACCTGATTTATGAAAAGAAAAGAAACTGTTAAAAGTTATAAACGTATTTGTAAGAAAAATTACTGTAAAAATAAGTTCAGCAATAAAGGCTATTTTATTTTATTTATTTTTTATTTTATGTATGGTAGGATACAAAAGAGGAACCTTACCATCACATTATATTTTTTAAGGTCCTTAGATGTAGAATATTAGAGGTATATAATTTACTCAGAGAAGTGCCGTTTACGCGTGTCTTGCGCATCGTGAATATTATTGCAAGTGAGATGAGGTGAGATGGCTGAATTCACAATAATTGTGTTATTTATTATTAGTTATAAAAAAGGTTTAGATTTTATGTTTACTTGTATTGTTTTTATTATGTTCCTAGTTTAATTTTTATATCAACGATTTTCATGAAATTTAGTATAATGGGGGTTTCGGGTGCCATAAACGAGCTAGCTAGGAATCATTTCTAGAAAATATAATTTTATTCCTGTTTTATTAACATAGAATTGCTCGTTTTAAGATGTCAGTCAAATAAAAACTAAAATATGAATATAATTATCTTTATTCCATATTTATATTCATATTTCATCATCATGTAATTCGTACTGAAATATAATTTCCAAAAAACACAATTTATAAAAATAAATAAATTCCGAGCAAAGCTCGGGCATCCGGGTACTTGGTATTAATTTACTGTAAAAATATCAATCGTTTTTATATACTTGTACTATGTTTTATAAAATTCTTAGATTGTCATATTGTATATTTTCTTAGGATTTCATCTTCCTAGTTAAATCCGCTACAAAAGCGAGTATCATCTAGTTTTCACGAGCAAACAACTAGGCTCTCATAATACTCTGTTGGGTCTGTTTGAAGTTAAAATGAAAAATGGCTTAATGAAAAATGAATTGTGGACTGAAGCCGTTCGGGACAAAATTTCATTATTTTATTAAAAAAAGTTTAACTCAATGCTAATTTTCATATTTTAATTATGAAACTTCTTTGTTTGTGAATTACGGCTCATTGGTGATTGAAGATATTTTATTTATCCCAAGCCCAGGTCATACAGTTATAGATTTTTTAGTTAGTTAGCCCTGACAGTCATAGATTTTTCTTTCCATGCTCAGTTGAAACTTCTCTCGTAAGGGATGCCGAGATTTTAAACATTAAGAATAAAGAAAATCTAGACTACTGGGTAATAATGCACTTAATTACATTCATCACTTATATCTAAGCAAAGGCGCCGGCACCTGTTAGTGTAAAAAGTGAAAGTTGTGAAAAGTTGAAAAGTCACGAAGTAACACTTGAAGATAATAAGTTATCGGAAATGAAGAAACTTTCGGCACGTTTTGGGAATTTATTACTTTACTCGATATTATAATGAACCTAAGTCTTGATTTTGTGTAAAGTATTTATAAGAAATGGCCCCAATGTTAAAATTATATCACTATTAGCAGCCCGCCCTAGCTTCAGATGGGTAGACATATTTTTTTTTTTTGTAGTATTGATAGAATGTTCTTTAATTTCGGAAATCATTTTTGTTCGTTTTCGCAGCGATGACAGAGATTTTATAGGCATTTTTTTACGACTTTAATAATATTATAATTTAAGTAAGGATTCTTTTTTTCTTCCAATTAAAATAGCCTATATTAATAAGTGATAATGTAGCATTAAAATGGTGAAAGAATTTTTAAAATTGTTCCAGTAATTTTTGACCTAATTAGTAATATTATACAAATTTTAAAAATTATTGGCACATAAAGATAATCAATCAATAAGTATATTGTACTTATATACAAATCTTTTCTCTTTATACTATTAGTATAGATTTGAATAAATTTTACTATATCCTATAAAGATCATCTTTATGTGCCAATAATTTTTAAAATTTGCTTTCTTAACCTAAGTTAATCTCATTGCTAACTCAATTTCTGTAGAACATCACAACATAATCACAAACACACTGCTTCAAAGCCAATAATTCCCCTAATGAAAGATAACTCCATCGTTTTTTAACAAAGATGTTTTCACGAGTAATTTTCACATTGTCACTACTAAAAATCAATTCCAAACCAAAAATAAACCTTATTTCATTCAAATAAAGTATAATTTCCTTTACTACAAATAAACAAAATACAATTTGAAAATGTACCTTATAGCTATTACAACAGAGAAATTTGTGTTAAAAAGTGTTGCTGAAAAATGAATCGTAACGCATAGGTTATACAGCTTAGCATCGCTTGATTTTCCTGGTTTGCTCAATGCCTTTGAGACTAGGACTTGAAAGTTATCTCAGGTCTGAGAAGTAACTCGAGTGCTAAGCGATTTTCCTAGACTGAGCAATACACAATTCACAATAGAAATATTCGTTTTGAAATGTTCTCTGTCGCACTTTTCAAAACCTTCAAGTGTGTAAGTTTTAAACCAGCAACGCATTCGCTACCCACCGGCCAGTAAGACATCATGGCAACTAACTTAAATAAATTTTGGCTGTATTTGGCAAACTTAAGTATAGAATCACAAAACTAGTTTAAACAACTTATATACCTTCAACAATAGGTAATTACAGTAATTGTGAGAATAACAAACTCTACACCAAGTTATTTCCGCGAATAGCGCACACCTTTGGGACCAATTCCTACTTAATAGCTTCAAGTTGTACAATATTTCTATGTCATTTTAAGTACGACTAGACTCAAAAACTACCAATGTATTATTTGATTATATTACTTGAGATACGATGATATTACGTATGTTTATTGAGGAAATAAATAACAAGGCTACGTGTTTTCTTAAATTTTATTGCATAGAACGCGGATTATGTCACATATATACATAAGATATATTAATTAATAAAAAAAAAATGCCAATTTATTTCTTGCAAAGTATTAAAATTAAAGGCTATTTATTACATATATATATTTTTAGTAAAAGTAAATAATACAAATTTTTTTTCTATTTCCCAATTACTATTCAATGTTTATAATTATATTTATGTCTAAGATGTGTTCATGCGAATTATAGTACTTCGAATAATTGAATATCTCCAAAACTCCGCAAAACTCTGATAAAGCCTTATTTATAAATAAAAAAAATCCTATAATTCATTGAGATATTTGATATATAAACATTACCGTAAATACAGACTGCTAATTCGAAAATCTAAGATTAAGACGATTCGGCAAAATAAATATTCGATTTCAGCGTAAGTCGTTTATCAAGATTCCATTCTTACCCATTTGAGCCGCTAAGCCTTATACAAATATTCCCGTACCCACGTAGGGAAACGCGGGTGGGGAAAACAGGGTGGAAAAACAGCCGTTTTCACCCTGTATTGTTTCTTCAACGTATTTTGTACCGTACACGCTTTTTTAACGATCGAAGTAAGTTTTAATGGCTTTTAACAACTCTTTTGAAAGCTTTTCGCAAAACTTAGCATAATTCACTTTTGTAAGAAAGTAACAGTGTTGTAATTAAGATTCATAAAGCTTTAGTTATGTAACTTTGTGTCTTATATCGTTCCAATGTCTTATATAAAAAATACAATTTTTATACATTATTTATGATTAATCTTATAACCATATTATAAAATACGTAGACAATACCAAGCCAAAACCGAATACATTACTAGTAAATTTATAGAAAAAAACCTGAAATCAAATATTAAACTAATAACTTAATATTTTAAAGAAACAACTACATACATTTTTACCACTGCTTATAAAGTCAATTTTTTTCCCCTTTTTTAAATCTCACACACTCTTTGGTTAGGAAAATGTCAACATCTTTATAAATTCTATTGTAAATCCCGAAACATAAAAATCGCTATGTAATGTATGTAATTATCGACTACGATATCTACTCTAGATACACTTATATATTACAATTTATAAGTGTGGAATAACTAAAGTACTCATTTTGGCTTCAAATGTGCGATGATTGCTAACCTTTGGTTTACGCGTCTAATTATTTACTGAAATATATAAATACAAGCTCAAACTTCAAATAACTTTATAGGTAAACAATTAAATTTATGAACATCAACGGAAAATGATACTTTGATTCTAAATTTACATTTACTAACAGTCGAAGGCGCTAGAGTGGCCGCCAAGAAGAACTGGCAAAAAACTCTCCGCCACTCTTTTGAATCGCTAAGTAATGAATCACACAGATTGCTTAAACAGGAGCAAATCAATTCCAAGGATTTGGATTATTTAAATATCAATCCCATTTTAAATAAAGCTTTATTGATTAATTTACGTTGCAGGAGAGCTTTGAATTGATTCAGTGATAATTTTTAATTCCTTCAATTTATTATAATGGGTAAAATCGAAAGAAGAAGTCATGACTTCGCAACGTTAGGGAGTGGACGAAGAGTTGCTACATCTGGCGCAGGACGAGACGCGTTTCAGGAAACTGACGGCCAACCTCCAGTAATGAAGGGGCACTTGAAGAAGAGAAGAAGAATTATCTAATTTACAGTTATATATATGCATATATATATATATGTTTCGAGTATTATATTGGTGAATGTCACCATTTGTTTTAACCAAGTTTATGTTTTTTGTACATACAACAAGGCTTCAAGAATATATTGACCAGATAGCTAGTTATACTTGTAACCTAATATAACTTAACCTAATTTGAAAGAACTCGAGGCAAGATTTAAATATCAGTTTAAACTATAAATTCGAGTTATTTGCAGAGTTTCGTTATTATATGAAAAGTAATAAAAAGGCATTCTTCGGCTCATATTTTAATTTAGTTCTGAAAACACTCTGCCTGTTTAGTTTAATTTACTGCGAAATGAGAATTTTATACGAACTCGTTTATTATTGCATTTAATTAAAGAACCGGAAGAAATTATGCCTCAAGATGATTCCACCTTGATTTCATGACCTTTTAATCTTTTGTTTGACAGAAATGTTTTTTAAAATAAAAATATGAACTAAATAAATTATATCGTCCTAGGAACTATGTGTGATTATTTTTATCTATTCCAATTTAAAAAATCCACTTCCGTGGCGAACAAGCCGGAGCACGTATGTTTGATACCGTGCTGAAATAGTAATAGATCACGTTGGTAGGTATAGAAAATTTTGTCGTGTCGCGTTGTTAACATCAAAACAAGAGACAAATAGAGGAAGTCTGCCACAAATTTTGCAACAGTAAAAGGGACAAACTCAACCAGATAAAATGAGTTAAATAAATATTTAAACTACCAAAAACAATAATTATTATAATAAACTTCTTAAATCTTTCCTTCAGCTTCGATTTTGATCCCTTTGGAGTAAAGACTCTTGGGCCGTGTGGTTCAAGTGCACAGGCGCCAATGGAAGAGGTATGTTGGCGCCTGGTAGATATTAACGGTGACCCCAGAAGTGGTGCTTTACTTACTGATCGAATAAGTATCTATATAAATAAAATGTTGCCAGCGTTTAAGGTACATGGGGCCAAACTTAATAAATTTGTTAACTTTTCTATTTATTAAGTTTTAATAGAAATAACATACAAACCAATCATTTTTATACTATTTATATTCAGAACATAATATATTGTAAATACTACACAATTATTTTTATTACTAAATGTCATATATATCAGATAATTTTCGGTTTAATTGTTAGTTTAATTTAACTGAAACGTACACCAAAGTTTATTGACCTGATACAGTCCGGTTTAAATTAAGTCGTTACTAATTAAATGCGGTTCAAAGGTAAATTATTCGTTGTTTAGCAGCTCACTTTACATAGGGTAGTCACCTTTATAAGATAAATAAAAGAACTGTTTTGCGTTTGGAAATTATGAAAGTGGTGTTATGCGAACGCACTAGATTATAAAAGGTTTAACTAAAAGTTATCGTCTTTTAAAACACTAAACAATTGTCTATAGTTGACAATTTATCTGACCGCTGCGGCATGAGACATGCGTGCGCAGGAGTAACGGTGCTGTTAACATAAAAATTAACTCAAATAATTAGCTACAAGTCTAGATTACATCCAAATTCTAAGTAACCTGTACTAAAATGTCCCATGGTGTTTATTACGTCAAGTGTGTATTTGACACCATATTTATATGACGTATGAACAAAAATAATTACCAAACAGTATTAAAAGTTAGAATAGAAGAGAGACTTGAAGTTAGGATTAAGCGGGTAAGAGTAGAAACGAATGGTGAAAAAATGACAGCCTCAAATTAAAGAAAAACACTTTTTTACGGATTATAGTTATGTATTATTGTATTTAAACTTATAATTATTTAGACATAATTTTAAATTTAAACCGACGTTTCGCGTGCTTTACAGCGTGCGTGGTCACCGTGACCACGTGAAACGTCGGTTTAAATTTAAAATTATGTCTAAATAATTATAAGTTTAAATACAATAATACATAACTATAATCCGTAAAAAAGTGTTTTTCTTTAAATGTGTAAAAGTTATGTTAATAAAAGACAATACTATGAGCCTAAAATTATGTTAAGTGTCCGCCTATGGACACTATTAATGGCAAAGCAAACCCGAAAACTTACTGTCCTTTCATAATGCTTAAAAGGCCGGGAATATACTCGCGAGTCACATTCCCGGCCTTTTAAGCATTATGAAAGGACCCTAAGTTTTCGGAATTCGGAAATACTTGAATTGGCAGCTGGCTCCACATAGCAATGATGCGTGGCAAAAACTACCATACAAAAGATGGTATTTAGTCAATCTGACGTCAGATGATTAAACTCTGCAGGTATTAATCGGAACAAATCCTCTGAACGCTCTCCGTCTCTCCACATCTCTATGCAACGCTAAGGCGTCAAGCCGCTGTACATTGTCATCGTGTCACGTATCTGTGATTGGATTTGATTATGTAAATTAATCACAATTAAACGAGACGTTCGTTATACGTTTTATTATAAATATAATATAGATTTTAATAAATTCTCCGGCCATTTTCTCATTGTGAATGGCCAGTAGAGTTAATAATTCTGCTGTTTATTGTATACTACCTTCTAGTTGAGTAATAAAAATGAACGTTGTACGTGACAGCCCTAGGGGTGAACGTACGATCCGACTTCGTGTTGAAATGATATTTTGCAAAGAATAATGAAAAAAGTTTCATGACGTGGTATTAGACGGTGTTTGACTATATTGGTTAATAGTTCGCGTGATCGTACGACAATATATAATGCCTCCTACCCATAATTGATTTATTTAAAACTTGTGACATTAAAATAATTGATACGTACGATACAAATAATATAAAAATTGACCAATTCATATGACTAGTAATCAAAAATGTAAAATTCATTCATTCATTCATTCATACATTTTTGTACCAAATTCTTGCAATAAATTGTTAAAATTATCAAAACAAAACACAAAGTATATGCAACGGTCGCAAACAAGCGCTCTTTACACTACCCTAATAAGGAAAAAACAAAATGTTAGTGATATCGCCAATCTTAGGCAGAGATTCTTTAAACGAATTGCTTATGAAGGATGTGAGATGAATTTTCCAAGAAGTATCTGTTAGAGGAGCTTAACCTTGGATACATAAATTTCTATTTTCACCATTAAACGTGAAATGGACTGGTATTAATAAAAACATTTTTAGCTATCACAAAAGCAATAAACTAACTAAAATTAGTTGAGGGACACTTAGGGTAGTATAACTAATACACTTATAAATACTATACACTATTTATTTCACTGAGGAACTCAGATATTTGAGATCTCTTCGTCGTGCCCACGCTTGTGGCGCACAGGTTAATATCATCCTAATGTACAATGACAAACAAAAACAATGATTTAACATGAAGGAAAGCATCTATTATTTACAATTTTTAAACCTCAAAGTATTTATACTCTATGACTGTAACTTACCTGATAACCAAGTGCCGTTAAATTGCTTATAATGGTCCGTGAGAACATCGGCAAGAGTAGGCCGTCTTCCACGCCCCCTTCCATCGTCTCCTGTGGGGGTAAGGAGTGCTATGCTGAACACTATCAATCCGAGCACAGCCGCTATCACCAACAGCGCTATGAGAATGCCTCGCCAGTTGCGTTGTGTGGGAGTGGCAGCTGCTAATTCCTAGAACAAAAAGTTAAAATTGTTAAAAACAATTGTTTCGTATGAAATAAAACTACACGTTTATTGAGCTGCGGCAAAGTATTATGAGGGTTTTGTGTAACGACCGCTTATGAGAGACATCAAACTAACTATTAATACACCATGATTTTCATATAAAGAGTTCCAAATTCAGCACATAATGTAAGATATTTTATATGCCTTTGTAATCAAATTTAGACGGCTTGAATGTGAACTGCACATTGCTGCTTTAACTGTTTTTTTTTTTATATCACGGGGGGCAAACTGGCAGTAGGCTCACCTCATGTTAAGTGATACCGCCGCCCATGGTCATTCTTAATGTCGAGGGCTCGCGAGTACGTTTCCGGCCTTTAACATTATCACGACTATTATATCGGCCCTTCAAGAAGAGGGCGTACCAATTCTTCAAAGGCAGGCACCACACTCGCGAGCCCTCTGGCGGTGGTATGACTAAACATCAGGTGAGCCTCCTGCCCGTTTGCCCCCTGTTCCAAAAAAAAACTATGGTAAAAAAAATATTTTACTTAAATTAATTAAAATGTAAATTCCATAGTTTGTAAACGATCGTAATGAAAGGCGAAGACTCGGCTGCAACTGAAACCAGCAACTGTCAGGAATTGGTGATGGTTACAAAGCGACCGAAATTTTACGTTTGGAAGTCATGACACATTTTGGTTTGCACGACCAAAGTTGATTAATCGAACATTGCAAAGAACTTAGAACTAATGTCGTACTGTCGTAATGTCTGACATTTTTAATTTTAAAATTGTTATAAGTAATTATTATTACTATTGCTGATAAAAAATAACGAATATTATTAGCTATTGCTAATAATTTCGTTTCTATTTAATACATTGTTTTAGATTAAAATATTAGTCACAGTTTTATTCATATGAATTTTCAGTTAATTTTAACCAGCAGTAAATTGCTTGTGATACGGAATCACAATGGCCGAGCTAGATTGAAAGGGTTTAAGTTAATTGCAACACAGGGAAATAACAGCTTCAAAATTGTTGCTTGATTTGTTTTGTTTAAAAATTCAGTTTCTCTTGGATAATATCATGACTATACTTATATTGTTATTTTTAAGAAACGAAACGATCAGTAAAAATAAAATTATTCAATTTTAAGAGGTTATAAAATCCGCGACATTTCATTTTTAATATCCATAATACAGCTGTCTAGACTAAATACAATATTCGTACGAATTTGATAAATTTTTAATAATACTTTCTCACCAGTTTTTGTTAACATTAAATATTTTATTAATTATTTACATTAACTCGATAACTTTAATAATAATATTTTTTAAATAATATTCATTTGATCCTTGTTCCTTGATGACGATTCATATACATAAATCTTGTTTTTGAATCGTATTAACGACTTAGTTATCAAGATAATTTAGACCGCACATAAATCGAGTGAGAGATAATAAGTGAAATCATTGATTACTCTTAAGAAAAAATAATTAATAAGTATTTATGATATTGAAATAATCAGCTTATAAGGCCCACAAATAGGAAAACAACTTCGACTTAGGAAATTACTTGACATTTTACATTTCCTAGTTTAGTGTAGTAGTTTTCTTTATTTAAATTGTATATTTATTTTCTTTGTTTATTTATATTCACATTGTCTTACATTTTAAATGAAAGAGTTTGTACCATATATCGTAGATATAGTATTATGTATGATGTGGTAAATTTGAATAAATAAAGACAATAAAATAGCTTGTTTAGATTCAATAATAGAACGTGACCTAATTGGTATTTTTAAAGCCTAATAAATAAATTAGAACTTGCTCTTACGTTTAAAATGTCGTTCTTAAATTACGTTGCAAAATAAAGATAAAACAAAACAAAATATTCACGTTGAATACTAAAAATAATCTACGCCATTTTGCTGAGGCTTCCATGAAAGCCTCAAACGAGTTAAGTGCCTCTCTTATTTGATTAATGGGTTTGGGGAGTTCATTAATAAATGAATACGGCTTTTAATGATTCAATGTAAACGCTCAATCATCAGCTCATTATACATATTATAGCCACTGGAACACATTTGCTGAGTGCCTCGTAAAAATAAACATATATATTTTAAAGGTGTGAGAAAAGTTTTCATAGAATTGTTAGACGAGTGGATGTGGCTCTTATGTGGTCTGAAGGAGGTGTGTCTCTGCCCACGAGTTCGATTTTTACTGAAAAATTTAATTGTTTTTAATTTATTTATTTGTCACTGGAGGCTGATCATCTTACCTATTAGATTTAATGATCATGTAACAGATTCAGAAATCTGAGGCCAAGACCTAAAGAGGTTGGAGCGCCACTGATTTTTAATTTTTTTCTTAATTGATGTAATAATCAATATGTCCTTTCAAACATAAGTACGCATATGCCGTTGAGATAGGACTGTGAAAATATTTCGCTACGAAGAAAACCGTCCATGGTCTGTTGGAGCAAGGTCTGGCTGGTATGAAGTGACATTCATTTTTGCAGATCAGTCAAATCATGAGGTTCGGTGCCTCATATATCTTTGATGCAAATGAATCGATATTGTCTATTTATTATGTTTTCGTAGCAGTCTAACGAAAACTTAATAATTGGTAGCAAATTTTTTGTCATTTATTGCTATCTTTATATGTTAAATAATGTATAAATGCGTGAAAATTATAGTTCTATAAAAAGAAATGTAGCCTTTCAAGACATTTCTTTGGGTGTTCGATACGTCTTGTCAGAAAGTTTGGCATGCGAGCGATTACGTGACAATATTTATTGTACCGCGAAAACTTAGTCGTAAATTATTCATCCATCACAATGTTTGAAATATTAGAAGGAAGGAGGGATGGAGGAAGATTTGTCCTCGTTGCTGAAAATAAGCTTTTTTCGTCCTGTTATCTTATTATGCGAAGAGGCGTTTTTTCGTTAATCGTTTTAATCTTTTCAAAATTATTTTAAAGGTTAAAACAAATGTGCAGATTTTGGTATGAGACCTTATCCTCTACAAGATAAATCCTGTTTTTTTTAGATAAGCTAGATATTATTAATATACGGTATTGTTTGTAAATATCAAACAACAACGTTGCTTAATCCTATTCGCATGAAAAATTTTTCATTTACCTAATGAAACTTAATCGACAACTATTAAAGTGATGATTTTATTTCTACTGAGAGGTAAACTGAAAAAACGGGAATTTAAATATTATTTGAGAAGCAATACGTATATTGCTGTTAGATATTATACATATTTATTTTAAAAGCCCGGGAGCTATCGATCGTCGCAACCGGCTGTTGGGGTGTAGGGGGGCAGGGGAGGGGAGGTCTAATAATAGGATCTCATTGTTATCGTGATAAAGGACAGCGAATAGAAATTATCTAAGAAGAGTCTGTTAACATTTGTGACAGTCAATTTATGTTGGTTTTAGTAGAATTTATTTTTAAATATATTTGAATGAAATGTATGTGACTTTTAAAGAATACGTAGCGACAGCACATATTATATATCACATGTAAGAGTAACTAAGATTTTACAAATTAAATAGAGAAGAGTCGTTTCATTATTAAAACTTCGGTGGAAAAACCGGCCAAAACAAATAATTCAAATGATTAAAAAAATGTAGCTAATCCTTAAAGAAAACAAATATTTTTTCTATCGCCTTGCACGTTGTGTCACTAGTTAGATTAGCAATTTAATCTTCACGGCTTAGCACACCGACACCGGAATCCACTGCAGAACCGAATGGCTTTGCAAAATATTAAACTTCTCTATGGCTCAGTGGTTAACAGAATAATGTATGGTTTAATTTAATTACAACTGGATTTGATCGATTATTGAACGTTTTTTACGTGTAAGATTCTTACAAAGTTCCTTCATAGAGTCATCGGATCTAAAACTTTATTTATATAAGGATAAAAGAAAACCGAATATACGAGAAAACTTTGACGGTAAATATTTTATCTAGAATCCAAGGAACTTATCATTTAATTCTCGCATAGTTTTCTAACGCTGGATGGTTATCTTTGAAACATTTGCAAGTAATAACAAAAGTTAGATAAAGTTAGAAGCTTTGTTACAAGCCACCATTAGTCAAGGTCCTATCTGCTATGTAACTAGCTGCAAACCGGCTTCGAGACCAAGTTTCATATTCTTTTAATTAGGCAATTACTTACGACTTTTCTCTCATAACTATTCTAGTAGCCTGTGGAACAAGCACAATTTTTGAGTCGTATAATTAGACAAGACGTTATTATAACATTAAATGTGTGTATAAGCAATTATTCTCGTTTATTTGTAAATACGGAAAGCTGAAAGATCAGGTTAAAACGTAGTTTCAAAGATATCGTGAAATTACATAAAAAATCTTTTATGGTCTGGCCCTTAAAATAATGTATGTGTTCCATAATCTTGTGTCAATCTAATAGGCAAGTAGGTGATCATCATGTGCCTGACAAACGCCGTCGACTTTGGGTTTAAGGGGGCCGGTTTCTAACGATGTTTTTATTCATTTACGAAACTACGATCGGGGATGAGAGACGCAGGCTGATCCCACTAGGCCAACATTGTTCTGGCGGTTTTGCATATCCACATTAATCAGTGGTCGTAAATTCAAATCCTGGGAATTTTATTGTCTGATTAAATATACGCCTAGAATAAATAATTTGATGATTTCCGGTTCTCATGTGAACTTCTAGCAAAACCCTTACCAAAGTAAAATAACGACAAATACAATCTGAGCTAGTTTTGATTCTATGTTTTATTAATAATACTATCTATAATATAATTAAAATTCAATAGAATTATATATTATAGTATACCTATGTAAATTAAAATTGGAAACATTAAACCTAATTGAACAAGGGGGGACATTAAAACATTTTGGAATGGAACGATATCAAAATATTAAATCAACTTTCAAATTCATATGAATAGATTTTGAGGAAAGGAATCTGAGTTTCTTCGAAATTAAGTTTTTGAGTCTTAAAATACGGAACTTACTATTATAGATAATTTTATGCATGACAATTAGATATACATGTCATAAGATCTAATACGTATATATCTAAGATAAATAACAATAACGAAAGAGGTAACGCCCGTCAGGCAGCTAATACCGGATATATCTGGAGTAATTGTCGTCCGGGCCCGGCGGGAGACGCCAATCCTATTAGATAAATAGAGTCCCTTTTAGGAAAGTGAAGATTTTGATACTCCTCTGGTGTATTAGCTCAGCTACAGAGAAGGCTGATCGCGTGCCTGATGCAATAGCTCATTGGGATATTTTATAAAAAAAAAATATTTGTATACATTTATTTATTTATCAAAGCTTGCCCACGCGCGGCTTACTGGATCATTCGTACAAGAACAATAGAATACAGTTTTATTAACAAGCATTTTTACGCTAACATAACATACACGACCGATTGTAAAAAAATAAGTTAAACAAAACAATTTAACTATGAAAACTAAACGAAAATCGATTTTAAAGTGTCAGGGGAGCAACTATGGATATCCAGATCTGGTTTGTTTATCATAATGCTCATCTGGACATCGGTGAGTTTTGACCAAAATGCGCTCTCCTTAACGGAGGGACAAATGGTATGATGGGATGATAGGGGAGGGTACACGACATTTCAATTTTGTTAAAAGGTTGGGCAATTGACGTGATTGTTAAATATTTTTAATGCAAAAGTTGTATCAATTATTTTTCTATGACTTTTTTTGACATGCCACTGGAGGAATGTAGATGCACAGGCACACAGTAATCTTTTTCGTTAAGTCATAACATATGCCAACATAATGCGGCCTTCATACAAACTTTGCTAGTATGCTCCGTACGAGACTATTGTATAAATATAATATATTATATAAAATCATTTAACTTAGCTACTAAGATCAGTACATATACAATCCTAACGAATGCTTAAAAAGAACAAATCATATTAAAACAATATTGTATTGTGAATAAAGTAATGTAAACATTACTTTATTGTTCAGTCATTGTTTTATGATTTTCAGATAAATATTTGATGGATTCAATTGTATTGGGCTGGCACCCGGTGGTTGAATTAATAGTAAAGTGACCGGTGAAATTTTAAGGTTAATTAACTATTGAAGCATCGAGGATTGTACTATATCTATATATCTTTAAAGAGTTTCGAAATTGTAAATCTAATTACTTAGTCTAACAATAAATAAAAGCACCTGTCGAAAATATAATGTTAAAACTTTTCCCGTATTCCTCATAAAGAATTCACAATAAATATAAAAACTCCTTTCAGACTCTAACTTCGAAAGAGAAACATAAACCGATGTTTTCCTTTATGAGAAAGTTCTTTGGCGAAATGATGTTGCTGCATCTAAGTGCATGCTCGTAAAAATATCATAAACTGCACAAATTGCCCGGATTTCAGTGACATTTCGTAGTATAAAAGTGCACAACGACCCGCGCAGATCCGGATAATATGATGGGTTTTTAGCTTGGATAACCCCATTTTCGTACTTTAATATAATTCTATATATCATTATATATGAATTGTAGCACACGTCATGACGACATGTAGGGTGATTTACGTATTTTCAAAAAGGGTTTATACAGATGTATATGTAGTCGACTTTGAATCTATATATTGTTTGTGTATGTATGTATGTATGTATGTATGTATCATTAGTGTTTATTAACTGTACCTACTCAATAATTTGGCATTCTATTTCAGGAGACGGCAGATTCTTAGGATAAATAGGTAAGATATGGAGAGAAATGCCTCAAGTTACTCCATGCTTGTATGTACGAAAATATTCGGTTTATGCAATGTAAATAAATATGAACTCTGTACGGTTTTCGGAGCTTTTGATCGATATGCAAGCGCATGATATTTTGAGACGTGAATATTTTAAAATACAATTTCAATAATTTAGGTTTTAAAGTTATTGTATGTTCTTTATATCCAAAGAATCTACAGTAATTTTGTTCTAGTGAAACTTTGTAGGCGCATGAGGGTATTTTTTTTACGTCACAACGATGATAGCAGCGTTTCAGAGAGAGTGAGAAAGGGAAATAGAGAATATACACGCTATTGGTTGATGTATTCGTTTAGTAGTTACATATTAAAACCTTAGATGGCAATTCTGTCGCATAATGTCTTGTGCAGTAAATGCAGATTTTTATTTATTTATATTATCATTAACACGTATACGGTGTGAGAACAGTGTGAATTAGGATATACAAATACATGGAGGAGCTTTTACCATAGTAATAATTAATTTACAAAGATGTTTCACTTCTGACATGTGTATTTTGTACACACGCACTTAATTTTTGTATAGTTCATGGTCTCGACAAGCTGGTAGTGGTAGGGAAGAGTTGTGGCAGGAAAACTTGTGTTCGCTGCAAGTCGACATATCGGTTAGAGCTTTTCAAGACAGGTTCGTCCTACAGTAATGAAGACTCCGAAGAATGGTATTCCTTTCTGCGAAAGTGTAATTTGTTTGTTTAGTCAAATCTAGTTTCGAATGACCACCAAAATATGGATCGATATGTGACAATACCTCCAATATTAAATACTATACAATAATAATTGATAGTTTAAAATTTTCACAAAGAACGTATAATTTTAATGACACAATCTGCTCGCGTTAAGTACGGTTTATTTTACAAGGTAATAAATAAAAGCAGTTATGAACAGTTAAACTTTTAATTACCCGTAAAATGCACTCACAGTGATTAATATAACTTCATATTAAAGGCTTTTAACATTAAAGTCATAAATTGTATTAAGTATGCTTTGTTTATATCTAATAGTCATCGAAGTTTAAGCATATTAAAGATTGAAATAAAATCTTCGATCAAAATATTAACTATATTTTACTAATCAACTGTAAAGATTTAATATCTATTGAAAACCGTTATGTTTCCTGTACATTACGTCGAAGAAGTGTTGGTTGGAAGCGTGCGATTCTCATCCCTGAGGTGGTAGGTTCGATCCCCAGCTGGGCACCAATGTAATTTCTTTCTATGTGCGCAATAAACATTCGCTTGAACGGTGAATGAAAACATCGTGAAGAAACCAGCTTGCCTTACATCAAGTGTATCAGCGTGTGTCAGACATAGGTGGCCTGGTAGGATCACCTACTAGAAGAAACAACGGCGACAACGACTTGAATGAAACAGAAGTCTGTGGCACGTACCTAAAAATGGTTGTACCGCCACTGCTTTATTTAATAATACGTTGCACCATGCAAAGAGAATGTTAAAATCTTATTTAGTTTTACGAATTGTATGCTGTTTGTATTTGTTTCGAAGTCACGATGCGATGACGAAAAAACTTCAGTGTCTCTATGATTTCAGTAAGAGAATTAATCATTATATTTTCTATAAACAAATTGATACCAATTATAGTCTATTCTGAATTCTCACATAGACTTTTTTCATATAATTACTAGCTGACCCGGCTAACATCGTTCCGCCTTACAGTCTAATGACATCGTTGTAACATTTCTTATTTTAGGATTTCATTAAGGTAATAACATTAATTCAACTTCAAGAAGAATGGCAGTTATACACATTACGCAGGATCAAAGCCTGGTTGTGCATCTACTCATTCATCTCACGATCGGAATTTATGAACTGACACGATTTCGTCGAAAATGAAGCGTAGTTTTGACAACAGATGGCACCTCATATTGATTGCATTCGTAAAATTAATGCATTGTTATTAGATAACTTATTCGCTATTTTATTACTTATTCTGCTATTCAGAGCGGAGAAGAACAAAAAAAAGAAGAACAAAAAGAAAAAGAAAAAAAAGAGATAAATAACATCGGCCGATCTTGAGTTATGTGGTATAACTAACACGACTTTGCTTTATATATTTAAAATAGATATTATATTATTTTAGTTGTCAACTGAAATATAAGAATCTTTCCTTCAACTTAGATTTGGTTCCCTTGAAGTAGAGACTCCAGGGCGCGTGGCGCAGGCGCTGATTAAAGTTTGCAGCTGGGAGGTAGGTAGGTAAATTGTAAATACTGTATATTTGATTGTTATGATTACTAATAATAAAAAAAACAAAGGAAAAACAAAAAGTATCGTCTTTAATTTTGAACCAGCTCTTTGTACATTTTGGATTTGAACTTTTTTGGACGTTAACCAAATCTTTTAATATTGTCATATACTCAATTTATTTGTGCAACGGCGACTATCAACCCGCCAGACAGCGCAATAAACTTGATTTGTGGCTTAGGGATAATTGCTTATATGCCATATTGCCTGCTTAATTCTGGATTCATGATAAATTGTAAGGCGTTAAATGTGCAAAATGTTACACCTTTGCTTTCAAATTAATCTATTTAATCACCTTTATAGAAGTTATATATCACAGCCGTGTTTCAAGGAAAAGATGATTATATTTTTATAGGCAAGGTGTTTAATTAGAGAGTATTTATTATTAGTTTGACAACAGTTATAAATAATTCATTAGTTTGGCATTATGATAATTAATATGACATTTGCATGAATATTTCAATATTGCTTGTGATGTGAGAGGCTTTTTATAAGTAATTAAATGTCCCACTTTCTTGCAATAAACGATTTCTTCAGTTATAAATTCGATTTATTACGTTATCCGTGTTACGAAGTTTAGTCAAAATAATCTTCTTCAAGGTATCTTTGAAATTTAATGTATGTGACAAATAAAATAGGGCTTGGTTGTTTCTATTGACTATGTTAACAATTTAAGAACGGTTTTTGCCAGCCTCCAGTTATCAGATGTCCATGGTGTACTTATTCTAAAATTATTAAAAACATTCCAAACAACTTGTTTTTATATACGTAGAACAAAGGGAAAACTGGCAATAGGCTCACCTGAAGTTAAGTGATACCGCCGACCATGGACACTCAATGCTAGAGGGCTCGTCGGCCTGTTCATAACTTAGCTGTTAGATGTATTGACTACTACTTAAATTTAACATTAACTTTACCGCGGTTCTGTTGCGGCGTTAGATCACAGGCAGTATGATTTATTCGTAAAAAAAGGCCAACGATATTTTCTCCGTTTGTCGTCGATTAGAAAATAACAATCCAATGCTAAGCCGACTCAATGTAAGTGGAATTTATTGAATTGAGTTGTTAAACGGATAAAAGCATTGTTAGACAATTTCCGTTGAAAAGTCTGGAAAATCAATTAGCTCGGAGATAAGACGGTCTGCTGGGAAATCAACGAACAGCTGAACAATTATAAGCTAGTATTTTCAATTAAAATATTGCGCTTGTTACAATTAGTTAATATTTTCGTATAATTAATATGCTTTCATAATTGTGTGCTTTGTGGAAAATTTGTTCTAGATTGATTAAGTATTTTAGATCTTCATATTTTAGTGATACTTACTATATTTTATTTCATCGTATAAGGTTCACCTGTACGGTACCATCATAACATTTTTGTACCACATTCTTGCAAATAAATAATCATTTTTATTATTAATCATAATAGAGCAGTATTTACTGTTAATAACGTATAAAACAACACAGTAAACACGTGTTTATTTTACTGTGATTGTAAAAATACATACAATATTATAAAAATTATTTAAGACAATTCAAAAGTAAATCACTATTTGAAAAGAGCCAATTCTTAATTTACGTGAAGAAGACAGATCAGTGTTCACATTTAAAGCAGCAGTAAAAAGGTCAAACAAATGTCATGCGCCACATTCTCTTGTTGAAGAACTGCACTGTCTATTTTCGACTTTCACCTATCACGTATCACGTTCAGACAGTCAGAGACAGACGAGGCAAGAAACCTCCTTCTAAAATAAAGCGCTAAAATGTGCGAGCTTTTCGCAACTTTTAATAACGGAAAATTTCAAACAAAAGTTTCACTACACTAATGAAAAGAGAATATGACTGTTATCGATAATCTAACTATTTTTAAACTTTGTTTAGTCCGGCGTAAATACCCCGGCTGTATAAATACAGATGTGCTTGCAGAGATCATGTAAAAGAAAAATATCAGATATAATTAAAGACTATGAAAGATAATATCGCTGTTGCATTATAACTAAGCTAAATTTGTCTTCTGTTCACATTCCAAACAAAATTGTCAATTTCGTACAGTGTCATTCCCTGAATATTACACAGCTTTTAACGGAGTGACGAGGCTTTCGGTACATTAAGATGCCGCAGCTATAGCTGAGTGAGCTGTAAATCTGTGCTTCCGAATGATAGATGAGCTTGCTTTGAAATTTTAGCTTGGATTGGGATTCTCAAATTTTCAATTTTTGTATGAAAGACAAGGGTTTTTCTTCTGAACCTATTCTTCATTATGATCTTAACTCTGTTTTCGCACTTAGACGCTCAATAGGTCCGTTGTACGTGAAAACCGAGGAATTTTAAATAGTTGGGTTTGTTTTGTATTGTATGAAGAAGGGGTATCAATTCTTTATACCTCTCGCGAGTCTTCTGGAATTGAGAGTGTCCATGGGCGGGATCACTTAACAACCCAAGTAAGTTAAAAGTAAGCAAGATGGACTTAACAAGCTTATAGGGGAGGTGTTTAAATGAAAATGATTTACAATATTCATAGCAATTTGAAGTAGTTTCAGTCTGAAAAGCAAACTCTAATTTCATAGGTTAAAATAAATAGCAAAGCGCGGCGCATTAAGGCAAGTGTATTATGTACTATACAGTAAAAGTTATATTTGGTTAAATTGTTAGCTTAGAATGTGCTTGCAGGAGTGTTGAAGTGCCCTGAAGCCTTTTTTCAACTAATGCCTAACATCTACCCACGCAAGGAAACCTGACATATTGCACCCACCACACATCATCACAATAAATACTGAAATACATATCACAATAATTATTTTCCATAATATCTAGAAAAGCATGACAAAGTATTAAATACATTTCTTATCATCTCATCGTTAGTCATAATTACTCCTTACTTCCTAACTTGACCCTTCGTAAGTATTCAAATAATAATTAAATACAAAGAAATAATGATGTCTTGTCCCAAAATTTAAGTATATTAGGAGGCAAACGGGCAGCCTCATCTGATGTTAAGTGATACAGCCGCCCATGGACACATTGCCAGAAAGCTCGCGTGTACATTGCCGTCCTCTTAAGAATCAGTACGTTCCTTTCTAGAAGGACCGCTTGTCTAATTGGTTCAGAAACACTTTAGTGGGCCTTAAAAACGCTCAGTTGTGGAACGATAAACATCAAGTTGAAGAGTGGAATTTTAATATTCTACCTCGATGAAGATGCATATGCCATACTTGCTAAGCTGAGTGAAGAGGCCAATTGAGTACATTTTTTTCTCGATCTCCCTTTCTCACTCTCTCTCTCAATCAGTCTCAATCACTCTCTCCCTGTTCTTCTAGAACAACGCTGCACATCTTTATCACGTTCCGGAAAAAAATTATCCTCATGCGACTCAAGAAGTTTCACTTCAAAAATTTAGTAAACACTGAAAGTTTTTATAAATAAAGACGATGTTTTTCTTATGTTTTCTGATTTACATGTTAATTAGTAATTAAAAATGCATGTTGTTGCATTTATAAATTGATTTTGGAGAACCTTAAGAAGGAAACTTAGTTGAAGCCTCATACTTCTATTTAATATAATAAATGTGATTTGACTAGGGAATTGCATATTTACTTTTTTTGGAAAGCAGCTAGCAATCTCTTTATAAATATATTTAAATTGAAGTCGTAACAAGACAAACTGTACCTAGTTCGTTGGAGCTACGGTAACACGACGAGCCGGAAAATTGGCTTTTCAGATATTTTATTAGCTTTTAAATGAAATACGACGATTAACTTATTTGCCCAACTCTAGAGTAAGTTGAGTGCGACTTGAACTATTTTTCTAATCGAAAATTCTTTTTTACAGCTAATGAACTTTGTTTTTGTAAAAATTTCATAATATTGTTAATCTTTAAAGGAAAAAAAATATATAATAAAAATAGCCTTTATTCGGGTACTACAGAATCTGGATTATATTAAGTCCATGTCATTATGTTAAATATATTTTATGTCAAGTAAGTTTCTCTTAAAAAGACGCACAAGAAATACATTCGACCAACGTCTGTTGTAATGTTAAACATATCCATCTGCAGTAAACGACACTTTGAGTATGCGAGGCAAATTTATGACTCGATATCTTCAGGCGTAAGATACTGCTGCCATTGTTGTTCGCTTACCAATAATAACAAATGCAAAGTAAAAATGTATAAAAATATTAAATTTTAAATTGCATATTTTGTATCTAGTTTATTGTCGTATATTTTTATTTGAAAATTTATTTCCTCTTTCTACAGGTTCAAATTTAATAAATAAGGAAATGATAAGGAATGATGTGACACGTGGAATAAGTGATACCTATATATCTTATGTTCCATAATAAATTCCATTTTTATATTTGTAAGGCTTCGAAGTAACCGTTTTTAACTTTGTCCCTAAGCTTAAACCGAAGAATAAAATGCTCCATTGCCATTTGGCATATTTAGTTAATGTAATATAATGTTTTATTTAATTATTACATTGATTGTGTAGTTTTCTACTTGTGTAGCCTCTCACGAACCGCAATCGCTAAAAATCACTCGAAACATCGTAAATAATGTAATTATTTACGATGTTTCGATTGCACGTACATACAGACCAAAGGGTTGGTGAACTAGTTCTTGGTATAAAACAGATGACATTGTTGACTTAGACATTGAAAATAGCGTGAATAACAACAGTTTGTCTACATAACTCGATATGTGTCTCCACGACACGTTTCCCCCATAAAGTTTGGCGGCCATCTTGCGAGACAACACCGGAACGTTGATGTCACGCAAGTAACTTGTGCGCGTAAATCAATGTTAGCAAAGCATTATTTACAATCTAGAATAGAATCGTACGTAAGTCGTAGGTCGTAAGGAGGGATCTTTCTATCGCAATTTAATTTTTAAGGTCATTAGAGGTAGAAAATGTAATGCAGAAATGTTAATATTATTATTGCATGTGGGACGGTTATTTTTAGTTGCACAATGGCTGAATTTACCTGTTGTTTTATTTTTAATTTGTTGCGATTTAGGTTTATTGTTTACTTGCTTTGTTTATATAATGTTTTTAGTTTATATTCATAAGTTTTCTATTGTATTAGTATTAAGTTAAGGTAATTTAGGGTAAAAAAAATTTAAAAAATGTTTATTTAACAAATAATCAAATAAATAAAATGTTGTGGTTCAAAGTTAATATAAGAGAGACACATTTTCGAGTCTCATTTATTTTATTTTTTTAACATTTTCTACAAGGATACGAACGAATCAATATGACAGGATTTGGCTTGAGTGCGAGGGGGCCGATGGCTGGCCATGCGTCATACTCGTGAACGGGTGCTACTTGTGGTGACTGGTCGTACTTGAATTCGTGTATGCGGTGATATTAGTTGTTTATACTACGTATTTGCGTGTTGTTCTCACGAGTGTGTAAGTGCGTGCTCCTATTTCACCATGCCTCCTGCTGATAGAGGACAAATCTTTGCTTTTAATTTGTTTTTTTATTCTTTATTACTCAATATGTCATATGGAACATGGTGTAATGGTCGCAGCTCCTTACAAGCATTGTGTAAAAAAAAACTTACTTAAAAAGAGTGGCGGAGAGTTTATTGCCAGTTCTTCTCTTCCGTTCTACGCCCTTGATTTGAGAACTGGCAGTAAATGTAAATTCACAATTTTTAAATTTTTTGACGTTCATAAGTGTACATTGTTACCTACATGAATAAATAAATTTTGTTTTGTTTTTTTATTTTGCAAAATAAAAGACAATGCAAAAAGTAAATATGAAATCCTGAATTCAAATTCCAGTTGTCAAAACAAAAAGAAAGTAGATTATATTATCATAGTGATAACATATGTGTAG
The DNA here is from genome assembly GCA_028984075.1 of Pieris mannii. Taxonomy (NCBI): domain Eukaryota; kingdom Metazoa; phylum Arthropoda; class Insecta; order Lepidoptera; family Pieridae; genus Pieris; species Pieris mannii. The sequence continues at coordinate 9,856,862 of CM054795.1, read as the reverse complement.
CACCTCGAACCTCCAGTTCGTCCTCTGGAGTCTAGAGGGAACATCTAATGGCCTGATATTGATTTACACCGACATTTTGCGAGTTATGTCCATTTCGGTAACTTGAATATGCTGACAGACTCCATTTAATATTGATTAAAAACTTGTATGACCTGTTATTCGACTACTAGCACTCTTTGATGAAAATCCAATTCACACACACACACATTCCTATCACAGGTCTTTTTACCAATTTCAATTCAGTGACAACACCAGCTGTATAATATCTGATAGCAATAAGCATACTGTATATGTAAGTATGAATAGTTTATCTGCTAACCAGAAAGAAACGAACTCTTGCTTGGCCTCAGATTTTTTTAGCTGTGTCTATATACGAGTAGATGATCAACCGTCTGTGCCTGTCTTATGCTGATGAGTTTTGGCGCCATGCTGATTTTTCTCATAATACTAATTTTATTAATTTAAATAATTTATTTCTTTATAAGAAAAGAAATCATATAAATTAATTATTAGGGATGCAACGTATGGCCTTATTAACAAGCGATATCTTCCAATCCTAGTGAGGAAAAAACTAAAACATAAATACTAAGGCTAAAGTGCCATAAGTGCCATAATTACCTAATCAACAAAAATAATATTTGGAAGTAACACTAAAATATAATATAATTACCAAACTGAATCTAAATATATACAAAAGATGTTAAGAAAATGCAAGAATTAGAAAAGTCACGATTGAGCAAGATAGGATATGGTTAGGAAATGTTTATTTAGAAGAGTTTTAATAGAGGTCATAGTGGTAGCCACTAGCCAATCGTATCGAGTCGGGCATCGTATTCCACAACTTAATGGCGGAGATCCTAAACGAATTTCCTAAGATGGATGAGCTGTGAGATGGAATTTCCAAAACGGATCTATTAAAGGAGAGTTATAAGCAACTGAGAATTTGATTCTTTAAGATAAGAATGAGGTTTGGGTATTTAATTGATTATAGAAGTATATTCCTAACTTGGAGGGAGACGGAGTTGAGAAACCTGCGTCTAACCACGCTAGAAAAATGTTCTTACCTCTATGTAAATATATTTATGTATATTTTAATTAGAACTCTGAGTAAAATTAAATTTGTAATCTGTTCAGTAGTTTGCGCTTATTCGTACCAAACATCCAAAAATTCTGATGTTTTCATCTCATCTGATTGAATATCAGTAAAGACACCAGATAATTTATTCAGAACCTTACAAAATCGACAAATTCACTAGTGAGTAACATAAAAAGTTTATCTTTCAAACAAAAAACTTTTTATGGATGTGATAAATACAACACTAAATCCAGGTGCTCTGTGACGGGTTGATGGGTATTTTACAACCGGGAATCGAAGCCACGACCGCGGACAAATAAATAACGTATCTTTTTATAGACTATGTTTATCCGTTTAACCAAAAATCTCAACTCTTTACCTCAATCTACATAATGTAGTAATTTTGGAAACAACGTTTGCAATGGGGAACAAAGTCGTATTAGCAAAATCTATTAATTTTCAGGAAAATAAAATATGGTTATGTAAACTAGGATACTAAGTACATTACATATTCAAAAATATATCAAATGAAAGGTCGACGATTTAAACATTGTTTTTATATATTTCGTGTTAGATGATAACGATTTAAAATTATGAATCCGTTTGAATTGTATTTAAATCGTCGGAAATCAATAGTAAAATATTCAGCGAGCTGAATCGGCCAGTGGGGCACTTCAAATGCTAATTTTTGATCAAACGTTTTAGGCGCGACGGGTTCGCGAATTTTAATGAGACTCAGTTTCGATTGAAATAAAATACGACGCGCGACTGCAACAGTTTTACTTCCAAAAAAAACGTGTACGTGTTCTTTTGTACGTGCGTTAGAAAATCTTTTCAAATATTTTATCTTTCCTTATTTAGACTAATTTTCCCCTTATTCACGAAAAGAAGTAAAACTTCAAGAAACGACGTCATCATTAACTGTATAATTATGAATGTACTTTTTTTTTGTTAGTAGAGAAAAGGATTTACAGTCTTTAAACGGTGGTATATGAAAAAAATAAATACAAGAATAGAGTCTTCCCCTAGAGAGACTGTAATTATAATTTATGTTAAATATCCTGTTTAGTAAATTCGGTAATGTCTCAGCGAAGACATGAGTTAGGTAACATAACATTAGTTACATATATATTTCAGCAAATAAATAGCAATGATCGGGCTCTTAAGACCAAAATGAATCCCTTCGTTTTTTCTACACTTGATCATAGACGTTTCCGATAACGTCTAATAGGTCTTATTTCGACATTTATACTGAAGTGTGTGACACGAAGAACCCTTAAATATGCCTTTATATAAGTTAGGTTTTGTTAATCCAGATTCGCAATAATTTTATGTTGCAGTTGACACCCAGCTTCACACAAAGTGTTTCATTTAACATATATTTTAAACATATCTGCAACAACCGCTACCGAACTTATTTCACGTGTAGTAAAAAAAGTGCGTACCAAGTACACATGTCAATAGTGAATTTAAAAAGAATTAATTACTACTAAGGTAGGCTTCAATAGATTATCATGTACCAGTATATGATCACTCCATATTTGGATATCTATATTCTCACTGTTTACACAAAAAAATAAAACTTCTGCGTTTACTACACAAGACGTTATGCGATGGAATTGCCATCTAAAGTTCTAATATGTGACTACTAAACGAATATCAACCAATAGCGTGTATTTTATCTCGATCTTCCCTTCTCTTCCACTCAATATTTCTCATTATAGCTGTCTCCCACCTTTCTTTCCATGGCACTGTGCATCATGCGACGTTCGCTCTATCTCACTCTCTCGATCTTTCTCACTTGCTTACTCTCGGTACATGACTACATGCATCATGTTACGTTTTTTCTCACTTCCTCTCAATCGCTCTCTCATTTTTCTTCGACAAAAACGCTGCGCATCTTCGTGACGTTTCATCCGTAAATAATTTACCCCTGATGTCACTAAAGAAGGTTCACTTCAAAAATATCATTGTGTATATAACAATCATATTTGTGTTTGAATATCTCATTAATAGTGTTAAGCAGAATTAATGACAGATCTTTAACATCTATAAACACAGACAGGCTGAATTCGCATTTAATAACTCCCGTTAAGGCGAAGTTTCCAACTTTTAGCTGAGAATTTCTCGAAACTCCTAAACTTTGTTATTCGTGGACTCGCTACACCTTCGTCTTTTCTAAATTTAATAATAGTTTGAGGTAATTTGACGGATGGTAAGAGAAATTAAACTGAGAAACGACAAAAACAAAGAAGCTACAACATATATTTTTCCAGTTCAATAAAAAGTAGATCAGAGGATATTTATGAAGGTTGGGTTCGAATCTCATCCTTGAGGTCATAGGTTCGATCCCCGGCTGTGCACCAACAGACTTTCTCTGTGCGCATTTGAAACCCGCTCGAACGGTGAAGGATATATCGCAAAGAAGCCTATTTGCCTATTTGTTTGTATGCCTATTGTTTTACATAGAAACAATGTGCTAAAATTACTCACACAAGAAGTATTAGCGTGTAAGCTATTCTTTGATGTTGTATACATTATCCATTACACAATTCGAAAGCCAACAAAACAAGACAATCAAACGATTTATCGAACCAAAAACGTATAAGTTTGCGATTGTTTGGGGGAAACCTGATATCAGTTCACAATGCGGGGCTTTGTGTAAACTTTTCTGTCCTGAAGGTTTCTCCGATTTCGATGTGAAAGTAAAATTATGCGATTCATTATAAAGAAATGTGTTTGAATACGCATTTCATTTTAGCTCTTTATTAAAAGAAGATACCGGGAAAATTAATTCTTTATATTCTTTTATATGTAATTCATATGATTTATTAACAGCATGCCAAACATTTACAAGATATACTAACTTACATATTAATATAGCATAAGATATAATAACTAACCTTAAAATGTAATAACTAAAATATATTATTAATAGAGGCATTTAGGCAAGGTTCCGAAGATACTGGCAGCGTTCCCTCTTTGAATAGCTAGACTAATTCTTTGTCCGAGGTTTGCCAGCTCTTCGGTCTCCTGTGATGTCGACTAACCTTTTTGATATTTCCCTAAAAAGCCTTATAACACTTGGACCCCAAGGACTGAACGGACCGAGAGTCTCGACACCGAATGGGACCAAATCATATTGAGCCTGGACCCCTGGGAAGATGGGAAGGGGCCCGTGTGTCTAAACAGGTTACATCCCATACCAGCACCTGGCCCACACTCCAAGGAATCACACTCATGCCATACTGTATTCATATGATTTGTCGTTTAAATCAACTGTATTGTACAAATTATTAGATTTTTTTATTCAAGCAATGTTTTTTTGAAGTATATTAATTAACACTATATAGTAGAAGTATTTTACAACAATAGTCGTGTAAGTTACACTATTTATAATAATCTAGAACGTCTGAACCAAATTGGCTAAAAGTTGGTAGGATATAGCTTAGAATAAAGAGACGGATCTGTTTTCGTGGGAAATAAATGGTTGTATAACAAAACCCAACAAACAGAGAAAAACATCAGTTAAAACACCAGTCTAGCCGTTAATTTCTTAAAAACAGTAATTTTAACTTTAATCGTCTTAGCAGTATTCATAATCGCTTAAAAAGAGTGGCGGAGAGTTTATTGCCAGTTCTTCTCTTCCGTTCTACGCCCTTGATTTGAGAACTGGCAATTAATGTAAAATTAGATTCATTTATTGTATATTTCTCTTTTTTTTGACGTTGACATATTGATAAAAAAAATTCCATTCGCCCCAACTTTTTTATTTATTTTTAAAGTTAACTTATTATGCTAACTTCATAATCTACAATATATGTTGAAAGCTATAATTTCTAAAATAAATTACAATTTTGATAAACACAAATGTTGCAAGAAATTAAAAATATAAATTACTAGCAAAATAATGGATTAGCTATGAAATAGGCCCTTAACAATGCTTGCTTTAAAATTTATCAGCCCACTACCGAATATATCCAGCTCCGGATAAGAACTGTTTGGTGGGTTATCATCGGGAAGAAATCAAAAGAGAAGTGCCTAAACTTCTAGGTGACGGAATTTGTGAATTTCTGCTAATTTTAGACCTTCCAAATGAATTCGGATTCCCTGTCACTTTCGCAATGATATATTATCTTAGCACACTGTCATTAAAATAAATGAATACTATTAAAAGTAACTCATATTAGAATTTACGCAAATAGTAATGGCATACGTTTTATTGCATTCACCCGAAACGCAACAATAGCAGCATTGTTAGATTTTTACGAGCGCGTAAAACGTTGTACTCTATGTATAGTGTACAACGTTTTACGTGCTTGGTGTATTTAGTTCATCATGACATACATGTCATGATATACATAGCATTACATATAGTTGGCGATGCGTATTGGATACAGGATATTTAGATTTATTGTTTCACGTATGAAATGGCTTTGGTGTTTACCAAAGGTTTCATTTCCAGTTAACATTAGGCGTTACTTGGCAAAGAATCTGCAGAAATAATGTTACTCTGATGATGCCTAGATTACGGTATTATAAAATTGTGAAATGATCAGGAGGAAATAGATAGGTGCTTAAATATATTATCCTAGCAAAGTTGCTGCGTCACATTGCGGGAACAAGGAAAGTTTGTGCAAAGTTCAGGGATTGCCCTTGGCACATTTCGAGCAAAATGCAAGGCTGTGGATAGTTCACTTGCGTAATGTAAATGAAATAAAGCATTGCCTGAAACCAGGTCTCTTTGGGTTTGTATATCGGTTCAAGAATATTTTGTGCACAACAGGATATAATTATTTAAATGTATAGTTTTAATCTATAGAACGAAAAACGATTTCATTTTATCAGCCCCACCGAAATATTTCTACTCATGCCATCGACTTAGTGTCCATCAAGAAAAAAGGCGTTTAAATTCTTAAAAAGCCACCAACGCACTCGCGAGCATTCTGGCATTGAGAGTGTCACTGCGCGGCTTCAGGTGAGGCTCCTGTCCGTTTGCCCCTTTCTTTAAACATATTAAAAATAAAAAAAATAATTCTAAAAAATAGGCAAACTGTGGAATCAACTTCGAATGATAGTCTCTCCTCTGAGATACGAGCTCCAAGTGTACTAGGAATAATAAATGTTTTCATACAAAATGTTACAAAACTTTAATTAATTCCTATGAAATGATATTTTTTTATTAGCTCGTGCATTTCAAAGAGCATAGAATGTTTTCATTAAATCTCTGACTATGTTTTACGTGGCCGAGTGGTCAGCGGCAATATGGCGCTTACGGTCTTTATACATTTTTAATTTCATACATTTTCATGTTTGAAAAATAATTTACATAAAAACTCTAATTAAACTTGTAGGAATTATACAACAATCCACTGCATTGTCTGCATCCTTCAATCCTATATGAGTATGTGTTAGAGCAGGGTTGGCATATTAGCTTCAGCGTGCTCTCACTCTCATCCAAGTGGTAGGTTCGATCCTTCGACACCAATCGACTTACTATGTGCACATTTGTCATTCGCTCGAACGGTGAAGGAAAAGATCGCGAAGAAACCAGCCAGACACAATAACTTATTGGGGGTGTGTGTCAGGCACAGAAGGGTGACCACCTACTTCGATTCAAATCAAATCATATATTCCAATTACCACCTAAAATTGCACTTTTGAACGTTAAATAAAATATAAAGATAATTCTAGTGGCCCCTTCCAAGAGGAGAAGAATGGGCAAGAATGACCATGAATCAGATTGAGACCCAGACCTAGCAATAGCGCCACTCGTTTGTTTTTGTTGTTTTGCATGTGTTGATTGTGCAGATGGGACGAAAAATACAAATGCCTGAATGGTAATAAACGACGGTCCCGTTTAAAAAAGAATAGTAGTTTGTTTGAATTATTTGAAAAGATACATTTCTCTTTGCGGCTATATTTTAAACGGTCTGTCAAGCTGTGTGTGCCGTAGAGGCGCAGTATTCTCGAAAGGAAAATTTCTAAAAATATAGTATATTTCATTACAAGTGTGGAAAGCCTGTTATTGCAAAGAGTTCCGACGAATGTTGACAGTCGGAACAAGTTGCAATGACGGTTCCGCACGTGTACTGAACAACTATTTTTAATACAGTTGTGAAAAAAATTAAACAATTTAATAAAACTATTTCCTTTTTTTTATTTCTCCACGCAATAAATTCGTTGTATGTAGCGACTTTTACGGTAAAATATTCTTCGAAGCATTTTGTGCAATTATACTAAATTCGGGTGGTGTTCATTCAAATAATTTTATTTCAATCGACGAAACTATTTATTTTGTGCAACAAACAACTCAACTCGCAAGAACAAGCCGTTATCAGCGCCATCGCTCCGACATGTATGAAATCAGCTATGACTAGAGTGACTTATTAACTAAAGTTAGATTCAAAACTGCAGATAGTGCTTAGAAGCACTACGCTGGCACTGAACTGCAGTAAGGCAATTCACAGTAACTCTAATTGATTTCTATTATAGTTCCAAGTGAGTGGGATTAAGAGTTGCTTAGTCGTTAGTAGAAAGCTCATTTAATATATTGAAGCTCCAACTAAGCTTCGTTCTAGAAGCATGACAAAAGTTTTTTGATTTTCGAGAGAATCGAGACGATTTCATTAATATGAAAATAAATAAAAAAAAAAACAGAGAGAAAGAGAAATATAAGCGCTCTTTCAAGTTTGCAAGTTCCACTTAATCATTATTTATTTAACAAGTGTAAATATATTACATAAATAAACACCTCAACTAACGTGTTTTTGAAGTAAAAATTTATTTTGCATCGTTGTGAACTGTAGGTCAATGAAACGAAAAAGAGACAGATACATAAATTCATTAGATTTAACATAAATAAGATAGGAATCATTATACAGTATATAAAGTTATATTACAATACTATTGACCCTTTTTTTTTTTTACTTGGGGAAATGCATTGCGCATACCCTTCCGCGGCGCGACTGCTTGGTGCAGAAGGGTTATGTGGGACTCGCCATTGTGCATACCCACTAAAACCCCAAGGTGCCACCAACAATCGCCTTATGCGGGATGCGGTAACAGCCAGAGCCTTATCCGCTTCCTAATAAAATAAATAAATTCCTTTCCTTTCCTTCAAAAGTCTATTACTTTTTATATTTTAACTAGTGACCCGCCCCAGCTTCGCACAAGTGCAATGCTGATGAAAAGCAGGTTTTTATTTTGTATTGTTATTTTCTTCGCTGGAAAGCTCCGATAATATACGCGACATATACCATATAGACATATACCATCACGGACTTTTCTGTTGACCTTTTCAATGTGTACAATACTTAGTACATTATTTTGATAAAACTCTTAGGGTTCAGCCTGCGTTTGCAATGTAAGCGGAAAAAATGTAATTATTTACGACATCACATTAGAAACCTCAAAAATAACAGTACTTCTCTACTATTTAATGGATGTTATTATATAAATAATAAAATAAACCGCATCAATCCGTTGCGTAGTTTCAAAGATTTAAGCCTACAAAGGGACATAGGGACAGAGAAAGCGACTTTGTTTTATACTATGTAGTGATGATACAATATATACATATTATTAATTATAAAAACATTTTTAATCATTGTCGTTTTTTCAATATTAATAATTGATAAACTTAAAAATTATAGTTAGATTCGTCTCATAATCTTGAAACCAAAATGTTCATTATATCGCTCTTATCTTGAAGAGCCCTATATACTTCAGTGGGCAGCTGGTTATACATAGTGGTTGTGTGCGACAGAAATTTCTTTAAGAAACGCTCATTTGTGGAACTTTTGTATTCTGCCTCGACGTCGATGATGAAACTCAGCTGCAGGTATTAATCCGAACAATTCGGAAAGGGACGTCAACGAAGGTCAAGTGGAAGGAGCTGGTACTGGGGAGCTCCCACCCAGAGATAAGAATAGTACTCCATATTAGGCCGAATTTGCACTTTGTACAATTACAAGCGAAGGCCCGAAGTCAAGTACGGTCTTGCCTTGTTGAGCACACGAAGCTTCTTGGAGTCGCAAAGCCTCCATTTTAGCCTTTTCTTCCTATTTAAATTATTAAAAAAAGAATTAATTTCTTTTAAAATAGTTTAAATTGTTGATACAATACGTTTCTTGAAATGTTAAATAATTAACAGTGCCTTTTTTACTAACCTCTGGATTAATCTGTGCCGGCATCACAATCTTCTTCTGTGGAGGAGATCGTAGTACCACGTTCTCATCCCTTATTATTATCTGTGGTTCCATAGCCAATAACTTCTTCTTACACTCCTGCATTTGGAGACATTCTTTGTCCTTCTTCGATAGCACAGACTCAGAAGACGCATGTTTAGACGTATGCTTACTTGACACTTTTAAACTATCCATAGAAACCGTCACTTTTGCACATTCCTTACCATTCGACGACGCCATTTTGATTGATATTACTGAGAGCTTTGTTAGTTCCACGGTTGTTGCTTATTTAAACAGTTTGTGGGGAAAATTGACACATTGATCTAAGATTGAATATTATATAAATTACGTATATATTGTATTAAAGTTTATTATTTTGTATTAAACTTAGGACCTAAATTAACGATATTATTGCCAATCTATTTAGTATAAAGTTTAAAAGGTCATTGAACCGTTGTGACTGCTAACGTTAACGAATGCCTATTAGAAGAAATGTGGATATTATAATCACAAATGTAAAGATAGTAATATCGCAAAATAAAAGAGCGAGAGGAGTCTAACGTAATTGTGAAGGCTTCACGGGTTTATTGCAACGTTTAAGATGAAAGGGTGCTAATAGAGCAATGTAGGTGTAATAGCTAACCTCCTGCCTCACCTGATAAGAGCATTAGCATAGCACCGTGCGCTGCGAGATGGGCACGGAGAAATGTATTTGACACAATTCTAACTCAAATTATGACACAGAGGGAGTATTTTGTTATTACATTTTTTCTTTTAGTTACAGAAATAAATAAATACATAATTTAGCTGGCAGCTACGTCGGACAAAGAGTTAGTCTAGCTATTCAAAGGGGGAACAGCGGCAGGGAACGCTGCCGGTATCTTCGGAACCTTGCCTAAAGGGACTCCTTTTAATAATATTTTTAATTTTAGGTTAGTTCTGAATCTGTCTATTTATCCATTTTTAATATTATCACTCTGTAGGTTATGAATATTGTAAATAAAATTTATGTGTTTTAAATAGCGAGAATTATTTCTAATTATGAAATTAAAATATGATTTACTGAAGTATTAATCATCCTTACAGACTATATAAAGCAATATAAAGCATTAGGTTTTCAGTAGGATCAACGTCTTTTATAACGGGGTCTGTGCAACCAACTGGTTATTGCCCTTGGCAATGCAAACAAACTACGACTTCGCCGTCGCACATAACACATAGGTATAAAGAAACCCAGTTCTTTGAGCTCACTTGGGTTACAAAAACTTTAGGATTTTCATTACATATCATGCCTTATAGTAAGTGCCCTCTGGTTCACAATTTATCATCACTATTACACAGTACAGTACTGATATGATTATAAAAAAAACACTTTTAAAGTATCTAAGGTATAATTATAACTAAAATAACTCAAATATATATCCCATAAATCAAAAAGTAAAGTGTGAGCTTGTTAAGGTAATTTATCATTCAGGTGGCATTGTAATTCAACTACTGCGTATTAGGTTTTTTGTAAATACGTTCCGATACGACAGTTCTAATAATATATTTATGTTGAAAATGATAGTGGTTGTAGTAAAGAATTTACCTATATTTGTTACTATACATTTAAATTACAGTAGTAATCAAATTTCGCGTGTTCTTAATCTAATTAATGTAAAAGGTTACTTTGCCGTTGAATGCCATACTGTCATATATAGACATGTTAAGTATTATTAGTATTTACAGTCAAAATAAATTTAAGGAAAATAACTGCTTCTAAATTTCTAAAATGCCTTGAACAGAAAAGAAATTTTTCATAGCCATTTAAGACCTTGAATTGAATTTTTCCACACATGTTTACTTCACACCTTTTTACACATATTCACACTCCCACAGCTTTAGTGGAAGCCCAGCACCAGAAAGGCTGGTGACCACAGGAGTCCAACAGTCCTATTATAAGCACCAGACATTACAAAGATGAGCAATACTTGCAGCATATAAACCCGTAAAATTCGATCATGTGTTGCAAACAAAAAGGAGTTATTTTTAATAGTACCTCTTTGAATTTTCGACCAACATCGTAATCGCATCGTAGAGCACAAAGTTTGATTAATCTATTTTATCAAAATCACGAAAATATTTTTGTACACGAGAAGGCTATTAACGCGAGTCGTTCAATAAATCAGATGTGTTGATACCGTTACACTTCACGCCGTCAATCTATCAACATTCCATCAACGTTTGTATTATCAAGATTGTTAACAAGTTTATTTATTTTAGCACAAAGAGATGCTCGCCATTCATTCTGCATTGTTAATACTTGTTTGCTGATTATTCATAAACAATATTTTAATTTTCTGTGCTCTGCTACGCTAGTATTTAGCGATAGAATTAGTTATATACATATATAGTTACTGTATACATACAAGTCATAGTTTTGTAATCTGTATTAATTATCAGTTTTATTACTTTGTTTTGCCCATTGTATCGTAAAGAATTAGAATATTTACAATATTGCATTAGTTACTCCTAGACGGAGTTAGAAGTATGTTCTGGCAGTTCTCACGCCAAACCCAAAGGGGCAATGTTCCCTACGGAATTTAATTAAAAGAAATAAAAGAAATAAAATAAAAGATAAAATACTTTTTAATTAACGGTCGGACAGAAGTCCCAAACTGAAGTGTTGCTTATCTCTTTAAAATTTTAACCAACTTTGAGAATCTCTATCTTGTTTTAAAATTATATTTGAAAGTGTATACATGATCTTTACATATAATTATCAAACCAATGAATACAAATTATAATAAAAACCCTTTTAAAAGAGAAAGTATGGAGCTTATTGCCCATACTTCTCCATTTGACCTTACCTACTGAAAGGGGCAAGGTCATATGGAGAACATAGTATTGTCTTTTATTAACATAACTTTTACACATTTAAAGAAAAACGCTGTAAAGCACGCGAAACGTCGGTTTAAATTTAAAATTATGTCTAAATAATTATAAGTTTAAATACAATAATACATAACTATAATCCGTAAAAAAGTGTTTTTCTTCATATGGAGAAGTCAAAAAGAGTTATTTATTTAAAATATTTGTAACTAGTATTTTGACTTTCAAAAGGGCCCTTTTTATGACTTTAATCAAACAACAGAGGTTTTTAGACAAAAAACTTACGAGGAAAAAGAAATTATTTATAAAAATTACACAATTTTCGGTGTTTGAGAACGAAATTATAATAATGATTAAAGGTTTTCCGCGTAGCGCTCAACAGTTTACATAAATATTTGATGAAACAGAATAAGTAAATAATTATGTATTCATCGGAATAATATTTTTTATTACCAGTGTCATGCTGAAACTGTTTTAGAGTGTCTGTTATTTTAGTATTTATTCAGTATTATTTTATAAATATGTGGAGCTTTGAGATTGACATCCTGAGGCACAAAACTAGTTTTTTTTGTAAAGAACCAAGTTTAGTTTGATTTTGTCTTGACTGTCGTTGAAATATATTTTCTCTTGAGTTGAAGTAACCTAACATTAAATTAGTATATATTTTAGTTAATAATTAGAAGCGTGAACCAAATGTAAGCAATTATCGCATATTTGATGCAAAATAAACCCTTTTTTTCTTATTTCCGTTAATGTCCAATCGCCGACACTCTTATAGTCTTTATGGGTAACATTGACAGAAGTGTCTCTTAGATTTAAGAACCCCAAGATAAGTTAGGTCAGTTTTTAGCTTGTTTTGAACGATTAAAACCAATTGCAACTTAGCTTCAAATAAAGAGTTTAATTTAAAATATATTTGAACATCCTTCCAACAATCACCAGAGAACTTAATTCTCGATAGCTTTTTTTTATTTGCATTATAATTGCTTGTCAATTTCCGCTCCACATTTAAAATCGTATTTCTTACAATACCTCTTTATAATTTAATTAAAAGAACTAATCGTTAAGAAATAATACATGTAGTATCTAATAAGATTTTCAGTATATTTTCCTCTTAATCGTAGCAACATTAAAATATATTTAGATTATATTAAATAAAATAAGCATTATTTGGAAATTCATTAACATAGATGATTTATACGTATAAAATACTATAATATATTTAACTATTTTTAATTGATCTAAACCTTTACCTAACAAATCAATGTTCATATAAGATAATTACTACACTTTATTGAAAATTATAACAGCTTATGGCTTCACGTTTCAAATTTGTTTTATCACAAATTCATTTAATTACCGTCGTTCTCACAAATGGACATTTTCCACAACCTTACTCACAAATTATGAAATATTATGCAAGTAGCCTCGTTCTATTTATAAAGAAACCGTATAATATAAATAGATTGGCAATATATAAGCACTTATTGATACAGAACTCACGATGCGTTTAATAATTTAGTTTGGTATTATCGTATTATTTTCGGTCGCGCGCGACGTCACCACTGGTGTAAGGCGGGCGACAGACTGGCGGGCTCGCAGGGCCAAGGGTGGCAGGGTTCTCACCCTAATCATAAAATATTTTACTTTCTTTACATTCTAATAATGTGGGATAATTTATTTTATTAGAAAATTGATTTCAGTGTTTATGCGATGAGAACGAATCCAGCGATGTCCTCTTTTTAACAACGTTTTTGAAGTTATACCTATTTCTTTTGGCGCGTTAGGGAAAATTATGAGAGTCATTTTTTACGATGCGCGCGCACACCGTCACAAAAAACCGACACCCCGAAGTTATCTATTAACATTTCATTTTTTTGTGATATTTAAATAATCTTTATTAAAGTAGATAATGTATAATAAAACTAAAAATGTATTTAAACATTGTTTCTATTGTTAGTGTAGTTTTTTCTTTAAACTTAGATTAACATTTTAGAAAAGATTTTTATCTTGTTACGGGAAAGACGTATCATCGGTCATATCATTTTACATTCGGTCAAAAGAAATTGATGATTAAGGTAGTAAAATTAGCTTTATATTAATAGGCGGAACAGTTTAGTACCAGCATGAAAAAGTCAATGGATATTGAATACGATGCATGATTGATTCACCAAAAGGTGAAGTCAGCGTAGCCTAGACCTACTATTAGATCCTTACATATGAAATTGGCGTTTTGTATGGGAGGAACAAAAAGTCGAATATTTTTAAACATAATATATTTAATTAATCAAAGTATGAACCATTGTTTTCTATGCACATTTGCCATCTCATAGGTAGTTCATTGATCCCTTTACTAAAAAAACCAGTCGGATGGGAATCAATAAAATCTGTGAAGGCGATTTGGACTGCCCCATCAGAGTTAAATATTTTGCCTTGCAAGAAGTTGTCCAAATTTCGAAAAAAATGGTAAAGGAGCAAGGTCCGGGGAGTACGGAGGATGTCTTAGACATTCCAATTGAATCTATTCTAATTTGGTAGCCGTCTGTTGTGCAGTGTGTGGTCTAGCGTTGTCGTGTAGTAGCGTGGAGCGATTGACCAGCCTAGGTTGTTCAGCCGCTAGCTTTTCCATTATGGTTTGCAATTGCTGACAATAGACATCAGCCATAATAGTCTGGCCAGATTTGAGAAAACTGCAATGAACAATACCGGCACTAGTCCACCAAACGCTTACAAGTAACTTTTTTGGGGTTAATTTTTGCTTGGGGCAGGATTTGGGTGGCTGGCCAGGATACAACCATTGCGCTGAGTGCTTCCGATTATCGTCAAGAATCCATTTTTCATCACAGGTAATGATTCGGTTTAAAATACCTTCATTATTGTGCCGGTTCAGTAATGTAACGCAGCAGTCGACGCGCGTTTGCCGGTTTGCTTCAGTTAATTCGTGAGGTACCCATCTTTCAAGCTTTCCATTTTCCATTTTGTAAAATGAGTGTCATCGAAGCACAAATAATGATGAATAATGAGTAAATAGCTGTACAAATTTGAATTTGGAATTCCTTAGCAAAGAGGAGAACATCGTGATTAAAGTGGCCAGTACGAAATACGCCAATTTGATATGTAAGGACCTAATATTAAGTGCTAGATACGTTCCATTTAAAAACGGGCTGTCGCAGTATGTGATTGCAGATATATATACTGTACAAACTGAACTATGATTTATATGAGTTCATTTACTTTGTTATTCTCCCTACTAATTTTGCACGTAATTTTATATTACAAAATAATTTTGATTGATTGTGCAATCACGTAATGATTATACAAGTAACACTGAATATGATAATATCGTTATTAAAATAAATGTGGGTCATTTGTGTCGGCAATTACGTAATCAGTGTGAACATATGCTTATTTTTAACCACCACCAACTTGAGCCTATGCTTTTTAAACTACTCAAATTTGCACTTACAATAAAAATTACACTGTAAAGAATAATGTCAAAAGCGAGAAGTACAATAGCAATAGGCAAAACATGACCCATTCGTTAATTGTGCCAAAAAGATGATAAGTCGGTCTTGATGACATTTCGAAACCCACTCCTTGTTTTGTGTCTTTATACATATTTTCATGGCTTATCGGACCAACAGTCCCAGACCTTTAGTTCTATCAAATTTGAATCGTTGCAATAATTTTAGACACCAAGTACTTCCATTTATTCATATTTGCTAAATAAACCAATTGAAGTACCTTTAAGCAAGGTTCCGTAGATACTGGCAGCGTTCCCCCTTTGAATAGCTAGACTAATTCTTTGTCCAAGATAGCTGCCAGGTCTCCTGTGATGTCAACTAACCTTTCGGTTATTTCCTTAAAAGCATTATAGCGTTAGGACCCCACGGACCAAGGGTCTCCATACCGAATGGAAAAAAATCATATTCGGAGCCATATTGAGTACCTTGTAAGTTAAATAGACTTAAAGGTGTACACGTGGATTATAAATAATGTATTGTGTATTTCTAAAATTAAATGCATATTTTTTTAAATATTTTTACTGCTTTGATTCAACAGAAGATCATCAAATCATTCGATACTTGGCGATACTTTGACTTGTAAAAGGTAAACTGCTAAAAGTTATTTATAATAATTAATCAACAGCCCTGGTAGTCCGAATGTCTGAATGTACCCATTTTCGTAGCATGAACTACGAAAGTGTTACGGCTACACGTAGACCCTATGGTAATTTCATGTTATATAAAATATGTAATATATATAGATAAAAAAGAAATACTGTAAAAAGTATAAACTGAAGATAGACATAGAAAAAAAGGAAAGCAATGTTTACACATAAGAAGAGCTACAGAAAAATGACAAAAAGCATTAATCTCCACACTAGGATTCCATGTCTCGCGGGCAGCTATTTTTTCCCATTTGACATACGTGTACTTACTTGTACATACATTCCATATAACATTATAATCTTACTACTTTTGCACTATAGTTTCGTTTTGAGCGTAAGACAGGTTTGGGAAATGTGCTTCAGATACTAAGTGAACATTATAGTTTTTAATGAAGCATGTAAAGGATAAGAAACGGAAAAATAAGGGAAATAACAGCATTATTATTTTAAAAATTACAATTACACTCAAATCAAATTAAAAAATAATTTATTCATATAGGTAACGTAATGTACACTTATCAAGGTCAAAAAAAAATTCATTAAAGGATTCTAATTTTAATTCCAGTTCTTAAATAAAGGGCGTAGAACGGAAGAGAAGAACTGGCAATAAACTCTCCGCCACTCTTTTTAATTGCCAAGTTTTTTCTTTTACATAACGTTTATAGGGAGCTGCAACCATTACAGCATGTTCCATGTGACATCTTGAGTAACTTCGAGTGATACACTCTGAAGGGATCACAGTTATATTCTCAAGCAGGCGCTTGATTGGATCCCGCGAGGAAACCGGAACCGTGGCCGTCCCGGGCAAACCTGGCGTCGAACAGTTGCAGATGGAAGAGAGCCGGAAAGACGGAGTGAAGTGAAATACGAGGCTCAAGACCGTCGTGCCTGCCCCATTTGGGGGTATAGGAAATGAAGTCAACAATTGCATTTATATTCAGTCGCATTTGTTAAATATTTGTGAAAGAATGTTCATGAATACTAGGGAATGTGATGAGATCCTCGGTGTGCCATGCGGGCTTCATCCAAATGTCTCTCAAATAGCATAGAAACTAGTGAAGCCCAGATATTTCCTTTCTCAACAAAGGTTCAGGTTCTACAAAATCGATAATCTGAGGTTTCACTAAGAGGTTTTAGAGCGGCGTTACACTTTAACTGTGAACAGTAAGGCTAAAGTTGATCTTCAGTTGTTTCTTAAAGTTTAACTTCAAAATACAACCTAACTTATATAGTTAGGTTTCTAAACAAGTCCATTTATTTGTATAAATGGTCCTTAAAGAAAAAAGCGTATAAATTCTTAAAAGGCCGGCAACGCACTCGCGAGCCCTCTACCATCGAGAGTGTCCATGGGCGGCGGTATCACTTCACATCAGGTAAGTCTCCTGCCCGTTTGCCCCCTATTCTATAAAATAAATATATATAGCGCACAGAGGGCCAGATTATGTTTTTGGTAATCGCATAATCTCAAGCCACGCACACGTCACGTGACTTGTATTAAGAACTCATTCGTACGTAACGTGCTCTATTTGATGACTTTGACGTCAAAACTAATTACATTGACAATATTAGTCTTTACTTAAATATACAAAAATGTAGCAACATGAAGAACATGTTAATAAAATGGTAAAATAGTGTAGTTAACTTTTATAAATTTAAATAAATCTGAAAACTTGGGCCTGAGATACAGTAAATCGTAGCAGTAGACCCATTCGAATACATCTTCTAATACTATAACAGCGTACGACTGTGGTGATATATTTAATTTTTATGTTTTTAACATTTTTTTTCTCAAACAAGTCATATGTATATTTTAATAAGAATTTATTTTAACTTAACCAATAAGTTTATCAACGAACCCAACCTATAAGTTAAAAACTAATTTGTCACATTTCATCTGTGTTGCCTGTATAAGCGTTTGACAACTAAAGGGACTAATGACAAACTGTGAATGTCCTGTTACTGATTTTGTCAGTTTATATTATGGTAATTTATATAATTTGAAGATAATATTAATATTAAGATTTTCAGTTAACAGCCCAGCCTCTTTACTCAACAGCACCGTTTAACTAGTGGCCTGAAAGATATTCAGCCGTAGCGTTACAAACAGCGTTTAATAAACTGACAGCCTATTGATTAGGCCATTCGTACGATAGGGTGACCATGTAGTAGAAATAAAAAAGATGAAATCTCTGACATTTAAATATTCAAAAATTAAATTACGTGAGTCAGTCACAGCTAAATTCACATTATTATTGTCCCTACACTCTTCCATTGTACTTGTTGGATTTCATTAAACTTTGGAAAACATTATCAAAATATGTGGTGTGCCGCAATATTGAAGTTTGAAGAGTTTCATTTCGAGTTTGAGAGTGGCAGAAAGTGGAATTAAATTTAAATTAACAGTCAACAGGCATTGCAAGTAATTAAACGTCGCGATCCAAGTCATCTGTTTGGCTGTTAGATCAACTGTCTTAAGATAATTCAGGACGCTAGTAAAACGGCGTAGTTTAGCTGAGAGGCTAAACTGTTGATTAAACGGCGAATTAAGCTAGTTTACTCTAACCGTATTTTAAGTTGTCTTTAAGAAAGTCCTTAGATTGTATTCTACAAGAGATTATATTATACTCGATGCAACTACCGCCTTTCCTTGTGCGTTATTCAAAAACATCATTAAAGTCTACAAACACATCAACATTCAAGATCAGATTAAATAATTAAAATTTATGTAAAGTGCAAATATACTAGCTTAAAATGACTGAAGCATAAAAATCATGTAGACTGTTCGTCCTTGTCGGTATAATAAAGTTCAATCCTCTATATTCATCAGCAAAAAAATGAAATTGTCAATATTATCAAAAATATTATACATCTTTCACGGTTCACCTTTAACTGGTTTACAAACATGGCCCGTTCAGAAGCCCCATAAGAAAATGGTAAAGATATCTTTAATACAGCTGTGTAATGTACACATAATACTCGAAAATTCAAACTAACAAGATAAGAAAAGATATAAGATAATAAGATAGCAAATCAGGAAACAACCTAAAAGAAACAATAATATACACACAAAAATCAGAAGCAACTAATTTACGAGAATCCTTAAATTTAGGAATGATAATTAAATGTCGTTTGGCAGGCAGAGTGGATTTTAGGCTTTCGTTAACTCAAGTATTAATTCACAATCAATGCTTAAAATGCAACTTAGAATACGGACTTAATATATTATTTGGATTAAAATAATGTATTACGCCATCTCTTGTTATTTTACCCAAATCTCGAAGTATTATATGAATTATTCTGAGCAGTGTCCTCTATTGTCATTTGGCTAACACATTAAAGTGAATCATAAAAAGAGCAATTGGTAAGTGTAATCCAGTATTATAGATGTCGCTGTATAACAAAGAGGTTAGTTACTATATTGAGATGGTAGATGGCGCTGTTAACCAATTGAATAATGATAATTATGTTTTAGTTAAAACATACAACATTGTACATTGTAAGGTACAAGGGCTGTTTGGCCGGCAGCTCAGGGCCCCGTGCATTCAAAGGGCCCTAACCCCCGCTGAAAACAATAGGCGATATTTTTAATTTAAAAAAATATCTGAATTAAAAAAAAGTCCAATCATAATGTTGGAATTGCTGAGATCAATCAACTCATGTGCGATGTCGCTTGTTTTCGGTCGGGGACTTTCCGCGAACTGGGCTGTATTTAACCC
Source organism: Pieris mannii (assembly GCA_028984075.1). Taxonomy (NCBI): domain Eukaryota; kingdom Metazoa; phylum Arthropoda; class Insecta; order Lepidoptera; family Pieridae; genus Pieris; species Pieris mannii. The sequence continues at coordinate 9,836,840 of CM054795.1, read as the reverse complement.
TAATTTACGATCCGCCTATGATCAAGTATAACATTTTTTAACTTTGTAGCTAATAAATAAACGAGATTCCTTTGATGAAGTATAAGTAGAGTTGAGAGCTATTAATTAAAACTTTGTCAGACAAGTGCCGAGATCCAATTTCGCAAATAAAAGAAGGGGTGTTTATTACAATTATCAAGTTAATAACCGCATTTCCCACAACTGTAGAAGTGCCGGCTAGCACCGTCGAGTTTATCTACAATTTTATTTTATTTTCTTATTAGGTGATTACGTCAACATTAATTATTTACTTTTATACACATATTACCTACACATAGTCTATGCTTGAAATCGAAATGCAATTTCGAGGATTAATAATTGTTAAGATTTAATGGAAACAAGTTGTTTTAAATGTGGAAAATAAGGGAGACTTTATTAAAAAAATACATATCCTAGTAATGTTGACAGAGTAGAGAGAACACAAAAACAAACATAAAACAGACTTGACATAAAATACAACTCAAGCCAAATGGAGCAAAAAAAAATAATAGAAATTTAAATAATCATTTGTATCCGTCTATTGCAATATATTCTATTGGTGCACAAACATTAACTTAGTTTCCTAACTTCTAATGCACATATAAAGGGTTAGTACACTTAATAGAAAAAGTTAAATAATGTTCTATCAACATCATTTCAACTTTATAAAGTATAAACAATGTTTGTATCAACGCTCGCAGTTTTCTACCTAGTTTTAAAACAAAGTAACGTTTCCCAAAGGAAATAAGCTACTATATTAAACCGCAAATCAAGATCTTGACATGCACTAGATTTGCCAATATCAATATTTTTATAACTAATAGGAGGCAAACGGGCAGGAGGCTCAACTGATAGTAAGTGATACCGCCGCCCATGAACACTCACATTACGAGATGGCCTTTTAAGAATTAGAAACCTCTTTTCATAAAGGACCCTAAGTTGATTTAGTTCAATAGTAGATTGATAAGGAGAGTGGTGTGATGACTGTAACCTGGGACCTAATGAATTTTTTTAAACTCTAAGTAAAAATAATTTAAGTAATCGCTCATTTTTGTTTTTTGCTTTAATTTTGTTACATACTTATTTTTAATTCGTTCAGTTTTATACTAAACTATTTTGCTAATGAAGCTCTTTCAAATGTTGTTCATAATGAGGAAGTAGTGATAATATTATCATCAGAAGATATTGGATTGTCATCAGACCTAAAGTAGAATCTTCGGATCAAAATGTTAAGTTTCAATTACCAGATTTGACCCAAACAGGACAACTAAATAAAACCGTTTAAAAAGCAAAGTTTAATGAGTGAATACTTATAATTACTTTGAGTAAAAAAGTTTAAAAATAACATAATCAATATTAATGGAAAGATCGTGTACATTACAGGAATTTTAAACTGGGGATTGCGTATGTTTTATAGCCCACGCATCGGCCATTATGAACACGGACAATTTCGGTAATTCGGCCGATTCATTAAAATTTTCATAAAAATATATCACGAATAATATTTTCAAACATTCGGAGGACATATTTTTTGATATTTTATGAGGTTTTATATTTTGATATTTTCTGATCAGTACTTGGGCGTGGTCTGCAACTAGTGCTTTTGTGACATTAAAATTGATTTTATCAGAAAGCTTTCATTATTTATCATAGCTTGAATCCATACAAACATTGGTTAGTTAATTATTGCTTAATATGAGCTTTAGTTGTGTTAGTATTGTAGTTTTTTTTGACTTATGGAGTCTGTCAGAAATTAAACATAATCAGTGGCTTTTATTTTACTGCGCTTGGGAAGAACGTTTGGCACTAAAAATGTACAATTGGTGGCTAGACACTGCAGATATGCAAAATGTGCGTTATACATAAACCTCTACAATCCCTCCCTCATATCATGCTCTTCCATTTTTCTTTTATTCAATGCATTGTTCAGATCGAAATTTTGTTTTGGATGATCTTCGGTTAAAAGTGCATAATTTTGATTGTTGGGCCATGGATCGTTTCTTTAATTTCATTATCGTCCCGAACTTCGTTTTTCATATTGGAGAGTGGTGATCGTTTTCCCTTGGGTCCAGCCGGATTAGGAAGGATTTTGTTAACGTGTTAATTGTTATTGTTGTATTTTCTTAGTTATCCGGAACGCTTACATTTTAAAATGTTAAAACGTTTTAGTCTCCAGACAAATATAAATAAAAATATGTAGCTAACTACTACTTTAAGGATCTGTTATATACGTAGTATCATTGTTCCCGTAATGCAATGCAATATTTACATAATATATATAAACTGCATGCTATGCACTCAAATGATACGGTAAGATGTATTAATAAAACCTTTCAAGATTTTTCTCTACGAGATGTTAAAATCTCCGTTAAGTTTTATCTTAAAATATCCTTTCTCAAGAGACAAACAAAAGAATGTTTAATGTTATGTCCGCATTGCGGGTACCACTCCCGATAGGATTCGATATAAAACCAACGAACGACACTTTATAAGAATACTGCCATGTAATCGACTTATTGTTTCATACAATACTTATGAGGTCTAACTGTGTGTTTTCGGTTATACTGTATATTTAGATATAGATACAAGTATCTTAATTGTACCAAACTACTTTTGCTAAGAACTTCTTTATTAGCTTCTCATTTGGCCGTTCTGCATTTAGACAATTATTTTTTAAGTTGTAGAAGGCGCGAGTTGGAGTAGATAATACAGCCATGTCTTCCAAATTTATACAATATGATGTATTCGTAAGTGAGAAATGGTTCTAGTCATGCTTTATTAACTATTGTAGTTAAGCATTATTGGAGGCCATCGCGAGTAGCTTTGGTTTTTATATTTTTTACAACGCTTGTAAAGATTTTGTACACTTATTCATGGTATTAAAAAAACAGAGTAACAAAATTTATATTTCGTGTAAAATATTTGTTTTCGCTGTAAATAAAACAGCTAATTAATGGTGTACTTTAATGGATACACTTTTTCCCATTAATACGAGAACATGTCGGGTTCTCTCTAAACCGGTGATGAAGTTAGCCTCGAGCGATTTAATAAAGTCCTCAATGTACTAACACTACATTTTTAAAATCTTTATCCAGAATTGCCTTTTATAAAACTTAATAAATATTTTTAAGAAGACTTGTATTTATACGAGTTGTGTGGCTTTCCTACATTTTGCAAATAAAATATTTTGTCATGCCAATTCAGTATGTCATTTACGTTACTAGTACCCGCTCCAGCTTCGCACGGGTGCAATGCTGATGAAAAGCAGGTTTTTATTATGTATCGTTATTTCTGTCGCTGGAAAGCTCCGATAATATACGCGTTCGATCGCTGCTAAATAAGCTGTAATGGGCTGTATAGATCTATATTAAATGAACAATGTATTCAAGGTATTTAATTGGTTAAGGATTAATGCTGTATTGGTTAAAATCGATTCGAAAATTAGCCATTATTAGTCGTAAAAAGTAAATGACAAAAAAAAAGTTATTGTGGGTTATCCATAAGAGATAGACATATACCATCACGGATTTTTCTGTAGACCTTTTCAATGTGTATAATACTTAGTACATTATTTTGATAAAACACGTAGGGTTCAGCCTGCGTTTGCAATGGAAGCGGAAAAAATGTAATTATTTACGACATCACATTAGAAACTTCAAAAATAACAGTACCTCTCCACTATTTAATGGATGTTATTATACATATGAACCTTCCTCTTGAATTACTCTATCTATCAAAAAAAACCGCATCAAAATCCGTTGTGTAGTTTCAAAGATTTAAGCATACAAAGGGACATAGGGACAGAGAAAGCGACTTTGTTTTATACTATGTAGTGATACTGAAATATATTGAGTAGGCAGAAGGCACAAATTTTGCCAAGCATACTTACAAACCTATAAATATACATTGAATGCTTCTAATTTTACATCTACATCCCAATACTCAAACCCTACGAAGACAATCCATTTTTGGCGACGGATAGAATGCAATGTTTTCGCTCATTACACTCATATTTGATAATCAATATAAACCAAATAAAGTAAATAAAACCGTGCAATTAATATTTAAATATACGTTTATATTTAAAACATATATAATAGCCTTTTAATTATTTAAAAACTGGGGTAAGTTAAAATCTTACGATAGGATATTGGCACAGTTGAACTGTCATTTTCATACACAGGTCTATCCACATACACCGATCCGACCTACCATGGATAGCTTGTATCGGCAGATGGCTATTACAATCCGTCGATTGGTTATTGGCACACTTTTATCAATACTTGGAGATCTTTTATCAAGATGTCTTTCTCAGATGGTCAAAAATGAATTGAGATAGGTTATTTGGGTTTGGCCGTAGATTACAAAATTGGATTGATTTTGTAACAACACAATGTTGTTGACAATCTGATGATTGGCTTAGAAATCTTTATCTCACTCAACCAAAGCCATATTTCATATATGAAATAATTTAAAATTCTGTTTCAATCATAATACAACTGCAGTTGAGAGTTGGCAACTATAAATCGGTAAAATCATACAAGTTTAAATGAGCTTTCATTCACTTCACGCCAAACTTTGTTAGCACTTTAACTTATTCTACAAAAACTTAATTTCTTATCTTTAAAAACATTCTGTAAAAACATTTTAATATAGTAACCTATAAAATTCTGAAGCTCGCCGCCATTTTTCCTTATCGGATAAAAGATAAATAGCTTCTTAATATTCCCAGCACACAAAACACACGGATGTCTTGTAGAAGTAGTAATTATTTGTTGGAAGCACCGCAAGCATTGGAATAAGCTTCGAGCATATTGTATCAATAATAAGAATAAACAATGACGTTTTAAATGGGCTACAGCTCTGTATAATGCTTTTATAATATGAAGAGTGAACAATATTTTTCTACAAACATACAAATAAAAACACAAATCTATCATTCGTCTCTATAATATTAGAATATATATATAATAATAATGAAGCCTTATCACCTGATCATTCCTTGAATCATTGACCTATACACAAAATCTTATATAAATTACAATATGTTTTTTCTCTAAGATCTCTTATAGGGTATAGGCCTCTTACAACTACCTCCACCATTCTCTATGTTGAGCATTTTCACACGCTTCCATACTGACTTAAGCTCATCAGACCATAGTGCAAGATTGCGACATCACATTCTTTTCCCTGTTGGTCCTTTCCAACTCGATTCCCCATTTTTGTATATGCGAGTGGTGTGGGTCGCCTATTACCACTTTTATTTATTGTAATCAGGTCACTAGTGCTATCTTGTCCTTTATTTTTAATGATGCATATAGGTGGAGCTAATAAATCTCATTAGTGCGGTGCTGTTGGTACAGCCAGAGTCGGCTGTTGTTTACCTGAATTTGTTGCCTAAATATTATAAAGTTAATAAAATTTATAAATCATTTTTCTGCGCACGTGATCTACTAAACTCCTTGGCGAAGACAATTCACTTTAATGCTTTCATGTTGTTTCTAAATGATATTATGCAAACACCATTAATAACTAATATGCGAGCTGTTGTAGGTAAACTATTAGCAGCTAAATATTTGTAGCAAGTATATGTTTAACATGACACCAGCTTTTATAACCAATTAATGACCTTTATGGTTCCTAACATAAATCTAAATTGTAATTTTAACTATAACATTATAAGTATGTTAGAAATAATCTGCATATATTTAGTGAAACAAGTGACAAAATAAGTGATGAATAAAAACATTCTAAAAATAAAGATCAAATTGCCAAACCTTGTTTCAAATTAGCCAAAGTAAAAACATCTGTGGGGTACTGTGTTAAATGTTACAATAACATATCTTGTAACATATTCAAACTAAACGAAAGAAAATTTAATTTTTATATACTTTGTATATTTTTAATGTGCTTGTACAAATTAGAGGATTATAATCTACATAATAATGTAGTTATCTCGTGCATCTTTTTTTTAACACCATACGCCTCTATGGTATTTACATATAATTATTATCAAATCGATGAATACCAAATAGTATAAAAAACATTTTAAGTATGGCGTTTGTAGTCCATTTTTTGGAAGGGAGAACTAGAGTCATTTTAAATTGTAATTTTGACTTAAAAAATTGCCTTTTTAATAGGCCTAATTGAAATAAATTATTTGATTTTTGACTTAAAGAATAAAACACAGACTTGGACAAGTTCTTCTGGAATCAATGGATACAAAATGTTTATTGCAAATATGGACATCATATTACATATAAATAGTAATGCAACAAATAAGTTTCTCTCCGACTACGATTATTCCAGACGAGCTCTATAAATAGATATGATCCAGACTAATTTTCAAGTTGTAAAACAGGGTCTAAGCTCGTGCTCAAGGCATATAATTTATTACTAGCACTATTAGATGCCTTTCAAAGGCAGTTTGGTAAGTGAAGTGGGCGGAAGTGTGTTGTGGACGAGGCCGGAAGCGGCGATTTGTGAACGGCCGGAAATCGAGTGAGCATATTCCTAAAGCTGGGTACTAACCAACGTTACGAGGTGTAATGTAACATGTTATACAGCGAGCATTCGTACAGTAGTGCTAGGAGCCGCTAGTTTCTCGCTTTGATTTCTCCACTCTACTATCTATTTTTGGTGATACCTTGGAGTGTTACGCTGTAAATAGTAGTTAGGAGCACACGTGCAAACGTCGTTCCTATATTATTTCTTGAAAAAATGTAGTGGAACAAATAAAAAAACTGTATTGAATCAAAGAGCTCAATAAAACCTTGCTGTCGGACATCTTGCCTGAGAGTGGCTGGCCAGTATGGAGTGCAGATTAAAAACGAGCAGGTTACGCCGATTTTAGAAAGTTAATGTTACATTACACCTCGTTGCGTTGGTCAGAACCCAGCTTTAAAAGTTCTATTTTGATTATTACATTGAATAGATGGTAAAATAATTACAAGTTCATGTAAGTTAAGGATTTAGTTGAGTGCACCTTGGGAATGGGGAAATGGGAATGTGAACAAACTTTTGATTTAAACTATTCGGATTTCAAAATCAATAAGATATTCTCTTCCTATGAACATGTATGCATGTAGCATTGAAAAATTATTAAAACTATTTTTTTTAAATCTATCAGTCAGATATCACCTAATACAACACAATAACTCAACTATAATAAAAAAAACAATTGAGTTTATTTAAGAAATGAGTTATTTTTTAAAAGACAAAATGAATTCTTCCCACAAATTATACCCGTTTCACTTGCATGGTATGGAGTTGAACTTAAAAGCACAGCCATTAAGCGAACCGCTATTCCAGATCCCAAAAGGCAACCGACGTTTTACTCTAAAAATGCGAGTTTTCCGCCACTTGTACTGGATAGGGTTGTCAAAAGAGACTGTATCTAGGTGTTTTAAAGGAATCTTGTTTTGTGTCATTTAAAAAAGCCAAAGCTTCACACCTCAGCGAAACACGATAGAGCTGATACGGTAAGCTTTTGCAGTATAACTCTTTCATATTATTTAACTATACTTAATTTATCTGAACTATAGTTAATTAATTTATCTGTGATGTTATCAAACATCGCTGCTTATTACATATTTTCTCTGATACATTTTAAATCACGTTAGTTAAAGTGTAGTTGATAAATTACTTAGTTAATTGGTTACTTGACTGTCTTACTATCAGCTGAAAAATAATGAAAATACAAACATTTTAACGATAAGCAAAATAACATGTAAGGTTTGAATCTGAGAATAAAATACAGCAATTCGAAATAAAAGGAAAAATATTTGTTAATTCACTTATAACCTCTTCAGATTAAGCTTCAATTTGATATTCAAGTTTAACACTTAGTCTTCTTTAGTTAAAGTTAATAATAGTCACTTAAAGAATTAGGGACCTTCAAAAAAAGAATTCATAGCCTTTTGGTAATGTGAGTGTCCATGGGCGGCAGTATCACTTAAGATCAGGTCAGCCTCCTGCCTGTTTGCCTCACATAAAAAAGATAAAATATTGGTTATAGTTGGCAACCCTAATGATGAGTGAAGTATATGTGCGTTCAGAAATGTTTAATATTTCTCGATATTTTGCTTTGAAGAGCTATCGAGCTGTGAACCTACCTTTTTATTAAATGCATTGCTTTCTGAGTATACTTTGCGCACTTGATAGTTTCCTTGTTCCATTAGCAATATGAAACGTTCCTACGAATTTTTATTTTTAATCACCTGCAAAACTAGTTATTCTATTATAACTAAAATTTTATAATACTACGTCATTATAATTGTAATATTAATTGACATAAATTAATGTCATGCATTGTTTAAACTTACAAATAACATACTTTAACAAGGAAAACTTCTTATTTAAATCTATCATTTTAAGAAACTAAGAAAATTCTTTCCTCGGGCAAGCAAAAAAGCGTTAATGGTATACTGTGTGACAGTACGAGGGACTAAACTTTTAAAATTTGTTTTAGATTTCTTTTTAATTATTTTATAAGTGAAACTGCTTTATACGGGTATGAAGTGAATGTGTATAAGGGTAATTTTTTTTTGAAACGTCACGAAGATGTGCAGCGTTTTTGTCGAAGATAAAGGAGAGAGCGATTGAGACTGAATGATAGGGAGTGAGAAAGGGAGATCGAGAAAAAAATACACGCTATTGGTTGATGTATTCGTTTAATAGTTACATATTAGAACTTTAGATGGCAATTCTGTCTCATTCTTGTGCACAAGACGGTAAACGCAGATTTTTTACATATATGATTGGTTCTTTCTCTTTTAAAAAAAAGTCTTTAATTTTTAATATTTTTTTTTATATATTCATATGTTTAGGTATATATTTATACTATATTCATTATAATTTCATGTCATGTATAAATTATACTTTTACTAGGAATAGAATTATACAACGGTGGACGCCTTTATCTGTCTCTCTGCCCATCAATCAATCTTCTGAATAAAATGATCCACGAATTATATAGGAAGTGGTTTATGCCGTATGTATATGGAATATTTAGAGTTTAGTCCCAAAGCTAAATATATACTCAAACAGTTCTTACTACGCTAATGCTTTATTTAAAGAAGACTAGAAAGTTACGCAGTTACTAGATATTTGGTTAGTTGGCTATTTGCTCGTTTGCTACTTGGCGATGCGCCGAAGCTTAATGCACTTTATGAGTGTACGCAGTTTTATTCAAGCATAACTTTTTTTGAATAAAATATTCGTGCATCGATTGACTGCAGTAATTAGGAAAATTTGTCATCTTTCTAAGGTAAATTAATCTTCCGTTTCTTTCCAATTAATACGTGTACTTTTTTATGTTCCGTCCGTGAACTGATTTAGACGATCGAAGGGTCAACTAATTTGCAATTTTTATATTAATTTAGTGTTATTTTAATTATTATTTTATTACAAAATATGTTTTTAAAGTTTGGGTGCTGGAATCAATGATAATGATAATCGTCAAAATCTTAAAACATGTTTTAAATGAAACGCACTCACTTTCAGTGACAATTATGACTATGGCCTTGGCACTGAGTTAAAAAATTAACATACAAATTAGGATCGGTAATCGATACTTAATTTTTTTCAGAATAAATTAAGTATCGGTAATACATTCAATTCTCTTGGTGACACTAATTAATACGTATTCTGGGCTGTCTAATGTTAAATTGTTATTTTTACTGAATTTTGTATTTTGACTTAATTTTTATTATACAAAATAATGATAATTTAGTGATAATAATTAAATAAATAAAATCGGTTTTCTTATTACGTTATCACACATAATTATCGTCCATAAACCGCCTTCACTGACACCTAAATTACTACTAACATGGCTTAAATTATAAAGAAAGCAAACTGCAAAAATAATACTGCGTAATACGGTTTGTTATATCTCGCGGTTACCTGAGGTCATAATTTACATTTTTCCATTCATATGTCGGCACTCTGTCACGTCCCTTCATAAGTGACACTTTTTCCATAAATAATATCATTTTTTATTCGTACTCTTTTGTTATTTTACCATTCGAAATCCCAAAATTATAGAAGCATTTGATAATGTTTGTAGTTGTTATTGTAAAAATAATTTATCTGATGCTTAGCCAGGGTACGAATACCCGTCAAGCTACATTAAATGGTTTTCTTAAATCACACGCATCTTACAGTTTTTTTCGTTTAATATTTTGGGTTACGAAATACGGTGAAGGCAGCGCTGGACGTATTCTGTTCTGTCTAATGGCCGGAGAAGATCTCTAATGAGCAATTTTGGGAGTGTTACTAAGTAATTCGATGAGCAAGTAAATCAAGAGACACAAATAGAAATATATACGCCATACATTCTGGAGGGATCCCTATCATATCCCCAAGCAGGCGCTTGATTTGATCTCATGAAAACCTGGCGTTATACAGTTGCAGATAAGGCAAAGTGCCGAAAAGACTTGGAGCAATGTCAAATACTAGGCTCAAGACTGAACGCAATGGAGACTAGTAGGGGGGACATCTAGATGGGGGATTAAAGGGAATGAAGTCAAAAAAAAGTCATTTGGGATGGTAAAATAATGTGTAAAATCATTATGTAACAGCATGACGAATACAAAATTTGTGAACTCACCATAAAAATGTATAAAATTATCATTATAATATTGAAAGAGTAATACAATTTACATTTATCTCATAACGTTGTCCTGAAAGCTCTCCAGGGTATCGTGTACCGAATCAAATGTGCTTTGACTTGGCATTCAGAAATTGCTGAGAAATCTGGTAGAACAACTAGCTTGGATTATTTAGATTATATAAATAAAATATTAAATGCTGTTTAATTGGTGTTCTGAAACATATACATAAAATTACTGTAAGCTCCATATAGAACCAATAAATTCTAGCTTGCGTTGAGTTATAACCACAAGTAACATTTACTAGCGGCGGTAAACGATTAAACGGGTAAAACGGTGAATTGCATTCCCAAAAGTTATTCGCACGTGTCACCCCATTCGTTACACTCAATGTGGGTTTAATACTGACTGTAAACATAGCATATATTGTTGATGTTAATTAGCTGAACCTTATACACCTATCATCAGGGTGACGATTCAGGAGAATTTTTTGCGACCGTAAAATAGGAGAGAAACAAAAAACTTACACATTTCAAATCTTTTTGACAGAACGACGTCTGCCGTGTCCGCTAGTAAACCACTATAATATGTTATATATGACAGACGTAACCAAACTGAGCTGACATACATTGTATGAAATTGTACTTAAAATAATTTGTTGTTTAAACACTTACAAGAATTTATAAAACAAGAGTATGTCGAGTAAGGCAAAATCAGCTTTAGACTTTGTGCAGTAAAATTTTGAACGAACTCCACATAAAACGTGCAGTGTAATTTATGATGCCATATTGTAGCCAGATTTTGTAGAACAAAAATGTGTTTACACGCGAAACAAGTATGCTGCAATTTATTTAATGCGTTTCTACGAAGAACAATATTTCAAATTGTCATTTCATACTTAATTTTGAAACTATAATCCTAACAAGTTATATTTTACTAAGGTTGGCCGTTCATGGCAATTTTATTGCGGGCCGTGAGCGTGGCGACAGAATCAAGAATTCCGTAACGAAAATAACCTAACACACGATGACGTAATATAGTTGAAGCCAATACATGTTAGAGCGGAACAGAACGCATCCTGCGTCTCACATAGGTCTGGCGTGATCGGTGACGTGGCGCAGGGTCGTTAGAGTGACAAAATGCATACTGCGTATTTACGTCTGTCAGACGAGATCGGTGGCGTAGCGTAAGCGCGGCCGGTGCAGCTGGTAACGTTAGAGTGACACAGACTATATAGGCGTGTTATTCTGAGTCCGGTAGAGTTGAAGATTGAATTAATATCGAAAAAAAAACTGCATAAATAAAAATAATTGTAATTGCATAAGTTAATAAAAAATGCTATGCAATAGTCCCCTAGTGCTACACGTTTTTTATCTACTTATAATTACCATATCAACGTCGTTATTGCGAATTGGTTTTGAGAACATATGGAAATATCGATAGTTTCGGGGCACTGTATTAGGCAATCGCAACGACTTTGTTAAGGGGGTGTGGTAAATCCCTTCGGCCCCCTTCTGCCGTTGGATATAATGAACTCGTTCGTGAAGAACACTAGAATTACTAATCATTCCCCGAAACACAATGTAAAGCAAGCTGTAACTCCCGTCGGGTTTCGAGCTTGTTATTCAACAATTCCTAACACAAACAACGTTGGGTGAATTAAAGCATACAAGGAAAATGTATACTTTATCATATGGTTCCTACAATGAAGCCGTTGGTGTAAATTTATTCTGAATGCGATCCAACATGAGACACTACGTCTTATGCGGAGCTAATACTGATGAACTTTACTCGAGCATGCTTTTATAAAGCTGCTGTTGCGTTTTATTAAAGAAAATGTCATTCAATATCATATTGTAATGATAAATTCCTTTAGGTATGATATTCAGGTAATACCGCATACGTCGTCTTAATTTGCGAGAGGAACAATCGTAAAGCGAGAGTCTATGAAAAAAAAACTACTTATTTATTCTATTTTGTACGTGATTTTAATTTAATTTAATAATTATTTTTAATGATAAATAAAAAATGACAAGACACGAAAAGAACATTTGGAGATAATTAATTTCAGGTTATCATTTCAAATATTATATTTTGGGATATTATCAATTATACATATGAATGAAGCAATCATAGTTCTAGTTAACTAAATGTAGTTAATAAGTATATTAAGGGCCTGTTTCACAATGTCCGGATAAGTTCCAAATAAGCTATTTATTACTTGTTGGTAGGATAAACAGTATTTTTGCATTTCACGACTGTCAGATAGCGCTATTCGTCATGAAATGCCAAGTGTATTATTCGGAACTTTTATCTTTCGAATAATTTACGTGTTGCATAGCTTTTTGGGACTTTATCCATACATTGTGAAACAGGCCCTTAATGGTTTATCACACCTTCATCATACTTTTTTCCAACAATCAATCAATCATATTTAACTAGTACGCCGCTTAGCACAACTAACGCGAATTAATCTATCGCCAAGATTGATGAATGGTCATACATCACGCTCTTCAGATATCACTTCCGAAGTGATAATAGGAGAATAATAAAAGTTTTTTCTGATATCACCCTCATCATTTAACCATTCTTCTTCTTGATGCAGCATATGTCATGTACTCCACTGTTTTCACTTGCAAAATTAGTGTAGTTTTTAGATTTTAAATAACACTAAAATCCAACACGATTTATGTAATTACGTACAAATTTCTTATATTAAGTAAACAAGGCCCTATCAAAAAGGAGGTTCAATATGTTAAACAGGTAAGAAATTTCATATAAATCGATTAAAACCATAAAATTTCCATCTGTGTCATTCGTTGTAGATAATTTGTTGAAATTAGCCAATTCAATCAGGTTTGCATACGAGTATGTGGTTTCTCTACAGTGTACATAGTTATAGGTTCATAACTGTATTTTTTTTAATGTTACCTCAAAGTGCTAATACAGGAACACGTAGGAATATTACACAAAAGAAAAAGATTACTTTCTGCATTTGTATTCATAGTTGCCGAGGTCGTGTGAGTAATAAAAAAGGAAAACTATTGTTTTAGTTGTACAAAGAAGATACCCGTTATATATACCAGCTGTGTGAAGGACATGCGGAATGCTTTCGTTTTTCGTTACCTTATTTTTAACTTAAGTACTCTAAATAGCCTCAAAACAGAAACAAAGAAACTTTAAATGTAATAGGGGTTAAAATAATATTATTTGAATTGAAAGACAGCATTTAAACTCTTATTACATACTGAAAATGAGTTATTTTTCTCTTTAGTATTAAATAACTTAGCATGTGTGTGTGCTTCAGCGTGGGACTCGCATCACTGAGGTCGTAAGTTCGATCCCGGGTGTGCACCAATGGACTTTCTTTCTATGTGCGCATTCGCCTGAACGGTGAAGGAAAACATCGTGAGGAAATCGGCTAGCGATAAGTCAACGTGAGTCAGGCACAGGAGGCTGATCACCAACTTCCCTTTTAGATTAACAAATGATCATGAAACAGATACAGAAATCTGAGACCTAGACTTTATTGAGAGACAGACATTGCAATGAATGTCATGTTAATGGTCACTTCAGATGAAGGATTTTTTTAAATAAAACATTGTTTATTGTGGAAAATATATAATAGAACGTCGTTTTAATCTGCTCTCAAAGTCGAAATAATTTATCTTAAGCATTGTCCTTTATAACGAAACTCGCCATTGTAACATTCTCTCATTCTGAAATGAATTGTGTAATACTATAAAATTACTGTATCTTTTGACTGTTCTAATAGAAAAGTGCGATGTTAAAGCTATGTTTAAAAAAAATATAAAACATGCTTTTTAACACAAAATAGGATTAGAATGTAATATGGACTCAAAAACGCCAAATTAAAATCGTATACAGGTATACGATTTGTTATGTTATTACTACCTCTTAAAATTAACTAGCAGTTTCTCGTCTTTTTATAAACGTACAAACTAATTTTGTAAGGATCAAGAGCATTGCTATCATGAACTAAACTAACAAAAAAGTATTGGCCTTTAAGCACTTACTCGCAATAATTGTAATAGGTATTTCCCTTTACACCACATATCAGTTCCTTGTTAAAATTCATACAGAATTCCCTACATGTTCCACTCGTCACTTTCGGCCACACCAGTAGCAATACTATGCAAAATACTGCAACATTAAAACATTACGAATATTAATAAACGACAAAATATTGCTAGTAAATCAACGTGTGCAAATGTTAGTTTAGCATTTGTTGTATTATGTGTATTAGTTACGTACCAAACGATATCTTCATTTTAAAATAAACCTAGTACTGAAGAGGAGTAAAAATAGTTCAGGATGCTCGTATTTATACGGCCACATTATCCTTCAAACTATTATCACAAAATTAACATAACAATTATTTCAAACAGTATTGCAAAAAGCAAGACAAAAACTTTTATAAACCCCTGTACACGGAGATTGCAATAAAAACTGAAGTTTTGGTGCACATCTGAAGAAAACAGCTCCATAGAAAATGAACTGTTAATTCTAACTGAAAAATTAATAATCTAGCTTAAAAATACGCCACTTGAAGTACTATATAAAGTCAACGTCATATGATCGTAATCCTGCCCGCTTGTCTCCTGTCACTTAAAACAAATAAAATATATATTATATAGTTTTTGTGAAATAGAAGAAAACAACTCCATAGGAAACAAACTGTTTATTCTAGCTCAAAAATTCACGCGTTCTCATTTATTTGGATAAAAAAAAAATTATGGTCATTTTATTCCCGCAGCTGTGTTTAACGTCTTGCTAAAACAATGCGGAATGCATAGGTATGCTTTCTTAAGATGTTATTTTTAACAACAATACAGCTTCAAAATACGCTTTCTTTTAAATGTAACAATGCATTCTCAGACACAAGAATTTTGCATTCTGTAAGAACATTTTGAGTTGTATGTATTTTTAGATGTATGTATGTATGTATCTATATATGAAAGTTAAAGGATAAACTGCGATGCTGAAAGTAGAGGAACCGTTAAGTCAAATCTAATATATAACTAGCATACTCAGCCAAGCGTTGCTGTGGCTAAGGTTTTTATTATATTTCATAGTAGTAAACTATTCAAGGGAAACGGTAGAATTTATGTAAAGGGTTGGTAGTTTTTAACACAGCGCCATCTGTTAGAATTGTATCAAATAATATACAAATAATTTGCAATAAAATAAAATTACGACTATAATTAAAGATCTAAGCTATCCTATCTCTTAAGTTAGATCAAACTGCACACGGTGTGCAAATTTGATTGATATCGTTTCGGTAGTTTAGGAGTCCATCGCGGACAAACATCGTGACAGGAGATTTATACACTTCTTTGGCTACACTAGAATCGTTTTTTGTAATTCCAGAGAAATTTTTAAAAACAGACTTTGTTTAACAAAAAATTTTTTTATGGCCGATCTAAGAAATAATGAAGTAAGTGTTATACCACGCTAGAATCCTTATTAAATGTGCAAACTTTTAAAGCTGCTTGCCAAAGTAGAGTAGTACATTTTTTTTTCAGGACGATCAGTTGAACTAGTGCGAAAAATTAATTTGGAAAACTTGGTTCGGTATAAAATGACATTTTCCTACAAGTTGGAGTGATCGGCACAGGGTTTAGGATCATAGGTTACATAAATCACTATTCGGGATGACGTAAGAGAAAAAAAATTGGCAAAAAGTAAATATTTGTAACAACAGGAATGAAAAAACTGTCACATGGTGTACATTTTCTGGAATAAAAGGAAAATTTCCATAACTTCAAAAATACATGACTTAATTTTTTTTTTTAATTTTTTCTGATAACTGGTGTGGCATTACCTATGAGAAAATTTCGACTTGACGTCGACTTTTGGGACACCCTTTATGTATTAAGATATTGCTAACATTGGAGTTGTGAAAGAAATTTTTCTCGGATTTTATTAAAATCATGAAAGAAATTTCTTTACTAGAAGATGAAAAGGATTCGCAAGTATTCTCGAAATATTGTATCGTCAGGGTGACGCGTGCCTCAGCGAGATAAGGCTAACTCCAAACTCCATCGAATGACCTTCGTCGTTAGGTATTTGATAATCTAAAAGTAATTTCACATTTTAATTGTTAATTTGCTCGTTTTCAAAACTAATTATCTTATTGAAAATTGTTTTGTACCGAGTATAGGTATAATAAAAAAAGTATAATGTATAGCTCCACATACAAATTATTTGCTAACAAATTCTATTTATTACAGGTCATAATAATATTAGCGTCCATCATCAGAAATAAAACTACTGTATTTAAAATATCACCATGACGATTCGGCCTTGATGGTGATCTCTATTGAAACTGTCATTACACTTTTACTGTAGAATCAACGAGATTACCTATTTCATTCGTAAGTCGGACAAAACTGGAATATCTTGAAATCAGACTACCTGGCTCTTTCCGAAGCCATGGAGCAGTCCAATCACCGCTTCTAAAAGTAAACGGACATAAATACGTTTTCTTTTGAAAATCGGACTAAAACCCGAGATCCTAAATCTGTGGTCGAGTAAAAACCACTAGACGAATTGGTCTTAAGCCGTCTCTGTCAGTTGAATTATTAAAAAAATATCTTTAAAATATTGTGATTTGCCCAACATTCCTGAACACTGGTTTCTTTAAAAACTATAGACATAAGTACCTTAAAAATAATCAATCGAAATAAAGGTTCTCGCTTTCCGGAATCGGTCGTGAAAGACCAAATAATTGTTTTTTATTATTTTTCAATTATAATTAATTGCAATGAAAAGCTGGAATTCCTAATTTTAAGTTCTTAGCGCTACAGCTGTACAGTTGATATGTTTTGGGACTGAATTTTATAATATTAGGTCCGCAGTGCAGCTAAGCAGCAGTTCTGAATACATACTTAAAGTACGTGTACCGTTCCTGGGTCATTTGGTGCTTGAAATAATAGAAGATTTTTGTCTTACTTTATATTCACCACTTACGTATAACAATGGAATATGATCGAAATAATAAAATATAATAACAATTAAACAGTCGAAGAGAGTGCCTACGTCTGGCTATCCTCTCGGGCGTGACTCCGACGATTTAGGAAATCGTCATGCTTATAAGTGATGCAAGTGTACGGCCAGGGCACGTACATACGTAGGAAATCGCTTTTTGCTGAGCAAGATGTACCAGCCCTGGCACGTACATATAAAAAAATTAAGCTTATAAAACTAAGAAAGCTTGAGTGCGCAGAATAATCTTGGCTCGTACAGTACGCAAATAATGTATGTAAACAATATTAAATGATATGAAGAAGGCCTGTTATAGTTATGCATGTACAAACCACTCTTGTGATATATTTGGCGCAAATTAATTAGTTTAATTTTGCAGAACATGGAACTTGGTAGCAGAAAACGTGTATATCATATTATATTGTTATCGTAAGTAGTGTCCATAGGGAACGCTTGTTTATTTATCCAGAATATATTATATTAACTATATAACACTGATAGCGTAATTTGCTTGGATTATATAGATGATGTGCGATAAGGGAAAAATTATTAAAATTTCACCGAATTATTCCATAAAATATTATAAATTTAAATATTATATTATATTATGATTCGATAATTATATTGCTTATATATAATCTATTTATATCCTGGTAGATAGTACCAGTGACGCCAGAGCTGGTGTTTTCCTCGCTAAATGAATTTAATCGCAATACAGCGAGATTTCCTCGCTGCCAAACTTTTTAAAATTGTTTAAAATTTGTAAATACAGTATTAAATTTGATAGATAGGTTTTGTTAATGATTGCGGACTTTATCAAAATAATTTAATATTGTTAAAAAAGTTGAAAAATTCCAAACGTGCGCATCATTCCAAAAGAAGGAAGGTGTTATGAATAAATTGTGCGTCTTATGTAGATGTAGCGTATCGTAGATACGCACTAAAAATGTACATACTGTATGGTGTAGTATTTTCTATACGATTTTGATGTATGTGGCAACATAAATACAGGAGGACACTTAGAAAAGAATAAAACAGACGTCACTCAGAAGAGACTTTTAAGATGAGTGAGCATAAGATTTTTCCTTTGAGCGTTTCTATAAGAATATAAATTAATAACTGTTGTTTTTGAAGAAATATATCAATTTACAAAGATAAAAATGGGTTGTGATTTATAAAAATATAGAACATCCCATATAGCTTATTATATCTCATAAAGTTTTCTATTACCAGCAACTAGGTTTCAATATCAGGCGGCGAGTCAGAATACAAAATTCTACCTTTATCTATGTAGAAATATTTTTCAGCTAGTTGGGTATAAATAATATAGAATTATGTTAATCAAAAATCTTGTTTCGCCATTTCCAAACTATAGTTTGGCAACAAAATAAATATGTAATATATTTTTATTTTGATGATATAAAATATTTGATGAAAGAAATTTTGAAATTTCTCCAAATATTTACGTCGACTCTGGTCCATTCCCGTTGACTTAAAAATATTTATGTTTGTGAACGAATAAGGAAATTTCTAAAATATTCAGGGAATGGATAAAATTTTGTGTTTCTCAAACAAAAATTTTAGCCTTTAATAAATTATAAATCTTCTATTATAATTAATATTTTTTTAATTCGTTCTAGATCGTATTATCTACCCAGTATTTATTTTAAATTAAAAAAATAACGTTACCTCATATCCTCTTGATAACATAAAACACATTCTAATTAAAAACTTTAATTTTCCATAAAACCATTTATATTTCAATTTCCGCTCCAGCATTCGACAAATATGCTTTCAAATAAAAGTAATAACTGAATATTAAACCTTTTTTTTTATATTCGACGTGGACCTGCGCATTTACTGTCCCCAAAAGTAGCAGAGTTATGTGGAACTCCACCCACACCAGATCTCAGCTATTCAAAGACTGTAAAGGGTGTACCCAACCACCTTACCAGCTCCTAAACAAGACTGCCATGGGTACATTAATACAAACCACAGCGGTTTTCTGATGTCACATATTGTGATAAATTATTTTGTAAAATAAAAAAAGTTCCTACAAACCCTTGTTACAGAGGCTCCGGGGTCGCTCTTGCATTCGATCGGGAACTCAACGGCAAGCGGAGGTTTTTAAGTGAGGTGAAAAATATCAATATACTCATCGTGTCATGGCATGTCAGATAAAACCCGAAACATTGGCGAATTATGCGTACGAAGTGTACTGTGTGTGAGTGACACATGTCTTAATAAAAAACAAAACACGTGTGCAGTGTGCAGTTGTAGTGCCGCTGGATTATCATTATTAAAACACATGTATAAAAGATAGTATATAAAATATTAAACTACAAAATATGACAGGTAAAATTTGAAATATAATTGTAACTGTCATAGATCTTTTATCTAGCTTAAAAGGTATTTCAAGTGTAAATATAGCAAAGCTTCCGTGTATTTTTTTTTTCTAGGGCAATACTATCTAGTTCCCACTCTTGAGATACATTTTTGCTGGATGGAAGGACGGAAGTCAACTAATTCTGTACTCCAGTATCGCTTTCAAACATTTTAAAACGTTAATAAACTTTTGTAGGGGTTTATGTATACCACACATTTTTGTTGCGACAGTGACAGCCCGTGCTGAGCTGTAAAGGTCCATAAGGCCAATAGCGAGATTCCTTAACAAAAGTGTGTGTACTTATGTACACGTGTTAGAAGTTATACTTCTTTGGCGTATGGAAAAAAATAACTAAAATGCAGTGATTAACGATTAAAATTAATGAAAGAGATTTTATTTAAATAAATAAATAATTAGTAAATACTATCACTGTCGTATATAAAATTGCTTTAAAAACACCAAAATAATATTCATTTATTCACACTGTTTAATTGTACTGTACTGTAAGACAAAAAATACGATAAAAAACTTCCGCTGCGGTACACACTACATAGGAGATAGAGATGGGCATATCTTCTCCAACTGTCTCCTTATGTAGCATTTCTTGCTCACAGAAGGACACTTCTGCATTCCATACTTCGTCATAGCCACGGAGTGACGGAGAGTTAATTGCCACTCTTTCGTTCTACGCCCTTGGTTTGTGAACTGGCCGTAAATTTAAAATTTAAAGCATTTGATATGTAATTTCTGATTAGACGTTCATAAGTGTACATGATGTTACCTAAAAAAATAATTGATTTGAATTTGAAGTTTAATTATTCCCAAATGAACAATGATGAAATATGTATAATGTAGAAATAACATGAGGAATCTCAAGAGGTACAGTAGCCGTCTCGAGTCCATAATTATCGAGAAACAATATGGATTAGATAAAATCTTTTGGTAAAAATAAAGAAGGCGTCGGGGACAGTTGGCTTCGCGCCAGACAATCGGCTAATTGGACACGTCACTGATTCTTCAACATCTGAATCTTTGTTTGTATCGTTTCTATGGCTGGATGGACATGGATAAAATCGATGGCCTATCAATTTCAAAGTGAATACAACTACTCAAAAATGTGTGAACATTTATAATCAATATAAATATTTTAAGATAAAAGATTGTGGCGAATTAACTCAGAAACTAATGGACGAATTCTAAACATTCTTTAATGTTTAAAAATAATACGTTTTACTGCAGGCCCTTCCTTTATTACTTTTCAATTTTCTTAAACTTATCTCTTGTTTCAGCATGACGAAGTAACATGAATGTCCTTTATAAATTCAAACGAGTTACTTCACTTTAAATCCCAAATTATTTTATAATTAATTATAAAATAAGACCGTAAGAAACGTCTTCAATTTATTTCGGAAAAAAATGATATTAAGTCTAATCGCTTACTCGTTTCTAGAATCCTTCATTGTGAATAATAATAATTAAACTATAGAAAATCTTAAAAGAATACCGAGAGTTTTTACGCCGGCATTTTCTTTCGGCCAACACCCTCTGTCTTCTTTGCCGATGAGTAGGGATGCCAACAGATTCGAATTTAATGACGTGGAATAAGTGATACCATGATAAACAAATAAACGTATTTCAAATCTATTGTACTAGTTTAATTTGAATAACATAAAATAAAGCGGTTAACAATATCGTATTAAGAAGTTAATGCCTTAAATGGAGCTGTTATGTAAACGATATTTCTTCGGTTTGCAAAGAATAGAATGGGAATTCAAATTAACATGACCCTATTTACGAAAACACACACACAGAGTATTGTACTATTCAACACATTTTTTTTTAAGTAAAAGTATTTGTATTTGCATACATTGTAGTATTATTTGAAAAGATGATAATTACTTAAAACGAAGAAAGCGAAAAAGTAGGACTTAAAAGCGTGGTTGCTGCAAATACTGCAGTATACTAACGGATACCCTCTGGAATAGCATTTATTATATTCATGGCCAATGTTATTAAAGGGAAAGAAAGAACCATGTTAATAAGCTGAACCTCACACACCTCCCTATCATCAGGGTGACGGTTCAGGAGAATTTTTAGGTAGAAATAAAAAACTGCCAATTCCAAATGTGTTTGACAGAACGAAGTCTGTTCGGATCCACTAGTAAACCAATATTATAATATGTATTAATTCAGTGTATAAAATATTGTTACAAAAAATATACTTAGTATTTGTTGACTAAACAAGAATTTGTAAAACAAGATTAGCTTTAGACAGCAGTGCAGCAAAATTCTGAACGAACTCCACATAAAACGTGCAGTGTAATTTATGATTTTATTTATTTATTTTGTACTCCTACAGCTAACACAAAATACATATAATAGCAAACAAATACACCGAGAACATAGCCACAGATGGAATACATGATACATTATATAACAAAAAGATTTACAAAAGGGAACAAACAAACAAAGTATTTAATACAATTAACTAACTGATTAAATTTGATTAATTAAGCCTAAATTGGTTGTGTTGTGTAATGGTGTAAAGTGTGGGTGTGTACGTGATGGTGTGTATGTGGGTCGTGCTTATGATGCAGATGATTTTGCACTATGTATATTCTTGATACATGTTTTAACCACATTCCGCGATAACCTAAACAAGTCAATGCCTAAATAGTGGTCATTGTATGTCCGAGCAGCGCGATATAAAACTGAGTTTTTAGCGTAATTAGTATTCATGTGAGGAACATGAAACAATGTACGAATACGAGTTTTATAAGCAGGAACAAGGAAAGGCAACTTTTCCAGAAGTGAGCTGCAATCAATTTTATTTGAGATAATGTCATGTAATAGTATTATATCATATTGTTTTCGTCTAAATTCCAAGGTATTAATATTAAAATAATCACACGCGTCTCTATACGTATTGATTTTATTAAAAGTCTTATAGGAAATAAATTTAATGAAGTTTTTTTTGGATTTTTTCGATTTTGTCAAGGTGTGCAGAGTAACTAGGTGACCAAACCGAGCAGCCATATTCGAGAATACTTCTTACGTATGTATAGTATAGCACTTTCATACAGTCAAGATCATGAAAATGTTCACTGACACGTCTTACAAAGCCAAGCTGCTTATAGGCTTTGTCAACAATTGTGTCAATATGGTCATTGTACGTCATTTTATAGTCCAGCCTTATACCTAAATCACGAACAGAATCTACTTCTTTAACGGGTTTGTTATTGATATTATAAATAAAGTTAATTTTGTTTTTTTTTCTGGTGAATGTTATCTTCACACATTTTGAAGTATTAACCGATATTCGATATGATGATCACCCTCATCATTTAACCTTTCTTCTTCTTGATGCAGCATATATTATGTTATGTACTCCACTATATACACTCACAAAATTATTGTAGTTTTTAGATTTTAAATAACACTAAAGTCCAGTACGGTTTATGTACTTACGTACACATTTCTTATATTAAGTTAATAAGGCCCTATCAAAATGGAGGTTCGATATATTAAATTTCATATAAATCGATTGAGACCACAAAATGTCCATCTGTGTCATTCGTTGAAATTAGCGTATTCAATCAGGATTGCATACGAGTATGTGGTTTCTCTACATATTTATAGGTTAATAACTATATTTTAAAAGTTACCTCAAATTGCCAAATACAAGAACACGTAGGAATATTAGACAAAAGATTACTTTCTTCATTTGTATTTATAGCTGCCGAGGTCGTATGCGTAATAAAAAAGTAAAACTATTGTTTTAATTTTACAAAGAAGATACCCGTAATATACTCGTTATATATACGAGCTGTGTGAAAGAAATACGGAATGCGTTCGTTTTCCGTTACCTTATTTTTAACTTAAGTACTCTAAATAGCCTCAAAACATGTTTTAAGAGCTTATATCGATACAAAGAAACTTTAAATGTTATATAAGAAGTTAAAATAATATTACGTGAATTGAAAGACAACATTTAAACTCTTATTACTTACTTAAGATGAGTTGTTTTTTGCTTAAGTATTAAATATCTTAGAGCAGTGTTGACCTAGTGGCTTCAGCGTGGGACTCGCATCACTGAGGTCGTAAGTTCGATCCCCTATCTATCGTTCGGCTATCTATGTGCGCATTTAACATTCGCTTGAACGGTGAAGGAAAACATCATGAGGGAAGCGGCTTGCCTTAGACCAAAGGGTGTGTCAGGCACAGAAGGCTGATCGCCTACTTGCCTATAAGATTGATCATGAAACAGATCCAGAAATCTGACACCCAGACATTATTGAGAGACAGACATTATTGCAATGAAAGTCATGTTAATGGTCACTTCAGATGAAGGATTTTTTTTTAAATAAAACATTGTTTATTGTGGAAAATATTTAATAAAACGCCGCGCCGTTTTAACCTGCTCTCAAAGTCGATATAATTTATCCGTTGCATTGTCCTTTATAACGAAACTCGCCATTGTAACATTCTCTCATTCTGAAATTAATTGTGTAATACTATAATATTACTGTATCTTTTGACTATTTTGATAGAGAAGTGCGATGTTAAAGCTATGTTTAAAAAAAAATAAAACATGCTTTTTAACACAATATGGGATCAGAATGTAATATGGACTCAGAAAAGCTAAATTAAAATCGTATACATTGTATACTATTTGTTATGTTTATGCTACCTCTTAAAATTCACTAGCAGTTTCTCGTCTTTTTATAAACGTACAAACTATTTTATGGGGAGCAAGAGCATTCCTCTCATGAACTAAACTAACTAAAAAGTATTGGCCTTTAAGCACTTACTCGCAATAATTGTAATAGATATTTCAATTTTTACCACATATCCTGTTCCTTCCTGGTTGTTCCTTGTTAAACTTCATACAGAATTCCCTACATGTTCCACTCGTCACTTTCGGCCACACCAGCAGCAACACTATGCAAAATACTGCAACATTACGAATATTAATAAACGACAAATATTGCTAATAAATCAACGTATTCAAATGTTAGTTTAGTAATTATTGTATGCTGTATATTATTTACTTACCAAACGATACCTTCATTTTAAAATGAAGTGATGATTAGGAGTTAATATAGTGCAGGATGCTCGTATTTAAATTCAAATTATCCTTCAAACTATTATCACAAAATAAAAGTCAACATAGAGTTAATTATTTCAAAAAGTATTGCAAAAAGCAAGACAAAAACTTTTATAAACCCCTGTTCATGGAGATGTGCATCAAAATCTTCAACAAATTCTGCAGAAAAGTTTTTATACCTACCATAGGGCGGCACAGACTAATTACGAGGATATCGTTTAGCCCATATAGATAAATGAAACAATATTAGAATTAACAAACGGAAATTTTGACGTTGGGATGTGACCCCAACCCCTCCCTAGTGGGAGTGCCCACAAGAAACGACGTCATAAAAGTACAAAAAGAGATTTCGTGCATTCTGGAACATTCATAGCAATTAAGCATTCAAATAATGGATGCGAGTGGAAGCATTTTGGATATTTATGAAATTTAATAAAATAATTAATTTATATTCTATAATTAAAGCCAAAGACATATATATAGTATTTTAATAGGTGCACACGACGTCCTTAGACCTTCATCTCACAATTGTTATATCAATTGCGACAACAAAGGTGTTTATAACGAATATACAATATAATACTAAGTTAAATGTAAAACTAATTAATATTTATCTAGCATTATTAATACCTTACTATACAAATTGCCACTAATTAAAAATACGCCATTTAAAGTACGATATAAACTCCACGTCATAATATGATCGTAATCCTGCCCGCTTGTCTCCTGTTACTTAAAACAAATATAATATATATCAAATAGGTTTTGTGAAATAGAAGAAAACAAACTGTTTATTCTAGCTCAGAAATTCACGCGTTCTCGTTTATTTGGATTAATTTTTCAATCTATTTGGATTTCTAAAAAATGCAGAAATATAAAAAATATATATATTATGGTTATCTTAGTCCCGCAGCTTCTTGCTAAAACAATGCGGAATGCATAGGTTTGCTTTCTTAAGATGTTATTTTTGACAACAATGCAGCAGTTTCAAAAAATGCATTCTCAGACATAGAAGAATTTTGAATTATTCAAGAACATATTGAGATGTATGAATTATATTATATGAATTATGAAAGTTAAAGGATAAACGGCGATAGCTGAAAGTAGAGGAGCCGTTAAGTCGAATCTAATATAATATTGCTAAAATTGGTGAAAGCTGATATTTTACTCGGCTTTTAATAAAATCATGAAAGAAAATTATTTAAAGATGAAAAGGATTCGCAAGTATTCTCGAAATATTGTATCGTCAGGGCGACGCGTGCCTAAGCGAGGTTAGGCTGACTCCAAACTCCATCGAATGACCTTCGTCGTTAGGTATTTGATAATCTAAAAGTAATTTCACATTTTAATTGTTAATTTGCTCGCTATCAAAACTAATTATTTTATTGAAAATTGTTTTGTACCGAGTATAGGTATAATAAAAAAAGTGTAATGTACGGCCCCACATACATATTATTTGCTAACAAATTCTTTTATTACGGGTTATAAAAAAATATCGCATACCATCCATCATCAGAAATAAAACTACTGTATTTAAAATAGCACCATGACGATTCGGCCTTGATGGTGATCTCTAGTCATTACAGTTTTTCTGGACAAAACTGGAATATCATGAAATCAGACGACCTGGCCCTTTCCGAAGGCATGGAGTAGTCCAATCACTGCTACAAAAAGTAATCGGATATAAATATTTTTTTTAGAAATTTGCATTTGCTATTAAAGACCCCTTCATCACACAATACAAGGCGAACCCAATTATTCCAAATCCTCGATCTAAGACCAACTATTTACGGAACTCGGTTATGTATCGTATACTTACCTACTGATTACAATAAAAATTACCAGCAAATCGATATATTTAATGTGACTAAAAATTCTTAAAAAACATATTTTAAAAACTCAGATATCTTTTACTAATAATGGCTTTGTTTGTTCCTTCATATTAAATATATAATTATTATAAACTATATCTATATAAATAGGAAATCGGACTAAAACCCGAGATCCTAAATCTTTGATCGAGTAAAAGCCACTAGACGAATTCGTCTATCTTAAAAATATTTTGTGGTTGCCCAACATTCCTGAACACTGGTGTGTTTAAAAACCATATACATACTTTAAAAATGAACAATACATGTTTTTAAATTTTTAACCGATTGGGAGTTAGCCAGTGGGTAATCGCTTTCCGGAATCGAAGAAGCTATACTTATGTCGTGAAAGACCAACGAATTTATTGTGTTATTATTTTCAATTATACTTAATTGCAATGCAAATCTGGAGTTCCTAATTCCCATTTGAAGTTCTTGGCTGTACAGTTGTTATGTTTTGGGACTAAATTTTATAATATTATTTCCGCAGTGCAGCTGAGCAACAATTCTGAATACATAATTAAAGTACGTGTACGGTTCCTGGGCCATTTGCTCCTTGAAATAAAAGAAGATTTTGGTCTTACTTTATATTCACCACTTACGTGTTACAATAGAATATGATCGGAATAATAGAATGATAATTGCTATACAATTAAAAAGTCGAAGAGAGTGCCTACGTCTGACTATGCTCTCGGGGTGTAACTCCCATGATTTAGTTAATTGCAGATGAAGAGAGTGCCTGCGTCCGGCCAACTCTCGGGGCGTCACTCCGACGATTTAGGAAATCGTCATGATTATAAGTGATCCAAGTGTCAGCCAGGGCACGTAGATACATGGGAAATCTTTACATTTGTAGCTGAGCAATATGCAGTATACGAGCCTTGGCACCTATAAAACTAAGAAAACCTGAGTGAGCAGAATGTACAGCCTTAGCTCGTACAGTACGCAAGTAATGTATGTACACAAAACTCAAATAATATTAAAGGTTATACACAATTTTATTACTTTAAGTATATGAAGAAGGTCTGTTTAAGTTATGCATGTACATGGCACTGTTGTGATATATTTGGCGAAAATAAATAAATTTAATTTGGGATGGAATCAGGTAGCAGAAAACGTGTATCTCATATTATATTAATATCTGGTGTCCAGAGGGAACGCTTGTTCATTTATCCAGAATATATTATATTAACTATATTCCTCACTGATAACGTAATTAACTTGGATTTAGATTGAAACCGAATTATTCCTATATATAATAAATTTAAATATATTTTTATTCGAATATTATAATCAATATAATGATCTATTTATTTATATCCTGGTAGTTTCCTCGCTAAATGAATAAATATCACAATACAGCGAGGAAATGCTTCTTTTCAAATTTGTTTATAATTTGTAAATACTGTGTATTTGATGGTTATATCTAGCGTTTATTAACAATTGCGGACTATATCAATATAATGTAATTATTGTTTAATATTGTTAAAAAAGTTTGAAAGAATCCAATCGTGCGCATGATTCCATATTTATAAAAAGTAGGAAGGTGTTATAAATAAATACTGCATCTAATGTAGCATATTATTTCTCTTAAAGTTTTCTATTATCTGCCACTGGGTTTCATTATCAGAATGCGAGTCAGAATACAAAAATTCTATCTTTATAGGTAAAGAAGTACAAATACTTTTCAGCTAGTTGGGTATATATAATCTAGAATTTTGTTTATCAAAGACCTTGGTTCGCCATTTCTAAACTATAATTTGGCATCACCACCTAAATTAACATAACAATATACATTTAAATTAAAAATTAACTTCAAGTTAAAGTTTTTTGAACCTTGATTGCCATACAAATTTAGTTTGCCGTACAGGTTTTCCTAAACAGTTCCAGATTAAATTTTGAAATTTCTCCCCATATTTACGTCGATTGTGGTCCATTCCCGTTGACCTCAAATATATTTTTAATCCTCAAATATATGTTATGACCTCAAATATATGTTTGTGAACGAATAAGAAATTTTCTTAAATATACATTACATATATTATGGGAACAGATAATATTTTGAGCTTCTCAAATAAAGGTACGCAAACTATCTAGATAGTTTTCTGCAGAAAGACATTTTTTAGCCTTTAATAAATTAAAAATCTTCTAAATAATTAAGTTACTGCATTCCATACTTCGTCATAGCCGATCATTTTTGGACAAAGGAAGGTTAAACCTACAGAACTGAATGTTAAACGAAATTTTATATGTATTAAAAATAATAATCTAGTAGCGTTTTAGATAAGTCCTTCTGCGTCTGACACTAGCAACTCGGCTTCATACTCTCTTACCCCACAGTGACCTTCGGAATGACTAAAGGGAGTGGCGGAGAGTTCATTGCCAGTTTTTCTATTCCGTTGCAACTATATAAAGGCAAATTCAGCCTCACATGGAGTACTGTTCTCATTTCTGGGCGGGGGCTCCCCAGTACCAGCTCCTTTTACTTGACCGTATTTAACGAAGAGCGGTTCGAATCGTTGACGACTAATCTCTCTGCAGCTGAGTTTCATCATGGGACGTCGAGGCAGAATAAGAAATTCCACCTGTATCACCTTGACGTCCGCTGTTCCACAACTGAGCGTTTTGCTAGGCAGTTTTTGCCGGGCACCACCACTTTGTGGAAACCAGCTGCCCACTGAAGTATTTCTGAACCAATTTAACTTAAGGTCCTTCAAGAAAAGAGCGTACCAATTCTTAAAAGGCCAGAAACGCACTCACGAGCCCTCTGGCATTGAGAGTGTCCATGGTCGGCCTCCTGCCCGTTTGCCCTCTGTTCTATAAAAAAAACCTGATGCATGGACGCCGCCAAAAGCAATGTGATTTGAGTCAGCATGACGATCCTTGATATGTATTGATTTGCCAAAGTCAAAATATGTAATTCCTTAAACTTCCTTCGGACCGACTCTCGTGGGGGTTGCACTACAAATATCGAATTAATGTCAGCGGCATTACCCCACAAAATAACATCATAATATGACATGATAACTATGAAAATAGCTGAATACTGTTTTTTATCATACAAGTTTCAAAAATTTTTTGTGTAGCTCCGGAGTAGCCGAGACCAAAATAGTCTTTGGAGTGAACACATTTTTGAATTCATCAATAACTGATTCAAAAAACGTGTTATGCAAATTAGTAGGCCATTGGTTACTATGCAAAAATGGCATATTAAATATCAATTTTTTCCTAAATTTGCCTAACCTATCATCTGTCATAGGAATTGTGCATACTGTATTTTTTGGATCTTTGCATTTAAGTATATTTTAAAATTCAAACAATTGACCACAGTGGTCAGATGTAAGTTTGTTGATAATACAGGAGTTGAGAGGAACTACATAATATTATATTACTATAGATATTTTCAATACATGTTGCCGCGGTGGCTGTTACCCTATTAGGTACAATAAAATTATTAATTAAATTATATGATTTAAACAGATTAAGCATACGTTTACTTGAACTACAGTTGTAAAGCAAATTTACATTAAAGTCTCCACCAACGACCAGCTTTTTCTTAGATTTTTGCAATTTTTACAGATTCTGCACTGATATTATTTCTAACCTATTATATTGAGCTGAAGAAGGACTATACAAATAAACAATGATAAATTGCTCCAGCTCCACACAGGATACTTTAATAAGGCGTTCCACAGAGAGGCTCACTATGTCACCTTCATTTTTTTAAATATTATTTTTTTATGAAGCTATATTAATGAGCCACCGCGTATTGCATTTCCTCTGCAGATCGAACTACCCATCTGATGATTACAAAAATTGAAAATATTAAGTCTTTAACCACAATATATCAATATTTTCACTGCTCAAAAATAATTCAACTACTAGTAATTTACTTTTCATGCCTTGTATATTTTGGTGAACCAGATTGATAGTATTGTCATTTACTTATCTTACTTACTAATTCTTGGCCAGAGAGACTCTCTGTCGTCTTAGTATCTAATTTAAATTAGAAATACTATGTCGTGGAATATCTTCCAAGGTAACTAACTAAAACCTGCTCAATAGAACCAGGTTGTTTAGCCAAATTCTTGGCTAAACAGCCAACAAACGAAAAATGCTGCCAGCGTTATAGGTACATTGCAATAGGGACCAAATTTCTTTTAATTTCTCTATTCATTAAGTTTTAATTATTATTATTATGTTTAAAAACTGATAACTACTGTATTGTACTGTTTGTGTCGGAATTATAAATTATTTAAAACCTAGAAAAATATTAGTAATTTTGTTTTATATATATGTGCTATTTTTAATTACTATTTTGTTATGTCCTTGATAAAAACGAATATAAGGTGACATTAATTTGATGCATTTACATTTCAAGTTGTGACAACTATTGTGGAAAATTTCAAAATGAAGATTCTTTTGTGTGAGTATACATACATATTGCACTTTTGGTAGTTCATTTTAATATCAATATACGATTTAAAATTATGTAACTCGAGCCAATTTTTGACATGAAATCTGAATTGAATAAAGATCTTTATGTCATCCCTTTTTGAATATAGGCGAAACGTGAAAATTAAAAATATTTTTTTAAATTATTTTTTCGATAAAACGTGAAAAAGACTCAAACAATTTTTTAATTACAGGTATCACATTTTTTTCGGTGATTGCGTTATCTTTCGCTGCACCACCAGGAGTCCATCCCCGTGGTGGCGACGAGTTAAAAAATACTAAGCCAGAAGAAAGAAAAGCCGATGAGTTTAGTACGGAAGTAGCAAAAGCTGATGCGGAAAACGATGGAGATGACTTTAGTTCGGAAGCTGTTGCTCCGAAACCAGAAGAAACTCGAAAAAAACTGAAGAAAATTAAAAGGGCTGAGTTTAGTACGGAAGTAGCAAAAGCTGATGCGGAAAACGATGGAGATGACTTTAGTTCGGAAGCTGTTGCTCCGAAACCAGAAGAAACTCGTAAAAAAAAGAATAAAAGGCATGGGTTCTAATAATTTAGTTTATTCAGTAAAGATTTAATAATCTAAATGTCTGATTATAATGTCATGAATAAACTAATAGCACAGATATTGTTTACAATCTTTTTCATCTTAAATTTATATAAGTAATTATAAAACTATTTAATACCCTGAAATACCTACCAAGTAATATTTTGACTATAACATTAGTTGTTATTTTCTGTTCCCTATAAACATGATTGGGGTTTTGTCACAACATAGTCAGATGCTTTTTTGACTAGTGTTAATTTTAGGTTCAAAGGTTAATTTAGTGTCTATGAGAACACAATAATCTTGTAAACCGGTTAAATGTGAAAGAAGGACATTTTTAATGAATTCGACTACGACACGATTCTTTTTTGCACATTGTCATACCGATAAGGTTTATAAGGAATTCTCAAGACCCATGTACAATGGGTCTAAGTGATTTTAAAAGAGGATGCAGAAAGTGGTATAATTTTTTTAAAGTTATTTGAATCAGAATACAATACATACGTTTTGCTTGATTAATATTTGCATGTATAAATAATTGTTTCATAGTTTATTAAAATATCCCAACACCAAGATACCTGCGTATTAGATCTTGTCACTTGCGGGAAGTATACCCGCACAGCACAAGCACTGGTAGCCTCAAACCTTAGCGTTCGGCCGGTCTTGATGGCCTACCACCTTTTCTTTTTAGGGACTGTGTAAGACCTCTGGCCGCGTCTCTTCACCATATACTTAGCACTTGTTTAAAGTCAAATATTTTCCCAGCACAATGGACAACCACTACGGTAACACCTGTTCCAAAGGGGATCTCGGGACCGGATATACGTGACTTTAGACTAATTGCTGTATTGTCTACCCCGGCTAAGGCTGTCGAGTCAGCAATACAGCGTAGTATATTCTCACAAGTAGCGGCGTTTAGTATAAGGTTATGTTGGAGCGGGTACAAAATTATTTTATTTGTTATTTATTTTATTTATTCTTGGTGCTGTGGGCTACGAAGCGCTAAGAGTACGCCGAGAATTCGCGCTTGTGATGTACTTAATTAAATTGTTACATGGCAAGGACAGTGCATTCATTACATTCGGCAGTACTTCAGTACCTAAGCTTCAATGTATCTGATAAGGGTACCTTAGAAAGTGACGTCGTACGCCGTGACCGTGTGCCACAGCTAGGACTAACTTTCTGAAAAGGGTACATATGATTCGGTGTATGAATTTCGATAACAAAATAATTTAAATTCAATTCACAGTATTTTTTAATTCGTTCTAGTAAGTATTATCAATACAGTATATATTTTAAATTAAAAAAATAACATTACCTCATATCCTTTTAATATCGTAAAACATGATTTTAATTAAAAACTTTAATTTTTTTTTAAATAATTTATATTACAATTTCCACTCCTGCATTCGATAATGATGCTTTTAACTAAAAGTAGTAACTGAATAGTAGTAGCCGAGGTGGAACTGCCTGCTCCCAAAAGTTGCAGAGTTATGTAGAACTCGACCCACACCAGAATCTTTGCTATTCAAAGACTGGGAGATCCCAATAAATAGACACCCATTTATATATTAATAGTGGGTGCGTTGCCGGCCTTTGAGGGAGGAGTTCGCTCGATTTTTGAATTTCTGTTTTTATTCCCAAATAAACAGTGATATAATGCTCGTAATCATTTATAGAAATTACATGAGACATCTCGATAGGTACTGTAGTCGTCTCGAGTCCATAAATATCGAGAAACAATATGGATTAGATAAAATCTTTTGGAAAAAATCGGCTAATTGGACACGTCACTAAATCTTCAACATCTGAATCTTTGTTAGATGGTCTGTCAATTTCAAAGTGAATGCAACTTCTTTAAAATGTGTGAACATTTATCATCAATATTAATGATGTATTAACTCAATATTAGTGATGAATTAACTCAGAAACTAATGGACGAATTCTAAACATTCTTTTAATGTTTAAAAATAATACGTTTCACTGGGGAGGCCCTTCCTTTATTACTTTTTAATTTTCCTAAACTTATCTTTTGTTTCAGCATGACGAAGTAACATGAATGTCCTTTATAAATTCAAACGAGTTACTTCACTTTAAATCCCAAATTATTTTATAATTAATTATACAATATGACCGTAAGAAACGTCTTCAGTTGGCTTAGATCTTTTTAGAATAATTTGGATATTATAGAGAGTAGAGAGTTAGGTCTAATGATCTTGTCTCATGTGGTGGTTTTCCTGGTTTTGGAAAATGCACCTAATGTGAGAAAATTTTCGGTCAGTGACTTTTTTATGAGTTTCGTTGTGGGCTCAATAACAAAGCTATGATAGGCTGCGATTAGCATTTCTTAATGAAGCCCCATCTCGTACCACTAATTATAATTAGTGGTTTAACGAGTTTAAGCGTAGATTTAGCAATTTCAATGATGATCAGCGTGAGTGAGGTCCTTTAAGTCCGTTAACAGCGACTACTGACGTTAGCATCAGTGTTGTGCAACGCATGATAGAGGAAGATAAGATAGTGACCTATCAACAGATACGGGCAAGCCAAGCAAATTGGTACGAGTCAAGTTCAAAAATATTACACGAAAATTTAGGCGTCAAGAAGCTTTGGATTCCCCATACTTTAAACGACGATCAGAAACACCTTCGCATGGACTGGTGTCGCCAAATGTTAGATAAGTTCAACAGCTGTGACTCAAATGCTGTATTTGACATCGTCACAGGGGAAGAAAGCTGGCTGTATTAATACGAATCCGAAACCAAAAGACAATCAGCTCAGTGGGTGTTTCCTTTCGAGGATCGGTAAACTAAGGTAAAGGAAGGAAGAAGTCAAGGAAAACAGATGATTGTCTTATTCTTTGGTCGGAAAGGGCATTTCGTGACAATTGTGCTAGAAGATGGAGGACCAGTTGCTGCAGTATGTCAATCGCTGTTTGCCTGTTGTCTTGGAAAAAATTCGACAGCACTGCCTATGCAGCAGGATCCTCCTTCATCACGAAAATGCTTCAGCGCACTCCGCAAAACGGACTATTGAAAATTTGACTATGGCAGGTGTAGACATAAGATATGTAGAGACAAGATTGTCATCCGTTCTGCTATTTTGATTTTTTCCAAAGAACTAAAGATAAAGTTGGAGGTATTTGCTTTAGGAGCCCTAAAGATGCGGTGAAAGCGTACGAAAATGCCATAGAAGACACCTAAGGAAGAATGGCTCACTGCTTTTCTCAGTGGTTCACTCCTACACTTCACTTGAGGTTTTACAGCTTATAATAGATATTTCTAATAAATTGAACAATGAAAAGGAGGGCAACTTGCAGACTTATCGCTTTCGTGCGATCTCTACCAGGTAACCACTGTGATAAAAAAATGAAATCTATTAAATAAGGTAAGCAAGAAATGCAAATATCCATAATACTATATGTATGTATGTTTACTAATATAAAACTAAACTAAAAGAAGATACAATATGTATAATAATGTTTTTATTAATGGTTATTGTTAAACTATACACTATCATATATATATATATATATATATATATATATATATATATATATATATATATATATAGGAACGCATAAGTATCGCAAAACAACGAAGAAATGCTGCCAGCTTTATAGGTAGGTACTTTGCAATAGGGACCAAATTTCTTTTAATTTCTCTATTCATTAGGTTTTAATTATTATTATTACTATTTTATTATAAAATCTGGTTAATACTGTATTGTCGTTATTGTACTGTTTGTGTCGGAATTAAAAATGATTTAAAACACAGAAAAATATTAGTAATTTTGTTATATATATATATATATATATATATGCAAATTTTAATTACTATTTTGTTATGTCCTTGAAAAAAAACGAATATAAGCCGACATTAATTTGATTCATTTACATTTCACTTCAAGTTGTCACAACTATTGTGGAAAATTACAAAATGAAGATTCTTTTGTGTGAGTATACATATTGCACTTTTGGTAGATCATTTTAAAATCAATGTACAATTTAAAAATTATGTAACTCGAGCCAATTTTTATAATGAAATCTGAATTGAATTGAGATCTCTATGTCGTCCCTTTTTGATTATAGGCGAAATGTGAAAATTAAAAAATATTTTTTTTATTAATTTATCGATAAAACTTGAAACCCCAAACTTAAACAAATTTTTAATTACAGGTATCACATTTTTTTCGGTAATTGCGTTGTCTTTCGCTGCACCACCAGGAGTCCAACCCAGTGGTGGCGACGAGCTTAAAAATGCTAAGCCAGAAGAAACAAAAGTAATTGATGGAAAACCATTAGACACTGAAGATGAAGATGAAGACGAGGATAGTATGGAAGTAGCAGAATCTGATGCGGAAAACGATGCAGTTGAAGCAGATGATGTTAATCCAAAACCAGCAGAAGCTGGTGACAAGAAGAGGAAAAGGAAGAACAGGCATGGGGGCAAATAATTTGATTATTCAGTAAAGATTAAATAATCTTAATGTCTGATTATAATGTCATGAATAAATTAATAGCACAGATATTGTTTACAATCTTTTTTATCTTAAATGTATATAAGTAATTATAAAACTATTTAATACCCTGAAATACCTACTAAGTAATATTTTGACTATAACATTAGTTGTTATTTCCTGTTCTCTATAAACATGATTGGGGTTTTGTCACATCATGGTCAGATGCTTTTTTGACTAGTGTTAATTTTAGGTTCAAAGGTTAATTTAGTGTCTATGAGAACACATTAATCTTGTAAACCGGTTAAATGTGAAAAAAAGACGTTGGGGCGACTTGGCTTCGCGCCAGACAATCGGCTAATTGGACACGTCACTAATTCTTCAACATCTGAATCTTTGTTAGATGGTCTGTCAATTTCAAAGTGAATGCAACTTCTTTAAAATGTGTGAACATTTATAATCAATATAAATATTTTAAGAGAAAAGATGGTGACGAATTAACTCAGAAACTAATGGACGAATTCTAAACATTCTTTAATGTTTAAAAATAATACATTCCACTGGGTAGACCCTTCCTTTATTACTTTTTAAGAACCTAAACTTATCTTTTCAGCATGACGAAATAACATGAATGTCCTTTTGAAATTCAAACGAGTTACTTTACTTTAAATCCCATATTATTTTATAATTAATTTTCAATGTGACCTTCAGAAACGTTTTCAATTTATTTCTGAAAAAAATGATATTAACTCTAATCGCTTACTCGTTTCTAGAATCCTTCATGGTGAATTATAATAATTAAACTATAGATCTATTGTACTAGTTTAATTGGAATAACATAATATATTGGAAAGAGGTTAACAATATGGTATAACGAAATTAATGCCTAAAATGGAACTGTTATGTTAACGATATTTCTTCGATTTGCAACGAATAGAATGGGAATTCAAATTAACATGACCTTATTTACAAAAACACACACACAGAGTATTGCACTACTTTCAACACAATTTGAAGTGAAACTTCTTTATCGACGTATGGGAGAAATTTTGTAAGAAAACATCACGTTTTTCGGTTACGCGCCATGTTGCTTTTTTTATCAAAGTTTAGTATAGTGACGTAAAGAATATAATGTAATATATGATAATAATAACAACAATATATTAGTTTTGAAGTTTGGTTTGAAATAAAATTAACAATATATTAATTTGAAAGTGATAAAATAAAAAGACTTGTTCAAATTTAAGTGAATTTACAAGAAAAGTGAGAGTGATTATACATTTAGTTTTATAAATTCAACACGTATCAGCATGATTTTAATATTTATTTGAGGTTAACCTCACTTTTTGATTCTAAGTATCAGTGAATGTATATTAATCTGTTAAATTTATTAATAAATATGACAGAAAAAATTGTTTTTCTTAAGGCTTAAGGCCTTATCTACCCCATTTTCGTGAAGTTTCAAATAGTAGAAAAATGATATGTCGTAAAGAAGTTTCACTTTTTACTTGTGTACTCTGGTACACACACATATTTTTTTTAAATAAAAGTTTTAAATCTAAAACTCTGGTTACACGTGAAAATGAACCTTTTTTTTCATACAATGAAGTTCACAAAAAGAGTGCGACTTTACATGCGTTACAATCTAGCCTATACAATATTTATGACTAATATGATGTATAATTATGATGTATTGACTTTGGCAAGTCTATACATTTATGAGAATATTTTGTATGTGCGGAAAATTATAGATATATTTTAAAAGAATAGTAGCTTCCATAATTATAGTACACGTAATAAAGACAAAATTAGCGCACCAACTACAAGGCTGCATAAAACGAGTAATTCTTTCCAAAGCAATTGCATACGTTTTTTCAACAAAATCCCTATTTATATCAATAAATAAATTTAAATCGTACATTTACGTAAAACTGCTTGCTAAGGCCTATTATAATATAAATGCATACTTAAACGATCATAGTGCTTCGATATGAATTGCTTCAGTATAATTAGGGAACGCGACTGACTGCATTTTCAGACTATGGGGCGATCGTCGTCATCTACGATTTTTTTAAAAATGTAGTGGGAACAAACCGTGATTAATGTGGTATCAAATTATTTCAGTATAATTAGTATTATTACTATTGTCTTGTGTAGCCAAGTCCCCATTTCAAGGATCGTCATGCTCACTTAAATGTCATTGCTTGTGGCGGCGTCCATGCGTCGGGTTGTCTCTCTCCCTAAAATATGGCGAGGGGGTCGATGGCTGGCCATGCGTCATACTCGTGAACGGGTGCTACTTGTGGTGACTCGGTCGTACTTGAATTCGTGTATGCGGTGATATTAGTTTTTTCTTCTACGTATTTTCGTGTTGTTTTCACGGGTAAGTAAGTGCGTGCTCCTATTTCACCATGCCTCCTGCTGATAGAGGACAAATCTTTGTTTTTTATTTATTTTATTATTTTTTTGTATTACTCAATATGTCATATGGAACATGGTGTAGTGGTTGCAGCTCCTTACAAACATTGTGTAAAAAAAACTTGGCGATTAAAAAGAGTGGCGGAGAGTTTATTGTCAGTTCTTCTCTTCCGTTCTACGCCCTTGATTTGAGAACTGGCAGTAAATGTAAAATTAAATACATTTAATTTTTTTTGACGTTCATAAGTGTACATTATGTTACCTATATGAATAAATAAATTTTGACTTTGACTATGGCTAATGAGTGATATTGTGTTAACCTAATTTCCAACAATAATAAGGAATAGCTTAAACTAAGGGAATGTTCATAAACACTCTTAGTCTTCTATTTTGACACTATGTTCACGTGTCTGAGATACGGCACTTGCACTTATATTCACTACACTAGGTTTTTTAACTCATAAGGTTTAGTTCTCTTTTGGCGTCTTATACCTGTTGTGTCAAGAAGTTGGATTGCCTCAGCATTCACATGGCTATGTAGCCTGTTTAAGTGAGCTAAGGCAAACTGTTTCGCCGTATTTAAGACTGTATCCACATTGAGATCCTTGTGGATAGTTTTATTTTTAATGTTCCATGGTGTCATTATGTACAGTGTCTCGAAGAACCTTGTTCTGAAACCGTTGTATTAATTCTAAATTGCTGTTCGCTGTTCGGCCCCAAAATTGAATGTGTGCTTTCCATCACAATTTAGCATCTAGGGTTATTTCCAAGTATTTGGCGGTAATAGCATATAGGATTTTTGTATCTGTGATAAAAAATCGAAATACTCTCTAGAAATTCAGGTTCAGCTTTATTAGCCACTTAGTTGTCCAATCAGTGATAACATTAATGGCATTTTGTGTCATTTCAATGACTTTTGCATAATTGTCACTGGTAGACGTTATTGCAGCATCATTAGCAAATGTAGCTACAGTTCTGTTTTGGGGTTGTGGAATGTCACATGTGTACATGAGGTACAGGATCGGCACTAATACACTTCCTTGTGGTACCTTCGCATCTCACCCTAAACATTCGGTTTTCTATATAAGACTCCAGTATATTTGAAAATTGCCTATGTACATACTTATACAACTTATAAATCAAACATTCGTGCCAGACTTTGTCAAAAGCTGGTGCGACATCAAGAAATATAGTCATACAAACCTTTTTCTCCTCAAGTGCCTGCTCTGTGATGTTAGTAATCCTAAGCAGTTGATCAGTTGTCGAGTGTTTTTTTTCTAAATCCAAATTGATGGTTGGGTATAAGGTTTCTAATGTTGGCTTAGATCTTTTTAGAATAATTTAGATATTATAGGGAGTAGAGAGATAGGTCTAGATGAACTTGTCTCATGTGGTGGATTTCCTGGTTTTGGAAAATGCACCTAATGTGAGAAAGTTTTCGGTCAGTAATTTTGATTTTGAGTGCGATTAGCACTTCTTAATGAAGCCCCATCTCGTGCCACTATTTATAATTATTAGTTTATTGAGTTTACATTTAGAAATCTCAATGATGATCAGCGTGAGTGAGGTCCTTTAAGTCCGTTAACAGCGACTACTGAAGTTAGCATCAGTGTTGTGCAACGCATGATAGAGGAAGATAAGATAGTGACCTATCAACAGATACGGGCAAGCCAAGCAAATTGGTACGAGTCAAGTTCAAAAATATTACACGAAAATTTAGGCGTCAAGAAGCTTTGGATTCCCCATACTTTAAACGACGATCAGAAACACCTTCGCATGGACTGTTGTCGCCAAATGTTAGATAAGTTCAACGGCTGTGACTCAAATGCTGTATTTGACATCGTCACAGGGGAAGAAAGCTGGCTATATTAATACGAATCCGAAACCAAAAGACAATCAGCTCAGTGGGTGTTTCCTTTCGAGGATCGGTAAACTAAGGTAAAGGAAGGAAGAAGTCAAGGAAAACAGATGATTGTCTTATTCTTTGGTCGGAAAGGGCATTTCGTGACAATTGTGCTAGAAGATGGAGGACCAGTTGCTGCAGTATGTCAATCGCTGTTTGCCTGTTGTCTTGGAAAAAATTCGACAGCACTGCCTATGCAGCAGGATCCTCCTTCATCACGAAAATGCTTCAGCGCACTCCGCAAAACGGACTATTGAAAATTTGACTATGGCAGGTGTAGACATAAGATATGTAGAGACAAGATTGTCATCCGTTCTGCTATTTTGATTTTTTCCAAAGAACTAAAGATAAAGTTGGAGGTATTTGCTTTAGGAGCCCTAAAGATGCGGTGAAAGCGTACGAAAATGCCATAGAAGACACCTAAGGAAGAATGGCTCACTGCTTTTCTCAGTGGTTCACTCCTACACTTCACTTGAGGTTTTACAGCTTATAATAGATATTTCTAATAAATTGAACAATGAAAAGGAGGGCAACTTGCAGACTTATCGCTTTCGTGCGATCTCTACCAGGTAACCACTGTGATAAAAAAATGAAATCTATTAAATAAGGTAAGCAAGAAATGCAAATATCCATAATACTATATGTATGTATGTTTACTAATATAAAACTAAACTAAAAGAAGATACAATATGTATAATAATGTTTTTATTAATGGTTATTGTTAAACTATACACTATCATATATATATATATATATATATATATATATATATATATATATATATATATATATATATATATATATAGGAACGCATAAGTATCGCAAAACAACGAAGAAATGCTGCCAGCTTTATAGGTAGGTACTTTGCAATAGGGACCAAATTTCTTTTAATTTCTCTATTCATTAGGTTTTAATTATTATTATTACTATTTTATTATAAAATCTGGTTAATACTGTATTGTCGTTATTGTACTGTTTGTGTCGGAATTAAAAATGATTTAAAACACAGAAAAATATTAGTAATTTTGTTATATATATATATATATATATATATGCAAATTTTAATTACTATTTTGTTATGTCCTTGAAAAAAAACGAATATAAGCCGACATTAATTTGATTCATTTACATTTCACTTCAAGTTGTCACAACTATTGTGGAAAATTACAAAATGAAGATTCTTTTGTGTGAGTATACATATTGCACTTTTGGTAGATCATTTTAAAATCAATGTACAATTTAAAAATTATGTAACTCGAGCCAATTTTTATAATGAAATCTGAATTGAATTGAGATCTCTATGTCGTCCCTTTTTGATTATAGGCGAAATGTGAAAATTAAAAAATATTTTTTTTATTAATTTATCGATAAAACTTGAAACCCCAAACTTAAACAAATTTTTAATTACAGGTATCACATTTTTTTCGGTAATTGCGTTGTCTTTCGCTGCA
Organism: Pieris mannii; assembly: GCA_028984075.1. NCBI lineage: Eukaryota > Metazoa > Arthropoda > Insecta > Lepidoptera > Pieridae > Pieris > Pieris mannii. The sequence goes on along the minus strand of CM054795.1, from coordinate 9,794,611 downwards.
CCACCAGGAGTCCAACCCAGTGGTGGCGACGAGCTTAAAAATGCTAAGCCAGAAGAAACAAAAGTAATTGATGGAAAACCATTAGACACTGAAGATGAAGATGAAGACGAGGATAGTATGGAAGTAGCAGAATCTGATGCGGAAAACGATGCAGTTGAAGCAGATGATGTTAATCCAAAACCAGCAGAAGCTGGTGACAAGAAGAGGAAAAGGAAGAACAGGCATGGGGGCAAATAATTTGATTATTCAGTAAAGATTAAATAATCTTAATGTCTGATTATAATGTCATGAATAAATTAATAGCACAGATATTGTTTACAATCTTTTTTATCTTAAATGTATATAAGTAATTATAAAACTATTTAATACCCTGAAATACCTACTAAGTAATATTTTGACTATAACATTAGTTGTTATTTCCTGTTCTCTATAAACATGATTGGGGTTTTGTCACATCATGGTCAGATGCTTTTTTGACTAGTGTTAATTTTAGGTTCAAAGGTTAATTTAGTGTCTATGAGAACACATTAATCTTGTAAACCGGTTAAATGTGAAAAAAAGACGTTGGGGCGACTTGGCTTCGCGCCAGACAATCGGCTAATTGGACACGTCACTAATTCTTCAACATCTGAATCTTTGTTAGATGGTCTGTCAATTTCAAAGTGAATGCAACTTCTTTAAAATGTGTGAACATTTATAATCAATATAAATATTTTAAGAGAAAAGATGGTGACGAATTAACTCAGAAACTAATGGACGAATTCTAAACATTCTTTAATGTTTAAAAATAATACATTCCACTGGGTAGACCCTTCCTTTATTACTTTTTAAGAACCTAAACTTATCTTTTCAGCATGACGAAATAACATGAATGTCCTTTTGAAATTCAAACGAGTTACTTTACTTTAAATCCCATATTATTTTATAATTAATTTTCAATGTGACCTTCAGAAACGTTTTCAATTTATTTCTGAAAAAAATGATATTAACTCTAATCGCTTACTCGTTTCTAGAATCCTTCATGGTGAATTATAATAATTAAACTATAGATCTATTGTACTAGTTTAATTGGAATAACATAATATATTGGAAAGAGGTTAACAATATGGTATAACGAAATTAATGCCTAAAATGGAACTGTTATGTTAACGATATTTCTTCGATTTGCAACGAATAGAATGGGAATTCAAATTAACATGACCTTATTTACAAAAACACACACACAGAGTATTGCACTACTTTCAACACAATTTGAAGTGAAACTTCTTTATCGACGTATGGGAGAAATTTTGTAAGAAAACATCACGTTTTTCGGTTACGCGCCATGTTGCTTTTTTTATCAAAGTTTAGTATAGTGACGTAAAGAATATAATGTAATATATGATAATAATAACAACAATATATTAGTTTTGAAGTTTGGTTTGAAATAAAATTAACAATATATTAATTTGAAAGTGATAAAATAAAAAGACTTGTTCAAATTTAAGTGAATTTACAAGAAAAGTGAGAGTGATTATACATTTAGTTTTATAAATTCAACACGTATCAGCATGATTTTAATATTTATTTGAGGTTAACCTCACTTTTTGATTCTAAGTATCAGTGAATGTATATTAATCTGTTAAATTTATTAATAAATATGACAGAAAAAATTGTTTTTCTTAAGGCTTAAGGCCTTATCTACCCCATTTTCGTGAAGTTTCAAATAGTAGAAAAATGATATGTCGTAAAGAAGTTTCACTTTTTACTTGTGTACTCTGGTACACACACATATTTTTTTTAAATAAAAGTTTTAAATCTAAAACTCTGGTTACACGTGAAAATGAACCTTTTTTTTCATACAATGAAGTTCACAAAAAGAGTGCGACTTTACATGCGTTACAATCTAGCCTATACAATATTTATGACTAATATGATGTATAATTATGATGTATTGACTTTGGCAAGTCTATACATTTATGAGAATATTTTGTATGTGCGGAAAATTATAGATATATTTTAAAAGAATAGTAGCTTCCATAATTATAGTACACGTAATAAAGACAAAATTAGCGCACCAACTACAAGGCTGCATAAAACGAGTAATTCTTTCCAAAGCAATTGCATACGTTTTTTCAACAAAATCCCTATTTATATCAATAAATAAATTTAAATCGTACATTTACGTAAAACTGCTTGCTAAGGCCTATTATAATATAAATGCATACTTAAACGATCATAGTGCTTCGATATGAATTGCTTCAGTATAATTAGGGAACGCGACTGACTGCATTTTCAGACTATGGGGCGATCGTCGTCATCTACGATTTTTTTAAAAATGTAGTGGGAACAAACCGTGATTAATGTGGTATCAAATTATTTCAGTATAATTAGTATTATTACTATTGTCTTGTGTAGCCAAGTCCACATTTCAAGGATCGTCATGCTCACTTAAATGTCATTGCTTGTGGCGGCGTCCATGCGTCGGGTTGTCTCTCTCCCTAAAATATGGCGAGGGGGTCGATGGCTGGCCATGCGTCATACTCGTGAACGGGTGCTACTTGTGGTGACTCGGTCGTACTTGAATTCGTGTATGCGGTGATATTAGTTTTTTCTTCTACGTATTTTCGTGTTGTTTTCACGGGTAAGTAAGTGCGTGCTCCTATTTCACCATGCCTCCTGCTGATAGAGGACAAATCTTTGTTTTTTATTTATTTTATTATTTTTTTGTATTACTCAATATGTCATATGGAACATGGTGTAGTGGTTGCAGCTCCTTACAAACATTGTGTAAAAAAAACTTGGCGATTAAAAAGAGTGGCGGAGAGTTTATTGTCAGTTCTTCTCTTCCGTTCTACGCCCTTGATTTGAGAACTGGCAGTAAATGTAAAATTAAATACATTTAATTTTTTTTGACGTTCATAAGTGTACATTATGTTACCTATATGAATAAATAAATTTTGACTTTGACTATGGCTAATGAGTGATATTGTGTTAACCTAATTTCCAACAATAATAAGGAATAGCTTAAACTAAGGGAATGTTCATAAACACTCTTAGTCTTCTATTTTGACACTATGTTCACGTGTCTGAGATACGGCACTTGCACTTATATTCACTACACTAGGTTTTTTAACTCATAAGGTTTAGTTCTCTTTTGGCGTCTTATACCTGTTGTGTCAAGAAGTTGGATTGCCTCAGCATTCACATGGCTATGTAGCCTGTTTAAGTGAGCTAAGGCAAACTGTTTCGCCGTATTTAAGACTGTATCCACATTGAGATCCTTGTGGATAGTTTTATTTTTAATGTTCCATGGTGTCATTATGTACAGTGTCTCGAAGAACCTTGTTCTGAAACCGTTGTATTAATTCTAAATTGCTGTTCGCTGTTCGGCCCCAAAATTGAATGTGTGCTTTCCATCACAATTTAGCATCTAGGGTTATTTCCAAGTATTTGGCGGTAATAGCATATAGGATTTTTGTATCTGTGATAAAAAATCGAAATACTCTCTAGAAATTCAGGTTCAGCTTTATTAGCCACTTAGTTGTCCAATCAGTGATAACATTAATGGCATTTTGTGTCATTTCAATGACTTTTGCATAATTGTCACTGGTAGACGTTATTGCAGCATCATTAGCAAATGTAGCTACAGTTCTGTTTTGGGGTTGTGGAATGTCACATGTGTACATGAGGTACAGGATCGGCACTAATACACTTCCTTGTGGTACCTTCGCATCTCACCCTAAACATTCGGTTTTCTATATAAGACTCCAGTATATTTGAAAATTGCCTATGTACATACTTATACAACTTATAAATCAAACATTCGTGCCAGACTTTGTCAAAAGCTGGTGCGACATCAAGAAATATAGTCATACAAACCTTTTTCTCCTCAAGTGCCTGCTCTGTGATGTTAGTAATCCTAAGCAGTTGATCAGTTGTCGAGTGTTTTTTTTCTAAATCCAAATTGATGGTTGGGTATAAGGTTTCTAATGTTGGCTTAGATCTTTTTAGAATAATTTAGATATTATAGGGAGTAGAGAGATAGGTCTAGATGAACTTGTCTCATGTGGTGGATTTCCTGGTTTTGGAAAATGCACCTAATGTGAGAAAGTTTTCGGTCAGTAATTTTGATTTTGAGTGCGATTAGCACTTCTTAATGAAGCCCCATCTCGTGCCACTATTTATAATTATTAGTTTATTGAGTTTACATTTAGAAATCTCAATGATGATCAGCGTGAGTGAGGTCCTTTAAGTCCGTTAACAGCGACTACTGAAGTTAGCATCAGTGTTGTGCAACGCATGATAGAGGAAGATAAGATAGTGACCTATCAACAGATACGGGCAAGCCAAGCAAATTGGTACGAGTCAAGTTCAAAAATATTACACGAAAATTTAGGCGTCAAGAAGCTTTGGATTCCCCATACTTTAAACGACGATCAGAAACACCTTCGCATGGACTGTTGTCGCCAAATGTTAGATAAGTTCAACGGCTGTGACTCAAATGCTGTATTTGACATCGTCACAGGGGAAGAAAGCTGGCTATATTAATACGAATCCGAAACCAAAAGACAATCAGCTCAGTGGGTGTTTCCTTTCGAGGATCGGTAAACTAAGGTAAAGGAAGGAAGAAGTCAAGGAAAACAGATGATTGTCTTATTCTTTGGTCGGAAAGGGCATTTCGTGACAATTGTGCTAGAAGATGGAGGACCAGTTGCTGCAGTATGTCAATCGCTGTTTGCCTGTTGTCTTGGAAAAAATTCGACAGCACTGCCTATGCAGCAGGATCCTCCTTCATCACGAAAATGCTTCAGCGCACTCCGCAAAACGGACTATTGAAAATTTGACTATGGCAGGTGTAGACATAAGATATGTAGAGACAAGATTGTCATCCGTTCTGCTATTTTGATTTTTTCCAAAGAACTAAAGATAAAGTTGGAGGTATTTGCTTTAGGAGCCCTAAAGATGCGGTGAAAGCGTACGAAAATGCCATAGAAGACACCTAAGGAAGAATGGCTCACTGCTTTTCTCAGTGGTTCACTCCTACACTTCACTTGAGGTTTTACAGCTTATAATAGATATTTCTAATAAATTGAACAATGAAAAGGAGGGCAACTTGCAGACTTATCGCTTTCGTGCGATCTCTACCAGGTAACCACTGTGATAAAAAAATGAAATCTATTAAATAAGGTAAGCAAGAAATGCAAATATCCATAATACTATATGTATGTATGTTTACTAATATAAAACTAAACTAAAAGAAGATACAATATGTATAATAATGTTTTTATTAATGGTTATTGTTAAACTATACACTATTATATATATATATATATATATATATATATATATATATATATATATATATATATATAGGAACGCATAAGTATCGCAAAACAACGAAGAAATGCTGCCAGCTTTATAGGTAGGTACTTTGCAATAGGGACCAAATTTCTTTTAATTTCTCTATTCATTAGGTTTTAATTATTATTATTACTATTTTATTATAAAATCTGGTTAATACTGTATTGTCGTTATTGTACTGTTTGTGTCGGAATTAAAAATGATTTAAAACACAGAAAAATATTAGTAATTTTGTTATATATATATATATATATATATATGCAAATTTTAATTACTATTTTGTTATGTCCTTGAAAAAAAACGAATATAAGCCGACATTAATTTGATTCATTTACATTTCACTTCAAGTTGTCACAACTATTGTGGAAAATTACAAAATGAAGATTCTTTTGTGTGAGTATACATATTGCACTTTTGGTAGATCATTTTAAAATCAATGTACAATTTAAAAATTATGTAACTCGAGCCAATTTTTATAATGAAATCTGAATTGAATTGAGATCTCTATGTCGTCCCTTTTTGATTATAGGCGAAATGTGAAAATTAAAAAATATTTTTTTTATTAATTTATCGATAAAACTTGAAACCCCAAACTTAAACAAATTTTTAATTACAGGTATCACATTTTTTTCGGTAATTGCGTTGTCTTTCGCTGCACCACCAGGAGTCCAACCCAGTGGTGGCGACGAGCTTAAAAATGCTAAGCCAGAAGAAACAAAAGTAATTGATGGAAAACCATTAGACACTGAAGATGAAGATGAAGACGAGGATAGTATGGAAGTAGCAGAATCTGATGCGGAAAACGATGCAGTTGAAGCAGATGATGTTAATCCAAAACCAGCAGAAGCTGGTGACAAGAAGAGGAAAAGGAAGAACAGGCATGGGGGCAAATAATTTGATTATTCAGTAAAGATTAAATAATCTTAATGTCTGATTATAATGTCATGAATAAATTAATAGCACAGATATTGTTTACAATCTTTTTTATCTTAAATGTATATAAGTAATTATAAAACTATTTAATACCCTGAAATACCTACTAAGTAATATTTTGACTATAACATTAGTTGTTATTTCCTGTTCTCTATAAACATGATTGGGGTTTTGTCACATCATGGTCAGATGCTTTTTTGACTAGTGTTAATTTTAGGTTCAAAGGTTAATTTAGTGTCTATGAGAACACATTAATCTTGTAAACCGGTTAAATGTGAAAAAAAGACGTTGGGGCGACTTGGCTTCGCGCCAGACAATCGGCTAATTGGACACGTCACTAATTCTTCAACATCTGAATCTTTGTTAGATGGTCTGTCAATTTCAAAGTGAATGCAACTTCTTTAAAATGTGTGAACATTTATAATCAATATAAATATTTTAAGAGAAAAGATGGTGACGAATTAACTCAGAAACTAATGGACGAATTCTAAACATTCTTTAATGTTTAAAAATAATACATTCCACTGGGTAGACCCTTCCTTTATTACTTTTTAAGAACCTAAACTTATCTTTTCAGCATGACGAAATAACATGAATGTCCTTTTGAAATTCAAACGAGTTACTTTACTTTAAATCCCATATTATTTTATAATTAATTTTCAATGTGACCTTCAGAAACGTTTTCAATTTATTTCTGAAAAAAATGATATTAACTCTAATCGCTTACTCGTTTCTAGAATCCTTCATGGTGAATTATAATAATTAAACTATAGATCTATTGTACTAGTTTAATTGGAATAACATAATATATTGGAAAGAGGTTAACAATATGGTATAACGAAATTAATGCCTAAAATGGAACTGTTATGTTAACGATATTTCTTCGATTTGCAACGAATAGAATGGGAATTCAAATTAACATGACCTTATTTACAAAAACACACACACAGAGTATTGCACTACTTTCAACACAATTTGAAGTGAAACTTCTTTATCGACGTATGGGAGAAATTTTGTAAGAAAACATCACGTTTTTCGGTTACGCGCCATGTTGCTTTTTTTATCAAAGTTTAGTATAGTGACGTAAAGAATATAATGTAATATATGATAATAATAACAACAATATATTAGTTTTGAAGTTTGGTTTGAAATAAAATTAACAATATATTAATTTGAAAGTGATAAAATAAAAAGACTTGTTCAAATTTAAGTGAATTTACAAGAAAAGTGAGAGTGATTATACATTTAGTTTTATAAATTCAACACGTATCAGCATGATTTTAATATTTATTTGAGGTTAACCTCACTTTTTGATTCTAAGTATCAGTGAATGTATATTAATCTGTTAAATTTATTAATAAATATGACAGAAAAAATTGTTTTTCTTAAGGCTTAAGGCCTTATCTACCCCATTTTCGTGAAGTTTCAAATAGTAGAAAAATGATATGTCGTAAAGAAGTTTCACTTTTTACTTGTGTACTCTGGTACACACACATATTTTTTTTAAATAAAAGTTTTAAATCTAAAACTCTGGTTACACGTGAAAATGAACCTTTTTTTTCATACAATGAAGTTCACAAAAAGAGTGCGACTTTACATGCGTTACAATCTAGCCTATACAATATTTATGACTAATATGATGTATAATTATGATGTATTGACTTTGGCAAGTCTATACATTTATGAGAATATTTTGTATGTGCGGAAAATTATAGATATATTTTAAAAGAATAGTAGCTTCCATAATTATAGTACACGTAATAAAGACAAAATTAGCGCACCAACTACAAGGCTGCATAAAACGAGTAATTCTTTCCAAAGCAATTGCATACGTTTTTTCAACAAAATCCCTATTTATATCAATAAATAAATTTAAATCGTACATTTACGTAAAACTGCTTGCTAAGGCCTATTATAATATAAATGCATACTTAAACGATCATAGTGCTTCGATATGAATTGCTTCAGTATAATTAGGGAACGCGACTGACTGCATTTTCAGACTATGGGGCGATCGTCGTCATCTACGATTTTTTTAAAAATGTAGTGGGAACAAACCGTGATTAATGTGGTATCAAATTATTTCAGTATAATTAGTATTATTACTATTGTCTTGTGTAGCCAAGTCCACATTTCAAGGATCGTCATGCTCACTTAAATGTCATTGCTTGTGGCGGCGTCCATGCGTCGGGTTGTCTCTCTCCCTAAAATATGGCGAGGGGGTCGATGGCTGGCCATGCGTCATACTCGTGAACGGGTGCTACTTGTGGTGACTCGGTCGTACTTGAATTCGTGTATGCGGTGATATTAGTTTTTTCTTCTACGTATTTTCGTGTTGTTTTCACGGGTAAGTAAGTGCGTGCTCCTATTTCACCATGCCTCCTGCTGATAGAGGACAAATCTTTGTTTTTTATTTATTTTATTATTTTTTTGTATTACTCAATATGTCATATGGAACATGGTGTAGTGGTTGCAGCTCCTTACAAACATTGTGTAAAAAAAACTTGGCGATTAAAAAGAGTGGCGGAGAGTTTATTGTCAGTTCTTCTCTTCCGTTCTACGCCCTTGATTTGAGAACTGGCAGTAAATGTAAAATTAAATACATTTAATTTTTTTTGACGTTCATAAGTGTACATTATGTTACCTATATGAATAAATAAATTTTGACTTTGACTATGGCTAATGAGTGATATTGTGTTAACCTAATTTCCAACAATAATAAGGAATAGCTTAAACTAAGGGAATGTTCATAAACACTCTTAGTCTTCTATTTTGACACTATGTTCACGTGTCTGAGATACGGCACTTGCACTTATATTCACTACACTAGGTTTTTTAACTCATAAGGTTTAGTTCTCTTTTGGCGTCTTATACCTGTTGTGTCAAGAAGTTGGATTGCCTCAGCATTCACATGGCTATGTAGCCTGTTTAAGTGAGCTAAGGCAAACTGTTTCGCCGTATTTAAGACTGTATCCACATTGAGATCCTTGTGGATAGTTTTATTTTTAATGTTCCATGGTGTCATTATGTACAGTGTCTCGAAGAACCTTGTTCTGAAACCGTTGTATTAATTCTAAATTGCTGTTCGCTGTTCGGCCCCAAAATTGAATGTGTGCTTTCCATCACAATTTAGCATCTAGGGTTATTTCCAAGTATTTGGCGGTAATAGCATATAGGATTTTTGTATCTGTGATAAAAAATCGAAATACTCTCTAGAAATTCAGGTTCAGCTTTATTAGCCACTTAGTTGTCCAATCAGTGATAACATTAATGGCATTTTGTGTCATTTCAATGACTTTTGCATAATTGTCACTGGTAGACGTTATTGCAGCATCATTAGCAAATGTAGCTACAGTTCTGTTTTGGGGTTGTGGAATGTCACATGTGTACATGAGGTACAGGATCGGCACTAATACACTTCCTTGTGGTACCTTCGCATCTCACCCTAAACATTCGGTTTTCTATATAAGACTCCAGTATATTTGAAAATTGCCTATGTACATACTTATACAACTTATAAATCAAACATTCGTGCCAGACTTTGTCAAAAGCTGGTGCGACATCAAGAAATATAGTCATACAAACCTTTTTCTCCTCAAGTGCCTGCTCTGTGATGTTAGTAATCCTAAGCAGTTGATCAGTTGTCGAGTGTTTTTTTTCTAAATCCAAATTGATGGTTGGGTATAAGGTTTCTAATGTTGGCTTAGATCTTTTTAGAATAATTTAGATATTATAGGGAGTAGAGAGATAGGTCTAGATGAACTTGTCTCATGTGGTGGATTTCCTGGTTTTGGAAAATGCACCTAATGTGAGAAAGTTTTCGGTCAGTAATTTTGATTTTGAGTGCGATTAGCACTTCTTAATGAAGCCCCATCTCGTGCCACTATTTATAATTATTAGTTTATTGAGTTTACATTTAGAAATCTCAATGATGATCAGCGTGAGTGAGGTCCTTTAAGTCCGTTAACAGCGACTACTGAAGTTAGCATCAGTGTTGTGCAACGCATGATAGAGGAAGATAAGATAGTGACCTATCAACAGATACGGGCAAGCCAAGCAAATTGGTACGAGTCAAGTTCAAAAATATTACACGAAAATTTAGGCGTCAAGAAGCTTTGGATTCCCCATACTTTAAACGACGATCAGAAACACCTTCGCATGGACTGTTGTCGCCAAATGTTAGATAAGTTCAACGGCTGTGACTCAAATGCTGTATTTGACATCGTCACAGGGGAAGAAAGCTGGCTATATTAATACGAATCCGAAACCAAAAGACAATCAGCTCAGTGGGTGTTTCCTTTCGAGGATCGGTAAACTAAGGTAAAGGAAGGAAGAAGTCAAGGAAAACAGATGATTGTCTTATTCTTTGGTCGGAAAGGGCATTTCGTGACAATTGTGCTAGAAGATGGAGGACCAGTTGCTGCAGTATGTCAATCGCTGTTTGCCTGTTGTCTTGGAAAAAATTCGACAGCACTGCCTATGCAGCAGGATCCTCCTTCATCACGAAAATGCTTCAGCGCACTCCGCAAAACGGACTATTGAAAATTTGACTATGGCAGGTGTAGACATAAGATATGTAGAGACAAGATTGTCATCCGTTCTGCTATTTTGATTTTTTCCAAAGAACTAAAGATAAAGTTGGAGGTATTTGCTTTAGGAGCCCTAAAGATGCGGTGAAAGCGTACGAAAATGCCATAGAAGACACCTAAGGAAGAATGGCTCACTGCTTTTCTCAGTGGTTCACTCCTACACTTCACTTGAGGTTTTACAGCTTATAATAGATATTTCTAATAAATTGAACAATGAAAAGGAGGGCAACTTGCAGACTTATCGCTTTCGTGCGATCTCTACCAGGTAACCACTGTGATAAAAAAATGAAATCTATTAAATAAGGTAAGCAAGAAATGCAAATATCCATAATACTATATGTATGTATGTTTACTAATATAAAACTAAACTAAAAGAAGATACAATATGTATAATAATGTTTTTATTAATGGTTATTGTTAAACTATACACTATCATATATATATATATATATATATATATATATATATATATATATATATATATATAGGAACGCATAAGTATCGCAAAACAACGAAGAAATGCTGCCAGCTTTATAGGTAGGTACTTTGCAATAGGGACCAAATTTCTTTTAATTTCTCTATTCATTAGGTTTTAATTATTATTATTACTATTTTATTATAAAATCTGGTTAATACTGTATTGTCGTTATTGTACTGTTTGTGTCGGAATTAAAAATGATTTAAAACACAGAAAAATATTAGTAATTTTGTTATATATATATATATATATATATATGCAAATTTTAATTACTATTTTGTTATGTCCTTGAAAAAAAACGAATATAAGCCGACATTAATTTGATTCATTTACATTTCACTTCAAGTTGTCACAACTATTGTGGAAAATTACAAAATGAAGATTCTTTTGTGTGAGTATACATATTGCACTTTTGGTAGATCATTTTAAAATCAATGTACAATTTAAAAATTATGTAACTCGAGCCAATTTTTATAATGAAATCTGAATTGAATTGAGATCTCTATGTCGTCCCTTTTTGATTATAGGCGAAATGTGAAAATTAAAAAATATTTTTTTTATTAATTTATCGATAAAACTTGAAACCCCAAACTTAAACAAATTTTTAATTACAGGTATCACATTTTTTTCGGTAATTGCGTTGTCTTTCGCTGCACCACCAGGAGTCCAACCCAGTGGTGGCGACGAGCTTAAAAATGCTAAGCCAGAAGAAACAAAAGTAATTGATGGAAAACCATTAGACACTGAAGATGAAGATGAAGACGAGGATAGTATGGAAGTAGCAGAATCTGATGCGGAAAACGATGCAGTTGAAGCAGATGATGTTAATCCAAAACCAGCAGAAGCTGGTGACAAGAAGAGGAAAAGGAAGAACAGGCATGGGGGCAAATAATTTGATTATTCAGTAAAGATTAAATAATCTTAATGTCTGATTATAATGTCATGAATAAATTAATAGCACAGATATTGTTTACAATCTTTTTTATCTTAAATGTATATAAGTAATTATAAAACTATTTAATACCCTGAAATACCTACTAAGTAATATTTTGACTATAACATTAGTTGTTATTTCCTGTTCTCTATAAACATGATTGGGGTTTTGTCACATCATGGTCAGATGCTTTTTTGACTAGTGTTAATTTTAGGTTCAAAGGTTAATTTAGTGTCTATGAGAACACATTAATCTTGTAAACCGGTTAAATGTGAAAAAAAGACGTTGGGGCGACTTGGCTTCGCGCCAGACAATCGGCTAATTGGACACGTCACTAATTCTTCAACATCTGAATCTTTGTTAGATGGTCTGTCAATTTCAAAGTGAATGCAACTTCTTTAAAATGTGTGAACATTTATAATCAATATAAATATTTTAAGAGAAAAGATGGTGACGAATTAACTCAGAAACTAATGGACGAATTCTAAACATTCTTTAATGTTTAAAAATAATACATTCCACTGGGTAGACCCTTCCTTTATTACTTTTTAAGAACCTAAACTTATCTTTTCAGCATGACGAAATAACATGAATGTCCTTTTGAAATTCAAACGAGTTACTTTACTTTAAATCCCATATTATTTTATAATTAATTTTCAATGTGACCTTCAGAAACGTTTTCAATTTATTTCTGAAAAAAATGATATTAACTCTAATCGCTTACTCGTTTCTAGAATCCTTCATGGTGAATTATAATAATTAAACTATAGATCTATTGTACTAGTTTAATTGGAATAACATAATATATTGGAAAGAGGTTAACAATATGGTATAACGAAATTAATGCCTAAAATGGAACTGTTATGTTAACGATATTTCTTCGATTTGCAACGAATAGAATGGGAATTCAAATTAACATGACCTTATTTACAAAAACACACACACAGAGTATTGCACTACTTTCAACACAATTTGAAGTGAAACTTCTTTATCGACGTATGGGAGAAATTTTGTAAGAAAACATCACGTTTTTCGGTTACGCGCCATGTTGCTTTTTTTATCAAAGTTTAGTATAGTGACGTAAAGAATATAATGTAATATATGATAATAATAACAACAATATATTAGTTTTGAAGTTTGGTTTGAAATAAAATTAACAATATATTAATTTGAAAGTGATAAAATAAAAAGACTTGTTCAAATTTAAGTGAATTTACAAGAAAAGTGAGAGTGATTATACATTTAGTTTTATAAATTCAACACGTATCAGCATGATTTTAATATTTATTTGAGGTTAACCTCACTTTTTGATTCTAAGTATCAGTGAATGTATATTAATCTGTTAAATTTATTAATAAATATGACAGAAAAAATTGTTTTTCTTAAGGCTTAAGGCCTTATCTACCCCATTTTCGTGAAGTTTCAAATAGTAGAAAAATGATATGTCGTAAAGAAGTTTCACTTTTTACTTGTGTACTCTGGTACACACACATATTTTTTTTAAATAAAAGTTTTAAATCTAAAACTCTGGTTACACGTGAAAATGAACCTTTTTTTTCATACAATGAAGTTCACAAAAAGAGTGCGACTTTACATGCGTTACAATCTAGCCTATACAATATTTATGACTAATATGATGTATAATTATGATGTATTGACTTTGGCAAGTCTATACATTTATGAGAATATTTTGTATGTGCGGAAAATTATAGATATATTTTAAAAGAATAGTAGCTTCCATAATTATAGTACACGTAATAAAGACAAAATTAGCGCACCAACTACAAGGCTGCATAAAACGAGTAATTCTTTCCAAAGCAATTGCATACGTTTTTTCAACAAAATCCCTATTTATATCAATAAATAAATTTAAATCGTACATTTACGTAAAACTGCTTGCTAAGGCCTATTATAATATAAATGCATACTTAAACGATCATAGTGCTTCGATATGAATTGCTTCAGTATAATTAGGGAACGCGACTGACTGCATTTTCAGACTATGGGGCGATCGTCGTCATCTACGATTTTTTTAAAAATGTAGTGGGAACAAACCGTGATTAATGTGGTATCAAATTATTTCAGTATAATTAGTATTATTACTATTGTCTTGTGTAGCCAAGTCCACATTTCAAGGATCGTCATGCTCACTTAAATGTCATTGCTTGTGGCGGCGTCCATGCGTCGGGTTGTCTCTCTCCCTAAAATATGGCGAGGGGGTCGATGGCTGGCCATGCGTCATACTCGTGAACGGGTGCTACTTGTGGTGACTCGGTCGTACTTGAATTCGTGTATGCGGTGATATTAGTTTTTTCTTCTACGTATTTTCGTGTTGTTTTCACGGGTAAGTAAGTGCGTGCTCCTATTTCACCATGCCTCCTGCTGATAGAGGACAAATCTTTGTTTTTTATTTATTTTATTATTTTTTTGTATTACTCAATATGTCATATGGAACATGGTGTAGTGGTTGCAGCTCCTTACAAACATTGTGTAAAAAAAACTTGGCGATTAAAAAGAGTGGCGGAGAGTTTATTGTCAGTTCTTCTCTTCCGTTCTACGCCCTTGATTTGAGAACTGGCAGTAAATGTAAAATTAAATACATTTAATTTTTTTTGACGTTCATAAGTGTACATTATGTTACCTATATGAATAAATAAATTTTGACTTTGACTATGGCTAATGAGTGATATTGTGTTAACCTAATTTCCAACAATAATAAGGAATAGCTTAAACTAAGGGAATGTTCATAAACACTCTTAGTCTTCTATTTTGACACTATGTTCACGTGTCTGAGATACGGCACTTTTACTTATATTCACTACACTAGGTTTTTTAACTCATAAGGTTTAGTTCTCTTTTGGCGTCTTATACCTGTTGTGTCAAGAAGTTGGATTGCCTCAGCATTCACATGGCTATGTAGCCTGTTTAAGTGAGCTAAGGCAAACTGTTTCGCCGTATTTAAGACTGTATCCACATTGAGATCCTTGTGGATAGTTTTATTTTTAATGTTCCATGGTGTCATTATGTACAGTGTCTCGAAGAACCTTGTTCTGAAACCGTTGTATTAATTCTAAATTGCTGTTCGCTGTTCGGCCCCAAAATTGAATGTGTGCTTTCCATCACAATTTAGCATCTAGGGTTATTTCCAAGTATTTGGCGGTAATAGCATATAGGATTTTTGTATCTGTGATAAAAAATCGAAATACTCTCTAGAAATTCAGGTTCAGCTTTATTAGCCACTTAGTTGTCCAATCAGTGATAACATTAATGGCATTTTGTGTCATTTCAATGACTTTTGCATAATTGTCACTGGTAGACGTTATTGCAGCATCATTAGCAAATGTAGCTACAGTTCTGTTTTGGGGTTGTGGAATGTCACATGTGTACATGAGGTACAGGATCGGCACTAATACACTTCCTTGTGGTACCTTCGCATCTCACCCTAAACATTCGGTTTTCTATATAAGACTCCAGTATATTTGAAAATTGCCTATGTACATACTTATACAACTTATAAATCAAACATTCGTGCCAGACTTTGTCAAAAGCTGGTGCGACATCAAGAAATATAGTCATACAAACCTTTTTCTCCTCAAGTGCCTGCTCTGTGATGTTAGTAATCCTAAGCAGTTGATCAGTTGTCGAGTGTTTTTTTTCTAAATCCAAATTGATGGTTGGGTATAAGGTTTCTAATGTTGGCTTAGATCTTTTTAGAATAATTTAGATATTATAGGGAGTAGAGAGATAGGTCTAGATGAACTTGTCTCATGTGGTGGATTTCCTGGTTTTGGAAAATGCACCTAATGTGAGAAAGTTTTCGGTCAGTAATTTTGATTTTGAGTGCGATTAGCACTTCTTAATGAAGCCCCATCTCGTGCCACTATTTATAATTATTAGTTTATTGAGTTTACATTTAGAAATCTCAATGATGATCAGCGTGAGTGAGGTCCTTTAAGTCCGTTAACAGCGACTACTGAAGTTAGCATCAGTGTTGTGCAACGCATGATAGAGGAAGATAAGATAGTGACCTATCAACAGATACGGGCAAGCCAAGCAAATTGGTACGAGTCAAGTTCAAAAATATTACACGAAAATTTAGGCGTCAAGAAGCTTTGGATTCCCCATACTTTAAACGACGATCAGAAACACCTTCGCATGGACTGTTGTCGCCAAATGTTAGATAAGTTCAACGGCTGTGACTCAAATGCTGTATTTGACATCGTCACAGGGGAAGAAAGCTGGCTATATTAATACGAATCCGAAACCAAAAGACAATCAGCTCAGTGGGTGTTTCCTTTCGAGGATCGGTAAACTAAGGTAAAGGAAGGAAGAAGTCAAGGAAAACAGATGATTGTCTTATTCTTTGGTCGGAAAGGGCATTTCGTGACAATTGTGCTAGAAGATGGAGGACCAGTTGCTGCAGTATGTCAATCGCTGTTTGCCTGTTGTCTTGGAAAAAATTCGACAGCACTGCCTATGCAGCAGGATCCTCCTTCATCACGAAAATGCTTCAGCGCACTCCGCAAAACGGACTATTGAAAATTTGACTATGGCAGGTGTAGACATAAGATATGTAGAGACAAGATTGTCATCCGTTCTGCTATTTTGATTTTTTCCAAAGAACTAAAGATAAAGTTGGAGGTATTTGCTTTAGGAGCCCTAAAGATGCGGTGAAAGCGTACGAAAATGCCATAGAAGACACCTAAGGAAGAATGGCTCACTGCTTTTCTCAGTGGTTCACTCCTACACTTCACTTGAGGTTTTACAGCTTATAATAGATATTTCTAATAAATTGAACAATGAAAAGGAGGGCAACTTGCAGACTTATCGCTTTCGTGCGATCTCTACCAGGTAACCACTGTGATAAAAAAATGAAATCTATTAAATAAGGTAAGCAAGAAATGCAAATATCCATAATACTATATGTATGTATGTTTACTAATATAAAACTAAACTAAAAGAAGATACAATATGTATAATAATGTTTTTATTAATGGTTATTGTTAAACTATACACTATCATATATATATATATATATATATATATATATATATATATATATATATATATATAGGAACGCATAAGTATCGCAAAACAACGAAGAAATGCTGCCAGCTTTATAGGTAGGTACTTTGCAATAGGGACCAAATTTCTTTTAATTTCTCTATTCATTAGGTTTTAATTATTATTATTACTATTTTATTATAAAATCTGGTTAATACTGTATTGTCGTTATTGTACTGTTTGTGTCGGAATTAAAAATGATTTAAAACACAGAAAAATATTAGTAATTTTGTTATATATATATATATATATATATATGCAAATTTTAATTACTATTTTGTTATGTCCTTGAAAAAAAACGAATATAAGCCGACATTAATTTGATTCATTTACATTTCACTTCAAGTTGTCACAACTATTGTGGAAAATTACAAAATGAAGATTCTTTTGTGTGAGTATACATATTGCACTTTTGGTAGATCATTTTAAAATCAATGTACAATTTAAAAATTATGTAACTCGAGTCAATTTTTATAATGAAATCTGAATTGAATTGAGATCTCTATGTCGTCCCTTTTTGATTATAGGCGAAATGTGAAAATTAAAAAATATATTTTTTTATTAATTTATCGATAAAACTTGAAACCCCAAACTTAAACAAATTTTTAATTACAGGTATCACATTTTTTTCGGTAATTGCGTTGTCTTTCGCTGCACCACCAGGAGTCCAACCCAGTGGTGGCGACGAGCTTAAAAATGCTAAGCCAGAAGAAACAAAAGTAATTGATGGAAAACCATTAGACACTGAAGATGAAGATGAAGACGAGGATAGTACGGAAGTAGCAGAATCTGATGCGGAAAACGATGCAGTTGAAGCAGATGATGTTAATCCAAAACCAGCAGAAGCTGGTGACAAGAAGAGGAAAAGGAAGAACAGGCATGGGGGCTAATAATTTGATTATTCAGTAAAGATTAAATAATCTTAATGTCTGATTATAATGTCATTAATAAATTAATAGCACAGATATTGTTTCCAAATTTTTTTATATAATATAATTATATTACTATTTAATACCCTTAAATACATACCAAGTAATATTTTGACATTAACCTTTTGTTGTTTTTTCCTGTTCACTATAAACAGGATTGGGATTTTGTCACATCATGGTCAAATGCTTTTTTGACTACTGTTAATTTTTCATTCAAAGGGTAATTTAGTGTCTATGAGAGCACATCAATCTTGTAAACCGGTATGATGATGATTTGTAATCTAATAGTCAAGTAGGTGATAACCCTTTTGTGATGATATTTTCTTTCAACGTTCGAGATAATATTATGTTTATAGAACTTTATTTCTCATTACAATGAAAAAAAAATACATGAGAAACTTAATATTAATTTATTATATATACGAGCGAGATACACGTCGCCATAAGCCGTCTTAATTTTAGTCAACTGTGTTCATTCTAACATGCATCTTTACTGCCTTTTTGAATTTGTCAAACACTCCAATATTGCGAATTTGAGATGGTAATTGATTAAATAATTGCACACCCTCATACCTAATAGATTTCTTCAAACAATTTGTACGCGGCACTGTTCCAATAGTTACCCAAGTGATAAATAAATGTGGTTTTCTGGTCGAAATAAATAAAAATGTCATTAATTTAGTCTTCAGTTATCGATTAATTATTAATTGCTTTAATTTCTTTAATTATTAATTATTCTTTAACTACGAGGATCTAAACTACGTATTGATTTGATACGGTTATTGAATAGATAATATTCTATGAAATATAGTATGTAATATATTTTTATTAATATAATACTTATACCGGCTGGGTAAATTACCTTTAATTTTGATCAATATAACCGTTTTCTTGTTCTAAAAGCGGCGGAGGCTGCATATGTCCCGCTGTTTTCGACCCCGTATGTGAGGTCGATCGGACGACGTACGGCAACAGAGGAAAAACATTTGCTCAATTCTACATTATGTAACACAGAAGGATAAAGACGCATGAAAGGTTTTTTGCGGCTATTTGATACCTTCTTCGTTCCTTGCGTCTTTGTTGCAAGCGTTACATGGGATTAGGTTAGGTTAGACCTTAAATCCTTTAGAAGCCCTCAGACCCCACTTCAACATTGGGTAAGGAGGCGCTGGGGCCAGCTCAGCTATCGTCTTGTACAGATGCTGTCACGGACACGGATGTTTCGGTAGTTATCTGCACAGAGTAGTAGGATGTGAGGAGGCACCAACCTGCCACCACTGTGTCGCAGACAGCCGGGATAACGCCCTGCATACGCTGAGGGACTGCCCAGCATGGGAGGTGGAAAGGAGACCGTTGTTAGATGCACTCCAGGGCGAGGATGCAAGACTACCCAATGTATTTAAAGCTTTATTAAGCGCGGGAAATGACGGCCCGTAGAAAATCTTTTACAATTTCTGCGAGGCAGCTTTGTTCCGATGCCCATCCGTGACGGCGAAGTAAACCGCAGGCCCGTCGCGTAAACGCGCTCACTAAATCCTCGCCACCTAAAAAGTGCCTCAGCGGGGAGCAGGGGTCCATGCGTTTAAAAGAAGGGATGATGACCCATCCCTGCAAGTCAGCCCGATGTCCCCTAGCTATTTGTGAAAACGTATGGCCCGGTCTGAGAAAGATGCTTGCTGTGTCAAGTAAAACCAACAATGAGCGTGAAGAGGCGGACGCAACCGCCGCAAATTCAAAATCATTTATTCATAAAGGTAACAATGTATACTTATGAACGTTAAAAATTCCGTTATACGTAAGAGAAAAACTGGCAATAAACTCTCCGCCACTGTCAAGTTTTGGTTTTACATAACGTTTGTAAAGAACTGAAAGCATTACACAATTACACATGACATCTTAAGTAAATTATAATAATAAAATAAATTAAAAACAAAGATTTGTTCTCTATCAACAGGAGGCATGGTGAAATAGGATCACTCACTCACATTCTCTTCACAAGTAACACCCTTTCACGAGTATGACGCATGGCCAGCCATTGGCCCCCTCGCCATATTTCAGGGAGAGAGACAACCTGACGCATGGACGCCGCCACGATCAACGAGTAAGACGATCCTTTAAATGTGAACTTGGCTAAATAAGAAAATAATAACAAAATTAGTATTATTACAGAAACAATTTAATTCCACATGGATCACGGTTTGTTCCCACTTTACATTAAAACAGTCGTGGTTGTTCATGATCGCCCTCGAGTCTGGAAATGCAGCCGAGAGATTCAGTCACATTACCTATTTATACTGGAGCAATTCATATATTCATATTATACATATACATATTATATATATATATATATATAGTCGTTTAAATATTATTTTGTTTTATAATAGGCCTTAGCGAGCAACTGCTGAGCTAGGGTCAATTACAGCCACGGCACATACGCAATACACACCTGACCCCACGTGACTAGTTAAAACAATTGTAAATCCTGTATGTTTTTGTGTTTAAATTAAATATAATTTAAAACTAATAAAAATATATTAGTATTTTTATTATGTATGCTAATTTTAATTGCTATTTTGAAATAACCTTGAAGAAAACGAATATAAGGAAACATTAATTTGTAACATTTACACTTGAATTCAAGTTGTAACAACTATTGTAGCAAATTTCAAAATGAAGATTATTCTATGTGAGTATAGATTCTGCACTTTAGGTAGTTTGTTTTCAAATCGATAAATAAATTAAAATTAAGTTACTTAACACTAGAAAGACGGGAGCAGTCATTTGACTGTCAATTTGAATTTAAATGTTGAATAATTCACAAAACATTTGACTTAACGTATTGAAACTTTGTGACTTTTATTAATATTAGTAGTTAAATGAAAATAACTCACATCGCTTTTGTTTATTATTTAGAATCTTGATATACCGACAAAGACGGCGGCAGTCATTTGACGGCTGAGATCCGATAAGTGTTTATAAGCTTCAAGTTTAAGTTTTTATAAGTTTCTGAG
This sequence comes from Pieris mannii, assembly GCA_028984075.1. Lineage (NCBI taxonomy): Eukaryota > Metazoa > Arthropoda > Insecta > Lepidoptera > Pieridae > Pieris > Pieris mannii. The sequence goes on along the minus strand of CM054795.1, from coordinate 9,773,330 downwards.
CTTCAAGGTCTTATCACCTCTACCGACGGTACGTCGTGGTCACTTCAAGTGGAGTCAACTCAAAGTGGTCGCAATAACTAAGCAAGCAGGGCCTACCTCATATGCAAGAAGACATTTCACGGGAAATGTATCAGATTCGTGGAGGCTTGTGATTCTATATCCAATCTATATTGAGACATATTCAGAAATGTACTCAAGAAGAAGCTAATAGACAACTAGTACACAACAATTGGATACTAACTTTGGAACAGCTGGAAAGGTTTTTCGCTATTTGCTATGCTCGAGGTGCCTACGGTGCTAAAAAATCTTCCAGTAAATGAGCTATGGAGTAAAACTTGAGGAATAATTTTTTTTTGAAAAGTTATGCCTCGTGATAGATACAAAGAAATTATGAAGTTTTTGCGATTTGATCACAGATCTGAAAGAAGTTCACGACTTCAACAAGACAAATTTGCACTAATATCAGACGTTTGGAAGAAATTTATTGAGAACTGCTTATCTTGCTACAAGCCAGGAGAAAATATTACAGTAGACGAACAACTGTTTTCTATTAAGGTTAGATGCAGGTTTCTTCAATACATTGCTAACAAGCCTGATAAGTTTGGAATACAATTTTGGCTTTGTGTCTATGTGGATTCAAAGTTTGTGCTCAACGGCTTTCCTTATTTAGGAAAGGATGAAAGCAGGCCACAAAACCAAAGCCTTGGTGAATCCGTTGTTATGCGTCTCGTGGAACCTTTTGCAAATACTGGCCGAAATATAACTACTGACAACTTCTTTACATCTATACGCTTGGCAAATAACTTGCTCGCAAACACACTACGATTGTAGGAACTATGAATAAGACACGACGAGAGATTCCACCTTACGTCAAATCACTTCATATGACTTTGAAACAAAAATCCTGAAATCTGATAGATGTACACTCACAATTTATCAAAGAAACGAAAAAAGAACGTGTTATTGCTTAGCACGTTACATAACAATGTTGAAATAGACTCCAATCACCCTAATAAAAAGCCAGAAACTGTGACTTTTTACAATGCTACCAAGTACGGCGTGGATGTGGCTGACCAGATGGCAAAAAATCATAGTGTCAAAGCGGCATCACGAAGGTGGCCCGTACAGGTTTATTTCAATTCTTCTCGATCTTCTCAAAATCCGGAAACGGTACATGTACAAAAGTGCAAAAATAAAACTAATAAAGTCTGCGACACTTGTAAAAAGCCACTTTGCGGCTCCTGTAATGTACTTAAACAAAATGTTAAAATGTAAAATATGTGTATAAATATTATAATCATACATCAAACCATGTTTTATTACTATAGTTACCATTTTTAACAGCTAAAATAATAAAGAAAGATTTAATATATTGGAGGAGTCGAGATTTTCCCGTCTTTCTTCTAGTGTTAAAGAGTCAAATTTTAATATTAAATCTGGATCGAATCTTTATATCCCTATTCGATTACCTAATGGCGGACTGTGATTCAAATAAAAATTTTTTTTTTATTATTTTCCGGTGAAACGCGAGAAAGACCTAACCTAAACCAGTATTTAATTTCAGGTATCACAATTTTTTCATTAATGGCGTTGTCGATCGCTGCACCTCCAAGACCCTTTGTCTCTGATGGGGAAAACCTAAAAAGGGCTAAGCCAAAAGAAGCAGAAGCAATTGATGCAGAGCCATTAGAAGCAAATGCGGCCAAGAAAGCAGATGATGTGGACCTGGAACCAGCAGAGGCTGATAAGGTTGATCCGGAACCAGCAGAAGCTGATAAGGTTGATCCAGAACCAGCAGAAGCTGATCAGGTTGACCCGGAACCAGCAGAAGCTGATAAGGTTGATCCGGAACCAGCAGAAGCTGATAAGGTTGATCCAGAACCAGCAGAAGCTGATAAGGTTGATCCGGAACCAGCAGAGGCTGATAAGGTTGATCCGGAACCAGCAGAAGCTGATAAGGTTGATCCGGAACCAGCAGAAGCTGATAAGGTTGATCCAGAACCAGCAGAAGCTGATAAGGTTGATCCAGAACCAGCAGAGACTGATAAGGTTGATCCGGAACCAGCAGAGGCTGATAAGGTTGATCCGGAACCAGCAGAAGCTGATAAGGTTGATCCAGAACCAGCAGAAGCTGATCAGGTTGACCCGGAACCAGCAGAGGCTGATAAGGTGAATCCGGAACCAGCAGAGGCTGATAAGGTTGATCCGGAACCAGCAGAAGCTGATAAGGTTGATCCGGAACCAGCAGAGGCTGATAAGGTTGATCCAGAACCAGCAGAAGCTGATCAGGTTGACCCGGAACCAGCAGAAGCTGATGAGTTTGTTGGCTAACTTTTAAGACGAGGAGAATAAAATTAAGAAGAATATTATATTATATATTATTCCTGATAATCAATAATAATTTGATTTAATTAGTAAAGCTTAATTAATCTACATGTTTGATCATAATAAATAAATTAAAAGATATTGCAATCATTATTATCTCAAATTTATATAAATACATAACTAATGCATCTTATTGCGTTTTAATAGTGGTTGCTAGTTTGAGAAGGAGGCAAACCCTCCTGGCATGAGGCTCGTCTGATGTTAAGTGATATTGCTGCCCATGGACATTGCCAATGCCAGAGTGGGATGCCGGCCTTTTCTGAATTGGGACTCTTTTTATCGAGTGTACAACAAAAACATTCTAGTTGGTAGAATATTGGTAGAGTAGGGTGAATATTCTGTAGGAGTTGTCATCATCAGAGGATTTAATCATCAATCAGAGGATTTCCGTCGAAAAGGTTGCTTGAGAGGAGATTCTTCTGTGTGTATATTATCGTTTTTTCAGTTCTTTTCTATTTGTTAAGTTTTTATGAATATTTATTCCTAAGTTTCAATGTGTTTGTTTAATTTTTCGGGTATTCTAACTTTATCTAGCTAACTAAAAGAACATTTTACAGTTTTCTTACAATTTGTAAACCAGTTTGATGACATTGACTATTACATATTTTTGCTGACAATAATAGAGGAATGGACTTTATTATACTGAAGAGGTTTCTAAGGGACTAACAAGATCCATATAGACTCAGTCTATATGATTTTAAAAGAGGATAGAGGCCGTGGTAAAAAAGTGTAAGTTTTAATTATTTGAATCATTACAATATATTAGAATGTATTATTATAATTTTGTATGATTGGTATTTGTAAAACTGGTACCATAACTGGTATTGGACTCAAAAATATATGTATGGATAAAGATTTGATTCCTAATTTCTTAAAGTATCAGAACCACAAGTTTCCTTATCACAAACATTTCTTAAATTGAGTATAAAATATTGAGATATTGTCACATATAGAAGAGAGTTTTAGAGTTTAAAAACTAAATGAGTCTAATAGTCTTAATCAAAGTACTACTTTAACTTTGAGCAACATTGTGATCTCTAATTAATTAGTGTACCTAATTTTATTCATTAGTAAACCATTAAAACGTTTATGTACTAATGTAAACCATATACTTTTGAAGCCTCAAAATTCTCATTTGCACCACAGAATAAAGCAAAATCTTATTTATCATTGATCAAAAGTCACTTAAAACTAGTTCCAACGGATCAACGCTTAAAGCACATTCTGAAATGCAGTAGCTTCTTTAGTAGCAATTTCGATCGAGAAAGATCGATTACAAATGTAATCTCTGGTGATTCTGTTTTAATATGGAGCCTTAACACGTCGATTGACGTCAATAATGCAAGAAATTAATATTTTCCGTTAAAGAAGTTGTATAGTTTTTAGCAGTACAACTAATATTTGCTAAAAGATTATTAAAAAAATCTATTAATTATTTCTATTGTGTTTGGCAGTGACAACGTTCGTATTCAAATGTGCGACATTAAAGTGAATTTTGCGCTACTGAACCGCGAGAGCCCCAACAACATCCTGAAGGCATAATTATATTGAACTCGAAGAGTCAAAAGTCAAAAAGTCAAAATTTATTCATTTATATAGGTAACATAATGTACACTTATGAACGTCAAAAAATAAAAAGAAATATTAAATGAATCTAATTTTACATTTACTGCCAGTACCTACTCAAATCAAGGGCGTAGAACGGAAGAGAATAACTGGCAATAAACTCTCCGCCACTCTTTTTAATAGCCAAGTTTTTTTTACACAATGTTTGTAAGGAGCTGCAACCACTAAACCATGTTCCATACGACATATTGAGTAATAAAGAATTAAAAATTAATTAAAAATAAAGATTTGGCCTATATCAGCAGGAGGCATGGTGAAATAGGAGCACGCACTTACATACTCGTGAGAACAACACGCAAATACGTAAAGAGCATTGTATGCCCGCCGCGTGTATCGCACCCAAAGGGCACATGTATAGAAGGACTGGCAAAACGCCTTGAACAAGGTTACCTTAACCTGTGCGGTACAACGATAAAACTTGCGGGCCAACTTTTCTTATACTTTATTATAATATTTATTAAGCGAAACCCCACCTTTACACATGACTGGAAATTTCCATCATGTTTATCATACAGTGTTTATGCGTAGAGCCAGTTTTTAATAAGGAAAATATTACTTTTAACAAATTGAGATATTCAATATATAAGAATACATTGGTATTGTTTGTTTATTCGTTGAAGTAATCTTAGAATTTTTTAAATACTTCAGTAAGTTTAAACACCAACGACTACATATCTAATAATATTCAATTCAATTATTGTCTAAATTCTTCATGTAGTTCTTTGTTTGAGCAATAGATGGCGTTGTGCATGTGTAGAAACGCGTATATAGCAATTAGTTGTTAAAACAAATAACAATTTTTCGCACAAAAGAGACATTAAAAAATTAAAGACGATCAAATTGTTTATACGCGATCACTTCCTTTAACAGATTAAGTCAGGACTAAATATAGAGATATTGGCGATTAAGATCTGTAATCCAGTTTGTACTCCGAACAAGTCTATAAATAGACAATTTTTACGCTATGCAGTTTAATTCAAGCATGGAAGTGCATTTGTATACAATGAACTTATTCTGGAGTAAGTAGCAACATTGTTTTTAACAACAAAATATTACATATCTTTGTCACAACTTTCGGTGTTTAGCATCATCGTAGAGTTTGATAGTAAATGTTCCTACTATTATTGTGTAAAAAGTGACTAATGACTACTTAGCAGTAAAGAATCCGATTTATATAAAATCATCAAATATCAATGGCGCTACAACCCTTTTAGTTCTAAGCCTCAGATTTTTGTTTCTGTTTCATGATCAATTGTCAATCTAATAAGCAAGTAGTTCATTCTTTGTCGTCTTTTTTGGCCTAAGGCAAGCCGGTTTCCTCATGCTATTTTTCGTCACCGTTCGAGAGTATATTGAATGCGAACATAGTATAAAAGTCCATTGATGCACAGCCGGGGATCGAACCTACGATCTCAAGGATGAGAGTCACATGCTGAAGCCACTAGACCAACACTGTTCTGCTTTTAAACATTATTAAAGGCAATTAATTAAGTCTTCCATTATTCTGTAACTATATATGTATATTTAAACTACTTATTTGGTGAATATGAATTAGGGAGATAATATTCTAATGTATTTATAATATTATCTGCCGTCTTAACAGTCAAATGTATACGTATATTTATTACATAAATTAAACCTAAGAAATAACATAATACATCAAAATATACCTAATAACTAACCTTAAAATTTAATTATTAAAAAATATTATTAAAAGTAGTCCCTTTAGGCAAGGTTCCGAAGATACTGGCAGCGTTCCCCCTTTGAATAGCCAGACTAATTCTTTGTCCAAGGTAGCTGCTCTTCGTTCTCCTGTGATGTCGACTAACCTTTTTGATAATTCCCTAAAAAGCCTTAACGCGCTAGGACCCCACGGACCAAGGGTCTCGACACCGAATGGTACAAAATCATATTCAGAGCCTAGACCCCTATATTTACAGGCTTTAGCTTTTTCAGCCGCATCACAAGCCGCACCAGCTCTGTTGTTGGTTCCATGAAGATTGGAAGGGGCCAGTGTGTCTGAACAGGTGGCATCCCATACCAAAACCCGACCCATCCTCCATGGAATCAAACTCATACCGTCCGGTCTCTTGCCATCATCTCTAGCAATTCCAGTCGGCTCAAGTAGACTTGGCACGTTGACGGTGGCAAGGGACCGACGTATTATATCGTTGAGAGCGGCATGTCTCGAGAAGCGGCCAGCACTTTTTTGACATGATAGTCCGTGATGTCCTAGTTTGTCGACATCACTGCCACAGGGACATGTATGAGCAGCGCAGACCGGTACCCCAAGCCGCAGACAGGTTGCGATTCGGAGCGTGTCAGGTTCAAGAAAAGTTCCTGTATTTGACGAAGGGTAAGCGTGAAGCCAGTAGCCGGCCTCATGCGTACCCACGGCCAAAAGCCTAGCACGTGCTGAACCTGTACTACGGCTCAAAAGATTGTCATAAGTCATTTTACTGTCTATGTCGTCCCAGCTCCTCTGTGAATTTAGAGAAAATGGAAAATTTTGACCTGGGCATGCAATTAAGAAAGCGTTTCTAGCTTCTTCCAAGCCAGCAATCTCAAAGTTTGAAGGGGATGCCCTTAAAATTTTACTTATGAGATTTGCTGAACTATGGACAGAAGATAGAAAGGCTGGTAAAGCGACACTGGAAATTTTGCGAAATAATTAAATATGTTTGTAATTTGTGCTAAAAATATATGTAATAAAATGTATTTATATGTTTGATTCAGTATTAGCAGTGATGTTATCAGTTGTGTCATGGACTGGCGCAGCTCGCGGCGGAGGCTGCATATGTCCCGCTGTTTTCGATCCCGTCTGTGGGGTCGATCGGAAGACGTACAGCAACAGTTGTCGGTGAGTGGCACTACATTTGCACATTTATAATTTTGAAGTGAAACTTTATCGGTGTTGGAAAAAAATTTACCGTCACATGTTTCGGTTACGAGTCATCTTTTTCTTGTCCCTACCACGATTGATTCGAAGAGTACATTCTCCGGCGGAGTATGGACAGCATGTCGTTTAACAATGATAGTAATAATTCTATTACAATCAATTAAATTCTGTAATAATCTTAGCAGTAATAAGGTAAATTTAAGTAATTGTATTATTTTTATTCATTTTTATCATAATAAAAGCCTTCAGTTAAACTTTTATCTAATTTAACTTTACTTAACCAATTTTTGTAAAGTTGCATATAGTAGATTTTACGAAAAATAAGGTCATAAAGAAGTTTCACCTCTTACGTACACATTTTTTAATTTAAACTTAAATTACTTAGGCACATCTTAAATCTGGATATTTTTTAATTTATTTTTTAACTTAATTTTGGTATTTCAGTTTGCAATGCGCCAGTGTGCGGCTGTCACATAAAGGAGCGTGTTAGTAAAAATATGAAATAAACGATGCTGTAATAAACGCTCTCGATTAAATACAAATAATGAATATATATTTGAGTATGATATTTTTTATTTTCAAACAAATTCTCCCCAAAAATATTATTTCGCTCCTAAAAAAATATATTGTAGTTCCTATTCCCTTAATCCCTATCTGAACTACTAATCAATCAACTCCATGTAAATAGTTGTTTATAATGTATTTTATTCTCCGGCGCTGGTGGGTTGTTTTTTTATGCCCCTAGTATTCACTTATCAGTGGCGCGTAGATTTATTAGATGGGATGCCTGGGAGCTTTCACATATCTTTTGTGTTAAAAAAGCGTAAAAAATAAAATAAATCGGTCTGGAAAAGAAAACTCTGCTGTCTTGTATAATATATTATCACTATAATTTTCCTATCACTCCGTCATTTCCATCTGTTACTACAGCAGAGTTATTGTGATGAATTGTGCGCACTCCGTATCTACAGATTAGATGTATATAACACTTCGTTCACAGATAAAAAACAGTTAATTAAAGATGATATTTTTTATGTAATAGGAAGCAAATGGGCATTAGGCTCACCAGATGGTAAGTAATACCCATGGGCACTGCCAGTAAGCACGCAAGTGCGTTGCCTGCCTTTTAAAATTAGTACGCTCTTTATTTGACAGATACTAAGCCTAAGTGTTTGGAAATACTGTATTATTTAAAAACGCCCTATGAAGATTGCGCCATTGCAAGCATATTTCATATAAAAATTAATTGAAGTATCCCATGAAACATAAAGAATTGCTAGCAGCTCAGTTATCGTACCCGTAATGAGAGTATGATATACGACGTACTCATCCTAGTCCCTATTCGATATCACAGATATAATCCTCATATTGTTTTAAAATTACTAACAATTTAACTAATTTTTAATAAATTTACATAATTTTTGTAACAGGCTTTTGCAGCACTTTATCATCAATATATACAGCCCCTTGTGCCCCCCAAGGGGCTGTACACCTTTAGGCCCCCTCAACTATATTTTGCCATCGCAATCTATTTCGTGCTTCTTGCGTCCGACTTCGAACCCCTATAGTTCTCTGCATCCCACCATTGCAGACTCAGTCGATAAATAAATGTGTGGTGCTGCATTCAGCCATGTTTTTTTTTTCAACAAAAGTTATAGCCTGGATAGAATTAAATCAAAAGTGCTAGGCTAAATATATACATATATATAATAGCCGCAGTTGCCCATTGCCATTATTTTAATATGTATTAACGTTTTATTTTTTTCCATTGTTAGTGACGTTTTTTAAACGTTCATTAATGCAAAAGAAAAAAAAATTGGAAGATATTTTATTATCTTGTTACGCCAAAGAAGTATAACTTGTAATGCGTTTACATAAGTACACACATGTTTTTTTTGCTAGTATATAGCAAAAAACTGTTGTATAAAATATATGGTTTCAGTTTCTATATATACTCCCGGCTCTTATATGTAAAATAAACACTCACATTATTTACAAATCTCAACATTTCGGTTTATCTAAAGCTTTCGCTGATTATTATGGATACAGTAAAGCACTAAAAACCAGACAAATTTAATGGATTGTATGTGTTGAAGATTTATATAAACGCTAGATTCAAATTGGTTCAAAATTACACTTTTAGGACGATGATATAAATAGTATATACTGAAATCAGCGTTTTTCGAAAATACATCACGCACCGACTCCAAGTCTTAGTTGAAAGCTGTCTTCGCCGTATTCATCTTCTGGCCCGAGAAGATCTCTTTCGAACAACTTTGGGAGCGCTGCCGAGAAACCCCGATTAACTGGCAGACCAAGCAACGTTAATATAAATGAAGAGGCCATGCGCTCCGAAGGGATTCCAAACATATATCCAAGCAGGCCCTTGATTGAAACCCGCAAGAAAACGAAAACGTAGCCGTCCCAGGCAAAACTGGCAAAGGCAAAGACTCACTGTGGACGCCCTCTGCCCCAACTATGGGTTATACGAGTAAATCAGCCTTTACGTATATATGAGCACTTACCTCATGTTTATGGTCCTTCTTGATGGGCCCATGACCCCCGCCCGAGCTTTGCACCGTGTTCATGTCGCACACACTACTCACACATTGTTAGAATTAGTTAACGTGTGTATACATCTACACTTAAATGGACTTTAATGAGGCACTGAAACTTTGATTATCACTTTATTTATTTAAAATAATGGCAATTAATAAATGATTTAAATTTGTAAGCACTAAATTAGACTTTACAATAATATAAACATTCAGTATTTTTAAGCCTGATAGAAACTGCGCAAATGGGCTGGCAATGCAAAAACTTTGACGGATATTATAAAGCTCATAGACGCAAGTTTGCGATTCCAGTAATTTCGTTGAGAAATCATTTATTCATTCATTCAGATATTGTTCAGCAAACTGTAGTTGATATGTGACGTCACCTTCGCTTCACTCGCATTCCAGTTATTTTCAATTTGCATAGCGTTCTTGAAAGCTTAAGAGGTGATGTTTTTAAAAGAATGCATTCGTGTTCAGAAAGACATTTAAATCGTTTTATCTAATATCTTTGAAAGTAATGGTTTTATAAGGCAATCTGTCATTCGGTCAAAAGAAAAATTTGTTTCAGTAATATTTTACCAAATTATACTATCTTTATATGGAACTACGACATGAAATAAGAATATATACACTATTGCATGGATTTTATCGCAGGCTTTGAGCGAGGCGAACGAATCAAGAAATTCCGTAACGAAAATAAAAATCTAACGCACGATGACTTAATATAGGTATGTCCAAAACGCGTTAGAGCGGTACAGAACATACGGCGTCTCAAATCGGTCTGGCGTGATCGGTGACGTAGCGCAAGTACGTTAGAGTGGGACAGAACGCATACTGCGTCTCACGTCGTGTTTGGTGTTGTAACGTAAGCGCGGCTGGCGCAGCCGGTACGCGTTAGAGTCTAGTAGGTTGAATTAATATGAAATGAATAAATAATTACAATTGCAGAAGTTGAAAAAAATGCTAAGCAATAGCTTTACCGCGACAGTCTCCGAGCGTCACACGTTTTTTTGAAGTGATACTTCTTTTGGCGCGAAGGAGAAAAATGATGAGAGTGAATTTATACGATGAGCACATCAACACCTAAATTCGACATCGTAAAGTTAGGTCTAGGTGGCATGGAAATCGATAACTATGTTCAAGTTGTATATTCTAGTATTTTTATATTTAGAACACGTGCTTCGTAACAGTACAATTAAACAGTGTGAATAAATAAATATTATCTTGGTGTTTTTAAATCAATTTCATATACGACGGTGATAGTATTAACTAATTATTTATCTATTTAAATACAATCCTTTTGATTAATTTTAATATTTTTTGTTAATCACTACTCCATTTTAGTTCTTCTTTTAACGCGTGTACATAAGTACACATACTCTTTTTTTTCCTTTTTTTATACCTTAGACTATTGTCAGACAAGCGTATGTATGCATTACATAATGTCGCTTACAGCATTCTGAAGCTGTGGGATTTAAGTATATGTAAATGGAATCTGTCCGTCAATATGTGTCCAATCAACCGCTGGTTTGCCGAACTGCCATTTATTTCTGTGCTCTTATTTCCAATGGAAATTATATTTATTTCGGTATTTGCAACTGGAATTCCAACTGACAGGTAGATTTCATCAATCATTGCTCTTGGCAGTTAAAAAACCGATTTTTCAAGTAGCATAAAATAAAATACTGTTTCCGATAAAAAAATTTCAGGCGAGAATAAAACACTTTATAATTAACGCATATTTTACATACGAAAATTTACATATTCATACATTTTATGAAAAATATATTATCAGATAATAAATGATATAAATAGTTTGAGCGTAAGAGAAGTTGGAGAGTAAGGTAGAGATGTAAGTACTGACGTCACGAGTCATTAGTCAACTCAAGATGTGGTCCCATTAGGCCGCTGTTGACCTCTCACGTGCAGCACACGTATTTCAAAAGAATTTCATAAAATACTCATTCACTCGTATGTTCCTTATTTGTACGCCCCATTTTTAACAAATAAATACATAACTTTAAATCTCTACTCGCGTTGCTTGTCCACATCGTATCCCCATCTTTCGTATTTACTAACAAATAATCTTGATTCATATTCACTTTTTCTATAATTGTACCTTTCACTGTTGAAATTTGTTTTGATTGCTTTGCTTTGTTTTGTCTAAATACATGTCACGTGATTTTGTATTTCTTATGCGTACTACATCTAATTTAACCATTTTATTTTACAATGGTTGCCTGGAAGCGATCGATAGAAAGCGATAGGGATACCGGTTGCGTTTTTTTTATGCATTTATTTTAATTGTACCGTATTAATGCAACGTGTTAATAAATAATTAACTACGTGATACACAAATTGCGTCCGCGGTTTTAATGTTTAAAGTACCTATTCGTTACCGTTCAATTTACCGATTATTGAAATGTGCTAAGGATTACGAGTAATAAAGTTATGCATGAAGCATTCTCGATCCTAGTTACAACAAGAAGTGGTGTGGTTAAAGTAATTTTATCAGGTACAGAGCTTAACAGTTTAACTCTAATCTCGTTGAAGAAGTTCCTGACCAACTGAACTACAAAGTAAAGATTAATTACCTTTTAAAACTGCGAATTTTTTAACTCAATTATCCGTTTTTTTAATTAAGTTATCCAACATTTAGCGTTCGCCTTGCCTTCAAATGATATAACGTTATTTCTGGGAAACTTTTTTCCATCCCGATTTACGGATGTGAGAAATCCTTAGAGTTTCAATAAGGATTCTGGAATGTCAGAAAAGATTTTCCGCGGAAATTGTGTTATGTGAGTTTTTAACTTTGGCAATGAAATTCTAAAGTGTTTTCTGTAGTCAAAGAAGTCGGATTTAAAGTACAAAGTTACTTATAAAGCCAAATTTAAATTAATATCTCATTAATATAATCTTGTTGGAGATTCTAATCTATTCGAGACAAAGGCTGGCCAAAAAAGCAGTTTTCCCTTTTATCAATAATATATTAAACTGATTGTCAACTGATAAAGCGACATGATATCACGCTCATTAATTATGCAAAAAAAACTCATGATAAGAGTGGAATTAGCGTTTCGTTTTAAAATAAAATGTCACTAAACGTTGAGATTTCAAGTCTCCCAATTCTTCGTCAACCGCTGTCTTCGCCGCAATCTGGGACTGGCCGGAGAATATCTCAAACAAGGAACTATGGGAGCTCGGAGCTCTGCGAAGAAACTATGATTAGCGAGCAGATCATGCACCGCAAATGGAAGTGAAGAGGCCAAATGAAGGTATCCCAATCATATCACCAAGCGGGCACTTCAATGAAACCCGCAAGGAAAGCGAAAGAGTGGCCCAGGCAAACCTGGCGTCGTAGCAAATGAGACGAAGGCCGGCGGAAAGACTTGGAGCGGGGTGAAATACGAGGCTCATGACTGAGAGCGATGGAGAGTAGATATGTCAAGTAACTTTAAGATTCAGGATTCTGATCCCGACGAGAAAACATTATAAATCGTCACACGCTACAAGCCAAAGATTGCGGACCGGTACCCATAAATTGTTAAAAAAAGGGAAAATGATAACTCTAAATGCTTCATTTACCTGATGTATATATGTAATAGTAAACTTAAACTCAATAAAGTAATGGAGAGAACGGCGACTTTTCGTGGAATCCTAATCTATTGTTTAGGGATAAAGTTTACCTCTAAACTTTACTAGTAAACTTTAATGTTAAAGTTGACTTTTCATACCAAGAGGCATAAAAAAGAATTAGTTTTAAATATGTTTTCCTTATGAATGTTTTCGAAATCGGTACTTTGTTAGAAAGTATTCATTAAATACAACACTGCAGTCAATTGTTCGAAATCAAAGTTGGTAAACATCGTCATGCAAAATATTCAGTATTTTGTTAAAACAAATTATAATTTTAAATCTCGATCATGCCATCGAATGCCAGAGTAGGATATCTTTGTCAAATAATTTTAGTTATAGATTGATTAATTGTATTATACTCAGGCTAATAACGGCAGGAATATTTAAATTTCAAGTATCTCATGAATAAAGATCGGAAAGGAGAAATTAATATTTTATTCATGTTTTCTGTCGGTACCGTGGGACCAGTACAAGGCTATAATAAGATTCATTGATTCTCGATAATTCGATGCTGAAGTTGGGACATAGTTATGTAAATGTGGAAACTTCTAAATAAGGCTCGGTGTATAAAACTGGATCTTCGAAACTTTTCAAATAAGACTTTTCATAGAGAAAAGCTGGTCTGATAATTTGATCTCTTGTGGGTAGTTTAATAAATAAATTATATATGCCATCAATAAAATGTCATGTTTTATTAATTTTCTGTCTTATCATATCATGATGATAAAAGGTAAATTTGTTCAATACATATTTGAATAACTCTGCAAAGGTGTATGCAATAATGTGATGGCGCATAATCTTTCACTCTCATATAAATGAATTTAAACATCATGATTGTGAAATTAATGAACAAAGGTACAGATTTTTGCTTTATCCTAACCTAGCCTAATGTAATTTTCTGGGAACTGAGACAACAGCATGCATGTAGTATTACCAGTTTATTTCATTAAAATTATTTTTAATTAAAAATTTGAGATACTATACTAGTAAAGAACGGGAGAAAATAGTGGATCTCCATAAGGTGGAGCCATGATGCGAAAAATTTACCCAGTAGAATTTAGATAAATTACTTGAACAAAGTAAAAAATCAAGTATTTTAGAAACTGACTCAAAAAACTCCCAGGAGGAAAAGTGAATAAATAACTATGAATAAGTAAATATCTAAAAAATGTTTTTCGGTTATTAAGTAACAAAAATCTTATCTAGACCAGACCCAGAGATCATAAAACAGCTTTCCCATCTTTGATGGTCATCCATATCCAAGTCTCACATTCGTATATCAAGGAGCTAATGACCGAGAGTTACGGAGTGTGTTAATCTGAATGGTAAGATCTTGCCAACAGAAATATTTGATTGAAACAAAAAGAATGATACAAATTTATTGTTCAGACTATTCAATTCATTCCATTTTTATCAATCCATCATTTCCAATTTTATATCAGACAAACATTTCAGAAAATATATTTTGTTTTTCGGGCATTTCATAAGTGCTCAAGAACATTTGAACCCGTAAAACAGCTCTTAAATATGCATTATGCTGTAAATTAGAGACTGCCATTCGTTGTTTGTGAAGCAATCAACATAAACCAGGGACATAAAGTCTACATGGACGCTCAGCTTCCTTTTGAGAGGATTAAACCAATAAAACAGTTTGTACGGCATAATTGGTAAATTTATGTACTAATATTCGCTAAAGAAATTTTTTACATACATGTTATGTGTGCGGTCACCTTAGTTAAGCAGTGTGTAGGAAAATAAACATAATTGGTAGCTAATATTTTATTGCACTGTCGCTATACAAAATGTGTGGTATACATAACCCCATACAATATTCCCCATTATGAGGAAATATAATAAATGCAACAAATGAGCGTGTTGCGTTTTATGATAATAATGTGAAATGCATGTTTAACAAAAATAAAAATCTTAATATATATAAATTACGCGTCACGTTGTTTGCCCGCTATGGACTCCTAAACTACTAAACTAATTTCAATCAAATTTGTTCACCGTGTGCAGTTTGATCTACCTTTAAAGATAAGCTTACATATATATATAGCTTATATAATAAATATATGTATATATAAGTAGAATTAGAATTATCTTCATCAAACACCAATCTGTAAGTTTTATGTAAAAATAAATAATTATCCAGTACCTCTGTGCCTAATTTAAGGTTTATTTTAAATTCTCATTCAAGTTTTTAATTATGTAACTAAACGTGTTCTTCTGTTTCCCTTTGTTAAGATACTCGATTTTATTAACGTAATAAATTGCCAAAGTATATTAAGTACATTTTGATTATTCATTTAAAACCACAAGTATCTCAAAGTTACATTTGAGAGCAATTCAATATTATTCTTTCATCTTGATGAGCGCTTGATTAATCGAATTCAAATTTATCTCTTTTGTATTTCTTGTGTATATTACAGATTGTTGGTATCAAACACTAAATAATTTATGCTAATAGCTATAATATGAAATGTATATCCATACAATCTATAGTAGTACGAAAGAAAATAAATATATTTTATACTAAGTCCAGTTCCTTTGTCTATTCGTAAATATTTAGGAGGTTTTTTAGTATAACAGTATTCGTAGATGTTTTTTAATTACCGATTAAATTGATTCTTTAAGTAAATAAGACTGTCACAAAGGAATACTGGGACTCTTTTGTTTTCTACTAAATATTTTATTATTTCACTATCCTAAAATTTTTGTTTTAAATTGATGGGTATATGAATATATTTTATATGCGATGTAACGTAATACGTTTTAGCTTATTAAATTTGAATACTGATTTTAGTAAATAAAGTACACCTATTAGTTTGCCCTATATTCCTAAAATGGACATCTACGTTATGTTTATATTCTCTACAAAAATTCTTGAATATCTGCCAAGTAGACACTAATATTTGTCGTATCTTGAGACGTGAAAAAAAATTCGTATATATGCCAGCCCATTGCAATACCGAAGACTCATTTAAGACAGACTGGGAAGTTGAGTTTCCATTGCATTTTCCACGACAGTAGCATGAATATGAATGAATGAATATATAATTCCTAATTTCCAATTGAAATATAGTTTTTTATATAAAATACAATACTTGTTTCGTTAAGGTCAAATATAATTTTCCTAACGAAAGTTGACAGAATTATTTTCACCATGAATTATTTATGTAAATCATTTAAATAACAAATTATACAAAAAGTTTTAGCAGGAAGGGGTCTATTTATAACCTCCTTACCAACAGTTACCTTATTAATTGAAGTATCCAAACGAATGAATAATACAATATATCACAGCACAGACAAAAAGCCACATTTATTTCATAATTTAATACCGGATATCCGGATAATTTTCGCGCAACTCAACGCCCACCTGTAGATTTAAAAGTTTTAAGCTAATTTTTAGATAGAGAGTGAAAGTGAATATTAATATAGTGATTAAAGATTAGTTCTAAGTTATAATAGAGAAGATTTTTGGGAAAAGGACATAAGAGGGGCGTGGAAGCGTGCGACTTCCGCCGCGTACCGTTAGCGACTGAGGCCCGGCGTTCAGCACACGAAAATCTGCAAAGGATTTTTGGATTAATTACTCCATCAGTTGTGCGACTTGTCGGATCTGGATCAACATAAATAAATGTAGCCTTTATCTAGTAAGTTATATTTTATCTTAATTCTACTAAATTAAATAAATCTTATCTAATGCTTTTTATTCGACATCTGGGGTTGTGATCGTCTTGTTATTGACCATTCCTAAATATTCTCCATATAGACCTATCTTTTGCTTTCCTCATCCCTATCACTCCGGCCACCTTTTTTACATCATCTTTACTTCTCGTTTTATGTCTAGGGCACCATTCCATGATTCCAACTACTTTGCAGCATTTTTCCGTATTAAGTGTATCAACATATTTAACTTTAAATATGTATATATAATATGAAATGATTTACGGAAATAAAAATAATAACATATGAACGCAATGAATTTTTCAAATTGTAAATTAAAACTTAAAATTTTATTGTAGATTTATACAATAACATTATTACTTGTTTATCTTATTTTGAGATAAATAAGGAGCTGGTAAAATTTTATCCGTGTTTGAAGTCTCACCGACTCAGAAACCATTAGTGAGCTTATCTAGAGCTTTCGTGAGGCTTAAAAGCTTTGCGATGTTGCGGTCATTGTGAACGTCATAATTATTTGGTTCTTCTTTCATTTGTATGAGATAAGTAATTAAATTTAGTAAGTATATTTCGATTTAGCCTTCGATTGAAACTTAAAGGCAAAGTTAAAATCGATGTGACACGAATCCTTACATAATAGACGTTGTAACACATACAAAAAAAATTAAGTGGGAATGGGCCAGTTACAATACCAACATTTGTGCTGACAGATCTATCAAGAAAACCCTTACTTTTAATAGCCCAGTGGGTAAAAAAAGCGGACACCCACCATATACTTGGACGATGGAAAATTGTGGCGAGGAACAAGTGGAAGAATTTGGAAGTGACATTATTATTTTTTACAAATTTAATTTATAATTAAAGTATTTGATTTTATTAAATTATGATGAATAATTTACGATTTTTCATTTGTGTCAAGTGTTCTATTAGTAAGGAACAGTAGAAAGCTTCTACAAGTTTTAATTGTTTATATTTAAGCTAATTTATAAAAATTCCGCAAGAATGACGCTGCTACGTGATACGTGCTACGTTTCACCGTTGCTACGAGCTACGCGGCATCGCTCTACGTGCTACAACTCTAGAACACGTGACAACACGTCAATAAGAGCTAATAAATGCAAAGGTTTGCTTTAAATAATAAAGATAATTGTTATTCTCATTGAATTTTATTCTATGTAAATTTTTATATGAAAGAAGCGGTATAAAAAATTTATCGGCATTAAGTATATGTTTAAGTGACGGCTGTATGAATATTATGGGACTTGATTCAGCTCAATCGCAACTTCTGAACTACTCTTGTATTTAGCCTTCACCCCGTAATTATTTAATTTTATATATGAGTAATGGTGATGAACGTGCAGTAAGTTTTTATTTGATTTTTTTTAAAATAAATTTAGAACTATTGTCTATGTGGCTTTTATGTTTTTATTTGTACTATTCATCAACAAATATCTCTTTCATATTATGCGATTCCGCTAATCGACCAACCAGTTAGGCAACTAGGCGTCACTTTGAGTCACGGTAATTACACATTGATTAAACTGAAGATTACTTATAATTAGTAGCACCTGAGAGGAAAACTAAATTAACCAGCACTTCTAATGACAAGCCACATCACTTGTTATTAGGGTTACACACATATAAGCTTTACAATTTAGAGTTTTCAAACAATGTATAGGGTTTGTTTAGTGGACAAGCAATCGACTCCCATGTCTAAAACACTACATAAAAATAAAAATAAATCAGTGGCGCCATAACCTCTTTAGGTCTTGGCCTCAGATTTCTGAATCTGTTTCATGATCACTTTTTTTTAAATCTAATAGCCAAGTAAGTGATCAGTCTCCAGTGCCTGACACACGTCCCCGACTTTTTGGGTCTAAGACATGTCGCACCGTTCGAGTAAGTGTTAAATGCGCACATAGAAAGAAACTCCATAGGTGCACAGTCGGGGATCGAACCTACGACCTCAGGTATGAGAGTCGCACGCTGAAGCCACTAGGCAAACACTACAACACTGTACAATTTTAGGTACGGTACAGTTCAGTAGTGTTAGAGTTTTAAAGGGTTGCATCTTTGGAGATAAATGTCGTCGTTGTATGTAAGGCAAACAAACATACCTACTGGCCTCTAGAATTAAAATAATTCTAGGATCAAACGCAATATGAGGACAAAGCACGTAGAGGGTAGATGGGTATTAGAATATTATCAGTACGCAGCCAAATATGTTATATTTTATACTTAAATTATATATAAACATTACAAGAAGGGGAATTACAGTCAGGAAATTCAGAATAGTGCCGTGCGTTAGCTTACGTTGGCGGTGTTTGTAAGCTGCCAAATACCTACTTGAGGTGACCCATTTTAAGAAACCTGTTCTTTGGTAAACAACTTAATTGGATTTCAATTGAAGACCTGATTTAATTAGTGAGCGTATTATGCTGTAGGTAAAAATATAATCTATTACAATTAGCATATGTGCCTAGTAAGTTTACCTTGAGTAAACAACGGAAATTAATAGCACTAAGGCGTATATATTTTTGTGACCCGCTTTGAAGTTATTTGCATTGTCAGTAATGACACCACTGATGTGTAAAAGAAACATTTTGTTATTCTGTAATCTGGGGCAAAATTAAAAGTTAAACAAAAGCCGGCTTCATTTAAATATTGGCCGCGAACAATAACTTTGCTGGAACTTTTAGACTTTTTGTCAATCCGTCAAAAGGTTGGTTGAAAAATATGAAAGTATGCCGTTTGCTTGGCAAAAATGGCTGTATATCTTTCAGGATTGTCAGATATGTTAAAGACAGTTTTGATGTTAAGGCACTTACACCACATTGTAGCCAATTTACTTGATTCATATTATCATTAATATACTATTATTGATGATATTTCAACTAAGTAAATTCAAAACTATTTTTATAAAAAATATTATCTTCAAGGTTATTTAGTCAATTTATTAATTCTGTCTGTAGTCAGGCCTAGAACTTTCCAGAAACAATAAATCATCCTTCAAAAGAATTAAACGTAATTTCAGTTGTTCCTATCTAAGCAAATATATCTTCAATTTTAATAAAAACAAGTGAACAAACTAATTAATTAATTAAATTAATTTTTATGTTCAGAAATTATCTCTGGATATCAAATATGGGGCTCATAGCGAAAGCTCCCTATAAATAATAGCAGCGAAGGGTAAACTTCACTATCTCTATAGAGAATTGTTAGTAGACCGGATGTGACGTCATAACTCTAACTTCGGTTTCCGCTTCCGCTCTGCGGCTTCACACTTCGACTGGGGTGTGTTCACTTAACTTTATCTACCTCAGTTTGTAGTAAAACTTTGTACAAACTTTTTGCGTTATGCAATTTAAACTCCTTATTTAATGTATAAAACAGGACTGTCGGCTTACAAACGAATAATTTAAAAATTTAACAATAAAATGTTGTAAGGAGATTTAAAAATAATTTAAAGAAAAGTATAAATCAAAAATTTTCACCGTTTCAGTTTTAAACAGCTCAGAAGAATTAAGATCTGAACTGCCATAGATCCTTAAAGTTTTCTGTTTCGTTTTATCTGTGCGATTTATATCTTACATTCCATTAATTCTCAAATATATTGCTGTTCGATTACAGCTTTACTTGAAGCATGAAATAATAGGAACAAGTTTATTTTGTACTAAGTAAAACCCCCTATTTGTTTTGGTTAAAACACTAACTAGGAGCTCAGGCTCCTAGCAGGGGTCGAATAGGGGTAAATCTTGGACGTTTTAATTTTTTTAATCAAGATTTTGAATAATAGTAATAATATTAGAATATGAAATCAAGTTGTAATAAATTAAAACCACCGTTAAAGAGTCCCACAAAATCAAGGGTTTTTCGGAATCCATGCTTACGTGACTCGGTCGTAACCGGACATACGTCATTAGAGCCGTAATGGCTGCCGCACTTCCGCTATCCATATCTGTCTGAGCTTGAAAGGTGTAGTAATATTGTGTGAATGCTTTTTTATTTAAGATTACTTGTAAGTGGTAAGTTTGTGAATTTTTAGTTTTTTTATATAAACAAAATAAATGATTTTCGTTTTAGTAAATGCAGAAACGTCGTAAAGCGATCGCCTATAACACTACAACTTCAAGGCACTTCCGAGTCGTAGGACTGTTGAATGCAGTGTTTGTGATTGTTTTATTCTAAAAACTGTGCACCGATATTCTAGACATACCTCTTATCTTTTTTTAAACCAGTTCAAACAATTTGTATAACTCAAAACTTGGCGATTAAAAAGCGTGGCGGAAAGTTTATTGCCGGTTCTTTTTGCCCGCTCTACGCCCTTGACTTGCGAACTGTTAGTAAATGTAAATTTACAATTAATTTAATTTATTTTTTTTGACGTTAATGAGTGTACTTGTTTACCTATATGAATAAAGATATTTTGAATTTGAGTTTAAAGGAAAAAACTAAAGGGTTAGTCGTCATCACAGGAGACCGAAGAGCTGGCAGGTACCTCGGACCAAGAATTAGTCTAGCTATTCAAAAGGTGAAAGCTGCCAGAATCTTCTGAACCTTGCCTAAAGGGACTTCTTTTAATAATATATTTTCTTTGTTATCTTTGTCAACCTTAATTATAAGTATTATGTTTGTGCACGCAGTCCGTTCGTCCCTCCAATTATCGAGGAGAAAAATTAGACATTGGTTATAACCAGGTTTTGTTGGTCCGGTGTGTTGGTGCGGGTATAAATAAATAGGACCTGGATGACCGATATTTTTTTTTATAAATCGTGTTTGTTGTAAATTATATTTAAGTACGAATTAAATACTAATAAAATGATGAAATATGAATAATATTTTTCGATCTTACCGACAGAATAATAAAAAAATTGAACTGGTTTTTTTAAAGTTAATAATTTAAAGAAAAAAATCATGAGTGTGATAGAACACGAATAAAATGAAATTTTCTAGAAATGATTCCTAGCTAGATCGATTTATCGCCCCCGAAACCCCCCGTATACTAAATTTCATTAAAATCGTTGGAGCCGATTCCGAGATTCCAATTACATATATATATACAAGAATTGCTCGTTTAAAAATATAAGATAATCATTCGGAAACCTTTCATCAATCGTAGTAGAGTGAAAAATTTGTTCATTATTATTTTTCGGTGTAACTGTTGACTGCTCAAATGTTCGCTTGACCACTACTTGAATAAGTTCTCGTAAGAAAATCAACGTTACAAGTAAAATTTACCTTACCCGCTTGATTTTAAGATGATATTCTTAACCGTTTTATTAAAAAATACCGATTAGAGGAATTCATTGATTTTTGCAAGTGATTTGCCAAAATAATTATAATAAACAATTTCAGGAGCAGGCAAAGTGCACTACTTTTAAAGTGAAACTTTTATTACATCGTCTCAAACTTTTTCGTCTGTGTGTTGCATGTCACGTGATGGTCGGCCGCGGTGTGGGGATAAAGTGAAAGGCGCTCGTCATAGCAGCCAAGGCCAATATGGCGGCGCCTATAGTTCTCAGCAGCTGACCGTGTAGTGTATAGAATATTATTCATTTGTGCCAGTGCTCCACGCTATTTTGTTTGTTACTGTCAGTGTTTAATGTAATTGTTGTTATTTATTAAAGTGAAACTTTTTTTTTTATATAATAGGGGGCAAACGGGCAGGAGGCTCACCTGATGTTAAGTGATACCGCCGCCCATGGACACTCTCGATGCTAGAGGGCTCGGAAGTGCGTTGCCGGCCTTTTAAGAATTTGTACGCTCTTTTCTTGAAGGACCCTAACTGCCTTGAAAATCGCGCAGTTGTGGAACGGCGGACGACGAGGTGATACGGGTGAAATTGTATTCTGCCTCGACGTCCGATGATGAAACTCAGCTTTAGGTATTAATCCGGACAACTCCTCTGAACACTCTCCATGGTAAATGCAGTAGAAGATGCAGAGTGACCCCATATCTCTACGCAACGCCAAAGGATCAAGCCGCTCGGAGAGAGATTGGTCGTCGACGATTCGAACCGCTCTTCGTTGAACACGGTCAAGTGGAAGGAGAGCCCCCGCCCAGAGGTGAGAACAGTACTCCATGTGGGGCCGCGGGGTAGATTCTTTTTTTCTGCACCTTCATATTTCTTGTAGGGGGAGGGGGAAGGGGGATGGGGGGATGGGCTCCGGGAATCTCTCTCACCGGACGAAACGCGAGTACAATAAGGAGAACCCATTGCATCACTTGACGCCGGTTTTCTGAGTGACAGTGGTACTGCCCCGGTCGTGCCTGCCTATTTGGCTGAAGCCCGAAGGGCATAGTGGCAGTATGGCACTCCCACAAGGAAGGGGTTGACTGATTGCGCTGATGAAATAACCTCTGCCACAGGTTATTTCACCAGTGGGCGATGGGGTCGTCACGTCCCGACGCCAAGAATATTTTTATTTCCCATCACATTCCAGTGAAAGTCTTTCATTTAATTTTAGGAATTATATGATTGTAGATTTATTGATAGTTTAACAAATATATGCTTTTTCGATTGTTGAAGTTAACAGTGATTTTAATTAATTCACCAAAGACCCTTGAGTGATTTTTCACAGCATAGACATAACATATCGCTTGCGCGGGGAAACAAAGTCGTAAAAGAAAAATCAATGTTTTTTTTAGGACAGAAAAAGAAAGTTATGCTATTATTAGTAGGATAGTATGTGTATCAATTTTTATTTTTTTTATTTAAATTTAAACATTGTTGGTATGCAATTAATGTAAATAGTAACATAACACACTAACTACACTAAATGTACATTAAAGTAATCAATAAAAAAAGTATCAACTTAGACTGAAGAGCAAAAGCGTAAACTGTTTAAACAGAATTACGGATGTCTTAAACGTAATGATAAAAAAAATACGTTTATTTTGGAACATAAGATCATCTAGGTATCACTTATTCCACGTCATTAAATTCGAACCTGTTGGCATCCCTACTCATCGGCAAAGAAGACAGAGGGTGTAGGCCGAGAGAAAAAGCCGGCGTAAAAAACTCTCGGTACTATACGATATATTACCACTATGCGAAAATATTATGACCTCGGTGAAACAGAGATACCACTCTTTATTTGTTTATAAACTGTCGCTTCAAATTTTATGATTATTTGGTAGAATTACAATCTTACATGTTTATTGTTGTTGCTATGTATTTCAAGAAATCAAAATTATCTAATCGAGTGCCTACTCGATGGCAATGGGTACATTGGACCCAAAATAATTTCCGTAGAATAAAGATATTATTATTATTATTAAAAAAATAGTACTGTAAATCACCCAAGTCAGAAATGACAAAACGATAGAACAGTCGTAATAGTGCTTTAAGATTGTTTCCCAGGGCAAAGTATATATTTTTCCTTATTTCAAGTCAAATGAAATCAAAAATCATTTATTCGAATAGGTAACAGTAGTTACCTGGATGACCGAGCCTTGGTCGGGATTTTTTTTATAAGTTGTGTTTTTTGGAAATTATATTTAAGTACGAATTACATACTAATAAAATGATAAAATATGAATATAATTATCGAATAAAGATAATTATATTAAGTTTTTATTTGACTGACATCTTTAAACGAGCAATTCTATGTTTAAGTTGATAAAACAAGAATAAAATGACATTTTCTAGAAATGATTCCTAGCTAGATCGATTTATCGCCCCCGAAACCCCCCGTATATTAAATTTCATGAAAATTATTGGAGCCGATTCCGAGATTCCTATTATATATATATATATACAAGAATTTCTCGTTTAAATATATAAGATAACTAGTAGACTCGGCCAAGCGTTGCTGTGGCTAAGGTTTTTGTTATATTACATAGTAGTAAACTATTCAAGGGAAACGGTAGGAGAACTTATGTGAAAGGTAGATAGCTTATGTGAAACGTTGGTACTTTTAACACAGCGCCATCTGTTAGAAATGTATCAAATTATAGACAAATAATTTGCAATAAAATAAAATTGCGACTATAATTTGAGATTTTAACTATCCTATCTCTCAAGTTGGATCGAACTGCACATGGTGTGCGAATTTTATTATAATCGGTTAAGTGGTTTAGGAGTTCATTGAGGACAAACATTGTGACACGAGATTTATATATATTAAGATGTACACTTCTGAACGTCAAAAAAAAAGAAATATTCATAAAATAAACTGGCAATAAACTCTCCGCCACTCTTTTTAATTGCCAAGCTATTAGCTAGTTCAATCTTTATTTGGTGTTATAAAAAACCACAGACTGTTTATTTTGTCTAAAGCAAAAGACAGGAAATGTAGATTTCCTTATTGATTTGAAATTTAAAAGAAAACTGATGAAAAATGAGACTGTTAAGTTTTTACAAAAGTACAATTACAATTTACCAAAGTAATGTATTATTTATTTCTAGTATGAACATAAATATTTTTTTAAATGTATAATATTAAATCACGAAATGAACTCTAATTAAGTTATATGCAAACAAAGGAAAGGAAAAATTTAACATTCATGTAATTATTATAATTCATATTTTCGAGTTCACAAAGAAAACACATTAAATTAAAGCTATGTTTGAAAATGTTTTCGGTTGGGAAGCCATGTTTTTAATTTATTACTGAGTTATAAGGCATCTTTACGTAATAAACTCTGTAATTAAATTGTGGAACATATTATTTTGGCGATTCTAAAAACAGATTACAAAATGTACGTGGTATAATTGTAGTTAGGCTAAAAGATAGGGGAAAGAAACATTCGTTTTGTATCAGCCAAGCCAGTAAATTTTTCTCACTTAGGCTTCCTTAGTCTAGAGTCAGAGTTACCCCCAACCGTATTGACGCAGGCATACCCATCAGGGTTTTATAAGCATTAAATAATTACGTTCTACGCGAATGATAATAAATAGTATACTTCAAATTCTTACAATATTTAAAGCGTGCCGTTGACCAAAGAATTATAAGAGGTTTATAATTATTGTTACCTTTGTTATTTACATGACAGATGAGTGGCATAAATGTAAAATAAGTACAAAGAATGTGCAAATTAAATTTGTTGGTGGGTGTCCCTATCCACCTTACTCGTTAACAGGTGCTGCTGAAAAACAATGCAGTAGTGTTCTAGAACGGACATCATGGAACAGAAGATTGCTATCAATCAAATTAATATTTGTTT
This sequence comes from Pieris mannii, assembly GCA_028984075.1. Lineage (NCBI taxonomy): Eukaryota > Metazoa > Arthropoda > Insecta > Lepidoptera > Pieridae > Pieris > Pieris mannii. The sequence continues at coordinate 9,747,368 of CM054795.1, read as the reverse complement.
TAAAGTAAGTGTTTTTTGATGATTTGCATTTTTTAAAAGAGTACCGAGAGTTTTTTATGCCGGCTTTTTCTCGCAGCCTACACCCTCTGTGTTCTTTGCTTATAAGTAAGGATGCCTACAGGTTCGAATTTAATGACGTGATACCTTGATGATCTTATGTTCCAAAATAAACGTTTTTTTTTTAATTCTGTCATTTGCGCAATGGTACATGAATCATGAATTACAACTTAAAATTGCGTTCTATTCGGTTACCTAATTATGAAATTCTTAAGTAACAATAAATCGAAAGGGAGGCGGACCTAATTAAAAGGGGGATGTTAGCTAAGCCCACTTGTCAGACGTGACGAGTGAATTGTTTAATTTCGGCTTAATTGCAGCGAACGAGTTTGGCCACGAGTTGTTTTGTGGTTTCGAGGTTTAAACTAAATCAATTATTAACAAACTAACCTACATATTTATTAAAGTTTAATTATAATTTTATAAACATGTCACCGTACTGAGAACCACTTATCACAGCCTGTGATAAGTGATTCTCAGGTGTGGAGTGTGATTCACAGGTCTACATTAGAAATAGTAAATGCCTCATAAATACCGCATGTGTCTGAAAAACAGATAGTTATTTAGAAATTAACTTACTGCACATCAGTAAGTTTTCAGTATGTACTTTAAGCATGAAATTTTTTCGAAGCCATTAAAATATCGCTAAATTAGTGGCTTCGAAATATCTATTAATTCAACAAAATGGATTTCGCGGCGATTTCATTTCAAACAAAGCCTTTGTTAGCCGACACAGAGTGGGAAGGGAGATCTTAGCACACCGTTTACACTATATTCCTTTTAATTCATTTCAAGGTGGGCTTGGAAATAATTAAGAATATTAAAACATTTTCTACTGGATTAAGGATTTAGATTTAGGATTAATATACGGTGATCACCTTGATTATTTTAGCCTAGATTATAGCTATGTAAATGCTATTATTTCTCCTTGCTATCGGCGTAATGGTTGCAGCCACGCCTCATCTGATATTAAGTGCTCATGGACACTCACACTGCCAAAAGGCTCGCAAGGCTTGGTTTTGTTATAAGAAATACGAAAGGATTTTGTGCCGAGCGTTGGCAAACTTAATCAAAAAAAAAAAGGCTTCATAAGAATTGTAATGATTTTATCTTGGACCCTAACTCCTCTTAACTCTCTTCGTAGTTAATGTGGTAGAAGTAGAGAGACCCCATATGTCTATGCCACGCCAAGGGATCAAGTAGCACAGAAAGTGACTCGTGGTCGTTGATGATTCAAATCGATCTTGGAATACGGCTGAGTGGAAGGTACTGGTACTGGGGAGAACAGTGCTCTTGTGGTTCCGAATTTGCGCTTTACTCAAGAGCAAATGGTGGCCGAACGAATAAGGTACCGCCTCACCTTGCTAAACACACCACGCTACACTATTTACTTTGTGTTAAACCAACGTAATTCGATAAGTCAACGTCCAGTATTCCGATGCTGGCTGAGGCTTTATGAAGAGTGTCTTGAATGAGCTCCACTCCTAGAAGATCCTCTTGCGACAAATGTAGATGATAGTATGTTTTTGTAAAACAATGTACATGTCGATTAATCATATGTCGGAGCAATGGTGGAGTGTTAGCTGTAATTAATGTTAATAAACTAATTAAAATAATGTGAAGGAGTTGAGCTCGTCCATAAGGGAAAATGCGAATTGTACTGGGGAGTTGCGAATATAAGATAGATATTCTAATACACTAGCAGACAGCAACTCAAGCGATGCAAGTGAAAATGGCCATATACAACGAAGAGATATTAGACGAACGCCCTTGATTGGAACCCGCAAAGAAAGCGGAAGCGTGGTCGTCCCAGGCAAACCTGGCGTTGTACAATTGCAGATGATTCAAAGAGAGTCGGAATACTTGAAGCGAGGTAAAATACGAGGTTCAAGACCGAACCCGATGGAGAATCACTGTGGATGCGTTCTGCGCCGACTAAGGGCTTTAGGACATTAAGTCAAGTATTAAATTAAGACTAGTAAACCATAGATAGATGTATCAATTTAAGTTAATTTTGTTGTGAGGCAATTACCGTAGTTTGTCTAAAAGTTCTCGTGGCATTTTCCTTTGTCGTATGAGTAATTTTATAATTAATTTAACTCAGTTAAGTAAAAAAGATACCATTATTCCAAAAGTCAGGTTACACGACGTTCACAAAATATTTTAGTTAAAAAATAAATGAGAATATTCACAAATGATTTCATTTTCGTTTCTATAGATCGATAAAGCTGAAACAAAGCAAAGAGGTGGATCTTACTTTGAATCCAAATAGCTGTCAATATTTTATTAAAGGGTAAGAATTCCTGACAGACGAAGACTCAAAGAGAAAGTAATGGTAATGCAAGCACGTCTTGTTTTATGTAGGTAATTGTTTATTTCGCATAAAGGTTGATCGGCCATTGGTAAGAAAAACTACAGGAACTTTTATTATATTTATTTATTTGTAAAAACACTCCTGTCAACAGATGACCCTGCATTGATAAGAGTGGATAACTAGTGAATAAAATTTACAGACGAAACAAACATAAGAAGTGAACTAGGAAAAAGTAAATTACATACGTCAATCAATCAAATCAGTTCACTCAACGGACAATAAATAAGATCCTATGTAATTCGTATAGTACTACTTAGCTTATTTCCTATTCTTCTCTTGGCTTATTATTCCCACACCTGCATTCATCTATACGCCTAAAAGCGCGTTATTGCAATGAATGTCATGGTAATGGTCAGATGAAGGTTTTTTTTTTTGAATAAAACACTGTTAACTGTGGCAAATAAATAATAATACGCCGTTTTAACCTGCTCTCAAAGTCGAAATAATTAATCCGTTGCATTGTCCTTTATAACGAAACTCGCCATTGTAACATTCTCTCATTCTGAAATTAATTGTGTAATACTATAATATTACTGTATCTTTTGACTGTTCTAATATAAAATAATAGAAAAGGGCGATGTTAAAGCTATGTTTAAAAAAAAAATAAAACATGCTTTTTAACACAAAATAGCATCAGAATGTAATATGGACTCAAAAACGCCAAATTAAAATCGTATACGTATTAACTAACTAATCGTATCGGTATACGATTTGTTATGTTATTACTACCTCTTAAAATTAACTAGCAGTTTCTCGTCTTTTTATAAACGTACAAACTAATTTTGTAAGGAGCAAGAGCATTGCTTGCATGAACTAAACTAACAAAAAAGTATTGGCCTTTAAGCACGTACTCGCAATAATTGTAATAGGTATTTCCCTTTTTACCACATATCAGTTCCTTGTTAAACTTCATACAGAATTCCCTACATGTTCCACTCGTCACTTTCGGCCACACCATATTAGTTACGTACCACACGATATCTTCATTTTGAAGAAGTACTAATTAGGAGTTAAAATAGTGCAGGATGCTCGTATTTATACGTACACATTATCCTTCAAACTATCACAAAATTAAAGTCTACATAGAGTTAATTATTTCAAATAGTATTGCAAAAAGCAAGACTAAAACTTTTGTTAATCCCTGTTGATAGATAGATAGATAGATTGATAGATAGAGACTTCAGTTTTTAGTGCACATCTCTGAAGAAAACTGCACCATAGAAAAAGGAATTGTTAATTCTAGCTCATAAATTCTGGAGAAAAGTTTTTATACCTACCACAAAGCGGCACAGACTAATTATAACGTTAAGACCATATAGATAAATGAAACAATATTAGAATTAACGAACGGAAATTTCGGCGTTGGGATGTGACCCCATCGCCTATTGGTGAAATAGCCCGTGACAGAGGGTCACCAGCATAATCAGTCAACCCCTTCCTTGTGGGAGTGCCATACCCACAATGAACGACTACATACAAGTACAACAACTGGTTTCATAAATCATTGTAACATCCAGAGCATCAAATTATGGATGCGAGTGGAAACATTTTGGATATATATGAAAATGGCTGAGATGATACTGATCTTCTGAAATAAGTCTATAATTAAACCCAAAGACAATAAAGTATTTTAATAGGTGCACATGACGTCCTTATACCTTCATCTCAAAATTGTTATATCAATTGCGACATCAAAAGGTATATACGATATAATACTAAATTTAATGTAAAACTAATGAATACTTTTCATATTTAATACCTAGCATTATTAATACCCCCCCAATACGGCTGGTCCACGAGGGGGCAGTAGACCACCACCCCCCCATTGAGATAGAAATGGAAATACATCCCTATATCAAAATAGAAACTACAATAAGACTTACGTTGCAACGCTAAACGTTAGAACGTTAATGTCGGATAACAGACTACAAGAATTGGATGAAGCTATAACACCTATAAAATGGGATGTTATAGGTCTTTGTGAAGTAAGAAGAATAGGAGAAGAGATAAGAGAATACGAGAAATACATTTTTTATTATTATGGAAAACAAAAAGGGATGTATTGAAAGGGATTTCTAGTCAAGAAATATTTAAAAGATAAAATAATTAACTTCCAAGGAATATCAGATAGAATCGCCGTACTCAATATTCATTTAACAGAAGCTACCAACCATGGTCCATTCTTCAAGTACATGCACCCACTGAACAAGATGAAAAATTAGCAAAAGATACATTTTATAAAGACATGACTGAATTAATACAAAAGAAGAACATAATTATTATGGGTGATTTTAACGCTAAGGTTGGTAGGAAATCAAACAAAGATGAATTTGTCTTAGGAGAGTACTGTAGTGGTAACAGAAATGACAATGGACAAAGACTAATAGATTTTTCTTTCGCTAACAATCTTAAAATAATGAAATAAGTAAAAAATAAATGATGAATAAAGTTTCTTCAAAAAACGAAAGTTGAGAAAGTGGACATGGTTAGCACCGAACGGCATATATAGAAATGAAATAGATTTTATACTAACTAGTGAAACACATATATTTAATGACATTGAAGTACTTAATAAGTTAAATTTTAACACAGATCATAGAATGGTAAGAGGAGTTATTAAAGAGAGAAACCAAGAAAACATATTATACACTCAACCATAAACAAAACAATAACCTCTCCAATACCACAAAATATATTGAATGATCTAGAGACAACATTAAATGGAATGAAAGGTTCTCAAACATTGCAAGAGAAGTATAATGTTTTAGAAAAAGAACTCATAAATACAAACAAATCGAGTACGAAAAATGTGGTGAAAAATAAGTTGGGAGAAGAAACATCAAAATTGATGAAAAAGAGAAATGAAATGTTATACAACCGAAAAGATAACAAACAAAACATTGCAAGTATTAGTAATAAAATTTAAGAAATGATAAGAAAACATAAAAAAGTAGGAAGACTAAATATTTTGAAAGCACAAATAGAAAAAACAGGTGGAATTAAGAGAGGTCTAAAACAGTTAAGAGAATATACATAATGGATACCCAACATGAGAACTAAACGCAAGGGGAAAGAAGATACCATTACGACAAACAGATAGTCAATAGCGGAAGTAAATAATTGAAAAGCTCAATGAATACGGGCAATTGTACTATATGGCATTCGTCGATTACAATAAGGCTTTTGATTCGCTGAGTCATACCAACATCTGGAAAACGCTAGAAAATCAAGGAGTAGAAAGAAAATACATAAAAATCATAAAAGAAATTTACAAAAACACCACAACAACAGTCCAACTGGAACAACAAGGAAAAGGCGTTAGGCAAGGCGATCCACTTTCCCTAAAACTCTTCACAGCAGTGTTAGAAAATATATTCAGGAACTTACGCTGGGAGCATTTTGGAATCACTATTAATGGATTGAACCTAAATCATTTAAGATTTGCCGATGACATAGTAGTTTTCGCTGATAAACCAAGCATACTACAAACTATGTTGCAACAATTAGATGATGAAAGCAGGAAAGCAGGTTTATCAATGAACCCAACGAAGACTAAAGTTATGACGAATGGAATAAAAGAAAATATAGTAATAGGACAACAAATCATAGAATATGTAGATCAATATATATATTTAGGACAACTTATTTCAACAAAAAACCAGTATTCTTAGGAAATAGATAGAAGAATATGCAACACTTGGAAACGGTACTGATCTCTTAAAGAAATAGTTAAAAATAAAACAATTCCCATGGCAATGAAAACCATATTATATAACACTTGTACTTTACCATGTCTTACGTATGGATGTCAAACTTGGCCACCGACGAGCAAAAACAATCAAAAGCTAGTAGTTTGTCAACGCAGCATGGAAAGGAGCATGCTTAATATGAAATTACGGGATCGATGGACAGCTACAAAAATAAGAAAAAGAACAAACGTCAGTGACGTTCTACAAAAAATAAGAAAGCTTAAATGGAACTGGACTGGACATATAATGAGGACTAACAAAGAAAAATGGACTAAGGATGTAAAAGAGTGGTATCCGAGGAACGGGAAAAGAAAACGAGGAGGTCAAATTAAAAGATGGGGGGACGATCTACCAAAAGGATGGAGAAGGTCTACCAAGGATAGAAAGAAATGGAAACGATTGGGGGAGGCCTATGTCGACGGACAACCTGACCAGGGCGGTGAAGAATAAATTATTGTTTTTGCATTTTGTAATTAGATTAGGAATATAGAAATATTTATATAGTTTAATAAGAATAGCATTTAAGCTAAATGGTCAGCGAATAAAGGGCTTTTATTATTATTATTATTATGAATACCTAACTATACAAATTGCCACTAATTAATAAAACGCCATTTGAAGAACGATATAAACTCAACGTCACATGACCGTAATTATTTAAAACAAATAACAAATAAATAAAATATATTTTATATTATATAGATTTTGTGAAATTGAAGAAAACAGCTCCATAGAAAACAAACTGTTTATTCTAGCTCAAAATTCACGCGTTCTCATTTATTTTGATTAATTTTTCGATCTATTTGGATTTCTAAATAATGCAGAAATATAAAAAAATATATATGGTCATCTTAATCCCGCAGCTTCTTGCTAAATCAATGCAGATTAGGTTTGCTTTCTTAAGATGATGCTATTATTGACAACAATGCAGCAGTTTCAAAATACGCTTTCTTTATGAATATATGGAACAGGAATAAACTGCGATGGCTGAAAGTAGGGGAACCGTTTAGTTAAGTCAAATCTAATATATTATAATATAGCTAATATTGGAGCTGTGAAAGACATTTTACTTGGTTTTTATCACGAAAAAAATTTATTTACTTAAAGATCAAAAGGATTCGCAAGTATTCTCGAAATATTGTATCGTCAGGGTGATGCGTGCCTTAGCGAGATAAGGCTCCAAAATCCAACGAATGACCTTCGTCGTCAGGTAATTAATAATCTAAAAGTAATAACACTTAATAGTTGTTAATTTGCTCTTTTTTTAAAACTAATTAATATGGAAAATTGTTTTGTACTGAGTATAGGTATTATAAACTAAGCATTAACTAAGCAATTCGTTATTCCCCACATACAAATTATTTGTTAGCAAATTTTCTTTATTACGGGTTAGTAAAAATAACATTTATTTATTTATTTCAAACATACACATTATCTTTACAGCCTATGCCAATACGACAATGTGGAGAAACATTTAATAAAAATATAATAATGTACATAAAAATTAGACACATAATTTACACAATATCGCTACTGTGAATTCACTCTGCGAACATATAAATATGTCGATAGTATCGGAGACAGCATTTAGCAAGCGCAACGTCCTGGATAACGGGGATCTGTGCAACAGACTAGTTCTTGCCTTTGGTATCGCAAATAACCTTCGCTGTCGCCGTCGCACATATCCCATAGGTACTAAGAAGCCCAGTTCCTGGAGTACACTCGGGTTACACACTATCCCCCTCAAGACTTTCAGTACGTAGTAGGCCAAATGTAAGTCCCGTCTGGTTTCCAATTTGTTGTACTCCACCATCCCTAGTACAAATAATGTTGGGTACATTAAAGGATAGTAAGGATAGACGCCATACAGTCTGTTATAGAGGTGACGTGCAAATTTCTTCTGTATGCGCTCCAAGATAAGACAGTATTTAGCTTCATGCGGAGCCCAAACAGACGAGTTACACTCCAACATACTTCTAACCAGAGCGTTGTACAAGCTTTAGATGGCTTTAATATTACTGAACGTTGTTGCCCTTCGAAGCACGAATCAAAAAGGCTTTGCTTTTTTCGCAGAGCGTCCATCATCAGAAATAAAACTAAATGAATGAAAATGTTTTTCAAATATCACCATGACGATTCGGTCATGATGGTGATCTTATTGGGACTGTCATTACATTTTTTCGGATGAATCAACTACACTTTCTATTTTATTCGGAAGTCGTATTTAAATATCATGAAATCAGACGAACTTAATCTTTCCGAAGGCAATCCAATCACCGCTTCGAAAAGAAAGAAGATAGAAACATTTTTTTTTAGAAAATCGGACTAGATACCCTATCCTAAATCTGTGGTCGAGTATAAACCACTAGAACGACCTTAAAACAACTAGGTTTCATTATGAGACGTCGAATCAGAAAAAAAATCCACCTATCTATGTATATATTATGTATTCAAACATTTGGGTATAAATAATCTAGAATTTTCTGTATCAAAAACCTTGGTTCGCTAATTCCAAATAATATTTTGGTAACACCGACTTTAATTTAAGTTAAATGCTTATAAAAACATTAACTTCAAGTTAAATGCTTATTAGTCTTGATTGCCGTACAATACTAGTTTTCCTAAACAGTTCCAGATTAATTTCTGGTATATCAAATTTCTCCCCATGATGAAAATCATTATTATATATATTTTGTAAAATTTCAAAGTCGGTTCCTAGAACATAGTACCGGTGACCCCAGAGCTGATACTTTCCTCACTAGGGACGCAAAGTATCGCAACAAAGCAAGAAAATGCTACCAGCGTCAAAGGTACACTGCCTCAGGGAAACGGGTTGTAAATTAGATTTAACTTTCTATTATTATTTTTTGATTATTATTATTACGGGTTACAACTATTGTAAATACTGTATTGTTTTTTATCAAACATACAGTATTTATATATATATATACACATATATATTCTAATTTTAATTACTATTTTGTAATGTCCTTGAAGAAAACGAATATAAGGAGACATTAATTTGTTATTATACTTGAATTCGTGAGTTGAAGTTGTGACAACTATTCTGACAAATTTCAAAATGAAGATTCTTCTATGTGAGTATAAATTCTGCACTTTAGGTAGTTTGTTTCCAAATCGATAAATAAATTTAAATTATGGGACTTACTAATGGACTATGGGATTATGGGAAAATAAATTTTATTATTTTCCGGTAAAGTGCGAGAAAGACCAAACCTAAACCAGTTTCTGAATTCCAGGTATCACAATTTTTTCATTAATGGCGTTGTCTATCGCTGCACCTCCAGGACCCAGGAATGTCTCTGGTGGGGAAAACCTAAAAAAAGCTAAGCCAAAAGAAGCAGATGCAGTTGATGCGAAACCCTTAGAAGTAAATGCGGCAAACGAAGCAGATAAGGCTGATCTGGAACCAGCAGAAGCTGACAAGCTAGAGAACTTTGCTGCAAAGGAGATGAGGCGGGGACCTCATCGCCCATAGGGAGCAGATGAGGCTGATCCGGAACCAGCAGAAGCTGCGGAGAAAGAAAATTAAGAAGAATAGGCATAATGAATAATAATTTGTTTAGTCAGTAAAGATTAATTAATCTAAATGTTGAATTATAATCTTAATTAATAAATTAATGATATTGTAATCTTTACTATCACAAATTTATATAAATATATAACTATTTCATACCCTTTTTTCCTGTTCACTATACACTGGTGTTTTGTTTTTTTTTTATAATTAATCCCAGCATGTCAGTTGCTTTTTTGACTACTGTCAATTTGTGGTTTAAAAATTAATTTAGTGGCACATATATCATTAACCTCGCTCGGATGATTGCCATTTCATTCCGAAATTGCAAGTGACTTTTATGATGACATAATCTGGATGTCATTACATTATCGTCTCATCCTTCCGTCATTAACTGACGACGTTAGACGCTATTAACTGATGAATCCTTCTTGAAGGTGTGACGCATCTTAATTCTTTTTAACAGTGGTTTTTAGTTTGAGAAGGATGCAAACCTGCAGGAGGCTCACCTGATGTTATATAGGCAGATTTAGGTCAATATCAAAATGTATTCCCCAATCCCTACGTCATTTACTTTATAATTGTTTAGTCAAGCCACATTTTAAATATATCTAATTAAAATATGGCGTACAGCATGTAAAAACAAAATTTGTAACTTACAAACACTACAAAATAAATTAATAAAGGTATTATTTAGATACATTTTTTTAACACAGACTTATAAAATCTATCAAAATTATGATGAATAAACAATTATATGTTTATAGCACTATCTTAATTAAAAAAAAATTAAACAACTCTCTCTATAGTAGCTTATCATTTAAAAAATTCCAATACACAACTACACGCAATACTTGTCGAGCGAGTTTGCTTATCTTGCCGAAGCCGCGTACAAATTATTTGAAGAAGTCAATTAGGCATGAGGGTGTGCAATTATTTAATCATTACCACCTAAAATTCGCAAGATTGGTGTGTTTGACAAATTCAAAGAGACATTAAAGATGCATGTTAGTGTGAACATAGTAGACTAAAATTGAGACGGCTTATGGTTAAGGTTAACATTAAGTTTCTCATGTAAATAATGTTTTTTTTAAGCTATTGCATATATTTTATCGCGGGCTTTGAGCGCGGCGACCGAATCAAGAAATTCCGTAATGAAAAAACCTAACACACGGTGACGATTACGAGATCGGTGACGTAGTGTAAGCGCCGTCCGTGCATCCGGTACGCACTACAGTGAGACAGACTATATAGTGTGTGTATGTGTTAGTCTGAGTTTGGTAGAGTGGTAAATTGAATTAAAATCAATGAAAAAAAAATATTATAGTACATAATTTAATAATTAAAAATTCTATGCAATAGCTTTATCGCGGCAGTCCCCCGAGTGCTACACTTTTTTTGTAATGAAAAATAAAGTTCTTTAAACATAAATTTTGTATTATTGGTATTTATAAAACTAGTACTATAACTGGTATTGGACTGAAAAATATTGTAGTGTAGTGATACATATATAGTATCATATATGATAATCCTGTTTACCGTGTAACCGTTTTATACTTAACATACTATAAAGCCAACCAGTGAACCAGATACATCTTTTCATTTCTCTCCAACGCCCATCCCTACATGGCGGATCGCCATGGATAATGCCAGTCAGTGCATTAATATTACTAAGTATTAATAAAGTCGAAAGAAGAGACTGTTATCATCGCCCAAAACGCTAGCGGTGGTACCAACACTTCCTGGTTGGAGCAGATGCATCAGCATACCAGTGCCATCACCTATATATTAGGGGTGATATGCTTCGTACTGGCTCTCTCATTATTGTACTTCGCGATACGGCTTTATCGCAATTCTCATAGAAACAGGACGCGAAGGGAAAATCACAAACAGAATCTCCAGAGATCGAATAGTTGGTTCCGGCGACGTCACGAAACCCATGCTTCGCGTATCAAGTAGGATCAGGCGGGCGTGAGAGTCGCGTAGTGGAAAAAGTGAAGTGTAAATGTGTAATATTTTGTGTGGTTCACTGCGGTAGCGGCACGAAAATATTACTTATAATAGGCTTATTTAGAGGACTTTAAATTTTAATTATAATATGTTACCTTTATTCTAAATTTATGGCAGAAAAATTTCAAGAGTATTTTAATTATTTGATATAACTAAATAAATATCTTGTAAAAATAGGCCCACGACGACGTGAAGGCTCTATTTGATTAAAAAAATATGACGAAGCTGACACAATTTACAAAACTTTGATATTGAGTTATAGAGTATAAGAAGTTATTTAGAAAAATTTAGTGAAACTGAGATATGTATAATAAATAAATTAACGGAACAGATTGAAAGGTTGTTTGAGGATATAAAGTTTTTGTGTAAATCTATGAAAATGGTTAGTAAAGGAATCATTTAGTTTGAAAACGGCCGTGTCTTTACTTCCGACCACGGATGATACAGAAAACGATACAAAACAGCTTATTTCTTCCATTAAGTTATATAGCTCACTGCTTGACAACGGATCTAAACCTTTTTAATTTTAAAAACCAGGTTATCTGAAAATGCAAAATAACGCCTAAATCAAAATTATGGAACGATACAGCTCCTTGACGTTTTTTTTTATATATATAAAACATAACATCCAAAAAGTCTTTTAGAGAACTCTTGACTCTTCTACAAGAACAATTGACGCGGTGTAAGCAAAATCAACGTGACATCGAGGACTATGGAATGGAATGTATGGAAGTTGAAAATTTATTTGTTAACTTGAACTATTGGCACACACCACACATCACAGGCTGGTGATGCTAATAAATATTATGTCCTGAAGCCGTTGAATGAAAAAATGGCTATAAAGCGATTTGCAACCGGGTTACTAATCAATGTGTAATCAAGGCTAAACTTATATTTGTATTAAAAACCAAAACCAGAATAAAGCAAAATCTTATTGAGATCAAGTTATTAAAAACTAGTTTCAATGGATCGACGCTTAAGATAATTCTGGAATAAAGTAGCTACTCAAGCTACTTCATACTTCAACTTGAGATAGATAGATAGATTCTAGATATCTAGAGATCTTTGACTTGTTTTGGAATACGGATTATATTATTAATTTATTACTATTTAGGTCTATTGTTGCCAAACCCCACGACACCTCAGAGACTCAGGCCTGCACGGGATAATACGTTAATGTGTTCGTTTGATAACGCCCGTGCAGTAACCAAAGTACCTCGGTTCGGCTTTGTATACCGGTGGTGTTTGACTTCGTACGTATTGTCAAGACGGCTCGACGTAGCGCTGGCACCGCCCCAACCCACGCACCCCTGCTAGTGCGTAATTGTTGATGTTATCTTGAAATGAATCTGTGCCTTGTTCTTGTTTCTAGCTTCGCCGATTATTCGTGGGTCACAGACCACAGTTCGTCGTCCGAGGAAAGAGGAAATAGCACTTTGCGTAGAACTTGCCGAGCTTAACTACCACAACAGTATACCGCGTCGAGAGCTGTGTGAGTCTTTTATTCGGCGCAGCATTCTATTTATTTATTTTAACCATAATTCTTTAATTATGTACATATTTCTTACTTATAACTCATAACTTATTCTATTTATAGAGTCGCTATCAATATTATTTTTTAATTATAATTAATTTATATATATGAGTCGCCAACAAGGTCTAATAAACCAATCAATAAGTTATTAGTAGCATTTTCGCATTTTATTGAACTGCCATCTCGTAGCATTTAATAGAATTACTACGATGCTGAAGTTCAAACAGTCACAATTGTTACAATCTTATCGGGTTCTGAGTTTCATAACTAGATGGCAGTTACATTTATATTTCTTTTGAGATGTAAAAAACCACTACTTCAACCATGTATTAAAAAATCTTTTTGCACCGACGAAACAAACACTTAAATACAAAATACGAAAGTTGATTCATTGAATTGAACAATATTTTTCAATTATTATTTCCCAATATTTATTTCCCTCGAGAATGGCAAAGGTGATAAACCAACTTAAATTACGCTAATTATAAAGTAATTTACTATTCCCAACAAGATAAAGTCACAGACAGTGGATTTGAACTCTAATTGGATTAAAAGATTACCAAGTGATTTATGAATCCCCACATTTATTTGCGAACCTGCCTTAAATATTATGAAGTATTTCGTGTGAATTTGCAAAAAAAGGATGACATTAAAATTGAAGTTACATGTAATAAAACAGAATTTATAGAAAGACATTTAGATAAAACGAATTTATGTAAGCTATGGCGGCGCGGTTTGCTAATTATATCTTTATACCTAATGATAATTTAAGCGGACTATATTTATTTTATGAGCAATCATAAATTATTTTGGGTTAAATATCGGAGAAAGAAAGAAAGGACACGGCACAATACCTTCAACCTCTTGGCTTCCTTCTTGTGGCTGGATTCTTCTTCTTCGCACTTCCCACTTTATCACCACCGAAAGTATGTAATTATATATTATAATAAAGGGATGCGAGCGTGCGGTGTACGAACAAATAATAATTGCGAGACGTCCAAATTAAAACAACCCACAGCTCACCATCACCTACGGCCCGTTCCTGTACTAGTACCTCCATAGGATAGGACATTAAGGAAGGATACATTGAGCAACCATTAAGAACAATGCGAATTCGGCGCAACCAAGCTAAAGGCATATTGTAAATAACCTTTCGACGATAGATAAGAAAGTTGCGACTCGTAAAAACCCTTGTAGTACATTGAACCGTTGAGAATTTAAATATTTTGCGTTGTTCGGCACGGGATAAAAGTAAAGATTAAGCCTAATCGGCTCGTTAGGTATTGTCCATGCGAGCGTGAAGGTACGCAGCCTAAATATACGCTAGAGTTTTGGGGAAATTAAATCATTTATATTATAAACACTGTTTAATTGAATACCTAAATTGGGTTAACAAAGATTACGATGAATGTTGCGCTTAGGTACTTAGAGATCACAGTAGCGAGATAACAATTTTTTTATGTTTGCAAAATTTTATATTATATTATATTTTGATAATACCTGTAATTATGTTAATAAATAATAAATAACTGTAGTTATGTCAAATATTTTCACTTACAAACAATAATGAGGGGTGTGGCTATGAAGTTATGAAATACATTTTTAGTAGTCAAAATTATTCAGTGCATGCACACTACCTGTCCTGAACTTTGGCTACAAGTAAGGTTTATAATAAAACTAATTTATATTGTATATTATGATATTTTTCTTGCAACTATGTGGTACACATGTTGTGGTGGTACAATATTAAGTTCGCATACAATAGCGTCAAACAAAGTCTACACAAAAGCGTACAAATTTGTCTTAAAAGGTAGAATAGAAGTTGGAATTATATTTTGAGTAAATTCTTATATTTCATCACTACATCATCATTATAAAAATATATGACGTTTTCAAATTAATATTAATTGTATTGATTCACACAAATAATCATTAATAGAATAATAATTTTATAATATGCAAATTAAGTCGATCTTTAAAAACTCTTGTAGAAAGATCTTTAAATGTGGGTTGATAAATTATTTTAAGCCTTGATTGCCATGCAATACAATACTTAACGATAAGAATATAATTACTGAAATAAGTTTTTGATATTATTAAAATGTTAAGTAACAGGTGAGAATTGTGCAATCCGTGTTATCCAACTGTAACTAATGTTTTGTTTGTTTAGGCACGAATACATAATATTAGTATCGGTATAAGCTCCTGCGATTTACTGGAGCACTGTTTACTTAAACAAATCATATTTCTCTCGCTTATAAAGTACTAAATGTACTTTTAGAAAATCTTTCATAATGTAACATAGAATTTACAAAAAAAATATATCGTCTTAGTGTCGCTTCAAAATTCAGTACATGGGTATACCAAATCCGATAGAAGTTCCCCATCAAAAAGAAGCGCAAAGAGCTGGATCTCTGCTACACTAACTTGTACTGGTTAATAGGAAGTCATTCCACGTTATCAGTAATAAATTATTCCTCACAACGCATGAAGTAATGGTTGCCAGCTGTGGGGCTGTACCAGTCATACAACACATCCAAGTAATCAAACGATCGGGACCTTAATCTAAAGGACGTCCCCACAATAATAAAAGACTGCTGGAGCACCACGGGCCTAGTGAGAAGACGGAAAAGGACAAAACCATTTGAACGAATGAAGGCTGTGAGTGTTATTGGACACTTTCAGATTTTAAAAATCCTTATTAGTAAATTAGGTAAGACTTTAATTACTTAGTGTTAACTTAGGCTAGATCGTAATGTTCCATGGAAACAACCTGTATATTTTTTTTTATCCATCTGCAATCAGCCTCTTGGCTTTTATCAGATTTAATTTGAAGTAAAGGCAGTTAGGGAACCCAAATTCAACATTTTTTTTATTCCCTCCTCGAGACTCAACTCAAGTTTCGCCCTTTTTAGCCGATAAACAGTGTCCGTCGTTTCCAAGAGGCCTGAAGCTAGGGGGTTGACGTGTTGCTGAAGTCTCATTTTGTAACGCACGGTTGATCGTTTAATGTCTTCCTTGGTGGTTCACACAAAATGCTGAAGTCCATAAATATTTGAGAATAGCCACTGTCGAGGAAGGAAAACATGTATAATCACTACATAGTATAAAACAAAGTCGCTTTCTCTGTCCCTATGTCCCTTTGTATGCTTAAATCTTTTAAACTACGCAACTGATTTTGATGCGGTTTTTTTTTGATAGATAGAGTGATTCAAGAGGAAGGTTTATATGTATAACATCCATTAAATAGTGGAAAAGTACTGTTATTTTTGAGGTTTCTATTGTGATATCGTAAATAATTACATTTTTTCCGCTTACATTGCAAACGCAGGCTGAACCCTACGAGTTTTATCAAAATAATGATTGTACTAAGTATTGTACACATTGAAAAGGTCTACAGAAAAAAAAAAGGTCTGTCCGTGATGGTATATGTCTATCTCTTATGGATAACCCACAATAACTTTTTTTGTCATTTACTTTTTACGACGAATAATGGCTAATTTTCGAAGCGATTTTAACCAATACAGCATTAATCCTTAACCAATTAAATACCTTGAATACATTGTTAATTTAATATAGATCTATACAGCCCATTACAGCTTATTTAGCAGCGATCGAACGCGTATATTATCGGAGCTTTCCAGGGACGGAAATAACAATACATAATAAAAACCTGCCTTTCATCAGCATTGCACCCGTGCGAAGCTGGGGCGGTTCACTAGTTAAAATATAAAAAGTAATAGACATTTGACATATCGCGGCGCAGACCAAGGAAAAGACACCGAAGAGCAAGTGGAAGACGGGTTAAAAACGGTTATCTGTCTCTTCATCTGTCATCTATACGTGGTAGAAGACCACATGTAAAAGTGTAAGCACAAGAACCGTAACATCAAGCCTTCAGCGGCACTGGAGCATGAAGAATAGTCCACTCCTCCTACACTTGAATATAGCTATAGAGGCACAGTAGTGTTTAGGGAATGGGTTAGGACAGAAAATGAGAACACAGAGTAGGTACTTGGTTATAAACACAGATTATTCATAACTATTTAACGACATCATATAAATATTTTGGATATTCAACGATGACATCGCAAAGTTTATATTGTGTTTAGCCCTTGCTGTCAATTAAAGTTTGTAGTTACATTTAAATTTTTAACTATTACTAACCTATATTTGTAAATATACCTACGCTTTCAGTATCGTTTTAAAATCGCTGCGATGTAAACGCAGAATGTGAACGCAGGCAACACGCAGCCAACACATCATCAATCACCATCAGCCCCAGTAAAGATAACATTGCGATAAACTAGATATCAACGATTACTTACAGAGAGATGGAGCTTTTTACTTTAATTTATGTGTGGCATTCTAGAATGACTCTTTCCTGATATTATTCAATCTTGTTTTCTAAATCTTTAGTTGTCATAATATTGTTATCTCTGTATATAAATAATTCTTGTGACATAATATTATACCATACTTCTACGAAACGGCTTGACCGATTCTTATGATATTTATTTTGCATATTTAGTAGGTCTAAGAAACGGCTACTATCTACGATTGAACGTTTTAGTAATAAGGGGTGGGGTGTCCAGACAAATTTTTTTTATTCAAAAAAAAAATTAGAATTATTTTTAAATATTACTGTGTAATTATTAATACATAATTTAAGACAATGTTAATAACGTTCCATAGCGTGAACTCTGTTTAAGTATATGGAGAAAAGTTCAGAGAACAACCTTAAAAATAAAACTATAGCATAATTATCCATGTTTGTGTATACTAAAAAGATAGGCTAAGTAAAATCAAGTTAAGGAAAAACGACATCTAATGACATATAATAATACTTATTGTGACAGCTATAGCCGACGAACTTTCTAAAGGACGTCATTAATCCGAAATACCACTCACGTGGATTCACTAGAGAAATGTAATTTTCTGTTTAATTTTCATGTAGGCAAAGTTGAGAGCTTCACTTGCTACGACCTAGTTGTAGCTAGGAACGTGCGACGTGACAAAATACGCTACAGATTATCACAGCTGATAGTTATTATATATAAGTCTTATAGTTATTATACAACTGTATAAAGTCAAATATTTTATTTAAATTTCCTTTAAGTAATATTTAACCATACGTTATTACATTTTACGTAATTTCTAAGGAAATTATGAATCAATAAATAATTTCCGATTATAAATGACATTCTATTATCTTCTACCACGTAATTGCTGCTTTAGGGTTTCATCTAAATTTTGTATTGTTTTTTTTTTAGTAAAAATGTTTGTATTTGTGTTATAATTAAACAGTTTAATAATCTAGTCACATGTTTTATTTAAAAATTCTTGTAATAAAGTAGGCTGATGCTAACTCATATATATTGTAATAGAAAGCCCTAAAGAATATGTGTGTAGCTGTAGTTCATTGCAAGTGTGTAGGTACTTAATTTTATATTATAGGCTTTTAAATAAATGATGAATTAGTGTTAATATTATTTATTAATATACTTTATTATTTACTACCGTGGTTTTGTAGCTAGTAGTTGCTGTACATTTTTTAAAGCCACCCTTAATTGTGACCCTATGCAGGGAAACCTTCTTTTCCACACTCTAAATGCTCTTTCCACCACATTTCATTTCATTTTTTTGCTTTTTCTTTTAATAAACGTATTTATCATAGCTTGATTTCTGTGACAAACAGCTGTTACCATATGAATAACCAGCGGCCATCTTGTTCAACCCTCCCATACTGAGGAGTTAACTATTTTGACTAATGGATAGATATTTGACCATTAGTAACTGTAACCACGGATCAAAAACGCATTTTGCTGATTTTTGACTAATAGTTACGATATTTAACCAATAGTTGAGTTAACTACAGATCAAAAAACTGGCCCTTATACAGCCAACTCTCGTTAATTCGCAACTCGAGGGACTGTTAAAATATCACTCGATAGTGATTGAAATATCAAATTGTTCGAAATTTGTGACAGAAAAAAAAACATCTTTAAAATTAAAAATCAATTTTTTTTTATTGTTGTTTCTCAAATTTTTACATCAATAAATGAGTATGAGACAACCCCTGTAAGTAGTCAAGAGACACTTGTGTTGGGGTTGACTCACTACTTCCCTTATCTATACAAATTCTAAAAAGAATAGCTATAAACTTAATCTATGAATGCGTGTTTGTGTGCGTATGTGTGTATATGTGTGTGTGTGTGTGCTGTGTGTGTTTGTGTGTGAGCGAGTGCATGCACGCTGTCAAGTATACAATAAGGCATGTCTCAAACTAGCGAATTCGCACCAAAATGTGCTCAGTTTCCTTCTTATGAAGTGTTTATCAATTATTATTATTTATGCTGTGGTTTTATCGCTATTTTATAACAATGTCAGTAGTTTAGAGGTACAGTCAAGTACAAACATGTATTAATAATGTGAATTAATTAATCTGTCAAAAGAACTCTTTGCTTCAAAGTACGTTGCTGCTGCTTAGTCTATTCAATAACTTTTTAATGAGATAAAGTACCTGAAATATTTTACCAGCACTTTTTTTCGTTTTGTAGACAGAAGCTTTGTAAGGTATAGAATGAGCATCTTGCTTTCTCTTGACACCTCTGCTAAAGGCTCTGATGTATCGTTCTCATCTCAATGATAACAAAATCAAAGGGTTTGTACCAACGTTAATACAACTTACCGCAAAATATACTTTCCGCCTCTTTCTCTCTGCAACTTTGGATTATACAGAGGTTTGAATTATCGCAGGTTTGAATTATCGAGTGTCGTCTGTATAATATATTAATTGTGACTCATTAACCTTTAGATTAGCTTTTACATTTTTGTTTATAAATATATATATTTTTTGTCTAGTATATGTAGTTAGTGTTACATATTACTTTTTTGTTAATAATATATGAACGTCTTATACTTTACCTCTGCAGGTGTTCCTTTTTCTATTGTTCCATTCAAGGGTTGTCTGGAAAAAATCACTTGTTAGCGATAAGGCCGCCCGATGCCCAATAACTAATGTAACCTGCTTCTTTTATATATATTTTTAACCAAGTACAAATAAATTAATGTTACATCTGTACGGCATTTAATCTGTGATAATATTAATATCATTTCTTAATCCCAGCTATAAAGGTTGTGAATGCCTTTGAAAAGGCAAACTCAATTGAAAAACATCAAATATTTCCTCTGAACTCATTTCTATAAATAATAAAAACGTAATAACTTTTCAAACGATAAAATTTATTGTAACAGCTATATACCGCGCGAAACGAATATGTTTTTGTTTTATTTTGTCATATTACATGTCGTAGAAGGTAATTCGAACGGCTCGTCTGTTCACGACGTCGCTAACTCGCTCATATCCATTCTAAATAATGAAGACAATGATCGAATCAAAGAGCTGAAAGACAAATTAAATGATATAGATAAATATATCGTAGATAAAGATAAACAGACTGAACTTATTCTGATAGAAACGTCTAGTACAAATCTAAATGAAACAAACTTCTTCAAAGCGCTAAATGAATCAGATAACTTTAATTTACTGTTGGACAGGGAGCCAAAACATTTATATTTGAAATTAAAAGAAAAAATGAATCGAGATGATATTATGAAGATATTATCAGAAAAAGCTAAAGATGGTAAATTGATGCGAGCCGCCAGAAGGATGATGGAGAATGATCATGGGCACAATGCGGTGATAGGTGATGACGTTATAGACGGTATTGTTGATAAAATGATTGCTGAATCACCTGCCGATGATCATCGATTTGACATAGAAGACAATAAATATTGGGGTAACAATACAACTTTTATACTTTGATTGAATCACGAGTAAAATATACTAATGGCATGCACATAAAAATAACATACTCGTAGTAAATAGGTCTCATAGTGTCGTGTCACATTGTTCACAAACATCCTACGTGCAACGTACACGAACTTTGACTAATTGGATTTTGCGACACAAAATGCATTCGTTATGTGTTTTTTTAATAAAAATTCGTTAAATAGGAAATGGAATGGTATAAAAATTAGTTTTTTATTAACATTTTTGTTAAGTTAATGGTTATTCCTTACGGAATACGGAATTATAATAACGACCTATTAATGTTGGAGGAGCTAAAATACACAAATAATTACAGACCCTCAAGGCGAGCTGGAAGACCTGAAAGAGTTCCACAAGCACGATGGAAGGAGGTTATTTAAAGGAGAAAGAACTACCATCAAGCACTATCCCTTCATGGTGTCTATTCATGTCATGGGGAGGTTTTGGTGTGGAGGAGTCATATACTGGCATGATCTGGTGCTTACTTCGGCTTCGTGCTTACAGCTGTAAGTTCCAAAATCTGTATAATTGTGTGATGTATGTACATGACGGAATGTGATAATAAAATCGACCAAACAGGAGGAGTCACAGCGACGAGGAATTTGGGCAATATCTAAATAATGGGTCCAGGAAAGTCAAGAATTACACGTGGGATGGGAAAAATTGTAGGGTTGGTAAATGAGTGATAGGAATATAGTCGTCTAATGACATAAAGGCAGAGGCAGGGGCCGATTGTTGACACAGCATCAAACCATAACATGAATATCTCGACCTGAATTTTAACAAAAACAGGACCTGCAGATAAATTGAAGATAATGATTTTTGACGTCATAAATGTGTTTGTTGGTATTAGTCGTTTAATTTCGACATTAGAGTCATTTCTCTGAAGACTTTTAGCATAGCTTAGATAGCATCCTGATTTTGTGAGAAACAAGTTTCGTGACATTTTGTGTACACTTTCCGCGACCTAACTTGAACCGACAGTCGTCAGAATGAGTGTCAAATAATTGCTTTTTAATATTGATTGTCTTTAGATGTCAAAGGATTTAAGTAATAAATTACTTTTTTATTCATTACTATTATTATCAAATAAACGACAAGTATTAATGGTTTTAAACTGATAAGACCTTGACGTTGTTGAATTTATGAGCTCTGTGTCAGATAAAAACAATGGCAGCTGACACAAACCACAACCAAAGGAGTACCGTGTAAGAAATGGCTCGCGTTGAACTTGTTATTTTTTCCAGTATGCACAACAATCGCTTCTTTCGAGAAAACCCGAAGGCTTTGTATGTACGTGTGGGAAGTAACCACAGCAGAATTGGTGGAGAATCTATAAATGCCCTGGAAGTATGTACCTTATAATACTTTAATAATTTACTCTAAATATCTAGTATCATATTGTTAATAAAAATATTACCGATATAGTCGGGGCGTATTTCCCGACGCGTAACACTTCCAATACACTATTTCACAAATAGTAGCAGTGGAATGTATTTTTTGTTTTTTGAAAAAAAAAAAAAGTGAGATATATAAAGTCCCTGGACACGATGACAGTAGGGAGTAGAGTAAAATATTTAAAAAAATATATCTAGTATCACAAAAACCGTTATAAACCACTATAGAGTCATTCAAGAAAAAACCCAAAAAATCGTCAAAATTAAATATTTTTATAAATGCAGGATTCAATAAACGTAGTCTTGTTAATTGTGTGCACTGTATACCATAAAACTTTCCAGTAACGCATAGTTTGTTTAGAAAAGTTCCGAATATCGCTTTGTAGATGTCAAAGGGCAGCGTTATCTATGGAAGCTTCTGGTTATCTTAGTTTTCCGTCGATCGTCCTTATTTAAAATTCATCCTTTTACGTCTCGCTATCACTAATCGTTACGCTTAGACACAAATATATAGAAAAAGTAATAATTATCTTATACAGGCTGTTGGGATATCCCAGGGGATGGGATTCCCTTGAGCTTAAACTAGCTCTGCAATGTATTTGTGTATATGTCAGGTGTACTTTCACCCCGGCTACAATCCACGCACGCTGCGTCATAATATTGCTGTGATCCGCCTTCGGCGTCATCTGTTCTTTGGGTACCATCGCGTACCGAAAGTCATTGACATCTCTTCCAACGGACAGGGACTTGCGCCAACTGCAGAAGTCTTGGTGCTAGGATGGGGGGTTACTAAGGTAAAACAAGTTTAGCAGATATTCTGATAATTTTTTAACGTTACTTATTAGATTCTAGAAAGATTAATATCTGGCGTAATATACTTATCGGTAAGCTGCCAATTTAACTAAATAGAAAGGTGGTGGATTCGAGGTTACTGCCTTGCCTTACATATGGAGGACAAACTTGGATTTACCAAAACAAAATGATTCCCAAAATACGTTCGTGCCAGCTTACTAGATAGAAGTAGCCTAACACCTCTCGCACTGCGGTCCCCACCAAGGAATATACAACCGCCCACGTCCCTTGTATTAGCAGAGGGCGAAAATAAACACCATCCAAAGAGGGCATACGCCCCGAACTGACCAAAGCTTACCTCTCTCGAGGTAGTGTGGTTTTTTTATAGAATTAGCCTAACGAATTAAATTACGCGACAGACAGAACAGTGAATATATCCGCAGAACATGCCTTATAACTTAAATGGAGAATGGCAGGGCACGTAGCCCGTTATACAAATGACAGATTATACAGAAAAAGAAACGAGGGCAGACACATCGAGCGATGGGCCGACGAGATCGAAAGGGTAGCTGGAAAAAAATGGATGACGACGGCAAAAAATGAAAATGGGGTGGAATAAGTTGAAGGAGGCTTTCTACCGGATAAGGGCCGCGAGCAACAAAATTTTATATGTATATATAAATCTATATTTTTGTATAATGTCTGTCTATTGACATACATTATGTGAACAAATAAAGGCTTGTTATTATTATTATATCGGCTTTACTTTTTTATAAAGTATAAACCTTAAATTTATATGATACTATGTTAATTTGCAGATGTCACAAAGGTTGGCTTATGAACCCGTCTTTCTTAATCGGAAGTTCCTCCCAATATACCCCAACATATTCTGCAAAGAGATTTACGGAGAGTGAGTACTGCTCGTCTTTACACATAGACATGCATTTTTCAGCGTGATTTTTTTCATGAAACAGGGGTCAAACGGGCAGGAGGCTCACCTGATTTAAGTGGTACCACCGCCAATGGACACTCTCAAAGCCAGAGGCAAAGGCTCGCGAATGCAAAGTGTTTGAAATTTTATAAAAAAAAATTTGAAGAAATTGAGTTTAATAAATACTTTTTTGCAGTAAATTCATAGCTTCTTCAATGTTCTGTGCGGGAACTATGACCACGGGAGAGGGAGCTTGCGATGTAAGTAACATACACGATTACTGTCTATATTTTGCATCACACATTTCAAGATATATATTTTTTATTGGCTATTGAAGCACCAGCCTACCACTGTATAATATAACTCTTATTAGCGTGTGGAAAATTGTGTGAAAATGAATTGATGTCTCAGGCCTTATTCTCGTATAAAGGGCTGCAATTAATACTATTAAAGCAATAGTAGCCAACACCACTGTTGGAACAAGTTTCTTAAAACATATTTTTTTATAAATGGAACGCTAAACGCGTATACTTCACTCATCATGTCAAAGAGAAAATCCAAAGTTCGTGAATTTTATGCTCTACGTAAAAGTTACATTAATTAGCAAAAACACAATATTAAAGTGAGAGCTCAAAGGAAACTTCTATCTTGGCGGGAATTAGATAAGTTTCACAGTTAAACCAACAGTTGGTTGTGTCGCGCGGAATTAAAAACTAACGTTGCCCTACTGCTCGACAACCAACTTCTCAGGTTGATAGACTCTTCTTTAGTTGTTGATTTGAATCACAAGTAAGCGAATTTTGTCATGAAGTATAATGCCCCTGTTCCGCCTCTTTTAGCAGGCATTTAGGAGGCTTCGGTCTCTTCGAGTCTGACAAGGTAAATTATTTATTATTGGTTAACGCCCAAACCCAATAATATATCTCAATCCATTTTTGACCATCTGAGATACACATCTTAATGTAGATAGACTTTTGTATGAAAATGTCAGTTCAACTGTGCCAATATCCTATCTTAAGATTTTAACTTACACTATTTTTTTTAAATAATTAAAAAGCTATTTGATATGTTTTAATTCGTTTTTACAACAAACTCCCAAGCGAAATTAGAGAACTGTCACTAAATAAATTCAAAGCCCTTGTTAAAAGTAAATTAATTAATAAAGCCTTTTATAAATGTGACTAATACTTAAATGACCCTAATCCTTGGGATTGATTTGCTCCAGTTCAAACAATTTGTATTAAAAACTTGGCGATTGAAAAGAGTGGCGGAAAGTTTCTTGCCAGTTCTTCTTACCCGCTCTACGCCCTTGACTTGCGAACTGGTTGTAAATGTAAATTTACAATTAATTTAATTTGTTTTTCTTGACGTTCATAAGTGTACATGTTTACCTATATGAATAAAGATATTTTGATTTGATTTGATTTGAAACAAAGACATATTTTAATATTATATGTAACGTTTTATTAACTTTATTTGGTTTATATTGACTATGAAATATGAGTGTTAAGAGCGAAGAGATTGCATACTATCCGTCGGATCCGTCGGATGCAGATAATCTCGGATTGTTTTCAATCTGAGATTGTGTATTAATAACTAGGTTAAGGCTTAATATACTTCAGAGCAGCAATGGCATCTAAAACATGATTTTAACGAGGTTGGATTTCCAGAACACTGTTGTTGATACTAACAACCCCAAAATTTGGGTGTCAACACAATTTCCTTCGGTTTTCAACAACGAGATGCGTGGCGTAAAGAGGAGGGGTATCTTTGCATCTTCTACCATGGTTACCATGGTTCTGAGGAATTGTTCGGGCCACTACTCCAGCTGAAATTCATTATCGAGCGTCGAGGCAGAATACAAAATACAATATGTATCAAGTCGACATCCTTTGTTCCACAACTGGGCGTATTTGAAGGCAGTTTTTGCCGGTTACCATTATTATGTGAAACCAGCAGCCCACTGAAGTATTTCTGAACCAATTTGACTTAGAGTCCTTCAAAAAATGAGCGTACAAATTCTGGAAAGCCCTCAACGCACTTGCGAGCCATTTGGCAGTGTTGTTCATGGGCGACGGTATCACTTAACCTCAGATACCTCATTTTCCTCCCATCATTAAAAAAATCGCTTTCTATCATAGGAATTTTAATTAATATTATCGTACATTAGCATGACGCGGGAGGTCCAGCAGTATTAGCTGGGAAGCTGGTGGGAATTATCTCTTTTGGGCCATCCGTATGCGGCTACCCCAATGCTCCCACGGTGTTTACTCTCGTTGGAGCCTACAGCGATTGGATAGAAAATGTAAATGAAACTGTAAGTAATGTAATCTTATATTACTGTGGAACTAAGATTGCTTAAATAAATTGACTAATATATACTGTAATAGCGGACCCGACAGACGTTTTTCTACATGAAATTTCAAGCGATAAGGATATTATACAAAGTATTAAAGTACCGACTGCAGCGCTATCTGTCGGGCTGTTTTTCAACTAATCCATGCTTCCTAAACGCATACAAAAACATTCATTCAAATCGGTCCAGCCGTTTAAAAATGAGTTCAGTGACATACACACGTACAGTAGACTACTACACGTACAGTTAGCACGTTTTTATCATATTAAACAATTTTGAAATCTGATTAATTAAAAAATCATGTCAATAACAGATGCCAGAATACTTCCGCGGTAAGAAGCGGACGACAACAATAGATCCGATTCCCTTGTTCGAGGATATCAAGTTCAGTAAAATGGAATTGAATAAGTATACGACTCGGGAGACTGAAGCCCCTACCACCACGCCCTTTGTACCCACCACTACCACTCCTCCGGCGATGTTAAGGAACAAAGAGCTAAAATTTGGAAAAAAATATAATTATGAAACTGATAGCTGGAGCCTTGAGATGGATTAAGTGATGGCCATACAAATTTCAATTAAGACTAAGAAAATTTACATTTTATTTATTTATTAACACTTCATTGCATTACATAAAAGAAAAAAAAATGAACATAATTTAATGAAAAGCAACAGGCGGCCTTATCACTTTCGAGAGATATCTTCCATACAACCACTGTGAGTAAAGGGAAAACAACATAACATTACACAACTTATTATGATTACATTTGTGTTATTTTTCATTTATAAAACTTTAAAGACCAACTATGCGAAGTGTCCACGAGACTTATGTGTTTCTGGATTCTGGAAGCTGGCCTAGTTAGCCAGGACTTCACGAACAACGGACTTAATGAGAATCTATGTGCTATACAGGAACAGTATATAATACTTAATGAAAATGGATTAAGTCCATTATATATAAAAATACAGTCAATAGAATAAGCAATTAAGCTCACCACAGCCGACGAGAATGAAAGCGGCGTGAAAATTGTTTCAGACCGCAGCCTGCGGAGCCTGCTGTGTGGCGTTTGTGGTCGCATATAACATATATTAAGTGTTCATTGTAAAAACAGTGTACAACCATATATTACATCCAAGCATTAACTGTTGCATACCTACAGATCTCGTGATTCTAATATTACTTGATGAAAAAGAAATATCAATAAAATTAAAGCAGTTTTTATGTATATAAATAGGAACTAGGACGCGTGGTATATTACTGGATAATTTAACTTAAACGCTAGCGGTCTATTAAGGCCTATATTCACTTTTATTAGTGATTAGTGTAGACTGATTAGTGCAGGTGATTAGTCGTCTGCGTAGTAACGTGAAAAGAAGCGTGTTCTATTTTTTCGCGGGTAAACTGCGAGTAGCCATATACCTACCCCCTCTTAAATTCGAAGCTTAGGCTGTCAAGAATAATAAATTTTACGTGGCATAAAACTGAGCAATGACGTAAATAGACGTAGAAGCAAATGGAGTATCACAATTTTAAACGAGACACATCCTGTTCCTGCCGTTATGTTACGTTACGAGGGGATAACGGCCTAACGACGCTATTCGTTAGAACTGCACGTGTTCCAATAGGATTTGTTTTTTAACAGCCTGGTTGGGAAAATGTTACGAGATTTAGATAATGTCACATCGTTTCTCCACCACCTCGCATTAGAACGATTTCTGGGTATTGCTACCACTATAAGTCTTTATTAATAATTCTTATATATTTTGCAAATCAAAATAAAAAAGCTTACTATCTATCAGTTTGTTTCAACTAACTAACATTGCTCGTTTAGTATAATTTTAGTACTGAGACAAGTTGAGTATTAGCCGATACAAACATGACAGTTTTAATAATAAAAAATTTATTTGCATGAATATGATACAAAATAATATGAAGAGCAGTGTTGGCACAGTGGCTTCAGCATGCAACTCTAATTACCTGAGGTCGTAGGTTCGATCCCGGGCTGTGCACCAATGGACTTTCTTTCTATGTGCACATTTAACATTTGCTCGAACGGTGAAGGAAAACATCGTGAGGAAACCGACATGTCTTAGACCCAAAAAGTCGACGACGTGTGTCAGGCACTGAAGTCTGATCACATACTTGCCAATTAGATTTAGAAAAAATGATCATGAAACAGATTCAGACATCTGAAACCAGGACCTAAAGAGGTTGTAGCGCCACCGAGAAATAATTTTTGCCACATCCAATTTCTTCCCATTTAATGTCTCGCAAAGTCATTAAAGATGTAAGTAAGTTTTCAAGTTTTCCTCACTTCCCAAGTCATTGTTCCACGTTTCCACGTCTTCAAAGTAAAATCCACCCTACCATCAAGATATACAGTTACTTTTCCATTGACTTGATGAATATGTTCGATTTCCAATAGTGCATTATATTAAAATTCAACTGAAAACTTTGGATCGATATTGTTGTTGACATAGAAATTAGTTAGTCAAGTTATTACTAACTTCATACTGTAGCATCTATCGCTTACCTGCATTTAGTAATGTTAATAAATTAGTCTGCTTTCCCGGATGCCCGTGTAGACCCCTTGACCTCTGCGTGCCTTTCAGCCGCCTCCAATGCCAGTGCCAGATCCACCGCCTCTTTATACTGTAGCTTTTTCTCGGCAAAAACTCGAGATCGCATTGCATCATTAGCCAGACCCGATACAAATTGATCCCGAAGATTATCTTTTAACGTTGAGCACGATAAACTATTTTCGATCTAATTTCATGATTTACTCGTATTTCACAAAAGTAGTTTAGCAGAATTTTAGTTTTTTTTTTTTGGAACATAAGATCATCTAGGTATCACTTATTCCAGGTCATTAAATTCGAACCTGTTTCAGTCGTTAACACAGACCACTCCTGTATGAGCGTAGGCAGTTTTAAAAAAATAGGGATTTTGTAGTAGGTCAGATGGTCTGACTTCTCCAGACGCAATATGCAAGCACACTATATGTACATAAAATAAATTTAAATGAATGCTTAATACCTACCCGCTAACCACCTACAATCTAATACAATAAAGGAGTGGGCTTATGAACACTCCTTACGCAGTGTTGGAGATGCTTCTAAGACCTAAGTAGTTACACATTCCATTCATCACTCACTCATTCAGTCGCTCATTCACTCACTCTGGCGTGTAGGAAACAGTTGAACAATAAAAACCGAAATAAATAAAATAAAAGATTAACTATTCATTTATATATAGTAAGAAATTTATAAGTAAGTTTGTTATGGAAGAGCTGGGAACCCTGACACAATTATTTTTTTACTTAAAACGGTTCCCACATATTATAGATTGTACTGTATATGTACCTATAATGAATAAACATTTATTTTTATAGTGGTTGTGCAATTTGGAAATCTCAACAATCTTTTTTGTTCATGGTAAATGTGAGATCCGCACGGGATTTTGCCTTTACTTACCAAAATCCAAAAAAATACAACTACAACCGTGTGACGAAGTAAATAACAATGTTGAAAGCTGTGGAGTGCTGTTTCATAATTTATGTGAACTTACCTGAAACAAAATAATTTTATATTAGTTTAAGAAGCTCTTTACATAAAAGCATAAGTTTTTAAAAGTTGTTCGTAGTAATTAGCTTTTCTCTAAAATTAATGTTTGCAAATGAATTGCTTAAGTTTTAAAAACGGTGATTTTTATTTATTCTCGTAATATAAGACCGTTTAGATACTTTACTAACCAATTGAGATTTGAATATTTTTTTACCACAGATGAGGACTTAATACCTTCACCTTTAAGAGAGGTCTTTCGTAATAAATATACACCAAGAGAAAAGTATTAGGGAATGTGATATTTCCAGACATATGATAGGCAAAGATTTATACAAATATTGGTACAGATGTCGAGTAGCAAACATTGGCACCACAAGATCTGGATATGTAGTATTCAGTTAATAATGTTTGCACAATCCATCATCGCTTGTACGATTCTATTTACGCGAGCTTATACCATATTTTCACTGAATTTATTTACTAATGTATTAACGTATTTATTACGAGAAGGATTGCGGTTTTCTGGTTATATAAAGTACAAATTAATGGTTATCGTTTATTTAATTTAAGAGTTAGTTAATGGTATAATATAGCTGAAGTGGTGGTGGTGTGGTCATCTGGCCGCACCCACGACAGACACGTATGGAACCGGATGTAGGAGTCCTATGTCCAACGGTTGGCAAAATCAAAACCTAACAAACAAATGATTATTCCTAAAAAAATATTTATTTATTGATAAAAAGCTTGCCAACGCTTGGCACACTGTTACATCGCTAAAAAAAATTACAAAATACAATTTTTAATGTGACAAGCACTTATAGGCAAACATGACATACACGAAGAGATCTAATATTAAACAAAACAACTATTTGACAAAACAAAAAAAAATCTAGTAAAAAAAACTTAATAAACTAAACAAAAATCGATTTCAATGTGTGAGGTCAGCAACTATGGACATCCAGACATAGCTCGTTTATCTAAATGCTTAATTAAAGTGAATAATATTTTTTTTCAATTCAAATTTAATAAAACTTATCATCTAATATAATTAAGTTTTGGAAATAAAGGCTATTACTATTAATACTGATGTGTGCCAAGTGGAAACCAGAAATAACAGTCTCTTTGAAGGCAAAGAAAATGATTTAGTCAGCTTGATTAATTACGGAACAAATTCTACACTAGCCGAATATTAATTTCTTTATCTATAAGCAAAAATGTCCCAAGAAACGTTTCCGTTGAAGTATATAGAAACGTAATAATAGAGTGAGTGTAAATACATTCATCAAGGAGCCGCATCGATTGAGGAAACATCTACGTGTTTACATGACATACTTGAGATTTGTGTGTTCTGTATTCTAGTTCCTTATTTTGTGCTACGTGAATCACGCACACCAATCAGTTGACTCGAAGCCGATGTCCATCTAAGCTAAAATCAGGGGCGCTACAAACTTTTTAGGTCTAGACCTCATGTCTGCAACTGTTTCATGTTCATTTGTTAATCTAATAGGCAAGTAGGTGTGATGCCTTGTTTGTCTAACGACCGCTGACATTTTGGGTCTAATGCCGGTTTCCTCACGATGTTTACTTTCACACATAGAAAGTCCATTGGTGGGGATCGAACCTACATCCCCAAGGATGAGAGTCGCATGCCGAAGGCACTAGGCCAATAGCTATCCTAAGCTATATCTATAATATTGAACAGCGCTCTGGATAAAATACCCACGAGATTACGCGCTTAAACGTGTATTAAGCACGAACCTCGATAAGACGTCTCAAACTGGCAGCGAGACTAATGATAACTCAATCTCCCATGAAGCCTGATTTACAAGCTGTAGCGAGAAATTGTCTAATGGCAAATCTTTATTAAAGTTTTGTACCGATCTAAACTTTCCACTAATAAAGTTTTATTGTAGTCGAAGATTCATGTTGTGGTTTTATAGCAGAATGAACAACATAAATCACACACACGTTTAACACAATTTATTTATTTATTAACACTTCGTTGCAAAGAAACACAAATAACACATTACATAAAAATTTCAAGGGATGCAACGGGCGGCCTTATCGCTAACAAGCGATCTCTTCCAGGCAACCTTAGTAAAAAAGAAAACAATAAATAAAAAAAAATGATGAGTGCAAGAAGTGCATAACCAGAAGTTATATAAAAAAAAAATATATATATATATATATATATAATTTACCTTTTCCTTTCCTTTATTGTTTTTTTTTTTTTTACAGCGTAAACTTAATATTAAGTTCCTTTAATGTCTTCTATTGTAGCATATTTATTATTTATTATTTCACTTATTCACATAATTAACGTCTATATAATATAATAATGGGGACGTCTTATGTAAAGTTCTTTAAGTTACCCTAATGAGTGTCGTTTAAAGTAAGTTAAATCTTTTAGTTTTAAATATAATAAATCATTATTTTATTTTATTTTATTTATTTCCACTACATTATTCTTAACAGTTACTACTAATTCGATAGAACTCCAAAATAATACCCACATATATTCAATGTGTGCTCCTTATTATCACAGAGGAATGGAATTATCCTTGATTAACTACGATGCTCTCAAGTCCTTGGGTTATTACCGAAATTAATATTCACTTAGCATAACATGGATATAGCTGAAAGTAATCTATAAACATGTGTGAGGTAATACCGAAGCAAAGTAAAATTTTAACTAATACGGTGTCGTTAAAAATGTTTTTCATTATATATATTTAAATTTGGTTTTAACATACGAACTCCAACGAACCTTATTTTGTAAATCGCCTATATATACTCATCTTACTCATATATACTCCATTGGTGAAATAACCTGTGACTGGGGTTACTTCACCAGCACAAACGGTCAATCCCCTTCCTAGTAGGAGTGCCATGCTATTGCTTTCGGGTTTCAGCGAAATGGGCTGGCACAAGCGGGGTCTTACCACTCTCACAGTACAGAGAAGTGAGCAATAAGATGACTGGTATTGCACTCTCGTTACATGCGGTGAGTAAAATTACCAGAGCCCATCACGCCTTCCCCCCTAATAAATAATAAACTATCAAACGCACTCGCGGTGGAGTGTCTCCGTCTGGGCGTCCTCCTTTGAGATTTTCTGCACTACCATCAATCGAATCTTTGTTGACCTGCCATTGGTTTCATCTGATCATTTCGTGATCCAGAGCACAGTGTTTCAAGCACTCACAGCCATCACATTAGCATGGGGTCTTATTTTGCATCCTAACTTGCCCAATAACTTTACGTTTGATGCTGCAGATGCCATTGCTGACTCTGTCGTCGAAGTGGTAATGCAGGGTATAAAACTTCTCAGTATCTCTTCTAGTATCTTCTAGATGATCTAAGGACACAAGTTTTGCGTTTGCCGCTAAAAAACACTTTTTGTCGCTACTCCTCTCTTCTTTCATTTCAAATGACATTCAGTGTCGCGATCATTTAAGCGAGAAAGCTAAATTAACCCCTAAAGACCTTCGTGTACTCGGCAATTGCGAGACAATTTTAATACAATTTCTACTCAATTTCTACTTCGTTTCTGCGAAGTTAAAGTATGCGTAACCTTTGCTATATACAATCATAATAATTTATGATAAAATGACTTGATAAGGAGTCTGATATTACGATCTCATTTGGCAAATGGTCTGTCTGAATTACTTGCCGTCAGCGAATATAATATATCATCGCAGGCGCGGCCAACGGAAGTAACATCTACGTCATATTTTGTCTTGTCGCAATTTGAGGTGATAAAATAATATTTTTATTTGATTATTGCAGTTTATTTGATAACCAATTATATATCTAACAATAAACCAAATTGTTGTCTGGCAAAGAAGTCACACGCCTATAATGGTGAAAATAAATCCTAATTATTCTCTCTGTGTAAAGGTTTCTATACTTTAGTTGTGGAAGTTATTCTGGTAAAGATTGCGGATATATCAAACTTAAACTATTTCCGGCTTTTCTTTATGAAATAGGAGGCAAACGGGAGAAGGCTCACCCGGCGTAACACTTATGTTTCCGCCGCCCATGGACACTCACACTGCCAGAAGGCTCGAAAGCCATGATAATTTTTAAGTCAAAATTTCAATTAAATCTGTCAAGCCGTTTGGTCATAATTTTATTCACTCCACATAAGCCGGATTAGCGCTGCTTACAGTCGAAAGCGATGGTCCGGAGTAAAGTATTGTCACGCTCTAAAAAGCACAGCGAGCTTCTTAGAGGCTAATTAAGCCTATCCTTCCAGATGTCTACGAAATACTTTGCCACATATTGAGCGATTTGTACTCCATTACTAGCTGATTCATCATCATCATTGAAAAGTACCAAGAACAACAAAGACCGCTATACATAGCGTTTATTGACTATCAAAAAGCATTCGATACAGTAACACATGTAAGTATATGGGAAAGCCTAAAACAGCAGGGAGTTGAAGACGTATACATACAAGTCATAAAGAGCGTATACAAAAACAACACGGGCAAAATTAAGCTAGAAACTCTAGGACCAAGTTTTACTATAGAAAGAGGCGTACGGCAAGGCGACCCCTTATCTCCAATAATATTCATAGCAATTCTGCAGGCTATCTTCAGGAAGATAGATTGGAGTAAGTCAGGCCTATATATAAAAGACAAATACATAAGTCACTTAAGATTCGCAGATGACCTAGTACTGTTATCAGAATCCAGCCCCCAGTTACAACAAATGATGGAAACTTTACATTCGGCTAGTATCAAGGTGGGTCTGAAAATGAATCTCGCTAAGACTATGGCAATGACAAATCGGCGGAGAAGAATATTAACAATAGATAATGTGCCACTCGAATATACAGATTCATACATCTATCTAGGTAAGCAAATTAGTTTTGTTCCGAAAAATAACGAACTAGAAGTGAAAAGAAGAATACAACAAACTTGGAATAAATATTGGAGTTTAAAGGAAATCTTTAAAAGTGGCCTGCCTATTACCATAAAAACAAAAATTATGAATTCTAACCTTCTTCCAAGTTTGACTTATGGTTGCCAGACCTAGAAATTCACTTCAAAAGTAAAAAAATCTTATCGCCACCTGTCAAAGAGGACTGGAACGCAGCATGCTTAAACTAAAGAAATCAGACAAAATACGACACACAATAATAAGATCAAAAACCAAAGCAACAGATGCACTGAAATACGCACAAAAACTTAAATGGAGATGGGCTGGCCATGTCGCGAGGCTTAAAGACCGAAGATGGACCACAGAAGTGACCTTTTGGAATGGACCTCAAGGTAAAAGAAATCGAGGAAGACCACATACTCGTTGGGATGACGAGATCAAAAAAGTAGCCAGCCCAAACTGGAAACAGACTGCACAGGACAGAGACAAATGGGCATCTTTGGAGGAGGCCTTCACCCAATAATGGGGTTCCTACAAATTATATTATTTAAGTATCTAAAATCTAACCAAGCTAGCTAATAATACAATAAAATAATGTAATAGTAAATATTATCTAGTAGTAAATATGATATATATAGTAGCAAATATTATATAAGTAGTATATTAATAACAGTAAATAAAATAGTTATAGGTAAATAATATAGAAAATAAATAAAAATAAGAAGGTATTAATTTTAATTAGTTAAGTAAGCGTTTGGAGATGGGTCAATGTAAAAAGTTATATTTGTAGGAAATAAAAGGCTTTTTTATTTTTTTTTATTTTTTTTTATTTTATTTATTTTATTTACTAGCTGATTCTCTTAGGGGAGTCTTTCCGAATGGTAGTGTTACGATGAAGTGACTCTTGTGGAGGACGCGCATACTTTTGTCTAGAGTAAAATTCAACGAAACGTCTCTTGTCCCAACATTGGGACAACAGTTTCAAATGTTTTATTATGATAATTAAGTTTTAATAATAATTATGATTATGCAGTCACTATTATTATCGAATAGTTGTTAATTTATAGATCTAGCAACATTTAATCAATCCAATCTTTTATTCCAATTAGACAACCTAAAATAGTGCCACTATTGAACGTTTCATAAGATATAAAGATGATTGTAATTGCCCCTTCCAAAAGGTTGTTGCGTGTAGAAACTCCACACTAGTATTATCAGTATGCCGTTTTGAACTAATTTTACTGCGATTTTATAAAATCATGTTGACTGGGCGAATTGTTTCTATTTTTTTAACACTCGTAAAGTACTTTCAAAATGAAATAGCACTGATTGAACTTTTATTTCAAATTTTTGTACAACTTTTTGTGATGACCTACACAATAGACACAAAGCTCAATAATCTTAATCCACAAAAAATGAGAAAAAGAAGATCTTAGCAACTATCATCCTATCAGTCTCAGATCCAACGTGTATAAAGTCTTTGCAAAAATAATTCTCAACCGCATCACCAAACGTGCGCAGTGGGCTGATAATGTTATATAACCTCTCTCTTTTATCGGCAGCTCATGTCTGAGCGTCGTGGTCAGCAACGAAACATCTAGCGCGGACTATCTGCTTCCACCGGTTTCTGTCCAGCACTTCTCTTATGACATTGTATAGCTTTGAAGACGATGAGTCTTTCACTTGATCGGTCCATCTGGTTGGTGAACGGCCACATGATCTTTTGCCTTCTGTGTTACCAACCACGATCAGTTTCTCCAAGTTCTCATTGCCTTTGCGCATTGTGTGGCCGAAATACGATACGATTCGCTGTAGGCAAACGGTAGACAAGCGAGTTCGTATGCGAAGTTGGGTCAGGATTGATGTTTTGGTGCGCTTCGCAGTTCACGGTATTCTGAGCATTCGCCGCCAGCACCTTATATAACCTACCGGTCCTCTAAGGAAAAGACTTGCCACGGATAGGCACGGAGAGGCACTGGAAACAGCTGGAGGAAGCCTTTGTGCCACAACTTGCAAGCTGTACAAGATGACAGCAGGCTTTTATTTACATTTATATTTTTGTAAACTTTCTCTTGTATTAGTGGAAATAAAGGTTTGAAATTGAATTTTGTGGTGAGAATATAAGGTTTCAGTTAATACAAATAGAAACGGATAGTATTTACTGAAAGCGGATATCCTGTGTCCAAAAGGCTTGTCAAAGTATCAATTTGTTCTGTCTGTCCGTTCTAATCAGCTTTGCGGCGCATCTCCAATGAGAGTCGGATCAAATAAGGATTGATGAAAGTGATACGAACTTAATAAAACTCTCTGTATTTATAAATATTATAATCCAGTCAAATTAGACTAAAAATAGGGGTGAGGTTACAAAAATTCCCACTTGGCAGAATATTGGTAGGATTGCTCAATACAATTGTAAAGGAATTGTGGTGGATGTCTAAATTGACCGGACTATTAGTCAATACTTGAGAAAAAAATCGCCACTTGTAGAAGTGTTTTTTGGTGATTGGAAGTGTGCGGTGATTGAAGTCAGTCTCGCAGAGTTGTAAGTAGTATTGAAGCAAATGTGAGTATTTTCAAAAAGACACACTAACACCTATTTTTCGAATATATAGAAAAAAGGCAGTAATAAGTATTTTAAATTTGTTCTAAAAAAAATAGTTTTGACTTTTAAAAAACAATAGTGCTGTGTTGTTGGTATATTTGTCCCCGCTCGTATGGAAAAGGTCATACGGAATATTAAAATGAATTTTTGTGATTGAATCAATCACTGTCGGTCGCGTGCCCTCTACACATAAAACCGATATCTAGGTAAGTAAACCGCAGTTTTGCAAATGCAATTTTATTCTTCCTTGAACTATACATTACCTTTCATGTCTTGTCGTTTGGAGTATTATGACTTAAACATAGATCGTGTTGTATTAATTAAGCAGAGTAATAAGAGGGCTTTTGTCGTTCCTCGATAAACTCCTCAAATGCTCTATTGTTGAACTGATTTTGCACGCATTTTGAAATGAAATTTTATTATGTAGGTACTGCATGACCCAAGGCTGTATATTTTGCTCACTCAGGTTTTCTTAGTTTGATGGAAATAATCTAAATCATCGGAGTTCCACCTAGAGAGCCAGTATAGTCAGTATAGTAATAATCATTCTTTACATAGCAATTAACATTTTAATATGTCGCTTATATCAATTATTGTACGCGATTGGTTCATTTAGAGTAAACTAATATCTTCTTTTATTTAAATAAGAGCCCCATGATAACCCAAGAACCGTACAGGCACTATGTGAGGTGTATGAGTTTATTGCCAGTTCTTCTCTTCCGTTTTACGCCCTTGAACTGGCAGTAAATGTAAAATTAGAAGCATTTAATGTATATTTCTTTTTTGACGTTCATAAGTGTACATTATGTTACTTAAATGAATAAGATTTTGAATTGGAATATATGTTACTTAGTAATATATTCTTACTTGTTAAAATAAACAACTTTCTTACACACACACATGATAAACACGAGAAACTTTATAAAATTCACATAACAAACCCGTGAGGATCTTGATACTCCCCAATAATTCAGCATCAAGTAAACGAGAACAAAGGATCTCAAAAATGTGTTTCTGCGAAAATATTCCTCGTAAGTTAATTCAACACCAGCCTACGGGCCTACACTGACAATTGTGAATTATTTCTCCGAAGACAAA
This sequence comes from Pieris mannii, assembly GCA_028984075.1. Lineage (NCBI taxonomy): Eukaryota > Metazoa > Arthropoda > Insecta > Lepidoptera > Pieridae > Pieris > Pieris mannii. Next base: position 9,708,650 of record CM054795.1, on the reverse strand, counting down.
AAGATAATGATGATGAGGTGATATCCTTTCTTAATTAGGGTCTTGTCTCCGCCTAAATATTATTTATTTATTTATTTATCCTTTATTGCCTTATACAAAAACACGCATAACAAAAATAAAAATAAAAAAACAGTTACAAAAGATATAAGGCAAAGGGCGGCCTTATCGCTTACAAGCGATTTCTTCCAGGCAACCCTAATGAGAAACAACGTTAAAGAAACACCATTAGAGGGTAGAACACAAAAAAAAAACAATTAACAAAAGCAACAAAAAAACTAAAAACTTAAAACAAGCGTTACTAATTGAATATAACTAATTGAATATAATAAAACAAAATCAAAGAAAAAATAGCAATAATAATAAATAAAAATAATTATAGACAAAAATTTAAAAGCCAATAAAAAGGTTAAACTATAAAAATAAATATATATAAGCAGAACTAGAATTTTCTTTCTTTCTAGAAGAAAGAAAATGATCAAAAAGAAGCTTTTTAAATACATTTAAAGATTGCGCTCGTCTAATATCGATTGGTAGGGAAGTCCATAGCAGGATACTCTGCACAGTAAAGGAGGAGTGATAGAATTCAGTTTTATGAGTAGGAGTTTCAAGAATTAGGTTGTCTAAGGAACGTAAGTCAAAACTGCCGCCGGAGAGGAACATAAAATTTTGCTTTAAGTAACTAGGGGTTTTAGGATTAAAAAGAATATTAAAGAGAAGTTGTAAAATGCGCATCTTACGCCGCAAACGAATGGGTAGCCAATTGAGCTTTCTTCGGAACTCCGAAATATGGTCAAATTTACGGAGTCCAAAAATGAATCTGATGCAAACATTTTGTAAGCGCTCTAACTTATCAAGCTGCAACTCAGTTAAATCAGGATAACATACATCAGCATAATCAAGAATAGAAAGTAAAAGAGAATGAGCAAGAGAAATTTTAGTTGAGATAGGCAAAAAATTGCGTAACCTATTAAGTGCGTGAGAAGAAGAAAAAATCCTCCTGCTCAGTTCATTTATTTGGGGCTGCCAAGACAGGGTTTTATCCAAAGTAATGCCCAAATTCAAATATTATTTAATTTTATTAGAAATCTCGCTATCGTAATACCACTTAGAAACCTCACTGACGAAATAAATATGTGAAGCTATATTGAAAAATGGACGAGAAAGAAATTGGTATTTTTATAATATATGTAGCTTATAAGAATAATAAAAGGCGACAGCCGCAACTTGTATGATAAAGGCAATGCAGATCAGCACTGATGAAACTGATGCGCCGTAGGGCTTTACCAATGAAATGTATAGAATGAAAGCATTCCTTATACCTAAAGGATTATTTATATTGTGTCGGAAAAATAATTTAATTTGTGTTCCACAAGCAAAGCAATTGCTGTAGAATTTTTTTAATAATTTAATAAATAAAGTAAAAATAAAAAGATAATGTTGAAATAAAATCGGAATAGTTTCATTATAATTGGATGAACGCTTCGCCTACGAACCGCTACGAAACATAAACGTGACATGATCTACGACGCTACACAGATTGGAAACGAAACAGTTTGTACTGTAAGTGTTGAGTAAAGTTCTTTTACAATTTATGAGTACGAGTGAGACGTTTTTATGGCTTACTAGGTAAAATCCTAGGAATATAAAATCAAGTTCATGCCCAGTTCCGCCCTCTACTTTTCCAAGATTTGTTGATTTCATATCTCGCCATAGTTCCCAATTCTCTCCCTACCCCGCCCCCTCCTCTCACCCTGCCTCAGCCCTCTAGATAGCTAGAGATTTAATCAAATATTCAAATGTCGACCAACACTGTTTGTTTTTACGAAGGACATCGCATGTTATTGTCTTTTCATATATAGTATAATTTAGATATTTATTGCATGCACAATAAATATCGACGAAGATAACGACGAATATATGTATATATATATTGTATGAATCAGACTTTAGGTTTTTTTGCAAGCTTTTAATTACATAAACAGGTTTTTTTTTGTATGTTTCTGGTTATATAGATATGATTAGACAGTCTTTGCTTATAGGTATCAGTGAGTTAACTAGGTTGGCAAACGCCAGTAAGGAAGGGGCGTAGGTAAATTGTGTTAGAGAGGTCTAATTATGTTTCAGCTTAACTCAACGCTGCGGGCATTCAGTCGGTGAGGTTATTCAGTTACGCCAATCAATTGTAAAGTTGGATGTTTATTCTAAATACTGAACAAATTTTGCGTGTTTCGTCTTAATTTGTTGTCCTAAAGCGATTTTGTTTAATCTCATTTGAATAAAAAATATTCTAACACAGTTTAAGGTCAGTGACGGTTGTTGCAGATATGTTCAGATATTTGAAGCTGGGTAACAACTGACTAATAGAATTAACATAAAATTTGGAGTAGTGGTGAGACGCTAACAAAAACCATCTTGGCTTATCAAAGGGTTCATAAATCTTAGTGACACTTGAATACAAGTGAAGACGACCTTTGGACAATATTCGAAACATGAATGTTGATATACAATTTATGTGGAACTAAAAGGCTCATATTGGCTTTAAGTGTGCGACGATTACTAACATGTGATTTACGCTTCTAATTATTTACTAAAATAATTAGAAATAATAATAATAATAATTTATTCATTGCACGAATATGGTACAAAATGTCAAGGTGGTACAATTGTCAGTCGTTCGCATATTCTGCCACACACAGTGGCGCGCAAATTTATCTTAGTTTAGATTTTACATTATTAGTCAAATTCATATCAATTAAGTCAATTATCATACATAATTAAATTTGTATAAATTACCATGTCTCACACAAATAATCGTTTATTGAGTAGTACGTTTTTTCTAAAAGTAATGCACTAAGTCGCTTTTTAAAGATTCTTGTCGGAAGATCTTTAAGTTCTTTCGGTAATCTATTGTAAATTTTAATTGCCATACAGAAGGCGTTTTTCCGAAATAATTCTAAGTTTATTTTTGGCACAGCCAATTTCTCCCCATGTCTACTACTTACTACATTCGATTTATAATAACTCGAGTAATGTTAGGTTATATACCTCCCATTTCATGACGATTATTGAAGTGAAACTTTTTACCAAAACATTTTTTCGTTACGCGCCATCTTTTTTTCGTCCCCACCATGGTTGATTGGAAAAGATTCTAAGCCGTTAACAATGATAGTAACTAATAAGTAACTATATAAATTAATGAAATTCAGTGAAAATCTTAATAGCAATATGGTAAAATGAAATAATTGTATTATTTGTATCTGTATCTCTGTATGTATGTCTATAATAATTAAAGCTTATTAAGATAAAGAAGTTTCACTTCTTAGTACATACATTAAATAATACACATTTTTTAAATAATTTGTTTCTGTTTAAATACCACAACTCACAAGATTGAAATTCTATTAAACAGAAACAAAGCAAATATGTATATAATATCATAAATAGTGAGTAATGAATATTTGATTATATTCATTATTATAAATTCTAAAAGACTATTTACGTTTCATAATTAATTTCTAATCGAGTGTCGTGTCAGCGACATGCCGTTATTAAGAACATGATCTAGTTTGCATGAACTCCCACCAGAGGTATCACGTATGCGAGGCGTTATGTAATATTCAGTGAGGAATATCATTTAAAATAATAAACATGTTTTGAAAACATTTTGCGCCGGTTTCCATGCGTTATACACAGTTTTCGCCTCATTAGAATACAGAAATAGGCCAATTCTATACAGCCTTGTGTTCAGTGTAAAAATCTTCAAATCTGGTTACGATCATTCAACTAGTACCTACGTAACAACCTTCTTTTATTAATAACAGTCAAATGAGGTTAGATAAGAAAAATAAAAAAATCAGATTTGACGTTTAGTTATTAAGAAAAAAGTCTCTTGTTTTTTCTGCTGATATTTTTTTGGGTTAAACGTGCAGTTTGAAACACATTGTGTAGTGTAGGAAATCGGAATGTTGTCGTCGGTGAGACCGTAAGAACTGACTTCGCCAGACGTAATATGCAGGCAGACTATATCTATTATAGATTAAATAGGCTAATCTACCCGCTCATCACCTACAATCTAAAAATACGGTTAAAAGACTGGCTTATAAACACCTTACGAGTTGGAGAAATGAGACCCAATATGTAGTTACACATTTCACGCACTCACACACTCAGATGCACCCGCACACTTATTCATAGTCCCAGGCGTGACGATGGAATGCAATTATATGTATTTTTATCGTGGAATTTCCTATTTACTTTCTTATAGAAACGCTGGGAACCCTGACACAGGTATTTTTTAGTCAAATCTTACACATAATAATGAATTGTTGTGAAATTAAAAAAACACATTTTTTTTTATTTTGGGTGTTGGTTTCCAACTCAGGACTAATACATATTGATAAATATCATGATACCCAATTCTATAAAAGGTTTATGTAGCATATAAAGCATTTTCTTTTAGGTTGATTTTGCGTTTGACCCACAGACTTTTGTTGAACGCCCACATACAATTTACTTACAACTTAAGTAAATTGTATTGGTCGCCCGGATTAATACAACTACCTATTTATTTTGACGACTGTTTGCATAACATTTACAGCAAACCCAGAATTATGTCTCTTAACTCAAAATTATTTCATAAGTTTGTCTCTGATACTTTCATTCCCATTGCTCGTTCATTGTACCAATCTTATCCATTCATTGGATGATCAGTACATGCAAGACCGTCTCTTCAGCTACAAGCACAGGCAGCACTTTGTCTAACCTAACCTAACCTAACCTAACTCTGTTAAGGTACGAAAAGAATCCACAGTGACCTGACAACATCTAGGTAATTCGTTGCTTTTATCATCAAAAAGGGTTACACAACATGCACTGTAACCTACAAAAAACATACAAGTTTCACTGGACGGCATATTTCTATATAAAACACCACAAAACGAATGGTTACTCTATTGTACGAGATACCAGAAGGGATGCGCAATAAATCGTATCGTGTTATTTATTTCAGAGTCTACCCTTACAGAGTACCACAGTGAACACTCAGTAGGCATTTTGAAAAGGCAGTTTTAAAGGTTAGTTATACATACACATAAAAATTAAACACTACAAAATGGTGATTGGGATTCGTGAATGGTGATTTTTTTCCGGTTTTCTACTGATTTTACAGAAATGTATACCGTATATATTTAATTTCACTTTAGATAATAAGAATGCACTTTAAAATAGACAATGAAAGAAAGAAAATAAACATTATTATCATATTAATTTCAATATGGGAGATTTAGGAAAGTTGAGTGATATTAAAATTGTTCATCTTATTTATGAAAATACTGTACATACTGGATTCATATTCCGACTGACTAAACTCTTGTGTTTGGGTCAAACGGTTCGCTTACATCGTAAATCCATATTCCATGCGATAAATTATATTTTCATTTAAAAAGTATATTTTATTCTTTGAGGCTCAGCCCGTTTTTACACACCGATGATTAACGATAAACAAATAAAAATATATGTTTCACAGATATGTCTTAAATACACCATTTCTCTGTAAGGTGGCGTTGAAGAGTTTATTGCCAGTTCTTCCGTTCCGTCTACCCTGGATTAGAGAACTGGCAGTAAGTGTAAAATTATAAGCATTTATATTATATATGTATTTCTTTATAGACGTTCATAAGTGACATTGTGTGTGTACATTGTGTGAACAAATAAATATATTCATATTTGAAATTTTGTTCATGATGATAAAAAATCGCAAAGCCCGTGATAAAAAAGTTAAACTAAATTTAAATCAACTTTCGCTATAAAACGTAAATCACGCTAGCTCCGTTTAAACAAAATGTTCTCAGACAATTCTAATAACAGTTTAAAGTAAATTGAATTGAAAATTGTGTTAAACGATTTACTCTTATAAGAAAGTCTGTAAAAGCATTGTCGCCTTGTGTAGCGGTCGTTGACCCCTCGTAAACCGTACGTTTTAGATTTAGGTAGAGGTCTTATGTGAAGCATTAAATTGGTAAAAAGCTCTTTCTACGGAGGTCACTCAACCGTCCGATCTAATTGTCTCTTATCCATTTGGAGAGTATCGGAATTGAGGGAACATACTGATAATATTTAAATTTATTTTGTAGGTTAAAATAGAGGACTCATATATTAGCCGCTGTAGATGAATTGAACAAAGTTGATGATTTATTCTTAATAAGTATCTGTATATATGAGCAATATGCTAAATCTAATATATATAATTACTAGACATTAAAAAAAAATATAATAATCAACGACAACTGAGTATCAATAAATTATTTAATTTTCATTCCGATCACGAGATGGCAGTGGTTGGAACGAATTTCGTTATCGCGCGTTGCGAAAGGCAGCCCGTGTAGCCCACATGGAAAAATTTTGTTGTAATGACACTTTTTGCCATAGTTGTTATTTTCCATATTTTTGATACAGTTGACGCCAACGTCCATACCACGTTGAATACACCGGTTCTCGTCCGATCACCGAAGTTAAGCAACGTCGGGCGAGGTCAGTACTTGGATGGGTGACCGCCTGGGAACACCTCGTGATGTTGGAAATTTTTTCTTATCATAGGGATAAGAAATGAAAATTATTTTTGGAATCACTTAACTAAATTAGTCTTGTTTTCGTTTCGAGAGATCAAAACTTCAACAGAATCCCTATACAATAATTGCGGCCTAGTTTTGTCTTACAAAATACAGTTACGTCAACTACTTAAAAAAAATATATCCATTTTAATATAATAAAATAAAAAAATAATGTTTCAGGAAAATGTCATGAAATTCTGCGCATTGAAAACTTAGTGAACTAATATCATAAGGAGAACAGCTTATACAACTATTTGTATTGTTGTGAACCAGATGAGACTGATTTAAAACACCTGAACCACGAAATACAACATCATCCTTCTTCCTCTTTTAAATTCCTGGTCTCTTAAACTTTAATAGGCGATGAAATATAATATTGGTGTCGAGAAAATCTATCACTCTGTTATGATAAAAATTAAAATATAAAATAATCGACAGGAACTTCGTTCCATCCTTGGGTGGTGGTCCCTTGGCACCTCTCAAGTTTTTGTGTATAAAACGCGGTATTATTATGCTTCGCGGATATGTATGCAGTGAATGTGACTATTTTTGTGAGTTGTCCTCTCAGCCAATAACGTTCCGACTTGTCCTAATCGATCCGGATTATCTAAAAACAGTATACAACGTTGAATTGATAGCCACTCGCACGGCATATAATAGTCAATATTAGATTAGTGTAAAAAACCTCCTTCGCCTGGGAAGGGGTGGACCTTTACTTCGCAGTACGAAGTTCGTACTTCTCTTACTCTTGTGAGGTTTATGGGGCCCGAGCCAACACACTATCCGTAGGCGGTATTCGCTCCGAATTGGCCTAAACCACCTCCTCGGGAGGATGTAACAAGAACAAGATCATGAAGTATCAAAGAGTCATTTCTTTTAACAGACTCCCAAAGGAGAAAGTAATTGTCCAACTACAGAAAACTAATCAGTGTTTTGGCATTAAATTATTTTCGTAGCAATCTATAATTCACATCACATTTTAAAATTAGAAGCCTGAAGCCAGATCTGATCAATCTCGTACTTCCAATCAGCTGTTCATTTAGGGATTTATCAATTGACCTGAATGTCCGCCATTTGTCCACTCTCACAATATATCAAGATTGAAAGTAGATAACTTTTGACAGCGGTACATTGTTTCGAAAAATTTATGCATAGGAAATTCAAGTGCAGGATAAATTTTCAACCGAATCATAATAGTTATACTATTTTATTATTTTTAAGACTATCCAACCCCTATATAGAAGCCAAACATTTGACGTCTCAATCATTAAATTTCTGGGACGACCCAGATAAGCTTGGACATAAACAATAAAACAAATGCGTCAAATTATAAACCTCATATTTTTTAATATTGGGTACAAAAAGAGTGAAGCAGAATGCGTCATCTAAATTTAAAAGTAATTATAGAACTTTTGGTTTATATATCTTAGCAATATGCATATTTGAAATTATACTTCGACAACTGATGAGAGTTAATTTTCACAATGCGCGCGACCATAGCGAGCCATGGTCAACATTTTAGTGTTTTGTGATATATAAAATAGACCATAGCAAGCCATAGTCAACATTTTAGTTTTTTGTGATATATAATAATATAGACCATGGCCAGCCATAGTCAACATTTTAGTTGAGAGTTATAATAAAACTTTCAATGTATTAAATAGCTTTTTCTATTACTAGTGTTCTGTTTTCTACAAACGTAAAATAAAAATGTTGAAAAGATTTTTGTCTTGTTACGCCTTATTCTATTACTTCGTCCAATTGAGAAGAATATTTAAATTTACTTGATTCAATCGAGTCCTCAGCAATTGGATTATAAAAGCGCGAATCACTGCCTCGTTATCCTTTATTCGTAACGCAGTGATGCCCGTAGATTCACTCGGTTTTATTTCAATAATTAATTAACTGTCGCTTACAGACACATCCAAGTAGCGGCATTCGTCTGATTTTAATTACTTACCTATTTAAGACGCGTTATTAAGCAGTGTTTTGTTGTTTTGAGAAAATTTGTTTTTATTACGACGATATTGTTAGATCATATATTGAATGTTGTTGAAAAAGTAAATCTATGCAAACCTTTATTGAACAGAATTGTATTAGGAACACAAAACTGTCTCAAACGGTTCATACAGTAGCCAGCAAACTTCATGGCTTATCCATATTGAACTTCTGTATCTAATTTAGGCCATACGAGGTTGGTAACACAGAAGAATAGCACGTGACAATTCACCAACCAGATTGACCAAGGGAAGAGACATGAGCTGGCGGCTGAAGAAATATATTGAAAAAAGCGATCATAATTATATTATTTCTAATACTCATGATTATAGACATGAATATGCGTGCTTTTACTATTAGGTAACAATACTATGAAACCAACCAATATGAAATTAATATAAGGGTTTCACAATAGTCCAAAACAGATAACGCTGTTAAAGTTAGTAGTTAAGTGCATAAGTTAGCTTATGCATAAATGTTTTTTTTTAATAATACATGTTCAGTGATTATGGGCACTAACTCTCCTAGAAGGATCGCTAAGGTCGACTATTTTCTTTCTTAGTTTTAGTATACCTCGACGGGCAGCTGGGTAGTGGTGTGCTTACTAATTATAGTAATTAATAGTTATTTAATAATTTGTATATTAATATTAGTAAGTAATATTGAAATGTATTCCTAATTCAAATTGCGCAATCTACGCTTAGAATAAGGTACTTTAACGTATATTGGCATCAACATTTGTATCTCGCAGCCCAGACATAAAATGACCACTATTTAAGCCTTGACTTGTTATGGCTATCGCGGAATGTGCGTAAAAAGTGTATTAAGAATATCCATAGCGCAAAATATCCTGCATCATAAACAGACCCCACATACACACCATCACGTACATACCCCGATTTTACACCATCACACAACACAACCAAATTAGGCTTAGTTAGATAAATTGAATCATAATTAGTTAAATGTAATGAATACTTTTTGTTTGTTTTTTTCCTTTTGTAAATCTTTGAACCTTTTTGTAGTAAAATGTATGATGTATTCTATCTTTCGCTATATTTTCAGTGAATTTGTTTGTAATTATATAATATATATAATTTATATTAGCTGTAGGATTACGAAATAATTAAATAAAATTATTAGTTTTATTATTGTTACACTTGTTTGGTAAGATATGTATAAGTACGTATGAGGAAACCATAAAAAATTTAGAAAATATTTGCACATGTGATTTAGTAACAGAATATTAGTATCATATTGTATATTTAAATTACAACCGAAAATCAAATGTTTGCAAATATTGAAGCTAAAGTGAGCACTTTACTTTTTCACACACTCATAAATTGCAATATAATAATAATAACATTCTCATGTCCAATAACATCCAATAGGTCGACTACAATTATATTTTTTATAGATTTATAAACCCTTAAATACGTCAAGTTATTTTTTTTAACGTTGCAACGTCACTATGTCTAATTTTATATTTTAAACAATTTAGTTTAACTACGTTTGAACATGCATGAAAAAGATGCCACCGAACTTAACTCGCGCCTTAAGAAAATAATATCAATCAAGCTGCTTTTAATAAAAATAAAGTTTCAGTAACAACCATACGAAATGCAATAAAGTATTCAAAATAGTATAATCATTAAAAAATAAATCTCAGTCGCGCCACTTGAACTAGATTGATAAATGTAATCCGTTCATTCGTTCACTCTCCTTACAATAGGCAGCGTTCGCGAATCTCGGTCACAATTTGTATAATTCTACACTTGACACTTTTTTACTGAAAAGCTTATTAACATCCAAACAAGAGCTTCAAAAAGTCTTTGCTAATTAATTTGAATGAGAGAATGACACAAGGTATATTCTTAATCAAACTTTGCACACAAGGTATATTCTTAATTATACATTAGCAATGCATAATAATACATTTTGTGTCATGGATACCAATAGGTGTATTAAAAAGTGTTTATCACAAAGCATAGATATTATTACCTACCTGTTTTCCTAAAAAGACAGACAGCTATCTCGCTATCATATTTTATAGAGATGACAGCCAAGAATTTGGCTAGACCCCTTGCTTATATTGAGCAAGCATTAGATTGTAAGACTTTGGAAGGAATTTCAAATAATATTTATTTACTTAAATTAGATAATAAGACAACAGGTGGTATCTTGCAATAATAAGGTTAGTATTAGGGGTAAAAGTCAGTCCCAAAAAAATCTTGTATTGCATTTAAATATACAAGGAATTAAAAATAAAGTTAGAAATCGAACTATTCTTGAATAGTTAAGAAATAGACTTTTTGATTAGGACCGAGACAAATTCTTATTTATCGTTACAAAACAACATCTTAAACACGTCAGCAATTCACACAATAATATTATTCTTGTGAGCTGTGTATTCGCGCACGTTCAGCTGTCAAAAGAACGCTTACAGCAGCTTCGCTTTCAACGTTCAAATAATATATAATTAAATTACGTTATATATGTAATTTTGTATCTTCAGCTATTAAAGTAGTGAACCACGAGAACCGTGTCAGCAGTTGGTGAATGTTTGAAAAGAAATCTGAACAACCTACTTGTGTAAAGGTGAAAATTGTTAATAAAATATTATATGAAATATTTTTAAATGCCGAACGCTTAAAGGCTTGCCTGTAGGGTTAACCGATAGCACAAACCTATCTCGCGCACAATAAGGCTCTATTGACCATAAAGTAAGTTAACGATGATTATCGCCAAATAACGGCGTATCGTTAAAAGAAAGCGTCAGAAGCGTGATTTAGTTTGTCAAAAAAGTGGTATATTTAGATCGATTTTTTATAAGAATCCGCACCATGAGTCATATAAAATTAAGCTAATTTATTTATTAAAACTTCGTTGCATTACATAAAAGGAAAAAATATATATTAAACATAATTTAATGAAAAGCAACTGGCGGCCTTATCGCTTTCGAGCGATATCTTCCAGACAACCACTGTGAGTAAAGGAAAAAAATATGTGTGTGTACCAGAGTACACAGGTAAGTAGTGAAACTTCTTTACGACATATCATTTTTCTACTATTTGCAACTTCACGAAAATGGGGTAGATAAGGCTTAAGCCTTAAGAAAAACAATTATTTCAGTCATATTTATTAATACTTGCTAATTTTAACAGATTTATATACATTCACTGATACTTACAATCAAAAAGTGAGGTTAACCTCAAATAAATATTAAAATCAAGCTCATACGTGTTGAATTTATAAAACGAAATGTATAATCACTCTCACTTTTCTTGTAAATTCACTTAAATTTGAACAAGTCTTTTTATTTTATCACTTTCAAATTAATATATTGTTATTCTTATTACAAACCAAACTTCAAAACTAATATATTGTTGTTATTATTATCATATATTACATTATATTCTTTACGTCACTATACTAAACTTCGATAAAAAAAACAAACTGGCGCGTAACCGAAAAACGTGACGTTTTTTTACAAAATTTCTCCCATAAGTCGATAAAGAAGTTTCACTTCAAAAAAAACATGGATTAAATTACACAAGGTAGGTAAGAAGTGCAAAAATACACATTACAAATACAATAAGAAGGAAAAACATACTTAAGAGAAACAAAAAAAATAATAAAAATAAACTAAACTGATACATAAAAAAAACAAAAAGTAAAAGTGCACATAAATCATGATAATCTAATTCAAGATCAGTCTCACGTCAGTAAGTAGTTAGTACGCAAGTTAGGGATATGACGTGGACAGGTAATGTTTATACAGCAGAAATTTAAAGGAATATTTAAGAACATTAATTATAATATCATAATAATAAATTGAGCTATTCAATTTAATTTCAAAGATTATTTATTATGTTGCACAACAATTAATAGTGTTACATGTTCAGCGTACATTAATATCCTGGAATAATAATAATAAAAATTTCTTTATTTGACTCAAAACAGACATTACAGATTTACTGGGGTTAGTTAACCTTATACATAATGCAACAAACTTATAAATATAAAAAAAAGAATAAACTTATAAAAACAGATATAACGAACTAAATTTAACAATGGAACTATGTAATCTTTAGAAGAGATTTGCTGGCTGACATGCCTAGTTTGAAATTTGTTATAAAACTTATGGTCCAAATACTCGCCAAAGCTATAAGGCACCTTGCATTTAAACGTTGGCACGTTGCGGATTATAGTTATGTATTACAAGAACACTGGCGCTCCCAGCTTCAGCCAGTCCTTCCTTGGAGCCAATCGTACACAATTGGAAATGATGTTGTGGTCTCTGCATCTTTTAAGAAAATGTATGGATGCTAGGAGACGAGATGCCTTTGTTTTCTTGAATTCCAGTCGTCTAATTTTGTTTGCATTTTCCAGTCCGTACTGTTGCACATAGTATTGTCAAAACACTTTTTTACGGTTTATAGTTATGTATTATAATCCGTAAAAAAGTGTTTTTAATGTGTAAAAGTTATATTAATAAAAGACAATACTATGTACAATAGTATACAGCTTACAAGAGGCCAACGCCCAAATAGTCTTAATAAAAATTTTTTAGTAATAAAAAATTTATTCAAATCAACTATATTTCCCCATTAAAGAACAACATAGCTCAGAGCTAAGGCTATGTTGCCTATACTACGCAGGTGAAGAATACAATATTCAGAATTCAGATCGTTTAGTTGAAGCAGCTTCCAACTCCAAAACATTTTACTTTTGCATTTTTTTCTAATTTCGTTTTAAGTTGACATGATTTTGGATGAGTTGAAAAAATCGTAAGTCCCCCGTAAATTTTTGTGTAAATACATTTACCTATTGAATTATAGTATGTTTTATATTGTATGAGTAATGAAAGAAGACATTAAAAATCTAATCTAATTTAGGGTGTCGGCCCTATGAAGTAATTGCATCGTAAAATTGTCTGACCATCGCGAGTGGGTGGTATAACGGACGGTTACTTTACGACACGGCCGACATTAATCCATAAAGCTGAAAAACCTATCAGTAAAGAAAAATCCCGCAATGTTCTCTACAATATATAAAACATTTCTTCATATTTTTTTTCTCTATGAAATAAGAGGTAAATAGGCAGGAGGCTCTCGAAGTGATTCAGAAATACTCGGCAAAAACTGCCCTGAAAATATACTATTTTAATCAAAGTCACGTTTTACTTAATCATTACTATGTTATATATTCCAACTTAAAAAAACATTTGAGGAGGCATTCTCCCGGACAGGGGCCGCATCTGAAAAATTGTAACGAATAAAAAAAGTTATATAAGGAACATTAACATAATGTCATAATATTAACTTGTGATGTTTATATGTCCATAATCAACAACGTAACGCGCAATTTATATATATCTATTAAGATTATATATAAGGCGTAGTATTTTAGTGTACAATTTTAAACTCTGTATTGCACACATATCCCCACCTATCCAAGTACTAATTTTTAATCAAATATATACTATAATTATTCTTAAAAACCGAGAAAATTACGTAAAATGTCATAATCACAATGCTGACGTCACGACAATGAAAGGGGGATGGGCAGTGATCGCGAGCACAATGCGAGTTAGCGGACTACATTGTTCCATATTTACAGCCCTACAATTTCATTTCTCCGAGTCTTCCACCGTAGTACACGAATTATGCTGAACTGCTGACATAAATGGCGCAGATTTATAAAGACTATTTTATAAAATCACGATAAACGCAGACAGATACCTTCCGTATCACCTCGACGTCTGTCGTTTCACAACGGAGCGTTTTTAAAAGATTTTTGCCGCGCACCACCACTCTGTAGAACCAGCTACACACTGCTTTCTGAATCAATGAAAGTAAGCGTACATACACTTCATTAGGTTACCAAAGAGTTCTAAAATTGAAATTCAAAAAAGTTTTTATTAGCAATTATTCTAACTGGCCAGTTCCAAACATTTTCAGTGTTACCCACGTAACATCGGGTGAGTCTGGCGTTACTTACTTTTTCTCAAGAAATAAAGTATATTCAGGTCTATGAAGGAATTAGGATTTTAAAAAAATGAACAGTATTTAATTTATTTTTTGTTTAAAGTACATATTTTTAGAGCTTTTCGCACAACTGAATTATTTAGAATCTTTCTTAAAAACTATTCAAATTATAAATATTTCCTTGAGAAACACAGTGTAATTTGTTTGTGGTTGCGCTGCACTCAGCAGTGAGCGCTCTCTGATTAAATAAAAACAAATTTGAGCGTCTAAGTATAACACATATTAATGTGTATGCATTTCGATGCTGAAAACAGTATATGTATACTTTATTTTTGTTAAACAGTAAAAAGTATAATTTAGTGAAAACAGTATATTACGGTTTAAAACAGTATAGTTGGCAACCCTAGGGGAGTCTCATGACCGTTTGCTTACATAAAAAAGCATTTTCCAATTATTAGTATCGATAATTTATAACCTCGTGCATGAAGAACTTTTGGCCGCAATTGACAACTCTCAACTAAAGAAATGCTACAGATAGTGCTTAGAGCTTTTGTTTAGTTTTTGGAGCTCAGTCACACGCTCTGTGCAGACTATTCCCAAGCCAAAAGCAATATAAAAAAGTAATAAAGAGTAGTTTTTTAGAGCTGAAAATAGTTATGGCAACCTCATAAAATGTACTCCCGCTAATTAAATGATCGAACCTAATTCACGAATTTAGTATGATAATAAAACTCTTTGCGTTAGGTACGGTTTATATATACAATTAATTTACAAAACAAATCAAACTATCGAGATATCTTATATCTTTAAACGAGCAATTCTTGTATATATACAATTTTGATTTCGCTTCTGCAGAGGTGTTACTACATATTTTGGAAGGACTGAGGTTCCAAAAACTAAGCCTGATACAGACACGATTATTAAAATTCTCATCCACACTCACACATCACGCATACCTAACACAGACTACTATTTCAAAAAATATATTTCAAACATTGTGCATCCATGGGGGTGGGATGTTGACAGGTCAGCATTGCCTAGTTAAAGGCAACAAAGCATCTGCTGTGTTATTCAATCGAACACTAGTGAAAGCAGAACCCCGGCCAGTTCCAATCCACGTCCTAGTCGTCCACCCCGAACTTAGCTGAAAAATTAACAAACAGAGATACCGGACCGATCATTTATCGACGACCATTGGCATTAATCATGAGCACGAAATATTCTTTGGAGCTACTAGCGATGACACTCGATAACAAGCAGAAATGCTTAGATACAATATGCAAATACTTTATTTAAACGAAGTGCGTAGAAATAGTTTTGGTCAACTACGAACTTCCAAAGGCCTAACTCGGCGTCGCTTTCCTTCTCTCTGACTCCGAGAGAAGTCTTTTGGACATTAAACCGACCATCAGACCGAATGATTTGACCCTGTTTCAAATCAAAAGCCCGGATGATTTCCATTGTTCGGTGATACGTTCCCACCACCAAGCAATGCAAGCGGAAATGGATAGGCCATACAATCTGAAGAGGTTCATTATATCCCCAAGCAAGAGCTTGATTAGAACCCGCAAGTAAAGCGTGATGGTCCTAAGCAAACCTGGCGACGTAAAGTGGCAGATGAGGCAAAGAGAGCGGGACAAACTAGGAGCGAGATGAAATACAAGGCTGATGATGAACGTGTTGGAGACTTACTATGGATGCCTTCTGCCCCATCTAGGGCTTATAGTTAATCTTCTCTATATTATATAAATCTATCACGGTATAATCGTCCACACAACACAGGGGCAACTTTGGGGACGTCAGATCAATTTTGTCACAACCATATTTCTGATACAAATAAAGTTGTATTATTATTATTTAGCTAAGCTAGTATTACTTTAGTCATGCTTCTTCATACATCAACAGTCGGGCGTTGCGTAAAATTGTATTTGTTGTTTAACAATAGATAGTTTCGTTTTCGCAGTACATATCGTTTATTCCAAATAGAAATTCCGAAATATTTGAAAAGTTGTATTGACTGTTATAGGTTGCCGCAATAAATTGCATCGTTAGAGGTCAGCGTCGATTTCGGAGTTCGAGAGAAAATCCCTTGAACGCTCACTGCCGCTTGTAAGTTGTTTTTGTAAAAGCTATTTTAACTCTGGATAACGTGCAGTAAACTTAAATTTTATTAATTCTCAATTAAATTTATGATAAAATCTGTCGTGGTGCACAAAGGATATCAACACAACTGGTACGTTACGCAACGTAGTGTAAGTTCATTTTGTCTAAGGCATATTTACCACCTTACTGATAAATGCTGTTCAAATTTTGTATTTGTGTATTTTTCACAGCGTTAAGATGCGTTAAAACAAAGATAAAGCGAATTTCTTCAAACGAAGCGTTTATAAGATACTGAGACATTTTTTTCTAAGATTAAGAATGTAGCCAGTTTTATAAAAGTTATAAAAAATACAGGTCTATTGATCAGAATCGTTTATTTACGAATTTATAATATTTACGAAAATTAGAATAACTTTACAGTAATAATAATTTATAGCAAGAATATGGTACAAAAATGTGTAAGGTGGTACAATCGTTAGTTCTCATATTCTGCCACACACAAATGCGCGCAAATTTGTCTTTAAAAGGAATTTTACATTTTACATTTTTAGTCATATGAATTGGTCAATTCATATTATATTGTTTGAATCGGACATATCATATCATACATTATTAAATTTACATCAACTACAGTGTCTCACGCAAATAATCATTTATTAATATTATTATTGAATAATACATTTTGTCTAAAAGTAATACACCAAGTCGATTTTAGGACTCTAGTCGGAAGAATTTGTAATTATTTAGGTAAATTATTCTACCCTTAAACCCTTATTGCCATACTAAAGGTGTTTTCAAAACAGTTTCAGATAGATTTTTGGCACAACCAATTACTCCCCATCTCTACTTCTCACTTCGACCGCTACATTCGACATAAAAATATGTGTGTACACACCGTACACGAATTCTCATGTATAAATACATGGAAGATATAACATTTTGAGCCTCTTATGCAAACGCAACTATCAAATCAGTTTGCTCCATAAATTGCTCTAATATGTACATTTCTTTTGATCCTTAAATACCCTATTTAATTCCATTGAATTTCCCCAAACTATAATTCCACATCAAATTATAGATGAAACATGTGCATGATAAGCAGCTAATACCGTATCATGGTTAACAGTTAAAAGTTTTAACACATAAAGGAAGCTATCTATTTTTTTCAATATGTGATTTAGGCCTTTTGTATGAACACCGAAGGCTATACCTAAATTGTAAGAAAGCTATCAATTTCCCGGGTTAAACGTTCTTCTGAAGAGTATCATCAGTAGAATAAGAGCGGAAATTCAGTCTTGCGCCGAGTTGGGAGCAAAGTGGCTCTCACCCGTCACTTCCGGCGAACGTTTCCGGTGCAGATAACATACTGAGATGTACTATGTAGATAATAATAGTAAGTGTGCCTTCGAGTTTCGATAATAATTTCAGTTATACTTAAAATTCTTACACCCTATTCTTACTAAATTTTCGAACACTAGAAGCCAATATGACCTCTTTAGATTTTACGACACTCATAAATCGTAATTTAACATTCTTTTTTTTTTGTTGTTCGTAAGTGTACGTTGCCTATATTAATAAATTATTTTTTACTTTTGTTCAGACTTGAAAAATGATAACGTTTTATTGATAATTATTTTTGATTCGATTAAGTAACTTAAACTGAAGGTGACTCGTCTATTGAATCGTATTAAATAACTTCTGTCTAAAAGAAGAAATACAATCAACGATTTAACCTTTCCTGCTCGATTAATTTGTTCGAGTTAATTTAATTTGTTTTTGTTTTTCTTGACGTTCATAAGTGTACATGTTTACCTATATGAATAAACATATTTTGATTTGATTTGATTTTTTAAAGTATCGTTGTCCAAAGTAGTGAGTGCGACAGTAGGTTCTTTGGTGTCTGTGTCTTGAAGTATCCGCAAAAGGCGAAAACGCAAATACACACTGGTTCGCACTTTACGTCTCCCTTAAACCATCAAATACTAAGACTACAGTGACCACTTAAAAAAAATCTTTAAACTTTTTAATGTTTATATAAAAAGTTCAGAAGTTGAATCACTAACGTTTGTGTTTTTCTTAGGTCTGAAAAGGTAAATACAAGTTTATATTTTGACGCAATTGTTATAAGAGATGCAATTCAGAGTTGGGGCAGTAGAGCAAGGTCTGACATTGTTATCCTTCACGGATCTTGTTCAGCTCGTGAATATTTATTCCACGCCCCAAGGATGCATCCTTTGTGAAACCAACGACAAGAGAGAGAGCAATCCATAATAATACACAAAATAAATATAAAAGTTAAAAATTTAAGAATAGCGTTTAGTTCAATTGAAAAGCCTTTGATTATGTGTGTTTTTGCGTATAAAGTACTTGTTGTCAGAAGTGAAACTTCTTTGTAAATTAATAATAACTAAGGTAAAAGCCTCAATAGATGATAATGCATATGATCACTCCATGTATTTGTATATGTATACGTGCTAATGATAATATAAATATATATTTTTCGTTTACTGCACAAGAAGTTACGTGACAGAATTGCCATCTAAAGTTCTAATATTTGACTACTAAACGAATACATCAACCAATAGCGTGTAATTTTTCTCGATCTTACTTTCTCACTCTCTCTCTGTCAGTCTGTCACAATCGCTTTCTCCCTTTTATTCGACAGAAACGCTGCACATCTTCGTAACGTTCCATCAAAATTTTACCCTCATGCGATAAATTGTGGATTAGAAGGAATAAAAGTATCTTAAAACTAACAATCATCTTTTTATATATATATAATTGTACGTATGTAGGCCATTAATTTATAATATCTTAAATGGCTGGACGGATTTCAATGAACTCTTTATCTAAGAAAAAGAGTTAGTATAGACTAACAAAATAACCTCGCAGTTGGTAACACGGCCATTAAGCAATACAGCAAATAAACAGCCAGAAACAAATATATACATTCTTTTTTTTTTGTCTCCAAGTGGATTTACTACATTATTACATATCATCACTGTGGAATGATAACCTCAAATGTCAAATACCATTTATTTTTCTAAGACTGTTATGTAATTAGACTGGTGACCGAATGGAGTAAGGACTTATTTATGTTTTTAATTAACAAGTCCTTTTACCATCCAAAACTATAGACAAAAGTACCTAATAATATTTTAATGAAACATTTTCGTTTCCTGTAATTTTTGGTTTCCTGGACATACAAGGTCATTCTACAGCGAATGTTTATTTTTCTTTCATATATAAGGCGTGTGAACAGGACAACGTGTGTTGGGTCCGCTAGTATTCTTATATCTCTTACTGGGTAATAATAGGAAATCGAAAAGGTCCTACATTTGTATAATACTTAAGGCTCTATTTCGACTTTTCGAGTGATGATTTTAAAAGGTCGACTCCGCAGTGATTGATGTTACATGAAAGTGGCTCAAAGTGTAAAAACGTTTCCAACTTTCATTTCCACGTAATTGCTGAGAGGGCTCATGACTCAAATTGCCTATTTTACAGTATTTTATAATAATTATACGCTTATTAGTAATCATAATGTTAAATGAAACGAGTATTTTATTAATCACTGTGTTAGTTATATTTTATTGTTAACCAGACAATGGCGAAAAAGAAGTAAGCTTATACACAGAGCAAATAATTTATTTATGTTTTTTTTTTATTTATTTATTTTTCCACTACATTTTTATATCTTAACAGTTACTACTAATTCGATAGCATTCCAAAATAATTCCCACACCAATTATCCTACAGAAAAACATTAAAAAATTAAACTTATATTCCTAAATCTTATAACTAACAATATAGCAAGCAACTCTTGTGAGCTTAGCCAGTGTACAAACAAATAGGTCTACCTCAAAAGAAGTTTTATTTATTATCTGTATTGCTCGCGTGAGTGGCGCTTTGCTAACCAAGTTGGAATGTGCGCGCGGTACATCCAAAAGTTTAGACGTAAGCCTCAGGTTTCTACTTGGTACCCGTAGACCCAGTCTCTTCATTATATCCGGAATATACACCCGACCCGTAAGAATCTTAAATAAATACACTGACACAGCTAGCTCTCTTCTGAGGCGTTGCTGGTCGTATCCCACCATACTCAGAAGAAAACAAGGTCGGGTACATACGCGTTGTATAAGATTTTGATCGCACCGATGTTCTCGAAGCCACTAGCTGTTCTCAATACGAATCCCAGATTTCTTTAGGCCTTTTTACATATCATATCTACATGGTGCGAAAAACTAAGATTCGTATCAATATAAACTCCCAGATTCTTGACTGTGACTGTAGCCAACGTTAGCTCACTAATGGTATAATTGTACCGAGTGATTACCCGTGCCCTTGAGAAAGATATGACTTTGCATTTCGCCAAATTAAATTCTAATCTATTTCTCCTGCTCCAAATAACCACTCGATCAATGTCTTCCTGCAGCCGAATGCAGTCATCTATACTCTCTATAGGCATGTACAGTTTGAGATCATCGGCGAAGAGCAATCACTTTGCATTCTTGGGAACTTTCAGAAGGTCATTCAGCATTATCAGAAATTCCAACGGTCCCAAATTGCTGCCTTGTGTCACGCCTGATCTCGTAAAGTAAGCCTCTGACCTACACCCAGCGTATTCCACGTATTGCGTTCGATCTTCCATAAAACTGGCCATAAAGTTCAATAAGTGTGGAGTGAATCCTATACTTTTTTGACATTGTATGTCATTATCGACTAGATCAAACGCATTTTTAATGTCGAAATAGGCAGCGTCGACCTGTTTTCCACTGTCCACTACTGGGCTAATATTAGCCATATAATTTAAAAGGTTGCTAGTGGTACTCCTCATAGGCCGAAATCCGTGTTGCGCTTCTGATAGTTGGGGACTCACTTGATTAAATATGCATTTTTGAAGTGCCGCTTCCAATACTTTCGCCGGACATGACAATATAGCTATCGGCCTATGCTGTTCTACTTTATCATGGCATCCTACTTTAGGAATTGGGATCACCCGACTGCTTTTCCAACATGTGGGAAATGTTGCTGCTTTGAGACACAGGTTATAAATGTGGAGCAGTGGTTCAGCAAGTACAACGGCACAATCTTGTAAGATATAGGGCGGTATACCTTCCGGGCCAGCTGCCTTTTTTGGTTTAAGTAGCTTAAGTGCCTCCTGTACATCGCTCAACTGTCAGCTCCTAACATGAATTCGTGCAGCCCCGTTTGAACAACCCGCTGCGGCAACAGCTGTGCTGACGTCAAGCTTTGGCTTTTGTGTAACATAAACAGAGCCAAAATGCTCTAACACTCTCATCAGCGGGTAACACCTCTCCGTTCTCAATAATACCCGATGGTTCTCTGTTGACTCTGTTACCATTAATAAACCTCCAGAATGATTTGGGATCTTCAATGACATTTGATTCAAGAGACTTTATTCTTTATTACTCAATATGTCATATGGAACATGGTGTAGTGGTTGCAGCTCCTTACAAACATTGTGTAAAAAAACACCTGGCGATTAAAACGAGTGGCGGAGAGTTTAGTGCCTGTTCTTCTCTTCCGTTCTACGCCCTTGATTTGAGAACTGGCAGTAAATGTAAAATTAGAATCATTTAAAGTATATTTTGACATTCATAAGTGTACTTTATGTTACCTATATGAATAAATGATTTTTTGATTTTGATTTTGACAGTATTTACAATTTTCTTAACCTACATACTAATAATATAAGAAAATTACAATATAGAGCATTTAATAAGTTAGGTCCCTGTGGCAGTGTACTTAACTTTTTATTAACGCTGGCTGTAGTTGGTACCAACTGTCGACACTAGCTGTCATTTTCATACATATTTAGTTTTCGACTTTCTACATACACTTCTGTTAATCTGTCTTGACTAGACCCCCAGAGCTGGTGCTATCCTCACTCAAGGAACAAGTTTCGCAATACAGCGAGGAAATGCTGCCAGCGTTAATAAAAAGTTAAGTACACTGCCACAGGGACCTAACTTATTAAATGCTCTATATTGTAATTTTCATATAGGGTCTCAAAAGCAGCTCTAACACTGCATAAGGCGTGATCATAAGCCAGTCTTTTATTAGGGTTTTTAGTTTGTAGGCGGTGAGAGGGTAGATGTTTAGCAGTCTATTTAATTTATTATAGATATAGGCTGCTTGCATATTGCGTCTAGCGAAGTCGGTCCTTACGGTCTGACCGACTACAACATCCCTATTTCTTTTTAAGACCAGCCTACTCTCAAACGGGAGTGCTCTGTGGGTTTTTAAAATTAGACTCAAGACATACAGCTTCCTAACGGAAAGTAATTTGCTAAGATGATAAAGCTCTTCCGATGGGAATCCGTATGGCCGGAACAGCATCACTTTTAAGAGCTACTAGCTTTATTTACTTTTTTCTGTTAAGTATACCTATTGTGTCTGCTTTAATAGTTATTGTGTAACAATTAAGTGAGTACTGATAGCGACGGATAAACCATGTCAGGTTTTCGTTAGCTATAAAATGTACCTAAACTTAGGAAATTAAATAAAAATCTTTAAAAATATAGATGAATGATTTCTCTTAATATTTGCAAGTGAAAAGGGTAAAACAGCGAAAAAACAATATCTAAAGAAAAGTTGTTTACTAGCCGGAATTTAAAATTTTAAAGTAAGGGAAACTTTAATCATAACAAATACTCTATTTCATTTATTTTGCCTAGCCGTTACAACTATACACTTAACGGATAAACATTATCTAATAAGCTCTTTCAAAACATTGCACGGGGTTCAACAGAGAGCACTACATATTTTACGATTTCACAAATGTGAATCACATGCAACACCAACTACACTGGCACATTTAAACAATTTTGTAGTCGCATATAATTATTTGAAAGGAGCCTCTAAACACAACACAAACTAACGAATACAAAAGAATAATTTCACCAAGTTCGTAACTAGCATTCAACATAAAAACAACTTTGTGAAGAAGGTTAAGAGCTAAAATAAAATAATTTAAATGTTTCTGAAAGAGATTTCAAAAGCCCTCGAAGGCAGAAATGAATGCAGTTTGGTATAATCTTTTTTCATTGAGTTTGAATACTGGTCGAAAGCTTCCACAACGCTGACCGAAGAAAATGTAATATTTCATTTAAATAGCACTATTATGGTGTATTCATCGAGGGTTTGATATTAAGCTTCAACTAATGTGATAGCTGAACTTATATGTTAGATTTGAATGCTTCAATGCTTGACTAATACCGTCGACTACGTCTTGTTCGGTCAACGTGTTGGTCAGGCATAGAGGATAGAGCAGGTAGATACATACATGTCGCACGTACTGATCAAAGTTCCTCACCGCGGTGCGGCCTAGCAGCAGCGCATCCATCTCGCTCTCCGGAACTGGTACCACCGCCACCGTTGGCTCACCTGACTTCACCGGCACATTCATTGTTCCAAACCAATTTCCTACACAACTGCGATAAATTTTATCATCCCAGTCCCAGTTTTGACTATTTCTTATCTTAGACAATCTTTAATCTATGTTAACTTTAACGTATTCTTTTTAAAATTTTATAAATTAGTTACTTTCTACACAGTTAATATTTGTTTTCAATTATAAGTTTTATATTGTGATGATGAAACTAAATTTAAAATTTTGTAGTATTTTGAACTTATTTATATTGGTCCTTTCACTGCTTGGTTCGATTCACATTTTTTTCAAGTTCGTCGTCAAGTATGTCACCTCTGTCTTGTTCCCTTATCAGTCTTCACTTTATTAGATATATATATTGTTAACTTTGAATTTACTAAAAAACTACTTTGGTCCTACTCCTACTACTAAACAGTTTTCATTGTTAATTGTAATAATTATTGATCTTAGTAATTATTTCCACCAGCTACGGATGTTAACTCGAGAAATCAATTTGTATGTTATTTTTTGTTTACACTAAAACTTTCTACGTTAATTATTATGTTATAATTATTCTATCCTACAATACTACTTCAACGATAACATATATTTATAACTGTAACTCTAAAATATGGAAGAAAATTATCAATAAATCATTTGTCTGAGTTGATTATATAAAATCAGGTGCTCAATTAAAACGTTCATAACTTCTATACGTTGTTTGGATCTCAAAATTTTACAAACATATTTCAAAATTGCTTTAAGTACAAAATATTCCTTTGAAGACATTTCCCGAGAGACGTGTTGTCCTCCAGGGATGATTTAATGCGACTGAACGTGTCCTGAATCACTCACTCATTCATCTCATATGTGTGTAACTCAGTTTTGTAACCTAATATGTGTGTCAGATGTAGGTCGTAGATACCACATTTTATTTCTACAAAAATAGAACTCATTTCACATATTTCACTTCATTTATCACTTAATTTTTTTTAATAACTAAGAAGCATGACATTTAAAACATCCTTTTTGCAAACTGCAAATATATCTGTGAAACTAAATCAAAAAATTTAACTAACAAATACATTTTAATAACTTTTGCCTTTTATTCTTTTGAATAAAGCTTGGAGGTGCCGTTTCGTAAGTTTTTTTTATCAATGTTTTTTTTTTTCCCAGTAACTAGGTAACATCACACCCAGTTGGTGACACCGCAATCAGACTTACACTCAGACAACGAGGCTAGCTTGATCAGAAAAAAACCTTATTTTGTATCTCTAAGGCATACCTTCATAAAGTAAATGATATTTAATGACATTTATAAAAGAATTTTTATTATTAATTATATATATCGTTTTCAGTTCAAACACACACCTAACATGAACTATATACCTAGTAATTCTCTGTCGTGTAACGTTTTAGATTAGTTGTAGATTCATGAATATTATAATGCCTGAGATTATTATTTGGACCTATACATAGACTGCTAAATCTACTTATACGAGGTTGATCAATTATCGAGTCTAGAATTAACAAGTGTTGGGTGAACACGTACTGATTCAATCATAAATATACGAACCAAATTCAGTTCTGTCCCTTGCAATGTTTATTAAAAGAATTCAATATCATTGCTGCTGATAGAGAGCAAATCTTTGTTTTTAATTTATTTTATTATTCTTCATTACTCAAGATGTCATATGGAAGATGGTGTAATGGTTGCAGCTCCTTACAAACGCTGTGTAAAAGAAAAAACTTGGCGATTAAAAAGGGTGGCGGAGAGTTTAGTGCCAGTTCTTCTCTTCCATTCTACGCCCTTGATTTGAGAACTGGCAGTAAATTTAAAATTAAAAACATTATATGTTAACTACATTAATAAATGATTTTTTATTTGATTTGATTAATTTTCCTAAAGCTATTATAATATTAATAAAATCAGACATATATTTTTTATTATATTTCTCTAGGTGTATTTGTATTATTGCTAGTTGCTTTTAAGGAACAGTTGCTTGTTAAACAACATCATGAACATATTAAAAATGTTGGAGAGATTCATGGCAGTTGATCTCCTCCGTTCTACGACATCTAAAATTATACTTCTTTCAGCGCGTAAGGGATAAATGATGAGAGTAACTTTGACGGTATGCGTCACAAAAAACCGACACCCACACAGCCTCACAATAAAACGACACCCTAACGTTACCAGAGTCAACATTTTAAAATAAACATGTACATTATTTTAATTATGTAGAAATATTTTTTTGTATTTACATACATAATGCGTTATAATAAAACGTTCAATGTATTAAATACCATTTTTATATTGTTAGTATCGTTTTTCTAAAAACGTAGTTACGCCAAAGAAGTATAACTTCTAACGCGTGTACATAAGTACACAGACATGTCTTTTTATTAGCGTTCATAATGTTTAAATTACTCAAACTCGTCAAACGTTTAATTTTATCAGACTTGGATGGGGTTTAGGTACAGTATTTTTTGGAATCGCAAATGAAATAGTTTTTAATTTAATTGTTTTATTCATAACATCGAATCCAGACTTAGGCGTGTTTCACTAGTATACCGTATACGTATACCGAACTGTATAGCCGACTTAATCTAATAATCTTTGTAGCGCGCTCAAAGCTCTCGCCGCAAATATTCTCTAATTGTTTTCACAACACAACCACAGCAGCAATAGCTTTTACGGTTATTGCGTATTTAGCTGATTATAATTCTTCTTACGTTGGTTAAATTACATGAAAGACTTTCATGTTTTCTAAAATCGCCAGAGATGTATCATTAATATGTTCTCAATAAACATGCACGTGTCAACTGAATTGAAGACATCGATTAATTCAGTCTTTGGTTGCTAATTCTTATTCGCTAACTAATTATTGAAACCAATTCACAAGAGCCTTTCCATCTAGTTAACCTTTAGAATTATAACTTATTAAAGCAAGTACCCCTAATTAGTGCTATTTAAACATAATTAATTGCTCGAGCTTGATACGATTTGATTCATCTCGCTTTTTACAAGATCAGTAATTACGCTGTAATGAGTGAAACTCACGAACACAAACAAGGACACGGCACACACTATTCTAAGGGTTGTATAGACCTAACACTCATCTAAAATAAATCGTATAAAAATATTTAGTTTTGCGCGGGAAAGCGAAGCGAGAGACAGCTGACGCGTCGTCACCGCCACGGACGACCGCGCACTGACGCCGCGGCCGCTACGGAAGGTCCACGAAGGATTACAACCCTGCTCATACCACTTATATGCAATCAGCAAAAACATGAAATTACAGCATTAGTTTCCTATTCAACAGGTAAGCAATTACATAAAAAAAGAAGATATCTTTTGAATCGTGGCCATAAGTCAGACCCCATTAGACATGCGGGAAACTAGCATCAATGGTTTTATTCTGAATGAATCTATTATGTGGTTACTATTTATTTATTTATAAAAGTTTGCCAACGCTTGGCACACTGTTACATTGCTAAAAAAATCACAAAATACAATTTTTAATGTGACAAGCACTTATAGCCAAATATGATATACACAAAGAGATCTCATATTAAAAAAAACAAAACAACTATTTGACAAAACAAAAAAATACTAGTAAAAAAAATAAACTTAAGAAACTAAACAAAAATCGATTTCAATGTGTGAGGTGAGCAACTATGGACATCCAGACCTAGCTCGTTTATCTAAATGCTTAATCTGGATATCGGTGAGCTTTGACCAAAACGCGTTCTATGAAATGGTGGGACAAAAGGAATAATGGGATGCCTGGGGTATCGAGAGGGTACATGAAATATGAATTTAGACAGAAGGTTCGGGCAATCAACCTGATTATTAAATATCTTGAATGCAAAAGATATATCAATAAGTTTCTGCGGTTCTCCAATGAAAACATCTTAAAGTGCGCTAGCCTGGTTTCGTATGTTGGTAACTTTTTTTTCGAGATGCCACTGGAGAAAAACAGATGCCACAGTAACCTTTTTTGAAATCTTTGAAGACGTAACATATACGTTGCATAATTCGGCCTCCACACAACTGTAGCACACTATTGTATAAAAGAATTTTTGTTTTGATGCTTCGGAATCCTTTTGTATTTCTCAGGACAAAACCAAACATTCTAGATGCTTTCTTTATTATATTGTCCTGGTGTTCTGAGAATGTTAGTTTGCTGTGAAAAAGGATCCCTAAGTCACGAATTACTCTTTCTTTTCGAACCATTATGTTACCTGTATGAAATTGTGAATTGTAGTGTCCCTTTTTCTGGAAAAACGAACGAAACTACATTTTTGGACATTCAGCAGACCATTGGAGACATACCATGAGCTTACATAATTTAGATCTGACTGGAGCAGCAAGCAATTCTTGAAGTTACTAATAACACGACAAAACTAACTAACAATAATATTGTTAATAATGTGGAAATTATTAAGGATTTTTGAAGTAAAATTTACTTAGGGGCATGAGGGTAAAAGGTTTACGGATGAAACGTCACGAAGATGTGCAGCGTTTTTGTAGAAGAAAGCGTGAGAAAGGGAGATCGATAAAATATACACGCTATTGGTTGATGTATTCGTTTAGTAGTTACATATTAGAACTTTGTAGCATAACGTCTGATTC
Organism: Pieris mannii; assembly: GCA_028984075.1. Classification (NCBI taxonomy): domain Eukaryota; kingdom Metazoa; phylum Arthropoda; class Insecta; order Lepidoptera; family Pieridae; genus Pieris; species Pieris mannii. The sequence goes on along the minus strand of CM054795.1, from coordinate 9,679,919 downwards.
ATTAAACGTAGATTTTATATTTATTTATCTAATCATTAGCACGTATACAGTGCGAATATAGATACACAAATACATGGAGTGATCATATCCTGGTATCTTACTCATAATTTACAAAGAAGTTTCACTTCTGACATGTGTACTTTGTCCGCACGTACTTTTGTTATATTAATGAGCACATAATATTTCGGGAGCGTCTATCTACTATTATTTTGTTAGAAATTGTTTTATGAACTAATTTAATTCATAACACTGAAATTGATGGTGGTATTGGATCGCAGTGGGAGGGTCGTAAATTTACCCAAATAGATATCTTTTCAAACTCCTCATCAATTTTCAAAAAGTTAGCAGCTAACCTAATTAGTAATTAGGATTTTATCAGGGATATTCAATAAATTTTATTCGATTAATTTTATTCAATTTATTTTGTAATGTTTTAGTTTTTGCTTTATTTTATCTTATTTTGATTATTTTTTTGTGTGTATAAACTTCATTAAATCAGAATGTTGTATGCGCCTATAATTGGGGTAGCACTAGGCTTGTGTTTGTGTTACATGCATGTATCAGTGTCTACTTTGTTGGTGTATCAAATAAATAAATAAATAAATGTCTGTCAAATAAGTTAAATTACCGACCGCAGATACTTCGATCTTCAGAAGGTGAGACGTGTAGAGGGTTGAATGGCCCTCACTCGACACTCGACGACAGCACTCAGCGGGTTAACTGGCGGTAACTTGATATTAACACGGTCGCGGTTTAATTACATTTACGTTATAGACTGGTCACGTTGAAAGCCTTAATACAATTAGCGACAATTATGAGCTATAAATATTTCCTCAGTTATTCGCTCCGATACAACAGCATTATATCCTCAGAATAGATAAGAAGCCAAGTAAATTAAATTAATCATTTATAAGGTTCATTCAGTTATAAGGAATTTAATACCACAGAATTATTTTTATATTCATATTGATCTAGAAATTGCCAACTTATATGTTCCTTCCAAGAAATAATATCTCAGTAGCTATTGTTATCTCAAACAGTATATTATCTCTTTCCTCTATCGCGTACATTATATAGCCAGTTCTTCTTACCCGCTCTACGCCCTTGACTTGCGAACTGGTTGTAAATGTAAATTTACAGTTAATTTAATTTGTTTTTCTTGACGTTCATAAGTGTACATGTTTACCCATATGAATAAAGATATTTTGATTGATTGATTGATTGATATAGTATAAAAAAACCTAACCAATTTTACAATTTTAGCCTGGTTTATCTTTCTATTTGTTAATTTGTTTATCCAATAATGGTATCTTACGAATAACATTCGGGGACATTTTTCTTTCTCTAAACGTTTTAATTATGTAACTTAAAACAAAGTTTTTTTTATGACTTATAAACTAGACATTTAAAATAATCTAGTTAAAAAACGATATTAACATGAGAAAGTGTTCAATAACACTTACAGTTTCTACTTTCTATTAAGAGGAGAGCTATGGTCGAGTATTATGTATTCTGTAGAATGATTATTCTACTAAAGCGCCATGCAGTGTCAACAGTTTGTACCAGCTCAGTGCCAGGGTTTTACGGAGTATAGCTATCGACAACTATTCTGAAACCCCGTCGTCGTCATGAACCTGTAATCTGTAGTTCTTCTATACATTTACAGAGGGCGCTTAACACAATTTTTATAATAACACTAGATAAACTCGTGAACTTCGTATCATCTACATATATTTGTGTCCAAACATAATCCAACATTTTTTAAATATACCTCAGTCAATAAAAAGATAATGTTAAACACACATTTCTACACAAATTGAAATTACCTATATATACATGAAAATCTAGCGTTGTTTTTACTATGTTTCTTTACTTATTATTTATGTTTCCAACAGTTTACACCTTCTCTGGACTTCCATTAATAATTCAAGACCAAAATTAGCTAAATCGATCGGTCTTGTTAACCTTACAGCAGTGGTGTGGTGGGTCTGCATGCGACTCTCATGCCTAAATTACACTTTGATTCCCGGCTATGCACCAATGGACTTTCTTTCTATGTGCGCATTTAACTTTCGCTTGAACTTGCCTTAGACGCAAAAAGTGTCGGGGCTTGTGTCGCAAGTCTTATAGGCACAAGAACGCCTATAAGAGAAACGATCATAAAACTAATTCAGAGAGATCTGAGACGGGTGTAAAGAAATTACAGCCCAACTAATTTATTTTACTAAAAATACTAGACTTGGTAACAAAAATGAGTTTAAATGTTTTTTTTTTTATGTAAGACATGACATGATGTAGGTATGACAAAAACACAAAAACTCTTTCGTTCGTAAAATATAGACATCAAATTAGATAAAGCACATTTAAAACAATTGCCACGTTTTTGTAGATCCCATTATTTTATACGTTCGGGTTGGAAAATAAGGTTTTATAGCGAGCTGGTGGAATAAAAAAGAGGTTTATGGGACTTATAATAATGTGAAAACCTACGGAAACGGTACAAAACTGCTGAAAAAATACATAAATTCGTTGATTTGTTTTTATGCACGAATAAATTGTCATAAATCGCTGACAGGCGATCTTATCTTTTTAAATTCTAGTTATATTGTAACCAACTTATTCGGTTCCAATTAAATTTAACTAAATATTATAATAAATATGTCCGTCCGTCTGAATGTGAATTTGGTGTGAAGTTACTACAAAATATCGTTTACCCAAGAACAGAATTGTAAGACGAGACGTTTTCCAGTAGCGGCTGTGTTGTATTTAATACTTGCATACCTCAGCGGTAACTCGATGGGATCCCTTTTGTTGTGCATGGTCAGGCGAATGCCGCAGCCCCTTGGTGTCGATCTGCACGTTCGTCTGCATCTTTTGTCATCTCACTTTTAAACTCCCTGCAACAATTTTAGAACATTCAGACATTGTCTTTTAGGTCAAAAATCCAGGACATGTTGTGCCTTTTAAGAGAATGACAATGGTCGCAATTGGCGTTTTAAGAAGAGTCTACTTCGACTTCAGTAGGACTACGGTAACAGGGGGTGGCAAGAACTATTATTTTATTCGATCTTCAGCTAAGTGTTAAGTGTGTAGCAAATACCAACATGAACATAATAAATCATTAATTATTTGTCATCTAAAGGTTATAGCATACATAGAATACATAATGAGAATTGGGAAATGTTGGTAGTCACGTGCCAACGCGCCAGGAATATTTTCCCCGTACTGTTGGAATTTTCTTTAGACGTATCAAACAGTAGGCTTATTTTTAATTCGTGATTGGATCCCAAAATACGATTCGGTGGCCATAAGTCCACATAAATAGCACATTATTTTTCTCATATTTTAACTAAGCAATAACTTGAATGGGGAAAAAGCTTCCGGTGCGAAAATGAAAATGCCAATGAAAATTGAAATCGTTTCACTCGCTCGATACGAACCCTTATGGAGAACTTGAGATCTTGTCCAACCACTCTACAAAATCTGCTGAATTTTTACGAAGGGTCCTTTGATCAATATAACCTATATCTCACTTTGAATTAGACAAACTAATTAAAAATTATTTCATATTTTATGTTAGCCGTATTGTATCTTCTCGAGTAAGTTTTGTATTTACACTACTAGGATAGATTAAACTGGGTTGTAATAAGTCGAATCCTCTCGGAAGTAACAGTAAATTTATGCCTACAACACTAAGTACTTTTTTACTACTAAGTACTTTTAAAAATACGTTGTTTCACATAAGTCAGCTAAGAATGACAGTTCTTAAATCAAAGGAGCTCATATTAATCAGCAGTGAGAACTTTTACTCAAAAATACACACTATAATTAGGTTACAGATGGAACTGTGTATAATAGAATTATCGTTGTAACTAAATAGATAGTTAAATTACGTTACTTGTATATTATTTATAACAATTATAACTTTATTTGAAATACATAGACAGGTAAAAATGAATGTTTTATGTTGAGCCTACTTGAAAATTATTAGGTTTATTTGTATCGTATCACATGAAAACAAAAGGATGACATTATTGTGTTTTTTTTTTTTTTTTTTTTTATATAATAGGGGGCAAACGGGCAGGAGGCTCACCTGATGTTAAGTGATACCGCCGCCCATGGACACTCTCGATGCTAGAGGGCTCGCGAGTGCGTTGCCGGCCTTTTAAGAATTTGTACGCTCTTTTCTTGAAGGACCCTAAGTCGAATTGGTTCGGTGTTATGTGAACAGAAGCAATGAAGACACGCATGAGTGACATTTACGAGTATGTTTACTTAGTTCGTTCCTTGCTTAGATCATTTCTCAAGACCTCCTTGTTTGTGAATATTTCTACAAATGCATATAATATTGTTACGTATACCATATCGTGGAATAAAATCGACATTCTAATTATTTAACACCAAAATGTTAAGAGAAAAATAGAAATGACGTTAGTATTGTCTTTTATTAACATAACTTTTACACATTTAAAGAAAAACACTTTTTTACGGATTATAGTTATGTATTATTGTATTTAAACTTATAATTATTTAGACATAATTTTAAATTTAACCGACGTTTTGCGTGATTTACAGCGTGCGTGGTCACGGTGACTGAAGACAAAGGTGTTAAATGTCAAAAAGTATCACAGCTGTAGAAAATGTTGTATTTATTTCCCCGGAGTTGGTATCGACTAAAAGATGTAGGATATAGATGTAGGATGTAAAAGTGTTTTTCTTTAGAAATGACGTTTTGTGATTACTACATTCAGTTGTTGATTCCTTCTTTGTCATTATGTAGATAACAAAATTAATAAATTGACATTAATCTAAAGCATGGGCGTAATTGTGTTGAATACTAAGCATGGTTGAATAATTTTTTTTTTATAGAACAGGGGACAAACGGGCAGAAGGCTCACCTGATGTTAAGTGATACCGCCGCCCATCGACACTCCCAATGCCAGAGGGCTCGCGAGTGCGTTGCCGGCCTTAAATATGCAAATTTACAAAAAGCTTAGCCTCGGACTAGCATTCATTCGTTTTTCCTTTATCCACTGATTATTTTACATACAATTTGTTTTTTTACACCTATTTTCCTCCAGTAGAGTTTTGGGTACTAGCTTCCACCAATATTCCTTCTGGTAGCCTTACTTTTCTTCATTTACCAAAAAGAGACGAAAAAGTTTAAAAATATCAGTGACGCTACACAAGCACTATGTGCAAGAAGGTGATCAGCCTCCTGTGTCTGACGCACGCCGTCAACTTTTTGACTCTGAGGCAAGCCGGTTTCCTTACGATGTTTTCTTTCACAAAACGAATGTTAAATGCGCACGAAAAAAGAAAAGCCATTGGTGTACGGCCGGGTATCGAACCTACGACGTCACGGATGAGAGTTGCACGCTAAGCCAACACTGCTCAAAAAGTGCAAATAGACTTATGAATATTATATTGGATCATATTTGACATATGTATGTCAGCGACTGTCAGCTGCACTTTGCAAATCAGTTTAGAAGAAAATTGCTACATCCATAAATTAACGACTTTTCTATAGTCGATAGTATTAGTGATTCCATAAATACTATTATTATACACTTAAAATTTTGAAACTTTAAAGACAAGATATTAAATTAATAATTTAGCATTTGTTCACAAGAATGCCGACTCTGTATTCGAGATTGGAGTTCGGTTATGGAATAAGTATACGAATGGTCACGAATCGTACGTGACAATTCGTATACTCGTATTAGATTACAACTAATAACGTAAAGCGATTGGTAACCTGAAAGTCAAGGACAGTGTACTAAACTTGGGGGGCCCACACATAGCCCACACATACACACTCTTTCGAATAGGCTGAGCTCTGCAGCATATGCAGTAAAGAAAATCCGACAGCTTACTGATAAGGATACGGCTAAAATTGTGTACCATAGCTACTTTCACAGCGTTATGTCGTAAGGTATTCTACTATGGGGTGCTGCTGCAGAGGTTCAATCCATATTTGTGTTGCAGAAGCGGGCTGTTCGGGATATTTGTTTTGTTTCCCCGAGGGAGTCGGTACGGAATAGATTTAAGGAACTAAATATTATGACATTATCCGGTCAATATATGCTTGAAGCCTTGTTGTATGTACAAAAAAACTTAAACGATTTCAAAACAAATGGTGACTTTCACCAGTATAATACGCGTAATAGAACTAATTTGAGTGTGCGACCAACCACGCTCCAGAAGATAAACCACTCCTTATATGGAAATTGTATTCGTTTTTACAACAAACTCCCAAGCGAAATTAGAGAACTGTCACTAAATAAATTCAAAGCCCTTGTTAAAAGTAAATTAATTAATAAAGCCTTTTATAAATGTGACGAATACTTAAATGATCCTAATCCTTGGGATTGATTTGCTCCATTTCAAACAATTTGTATTAAAAACTTAGCGATTGAAAAGAGTGGCGGAAAGTTTCTTGCCAGTTCTTCTTACCCGCTCTACGCCCTTGACTTGCGAACTGGTTGTAAATGTAAATTTACAGTTAATTTAATTTGTTTTTCTTGACGTTCATAAGTGTACATGTTTACCTATATGAATAAAGATATTTTTGATTTGATTTGAATCCTGGTTGACAAAAATACAGGAATTGCTGAGCTGCTCGATTGGATTGAGCGGTTGAACCAAGGAGAACCATTTATAACTCTTATGTCAAAATTAAATGACTGAAGCCAATAAACTTACTAATAATAATTTATCTGTAGCTCATGTTTTTGCTTAAATTCAGGTTGCTCTTTAGCCATTATTAAGGTTCTCGTTTACTGCTTTGTTAACAACCAGCCTCTATCTTTTTGTTGTCACTGTCACTGCCTTTAACAGTAGGAAATCTATCCTCTCTCTAGAAGTAGTTCTTGACCTTCGTTCCTGTGACTGGTGGCTATTTAATCTATTAACCCCGCTCACTCCGTCATACATTTCAAAAACTTCAGTTTATTAAATATCTTACATATTTGCTGTGTCCTACATTTTCTTTACAAGGTTGTAATATTAACTCAAACGCGATACACTTACACCGCGTACCATAATTCAATTGTTGTGACGCGAGAAGGTTGTTTATATGTACCTTCTCGAGGTAACTCTTTGAAGGTCGCATAAAGGAATTATTTTACATGGAGAGGCCGACAACAAAGTTATGCTATAATTTTTCACATATTTTTCTGATTTTAGAAATATAAAAATAGAACTGATTTAATTTAAATCATAAACTAGCAAAATAGAACTGATTTAATTTAAATCTATGACCCCCGATACTGAGAAGGGCTTAACTTTAAAAAAACGACAATTCTTAATTGAAGTTAGAAAATAATAATTAAAAATATATAACGTTTCTTAATAAGTTATATCACGTCCCTAGTCGTAAGTCTCGTTCATGTAAGGATTACGGGGGAATGCTGTTAACTGTCCCCCGGAGAACCACTAGTCCCTCATTTACATACTACGACTTTGTTGTTATCGAGACTACGGATAATGCGAATAAAAATTTTCAGAAGAAGGAAGTTGCGAGTTTTATTCAGCTACTAGCGGAACCGACAGACGTTGTCCTGTCTACACGTCATTAATTTGAAAATTTCAAACTTTTTTTAATAAGCTAAATTAACATTCTGGACCATTTTGATGAAAATTATTATTCAAATGTTATGACAATATCTAACGATCCAGCACATGGTCTACAATAACACAATGATAACAAAACTTTTTTTTTATTTTGATCGCAGCGCTAACTGTCGGGATAGACTAAAATTAAAATTCGAATATTATTTAAAATTTGACACTGCGATGGTAGCGCCGTCTGTCGCATCTAATGTAAAACATTCCAAAATCAACAACTACTAATAAAATTAAAAAATAATTAAAAAAACATTGTCCAGCGGACAAAATTGTGAATCTAAACCATTCCCAGATCCCCTTGAACACACACAAAAAATTTCGTCAAAATTGGTCCAGTCGTTTGAGAGGAGTTCAGTCACATACACACGCACAGAAGAAATATATATATTAAGATATGCGTCTTTCTTTCTCTATAAGCTGTAAATAAAATCTAATGTCTGAATAAGAGTATAAGACTTTGAGAGAGAAACACAATTTCACAGCTAATGTGCTCATATTAATTAATCTAAAAAAACAACATTTTTAATACTTCGCCTTATAAATTTTATCTCATAATAGTATGTATTTATGTTTAATGAAAGTACTGAGAATAAAGAGGCGTAGCCTCGTAGCTCGTAGCACCCATAAATCGTAGCTGTCGTAAAAGCTACTCTACTATTTTTTTACGATTACTTAAAGTTTACACAATATTTTTACACTTAATCATTCAAAATTTCAACGTTAAATTCGTTATATTTTTCTAAATATTCCGCGTAATTATGAAGGTTTATTTCATAAATATCGCTCTATATATGTCTAATACGGCAAGTTAAACGGATTAGAAATAAGATATGGCATGCACAATGTAGTTTATCGTCGGATAAATGCGCTATTATATAGCTAATAGGCTTATAAAGAAAGAACTAAAACTTGATGCCTAACATGAGCTTATGTTAAATTTGTCATCAATTCAAACTAGTTCCACATTATATTTCAAAATCTATAGCCAAAATTTAGAATCGTAATGTACTAAATATTTTTTTAATATATATTACTCTATAAAAACACTTGTTCACTTATACAATGTAGTAAGTCTTTAATGATGTCATTTTAACGACGAAAAAAGATGTTCACGTATTGTACTAATAATCTTCAAGTTCGTTTAATATCAATTAAAAATGTAATCAAACAACATCACTTCGAAGCCTCCCTCTTGGCACTCTACTGCCGAGTTCACTGAAATGGAAATGACTTATAGATGCTTTAGCATATTTGAATTATTATAATATTTATTACCATTGAAAAATTTATTGATTTATTGTTGGCCTAGGGGCTTCATCGTGCGATTCTCATTCCTAGCTAGCTTCGATCCACGGCTGTGCACCAATGGAATTTAATTCAATGTGCGCATTTAAGATTCACTCAAATAGCCTCATTGGCTTGTCTAGATCCAAAAACTCGACGGCCTGTGTACTACATACTTGATTACTGTATCTTAGGCATACAAAAGCAACGTTACTTTTTTTATTCAAACAAAAAAAAATACTTTTTCTTATTTTAACTAGACTTTTGATAACTGTTCTATACATTTAATTGCTATTGTCAAATTTATGCCTGAAACTGTAATTCTAAGAAGTGTTTGTCCTAACTTAAAAGTTCAAATATAAATAATTTCATAGAGTATATTGTTACCAGAGTAAGATGCTCTTTAGTTTGTGTCTGGTATACATTATGCATGTATTCGTAGTTGTTCAGTTCAGTGAAGCGAGGAATTGACACCTCGTTAATGCTGATCTATAGCAATATATATTCAAAATGTAGCCTCAACATCAGAATTAAATTGTTAGAAACAAAATGCAAATGAGTACATTCACTCTGATCTCTTATTAATCTTTCAATAATGAGATATTGGTTGGTTGTCTTCCAGAAATTGTAAATATCAAGCTATAGTATTCATTAATCATTAAATATGATAAGTAAAGTGCATAACAAAATCGTATTAAAAAATATAGAATTACCAACCTTAATATAAAATAATACAAATACTGATAAATTTAACTAAAACCTAAAAAGCTAATCTCACGGATTCATGAATGGCGATGCAAAACAAAAGAATAAGAAATACGCGAATTACAAAAGTCACGATTGAGCAGGATAGGATGTGGTCAAGAAAAATGGTTAAAAAAGTCCAGTCAAGTCTTTGTCTCTGACTTGTAACGGATAAGAACCTATTGCACTTCTTTATAATGCAAATACACTACAGATACACATTTTTTTTACTTATTTAAAAAGGCACACCAATGAAACAGACACACAGAACACAGACAACAATCAGAAATATAGTAATCAGGCAAACAAGAATCATTTTCTCGTTATAAAACATATTAACAAGAAATTAAACTTAAATAATTTTATGACTTTTGAATACCTAATTGCACAATTATTTTCATTTAAACGTTTATTACATTTTCTTTAACAGACGTTTTCCCATTACAGGATCTAATACAGATATCCTTTCTGTAACACACAGAGAGATGGGAGATGAAAGATGGAGGCGAAGGGATCTTAATTGGTGGCGCCTGACGAAGACAGGAAGAAGGGGGTTGTGGATAAAATCACACTTAAAGTCAGTTTATATTACGATATTCGTCTACGATACAAGTATATTAGGTAAAAGTTTGTGATACTAAAATAATAATTAGAGTCTTTGGTTTGTCGAAACATTTAATCGACATAAGTTTATTAAGATAGTTAAAAAAATACGGCACACATTTTCCAATAATTAAACTAATTACAATAGACCCAAATTGTAAATATAATAAACGGAAACCAAAAAGGCATTTTTATTTAATGAATATTAACAAACCGTATTTGAAATAAAACAACCTATAAATATATTTTATTAATAGAAGTAATCAAAAATATAAAATCTCTTTAGAATATATTGTGTAGTCTGTGCAAGCGCTTGCCAGATGAATATTTCCCTTTGAAGTAACTACTTCACTTCAAGAGGGTTTCATTCAATTTCACAAATTTACGCAAAGTTTTGTATTAATATTTCTTTTACTAAATGTACTCCTATATTTATTTTTCAATTATCTTCACATACAATTGCCAATTTATCTATAAAATAAATGTAAAGCTCGTCACTGCTATAAGTAAACGAAATTTTCACAATGAAAACGAATATTTCCTGCTATTGAGGAAAATGTTTGAGTAAAAATGTTGTCTTTGCTTATTGTCCGGTGATAAATTGGGTAAAACTCGGCAATGTGGAGCCGATATATTTATAACACAAGTAAAGATTTGGTCATCTTTCCTAAAAAAGGATATACAGTATATTACGTAAGGATGTGTCAAAAATGTTACTTAAATCTAATCTTTATACATATATATATATATATATATATATATATATATATATATATAATTCTATTAAAAATATGTGTACCGAATTCCTATTAGCCTAGAAGCTGATTTATATATATTATAAAATCCTGAACGGCTAAAAAAATGTGTGTTCAATTGGAAATGTAGGAGAAATGATTTACATTATTAGTTTTTTTTTCTATATAACATGTGTACAGGACAACGTCTGTGACATCCGCTGGTAGTAAGTATATTTTGAAATAATAGGTTATTAGCACGAGTCCACTATAAGTAATTTTTTTTATAATAACTTTAACTAAGTAAGTAGTATTTGGGTACTTTATTTATTCAACAAGTTTTTAGTAATTAAGGTTAATGTTATATTATCTTAAGTTGGTCTGGATCGTAATTTTACAGAGACATTAAATTGTCTTGACTGACGACCAATTTTTTTAATTAAAAAAAAATTTGGTCGGTTTACGGAATAATGAAACGTGATAACGGCATGAGAAAGCATTTAGAAAAAATTGAATACTATTAAATTACTGAATTATCATTATTTTTTTTATATCACGAAGGAGTTAGTTAAAAATGAAATGTTTTCGATAAATTAACATAATTATACTTCCTAATTCAAATATTTTTTTTTAATAATCAAAGAACAATCTTATGAGATTTTATCACTTATCAAGTACTGACAATCAAAAATTATTTAGCTTTTTTACGCAATTGTTGTTGTAATCAACAATGGAACTTAACATTATTACTTTTTTTAGTTATAGAACAGGGGGCAAACGGGCAGGAGGCTCTCCTGATGTTAAGTGATACCGCCGCCCATGGACACTTTCAATGCCAGAGGGATCACGAGTACGTTCCCGGCCTTTTAAGAATTGGTACGCTCTTTTCTTGAAGGACCCTAAGTCGAATAGGTTCGGTAATACTTCAGTGTGCAGCTGGTTCCACAAAGTGGTGGTGTGCGAAAAAAACTGCCTTGAAAAACGCGCAGTTGTGGAACAGCGGACGTTGAGGTGATACGGGTGGAATTTAATATTCTGCCTCGACGTCCGATCGATCTGATTAACAATTAACTTTCCATTTAACTTTATAAACAGTTGATAAAACAGTTTTCGTATAAGTTGTGAGCTGCCGCTGTCTCTTTTACTCGGAGGCATCGGCCGATGGACGTGACAATGAGTCATGTTTTTCGTGCGTGCAGTCGGCGTTCGTCGAGGACATAATCACATCAAAAAACATTGTGTATCTTATGTCCTTTTTAATACTTTGGCAGTAGTCCTCTCCTATTATCCTCAATGGAAACACTCACAAACAAGCGAAGAGAGAGGAATCGAGGTTACTGTGATGTCGCAAGATCAGAACATGAATACTTTGAAACGAAACGACTTTGTTGACAAAAGCAACATTTGTTTGTTTTGTACGATCTTTCTTTGTTCGCAGAATTTAAAACTTTATATGTTCGACGCAATTCGTCGGTCTTAGATTGTCTGGTTTCCTTGTGGTGCTTTCCTTTTGTATTAAAATACTGTGGTTCGCAGTTCTTCATAACAAATTATAAGTATGGTTATACTCCACTATGTACCTGAGGCTAATCAGACACATCACCTTTTTATTGTGTATAAAATTGAAAAAAACGTTTATTTTGGAACATAAGATCATAGTATTGTCTTTTATTAACATAACTTTTACACATTTAAAGAAAAACACTTTTTTACGGATTATAGTTATCACCGTGACCACGCACGCTGTAAAGCAAGCGAAACGTCGGTTTAAATTTAAAATTATGTCTAAATAAATATAAGTTTAAATACAATAATACATAACTATAATCCGTAAAAAAGTGTTTATCTTTACATAAGATCATCATCGCTTATACCACGTTATTAAATTCGAGCCTGTTGGCATCCCTACTCATCGGAAAAGAACAGGGGGTGTTGACCGAGAGAAAAAGCCGGCGTAAAAAACTCTCGGTACTCTTTTAAAAAAAAAGCAAATCATCAAACAATTTTAGAATATTTAAAACAAATATAGCAAATTAATTAGAAGTAGCGTGCCCAGTACTAGTCCCAGGCCCTTTTATCAACTAGATAATCACTAACTTTATAGTAAGCCTTTTTACACAGCTTTTCTTTAATACATTTCTTAAATTTAATAAAAGGCAGAGATAAAAGAGCCTCTGTGATTTTATTAAAGAAGAGTATCCCTTTTACCAAAAAAGAAATACTAACTTTAGAAATTGCAGCCTGCGTTTGTTCCGAGTGCATACATTGTGCGTATGTTCTATTCTAGTATACTTATCACTATTTTTGTATACATACATAATATTTTCATAAATATATTATATATTGAAAATTTTTCCTTAATGTGAGATTGAATATTTAGACTTAATGATAATATTATTGAAAACGTTACGTATTCTCTTATCAACGTAGTTTTTATCGTACAACCATTTAAATACAGCCTTTTTCACAGACATCAACCCGAATTTATAACATTATTTACAGAACTCGTCATTTTGTGTGTGTCAGTGCCCCATCAAGTTGAAAAAGTATAACTTTTTCATATTTTTTATTAATCTTAATTATGATTAAGTTTTTCAATAAGTTGCCGAATTTTACTCGAAAATAATTTGATTTAAGGAAAAGTAAATTTAAACGTATGTTAAAGTTTAATTTTACATTTGTCTTCTAGTTGGACATCCTGATTAAAATTTTATTTAAATTTATGTAAATTTAGTTACAAATACAAACTGGCTTAAGGTGTGTATTTAAGATGCAAGTTGCATTTTAGGTGTTGTGTAGCAAGTGTATATAGTAAGTAATTTACATAATAAATGCACTAAATTGTTGTATACCAACACTTCGTACGTCTGTTACGAGGTCATAACGAATACTGTTTATATAATTAAAAGGCTTTTATTGGTCCAATTTAATTTACCTTTTAAATGAGACACGTAAAACTATATCAGTAAATTTATATTTAATATTATATTTTATTTAAGAACGTTTCACTCGAGTGGACCAAAACATTTAACTTAAAAAAAATCATTTATCTGAATTTTAAAAACTTCGCATAATTGTTTGGACAATGATAAAATAGTTCCTACACAGGTTGTCCTGCAAAGTGACACGGACACTAGATCAGGATTTCTCGAGTGTGAAGAGACAACTCGCTATGTGTACGTACATATAACGGCGATGCCCATTCGGTCTTTTTATCAATGCTGACAATATTTTTGCAGGCTCAACCACGACAACCAGACCCAGATTAGACTGACGATAATTATTAGTAAATTAAAAACAATTTACATCAACTATTATAGTTGGCCAAAATTATTGACGCTAAGCAATATGCCCTAAAACTTAACTGGAGTTGGGCAGGCCACGTAGCGCGTTATACGGATGACACGGTTTGAAGCAGTAACCGAATAGACTGGTCCAGAACGTACTAGAAACAAAATAAGACCAATAGAGCGATGGGCTGACGGCATCGAAAGGGTAGCTGGAAGAAATTGGATGATGATGGCACAAAATAAATTATGGTGGAAAAAGTTGGAGGAGGCCTTCTCCCGGACAGGGACCGTAACTTAGTTAAAATGGTATCCATATCTATTTTATTTATGTAAATATGACGTGGAAGGATAAAGGCTTATTATTATTATAGTTGGCGATTTTAAAGAAGATTACAACGAAAATTCCCAAAATTATCGCACACGGTATTGTTAATCGCGAGCCTCAGTAAGTGAGTAATATCAATAAGTAGGAGCTGGATACAATCACATCACACTAAATCCGTTTCCGCACGCAACACCACCTACCACAACCCAACACCCTGCCTCCCACCACAGGCTACACCATCAGTTGGCTTACTCTGATTGAAAGTAAATTGATTTCACAGTTGCAGCCGACAATACGCGCCTTTATAGGTTCTGTAGAGTTTAAACGTATATCATTACTGAAATTGTACTTAATACTATTTCAAAATTATCGATTAAAGAGGCTCGATTTATGACCAAATTTGCTTCACATTTGTGAGCGTTTTCAAACGTTTAAACTGTTGGTTGTGTAACGATTTGAACCCTTCTGATCCGTGTCTAGATATATTTTACATCGGCTTTGAAATATTACGTAATTTATTTACGCCGAAAGGACGACAGAACTTCTAACGGATACTTCAAATTCACAGCTTGTTGCTACGAAATAACACCGTGTTACATAATTTTTGATTCCTTAGAAAACAACTTATTAGAAATGTATATTAAAACCTATAGTTGCAGTATTTATGATTATATAAGCACCTTGTATCTACATAATAACTTAGATATTTGTTGCGTTAGTTTTTATATCACCTTGCGGCTATTTTTTTAATTAACAAACAAACAAAAATCATTCATTCATATAGGTAACACAATGTACACTTATGAACGTCAAAAAAAAAGAAATATTCATTAAATGATTCTAATTTTAGAATGACTGCCAGTTCTCAAATCAAGGGCGTAGAACGGAAGAGAAGAACTGGCAATAAACTCTCCGCCTCTCTTTTTAATCGCCAATTTTTTTTACATAATGTTTGTAAGGAGCCATTTACAAAATTATTATATAGTATACATAATATTGTAATAACTAATTTAAACAGTTAGTTTCTAGCCTATTCTTTTCCATATGACCTTTTGGACTTCCAAAATGGCAACTATACTAAAACTTTTAATTCTATTCCAGATTTGACAATTTCAGTGTTGCAACGTTATGAAAAGTAATAAATAGTGACGTTGCGAAATTATTCGATACGGAAATGGAATATTTCTGGATCGGTTCCTCCGGTTTATAGTAGTATATCTAAACAACTACTACTTTAATAGAAACTAAGTATATCAGGAAATTAAATATTTCTGAACGGATAATTTAGTTATGACGAGTAATTTTATTACGGATCATTACTTTTTCAGTAACAGTGAAAGCTTTTCGTTGGCTTTTTTCTTGGGGACAATTAAACATCCACGTCTTTTTGTGATGTACTTGACTGAGGATCCATTTTGATTGAAAACCAAAGCAAATAGATTCACTCAAAGTTCACAAAAGAAACTATAAACTATACTTTAATTAAAAACAAAAATATTAACTTTTTGCAATATAAAGCAGCGATTACTAATTAATAAATAATTATTATGAATAATTATGTATTTATTTAAATAAAAATCAATAATTTAGTATTTAATTGGCACACCAATATTATGATTACATAAATATAAATCGCGATTGTTTATAAATTTTTGTGTTCATCACTACACTATTATATGTGGTATCATTATTTTACAAAATTACAGTAGCAAATGTCAAAGGTGGAATCGAAATATAATTCGTGATATAGAGTCATTTTACCATGTAATTTTGACTTTCAAAATTGCCTTTTTAATCTATCTAAGAAATTATATAATTTTAGTCTATGTACTATGTCTGTTTATTCAATAGATTACGTCAAAATCACGGCATGACGTACATTGCGAAATGCAGTTATACACCATAGACAAATATCAATAACAAAAGACAGTTTAGCACATGAAGAGATCGCTAATGAAGCGATGCGAAAGAAAGGGAATTCTTGTGAGTTCGTTCAGCCGCTTCGAGATGAAATCGCAATGCTCATTGTTCGTGGAATTTCAATGCCCTTATTTCAGACGCTCAGTGTGAAGATATTTTCATTATTAAGGAATATCGAATTTTATATAAATCACCCGTTTCTGCAACCAAATATCCAGGGTGTGGTCGGCTTTATAGCGCAAGTATAGTGTGTACATTCTAACATAAATAATAATAATGGTGTCTTTTCCTTACACGTTTCTGTAGGGATTGCTCTCGGGATACATGATTTTATCTTTCTTTTTAATCAAGACTATTCCAGGCGTGTCTGTAATAATTAAAAAACAGCAGACTTGCAAATAAGAAATAGTTTTTGAGCAATAAAGTGATGAGCGGTAGCGGGTCAGTAGCAAGCTTTTCTTCGCCTCGATCAGTCAATAAAGAGTATCGGATTTCAATTTATTTGTATTAACTCTTCGAGACGTCGAGGAACTGAGTAGTCAGCAATGCTTTTGTCAACACAACGCGTACAGGCGCACACTCAACTTTCGTAACTTATTGGAAAGTAAATAATAAATAGGTTTCATTATTTTCACGTAATTAAATTATGTGAATGAAATAATAATAATAATAAAAAGTCTTTATTCATTTTAAGTATATTTGCTTTTCAACGTGTTAGATTTGGAAACCCTTTTAAGTAAAAAATACCTGTGTTAGGGTTCCCAGCTCTTCCATAAACAAACTTAATTACTTAAAATTATGACATTATTTAACCTATTTTTTTGAACCGTAAATGTGTGAGAGAGAGAATGAGTGAGTGAGTGAATGAGTAAATTGTATTCACATAGTGGATCTTAAAAGCAGCTTTGTTAGGGTTTTTAGGTTGTAGGCGGTGAGCGGGTAGATATTAAGCAGCCTATTTAATTTATTATAGATATAGTCTGCTTGCAAATTGCGTCTAGCGAAGTCGGTCCTTACGGTCTGACCGACGACAACATCCCTATTTCTTCTAGACGAGCCTACTATCAAACGGGAGCACTCTGTGTGTTTTTAAAATTAGACTCAGGACATACGTGATTAATCTGGGTTTGTTTAAATTATTTTTCTTTACAAAAACACAACACACAACATTTGTTTTAATGTATTGGAATCAAATCTGAATTGGATATCATGTATAGTATTTAATTATTTGACAATTTATTCACTGTTATACTAAAAATACTTTTCTCTAAGTCTATATAAATATTAATCACTAAGCAGCGTTACACTTGGCATAATAATACGTATAAAATGTTTTAAAATAGAATCTCAAATGGTTTATAAATAACACGTATAAATAAGTTTGGAGTCGCGTGGAGGACAGAGGACGCAGTGACAGAATTAATGGAAATACGTAAATATAATCCCACGTAAGAAATTACATTTGAAATTCAATTAAAGTGAATCTCAGAGTGAACTGTGATATCCTCTACGTATACATGCTGTAGGATAGTTATATATGAGTGATGTCTTATTGTGGTCGTATTTATGTGTATTTATTAAAACGTCTTTTGTTTCTAAGAGCATCGGTGCTAATTGAAAATTAAACTAGGCGCCTTGTAGACGGGACCGGTGATCCTAATTATTTCAATATTATGTACTGCTCATCTTATTGGAGATTATTTAATTATCATCTTAGGCGTTTTTTCGTACTGGCCACTTTGAGCTGAAATATCTCCTGTTTGGTTAGGATTTTTTTGTTTGTTTTTCGAACATGATTCATGTCATGTTTTAAATTGTAAACTTTTGGTAGACTATTGCTGAGGTCGATTGCTACATTCTTTTTAAATCTGGGCAGACAATAACGGCAGATGTCTATTGTTAAAGTGCAAATCATGATGGAAAAGAAAACTGCTAAACTACCATGGTAGTAGTTGGTATTTCCGGGTACTGCCTCAAAGGCAGAACCCGGAAATATTTTGTCCCGCCCAAGGGACAAACCTAAAAATCATGGCTGACCAAAACTAAAAAAAAAAAAAAAAAAAAAAGTTTGTACTCTATTCCCACTAAACAGGGCGTGCGGAGCCGAAAGCACTCACAGCGGAACTGATATCTCTAACCTTTAAAAAGTTAGCTTTCGCAAAACCGTAGCTCATTAACTTATCACCACCTTATCAGCTCCTATTTCCTGCACGAAATTCCCAGTCATTATCTAATGAATGCCTCAGTACTAATGCATCGCGTTATCTACTTTCCTACATTCACTAACCCAACCTATGGCTTTAAATGAAAAATAATAAATATATATTTAAAGTAACCTAACGTACAATTCTAAACAAATTATAATAAATATACCTAACCTTTAACACCACTACCTATAAATATAATTAGATGTAAGGGTTACATGGTAAAATAAAACATTTTTATTCCAGGTATTATTTTTTATTTATATGTTCATTATATTTTTATACAAATTTACTAGCACCATATCATTATTCACTGAGTCACATGTGAAATTTCTAAGGAAGTCTTCTAATCTCATCCCCCTGAACTTGTAATATAAATATACCAAACAGTACTCTCCACACACCGCTGATAGATAATCTTGAACCGTAACGCTATTGTACCTCCACATGCAAGAATTCCTCCTTAAAAACCCTTCTATTGCCTCAATAGGTTTACGTCCAAATGAATCAAAATATTCACCAACTCTTTCGACGCTTATATGTACAGCCACCCAATGAGACCCCGGCTGTGAATCAGGGTCAAGATTGCATATTATAAATGCTGGCACCTGAGCATAAATTGGCAATCGATTTGAAGGATATACGTTGCTTTGGAGGCTGGGATGTATCATACGAAGACTCATTTGCACTTCTAGTGTGTTCATACTTTAATACGCGTTTACTCCGCTACTCTTTTGCTCTTTAACTGACTACATTTCTAACTATCAATTCATATTTGTACCAATGAATTCATTTAAACCCACATAATATGATCTCAACAGAAGTAATGAGTCTTTTTATTAAACAAGTAATGAGGTAAATAAAAACCATGTCATATTCGTTTAGGTTATATTTTATTATTCTTAATATCATAATTACATAAGTGATTGCTTAACTACTATAATCCACACATACATTTCTGTTCTTATCTATTTCTATAATATTTGAAAACTCTGCGTAAACTACACAGTTAATAGTTTCAGTCAATGCGCTCTCGAATCTTACTTCCATTCTTACACTACCATGGCGAATAAGATTCCAATGCACATTAGAGTTAGCCGACAAGTCAGGTGTTAAATCAAAAGCTAGTAAACAGTATCCATTTGAATATTGCTCCCTCGATATTCCATTACCTTCGTTAAGAAAATGTATACCGGTGCCTGAGTACAGGGTGTGGTATGCGCTCGTAAATACATCGTTTGGAAATGATGGTTGTAACGATTTTGAAGGTATCTGTTGACCATCTATATATAGGCTAAATGAGCAAATACCAAAATTTCCAAAGTTGAAAGGATTTTTAACATAACTACCGTTGAATGCTGTATTATTCACAAAACCTATAATACATCTCTTAGGAACCTGTCCTAAAAATATATTATCAAGTGTTTTACCCTGCACACCAGACGGTATGGTCAGGACTTTCACTTCACCTCTTGTTATAGGATATTTAGCTGTAGTAGTGGCAAGAACCTTTTGATGGGCTATTAGTATTGATGGATTAATTTTTGCTCTGCGTATTATTAAAGTTGCATCTGTGATACAGACTTTGTACTTATTATCTGCATTCTGTGACATGAGGTTAAATGTTTCTCTCGATCTCACTAATTTTATAGATAATTCGACCCCGTTAATGAGGAATTTATCTTGATTGAATATATCTCCATGTAAATGTCCAATCATTTCAACATCCTTACCATCCTTTGAAAGTTCTTGTCTTGTGTAAAAGCCCTTGTTTGCCTCATTAGTTTCATTCATTTTTCCAGCTGTATCCTCGTACCATAAACCACATGTCAAATGTGATTTTTTGGCGGATGATGAATAATTTAATAGGGTTTCTATGAAAGCACGATATGCATAAGTATTATTTGGGGGTGACACAAGTTTTTGGTTTAGGTAAACATCCAATTGGTTAAATAAAGAATGTAACCAATTATTGACTGGTGCCACTACATTAGCTGCATTAACTACAGAACCGTCTTGATTTTTAATTTGAGCCTTGAGATGGAGTAGTGTATGCGAAAGGTCTATATAGTCATCTCCAGTACCAGGTACTTGAAATTCGACGGGTCCATCATCACTTAATGAAGAAATTGGTTTATAGTGTATCCAGTGTCCATATTCGATACTTGTTTGTGTGGAAGGAAGAGCAAACAGATCCAATTCAGATTTAACGCACTCACATGAATGATTATGAATAAATGACATTATGATTAGTTTGAAAATATATCCTTCGAATTATTAATATTTTTGTTCCTTGTTTTCTTCAGAGCGCCTTTCACGTTGAGGGGTGAAACTCGAATGAGCTCATTGCAGATTTTTAATATTCGATAGTAAGACCCAAGAATTAAACTTGTTAGGATATCCTTTCCATTTAACTAATACTTCCTTTCTAATACCGCTTTTACGTGATCTGATGATTTTATCAATTTTAAATTCGGAAGTGGGGGAAAAAGTTATTTTTTGTAGTTCTTTCTCATAAAAAGTTCCTGTTATTGATTCATTGTCTAAATCGTTTAAAGTGTATACAACCCACGGGGAACGATCTATAATCGAAGTAATGATAAAAATTTCATTACTGCAATTACTTTCATAACCTTTTTGAAATACATGTTTGTATTTTGTAATTCTTACATAGTCACCAACGTTAAACTTAGGTACTTTGTTTAAACTTGAAATATAAGTCTTTTCATCATGATATAAATTTCGCCAAACTTCCATTATGTTTTCCATTTTAACATCACATGGTCTCATCTTGATACTAGAGTGTACACTGTGATTATAAGAACTAACCAAATCTTGTAAAATATCTGTATAGCGATAAGTATTCTTATGTGTAAAATAACGCCACATTTTCATTTTCAATGTTCTCTGAAATCGTTCTACTATACTTGCTTTTATATCTGGATTATTTGTAGTGTAATAATTTATATTTTTACTTTTTAAATAAGTTTGGACATCCTTAGATACAAATTCCGTGCCCTTATCTGATTGAATATGTCTAGGAACAGTTTTAGCTTCATCAAAGATGCTAGTAAAACACGTTTTTATTGTGTATGAATCCTTCTTTTTCATTGCTCTAACATAAGCATACTTACTAAAGGCGTCAATAACACACAAAATATATTTATATCCATCATTATATTGCATGTAAGTTCTTAAATCACTTAAATCAGCTTGCCACAATTCATTAATATTTGATAAAATATATTTATTACGCGGGAATTTTTTTATAACCGGTTTATGTAATGTATATGTTTCTTGAGACTGCAACCATTTCAAAACATCACTTTTTGAGATTTTTCCATTCATTGCCTTTGTTAACTTATTGACACTGCTGTAACCGGCTGGATGTGAAATATCATAATAGATGCGATGTAACTCTAATACGGGGTCCATTTCTCCCAATCACTTTTGTTTCTCAATTTAGTGATGTATTTAGATTGAGTTGGAGTTGAAGAAACCTCAGTTTGTGGTTCTTGAATCAATGTTTTATCTTTACTATTAAGATTAGATATATATTTGATTCTTTTTAGATTACCAATGTATGTTAGCGGGGTATTTATATCATTTAAAAACTTGGCAAATATTTCCCAACCGATTGGATCGGATCTCTTCGAGGGTCTTAAGATGTCATTCACTAAATCTATAATATTACTCCCTGGTATCTCTTGTCCACTAATGATAACTGTTCCATTTTTATTCCATTGCAATTGATCTTTTTTATTTAATATTGTATCCATCAACAATTCACCCCTCCTCATATAAGTTTTAGGAATTAATTTTAATATTTCTTTTGGTGGTAACCCATATGCGATGTCTTCATCCGTTGGGGGTTGTTTAACATTTAGCATTTTTTCATTTTTACGAGTAGTTATATTATTGATGTTACGGGGTTCGTTGGTATTATCATTTAAAACCTTTTCAGTTATTGTTATTTCTTGAGGTTGGCGTTCTTCCATGGAGTAATGTAAGTATCTTTGTAAAATTTGTAGATAAAGTGCCCATTTTTCGCGATCATCCAATTTACTTGATATAATTTTTTCCATTTCTAAATCCAATCTACTTTGTGGTGTTGCTTTATTTTCATTCTGATGTTTCAGTTTATCAATAAAGTCTTGCTCAACAAGAAGCATTTTTTTTGTGTTCATTGTGATTTATTAAAACAACTTACAAGGGTGCTTAGAATTGTACCCAAAATTATTGGAAGAAAGGACCCTCCTTTTTGTATTAATATATTTTTCCTGTATTCAAAACTTTTACCTTTACTGATCAGATTACGTAAGATATTTTTAATTTTTTTTAATTTGGTTTTTGTATTCTCTTTTAAAGGTACTTTTCCTTGTAAAACATTGTGAATACATTCACAAATACAGTTAATTTCTTGATTATTACAAGACTTCAATAATATTCTACGATGTTTGGGTTTTAATTTATGTAAAGCTGATAACAATTCCTTATGCGTTGTTATTCGTTGATACATGGTTCATTACTGACTTAGAGTGGCTGATTACAAAGATATTTATACCTTTTCATAGGAACATATATTGTACAAAAATTACGGGATTCAAATATTTTAGATTTTATGCGGCGAGCATCATCAGTGTTTTGTTTCAAATCAATCATTAAATAACCATGAGCTTCTTTAGTAGCATCGGTATATGAATCTTCGATAAACTTCGTGTCTTCCGGGGAAACTTGTCTAGCTAGAAATCGTATTTGTGTTTTGTCACGGGGATTTTTAAAATAAATAATATAACTTGAATTAAGTGAAATATCACGCTGTCCTCTTCCTTGATGAAATAAGTTTTGGGTTATGTAAAAAACACTCAAATTTCTATGATGACTGCCTTTTGTAAATATATCAACAACTCGCCCATCAGATTCCCTCATTAAGTCATCTATTATAATCAAATGTGGATTTTTACCATCAAACATATGCAATTCCGGTAGTCCTTGGTGGTAATTTACTCCGGGTATATTATAAAGCGGTTGCATTTCATCATAACACCATGTAATTTCCAAAAAAATCTCATTACATATACTATTTTTATGTTTAATGAAATTTGCAACAAAGTTAGATTTTCCACACCCACTTGGTCCTGCTACGATGGCAGCAAAAGGATGAATAAAATGAATCATTTTTTTGACTTCTGTCTTCAGCAGGGAAAGGAATAAAACTAAGTTGATATTTTAAAAACAATTTATTTATATGGAATATACAGAAAAATTTAAGTGTAATATCACAATATTAATGTATTCTTATATATATATGTATACATGTAAACACACAAATTTATTTTACATAAAAAATTACAATGCCTCATATATACAACAATGATTAACTTAATTACATACTAATGATTTTGTAATGACCTATAGGTAACGTATCGATTTTGTTTGGTAAAATGTACCGCTTAGTGTCATTAAAAGATAAACATAGCTTATTTATTTCCTGGGTAAAAATTGTATGTTTTAATGATCTAAATCGATACATTTTACAATGCTGTACGTTGTTATTAAACAAACACGACTTATAATTATTTAATGTTAATTTTTTTGTAATACATTTATTTACACCCTTCGCTTTCGTCACCACCTTGTCATCAACTTGTAATGCATACATTTTAGATCTTAACCCTACGAACTCTGTAAAAATTCTTCCGATATTCTCGTCTTTAAAGTACCCTAACTTTTTTTTGTTTAATTTTGGGAAATCAAAAATATTATTTTCATCATAGTCAGATGTATCAAAATATTTGTTAATATCGGGTTTTATATCATTATAAAAGTTACTAGTAAATATTTGATAAATGAGACTGTCGGTATCTGTGTACAGTAGTTTCAAATTGGAAGTAAATTTCTCTTGCATGTAATTATAGTGGAAATCATACATTAGCGTTTTAGATATATCTAATATACAAAATCCGAGATAAATAGGTTTATTATAAATTAACTTCATTTTGTTTAATTGAATTGCAACAAGACTATCAGAAAATATTGAAACACTGTGAAAATGTGGTTGAGCAATTAGATCTCCGGCTCCCAATACTTTGCCCCTATTTTCCCAGTGGGTTAATAGTTTAACGTTTACTCGTTTCTCAATATTTTCCATAGTCTTACCAAATACAGCGTTGTTCATGAGTTTATAGAAATCTTTCTCAAAATCCGAATTAGCTCGGGTTCTTAATTGTGTATTAAGGTCTATATATTTCTTTAACCATGGACTCTGTTTAAATTTTAATATTCTATGAACTTTTAATAATTTTAAACCCATTTTCAAACATTGAATTAAATTTCTGTAATGAATAATATATTTATATTTATTTTTTAAGTTTGGAATCAATCTTATTTCCTTAGCGTCCCCAACTGGTATATTTTCTGGACAAAGAGGTAAATCTGAATGTTTATCATGTAAATCCACCGGATACTCCAGATCTACTTCTAAGATAAAACCTATATCTGAGGAACAACTAACATTAAAATCTGTATCAGCACTAACCCACTCAAAACCAGCTGTAGGTAGATATTGCGACATAGCCCAACCATATAGATTATTGGCATCGAAATACATTAAGAATGACTCTTTATCTTTTGCATTATAGTCAGACATGTAAACATTATTTGCTTTTGCATAGCGAGTGCTACATTGCGAAACACCACCACGAATTCCTGATTTAATGAAAGCAATCATATCTATATCAGAAAGTAATTCAATTTCTGTTTTAGTGTGTTTTAACATAGCATCCCAACTTAATCCAGGTGCTGTATAGTAATGAGCCGGATCTAAATCGTACGTTTGAATGCAAACATACCTAAAATTTTCAAAAATATCTACTAACAATAAAACATCAGTTTTTAAATAAAGATTTGAATAATCCAACATATTTTTACAATTGAAATGATTCCAAACATCTTTGGCATGGTTGTAATCTTCATTAGAAATAATGGAATCTGTAAGAGTACTGTAAAAGTGGGGAAGATCAGGAAGTTGATTGTAATTTAATGTATCAAAATCTTTAATGAATTCATATGGAAATACACCTTTTTTAGTCAGCCGTTTAAAGTCTTCTGAATTGGGAAAGCATTTTGATAATTCATTAAAATTATTCTCGTTTAAATTTTTTGCTAAAGTATCTAAGCTACTGGGTAAAAATTTTAAGGAATCCACAAAACGTAAAGTTACATTACTATTATTGATATTAAGTACCTTTGAAAATGATATGTATATTTCTTTATTTTGCGGGAGAACTTCCACCCGACCTTCATCAAAGCTTAAGGCATGTACGATAAAATGTGCATCATAATGGCTTAAATTGTGTAAGAAAACTGGTACAGTGTAAGGTACTCTAAATTTTTCAGAACAAAGTTTATGTATGACCCCAACAAATTCCCCAGTAAACCAATCGTGGTAAATCATTGAATCCCCACACAAAATTTTATCACAAATATAACAATTTTTAGCTTTGCTAACTATATCTTGCTGTATTGGTGATATTTTATTAGGCTCTTTTTGGAAACTAATTTTTTTAACGATTTTTATCAAATTATCTTTCAGTGATTCCATAAATTTTAAAGCACAATTTTCACCAGTATATGTTACATATTTAGACAATTTATCATCGTATGAGCATTTAATGTAGTATCCAAAACTATACACATTATGCTTTTGTACATTTATTGTATGTGATTTTGAAGGGTCGTTTGAACATGATGCTAAGGGACTTAAAAAAGCCTCAAAATCCGCATATATAACAAAAGGTAACATCAATTTACGTTGAAATTTATCAAAACTTAATTTACACTCAGAAACAATATCACCCCACCAATTTTTTTTATGTTTATCTACGCTGGGTATTTGTGTACAAATATGTCTGCAATCATTTATTTGATGGTTATTTAAACGTTCAGATGTTAAAAAATATTGTAAACAAAAGTCACATAGATATATAGCTTCCTTGGATTTCGAAACTTGACTACTTATTAATCGTGACATATTTTTAATATAACAATAATGACCGATTTTACCATGTGTCAAATATAGTAAATTTATATGAGTCTGCATTTTATTTTTTGTAAAATACAATGGCCCAACAATACAATGTTTTTTTTTATGTTCATTATATTCTAAACCAAAAACATTGATGCTAATATTATTAAGACTTTCAATTTTGTGTATATCGTTTAATTTAACAGGAAATTTAATATTACCGAACTTTAATTTATGACTGTATTTGGTGTAAGATGATACTCTGTCCGAATTTTTATGAATTGGAAATAAAGCAGATAACAGTGCCCACTTAAAACAGGCGTCATCAGTGTTTTTAACATTTATCACAGCTTTTTTTGTTTTTATATCATGTGGTAACTCAATAAAGGATTTTCCTCTTAAAGGGTTAAATTGATTTAAATTCAAATCCAAATGTAAAATCTTTTTCAGACTCCACCCACTATCCTTTTTCTCGAATGAATTTATATAGTTTATTAGAGATTTTGTGAGAGTTGTATAAAATATATTTAAATCATCAGCAATACAAACAATAAAATTCATTGATTGGAAATCAAAGCTTTTGTTTAAGTTTTTTGTCTCCTGAACAAAGTCACCATATAAAATGAAATTTATTTTTAAAATTGTGTGATCTTCTATAGATTTATTTATTAATGTAAATATTGTATCTTTGACTGACGCAAGAAATAAATCTGGTGTCTCAAACTGTAAATCATTTTGATTTTCTGAAGTTACTCTATAGGTTATTATTCTATTACCGAACGCAGTCTCAATTATCTTAACATTGGGTTTTATTGAATGTTGTATTTTATTTACGTTATTTTTATGTGCATTGCTCCTTAGATGATTAGCGAAATATTTTTTGGAAACATTTGTATTACAAATACAACAAAATTTCGTGTTAAAATTATTACCTTTATTCGATGTTGATTCCTCTTGTGAAGACCGTGAAAGATCCATGTTAGATCCAGATTTTATTCTTTTGATGTCAGCAGAGTTAATATTAACATCTGCTTTCCTTTTAGTTCCACGACCCATTTGATCAACCCTATCGAATAAAATGTTATATTATTTAACTGTTAGAAATGCGAATAGAGAAATCAAAAAATATAAAAAATATTATTATTAAATATACTCACAGTTTCCCATCGAATTCATCACATAGCGCCATCATTCTTTGATCATAAAATGGGTGATTTAAATCATTTCTTTCTATTTCATCACAAACATTAAAAAGTTCATTTGTATCATTGGATAAGCTTTCAAATTGATCCATTTCATCAAAAAATACACTAACACAGTCTTGAGACATTGTATATATGTATTCGTTTCACAACTATTTTTTGTCACACACTTTTTACCTTAATGCGCAAAGGTCTTCAACAAAAAGCACAATGATTGACTTTGTACAATGCAACATAATATTTATACTAGTGGAAACATTACTTAACTATATAAACATAATATGGTATTAGAATCCGAAGCATGTAGAAACTGAATTAAGCTAATTTTTAAAACTGTAACGTTTTACACTATCTTCCTCATATATCTCCTTTGTTATGTTGTATACAATATCCTTAATCTGATGATCAATGTTGGAATCGCTTTTCATGTAATATTTAACACGAATATCCGCATTTTTCCAATGTTGTGAGACTGGGATTTCTCTCAACTTATTAATACTATATAATTCGATTTTTACAAGTATATCAGCGTCCCTTCCATCATCTTTATCTGTCGATATATATGAAATGCTTCCTTCCTTGCCTGCACGGCCAACACTTGAAGAAAGTTTAGTTTTTTTCTTTTTACGGTCAGGTTCTTGAAGAAAAAAGTCATCTAAACGATTGGTCTTCTTATTTTTATTTTCTGTTAAGTTTAAAACCTCTTCTTCATCAGATAAATCATAATAGTTGTATGGTCTGAAACATTTTTCCACATCTTTCAGGTTGTATGAAGACTGAAATATAACATAAACAAATCAATCAAAAACGGAATTATTAATATTATAAATTTACTGATACGAAATTTAAAAAATATAAATAACTTACCTCCATTGTTGTATATTACTTCAAACTCACAACCACTTCACTTTTGTCGAACTAAGAGCACAATACTAAATCTTTCTACAAGTATCGGGTTATATAGATTGGAAACGGACATCATTAACTAGTTACGATATTCAAATAGAGTGCATGTTTGAACAAGTATCCATAGCTATCAGTAAAATGTGGATAATAAATACAAAGGGCACTCTAAAACCCTTTGCAATCTTAATGGACAATGCATTCTTTAAAACATTTTTGAAATAGATAAGAACAGAAATGTGTAGTAGTTAAGCAATCACGTCATGTAATTGTTAGGAACAATAAAATATATATATGCGAATATGACACGGTTTTTATTTAGCTGCATTACTTTTTGAAGTATTTTATAGAATATGTTTTGTGAATAATACAGCATTCAACGGTAGTTATGTTAAAAATCCTTTCAACTTTGAAAATTTTGGTATTTGCTCATTTAGCCTATATATAGATGGTCAACAGATACCTTCAAAATCGTTACAACCATCATTTCCAAACGATGTATTTACGAGCGCATACCACACCCTGTACTCAGGCACCGGTATACATTTTCTTAACGAAGGTAATGGAATATCGAGGGAGCAATATTCAAATGGATACTGTTTACTAGCTTTTGATTTAACACCTGACTTGTCGGCTAACTCTAATGTGCATTGGAATCTTGTTCGCCATGGTAGTGTAAGAATGGAAGTAAGATTCGAGAGCGCATTGACTGAAACTATTAACTGTGTAGTTTACGCAGAGTTTTCAAATATTATAGAAATAGATAAGAACAGAAATGTATGTGTGGATTATAGTAGTTAAGCAATCACTTATGTAATTATGATATTAAGAATAATAAAATATAACCTAAACGAATATGACATGGTTTTTATTTACCTCATTACTTGTTTAATAAAAAGACTCATTACTTCTGTTGAGATCATATTATGTGGGTTTAAATGAATTCATTGGTACAAATATGAATTGATAGTTAGAAATGTAGTCAGTTAAAGAGCAAAAGAGTAGCGGAGTAAACGCGTATTAAAGTATGAACACACTAGAAGTGCAAATGAGTCTTCGTATGATACATCCCAGCCTCCAAAGCAACGTATATCCTTCAAATCGATTGCCAATTTATGCTCAGGTGCCAGCATTTATAATATGCAATCTTGACCCTGATTCACAGCCGGGGTCTCATTGGGTGGCTGTACATATAAGCGTCGAAAGAGTTGGTGAATATTTTGATTCATTTGGACGTAAACCTATTGAGGCAATAGAAGGGTTTTTAAGGAGGAATTCTTGCATGTGGAGGTACAATAGCGTTACGGTTCAAGATTATCTATCAGCGGTGTGTGGAGAGTACTGTTTGGTATATTTATATTACAAGTTCAGGGGGATGAGATTAGAAGACTTCCTTAGAAATTTCACATGTGACTCAGTGAATAATGATATGGTGCTAGTAAATTTGTATAAAAATATAATGAACATATAAATAAAAAATAATACCTGGAATAAAAATGTTTTATTTTACCATGTAACCCTTACATCTAATTATATTTATAGGTAGTGGTGTTAAAGGTTAGGTATATTTATTATAATTTGTTTAGAATCGTACGTTAGGTTACTTTAAATATATATTTATTATTTTTCATTTAAAGCCATAGGTTGGGTTAGTGAATGTAGGAAAGTAGATAACGCGATGCATTAGTACTGAGGCATTCATTAGATAATGACTGGGAATTTCGTGCAGGAAATAGGAGCTGATAAGGTGGTGATAAGTTAATGAGCTACGGTTTTGCGAAAGCTAACTTTTTAAAGGTTAGAGATATCAGTTCCGCTGTGAGTGCTTTCGGCTCCGCACGCCCTGTTTAGTGGGAATAGAGTACAAACTTTTTTTTTTTTTTTTTTTTAGTTTTGGTCAGCCATGATTTTTAGGTTTGTCCCTTGGGCGGGACAAAATATTTCCGGGTTCTGCCTTTGAGGCAGTACCCGGAAATACCAACTACTCATGGTTGGTCATTTTAGACCACTGCTGCTACCCGACAATGCTAGATCACACACTGCACAAGAGAAATAGCCAAATTTGAAAAGCTTCCATAGGAATGTCTAAGACATCCACCGTATACGAACCTTGTTCCCACAGATTACTATTTTTTACGAAATTTGGATAACTTCTTGCTAGGTAAATATTATGTATAGATCCCTTGAAAAGTTGTTTTAGTAAAGGGAATAAATAAATGATGGCAAAAGTGCATAGATAGCAATTCATACTTTGATTAATAAAACATATTACTTTTTGTTCCTTCCATACAAAATGCCAATTTCACAAGGACATCACAATATGATTTAATTTTAAACAGTCTTAGTTCGCCGTCCTTTTGGACAGTTATCAAGAAGACATC
This sequence comes from Pieris mannii, assembly GCA_028984075.1. Taxonomy (NCBI): domain Eukaryota; kingdom Metazoa; phylum Arthropoda; class Insecta; order Lepidoptera; family Pieridae; genus Pieris; species Pieris mannii. Next base: position 9,648,674 of record CM054795.1, on the reverse strand, counting down.
TACTAGTTGAAACTGCGCTTATCCCAAAATCGTGCTGTCAGCAACAGATCTTGATAATCCGACGATATTACCTCGATCTAGCAATGTTTGGCCGGTGCAAGAGGTTATGGGCGGAGAGCGATAAAATTAAGCACAGTTTTATTCACTTGATGTGTGTCGATCGATGTAATGAACTAAAAAATTCTTCTATTGATTTCGTTTGCGAAAAACGAATTTATACTACAGCGTAACGAATATTTCTATGTGTTTTAAACCTTTACTTTTGTTTGGATAAGATAATGTTTTATTATTCTAACTAATCCTACGATATTATTATTAAGATCTTTATTTTCGAATATTAAAATAACGCTTATACATAAATTTTCCTTTACGTTATTACGTGATAAAGGCACATAATATTATAGCGAGCTAACGAGGTCTTGTAGCCTAGACCGATTTTGTACACTTTATTAACTCAAATTAACCTTCATATTTAGAGGTCAGAAATTATATAAATTACTTTAATTTCTTTGAATTATCAAGAGAGGACAGCCATGAAAACTGAAAATAGTTCAGCGTATATAATAAAACATTAGCTTTATTTCCGCATATTTTTGATGATTTATTGACGCTTTGATTTTTGATTCGCGGTCCGAGTTTTCGTTTAATCGCCAATTTCTACAATTTAAAACACCAACTCTTTATGCAATAATTCATATGTAATTTATAATAATTATATAATTTATAATAATAATAATAATTAAAATTGAATTACTCACTTAACCTAAATCATAGTTTTTACAGAGTAATAACTTGGACATTGTTAACGAAACACAGTAAGTAGATATTAAAAAAAATACATTTTCAAATAGCCTATCAAATTGTGCCCCTTTGGGGTGTAAGAATTACGTTGGGAAAAACTGCTATGTTATTGAGTCTTGAGCCTCGTATTTCACCTCGCTCCAAGTCCTACCGGCTCTTTTTGCCTCGTCTGCTACTGAGAAACACTAGTTTAGAAAATAAACTAAGTTTAAGATTATTATGCTTATCACGGAGTCTGATCAGAACTTGACAAGCTACTTATCACAATTTGTGCAGGTTTTCGTACACTAGTTCCGTTATATAATATTGGAAAAAGGGCGGTTCCACTCCTCGATTAGATACCGAGAGGTCGATGCCCCCTGAAGTTACCTGTTGCCTAACATATGATGCGCTCCTGACGAAACTTTCAATTTAATTGTGCCCTGTATGATTTCAAGTGCAAATCGACCATGCTAAAACAATATTCAATATAATGTTTGTTAAAAATTAATGTAACCTTTCCTCTTCCCATGTATATAGATAGATAGTAAATCGTAGATAGCTTAGTGCATAGGAACAGAATCCTCCAGATTAAATAAAATCTATATTGATGGCATATCTACTCTTCTGTCACCTTTTACGACGAAATATCTCTTGTAAATTTTCTTCCTTCCTTCATTCTTTGGTTTATCTATATGATTTGAAATCTTAGGTAGCAATAATGTGTTGCATAGTATATTTCCATTAAACAAGAAGTCCTCAATAAGAGAGGGAGATATTGGAACATTAAAAGGAATAACCATCAATACTTGATAGTCCGTACTAAATAAATGATTAAGCGTAGGAAAGTTTTCCCAAGTTTCGACTATGATTATATATACCAATCGCCAGTTCGTTAATTGAGTTTGAGCTGAAATGAATAGTGAATATCTACAAATTTGTTTACTTCTCTCAATTACGGCTCTCGTTACAACTTCAGCTTCGATCCGACCCGTAATAAAGATATATCTATTATCATTTTTGTATTAACGATGTATATTATTCAATTGGGGGATTCAATTCTTGTTCTTGAGCATACAATATTGGGGCATCTTTTGTCCCATATTGGGACAAACAAGGTCATTAAAGTCCATACGGGATGTTTACGACACGATATTATAGAGTTTTATGGCGTACATTAACTTTCATGAATACCTAAAACGATCTCCTAGATTCCTGCATTTTATAATGAATTTTATATCCACTTTGGGTATAAAAACACTGGAAAATTTGTCATCAATTTGAATTGATTTCTAAATGTTTATAGTTTTATAAGATACTAAGATATTTTTAACATTAAAAATAACAGGTATTTACAATAAACATACTTAATAAACGAAACTCTTAAAATATATAAATGTGAGAATAATTCCTAAATTAATAAATAATTCCGTAAGATAATAAAAATAATTATATAGATGAATATGGAAGCTTATTGCACGTGTACGACTATTGGTATAATGCCTTCGTGGAATGGAATTAAACGAATTTACTTACAAGGTATTGTAATCGGTAGAAGTTGCAACGCGATGGATAATCCTAAAAATATAGTACTAGTTCTCTGATGTAGTTATAGCTTCATAAATACAACCTATTGTTGAGAATCGTACCTTTTATGCCAGACTGAATTTATATGTATTATTATTCGTCTAGGTTTCAAAGTTTCTAGGTCATTTAGAAGTGGATTTCGTTTGGGATATATATGTAATAAAATAGTGCCCGAACCCAATAATTAATCTTCATATCGATTGATAGATTACATTCACATAGATTGCATTCGGATAGAATGCAATCTCTTCGTTCTTTACACTCATATTTGATAATAAACCAAATAATGTAAATAAAATCGTACAAATATAGCAAATAGATTTTTAATCATTTTAAAAACTGGTGTAGGTTTAAAACTCTTAAGATTGGATATTGGCACAGTTGAACTGTCATTTTGTTTGGTTTGGGCGTAAGTGATTTCGAGATTCGTTTCCACCGCTTTCATGGTATATACAACATGGTGTGTACAAGCCTGCTGTTTTCATATCATTGATATAGTAGGCAGGTAATTCGCCCCAGAAAACTATCAAGAATATCAGAATCGTCGTGTGTGGATGCACGTTTATTTCGGTATAAAATGAGAATCTTTATTATCTGGTGTTCAATCGATCGTTTCGTCTTCAAAAATAATACTAAGGAAACACGGGAATTAATATTAACTAGACAAAAATACATCTACCTGAAGATAATTCAATACAATCTCAACACTGAATACAAATTTCGCGCCGTGACTCGCCAGAAACGCCAGCACTCCCGGGACGAGCGCTCAACGTCACGCGGTAACACTTACTGAACGCTGAAACGGGAGGACGAAGGATGGTAACCGACAGTTCCAACGGCCGATAGCCTGAAGACAACTCATCCCTTAATAGTTTATTGGTTTTTGTTTTCTAATTTCTGTCTTCGAAGCTGAGTGAAGTTTATTAAATTTATTAATAGAATTGTATTCGATATTATTAGGTATGTATAAGCAGTGCTATTTAATTAATCACTCGATTAACATTCTTCGAGCTCTGTAACTCTCAACCACATTATTACCAGTAGGACAGACTACATTGAACGCTCATAAAAACACATCAATATTTACGTGTGCGACGCGAAGGCATCTCTCTGGAGGCTCAGTTTTAGTTGGATCCTTTAAGAAGTATACAGTATTGAAATATTATCTTAGTCTCCACCGTAAATGGGCAGGGTCCATACGAAGTTGTAGCGTATGGCCAAAGTTACACAGATGCGATTAAATAACTCCTCATTCTTCTCACAGGCACAGAAATTTTATATATAAGGAGAGTGATTGCACCATTTTTGTCATTAATTTTGATAATTTGACGTTTACGGTTGCGTCAACGGTTAGTTTTTAACCAATTATCTTTTTGTCCTAGGCGACAGACCCATTTGGAGAGGCTGTTTCATTGCAGAGGAATCAGTCACCTACGTAGTCCTGGGCTGCGAGGCTGTGGCTTCACGATGTCCAGATAGTATCGCTCTATGAAGCCCGCGAAGTGCCCAGGAGGCTTTTGTGCTTCTAGAAGGAGTTAGGCTGGCTTAGTTAACCAGGACTTAACGCACAACGCACCTATTGAGAATCTAACTCCACAAACAAATAACCAACTAATTATCTTATTATTAGAATATGTTTTAAATTATAACACTTTTATTGCATTTTGTTAACATTTGTTGAATATCTTCTATACAAGTTACTAATATTAATAACGAAAACAGGCACGCAATTGTCAGTCATATAGATAAAGAAAAAAATAGTATAAAATAATGAGAGAGATTAAACTATACTTTGCCTTCAAATCAAATCACAATTGCACATGGTGAACACTTTACGCACAAATACTCACTAAGCGATATAACATTTATTTTATTGATACAAGCTTGCCAACGCTCGGCAAGTAATTATAGGCAAACATGACATACACAAAGAGATAATACAAATAATAAAAAACAATGATAAAACTAAATAAGTTTTAAAAACAAAAAGGCACTAAGCTATCACGAAATTTCATAAGCGCGATATTTGTTAACTCACTGCGATCTCCTATCACTAGCCGTGTACGTTTTGGAGTAATCCAACTTAAATCCAAATTAGAAGCTCTCCTGCTTTGCGCCTTGCCTCTGTTGCATTTTGGAGCTGATGTAACGATGGCCGGATGGTATGTCGTTGAGCCCTTGGAAGATGGGTCTGACTGTGGTATATGATGCTACTTGCGTGGACATGGCCGTTGATCAAAATCGGATCAAAATCAAAATCGTTGATCAAAAAATAAACGTCAAATATAAGTCGTTCTTTCAACTTCGAGTTTGTTCCCTTTGGAGTAGAGAATCTTGGAACATGGGGTTCAAGTGCACATGTGCTAATTAAAGATTTAAGTTGGCGCCCGTTAGATAGTTCCAGTGACCCCAGCGCTGGTGCTTTCCTAGCTTAACGAATATGTATCGCAATACAGCGAATGACAGTGTTAAAGCAGGGCCAAACTTTTCAAATTTATTTGTATTATTTCTTTTTAATAATTAATATGTAGGTTATGAAAATTGTAAGTACTGTATATTAGATTGTTATAATTACTAATAAAATGTATTTTTAGTAAGTCTCTGATAGATTTGAAAAAGTTATTTCGCGTTTACGTGCTGATAACAAAACTAATATAAAAAAAAGCAATGACAATTTAGTTTCGAACCAGAGTTCTATTCTTGCAAATTTTTAACAATTTTATTTCCAATTATTCTTGGAATCATCGGGGTTGTCTCTGGGTACCTTATTAAAGTTAAGCGGATCCAATGTTCCTAGTTCTTTCAACCGCGTTTGCGTAATAAAAGCAAGTGGCGGATCGAAGCTAAGCGAACGTGGAAAAAATGGTTGTGGAAATAATCGATATCTTTAAATATGAAGTAAGACAACAAAAGTGAATATGTGAGTAAACCGAAATTTACAAATCAACACATTCGCAGTTTGCGAATTAGTGCTCGGAATGGGAAATGAAAGATAAGCAATTCTTGAGTAATCAATATCACAAGAATCGCTGAACCAACCTTAACACCGTAACACTCGGAAAACCTGATAAAAGAAAAAAGAATGAAGAAAGTAATTAATTTTAAGCGTATGTATAAATAACAATATCTCATCATTGCAGAATAATAATAATAAAATGGGTTAACGCGGTCACTTCGGAAGGCAACGCCGAAAATCCATCAACTTGCTCAAATTTATACATATGCACATACAAAGTGAAATCATGAATTCTGATTTTCACCACAGCTTCTGATAAAACACTAATTATCTGATGTAAAGTTTCAGAATAATTTATTTAGCGCTTTGTCAGTCCATTCTATCATATTGTCTACCTGCATGAGGTGGAACGGCTGAAACTTCACTGATTAAGTTTAGATACCTCACAGTCAAACTCCACCATTCATTTGTGCTATACAGACGTTTTTTGTTCCCGACACCAAAACCAAGGACTGTGTTTGACCAAGGCTTCATTGTATTTAGTCCATTTATAACAAAATTTCATCAATGAATAAGATTCTAGAAGAATACTAAGAACCTCAAACACTTTCTAGCATTGCGATTATCCATGGACAGTCAGGTTAGATCAGGTGAGCCTCCAGACCGTTTGCCCCTGCCTTGCCTTGAATCTGAAAATTAATATTACAAAATGCCTTGACCATGCAGTGCCAGTGGCTACCCAACAGAGGTATAGAAAAGCTTACGCAAAAATGGGATTCATGCTTAGAAGGGCAACAACGTTCACTAATATTAAAGCCATCTCAAGCTTGTACAATGCTCTGGTTAGAAGTATGTTGGAGTGTAACTCGTCTGTTTGAGCTCCGCAAGAAGCTAAATACTGCCTTATATTGGAGCGCATACAGAATAAATTTACACGATACCTCTATAACAGACTGTATGGCGGCGATCCCTACTCTCCTTTATTGAACCCAATATTATTTATCTTAGTGATGGTGGGATACAATTAATTGGAAACCAGACGGGACTAACAGTTAGTCTACGTACTGAAAGTCATGAGGGGTGTAGTGTGCAACACAAGTGTACTCCAAGAACTGAGATTCTTAGTACCTAGTAGTTATGGGATGTGCGATGAAAGGCCTAGGTTATTTGCGATCCCAAGGGCAAGAACAAGTCCGTTGCACAGATCCCCGTTATCCAGGACGTTGTGCTTACTGATTGTCTCCGACACTATCGACATATCTGCTGTGGTGAAAATCAGAATTCATGATTTCACTTTGTATGTGCATATGTATAAATCTGAGCAAGTTGATGAATTTTCGGCGTTGCCTTCCGAAGTGACCGCATTAACCTAGTTTATTATTATTATTATGTTTGCAGAGTGAATTCATAGCGGTATTGTGTTCAGATATTATGTGTTTAATATTAGTAGTTTAGGTATAGTTTGTAAGGACAATATTTGTATTTCTGTAATAAATAAATAAAGACGTAAAGACAATTCATAAAGACTGCTTAGAAGTTCTATTAAAATTGAAATAAATGCAATAACTATCATAGGATAAAAATATAGGAATTAATCGTGTGTAGAAAAGAAATATTTTTTGGGAGTTGGCACAACGTCAAAAGATAAATTTAGACCGATGACTTATCTATTTTTAGCTTTTCTAACTGTAAAGAATAAAAACCTATGGATCTAAAATAAATAAATGTATTATATACACTAATGATAATCACGTTGACAGGTCACGGTGGATTCCTGTCGTACTTTTACAGATTCAGGATTAAACAAAGTGCTGCCTGTCCTTGTGGCGATGCAGACGAGGAGACGGTGTTCCATGTTCTGACCGAGTGTCCAATGTATGGATACGATAGGTTAAACATTGAGCAAGCTAAGGGCATAAAAGTAACGGAGATATTTAAGGGAAATAATGCTCAACGTCAAATTGAGGAGCATATTTTTGGGATTTGCTGCAGTGGTTAAATACAAAGGGTGGTTAAAAGAAATAGGCAGTATTAACATCGGAGTTACCAATACGACTTATGTAAGATACTTAATGCCTCCGACGACTACATAGTCGGGGAATTGTCTAGAAAATATTAATAAAAAAAAAAGATAATCACACTAGGTATGTTGAATTAGCTTACAACTCCTAAAATCTTAATCTGAGTTACATTGTTAATGCATATCTACACCATTTTTAACTTTGTTAAAAGTTATATTGGCAATAATAATATAATAATAGACTTTTAATTCAGATACTTTTACATTTAAACACGTTTCTATTCCCTATTCTATCCCCACCTTCCCCTAGCTACCTATTGGACTTTGATTATGAGTATCTATTTTTTACCAAATGGTAGTTAAAGCTGAATGTTTAAAGAAATTCTTTAGGGGTCTTATCATTGCTATAAATGCGACATTCTTCTTCATTATGCAACCAAGAAGGTATTACAAATATGATTTTATTAAACATCTTATACAAATCATCTCTAACAAACGTCACCATTCTTACCCTGCGACTCTAAAGAAATTCTAATCAGCCAAAAAAGTTGCCCGACCTGACAGTATCACAAATGTAGTATTATAAATTTGAATCTAATAATAAATAAGCCTGTGGCGTATCCTGAATAGGACAAGAAAAAGAAACTACGGAGATTGACAATTCCAGTCCGTATCAGCCCACCTTGTAAAAAAATATGCACTAAGTCAAAAAAGGATTCCTTATCACCCAATGTTGTCTTTCAAAATATTATTGAAGTCTTTAGTGTGTAATGTCTATACATTGTATATTCAAAAGACACGTATATTCAAAAGCATCAGATTACCTTCTACAAATGATAAAATAAAAAATACTTTAGGTTGGAAATAGTTGAAAAGGCCTTCTGCCGTGACCTCCCTTTATCTTAGGATAACAATATCATTTATCTTTTTTGATGTAGGTAAATTTTTTTTTCTAATTGTTCAATAAGACATGTCTTATTAAGATAGTAAACGTCGCAATATATTTATGAAAATATTATGTATGTACTATGTATACAAAAATAGTGATAAGTTTACTAGAATAGCACATGCGCACAATGTTAATACTCGGAACAAACGCAGGCTGCAATTTCCCCGTACTAGACTGTCTAAAGTTAGTAATTCATTTTTGGGAAAAGGGATACTATTCTTTAATAAAATCCCAGAGGCTCTTTTATCTCTGCCTTTTAATAAATTTAAAAAATGTATTAAAGAAAAGATGTGTAAAATGGCTTATTATAAAGTTTTAATTTTCTATATTTGTTTTTTACGCTGGCTTTTTCTCTGTCTTCTTTGCCGATGAGTGGGAATGCCTACAGGTTCAAATTTAATGACGTGGAATAAGTGATACCTTGATGATCTTATGTTCCAAAATAAACGTATTTTATTTTAAACATTTAGGTGCTTTCACTTTAAGAAAAAAATGTGACTTCTCAATGTATTGCTGAATAAGACTGCAACTTTGATCCTAAGGAAACGATATCAAATCTAGCTTAGGTTTACTATAATGTCTTAATTATAATGAAAATATAACGATCTATTTCTGTTAAAAGAGACATGCTCCTCTGAGTGATGACTAATATCGCAGGTTTCAGTTGTCGGTGTGGAGGTCTCTGAGTTGGCGGGTCAGCCAGGCGAGGCCGTCGGTGAGTCCCGCTCCGGACACTGCGCTCGTGGCACACACGTGCCAGGGCTTGTCTGTCACGCGTTCCAGACCCAGTGCTGCAAGACGAACACGGCATCACGAGATTATGTGAGATGCAAAAAATTATGGAGCGATACAAAGATTTGCAGTTTGGACTTATATGTTAACAAGACCCAAGACAAAACTCTAGAACGGTCTTGAACTGAATTTTGTGTTGGCGTATTTATTATGAATCTTTACAAAACGCTAACCTTGCTTAGGTTTGTTAAGGTGTTATATATAGAGCTTTGGCAATGTCTATCGGGGATTACCAGCTGCGACTTGGGCGGGTGGCAAGGCGTGCGGCAAGTCAGCCTTGTTGGCACAGACCAGCAGTGGCAGTCGTCGCGCGCGCATAGCTGGGTGCTCCAGCATAAGCTGCATCTCATCGCGGGCGACCGCAAGTCGGAGAGCGTCAGCAGCATCCGCCACCCAAAGCACTCCGCTAGCCGCTGCGTACTGGCGCTCCCACAGTGCCCGTACTCGACGAGCTCCACCCGCTTCCACGGCGACCACTGATATTCCGCCAACTGGAAAACATACAGTCCAATCACGAATCATTAATAAATATCTTTTGAATGAGGTTATATAGCCAAAAGTCAAACTATGTCATTTATATAACAAAATGGTTGTTATGTCTTGGTTGTTTTTTAAGACATTGAGTGAATCGTTTAAAATGTAAATTGGCTTCTCTGTTAGGTAAGATTAGGATGTAATGGTAGACAAACGCTCGTAGAATAGAGATTAAAAAACCACCACTATGTGGAACCAGCTGCCAACTGAAGTGTTTCCGAATCAATTCGATTTATGATCCTTCAAGAAAAGAGCGTACCAATTTCTAAAAGCAATCTTCCCGCGCTTTCTTGGAATGTGAATGTTCATGGACTTCACTTAACATCAGATGAGCCTCCTGTACGTTTGCCCCCTGTTCTATTACAAAAAAGGTTTACCCTGTACTTTAGTTCCAGTCATCAAAGTCGTAATAGTAAAATTTTTTTTTTTCAGGGAAAATAAAAGGTAATGCTGTTTTTTTTTGTATTCGCCGATTTCAACATTGTATTTATGTACTTAGTTTAAAAAAAATAACTAAATTCACATTACAGTCATTTATATAAGACTGAAGAGCAGAATTTAACTTTTTAAATATAATTACCGAGCACACAGTAACTGTACATTACGACGGCACATTTTCACGAATCCCTAAAACATAATGATTTAATACCACTACGCGAAAATATTATAACCTTGGTGAAGCAGAGATATAATATTACCTCACTTATTTTTTTTTAACTATCGCATTAACTTTTATAATTATTTGGTAGAATTACAATAGCAGAATACAGATAACGTTTTTTTATTGTAAAATGTATTTCAAATATTTAAAACTCAACTGATGTTAAGTGATACCGCCGCCCATGGACACTCTCAATACCAGAGGGCCCGTGAGTGCGTTTCCGGCCTTTTAAGAATTGGTACGCTCTTTTCTTGAAAGACCCTAAGTCGAATTGGTTCGGAAATACTTCAGTCAGCAGCTGGTCCACAAAGTGGTGGTGCGCGGCAAAAACTGCCTTGAAAAACGCGCAGTTGTGGAACGGCGAACTTCGATGTGATACGGGTGGAATTTCACCCCAGGAAGTCAAAAAGGATAAAACATTAAAACAGTCACAATAGTGCTTTACGACTTTATTCCCTGGGGCAAGCCATATGAATTTTTTTCTAATAATTATAATTTTCAATCAAGTACATATACTTGATTAGCGTGACATTATTAAAAAACAAAAAGTAAATATTACAGGTAAAGTTGTCTTGTCGGGGAGCGAGTGTTGGCTCCGAGGTGACTTTCCGGTCGGGTGGACGCAAGGCGTTAAGGAGGGACGTCTTCCCGCTGTGGTCCAATCCTAGCACCAGGATCGTGATCTCCTTGCCCGCCGCTGGGCCTCCGAGCCACGACGACAGTTTTTCCATTAGACCCATGGTGTAATTTTGTAGAACCGCCTAAAATACCAATGCTTTACTGGCCAGCAGGCGTCTCTTAACACGGGACCAAAAAGTTAGCGAGAGTATAGCTAGAAGTAGGCACTACAACTTCAACTACAACTGATACTGTACAGTCATTTTGTCATAGCAATCAACTACATCATGAGAGTTGCATACCGGGTGTACAGCCATATGTAGGCACTCTCTTCAATAGTTACTTTGCATGCATTAATAAATATACATTAAAATCAAGGGCGTAAAACGGAAGAGATAAGCTGGCAATAAACTCTCCGCCACTCTTTTTAAAAGCACCCCGATTACCGAGGAATCGTGCAGGTTATATAAGGTTATATGAGGACTATTTTAGACAGTTATATAATTTTTATCGTTTCACCTGAATAAGTAGAAAAAAGTACTTACACGCCTTTATCAGCCGTTTTTCCAATCTAAATCTTAGCTTTGCTTATTAAATTTAAGCTCTTGGTTTACGTTTCCAAAAACAGACCTTAAAAACAAGAACGCTTTAAGAGTGTTTAAAGTACAGTAAATCTACACAATATTAAAATTGTAAATCAAGCATTCGAAATTGCAAAAAACTTTGCCTATGAAAAATATTATTAAATGTCAAAAATGTTTGTGGAGGTAGATGTCTTACAGACTTGAATGAAATGGTAGATCTCGTAGTTAAAAATCACTGGCACACAATAATTCTACACTGATTTTAACAATTCAAACTGAAGTAAGTGCAATGTAAAAGAAAACACAAAGCAACCTCAATCTAACTATGGTGAACAGTAGTGGCGTTGTCATGGCAACGATGGCTGCAAATATTGCTTCAAAGAGATATCGAATTAACGAACTCGAGACGGATTTCACCTAACATATACTAAAAAGTTAGCTTTTATATTAAAGATGTTTTATTTATATGTACATAGTAAACAATTAATACGCGTTCACATTGTCTTATTTACCTTAAGCTTGTAAATATAAAAAAAACATTAATATTCATTATACAATTGCGATATTTCAGATTTAACCTTAAATAACTTAAAAACTAGTACAAGCAGAATGTTTTTCGCCTTTAGTCCCACTTTTCGACTTATTGCTAACCCTAACACTTTGACACTGACTTGTCGCCGGACAGATCGCGTCATAAATCTGCTCAGGCGTCTTGAGTCTGGTCTCGGGCACGGCAATCGTGGCAAATATGGCGTACGCCAGCGCCATAGCCGAGGCCGTCAGAAGCGACGCCGCCACTCCACCGTGCACAACTACCACTGGAAACATGACCACCTCGATCGCGTTACCCAGGCACGCGCCGGCCATCACCAACATCGTCGCGCACCCGCGGTACTGTACAGAACATCACAAAATTACGGCCTAACTCCTCAGTTCTCTTACTCGTCGACTTCTAAAACAACTCTCGAGTACCTCGTAGGCGAACATATCAGATAACAGAGCGTAGGGCGCGGCCTGCAAGCCGGCGGCGTCGACGGCCACAGCCAAGGCAACCGCTAGAGCGCCAACCTCGGCTTTACCCGCCCAGACCGCTCCCGCCGCCCCACCGAGCGACAGGCCCACCGCCCACGAGCACCCTACAATAAGCGGCTGCGAAATATTTTTTTTATTTTAAAAGGCATAGTAACGAAACACATACAAACACTCGATATCTAAAATAAGACATTAACTAAATTATATTTCGAACAAAATCAAACAGCACAAAAAATATACATCTATTTAAAATTTATATTTATTAACATTTAGATTTATTTAAAAAAGATAAACATGTAATTTTACCTTTACATACTCCGAAAGGCCATCGATTATAGCTTGGCATACTTCTGGGATAATGTATGAAATAATTTGAGGAGATACTTTAAACACGTCACAAAGGCTGAATGATTCGACCGTACACGTATTTTAATGTTATTGCGAATCTGTCTTGTGGCAAAATTGCAATTCTGCAATTTGTATCTTTTTTAATTATTCTCGGCCCAACAATATTCAATAAATATTCAAAGTCGATATTGGTTAATTTCATTAATGTTTTAAAATGTATGGGATTTTGTACAATCAAGTCATCTGCTTTCAAATCTCTTAATCTGTCATAATTGCTATAACAATTGCGACTCAGTAAACTAGGTCTAACCCAACAGCTTCGTTCCCTTTGGAGCGATCCAGCAATAAACATTCCACAAGCTGCTATGAACAGATCACTGCCATTGTCCATTTTTAAGATTATTTCTATTTACTGAATTATCGAAGTTACAACACCAAAATTATATGACACAACCACACAAACTTTATCGACACGCGGCAATCACTGACTGCCAAATAAATTTCTCATCTCAACCGCCGACATGCCGCCGACCAAATTTTCCGACTTGTAATAAGTGAAGCCGCCAACTAGACCGCCGCGGCCGACAAAAAGTTGCCAACATATGTCGGCAGCCCGGCGGGCTCAGTGTGTATTGCGCCTTACAGAGAATACATGACATACGTGCACAACATTATAATGATAAATAGAAAATAATTTCAATATTAAATTAAAAATAAAAGACAAACTAGATTTTAAAAAAATGTGCAATTTTAGCAATTGTCACTATTGGTAACGGATCAACAGTGTCTGCAGCATCTTACGCCTGAAGATATGGAGACTGTGATTAAATGGATCTGCATGTACCCAGAGCGTCATTCAATGAAGATAGAGATCTGTTTAGAAGAGCATCACAACTGATGTTGGTACTGCCCGAACGTAAAAATGGACTGATGTGTTTCTCTTCCTCTTCAAGAGGAAGCTCACTTGACTTTTATACATTAGGTATATTATAGATCAGGTAAATCTATGAATTTATTTAACATTTTGTAAACAAATATAATGTCGATCAGACGGCGTCAATCGCGGAGTGATTGCAAGAGAAATCGAATACAAACAAATAGGATAAGTTCGCACCGAAGTAATGTCGCCCATTATAAACAATACTCACCCTGCGGCCGAGCCTCTCCACGAGATAGAGAGATACGGCGGACGCTACGATCTGCACGGCGCCGAGGATAAGGGCATGCCGGGCGGGCGTGGCCAGCAGCACCTCGCCCTCGGGTGACGCGTCGATTAAGACCTCTGCGGCTCGATCTCGCGTCAAAATGAATAGCCGCTCGGCGTACTGTGTGATGGCCAGTATTCCGCACATCTCTTGTCCCACTACCGCCACGAACCCGACGGCGAACGTCCATCGCCTCTGACGGTCTCGAACTGCAACGGTTTTACTATATAATGTAAATTATTTTCAAGTGAATTTGATCTGCTAAGTAGGCTGTAATTGCACGTACACAAATCCAGGGCCCGAGAGAGCGATGAGTCGTCTCCTTTCTCGGCGGGTGGCAACGTCTTAAACTCGGCATCGAGTTTCGGCGAATCAGTCGATCGACCCCGTAGCCACGCCAAAGAGCTGCGGGCTTCCTGGACAAATACTATTACATCAAGTCTTATAAACGGGCGCCGCTTGATTCGCTTTTTTTGTTTATTTCCACGATGTCATATTTCACCACGGCTATTGATGTTAGAGGCAACAAGATCGCTTAAATTCGTTTAAATTTTATTATTACAATTTAATTCAAGACGTCACATGGAGCTGTTAAAAATCGTGTAAAATAAAATCTTAGGGATTTTTAAAGATCTTTTTTAACACTTTTTAGTGTGGTGGAGAGTTTATTAACATTAATTTCTTGTTCTTTACAGACTTAATATCAAAATACTAATTGCATAAAATAAAAAGTAAATAAACATACTTCATTCTTTCCTTTAGAGGCAAGAAACGAGGGTGACTCCGGTATAAACATGAACACGAAGAAATGAAAAACCGATACCCCAAGGCACGACCATATCACGGTACTGTAAATGACATTGAAAAATGTATTAATAGCGAAAAAATATAACAAACCAATTGAAGGAATATCGTGACTATGGTTGATATACCTATGGTGTATCCTAGCATCGGCTGCGAGATACATGAGCAGGATGCCTGCGTTGTGAGCCAGCGGCAGTGCTGAAACCGCTGCTCCACACCACCCCTCGCTACACATCTGCATTCAGATCCCATTAATCATTTCGTATGGACTAAATTTTGGGCATTAAAAGAAGTTCTGAAATCTGACATTAACCTAACTCTAAAAAGAACAGTCAGGACCCATGCATACTTCCATCCTGTCATATGGATGCCAAACGGGGATTTTCAAAAAGGCGTCAATAAGTAAGATTGGAGTATGCCAAAGGGCTATGGAGCGCTCGATTCTTCAATTGAAACTAAAAGACAAGATATGAAGCCATACAAAAATAAAAGACGTTGTAATATATATATATATAAAAAGTTAAAATGGAAAAAGATGGGTCTTAATTGGAATGGCCTAGAGGGAAAGGAAAAGAGAGGATGCCCACGATAAACTTGATGAAATAAGAAGGATAGCGGGGAAATTTTTTCAAAATCTTGTCAAGGAATTGGGACAAGTGAAAGAATTTGGAGGAGGCTTTCGCTCCGTCGGAGGTCGAGTACTAGTGAAAACTTAAATAACATGGACTTAGTGTAACTATAGTGTACTCGAATAAAGGCTTATTTTGATTTATTTATAGACTACACTGTCTTTTGCTATCACGGATCTAAATCATCAACCGAACAAAAACTCACCTCGCTAGCCAGCAGCGGGGCTAGTGTCCAAGCAATGGTGCCGCCGATCCCTGCCGCTAGCCGTCCGCCTATCATCCACCCGTCACTCGCAGACACCGACACCAGCTTTAACGACCAACACAACTACCGGCAGAGAAGAGATCATTACACAATAATGAAACGGTAAATCTATCAGTACAGTTACAAATATAAATATAAATCGGCGAAGACTGTCAAATCTTACAGATTGAAGCCAAATAAACATATCTTTTTTTAAACACAGACCACAAAACATGCAGAAGCGGCCATGACAGCATACTTTCTGCCGTATGTGATGATCTTGGCGCTAATCGGTACGGCCACAAAACACGCCAAAAACGTTGTGACAGCCGCAAAGACAGCGCCTTTGTCGCCTCCATCAGCTGCTTCGCCGCTCACCAGCGACACCCAGCCTAGTGCCAGGCCAAACGATACCGACGGTATGTTGACTGAAAATTATAGGGTTATTTCAATTGTGCTAAACAATAAATGCAATATGATAAAATATAGGAATTTTTCTTTGTGTAAATCGAAAATTACGGATAATTTGAAAAACTAGTACTTGAATTCATACATCGACCTCCACACGTTGTTCAATATTGACGGCGTAACATTAAACTCGCACGAGTGGAGTAATGTTTGCGGGATAATTTCCAAACTCCCACCTTGACCGTGATCTCGGATCAGAACTTGAATTCGTAACGACAAGTTAAAATCCGATTATAGGAGAGTATGTATCTGCGTCAACCTCGCGTCTTTCTTTTTGTAATATGTTACCTCTCTTCTATGTTGCTAAGGTTCTGATTTACTGAAAGGGCGGTTTTGTTTTACGTTTATTTGCCTTGACTTGCGAACTGGTAGTAAATCTTTACAATTAATTTTTTGACGTTCTTAAGTGTACTTGTTTACCTAGATGAATAAAGATATTTTGTTGTTGTAACCTAAGCATAAACTCCTTCGAGGTCTGCGTCAGCATTGTATTTTTATTGTTTCCAAATGGAAATTTGTTAAATTACAAATTAATTTCGAAGCCATATCCTTTTCATTTCCTATTGAATTAGAATTAATCACATTTAAAACCTACAAGGTTATAAGTAATTCACACAAAATTGTTTAGTTTAAAAATATAAAAAAAAAGTAACAATGAAATATTAAATATACCTAAACTAGTATTAGCATAAAAAAATAATTAATTACCTACTTATCCAAATCAATGCTTGGTATTGTACCAGAATCATTTAATAATTGTTTTTTTACATTTTATTCGCGTATGCTGTGATAATAAAATATATGTTTTTTTTAACCACTGTGCTTTCAGAAATAATACTAACGATATATGTACTTACTTAGAATCACGACGAGCGCCTGATGAAAAGCCGACAGCGCCGCCGCTCCGCCCGAGCTCATTAAAGTTCTCATTTCGACTCACTCCGATGTCCGTAGATTATATTTATTACTTAATTTAACTGGATTACTTTAAAAAAAATTGATTCCGAAAAACCTGTACTGATATATTTTTCTATTAATACTGGTATTTAGACATAAACAAATCTAAAATTACTTAAATTGGTTCGAGCCAACGATCGCAAAATACGCGCGACTCTTCCTGCTGTTCTCTGCGCAGTGGCAGTTTACTAGTTCGCAAGTCTGCCCCTCGTTTACGCGTGCTTACCCTTTATTCGTTATCATGTTGTGAAACATGTCACCGCCTTTTTTTATGTAATCGATGTCAAAGGGCAAGAAGGCTTTAATCTTAGTCGAAGGAAAATAGTAATTTACTGTGGAGTCCGTTGGTAGAAACAAATGGTTTTATTTAAAGTTCTTAGAAGATTAAGAATATATTTTGATTTTTATACTACTTTTAAATTTATTTGTTTATACTACGTATTTGCGTGTTGTTCTCACGAGTATGTAAGTGCGTGCTCCTATTTCACCATGCCTCCTGCTGATAGAGGACAAATCTTTGTTTTTAATTTATTTTATTATTCTTTATTACTCAAGATGTCATATGGAACATGGTGTAATGGTTGCAGCTCCTTACATTGTGTAAAAAAAAAACTTGGCGATTAAAAAGAGTGGCGGAGAGTTTATTGCCAGTTCTTCTCTCCGTTCTACGCCCTTGATTTTAGAACTGGCACTAAATGTAAAATTAGAATCATTTTATGTATATTTCTTTTCTTTTTTTGACGTTCATAAGTGTACATTATGTTACCTATATGAATAAATGAATTTTTTGTTTTGTTTGTTTGTTTATAATTTTAGTCAAAGGTAATTTATTTATTTCTGTCATATTTTCTTATATATATTACAACAGGATATAATCTCATAAATTACTAGTATTATTTTGTGCGTATTTTTGTGGTAATAGAACTCCCATTGTTAATCAATCAGTTCGTATCGTATTTAAAATCAACACGTCGCAGTTAGTCTTATTATCCTCATCGATATATTTCATCTGACTGAATTCCCCGCTTGAGGAAAACAACTGACGACGAAGATCGAGACATAATTTGCACGTTGCATTCACGCTACGAATAACTTTATAGTGATTTAGAGTTTAACCTTTTTCATTTATATCACGGATTTTGTAAAGATTTATTCATACGTTTTTGTCGTATACACGTGAACTAATAATTATTTTAAAACCTTCCTTGTTTCTTTCTAATTCAAGCTAGCAGCATTTCGTCGAATCGTTCGAAGTGTTTTTGCGCGCGTGTTCAAGCGCGTGCGCTCCATTCCAAAGTTCTCTTACTCCAATGAAACTACCCCTTCATTATTCTAGCAAGCTAAGAGGTACAAAATATTTGTTTTATTATAAGTATAGAGAGAAGATTCCCCTACTTTCTTTGGCCTACAATTAGATTTTTGCATGTATATCGGGGTTAGGTTATACATATTTTATATATTTTAAAAGGAAAATCTTATATATCGTATTGGCGATATACTGTCCTTGCCTCGACATGTATTAAGTGGCGTTCCTCAAGGATCCGTACTTGGACCCTTACTTTTTATTCTGTACATGACCGATCTGAAGAACTCACTGCAGATTCGATCTTTGCTGACGACATTATTTTTTTGGAAATCTACTCTCCCAATCTAAAGCAATACAGGGTAGCTTAGATGATATTTTTGATTGGACCAAGCAGTGGCATTAAATGTTAAAAAATGCAAAATATTGCACATAGAAAAGAACAATCCGCACAATACTTATCGTCTAGATCACATCAGTTAATGCCAGTATTCACGCAAAAAGACTTGGGTGTTACTATCAGTTATGATTTGAAATGGGAATATCACATCATAAATATAGTAAAAAATGGCTAATTCCATGCTTTATTTAGTAAGAAAATCATTCAAATGCCTTTCACCAGGAACACTTTTAAAAATATGTACATATATAAATGTTACATTAGATCACTAATATGCCTACAGCATTTGGGATCCTTATTTGATAAAGGATAACAGTATGCTTGAAAGAGTTCAAAAAAAGCCACGAAAATTTGTGATGTCTTGTGATGATGAATGATGTGAAATTGTTACATGGTATGTAACAACTTAGTCTTAGTCAGTACTTCAGTACCTAAGCTTCAATGTGCCTGATGGGTACGTCATAAAGCGACATCATCCGCCGTTACTTCATGTGCCCACACCTAGGACTAACCTTCAAAAAAGGGCACATATTATTCGGTGTATTAATTTACTTAACGAAATACATTGGTTAACGGACCTTTTTCATAGTCCGTTGAGTGAGCAGGCAAAAGTTATAACATTTGTTAGTGCCTATAGTAGTTAGTAAATTTCTTGTGTTTTTTTTGTGTTTCGTCTGTAAAGTATATTACTTATTTTTCACTCGTGTCAAATCAGGGTCACCTGTTAAGACAACTGGCAGGCTGTTTTATATTAAATAAAATACGGTTATTAATATGGCGTCTAACGTCTCGTGTATTAACCTTCTTATTTTTTTTAGTTTTAAACCAATATAATAGAGACATCATCAATAACAATAATACAAAAAATAGAATTTAAACTACTAATAAAATCAGTGATATTCAATTTTACACACATATTATTGGTGTTCACAGCAACATATTCCAACTAATTTGACTTTCTTTATAAAATTAAAATAAGTTAATTACTTATCCACGTAATCGGCATAACAATACCTATTTTTATGCCTATCTGGTTCGCCTTGAGTAAAAAAATGGTTTAATTAAAAAGTAAAGTAACTAATTTACAGATAGTTTTAAAAACTATTGTTAATAGGATAAGATATTTATCATATTGTCGTCCTGTTATAAATGACTACTCACTATCAAAGATAGATTGAGAGTCATATTTTGAATTGGGTATTATTGGCTATAAATTTTGTTTGCTAAGGCTTTCTTAGTTTTATAATAGTATTAATTACCTAAATACCTAAAGCCGTACATTTTTGGTCGTTCGCGTAAAGAGACTTTTTTTAAAGCAATTCGTACTAAACATTTTTACTAATATATTAAAGAGGAACCATTTGTATCTTAGTAAAGAAAAGTCAAAAAAGATTTAAAAATTATTTTCCCGAATATTTAAGAACAGACCACTTGTTATACATACGGCGTAAATTGGTTTTGCATTTGGGTACATTGGTTGAATGTGAAAAAAAGCAGTAGCCCAGTTGGATAAAAATAAAAAATACTGTTCAAGGTGGAGTGTAATGGTAAAGGAAAAATGAGAAGGAAGTAAAGCATTACGTCATCATCATACCAAAATAGTTATATCGTTAATGATTTCGTTATTATTTTAGTTACTTAAGGCCTTGAAGAAGTATTTTTTTTTTTCAATATTAAAAAAATAAAAAAACCTGATGCTTTGTTCAATAAAATAACGTACTTAATGCCTAATTAAAATTTAAGGACATGCATACATAAGGATACATATATATTTAATTTATGTTTTCATTATGTGCATGTTATGAATATAAAACAAATTAAACGCGAGTTATGGAACCTAACATTATAATATAAGTTAGATATACATTAGTTAATTATCGGAAGCATAAATAAATGTGAGCAATCATCGCATACTTGAAGCCAATATGAGCCCTTTAGTTCTTTCCATACTAATAAACCGTTATTTAACATTCTCGCATCAGATAATGTGAAATAACATAAGAGTCGTTTAGATTTATGAAGAAATAGCCTTAGATAAGGTAAGTTAGATTTTGTTAGCGTCGCAACCCCACTACCCCCTAATGTTGTGTTACTTATAAGCTTATATTTTAAAATTTAGTCAGTTACTACCCAACTTCAGTGTTAAATTTAACATGTACCTGAACAGATGCATACAAAAAACGCAAACGAAATTAACTCGTACAAACATAAACTTATCTCATTAAATATCTTTGTGTAAAAAATCTTTGTATTCTAAAATTTATTGATTCATTCATTCATTCAATATGTACCGTTATTTAATTAAAAAAGCAATGTAGATACCTAAATGTTTGTTTTTCAAAACTGTGGCCGTTGTAACTTCAAAAAAGTTCACATTACCTAGAACCATTCCTTTAGCAGCAGATTGGTTCTAATAAAATTATTTATAAAGCGAATCCATGTTACATAATATGCTTCACGAGTGAGAAGAAAGGCCTGTTTTGACTTCTCTTGCGTTTCAACTTAGGTGATGGACTACGTGTGAACAAACGTCACCAATGTTCTATTGGCAGTCTTATATTTTATCAACTTATGCCTTAGGATATGGTCCAATGTTAGATTTAATCTTTTAACAATTTTCATACAAATTTGCTCTTTTCTCTACATTCATTAATATTCTATACATACATACCATTTTAAATTTTCGCGCCATACGATAGTACCGATGGCATTAACTGTAGGATATGGCTGACGCACAAACCGTGCAGGCCAAGAAAGGGGAAAAAAAGAAACTGTAGGATGACATTGCACCAGCGTAAGCATTTTTTTACTGTGAAGTTGTCGTAAGTCGTTCTTCAGTTCTTCTTCGCTAGAAGTAATAGTGTTCTGTGTACAGTGTTGCCAACTTAGTGGATATTCCACTAGATCTGGTGGTGTAGATAAACGTTTTAGTGGGCGAATTTTGGTTTTAGTGGCTAGTGGATTTTTCTAGTGGTTTAGTTTGTTTCATTCAGTGGTAAGCTACGACAATTTAACCACTAGCACGATTGATATCTTTACAGGAAAAGATGAAAACGTTCACCTTATAAAGGAATATTTTGTCATTAAATTTACATTAATTTGTCATTAATTAATTAAGTTATTTCTCTGTAAAATTACGTTGGTTATTTTCGGGAACTAAAAACTGGTTACGGTACTCCCAATTAAAGGACTGGCTGCAAGTAGTAGAAAGTACAGCTGGTCCAGTTGCAAAGTGCAAATTATGTCGCTCTGTATTAAGAAATCATTACGGAGATTTAAAGAATCACGGGTTATCGAAAAAAACACTTGCAAAATTCAAAGGTACGTACGTAACTAATAAAATATAAATTTCGATGTGTCAAAAATGTATATTAATATAGTTGTATTATATTATTATTTATAATAAAAAACATATTTGTTTTAGTGGTCTATATAGCAAACATCAACTTTCAAAGAATAAGTAGGCCCTTTTCCAAATTTCCAATTCTGTAGTCCAGAAAATAGGAACGAAAGAAGTGTACTTAAAATCAGAAGGTGCAGAGGAAACCGACTCTGCTGAAGATGATTTTTGACGATTTTGTATGCCTTCTTTAAGTTGTTTTGTAATGAAAATAAACTAATTTTATAATTCAATTTACAATATTGTTCTTTTATTGTCAAAAAATATATTCTAACAGTATACTTTCCATCTAAAGTAAAGAGTGACATACACTACTGTTTTCTTTAGTAAAACATGAGTTTCCCGCGGTTAAAACAAAAAAATGTGTGCTCGCGGGCTGCTTGCCTAACCTCCTCCTATCTGCGGGCATAAAAATCACATCGATCCTATATTTCCTTTGGGCGTGAGAGAAGGATAAATAAACAAACACACTAACATTTATAATATTAGTTAGTGTGGCTGTTAGTGGTTGGTAGTAGTGGCAACACTATCTGTGTATAATTCGACATAATATGAATTATGTGTAATTGTGTTCTACATCAAGTGGTATAACCATTATCAATAATGTAATGAACTTGAAGTTAGATTAAAAAGTTATCTGCAAGTCGCGAGTAATTGTTGATAAGCTTGCTTAAGAGATTGCATCGTCGACGATGTTATCACGCTACGTGGTGTCTCAAGTGAAACACAACTCATTCTTCCTGGTGGGGTTAGCGTTAGGTTTGTGGGTGTCTTTGTTGTTGGTTCCACTGGATGAGGATTCTGAATGCGTTCGAACAGAGCCAGCGGAGTCAGCGGTCGGTGCGGGCGACGAATGGGAGCCACAACGCGAACAACGACCACTAGGAGCAGGTGCACCTCCTGCGCGTGTGCTACAGAGACCGCGTTACTACTCCACCGAGCTGGGTATGCGTGCACCATTGCTGGCGGGCGTGCTCAGTTCCGAGGAGGCACTTGACACGCGCGCGGCCGCCATCAATGAGACGGCAGCTGGCCTGTTGCCAGCCCTTCGCTTCTTTATCACAGCCAGTTCCCTTCAGTTAAAACCGGGACGTGCTAACGTTGTCGGCTTCACAGATACACGGGAGATGTTGAAGCCCTTCCACGCTCTCAAGTATCTGGCAGACAACTACTTGGAGGACTACAACTTTTTTTTCCTTGTGACAGACACCTCTTACATTAATGCTCGGCAGTTAAATGAACTTGTATCGAAGTTAAGTGTCAGTCAAGATGTTTACATGGGAGCTGTGGCCGAAGATGATACTCATTATTGCACTTTAGGTGAGATATTTAATTGGTTTATGAATATATCCAATAATAAAATTATATTTTATTAACATTTGTCGAACTAATTCTTTGCTATGATGACAATGACATTGTCTATAATATCATTTGTATGGTTACTGAGTCAAATTTTAATTTTAATAGCTTTACCATCAGTAGCACTTCTTATTGCTATGCTTATAATTAAGAGAGTGTCTGATTAGGGCTATAATCTCCTGGACATATCTCAGATGATTTAGATATGTATTGTCAGAAAATGATCATACAACATGAAATTACAGTAGAAGAATATGTAAGGGTCAGATATGTACCATTCACATGATTCCTCTAACACACTTGTTTCAAGATAGGATCTTAGTGACAATATCAAAATATTAATATAAATAATTAAATAAAACTAATGAGACTATACAATTGAACTACAAAAATTTAAATAATCAGTCAGTTTTATTTCGAACCATTCTGAACAGACACTATATATTATTATCAGTTCTTTAATCAAAGGTAAACCAGCCAAGAAAAACTCCACCGCTCTTCCGATTCACACTTTAATGATTGCAAAATTATATATTTAAAAAGACCTGACTTTTTTTTAAAATTAGGATACACACTTGCCAAAATTAACATACATACAAAAATATAAAAAGTGGTTTGTGGACACAACATTTTAAAGTGCTCTATAAAAAGTTGCAATCAATAGAAATTTATATTGCAGAGGGGGGCATCCTGCTGTCAAACTCAGTGCTGCGGGCTGTGCACGGCGAGCTGGACTGGTGCGTACGCAACTCGTATTCTCCCCACCACCATGAGAACATCGGCCGATGCGTGCTGCATGCCGCACACACGCCTTGCGCAGCAGCCTTGCACGCCGTTAACTACTCGGCGGCCATCCTTGCCGCCGCCGACTCCGTCTCGGACTCGTTGCCCGACGCCGTCACCGCACACCCCGTCACCGACCCCGGGCACTTTCACCGCCTGCACGCCCTGGTGTCCCGAGTTCGATTGCAACGGGCTCACGACCGTGTGGGAGACGAAAGGACGCTCGCGGCCGCAAGCTTCCGTCGTCATCCGCGCGGCTTCCGCAATTCGACTTGGCCGCCGGCTCTGCGGGCCGACGCCGGGCTTGCATCGCCGCCGCCGCCCACCAGGTTCGGTCACAACTCTTCATATTTGCCAGAGCCGTTTTCAATTTGAGAGATTTCTAAAATCCGTCCGCCCGTCAGGTTCGACCATTTACGTTGGACGCGGTTCAACGGGACGCACGCGTTCATGCCGGACGACGAGCGCGCCGTGGCGGCCCTCGGCGGCGCGACGCTTGAGGCCGTGAAGCTCGTGGTCCGGGAGGGCTTGGCTTGGGCCCGACGACACTGGGATGCCGATGCCGAGCTCGACGAGGGCGCCTGGTGCTGGGACCCGCCGCACGCGCTGCGATATCGCCTAATCGTCCGCCTCGCCGCTCAGGACCGGCGAGCTGTCCGCCAGCTCGAGGCCGTCCGACCACTGGGCGCCGCACGACTCGCCCCTGCCCGCTACGTCACCGAGACCGCGAGGGTCACGATAGTCGCGCCGGCCGCAGCTCCTCCGAAACTAGCCGCCGAGGCGCTCGGGCTGCTCCGGCGTTACGAGGCTTCGCTCGACCGCGACTCGAACACGGCGCTCGCGCTCGTCGCCGTCGGGTCCTCGGCCGACGACCTGGCAGCTCTGCGCGAAGCCATCCGCGCGCTCGTGGAACGCCGCAAGGACGCGCGCGTGCAGCTGTTCGAGAGTCCGCCGCCCGACAAGGAGTCGGAGGGCGCCGGGGAGCCGGAGTGGCGCGAGGTCGCGGCGCGGCTCGCCCTCGAGGCGGCGGCGCCTCACTTCGCCCGCGACGCCCTGTTGCTGTTGATCCCCGGCGACGCAGAATTTTCGGAGGACTTCCTGAATAGGGCCCGCATGAACACGATCGCGGGCGAGCAGTGGTACATGCCGAGCGGGTTCGCGCGCTTCGCCCACTACGCTCACCCGCGCTGGCGAGAAGCGGACGGCTCGCGACCGACGGTCAACACGGGCCGGTTCGAGCGCACTCCACTGTCGCTTGCCGTGTCCCGGGGCGACTACTCTGATGCCCGCGAGGCGTGGCTGACGCGCGGTGGCGATCCGTGGGCGGGGCCTGCGCAGATGCTAGCGGCGTCGTCGCTGCGCTGCATCCGAGCTCCAGAGCCGGCTCTGGTACGCGCCGCCGCGGGCCCACCCTGTGCCCTTGCCGATTCCGCGACATGTCTGCGTCGCGAGCGATCGCGCGGCTTCGGACGCCTGCACTTGGGCGCGCGACACACGTTGGCTAAGCTGCTCTTGTCCGAACGGGCGCTGCTGTCCGCCGACTGACTTTGTGACATTGTCACCATTTTTACAAAATAAATATATTTTGAATTTTTTTTGCGTTTATATTAAATCAAAATTAATTGCTTCCATGTGTCGGTTTCTCTCTTCTTACGATATGGCGATGGCGGCCATGCGTTGTAATCGTGCTACTCAAAGTGACTGGTCAGAGTTGAAGCGGTACTTCTTTGGGATTAATTTGGGTTCTGATCTTAATTGAGATTGTAGGTCCAGAGAGGAAAAGCTACGAAATTACCAGAATAAAGCGCAGAGAATTAGGCTTTAATTCACAAGGGGTCTGAAACGGAAATATAATATCCGTAATAGTGAAGGCGTCAAACGAATCTCGATGAAACACTTAAACAACCTTTGGTAAAGATAAATCTTTAATCAGACCAGTTACTAAAATTTAATCCAAATGTGTTTCTATTTATATCCAAATGTGCGTGGCTTGAGGACGAACCAACCAACGATCTTTATGCCAGTTGTGCGAGTAATTAAGTAGTAGGAGTAATTTACATATACGTGATGAATTACATGTTGGCAGTTCCGCATCAGGTGATATTGGCAATGTTCATGCTCGAATGCCTCTTAGCATTAGGTAAAAAGCTGAAATATCTAAAATAATACAAGGACTCGATACTAATAAGCCGGTACCAGACATTCCTTCTCTCTATGGAAGGGGTTACCCCTATTGTTACGAGCCAAGGATATAGGTTTTTTATTGCCGAATCAGGATTTTTTAGTTTTATAAGCGTGGTGTGTCTCGTGAATCACCTGTGAATATTTTTAACTTTGAATTTTATTTAGATTTTTATGAAATTTACACAAGACTGTATTACGTACACTGGTAACTTTTATTATTATTTTTAACTAAGTATTTACTTTTCTTTCTTTTTTGCGACTGAACGTACAAAGTAGCTGCTGGTCTCTGTCAGAATGACCTGCGCTATGGAACATTCTGATCCTCAGCATAATGCTGAGCCAGGGCTAATTTCAGCCACAGCACACACGCATTACACATTTGAAACGAACTCGAATGGAAAAAGGGACCTTTTTTCTCTCATTTTATTGTATTTTTTTAATTATTGTTATTTTTGTTTATAATAAATGTCTATGTATCTATGAATACCTGTGTACGAGCCAAGAATGTACATTTTGCTCATTCAGGCTTACTTAGTTTTATACGCGTGACGGTAAGCGGTAATCGTCGCATTTACGCCCCAAGTTACGTAGACGTAGACTCTATCTTCGACTTTTACAATGTTACATAGCAATTAAGACTTCATTATTTTGCCTATATTCTATTGTGGTATGCGAGTGGTTAACACAGAGTAAAAATAAATCCATTATTATTTAAAGCACCCCGATAACCCAGGAACAAAATTATGTATAATCTCTTAATCAAAAAGGGAGATATCACCGACGTTAAAAAAAATACCGTCATATTTGTTTATTATCCTTATTTTGCTCCTTGACTATTAAGAGGGTTTTTAAAGGTCGTGGTATTTATTGTTTCTTCGAGGGAATCGATACGGAATAAGTTTGAGAAACTAAATATTATGACACTATCCGGTCAACGATTTTAAAACAAATGGTTACTTTCACCAGTATAATACGCGAAATAGAACTAATTTGAATTGATGAAATGAAATTAAAGAATTATCACTAAATAAATTCAAAGTCCTTTTTAAAAGTAAATTAAGCAATAAAGCTTTTTATAAATGTGACGAATACTTAAATGATCCTAATCCTTGAGTGATTTGCTTAAGTTCTAACAATTTGTATGACTCAAAACTTAGCGATTAAAAAAATAGTGGAAATATTCTTGCCCGCTCGACGTCCTTGACTTGCGAACTGGTAGTAAATGTAAATATACAATTAATTTAATTTTTTTTGACGTTTATAAGTGTACTTGTTTACCTATATGAATAAAGATATTTTGAGTTTGAAAGGATTTGGTCTACTATTCGCACGGTTGCCGGCCGGATTGGGAGAGTTGGGGATTTGAGTCCCGTGTAGTATATAAGACGGCTCAAATCGAGGTGGTTTCCGTTAGTAGTTTCGGTTTATAATACTTCAATTAATTTACGATACAAGTACTAAATAAACTAGTATAAAGAATAAAATAACTTTATTACCTACTAAGTAAAAACAAACAACAGGAAACATTCCCAATGGAAGAAAAAATATAATACTTAACCTAAAATACAAGTTATGTCTTTTGAAACAAATCAGAGGAGACATCAGTTCACCTTCGAGCTGCGAATGCAGATTAACTTCCTTCCACGGATAATGCTAAATGCAAAATTAATAATTGCCAGTATTTTAAAATATTATGACAAGAGAAAAGCCTTTCATATGGAACGTACAGTTTCCGGAGATCGTCCGGTGCTCAGTCATCGGGTGACCGAAGAGTCATAAATAGGTAAAAAAACGGGTTTCACTCCGCTCTCACGTTCTCTCTTTCATTAATAAATATATATCACCGAAACCCGATCGATCTTAAAAGCTACGACAGTAGTAAACTAGACGCCGTCGAAGAGGACGGAGGCGTCAGACGGCCTCGTCGGTCTCCCGTTCCAATGGAGTGAGAGAGAGTCGCGCCACATCCGGCATGACCTCGACGGACTCGAGGAGCGTCGTCCAAACTCCATCCGGCTCGTGAAGGCACTCGACGCAAGACAGAAACCGCTTGCCCGAGTAGCCGCCCGCCGCGAACAGTGAAGCGCCCACCGGCGCCAGCGCTGGCGCCGCCCGAGGCCGCCGTAGCGAGGGTCCCGGCCGCCAGGTGGCGCCCCGCGCTGCCAGAAGGGCCGTGCAACGCAACGATGCCGCCCCCGCCGAACCCCCCGCTGCCCACAGTGACCCCCGCCACACGCATGCTCCGACGCTGCGTCGCGCCGACGGCAGCGCCGGCCCCGCGCTCCACGCGCCCGCTTCGGCTCCGTCTAGCGCGAGGGTCTCAGTGGACGCGAGGCACCGCCACTCGTCACAGCCGCCCAGAGCCCAGAGCGCCCCGGCCCACACGGCAGCGGCGCATTGCGAACGGCCGGTCGCAAGCGGCGGAGCAACCCCCCAAGCGTCAGCGGCGGCGTCGTACCGGTGTACGGCGCGTAGCGAACGGCCCTCTGCCGACCCACCGACCACGTACAGCTCGTTGCGTGCCTCGTGCGCCGCCGCCGCCGCGTACTGTCGGGCCACCGGCAACGCGGCGACGCCGGCCCACGCGCCGTCTGACAGCACGTCGACCGAGTCGAGCTCCGAGTACCCGTCGGAGCCGCCAAGCACGTAGAGGCAGGCGCCGAGCCGTGCGGCGGGAAAGCGCGCCCTCGCGCGGCGCATATCCGGCAGCGGCGTCCAGGCGTCGGTCTCGGGGTCGTAGGCTTCGGCGCTTCGCAGCACTCGCGCGCTGTCGTAGCCGCCGCACACCACGAGTCTGCCGCCCAGCTCGGCCGCGCCCACCGCGCACCGACCGACGGACATGCAGGCGCGCGTCGGACCCTCCTGAGATTCGAAAGACATATTTTCAAATGTTTGTCTAATAATAAGGAGAATGTATATATCTACCAAGTTGCTTATAAAAATTTGGCCGCTAGTATTTTTAGTGAAATTATTTTGAATAGATTTTTGGGAAAACATTTCGTTCACTTTATTAAAATAAAATATCGTCTACATGACGGCAATTTACATAAACATTTAAAAGAATCACGGGTGCCGTTGATCATGGCCGCACTTCTTCGCAATCAGGTGTGTTTACGTATGTATGATTCCAATACATTTATACGTTCATAACGTACATTTATATATATCAAATTGAAGCCTAAATGGGTGCTTAAAGTTAAATCTGGCCGCAAATAAGGGTAAGTTGCTGTAAAATGTGATAAATATTTAAGATAGAGTGAAAGAGAGTTAACGCGTAACACCATTTCTCAGGCGAGGATAGCGAAAGCCGGCTGTGCGAGGAATAGGAACGAATTTTAACAAATTTTAAAAACCACTTTATCTTGGAATTCGTAATAAACAACGTTTTATATTTACATTGTTGTTTTATTTTGCATCTATAAACGTAAAATAAAATTGATTTTGAGTTCTTCTTACCCGCTCTACGCCCTTGACTTGCGAACTGGTTGTAAATGTAAATATACAGTTAATTTAATTTGCTTTTCTTGACGTTCATAAGTGTACATGTTTACCTATATGAAAAAAGATATTTTGATTTGATAAAGATGAAGTGATTTTTGTGTAACCAAAAAAGCAAAGTACTTGACTTTAATAACGCATCATTCAAAAAGTACTCGCTAATGTTATAGTGTCGTCGTAAAATAATATATATTTATTATTTTTATTAACAATTGAATCAACTAATGATTTTAGATATCATTCAGTGTCTAAAAAAAGTACATGGTTCTTTGGAGACTCAACTCCAACGCAAGTTAAGAGTGTGCTCTTTGATTCTATGAACGAAAGTGATAGCTGAAATGATAAGTCTAATTGAAAGCTCCGATGATTCAGATTTTTAAATAAGAGTTACGGAAATATCAAATACATTTTGAAAATTTTTAATTTGCTTAAATGTTTTATTAATATGTGATAGACGATCAAATACTTGAATAAATTTGATAAAACAAACAATACTTACACAATAAAATTTTCTTTTACAAGTAAACTTGTTTATTTTTATTTTTTAAATCCAGTTTGGATATATTGAATCAATATTAATTTTTTGTTGTTATTTTTAAATTTTGCATTTTCAAAAGGAAGACAAATTATTTGGAGTACTTATTTATAAACTAGGTTACTCTCCTTTGGTTGAGAACACTAACATTCGTTTAAAAACGTCGCATTTTAATTTATTTCTCAAAAATCCTAGGGGCCAAATTTTTAAGTCCGTCCGGCGAGAAAGTTAGACAAACCTCAGTCGGGAGGTCAGCGGAGTCGTCGTCGACGGCGGGCGCGGCGAGGCGGCCTCCGCGGGGAGTGTCCGAGGCACTGACGCCTCGCCACGCCACCTGCGCCGCCACAAGCACTCCTCGCAGAATCAGCACGGCTCGCGCGCCCCCTTCAGCCGCCTTCGCCGCAACCACGCCGCCCTCGTCTTCCCCGCCCGCCGCCAGCCGCGGTGCCTCGCGTTCCCGCTCGCGCGCTCTCTTCTTGTACTCCTCGAGATCTGGGGCGTCCCCGCGGGCCGCCGGTAGCTCGCCGCAGTCCCGCAGCGCGCCACCCGCGTCCACGTACAGTAGGTGCGAGCGCGCGGCCAGCTCGACAGGCTCCGACGGGGATGCGCGCAGCCACGCCAACGCGGCGTTCGCCAACGTAGCGGCCCTCTCGCCGCAGGAGTCGGCGCTCGTCTCGCGCAAGAGCTCCAGGCGGACGAGGGGAAGGGCAGCCAGCGCGCTCGAGCCCCACACCTCCTCGAAATGTTGCGCCACGTACGCGTCCAGCTGTCGCCTGTGAGGCGCAGCCAGATCCGGAAGAGAGCGGAGCGTCAGGCAATCCTGAGGCGTGATGCGGCGTAGCAAACGATCGGCCAGATGAGCGCGGGCCGATTCGACGCGCAGGAGTGCCGCGGCCCTGTAAAGGCGGCGCGCTGCAGTCGCGTCTCTCACTCTTAGACGACCCGTGTAGGCGTAGTCGAGCAGCGCGTGCAGCGCGTCCGGGTCGACGTCGAGTCGCAGCGGTGTCGCGGCGGCGGCGGCCGGCAAAGAAGCTAGCATTGCGGGTGAAAGTGCGGCCAGTAAAGCTCGGTGCGCGGGAAGCTCGACGCCGCGCGCCAGGAGCGTCACGTCGTAGTGCTGGCGAGCTTTGCGTAACGCATTGAGGGCGTTCAGAGTACGGGCGGCAGCGTCGGGCTCCTCCAACGACAGCTCGGCCTCGAGCGCACTCTCCTCTTCGTCTGCGCTGTCGTCGGACCGCGACGCTCCAGAAGCACCACTACGCCCTGTGACAGATCATGTATTCATTTCTAAGAAAAAAATAGAGCAACGCAACTAGGGCATGATATATTTTAAAATCATCATCTCAATTTCCAGATGTATGCAAACCTTTCTTTATTTGAGTAAAAATAGTAATAATTTACCCAAACAAATTAATTGAGTTTTGCACTGACAGACAAAATTAGTTTTACATAACAAACAGTTCTCAGCATTGCAGTTATTTTAAGATGAAATATTATTATGTTGTTAGAACAATTCTAACTTTCGAAAAATTCATTAAATATTTAGCATTTCACTATAAAAACTAATGATGTAGATTAACTTACAATAACTATAATATCTTATTACCTAGAAGGGTACTTATAATAGAAAATATAGTGTTCCAATTACTTATTAATTGATAATTTAAATTTATCACAAGCAAATTAAAAAGAAACAACACTTTAGGTATTCACATTAACTACAACCTTCAACTAAAATTCTAGTTCTAGTAATCTATTTCAAGGTCTTTAAAATTTATATATGTACTAGAAAGTCATTATCTCTTATCAGTGGGTTTTTATTTATTAATACAATATACTACATTACCAAGTTATGTTGTTATAAACTTTATAAGTATAATTTCCTATGATAAATAATAACAGATGTAGTGCTTGCTTACCATCTCCATTTCTGTACTCGTCGCCGATCTCCATGATGAGTGGCAACTGGCAAGTGCTGAAAGACGACTAAGGCCAAGACACGCGAGTGTTTGCAGCTACTACACCGCTATAGTAATGATGAAACTGCCCACTGCTCAGATATTCTTTGACTACAGTAAACTGTATAATAAGCCTAAACCAGAAACCGCTAACCGGATTACACTGCTCAAGGCCGCTTACAGCAACGCAATAACGAACACTATGTCACATGGCTAGCACGCCACACCTAACATTATTGTTTACTAATTTAATCAACAATTCTACATACAACCTATCACTCTTTCTAACGACAGTAATTTTCATGTAACCATTAAAGTTCTTCGCAAGAGAGGTATTTTTAAAGTTCATATTTATTAAAAATTAACATGATGTATAAAGAAAAGAAACCATTAAAGTGTAGTGTTTAAAAACGAAATTACTCTAGTTTTAAAATAAAAATGGTGAATTTTGTTATTGGTTAGGTAGCAATGGATTGGGTTGTCAGGTGTCAACCAATGACAATGACGTGCACCGAACACAAACGGCAAAGATGTGGTCGTCTTGACAACTGAGAAATGATAGTATCATCAGTGCCGCCCACTACCGAGAGCAAAAGCGCAGGGCTTAGGTGTTTTCTTCATTATCCGCTCTTTAATGTATTTGAGATTTCAACCAGTACGATTTCATACCCCGAACTGCAATAACAGAGTTTTCTGTCCGTTCAAGATGTATGTCACAGCCAAGTAGCTTAATTAGCCGTTCAATTACCAGGCTAGCCTTTTAAAGAAACGGTGCCGTTAAAGGCCGTAGCGTTTTTTTCATTATTTAAATATTAATAAAAATCATACGAATATATTAAATATGCCGTTTGTGCCGTTTCCTTGATAAATCTGATATTTGCTAAGACCATATCTTTGGTATTCTTAGACAATTAAAAGTTAACCGTTTGAATCAAGTGCAACAAAAAGGAAGAAAACCGGGAGCGATGGAATTTATTTATATATTAATTTATAATTTATGTCACACCTTAATTATTTTATTTGGTTCGAAAGTGCATTTTGTTTTAAAGACGAATTACATATAATAATTTCTATTCATAAAATAATCGTTAAAGATACAAAACAAAGTAGATGTGGTTATATTTCTATAATAGGTTTATTACCATGAGTTGACCTAATTTCACCGTGTAATTAAACGTACACCTTTTTAATTTAATACCTAACATTGGGATCGTTTGCATAGATTCCTGGTCACTGTGGAATATCTGGAAACGAAAAAGCCGACCGTATTGCTAATGACGCGATGGAGAGTGGAGATATGGATATTTTTGGAAACTATACGCATGACTTGATGGCTCTTTCTGGGATTTATCTCCGGAATTCCTGGAATCAAGATCGTTCAAAAGGTCGCCATTATCGTGCTATTCAACCTTCTATACCCATTAAGCCCTGGTTTTGGAGACTGAGATTCGGTATAAGAGTTACAACAATACTGTATCGTATGCGTATGGGACACGTCTGCACCCCAGCTCACCTTGCTAAGTTTAATATTATTGACAACCCTACGTGCGAATGTGCATATGCTGAAGCTGATTTGAATCACATTATTTTTGTTTGTTCTCGGCGCGAACGATCGGCTCTTATCGACGGTCTCATTTCCCTTGAAATTCCTTTCCCTTCATCCATATACTGTTTACTTTCAACAATGGACCCACATGTATATAAACTTTTAGCAGCTTTTATCTTAAGTAATATTATAAAAATTTAGATCCTATGAATGTGTATATGTATATGTAAATATCTTTTCTTACACTCCTTTTATATCTATCTCTATAAGAATTGATCTTTTATTTTATAGATTATTTTCCTTTCCTTAATTCCGTTCCATCCGATAATTTTATTTTTTTACCCGTTTCCCTGTTTTGACCCTGGGCCATAATGCACAAACCGTGCGGGCTATATATATAAAAAAAAACATTGGGATGTTAGTATACCTAACGTCGAGACACGACTCAAAAAATCAAAATCAAAAATCATGGAAATATGAACGTCGAAAAAAAAGAAATATACATTAAATGAGTCTAATTTTACATTTACTGCCAGTTCTCAAATCAAGGGCGTAGAACGGAAGAGAAGAACTGGCAATAAACTCTTCGCCACTCTTTTTATTAACACTAATACATATTATACAACATTTATATATATTTATAGGGACGTTAGTGTTATGATTTTCAAGATAGCTGATAGTGTGATATAAATTGTTGGCCGTATTGTGTTGTTTAACGATTACAACAATTTTATTTGCGTTGATACGCCTTATTGCCATCGCAACTTTAATATACGAAAATATATGATTAAAATAATTATTGGTCTTTTATTTCCCGTGCAACTCTGACGTGCGACTCTCATCCTTGAGTTCGTAGGTTTGATAGTGCTTATTTACCATTCGCTCGAATGGTAAAGAAAAACATTGTGCGGAAACTGATATTTCATAGACTCAAAATTCAAAAAGTCGACGGCGTGGGTCAGGTACTGAAGGCTGATCACCTACTTGCCTATTAGATTGATAAATGATCATGAAACAGATTCAGAGCTTGAGGGTCAGACCTAAAGAGGTTGTAGCGCCACTGATTTACCTACTTTTATTTTTTAAATCTTTTGTAAGAGAACTGAAACTAGAGAACTGTCACTAAATAAATTCAAAGCCCTTGTTAAATGTAAATTAATTAATAAAGCCTTTTATAAATGTGACGATTACTTAAATGATCCTAATCCTTGGGATTGATTTGCTCCAGTTCAAAGAATTGGTATTAAAAACTTGGCGATTGAAAAAAGTGGCGGAACGTTTCTTGCCAGTTCTTCTTACCCGCTCTACGCCCTTGATTTGCGAACTGGTTGTAAATGTAAATTTTCAAGTAATTTAATTTGTTTTTCTTGACATAATAATTAATAAGTGTACATGTTCACCTATATGAATAAAGATATTTTGATTTGATTTTAAGTAGGCTTGAGATATGGCAAATAAGTCTTTACCTCCGCCGCTAGCATCAAAAAGATGCTCCACGCTCGAGCCGATGCCATGTACTCTTTTCCCGATGCAGCAAGCCCAACCCCCTCGTTTTCTTCCATTTTTACTTTTTAAACTGTTGTTTACTAAGAAATAATAGTCGTTATTTTTATTTAAATATAATTTTGAAGAAATTGGAATTGTGCTAATTCAATTTCTCGCCAAGAATCTCTATTCAATATGACGACCAAAGAAAATATAATTTCTTCGATACTAGTTGATCTGTGATTTAATTTTCGACTGTCAAATTTTAAAACATTGTGGGTTGTTTTGATTTTTTCTCAAAAGTTTGAATTTTGGTGTTTACTTATGTTCAAGATGTTATAAAAACATTCGTTATTAATAATTTTTTGTATTTATAAATTTTTACCTTAATACTATCGGAAATGATGTCAGAAATAAAAAAGGAAAACAAGAGTGTTGAGACACAAAAAAGCTTCACGGCGAATTTACCGCTTCATGTTGACGAGGGGGAAATGAAAATTAACAATCATCTTAAAGATCGATTAAGAAAATACATTAAGAAGTTAGACAGTAAGCCAACTTTAATACTGTAGAATTTTAAGAAAAATTTCCAACCTTCTAAATTCATTTGTAAAAAATAATCTTACAGAGTCAGGAACAAGCATAACCAAGGAAGAGAGTGACAAAATTGAAGTCGAGACCTTTAGGCAATTATACAAACCAAAATTTGATGGTATTGAAGAAACTTATAAAAAAGTTCCAAAATTTTACTTCAAACTTCCTCGATCTGACGATATGCTATCACAGAAGTTAAGAGAGGAGACCCGAGCTCAGTTTCTTCAGAAGAAAAGTAAAGAGTTACTGGACAATGGGGAATTGAAACATTTATGGAGTTTGCTTGAGAAATCGAATGGTAGTTACAGTATGTCAAATAGTGATGAGCTAACAATTGATTATTTACAGTATAGGAAAATAAGGGATGAAGCGGGGCCTAAATATAGGTACAGTGCACTATTAATTATTAAAAGTTTTCTCATAACAAAATTAGGGTCACAATAATTAGAGGTAAATACTGTATTTAACCAGCAATATAAGGATTTAGAGTATGCATTTTAATTGGGTTTGGTTGGTTTAAAAACTATTATTATCTTAGCCCGAAATAAATTTAACTATTGACATCATGCATATGAGCTTTCTATTAAATTTTTTCTTTTGTTTATAAATAGGGATCGCTAGCAGGTGTAGATTGTTGTTGACCATAACTTATAAGTTGGAGTTATGGATTATCTATATGTAATCATGTTCTTAATTGCTCACAAATTTTCAAACTGTAAACAAAGCTAGTTAAAGAAATGTACCCTTGTTCTTTAATTTTTCTTCTTTATCTCCTGAGATGAAAAAGATGAAATGAATGAACCTGAGCCTCCGCCGAGCAATAAATAAGCTTTAGTAGCATCTAAATTATTGGAAAAATACTTCCTTTATCACCAAGATGCCTCAATATCTCAAGATTTGAATAAAATTAGTAAAAAAATAACAAAATGTGTGCAGCAAAAGAAGTCTGACAAAAATAACAGACTTAATGCAATGGCATTCCAATAAGTTTCTTTTTTATGTACATCACTAAAGTTTATTTCAACACTAGTCTGAAATTATATTTCCATTTCTATTTCTTATTTTTCTTCTCTCCATTTAAAGATACCTCTATAACACCATAAAACGCACAGTCCCTTGACTGTTGGTGTATAGAGTTAACACGGTAGTTAATTAGGTTTATAGCAAAACAATTTGGGAAGTTTAGAAGTATTTAAATTTTACATATATTTTTTTTAATTGCTACCAAAAAAAAATTTAAGCAAACAATTATACATTCCCAGGCCCTACTTCACAGCTGAGGTATTTGGCCGTCTCCAAGCAGCAGAAGGTGGTATAGGAAGGGTTAGAGGTGTGTCTCTGTTTAACTATGTTATGAGACGTGTTTGGTTACAGCAGACTAGAATAGGACTATCGTTGTATGATGTCACTGGACAGGGATATCTCACTGAACATGTTAGTTTTCTTTCATTATAATTTTATATATTGTATGAAAATTATCTAGTTAGTAACATTTAAGTTAAAAATATTCATTATTTTTGTTTTAGTCTATTACCCAAAAAAGGGTGACCATAAGTTTTAGTACAACTAAAAAAAATAATACTATTTATTTAACTATGTTCTCTTTTTAATATTGCTTATAGACATAACTATAAAAATATGTATGTTATAACTTTCTTCACATTTGTAGGACCTAGAGAGCTATATAGCAGAGTTAGTCCCATCTCTAGCAGCACTAGATGGTCTAGACTCATCATTCACATCATTCTATGTGTGCACAGCGGCTAGAAAGTTTCTCTTCTTTTTGGATCCACTGCGAGTTGGAAGAGTAAGGATACGAGATGTGCTTTCTTGCTCTTTTCTTGATGATTTACTAGAGGTGAGTTAAAGTAATGATGTAAAGTGTTTTGAATTTCATTTTGTAGATTTTGAAGCTGGTATTGATTCAAAATTAATTTAGGTTTAATTGCCAATAACTACCTACTTCAGTCAATATCAAGTAAAAATGCATTTTTTAAATTAAGTAATGTAAAATTATTGAAATACATGTCAAGGTCATTCTATTAAAAATGGCCACCTTTGGCCACACACATAAAAATGTGTGTGGCCACGAATTTATGGATTTACCCACTGACTCCAAGCGAAATTTCGCCACTGATCCAAAGATTTTGGAGTGTCGTTTAGAGCAGGCGATGTTCTCTAAAACAGACCATATTGAAGTCTAAGGGTTGAGATCTGGCCTAGATGTCGCTTCAGCTCTGTCAAGTCCGCAACGCTGGTTTCAAGCCAGGCTTGGGTAGTTTCGTGCCTTGTGACCAGATGCAGAATTCTACTGGAAAGTCCACGGTATATTTTTAAAAAGTGTATCACAGAGGTTTCGCAAAAATGTACGTCACAAAATGTTTCTGACCACTTGAGGACTGTGGATTATAATTTTCCTTGTTGTAGTGCTCTTCAATCGTGAAAATTTTTTTATCGGTAAAGAGGATGCTGATAATAGAGCAGTGTTGGCCTAGTGGCTTCAGCGTGCTACTCCCATACCTGAGGTCGTAGGTGCACCAATGGACTTTCTTTTTATGTGTGCATTTAACATTTGCTCGAACGGTAAAGGAAAACATCGCGAGGAAACCGACATGTCTTAGACCCAAAAAATTGACGTGTGTCAGGCACTGGAGGCTGATCACCTACTTGCCTATTAGATTTAAAAAAAAAAGGATCATGAAACAGATTCAGAAATCTGAGGCCAGGACCTAAAGAGGTTGTAGCGCCACTGATTCATTAATTCAAAGAGGATACCTACGTATCACGGCAGAAGGCGTTTAAATCGATCTACTCTCTTAAATTTAAAACTAATTTAGAGCACTTTCGGTATATCGACGATTAGCACCAAGCTTCAGGTCTCGTTTTATATTACGCGTCGTAGTTTTTTGCTTATTAATGGGGCTTCGACAAATTCTGGCTTAAACAGCATTAACAGCTTTTGTAGTTCTAACAGCATGCGGCCGTTGCGATTTGTTTGGTGTTGTGTGTCGACGTGTTGTTGTATCTGATAGGACGTCTTCCAAATTCAAAATAATTAAAAAGTTAAAAGAGAAAAGTTTTTATTTTACGTTATTTATGGCCAGGCTAGTTATAGAAAAGTAAACTTAAACGTAGGTGAGGTTTTAATGCTATTATTAAACTTAGCTATACTATTCTTATAATCAATAACAAAATAAAATATATATAAATAATCCCATTTTCTTTTTGATTAATTCCTAATCGTCATTTTTTTTATGAATATTTATTATTACAAAACTTCATAATGAATTTAAAATTTTACTTAGCTTTAAAAAAAATAAAGGATCAACTTTAATTTTCATTTCTTTATTTTCTTTTATTTTATTAAATAATTTTTTAGGACTTTTTCCTTATATTTTTACAATTTTTTTTGGAGACGGATAAACCGCTCAAACAAATCATTGCCTAACATGAACCTTGGTCTAACAAACAATTTCCTTTAACCACTAAGGTTAAAACAATTCTGTAATATTTTAGTTAAGAGAAGAAGACCTACCAATGGAGCTCCAAGAACAAAATTGGTTCAGCGCAGCATCAGCCCTCCGTGTGTATGGACAATATCTCAATCTTGATAGGGATCATAACGGGATGTTGAGTATTAATGAACTAGCAGGGTAAGTTTAAATTATGTTATTATGTTACAATATGTAATATCGATCTTTAATTAACTGTCTAGAGATTCAATTAAAGATCTCTCTGATTTAACTTCTTTACTGGCGATATATGTACCAAGTTGCCTATCAAAATTTGGCCATTAATATTAGCTAGTATATAAATATGTATCATCTTTTCTGTTGACGTTCATGTACTTAATTATCTATAATAAAGTTTCTTTGAGGTTTGAGTTTAGTTTTTTCTCAGTGGTTGCTTGGAAGAGATCGCTCGAAAGCGATAAGGCCGCCAGTCTCCCTATTCATTTAATTATGTATGTCAATTGTAAGCAAAGAATTGTTAATAAATAAAATGTTTTAGATATGGTTCAGGGACCTTGACGCGAGCGTTCCTTCAAAGAGTTTTCCAGCAATGCCTTACCTATGATGGGGAGATAGACTACAAAACTTATCTAGACCTAGTACTGGCTCTGGAGAACAGACGCCAGCCAGCATCCCTAGCATACCTGTTTAGAGTTCTGGACATCAATTCTCAGGGATATCTCGATGCGTTTACCTTGAATTATTTCTTTAAGGTACGTTGTTGTTGAAATACATATATGTTTATTGTTATTAATTTAAAATTATCGTACAATAATGAACGGTGGAGGAAGACGTCGTGAGGAAACCGGATTGCCTCAGTCGACGTGTGTCAGGCACAGGAGGCTGATCACCTACTTGCCTATTAGATTGACATGAAACAGATACAGAAATCTAATGCCAGACCTAAAAAGCGCCACTGATGTATTTTGTTTGAATTTATCAATTCATAAAAATAAGTGGACGAAGAAAGTGACGGAATGGCTTCCGCGCTATGACAAAAGAAAGCGAAGAAGAGAAATAAAAACATGGGAAGATTATGTGCAGAAGCTCTTTGAGGAGGCCTATTACCAAGGACAAGAAAGCCGCGTCATATTATTAGTGTTTATTTTTTTATTGTTAATTTATTAGAACTTTTTTATGAAGTAGTATGACAGAAATAAAAGCTTTTATTATAATAACTTACTGGATGAACCTGGTAAACTTCGTGTTACCTACATTATAAGTACTAAATTAAAAAACAACTTTTAGATACATTTGTCGCGCTCCTAAACAACACTGCTATGGTTACATTTATAAAAACCACAGCGTTTTTCTATTGTAACATTTTGTGATATATTATATTATTTTGTAAAATAAAGAAAAAAAATGTTGTGTTAAAACTTATCACAAAATTTATAACAGACCAAAGAGGTCGACTATGATTTAGTATTTTTTATTTATTCATTATTTATATTTCCCACTGTTTAAGCCTACCCTGAGCTTTCACAAATTTTTCAAGATCAAAATTCAAATCCAGCCATTTTTAAAGAAACTTTGAATTCCAGAAAAACGAAATATTTTGGTAACCAAAGGTTTCTAAAAATGAAATCGATGAGTTTAAATCACCTTCCTTTTGTCTATTTTCAGGCGATTCAAGAGCAAATGATAGCCCACGGCGCGGAACCAGTAAATTTCGATGACGTGAAAGACGAAATATTTGACATGATCAGACCAGAGCATCCATCCAGAATAACTCTGCAAGATTTAATTAAAAGTGGTCAGGGGCACACGGCCGTCTCCATACTTCTAGAACTTCACGGATTCTGGGCTTACGAGAACCGGGAATCTGTAGCGGCTGCAGGTGACCACTCCTGACAGGGTCCGATTGAGCCAAACGTGATGGAGATTTTGAAAAAAAAGTTAGGAAATTTTATGTCTACTGCAGAAATTGATGAATAATATTTAACCAATCAGAATTAAAATTCATCTTATTTAGTCGCACTCTTCATTTCTGAATGTCGTGTTAGGGGCCGCACTACTTCCTCAACCTCTGTCTTTGCCAAGGTTCTGGGCCTGGGTGATGGTAATACCCGAATGGCTCTTACTTGATCCAGAAAGTTCCACGGTCCAGAAAGTACGGAATCGGCCACGAGGTCTGATGCCCTCCACTCTGCTAGCCATGATGAGGTCTTCTAGGCTTTCTGGACCTCTGAGTTACCCAGGTTGCGTTGGTACCAAAGTGTCGAACCACATTTCTAGAGCATCGATTTTTCTCCCTTTAGAGGTCTGTCTTTTCCAGGACTCAGTGCTGTAAAAAAAAAAAGGCGAAAGAGTAAATGGGATTTGAAATAAATGTTGATATAAAATGTGGTTTTGTTTTATTTTTACATAATTACTTTTTCATTTTATAGATGTCATCAATAATTATCAATGACGAGATCTCGTTGGCTTAGATTTTTTGTGATCAGTTTTCCGAGAACATACAGAAATTTTATAGCAAACACTGTTATTGAAGGAAGACTTATTATATTATAATTACAGTACCTGGATGACCAAAACTTGCTCAGTATTTTTTTTTATAAATTGTGTTTTTTGGAAATTATATTTAAGTACGAATTACATACTTATAAAATGATGAAATATGAATAATATTTTTCGATCTTACAAAAAAAGTTTATGTTTAAGTTGAAACACGAATAAAATAACATTTCATTCTAGAAATGATTCCTAGCTAGATCGATTTATCGCCCCCGAAACCCCACGTATACTAAATTTCATGAAAATCGTTGGAGCCGATTCCGGAATTCCGGAGATATGTTTCACACACAAACTGTAAAATAATACGCTAAAAGACAAACGAGCCTACGGGACACCCAAAAAGGGCAGTCATCGCAGGTCATGGACCTCCTTTGTTAGTGGATACGTTGCTGTCCTTTGAGGGAGTCCTCTCTAACTTGAAAAGAGCTCGTCTCACTCGGGTAAGACCCCAACGGGAGTTGATTCCACAGTTCAAATTCCTTATGACGGACTGTGAAAGACTACCATCCATCCATGATGATGTTGAAATTTTGCCTTAATACAGCTCGTACGGCTTTAAAACTGTTTGTGAAGACGAGTTGGAAAAAGCTTCGAGAAAAGCGCCAGTATCCAATCTTAAGCCTAGAAATTGAGGCCAAGGACCTCCCTCTTCCTGGCTTAGGAATCATAACTTTCGCAACTTTCCATAGACATATTGGGAACATATTGAAGTGGAAATGAGAATTTTACGATAAACATGCTAAAGTACTCGTTACTGTGTTTACTTGTTTACTAGTTAGTTAGTAGTTGTTACTGGAAGAGATCGCTCGAAAGCGATACGGCCAATTTTTATATTGTAATGTAACGAAGTGTTCATAAATAAAATAAATAAATCATAACCTGGCGCCTTTTTTATGTTTGACTTTTAATTTTACTGAAAACTTTTTTTGTTTGACTAGAGAAGTGTCTAGCTGACGATATTTTCTTGAAGTCAAGTGAATCTTCATCGATTGGAAATATAATATTTTCTATATGTTCAACTTATTGTATGTTACTTGCAGCCCAATTACCATCAGACTCTCGTAAGGGAGGAGTGTTGTAGGTTTTTGATATTTCTTATCACTTTACAGATGAAGTAGTTGGTTTACAGTCATAAGTTAATTGTTTAGGAATGGCTTTATTGTTTATTGATGTAATTATCTTTGTTTCTTAATTTCTCTCTTGGGTTGTTTTTGTGAGGTTGTTCTGTTGTTTTTTGTCTTTAGGCCATCTTGTGGAGGGCCACCTTTGTCTTTG
This sequence comes from Pieris mannii, assembly GCA_028984075.1. Taxonomy (NCBI): domain Eukaryota; kingdom Metazoa; phylum Arthropoda; class Insecta; order Lepidoptera; family Pieridae; genus Pieris; species Pieris mannii. Next base: position 9,605,157 of record CM054795.1, on the reverse strand, counting down.
AGCTCGTTTCGTCTTTATCAGATCTAATCTCTTCTGTAAAGCAGTTCTATTATACCTCTTTTTTTAATTTTAAAGAAAACTCCAAGCAGTTTGTTTTTTAAAATTTTATAATTTTCATTCTCATTTAATTTATTTTTCCAAGAGCGCATCGTGTAATCAGAGCTCACAGGAACAGGAACAGGAACTTCTTCTTTAACGGCGTGAGATCAACATTAAATATATGAGGCTGTACTGGGTACTGGGTAGAAACTCAAATTGTTCCTTGACAACAAAATCCTTATCTTATACACTTTTAATTCTAATTTTACATCACGATTTAAAGGTAGTCACTACCATATTCACAAAATTAATTTTAAAGCTATCCCTGTCCGTATGCTGGTTCATCAGGGTTGGTTTCAATTTTCGCTTTATCGGGTCTTCGCCAATTTTTATGCTGAATATCGATGCCAAGTATATCATGTATACAAGAATATCATGTATACAAGTATATCATGAGCAGTTGAAATTTTTGGTTCAAAGTGTTTCGTTTTCCTCGCAATATTGTAGTAGTAGGTACACTTAGTAGAATACGCATAGAGATGCAATGTCTCTTCGTAGAGAGTAACAACCAACCCGATCAGTATACATTAGAGATAGACAAGTTGTCAAGCCCTTCTCTGAATTTGATCAAAACGATGAATCTGGGAGTACCAGCCCAGAGATGTGAGTGGTATTCGATACTTCCACTTGAGCCTAGTTATATACGCTTTGTTTTAGTTAATACCGCTTAGCGCTATCCAAAACACTGAAGTTTTTAGATTTTTCTTCCAGACGAGTGCGGAATTAGATTTCTTTAGGCGAATAGATGCTTTGTGCCTGACACACGCCGTCAAGTTCTGTTTGTATTGTGTTTGTTGATGGTTTCCATCTTCAAACAAATAAACAAAATATCTTTATTCATATAGGTAAACACGTCAAAAAATTAAATTAATTGTAAATTTACATTTACTACCAGTTCGCAAGAGTTCAGCGTGGGTTCTGGTAACACACTTATGTAAATGGAACAATTTCAATTCATGGCACACTTACTTTTATCTATTAAGCACAATCTTACTTTTCATAAAATTTGAAATTTTTGAATCGCAATTGAAAAAGTACACACGTATTTATGACAGAAACGAAATTAAATAATAAAAACGTAATGACGTCATAAAATTTAAAAACGGTCTAAACCATAAGTAAACTATACACTTCCTTATGTTCACACAATAAAGTTATTAGTTGTTTGCATTAGGTTTAATTTTATTTTTGTTTGTATACCGCGCTTGAAATTAGTCTAGTAGTTATCTTATAGCGGGATGATTAAGGGCCTCTAGAGCGGATAGTTTTAAAACTTAAAACTTATTGAAGAGTCACGTAAGATCTACGGTAGACATGTCGCAATCAACTACCTTAATTAACCGATTAATTAAACGCCTAGCCTTTTAACTAAACGGCACCGTTTAACTAGCGGCGCGGCCTGAAAGATATTCAGCCGTAGCGTTTGTAACAACATTTAATAAACTGGCTGGCTAATGCTTAGGCAATTTGTACGATAGTCATTATTTGGCAGAAGTAAAAGAATTAAACATATGACATACATGTATTTGTATTTAAAATGAAATTGCTCAAGCAAATTTACATTATTATTGACGCCACACTCTTCCATTGTACTTGTTGTTTTTCGTGAAACTTGGAAAACAACGTCATAGTTCTGGTTAACCTACCGACGCCATATTGACGAGTTTCGTTTGAGTTTAAGTGCAGAAAGTAGAATTAAATTAAAATGAACAGTCAAGGGCAAGTAATGAAACGTCATCGATCCAAGTCAATTTCCTAGGCTCACTAATTTTATATAAATCGGAAGGGGGGGGGGATCTGGATGAAAAGGCGCGTCAAGTTGGTTTTAGGACTAGCTGGTAAAAATGGAGTCCGTTTATTCGCTGACCTTTTTAACTTACATGCTATTCCTATTAAACAGTAGTATTCTTAAATCTAATTTACATAGCGAAAATAATAATTTATTATCAACCACTTTAGTCAGGTTGTCTGTCGACATTTCCCGTTCCTCGGATACCAAATGGTAAAATGGAGTCTCAGAATGATATGAATAGGCCCAATCAAACAGATAATCTTCAATAATAATAATAATTACCACAATAAACACCCTGAGATGATGTGCAAAGTCTCAATGTGAAAGGCATAGCCTACGTACGTTTGCAGTGACTGTTAACACTATTAATTGAGATGCATGCATGATGGTGAGGCACAAAAAAATAGTAACAGGGTGGGATTTGCAGTTGGCCCACTATCTACATAAAGTCTTGGGAAGGGTAGTGGGCAAACCTAGTGTTGTCCTAGAACTCGGTTCCTTAGTACCTACCTGCGTGACGGCGAAGGCCTTCTGTCTCCGACACTATCGACATCTTTATATGTTCGCAAAATGATTTCATAGTAGCAAATTGCTGTATATGTTTGATGATCATGTTTTATGATGATATATATATATCATGCTATTATATTTAAGCATGCTATTATATATTATATATATAAGCATATAAGCAAATCATCAAACAATATTGTTTGATGTTTTGCTTTTTTAAAAGAATACTGGCTTTTTTCTCGGCCTACACCCTATGTCTTTCATCGTCGATGAGTAGGGATGCCTACAGGTTCAAATTTAATGACGTGGAATAAGTGATACCTGTCTATCTTATGTTCCATAATATACGTATTTTATTTTATTGTAGGTATATATTATATTATGCACTGTATAATGTATGGGAATAAATGAATCTTAAATTATTGTATGTTACATTCCATACGTCATACTAAGTTAATGCTTATATTATTTCGTGACGTAGATTTTTTATTGTAAACTTAGCAAACAAAGCATAATCTTATGATCTCAATTAATATAACATTAAAGCTTATCTCACATCGAAATTCCAAATTGTCTTTTATTTTTCATTCAGTCGTTTTAATGAGTAGTAGTCGTTGTAGTGTAATAAAACAAAAATGGGGGTGATAAATCAGGTCCTGTCTTGTGTTATTGGTAAGGAATACCTAATCGGAAATATTTTTTTAATTGGTAGCCTCATCTGTGTCATCGGTAGCCGCAATCATTGGCTGCCATAAGGTGTCCAATACCTACGTGTAAAAAACGCTGAGCTAACATTATATATTTTATAATAACTTCGGGCACAAGTCACGCCCAACAGTTATTTATTTGAACGCGCACGATTCACCTTGTAGCTTTATACGAGTAGTTTACAGTTTTCCGCACAAACTCGTCACTTATGTTGTTTAATCAAATTTTTTTATTTGGACCACATTAGGACAAAAGCATGTTACAAACAAATTTACGTTCATACAAAAATACATAAAAAGGGTTGCCGTCCCTTTAACACGCGGACCAGTGAAATCGAGGAGATAGACACTATATAAATATATTTTGATACTTACATTCATTTTCAGTGAGTTTCCTCTGTTTATCCGCCGGTTTAGTCTTTTGTTGGCCATCGTCTATGATTAAAGTTTTCGCTTCAGAAAATACAACATTAAACAGAGTTATGACAGAGACAGAAATATCTCTACTTGGAGGCTTACCGCCCATCGGGGCACTTTGTTCAATTCCCTTAACAGGAAAGCTTTTTGACACCTTTGGGCGGAAATATACTCTCATAGGAATATCATTGAGTCAAGTGGTAAGTACAAATGAGTAGTCCTTGTAAGGATAAGCTTACATTTTCTTAATATTTGAATAAATTGTTGAGATAATAATTTAATTATTATATGTAATTTACAATACCCTTACAGATTGGTTGGGCCATAATATGTTCATTTAAATACGTAGTAACAGTCCTTATTGGTTTATTTATCGCTGGCTTATCAGCCTGCATGTACCTTGCAGTACCAGTGTTCATTGGAGAGTTTAGCCAGGAGAGCATTCGAGGTAACCAAATAATAAAATATTTTTAGTTCAACCATGTTTCGTCACATTTATTGCTTTGTTATTGAAAACACTATATACTTATATAAATCAAATGGCAAACGAGCCAAGCCTCATCTGAAGTTAATAAAAAGCACTCACCCATACAGAAGATTAGCCCACCCTTTTTTGTTTTAAATCATTAAAATAACTAAGAATAACTAAACATAATTATATAAATTCGAAATGCAGGTTCATTAACCTCTGGAGCGTTGGTACTCTTTCCCGTGGGGTCGATGGTGAGCTATCTCCTCGGAACCTTGGACTACCACACGATGAACTACACCTGTCTCACCATCAGCACTGTGGGAACTCTGATGATGTTTTATTTGCGAGAATCACCTTTATATCTTATGAAAAAGGGTTTGGAGAAGGTGGGATTTATACTACACTGTATGTTCAACAAAATTTAATGACAATTTGTCTTAACTAAAAAAAATACTTCAATCGAAACGTTAAATTATTTTACAGACTAACAATAATTGTACCTATACTATTAAATACATATGTATATTTAACAGGAAGCCGCCGTTGTAATAGCATATTATAGAAGTACAACAGTTAACAGTAAGGAGGTTCAAGAGGAAATTGAAAACATCAAACGTGCTCTCAACCCCGACTTAGACGGTAAGCCTGCTCAACTTATTTCTGGTATATAAGATACAGTTCGCCTGAAAGGAAATTATAAATAAAATAAAAAAGAGAATTTGTTGGTTGGCCATTTAAAACTTTGTGTGCAGCTTCCATGTACAGTTAACGATGAACGAATACTTGAAACCTATATTTACCTAACGTAGGTAGGTAGGTATTAAAGTACCATACGTGTATTCGGTGTACAGCTTACTAGCCAGTGGACTGTGAAATGTGTGTTTAAAATTTATATGTATTGAATGTCAGGAGTAACTGTATAGTACATTACATAATGTATGTTTTTTTTTATTTATTTTTTTATTGATAAAGTTTGCCAACGCTCAACACTGATACATTGGTAAAAACAAACACAAAATACAATTTTGAATGAGTTAAGCAATTAGAGGCAAACATGCCATTCATTTAGAGCACATACAAATATCAATCGAAACAATTTTTAAAAAAACAAACATTACAAAAAAGAAACAATAACAAAAAACTAAACTAAAATCGATTTTAAAGTGTGAATGTTTGAGCAAGTGGCACTAGATGACTAAATATATGAGAGGAGTTAGAGATATATAAGAACCAAACACCCCTACGGATCCTTAAGCCCTACAGAAGTACCCTAACACATAAATAGGGATAATATAAATATATAAATAAGTACGGGATGCCTGTACCAAGAAACCGAAGGTAACAGCCGGAGATCTACGGTTAGGATCAAAAGTTCGAGGTGGTGGGATTATCTCAAAGCTACCGGGCAAGCTCACCACGATAATTAAGAGCTTGAAGGAGTCTTCGCCGCTTTGAGAGTAAGCGAGAAATGAATAAGAATATTCAAATCTAATTTATTATTCAAAAACATTATTTTAAATACTAATTACACCTATTTACACATACATAATGATATTCTAGTGAGCTGTTGGTGTATCGCGCACGTTCAAATCCGTTTCGCCGTCATTAAAAATAGAATATAAAAGAATTATAAAAGATATTATAGTAACTAAAGCAACGAATAATTTTGTAGATTCGACACCTGAAACAGAAAAATTGCAACCCGATCCCACCAAGCAGCGAGAAAAACTTAGCACTTGGCAATTTTTGAGTAAGTAAATGCAATCTCTATATTTTTAAATATTCTAATAAATGTATATTTAAACGGAATAATATCATAAAATAATAATACATTTTTAAATAATCTGCGTATATATTAAGGCCAGTGACATATACACAATAATATTAAACCAGTTAAATTGCACGTAAAACGTTTCAAACCAATTGAAACATTCGCTCTCCATAGATATCCGATAAAAGAAACATGTTCTTGACGAGAACTCTCATTCGATATGTATATGTGATTCGAATTAAATGAAGATGTTTGATTAGCATAATTTATATATTTAACTCGTTCCGGTTTAAATATTGCCAAAATGAAATTGTAATAGTTACACCGGAACGAGTTGAACACAAGAATTGTTAAAAAAAATCTTCGATTAAGATTCAATCATTTGAAGTCTTAAAAAGTAATATGTACGTAACATCAAGTTACATATCGAACATTATTTTCACTTTTCCAGAGAAGTCCCGATCTACCCGTCGCGCTCTCTTTGTATCCCTTATTCTCTACACCGCGACAGTATTCCAGGGTCAAATAGTGGTTCAAGTGTATGCAGAACCTTTATTCAGTGCAGCGGTTCCCAGTATGTCTGCTACTCTTTGCAGTGTGTTGTTCGCAGCGGTTACAATTTTTGGAGCTTTGATTGTAGTTTATCTAGTGGATAGATTGGGTAGGCGGGTAAGTCAACAATTAATTTTTTCGCCATATTATATATAATTTATATTATTAGTTAATATTCAGCTCCGTTAATCTAAATAGATATAATAGATAGATAATAGAGAAACAGAAAACAGCGTCGAAAGCTTATGGGTAGATCAAGAATAACACTATTACACCTTTGCCTTTCATCTAAATTTAAATAATAATAAATCAGTGGCACTACAACCTCTTCAGGTCTTGGCCTTAGTTTTCTGAATCTGTTTCATAATCAATTTTTAAATGTAATAGGCAAGTAGGTGATCAGCCTCCAGTGCCTGACACACGTCGTCGACTTTTTGGGTCTAAGACATGTCGGTTTCCTTCACCGTTCGAGCAAATGTTAAATGCGCACATAGAAAGAAAGTCCATTAATCCAGCAGTAGCATCTTCTGTAGATCTATTGTCTGTTGATGTATTGTATAGTGTAATCTTAGTGAGGTTTCGAGGAAGAGAAATGGGACGGTAGTTTCTATTTTATTGCCCGATTCAGGAAGATATCTTGTCAATACTAAGATCGCAGATATAGGAAATTGGTGCAGCAATGTTTCTTTTATGAAATGGCGCACCTGGCGCTGAATTGGGCATAAAAGAACTAATACTACTTTAATTTCTTACAAATCATAAAGATTAAAGAAGGACTAGAAAAGCCATATTATTAATCAAAAATAAACGTTTACAATATCGAGTGAATTTTCAGTGGATTTTTCTTTCATGTTAATAAATTAAGTTGCTTTTATTTTGACCAGATTTCCATAGTTTTCATGTTAATACAAACAAATAGTATACAAACATTTAGCGAGGATAACCACAACATACATTTCAAAACTTAATTTTGACAATTTATTTCTAGCCGCTGATGATTTACTCGTCCATAATGGCATCGATATTCGCAGCAACTCTCGGTACGCAAATCCAATTCAGTTGGGCTCCGAATTGGATGACAGCAGTTTTCATATATCTCTTCTGTTTCGTATACGCACTGAGTGCTGGGACTGTACCCTTTACCGTCAGTGCGGAGATATTTTTGCCAGAGGTAAGCTTCAACCCCTCATTGTGTCTTTCGTAAATTATTTTCAATAAGGATCAGAAGTGAATGATTTTATTCCGGTGCCTTGCGATCTACCTAATTGATATATTAATCATGAAAACTTGTTTGACTTAGCTACTCAAGTGTACTGAAATACGGTTTCATAAACATACATATATGTCGCCTATCACATACGTGTAGTCGGTCCCAAAATTCTGTATATAAATAAAGATAAAAACTAAAGTACTGAATAGAAAGAATAAAATTGATTAAAAAAAATTAACAAAGGATTAACATCGGGACTGAAGGAAGGCCAATCACAGACACTTTTCAATAAAAATGAACCTCTGTTGGCCCGTAATAAGACATTCCATTACTGATGATGGATGATCCGCAATCTTCTATTTTTCATTCTGTTTATTGTACTCCTCTTCAATATCGATAATTATTTATTCTGTAAAGAGGATATCATGGTGTCGGTTTTTCGCGTACCGCTTCAACACGCGGGATTTCGCGATCTCTTAATCCTTATTGCTTTAAGATGATTGAAGTTATGTATTATTGTAAACTTATAATTATTTAAACATAATTTTAAATTTATCCGAAGTTTCTTTCAATAATACATGACTTCAATCCGTTAAAAAAGTGTTTTCTATAAATGTGTAAAAGTTATGTAAATAAAAGACAATACTAATATTTTATTCATGTTTGAAATTTAAAAATAATGTGCCAGTGACAGAATTTTAAAAGCTGCTTTATTGAATAAATAGATCATTTAATGTCATGGTCTGTGTATCCGATCTGCTTTAAAGTATTCTAGTTTTGTTGTCTTTTAATTTCAGATAAAGAATTTTGCTACTATAGTCTCATTCGAATATTCTTACCTTGGATGTTTCTGTATTCTATTTATTTTTCATCCTCTTGTCGCTGCACTGGGTAAGTTTTGGTTAAAAAAATGGCAAAAGTGAAACTTCTTTGTAAATTAACTATTAAAAAGGGAAAAGGCCCAGCAGAGGATCATGTACCACGTATATGATCACTCCATGTAAATAGATAAACAAATGTATATCTATATTCACACTGTATGTGTTCTATTGATAATATAAATAAATGAAAAATCTGCGTTTACTGCACAAGACGTAATTCCATCTAAAGTTCTAATATGTAACTACTAACCAATAGCGTATATTTTATTCGATCTTTCTTGCTTCTCTGACTCTCGCTCTCTCCCTATCTTTCTTACTATAGATGTTACCTATATCTTTTTCCTATCGCTCCATGGCACACACAGTGTGTAATGCCATCACACTCTTTCATCGATCTTACTCAATTAGTACTCTCTCTCTCTCCATGGCCCTTTGCTTCAAGCTACGTTCGGCCGTTCTCACTCTCTCTCAATCGCTCTCTCCTTTTTTTGCGACAAAACGCTGACACTTCTTTGTGGTGCTTATATTATTATTGTGTTTTATCCGTAAATAATTGACCCTCATGCGCCTAAAGAAGTTCCACTGCAAAAACCCATGCTAGAGTTTACAATGTTTATTATTAATGTTTTTTTTCTATTATATTTTTACTTTTAAATGTCTTTGGCATACGCCTGTACAAGTAAAAAACTAATTAGGTAAACTAAATTCATGAATTTGCGTTTATGTTCGTTACAGAAGTTAAAGTAATATTTCTCAGTCTTAATGTACAAATGTCAATTATTTTAAGGGATTTATTATTTTAATATTGTATGTTTTAAAAAGAAGAACTCTGTTTTTAGGATTGGCCACATTATTTTTCATGTTTGCTGGAGTATGTTTAATGACTGCAATCTTTTGTTATTTCTTCATGCCAGAGACGAAAGGATTAACAGTGGATGTGATACAACACAAATTTTATTCGCCAAGATCTCAAAATAAAGTTTAAGTATTAAATTAAGTTTTTTTAATAAATACCAAAATATATTGTGACTTTTTTTTAATAGTGACAATTGACAATTTAATACGTCTGACACTTCGAGCAAAGAAAAAAGAAGTACTGTTAATTGTTATATCAACAAAACCAAATAAAAATGTGTTCTAAGGTCGATTTCATAAAATTTAATTGTGTGACCTAGTCTTTATAGATCAAAAGGCATAAATGTATACCGACCTATCCGTAGAACAGAGTCTAATGTGATCATGGAGCAAAAATGAGTTTAATAGCTAAACGAGATAAGGAATACGAACTCTACAGACGTATGTTTTTAGAATTTTCGTATCTTGTTTAGTTTCGGAGATATAGAATCGAATAACGTACTATCTGACATTAATTCCGTATAAAAACGCACGAAGTGATCAAGCGACGGCACGCGGAAAGCGACGGCTGCACCGACGCCCCGTCCGCTTGTCACTCCGGCCGCTGTTCGGTGGAGAGAGGGTGTATTTGTGTTATGCGCTCAGGATTTTTTCTGGTTTGATGTACAAAATAAATTAACTGCTTTGCATGTAAAAACATATTTTTAAAGATGTCACGTTCAAATAAATTATTAGATATGCTACAAAAAACTGATGCAGAAAGGCCGGAACTTAGTGCACCATTTTCAAATTTTCCTGCTGATTATACGAAAAAAAAGTGTAAATACTGGTATATTGACGATTTCAGCTGTATTATTTCGCGATACACACTAATAAATTCTTATATTAACAAACATCATATCTGTATTGCTTTAATATTGCATTTTTGACTCAGTAAAGAGTTGTAGGTGATTCATTTTAATATAGGACGTTTCTTGCCGGAGAGGTATAGAAAAGCATCTGAAGTGAGAAAATCATGCGAAAAAGCAATTGGCATAATGCTAAGTCACAGAGTATTCATTCTTTCTGTAATAATAAATAGTAAAAAGTAGAAGTCTTATGAAACATAAGGATGATTTTATACGAACATTTTTGGTATTTAAAGCGTGTCATATGAATATAGGACCTTTTTCTACGTAATCTGTAATAAGATTTCTTGGTTTGATATTAAGGTAGGACGTTGTTACTGGGATAATGACAACAGTTAGGACGTTGTTCATTTAAAAATATCGTTAAATAACAATATTATAACGATTTTTTATTTAAGGTATGTTAACTTCATTTCTTAATAATGTTTTATGAATAGCTATAATAATACTATACAGTATTTTTTATACTACAGCTCTGAACGCTGATGACAACGACATTAGACAACAAAGCTCACCTTTGCCCTCCGGTGAAAAAAAAATCAGTCAAGAACTAGATGCATGAAGATATTACCTGACCGAAGAAATTACTTGTGATAGCTTCATACCAAATGTGTCTGATTCGTCTGCCAAAGGTGTTTACAGAAATCAACCTAGCACATTTTCTATGCAAGTGCCTTCTAGTTTCGAGAATTGTCACTGCCAACTCCTATGCCATCTCCTACTTATATTCATTCGATTTGCGATAGCTCATTCTGCCCTAATCATGCAGACTTATTATCACAGATATTTCTTCGTCGTCTTTTAGCACCACGAATTCACCTTCTTCTTCGCACATAAGCGATCCCACCGTAAATCCTAAAACGACTAAAAAACGTAAGAGGTGCCCAAAAGAATGGACAGACCTTAAACGCAAATGCCTTAAGAACTTAGGTAAGAAATATGTCGCGATAAAAGGAAAAGCCGTAGACGAAAAAACGATGTGGCCGTCAGGTATACCGTTACAAATGTCCTAATAAAATATCTCACCAACAGCGGTTGGAATGCTTCACAAAATTTTGGCAACTGGGATATCAAGCAGTGCAATTTCATCATCAAATATTCCGATAAAATGAAGAAGTAAAGATACCTGAGTCAAGACACTCCTAATAATAGAAAGCATACTTTTAACTATTATATGGCGCTGATCACAGGTTCTAGCGAATCTTACTGCGAGAAAACCGATGTATGCCAAACATTGTCTATTAATACTCTTGCCGTTTCAACTCGTATCTTAAAAAATGCATGGAAGAAGTACGATGGAAGTGCTATTTTAGAAGAGGAAAGACGGAGTCGCCACCATAATCATTAGATTGTTATAGATGACGCAATGAAACAAAGTGTTTGTGACCATGTTCATTTCATTTCCAAGGACATTTGTCCCAGTTAAATCGCATTATATACGCAAGAATAGCCAAAAGCTCTACCTACAAGGAGGCAAGTATCGCCAAAATGTTCAAATTGTATCTTGAATGGTTCGACCCCTAGAAATACATCTCTAAGGCTACAAAGAAACGCCAATATCGTGACATTGTCAACTTAAACTTCAATCTAGCTTTTCATATTCCCAAAAAAGATTAGTGCGACGAATGTCACGTTTTCCGATTGAAAAATAATCCAAAAGACCAAGAAAAAGAAACTTTTCAACAACACCAGACTATTAAGAAGGTCGCAAGGAACTTAAAAGGCCAAGATAAGAAAGACGCTGAGGAGTCAAATGGAAACATGGTTGCTGCTGTGTTTGATTTTTAAAATGTATTGCAGCGTCCTCATGGCAATATATAACATATTTTTAATTAAGTTTTCTTCATTTAACTTTAATTTTTAATTCGCGCCAGGACCCCACGGACCAAAGTATCTATCTTGTATGTTACATTTAACTTATATCTATATTTTTTTTCGTTGTTACGTTAAAATACTTACAATTCGATATACCATTTGAAATATAAATTAACAACAAACTTTTTAAAATTTTATTTTTGTTTGTATACCGCGCTTGAAATTACTGAAAGCGGCCTGTTAACATTTAATAAACTGGTTGGCTAATGCAGGCCATTAGTACGATGGAGTCATTATTTGGCAGAAATAGTAAATATGAAATATGACATGAAAATATTTCTTTTAAAATTAAATTGCTCGAATCAAATTCACATTATTTTTGTCACTACACTCTTCCATTGTACTTGTTGTTTTTCATGAAACTTTGGAAAACACCATCAAAGTTCTGGTTTGCCGACGCCATATTGACAGTTTAAAGAGTTTCGTTTCGAGTATGAGTGGCAGAAAGTAGAATTAAATTTAAATTAACAATCTAGCCAGTAATGGAACGTCATCGATCCATGTCAGTCAGTCAAAATCAAAGTCAAAATTTATTTATTCATATAGGTAACATAATGTAGGTACACTCATGAACGTAAAAAAAAATTAAATCTATCTAATTTTACATTTACTGCCAGTTCTCAAATCAAGGGCGTAGAACGGAAGAGAAGAACTGACAATAAACTCTCCGCCACTCTTTTTAATAGCCAAGTTTAGTTAAATGATTTGATGGTGGTGACGGAACGGGATATAATATGTGAAACAGTGTTATTTGTTCGACAATATTCTTTGAAAATATACAGGGGATATTGGCGATAAAGCGAGAGCCGCGAGGAATTAAGGAATTATATTTTAATAAATTCATAAATATAAAAAATAAATATATAAATATATATTTAGATTCTATTATAAATATACATTACATACTAAATACACGCAACGCAAACATTAACACATAACAATAATGACAATATGAAACAAGCTTGTAGGTTCTGTGTAGTCGCATCGTTCTTGTGTCGTACCAAGTAAGCGCGCTCCAAGTCCGTCTCGCACCCTCACAGCAGACGCACGCTTGCGCTGCGCGAACATAATCCTACGCTACTACTACGCTTTAAAGCTTTAATATATCTTTTCGCTGTATCTATCCGCTTGTGTAGATTATTAGTGTCGAGAAAAAAACTGTTATCAAAGTTCTTTAATTGTGTTCCCTGAAGATAACACGCCATCACGAAGAGAAGTCACACAACATCTACGACTCCCACAAATTTTTTCGTTTCTCAAAAGTTAGTCGTAGTGGTAGAAAAAAACAAAAATGGGTGTAATAAATCAGGTCTCGTCGTGTATTATTGGTAAGGAATAAAACCAAAGGAAGTACTGTAGCATTGGCTTTCATAAGGTGTCTAATACGTGTAAAAACACTCAGCTAACATTTTATATTTAATAGAAACTTCAGGCACAAGTTACTTAAAATATTATTTCCTTAATTGATTTAGATAACTCCTATGATTGCATTAACATATAAATTGGATTGTGCGTACGGGTAAATTGCTGGAAACTTTACCAAATTATTATAATAATTGTAACGATGTGGGTCATTTAAACAGTAGATACCATTCAAATTATTTTACAAAGGCTGTGAAAAATTAAATAAATTCAATTTTTTTTTAAAGAAATTATCAACCATGAAACTAATTAATTACTTATTATTAATTTAAGAAAGCCGTTCTACGCAATTTACGTACTGATCGTTTTGGAAATACTTCATCTTTTCTGAACGATGGATGATTGGTCGAGGAGACGATAACGTTTCTTCTACGCGCATTAAACGGTTGGACAAAAAGTCGTGTACGATACGCACGAGTCTTAGTGGCACTTGAAGGTGGTAGAGCTTGTAAACCAAGCCGTTGTGCCACACCATATCGAAAGCCTTCGCCATGTCAAAGAAGAGCGCACCCGTGGCTCTCGGTTTCAGGGAGCTGTTCATCCCGGAGAGGATGTGCTCCGTGATACGATGGACTTGATGGACGCACGAGTGGGCCGGCCTAAAGCCAAACTGCTCAACGGGAATGAGCCCCTTTTGTAGGGCAAAGTCTAGGAGGTGCTTTTACACTACCTTCTCGTACAGCTTGCTCAGCGTGTTGAGAAAGCTGATAGGGCGGTAACTGGTTGGGTTGTTACGAGGCTTGCCTGGCTTGTGAATACCAATGACAATGGCCTCTTTCCACTGCGCCGGGAAGGTACAGTTTCCAGTAGGCAATGGAATATGGCCAATAGTACGCATATCAGATGGGGCTCGAGGCACCGGAGCTCGGGAGAGAGGGGCAGTGCGACTATGCGTTCGACTTCGCGGTTCACGTGTTCAACGTGCGCCGGGTCACTATGGTCTGAATGCGTCGGGCAGATTTGGACGCTTGAGAAGGGGCGTAAAAGCCACCGTGTCGATTTTAAGGGAACGCGCGAGAGACCGATAGTCCGTGTGCGAAGGTGACAATTCGCTGGTAAGACGGTCCGTCCGCGACGGCATTTGTTTCTTATTTCACGCATGTGCTCTTTGACTCAATGCTGCAAGGCGCGGAGTGCTCTGCGGTTATCGTCGGTCAGCGCTCTGGCGAAGGCGCGAGTCGCCGCGTTCTTCTCGGTCAACAGACGCCTCGCGTCCGGGGACGCCCAGCTCCCAGCGTTGAGTGAAGTCATCTGGAACCTTTCGGGACGATTCGGCGACCTTGAATGAAATTTGTGACCGAGGAGATCGCATCTAACGCGTCAGCGGTCGAGACTAAATTGTCGGGGATGTTGGAGAGGTCAGAGGTTTCGACGGGCTTGAGGGCCTCGTCTAGCTTCTGCCAGTCGACAATTTTTAACGGACGCGGCTGGAGTGCTACGTTGCGTAGAACCGCTACGTCTAAGATGTCGGCTGAGAGAAGGCCGTTGGAAGTTATACCGCGACGAGTCGGTTGAATGGGGGCAATGACATTGAAATTAAGCACGTCAATAAGCCTACTGAGGGCTCGCCCATTAGGGTTTTCTTTTGAGCTATTCCAGTCCCCGTGCTTGCTATTGAGATCCCCGACCAATAAGACCGAGGGGCCCAGCGCAAACAGAGTCCTAAGATCGCTCTCTAGGATGTTCTTAGAGGAAGGGAGGTACACCTACACGATAATAATCGGCTGATGACCGGTCATAGCCACGCGTAAGACAGAGCACTCTATGTTTGTTAGGGCTTGAGAAACGATTCCTGTACTAGGAAAATATCTATTTGGTGACGAACGAGAAAATCTCGGACCAAATCTGCCTGCGGCTTGAAACCGTTTGCGTTAAATGTCACTACGGACAGCGATCGAGCCTTGACCCTAGACCACGTCTAGGGTCACAGTCACACAGTCGATAATGAAACTTCCATAATGGAAAGAAATATATATTGAACTCAGACTTACAATTAGAATATTAGAAGATGCACAGTAATATATACAGTAAGTAATACATGAGTATCGAGTAATGAATATTGGTATAGTAATGGCGGTTGGCGCCACTTAGTTCCTAGTCGCGTCAATATAAGGGTTTATTACACTACGCGGTATTCAGACAGTCTTACTAAGATTAAGCATAATGTAATAATGTAAGCAAGTTAGCCTGTCTAATTAGACTGACCGAATGGGTTCGGCGGTGCATACTTGCTTACTTGCTGAATATCGCGTAGTGTAATAGTAAACTAATGATGTCGCGTCTGTAACTGTCTCGCGTGGGAAGCGAGAAGCCTCGACTTCCGGACACTACCGAGTTCCCCGCAAGGGACGTTCATGACAAAGTGGCGGTCGTATATTTGTATTTGCCGCCACAACCTCGTAGCTTTATAGTTTTCTGTTTTGTGAAAATCGGCACTTATTTTGGTTAGTAGTATATTTTATTTGGACCACAAAATTAGGACAATCATGATAGAAACAAGTTGACATACATACAAAAAAGTGTGTGCGTGTAACCACAATTGAATTATATTTATTATTCATGTTCTTCACAAAGATCATTCAAATACGAAGGTTCGATCAGCACATGTCAATATAACCTTGTTATTGAATAGTATAGAATATCGCTATCGTCAGAAAAGTTAGCAATAATTTTTTATTTAAGTAATAAATCAATAAGTGTATTTTTTTTTTCCTTTGCTATTCTCTTATACAACTTTGTTATGTTTATATAAAATAGACCAAATTTTTAAGATAATTAATTTGGTATTAAATAACTTGAATGAAGCGAAACATCTGGCCGTATGCATAACAAAAGAAAAGCAAGCTAGGATGGGAACCTCTTTAGTGGAATTTTAATTTGGTCACATGTATGGATTTTTATTTATTTTATTTATTTAAGTATTCCTACAGCTAATCACTAAACAATATCCAAACAATTACATTACACACAAAACCCAAAACGGAATACACATATAAACAGAAACAAAGCACAGTTTCATTTATTAAATATAAATATACTAATAATAACATATTTACAAGAATCAGTATCAAATAAAACGAGTGAATGCTATCTAAAATAAACACTACCAAGAAACATAGTTAAATCAGTTCAAATTATGCAACACTAGATGGCGCTGACGTTATTATTGTAAATAGCGTTACTGCCGTCAGAAAAAATCTGAGTTACTCAGCGTTGACGTCCCGTAACATGCGGACACGACCAACGAAATCAAGTTGATACAAAACAGTGTTATTAAAAACAACAATAAAATAAATGACATTAATTTTCAGTGAGTCTCCTCTGTTTTTCCACCGGTATCGTCTTCTGTTGGCCATCGGCTATGATCAAAGTTTTCTCTTCAGAAAATACAACTTTGAACAGAGTAATGACAGAGACAGAAATATCTCTACTTGGAAGCTTACCGCCCATCGGGGCACTTTGTACAATTCCCCTAACAGGAAAGCTTTTTGACACCTTTGGGCGGAAAAATACTCTCATAGGAATATCATTGAGTCAAGTGGTAAGTACAAGTAAGTAGTACTAGTAAGTACAAGCTATGTTACCTGCATTATGTTAAACTTTTTGTTCTATTCCTAGGTACTGATAGTAAATAAGTTTTCTACGCCTGCTTTAGATAATTTGACTAATTTGGCTAAAGGAGCTTATTAACTTGTAAAAAAAGTTCCTCATTATGTTCTGTTCACGACTTAGGGTCCTTCAAGAAAAGAGTGTACCAATTCTTAAAAGGCCGGCAACACACTCCCGAGCCCTCTGGCATTGAGAGTGTCCATGGGCGGCGGTATCACTTAACATCAGGTGAGCCTCCTGCCCGTTTGCCCCCTGTTCTATAAAAAAAAAACGAAATAATTAAATATTATATTCAATACAATTACCATTTTAGATTGGTTGGACGATCATATGTTCATTTAAATACGTAGTAACGGTCCTTATTGGTTTCTTCATAACTGGCTTGTCAACCTGCATGTACCTTGCAGTACCAGTGTTCATTGGAGAGTTTAGCCAGGAGAGCATTCGAGGTAATCTAAAAATCACTTCAGTCTGAGGCAGGCTTCTAAACATTCTTTAGTTTAACAATGTTTCGTCAAATTTATTGTTTTGTTTTATAAATTCTTAAACATTCTTATTTACTTAATCTAAATTCGCCATAAAAAGATTTGGATTCCGGCTATTACTTTGTATCCATTGTTTAAGCATTAACATTCAATCAATTCAATTAACATTCAATGTGTTAATTCAAACATAGTACTAAGAATGTCTGATCATTATTGTAAAAATTCAAAAATTTAGGTGCATTAACCTCTGGAGCGTTAGTGCTTTTTCCTGTGGGATCGATGGTAAGCTATTTCCTCGGAAGCTTGGACTACCACACGATGAACTACACCTGTCTAACCATCAGCGTTATGGGAACTCTGATGAAGTTTTTTTTGCGAGAATCACCATTATATCTTATGAAAAAAGGTTTGCAAAAGGTGGGATTTATACTACGCTAACTAGAGTGATATAAAAGATATATTTAAAAAAATTTAAAGACATTTTTCTTGTTTAACTAAAGAAAAAAAATACTTCAGTCGAAACATTCAATTATTTTACATACAAAATAATTGCACCTATAGTACTTTATATTTTACAGGAAGCCGCTGTCGTAATAGCTTATTATAGAAGTGTAACAGTTGACAGTAAGGAGGTTCAAGAGGAAATTGAAAACATCAATCGCGCTCTCTATCCTGATTTAGACGGTAAGTCTCAATTTTGTCTGGTGAATAAGAAAGAGCTCGCTTCAAAGATTAGTAAGTAAATGTTTAAAGAACTTTATTTCTCATCACAAAAAAATATTTTATTTACATGAGAAACTTAATATTAATATGTATATTAGATACGAGCCAGATAAACGTCGCCGATAAATGGAGAAGCTATTTATGCAATTAATTATAGAAACCAATTATGGGCTAAACTGAAAAAAGATATAGTTGTTCAAGCACAATATACTACTACAAGAGACAAGGTCAAAAGAAAGATAAGGGAAACTAAAGATAATTACTTCTCCAACGAATTTGTTAAACACGCTAATAACCCAAAAAAACATGTGAAGTCTAATGAATAAATTGGCTAGTAACGAATTAAACAAAGATTGTACACCTTCAAAACTTATAAAAGACACCAAAGAGTTAACTCAAACAACCGATATTTGTGCAGCTTTTAATACATACTTTTCTACCATAGGGCTGAAACTAGCTAATGAAATACCAACACAATTACACACTAATTTTACACTAGCACTTCCTCAAAGTCTTAACGCTGAATTATCTAACTTAAGTTCATGCACAACACTTGAAATAACCAATATAATAAAAACACTAGACACAAATTGCAGTACTGGAATAGATGAAATCAATATTAGAACCATAAAATGCATTATCACCGATCTCTCTGAATATCTTTCGATCTGCTTTAATAAGCTGCTGCATAAAGGTGAATTTCCGGATCCTCTAAAGAAAGCCAAAGTTACTCCTATCTATAAATCAGGCAGTTAAACCGACCCCGGCAATTACAGACCAATATCCATTCTAACTCTCAAAAATATTAGAAAACATTATTTATTCAAGGCTTGATACTTACTTATAAACTAACAATTTTATTTTATAACGCCAATACGGTTTTATATCAAAAAGCAGCACTTTATCAGCTACAGCCGATCTTACCAGTCATATAAAGAAAAATATTGATTCTAAAAAAATGGCGCTGGGTGTCTTTATAAATTTGAAAAAGCGTTTGATACCGTAAGCCACAACCTATTGCTTAAAAAATTAGACCGCATAGGAATAAAAGGTTGTGCGCTAAAATTATTCAAATCTTATCTATCAAACAGAACCCAGATAGTCAAAATAGCTAATGCTCAATGCTCAGAAATACCGGTCATGTGGCGTCCCACAAGGGTCTATATTACGTCCATTGCTATTTTAATATACAGGATGTCCCAAAAGTCGACGTCAAGTCGAAATATTCTCATAGGTAATGCCACACCAGTTATCAGAAAAATTTAAAAAAAAATTAAGTAATCTATTTTTGAAGTTTAACAACAGTCACATGGTGTACAGTTTCTGGTATAAAAGGAAAATTTCCATAATTTCAAAAATACATGACTTAATTTTTTTTTTAATTTTTCTGATAACTGGTGTGGCATTACCTATGAGAAAATTTCGACTTGACATCGACTTTTGGGACACCCTGTATATTAATAACATTCACGAGCTCGGTTTACATGGCCAATTCACTCTCTACGCTGATGACACCTTGTTTTTTCAGTTTAGCCCATAATTGGTTTCTATAATTAATTGCATAATAGCTTCTCCATTTATCCAATCTTTCTGAGGTGGATTAAGTATATTTTTCTTTACTTGAAATGACGAATGAGTAGGATTTTCTTCTTTTTCTAAATGTTTTACTAATATATACGATATGGAAATGTCCCTGGACACAAGGGCAGGGGAGTACATCGTGAAAAGAAAAAAAAAAGAGCATTAGTTGGGTTTTATACAATCGGGACGTCATTAAAAATAAAACTAGCTTATGTATATCTTATAGTAACTAAAGCAACGAATAATTTTGTAGATTATACACCTGAAACAGAAAAATTGCAACCCAATCCCAACAAGCAGCGTGAAAAACTTAGCACCTGGAAATTTTTGAGTAAGTAAATGTGATCTCTATATTTTTTATAACGTACGTCATTAGCGGACTTAATGGGCGTCATGTGGGTAAAGTGCGAGCACAAAAGACACCAATTATTATCGTACAGTATTTACATTAAGATGGATTTTTTTAATTATAACGAGTAGTGGGTTTTAGGCACCGATCTCACTTTTAACCACAATAACGCACTCCATATTATTATTGGTCATAACAATATTCGTACAATTAAATAATAAAAATACTTATTTTTTAATTTAATTAAATAAAAATTGAAATGGAATTAATAAAGCAACAATAAAAATCAACAGTGAATTGACTCGATCGAATCAGGCGTAGTTTTGCTCTTTCGCGAATTTTGTAAATGAAATTACTAGCTAAAAAGTAACTTGAAAACAGTTTTTCAAGTAACTTTTTATGTTGGTTATCGTTAGGCTATCGAATAACAGACTGGGTAGTTCATTTATTAGCCGCGACAGCAATACCGCCAATACCGTCCTCTCGTCACGGGGACGGGATCAACACCTGAAGTGAAAATGTACAAGAAATTTGATCTTTTTTCAATTTCATTCATTAGAAGTCTAATCGATGGTAATACATAACATCGATTAACATGCCTAGTGAACATTATTTTCCCTGTTTCAGAAAAGTCCCGGTCTACCCGTCGTGCTCTCTTTTTATCCCTAAATCTCTATACCGCAGCAGTATTCCAGGGTCAAATAGTGGTTCAAGTGTATGCAGAACCTTTATTCAGTGAAGCGGTTCCCAGTATGTCTGCTACTCTTTGCAGTGTGTTGTTCGCAGCGGTTACAATTTTCGGAGCTCTGTGTGTTGTTTATCTAGTGGATAGATTGGGTAGGCGGGTGAGTCATTAATTAATTTATTTGCCACATTACATACTCACTTATGATTTAATTGCCTCCGTGTAAATAAATAAAAAATCTTTAACTATGTTAACACTGATCTTAAAAAACGGTCCTCTGTTTTGTGTTAAAGACACAAACACGCAACATGTACCCAACAAACACCTGGAAACACTGGCAATAACTGATGAGGAGATCAAGATACCAATAGGTATTAGGTACATCTAATTGTAAACTAATATTAGTACCTGGATGACCGAGCTGTGCTCGGTATTTAATTTTTATTTTTATAAATTGTGTTTGTTGGAAAATATATTTAAGTACGAATTACAGACTAATAAAGTGATGAAATATGAATATAATTATCGAATAAAGATAATTATATTCATATTTAAGTTTTTATTTGACTGACATCTTTAAACGAGCAATACTATGTTTTAGTTGATAAAACACGAATAAAATGACATTTTATAGAGATGATTCCTAGCTAGATCGATTTATCGCCCCCAAAACACCCCGTATACTAAATTTCATGAAAATTGTTGGAACCGATTTCGAGATTCGAATTATATATATATATACAAGGATTGCTCGTTTAAAGATATAAGATTAGTTAAGACAACTAATCCTGCAGTTACATATTCTGATATATTAGCCTGATTCAGGGAAGAAATCTTGTCAATGTGTCAAATGTCTTGTCGCAGATATGAACGCGAATGCTTTTAAATGAAATTTTTCTTCTGATTCAGATTTTTCTTATCGATCAAGAAATTTGTTTTAGTCGGAGTTGGTTTGAGTTGGGATTAAGTTTTATTTCTGACAGATTTCCATATTTCTTTACATTATTATCTTTTTTCTTAAGGATTGTGTCAGCATTTATATAAATATTTGAGGTTCTGAAGGATATTACAAACAAATAGTATACAAAAATTTAACAGCCTGCGCTAATGTCCCCTACAGATTTTAAAACTTAATTTAATTCGTTAATTTCCAGCCGCTGATGATTTACTCGTCCATAATGGCATCGATATTCGCAGCAACTCTCGGTACGCAAATCCAATTCAGTTGGGCTCCGAATTGGATGACAGCAGTTTTCATATATCTCTTCTGTTTCGTATACACACTGGGTGCTGGGACAATACCGTTTACCATGAGTGCGGAGATATTTTTGCCAGAGGTAAGCTTAACCTCTCATCCTAGTATCTGATTTTTTAGAATCTTCATATTAATTACCGTGATGTAGACGTTATTTTATTTAAAAATGAAATGAACGAATTTTTTTCTCAAAAATCAATTAAAAATAATGGCGGCCAAATTTTGATAGGCAACCTAGTAAATATATATTCTCCTAATTATAAATAAACATAAGAATTTGGTTTTAAACAAAAACTCGATGAACGCACCAATCCTGCAGCGGGATCTTAGGCCATTTGTTGTAATTAATCTTTTAATTTCAGATAAAGAATTTTGCTACTATAGTCTCTTACGAATATTCTTTCATTGGAATGTTCTTCGTTTTATTTATTTTTCATCCTATTGTCGCTGCTCTGGGTAAGTTTTGGTTCAAAAAACCCATTCTCGAGTTAACAATTTTTTATTTTTTTACTTTAAAATGTCTTTTTCTTACGCCTGTATAATAAAAAATCTAACTAGATAAGCTCCCTATTTCATCAATTGGCGTTTATATTAATTACAGAAGTTAAAGTAATATATTTTGTTTCTCAGTTAGTGTATAGCGATGATTTTAATGTACAAATATCAATTATTTTAAGGGATTTATTATTTTAATAATGCATAATTAAAATAAGAAATTTGTTTTAGGATTGAGCACATTATTTTTCATGTTTGCTGGAATATGTTTAAAGACTGCAATCTTTTGTTATTTCTTCATGCCAGAGACGAAAGGATTAACAGTGGATGTGATACAACTCAAATTTTATACACCAAGATCTCAAAATAAAGTTTAAGTATTAAATTAAGTTTTATTTTTAAAAACCAAAATATATTATGACTTTTTTGTAAATTATGTTCATTAAGACAATTAACTACATTGTCATAACTTAACAATGGTGCGTCTGACACTTCGAGCAAGAACAAGAAATATTAATTGTAACAATTAAATTTCATTAATTGTTTGACGTATTCTGTATTCTTATAATCGCGAATTTTTAATTAATTTTTGATTAATTGTTTAAAATCGATGTATACAGCCTAACAATTGCTGTGCCGCAGTCGCTCTGAAATGTGCCAGCTTATTTGGTTCTACCTATATATGTGAATAAAGCTTTTCAATACTAAATAATAATAAAACAAAAAATCGAAACCGCCTTGCAAACGAAAGTTTGGAAGCAGTTTTACGTGTTGCTACAAGTAAATTTTAGCCAAATATAAAAAAGATTGTAAGCACTATGCAGTGCCATGCTTCAAATTAATAAATTATTTTTCAATTTTAATACATTATTATCAATTCTTTACTGTCTTTAATTACCTATACTTCTGGCGGCCCGCCATCAGTTTATAATTTGCCCGAGTGGCCCCTTGTCTTAATAAGTCTGTGCATCCCTGGTTTAAATTCATCCCTTGCTAGCTTGCTTGCTGATTATTGATGTGTATGTGTTACGCAAGGCCACCTCGCCTTTACTGCAGCGTTGCATATACCCAGTAACATTGCACACGGCACCCATGGATTCACGAAGCGCATGGTCAGCAGAAGGTGCCCGTAGACGTCAATCGCCCCGCCAGAAAATCGGATTCCATTTTTATAACATTATTATTAGATCTGACATCGATCACTTAGCACTTAATTGTAATTTCTTTTTAAATACAGTTTTAAAACTAATTTGCATTTTTTTGCATCCATTGGCTCATAATTTTCTGCATATACATTTTTAAAAACTTATAAATAAAATACGGAGCAGTCAAAGATACAAATGCAAAGGAGCGTCGACGGAGATTTGGTAGATCTTTAGATGTGAGGACAGCAGAAGGTTCACCAACGATGGTTTGTGCCCATACTGGTATTTGGGGACCATTTGTGTCACGGCAAAATATTGAATTGACACAGATTACACCAGTGGGGGATAGGTTCGTCATATCCCGACTGAAAAAGGTTACTAGAGGCGTGTAAAAACTCAGAATATTCTTCGTTAAATAGACACACGATTAATAAAACAATCATAAAATTGAATAAAGCTTTAATAATAAAATAACAATTCACATTAAAACTGTAGCTTTTTCCTAAAAACAACAATTATTTTGTACGTTTGGTAACTAGTATCGATTACTGCTAAATATCTAAATGTATAAAATTGTGCTTATTTATTATGTATTGTCTTTATCACACTTGTTCATTAGCAATACCTTTGTAACTCTGAAATAACTATGACTTATTCCTACTAGAAATGTACTAGAAAATGCAACTGTCTCTTTCCTGTATGTCATCTCTTTCGTACGATGTCTATGCCTAGATTGCAAAATCATTTTTTACACTATAACCAGCGAATTTATGTAAAGACTTATTAATACTAGAAAGTATTATGTATGTGTCGTACTCTCTAAGACACAGAGTTCAATAAAAATATTAGTTGGAGTCTACTTTTATTAGTCCCATATTCCAAGTATAAAATTAAGATTAAGCGATTTTATACCCTTAATGGAATATTATTCCAAAAATGTTTAGTTAAATGTCTATAATGTAAAAATTTTTTTTAACTTTTACCGTGGTTTATATATTTCTATAACAATAATGTTTGAATCGTTAAATAGGAAAAGAAATAGATTTTGCTTTTACGACTTTGTTCCCCGGGGGAAGCGGTGTTCACTATTGGGAATTATTTTAATTCTTACTCTTTGTGAAAGAAGAATGTTGTGGACAATGAAGGAAGCTCTTACCTAAAAGATTGACCGACCCGAAAGCTCCAAAAGCTGAGGTCGAGACATTGTATATGTTCAATACAAAATATATGTTACGTATATTTGTGCTAAGGCATCTGTTTAAAAAAAAATGCTATTTGTTAGTTCTACGTAGACTCCTGTGCATTCCGGTATTCGAACACGCTTCCTCTTTCCTGGAACATTTGTTGGGACTGGACGGTTTCTTCGTTCGTCCTTTTGAGACCATTTCCGAAGCCACCTCCGCCAGGAGAGTGCATGATGTATTTATCCTAAAATATGGTAAGCATAAAACTGACTAATAGGCCAACAGCGCACTAGCTCGTTAGCTACGTTAAGCTCTTAGTCGCTTGGCCATTAACTTCCAGTTATTTTAAATACATACATATATAAAAATGACATGGTTTGTGTACGCTTCAAAAACTCAAAAAAAACTCCGCACCGACGGAGATGAAATTTTTGCATGATATATAATCCGCATCAAGGATTTTCGTGACCACGAAAAAACAGATTTTTTAACGATCAGTTGTGTACCAGTATCCGCGCCATCTGCCGGAAACGAGGAAAACACTCGCAGTCTCATGGGAAATAATATTCGTTCCCAATTACACTTTTTATTTACAAAAAAAATTGCATCTGATTCTGACTACTATACAATCTGAATGAAACATTCCCTAAAATCAAGGAACTGTTGTGTGATCGAACTGCGCCTTTTACCAATTCAAATTACGGGACGCCTGGCAGATGTGAAACATCGACATTATTTTGTAAAAGTAATATGCAGAAAAGAACAGATTGTGATAGGAACTAAATATGTGGTAATGTATATAAAATATTACGACTTTTTTTCGAGATACCGATGACTATTTATTGAATAAAAATTTATTTTCATTAAATACAAAAATGTACGAATTTATTTAAGATCGTGACTACTTAATTCGTTTAATCAGTTCGGTAATAGTTATATTTTTAATTATATTCAATGTTGCCTCTGAGGACGGACTTACTGTGACAATTGGTCGATGGTAACTGAAGCATGTTACAAAAGTATTGGACATAACATTATCAAGATATCCAATAAATACAGCATTGCGCATGTCGATTGCGCATGGCCGTACACACTACTGCATATAGACTATATATATATATATACTATCATATAGCGTGGCGACGCGTCGCCACGCCTGAAATCGGTTTTACGTGCGGCTATAGATGTTTCACATCAAAAATGTGTGCGTGTACTAGTGTACACACGCAAGTGAAACTTCTGTATGACCTTATTTTTCGAAAAAAAATTAGAGAATTTCTAAATTTCATAAAAAAAAACTAAATGTAAATTCTGAAATATATGACAAGTACATATTTTTTGTAAATTAACTATTTTTTACGGATTACAATTAGAATTTCATTAATCGTAATATAATTATTACCAAAATTGTTATCGTTATATTAACCGTGGTAGTGACAAGAAAAAGATGGCGCGTAACGAAAAAGTGTGACGGTAAATTTTTTTCCAACGCTCATAAAGAACTTCACTTCAATAATAATATTTAAAATATCATACCCCAGGATAAGCCTCTATGGACGCCTTTCCTCCGAGATTAATAAGTCTACCACCAGCTCTCTGCAGAAGGTTCAGACCCACGGCTCCAGACGAACCACCTTCAATCAAGTGCATATTTTTAAAGTTCGTTCCATTCGTGTTGCCAGTTAAGGGTTCGTGGATGGAAAAAATGTGGATCCAGCCCCACTAGCACACACTCTAGAACAGCGTTATCCCACTTGAGGCCCACACCCCATCAGGGGGCAATCTGATATTCGAAAACCCATTTTTAATTTGAATTTTAGTTTTGAATATCAATTTCCTAGTGATTTCTTCCTAAAACCAATTATTGAAGTTTCTTAAATGAACAATTCAATATTTTTATTTTAATAATTATATATTAAAACTAGCTGACCCGGCAAACGTTGTTTTGCCATGTTTTTGTGCCAAAAAATAAGTTTATAATTAACAAAAAAACATAAGGGATGATTGTAGAGGGGTGAAAATTTAGGGTTGCATGTATTTTTGTATGGTGTATCGTAAAAAAATTTTGTCTAAAAAATAAATAAAAAAATTTAGGGGTGGACCACCCTTAACATTTAGGGGGATGAAAAATAGATGTTGTTCGATTCTCAGATTTACCCAATACGCACACAAAATTTCATGAGAATCGGTCGAGCCGTTTCGGAGGAGTTCGGTTACTAACAAAACAACAAAACAAAATTTATTTATTCATGTAGGTAACAATGTACACTTATGAACGTCAAAAAATTTAAAAATTGTGAATTTACATTTACTGCCAGTTCTCAAATCAAGGGCGTAGAACGGAAGAGAAGAACTGGCAATAAACTCTCCGCCACTCTTTTTAAGTAAGTTTTTTTTTTACACAATGCTTGTAAGGAGCTGCGACCATTACACCATGTTCCATATGACATATTGAGTAATAAAGAATAAAAAAACAAATTAAAAGCAAAGATTTGTCCTCTATCAGCAGGAGGCATGGTGAAATAGGAGCACGCACTTACACACTCGTGAGAACAACACGCAAATACGTAGTATAAACAACTAATATCACCGCATACACGAATTCAAGTACGACCAGTCACCACAAGTAGCACCCGTTCACGAGTATGACGCATGGCCAGCCATCGGCCCCCGTGACACAAGAATTTTATATATAAGAAGAATTTTAGAAATACTAAAATGAAGTGGCGCAAAATACGTTGGGGAACACTACTCTAGAATATACCTAGATCTAGGAGTCTAGGCCTGAAATCGAGTTGCCTAAATTGTTTTCAACTAAGTTTTTAATTAACTTTTTGAAATTTTTCTGTTTCTCCTGGGTTGGTTTAAAATCACGTTTTAGTTAGCTATGAGTCACTCATAAGTTCTAGAAATTTCACGCAGATTTACACGTACAGGAATAGAATATTTTCAATACTCTACGAAACATTGCATATCCAGTCAAATAAACACAGATTACCATTAATCCCATATGGTTGAAAAACTCTTCTCTCGGTGAGAGCAG
Organism: Pieris mannii; assembly: GCA_028984075.1. Taxonomy (NCBI): domain Eukaryota; kingdom Metazoa; phylum Arthropoda; class Insecta; order Lepidoptera; family Pieridae; genus Pieris; species Pieris mannii. Next base: position 9,577,132 of record CM054795.1, on the reverse strand, counting down.
AGAGTTGTACAGTCCTTCTAAACACCAGCTCTCGAACCACCCCATCGCCTCCACAGAACACACCTGAAATAAATTCAGCGATATAAAATAATATTTGCCAAATTTTAAGAATTTAAGAATATTTTGTGACATTTTTAAGAATATTTTGGCCTACTTGACATCCCAAATTCGTCCAAATATTATTAACAGAACAACTACTTAGAGAGTCTGTCTAAGAGATCCACTGTACTCCCGGGATTTGGATTTATTATTAATTAGGATCTGCTCTTGCAATGTAAAAAAATTATCCGAAATCGCCTTCAAAGATTTTATTGATTGACGGCCGAATGTTTTTTAGTGATCAATTCACTACCTATAAATGGGATGGGATTGGAAACGTGCATATTTTGATTGATTAATAAATGTTATATCCTCCAAGGAATCACAAAAAAAGTATTCCTATAGGTCCATCACTCATTAATGAAAACTGAAATGATTTGCAAAATCTTGTTAAATAGCCTAATGAATCATTGACTCTTACCTAAACCACCAGAATTGGGTCTCAAGGAGAACGCCGTGACCAGAATGGGATATCTCGTCTCCACAATTTCCACATCCGTGATGCGAGTGTTCGTCATGTGTGTATGTACACCACCCGTCCCGTGCCAGGATGGACCCTGAAATAAGTTTGGTTGACTAAGGCTTGGGCTTCCAAGTTTCCCTTCTCTTCTTGAATTATTACAATTAAGAAAGAGGAAGGGGTTGTATTCTTTTTTTTCTTATTTTTTCATGCTTTTGGATTGTAAGCAAGCCAGTTTTGTTATTTTTGCACGCTATTCAAAGATAGATAGGCAAAATTTTCCTTAATTTCTTTAAGAATCCCTCCCCCGTTTACGACAACATTCTCACAATCGATGTGTCTCGTATGAACACAAGCTACAATACAATTTATAAAGATGCAGACATTATCCTTCCACCAAAGGAAGCGAGAATATAAGAAAGCGGAAAGAGTTGACTTTATTTACCAGTAGTAACAATTTATTTTTTCTTTAAAATGGTGATCTTTTTTTTATATATATAATAGGGGGCAAACGGGCAGGAGGCTTACCTGATGTTAAGTGATACCGCCGCCCATGGACACTCTCGATGCTAGAGGGCTCGCGAGTGCGTTGCCGGCCTTTTAAGAATTTGTACGCTCTTTTCTTGAAGGACCCTAAGTCGAATTGGTTCGGAAATACTTCAGTGGGAAGGCGGACGTCGAGGTGATACGGGTGTTTAATATTTAATTTCAGTTTTCTTTTTAATATTTTAATGTACTTGTTACGTATACCGTGGAATCTGCATTTCGAAATAACATAAAGTATCACACGTCCCTGAAGTTACACGGTGTCAGCACTTATATGTCGCAATTTATATGAATTACACGTGCCTCACGTTGTGGTGTCAGCAATATAGCCTCTTCGAGTCTCTTTATTTTATATAATTAAGTGCATTCAATTTCCACACTTCGGGTTGATTAGCCGTTATTTTAATTGTTAAATAAATTAGTTTAAAACATTTGGATTTTTTTTAAACCTTCGGCTGTGGCCTTCGTAATTCACTTGTTTTTTGTTTCGTATATTTTATCAATGTAAGACGGCTTCATATAATATTTAATATAGATTAGATACTTACCGCCCCACTTCCCCCCGCCACAGTCTCGTAATAGCCCCAATCACTCTCCCCTATTGTCAAGTTGTTCATACAGCCTTGAGATGCCGCACAAACCTGACAATTATTTATATATTTTAAATAACAATTATATACTTAATACGAACATGGTGTAATAGTTGCAGCTCCTTACAAACACTGTGTAAAAAAAAACTTGGCGATTAAAAAGAGTGGCGGAGGTATTATTGCCAGTTCTTCTCTTCCGTTCTACGTCCTAGATTTGAGAACTAGCAGTAAATGTAAAATTAGAAGCATTTAATGTTTACTTCTTATACGTTCATAAGTGCACATTGTGAATAAATTATTTTGGACTTTGAAGTTATAATATATATTATAAAGGTATTGTTATCTATTTAGATGTTATAAATGTTTGTAAGTTTGTCCACAAAAAACAAAAACAAAATTTCATCCAAATCAGTTCAGTATTTTTTGAGATATCGGGTCCACGGTCGGCATGGATCTAGGTAAATGATGTTAACGGGTATTTAAGATCGATTTCATTTTTTTTCTAAATATCAAAATACTAACCTGAAAAGCCTTCAACACAACATCGACAACCCGTTGCGACGTCAGCACGTTTCCGCCCACGACAGCCGCTTCCTCGGAAGGATCGAGAATGGAATTTGCTGGAATTATCACTTTCACTGGGTTCAGGCAACCCTGAAAGAACAAATACTTCTAAGTAAAATCTTACTTTGAAAATTTACTATATACATATATTACTGTTCAAAATGCATATTTTTATTTTATAAAGAAAGATTTATCTTATAACAAACTGACCAAATAAAACCCCTTTTTATATAACATCACAAAAAGGTCAGTCATAAACGCATAAACACAGATTTTAGTGGGTGCGTTGCCGGCTTATGAGGAATTTTGAACTGTGATGTTAGTGAAATTTAGAATTCATACGGCTCGTACGATGGTGAACTGTTACTTTCAATAAACAATTCAATTCAATTCAACTATTTACAAAGCAATAAATAAACTAAATAACTAATACACTTATAAAAACTATTTAATCCACTGAGGAACTCGGATTTCAGAGATCTATGCGAGCACCACATATTTGTACTCTTTAGATTACCAATGCAGAGGCGCCATCTTGACTTTACTCAGAGTTGAGGGTAGTTCTGATTGAGTATTCAGTGAAACAAAAGAGTGGAGGAGAGTTTATTGCCAGTTCTTCTCTTCCGTTCTACGCCCTTGATGTGAGAACTGGCAGTAAACGTAAAATTAGAATCATTTAATGTATATTTCTTTTTTTTCGACGTTCATAAGTGTACATTATGTTACCTATATGAATAAACGATTTTTGATTGATTGTGGTGATGAGACGTTGGACGAGAGGTGTCAATTGTGATTAAAAAGTTGAAAGCAAAAAATTCGGTGCCTTGAACCCGCTGATCGTTATAATTTAAGTTAAAGTGTTATTCGTAGTTCATTAAAAGGAATCAAGTTAAATTATTGAAGTGAAACTTCTTTATCGGCGTTGGAAAAAAATTACCGTCACATGTTTCGGTTACGCGTCACATGTTTTCGTTACGCGCCATCCTTTTCTTATCCCTACCAAGGTTGATTCGAAGCCATTAATAACAAAAATATATATTAATGAGGGCAATGATAGTAATAAATAATACTATTAATTCTGTAAAAATTAGTTTATTATTACTATAAAAAATATATAATCTATTTCAGAATTTATACTTAGTTTTATTATTTAATTTAGAAATTCTGTTAATTTATAATAACTTTATTTAACCAATTTCTATAAAGTTGCATAGAGCAGATCATTTTTTGAAAAATAACGTCATAAAAAAGTTTCACTTCTTACGTGTGTACGCTAGTATACGCACACATTTTTTTTTGTGTGTTTATATTTTTCCCATATGACGACGGCCAGCTTATGACCATGCCCATATTGATGGAGTGACGATATATATTTTTGTTAATTGAACAAAATCCAAACATAATAAAATAAATTACCTGATTTAGTGGTACATCATGTCCCACCATACACCTCAAGCAATAGATGATGGCAGACAGAGTTATTGCTCTCGGGGCGTTGAGGTTACCCCAAACCTCTATACCAGTTCCCCTGCAAAATCATTTATCTTAAAAACCATAGAATTTTATGATCGAAACTTAGACCCAAAACTAAGCTGATACATTTGCCTTAAATTGTTCCAGTAAATCAGATGAAGAAATGCCAATAGCACCAAAATCTGGTAGTTCTGGGCCTAAAACCTGTCTTTCGTGATCATTAATTTTTGATTTTTTAAGGAATAGGGGGCAAACGCAGGAGGCTAAATTGATGTTAACTGATACCTCCGTCGAAGGACACCCTCAATGTCAGTGTAAATTTGAATCGGTAGACATCCCTACTCATCAGCAAAGAAGATCATCAAACAACCCTTATTTTTAAACAAATATCCCAAATTAAATAGAAGTAGCCTGTCTAGTTATCTTATCGTTTTAAGGATGGTACATTCTTCTTGAAGGACCCTAAGTAGAATTGGTTTGCAAATACGTCAATTCTGGTTCCTCATAGCGGTGATGCCCAGCAAAAACAAAACACTCAGTTGTGGAACGACGGACGTCGAGTGGAATTGCAGTTTTCAGTTGCAACGTCCGAAGCTGAAAGTCAGCTACAGAAATTAAGTCCTCTGAACACTCTCCATGTGAAATGCGGTAGAAGATGCAGAGTGACCCCACATCTCTACGCAACGCCAAAGGATCAAGCCGCTCGGAGAGAGTTTGGTCGTTAACCATTCGGACCGCTCTTCGTTGAATATGGTCAAGTGGGAGGAGCTGGTACTGGGGAGCTCCCGCCCAGAGATGAGAACAGTACTCCATTTGCGGCCGAATATGCTTTGGTGAGGTCGCAAGGTTTAGTTTTGCTAGTGTCGGGTTTAATTTTGCTAGTGCCGGCGAATCAATTAGAGAAACACGTCTTTAACTTTTGAATGTATAATGACAACTAAAAACTGAATCACCATAAGCCGCCCACCAAAGGACTACTAAAGTCCTTTCAAAATAAGCAAGATTAACAAAATTTATCTGTAATTAATCACATGTTTTGAGTTTGCTTCTACAACAATCATTAAGTTATTACGTATAGGCATATGATGCGTCAGAAAGAATTTATACAAGAACAATAGTAAAATAATAAATGTTATCAACTATATAGCACTAATCGATTTCGATGGGCAACGCGCATAGTTTGGTTACGCATCTCTTTGTTATATGATCTCCATTCTTTACACTATAGACTCTGGTAAGACCATCAGGGCCAGGATGCTTGTCGGTTATTCGTCCCATAAGCCACTTTCCTGGTGGCAAATTGTCCTGTTTTATGAGGACAATGTCTCCTATCCTGAATTCGTCTTCGCGTTTTAACCATTTCGGTCTTTGTTGCAGCCGCGTCAAGTATTCTTTTTGCCATCTTGACCAGAAGTCGTTCAGCAGTTTTTGTGTATATTGCCAACGTGTTAGGTTGCTTATTTGAGCGTCTTTCAGATTCACATCAGGCACGGTTACAGGGGCTTCGGTTATCAAAAAATGACCCGGAGTTAATGGTTCCAACGTGCTGTCTTCCTGCGGGCACAGCGGTCTCGAGTTCAAGCACGCTTCAATTTCACAGAGAACCGTAGTAAGCTCTTCAAAGGTAAGGTTAGTGTTAAGGATTCTTCGTAGATGGTGCTTAATAGACTTCACACCCGTCTCCCATAAATTTCCAAAATTTGGGGAGTAGGCTGGGATGAAGTGCCATTGTGTTCCATCATTAGCAAGTAATTCACTTATTTCTCCATCAAATTGAAGGCGAGCTTCCTTCCAGGCTTCAACCAGCTCTTTGTTAGCACCAACAAAGTTTCTTCCCTGATCACTCCACATGTTTGTACATCTACCTCTTCTCGCGCAAAATCGTTTAAAGGCACCAATAAATGCAGCTGAAGTCAGATCACCAACCAACTCCAAGTGGATCGCTTTCGTGGACATACATACAAAAATAGCTATGTACGCCTTGCCAGTATGGGCTCCTCTGCCCTTTTTTATTAAAATATGAATTGGTCCCGCAAAGTCGACACCGGAGTTAAGGAATGGCCGAGCTGGTTTTACCCGAAAACTTGGTAAGTCTCCCATCAATTGTGTTTTCACTCTAGCCCCATGTTTGGCACATATTAAGCATCGATGGATACACTGCTTTACTAGAGACTTCGCGCGGAGTATCCAGTATTTCGATCGAAGGTAAGTGATCATCAATTGCACTCCTCCATGCAGCGTCTTCAAATGTGCTTCTGCGACCACTAAATAGGTAAGTCTACTTGCGTGACCCAAAATGGTTGGGTGCTTCACTTCATTAGCTAGTTCAGAGTTCCTGAGCCGACCGCCCACCTTAAGGGTTCCATCTTTGTCAAGGTAAGGATCTAGTGCTTTTAGTTTGCTTGTTTTCTTAACTCTTTTCTTTGTTTTTAACGAATCTATATCTTCTGTAAATTCTTCTTCTTGTGCTCTTTTTATACAGATTTGCATCGACATGTGTAGTTCTTCAGTCGTGATTTTACTATCTATTCTGTCCTTTAATGTTTTTTGTTTCAGGAATCTTCGGCAGTATGTGATTGTTCTAAGTAGCTCTAATAGTGTATCAAATTCTTCAAATTGTGTGAGTAGTCTCTTCTCTTGTTCATTTTTGTTGTAAGTTATTTTATAATTTTGTATTTTATTATTTTTCCTTTCAATATCTGTTTGTATTATGTTGGGTTGAGTGAACTGTATCTTCGATTGTTGTAACCAGTCTGGCCCATGCCACCATAAATCACACTTTTTAAGATTTTCTACTAGCATCCCCCTGGAACCAACGTCAGCTGGATTATCTTGAGTTTGAACGTGATACCACTGACTGCGAGATACATTGGTTGTAATCTCAACAACTCTGTTTGCCACAAACACCTTCCAGTTGTTTGGCTCTCCAAATAACCATGCCAGGACAATGGACGAATCTGTCCAAGCATAAATTTGAGTTGCAGGTATTCTCATTGCTTGACCAACTTGCTTAAGCAATCTTGAGAGTAACAACGCGCCGCAGAGCTCCAAACGAGGTAATGATATTGTCTTCAACGGAGCCACTCTTGTTCTTGCTGCGATAAGCGTCGTTTTGTTCGTACCGTCTGGGTACGTCACTCTGCAATATACTACAGCGCTATATGCTTGGATGGATGCATCGCTGAAACCGTGGAGTTCGATGGACTCTCTATTGGCGCACGTCGTACCTACCCATCTTTCTATGTAGATTCCATTCACATGTTCAAGGTCAGATCGCAATGTGATCCACTTGCTGGCTATTTTTGAATTCAATGCATCGTCCCAGGTTATCTTTTCCAGCCATAGTTCTTGCATTAGTATTTTTGTCAGAACGATGCTAGGCGCAATCCAGCCGAGTGGGTCAAACAGCTTTTGGATGTCAGACAGAATGCTTCGCTTCGTGATCACTTCATTGATTGAAGGTAAGTTTAAATTGTACTCGAATCTGTCTTTTCCTAAATTCCATTGTACGCCAAGTGCCTTTATTGTTCCATCAATCTTTAGTTCCAGATTAGCATTAGACGATCTATTGCTAGGATCAACTGTTTCCAAGAATTCTCGGCTATTGGACGACCATTTCTTTAGTTCAAATCCGCCCAAATGAAGAAGTTCTCTAAGATCTTGACTATTCTTTATTGCTTGTTGCAGACTGTCACTTCCAGACATTACGTCATCCACGTAGAAATCTTCACGCAATATCTTGGCAGCTTCTGGATACCGGTCGCCTTCATCTTCTGCCAATTTCATAAGGGTTCTTACGGCGAGATAGGGAGCAGCAGCTGTTCCAAATGTAACAGTCAACAATCTGTAGTCTTTAACTTCTTCAGATTGGTCGTTTCTCCACAAAATTCTTTGATAATCTGTGTCTTCTTGGTCAACCCATATCATACGGTACATTTTCTGGATATCAGCAACAAAACAAATGGCGTGAGTTCTCCACCTCATTATCAGGTTTCTCAGATCGTCTTGCAGTACAGGACCCGTCAACAGTTCGTCATTGAGAGAGACACCGTTAGAGCCCTTGCACGAGGCGTCAAATACGACACGAGTCTTCGTAGTTTCTTTATCATTACGGATCACGGCATGGTGAGGTAGGTAGACTGATTTATTATTTATTTCTTCTTTAGGTATTTCTTCGATATGTTTTAGATCTATGTAGTCTTGAATTACTTTCTTATATTCTTGCTTTAATTCTTTATTTTGATTGAACCTTCTTTCTAATTGCATTAGTCTTTTCATTGCTATTTCTCTCGTGTTTCCGTCTGTTGATTTAGGTTCTTCAATGTTGAATGGTAATTTGACAACGTATCTTCCACATTTATCTCGCTTCTGTGTCTTAGTGTATATATTTTCACATAACTGTTCGTTTTGTGTTAGGTTTCTTTTCGTATCTTCATCAACTTCCCATATTGTTTTCAGTAAATCTTCTATATCAACTTCTTGTTTCATGACCATTAAGGATTGCTCATGATTGACCTTGATGTCAATTCCACCCATAAGGATCCATCCCAGGTATGTATCTTGTGCGCATGGTGTACCTGGTGGACCTTTGATTAATCCCTTCTTCATAATGTTTACATACTCATTGACACCCAACAGCAGATCAATGTTACAGGAGGCGGAATATGTTTCATCTGCCAGTTGAATGCCAGCAAGGTGCGGCCAATCTCTTCTTATTATTGTGCCCGAATGTATGTTAGAGGTTAAGGGCTTCGTCATCACGTAGGCTTTAATAGGTAAAATGAAATTGTTCCATCGTGATGATACATTAACATTTACTTCATGCCTCACTCTAACCTTAGTGGACTCAAGTCCAGACACGATAAGATCTACTGCTCTCTTCTGTAGTTTCAGGATCTGAGTTGCCTTCTCACTTATAAAACATGCTTGAGATCCTGAGTCTATTAGCGCCTTCAATGTAGTAGTATATCCACGTTCATTCTTTAAAATTACAATTGCAGTGGCTAATAGTGAAATTGTCTGTTTCCGCCCTGCGTGATAGTGTGACGCAACCATTGCTTGAACTTCCTTTTCTTCTACATTTGCTTGATTGGATGACATCGGTTGATTAGCTACAACATGAGAAGCCGATGCCTCCCCGTAGTTAGATAGATGTAGAAGAGTGTGGTGACGTCTCTTACATACACGGCATGATGTTGGCAAACGGCACCTAAACACCGAATGTCCAACCCCGAGGCAGTTGAAACAGAGCTTGTTTGTTTTGACATGTTCTCTACGTTCGTTTGGTGACATCTTGGTGAATACGTTACAATGGCATAACGTGTGCGCATCTGTACATAAAGCACAATTTCTTTGCTTTGGTCTTTCTGTGGCTATAACGTGAAGGACTCGTTCCTTGGCAAGCTTTGAAGTAGTGGTGGAATTGACTAATTCCAATGTTCTGAACTTTGCCTCCAAAAACTTGCGCAAATCCCTCCAAGTCGACAAATCCTGAGAGTTCTCTGAGTAAGAATTTTGTTCCCACTCCTTCTGGGATTCTGGGTCCAACTTCTGTGCGACCAGAAATATAATTACTGGATCCCAAGACTCCGTCGACACCTCCAAATTTTTTAGACTTTGTAATACTTCGTTGGTGGTGTCGAGTAGAGATTTCAGTGGTGTTGCGGCTTGGCTGGTACATTTCTTCTGGGCAAAAAGTCGCTTCAACAATGCATTCACTATTAGACGCTTGTTCCCATATCGATGGTTCAGCGTTCCCCATGCTTGAATGTAGTTAGCGCTGGTTACTGGAATGTGCTTCAATAAAGTCGCTGCTTCACCTGTTATGCTGCATTTCAAATAATGTAGTTTTTGAACATTACATAGTGACGTGTTGTCATGTACCAGTGCAACGAAAATATCTTTGTAAGACGGCCAATCCTCATAATTACCCGAAAAAGTAGGTAATTCAATGTGTGGGAGTCGAACCTGGGATTGTACGTTGTATTCGACTACAGTGGAACCGTCCCCCTGAATACAGGATTGTTGTCCTCTTTGAATTTCAAGACCTTCTAACATATCCTTGATGTCAGATACCATACATAAATATTAATCCTCAATCAAATAATAATCCTCATTGACAAAATATGGTAAAATTGACTTTTGTTCACGCGGCGTAATTTTTATTAAATCTAAATGTGCACTTTTATAAGTGTTCCAGTAACTTTCTATACACTCCATCCGTGTTCGTAAATAACCTTTTGTAAGTCTAGCCTTTGCACATTTTTTAATGTTTATTTGAGTCTTTTTTAATAGTTCGGTATTATTTTCAAGTACATTTAACAATTGTTCCACATTTGCCATTATTTAATCACTTTAAAGTCACTTGCACGTTCTAATTCACAGTTATTCAAAAGTTATTTTTCTTTTAAATTACACTTAGCTTCAACCGGGCGCTCGCTTCGCTCAGGAATGCAGTTCTTTTGTTTGCTGAAACCGGTTCTCGATACAATGTTATTACAATAGATACAATTTTTATGTGGCTCGAAGTCGACCATATGGTGAGGTCGCAAGGTTTAGTTTTGCTAGTGTCGGGTTTAATTTTGCTAGTGCCGGCGAATCAATTAGAGAAACACGTCTTTAACTTTTGAACGTATAATGACAACTAAAAACTGAATCACCATGCTTTTTATACAATAAATTTAATTGTTAATGGGTAAGTAGGAACAGTAAAATTTTCGGAGTGTTAATTGCGCCCATAGACAGAAAGTCCACTCCATCCAGTCCTGATGCCACTAAGCCTACACTTTCATAAAATACAGTAATACTTACGTGAAATCACAAATAGCTGATCCCTGGTCTTCATCAAGGGTGACCGTCAGTACTATGGGACTGCCATTGTCCATGTGTTCGGTGGCCTTTAATATTTTTGTTCCCGTGTTTTTTAGAGATTTTCTAGCAATTTCCTGGAATTTAACTTGGCACTTAAATTTCTAAACATATATATAATATAAAATATGAAATCAGTGGCGCTACAGCATTTTTTTAGGTCTAGGCCTCAGATTTCTGTATTTTATTCATGATCATTTTTTAATTAATCAGCCTCCTGTGCCTGACTCATGTCGATTTCTTGGGCAATCCGGTTTCCGTTCGTTCGTTCGATCGTTCAAGCGTATGTTAAATGCGCACATGGACAGAAAGTACATTGGTGCACAGCCGGGGATCGAACCTACGACCTCAGTAATGAGAATTGCATCGCACGCCGACACTAATAAAATATATAATAAATATAATCTTATAAAATTGAAAATAAAGAGAATTGGTCAAAAGAAGTTTTATTTAAATAGGAGAAATAAAGTCTCGTTTACCTTAAGCATATCCCTAACTGCCAATTCAGCGTTCTTCTGTATGTGCGCCATGTACGCCTGAACCACTGGAAGAGTGTACTCATCTATCAGCTCACCGACTAATTGGATCCCCTGAAATTTTTACATTTAGCTTTAATGTTTATTAAAAGACAATACCGACGAACCAAACTTTCATAGTTCTATTTTATAGAGCAAGCTGGCAGGAGGCTCATCTGGTGTTAAATATGTGCCCATGGACACTATCAATGCCTCGTGAGTACGTTGCCGGCCTTTTAAGAATAGAATTTGTAGTCACTAGTTGTTAGCTAATTTGTAGCGAACAAGAACATCACTTCTCTTTTCCACCGGGTCGGCGATTTTATCGTTGTGTGTATTGTGGTGTGTGTATATGTTCGATGCGGAGGGCGTAGCCTCCTGCCATCCTCAGCAGCGGACAGTTGAATATAACTTGTTTTTTGTTGTAAACATTTCATTTAATGTTAAAGTGTAAATGGCCCAGTGAAAAGACTCAACAGAAACCTGGGAAGATGTAAGAAAGGTGGAAGTATTTGGAGCAGGCCTTCACGCTGTAGTATACCAATGTTAAACATAATATGGAATGATGATTATGTAGTACTTTAATAAAATAAATTACTGATATACTCCTACATACTTACCTAACTCTCTAAAGATAAAATAAAGATGATTATTATTATTAAAAGATAAATATTACATACCCTCTGATTGGCTGCTACTTGCGCCTTTAAATCCGATAAATTATCAGTTAAGTTCCTAGTACCCGAGCAACCTGGTACTTCCCCAGGTTTCATCAGCTCTGTAAAATATTGAAAATCATACAAAATTTGGTAAATGTATATATTTTGTACATTTTAGGGATTCGAAAAGACCTGTTCTGTAATTCGTATCTCAAGTTTGAATCCGGTCTTGAACCCCGTCCCTAGAAGCTCTGAACTATAAAGTTCATATGAACACATCAGGGTAGAAAGTAAAATCACCGACGGGTTGACAGATTTCGGTTAAAATGGAAATGGGCACGCTATACTGCAAGGTGTACAGACAAATGAAGGATCGCCGAAGCCGCTGAAGTTCGGTGGCGGGAAAAGAAACGCGGGAAGCCCACAAAAAGGATGGGTTGACGACATAATTAAGGTTTCTGGGGAGAAATGGATGGGCTGACGATATAATTAAGGTTTTAGAGGAGAAATGGATGAGCTGACGATATAATTAAGGTTTCTGAGGAGAAATGAATGGGCTGACGATATAATTAAGGTTTTAGAGGAGAAATGGATGAGCTGACGATATAATTAAGGTTTCTGAGGAGAAATGAATGGGATGACGAGATAATTAATGTTTCTTGGGAGAAATGGATGGGCTGACGATATAATTAAGGTTTTAGAGGAGAAATGGATGAGCTGACGATATAATTAAGGTTTCTGGGAAGACATGGATGGGCTGACGAGATAATTAAGGTTTCTGAGGAGAAATGAATGGGACGACGAGATAATTAATGTTTCTCAGGCGAAATGGATAGGCTGACGACATAATTAAGATTTCTGGGGAGAAATGGAGTAGAAAGAAAAGAACAGATCCAATTGGAAAGTTCAGTAGGAGGCCTTTACCCAAACAGGGTCCATACAAAACACGAAGTCATGGAAATAACAATAACTAACTTAGTGTGTTATAACGAAACTAACACCCATGTGATATGTAATTTTTAATAGTATGGAATGAAGTGGCTTTTGTTATTATAAATAAAACATTTTTTTTTAGTAAAATGTTTGACGTTTTGATATAAGTTTCAAACTCACCTCTGACCAACTCTTCTTCATTAAATTTCCCTCCGTCGACCAATAACATGGACTTGAAAGCTGCTCCCTCGTGAGCGAGACTGGTGGAGTGCGGAGGCATAGAGCCGGGAGTCAACCCCCCTATATCTGCGTGATGGCCACGGGACGCCACGAAGAATATCGGCTTTTTCGAACTGTGTCAGAAAAGATGATTTTGCTTTAACATTCAGATATCCGAAAGTTATACTTTTATCCAGGTGCGATGCGGGTCTCGAGATTGGAATGAGGGTATCACGGGATGCGCAATCCGACAATTTTTTGACATTTATTATTTATTTATTTATCCTTTATTGCCTTATACAAAAACACGCATAACAAAAAAATAAATAAAAAAAAAACAGTTACAAAAGATATAAGGCAAAGGGCGGCCTTATCGCTTACAAGCGATTTCTTCCAGGCAACCCTAATGAGAAACAACGTTAAAGAAACACCATCAGAGGGTAGAGTACAAAAAAAAATCAATTAACAAAAGCAACAAAAAGAACAAAAAAACTAAAAACTTAAAACATGCGTTACTATAACTAATTGAATATAATAAAACAAAATCAAAGAAAAAATAGCAATAATAATAAATAAAAATAATTATAGACAAAAATTTAAAAGCAAATGAAAAGGTTAACCTATAAAAATAAATATATATAAGCAGAACTAGTTACGAGGTAGAAAGAAAATGATCAAAAAGAAGCTTTTTAAATACATTTAAAGATTGCGCTCGTCTAATATCGATTGGTAGGGAATTCCATAGCAGGATACTCTGCACAGTAAAGGAGGAGTGATAGAATTCAGTTTTATGCGTAGGAGTTTCAAGAATTAGGTTGTCTAAGGAACGTAAGTCAAAACTGCCGCCGGAGAGGAACATAAAATTTTGCTTTAAGTAACTAGGGGTTTAGGATTAAAAAGAATATTAAAGAGAAGTTGTAAAATGCGCATCTTACGCCGCAATCGAATGGGTATGTATAATAAATGGGACATGTTGCTTGAGTTCAGATCGCAGCTGGAAAAAATCTGCTATCAAAGTGTCAAATATGTCATAACGGCAGACTCCGACTCGCCCATAAATATCATAAGGATATTTCCGAAGTAGTTGTCACCCGGTCCTGGCGGGAGACGCCAAGCCTTTTAAGCAAATAAAGTCCTTTTTTAGGAAAGGGGAGATTTGACTTTTCCCTACTGCTACTGTTATTATGTAGAACTATAAATAAAAATAATAAAAAAAGTAATGCTTATATATTTTCTTTGCCGGATATTTTTTTCATGTAATTCTTTTATAAAAGTTAGTTATCTTACTTGTGGAAAACGGGCGTTATAACAGTCAAATCTGGGAGGTGGGAACCCCCAGCTTTCGGGTGATTCGCGAGAAACACGTCGCCTGGCTTCATTGAGTCACCGCGGACTTTCATCTACGATAAAACATAAAAAATAATCAAAATAGGCGTTTAATTTTACTAGCCTTATTAATCTCACAATTTGCACACTTCAATAAAGTTGTATGAACTTGAAAAACAAAAAAAATAGTTATATATAGATAAAAAATATAACACAAAAAACAACACAATACGTCAAATCATGATATATTACATGAATGATGCAGTAAAGTTTAGTTCCACGATATCGTGAGAAATAACCTTTTTGAAGTAATAACTCCTTTTTTGAGAGAAATGGGAGAGTAAACAGCTTCGTTACGTAACGCCGTAACGCGTAACGCCGTAACGCCAGTCTGTCTAGCTTCCCTTCTTTCACGCATACGGCAGCGGAAGGCTCCTCTATCACTCTGACCCGCAGCTACCCGTATTTCGGTAAAACGCTTTCTCCTCTCTCTACTCTTTGTTTAGTGTGCGTTAGAGATTTATTGATGATATAACCTCAAAGTAACACTGTTTTTAAAAGTGACTATAGAAAACAATATTTATTACATATTTTTTATTTGTTTACTTAAATAAAATTTAAATTTACAAGCATAAGGTATGTTTTTCTCAAGTTAAACAATTTAATTATCGATCGTATCTATCCTATATATATATATAAATCGATAATATATATATATTTATTGATATACAATTACTAGGCGCATCATTACACCTGTGCATGAGAACTGTAGTGCAAGCCAGACAGACAGATAAATATGATTAATGGCCCGAAGCTTTAGTTCATACTGCGTCGAATAAGATGTTTAACATCGTTATTGAATCACATAAAATAAGAGAAAATAATAGGTACAAAGGTGTCATGATCATCATGAAAGTTGTAAGTACCTGGTACTGCACAGTTTCCTGCATGGCTCCCAAATGCACGGGAATATGTGGCGCGTTCGATACTAAGCCCCCGTCGGGGCCGAACAAGGCGCACGAGAAATCCAAACGCTCCTTTATATTCACCGATATCGACGTCCTTTGTAACACCCTGTGAATCAAGAACCGCTATGGAATAGAACAAAAAAATGCCTGCGGGAAACTATGTCTAAAAATTGATTCCTCCTTCCAAAACCGACCAAATTCCCTGCTTAAAATCCATCCGAAGTAAAAAACTGATGACGTCATTACAGAGGTGCCTAGTTAACTTCTGCGTGTAGTACGTGTGTTTCTCTAGTCAGTAGCGGGCGGGGGGGGGGGGGGGGGGGAGACGCGCGTGGGCAATGATGACTATTGCTAGAATAATACGCGCTAATAAACTTACCTCCCCATTTGTTCAGCGATGGACATGAATCTATGTGAAAATATACTCAGTTGGACCGAGTCACAATCCGTCGACACTTCCTTGCGTTTACCCTCCCCGATCGTTATACGGATGTCGCCGTATTTCGTTATAATGGCTCGGCAGTCTGAATAAAATAGAAATTGAAAAATATATATTGTTGAACCAAATGAAGAGGTGTGTAGTCCCTGAGGTCGTAGGTTCGATCGCCGGCTGTGCACAAATGGACTTTCTATTTGCGAATTTAACATTCGCTCGAACGGTAAAAGAACACATCGCGAGGAAAGCGGCTTGTCTTTGACCCAAGACGACGGAGTGTGTCAGGCACAGGAGGCTGATCACCTACTTGCCTATTCGATTGACAAATGAATACAGACACATAGACATTTGAGGCCCAGACCTAAAAGCTTGTAGCTTCACTGATTTTTTTTAATGTAAAAGATTTATTTTATGCTATAAATATGTAATATTCATTGTCTACATATGTTTAAATTTATTTAGTTTTGCACAGTAGTTGCCTGGAAGAGATCGCTCGAAAGCAATAAGTTGCTTTCGTTTTTACAATAAAGTTAAAATAATAAATAAAACTAACTTCTATGTGAGCGTGTTCTTGAAAACTAAGTTGATGTAATTTTTCATAACTACATATTTGTAACAAAAATATATCTATCGAATTTTGAATTGAAATATAAATATTAATAACTCCTTGGAGATAGATAGGTACACTAAGCAAATAAAATAATTTTCGAAAGAACATACCAGGCTCGACCAGAATAGTAGACAGACTGTCCATAATGATAGCGGGCCCTAGAACTTCCTGGCCTGGTTGTAGCTTCTCCAGCAAATACACAGAAGCCACTTGATAGCCGCCTTCGAAGTAAACTTTCACGGTCTGAAAGTGATCATTATTTATTTTAAATTAAATTATTAATCTTGGTATCAGGAGCTGGTTGACTCAGAATTCATGATCTGACTGCTGACATGGATCAATGATGTTCCAAATCTTAACAGCTGAAGGTAAGTGATACACCAACAGCTCACTAGAATAACATTATATATGTATGAATAGGTGTAATTAGTATTTAAGATAATGTTATTTTTTTTACAGAACAGGAAGCAAACGGGCAGGAGTTATTATTATTATATTCTTATTCATTTCTCGCTTCCTCTCAAAGTGGCGAAGACTCCTTCAGATGAGCCGGTGACTCGGTGAAATGATATAATCAATATATTATATCAATATAATATATCAATCCCGGTGGTTTTGATATAAGCCCACCACCTCGAACCTTTGATCCTACCCGTAGGTCACCGCCTGTTACCTTCTCTTGGTACAGGCATCCCGTATTTATCTATATATTTATATACTCACTATTTATGTGCACTATTTCTATTATGGTTCATATATATTTACTGTTTACTTTTTGTTTTGTTTTATGTAACCTGTATCAGTTTAGTTTATTTTTGTTTCTGTTAAGTATGTTTTTTTTTGTTTTCGCTATTTTATTATTTGTAATATGTATTTTTGCACTTCTTGCCTACCTTATGTAATATACTCACAGTGGCTGTCTGGAAGAAATCGCTCTAAAGCGATAAGGCCGCCAGTTGCTTTCATTAAATTATGTTTAATATTTTCCTTTTATGTAATGCAACGAAGTGTTAATAAATAAATAAATAAATACATATTTCTCTCAGAGTCCTCTCATATATTTAGTCATCTAGTGCAACTTGCTCAAACATACATAACAAATACTACAGTTACTGCTGACATTCAATACACATATAAATTTTGAAGACACATTTTACAGTCCACTGACTAGCAATCTGTACAAATCTATCTATAAAACTGAATCTATATTACTAATGTGGAAAATAGTAATAATCCGAATGTTTAGGACCGTTTATTTAGCCCTTGATGAGGTCTTTAGCACGCGAGGAAACAGAAACCTCGAAATTTTATTGTTTTCTTAAATTGAAGAAATACTAACGATCTCTACTCCCATATATCTTATGACAATTTAATTAATAATTATTTGTAATTTAAATTTTATTTGTATACTGATTTTAATACCTTCTCAACCGGCGGAGTCCCTTTACCGCTAGGTGGCGCGTTCTCTTCTAAAACTTGACTCCTACCGATCCCACGGACTCTTACATCGTCCACCAAAACATCTCGCTCTGATAGTGTGAAGCCAAATTCTTTCTTGTACCTAATAGTTAAAAATATTTCAAATTTTCTCTCATTTTTGGGAACCATGAATATTTAAGGATCACAATACAGGGAGGAAATCATTCCAACATTACAACACTGCCCCAGAAATAAAACTTTTTTCATTATCTTAATTATTACATATATATGAATAAATCAGTATCACATTACAAATTGTAAAATTTACGTAATGTTATGCTTGTTCATTAAATCCTATTAAATCAATAAATTGGAGCTATGTATAATTTATATTCAAACCCACGATATAAAAAATGGGGCAAACATAACATTAAAATTACTATACTATTTTTCAAATACTTTTTTATACAAATGTTGGCTAAAGGGTAGGCGCTTCCTACCCTTTAGCCTGATGTTAAAGAGTACCCCAACCTTCCACGGTCAGTCTCTCACATGATACGCTATGAATATATATAATATTTTCCATCTTTCTAATATGTAAATGTACATATATGTATAACACTTTTTCTCACTTTATTTTTATTCGTACGTACGTTTTTCACGTATTAAATCAATCTAAAATCCTTAATTGTACAAAAAACAAATATAATAATACGAAAATCTTCTTACAACATTTTCCTTTATTTGTAATCTTCCAAACCTACGACTTATCTGCTAGCTTTAATGGTCCAGTGAATAGGCTCGCTCTTACAACTTATTTATTTATTTATTTTTTTATTTTTTTATTTTTTTATTTACTTAATCACAAGCATTGATGGTTTTTACAACAGTCTACCGTACCTACTTACCGTAACTTTGTTTTGCTCTTAATGTGCTTTAAGTTTTCATTTTGTTTGTTTATTACTGTTTTTTTTTTTAGTTTTAGTTATTATATTTTTTTAATAATTCTTTTGTTTTTGTTTATTGTGTTTGTGCTTGAGTTATAATGTAATTGATATAATATAAATGTATGTGTATTAAATTTGTGATGTCATATATTCTTATATATAATGTATAAATAAATATAAAGACATTTTCCCGGTCTCACCTGTTAATAAATGATGTAAAGAAGTCCCCATGTCTAGTAGTATGCGGGGAATCCCCGGCACTAGGGGAGACCATTAAAGCACAGTCTGTACCAGAGTACCGGAGATGCAGGTAGGGCTCCAGCACTATTTGCGAGTCCTTGAAGCCCTAGATTTTTTTTTGATCTTTAGTGAGATATTGGTGCCAATATAATATTTCGATAAAATTTTTATTTAAGAAGCAAAATGAGGGTAAGCACAAGTTTATAGCATCTACCCGCGTTTTAATAAAATAAATAGATCAGTGACTCTAAAAAATGTGTAATTTTAAAGCCTTAGATTTCTGTATCAGTTTCATAATCATTTGTCAATCTTATAGGCAAGTAGGTTATCAGCCTCCTGTGACTGACAAGTCGACTTTTTGGGTCTAAGGCAAGCACAGCTTTCACCGTTCAAGCGAATGTTAAGTGCGCTCATAGACAGAAAGTACATTGGTGCACAGCCGGGAGTCGACCCTACGATCTCAGAAATCAGAGTACCAACACGGCTCTAAAGTTTTATGGTTTAACCCTACCACCCCGCATTATAAAAATTTCAATACACAATCGAAATTTAACTCAAAATTAAAATTAAACCAAAAAACAAACCTGTTCCTTTAACTTGCTCTTACAGACACCAGCTAACACTTCCAGTTGTCTATCCAACTTGGCGAAATTATTAGGAGCGTACACCAGGGCACACGGGTTCTGCGCTTCTTGTACCACATCGGCTAAGGCCATGCCGTACGCTGATAGAATACCTGTAAATGCGTATAGAATTTTAAATCTATGGATTTTAAGAGATTTATTAATTGTGTATGTGATTATGTTTGATTATTTATAAGGCACGTTTATTTACAATCTTTACAAATGTTGTATGTATCCTAACTTCCTTCAGTAACATTCCCCCCCCCCCCCCCTCCCACCATTTAATCTCTTCACGGGTAAAGACCTGCTCCAGCCTTTTCCAAATATCCCTCTGACTTTCATTCTTGATTCAGATTTCGCTAATGCTTCTAGATCTTCTACAGACCTTTTTTTGGAGCACCCTCTTCTACTCTTTCCCCTTGGTCCTCTTACCATGTGGTTGCCAAAGTAACCAGCTTTTTGTTATTTAATAATTTATTAACTAATGTTAGCTTATATAACTTACGGGATATTTTTTTTAATTTGTCACTCACTTATGAAAATTGTTTTGAATGTTTTTCATTACTTTCTCAACTGATAATGTCCCTTTACAGCTAGGTGGCGAAAGGCCGGCAACGCACTTGCGAGCCTTCTGGCAAAGAGTGTCCATCATATCACTTAACATCATGTGAGCCTTCTGCCCCTTTGCCCCCTATTCCACAAAAAAATTCGCCTTCTG
This sequence comes from Pieris mannii, assembly GCA_028984075.1. NCBI lineage: Eukaryota > Metazoa > Arthropoda > Insecta > Lepidoptera > Pieridae > Pieris > Pieris mannii. The sequence continues at coordinate 9,556,920 of CM054795.1, read as the reverse complement.
TGTTGTCCTGTTATCGAAACAGGCAGGCTATTCAATAGTTGCGTCAAACGTCTTGCCATAAAGAAAAATAAATTATTCTAAAACCTACCAGCGTATTTATGGACAAGTACAGTAGTAATGCCCAGCTGTTTGGCCACAGCGCATGCGTGCTGACCCCCAGCGCCTCCGAAACATGACAGAGCGTGCGAACGTGCATCATAACCACGGGCGGTAGTTAGCGCTCTGGCGATAAAAAAGTACATGACTAAATAATATGTATTGAATATTTTATTTATACTTAAGAAAATTCAGTATTACATAAAAATTAAATTTAACTCAGGTAGCCATGTATAGTTTATAGTGGTGTCGGTTTTTTGTGACGGTGTGCGCGCACATCGTAAATATTTTATCTCGTAATTTTTCCCTAATGCGCCAAAAGTATAACTTCAAAAAATCGAAAAAGTTAGTTTCGCAGCCCTTTGTAATTTTAATTGCTAGAAACAGTCTAATTAACTTAATACTGAAAAAGTATAGAGTTTACTAAAGGGACCACAAAATATATTAAACCGGGTTTAAGCTGTGATAAAAGTGTTTTAGTACAAATTCAGTATTTCTAAATAAGGTATCGCAAATGACCTAAAAACTCACCTGATAGGTCTACACATGGCCTCGTTAGCGACATTCAGAAAGCCCATTGCCACATCTTCCATAGTCATCTGAAATGTGTTCGTAATGTTTGTATGTGTACATTTTGTTTGTAAGAAGTCTGTTAGGGGGTGATTTAAATAATAGAGCATAAAATTTTAATATATATGACTGCTGGGATTATCAGGAAATGTTAACATTGCTAAGATGAAACGTAAAAATACCTCTTTGCCGCCATCTTGTCTTAAGAAGTTATTGATGTCATGCGTCATATTCGTAAACGCTTTGGTCGTGGCCTCTTTATCCAACGACTCGTTTTCATTAACTCCAAAGATCTTGGGGAAATACTCTGGCAGAAGACGGCCTACAAATATTAAAATGTCTTTTAATAGTGATAATTAGGCAAAAGGCTACTTTACCTTGGATATAAGGACCACGCTAAATTAATAAATCTTCTATAGAGTCATTAAATGTTTTTTTAAGCTATTGCATAGATTTTACCGCGGGGTTTGAGTGCGGCGACCGAATCAAGAACTTAAAAACGTAACGAAAATAAAAACCTAACACAGGATGACGTATTATAGGTGCATCCAACACGCATTAGAGTGGGACCGAAAGTATACTGCTTATTCACATCTCTGACGAGATCGGTGACGTAAAGTAAGCGCGGCCGGTGCAGCCGGTACGCGTTAAAGTGAGACAGACTATATAGGCGTGTTAGTCTGAGTCTCGTAGAGTGGTAGATTGAATTAATATAAAAGAAAAAGAAAACTGTATAAAAAAATAATAATAATTACAAAATAAATACGAAATTTCTGTTGAGGTAGACCTATTTGTTTGTACACTGGATAAGTTCACAAGAGTGCTTGCTATATTATTAGTTATAAGATTTAGGCATGTAAGTATAATATTTAAAATATTTTTTATGCAGAATAATTGGTGTGGGTGTTATTTTGGCGTTCTATCGAATTAGTAGTGACTGTAAGGGTGGAACAATATAGTGGAAATAAATAAATTCTATGCAATAGCTTTACCGCGCCAGTCGCCGAGTGCCACACTTTTTTTTTAATTTTATTTTTTATGACAGTCAAGAGACGGATGCACCGGAGTTGGGTTAATTTCAATTGTCCCAGGAACTAATTAAGTATGAGACTTTTTGTTAATATTTTTTTTAATTTCTCAAAAAAAAATATTTCCTTACCAAGTAATAAATTGGCATCCGTGACGGTGAGCGGTCCATTCTTGCGGTAACAAGCCGGACCGGGATGCGCACCCGCAGACTCCGGACCCGCTGCGAATAACCCCGATCTAAAGAACAGCATTGATCCTCCACCTGCAGCCACTGTGTTGATATCTGTGGGAAAATCACTGTCTTTATATATATATATATAATTCTGTATGTGTGTATATCACTAAACTAATCTTAAACGGCTGGACTGATTTTAATAAAATTTTCTTGTACGCGTTTGGCAGCGCCCTGGATGGCTTAGATTCACAAATCAGCCCGATAGATGGTACTGTAATACGTATCTAGGTTATACACACATACTACAAAAACCTTTAAACCAATTGATTGATTTAACTATAAATCTTCCTCTAACACCTTCACTCTGATAAAAAATAAATGAATAAAGACCTAACTGAGGCGCCTGTATGGTCACTCCGGCCGTAGTAGCTTCGTGTACGTGTTCCAACGTACCCGCGTAACGAGATACGTCCGTAGACGTCCCGCCCATATCGAAACCTGCAAAGGGAAAAACACCTTTTTTCAAATCACTTTTACACTGATTTAGTTTATTGCCAGTTCTTTTCTTCCGTTCTACGCGCTGAATTGAGAACAGGCAGTAAATGTAAAATTAGAAAAATTTAGCATTTAATATGTATTTTTTTGACGTTTATAAATGTACATTGTGTTACCTAAATTAATAAATGATTTTGATTTAACTGATATATTGTCATTGATTGTTTAATAGTTTTACCGTGTTGTAAAAATATTAGATAGGTAGAGAGTATCATGAGATAAATCAGACTAAATAAAAATTAAGGAACTTGCGACTTGGTGGTAAATGTAAATTAAAAATCAATTTTAGTATTTTCTGTTGATAAGTGTACATGGTTGTACCTCGTATGAAGAAAGTTATTTTGAGTTTGAAAAATTCTTTCTACACAAGTTCTGTTACATCGCTAGATTGTTAGCCATACTGCTAACATATCATCTGAATCATCAATCAGACTTTTAGAGGATTACGTTGCTAGTGACTTCAGTTAGTCTGCGTGTATCATTCTTAGAGAGCGGTTGTCTAATTTTTGTATTGTACCTAACTACTGTTTTAATTAAATCGTTTTTTTTAAAGGCCACATATTCCACGGCCTATCAGTTCGCAGAGTAATTTCTACATTATGTAGTAAATATTATACACGTTACAATGTTTTAACATCATCGTGTTGGCTTTATGAAAACAAAAATATAATAAAGATTTTGTATAATGAATAAACCAGTAAATAAATTATGGAGATTAAACTCACCAATGACAGGTAGATTCGTCTCCCTCTGGTATGAAGTCAAAGCATAACCAACAACTCCACCAGCAGGGCCTGATAATATTGCACGAGATCCGTTAAATCTAGAAGTGAAGAAGAAAACAACATTACAGAAGATATTATTTTTATATACATGCAAACGGGCACTAAAATTGCCAGACGACTCGCAAATGCGTTGCCGTCCTTTAAATAATTGTTAATAATAAATTCGCGTTTATATTTTATGTTTAGCTCCAATCAGAAGTTCAGAAGTTTCCAAGAAGTCTTCACTAGCGAACTCTGTGAGGAATTCTGTCCGTTGGATCACCACAATTTACACCAACCAATCAAGAAGTCAAGAGACAAATTATTTTAATTAACGTAAAAAAAAATCAACTCACAAATTCATAGGAGTTAATCCACCATCAGACTGCATGAATAAGACATTTGAATTTTTTAAATTATCGGTGAACCCTTCAGAAAAACCTCTCACATATTCCCTTATATGAGGAGTCAGATATGCGTCTGCACTAGCCGTATATCCCCGAGGCACTAGACGCACCATGGACGTCACAGAGTGAGATAGAGATATCTGAGAGAAACCTATAAGAGACAAAACGATGAGACAACTTTGAACAAAATTAAAGGACAAAATGTATTATATGTATATAGATAGATAGCAATACATAATATTAAAATGTTTAATTTTCTGTGGTATTATTAATATGATACGATTGATGAGAATTATAAGATATATTTTGAAAAATCTACCTAAATTGCTTGCAATCTTGCCAATTCTCACTTCATGGTCCTGATAGTTGTAGCTATGAGCAAGAACAACTGCAATACTATCTATCCCTTTCTCTCTCAAGGCGGCTAGATCTTTCTTTACCGCTTCCTCGTCTATATCTTTTATGACAAGCATCTTTTGACCTGTGGTACCCTGTACTTCTTTCCAGTTTTGTTTGGATTTGTCAATTTGACAGCGGTCTTCTAACGCTGGTATCACACGACAATCCACTTCCACCACTTCTTTATAGAGAACTTCGGGTCGTTTTATATTCTGAAAAACAAATTTCACATAAAATTTAATAATTAATCTGACATGTGTCGTAATACCATTTATTACATTCATAAAAATGTTTTTGATGACAGAGGAACAATGTGCCTTAATGGCCCAATGGGAAGTAAAATGAGAGCCGCCTGCAAGAAACCTGGGAAGATGGAATAAAAGGGTTAGCGGGGAAGGCTTGGAAAACTGTCGCGAGGATGAGACATGTGGAAGGAGGAGCCTTTACTCCGTCACGAGGTCGTGTTCTAAGTAGTCAAAAATAATTTATTTATTTATTCACTTACAGCCCATACCCGCCAAGTATAACCTCAAATAGTCGAAGAAAGGAAACTTTTTTTAACCATTTATTCAAGAAAAATTCAATCGAGCGCGTCAGATTTTCTAAGGGGATGTTAGTGAACCTAAAACAAAGCTTAGTCATCTTATAATTTGAATTTGACCATTTGGATGTGACGCAAACTCGCGATCGATAGAATGTGCAAAAAATCGCCATTCTGAAATACTCAAGCGCGTCAGATTAGAATGAGAAAGTTAATTTTTATGTCCTAGACGTGATGCCTCATAATCTGATGATTATCTAGTGGGATTCGCCTAATCCTACATTTAAAAACTTGTTTTTTTAATCATCAAATTTTTTAAAAATCTTTAAATGGCAGAACCGGTTTGCTTCGACGATATCTTAAAATATTTATACATTTTCTAATGTTCCTAATCCAAATTTTATTGATTTTTTCAAAGTACTTTCACCACAAAATACACTAATTTAGGCATCATGCAGTCGCACGTACTAAACTTTGTCGACGAATTGTTCTTACTTCGGCTTGTGGAAATCGTCAGATTATATTTGTCTTTAACTATAAATTATTTCCTTCAAAATGAAAAAAAATCAGCCACGGTCGGGAATATCTAGATGACATTTTTAATGGCACGTCAGATTAGTGAAATATACACATCTTAGTATATCGTTAACTCATCCTATCTTAATCTGACGCACTCGAGAATTTCTGATGAATACTTTTTTATACTAGTCTGATCCTTTATCCTTGACACGTGGCCATATATATTGGGCTCATATTTGAGGAATATACTTAACCTGGTACAAGGTATCCCCCTGATATATTAATCTGCCACGCTGAACTAAATCCCGGAATCCGCTTGGGCTGCCCTACTATAATAACGGAATCTAATTTGCATCGTTATAACTAAAATACTTATTCACCTCCATTCAACTCAAAAAGAAAGAGACGAAAGAGTTTTATATTTAAAACAGTACCTTTAGACTATTTTAGGTTAACAGGTAGGGCACAAAGTGGGGGTTGGGTATGTTACAACCAGACATACAAACAAACACAGGCAAATCATCAGTATCCTCCTCCATTGTCCTATCACATACACTAATATAATTTGTTCTTCCTTTTTTAAAGTGAAAACATAAGCATCATTGTGATTGAAAGTCAATAAAACAACAAACACATAAATTCATTAGATTTAACACGGGAAAAAATGAGAAAGGCACTTTAAATAAACTCTTCTTTCAGCAAAATATTCTATCTACAATGTTTATCATAGTTTCCCTTGATTTTCCGAAGTTTTGGAACATCGTGTATATTTGAAATTTTTATTTTTAATAGGAATAAAAAATTAACATAAGCTTACCAGCCAAAACATAAAAATAATGATTATTTTAGTATGCATCAGGCAGAATACTTACTAATTGAAATATATTTGGTCTAGCCTGATTTCCAATGAGTAGCAAATCTTTAAAACCTTTATTGATAACAAGTGCCATCTTTGCTCCTTTCCTCTCTAGCAGGGCATTTGTCGCTACTGTTGTACCCATTCTTATCGATTCAATTAGTGTGGAGTTCACTTTACCATTTTTGTCTAGGGCATTTCCTGTTTCCTGTTATATGATTAAGATTTGTTATGAGAAAATATTTACCAAATGTCTTTGAAGTATTGAAATTCAACAGCTTTCTGTACTCTGAATGAAAAGTTCAGAGAGCTCCCCTTTAAAATTTAATTTAATATTTAAAGAACTGAAATTATAGTGATGTTTAACAATATCACTACTTCAAAACATAACTTCAAGCAATTTGAGAATTTTTATTACATAATTAAATATGTAAATATTTGATCACTTTTATGTAATTGAATCTTAACTGACATTTCTCCTTTTCTAAAAAACATGATAATTATTCATTATTAAAAATTAATAATACAAATTAATAAATAATAATACAAACCTCTTGCAATATCCTCCTTATAGCTTCTCGTGGTGCATCATCATAATTTTGTGGATCTACAGACAGTAGTTTCATAACCCTCACTTTGCCATTAGGACATTTTGCAAATACATCAGTGAATGTACCTCCTCTATCAATGGCGAATTGGAACCCTCTGTTATTCATTATTTCTGTAAAAACCCAGTTAAATTATTGTAAACATATATTCTTTCAAGATCTCTGACGAAAAAAGTAACTTCATAAGATTATTTTTTATTTCAATTGATTTACCTGCAATCTGTTTATCACTGTACAAATAAAAGTAATACCCAATAATAATACCTACTTTTAAAATATGATTTACTTTTCTGTTTTCAAGAAAGACATTGAATGTGAACTAATACCTTATCTACTATTTCACAATTATTTGTTGAGTTTGATAAGAAATAAACATAGAGATCTTTGTATTTCATACTGATATGGCATAAATAGCTCAAATCATCATTACATAACATGACACTACATTTTTATTGACCAAAAAAAGATCAACAGGCTATAATTAGCAAGAGATTGCTAATATGTTCTTGCAATGATTTAAATGAGGTATTGATTAACACTTCAAGGTAAGTAGCCCTTTTCTCTTCGTGTGTTTGAATATAAATAAATGGTATCTCACAATATAAACATGTAGAATAAGATTCAAATTCAGATAAATTATGTTTGAACATCAAATCCATAGAACACCAACTTTATTAGGAATAATTCCACCTATATATTCCACCATTGTACAACTATGTTGTTACATTTTTACATTGTGATACAATATGAAGTGAAGAAAAGGTGGACTTTATTTTTACATTTATACCATCTGGTCAAACACCATTAAATATATTAAAATTTATAATTCTGGTTCAGTTTTAAGAGTGAAGTCACTAAAAAAACAAATAATCTCAGCTACATATTTTTTTACAATATTTAAAGGGACAGTAGTTAGCAGTATAGGTTCCAAGACGCATTGCGATTTGCGGTTGCAAATAAATATTTTATATTTAGAAAAAACTCATAGCATGTAATTAAATCGGTTTACATACATTTATTTTCTTAATGCTCTTCTACAAAGTTCCGTTAAAATCAACAGCGAACAGAAAGATAATTAAAAAATAAAATAACAAATATAAAAAAGAATAACAAAAATTTAGTTTAGTTAAGTTTACTGACTTAAATCTTAATAATAATAAATTAAATAAATTTGGAAAATTTTGAATGAGACGAATTATTATGTCAATTATCAAATGATAATAAACAACATCCCAAACGGAAAATTGGAAAAGAAACATCTGTCAAAATTAATTTATGACATCTCTAAATAAAAATTTATTGATTCCTAAAATGAATATTTTTATTTGGAACGTGATAATTTCAGGAAGAATTTTCTTTTATATTTTCGATGAATATCTACTGTACTTCTATTACACCTGCCGAATTAAATCCCGGATGAATGAAGCTGTAAGTCAATATACAGTCAAACCTGGATAATCGAGAGTTCAAGGGAGCTCAATCTCATTCTCGCTTATAGAGGTTTCTCACTAACCCGAGTTTCTACTACTTTTTCTTGGCTAATGCAGGTACTACATGTGTAGCGTTTTTATCTTATAGAGGTACGCAGCAATAACAAGACATATATTCATGCACTATGTAATTTTATTTTATTTAGAACTTATTTACACTTTAAAAAATCCGTCAATTTCGTTTGGGTTTCTGTTTTTTATTTTGAATGTTTTTCTCTAACTCATAAATTTTGTAGAATATTGCTTGATCAACAACCGCCGCGTATTCAAAGTACTGATGGACCGTCTCCAACGCATTTAAAGCACATGTTAAATTTGTCATTTGTTCCTCCTAAATAATATACATAAATAAATGAAGCTCGACTGTCGCTTATGGAGGTATAGATAAGTAGTAGTCTCACTTACGGAGGTCCAAGAGGGAAAAACGACTCTCTCTTACAGAGGTTTCTGTTTCTCGCTAATAGAGGTTTTGGGAGCTTAAAATGACGGGTCCTGGCTATTACTCTCACTTATAGAGTTTTCTCACTTATCCAGTTCTCACTTACCCAGGTTTGCCTGTATTTTGTCTGCTTTGACGACGACTTTATTGTTTTGACTTAATTTTAACAAACAAGCTTACAAATGTAAATATTAATTGTTTATATAGTAATTGCACCGTATTTAGGCTCCACTATTGAAACTAAATGAACGAAAACTCCGAAATTGCAATACTATGTTGTTTCTTATACATACAGCTTCTTCTTGATCTATCGTGTTGAAAACAATTCCGAAAACTCAACTTATATTTGATAATCAATATAAACCAATAAATAAAGTAAATAAAACCGTACAATTAATATCAAAATATGTCTTTGTGTAAAACATATCAAATAGCTTTTTATTTCTTTAAAAAACTGGTGCAAGTTAAAATCTTAAGATAGGATATTGGCACAGTTGAACTGTCATTTTCATACAAAGGCTTATCCACATATACCGATCCAACCTACCATGAACCACCTTGTATCGACAGATGCCTATTACAATCCGTCGATTGGTTATTGGCACACATTTATCCATATTTGTATTATGGTAAAAATAGATTGAGATAGGTTATTGGGTTTGGGCGCTAGTAGACTGCTAATATCAAACCTGTCAGCCACAGAATTAATGTGTCAAAATAATTGTCAAATGTGTCAACAACATTTATCATCGGGCATCGTGGTTTACGGTTTCGTCAATACTCAATAATTGTATCTCAGACAACATGGTTTCATTTGAACTACTTGATCAACAAAAATAATTTAATTTTAAGTTAAATATTTGAATGATCTTGTATACTTTCAATCAAAAACGACTAGTGTCTCTTGGAGAATATATTAGAAGAATGGGCCGCAAAAACCGAAACGTTAATAAGTTTGCACAAAGAAAGCGAGAAAAAAGAGAGCAGGTACTAAAACATTTAATAACGTTTCTTATGATTTTTTTCTGTAAAATGATTAATCTAAATGCCTTTTATTTACAGGAGAAGAATCCACAAGCGAAGCCCGCTGATGATATACGGAAACCGTATGAAGATATTGTTCGAGAAAATGCCACTTTTGAAGAATATTATAAGGTTATTTAAAAAAATAGTTTTAATGTATAGTTTATTTTATCAGTAAGTATAATATATAGTGTATAGTAGTATAGTAATTCTAACTCAATTCAAATCTTTTTTTAACTCTAGGCACAAAAGGTATGCCCCGATGAGGAGTGGAGTCAATTTATGAGTGCTCTTAAAGAAAATTTACCAACAGCTTTTAGAATAACTGGTTCTAAATGTGAGGCTAATGCACTTATGAAGATTGTAAAAAGTGAATATTTTTCTGATATTCTCAATATGAAACTTAAAGTGGAAGGTCATGAGGAAGAGGAAATTAAACCTGTAAACTTGCCATGGTAAGTTGTGATGCCTATAATAATAATCAATTGGTAAATACAAAAACTTCAATATTTTTTTTTGTATGAGACCAGCCGAATTCCCTTCCACATTCCAAAAGCGTTAAATTGGACACCATGTAGAAGTTTAAATGGAATGGAATTTTTCACTAGTTTAATTTTTATGTCTAAATTATTGAAAAAATTTCATTTCAAATATTATAACAATAAGCTTTATTATCACTAATTTATATTTACTAAAGTTACATAAAATAATGAAAACCATAGTTCAAACACATTATAATTATTATCTATTATGTTGTAGGTACCCTGGTGGTTTTGCATGGCAGTTAAGAGTATCACGAACAGATATCCGTAGGAGTGAAGCATTATACAAGTTACACAACTTTTTAGTTGCGGAGACAGCTGCTGGTGGTGTGTCAAGACAAGAAACTGTGTCAATGATTCCCCCAGTTGTGTTGCAAGTTGAACCTCATCATAAAGTAAGTTCTAATAGTTTGATGGGTATTCTCTTATTTAGACAACTAGATTTTGAAACAATATTGATTGTTTGCTCTAATCAATGAGAGATGTTTGTAACACGGCATTAAATTTGAATTTTAAATTAACTACTAAAATCTTGATCTCTACTTAAAATACAAAACCCTTTATGGCCAATAAACAATAATCAATCTCATCATTTTGGTTCTAAGTCAGAGTGTCCTGAAGAAATTCTGCTCCAGCTAAATAATCTATCTGGAAATTAAGATTAATATAATCTTTTAAGAATCAGTAAAATAAATGTATATATTGTTTTCAGTATTATTTTTTTGTTGTATCTTTTGCTTTTTAGGTATTGGATATGTGTGCTGCTCCAGGATCGAAAACAGCACAATTAATTGAGTTTCTCCATGCTGATGAAGACAAAATGCCCACTGGTAAGAATCTTATTGACATAATTTCATTTTTTTTTGGAACTAATAAACTTAAATAATAATAAATGCTGTTAATATTTCTCTTATTCAAAGTTTATACTTTATATCATGAATTACAGGTTTTGTAATCGCAAATGATGTGGACAATAGTAGATGTTACATGTTGGTGCACCAGGCGAAGAGACTAAATTCACCAGCTATACTCATCACCAATCACGATTCTGCTGTCATGCCAGCACTTACTGTCAGTGATCCAAAGGTAAATTTTTAGTTTCCTATTAACATGAACATGATTCACCCGACGTCTAGGCAGAATACAAGTACCATCTGTACCTCGACATCCGTAGTTCCACAACTACTAAAATTATCCCAATTGATATAACAGCATAACATAATAATAATTGTTATTGGCACTTCGGTACTGCCGCGGTAAAGCTATTGCATAGCATTTTTTATCAACTTATAACTACTATTTATTTATTTTTGCAGTATTTTATTTTCTTTGATATTCATTCTATGGTAAATAACTCTATCAGACTCGGACTAACACGCCTGTAAAGTCTGTCTCACTCTAATAGGTATCGGCTGCACCGTGCACGTTATGTCACCGATCTTGTCAGAGAAATGTAAGACGCATGGTTCTATCCCGCTCTAACGCATATTGGCCGCAGCTATATTACGTCATCGTGTTTTAGGTTTTTAATTTTTGTTACGGAATTTCTTGGTTCGATCGGGGCGTTCAAAGCCCGCGATAAAATCTATGTCTATGTAAATCTACGATAAATATATCTATAGATGTATACAGTTTTATTACGCTAAGCTGCCCTTACGGAGGCCTCCAACTTTTCCCACCCAATTTTATCATACTTAATAAGTTGATTTAAACTTTTCCATCCACCCTATTGTAGACTTTTTAGTTAACAATATACTTAAAACAGAAATGTAACATAATAATTTTTTTTATAGAATCCTGAATTAACAAAAACATTGAAATATGACAGGATATTGTGTGACGTCCCCTGTTCTGGTGATGCTACTTTAAGGAAAAATCCTGATATATGGCTGAAATGGTCGACTGGCAATGGAAATAATTTACATGGGTATGTTTGAAATTTTAGTTTAAAAATAAGATTTTTGACGTGACAAAGTCTTATAATTCCATGAAGCGGGCTGCGCGCACGAAAAAACACGACGCATGCCGACGTTACCTCACTCTGAGGCCGTTCCATTTAAGGCTTGAAGAGCAAGCGAGAGGATGAAACGAGCGACAAAGAGGCACAATGGGCCGCCGCGTTCGACAGTGTTCGTTCGTTAAAAAATTGACATAATTGTATTTATGCGTACAAATAAATGTTACGTGATCAATTCAATTGTGTTTACCTCCTCTATATCCATACAAAATATCTATCAAACAAATTAAATTTTCTGAAAAATGCAAACATTCCATCATTATTTTCTTATGTCGTTGTCACGTTCAACTATCGCCAGTAAACCCACTTTACAGACAACCGATTTTGTTGCAAGAAATAATACAGAAATGAAATTAATGTTCATTTAGATATTGGTTTTATAATTAAACTCTTAACACTAAAAATTGGGCTACATAAAGTTTTTTTTCTATTTCGAATATAAATAAATCATTATTTGACTATCTCTCTTTCCAGCATTCAATATAGAGTACTTCGCCGTGGTTGTGAACTGCTTGAGATCGGTGGTCGCCTGGTGTACTCAACCTGTTCATTCAATCCAATTGAGAATGAGGCTGTGGTGCACCGGCTATTGCAAGAGACAGGTGATTCGGTGAAGTTGGTGGATGTTACTGGTGCATTGCCCGGATTGAAATATAAAAAAGGTAAGTAATCGTCATTCAAAAAGGTTATTGTGTATGTTCTATTATTACACTAAACTGTCCGACAGTTTTGTATATAAGTTACCAAAGTTTGGAACAAATTATTTTTCGTGCAAGCCTCTAAAGCCTTACACCTTACCTGGACTTGAAGTTTATTTTACTTTTGTTGTGTTTTAATCCCGAGAAACCTGTGAATTAATATTATTTATTAGTTTCTATTAACAAAGAATGTTCTCTTCTTAGCCATTATTTACATGTTTAGTTTAAATAAATATTTTTCTTTGCTAATCAAGCAATATTCAAAACACATATTAACACATTCTACTATAGCTAAATTCAATTTTAATTACGGGTTTTTATATTGTGCTTTTTTTAATGCATGAACATTATGTAATAATTAAACATAATATACTTGTTTAAAATATATTATTCATTATGGAGGTAAAGAGAGAGGCAATCATAATATATAAATTTTACCTAAAAATAAAATTTGTATTATGTTTCCTAAGACGTCCGAGGTCCATTATGAGAGTACATCGTTTCCGTTTCCGCCCAAATCGCTAGTTACCGACCTTTTCCCACCACGTGACACCGCCGCCAGCGCCCAGCGTTTGAAACTGGAACTAACTTTTTATCGCGCTAAAGCAAGCCGCCAGAATTCTTGTTCATTGTTTGTCTCATAATTAGAGAACCAGGAAGAGCTTGTTTGGACCTCGGACGTCTTAGGAAACATAATACAAATTTTATTTTTAGGTAAAATTTATATATTATGTGTTCCGTTTGACGTCCGAGGTCCATTATGAGAGTACATCGTTTCCGTTTCCGCCCAAATCGCTAGTTACCGACCTTTTCCCACCACGTGACACCGCCGCCAGCGCCCAGCGTTTGAAACTGGAACTAACTTTTTATCGCGCTAAAGCAAGCCGCCAGAATTCTTGTTCATTGTTTGTCTCATAATTAGAGAACCAGGAAGAGCTTGTTTGGACCTCGGACGTCTTAGGAAACATAATACAAATTTTATTTTTAGGTAAAATTTATATATTATGTGTTCCGTTTGACGTCCGAGGTCCATTATGAGAGTACATCGTTTCCGTTTCCGCCCAAATCGCTAGTTACCGACCTTTTCCCACCACGTGACACCGCCGCCAGCGCCCAGCGTTTGAAACTGGAACTAACTTTTTATCGCGCTAAAGCAAGCCGCCAGAATTCTTGTTCATTGTTTGTCTCATAATTAGAGAACCAGGAAGAGCTTGTTTGGACCTCGGACGTCTTAGGAAACATAATACAAATTTTATTTTTAGGTAAAATTTATATATTATGTGTTCCGTTTGACGTCCGAGGTCCATTATGAGAGACGTGTTTGTTATCTCCTGGTGGCTTGTAAATTTATATAATATAACTAAAAAACGCAACAATGTGATTTGAATTATTTATTTCCGATAGAATCATGATGAAATAAACAATACAATCTAATTAAAGCCTAAGCTTTAGTACCAATTAATAAATATCGTCAATAAATTTTCATTGTTTATAATGAAGTAGAAAACCTGGCTTATCATTAAGCGGCCGAAAATCCTACTGACAAAGAGACTTTTCCGATCGAGTCTCAGCATTCCGGCTATTATTTTCTATATTTCGACAATAATATTTCTTATGTACTTTCATGACGCTACTTTGCCTTAGCAATAATTTAATTTATGGGATATCTCTTTAAAAACTTTAGCGAAGCTACACCTGATCAACTACGCGGCTATGATTCGATACCCGATTCCAAAGGGTTTTCTTAAACTAGCTCCCATTAATTGCGGGGGTAGCTAGTCTTACAGGATCTGGTTGTAATAAATAAATTTGTCAAGGAGCCACGCCTATTATTAGAGACGGTTACGAGTGTCCTAAGACAAATGACGGATATATGTAGATGCTTATTCGGGCAAGATAAAAACGTCCAACTTGATTGTCTAAACGTTTCTGAATCTGTTTTAGAACCGAAAACCAGATGCAAAGTGATGGAATCACGGCCATTAATAAAATGATAAAGGTCGCCACGCAAGAATCAAATCATGAACTCTGCGCCGAGACGCCAATAAAATCATAATGGACGTGTATCACATACTGGCAATTCCTGCGTGATTGGTTTAGCTATAGCTATAAGCGATATGAGGAAAGGAAATGCTTTACTATATATGTTTTTAATAAATTATTATTAGATGGAATCTTAACATCGCTTAGAGTCTCACAAATTGAACCATATGCCAGATGATCATTTGATAAATAGTTTTGCTAAGTATCTAACTACATCAGGAGGAGCCGGGAATCGACATATTCTGTTGACAACAATTTACCTATTTATACCAAATAGAGGCATATGTTTTCCTTGTTAATGTTCTTCAACACGACGAAAGAAGTTTTTCGTCTCGTGTCCAGTTGTCTGTTTTTCCTAGCCAAAAAACGCTTCCAACTGTAATTTCTACACTTAAGGAGGAGGTTAACTAGTTACGGTAAATATCAGGGTATGGTTTAGATTCCGTACTAGCGAGGTAGTTAGCGAGGTTGCAAGTGTTCGGCCTATCCAATCGGGGCGCCCAAAAAATGCTTCCTCCACCTGGGTGCTATTATTATGCTATTATTTCCCTTAGAATGAGATGAAATGGTGCAGCACTCGAGGTAGAAGCGCTGGCGGTGGAAATATCAACACTAGATCGTATCTCAAGTATTTTCTTAATGAAGGAGACGTTAAAGCAAGTGTTCGAGTCTAATAGTCTAGCGACACATAACTTGCTACGTCATGAACTTCTCCAGAAGCGAAAAGATCTATTTTGGGGTTCCCCTTGGTTCGAATATGTCCGTGGTTGCCTTTTTAAGAGATGCCATTTGGCGCCCCTGCGATTGCGCGAGAGGTAATTGGCTTCCACGTTGAACATTCCCGGCAAGTGTCGTGAGGGATAAATACAATATTCAAACTGTACGTCAGTGCCAGAAGATCTTTTGTCAATTTTAACAGCATTTGGGATCTTGTTCCTTCTTCGTTTTTTATGTAGTATACAACAGTTTTGCTGTCGCTTTGCAGGATTATCGTCGAATTCTTTAGGACCTCGGATGTCAAAGAGACTGCTGCTACCACAGCGTGCATCTGCTTCAGATTACAATGCCACTCCATCCGACTGTGTCCAAGAACCTTTCAGGGTTGTTGACCTGCGCACCCTATTGTAGATCCAAGGCATCAGTGACAATGTAATGCATATGCCTTGTTTCGAAGTGAATCGGGGTCTTGTGACTGAGGTTGTGCAACCTCCAGACCATGTCGTGATTCACCCCCTCTGCAAGAAGACTCGGGCAAAGAGGAGGTCTCCTTAATGAATTTCTTTGTCGCTGCAGTGTTTAACAATGCAACCTTCCCCGGTGGGTGATGAAGGTCGCAAAATTGAGATAGGTTATCCACTATACCATGTCTTGATTCACCTCCTCTGCAAAAGGACTCGGGCAAAGAGGAGGTCTCCTTAATGAATTGCTTTGTCGTTGCAGTGTTTAACAATGCAACCTTCCCCGGTGGGTGATGAAGGTCGCAAAATTGAGATAGGTTATCTACTATACCATGTATTGATTCACCTCCTCTGCAAAAAGACTCGGGCAAAGAGGAGATCTCCTTAATTCATTCCTGTATCGCTGTAGCGTTCGGCAATGCAACCTCCCCCGGTGGGTGATGGAGGTCGCAAAATTGACATACCCTAAGAGGCGTTGAGCCTGCTTGAGGGTCCAATTTGCCGGCTGACAAGCGTGTTAACTGGCACTGACGAATCTTGATTCCTTTCTCTGCAGGTGAGGACTTTGCATTTGATATTGTGTCCTACGTGATACCCGGAAAATCGATCGACCTCATTGGAGTGTATATCGACTTCTCTAGATTTATGGTCCAGTCCAGGTTCTTAAAGGTAAAGGGCATGGCTACGAGAATCTGGGAGTTCAGAATTGTTCTGTCCTGGTGGACCAGTAAGTAATCGTCCAAGAAAACGCTTACTAGTGAGCCTTGACGGCGTAATAGCTCGGCTGTCCAATTTGTCGCCGACGCAAAAAATTTCGGAGCTATGGCCAACCCAAGAGGTAGACATGTCATTTGAAGGAGCCTTCCCTCATAACTGGTACACAGAAAGAAACGATGTTCGAGGAAAATCGGTACATGGTAGTACTGGGTTTGGCCGAGATCCTTCACCATTGCTTTATTATAGGAAATTTGACATTTGGTGGTGATGAAACAGTTATTTTAAAGATGAGATATGAACAACGGGGTCAGTAGGGCTGGCACCAGTATTTATTATGGTCTAGAATCATGGAATGGATTTCTAACGACATCGAAGTTGAAACAGGTGTTTGCAACTTTTTTAGGATTTCCCGCGTTGGCAGTATTAATGGCGGTTTTCGATTGAAAAGAGCGGAGGTAATTATTTTAAGAATGGAAGGTTTTAATTTCGCCCAATTTTTGTGATAGTACCTTAAACAACCGCCCGAAAAGCCCATCGAGTCACTTATACTTGTATTTATTTAATCTGTTATTTTTGCACCCCCCTTCTTTCTTCTTTTCGTAATCATCGAAGTTGTGACTCTTTTGTCCTTGTTTTGAGTTGTATCGGTTACAAAGTAAGGGCTTTTGACTGACCTGAAAAGTTGAGCTACAGGCTATTCAGAACGTACGGGTGATTTATCGCGTATTGTTTTAGGTTGATACCCGTGAATTCTGTCAAATTTGTCGATACCACCAACTTTTTGTAAATATGTAGATAATAGTTCCGGATTGAACATGTATTCCGAAGAGGGGGAATTATTTTTAGGTTTTTTTAGCAATGATTTACAGCGAGATTCTAAGACTTCGGCCCGCTTGCCGCAAATAATTTGTAAAACATCGTGAGCCCGTTACTCACTGTATACACTTTATACTTTGACCAAAACATTCGTATAATTGATCATGTATAGAATTGAATTAAGCGTTACGTTCAAGTGAGAATACCACTCTAAACGCTACGTAACGCCTTATTTACTAACTCATTTTGAGCTACAAACGCGTTCGATAAGACCGCAAAACTTGGTTGCATGATATACAATTATGAAGAATCCTCTTGGAAACTTCTTTATTAATTTTGAAATCGGTAAAAGCAGGAAAAGCAACGTATTTCTTTTGTATATCATATAACGTACACAGTTCCAATTAGAAGTGTTAAGCCGCATGGTTCAAAAACGGATCGTTTAGGTTTGCATTATTAGATTCAGGCACTTTTTAAATATGCCAGATGACACAGCATAATTCGAGACAGTATTATTAAGATGACTCACCAATTTCCGCGACAATTACTCAAACCTTTAAAACAAATCTGGAGAAGAATCACGTGAATTACGGCGCACGTGGTTATTTCGTCTTTGTTTTGGCGGCGGTTCTTCATCCTCTTCACTCGTGCTAACTTTGCGAAGAACTCAGCTTGTCAGAACTTGCAGAGACAAACTCTTCCGTGGCTTTGTAAAGTGCGGGCTAGACACGTTGGACCGCGTGGCCAACACATTTTCACCAATTTTAGCACTTTTATTAACCATTTTGTATTTATAACGTGAAAACCGAGTTCACCAATTTACGTATATATAAATATTTCCACTTTGAAAATAAATTTTAGGTCGATATAACTTTAAATATACTGATTCGTTTTTAAGTTTGCACTAGCGACTGTGCTAGACGAAAAACGACGCAACAATGAACAAGAATTCTGGCGGCTTGCTTTAGCGCGATAAAAAGTTAGTTCCAGTTTCAAACGCTGGGCGCTGGCGGCGGTGTCACGTGGTGGGAAAAGGTCGGTAACTAGCGATTTGGGCGGAAACGGAAACGATGTACTCTCATAATGGACCTCGGACGTCAAACGGAACACATAATAATAATTGTGTCTGAGCTATTGAAATAATCTTTGCAGGTATGAAATATTGGAGACCAGCTTCCAAAGATATGGTCTTCTACGAGAAGTATGAAGAAGTGCCGGAGAAATGGCAGACTGTGGTTAGACCACAAATGTTTCCACCGTCTCCCGAAACTGCTGATAAATTTAACTTGGACAGATGGTAGGTGTTTTTAGTGGGTGGTCGCTATCTCTTTGAAAAGCAGAGGACGTTGAGTGTAGCACTAAATATGTATTAAAAAGAACATTGTAATGATGAGGGCCTCATGGCGTTGCGGTCTTATTATTATATCGCAACGCTTGGGGTATTGGGTTCGAATCCCAGTCTGTAGGCAAATTCATTTTTTTTAAATATTATTACCTTAATATTTTACATGACATCTCTTAAATTTAAGGCAATAAAACTAAAGAATGTTATTTTTTATTTTTTTTTATAATTTTTAGTATAAGAATTCTCCCACACCAGCAAGACACGGGTGGATTTTTCGTTGCTGTAGTTGAAAAGGTGGCCCCACTACCCTGGGAGAAGGACGAAAAAGACCAGAAAGAACTAACTGATAACGAAAAGACCCTATCCAAGCCTGAACCGCCTAAAAAGAGGAGAAGAATTGGGGGATACAGAGAAGATCCCTTTGTCTTCTTTTCAGGTGATCAAGAAGATGTCTTTCCGTGTATAAAAGAGTATTATGACTTAAAAGAAGATTTTGATCCAACTTGTCTGCTGACCAGGTGTTAATTTTTTCTATACTTTATAACAAATTAATAGAAATGTTTACACAAGATTCAAACTTTGACCCATTCTTAGAAAAACAGCCTTAAGACGATTTCATTTCAAAAAGTAATTTGATAAGATGATATATTATCTTAAAATAGTTTTTTGAGTGAAATTCAAAGGCGCATGAGTCACGAGATGTGCAGCGTTTTTGTCAAAGAAAAGAGAGAAGGTGATTGAGACCGATTGAAAGAGAGTGAGAAAAAATACACGCTATTGCTTGATGTATTCGTTTTGTAGTTACATATTAGAATGCGAGTGAGTGTTATATGCGCACAGAGAAAGTCCATTGGTGCACAGCCGGATCAAACCTAGGACATTAGGGATGAGACTGTTCTCAATTTTATTTCCACAGAACAATAGTTAAATTACGTCTGCGATGATTTCGAATATTTTTAACACTACTTGACAAATTATATATATATTTTTTTTTTTTAATATGTGCCAACTGGGCACAAGGTACTTCGCCAGTGTCGTGTAGATGGAGAAGGCACGAAGGAGATTGATCGGTAAAAATAATTAAAACCTAAAAAAAATAGTTGGAATTTGATCGCTAGTTTAAAGACAGCACAGACAACACAAATATGAAAATTATATTTAAATCTAACGTTGAATTTTCAGATGTCACGTAGGAAAGAAAAAGAATATATACTTGGTCACGCCAACAGTCAAAGACGTAGTCCAGAGGAATGACAAAAGTATTAAAATCATCAATACGGGTGTCAAAACGTTCGTCCGTTGTGACAACAAGAACATGACGTGTCCTTTTAGGTGTGTTTTTTTTCACAGTGCTACATAACACTGTGTTGTCATTTATTAATATTATTGAAACGTCATGGAAGAGACTAACTGCCTACACAATCCTGGCTAATTCTCAAAATTTTTTAAAAGGCCGACAACGCGCTTGCGAATCTTCTGCTCCATATAAAACACTTAACATCGGATAAGCCTCCTGCTGGTTTGCCGCCTTTTATATATTAAAAATAATCTGTGTATTTTGTTTGGGCTTTCTCTTTTTTTTAATATTAGCTTTCAGGTATTTGTGATGATATTCTGAGTAGATAATTAATAATCAATTTTAATCCAATTTTTTAAAATAAAATTAAATCTTTCCAGGTTATCCCAAGAAGGCCTACAAAGTATAGCCCATTGCATAGGCCCTAAGCGGCGTGTGCGCATCCTCAAACAGGATCTAATATTAGTACTGCAGAACGACGATCCCAGTAATCCACCCGAAATCAAACAATTCTCGGATCATACGCAGGCGTTGGTTAAGGATTTTGGTAAGAATTTACTATATTTGAATTATTATTATACATAAAAGTTATCATTATATTGATATTGTTACACAGGACGTTAGACTCAACGGATGTTAAGTGACAGTTATGCCCATGGACACATTGCCACAAGACGCGCAAGTGCGTTGTCGGCTTTTTAAGAATTGATTGTTTTTTTGTATTCTGCCTCTCCCCCCGTCAAGATCCCTTGACGAAACGAAATCGATCTAATTGTATTTTTTGATCAAACGTTATCTTCGTCTCTTTCTGCCACGCTGTGATAAAAAGAGATAGTTGAGTATTGAGCGTTTGAAATAAAAATATGGATTTACTAAAATTTCTAATCTAATGAAGACTTTTTTACGTATTGTCAATATCTGAGTATTATTAACAAAATAAAGTTTCCCAGGAGAATTTAAGATTTCTATGTACGTTTATAGCCACCGGCAGCTGTATTCTGGAATACAAAGATGATGAGCTGGATCTAACACTAGTTGGATGGCGCGGCGTTCATTCGCTTAGAGCCTACACGGCCACCCCCGATACGGTGCACTATTTGAGATTATTGGGGGCCGATTACAGCAAATATGGTAAGAGTTATTTAAACTAAATTAACAACTTAAAACTGAAGTCCTAGGTTCGATCCCCGGCTGTGCACCAATGGGCTTTCTGTGCGCGTAACATTCGTTAAAACGGTGAAGGAAGACATCGTGAGGGAACCGACATACCTTAGACCCAACAAGCCCGACAGTCAGGCACAGCAGGCTGACCTCCTACTTGCCTATTAGATTGACAAATGATCATGAAACTATACAGAAATCTGAGGCCTAGATCTAAAAAGGTTCTATTTTTTTTGTTTAAAACGTGAACCATGGCTTTTTAGTATATTATTGTGTAAAAGAGAATCTGTCTGTTACTGGTTTTTTTTCTATTTACGCCTTTATAAGCTGTGAGTCAGGCACAGATGACTGATCACCCTTGAATATTATAATATAATATAAGAAAAATAAAAATATCAAACAACAAATTATAATATTACCTCTAATAATTAAGTTTTTAGTAAAAAATTCCCATTAAACTAGTTCAACGGAAATTCATAAAAATTATTGGTGGCTGTAAACACTTCAAATGAAGAAATCTGGGTCTTGTCATTGATGAGTCGTGGGATTTATTTAAATAGAAAACGTAAATATCTACAGGATGTCCTAAGACACACACAAGGAAAATTCGTCTATAAATCGAACCGACTCAAATGTGAAAAAAATACCCTATATAATAATAATAATATAAATATTATATGTATAGTGAACATATTTTGTTACAAAATGGTAACCATGACAACTGTATATGTAAACCTTAATATAACTCATTTTTCAGATGTTAACAAATTCAAGAAAGCATCTGATGTACCCGAGGCTGTCCCAGCCGAACCACAGGCTATGGACACGAATTGTGATAAAGAAGATACAGTGTAATAAATAATTTATTGACATTTTGAATATATTTATGTTAATATACATGTGTTTTAATGGTTCTTTTAAATCGATTTGTGATATAACAGTGGGGTTAGCATAACGAACATGAAGATAGGAATCGATTGCCTCCAATATTTTAACTAAATTAAAATTTCGTGTAATCTTTAAGCATCCCATATTCAGATTGAGCGATTTCTGATAAATCAACTAGGTCTGATTATCCATAGTTGCTCCCTGTACACTGTGAAAACTCTTATTTTAGTTTTTATAATTAAATATTTTGGTTTAATTTCTTCGTGTATATATGATTGGCTGTAATTGCTTGTCATATTAAATACTGTATTTTATTTGTACCAATGTATCTGTGTGCCAAGAGTTGGCAAGCTTATACATAAATAGTATTAGTCTTGTAGTTCTTACAACCAGTTTTCTAGGATTAAATGTGGGGTCGATAATAAAACTACGCCAAAGGAACTTAATTATAATTACATATATCAGTACAATGGCATTACTGACGATATTGCTTCGACATAATAAGTTATTGTTAATAATAATAATTACTGGGATCACTATTATTATTGACTATCAAATAGTCGTTTATTTGTAAAATATAATATTGCCAAATCAAATAAACTTCAAACATTACTTTTTGTGAACTGATATGACTTTGACGTTGTTAATTTATGAACTCTGTGACAGATAATGAAATTGACAGCTGACAGTAATTGCTCCGACTGCCGACATATATACTACTGTAGCGTATCGTAGATACGCACTAAAAATGTACATACCGTATGGTGTAGTATTTTCTATACGATTTTGATGTATGTGGCAACATAAATACAGGACACTTAGAAAAGAATAAAACAGACGTCACTCAGAAGAGACTTTTAAGATGAGTGAGCATAAGATTTTTCCTTTGAGCGTTTCTATAAGAATATAAATTAATTACTGTTGTTTGTGAAGAAATATATCAATTTACAAAGATAAAAATGGGTTGTGATTTATAAAAATATAGAACATCCCATAAATGGTGACCCCGACAAACAGGATGATGCTGGTGTTTTTTTCCAAAACTCCTGAGGAGCATGCTGAGCACCTTCGCTCATTGTTCCGAAGATTTTCAGAATATGGCATCGTCGTTAATGCATCGAAGTGCATATTTGGCACCAAGGAGTACTGTTCA
The DNA here is from genome assembly GCA_028984075.1 of Pieris mannii. Classification (NCBI taxonomy): domain Eukaryota; kingdom Metazoa; phylum Arthropoda; class Insecta; order Lepidoptera; family Pieridae; genus Pieris; species Pieris mannii. The sequence goes on along the minus strand of CM054795.1, from coordinate 9,533,594 downwards.
CAGTATGAAGCGATCCAACATTTTCGACATTCTCGAAGCATAATCTGCCACTATTTATACGGACCATAAGCCGTTGATTTATGCATTTTTCCAGCGCCAAGAAAAACTTACCCCGGTACAACTCAATCAGCTTTCATTTATTTCTCAATTCACTACTGATATCAGACACGTAAATGGAAAAGAAGATGTAGTTGTTGACGCGATGTCACGCATAGAGACAATATCGATTGAAAAAGATTATGAAGCTCTTTTAAAGTCCAAAGAGTCTGATCCAGAGCTCTCTACCATCTTAGTTTCAACTTTCTAAGGTTAATATTCCTGGAACACATATCTCTGTTATTGGTGACATATCAACTGAAAAAACGCGTCCCTATGTAACACCTCCTTTTCGCCGCGCTGTTTTTGACTAGTTTCACAATTTGAAATTACGCGACACGTTTCGGCGCCAAAAGGAGAATTTAAATTGCCATCTGGTCGATTTTTGCATTTACACATTGACATCGTTGGACCTCCACCTTTCAGTAACGGTGAAACGTTCACCCGTGAATGGATTCCACGCTTCGGTGTCCCAGCTGTTTTGACAACCGACCAGGGCACGCAGTTCGAGTCGGACTCTTCCATCGTCTGATGTTAAGGTTTGCTACAAGGCGAAAAAGAACCACTTCTTACCATCCCTGCGCAAACGGCATGATTGAGCGAGTTCACCGGTATCTCTTCGACGGAAATTGGCTAGAGTACAATCAACACCAGCATCGCGACATGACAACAAACGACGCTTCGTATTTAGAGCTACCTGGAGCGACTTTGTAATGTAAAATTTTTTGTTGTGTGATATTTTAAGTACCTTTTATTTTATTGTTACATACTATCATTTGTCTACTTAGCTTTTCTGTCTCCGTAGGGGGGTGATGTAGCGTATCGTAGATACGCACTAAAAATGTACATACCGTATGGTGTAGTATTTTCTATACGATTTTGATGTATGTGGCAATATAAATACAGGACACTTAGAAAAGAATAAAACAGACGTCACTCAGAACAGACTTTTAAGATGAGTGAGCATAAGATTTTTCCTTTGAGCGTTTCTATAAGAATATAAATTAATTACTGTTGTTTTTGAAGAAATATATCAATTTACAAAGATAAAAATGGGTTGTGATTTATAAAAATATAGAACATCCCATACTACTTAGATTGCGGGATGATGGCGCTGGTATTGTAGCAATGAAATGAAAACGCCCTTGCGCTTTATATCTCCAGCTTACATGCCAAGTTTTACGGGTGGCTTTTCTAGAAGCACCCTAATTGGTCCTGAAACATTTCAGTGGATAGCTGGTTCCACATAGTGGTTGTACGCAGCAATGATTGCCTTAGGACATGCCAGTTGAGGAAAGATAATAATTATAGGACCTACCTGGAAAGAGTGTTTCATTTGATTAGACTAGGAGCGCAAGAAGTGATCCATAAATGTTTGAAGCGGTTATTTGATAAAAAAAACAACATTAAATCAAGAAACCCTTTAATCAAAGTTCAATCTCACAGGAGATAACACTTACGAACAAACTAAACTATATTTTTACACTCAAACATTGTATTTACAGACATTGTAGCCCGTGAGTTAATATGCATTGAATCAAACGTTCCTGGCTTATTCGCCAATCAATACATGCCGATGTACATTTAGTTTTTTAAGGATTTGAATCAAATAAAACTTTTATCTATCTATTTAAAAAAGGTCTCGGCAGGTGAAGTGATTATAACGCACCAACTTATGGTTGATAGACGTACGCTTAAGCCATAATCGGCTCTAGCCTAGTCTAGCGTCGAGATGATACGGGTGGAGTTTCGTACTCTGCCTCGACATCCGATGATGAAACTCAGCTGCAGGTATTAAGAACAACTCAGAAAGCTTATTGTGTGGTTCTTAACCATGCACTACAACATGACAATTGACATATACAAAAGCAACGTGTCAAGTTAAACTTTTCGATATTTTGTGCAGTCTTTTGTCGATGTACAGCTTGTAAATATATTATACCTCGAAAAAGGTTTTAGTGTTGTTTCGACTGATTACAATTACGCAATCGCTGCATGACATTTAATTCTTGACAATTTACATACCAGGGTAAACGATTGTAATAAGGTCTTCAAAGTTGTGTTAAGGTATATTATACAGTGCACAAATTTTTAAAATTCAGTCTTACATGTACAATCATGAATTCCCTGGATAAAATAAAGTAAAATATAGGTTAAATAAATGGTAAATTACAATAGAACCGAAACATGACTGGACACTCGTTAAAACTAGACATTATTATAGTATAATAATCACAAAACATAGATTTGGTTATTACTTGTGATTATCAAAATCTTGAATGGTTTTCACTGAATTTTAGCCTAAGCCCGCTGAATTAATGAATTTACTGTTAACCGAACGATTTGACCCAACGCAGGGTTACAATATTTTAGAATCGTGTTCAAGCATTTTGTAATAATGTTTATGAACAAACAAAAGTCAGAAAATGAATAATATTTTATTTAAATTCATGGGTAACGCCGATTCAATATAGTAAAATTAATTTTAAATGTGAACTAATAGTAGAGCAGGCTTTTAACATATTATGATTTAATATAAAAATTTATCTATTATTTTACTAATTATTACAGCGTTTTCCATTTTATTATATTGTAAATGCAGTAGTATTACTAGAAGTTTTTTTATTCTACTGTAGGTATTTTCTAAAATTGTTAAACTTTCTACCCTGCTATTTATCTATTATATGTTATAAACGTGGCAATATTGGCATTGTAAGTCAATTCAGTAATTCTAAGTTCAATTACCTATAATTCATCTGAATATAACCACCAACATTTAAGCTTTCCATGGTATTTACCATCTTCACTTTGAACAAATCAGATTTTTTTTATTATAAACTAAAGCCTTCTAAAATGTGATAACTTTGTAATTGATCTATTTATCAGGGTATATAGTATGTAGCTTCTATGGTTCAAGTCATAATTATGTTTTTATACACTTCCTAATTCTCAACCAATTATCACAGGCGATGTGGCCCTACACTACACTTAACAACCTTACTACCTAACCTAACCTATTTAATGAATACATAGTGCTGAATACTAAGTTGTAGTTAAAGTTAGGCACTTCGTAGACAGAATTATGCTACGATTTGCTACGCTCGTAGACACAGCTACAATACTACGAGCATTATTAATATAAAGAGCTGCTACGTTGACTATCTGTTTAACGTTTTAGATTCTAAACTAAATTGAATTTTGGAACTTATTGTAACTTGGACCGAAAAACTATATTTTATTTATTTAATAATTGATAATCACAAGTAATACCAGTAAATAAAAACAAAACATTACCACAAATAATAACAGTAACATGGTGAGTTTTAACAAAACTAGCAACAAACGTGTACACACTTAATTTTAATACCGTCTTAATAGAAAGTAATTTCTTACAAAATATTAACTAAATTACTCATATATGTTTTTATTAAAATAAGTGGCATAAGTGAGAACTATCAGTGGATATCTTGACAAAGAGATAATCACCGATGTTCATTACCTGTAGACATATTGTGTGTTACATGATCAAGCAATGACGAACGAAGCTTAAGTTAACTAGGTTCTTGGATTTTTTTAATTAAAAGATTGTCGTACTATCAGGTGAACTTGAAGTAAAATACTCAAAGAATCGTAGAAATTTCCGCTATTAAACACATACATATGTACATGAGAGTAGATCTTTAGTTAAAACGGTGTAAATCTTTTTTTAAACAAGGTACCTAATTATACGTGGATTTCGATACATGCTAAGCTCCGGATAATATTCGAGATAAAATGGACATTTTTGAACCTTTGTCGTATCATATCTTGTAAGTTGACATTAGGCAATAAGAATAATAATAAAATAATTATTTATAAGTGCAATGGTAAGTAAATATTATTTTATTGATATGTGTAAAGTAAATGGCTTAATTTTAATAAAAGAATTGTGCGCGACGGATAACATTCTGTGGACGGTCGAAGTGGACATAAAAGACGGTTTGTAGGAAATTGACATAAAAATTACTTGTTATATAAAAAAAAACAACAAATGTGTTCATGAAAACTTACGGTTTTTGAAGAGAAATGGGTTCTTCTATATTCATCTTACTCTAGCAATTTTAAGCCTTATAGAAGAGTGGGATAGCATGAGACTACCAAACAAGTGCAAAGTGTATTTACATACTGTCTTAAAATATGTTAAACACACACTTTAAGTTGTCTTCCTCATATTGACACATATAGAGCAAGACAGAAAAGATGTAATTGTGTGCTGATTATTGTAACATAGGTTTAATCCCTGTTTTATTATACATTACGTCTAGTTAATGTTCGCATGTCGTATCAACTTATCTGATAGATCCGTGACTAGGATCGCGTAGAATTAAGAAATTGGTTCAGACGTTACTAGAAACTTACAAACGAACAGGGGCCGTTCATAAAATACGTCACACTGAAATCAGCTTTTTTTGACCCCCTCCCCCCCCCATTGTCACGCTGTGTCACACTTTTTGTGACCCCCCCTAGAAAAATTTCGTCACAAAAACTAAGACCCCCCCCCTGCTGAGTATGATAAATTCTAAATGATAGTAGACAAATTCTGAAAATTAAAAACATTTATTATTTAGTTCACTGCTAAATGACGAATGAAGGAATAAAATAACAATAAATACATGAGAAATAGTATTTTCATTTGTTACTGAATCGAGAGCGCAGGGTACGTGGAAACGTTACTCTCTCAAGTATTGGAAAAACAAAGAAACCCGTTGTGACGGATCGCAACGCCGCTAGAGTCGCGCCACAGAGCTAGCGCTCATGTCAAAAAATAATAAACGGCGAACGTCACGCTGCCCTATACCCCCCCTCCCCCCTTGTCACATCTTGTCACACTCAGCCAGACCCCCCCCCCTCCCCTTATATGCGAACGTATTTTATGAACGGCCCCACATTCAAATTTGTAGTTTTTTTAATACTGCATGTATTTGTAAAAATTCAAGCATCGTAATTTAAAACATATTTTAGGTACAACACAAAATGATGTTTAAACTAATTAAGCAGAATCACTCAGTATACTTTACGAAGACTGCAAAAGTCGCGGGTTTCTTGGGCATTGTATGAGATGTCTCTGCCATGGGAGATCTCTCGCCAACACATTGGTGAAACAGTATGGACACTTCCACTCGTCAAAACCCAATGCTGAAACAGAAACCCCTTAAATATTGAAAATACTTGAACAATTAGTTTCACATTAACACGATTTTTAAATTCTATAAATTTGATATAAAAGCAGATAGATAGCAGTAATCTTATATCTATTTATTTTTGTTTGAGATTATGTTATAAAATAACACGATGTCATTTGTATGGCAAAACGCAATATCATGGACATCTTCCAGGTTTTAAAATGTCAATTGGTGAAAGTCAATTGTCAGTGGTGCATAGAATCTCTCGTGAGTACTTGGAGTTGGGTAGAGTTGCTCTCTGGGGGTCTAGTCAAGACGGCTTAACAGTAGTGTATGTAGAAAGTCGAAATCTAAATTTGTATGAAAATAACAGCTAGTAGTTGGTACCAACTGTCGACACTAGCTGTCATTTTCATACAAATTTAGTTTTCGACTTTCTACAAACACTACTGTTACGCTGTCTTGACTAGACCCCCTGATCAGCGCCTGTGCTAGACGTGCTCACTGACTGTTTAAAACATTAAGTGTCAGTGTAATAAGTAAATTATAATGTTGGACGACGGTAGTGAAAACAATTTTGCAATTATTAATCGCGATGAATCTGAGACATCTATATTCCTGGGTGCATGAATTATTCAACGCACAATGCAAGGAGAGTGAGTTTGATTCCCGGTGAAAAAATTATAATATTAATATACGTTGACGTATACGGACATAAGACGTACATATCCAAATTGTAACTTAGCTCAATATTGTCATAAAATAAGATTTAATGATTAGGAACTTACGAATACAGTTCGCGTGGCAATCACTTTCATTGGTGCGTAATGCAGCGCCACATTTTGTGCAAGCTTTCCACAGACCCTCGCTAAGAGAACATTCCTCTGAAAGAAGAAAACATCTTTTATGTACTTACAAACCATGGTAGTCTTTCAATTAAACATCGCTGCAGTTGTTGTTAAAAGAGGACGTTATGACAAGGATACGAATGAAAGGATGAAAGAGAACGAAGAGATAAATTAAAAGTATCTGTCACCGACGAACAGGTAAGGTAAATGTCATGAAAGTGAATGAAGCGTGAGAGGTATGTTAGCACCGTAGCAAGTGAAGTTCCGTGGCCTCTGCCTACCCTTTCCGAAACGAGTGATAATATGAATAATAATTTTCCATATGACGAATGAAGACTTATTAACTAGCGGCACGTCCCGGCTTCGCACGGGTGGACATTTATTTTTTAAACATTTGTTCTAGATATTTATGTGTTCCTAAATATTGTGAAACATCTTCCCCTCCTGCGCCGTACAGTTTAGACGTGTTTTAAGTGAAAGTGCAGTTTAAATAATATTATTTATTTCTAAAATTTAAATAAATTTAGTATCAAAATTGTGTTACGCTACCCGGCTCGCATGAAACGTTGGGAGGATTAGTTTTTCGTTGTGACTCGCAAAAATTGTCACCGTTAAATGCTGTGATCCTGGGACCTCCATCAGACGACCGTAAGCCCCTCCACCGGTGCGTTGGCCCCTCCCATTTTACATTGCCCTGTCCCTCTTTGCGCATACGCAAATCAGCTTACGCAATTCTGGAAGGACGCTCGCCAATCAGGGCTGGTACACTTGTTGCTGACATTTCTATCCGTTCCAACGAATTTTGAACCTTAGCTTTGTGAACTGCAGTACAGAATGAAAAAATCTTCTCCAACACAAGGAAATATTCAGTTTGAACGCGATGTAGGTGATAGCTCAACACAAGAGAGCGACTACGTCAATACTAAATCGCGGCAAAAGCGAAGAGCTGCGCGCGACGAGAAGGACGATTTCCTCGTTCTAAAAAACGAAATCAGGGAATGGCTGCGATCTTTCCAACGTGACCAAAATGCCAGGCTCGACAAATTGCAAGACCAACAGAACAGCCGACTGGATGCCATGGAAGGTCGAATTGCCGAACTTTCAGCTAAATTAACAACTGCTAATAACACTAATCAAGACATTGGTAAGTCAGTAGATTTTGCTTCCGAAAAGATCTTTGAGCTACAAGAAAAAATTGACAGTTTTAAAAAGGATTGGACGGCAATTTCGTCTAAAATTAGTGACCTGGAGGATAAACAGGAAGCCTTAGCTCGAGCTATGAACAAGACATGTATAGAGATTCGAAACGTTCCTAAACAAACCCCAACCTCAACGAAGTCGGAGCTGTTCGGTTTTATATGGAAACTTTGTTCTGGGCTTAACATTGAGATACACACCGGTGACATTAGAGATGTTAGCCGATTCACCAACAGGAAAGACAACATGAGTTGGAACCTCACCGTTGAACTTTCGAATACCCTTATAAAGAACAATATTTTAAGTGCGACGCGTAAGTATAACGCTGAGAATACAGCTAACAAGCTGAACGCCAGCCATTTGGGACTCGGAGGTAATAAAGCTATTTATATATCAGAATACTTAACACCTAAAGCAAAGCGCCTTTATTTTCTTGCAAGGGAGTTTGCGAAGTCAGAACAGTACGAGTATTGCTGGTCTGCTAATGGCAACGTATATCTTAGGAAGAAGAACGGCTTTCCTTACATTCTAATAAAAAATGAAGATCACCTTAACTCGCTAAGCAAAGCATGACTGGTGTTAGCTGTAGTTATATGTTTTTTATTGTTCTTGTTTATATTTAATTTCCTGAATTTTTTAAAATTCCATACAAAGATTAACACGTTCTACAAACAAAAAATACACTATACAGAACCACTCCACAGATATGACAGCGAAATAACTGAACCATTAATAATTGCTATGAATATGAATATATCAACCTTATCAAAGTACCACTACGATAGTGATAGGCCTACTTTTCCTTATTATACTATTCGACAAATATGACTCAATCGGTAATACAATCCTAAACACATTGAGGTACAATTTTATCGTTTTTTTTATGCCTTCTTTTTCTATTTTTTTTGAAAATTCGATAATTTAGGTTTAATTCGCGACATAGATGATACAAATTTCATTACCAACCAATATTTTAATTATCCGGAAGACTGTCAAGTTTTTTTCGAATCCACAGACCTCACCATTGTTACTCAAAACATCCGTAGCATTAATAAAAACTTTGATAGTTTTCTAGTGTTTCTTATGAGGCTTCAATTTAATCCTGATTTTATTGTCCTGACTGAGTGTTGGATTGATGAAAATTTTACAGGTATTCACATAGATGGCTATTCATGTACTTTCTCCCACAAATATATTAACAAGTGCGACGGAATCGTAATTTTTCATAAAAATAACATTAACGTTAATATAACTGAACCGGCACTTACAGATGCTAACTGTTTAGTTAGTCATTTAAATAATAATGCTGTTATCATATCAATTTATAGGTCACCTTCCTTCTATAATGTTGATAATTTTCTCGACTCACTCGAAAACCTCATTTTATCGTACAATGGACACCCTATCTATATAGTTGGGGATCTTAATATCGACATTAAGGAGACGACCGACGATCAAAGAGCTCATAGGTTTCTTGAGTTAGTGAACTTCTACGGTCTTATACAAGGACATTTCTTACCAACCCGTGGAGGTAATTGTCTAGATCACGCACTCATTAGATCACATTCGCAATCACGTGTGGCTGTCTGCCCATCCCAAGTGAATGATCACATGTCTGTCATTATAGGAAACGATCAGACTAAACACCTGAATAATAATTTAGTTAAAGCCTCTCCCTTGATAAGTAAAGTTTTAGACCACGACCAATTGTATAAAGATTTATCAGGGGTCGATTGGAGCTTTCTTTACAACATCGAAAATATAAATGAAACAGTTGGTGCTTTCACAAGTACAATTTCAAATGCAGTTAACAACAACACAAAAATCATTTATAAAAGAAATTCTCAAAGTATTAGAAAGCCATGGATAACGCCTGGGTTGCTACGCTGTGTGAGAAGAAGAGATCAGCTGCATATCTTATCAAGAAAACAACCTAACAACGAACCGCTCCAAAAGCAATATACGCAATACCGAAATTTCTGTAATAACATACTTAAAAACCTTAAAAATTTACATGAGGCTAACACCATCCTTAAGAACAAAGACAATAGTAAAAAACTATGGAAATCTATCAAAAATATATGCCACCTTAACCCAACTAAATCCAATTCTAATAAACTTCTTGATCTACAGGAAAATCCTGAAAAATCTCTCGATATTGTAAATAATTACTTCAGTTCGGTAGGTAATGAATTGGCTTCCGATATATTGTCTAAGACAAACCAGACTGAACAAGACCTTTGCTACAAAGTATCAATTTCCGCTACTTTAAACTCTTTTCTTTTTCTTCCCTGTGACGAGCGTGAAGTCATAAAAATTATTAGTTCTCTTAAACCAAATTCTGCCCCAGGTGATGATAATATTAGTAATCAAAAACATTATTGCTGCACCAATTTCTCATATCTGCAATCTTAGTATTGAGCAAGGTGTCTTCCCTGAATCATGGAAAATAGCTAATATCACGCCTATCTATAAATCAGGCAATAAAATAGAAATTTCAAACTATCGTCCTATTTCTCTTCTCCCAACCCTCGCTAAAATTACAGAAAAAATCATTAACGTCAGATTACTGAATTATTTGGAAAAAGAATCTATCCTTGCCAACAATCAATACGGATTCAGGCATAGTAGATCTACAGAAGATGCTACCACAGGACTGGTTGAAACAATAAGCTCCAAATTAGATGAAGGACAAAGGTGTATCGGTGTTTTTCTTGATCTAGCCAAAGCTTTCGACACTGTTTCAAGGCCATTACTACTTGAAAAATTAGAAAGACAAGGAATTCGTGGAAATATCCTCCGTTGGTTTCAGTCCTATTTATCCAATAGAAAGCAGAGGGTTCGAGTTGATGGGCATAGCAGTCAACTAGAAAACGTCTCATGCGGTTTGCCACAGGGAAGTGTTCTCAGTCCGACGCTTTTTTTAGTGTACATCAACGATTTATGTTCACTTCAGCTCACCAATGCTAAACTCTTTTCTTTCGCTGATGACACAGCTATAGTCTTCTACTCACACTCTTGGGAACAAGCCTCACGGTTAGCTCAGTTAGGTCTTCGCCAAATCTCTCAATGGCTTTTAGATAATCTCCTTTCTCTAAATACGTCCAAGACCAAATACATATGTTTTCACATATCGAAATCCAGCAAACCAAACCCTATCCCCCCTATTAAATTACACTCATGTCTGAACCTTCACAACAAATGTAACTGTCCTCACCTGGAACCCACAAAAACAACCAAATACCTGGGATTAATTATAGATTCAAGGCTTTGTTGGAGCCCTCAAATAAACTATCTATGTTCTCGAGTTCGCAAACTTATAAATGTTTTCAAACGCCTTAGAAAACCTTCTGACCCATATACAACCAAGATAGTGTATACTGCATTATGCCAGTCGATATTATCTTACTGCATATCGGTATGGGGTGGAGCGGCATTGTCTTCGATGCTGAAAATTGAGCGCACCCAACGTGCCATTCTTAAGATATCCTATAGAAAACCTTTCCGCTACTCAACTTCAAAATTGTACAATGAAACAAAACTCTTAACTGTGAGACAACTATACTTAATAGCAATATGCAGACTTTTTTGGAAACAAACACCCACAACACCAAATCAAACCAAACGCATACCTATATATAAGCAACCTAAAAATCGCACTTTTTTCGCTCAACGCTTTTTCTCCTTCCGAGGCCCATTCATCTTTAACCACTTCATTAAAAACAAAATTTTCACTAACATTACAAAAATCACATTACATACTTTTACTAAAAAACTCAAACAATATCTTGTTAAGCTGTCCTATACTGACACAGAAAACATTCTTATTGTACAAAAATAGTATAGATATAAATGTGTTATGTAGAATTAATTAAGCAATAGTTTTTAGATGTGAAAAGGAAGAGACTGGCTGCCCACAACACAGGGAATCCTAGTGTGGGGGCCAGTGCACTCTACTTTACTTAAATATTCCTGTATATTGTGTCTAATAAAGTTCTTTCTTTCTTTCTTTCTTTCTTTATTTCTTTCTTTCTTTCTGTTCTGTCATCAATAATTTTCGCAGCGCATGCGACGAAAGATATTTTATAGGTTTTACACCTTGGAACAACATTGTAGTGTTAGTGGTGATCTTTTTTTTCTTGCAATTAAAATCAGCCTATATTAATCAGAGATAATATAGCATCAAAATGCTAAAATAATTTTTAAAATCAGTCCAGTACTTTTGAAGCCAATTCGTTACTTATAATATTAAACCGTGCCGTAATGATAGTAGGAATAAATTATAGATCGACCACAAGCTGTGAGACGCATTGAAATCCATTCTTAGTGCGAACCATTACGATTATTCTGTACGTCAAATATGTTTTTCACACAGGAGATGTTTAGTCTTTAGTCTCTTTGTTGAATTAGGGTTTCCCATGCCTTTATTACCTAGTAAATGACTTTGTAGAGCTCGTGCCTCCAACGCTAAATGGCAATGCGGGCAACGGGCGAGGACTACGCAACGGCGCCAGTAGTGGGTCTCAAGAGCTGCGGCACGTACTCGACGACCGCACCAGGTGCACGATGTACTTAAAATAAAGAATAGATTTTATATTGGTAAGTATAATCTTTAATACCTATCACATACGGCTAATAAATAATAGAAATGCATAACATACATATTTATATATTTGATGAAAATATTTATATATTGGTATATTTTACAATAGCTCTGAACGAGGTTTAAGGTTTCAATTAGTTTTTAAAAATAAATGTGTTTTTTGTTTTACTTATTTTTATTACTTTTTAGTTTTTTGTTTTTTCCCCTTAATAGCTTGCTTATATGCTGCATATTGCTAGCTTGACATGTTCAAATATAATTAATGTGTATGTGTGTAAAAATTGTTATTATATTTTCTTGTTATCTTATGTGTTTTGTTTTAGAACTTAATTCAAAGTGATTGTTCAGATTTATTCATCTGAACTGCTTACTCGGCCCACGTGTGTTCTACATCTTATCATCTGGAGGTGCGCGTATTTGTGAATAGGTGTAATTAGTATTTACGATAATATTATTGAAACATAAACCAGATTTATATTTATATTTGAGTGTGCAACCAACCAGGCTCCATAAGATAAACCACTCCTTATATGGAAATTGTATTCGTTTTTACAACAAACTCCCAAGCGAAATTAGAGAACTGTCACTAAATAAATTCAAAGCCCTTGTTAAAAGTAAATTAATTAATAAAGCCTTTTATAAATGTGACGAATACTTAAATGACCCTAATCCTTGGGATTGATTTGCTCCAGTTCAAACAATTTGTATTAAAAACTTGGCGATTGAAAAGAGTGGCGGAAAGTTTCTTGCCAGTTCTTCTTACCCGCTCTACGCCCTTGACTTGCGAACTGGCTGTAAATGTAAATTTACAGTTAATTTAATTTGTTTTTCTTGACGTTCATAAGTGTACATGTTTACCTATATGAATAAAGATATTTTGATTTGAGATTTGAATTTGGCTCTGTCTTATTCATTTCTCACTTCCTCTCAAAGTGGCGAAGACTCCTTGATTATCGTGATGTGCCTGCCCGATAACTTTGAGATAATCTCACCACCTTGAACTTTTGAGCCTACCTGTAGGGCTCCATCTGTAACCTTTGGTCTCTTGGTACAGATATCCCGTACTTATTTATATATTCACTATTAAATATATGTCAGGGTACGTCTGTAGGGCTTAGGGATCCGTAGGGTTGTAAGGTTCTGACGTCTCACCCTCTCATATATTTAATTATATAGTGCAGCTTGCTCAAACATACATTACAAATACCTACTATACAGTTACTCCTGACATTCAAAACGTTTAAATTTTAAACACACATTTCACACTCGACTAACTAGGCATCTGTACAATGTTATTGTCCTCATGATAGATAAATCATGTCAAGTAAATAACTATTATTCATAAATTGAAATAGTTGTTAATATTTTACAACTTACGTGCATATAGGTTCAGGAGTAGTTTCACTGCTGGCTTCTGCTCCAACAGCCTCATAATTATCAAATTGCTGCTCATTTAATACTTGCTGTCTCCTCCCTGAAGTTATGTAGAAGATGTGAAATAAATAGTTTTAAAATTCTATTCATTATGAATAAATCATTTGTTCAAAGATAAAAAAAATACAAGCATAGGCAACCAAACAGTCTACGTTCAAAAATCCTGAATATTTACAGCTAATGTTAAATCTTTAATATTAATCCAGCTGGTTATACCTGGACTGTAATAGCCACTTTCATCCATTTGACTGTGGTCATCCAAGTGAAGATTTCGCACCCCAGCCACCAATTTCGGAGACTCCAGACCCGTATCTCTAAAATGATCCAATCTGAGCTTTGGAGAGTCAAGACTTCTGTCAGAATCGCGCAAATCTAGACGTGATAGCTGAGGAGAGTCCATTGGTAGGGAATCTAGGCTCCGTAATTCTGTTTTGGAGGTTTTAGGGGAGCCAATTGTTGGTGAGTCAGCAAAGTTTATGTGCAGCGGGTCGTAAACAGTAGCTGGTCGTTCCTTTATCTCAGGTTTTGATGGCTCATGATCGTAGTGTATCATGGAATGGCGGTTTTCGGAATTTCTATTTGAACGACGGAAAATGATTTCATCTTGGTTTTCTTGAAAGTGTACCTGGAATTTATAAAGTTTCATTAAAAAGGAGAATATGTTGGCAGTCGACAATATAATGTCAAAGAAAAGGTAATAAAGTAGTTTCAGAATATACAAAAACATATACATAAGGGAAAATACGAAGTCCTACATAAGCTATGAGATACATAGATTAATAGATATAGTATATAACTAGCCGACCCCGCCCGCTTTGCTGGGCGAATTTTCAAAGGAAATAAATTAAATTTTATTCATCATTTTTATTTTATTTTTTGCTTTTTTTGTTAATTTTTTTTTTTTTTATTTTTATTTTTTTTTGCTTTTTTGTTAATTTTTTTTTATTTATATTTTTTTTTGCTTTTTTTGTTAATTTTTATTTTTTTTACAATATTTTTCAAAGAAGAGTCAAATTCACTTAAAATAAAATTTATTGACATAATAAATTATTATTATTATTATTATAATAAATGTTGATGAACAACAAAACAAAGAATAAATGGAAAAATTGTCCAATAGAAATGGTCCGATTCATGGAGAAATGAGTATTAATCTTCCTTCATCTCACATTCGACGACTCGTCGCTCGTAAGTTGAGTTTGCCGGGACGTAAAACATACTCGTTAACATAACGGAGTTTAAGTATAATAAGAAGGTACTTCACTTCAAAATAAATAGCCATCTAGGAAAAATTTCGCATCGAATGGTGGTAGTTTCATGTTGATACGATGAGTGGTTTAGGCGTGATTGAGCCTCAAACGAAGACCATTTTTATTATATATATATATATAAAATAGAAGAAGAAGAAAGAAAAAATAAAAATTTTCATTGTTAAACCACCCCCGCAACCCCCTGTGGGGTGAGCTACCGTAAAATTCGTTCATAGACTATTTTTAACGCCCCCGTAATCCCCTTTGGGGATTATTTAACGTTTTAGCAGACTTTTTTAAAATTTTCTTACATATAAACATTCTCCTGACAATTCTGAAGACAATAAAAAAAAATTAACCCAATCGGTCCAGCCGTTCTCAAGTGATACTCGATCATAGATACGGCATTTTATTTTTATCAAAAAATGAGAGTGGGTGTGCAGGGGTGCGTGGAAGTTTGTAAGTAGATTCTTAGCTGAATGTAAAAGAACATTATCCGTTTAGTAAACTCCGTTGCCATGGAAACAAAAGAATCAAGAGAAAACGCTTGCAATTAGCGGGATAAATGTTCATAAAAGTAAAACAGCAATAAAAAAATGAAGGAACGTTAGAATTCGAAAAATAAATAGCCATAAACCATTTAGGAAAAATTTTGCATCGAATGGTGGTAGTTTCATGTCGATACGATCAGTGGTTTAGGCGTGATTGAGCCTCAAACGAAGACCATTTTCATTATATATATATAATAAAGACTAGCCGACCCCGCCCGCTTTGCTGGGCGAATTTTCAAAGGAAATAAATTAAATTTATCATTTTTTTTTTGCTTTTTTTGTTAATTTTTTTTTATTTATATTTTTTTTGCTTTTTTTGTTAATTTTTTTTTTTTCTGAATAAAATAAATAGCCATAAACCATCTAGGAAAAATTTCGCATCGAATGGTGGTAGTTTCTTGTCGATACGATCAGTGGTTTAGGCGTGATTGAGCCTCAAACGAAGACCATTTTCATTATATATATATAGAAGACTAGCCGACCCCGCCCGCTTTGCTGGGCGAATTTTCAAAGGAAATAAATTAAATTTATCATTTTTTTTTTGCTTTTTTTGTTAATTTTTATTTTTTTTTCTGAAATTTACAATATTTTTCAAAGAAGAGTCAAATTCACTTAAAATAAAATTTATTGACATAATAAATTATTATTATTATTATTATTATAATAATAAATGTTGATGAACAACAAAACAAAGAATGAATGGAAAAATTGTCCAATAGAAATGGTCCGATTCATGGAGAAATGAGTATTAATCTTCCTCCATCTCACATTCGACGAGTCGTCGCTCGTAAGTTGAGTTTGCCGGGACGTAAAACATACTCGTTAACATAACGGAGTTTAAGTATAATAAGAAGGTACTTCACTTCAAAATAAATTTCGCAACGAATGGTGGTAGTTTCATGTCGATACGATCAGTGGTTTAGGCGTGATTGAGCCTCAAACGAAGACCATTTTCATTATATATATATAGATATATATATAAAAAGATAGAAGAAGAAAAAATAAAAATTTTCATTGTTAAACCACCCCCGCAACCCCCTGTGGGGTGAGCTACCGTAAAATTCGTTCATAGACTATTTTTAACGCCCCCGTAATCCCCTTTGGGGATTATTTAACGTTTTAGCAGACTTTTTTAAAATTTTCTTACATATAAACATTCTCCTGACAATTCTGAAGACAATAAAAAAAAATTAACCCAATCGGTCCAGCCGTTCTCAAGTGATACTCGATCATAGATACGGCATTTTATTTTTATCAAAAAATGAGAGTGGGTGTGCAGGGGTGCGTGGAAGTTTGTAAGTAGATTCTTAGCTGAATGTAAAAGAACATTATCCGTTTAGTAAACTCCGTTGCTATGGAAACAAAAGAATCAAGAGAAAACGCTTGCAATTAGCGGGATAAATGTTCATAAAAGTAAAACAGCAATAAAAAAATGAAGGAATGTTAGAATTCGAAAAATAAATAGCCATAAACCATCTAGGAAAAATTTCGCAACGAATGGTGGTAGTTTCATGTCGATACGATCAGTGGTTTAGGCGTGATTGAGCCTCAAACGAAGACCATTTTCATTATATATATTTAAGATATATATATAAAAAGATAGAAGAAGAAAAAATAAAAATTTTCATTATTTAACCACCCCCGCAACCCCCTGTGAGGTGAGCTACCGTAAAATTCGTTCATATACTATTTTTAACGCCCCCGTAATCCCCTTTGGGGATTTTTTAACGTTTTAGCAGACTTTTTTAAAATTTTCTTACATATAAACATTCTCCTGACAATTCTGAAGACAATAAAAAAAAATTAACCCAATCGGTCCAGCCGTTCTCAAGTGATACTCGATCATAGATACGGCATTTTATTTTTATCAAAAAATGAGAGTGGGTGTGCAGGGGTGCGTGGAAGTTTGTAAGTATATTCTTAGCTGAATGTAAAAGAACATTATCCGTTTAGTAAACTCCGTTGCCATGGAAACAAAAGAATCAAGAGAAAACGCTTGCAATTAGCGGGATAAATGTTCATAAAAGTAAAACAGCAATAAAAAAATGAAGGAATGTTAGAATTCGAAAAATAAATAGCCATAAACTATCTAGGAAAAATTTCGCAACGAATGGTGGTAGTTTCATGTCGATACGATCAGTGGTTTAGGCGTGATTGAGCCTCAAACGAAGACCATTTTCATTATATATATATAGATATATATATAGATAGAAGATATATATAGATTGAGACGGTAGGACAGTTTTTGCTGCTTGTTAAAATTCCGGAATCGCAATTTCGCAAATAGGCGAGAGACGGACTGGTAGAGAGAAGAAGTAGTGGTTGCAGAACGTACGGGAGTGGACCGGCATCACATCCGCTTTTTAGACCTATATCGGGACGTGAATGTAGAGGACGTCGCCACAATAATAAAATACATTTTTGGAGCCCACAAACAAAGGTGCCACCAACACGTGAATGGCGAGGATATTTAACTTCTTGAATTTCAACTCGGGCCTAGAGAGAAGATCGAATAAGTCAAAACGTAAAAGCGTACAAATTCTTAAAAGGCCGGCAACGCACTCGCGAGCCCTCTAGCATCGAGAGTGTCCATGGGCGGCGGTATCACTTAACATCAGATGAGCCTCCTGCCCGTTTGCCCCCTGTTATATATAAAAAAAAACTATTCGAATAAGCGGATTAGCGTGAGTGCACGTAAGTCTGAAGTGCTATACAGTAGTAAGTGAAAAAAAAATTCACAAGAACTAAATGTAAAAACTTTCTTATACTAAATATTCTATTTAGTCAATGATCGTAAAATTGTAATGTTATGATGGCTTTGTGCAATGACAAATGAAGACTTATTTGGTGACTAATAACTAACCTTAAATTTTAATGACAAATTATAATATTATCTAAATACTCCTAAATTAAAATCTATGAGTAAATTTTTTTTTTACCTTTTCATTGGCAGTTGATGGTCTTGGCGAGTGTTTCGGGCTAATTGCACTATCCAACCTAAGTTTGTTATAACCTGGATAACTGGAATCCTTTGTCCCTATCCTTGGTGAGTACTTCTTAGTTGGAGTTTTTTTAAGACTACTTTTACTTCTTGATGTAGTCAAACTGCCACTTAAACTCGACGGCGCTAGTGTCACACTGCTGGCACTGGATTTGAGGGCATATGATGTGTCCATGGAAGTCATGCCAGACGAAGTGGTCATCCCTAATGACGTGGTCATGCTACTGGCAGTTGTTCCACTTCTTGTCGATTGGGAGGCGCTGGCTTCATGTAAGGATTCTCCTTGATCTATCCCGTTTAGGATTTGGTCTTCTGTGGGCGCTTGGTTTAGTATTTTCTGCAAGAAACGTTCGTGAGTAGAAGGATTGATATTATGGTTTTCGTTTATTTTGCAATATTAGTCACAATATGACACACTAGGCAACAGAAAGTAAGTGGAACCCAAGATAAAAGTTCTTTTATCTTGAAAATTTTAGATGAATGAGAGAGAGAGACAGCTATATATGTATATTTACAAATATGGACCGGTGTCAAAAATTATTTCTAATTAGAATGCCACATATTTATTTCCAAAATATTTTTAAAATAAATGATCAAAGTTAATAAATAATAAGTAATAAAAAGGTAAATAATTAATTTATCTGCCAAAACCATAACTTGTAAAAAAAAGTCACGCAACACAGTTCTTGTACCGTAAACAATGAGAGAAATGTCCAAATCGGTCTATTCAATATATATATATATACACATATACGGAATAACATCCCATCCTCTGCCGTACCCCCGGATTAATTTAAAATTGTATATTAATGTATTCCAAACCTTAATCATACCTGCATGTCAATCCTATCAAACTGCTGAAATAGATGACGATAAATCAGATTTCTTCTGGTGACAGCATCGTCTGGTGGGAGCTGAGCTCGCACGACTCGAGGAGATCTGGTATACGCAGCCAAGAGGATCCTTTCAGCCGCAGCTCTGACAGAACCAGCTGCATGTTGAGCACCTGCTGCACCGCATTCAGCTAATCGACGGACTGTTAGGCCACTGCAAGTAGCAGAATAGGTTTTATTGTTCCAGTATCCTCCGACTTAGTATTTCGGTTAGAAAAAAATGCTTTATTTTGTTGTAAACTGTAAAGTATGAATAGATACGTTTTACTGTTTTTTTAGGTCTGGTTATCAGATTTTTGTATCTTTTTCAGGAAGATTAGCTAATTTGGCAAGTAGGTGACCATATCGACTTTTTGGGTTTAAGACATGCCGGTTTTCTCATATGGACCTTAATGGTTCGAGGGAATGTTAATTGCGCAAATAGAAAGAAATTCATTGTTGCGCAGCTGAGGATCGAAGCTACGACCTCAATGATGAGATTCGCACGCTGAAGCTACGCTCTCAGAAAGTACTTACATAAAATGTCAAATAATATACATATATAGATTTAAATGATTTAAGAACAAAAAAATCTGTTCTAGTAAGAATTTAGTAAAATATTATGTTTTGTGTTAGTAATAACTATGCCTAATACAGAATCCAAAACGTATTATTTTTGTAGGACGTAGGATTTGAATTCTACTCTTGATTCAGTAGATTTTTTTGTAGACGTATTTTTCTCAAAACTTTATTTTTAAATTCAAAAAAATACCTGTTCTTATCAGTCGAAATCCCATGACTAAGAATGAGCTGTTCCAGCATTTGAAGTCTTGAAAGAGCTAGCCGTGGATGCATGGAAGCGGTCACAGGTCTTACTAACTGCTGTGGTATTATGTGTAAGTTTCTGAAATCAATAATAATGTTCTTGTTTGATTTTTGGAAAACCTATTTCATCTAAATATTTTTTCATAGAGATAATCTTCCTTTTCTTCAAATCAATCTTATCTTCCTGTTCTAGAAGGCATCCACCAAAAAATATAAATGTACTTACATCGTAGATAAAATTACAAAACCGGTATATTATCTTGTAAGTACTTAAAATAACCTACCATTACAGATAACTAATAAATAACGTTTTATTAGTTATCTGTAATGGTAGTAATTTAGGCGTCGGGACGTGACGACCCCATCGCCCACTGGTGAAATAACCTGTGGCAGAGGTTATTTCATCAGCGCAATCAGTCAACCCCTTCCTAGTGGGAGTGCCATACTGTTGCCTTCGGGCTTCAGCCAAATGGGCAGACACGACCGGGGCAGTACCACTGTCTCTCAGAAAACCGGCGTCAAGTGATGCAATGGGTTCGCCTTATTGTACTCGCGTTTCGTCCGGTGAGAGAGATTCCCGGAGCCCATCCCCCCATCCCCCTTCCCCCCTCCCCCTAAAAAAAAATATGAAGGTGCAGAAAAAAAAGAATCTACGCCCGCGGTGGAGAATCCCCCTCTGGGCGTCAGTCACCGGGGCACTCTGCACCCGGTGGTGGACGCACAGGCTGCCCTTCGTATTCTGGGGGGGGCAATTCTGCGCTCTACAAAAATAATTGTCCTCGGGGCAAACGGAAGAACTTACCGAAGGCAACCCCTTCCACGCTCACAGTGGACTTCACCAATGTTAGGGGGCTCAATTCTAACCTAAACGCGGTTCACTTTTACCTTGAAACTGCGAAGCCGGCCTTATTCTTCCTTACTGAGACTCAGATATCCTCCCCGGCTGATACTTCTTACCTCTCCTACCCGGGGTACAAATTGGAACATTCGTTTGTGCCGCGGGCGGGAGTTTGCGTGTACGTCAGAGAGGATATCTGTTCTCGTCGCCTTGGGACGCTTGAAGGAAGGGACCTATCTAACCTTTGGCTCCGCGTAGACTGCGATGACCATCCGCGATTCTATGCGTGCCTGTATAGGTCCCATAGCGGAAATGATGAAACTGACCGACTCATTGAGCACATCCAAATGGCTACAGATTCCCTGCTCGAAAGGGTTCCTACCGCTGAAATCGTGATACTTGGCGATTTTAACGCACACCATGCCGATTGGCTCGGCTCTGAAACCACCGATCACGCGGGAAGATCCTTTCACGACTTTGCTTTAGCCTACGACCTGACACAAATGGTCCCTGCGATTACGCGAATACCAGATGTGGTTGGTCATAAACCCTCTTTGTTGGACCTTCTGCTGACTTCACATCCGGAGAACTATCAAGTCTCTGTGGACCCGCCATTGGGTTCATCGGATCATTGTGTGGTCCGGAGTACTGTGCCATCTACGCGCCCTTCGCGGCCTCGCTTTTTGGGTTGTCGCCGTATTTGGCACTATAAGTCAGCAGATTGGGACGGGATGCGGTCTTTCTTTGCGTCCTACCCTTGGGGGCCTATTTGCTTTTCGTTGGATGCTCCAGATTCCGTCGCTGCCTCTGTCACCGAAGTGGTTCTGCGGGGCATGGAACTCTTTATTCCATTTTCTGCGGTGCCGATCGGTGGCAAGTCTCAGCCCTGGTTTAAACGTTCTTGCAAGGCGGCCTCGCGTCGAAAGCGAGAATGCTTTAAGGCATGGGCGGAAGCGGCGAAATCTCGTGATGCTAATACCAGCGAACTCAAAAAGGCATATAACTCAGCCTCCAGGTCCTTCAAACGGGAAATCTCTAAGGCAAAATCAGAGCACATTGCCAGATTTGGCGAGAGATTGGCCCAACTCCCTTCGGGGACTCGAGCCTTCTGGTCTCTCGCCAAAGCTGTCCAAGGGAATTTTTGTCAGCCCTCCATACCACCATTGCACAGGGAGGATGACTCGCTGGCCCACACTGCGAAGGAGAAGGCCGACCTTTTAGGCTGTCTCTTCGCATCCAGCTCGACTTTGGATGACCGAGGGAGATCACCACCGATCATTTCAAGGTGTGATTCTTCGATGCCGGAAGTTACATTCCGGCAACGTGCTGTTCGCAAAGCATTATCTTCCTTGGACATACATAAGTCGAGCGGGCCGGTATTATATATGGTATTCCTCCAATTGTGCTGCGTACTTGTGCTCCTGAGTTGGCTCCGGTCTTAACGCGCCTTTTCCGGTACCTGTACTCGCTTGGCACTGTCCCGGAGTGCTGGAAGATCGCTTCGATACATCCGATCCCTAAAAAAGGCGATCGCTCTGATCCGTCCAACTATCGCCCAATAGCGGTAACCTCCTTGTTCTCCAAAATAATGGAATCCATTATTAATGGCCAGCTCTTGAGGTATCTGGAGGGCCACCAGCTGATAAGTGACTCTCAGTACGGCTTTCGTCGTGGTCGTTCGGCTGGTGACCTTCTTGTATACTTTACGCATAGATGGGCGGAGGCAATTGAGTCCAAGGGGGAGGCTCTAGCGGTTAGTTTGGACATAGCGAAAGCCTTCGATCGGGTGTGGCACAGAGCACTACTCTCGAAGCTTCCAGCTTATGGGCTTCCCGAGAAATTATGCGATTGGATCTCCAGCTTTCTGGCCGATCGGAGCATCAAGGTCGTCATTGACGGAGCATGTTCCGACCTTAAACCCGTGAACGCTGGGGTCCCACAAGGCTGTGTTTTATCCCCGACCCTGTTTCTTCTGCATATCAATGATATGTTGCAACTTAGCAACGTTCATTGCTATGCGGATGACAGCACTGGGGATACTCTTTACATTGGCCGGGCAGGTATTTCTCGGGCAGATGTCGATGAGTACCGGAACAAACTTGTGTCTGAAGTAGAAACTCTACTACGTGGAGTCTCCGACTGGGGCAGACTAAATCTAGTCCAATTTAACCCCAAGAAGACACAAGTTTGCGCGCAACTCCTCTTTTCGAAAACACTCTTCTTAAAGCCGCAGCCAGCATTGGAATACTTGGCGTTGACATATCGAACGACGTTCAGTTTCGCGGTCACTTGGAGGGAAAGGCTAAATTAGCCTCCAAAAAGCTTGGTGTGCTCAACAAGGCGAGACGGTACTTCACTCCGGGCCACCGCTTGCAACTATATAAAGCGCAAATTCGGCCCCACATGGAGTACTGTTCTCACCTCTGGGCGGGGGCTCCCCAGTACCAACTCCTTCCACTTGACCGTGTTCAACGAAGAGCGGTTCGAATCGTCGACGACCAATCTCTCTCCGAGCGGCTTGATCCTTTGGCGTTGCGTAGAGATGTGGGGTCACTCTGCATCTTCTACCGCATTTACCATGGAGAGTGTTCAGAGGAGTTGTTCGGATTAATACCTGCAGCTGAGTTTCATCATCGGACGTCGAGGCAGAATACGAAATTCCATCCGTATCACCTCGACGTCCGCCGTTCCACAACTGCGCGATTTTCAAGGCAGTTTTTGCCGCGCACCACCACTTTGTGGAACCAGTTGCCCACTGAAGTATTTCCGAACCAATTCGACTTAGGGTCCTTCAAGAAAAGAGCGTACAAATTCTTAAAAGGCCGGCAACGCACTCGCGAGCCCTCTAGCATCGAGAGTGTCCATGGGCGGCGGTATCACTTAACATAAGGTGAGCCTCCTGCCCGTTTGCCCCCTATTATATAAAAAAAAAAAAAAAAAAAAACGTAAGCGGTAATTATTGTCATTTATATCACATACAAATCAATAAATACACATACATAAAAACAACACATGATTAAACAGTTATACATAAAATATTTACAAAAATACTAATTATTTCTTACAGTATAGGATTTTTTTATAGAACAGGGGGCAAACGGGCAGGAGGATCACCTGATGTTAATTGATACCGCCGCCATTTATTAATTAATTGACATCAAGCAAACATTTTGTAAAGTCAACGGACAATTAAAAACGTCTGTTAAATTGTAAATGTAAGTTAAAAATATTGAGTAGCGCGTCTCAATCTGTATAGTTACCCTCTAGATTTTCATTTGTTTATAAGACGTAGCTATAGATAACTTTATCGGTTTTATTGTTATCTTATACCTGACGTGTGGACAATCAGCTACAGTAAGCACTGTATGTTGAGCCGTCGAGTGGACACGAGGTGCTGGGTCTCCACACGCTCTTAATAACTCCGGTAATATTTTCTCCAGACATCGTCCTACTTCAGCTGCACACACTCTGAAACACAAAGTTCAAAGCTTAAAAAAACAGTAACATATAAATGTAGATAATATAATATTAATACAATTTACTAGCGTTTAGTGTTTTCGAGTTCTAGTAGTGATGTTAAAAGTAAGAGAAGATTATAAACAATTTAGCTTTTAATATTTTCTAGTCTAAAGACTAATAAAACAAAAACTATGACAATTAAATAACTTATTTATTCTTAAAGTACCTGGATATTAATTAAAAAGAATTTCATTTTAACAAATCAAACACACACGAAGTTTTCCGAAGCCGCGAACGTATTACTATTTGAAGAGGTCTATTAAGTGTGGGGTGTGCAATTATTTTTTAAATTACCAACGTATTATTCAAAATACGCCTTATAATGCGTTTTCGTGTAACGCGGAGATTTCTCAAGTCAATAATTTGTTTTGTGTACCTTTTCATCTGTTTTAATTACTCTAGTTGTTTTCGATTTCCTAGGGGTTCATTTTAAGGGGCCATAATTAAAAAGCCTAGAAGAATAAATTAGTTCGGCTGTTTGAAAACGTGCGTAAAAAAAAGGTTATTTTGTAAGAGAAATAGAAATCTTTAAACGTTATTCATATTAAATTAAGCTGGACTATTTTTTCCTTTATATTAATATAGATCGTCTCACCTATCAGGAACAAAATCCTTGAACAGCACTCGGACCACCTCATTAGCCTGACTGTATACTGAAAAGACCTTGTCTCTCAGCGCTCTCTGCAGCAAGATAGCAGCGGCCCTCGCTGTTTTGTTTGGTGATGTCTTTGTGCTACCATTGGATGGAGAGGTTAGTTCAGTACGAAGCCGAGCCAGGCCTTCTTCTTTGTCCAGGTAGTTCTTGGAGAAGAACTTTTCTACCTGAGAAAGGAACGTTTTTCTTTATCATATTACCTTCTTACGAGAACTTATTGCTTTCTATACTTATTTCTCTCTAGAAAGCAAAAGTAATAATATATATTATTACTTATTCTGCTCTTTGGAACGGAGAAGAATCCACCAAAAAAGAAATAACTAACATCAGTCCAGCCAATCTTGTGTTGTAAGTGGTGTTACACGAATTTGTTTTATATATTTGAATAAATCATTAAATACTCACCAAAGGATAACCAAATATAAGTATAGGTAGGGCAGCCTGTTTTCTCTCCCTCTCATTCAGTTTGTGTACAGCACGAGGATGCGAGGAAGCACTTCCTCCACCACTGCATTCCTCTTCACGTGCCTCACGCAGGTACTCATTAGTATGAGAGCTACAGAAACGACACTGTGGTAAAAGCTTGGTCTTTTCAGCTTAAAATTAAATTAACTCTGTTTTAACTTATTACCATAATACAAAATAGCTTTCATATTTGTTTTATATTATATTTATGTATCGCTCTATATTCTTGTTCATTTATGATAAACAAAATTTAGTTTAATGAGATTTTTTTTACATTCATGACATATTAAATGTTGCAATGACATGCAAGTGTTACTAACGAATTTTGCAATAATTAAAATCATATCATATTTATAATATTGATTAATGTTACATTTCCTCATAATACTTCTATACAATAATCGCCTATTAAGATTTAAGTTTTATACTGACTGCCGTAATGCTGGCAATAGTCGTTCTTCATAGGCCTCATAAGTTGACCTTGGACCAGCACTTTTGTTTCTCCTGCGTACCATCGAACCTAGAAAATATATATTATAAGGTGCTTTCCTGGCTCCATGAATAAGCACCGCAACATGAGGACATGCTGCCAGCATTAAAGGTACACTGCCAAGGGATTATTTAGGGGTAGTCTCTAACAAATATATTGTTAGGGATTAGGGGACTAGACTTGTAGCTATATTACCGTTTGCAGCATTTGGCGTTATACTTCTTCGAGGGCTGTCACTCTCCTTTCGCAATTCTTCTTCTTCTTTTTTCTGTTTTTCTAGCTGCTGCAGTTTCTCTTCTTGTTCTTGTGTTGGTTGTGGCGTTTGGGGTTCTGGTTGCACATCTTCCTGTAGAGTTTGGATTGGGGACTGAAAAATAATTTGATTTTGTTAAACTGATGATACTACTAAATATTTTTATTTTGATATAGCGGGTATGTATTTTTGACATATGCTCTCTCGATTCCACTGCTGAAACATCGGGTCTTTATCCATTCATATAACATAAAGGTTTTAATACTATTCTATCAACATTGAATACAATAAATGATGATTGATCAACTTACGGCAGAAATATGGTTTGGTTCCTCGTCATCGATTCCATTAATCTGAGGGTGATCCATCTCTATTGGTGGTACTGGTGATGGAATATCCAGGCTCATAGCACCAGCTGCCACAGATGGCGATAAGTGGTGAGAGAAATCATAGGCTTGGGGCATTGATGAGTCGTTGCGTGTATCAGGCTAGGAGAATAGTCACATGATCATAGACAAAATTTTCTTGTGTTTTATCGAGATTTAAGATTTTATTTTTTAGAAATAATTAACATTAGCGCTACATCACTACATAGTAAGTATAAAACAAAGTCCCTATGTCCCTTTGTATGCTTAAATCTTTGAAACTACGCAACGGATTTTGATGCGGTTTTTTTAATAGATAGAGTGATTCAAGAGGAAGGTTTATATGTATAACATCCATTAAATAGTGGAAAAGTACTGTTATTTTTCAGGTTTCTAATGTGATGTCGTAAATAATTACATTTTTTCCGCTTACATTGCAAACGCAGGCTGAACCCTAAGCATTAATCCTTACCCAATTAAATAAATACCTTGAATACATTGTTCATTTAATATAGATCTATACAGCCCATTACAGCTTATTTAGCTGCGATCGAACGCGTATATTATCGGAGCTTTCCAGCGACGGAAATAACAATACATAATAAAAACCTGCTTTTCATCAGCATTGTACCCGTGCGAAGCTGGGGCGGGTCACTAGTGTAGTTATAAAAGCACTACATCGAAAGTCTCTAGTAAAAAGACTAGTCCTGTTTACTTACCCCTTCTTCCTCAAATAGCCGCAGTAACTCAGAGTCTTCTTTCACGCCCATGAGAGCATCTGATATTCTGTCCCTCATTCTTCTCGCAAGCTCGAAATCATCTCTTGATGCAGCCGTCCTCTTTCGAAGTCTCCACCTCCCGATTCTGATCCCTGCTGCAGCTAACGCTGAACCAGCAGATTTGAGGCGGCGAGCGTATTCAAATCGTTCTTCTGTTAAACATAGTTTTAAAAGTATAAGGAGACTTGAGCGAATTATGGCTATGCTAAAGGGTGTCAAGACTTTAGCATACTATGTTAGATTTAATATAAAAAGCTTTAAACAAAAACGTATACAGTATATTTACGACACTATAGTGACTAGATCCAGTTGCACTAAATGGATCTTGGCCTCAGATAATAAAATAAAAGACCTGTATAGTAATTTTAACTACCTTTTGGAAGGGGCAACTAGAATCCTCTTTATTATATATATTATTTAACGTTCAAAAGTGCCATTTTTGGTGGTCTTATTGTAATAAATAATTTGATTTGATAGATAGCATCATTTTCTTTGGTCTTTATAATTCATAGATAATTTGAATTGGATTTAAGAGATGCCATACCGCTCTTTGTTTTTCTTCATAATTCACGGACAAGAAGAACATTGGTGGTCAGATAGGGATGTACTTACGACCTCAGAGACGAGAGTCACACTCTGACGCCAGTAGGGCAACAAATCTTAATTATTTTTAATTAAATTAATGTTTATAAGTTTTTTTGAATAGATAACGACATAAGATTACAATTGGTAATACAATAAATACAAATAGCGTAATATGAAAAAGGTTCAATTATATTTCTTACCAGTAACAGCGATTCTCTTCTTCTCATCCAAACTTCTAACCAGATCAGCTATCTCATTGTCCACATACATTATAAACGCCAGGTCATCATATGGAGAGAAGCTTATTTCGGCTTTTATATTCTCTGCTACTGTTTTTTCTTCATCTTCCACCTCATCCCCGAGGACGTTGACTGCCATTAATGCTACCTAAAGAACCAAAGTATATAATATTTTGTATTATATTTAAAATACTCTAAGCACGGCGACTTTGTGCCTATTTGAGTATAGTAATTTTACATTGTCATCTCATATAATTATTATTTGGCTATTCAAAGGGGGAACGCTGCCAGTATCTTCGGAACCTTGCCTAAAGGGACTACTTTTAATAATATTTTTTAATAATTAAATTTTAAGGTTAGTTATTAGGTATATTTTTATGTATTATGTTATTTCTTAAGTTAATTATAGGATTTAGTTCAATATTTTATAATGGAAAAAATTTATGTATTATTAAACTAATGTATACAAAATATTGTATAACCAATTCTAAAAGAATAAGTCTGGAGTTTCTTGCCGATTCTTCTCCATACAAAAGTATCTTTTGGAAAGGGCAACTAGAATCATCTTTATATATTTAACGTTCATAAGTGCCATTTTAGATGGTCTAATTGAAATAAATGATTTGACTTGACTCAACCGAAAAAAGGAATAACTTTTAAAATTATTCCTTATATATATACAACGTTAGGCCGATTATTCAAAACAAACTATTTTAACAGACTTTTCTTCTTCTTTCTTTTTTTATGGGACACGACAATACTTATCTATTTTCTTTATAGCAACACACAAGACTGTCAATAATAATTATATAGCTGAATTTGATTATTCTAGTAACTTAAATTTAATGGAAAATATTTGTAACTGAGCCAAAATAAATGCATTCATCTCTGAAAAACTTTACCTGATCATCTTCTTTAGAGGGTGGATGAGGCCCTGACAATCTCAGTTTCACAAAGCGGGCTACTGTTGGTTCTGGCAAAGCAGCAGACCTGAGAAACACCTAATTTCTAACCTGGTTCTACTATGAAACGATGTACCACCACGAATATTGGATTTCGCATCAAAAAAATCTTCTATTTATAATATGTATCGTATTTATTACCGAATCACTTATTCTTAGTGTATAACTTTTCTTTTGTTTACTTATTGTGGGTTCGCCCCGTAGCTTCAGCGTGCGACTCCGATGGACTTTCTTTTTATGTGCGCATTTAACATTTCTAGACCGGCTTGGCTTAGACCCAAAAAGTCGACGGCCTGTGCCAGGCACAGGAGGTTGATCACTTATTCGCCCCAATTGAGAAATGATCATGAGACAAATACAGAAATTTGAGGCCCAGGCCTAAAATGTTTTACCGCCAATGATTTATTTACGTTGTTATTGTACAAGAGCTCATAGTATTATAGTAGTTAGATGAGAAATGAGAATAACTTTCACGAGGCTTACCTAAGCTCTCTAGTCCTGGCCTGTGGAGCTGGTCTTGCAAGCGTTACCTTGCCGACGCTGGTGTAAGTAGCTCCACATGGCGTTGCAGCACCTTCAGACACCAGACCACCTGATACTAGCACCTCTACACACGCCGCTGTAATGTAAAATCCACTATACACAAGATGCAAACATCAAGGGTATAAAAAGAACTATGTTCAATACTTTCTTTATACTCATATTCGAAAATCATACTCTTCAATAAATAGTATTTTTATGAATGGTGTGTTTGATTTACATGTATATTCTAAAGCTGTTTTACTTGATCAACCGGTTAGAGGTTTTTTATCGCAGATGATTATATCTGTATAAACTATACAAGATAAATGCTACGGACGTATAAGTTGATGATGCGCCAGGAGCTGCAACTTGTGAATGTTTGTCACAGAAGTCAGGCGCAGCAACAGCTCGTGTGGCGGCTTGCCGATGCTGCGCCAGCCTCTCACGGCTGGTCCTTGTGCGTTCAGCTCGCATGCTGGATATGAGCTATCCTCACCTGAAAATGTTGACACGGATTTAAAGACGTGTTTTGTTTTCGACTAAATAGGCTCAAGATTCACGTATTAATCTTTTCACGTCTTGTATCCAAAAAAAACTAAAATATAAACTTTATTAAGATTTTGCAGTGAAGCAAGTAACAGACTGTTTAATATGGAGGAAGATGCTTGCTCTTTTTAAAGGACTATATCTAAAAATTATTATTAATTGTGAATTAAAAAAATCGTCACTCTTAAACAAGTGTTAACATCCGTAAAATTATAATATTTTTACGTTTCTTACAATACCGGAAATATATTAATAAATTAATAATTAATTTGTAAGAGTTTTTAAGAATTTAGAGAATTCCAGCTATTATAACGGGTCGATTTAGCCCGCTATTCACCGCAACTCTATAAAGACATGACACCAAGAACTAATATGTTTTTGATGTGTTTGTGATTCTCTCTCCTTTGTTTAAGCCAGATAAATCGAAATAAATTAACAACGAGATATTTTCCTGAATGGACTTCTGTGTATCTTATTATACATAAAAACTAATTTTAAACAGTATTCTGTTTTTACACTAAAGTTGGGCCCTATTTCATTCGTTCCTTCTCTTGGACTATGTCTAGACTATATAAATATTTCAACACAGTGGGAGTATCGATCGTATAATGAGTGGATTTATTATTCTATTCCATCCGTCTTTGTTGTGGTCGTTGTATGAATTTATAAGTTTTTATGCGTTGTGTATGGCTGAAACTAAACGCGGGTACTATTTTTTCACGCTTCACATAACATATTTTAGCACTGTCTCTATATTTTGGGGGTGTTTTATAGATTTATTATACATGTATCTTTTGTAATTTGAATTATACAAATATATAGTACATATTAACAATTTTGTACAAGTAATAGTAATAATTTATAAATAAAAAATTAAAACAAATTGAAAACGTTTGGTCCCCGTGGCACTGTACCTTCGACGCTGACACTGTTATCTCGTATTTATACTAACGATACTTATTCGGTAAGCGACGGAAGCAAATATTAAGTCATATTATATTTATATAGGTTTAATATATCTCTTGAATAATAGGTTTCTATTTGTCTCTATAACAATTTTATCTAAATTAAAACAAGAAACTGAAAGATTTGTATTCTTTAAAGCTATTCTCTCGTCTATCTAAACGAAGATACTATCTCTGACGTTATTTGATGAAAATTAATCTTAAACCACAATCAAATGTAAACTGGTGAGCCACTTATACGACTATAGACAAAACGGTAAAGATTACGACTCGTTTTTATAAAACCCAATACTTTAACATATAGATATCAGTTAAGGCTTTTTATTTTACGGTTAACTTATCAAGCTTTAAATATGTATTCGAAGAGATTCACTGCATTGCAGGTGCATTTATAATTGGCCCTAAATAATCTTAACATAAACAACCTTTTCTGCGCAAAATCAGTGAATGAATGAATCTTATGTTATTTGTTATATATACTAAATGTTATTAAGATTTACATTAAGATTATCGCACAAAGAAATAGTCTAGCTATTCAAAGGGGGAACGCTGCCAGTATCTTCGGAACCTTGCCTAAAGGGACTCCTTTTAATAATATTTTTTAATTATTAAATTTTAAGGTTAGTTATTAGGTATATTTTTTTGTATTATGTTATTTGTTTCGAATAAATGCTTTTAAGATTATTATATACGAGTATTGTAACTTATTAACATAAAAACCAATAGACCAACTTAAAACTCTTTCATTAAAATGCTAGATTATCTCTCAGTTGAGGTTATTTACAATAAATTAAAATGAAATATCCAGATGAATGTGGAAAGGTTGCTATTTCTAATCGAAAACTAAATTCAATCTATATTAATAGAGAGAAATCTCTTCTCTGATTTATGTTCAGAGGTGTCAATACAAAATTCCTTTAGGAATATGCATACGTTTCTTCTTTTTATTTGCCAGAATTTATAAAAAAAACAATTAAATATAGTACATATGACTGCATTTAACTGATGAGTGAGTTTGTATAGCACATAATCACGACTGATAAACTAAGATGTGTTCTACAAAAATTTGCATTAGATATATTTATATATATTAAAATCAACTTATTTTTATATATTAAACTTACTTGTTGCATAAACAACGTGAAATGATATACGTTTCGGCATTTTCTTCTACCTGGCGATCCGTCTTATAGTTATCTTTTCCATATTTATAATTGCACTTTGT
This sequence comes from Pieris mannii, assembly GCA_028984075.1. NCBI lineage: Eukaryota > Metazoa > Arthropoda > Insecta > Lepidoptera > Pieridae > Pieris > Pieris mannii. The sequence continues at coordinate 9,501,347 of CM054795.1, read as the reverse complement.
CAAGAATTATAATTCATATTTAATATAAATAATACCCATCACTGATAAGACTATATAGATTCTAAATAAGGACGTTGTATGGACGAAGTCAATTTGTCTGGGAGGTAAGATCAATACTGCTGGAGACAACGCGGCTGGGGGCCATGATATTGTTATCAACGCCATCTCGAAGAGGGTTGATGAACTAAGAAAGATACAGGCGACTGGCGTTGTTTTACGAAATAGGGTGACGGCAAAAGTGACTTGGACAATTTTTTTCATAATATGGATTTAATATCGGAATGTGTTTTTTTGGATGTCTTAAATTAAAATTAAAATCACCAAAGATCATATAACAAGCTGTATTAAACGTGTATTCGTGTGTATTCAATATATTTGCAACGACGTTAAAATTATTTTATTTCTACGTCACACGAGACCCATGTTTATTTTAAGGGAGATATAGATATATATACCGAGATTATAAACTACATATGTTAGAATGATGTTGTAATCAGGGCCATCAAGAGGAGAGACAAATAATAAAGTTGCTGACGGTTAACCTCAGAATTTTACAAGTCTTCTCTATCAGTGTTCAGATAAATACATATATAATCGAATAATTTTTTTTTAAATGTGAAATTTTAAGATCAACAAAAAACTGTTTGTAAAGTTTAGCCACATGTATTCTAATGCTCGTAATAAGAAATATGTTATTCAAGTGTATTTAATAATTTATCATCATACGGGTTTAAAGCTTGACCCTCCCAACCAGAAACAGTTCTTTTTTTTTATATAATAGGGGGCAAACGGGCAGGAGGCTCACCTGATGTTAAGTGATACCGCCGCTCATGGACACTCTCGATGCTAGAGGGCTCGCAATTGCGTTGCCGACCTTTTAAGATTTTGTACGCTCTTTTCTTGAAGGACCCTAAGTCGAATTGGTTCGGAAATACTTCAGTGGGCAGCTGGTTCCACAAAGTGGTGGTGGGCGGCGACTTCTTCGGCGGGTTCTTTTTTTCACGCGTTATCGAACCCGGTTCATGTAATATACACATGTAGGTTTGCCAACTAACTCATCTACATACAGACGTTGTTACATACACCAACTTAATTAAAACACAATATAACAAATATAACGTGTTTATTGTTATTTATGTATTTATTTTACACAATATTCATCTGGAGCTGTCTGGACAATCCATTCAAGTACATCGGTGACTCTTGTATTAACTGCTGGCTTGTTGAGACCGGCACAATCCTCTCCAGTGCTCACCATGCCAGAAAGAAAGAGCAAACTTGTCTCTCTATCTGTGAATAGCAGTGGACCACCTGAATCGAACTGAAACATATTTTTTATTAATATTTTCTGAGAAGTCAGTTTTTGTTTCGTAGTTTTCGCATAAACTTAACCGAGCTTATAAAGAATGATGTAAAGTCAGATAAATGATGTCTACTTAATAATTTTATTATCTGCTGCATTGTTTTTAAACTATGTAGTTAAGTCTTCACTTATTCTCGTAATTAAAAAATTTCTCCATATGAAACTACCTTTTGGAAGGGGCATCTAGAGTATTTTTTTAAATATTACACTTGTGCCCCTTTATAGGCCTAATTGAAATAAATGAATTGACTTTAACTAGGGCATTTCTTTATTAATAAAAATCTCATATCGTTATTAATAAATATTTACTAATTGGTCATCGTATATCATATTTTATAAAGCGAAATCGTTATTATTTCCGAAGCAGACAGTTTCTACAGGCTTAACACTGTTAAAAATAAGAATTTACTACGAAGCATACAATTTATAGGCAACAAGTGAACCATATTAGTGATATTTCTTTCTTTATAAGGGTTATGTAACTAAAACAGAGAAAAAAGAATCTCGACAAAGCTTTAGAAGTCTTAACTTGAAGTACTAATCCGTACCTGACATGCATCTTTACCAGGTGTATAGGTACAAAGCTGACGCGGAGTCAGAGATCGCACTTTGTTCCTGCAATCATTCTGACTAATCACGTCTACTTGGACCTTCTGAAGGACATCTGATTTCGGACCCCCAATAAAGATAGTACCCCATCCTGTGAAAAATGAACACATTTCTTAATTCATACTAATTGTTTAAGAATAAAATTTGTTGATGTTACCACAAAGAGATCATTTCACAAAAGAAATTTTAACTTAAGCCTAAAATATATTGTTATGAAATATATCAACTATTCATTAATTTTAGTAATTAAGTTGTAAGAGAAAGATTGTCTAGTAACAGGACTATTGATAGCAGATAAGCGAACTTTAGGTAGAAGACTTTTAATTGTAGTAACTCTACGATTACGAAGAAATCAAAATTTAGCAAAAAGGTCGGTATGAATATTAAAGTGAAATATTTTATACAAATAAACAAGGTCAATTAAGTCTCATCGGAGTTTAAGGGTATCTAACTCGAAGTAGTCCAAAATAGCCTCCGAGTACGTTAGCAATAGGCTTCGGAAGTGAAGACGATTCCAAATCTTTTTATTTTAGAACATGTTGCTGCAATCATGTCCAGACCAGATTACAGCAACATATCCTAAAACTTACTGTACTTTTTACGTTTTCAAAGCAAAAAATGGATTCTGAGAGTTTAATAAAATTAAATTTTTGTGCATAAGATTCCCCGAGGTCTCTTTATGAAAATATACGAACTGATGTTGGTTATTGGTTGTGACCCTTGGTGTACACCTGAGGTTACGGATAAAGCTTCAGAGAGATAGATATTAATTGCGACAATTTGTGTGACATTTTTAAATTTAAAAGATAACCCATCTCTTCAGCTTCTATATAAAGATCTCCTGGTTAATACTGCGCATATGGTACATTTACGTACTTTAGCAAAACTTTGTAGAATTGAAATTGGAATACAGTTGCATACGTAACTCTCCCGTATATGACGTTAATTCATAGTTAAGTTTACTGCAATGCATCCAGATATCAAATTTTCCGGCGCCAATTTCATTTGGCCTTTCGAAGGTCAAGCCTGCTCCAATGATATATATGGAATAAACATTGATAGAAAATATTTACCTAGTACAGTAAGCTTTTCCCCAGTGAAGCTATAGCTTGCAAACTTGAACGGTAAACATACGGGCATTACGTTATCACTGAATTGTATAATCTCTGTTAGTGATAGGATTGCTACGTCGTAATCGTATGTATAACTGAAAATTTAAGGGTTATGTAGATGATATTATGTTAAAAAACTTTATGTACAGAAATGTTGGTAAATCCTTGCGAGTACTGGTTCGTAAAATGAGTTCTGTATAAATGGTTCTGTATTAATGTGGATCTAGAAAATATGACGAAGAAATTTAAATTTAATCAATACTAATAATATAAGTACTCACTTATTATAATTTGGATGGATTCTGATACCTGCAACTGTGTAGCCTTTGGTCGATGGCGAATCATCTAAAACAAGGTGTGTGTAGTGGGTAAAAGATTTTATAGCATATAAGGAAGGAAAAAGAAAGGTGGGAAGATCACAAAAGCTATGGGCTGATGACTTAGTTAAAGTTTCTGGGGAAATTTAAATGGAGGAAGATAACAACAGACCATTAGGAAAATCCAGGAGGAGGCCTTTACTTAGAAGGTGTCCATACTGCAGAACACAAAGAAATGGAAATAATAACTACCTATAGCTGACTAAGAGTAAGTAAATAAAAAAACTAAATCATCCATTTGATACATATACATATATATTTTAGCAGTATGTTTGTTTATGTATTCATAGACATAGACCTATAATTATAATAAAAGATAAACATATAATAAAAGATATATAATTTTTTTTCCCATTTGGTTAGTCTTAAGTATGTAATGCGTGTGTGCTGTGGCAATAATTGGCCCTGGTTCAGCATGATGCTGAATTTGAAATGAATTTTCCACGGCGCTGGTGCGCCTCAGTCGCAAAAAAGAATATGTTAACACTTAGAAGAAAATAACAATTTAAGTAAAAGTTAGTAATATCAGTAATGAAGTCCTGTGTAATTAAAATATAATCAAGTTAAATTATTATTATTATTATTAGTTCATTGTGTTATATTATTTTTACATAACTATAAGAGATATTTACGATATATCGTATCGGCTGCATGTTTAGCTACTACAATATCTTTTAATTGACGCCGTATATTATTCTTTTTTCTCTTTCTGACACATTACGCTAAGATGTAAAGTCATATTAGGTGTGTACCATTGTGGGACTAGTGGCTTCAGTCTGACTCTGACCCTGACGTCGTACGTTCGATACCCGGATGTGCACCAATGTACTTTACTTACTACCAGCACAAAGGCAAAAAGTCGGCGTAGTGCTGATCACCTACTTGTCTATTCGTTTTTTAAAGAGGCTACACAATACAGATTTATAATTTATAATGTATATACAGATTGCCTCAAACACTAAAGACAGAAAATACCTCCTCGTGAAGTATCGTGTTCTCCTACCACCACCCCCAAATTGGAGGCTATCTTTCCTACGACGCAATGGGCAGCTGTGACGATATATCTCTTGGAGATGATGGTGCCTCCACACACAATTGTATCTTTCCCGCGTTCCAAAAGACCAGCCATCATAGGATATTCATTTGGGATGGTATCTTCACCGTTTACTATGCGTCTCTGAATCGTGAAATTAGTATAAATATAAGCAAGAAGATTCTTTTAAGCGAATAAAAGAAAAAAAAAACACAGTGAAACATTACTACTTAAACGAAATTAGTTAGAAAGAAAGGAAAGAAAAGTAAGTAAAGCCTTTATATAGTCACATTAAAATGATAACGCACAAGAGCTCAACGATATTAAACGATTTTCAAAATTTGAATTAAACATGTTCAGTCTGCTGACAATAATGTTTCAATAATCAAATTGTAGTGGAAATTTCCATTGATAATTTTACTCTATTGTGCGAAAAGTAAGCAAATATCAATTAATAATTAATTTTAATTCGACTTAGGATACTTCAAGAAAAGAGCGTACCAATTCTTAATAGGCCGGCAACGCACTCGCGAGCCCTCTGGCATTGAGAGTGTTCATGGGCGGCTGTATCACTTAACATCAGGTGAGCCTCCTGCCCGTTTGCCCCCTGTTCTATAAAAAAAATCTCTCCCTAGCCCATCCCTTTGCTTTTAATGTGTTTGAAGATGAAAGGGCATCTGAAAGCGAAAAAGCGTTGGACGCAGAAAGTGCGTTTTTGAGCTAGTGTAGCTTAGGTATTTATTATGTAGGATGGTTGTAGGTTTGCGTTATGTAACCGTTGTCAAAAATGTTGTTAAACCGTTAAAACTTATTAATTGTACAATGAAATAAAACGTTAGTGTTGATAATAAAAATTTAGGGAATTAATAGCTAAAACTTACAACTTTCTTGATACCACAATTGCAGTTTGATGGTGGTTGAACGCGCTGTGTTATTACGTTACAAGAGAAATATCCCACGCGTTCTGGAGTTAGTAAATCTGGAAATAATTAATTATTAATTATTTGTTCTAAAAAAAAACGGTAATATATAAATGTTATATCTGCACAGACTATACTATGATTCCTTGTAATTATGATCGCGAAAAGATGGCTAAATCTTATAACAGCCTTCACTGGATGCTAGGAAGAAACTCAAGACTTTCTTTAGATAACAAACTACTTATATATAAAGTCATCCTAAAGCCCATTTGGACATATGGCCTCCAACTGAGGGGCAGCGCAAGTGATACCAACATCAACATACTCCAGCGACAACAAAACAAAATCCTAAGTGCAGTTGCAAAAGTACCATGGTACATAACCAACAACGAAGTTCACGAACACTTACAAATGAATCAAACAATCAAAGACGAAATCCGGAGACTGGCAGCTAAATACAAAGAGCAGTTAAGCTGTCATCCGTACGAACTTGCTCGCCAACTCACCATTAGACAGTATGTGAGTCGACTAAAACGTCACAATATTCTAGAGCTAGAAGACCGGCAGTAGCTCTAGGCAGAAGATGAGTAGATGCTTCCAATGGGAAGTCACTCCACATGACAGCACCTCAGAAAAAATTCGCTCATAGCCTTAGGGCTGATAGCAAATTACCGCAGAGAAAAAAAAATCTTATAAAACACGCACTTGTATTTACTGTTTACCATATAGTGTTCTTATATTTGTTGGAAACTTACACATATACAATAGAAGACGACTTTTGACATTACTAAAACAATTTCGTTAATTTTTTTGAAGAAAATTAAACAATTCGTAATAGTACGCGAACATTTTATATTACATATTATAAAACATTTTATAATGTGAAATATTAAGTTATTACTTAATTTATTTTTTAAATATCATTCATTACGTACTCATAATAAGATTCTGTTTTGTTGACACTGCAGTCAGAGTTCCTTGTCCACAATACACCTCAGCATCACGAAGACCTGGATCACCACTTTTGGAGACTTGTATTTGCCCTCTTGAGCATTGCTGATTCTAAAATTTGAGTTTATGTTGTCGAGTATGTACGCAAACATATCAATTGTTTTTTTATATTTTCTTAAAAAAATATATTCATAGTTTGGTCACTGTGGTTTTTAATAATGGGAAATAATAAATTTAGATCATGTCAATATTAAAATCGTTATAATTATCAGAACTTGTTGGAATACGTAACGTGTCATGGATATATTACCTAATTATAGTGCAATATACACAATTTTGCTTAAAATCCAATGCCATAAAAACAGAGTTGAAAATCAAAATTTTTCATATTATTATTTACCAAACTTGTTGCCAGAAATTGTCATACACCTAGGAACAGATGGGATAGTCGCGAACAGTAGATAATATGATTATTATATAAATCAATAATTCTTACCGCAGGTACGTTAATTTGGCAATCCGCCCTACAGTTGTATCCTGAGGGACAAGAAAGCGCCCACGAGCACTGAGAATAACATGAACTATATCTCGGACAGTCTATGCTGTATATCTGTCCCGGTTGTACCTACAAAATATATGTCATACATCATCAGTTAATTATATTTCTATCAGGATTATCTATCATAAATACAATTTCTAGTTAACAATTCAGCAGAAGACTTGAGTATTTTATTAAATGAAATTAAACTGTGTTAATACAGGATATTAGAATGATATTTCATTTTGATAAAAATACTAGCAGACTCGGCCAAGCGTTGCTGTGGCTAATGTTTTTGTAATATTAGTAAACTGTTCAAGGGAAACGATAGGAGAACTTATGTAAAAGGTAGATAGCTTATGTGAAACGTTGACACTTTTAACACAGCGCCATCTGTTAGAATTGTATCAAATAATAAACAAATATTTGCAATAAAATAATATAGCGACTATAATTATAGATCTAAGCTATACTATCTCTTAAGTTGGACCAGACTGCTCACGATGTGCCAATTTAATTTAAAATCGGTTATGTAGTTAAGGATTCCATCGTGGACAAACATCGTGACAGGAGATTTTTATATATTAAGATTGATGTATAATTACATTGAGATTGAAAGCACATATCCCGTTCTGTGCCCGGACGTAGACGAAAGAAGAGAATACGTAAAGTATTGAAAATATCTGGAAAAGAAAAATATTTATAATATATAAAAATATAAAGTAATAAAACAAAAATAACAGAAATTCACCAATTCACTATTCCACATTTCCGAAGGTTGTTTTTAACTAAATAATAATGACATTTTCTTTTATACTATTCATTTGGAAGTAAAAACAATATAATAATTACCAAATTAACATGTTAATAAACTTGAAACAAACGTGACTTTCGTTAAAATTTACAAACTACTTTAATTTATTATAACTAATAAAACTTTTAAATAGAAAACGTAAAGCCCCCATTCTTCTTGACTGAATCCTGGATATTGAGAATGTAATACGAAATTCCACCCGAACACATCGTCGTTTTCTCGTTCCACACATTTTTTCTTATAGAACAGGGGGCAAACGCGCAAGAGGCTTATCTGATGTTAAGTGATACCGCCCATGGACACTCTCAATGCCAGAGCACTCGCCTTTTAAGAATTGGTACGCTCTTTTCTTGAAGAACCCTAAGTCGAATTTCAGGCAGTTTTGCACGCACCACCACTATGTGGAACCCGCTGACTACTGAAGTATTTCCGAACCAATTCAACTTAGCGTATGCGTATAGCAGTGTGTCCATAGGCGGCAGTGTGTTCCCTGTTCTAAATAAAAAAATGATATTAATAGCATTTAAATCAGGTCGTAACATTTAGTCTTTCATTTCACTCTTCTGAGCTCACTGCACTGGTTACAATAAGTGTAACTCATTTCTTTTAACCTATTCTTTATATATCAATTGTTATAAGAATTATTTTTACCAACATATACGTAAATATATTATGTTCAATTTTACTTATATCTATGTAATATCCGTAACATAGACTAATTACCACATTTAAATAAAATAACCATTAAAATTAATCACTTTCTTTGTACTACATGAATATTAAGCATGTATAGCGAGACATTTAAATTGGTATTTTGGGTACACGATACATATATCGGATAGAGATTGACATGAAATTGTTTGTTATGCTTATTACAATTTAAAGGATGATATGGTTCCCTTCCTTCTGCTACTCTAATTTGTTTTTGTGATTTATAAAATCGATGATGGAATCTATTTCAGTAATCTCATTGATCTAGAGGCTAACGCACTTGAAGATGTAGTCATTGGAGAATCGTAGGATATTATTTGATATCGTTTGTATTAAAGCTATTTAACAATCAGATAGTTTCCCCGAACCTTTTATCAAAATTTTAAATCTTTTATCAAGATTATTACGATCGATAATTATTAAGTTTATTTTTATTTTTAATTTTAATTGTTTTGTTTAATCTACGTATACGTCATGTTTGCCTATAAGTAGCGTTGGCAAGCGTCTGCAAGTTTTTATTAATAAAAAAAATTGGCATGACAGCTTTCACGGGGAAATGTTTAAAGGCATGATGCCTTTATAACGTGGGAGAGTCTTTAGAACATGTTTGACTGCAATTAAAAATAACTTAACAGCTCTTATTGCTACATCATGGTAATTAATATGACATTTTCATGCCATTTTATATCTAAAATAAATGTCAAAATTTTTCAAATTTCAAAGTTCATCGATTATTATTGATATAAAAGTATACGTATGTTATGGATTGTATAGCAAAGTAACGTATGTTATCTGGAAAATTATTATATATATTTGAATGATTTGAGATAAATAATATAAACACAGTCAAAGGACATCATTTATTTTCTACAGTAATCAGCTGGTGCGTTTTGCACAATCCAGTTAAGTAGTTCTGTGACTCTTGTATTCACTCCTGGCTCGTTGGCTGACGCACAGAGTCTTCCCGAGCTCACGATACCAGCGTGGAAGAGCAGACCGGTCTGTGGATCCGTGTAGAGCAGTGGACCGCCCGAATCAAACTGGGGAAAAATCTGTATTTCAATATTTATAGGACCTGGAGTTTTTTTTATTGGGACAGAAAAAATACGAGCATGAGTTTATAGACTCCTACAATCGGGGGATAAGGGGTGTGTTTCCTACCTTCCATGGTACGCTCTCTTCTTAAACATAATAATACTATCTTATTTGAAAAATCTAGTTATACTGCCCTTAGTGTTAGCCTTAGCTTTCTGTACACACAGTGTCGATTAAAAGGTCAAAAGCTTGCCGGTATCCTCACGAAGTTTTCCTTCAACGAACGTGCAAGTGTTATATGCGCATGTACAAATAAAATTCCTTTGGTCGTGGATCGAACCTACGAACTCAGGGATGAGTACTACACGCTGATGCCACTAGACCAAGATAGCTCTAATATCTGGTTAGCTTTATTATAAGCTTTTTAAAAGCATCCTTTGAGTTGCATAAAATCGATTATTCCCAAATAAAAAACAAATACTGAAGTCGATAGTGAAATTGGAATATTTTCAGTAACGGGCAGGAGGCTCATCTGATGTTAAATGATACTCCCAAGGACACTCTCAATGCCAGAGGTCTCATAAGTGCACTGCCGGCCATTTACATTAATCGTAAAACAACTTTGGTTATTTTGACCAGACCTAAAATTGAGGCAATAAAACGTAAAATGGTAATGGAAAACAGCTACAAGGAGGGTAGCATTCATTTAATTTTGTCAATTGTATTATATTCCTGCAACAGCTGCTGACTGAAGTATTTTCGAACCAATTCGACTTAGGGTCCTTCAAGAAAAGAGCGTACCAATTCCTAAAAGGCCGGCAACGCACTCGCGAGCCCTCTGGCATTGAGAGTGTCCATGGGCGGCGGTATCACTTAACATCAGGTGAGCCTCCTGCCCGTTTGCCCCCTGTTCTATAATAAAAAGTAGTATTAAAAAATAAAATTAACGATACATTACTGTATGAAAGTCTTAAATTGGAATTTAACGGACGAGAAGCTGCCACAAACTAAATATAATATAGGAATCCCTGAGGAAACCAAAAATTGTATTAATAGCTAAAAATATAGATTCTAGAACATACCTGACAGGCATCCTTTCCAGGTGTGTAAGTGCATATCTGTCTTGAGGTAAGACTGGGAACCGCCCATTTGCAGACGTCTTGTTGTATCACATCTACATCCACCTTTTGCAGAACATTGGGAGTTGGACCCCCGATAAAGAGTGTACCCCAACCTATAGAAGTAAAATGATAGCAAAAACGGAACCACAAATCAAAATTTCAATGTGTAGACCTGTAATATGAATTTATACTTAAATTAATTTTATTGTTAAAAGGTTTATATGAATGATGATTAATTTTAAACTTTTAATAATTATTCAGATAATTTTATTGTCCAATTAGTTTTATTGCTCTATGTTTTAGTAACTTATACAATAAATGTAAATTTATATAATGAAATTGCTATAAAAATTTGACAAAACAAACCAGATATTAATGATTTAGATGTTTCTTTCAATCTAGTTAACTTTTTCCACTAGTTAAACCTCGTCTGAGAAGGTTGTTAGGAAAAATACCCCTACAATTTGAGTTTTTATTTGTTTCGTTAATTCAGCTCTAGAATTAAAAAAGTTTGTGTAATTATCGATGAAAGTTGATTTTTATTCTTACCAGTAATCGTCAGTTTTTGTCCAGCAAAATCGTAGTTTGCAAACTTGAAGGGCAGACAGACAGGACTGGCATATTCGTTGAACTGGATGTTTTGTGCTACCGTAATTATTGCAATATCATAGTCGTAGTTAACGCTGAAAGATCATTTTCAGCCTTTTTACATATAGTAATTAAAAAACCCTACACCAAAATCGATTTTAAATTAATAAAAATTTAAATTGTACGTAGTTTTCTTGGACTTGTCTTTGCCTATACCGTATCAGTATCAGTGAAACCGCAATATAACAAATCGGAACAGAACGAATTTATTCGTTAGTAATATAAAGTAATTTGTTGGACTGAAGTTTAAGCTGTTGTTCGCGGCGACCGAATCATGAAATTCCGTAATGAAAATAAACCTAACACCCGATGTCGTATTATAGGTGCGGCCAATGCGCGTTAGATCGGAAAAGAACGCATACTGCGTCTCACATTGGTTTGGCGTGATTGATGACGTAGCACAGGTGCGTTAGAGTGGGACAGAACACATGCTGCGTATTCACATCTCTCTGACGAGATCAGTGACGTAGTGTAAGCGTGGCCGATGCAGCCGGTACGCGGTAGAGTGAGATATTGAGATTGCACTGTAGTATGAAAAATTGTGTATTTAAATTGTTATTAAATCTTATATATTTAAACGAGCAATTCTTGTATATATATATATTTATATAATTGGAATCTCGAAATCGGCTCCAACGATTTTCATGAAATTTAGTATATGGGGGGTTTCGGGGGCGATAAATCGGTCTAGCTAGGCTCATTTTGAATGACTTCATCTAAGATTTAGGAATAAACCAGATAGCTGTCTCTCTCTCTATTGAGTAGCGAAAGAAAAGTACTAAAAGGTGAGTTAATACATTTTTAAGATACCTACTCGCTGAATTGATGATGTATTCGTATGTTAGACACAAGATACGCTTTTGTTCCTGGAGAGTCCGCTGAAAACAAGATACAGTATATACCTTAGCTCAATTTAATTAGATAGAATATACATCCTTATACATATATTTTTCAAAACATAAATTATTCAATTTAATAAATATATACTTAATAGAGGTTTAAAAAAATAACCTCCAGAAAACATTCAGCAAATTTCCAAATTTAGGGCTGTCCAAAATTTGTCGGCTAGTCTCATTTTATATTTTTTGGCTCATCCAGACAGCTCATGATTAAGTCGAACATTTAAAAAGTTTCTAGGCGTATATTGGCCGGCTCTGCCATGGTTACCGATAGACGATTTACGCATTAGATTATGTACTCTAGATGCGGTCTCATAGTCTGATACACCTATATAAATTATATAACCTACCACTACCACCTATATAAATATTTATTTGTTACGTTACTTCTAACTTGCTAACTTTAAACCATGCGCAGAGGCGATGAGAACAAAGAAAAGTTTCTCCAAAGAAACCGATCCTGGTTGGTTATACGGAAGGCATAAGATCACTGTGAAAGACTCATCGTCCTCAAAACTGTACACTGTCATAAGAGAGGCGCTAGGTGGAAACAGATAGTTCGCTCCAGATTTTTCGTTGCAGACCACGAAGACGAAAGGAAACGAAAACCAATGAAGCAATTCACCTGAATATATTAGCGATACTCACTGCCAGTAGATATATCATGCTCGCCAACAATAACTGCTAGATTGCTGGGATTTTTATTGGTGATGCAGTGGGCTGCAGACAACACGTATCTGTTGGAGATAATGACTCCGCCACACATAACGTTGGCGCTGCCTCTCTCAACGAGCGCTACCATGCTGGGGAATTCATTGGGGAGGGCGTCTTGGCCACCCACTATACGGGTCTGAAAGTTCAATCAAATATATAAAATAATAAGTTTAATACTCAAACTGATGTTCTTGCGAAATTTTCCTTTCTTTTAGATTGGCATTTCATAACACATTTATATCTATACTATTTTTGTACAATACTAAATAGTATAGATATAAATGTGGTATGTAGAATTAATTAAGCAATATTGTTTAGATGTGAAAAGGAAGAGACTGGCTGCCCACAACACAGGGAATCCTAGTGTGGGGGCCAGTGCACTCTACTTTATTTAAACATTCCTGTATATTGTGTCAAATAAAGTTCTTTCTTTCTTTCTTTCTTTCTTTCAGATACTAAAAATAACAGTCTTCTAAACAAACCTACCGCTCGCTTATCTACTTATACTCCAGTGAATAGGCTATCTCGCGCTTACAACTTAATTACTTACATTAATGAAAATATCGATATATTTAACTAAAAGCTTCCTACGCACCGTTACTTTGTGTGTGTTTAAAATTTTTCCTTGCTAGATTTATTTAACCTAACATTAATTTTCAATAATATCCAATAGATCAGCGATACTTATATTAAGTGTCTACACTAAGAGCCCTAAAAATAATTCCTTAAATCAAGGTGGAGTTACTTGATTATAATTACTAAATTAGCTTTGTTCATGAATATTGTTAGTAGAATACTAAATCATGATTTAAGTGTTATACAACAATTTATCAATACCAAAATATTGATGTCATACCATAACATTATAGTGATATTAAAGTAGCGAGATTGTGTTTGTATTATTATTTAATCTCGCAATTAGGAAACAGTCATTAATCAGAAAAACTTTTTAATATAACTTAAGATAGCAATAAGATTTGACGATCACGGATGTGAGTGCCCAACAGTATAAAACATTTTGTATCCATACTATACAATCTTATTTCTAATTTAATATTTTTCTCAGTACTGACCGATTTCCTCGCACCACAAGAACATACAGGACTGGGGTCTGGTGTTGCTGCTTGAGCGACCAGCGTGCAGTAATAGGTACCTCCTCTGCTGTACATTGATGATATCAGACCTGAAAATGAAAAACAGTAAGGTCAACGTCAAAAAAGAAATATACATTGAATGCTTCTATTTTTGCATTTACTGCCAGTTCTCAAGGCTTCTTCTCAAGGGCTCAGAACGGAAGAGAAGAACTGGCAAACTCTCCGCCACTCTTTTTAATCATCAAGTTTTTTCATTTACACAACGGTTGTTATGAGCTGCAACTATTACACCATGTTCCACATTTCATCTTCAGTAATAAATAATAATAAAATAAATTAAAAACAAATAATTTGTCCTCTAGTAATGCCATAAAGTAAAATTAACTATACTTAAATTCAGCTTAGACGCGTCAAAATCCTATTTTGACGCTTACGCACGCAGGCAATATTGTATTACAACATATAAAAATTGTATTACATTAGTATAGCCAAGAGCTGTTTCTAGCGATTTTATTAAATATTTTATATTTTACGAGTTATTCAAATTAAAATTATTTTGAGTTAAACTCATTTTTCTTTCGAGTAACACTATCGCCCGTCTCACGTCGTCTCGAAAATCAGGCATACGTTTGCACTGGTCATTAGAGGTTGGAGGGAGACGCGTGAGTGAAATCATGTATTTTGCAAGCGCACTCATAATATTTACCTACGAAGCAAGGAGTATGAAAGGTATATCTTTTCGCGGCTGAACAACTTGGCTTGCCTACTGTAGCAACAATCCAAACAAATACATCTATATAAAAATACAACGTATTTGAGCCAGCTACTACTGCGTCAATGATTGAGTCATTTGCGAGCTCTGTTTAATTCTACAATTATTACTTGAACGAGTTTACAATCTCATGATTTTTAAATGTTAATGCTTAAAGTGCTAAAAAAGGCTTTTCAAAGATTAATTACCTATTGAAAGCGTCTGAGCGACAGAGACTGCACTGAATTGTCCACGGCCACAGTAAGGATCAGCCGATGCAAGAGTAGGATCCCCGGTTCTGGAGACCAGGAGACGGTCCATGTAACACCCAGAAGTCTAGTGATGAGATAAACATAATTTTCTATTAGGGTTTTGATTACCTGTGTTACTTAAACATGTCTGCAAATTATTTTTATTTATTTTCATCATTACGCTATATATTAATATAAACAATTACAATATTTCACAAGAAAAGATGGTACCAATTCTTATAAGCCCGCCAACGCACTGGCGAGCCCTCAGACATTGAGGGTGTCCATGGGCAGCGGTATCACTTAACATCAGGCGAGCTTACTACCCGTGTGCTATAAAAAAAAAAATCTTTAAATTGAGAAAAATTGTTGTTGGAAAATATTTTTATAAAAAATATTTAAATAAAATTAAATATTTTTATTATAAGAATATTTTACTTATTTATTTGCGTGACCGTGAAAAGCACGTGAAACGTCGAAATTTTTTTAATTATGTTAAATAATTATAAGTTTATAATAATACATAGCTTAAATCCGCTAAAAAAGTTTTTCTTTGAATACTTTTATTTTGTTAACTTGTATCAATGGCCACTAAACCCTTCTTTGTGGTAGAATAGAACCCAAAAATTTGCCCAACTCCTCAGCTATGGTTCTTATTTCGTCGTCATAGTCATAGAAATAACACCGTAAAAGTTCAGTAAAAATCATGAATAACATAAACACAAGTATACATAAATCCTTAAAATACGTCCATCAATTCCATTAACATATTAATATGTCATTAGAATATACAAGCAAAATAATTACTTTAATCAATTATCGTTTTTTGGTTCCAATAGTTTTTGCGAACCTCTTCAATTCGGTATATTTCAGTCACTTTACTGTAACTTTCAATATACTTAAACAACTATTGTACGAGCCAAGGCTATACATTATGCTTACTCAGGCTTTCTTCAAATCAAATCAAATCAAAATATCTTTATTCATATAGGTAATAATTTACACTTATGAACGTCAAGAAAAACAAATTAAATTAACTGTAAATTTACATTTACAACCAGTTCGCAAGTCAAGGGCGTAGAGCGGGTAAGAAGAACTGGCAAGAAACTTTCCGCCACTCTTTTCAATCGCCAAGTTTTTAATACAAATTGTTTGAACTGGAGCAAATCAATTAGTTTTATAAGCGTGACGATGTCCTATATCTAGCCGAACGCAGGCACTCTCTTGAACTGTTACTGTGCAGTAATTCGATTCATAGCAATTTACTAAATCATGGGAGTTACGCCCCGAGAGTATAGCCAGACATAGCTACTCTCTTTGACCGTTAAATTGCATTCATTCGTTTCATAGCAATTAACTAAATCATAAGAGTTACGCCCAGAGAGTATAGCCAGACATAGCTACTCTCTTTGACCGTTAAATTGCATTCATTCGTTTCATAGCAATTAACTAAATCATAAGAGTTACGCCCAGAGAGTATAGCCAGACATAGGTACTCTCTTTGACTGTTAAATTGCATTCATTCGTTACATAGCAATTAACATTTTATTATTTCGCTCATAATCTATTTTAGAGGTAAGGTTAATATAGAGATTTATTAAGCACCCCGATGACCCAGGAACCGTACAACTATATATAATAAATTTGTCGGGAGCGGTATCGCTATCCCTATCTTAAAAAAATCTTAGTCTTTAATTTAAGAAGCAGCTCCCTGAAGCCCAGCCATTTGTTCTACTTGACCATGAGTTCATTTCGTATGTAAGGAAAAAGGAAACTTGTACATGATCTTATCAAAGGGGAAATGCGCCCACCAAGTCGTTTAAAAAATGGCACGTTCGTACCGTTCTTTTCTGGAAGCAGTTCAATCCATATTTGACATATAACTTCGTTGTGGATAAAATTAGATGCCTGTCTATATAGTTTTTTCAAGTTTTTTGAAGGCATACAATATTAATCTACTAATCCAGATTGAAGAGGTTTACAATTTCACGCGTTATTTTTTAATAGCCTGATAGTATTTTTCCATAAATACTCTAATTAACTATGAAAGAACGTTATGGTTTATTTGAAAAATAATAAGTTAAAGTTACCTCTGGAATGTTAACTTGGCAGTTTATCCTGCAATTATATCCTCTAGGGCAAGTAGCTATAGTCCTGCACTGAACTCCAGGTCGGTAATTTCTAGGATATCCAGGATTGTACACATAGTAAGTTCGACCAGGCACCACCTGCAAAAAAAATGAAAAAAAAAACAATTCCCGGATTACTCTACGTTGACTATTATTAATAGGACTTAGTTATTTCTTAAAATTAAAAATAATATATAATATTAATGTTTCAAGCACTTATAGGTAAACAAAACTACACGACGAGATAAAAAGAATTAAACCAAAAAAATAAATAATGAAAACGAAAGGAAAATTGATTTGAGGGGGAGCTATGGTTGTCTAGACACGGCTCGTTTATCTGAATTTTCAATCCGGATATTGGTGAGTTTTGGCCAAATCTAAATTCTTCCGAAAGCAGGGACAAAAGGAAAGATATGATGCCTGAGATATCTCGATCGTACACAAAATATAAATTAAATTAAAAAGTAACGGAAATCAACTGGATTCTTAAATATCTTAAATGCGAATTCTAATAACAAATTGAAAAAGACATGATTAATACAAAATAAAATATTTTTGGACAGCAGAACTACCAATAATAACAAATGAGAATCAAGAATGATCTTGTGAGCACAACTCTTTTGATTGTACAAACAATTTTGTACTAAGGGTGAGAAATTAAAAAAAATATACTTATTTAAGAGGTAAGGACAATTTATAAAGCTACAACTGTATATGAAAAATATAACAAATGTACAATGATTATATAAATAGCATACCTTTTGGCTAAAATCGCAGTTTGCATCCTGGGCCCTCACATACGCGATCAAAAATGTAACTATGCATAATATCTGTAAAAGAAAAAACAGATAAAATAGGGGACACCCGGATTTGAACCGGGGGCCTATCGATCTGCAGTCGATTGCTCTGCCACTGAGCTATATCCCCTATGAGTAACTATTGAAAATATTGAGTCAAAATATCCTGCAACCTATTCAACGCCTACGATACGCTGTTTTAGGTAAACTTCTAAGCAGACTTATTTTACACTGTCGTTCCACACCACTCGTTGATATTTTCAATGTTTATTTAATTATAAAAATACATACATTATCCTTACAGTATTCAGCCAATACAATAATGTATAAAAAATATGTAACATTAAATAAATAATATATATTTTATCGGAGCACGTATTATATATTTAAATGCTTCTACCTATTATCAGTATACAGTGATTAAAGCAATGAATATCAAGTGAAATTGGTTTAGCAGTTGCACCAACTAATCAAATAGGTTTATATTTTATTTACTAAAACCTTAAATAAATAAATAAATCGTTATTTGTAAAGAAAGTGGCACTTTTAGATGCTTACGTTGTGTACCTTTCTATAATTAATCGATAATACTACACACAAAAAATATGCTATTTATTATGTGGCAGGCACTTAAAAATAATAGATAATATCAAGAAAGATTTCAAAGTTTAAGGGAAGCACAGCTCTGTTCATGTTAAAATGAGGACAGTCAGATATAAGACAATATGTTTTAAAATAAACATACATGTTTATTTGGCACAAGAGCTTAAAAAGGCTCAGTGCTAAACAGATCCATGGAAATTTCTCACAATCGATAAGCCCGCTATATCGCAGCACACGACTCACGAACTCTTTGTTTTAAAACGTCGCATGGTTCGGTCAAGCATCGACGAAAGTAGGAATAAAAAAAATAGCAAACAATTCACAAACAGCAAGGTTGCTTGAACGACTCGGCGAAAGCTTTCTACTGAGTTGCTGATAACGTCTCAGTATCAAAAATCACAGTTTTATTATAATTAAGACCCAATTTGTTACTTACATTAAATGATGAGCATAAACTTGACTTAAAATGGATATTTGTTTCAAGTCAAACGTGACTGTAGTGAGGAAATTATAATTTAGATTATGAACATCATCAAAGCCATTAGAAAAAAAAATATCTTACCCATCGATAATTACTAAGACCCCGCATTTTTGAACGAAAACTAAATGATCGCAAACTGTAGGGAGTATTTATCAATTTTATATAATAAATCTTATCTAAATCTAATCATAGATTTGATACTACTAGTTAATTTAGGTTTATTTTCTGTTTAAATTAGTATATTATTTGCATATCAATTATCTTGTAAAAAAATCTTGGTGATTTAAAGGTACTTAGCAGTTATTTTGCCAGTTCATTTCTAGTTTTTAAGACTTGCCTAAAGCCTCCCTCGGTAAATGGACAAATCTAACCAGAATCTACCAAGATGATCGTATATAACAAAGCAAGCAGACAAAAAACTGTTTAGCTTTATAAACATCAAAAATGCAATCAGATAATTAAAACGAATTAAAAAAGTTGGTACCTGTGGTTGTGTACTTTTAATGTCGGCAGAATTTCCTCACTATATTGCGATATTTATTCGTTGAGCGAGAAAGCGCCAGCTCACCACCAACTCACCGGTACTATGTACCAGCCTTAAGCCTTTTGTTAACTGATGAGACTCAGTGACTACAGATTTCATTACAGAGAAATATCCCTAACCAGTTTTTATTGGCATAACAATGCACACGAATTTCAAGATATACATAAATCTATTATTATCAGAATCTTGTTATCACCAGAACAAATATCAATCAGAAGCAATTTACAATCAATATAGATATGATTACTAGAAATTATATGAAACTTTTCCAATTTCCCAAACAATAGCCTTCAAACAGAAGATAGTTTAAAATAATTTAGTACAGTATATGCAAACAGGGAAGGTAAGGAAGTAGGTATTTTAAATAGAGATCTCGCAACTGCGTTGCTGGCCTTTGAAAAAAACCTTAAGTCGAATTGGTTTGGGTTTTTTGAATACTTCAGCAGGTAGCTAGCTTCACATAGTAATGATGTGCGGCTCAAAAATCGCTTTAAGAAACGCTCAGTTGTGAAAACGGATAGTTTTTGAGAAACTGTGTGACGTTTGAAGTTGTGGGTTCGCTACACAATGCAAAGGACACAATGCTTTCCGTCGCCAACAAGTGAACATCACATCATGTGGGGTTTTGTATAAAAGAACAAAAGGGCTGGAGGCTCACCTGATGTTAAGTGATACCGCTGCCTGTGGACACTGGTATGCTAGGGGGCTCGCGAGTGCGTTGTCGGCCTTTCAAGAATTGGTAAGCTCTTTTCTTGAAGGACCATTACAATATAAGTACTTTGACGTTAGTAAGTATAATGTAGGTACTTATATGAAATGATATATGAATTAATAAAATGGATCTTTTCAAAGCAATATATAATTCTTTACCTATGTATTTATTGTTTCAGCAAAAGCAGGAACGGTATTTTATTTTTACAGAACACATGAATCTTGACGAGGTCTAAAATCAGAGGTGAAACGAGAGAGAGAAAGGAAGGCGAGTTGTAGTTGTAAAACTAATTAAGTTAATGCAGTAGTTATAAAAAAACGATTAGGAAATTAATTTAGATACTCTCATTTATTTATGATTCTGTTAAATAAAAACTATATTTATTAACCAGAACAACATTATGCCTACCTATAAAAGGAGGTGCGATACAAACTTACTTGCATTATTCAACACGGCAACACCAGATTTGTTATGGACACAGAATACCACAGACAAAACCTAAGTCACAGATTCACTTTTGTTTTAGAATCACATTTCCCGCCACAATAGCCAAGTCGTGTGCGCGAAGGCACGGCTTTAATTGTTTTATAACCATCATTTGCACATTCAGTATAACTGATAACATAGTTTACTATCGTATTTTAACTAGAGCCTGCCTTGCTTCGTACTTGTTCTCTTATAAATAAATAAAAAATAATAAATCATTATATCATGTCAATAATGTAATAAATTCATTTTTAAAACCGTAAAAAAATTTCTTTAAATGTGTAGTACTCTCGTAAACCAAAAAAATTCTTCGTTTATTCTAATAATAACCGTTTGTATGTAATTACTCATTGGATTCCCGCCCCAAATCCCAAAAGGTTTAAAAATACAGCAATTTTTTTTCTAGACAGATTGCGAACAATTTACGAGCGACCTCACTGCTTTCTGTACGTTCATTATCCATAGCTAGGCATTCCAGGACTACGTGTGAGCAGTTTTTTATAGAACAGGGGGCAAATGGGCAGGTTGCTCATCAGATGTTAAGTGAAACCGCTGCACGTGGACCCTTTAAGAATTGGTACGCTCTGTTCTCAACCCTAAGACTTGACTGGGTTACTCGTTTGTTTTGTATGCTTGATTGAGTTAGGGGTCTGTGACTACTTAAAAACATCAGACAGCATCCTAGCAAACTGAACTGAATTTTCAGAGCCTTAAAACTCAAAGGATGCCGAATGTCTGCAGTGGTAGCCCTAATTACTGTAAGCAATGTATACATACGAGTTAATAGAGTTAATAATTGATAGGATCAGAATTTATCGGTTCAGCTATCGTAGAGGCCAATTCGAGGACATTGGAGAAATGAACAACAATATTATACTATACGCTAATTCACAATTTTTTAGAAATAATCATTCGGAAACTTATCGATACAAATCTTCAGATAAATGTAATTATCTGACATGCAGGTCAAATATATTTGTGTTCAAATTTACTTAAGACACAAATTTACTAAAGACTTAAATTTACTAAACAAAAACTGACATTTAATCATTGCTTAGATTTAGCGTTCACCATAATATAATAGTATTGGCTTAGGAAAATAGGGTCGACACCCACCACAAACCTAGGAAGATGCAATGAAACGGTTAGCGGGTAAGGATTGGAAAATAGTGGCGAGGATGAGAGACAACTGGAATCGAACTCAAATTCTTCCAGTTGTCTTTCACTCCGTCAGAGAGCGTGTTCTAATGTTAAACATGACATGGACTTAATGTAATGTATAACTCGAATAAAATACTAGTTTAATTTATATTTTTAGTGGCTTTTGACTCTAAAATAAATAAAACATGACGAAGAGAAACTTAAGCTACGTTTGTTTGCGATAATCTGCGTGATTAGTAAAACTGTCGCAATTTTGCCTAATGATTCATTATTTACTTAATTACAGTATATGCTTACGAATATATACAACATAATAAAATTATTGGTTTCTTACTATTAATTCTAATATATACATACATTATATATATATACATTATATATATATATAATGTGCACATTATCTTTAACATGATGTTTAATGCCTTTTGTGAGGTCCCTTTGTGAATTTAAACCTTAAATAAACTGCTGTTCTTATGTCAAAAAGGCGTTAAAATAAGTCATAAACTGTTCAGTAAAACTATACAGAAAGAAATCCCTGTTCCAAAGTTATAAAACTAAACGGCTTTATATACTTACGGAATTAGTCTTACTTGCAGGAAAGTAATCTTCAAATCAATCTATTTATTGCGTAGAGATGGATCTCTCTGCATCTTCTGCTTCTATGGATATTCTTCAGCTTCTTCTCTTTCTTAGTTCGCTTCAAGCAGTTTCATCAT
Organism: Pieris mannii; assembly: GCA_028984075.1. Classification (NCBI taxonomy): domain Eukaryota; kingdom Metazoa; phylum Arthropoda; class Insecta; order Lepidoptera; family Pieridae; genus Pieris; species Pieris mannii. The sequence continues at coordinate 9,478,777 of CM054795.1, read as the reverse complement.
AGGACGTCGAGGCAGAATACAAAATACCCGTATTACGTCGTCGTCCATCGTTCCACAACTAAGCGTTTCTTAAGGCAGTTGGCCGCGCACCACTGTGTGCAACCACTGCAGTATTTCCGAGCCAATTCGGCTTAGGGTCCAAGAAAAGAGCGTACCACTTCTTAAGAGGCAACGCACTAGCGAGCGAAGGTAGCGGTTTCACTAAACAACATCAAAAATAATAATAATTGTAAAAAACCTAAAGTCTTAAATATATAATATAGATATTATTACAAGTCGTGTACTATATAGCAAAGTTCCTTTAGATAAATCGAGCATACTAAACAATTGTTATAACGACATACATACAGTCGTGACAACAAAACAAATGGACTGTTTTTCCAAATATGCATATAACATTCGCTCGAAGAAACCGGCTGGCCAAACCAAAACGTTGACGGCGTCAGGCACAGGAGGCTGATCATCTACTTGCCTACAAATCTGAGGCCCAGATCTAAAATGGCTGAAGAGCCATTGATTAATTTATTTATGAATGGTGTGGGCCTTGAAAATATGCTTTTTATCCGCCCCTATTTCATGCCATTAACCTATCAATTATCGCTTTTATTTACATAATGTTAACACTTCCAAGATACATGTTTAAATAATAACTGAATAAACATGTAATTTTGACGATAACCAAAACAAATTAACTCTTATTGTATTCTAAAATTGTTAAACGGAATAGTTTAAAGTATCAAACAACTTTCAAATAACATTAAAATAAATATTTAAAATTAATAATTGTTCCTATCGTTTTGCCCACAACCGAAATTGTTAAACCTATTGAAATTCTTTTATTTAATCCTACAAAATTCATTAATATTTTGCCAAAAAACCTGCAAATTTCTACAAGATAATCTCAGTAAAAACTGTCTTCATTTGGCTTGGCGCGACTGTACCAAATAATAATAATAAAGCCTTAAATAATGTGCCTTAATATACAAATACATATCAAATTGGTGTTTCATTTCAGGTATAGTTTCATTATTATAGATTAGCGTACAATAGTTATTGGTATAACCCCCGAAACCTTTATGATATCAGCCCATCGCTGTTGTGGACATGTATGCCGTGTCCATTTAAAGTCTAAGGAGTAGGTTAGCGTGTCAGTTTTCGCCCTGATGTGGTCCCTCCATATTTTGTGAATAATTTCTATTGTTAGGATCCTCCACTCCGTTGCTCTCTGGGCAATAGTTACCTTCAACTTCACTCTTTCCGTGAAAATACAGGATTGGCTACCATAGACCAGGCATGGGTGAATGTTAGTTTAAAAGTAAACTACAGACTTAGATTACAAATTTTTACGTAATTACACTATGAATCTGAGAACAATTACGAGTGACAAGTATAAAACATATTTTAGAAACCATCCTGTGTTCCATACCACATTCAGGATGTTACTATTAGGTACTATGGTGTAGCAACGTGAAGTGAGCCTTGACCTTTAAGGCCCCGTGCATAATTGTGGCCTTTTTTCATAAAGCGTTCACATTATTCAATAAATACATCTCGAATGAAACCACTACAATTATTTAATTATTGTAAGATGATACAAAACATACAAACATGCCCTACATAATTGTTGGAAAATTTTGTATTTGCTATGTATCCAGTTTTCTATGAAATTGTTAATTCAAATCGTCAGATTATGAGGTTCTAATTCCGAAAATCCATATACGCCATTACATTGCTATGTCAATATAAATGGATATTAGCGGCGGTTGACAATACCGTCTTTCCTAGGTTTAACTGACTGCCTTCAAGGAACTATACAAAAATATTAAAAATATAAAATACCTCCGTACATATACGCAGCGTAGTTTTTTGTATTACAAGAATTAGTATAGATAGTATACATTCATGACCTTGTATTATTTATGAACATATACATATAATAAAACGTTTATAAATACTTCAAATAAAGCAAAAACATTCAGATTACTATTTATTTTACGTATTACCAAAAGCCTTGGTCGCTATAGAAATATACGCATTCTTAAAATTCAAAACGTAAATTGTATTTATTTGACACAAATAGAGGCCCTTCCTCGGTCAGGGTTGAGATAATGGTTACGGCAAATAAATGCTGTCTCTCTTATCGTTGTATGTGGGCGAAACCACAGTCAAGAGTTAATTACTTTACAATTTAAAGAAATGCTGAAAAGGACAACACAATTTAAATTTAAAACACTTTTTTGGCGATTCTTTTTCTTCTGCAGAGGCCCTTTGAATGTATCAGTAACCATCTTAAACAACAGCTTCCAAACTGTTTTCTAGTTAAACATAAAATATTAAGTATATGTAGAAGAAGTCTAGAATATCGACGGAGTCAGCAAGACTTGTTCTTTTTACATGCTATTCTTATGGTCGGATAGATAGTCCCTATTTGGTATCATTAATTTCATTTAAAATTCCTCCTGCGTATGCGACAAGATACTCAAAATTGTTCAGTGTGCCTCGTACGAAGTCGAATTACCTGCGTAATTCTCCAATGTTTCGGGTTTTATCGAACTATGACAACCATTGTCAAGACATTGATCTTTTCTTCCACAAAAAGAGAGATGTCAAGAAGTACTTGGAGAAGCGGGAAGACTCTGATTTTTTTAAGTTGTAGTTTTAAATTCTTAGTATTATTTGTTGCTTTTAAATGTCAAATTTCAGTTTTTTAATTTTATTATTTTGTTTTTCTTTAATGTAAAATTTTCTTTTAATGCGCTTGCTTGTTTTCTGTTTTTTATACATAATTTGTTAATCTATGTAATCTGTTTTGGCTTTTTATATTGTATTAGTATTTTGTATAATAATATGTATTAAGTAAGCTGTTAGATTACTTATAATTAAATAAATAAATAAATAAATAAATAGAAATGTATGTCAAGTACCGTAAACTTGGAAACGTGTGTAAAGGAAAACACTCGACAATACAGGGAGTCATAGTATGGAGGCAGGTGCACTTTCTTTTTACCTAAATATCTTTTATTATGCATAATAAGTTGCTCTTTCTTTTAAGACACATGTTGTGTAATGTCGTAGGTTCGAATCACAGCTGTGCAATTCTCCGAAAAAGCAATGAGATCTCCGGTGCTACCTACCAGATTCCCTATTAACGATAGACTTATAATCTTGGACTTAGAATTATTTCTGCATAGCTAATATTTCATTTAGTTATAAAGTGAAATAATTGATATCGTAATCACTATAGACGTGATGATTACGTTGCATTCTCGTGAAAAATGCGTCATTACTGCTAGTTAGTATGTATGATCCTCGCTAATTAAAAACAAAGTTTTTTATTTGTATGAAATTGCATCAGATATTTGATAACAGCGTCTATATGACTACAGTTTCGCAGAGCAGGGTAGGGCAGAAACAAATTTGCATTTTAATCATCAATACGAGTAATCACCCAGTACCCAACTCGAACTGTATAATTCTATTGAACCACTGGAACCTCTTAGGAGAACTAAAAGATGATAGATAAGGTAAGGTAAGGTAAGGTAGGTGGGCTCAGTTTCCGCAACTAGACTCGAAATTGGTCCGTTTTGCGTAAAGCCCTGGCTACTTAAGCCAGCCCAGCTCCTTCCAGAAGCACAGAAGTCTCCTGGGCACTTCACAGGCTTTTGGAGCGACCTCACTGTTCCGAGGATTTTCGTACGTTGTTTAGCCACAGCCTCGCAATCCAGGACTAAGTGGGTGACTGATTCCTCTGCGCTGAAACAGCCTCTGCACATGGGGCTGTCTGTCGCGCCTAGGACAAATAGATGTTTATTAAGGAGACAATGGCCCGTAATTGTCCCTATCATTGTTTTGAGATCGGTTCTGTTTAAGTTTAGAAGTCGCTTAGTCAGTTGTGGGTTCACTGCTGGCAGAGCCATTTTGAACTGCCTGCAGTCTGCACTATGCGACCATCGTTGATTTTGGATTTCGACGGATTTCCGGATAATCCACGTTCGAACTAGCGAGAAGGGCAAGGGAAGGAGCGGATACGGGCCATCAGGCGTCATTCCGGAGCCTCTTCTCGCAAGTTCGTCGGCAGCATTATTGCCGAGAGAGCCACCGTGTCCTTTTATCCACTGCAAGGTAACCCTATTGGTTAGTGTTAAAGCCTCCAGTGCTTCATGACACTCCAGTATTAGTTTACTGTTTATCTTTTTGTTTCCGAGCGCCATCAGCACGGATGCACTGTCGGATACGAGCTTAATGCAAAAGTCATTAACTCCTAACCGCTGCACGGCTCTGGCTGCCTCTGTTAAGGCGACACATTCACATTGAAAGATCGAGCTCTGTGTGCCTAGGGGTAGGTGTATGTTGATGTTGAGATCAAGAGAGAAAGACAATAGATAGATATTTTAGTGTTTTATTTTATATAACTCTATACATATAATGTATAAATGTTATCAACGTGAATTGTTTTAAAAATTCCAATACAATAACTATTTTTTAATAACAATTTTGTAGATAAGGCAAAAGAAAATATTTTTATATTTTATGCCTGAAATTTTAACATTCAATAATACTATTGACTAGTTTCGACTAGTAATTTAAGTATTTAAACTGTGAAAGACCCAGATCATGTCATAAATTATGTCGCAGTAAAGTAGTGAAATCAGAGAGTAAATTGAATCTCTAGACAGTTGAATAAAGATCGATATTCAATCAAGTCGCTAAGTCCCTTCAGACAAGTGACTGAACAAAACCTTTAACGCTCTCAACCCAAAAGAATCATGACGGTCTCGATAACACGTTTTCAATTTGTATTTCAAACCACTCACACAACAAACCAACGTTTGTCAAAAGAAAGAAGTAGTCAGCTATTGTAGTGATTACCATCTTGTTTTAAATTTTTAATTAATACGCTGGCTTTCGGTCAGACAGATAGTTAAATGTTTTCCACGCTGCATTGTTTAAATCAAAATTAATTAATATCGATCTTTAATTAACTCTCTGATTTAACCACTTTACTGCGACACATACACTGCTAGGACGTTGTTTGTACTACAAACATTTTACCACTGACCAAAGCAGTGACGCAACGTAACGTTTCGATTTAAAAGCTATACACGATACCGTCTTTGACAAGTTCATAGAACGCTCATATTATTAACACCTTAAACAGCTATGGAATATTTTATCTTTATCACACTCTCTTTTCTCTCACTCATAACTCTACATAGAACATATCGAGACTAGTGCGTCTATGAATAATATATACACAATATAATTTTGATTTAACTATTCTAATAATTATATACTTAATATTAGACCTATTGGTCTAATAGCCGAGATTGTTAAACATTGGTAAAACTCGTTTATAAATGTTTAGTTGTCAACTAAAGGGAGCGATCTACTAGATTTAGTTACTAGATAAGTTACGTACTAATTTGTGGCGAGTTTACAGGGCAGCATTATTTTTTATGTAATAGGTATAATATTTAAGGCCACATCTGATTTTAGTCTTACGTTATGCAATACGGCCACACACGGATACTCACTTTGCCAGAAGGCTCGAAAGTGCGTTGGCGGCCTTTAACATTTTTGTAATATTTACGCGATATAAATGTGAAACATTAGTTTCTCTAGGGGGAAGGGGAGTAAACAAAAACGTTACTAATATCTCAAAAAATTGCATTACTTATGCGTTGGCGGCCTTTAACATTTTTGTAATCATTACGCGATATAAATGTGAAACATAAGCTTCTCTAGACGGAACTAGAGTAAACAAAAACGTTACTAATATCTCAAAAAATTGCATTACTTATGCGTTGGCGGCCTTTAACATTTTTGTAATCATTACGCGATATAAATGTGAAACATAAGCTTCTCTAGAGGGAACTAGAGTAAACAAAAACGTTACTAATATCTCAAAAAATTGCATTACTTATGCGTTGGCGGCCTTTAACATTTTTGTAATATTTCCGCGATATAAATGTGAAACATTAGTTTCTCTAGAGGGAACTGGAGTAAACAAAAACGTTACTAATATCTCAAAAAATTGCATTACGTAAGACTTGACTTGCATTCTATTTGTTTAAAAAGAGACACACACTGAGGCCTTTACTTGGAATGTCTAAGTGGGAAGAGAAGATACCCACTAGAAACCTCGGAAGATGGAATATAAGGAATAGCGGGGAAGAATTGGAAAATGGTAGCGGGTATGAGAGACAGGTGGAAGAATTTGGAGCAGGCCATCACTCCGTAGAAGGTCGTCAACTATGGATTATGTATATATATGCTCCCAAAAGTATATATAAAACTTATATAAAATTACTTCGGTGATGAAACGCCTTCACGTGATCATCAGTGTAAACTATATGACCATAGAAATATCAACGTAAGGAAATCTTTAAATCCTTAAGTACCAAAGTGCTTACGAATATACTTTTTCACAGATTAACTAGAACACTACATCTAGCTACCACTATCCGAAGCTTTCCTTCTATCTTCTCTTTTACATCTCGTCTCTTCTCTTTTCTTCCTATCCTCTTTGAAATACCCTCCTGGTCCCGGGACTAACTTCGTTTTTGTTTCTTGACTTTTTGACGAGTCTGATGATGAAACGATACCTTGTAGACGATGTGCGTTTGCCTGACTTAACCTGCAAAATGTATTTTAAGTGAATAAGTATATTTACTATGTAATATAAGATGCAGGTATCACTTATTCCACGTTATTAAATTTGAATCTGTAGGCATCCCTACAAATATCCCTATCCCTAAAGCCGGCGTCAAAAATTCTCAGTACTCTTTTAAAATATAAAATCATCATACAAAATAACTCAAAGTCAAAATCATTTATTCATATAGGTAACAATGGCAAACATAGATAAAACCAGAAGAAGGGAGATACGGCGCGGTCTTTATTTGTATTCGAAACAGAACGAAAACCTCGCCGTCCAGCTTCCGGAAGCAGCACCTATTCACAAGGATGACGTCAGCCAGCCATCGTTTTACTTAAACATATTTGAGGGAATTAAACGACCTACAACCCACGTGCCCTAAGGCATAACATGATGTTTTCTATATACACTTATATTAAAGAAGGTTTGGTTGTTCTTTGTGAAGCGATTTGAAAAATAATTTTACCGTTAACATGCTAAAAAAGGAAAATTAAAAAAACAAGTCCCTATATCGCGTACGCTGCTGTATTCACAATAGTGATGTAAATGTACTATAGTTATATAGTGGATATGATGTCTAACTGAAAATATATTTTTTTTTAAAACTCCGTTAACTGAGGAAGGTTTTAGGTTACAAAACACGCTGCAACGAACTGAGGTAAAACAGAGAATAGCAGTTAATACGTTAGTTATTGATGCCCAAGTGTTATTAGGAAAACAAACTAAACGGTCAATTAAAAAAAACAATAAAATAGTCTTTTCCTTTACATTTAAATCATTAATGCATATTTAAACGTGTTTAATTATGAGTAGTAATCTCTTATTAATTTTCTTTTGTATTGCATCGCCATCACAATCCGTGTGATTGCTTTTCTTTATTTTAAGTTTGACTTATTATTTTTTTGTATTATTTTAGAATAAGGTTCTTTATTTTTTTCTCATATATCATTTGGTTATGCCCTTCTCGCTTTTACTCATCATATATATATAGAAGAGATCGCTTGTTAGCGATAAGGCCGCCCGTTGTATCCTTTATAATTTTTGTGTTTTTTTTTCTTGAATGCAACGAAGTGCGAATAAATAAATACATAATTTTACTTTATATTTGTAACTGCTGCCATTAACTGCGACATTATACTGACGGGGTTTTCGTCTGAAAGTTATCAGTGATAACAACTTCACTCTAACTATTGAGTTTAAGTATGTTATTTAAACTTTATCATACATTTTTACTGCAGTGTTAGCCTAGTAATGACTGTATGTACTCTGTACCTCTGGCTTATGTAAATATTATTATAAAAGTGGCCATCAAGAAAATATATGTAATCTAAGAGAAAATGGGTAAACAATTTTTTTTTGTCAAAGTTGTGTGTGATACCCACGGACACTCTCAATGCCAGAGGGTTTACGAGAGCGTTGCCGGCCTTTTTAAGTTAGCATTTTATTCTAAAAGACAGCCAGGAATCGGAAGAACTCACCTCACTTCCTCCACATCAGCCACCTTATCAATCAATGATCGTATGATCTCCTCCTTGTGTTGGAGAGCTAAGGAAGCCCTTTCCAGAGACCTCTTATATTCGGCCTGCGCATGCGTCGCTCGTCGTTCTTGGGACACAATACGGCGTTCCAACTCTTCTAACGATGTGTACGCTCGAGATTTTACTACCTATAATTTATGACCTATATTTAATAATTAAATATACGTTAGTCCATCTACGGAGCATGGGGCAGATTCATGACATACAATATTTGATCATCGTGTAGAATTAAAAAAAAAGTAACATACGAAGATACTAGCGAACCCGACAGACGTTGTTCTGCATAATATATCAAGCGATTAGGATATTAAGTATAGTATGGAAGAACCGACTGCAGCGCCATCTACAAGGCTGATTTGTAAATCTAAACCATCCACCCAAACGCATAGAATTCATTCAAATCAGTCCAGCCGTTTCAGAGGAGTTCAGTGACATACACACGTACAGTAGAAGTATATATATGACAATTTGATTCAGAAACTTTCGTGTTTAGTATATATCTAATCGAAGCCCTTCTATGAAAACTATTTTATCTTACGTATATATCTCTCTCTTTTCATAACAGCCTAATCACAGTTCGACAGAAAGGGACAAAAAAAACTTAAGTGTACCATTAGACATATTATTTATGACTGGCACAAAATAAGCAAAGGTAATTATTACCTAATATATAAAATTCTCGTGTCACAATGTTCGTTCCCATACTTGTCCGAAACGGCTCGATCGATTCGTATGAAATTTATCACGCATATTCAGTAGGTTTGAGAATCGGCTACTATCTATGTTTCGAACCCTTAAGTGATAAGGGGTGTTCACTCCACTAGCAATATTTTTATAATCAGTGTTTAGTCATTTTAGTTGCAATAAATGAGTTCAAGAGAGAAGACGCGTTTGAATTTAATTTAATAATATGTGGTATTAGTATAGTGGTAGTTATTGAAGATTGAACCTTAAGTGATCGAACATTTGGTCTATAATCGAGCCGGATGAAGTAAACGTGCAAAACAAAAAAATAGTGAGCTCGGACGCATTCCTTAGATAAGAAACCGGTTTTTGATGTATTGATTTGTCGTTTTTCGCATAGAAAGAATAAATGTGAATAAGTGAAGAATAAAGACGTTTTGAAGTTTTAATATATATTTAAAATATAAACATTATATATATATAAATAATAATGACGACAACTGTTAGTGCTGAACAGCAAGTGCTTTTAAATAAACTAGAAGATTTAGCCTCAAAAATTAAAAAAACCGAAGTAAATTTTAAGAAAAATCCGAAGTCAAGAATAACAACTGGATATATTCGTGCGAGGCTGGAATGTATTGAAGATCATTGGAGGCTATTTAATGTAGCAGATGAAGATTTGTCGTCATGCACTCCAAGGGAACAAAAGGGAATAATACCCTATTTTCTAAACGAAGAGTATTATAAATGTGAAGAGTTGTATTTGTATTTTAAAGCCGATATGTTGGACTTATTAAATTGCACGGAAGATCTAAAGAATTTTCTAGAATCCAAGTATCGAACTTTGGAGTTAGTAAACACAACCAACACAAGCTGTTCAAGAGATCTAAGACCAATAGTACAAAAGAGTTTTTACATGGCTAAAGAAGGTGTTGATACAAAGCCCTCATGCTGTTTGTGTAATAAAGACCATTACATTCATAATTGCAAAGATTTTATTAAGCAAAGTGTGGAAGATAGACATAATATTGCATTAAAAAATAATCTCTGTTTTAATTGCTTGCTACCAAACCACAAAGTTACTGAATGCAAGCGACACATTTCATGTAAGTTATGTGGGAGAAAACATAATTTTCTTCTGCATTTAGAAAGAAAACAGAAAGCTCCTGCATCACAAAAAACAACTTCATTGACGTCACAAGATATTGAAACAAAAGTAGCATCACATTATTCCAGCGAAGAAAAATCGAGTCAAGGTGTTTTATTGGCTGCAATAGTTCACGTGAAATCAAGCTCGGGTGACTATCATACACTCCGTGCCCTTGTTGACCAGGGTTCAGAAGCGACTTTTATAACAACCAGAGTCGTTGAACTTCTTAACTTAAAGAAAGAAAAAGTCAACGGTACAGTTTCGGGTATCGGTGAAGAAAAGCATTGCCTTAAGTCTAAAGTCCAGCTATCTATTAAAGCTAATTCTACTTACATTTACACTGAAGCCTACGTTCTAAAAACTATTTCATCATTAATACCTACGAAGAAAGTAATTATTAATAAAAGTGATTTACTAAATATTGAGTTGGCTGACCCTACCTGTTTTATGCCAAGTCGAATTGATTTATTATTGGGTGCTGGTGATTTTGCAAAAATAATAGAAGATGGGTTAATCCGTCTTGAATGCGGTTTAGTAGCTCAGAAGACTAGTCTTGGTTGTATACTGTCTGGGAAAACCCTATGCTCCAACTATAACATTAATATTACAAGTATGCACATTAAAGAAGACAATGATTTACTGAAATCTTTTTGGGAAATTGACAAAGATTTATTTAAGAAGAAAGTTATATACACAAAAGAAGAAGAAGAATGTGAAAGAATTTACTCAAGCACAACCCAAAGAGACATTGACGGTAAATATATTGTACAACTACCACTAAAGCGAAGTAAAGAAGATACTATTAAGCAAGTAGGAGATACTAAAGAACAAGCAATAAAGAGATTTCAGCATCTAGAGAAAAGATTAAATAAAGATTTACAATTAAAAGATGAATATACAAAAGTTATAAAAGAATATATCGATTTGGGTCATATGAAAGAGCTTGAAGATCAGAATGACTGCAATACAATTTATTTACCTCATCATGCGGTAGTAAGACAAGACAAAGATACTACGAAGGTTCGAGTAGTCTTTGATGCATCAGCAAAAGGTTCTCAAGGGTATTCCTTGAACGATACAATGTTGGTTGGTCCTGTAATACAACAAGACCTTCGAAGTTTAATTATCACATGGAGACAACATTATATTTGTTTTGTCGGTGATATAATGAAGATGTATAGAATGGTGAAGATGTCCGAGGAACACACAAAATTACAATGCATCGTTTGGCGAGACAATTCAGATGAAATATTAAAAAGTTACCAATTAATGACTGTAACATTTGGAACGATTGCCGTAAGAACTCTATTAAGGTTAGCCGACGATGAATGTTCTAGTGACGTTAAGTATTCTGAAGCTATAAAAGCAATAAAAGAGTCATTTTACGTTGATGATTTAATGGGGGGAAATGAAGATGTAGAGAAGGCAAAAAAGTTATGTGTTGACATTAAAGAGATATTAGAAAAAGGCGGCTTCAAAATAAAAAAATGGTCAAGTAATTCTGAAGAAGTCCTACAACACATTCAAGAAAACAACAAAATTGAAGATTCATTGGAAATTAAATTAGACAAAGTTATTAAAATCTTAGGACTTACTTGGGATCGAAGAGAAGATGCATTTAAAATAACAGTTAACTTACCTTTACTTACCTATCCTATAACAAAAAGATCTATCCTGTCTGACATTGCCCGTTTATTTGACCCTTTTGGGTGGTTATCTCCTGTCATCATCATAGCAAAAAGTTTTATACAAAAGCTATGGCTTCTAAAATTTGAGTGGGATGATGAACTACCTGAAAAGCTAGTTAAAGAATGGATAGATTATAGAAATGACTTACCAGCTCTACACCACATTAGAGTGCCTCGTTGGTTTCATATGTCTTCATACACAAAAGAAGTACAAATTCACGGCTTCGCAGATGCCTCAGAAAAGGCGTTTGCAGCTGTTGCTTACCTGCGAGTAGTAGATGAAAAGAATGCAATCCATATATCAATGATCGCTTCTCGAACAAAGGTGGCTCCTCTAAAACAGCTTTCTATTCCAAGACTTGAATTGTGTGCTGCTGCATTGCTGTCAGAATTAATGGAAGAAGTCACTGAAATACTAAAGGTTTCCATCGATAATGTTTACGTGTACACCGATTCCATGGTAGTCCTATCTTGGCTTCAATCTCAACCGGGTAGATGGCATACATTCGTCGCCAACAGAGTGGCAGAAATACAAAGTTATCTTAATAGTAGCAAGTGGAATCACGTACAATCATATGAAAATCCAGCTGACATTGCCTCCAGAGGAGTAAAATCCAGTGAACTAAACAACATTGACTTATGGTGGAATGGGCCAGAATGGCTTAAACATGAAAGAATACAAATTTTAAGAAATTATTCTATACCTCAGACCTATGAAGAAGAAAAAGAAGGAAGTGAAATAGAAGGTTTTTATCATATCAACATATTACAAGAAGACGAAAAACCAATATGGGAACGATTTTCAACATTAAACAGATTGAAAAGAGTTTTATCGTACTGTATGAGAATGAAGAAAGGAAGCAAGAAGTTAGATATAACAACCGAAGAAATGGAAAATACATTACAAAGGTGTGTTCATTTTTATCAAGACAGAATATATCAAAAGGACATAGAAGACTTGAAGAAAGAAGGAAAGGTCAAACCCAAAAGCTCACTGTCAACATTGTGTCCTTTTCTAGATAAAAATGGTATATTAAGAGTAGGAGGAAGACTGCAGAATGCAGAAATTTCTGAAGCTAGTCAACATCCAATTATTTTATCTCAACAAGTGCACATTACAAAATTAATTGTCCAAGATGCACATATTAAAACTTTACATGGTGGTATTCAAATAATGAAGGCGTACATTCGAAGTAGATTTTGGATTGTAGGCATGAAGAATGCTATTAAATTGTGCATTAAAAATTGTAAGGTTTGTATAATAAGTAAGGCTAAAGGACAGACGCAAAGAATGGGACAGCTTCCTGCATGCAGAGTGAATCCGCACAGAGCATTTCTTAATTCTGGTGTGGACTATGCAGGCCCGATTTGGATTAAATCATCTAAAGGTCGAGGTCACCATGCTACAAAAGGATATATCTGCCTATTTGTTTGTATGACAACCCGTGCAATTCATTTAGAAGCCGTAACAGATTTAACATCACAAGCATTTATTGCTGCATTTCGTAGATTCGTAGCTAGAAGAGGATTTTGTTCTGACATATGGAGCGATAACGCCACTAACTTCGTTGGTGCATCCAAAGAACTTAAGGATTTATTTCGGAAAAGTAAAGCTAACATAACAAAAGAAGTAGCCGAACTATTATCCAATGACGGAACAACTTGGCACTTTATTCCACCAAGAATGCCTAATTATGGCGGTTTATGGGAAGCTGGAGTCAAATCAGCTAAAAGACATTTACTAAGAATTAATGGAAATACCAAATTAACCTTTGAAGAGCTTTCGACGTTACTAGCACAAATAGAAGCATGTCTAAACTCCCGCCCCATATGTCAAATTGACGAAACTTTTGAAACCCTCACACCACTAACTCCGGGTCATTTCATAATAGGGGAACCCCTAATAAGTATTCCTGATGTTAATTACGATGACAAGAAGATTGGCTTCGTTGCTGGATGGTATAAGATACAAAAGATGATACAAGATTTTTGGAAGAGATGGAAGACCGAATATCTCAATACCATGCAGCAACGATACAAATGGCAAAACAATATTTCAGCCCCAAATATTGGAGATATTGTAATCATTAAAGAGGACGATTTACCACCTACTAAATGGCTATTAGGATGCGTCAAAGAAGTCCACCCCGGAAGTGACGGATTGGTAAGAGTGGTTACTTTAAGATGTAAAGGTAACAACACATTGAAGAGACCAGTATCAAAGTTATTGATGTTACCAAAAGAGAAAGATTTCATGTAGTCTGCATGATATTTTTATTAATACAGTCCACTATTCGAAAGGAAGTTTCATGTATCGTTACATTTTTTTTATATAAGGTTGTTAATAAGCATTGTTATTGTTTGTATAAAGTTAAGTAAGAAGTTTACGTTCAATATAATATAATGTTAAGCTTTAAGTTAAAAACAATATGTTTTGGTGACCGGCATGTTTAGTCATTTTAGTTGCAATAAATGAGTTCAAGAGAGAAGACGCGTTTGAATTTAATTTAATAATATGTGGTATTAGTATAGTGGTAGTTATTGAAGATTGAACCTTAAGTGATCGAACAATCAGTCAATTTTTTTTTTGTTTTTATTTCCTCTATGATTAACCCGTATTTTTTATTTCTTTATTAAAAGCTTATGATGTGTACTCTGAGGCTCCTATAGAGAAAAATTAACAGAACGACCTAAAAAGTTTTCATTCCGGAAAAGTGAACAGTCTCTGGGGTAGCATAGCGAAATGTCCCATGTTGTTATATCCTAAAAAGGTAGGCTATATATATCGAATGAATAATATGTGCCAAATTTAATTTTAATTAAAATCAGCACATATATGTGTTTTTTTTAAAGATCGCGATGTTGCAAAAATAAGCTTTAAAATCGAAATGTTTATGGTATTACCTTAATCTCGGTTTTAATTTTCTCAAGCGCTGCCAAAGCATGTTTTAGCGGCTCGTTGTCGCGTCGCACCCTTTTCGCACGTACTGCACGGGCGCTCGCAGAGCGTGCACGTTTGCGAAACACTAACGCCGCACGACGGTACAATCTGAAATCAATAGTAATAATAACTTCCACCTGTGGTATTGATTACTCTTTTTCTAAAGAGAGAGCATTTACATAAGAGTTATTTCTATATCAAACTACTTGTGTGAATCAAAGTTTTTAAGTCAATTTCTATACAAATTTTGATCAAAATTTTCGAAAAAAAAAAAGACAAATATTATATAATTATATATATATAATTCATACACATTTTCTTACATAGTTTATAAAAGAGGAATTGACGTTAATAAAATGTCAAATATTTTAATGTAGGTAATGCAATAAAAAGAAAAATAAATGAAAACAAGTATTAAAATCATACATTACTTCTTTGTCTTTAGTTCAAGAGGAATTAACACATTTCTATGGTAACCATAACAGTAAAACTCACTTAACATTCTTCAGCGCAGTCTTTAACTCTTCCTGCACAGTCTCCAGTTGCTGGCATACCTTGTCATATCTGCATATCATATATTATGGTCAATAGTTGTTGGTTGATAGAGCAGTGTTGGCTAGTGGCTTTACCGTGCGACTTTCTATGTGCGCATTTAACATTTGCTCCAACGGTGAAGGAAAACATCGCGAGGAAACTGACATGTCTTAGACCCAAAAAGTCGACGACGTGTGTCAGGCACTGGCGGCTGATCACCTACTTGCCTATTAGATTTAAAAAATGATCATGACACAGATTCAGAAATCTGAGGCCAAGACCAAGTTGTAGCGCCAATGTTTTTTTAAGGTCTTGGACTATTCCTTCGTCTCTTTCTATTAAGTTTAGTTAACTCAATGATAAAAGAAGATCACTTAAGTTCAAACATTGCGTTTCTACCTACAATAACCCTCATTTGTGTTAATATATAATCTTATTTTTTTAATGTATGTATTGTTTTACTATTTCCTTTGCTTCACTTTAAAAATCTGTAGAAATGCAAATAAATAGTTAAATAATGTTTTATTTGACATATATTCCCATCTAAACAAAACGAAACATGAAATAGTGTTTTTTATTGCAAAATAAATCACAAGGAATGATTTTTGTTCAGGATAAATTACCTCTCATCCGCATAGCACAAATCTTCTTGCATCTTCTTTATTTGCTCATTCTTCCTCTCCGTGTCCATACTGTATTGATGCTTTAACTCTTCTAGAAGCCTGTTGATATTGAAACAGTGATTTACGTAAAATTTCATATTTAAAACTAATTATTTTCTATGTTATCCAAAACTTATTTTGATTGATTCTCTAATTACCCAATTCGGCTGTGTTGTGTGATGGTGTGAAAGTGTGCTTAAGTCTCAATAATCCCATTAACCATTTTCAACGATAGTTTTAACGAATCAAGGCTTAAATAATAATCCATGTATGTCCGTGCTTCGTGATACAAAACAGATTTTGTTGATACAGAACAGTTGGTAGTGATGTGGCAAACGCAAAGCACGCAATATGGAACGGCAATTTTTAGAAATGAACTGTAGTTCATTTTATCTGCGATGATGTCATGTTGTAAGATTAAAGTATTGTTTTCGTCGAGTCATATCAGTTTAAAGCGTTCATACGTGTTCGTCATTTGCCAATATTAATAGATAGCCTAATATAGTAATAGCATTTCCATATTAATAAAAGTTATTTATGTAATTATTATTAAAAGTAATTTATCTATTTATTAATAAAAATAATATATTTTTATTTATTAATAAAAAATAAAGTAATTATTAATAAAAGTAGTTAATGGAAATATTCTTAAAAGTAGTTTATGTAATTATTATTAAAAAGAATTTATGTAATAGCGTTACTTGCCACTGCTAACAAAACAAAGTCGGAATAGGTTTATACATCGAGAACTACATGACCGCTTTTTAATTTGTTCGTTCCGAATAGACTGTTTAAATATCGGATTTAACCCAAAATGTAAACAATATAGAAAATTTTCTCAATATTATATTATAGACATTTAATTCATAGACAATTGAGTTATGACTAAATTAATCGACTGTTAGGTTACCTCTTGCAATCCTCCAATCTCCTTTCGTGAAGGTCAGCCGGCACTGTTCTACTTCTTAAGACGTCCATTTGAGCCATTTTCCCCGTAGAAGCCTCTAGAGCGGTTCTCACTGTGAAGTACTCTCGATGTACCGTCTCGTAGTCACGCATCATGGCCGCCACTGAATTATTTAAAACAAATAATAACAATAATTCAGTGGCGCTATAATCCTTTTTAGGTCTGGGCATCTGTTTCATGATCATTTGTCAAGCTAATAGGCAAGTAGATGCTTTCTATGCCTGACTTGACGTCGAAGTTTTGTCTAGTTCAAGCCGGTTTCCTCGCGATTTTTTCGTCACCATTCGGACGAACGTGCACATGCACAAAAAGTCAATTGGTGCACAGCCAGCCATCGAACCTCAGGATTGAGAGACGCACGCTAAAGCCTATGCCAACACCGCTCGAAATATTTTTTACCGACTTCAAAAAAGTTTGATGATTCAAAAAATAATGGGTGCAGTTGCTTTTAGGAAACGACTTTTAAATAATATAAAAAATCTTTTTTAGTTGAGAAACTGTTTCAATATTTTAAAATTACAAATATTTGCAATTTTTTTTTTCAAAACTTCTTTAAAAACCTTCTCTCTTTCTACTTAAGGAAATTCCCGCAGTGATCGCCAGTACCGTTATAAAAGAAAGAGTCTAGCATACGAAACAGCGAAACCTGGGACTAGCGAACTTTCTTTTTAACTAAACATCCTTTTTACTTTGTGTAATAAAGGTTTTTGTTTATTTCTTTCTTACTTTCAGAGCTATTTTAAATTTATTTTTGAAGTGAAACTTCTTTAGAATCGTTGTGATTTCAAACCGAGAAAGAGACAGAAAAATAAATTCATAAGTTTTACGTGGGAGAAAATGAGATAGCAGGCATAATACAGCCTCTTTTTACTGCTGCTTTTTCATTTTATCGAATTTCAAAGTTTAAATATATTAAAATTTATCATAAAAATATACTGTTTTGTATGTATTCAAGGTATTTAATTGGTTAAGGATTAATGCTGTATTGGTTAAAATGGCTTCGAAAACTAGTCATTATTTGTCGTAAAAAGTAAATGACAAAAAAAAAGTTATTGTGGGTTATCCATAAGAGATAGACATATACCATCAGGGACTTTTCTGTAGACCTTTTCAATGTGTACAATACTTAGTACATTACTTTGATAAAACTCGTAGGGGTCAGCCTGCGTTTGCAGTGTAAGCGGAAAAAATGTAATTATTTACGACATCACATTAGAAACCTCAAAAATAACAGTACTTCTCCACTATTTAATGGATGTTATTATACATATAAACCTTCCTCTTGAATCACTCTATCTATTAAAAAAACCGCATCAAAATCCGTTGCATAGTTTCAAAGATTTAAGCATACAAAGGGACATAGGGACAGAGAAAGCGACTTTGTTTTATACTATGTAGTAATTTAAAAATAAATCTACTCACTTTTATCTTCATACAACTCGTACACTTCTTTCAACTTAGACTCCGCCCTATCAGCCCTCTCCAAAAGCGAAGCTCTCTCAATATCACCCGTCTCTTTCTCGACAACGAGTTTCTTATAGTTCTGCCTCACTCCCACCAACTCCGTTTCTAAATTAACAACTCTCTCTAACAGAGATTTGTTCTCTGTAACTATTTCTTTGGATTTTTTATTGATACTTTCAAATTGCTTTTCATAATCCATTATCAAGTTTTCCTTTTCTTGCAAGTTTTCTTGATAAGCATCGAACAGAGGTGCTGGAAAAGACAAAATTATTTTTTATTTTTCATCTCCTTTTACTAACTAATTTTAACGATTAGATATTCATAGACTATAAATACTATAAAAAGTTTAGGCATTAGTCATAGGATATAATTTTTTTTTTTAATGTATCTTTTTCTATTAATGCACTTGCTTGTTTTCTGTTTTATATACATAAATTGTTTTGGCTTTCTGTATTGTCTTAGTGTTTTGTCTTATAATATGTATAAGTACATATAAGCTGTTAGATTACTTATATAAAATAAATAAATACATAAGCATAAATACATTAGACAGTATTCAATGACTTATTTTGTTTAAATAAATAAATTTGAAATTTATATCAATTACACTCGGATTATAATGAAATTGTATGTAAAAAATTAAATAAAATTAATTCGTACCTAATGCCTGTGCACTTAATAAACCTGAGATATCGACTAATCGACTCGTTGCACCATCTACGGCTTTTGTTTGAATTACATCATTTACTCCATCTAAAATCAAATGAAGAAAATTGTTGTCTGTAAAGTCGGTTACGGACGATAGTTTAACGTGACGTCATAGCAAAACATTTATAAAATGATTGTATACTTTTATGAATAAAATTGTAACATTTTTATTCAATTATAACTATTTTGTATGGATACAAAAGAGTGAGTCCGCCGACGCATAAGCCAATCGTGTGGAAGAGAGATAGATGCAAGCGTACAATGAGCGTAACGGGACAATGAATCATGCTTTTTCGTAATTGCACCCGGCGTTCATCGATTAATAGGACGTGTGACTTCAAAACATTAATACTGAATGTTCAATAAGTAGTTTCATCATCGGGCGTCGAATATGAAATTCCACCCGTATCACATCGACCACACCACCGTTCCACAACTGCGCGTTTTTCAAGGCAGTTTTTGCCGCGCACCACGTTGTGGAACCAGCTGCCCACTGAAGTATTTCCGAACCAATTCCACTTAGGGTCCTTCAAGAAAACAGCGTACCAATTCTTAAAAGGTCGGCAACGCACTCGCGAGGCCTCTGACATTGAGAGTGTCCATGGGCGGCGGTATCACTTAACATCAGGTGAGCCTACTGCCCGTTTGCCCCCTGTTCTGCCTCCCAAAACCTAAATCAAGTAGTAGATTATACTAGTAACCGTATTCAATATTTAACATACCTTGTTTCTGGCCAAAATTAACTGTTAGAAGCGAATCAAAGCATTCGTATTTCTCACTCTTGAAATCTTTGCAATCCGTTTTAGTGGTACGCAACTTCTCTTGGTACCGAGACAGTTGCACGTTTAATCTAAAATAAATAAATTATACATGAGGAGATAGAGGGAGTTTAATACATGTCAAAAAGTCTATATTTCACTAATCTGACAATTTGCAAGTGACGTAAAGAAGAACCATCTATATCTTAATCTAACGCTTGACTATTTCAAAATTGAGATTTTTTTGCGAGTTAACGTCACATCCAAATCGTCAGATTATTAGATGAGAGCTTATTTAGGAGAGCTTACTTAACATCCCTTTAGAAAATCTGACTTGCTCGATAACCTATTTTGTTTGTATAATCATATTAAAAAGACAGATATATTTTTTTTCATATTTAAAATCTTTAACCAAACCCTCCCCCCATCCCTCCACCGATGCAAAGGTATACATTACATAACATTTTTATTTTTTATTATCTAAGCAACCCCCTAAAGGGTTGCGAAGCTCCGATGACTTTGACGGTGACGAATAAATCCCCAATTAGCATCATGGGCTCCCCTACTCTCAGGTGTATCCTAAAAGGCCAGTCATTGCAGTCCATGGAAACCCATTGGTGTGGGTCAATCACTCAAAGAAGGGAGTGGCGAAAAGTGTCGATTCCACAGTTAGGAAGCATTCAAGTATTACATCACGCAATTTTTGGAGATTCTCGACCCCAAAGTGTAACGTACCGTAACGTATTTCTGTATCCAAAAGTAAAACGTTTCGTGACCACCCAGTGACACTACAGTATATACCAGTTATATATATAAAAGTTACCATTAAGAGGTGTAGAGTAGCAAAAATTGGAAAATTATATTAACAATAATTAAGTTATTCAATCCCCGACCGGCATCGTGACGTTTTACAAGAGGATTCCCCCCAAAAGTCGTTACACAATACTTGAAACGCTCCCCAGTTTGCTACTTCGTAGCCATCATGGTGACACAAACAAATTTATAAACAATAAATTGTTTGATTACTAAGATCTTACCTATAGAGTACATCTTTCATTGCCTGCAGGTCTTTCTGAAGCCTAGTATTATGATCTTTGCTTTGGTTCAGAACAATCTGTCGACTACTGCAGCTCATACATACTTCTACTAAAGGTATTGCTTGGGGCTCTGTATCTAAACAGTTCAATGTATTATTTAGTTTATTAAGTTTTATGTTAAATCTTTCTCAATGATAAATAATTATATAAAAAAGAATTTTATTTCTTGAAAAATCAAACTTTTTAATATAATTTTTTAATCTTTCTTTATTAAACTCATAATCAAAATTATGTTAAATACAACTAACATAATGTCTAAATATACAAACGGGTCGGTAAATATTTTTTCAGGAAAAGGAACCAAAAAAGCAGCCATGATCTTTATGGCTCAGTGGTTAATTCAAATACTGTGTTTTGTCATAAATTAAAGTAATTATTATTTTTAACTGACTATTAGATAGATAGTTAGCATTGCATGTGTGTCAAAAAACTCTCTTTTTAATTTAAATACTACGAGTTTTTTAACAGGGCATAATGGGCAGGAAGCTCATCTGATGTTAAGTGATACCGCTGCCCATGGGCACTCACATTGGCAGAAGGCTCGCAAGTACATTGCCGGCCCTTTAAGAATTGGTAGCCTCTTGTAGGACCCTAAGTCAAATTGGCTTGGAGATACTTAAGAGGGCAGCTACCACACAGTGGTTCCACATATGTGATGTGTTGACTAGTAAATTAAGATATTCTTAAACAGAAAAAAAATATACATAATATATACCTCTATCTGGCACCTGATATTGCTTCACCCTCTCTTCTAATTCCATACATTTCTTTTCACACTTGCCACTTCTATCCCTTTCAACTTTGATAACTCTTTTGCACTCTTCTATATATTTGACCAATTCTTCATTTTCTCCTTTTAATCTATCATTTTCATCTGCAAACAATCTGTTGTAATCCAGTATTGCTTTCAATTTTTCTTTCAGCTTTGATATTTGGGTGTCTTTTTCTGATATCTGAAATTACCGTTAATACTATTAGAATAAGCTAACATAAATTATATATAATTACAAACAAATACACTGAGAATATAGCCAAAGATGGAATACATGATACATCTTACAACAAAAAGATTATAAACGGGAACAAACAAACAAAGTATGTATGTATTTAATATAAATGTAACTAATTGTGATTTAATTTAATTAACTAAGCCTAAATTGGTTGTGTTGTGTGATGGTGTAAAAGTGTGTGTATGTATGTGGGGTGTGCTTATGATGTAGGTGATTTTGCGCTATGGATATTCTTAATATACTTTTTAACCACATTCAGCGATAACCCAAACAAGTCAAGGCCTAAATAGTGGTCATTGTAATTTACATTGTCAAACAATGCACGATAACGAGTGGTTTGGAGATCAGAGCCCCTTGAAAAAATTAGCAAAAAAGAACGGAAGATAAATATAAGTTAATAAACATTTAAATACAAGAAAATAATTTCAATGAATTATAAAGGGTCTCTGGTTGGATATTATTAAAAATTACACACACCATCGTTAAATTTTCTTCACACTTATCCATTAAAGCTGTAACTAAACCTTCATATTTCTTTGTTAGTTTTCTCTTGTGTTCCTTACTTGATTTATCTTTAGATCTTGGTGAAGATACAGCAACGGCATGAAAGTTGCGTTTTCTTGGAGGTTTTAATGGCTTATCTGAAAATTTATATCATATATGAAAGTTAAGCCAGAAAAGAAACATATCTGAAGGACTAAAAACATCTATGATTGATTGAAATTTGTTAGCTTAAAAATGTAAAACTTAGGTTTTAGAATCAGCCACTAGTAAGAGACAGCTTCATTTGTAGCTTTTACCTTTACCTTAAATATAAACATAACCGTCCAATTTTTGCATGTGAAATTGTTTATATTGATGTAATCATTTTATTTATATATATACTTATATTACTTAACCAATATTATAAAGAAGAAAAAATGAATATAAATATGTTTGTAACAAATTGTCTCAAACGTACTTAAAAATTCTAGAAATGTTTCTAAAAATTACCCATTGATGTCATTGATGTTGTTACCATTTTGTTTTCATCAAGTCCCGTACACAAAGGGAGCCAATAATTTAAGCAAAGATTATTATTTAGGTATAGTCGCATTTACTGTATATTTATGGCAAAATGTTTAAAAATTAAATGTCCACATGCGTGCTGGGAAGGGCTGCTTGTGATTTTTACTTAAGTGAATATTGAAAAATGCGACAGATAAGGCGAAATAAAAAAATAAAAAAAGGTTGAATTGATATACTTATACTTCTTTGTTTTTTTGAAAAACTGGAATTGGAAATTTACCCACATTGGTTCCCTACCTTATCTGTATAAAATATGAAAAACTTGATATTCTTGAAATCAGGGTAAATATCTATATAAATATGTTTAAGATTATAGTCCCAATCTGCCATTTTCTATTTCAGGAATGTCTTCTTTCAACGACAAATAATAAATAGGTTACGCAATCATTCTTCACATACATTAACAACTGGTATGAATATCATATTTTACCTATAACATCCCTAGGGTCTTCATATAGTGGATTAACGTCTATGTGGGACTGTGTTCTCATCATAACAGCATTTAATATATCTTGCCGCATACTTTCTCTATCTGCCGTTATATCAAAGTGATGACCACTTTCTGCAAAATTTCCACTGAATATAAGCCTTTGTTTATCATTCTTACTGTCTTTTGAAATCCTTCTTGAATGTGGCTGTGAACAAGGTAACAAAAACCACATCTAAATACACTTGGTTAATTTATCATATAGTAGAATCTAAAAAATATAATATCTTATATAAATCAATTATATATGATGAAGTAACTGGGTTGGGTTTACAATTCATTACCTTGAATTTGATTATACTGAGTATGTACAAGACTAAGCGGAGGCGCGGAGGAAGAGAAGAAGAAGAAGAAGAGGAAGAGCAGCCCCCACCCGCTGTACAAAAGGACAGGCATGAAATGCCTGGTCTTTCTGTCCAAAAAACGAATTTTGATCTAGTTTGGTTAGGTTAGGTAAGTATATTAATATATTTTTTAAATAACTGTCCAAAAAACGAATTATTATTATAACGAGGTATTGAATTGTAAACTTTACCCCAGTCATTCAACTCTTGATTAAAACCAACCTGTACGGTACGCTCACACTCAGACATTATCAGCTTGCTGTACGTAATTTTGATTCCACAAAAGCCATGATAGGCATAATACAACTTCCCATATTCCCTAAGACAAAGAATCAAAATGTAGGTCACGGAGTCAAAACTTAGCAGATATTTAGGTCACAATAACTTTTCGGTGCAAATTTATTGATAAAACTTGCTGAAAACTTTAACTTTAACATGCTGTTAGAATTATGATTTCTATATTCATATGGAAGCTTTATTAAATATAAAAATGAAATGTACAAAAAACAATTTGAAAAGTATAACTGTTTAAATAGTTTTGTTAAAAAAATGTTTTTTAAAGAATATTAACTTACAACAGCTACATGTACTTTCTATTTTGACATTTTCGTTTATTCGTTACTATGACAACCAGGGCTACCAGAAGAAAAACATTTGTACAAATATAGGTAAAACTTGTGTTACGAAATATTGTATATTATAAAAGTTATATTTATATATGTATAGGTAATATATTCGTAATTTTATGATCCTTTTATTAGTTATGTGGTTTAAATGAGAAACAATTATGGGATGTCCGATCTTGTTATAAATCACAACCATTTTTATCTTTGTCACTTTATATTCGTATAGAATCGCTCAAGGAAAAAAAAATATATTTACTCATCTTAAAACTCTGTTCTGTGAATTTATGTTGCCGCATACATCAAAATCTTATAGAAAATACTACACAATATATATGGTGCAGAGTCAAGAGTGTAGACCATCTAATATTTAATTTATCTATATATATTTTTTTTATAGAACAGGGGCAGGATGCTCACTTGAAGTTAAGTGATACCGCCACCCATGCCCACCCACCGCCAGAGGGCTCACGAGCGCGTTGCCGGCCTTTTAATTATTGGTACGCCTTTTCTAGGACCCTAAGTCGATTGGTTCCGAAATACTTCAGTGGGCAGCTGGATCCACAAAGCGGTGCTGTGCGGCAAAAATTGAAAATAAAATAGTAAATTACTTTTTTCTTTATTTATCACAAAAATTTACTGTCATGTTGACGTATGAGTATTTTTATAACTTGAAATACATCAATATATTAATACTCTTTAATAATTCAACTAAATGTTTGCTAGGGCACAGACAGTCCGAAAAAAAGAGTGTGTGTACTTATGGACACACGTTAGAAGTTATACTTCTTTGGCGTATGGAAAAAAAATATTAAAATAAATAAATTATTAGTAAATACTATAAACGTCTTATATGAAATTGATTTAAAAACACCAAAATAATATTTATTTATTCACACTGTTTAATTGTACTGTTACGAAACACGTATTCTAAATACATATAAAACAATTAATGTTGTGTGGTTTTATGAAACCACGGTAAAAGTGAAACTTTTTTTCACATTATAAAAATATAGGTAACTAAAAATGTTTGGAATAATATTCCATTAACGTTATAAAACCGCTTTATCAATCTTAATTTTATACTTGGAAAATTGGAATGATAATGGGACTAATAAAAGTAGACTGAGTCTCCAACTAATATTTTTTTTGAACTCTGTGTCTTAGAGAGTACCTACGACATACATAATAATTAAAAATTATTTAGATTGTATTCACATATTATAATAGCGTGTAGTTGGCACTGGCACATATGAATATTAGTCTATACACTACACGGTCACCTGCTGCGAAATATGTGCGCCATGTAGATAGTTTTCCTGTAAAATGGTCATCTGTCCCGGACAATTAATACTCTAACCAAATGTAATGACGCAAAGGGATAAATTTTACTCGTTTTGCATCTCTGCTGTTATTTCCACATTATTTCAAACCACTCTGATACTTACAAGTTAGTAAATTCAGCTATTTCATAGAAAAGAGCGCTATTACTATTCCACTTGTAACCATTTTTGCAGACTTTCAATTTCATATTGTATAGAAAATCGCATTCCTCTGCATTTATTATATATTATAGTATTTTTACCGACCTCTATATTCGCCACAAAAAAAGCGAAGACATGGCAGTAATAGACCTGACGAGATACTATTGAGATAAATTAACAATAACTTATATATTTGTATACTTTTACAAAGTAAGTATATACTTATATAAATGTAATCATTTATTACCATTTCAATAGAAAATGAAAATAAAAAAATAGTTAAAATATACATGTTACTATCGCGAACTGTTATTTAAAAATAATAATGGGATATTTTTTGTAAGAAATGGCAATCATTAATACTCCAAAACTGCTTCATCCGGCTAATAAATAAATAAAAAAAAAAAAAACAAAACTGCTTCGATGATAAATATAAAGATGGCAGCATTGCGATTATTAATGTATAATCCTACCAAATGTTAAAGATAAAATCCATAAATGTTGACGTTTGTGTATTGGTGTTTTAAAACTAGTAGTATAACGATTGTGTGAGCGTGCGCGGAAACAGCTGAGCGATAGCGGCGACGCGACGGTTATAATCTGAACTAAACAGTCGCATCATGTCTGCCCGCCGGTTCGGTATAAGACGCTCGGTGAAATAACCTAAAACGTTTGCCTGTCCCGTGGGATTTATTATATTTTTTTAATATTACTCGTTAATTAATTAGCGTGTTCAGTTATAGTGTGTGCTCAGAGGACCACCAGTGTACAAATTCGAGATACGCAGTGGCGTATCTTTAGTGATTTTGTATTCGGTATCGATTTTCAGATTTATAATGAAAGTAATGTTTTGTTTACCTCCTATTTGCCTTTAGCATTGGTTATAGTGTTTTATGGTTCTGTCGACGTTAGGGCTGGATTGGATTGATTCAAGTATGTTCGCGGGTCCGCGCCCGATTGCGTGTTTTGGATGACAAAAATATGGAATTCGAAAACGACTTTAGCTTGAAGGAATGGGCGAAGGACAAGCCTTTGTCCATTCTGCAGCTGGATCCAGCGGATCGTGCAGTTTTAAGAATAGCAGGTTGGTTAAAGATTATTACTTACGCCCTAACGCTTCGGCCATAAATGCCCACTTCCTATAACATTTCATAATCTACTTTCGTTATCAGTGATAATAGTTTTTATTAAGTTCTGTGATTCTGTCATACGTTTTCACACAATTACAGAGCGTGTTTTGTTATTACAAGGTAGTTTTTTATGATTAATTAGGTTTGACCTCGTTTCTTTCGCTTTCAATACCTAATGTTAATGAGACTGAAAAATTAAATTTAATGCCTAAACACCGTGTAGCCGTCATTTACCGCCGCAATACCGATTAAATTTAAAGTGGTACGTACATTAATTATGATAAAATAATTTCCAATCCTAACTTATTGATTGATATTGAGGGTTGTGTGCTTTTGGCAAGCTATAAATTAGAAAATTCTTATATTTTAAAAACCTACACATAGTAGCTCTGGCTAAAATCATGCGTGTTGACTGTCGACTGATATCTTTCTACGATATAGGTAATATCTAACAAACATTTATTACAATTATTTGCGCTAGAAAAGTGTTCTGTATATAAATTCCTTGAGATATGCAATATTATATAACGAGACGTTACAAGTATAACTATTGCTTGCGCTTTTCAATTGCGGTTTATAATGGTTGGCATAGACAAAGATCAGCACAAACAGTGAAATTGCACAATGTTGTGGAAGGTTTGTAAAAAGTAAAAAAAAAAGAATTCTTCATAAGATAGTTTCTATGCGTTCACGTTAGTCTTAAAATATGTTTTTTTTTAAATTCCATATCGCATTTGGGGAACTTGAAAGCGATGTATTATTATTTTTTTGAATGTCGTCCTTATTAGATACCACTAGTCAATTCTTATATTATCATATTTAACCAATTATTAATTAAATTGTGGTGTCTCCTTGACTACGACTGTTGTTAAGTATGCAAGTTACAAATTTAAATGTAATTGTTATGTTCGCGATGTTAATTTTGACGTAATGATAAGACTTTCCGTTTAGCATAATTATCACCACAATGCCACAATATACAACTATGAATGTTTTAAACATATAACCTTCAAGTGATAGGTACTACTATATGTAAAGGTCGCAAGGACGTTTTTATCCCTATATCTATTAACTGGATGTGCCCCTTGAAATATATCCTATATACATATAATTATATGCCTATGTCAATATTAAATTTTCGTACGTACAGGTGTTGACAGATTAAAAATTATTGAATTTTGTCGTATGGTGGATTTTATTCTTTATTGAACAATGACATCCAATTAGTAACTAATCATTGTGCTCGGTATTCGTTTTACAGAGTAGCAGGGAATGTAAGGTTCTTATACTATCTTCTCTCACAGTCAGTTCAAACGTAAAAATATACATTCGTAACTTTTTCTTAAACCCCATTAAAATAACAGCTAGGAATGAATACTATTAAAAAGCTGGGGCAGGTGCGAATTGTGTAACCAACAGGTGCTATTCGTGTCCCCTAAGATGAAGGGTTCGCAGTGGGGATTTAAACTAAGCTGCAGGGGTACCCTACCCCATAAGTGGGAAGATATCACGCATTTGAGATAAATACCGAATTTAAACTGAGTCTGATATGAAAATCTTCACTTCTAATAGTTATTTCATACGAAATAATCTATGGAAGAATAACCGATTTGTAAGAGACATAGGTTACTATTTTTTAATATTATTATAGTATTTATATACATCTTTGTTCACCAAATATTGGCGATTATAATGGGTCGCCAAGTTTCAGACAGTTCTTCTCTTCTACACGCTTAATTGGGTTTATTGTCGATGTACGTATTTTGACGTTCATAAGTGTACATTATGTTACCTATAGGAATAAATGATTTTTGATTTGATTTGTAAATTTAGATTCTCCTTTATTAAATAATAAAGTTCATAAGCGTTAATAATATAGGTACGTGATTGATTACATATTTAATTAATTAATTAATTTACATATAAACATTCTAAAACAATGTGTATGCATAAAAAATACAAGAAAATATGACATCACAAATTTACATACTTACACATACACATCAATTACTTCAGAACTTAAGAAATATATATTCTGTATGATCCTGAATGATTATATACAAAATAGTTACATGTACACGTTTCTTAAGGCAATGTTTGTCGCGCACCACCACTATGTTTAAACAGCTGCACACTGAAGTATTTCCCAACCAATTCCACCATCCTTCAAGCAAAAATCGTACTAGTTATTAAAAGGCCGGCAATGTGAGCCTTCTGGGAATGTGAGTGTCCATGGGCGGCGGCGGTATCACTTAACATTAGGCGACCCTCCTGCCCGTTTGCCTGCTATTACAAAAAATACATTTTTAAATGAATAGAAAAGGTTGTACGATTATATACACCATTTTTTTAAAGCAGAATTTTTAACGTAATTTGTTCTTTTTGTAGGAAAAATTAAATTGTATTTCAAAACCACAACGTATTTAGTCGTAGTCGGGGTTTTCCAATCTAATATAATATTTACGTTAATTTTGTAGTAAGTTTGCAGGACCGCTAAAAAACCTTAATTATTACTAACGCGTAAAATATTAATTATAATCAAAAAATAAAAGAACATATAGAAAGAAAAAAAGGAATAAGGTAGATTTTAAGTGTAATGTGTGTGTCTGTGTATGTGATAACATAATTGGCGCAGCATTATGCTGTGGAGCAGAGTTCCACAATGGAATAGTTTCATTAAGCTAGAAAAGTTGTTGCATAGAAAAAAAGCACTTTATTACCGAATCTAGAACTGATAAAAATAGCGATAAATTATTAAGAAAATAATTAAGTGTCGACAGGATTGTTTATTAAAACATAGCAAAAACATTTTACAATATTTGCTTTTAATTGGCAAGGAATATAAGAAGCATTAAATACTATGGCAACACAAAAGCCGATTAAATGTTGCCAAGTTACGGTCTTATTATTTTAATTCCAGATAAAATCCTTGGAATTATACTCTTATAACGAAATAATGATTTATAAAACAGGGTACTCGTACAGGAAAACGACATGTCTTAGACCCAAAAAGTCGACGACGTGTGTCAGGCACTGGAGGCTGATCACCTACTTGCCTATTAGATTTAAAAATGATCTTGAAACAGATCCAGAAATCTGAGGCCAGGACCTAAAGAGGTTGTAGCGCCACTGATTTATTTTTATTTATGTAATTAGTGTATTTAAGTTAAAGCAGATTGTACCTACACAGTAATTACATGATAACCAATACCCTAATGTACAATATTCATAACCTATGTAGTAATAATAATTAAAATGTAATAAATTTAAAATTAATACAAATTTAAAACGTTTATTCCCTTGGCAGTGTACTTTTAACGCTAGCAGCTTTCTCGCTGTATTGCGCTACCTTTTTGTAGCTAAATTCATTTTCTACATAGCATAAATATCAGACCCATCAATTTGGGTAGGATTTAGAGTCCGGACTTAGCTCTCACTAAGTATATTAAAAACGTATTGGATTATGCCATATAGAAGTCTAAAGTTCGCTTTTTATTGGCGTCATCAATGGATGGCGTCAAGAGGAAGCCAATTACACTGATCATAATAATAGTGATAATCACTTTGTACTGAATCCACATTACATACGCACTCGACTACAAGCAAGTTGTGATTAAAAAATTCCATTTTCAAAATGTATAAGTTAAATTTTTTATTGCTACGTCTCGCATGTCACATATTATATACGTTAGTAGATATGTGCTATATTGATAATCTAAGTCTATTCGTTAGTGGAAAATGGGAATGGGGCGTCGTCTCGGGAATACACAAGCTTTCCAATGCGTCATACATCGATTATACTCCCACGCTTTAGCCTAGAATCTAGATATAGTTGAGATATATATGGCGTTTGCCGCTTACATATGAAAATATATGGAAAACTTAATGAAAGCGAAGAAAGTTAAAGAAGGCCTCTAACCTTTCGTTTCACTTATTTTTTTGTTATATTTTTATTATAGTCGACTTGGAAGTTTTGATATAATCGACTACGTATGTATAACATTTGTACAAATATTTGTCTTTAAGGTTTGCTGCTGGTATCTGGTGTAATTTGCATATCAAATCTTTTTCATAGACAATTAAGTTATTGTTAAGTTTAATTGATTAAATCTTTGGTCCATCCAAAGTACGAGAGACAGTGCGATTTCAAGGTGAAAATAAAATTTATATTAGATCAATGTCTATCTCAAATCTCAATACTAATATTTTAAAGAGGAAAGATTTGTATGTGAGTATGTCTGTAACGAAATGGCTCAAAAAGTACTGGACAAATTTTAATAATTCATTCACTATTTGATCCCGACTTAAACTACAATGTGAGGTGTGAAAAATTTTTCCTATAAAATATCTTTCATAGCATGCGCTACAAAGGTAACTTATCAGCAATTTGGATTCAATAATCGGATTGGATTTCCTGTATTTAAGCAATCCTTGTTTACATCATATAAAGATTTATTTATCAAGACAGTATTCAACATAAAGATTCGAGTTAAATAGCGGACTTTCACCAGCCTTGGTTCAATGGTAATGGTGTATTGTGAGTTCCGCGTCGGGATTCTCAGACGTTCAGATGCAATTAATGTCCGAAAATATCTACTGTTTTTGTCGTATTGTGTATTAAATTTGTACTTTAAGTTTAATGTCACGAGTCAAATATGACTGGTATATTCAGACAGCTGTGTAGGTAACAGCTTTTGCGTTTTACTCCCTTTTTTTAAGTTGTGTAAAAGGTTTTAAATAACCAGATATAATTGTTGTCAAACTACTCTGCCTCTGTTAGCTAATTGCAGAAATTTGCAAATTAAATCACAACTGCGATTTTCAAGGCAGTTTTTGCCGCGCACCACCACTTTGTGGAACCAGCTGCCCACTTAAGTATCTCCGACCTAATTCGACTTAGGGTCCTTCAAGAAAAGAGCGTACCAATTCTAAAAAGGCCGGCAACGCAATCGCGAGCCCTCTGGCATTGAATGTGTCTATGGGCGGCGGTATCACTTAACATCAGGTGAGCCTCCTGCCCATTTGCCCCCTGTTCTATAAATATTTTTTGCAAAAACGGGCAGAAGGCTCACCTGATGTTAAGTGATACCACCGTTGATGGACTCTCATATTGCTCCCAAGTGTGTTGCCGGCCTTTTAAGAATTGGTACGCTCTTTTCTTAAAGGAGTCCAAGCCGAATTGGTTTGTATGTGTTATTGCCTGATCAGTAAGGAAATAAGCAAATCTACTTGTTTAAAATAAATTGCTAGGTGTTAAATGTCTCCCAAGTTGAGTCTCAATTAGTCAATTAAAGTTCAATGAACTGTAGGTAATGCTATATGATAATAATTAAAGCGATTATTATTGAGGAGGAGGAGGTGAGGCCTATGTCATATCATGGGGTTCTAAAACTAAAGTTAAAAATTTGTATTGTTTTAAAGTTTTTAGAAATCTTGGCTTTACTATTAACATTTAAGATATTTCTTCCTTAAGATAAGTATGAAATTCGCTTCTTGTATTATTATTACCAATTCTGTTTGATAAAATAAACCAATCTTTGCATAAGCAATTGTTGCAAAGGTCGTGTCATTGACCTTGGCGCTCCTACCGTGGGATCGATATACGCCCGTATTCACGAATGTGCCTAAAACTTCATTTTGCGCGGATTTAAACATACGAATGGTTTATTATCAGATTCTAAAATAATATTCTAAGTTGATTACTCATAATATAAAAAAGGTTTGTTAAAAAAATATTTTTTTTGAACAGTTTTTATAAAAGTTTCAATTTTTTACATAACTTTGTCCTAATTTTATAATCTATGACAATATGATATGGCCGCTCTACAGAACGCTTATAATAATAATAAAAGCCCGTTTAATTTCCAATCATTATAACAAGTAGAATTTACTGTTTAAATATTTTTATATATATAATTCGCTACCATCAGAACCGTCAGAACTCTTTCACAGGTAAAGGCGTCCTCCACCATAATTATTTATCTAACTATTTTTGTCCATGGTTTTCTTTCTACATTCCCTTCCTGCTACCGCTTCTATTACCTACTCCTGTCCCCCTTTTTTGTAGTCGCCCTCCCCTGCTGCCGCTTAGTCCTTTCTATATAGTTTTCTTTTAAGTCCAACTTTTACCCGGGCATCTTGCTATATATGCCATGCCCATTACCACTTCTGTTTTAGCGCATAATGTAAGGAATTTATCGCTATTGTTTTCCGTCTTATGTATAACGAACGGTTAATAACTTGTAACGAGAACAATCCAATTTAATTCAGCTGTCATTCTTTTGCCTTAAACTTACACTTTGGCTTATTTAGTAATTTAACACTATATATTCATCGTTCTCCTAGGATATTCTCCGAAAATCGACAAAAACAACTCGTGGACGTAATAAAGAGACAAATGCCAACAGTGAGTCGTAAAAAAGTATAAAACTGGTTTAAGGCGTAGGTAATTTATTTGATGTTTGTTATTAAGATCGTATCTCGTAAAATATGAGGTCAATTTTGACGTTATCAATCTTCATTTAAGATGAAACTAGATTAAAAATAAATACGGTTGAAATTTTCATTGTAATACAAATTTTCGCCAAATAAGACATTCATTTGTTTCTTTACAGCATACAAACATATATATTATATATTTTCGAATAATTTAATACAAAGAAGAAAACGCTTCACATATACATGAGTCGCTCTCGGGCGAAGAGTCGAGAAAACTCTTTGGCTGGGAGAGCAAGCGGGGAAAAAGGGCTTGCTGACGCTAATATAATAGTGTAAGGTTATCTTTCACAGCGGCGATGATTGTCCAGAATTTATCTTTAAACTGAATTTGACCAAAGCTACGAAGTTCCAGTGAAGCATGTGATGCACGGATGTCGTGGGTGTTTTCCTATTAAAAAATACATGTGTGTTTTCGACCACTACACAAAATCTGGCCACGTTACGTGCAAAGACTTGTAATAATAAATGTACGGTAAACTTACCGGCGCAAGCTTTTCATAGTATTTTTGAAGCCAAATATTTTAGTAAAGAATTTCATAGACTCGAATATTTTTTTTTTACGGAATAAAGAAAGAAAGAGTCATATTTGTCGAATTTACTTGAAACTTAACATATGCCCTTTGATCTGATCCGCCTTTCTTCGACAGCATTTACTATTAATCTAGTATATTATATTTTTAATTCATTAAGATTATTTCTTGATAATCGGTACACTCTTTTCATTAGCTCTAAAATCAAAATCAAAAATATCTTGATTCATATAGGTAAACATGTACACTTATGAACGTCAAGAAAAACAAATTACAGTTTTACATAATGACTAATTATATTTCTAAAAACTTAGTAAACTTATAACGAAATATAATTTACGAATAATATATAAATTAGAATGGAAAACCTGTTTGTGCTAAATTAAATTAAGTTGAGGATTAAAGTAAATGGTGTCATAAAAGTAAATTAGTGTAATAAATAAACGGTGTATTGAACAAGTTATATGCTTAATTAATATAACCGATGTTACATATGTTTTATATATATGAACCGGTGAGATATAGATTAGGCTTAGTAAAATCTTACATGTCCTTTGTTATGTTTGGTTATTTTTTTCTCTTATTAAATTATTTATACATACAACGTGCATACACGTTAATGAAATTACACAAGAGAATATGATATCACAAATTTATACATTCAAATCATTTATATTAAAACATAAGCAAGCTTGCAAGGGATCAATTATACAACCAAAAATAAACAACAAAAGGAAACAAAAAAATCCTACAACTAATTAGAAACTTAAACCTCATTAAGAGCATGAGAAACAAAGTTACGGTAAGTTGGAAATTAGTTGTAAAATATATCAATGATCAGTGCGATTAAAAGCCATCAAAAGGCGTAGAAAGTATTCAATAAAGAAATATGCTTAAAAAGGAGATTTAAAACTGATTTTGTTGTGTTATAACATAGGTTAACACCAGTTTTAATAAGACAAAAGAAAAGTCGTGTTTGACTCACGTATAGTACGGTGTAAAGAGTTATCTCCGTGGGAAGTTGCGAATACATAATGTTTATGAATCTGTTTAATATCAACCATAAAACGTGATGCTTTAATGCGGGTAGTTCTAATGGTGTGTGGTTTTCATTTGATGAAGATTACTTTTAAAGATTAATACTATTAATTTTATAACTATAATTACATATATATAATAAATTTATAAATCGTTACAAGAGTAACAGTGTACTCAACGGCCGGCAACGTACCCGCTTACAATTGGTGTCCTTGGGCTTCGGTGACTGCCCTTTTTGGGCGACACATAGCCTCGTTTGCCCCCCCCCTATTCTATAAAAGTAAAATATTATAAATTTGACAGTTTATAACAATTATTATATATCATATATTATATTATAACACTTATTGTAGATCAAGCGGGTCGGGTTTTTAGGAATATATACGAATTCCTCGATAGGCTAGCTAATTTTTTGTTACTTCTCTCTCTTTTCTTTTTTTTATGTAATAGGAGACGGGCAGGAGGCTCACAGATGTTGATGATACCGCCGCCCATGGACACCTACATTTCCAGGAGAATCGCAAGTGCGTTACCGGCCTTTCAAGAATTTTCATCAGTCGGTAGCTCATGTCTAAGCCCAATCTGTTCCACCGTCCAGCGCCTCTATATAATATAATAATTGTAGTATCAAGAAGTCGCTAGTCTGGCTAGGTGTGGAGACAGAGGGAAGCTTGCTATCTCGCTTCAATATTACTTAATCGTAACTTATTGAACCTGACCAGTCTTTCAGGTTTGTTAGCAGAAATTTATGGCTTTTTTATGAGAGTTAGCAGACTTTTGTTGTTAAATAGCAGTTTCCTTCGTTTCTTTAGGCATAACAGACAACAGTGGCGTGATTGAGGAACAAATACCTATTCAAACGGTAAAACGGCGAATCTGCTTCTTTTCTAACCTTTACCCGCAGTGCGGTTAATATATATATATGTCGTCTTGGTTGGATGTTCGTGACTAAATCTATTATATTGTTATTATTAATTTAAACTATACTAAATTTCCTATCAAGGTCTTTATTAAATATTTGATTATAACATGGAGGTCACACAATTATCTTAATTGTTTGTAAGATTTTTTGATTAATGTAAAACAATTGTAAATGCTAGTTTATCTAGTTCTTAGGGTAGGAAATTAAACACACCAATGAAGACTTGATTCACTAAAATTACGTTACACTGATTTTACGTAAACTCTATAACTTCAAATTTGAAGAAAGGAATCTATTCCCTACTCCGACCCGACCATCCTACTTCGAGTCGTTCGTAACAATTCGTAAACAATCGAACAAGTCAAATGAGTAACTATTGCACATGCGCACTTGTAGCAAAATTCTTATGAATATGTTTCATAAGAAATGTTTAGAATTTAGTTAAGTAAATATTGAAAGCTAACACAATTTAAAATAAAACTTGACACGTTTTATAAGACTGCTCTGTCAAGCAGAGAACTTGCGATTGTGACGACCTTATCAATAAATAGCGTTGAATAAAACTGTTGGAACAAAAGACACAAGACAGGTATGTGGGTACCGGTGTGGGAACCATTTCCGGCGTACACGATGCGTAACGACACCTGTGGGTTATATATTATTACATTTTTATATGACTAGATATTTGCGGCTTCGTGTAGACTTATAAACCGGGAAACGTGGAAGGAAGGAAGATTGTGATTTGTCCTTGACTTACTTAATAAAAATAAGACACACAGAATATATTTTTTTATAGTAAGTAGCTAACGGGTTGGAGGCTCATCTGAAATTGTTATAGTTCCCATGGAAACTATGGAATATCGCGTGGCTGGATAAGGCTAAGCTGTTACCGTGTCCTGCCTCGGGCGATTCTTGGTGACGCCGTGGGGTTTTAGTGGGTATGCACAATAGCGAGTCCCACATGACCCTTCACCACGCGGCACACACCTTAGCATTTCCAAAACTCTCATCAGAGTTACATAAGACACTTAAATTATTAGTGTAGGAAGAAATTACTAGAAAATTGTTAGCGAAATACAGTAATTTACTATGTATAAAATACCATAAAAATCGATTAGTTCCAGCTGTCAAAACTCAACAACGTATTGTCAAATGTAATAGCGTTCAAATGATCTATCCCCTTATAAAAACTAAATCAGTATAATTGCATTGTTTTAAATGAAACCTGTCTCTTTTCATCAAGTGAAAACACAATTGGATAACAAGAGACAAAAGAGGACTTTAGTTTGCGTTTACTTGAATAAAAGGGTTAATCTACAAAACTACTACTGTTTTGTAGTTTTGAATTTCAACATTTACATAAGATCTTCCGGAAATGCGCTATAAAAATCTGTCTCCCTAGAGTACTTATTAGCAAATAATCTGACCTATAAACATTGGATGGCGACTGCACGACTGGCGCCAGACAAATACAGGATACTGCAGTTGTATTATGTAAGACATTCCGCGGTCAGGGTTAATACAATGACATAGGAATAAATGCTCTTATTACGACATTGAACTTTGAAAAATGTACTTACATACAGATATTGTACATTTGTTAAAGAGATACATTTATGTCTTACGAGTTTGAGAAGAAACCACAAAGTCTATACCATACACAATTTTTTTCGTTAATACGATCGGTAAAACTAGAAGACCATAGGTGATTTGGGCTATTTTTCTTTTTTTTACAGCAAGCCTTCTACTGAAGAAATTAATTCCCAAAACACATAAAATACAACTCGAACAATAGCATTTACTGTGCGCGATTCTACAGAAAAACCTTACATAGTTAAAATATTTTTTATCTTTATTATAAATTTCTTATTCATTATAAGAATTGCAATTGGAAAAAAAAAATGGAACTGTAACATATATAAAGAAGATAATGCAAACTTATTCAGACTAAGAAATATATATCAGAAGTCTCGTAGTTCGGTTATGTATAGGAGATGGTTAGAAAGTTCTCAGTTAGACGGTTTTTGAACGGCGTTTGGGAACTATGATTTACTATGGGAAACTATTTACTTACCTCCACGTGTCGTTAACATATTTACCAACATTACATTTACCCAAGTATAGTAGAAAAATAAAAATATATTTCTATTGGAGCTAACAGCTCAAGATTCACAGAATATAGTGTTATGCTATTATATATATACCAAGTCCAACAGAACCGTGGCTAATAAAGGAATGTCTCAAGTTTCTCATCTACAAGTAAGCGTTATAACCAAGCTAGAATTCCTGTTGTATGGAGCTTATATATAACCGAAATCTTTCAAGGTAAATAAACCATTTTGAGTTTGAATTATTTGGTCTTTTTGCAATTTTTTATATTTTTTATTCTTGTACGTAGCATAGTTTAAGTCTAATATAAATTAATATCTAAGTAATAAAACTAAAAGAATAATCATAAAACGTGATAAGCACAGTCAGACACTCCGTCTTTTGTACGTACTGCTTAATTAAAACGTTAAATTACGTAAAAATTAAATTACGTGGAAGACAGTGGCACAGAACAGACAGGAATGACGGTATTTGGAGGAGGGCTTTGCCAAAATAGGGAACGATAATTGAATTAGAAACGTGTTTAAATGTAAAAGTATCTGAATGACAAATCCAATTGCTTAAGTAATTAAATATCAAACTAAATCAGTTTTCCATAGTTTAAATAAATTTAAACTTGTAAAAAGCTTTCAACAAACAAAGCTAAACTCAAAAGCTCGCGGGCGCGTTCTCAAGCTTTTCAAATTGGTAGTTTAATAAACCACACAATGAACACATGTTCCAAAACAATTTCATAACATCATAACAATCACATCAGTTCTGACAAATCTTACACAACATCATCAAATTACGTTACCTTGAACTTGTCTTTTAATTCTTAATACCCGACCGTAACCATCTCTTGATGATTTACAATCACGCGAGCACGATGAAGCAGTGCGTACAAATTTGTGTCATTATGTAAGATCAAATTCTGTATCGTTTCTAGTTATTATTTTGTTCTATTCCTAGAAATTACTAGTTTTTGGATTTAGACCACCGATCGATATGGCGATATCTGATTGGTAAATGGAGTGACGTGTCTGCGATTTGACTATTTGTTCGATGCTTTTGAACAATCACAATCAAACTAAGCGCGCTATCGTGTCTAGTCCTTTTCTGCATTCTCGATTTGGACATTGATCAGCACAGGATCTATTTGAACTTGCGAATTTGATTAAATTATTGTTGTTACTGTCAGCGGGTTGTCACTGATACTTAACATGGTTTTAAATATTAAATTAATTGACTTAATCAAGTAAAATGATGACTACGAATTACGTCGACCTAACAGTTACTTTCCGAGCGGATTGATCTCTTGGCGTTGCCTAAACATGTAAGGTCTGTGCATATTCGTCATTTAGTAACTGGGTGTTTTAAGGCAGTTTTTGGCGCGCAACACCACTATGCTTCCATTGTCACAGCAAGAGCGTACCAATTCTTAAAAAGCTGGCAACCCACTTACGAGCCCTCTGTGGGGGTGACACTCCGTTTGCCCCTTCTTATATAAAAAAGTTGTATTAACACTCCCATGATGATTCCTTAAAACTACAACATAAACCTATTTTTACAGTAGATATTTCTCATATCACAATAGACCTTGAACCAAAGAAGTACGTTGTGCACTACTTTATCGGCCTATCGTGGAAGCCAAATATGGACTCGGAAGCCATACTACAATTAGATTTGAAACTGTACACTCAAAGAAATTAGACATTGGATTAGTTCTTCCGACAAAAATTTACAATTATTTTTATGTCAAGAATTGTGACTTCCGAAATAAATAACTTAACCTTTATTTATTAGACCAGGGCTAATAATTTTTAAAACCAAAAAAATAATAGTCGGATGAAACCCATTCGAAAGGAAAAATAATTTACGGGCGATCTGAGGTCGGGAAGCGGAAGGGGATGGGGGGTGAGGGAGGAAGAGTAAAAAAACGGGTTTTCTCGATTTCCGGCAAAACTAAAAGTCCTATCGAAAAAAGTCAAATGGCAAAGTTGTAGGTAATAAATACCTACAACTTTTGCATTTACACTTTTTTCACATAACCTCAAAATTTATGTGAAAAATTCAAAAAACCAAGAAGATTTACTATTGTAACATATATTATACATATATATTTTTTTTTCACCATCGGAAAGTAGAGATTTCAACGAACAGAAAACATACCAACTTTTTAAAAAAAGCTGATATTTTGACGGGTGAATTTTCTATTGAAAATTAGGGTGTTTTTTCGATATCAATTCAAAATAAGGTGAAAATATAAATATTTTTAATCAAATAAATTACAGCATATTTGGGACATAAAAAGGTTAGTTTTCACCAAATTTCGTTACAAAAATTTTTTTTGTAAAAGATAAAAACAAAAAACCAAAAACTTGGTTTTTTGAATTTTTCACATTGATTTTGATAACAATTATTTCGTAGTACATGGTACATGTTTAAAACAGTTTTTTTGATAAGAAGTAGTTTAAATACTTAACTAATCAAACACTAGACATTAAGTATAGGTATGTGAACGTGTGAGTGTATAAAAAATAAAGTGTTATTTAAATGCTTTGTTTTTTGCATCGTAAGGCATTTTAAAATTTGTAAAGAAGTAACCTCTTACTCATAATCAATCAAAAAAATAAATATTTATTTTAATACAACATAGCCGAGGATTATTTTCAGGAATTAAATTTACCCCTTTTTACATTATACAATAAGTAATCTAGTATAACCCTGCCGGTAATCATGTGACTCCTCACTTGAGCTGGTGAAACGGGTTCAGGACAAAAATAAATTGTACCGGTCTTACCACAATGAGTTCTATAAAAAATTCGCGCTTTGTCCTTGTAACTAACTGTAATCTACGTTCAAGTGAAATTCTTTGGTCACACCATTTCACATGTTTCTAAGCCTATGATCATCATACGTCATCGATCCATTTGTCTAGCTGTTTGATTAACTAAAATAAAATACGTTTATTTTGGAACATAAGATCATCATGGTATCACTTATTCCACGTCATTAAATTTGAGCCTGTTGGCATCCCTACTCATCGGCAAAGAAGACAGAGGGTGTTGGCTGGGAGAAAAGCCGGCGTAAAAAGCTCTCGGTACACTTTTAAAAAAAGCAAATCATCAAACAATATAACTGAAAATATCTTTTAGTCCGCTAGTTAAAACTGTTGAGTTAAAAGACTGTTAATTGAACGGCTTATTAAGCTAGTTAGCTTTTTTTGAATGAGGTGAAAATGCACACGCAGGCCCGCAACAAGAATGTCGAGCTTTCAGAGGGGTAGCGAGACCCACCTACTAAATACACCTCAGCCCATCACACGCCCTTAAGATGGGCCCTTGGGTTTCGCTAGGCATTCTACCCAAGGAAGCTAGTTAGCTGGGTTATATATATATATATATATATAAGTGTATACTTGCCATGCTATGATTGATACTTATTTTGTATTTGTCTTGTATCTAACCTACATTTAATTTAGAATAACCGAGGAAAACATTTCTTTAAACATGGATCAGGTTAAGTGATACATAGACACTTGCATTGATGGTTTGCAAGTGCGTTGCCGGCTTTTAATTGGTACGCTCTTTTCTTGAATGACCCTAAGTCGAAGTGGTTCGGAAATACGTCGGTGATTACGGAATTTAGTATTCAGCCCCGACGTCCGATGATGAAACTCAATCAAAGGTATATTACTAGAATTAACGAGGCATGGAACGGACACATTTCTGCCTTTCACACTGATTTTTATAAGGACGACGATCAGTCAATTAGATACAATAAACATTATGTCTTCACATTTAATTATTTAACTAATGTATACAAATATTGTAAATCCTATTTCAAAGAGTCCTTCTCCACACGAAACTACCTTTTTTAAGGGGAAACTAGAATCATCTTTATATTTTATTTATCGTTCAAAAGTGCCATTTTAGGTGGTCTAATTGGAATAAACGTTTTTTTGAGTATTTGACTTTATTTAAAAAAAAACGCGAGCACTGACACTGGAACACGTCTGGACATTTCCGATGTATCCTCCTCCTCATTAATGTGGACTAGATTGCCACACCAATAAATACATTAAATAATAAATAAGTTGTTTTCTCTCAACGAAGCTGTCTACTAAATTAACGTAGTATCTCTTTGATTACATCAATTTCTCTTTCATGGATCTTGGCAATAATCTTTCAGTAGAGTCGATCCTTGGCGACTCTTTTTCAATTCGTAAACTTTTCCATAATTGACAAATCCTCATCATCTGATGTTACCTTTGAATTTTAATTCGATGACAAATCATTGACATAATTATCATTTATACCTCAATGTATGTTTTTAGGTAATTTTTAAATAATTTACTAAATAATACCTACATTAGTTATTTATATTTTGTTTGCCAGCTCGTCGAATGTAACCACGGCATCACAGCTAAAATCAATAAATTACGACTAAATATTGAGGGCGTCTCGCTGAGTCTAGACTTGCCGCAAATAATGAATAGTGAACTACTTACATATTCATTCATACAACGTGTATCCTTATATGAACGTTACTAGATTGATATATATTTGAATAATCACAGAAATTTTCAATGTTTACATCTTGCAATTTCAGACAGCGTCGGTATATTAAAATTGTACAGAAAAATATTAACTCCGCACACTGATACACAGGTACTTAGATGAAAATAAAATATAATATTTAATGGGACAAGCTCTTATGGCAAATATAACAAACACGAAGAAATAAAATCATATCAAAGCAAAAAATTAAATTGTAAAAAGAAATTTGTTTTCAAAGTGTGAAATTTCAAACTGGCTTGGTTATCATATGCTCAATCGCTGAGTTTTAGCAAAAACGCGTTCTTC
Source organism: Pieris mannii (assembly GCA_028984075.1). Classification (NCBI taxonomy): domain Eukaryota; kingdom Metazoa; phylum Arthropoda; class Insecta; order Lepidoptera; family Pieridae; genus Pieris; species Pieris mannii. Next base: position 9,435,838 of record CM054795.1, on the reverse strand, counting down.
TCAATGGGATAATGATAATAAATATATGGTTTTAAAAGTATTTTTTTAAGACAGCTGTGTTTCCAGCAATCTACGCCGCTGTTGATATTATACAAAGAGGCAGCTACTTAAAATGGGTGTCCATAGGCTGCGATGACTACCCTATTTGGGCGTCCCCAAGCCTTGTTTGCCTCCCTATTATATAAAATTATTATTATTTAGTTTCTTCTATGGGAGGTTTTGCAAGTGTTTTACCGGTATTTATCGGCGGCGTAATATCGTTTAGTTGTTTTTAATACACACAACAAACAGTTGCAAAATTCAATATTACATTTACATTTCAACGTAATCATAGGAAGCCGTACTTGCCAATTGTCTGCATGTCTTACGACGGGGATTGTAGATGGCCGGTGTGCGCTCGAGTGGTTTTACGTAACAACTAATAATATGGAATTGGGAAATCCTGTGTCACATGCTATTTATCAACCCGTGACAGAAATCAGTCCCATTAGAAAATGACTTACGAAGATTCTAAAAATACTGATTTAGTTTTCAATAGGGGGTAGGATCACTAACAATGGCAGGTTACAAAATTCAATTATTTTATGTTATTTCGATTGCTACGTGTTGAAGGGCATTTGAAGGGGATGTGGGTTTAAAACCCACATTTATAAAATGTGCAATAAAATTATATGGCATGCAACGGGTGGGCTTATCGCTAACAAACGATTTCTTCAAGGCAACCCTATTAATTCATTACTAAACAAAGAAATATGATGGGTAACATGCAAGAACTGCATAACTATTATGAAAAAAAATACAAAAAATAAATAAAGAAAAAACTTTTTAGTTTTTAGTTTATTTATTTTCTTATCTCACGGATTCATGAATTGCAATGCACAAAAGAATAAGAAATACGAGAATTATAAAAGTCACGATTGAGCAGGATAGCAGTAGGTAAATTTCAGCGGATCGATAACTAATTATAGAACCATTAAAAACTAACAAATAACATTCCAGATAGTAAATACGTTTATATAAATAATATAAACACGTTTAACCGTGAATACATGTGAAAATCAACGAAATAACAAAGTCTTTTGGAAATAATTAATGTTCAATACATTTTTATTTTAGACATGCACAATTCATAATTTACATGACAATTGGCAGGCCCAAATTGTATGTCACACACATATCGTACGAAAAGTATTTTTAAATTGGCCCTCCTTTGAAAATTTTCCTAATGGAGAAATTTTAAAAACACTTCAAATGGAACGTTATGTTCAAATCTATTTTTAACAAGAACTATATTTTACATGACAATTGCGATTCCAAGTCGTATTTTGTCAGATGCCCTTCGCCTTTGTTGTGCGTCGTGACTGTCTTTACAAAGGCATTGTTTTCATTAAATAAATTCCTCTGATCTTTTACAAAATATCTTAGTTTAATTATGTTATTACTTTTTGTTTCGTTTGTTTTTTTACTATGTAACGTTTTATGTAAAGTTTGGATAGAGCAATGTTTCACCTCGAAGGCCCATTTTAGGTTCGTCTGGGTGGGTGACTTTGAGTGTCAAGTCCGTCATCCAAGGCGCGTCTGACAGACATTTTAATAGCATAAAAAATGTCGAGAGCGCTCTTGTGGTTGTCTCGTTAAACTTCAATGCAGAATTTATTCCTGCAAAGAGTCATGGGTAAATGATATGGCTAAGAAAACATTTAAACCTTGCCACTGTTTTTGAAGTGAAACTTCTTTAGGCGCATGAGGGTAAAATTTGTTACGGATGAAACATCACGAAGATGTGCAGCGTTTTTGTCGAAGAAAAGGGAGATGGCGATTCATACCGATTGAGAAAGAGTGAAAAAGGGAGATCGAGAAAAAATACACGCTATTGGTTGATGTATTCGTTTAGTAGGTACATATTAAATGGTAATTCTTTCGCATTAGGTCGTGCAGTAAACGCAGATTTTTATTTATATATATTATTATATATCATTATACAGTGTGTAAACAGTGTGAATATAGATATATGCAAATATATCCTGGTATATGATCTATTGGGGCTTTTACCTTAGTAATGATCAATTTACAAAGAAGTTACACTTTTGACGTACAAAGTAAAGTACACATGTAAAAAGTGAAACTTCTGACGTACGCACTATTTTTAATTGATATATTAACTATTAACTACTAGTACATCGTAGAAGAAAATGCTTGCGCACCTCACCGTAACAAGGAATTTGCATACAAGACATTCATAATTTTTATATGGGTTATAATTACACTCGCGCTCAATTAGATATATTAATGTGCAGCAATAATTGCTTCTATCAAAAAAATAGGTAAAACTTCTAGTTATGGACAGATTGATTACAGATGAGTATATGTTTGTGAGTTTAGATCTCTGTGTTAATATATCACTGAAATCTGTGTTGAATCTGAAATCTGTGTTTCCGACTTGGGGCCCACACAGCTTCCATTGATTGATTGTTAAGGGGCTATTAGAAATTTTATTAAAATTATTTGGAATTTCATGTTTAAGTTTTTCATTAAATTTCCAAAATCTAAAATAAGAAGAGCGACTTGAATCATCGACGACCAGTCTCTTTCCGAGCGGTTGATTATGACGATCTCTTGGCGCTGCGTAGCTGAGCTGAGCTGCTGAGTTTCATCATCAGATACAAAATATCATCCGTATCAACCTCCGTCGTTCAACAACAGAGCGTTTCTTAATTTTGCCGTGCACCGTTACAATATGGGACCAGTTGCCCACTGTAGTATTTCCGAACCAATTAGACTTAGGCTCCTTCAAGGAAACAGGGTACAAGTTCTTAAATAGTTTTGATAATTGACATTGTCCCTGGCCATGGCGATCTCTTAACTGTGGGCTTCTAACAGGCGGAGGATGAAACAACATAATAAATAACATAATCATACATTTAAATATGTATTTATATTATATATTACATACACTTCGTTTTATTTATACAAAAACATAATACATAAAAACTATAAGGCATGCAACGGGCGATTTCGCTAACAAGCGATGTCTTCTAGGGAAAAACTTACTAAACGAATATTTTAATCTTCTAATTATGTTTACAGTTTTATTGTTTGGGTAGCGATTGTATTTTTTTACGCCCGGGTTCGATTTAATATCTATGTAACTGTAAAATCAATAGTAAAATCTTTCTAATAACGACTTTGGATAAGGAACTAAATCAGTTGAACGATGCTAAAACTAATAATCTTGAGAAAATACATGTATTCATGATTTCCCAGTATGTTTTGTGTGAAAGTGGTGTACAATGAACTCGAAACAATACTGTGTGAATTCTTCTATAGTTCTTATCTCAAGGGCATAAGACGTATTATTCGTGTGACATTTTTTTATATTGTTTACGTCGATTTAGGATGTAGCCTAGTTTCCATAATATTAAACTAGGTAATTAGCGACTTAGTGAAATATTAAAAGTTAGAAATTTCATAAAACAAGTCTCGTATTGTTTTATTATACAACAGGGGGCAAACCGGCAGGAAGCTCATCTGATGTTAACATTATGTGATAACATTTGGGAAACGTTTAACGTAAAAAATATCAACTACATTCAAATATTATTTCCATGAAATAAAACTACTCGCTTTGTTAGAAGAAGATTTATTTATTAACATTTCGTTGCAAGTATAGAAAAATATTGTACAATATACAAAATTTAATAAAGAGGAGAGCAACTAGCGACCTTTTCGTTTACGGGGGGGGGGGGGTCTTTTCCAGGCAACTACTAATAATAATTACATATGGAAACATTTATTTATTAAAGATACATTATGTATTTTGAGTATTTGATGAAAAGATTATTGTATTAAACACAGATTTACTATGACAATTACTTTAGCATCAAGTGAATGACGCACTTAACGTTATGATGTCATAATCGATTCAACTTCAAATGTCAAATTGCTATAAAAACTGGAAAACTTATTGCTTACGTAAGCCTTCTTAGAATTAAGATCAATAAGTTTAATCTTGAAGGACATATGCAGAAGTACGATAAGAAGTAAGCTATACTAATTTGAGCGTGAGCGTGAGCGTGGGCGTTCCGTCCATGGGCGGAAATATCACTTTACATCAGATGACCCTCCTGCCCGTTTGCTACCTATAAAAAAATACTTTCTAAAGGAGATCAGTGAGGAATGGTTTGGATTAAAATTAGTGGTTGCCTGGAAGAGATTGCACCAAAGCGATAAGGCCGCCGTTTCCCCTTCTTGTTACTTAATTATATTCAATTTTTATTGAAATACATTTTGTGTTGGATGGTTCGGATTTGCAGCTGAGTTTCATCATAGGACGTCGAAAAAAGCTGTTTAAAGCAGTTTCTGCCGTGCTGTATGGAACCAGCTGTCCACTAATGTACGAACTAATTCGACTTAGGGCTAATAAAAGAGCATACCAATTCTTCAACGCAATGGCATACCACTTAACATCTCGCTGGTCTTCGTTATTTGTTTGTATGAAAAAAAAGTACATTTGATGAGGCGGGTCAGACAGAGAACCGTCGTGAGAGTTGAGTTTCATTACCTGTTTGATTATATTGACTGTCTTGATCTTAGAGTATTATAGGATTTCATATGAAGGACTACATAAAAGACTAATTGCTCACCCTTCTCATTTCTCACCCAGTTCTATAAAAAAATTGACGTCGAGAAACTACTTAGTATTATAATAGATTTCAATTCAAATTATTTGGATAATGATTTAGGACACCTAACGTTGTATAGAACATTAAACGATCCACTTCCGTTGAATTTTAAATGATGTAATTTCCTTTTAACGGAAAATCACCTCGGTGGTAGTATGAAACTGTATACTGTACGAGTTTTCGTTATTGTAATACGGCATAGTTTAATTCGATTTGTAAAGAAGGTACCAGGACATTAATAGGTACATTCTGGAGAAATAGATGTAATTTTAAGAGAAGAGAAAGAAGAAGAGCTATCGTGAAATATGCTTAAAAGGAGTATTAGGAATATTCGTAGCGCTAAATCACCTGCATCATGAGCACACCCCACATACATACCCTCACTTTTACACCATTGCACGACAGCTATGTTAGATATTACTTAGTTTAATGTATGTATTTATTAATTTTTATACATATTTTCCTTATGTAAATATTTGATGCTGTTTTGTATATGGGGCCGTTCAAGGATTTACTGTAATTTATCCAACCCTAAGCACAGCTAACGTATAAATTTATATGAATATATGAATCTTTATTTATATGAATCCTCGAAAATGCATTTCGTTTTTAAGCATAGACAATGTGTGGGTAATATGTGTAAAAAAGTGAATAATTATTGCCGACGTTATTATCAAATAAAAATATGTAAGACTCCCCTCTTTAGTGCTTGCGTATAACTTGAATGTGTACTCCATATTTGGCTATATGCTTAATATAATATTTTTTTTTAATATATTTTATGCTGTAGGATTACGAAATAAATAAAGATTTGATTTTTTCTCATTTTAGGCTGATAAAGTTACAAGATAAGACTCATGTGTTATTGTTTCTTCCTTTGTCCGGCTTGCGTCAGAAGGGACGTATTGATATAATCGTTCATTCGTATTCTTTTAAGTGTCAATTTTTTACTGACCATTCACAACATCATATTGTTATTTATTTAATGAGGCAAGCCATCTTGAAACGTCGAGTTATGTTAATAATGTTAAAATAACTCGTTAAAGAAGTTTTGTTTAAAAATATCAGTTCATACATAATTTCATTAACACGAAGTCAGTCACGGGTAAAGTGATGGAATTAAGTAAATTTAAATTCGGAATGTCAATGTCAACCCTGACCGGACATATATACGGGCAATGAACCACTTGACTCAAATAATTGCACGTGCGTTGGTTTTAAATAAGATATCTTTATTTGCGATAGATAAAGAATTTTATTGTCATTATAAATATTATCTATGGAATGTGCGAATATGATATTGATTTGAAAATAGAATTGCTAAAAAATGTTTTAATTTTGTCACAAGCCCAATACTGGAAACAAAGCAGAATACGAAATTCCACCCCTATCACCTCGACGTCTGTCGTTCCACCACTATGTGGAACCAGTTGCCAACTAAAGTATTCCCAAAAATATTTGACTTAGGGACTTTTCCTTCAAGAAAAGACCGTTGCAATCCTTAAAAGGCTGGCAACGCATTTGTGAGCCTGCTGGCATTGTATGTCCATGGGCGTCGGTATCAATTAATATCCTTCTGTCTATTTACCCCACTGTTCGACAAAGATAATTAGGGTTTACATGGTACAACTTCCGAAGCTTAATTGGCATATGAAACTGTCTAGTAGGATCCTTCAAATCTGGCCAAACACTTGATAATACCTAATTAACTAAAATTAACATAGTTCTTCAAATATTATACAAAACAATTTTGTATCTACAGATAATATATTTTCTTCTTCGGCAAAATAATCTTCCACTTCACTTATAATACGTTTTTAATTGAGTAAGATGCGGAAGTAATTATACCAATTAATGAGGATTAAGTTCAAGTAGCATTTATTAAAGCCCTCACTTAGAGTAGGAGCCTCGTCTATTTTTGTTATTTAGAAATAATCTCTCAAGTAGGATTACATATTTATTATACTAACTAATGATGCTGAAATTCGTTAAATTCATAAGACGAAACACGTGCAAAATAAAATAATGAAAATCAGGATTTTGTGAACATATTTAATGTTTGTTACTGTTTGGATCTACATGGAGGTTGAAGGTTGGTGGACTCAGTTTCCGTTCTTAGATTCTCACTAAGTCCTGGCTAAGTAAGCCAGCCTGGCTCCTTCCAGAAGCACAGAAGTCTCCTGGGCACTTTGCAGGTTTCATGGAACAACCTCACTCCGAGGATTTCTGTACGTTGGTTAGCCACTGCCTCACATTCCAGGACTACGTGGGTGACTGATTCCTCTACGCTGAAACAACCTGCAAAGATACCTAAAACGTTTGTAGCGGTACTAATTTATTTATTTATTCGAAATGGAGATTAAAAATTTCCATTTTCGTGAAAAATACTTTTGGAATGAACCCCTTTTAACATGGCGTGTAACAAATCAACGCTTAGTTGAAATAATTTTAAGGAGAGCTTTAGGGCACACCCCTTTTTATAGTTATAAAAAATAACAAGCATGGTAATTAAAAGGAACCTTTTCCGTACTACTAAACGTAAACTTCGGTGCCCACTAAAGCGCAGCATACAGGTGTGTCAAAGATCGATGGAACGATGTGTGATATAGAGGAGAAGAATAGATAAAGAATATACATCATTAAGAAGAAAATCGAAGGTAGAAGATTTCACTATAAAAATAAATATACTTAATACGTGAAAACCGGCACATGGTGAGAGGAATAAAAAAATGGTGAGGTAAAGTATTCAATTGATGCCTAAGGAATCTTCTACTAATCAATTTAGAAGGTGGAATGACCAGATTAAGTAAAAGTGGTACATGGCAAAGGGGGCACAGGGCAGAGAGGAATGGCAAGATTTGGTGGAGTCGTTTGCCAAATACGGGACACAGATATCTAGAAATATTTATTTTTGTTTATCTGAAATAAAAGGCTTTTATTATACAAATATATATTAAAGTCGCGTAGCAATTACGACTCGTATTTTGGATATAGAAACTACATATAATAAATGATTGGTGTTTATAAAATCCATAGTTAAATGTCAAAATAATATTGTTCTTGACCGTAATACATGAAAATTACGTCGCTGACCTCACAAGTATTAAATAATATTTAATTTTGAATTAGTGGCTTGTTAATATTACATCATCAGCCTTGTTAAACTGCTAATTCACGTGTGTTTTTACTATTAATTTACGGAAATACGAAACTGGATATTTATTTAAATTGAGGGAGTGGAATTAATTACGTGTAGGCCGAATCACCCAAAATGAGTCTTGCCCACCGAAATTAGAAATATTATTTATTATTTATTTTAAGAGATACTTTGCCGATCGTGTGCTCTCTTCCAAGGCTATCAGCGCTATTTGGACGCTATTTGGTCTTCGATATGCACTGATTACATAATTTCAATTTCAATTTTTGATTCAAAGAATTTTTGAAATTGACTGATTACATAGGAACATTTGTAGAGCAAATACTTCACATCTTATATTAAGTATATCAGTGCTGCGAGGGATGAGAAAAGGAAGATTTCAAAAAAAAAAATTTATTTATTTATTCACACTTCGTTGTTAGAAATAAACACAAATAACACAATACGTAAAAATTACAAGGGATGCAACGCGCGGCCTTATCGCTAACAAGCGATCTCTTCCAGGCAACCCTAGAAATAGAAGAAAACAATAAATAAAAATGATTAATGCAAGAAGTTTTTTTACATAACCAGAGGTTATGTAAAAAAAAATATATTTCAATTAATCTCTAGAACCTTAATCTAGAGACTAAAACTAAAAAGCTAGTCTTAAAGATTCAAGAATAGCAAATAGTGTATTACATATACAAAAGAAGAGGAGATACAAGAATTACACAGGTCACGATTGATCAGGATATGATAAGGTTAGGAAATGTTTATATAGAAGAGTTTTAAAAGACAATAGGGAGGAAGCCAATCGTATAGACTATTTTACCTTGTGGACCGATCTAGTACTTTCACTTTTCTTTGCAAAGGGCCCAGGCACAGAGAGTTGCCGAAGACAGGGGTGCGGGGAGGAAGTTGGCGGCGCCGCTAACACAATCTTCAAATATAAGCCCGACTGAAGAAGACCTTCCTCACAGGAATGGTTAAATGGAATTTTAATCGCCCATTTGTAATTGTTTAACAGGATACAAATGAGCCTACGAGACCCCCAAGAGCAGTCATCGCAGCCCATTTTTAGAGGGTGCGTTGCCGGCCTTTGAGGGAGGAGTACACTCCAACTTCAAATATTTGGAGGTCGTAATCTTGATTTAAATCTATTAACAGTTTCGTGATGCCAATAACTATCGGTGCTCAGGGTTGGGAGTGGTCAGGTGGAAGTGACTCCTATTGTACTTATTGTACACTGACCTTCGACAACTATTGACTATACAACGCGTTTAAATTACATTAGTAAATTCCTTAACAAATAGCGTTTGTGTGGCAAACATCTGTAGTATGATATATTATTATGACAGGGCTAAATCTGTTTTTTTGGACGTAGAAAATTAAATGTAAGTAGTGTTGCCCAAAATCGGTCTTGGTCTTGCAGTCTTGGTCTTGTTCTTGCATTTTTGCAAGACCAATACCAATACCAAGACCGCCTTATCGTAGCAAGACCAATACCAAGACTGAAGCCTGCAAGACTTGAGCAAGACAATACTTAAGCCTGCAATACCCTTGCGTCTTGCAGTTAGGACAAACTGAGATTTGGGCGTTATCAAATTTCTCTAACAGATTTTCAACTTTATCCCTAGAGTATTAAGGTTCAAGGTTGATTGGGAAAATGTGACGTTCTGCGAATAAACTATTGGTCGGTCGGTGTATTATATACCTACATATTTGATAATTTACCGACAAAGACGCCGCGGTTTGCAACAAGTGTATCACAGCATTTGACACTGTTTGAGCGCCGCATTCGCCGACAAAGAGTACGGACAGAGGTACACAAAATTGTTACCTATTTTGGTAGGGTTGGTACAGGAGGATAAAATTAAATGACCGTGAAGATGTCTAGCAGTAGGTAGGTATAAATTGAATGCTCTGAGTTTCTTGTACAAATACATTCTCACACTGGCTGTCGGGCGAGATGATAATTAATAACTAAGTAGGTATTGCATCTATTGAATTGCGAATATTTTGATTTCGAAATAATCATTGTTAATATCGGTAAATGATAGATAGTGAGTGATATACCTAGGTACTAAAGTGTGAGCAGCAACATTGAAAATTGTATATGCCATGTCAGTGCTTTCGTTTTATTAACTTAAGTTTATTTTAAAAAAGCTCTCAAGTAAGATTTAGAGTTTACTATTCAATTACACACAAAAAATTATTGAAAAACAAAAAATTATGAAAAATATATTAAGACTGAGTACTTAGGGAATTAGTAGAAAAAATATTCTATCGTGGATACCTAGTTATTAAAAAAGTGATAAACGTTGTGTTTACTTAATTTTATTTTTCTGTGCTAATGCCAACATTGACAATCCTACCAAAATAGGTAAAAATTTAGTCCTAGACTTTGTGATGCCGCCGTCGCGTCGCTTTCATGTCAAAGTTCGCCGTCACTGCCTATGGTTCCAAAGAATAAAATAGGTTTTTGGGTGCTCAGAACGGACGTAGATTATGTTGTCCTCGCAAGGAAGATTGTAGTCGTAAGGATATTATAAAAAATTTAGTTATAATAATATACCTAGTTTATATTATTGTTAATACCTATTATACCTTTTTGAAGGACATTGCACTGCAAATTTGGAAGTGGGTGATTTAAACATTAACTTGAAACGTGGAAAAACTCCAAATATGAGCGACGTCTAAATATGCTTTACGCATTTGGTTTTAAAATCACACATTTCCAAAAATCGAGATTTGCAGTGTCGGTTTATCAACGTCTATCGTATCTACTCTAGTAGCTAGTAACCTCCATAAAAACAGCAGGCAACGTATAGTTCCAATAAAAAAGGAACATAATCAACAATATTATTTGCATAATTATCTACACTTTATTTTTGCGTAGGCACAATACCTATCTGATTTTGATTCTGATACTTCTGTTTTTTAATCTTTCAAAGATTTGTTCTATCTATCAAAGAATGCCGCATTTTTTCTTTGTCGGTCTTCGGCTTGTGTGCTTATAAATATGAGTTTTTATTTCAATTTCAGTCATTTCCAATTGAGTTTCGCTTCGAGTCTATCTTATTTATTATTCTCGCTCATTCACCTAGCTAGATACTCTAAATTCTTATTGCTTTCGGAGTGAATGTTTACAATTTGACATGAGTGACGAATAAATAGCAATAGGCTAATAGGTATTTACAAGTCTTGCGAGACTTGCGAGACTCTTGCTGCAAGATCAAGACCAAGACCAAGACTGAGAGCGCAATACCAATACCAAGATCAAGACCAGGTATATTGACGCAAGACAAATACCAAGACTGGTCTAAGTCTTGTCTTGGTCTTGCATTTGGGCAACACTAAATGTAAGACTCGTAGAAAATTAAACGTAAGATTCTCATTAGTTACATCAAAAAAACAATACAATTTTATAAAGACACGGTTTTTATAACTTTAATAAAAAAAAAATTAACTCGACGATACTTTTATAAATTTAATTTCACTTTTAATAACGTACTCAATGTCGGCAACGCGAGGCTTCGGGCGTTATCACTCTTATCTTTATGTCTAAGTCTTCGATGCCCCTTACTCCAACCAAAAGCATACTATGAACATTCTTACTTTGGTCTTTAGAACGTTAAATCTTTAATTTCTGTAGAAAAAGCTACAACATTTATAAAAGGTGTAAGTGCTATCATGCGTGCTATTCGTGATTAAAACATCTAGATGGCAGTGATACCAATTAGAAGAAATTCCTAGCAGTTCATTAATCGGTGCCGCTTCAATAACCACCCATTATCTAACAAGTGTCTGCTACACCTGCTACATTGTTTGTGACCAGTCATGCGTGACTTATGTCTTCGAATGCTTCTGGGAGACGGTGAGCACTTCAGTCAAGTCACATCTGAAGCTAACTAGGATCCCGTACTGAATAATCCTTAGAGAATGACTTACATATTATAGGACATTAATATTGTCGTTCCTTATTTATTCCCTAGGTATAAATACAGCAGAATTTTTCAAATTTCGCCTGCAAAAAGCAACCAGGTGTTCGGGGATTTCTCATTCGAATTCTTCGCGATTATAACGAATTAAATTCCGTTATTCTGGAGCTGGATATTTTAAATAGTGGGCTGATCATATTTAAAGAAAGTATTGTTAAGTGCCTATCTTATACCTAATCCGCTGTTTTGCTGGTAAATTTCCTCATAAGTATAATAAATCCTCTTTGTTTTAAAAAGAAATTGGTAACATTTATGTTCACCAGAATTATCATAGTTTAGAAAAGATAGCTTGTAACATATACTGTAGATATATTTATGTATGATTTGGTAAACTTCGACGAATAAATAAATTTTGTAACATAAAGTAGTTGAACATATTGACTCAGGATTCTAAAAAAATATAACAGGTAACAGTAATAAACAGTTTCTATTAGTATTCTTGTCACCTGCACGGTTTAGCTAACTGTAGGCTGTCATGAACATGTCACTGGCCATATTACGGGTCTAAAGAAAAGTCATAAAGCCTTTTCCACTTAACTCACTTCTTCCTCCTTTTAAGAGTTATGAATGAAAATTAGATGGAGTGAAAGTAGAATGTAAAAATATTGTATGAGGGTAGACGACGGGACGAAACGAAATTCTATGCAGACTGTTGTTGACAATGACAAAATGCGACTTGTTGCTTATGATGATGGGCAAAATTCATGGCAAGAGACGGGCTGGTAGAAAGAAGAAGTCGCGGTTACGGAATGTACGGGAGTGCATCACATCCGCCAAAGAGCTTTTAAGACTAGCGTAACATACCCGGCAATTAAACTTGTTAACAGCCAAGCCAACCTTTAGCAATGAACTGGCATCAGAAGAAGATCAGTTTTAAATAAATACATTAAAGAAATTGTGGATGGTACGGCTGTGGCAGATTTTTGCTTTTATCAACAATTATAAAAAGTAATTGGAAAAAAAAAAGAAGTCTACATACTCTGCAACATTTTACTTATTACATGAACTAGAACCGTAGAATGGTATATTGTCTTCGTATGTTAACCTCATAGATATATTGAAAAAGAAAGTTCAATATACATAAATATACAGTTGTAGCAAGTACTGTATCAATGCGGAAAATTGTTATATGTTCGCTGAATTTGATTTTTTATTAACTGATTTATTATTATAAAAGGTAATCGACTCATAGACTAAGATATTATTATTAGAGTTTTATTAATGAATACATACAAAAATGATTTAGGTTAAAATTGCTTAATATGAGTATAATTAAAAAAAAAAACAAAAAAACTTGTGGTTTAAAAAGTGTCAGAGAGTTTTTTCTCTTCCGTTCTTCGCCATTGATATGAGAACTGACAGTAAATGAAAAATTTTAAGCATTTAATGTATAAGTGTACCACAATGCACATACCTATATGAATAAATGATTTTTTTTCTTTTTTTTAATAAGATGTGTTAGGATTACTTGTAAAAAATTAAGTGTTTTAGTGGTCTAGTATTTAGGGTAAAAGATTCTAAAAAATAAAAAATTGGATATTTTTATTTTTTAGAATCTTTATTTTTTCTCTTTAAGACTAATCATACAATATTATATTTATAAATATACAATATATATATACCAACAGGTTTCTTACTGAGCACTTTTTTACTCCACTTATCTTTGTTCGCAGGTAAGACGAGCGCTGAGCAGACTGACAATGAGCCATGGGAGGTTAAAACAGGGCTTCGTACCGTTACCTTTGTTTTGGTTTAAAGAGCATTAGCTTGAATAGAATGTGAACAGTGACAATTGACACACCGTAAAATGATCAAAGGTTTACCGTGCATATTTATTTATTTCTTTATTTCGTAATCCTACAGCTAACATAAGTTATATATAATTAAAAACAAACAAATACACTGAAAATATAGCCAAAGATGGAATACATCATTTTACTACAAAGGTTCAAAGATTTACAAAAGCGAAAAACAAACAAAAAATATTCAATACATTAAACTAAGTGTGATTCCATTTATTTAACTAATATGTCGCATTTTTTCGTCTATTATTTATATAAATATATGGACGTTAATATTTCATATTTATTATTGCGCCTATAGTGGAGCCTTTGTTTCTTGGCTTCATATTATTTTATTATGGTGACGTCTACCACTAGTGAAATCTAATGCTGGTCTAAAGGCCTTTTGGGTTCACTATTGCCATATGCCTTGATCAAGACATCGAAACATTATAAAAAGTGTATCACCGTCGTCGAGTAATTAACGAGAAAACAAAAAATATAGCATTTGTAAGCGTTCCGATCTAATTGATATTAGTTCGATGGATTGTCTCGTATGGCGAGAGAGTCACATTCTACGACCATACTGGACTACTAGAATTTATGCTGAGTTCCCATGTAATACTTACGGACATACGTAGTTAGGTAACGGTAACATATTGTGACTTTACTCAATACATATATTAATCTTAAGTCTAAAAAGAAATAGGAATGTTGGCGTCGGTAAGACTTTGCCTGACGCACTATGCAGGCATACTATATCTGTAATATATTGAAATAGGCTACGTAATATCTACCCGCTTTACCGAACACAATCTAAAAAAACGTATAAATGTGAGACCCAGAACCCAGAGGTGGAGATACTCCTGAGACCTACCATGTACTCATTATACTATGTCTCATACACACAAGCAAATAAAAATAAATAAATGAAAAACAAAAAATATTTGTAATAGCAGAGCTAAGAACTGAAACAGGTATTTTTTTCTTAAAAGGGTTCCCAAATCTCATACAATAATAATGCATTATTTATAATGAGTTAACACATTTATGAGAGAGAAATATTAAAATAAAGTATCAAGGTTAAGTAAACGTAAGAACATTTCATTCATGTTGTATTAAATGTTACAGTTAAAATTGCACTTTATCTAACCGGTTTTCTGATTACTTTATTAAATAAATACTGTACGTTTTACGAGCTTGTGAATACGTGTCTTTAATTGGTCGTATAATATTTTAAATTTAACAATCCACAAATGATATTGATTTCAATTTGAGTTCAAAGTTTTATGATTCCTGAAATAAAAAAAATAATATATCCAGACCTGCGAATTATACTTATAACACTGTATATATGTATGTAAATCAGAGATCAACGATCGACAACTTTAATTTGGCGCCCGAGATAAAATCAGTTGACGCCCACATCTTAAGCTCAAAACATAAATTATGTATCTCCCATATCGATTGAGCTTATCGGTCAATGACCTCGATCGTGACATGCGCTCGCGCAAAAAGCGCCCATTCGGTCACTGACCTTCCCCAACGCGAGACGTATTGGGCGTTGGGCCAGATGCCATTATTTGATGTATCGCATTTATTATAAGAGACTAGAGACAGTTGGCCGGTATCGTTAGGAGGAATTGTTTTTGTTTGTTACAAAACTCCCAAAAGAGCTCCCAATTTATGACTTTTTTACACATTACTAAATATGGTCTTATAATAAAACAAAAAAATGTGTAGATTTCATAGTTTAAATGTAATGCTTATTTATAAAGTTCTTGAATACACTTATATAAACACATATATTACAGTTTACATTTGGTCAAGATTTCATTTCAATACATACCTTCGTAAACCAAAAACAGTAATATACAATATATATTCTAACAGTGTATTGTAACTATACCTACCTAAACTATTTTACCGCCTATTTTAATTAGAGATAAAGAAATAAAACAGTTGCCCTGCTTTTCATTTAATTGTATTAAATTTTTATATTTATTTATTTATTAACGATAAAAGATCGATACACGATTTAAACAACTTCGCTCGATAGAAAAAGAAATCCAAACATTGCCAATTTTTGACACTTTGAATTCATTTCATGAAACAATACACAGTATGAAAATGTATATAGAACTTGATTTTTAATGATGAGCAATTTCATATATGTAACTGTTTTGGGATTATTCCAGCTGTAGATCAGTTTGTCTAGTCACTATATTAATACATTATATGAATAGAATTAAGAATAAGAATTTTCTTCACTTTTTCTGAGGAATTTATTTGTAATTACTATATGTGTAATATATGAAAGTTGAAAACGCGATGCGCGAAAGTGACTGAAAACTCGTAAAGTTCATTGTGATATTGTAATGTTAGAATGAGATAACGTATTGGTGCACGCGATTCAGCTGAGAAAGTGCACGTCACGGTACACTGACGATGTTCTTGCAATCACTTGGCGCGAGGCAGAGGAGACAGCTGTTTGTTATATCCGGGAAGAAATTATACATACATTAGGATTACTACATAATTAGGATTAAATTATGTTTAACATTAATACACCACCTCTGACGAAATGAAGGCCCACACCACATCTACTAGTCATCCTCGTTAACATTTTCCAATCCTATCCCTTTTATGTCATGATTTTAGGTTGTCTGGTGAGCGTCCTTTCTTTTTCTTGCCATTGGGCCATTCCAAGTATGCATACTTTTGACCTATCAGTCATCGCAAACACGGGCCATAACTGGCCCATTTCCTCTTTAACCTTTTTTGAATGTGTTACGTCTATTATGTTTTGTATTAAACGTTTTTTAACTTTGTCTTTAGTTTCCAACCGAAATTAGAGCCTTATTCAAACTCCATATCGTAGACATGGAAAAAAAATGGCTTTTATAAGATATGATAGTAACTAGAAGTAGTTTTATAAGGTGGCGCTTTTAGTTCTTTGAGTAATAGATTTGGTTGTAGACTGCATATTTTTAAGTTCACAGAGAGAAATATCCGAATCTGTTTTTATTATTATGTAGCTGCAGTGAGACTATGGGTCTTGCTGCTAAGCTCCTCTATCTTCCTTTAAATCTCCAATGTTGCATTACTTGTCCACATCCCAAACAATAAAGGTATTATCATAATTCAAATCTCCTTAACATCTGTTTTAATTGCTTTTTTTGTTCTTTTTCTTCTTGCACTTGCACCTTATTAATTTTTCCATTGCATTCAAGTTATTGTTTAAAAACGATAACTTAACTTATTTAATTATTATAAACTGACTTATGCAACTAAGTGGTAAATAAATAAATATCTTCTAAATCGCATGCGCCATCCTTTGATAAATTATGTAAATCTGCGCAGCTTAGTCACAAGGTGCTTAGTAATAAATATAACTGCTGCGCATCTAATTTTGCTGACAATTGTAATGATTTCCTTGTGCTTTTGTATTATTTTTACCCTACGCCATTGAAGCGTTTGCGCAGCCGCTTTGTTTTATACCTTGTTCCAAACAAAGAGATCTGTTTACTTTGTTTTTTGTTTTACGTGCACTGTTTGCTCTCGTATTTGCCAACAACTTGTTACATAAGTACTCTGTTGTTCTAAATGTACTTTGAAGATGTAATTACTGAAAATTTAATTTAATAGTCTTAATATTTGAGGGTACTTACTTTAACAGCGCGTACCAATTCTTAAAACCGGCAACGCACTTGCGAGCCCTCTTGTGAGGCTCCTGCTCGTTTGCCCGTTTGTTCTATATCTTTTTTATAATAAGTATTGTGATTAACTGTTCAAGTGAAAAAAATATCTCATGTGTCACAATATCCATATCAAACACAATGTGTGTATAGGTTATGTGAAATATAATTTTAATGGCAGGTTGCAGTTTTTTGTATATCGCGAATTCCTTCCTTTTTCTTATTTATACTCGTAAAGGGAGTCAAACCGACAGGAGCCTCAGATAAGGTGAAGCTATACTGCCACACATAGACACTCACATTGTCAGAGGTCTGACAAGTGCGTTGCCGGACTTTAAATATGATCCAATTTATTTATAACCTATTGAATTGTGTCTGTGTAGAGACAATTTATGAAAAAAGAACCTACTACTTTGTTTGTACTTTGAATGTTTTTTAGGTAACTTATTTCAATTAATAGTACATTAAGTACCTTGAATTTAAATAATGGCTGGCATCATAATCACGAGAGCATAAAGTCAACAGATAAGATTAAAGGGCCTTAGTAAATAACTGATAACAAGATGGTTAAGCCTTTTGCAAACTCACTTTGTACAGTATAATGTACTCTTGTTTATATGTAACAATTTAAATTTATAACATCACAAATATCTAAATGTTATAAAATTTCTTACACATTAGCCTAGAATTTATATTTTGCGAAATCCAATATCAATCGGTTGAAAACTGGTTTCAAATCGTTGATAAGTGACCGCCCACGTTGTTATCACTGTCCATGTCTAAGTTTGGTGCAAAACGTAAATGAAAGCGTTTAAATGTTAAACTACGGAATCAACTGTAAGCTTACGGAAGGCTTTCAATATATTCTGGGTCAATGAGATCTATTTATAATAACTTAAAACCAAGATTTTTTCTGCCTCCAAAAATTTACAAGTAATTGTGTTTCTTAAGGTGATATGTATGTGGCAGTAAATTAGTTGAAATCAGAAAGTTAATTGAATCTCTAGACAGTTAATTAAATATCGATATTCAATTAAGCCGCTAAAGTTCCGTCAGACAAGTAAGTGAAAGAAACGTTCAAAAAAATTTTTTAATCGTTCTATGTGGAACCAGCTGCCCACTAAAATATTTCCGAACCAATTCGGCTTAAGGTTCTTCAAGACTTCGCTCCTTGCGTACCAATTCCTAAAGCCGGCAACGCACTTGCGAGCTTTCTGGCAATGGGAATGTATATGGGCGTCAGTATCTTAGCATCAGGTGAGCCTCCTGAGATAAATAAAAATTGCCTGAATGTTTAGTAAAAACAATTGTTATTTTAGCGTCAGTAAAGACCGTAGCCAAAAAATAATTTAATAAGTCATTAAATATTGCCTCCATTTTTCTTGTACCACAGTCTAACGTCTCAATTGTATTGGCTCGGGGTCAAACCCGCTTATTACAATTTTACAGAAGTCACTCACACCTATGTCCGATATAATCTATAGAGGAAAACGTTCGTTGTTTGAGCAAATAAAATCCTGAGTTGTGTGTTTACCAAAAATTATTCGAAGCTGTTCCGCCGATTCACATCCAAATAAATGATATTTGCCAATAACTTTTATAAAGCTATTTAAGAGCGAGCTCCAGCCAACCAGTCCATGGGCGCCGGTTAGCACTTTATTGAAATTGCACCTAGTTTGATTCCTGTCCTATGAAAAATTCACAGTAAGATTCTCGGGGACATAGTTTTTTATCTTTCTCTTTAAAATATCTTTCTCTTTCTACATAGATACACAATAATAAAATTAGCACGTAATATGTGGAATCAAAATTCTATATATTTTGTGTTCACATTAAAGTGATATCAATCGCACTTAGAGTTTAATGTCTAATACATGTTAATGGCACGTGCGCGAACGTTCGTTAGACAACGAAAGTTAATTTACAATTACGTATATTATGTAAGTGTTGCGAAAATTTGCTCTGCATTATGTATTTATTATTAAATATATTTTGGGTGTCCAGTCAAATAATATTTATAGTTTTTATGATGAAACTGCATTTATCTTTTTTTATTTGATGTATTAGCAGACAAACGGGGAGCAGGCTCAACTGAGATTAAGTGATGCTGTCGCCTATGGACACTCTCAAAGCCAGAGGGCTCTCAAGTGCGTTGCTGGCCTTTTAAGAATTTGTACGCTCTTAGATAGATATTAATTTTATTAAATGATGGGGTCAGGTCTAGTTTGACTGCCAAGTGCTGATCTTCTCCAAGTGCGTGCTCCTCCCTTAAAGGCACCCACAAAAAATGGGTGTCTATGGGCATGCTCGTTTGCCCCCAATTATATAAAAAAAGTATGACTTGCAGTTACTATTGTCTTTTCAGCTCATGGGTTTTGTCGAGCTTCTCGTACCAGTGTACATATTATATATATAAATTTAAAATGTCTTATGGTCTGTCGTTAATTGTTTAATCGCTGTTTTCAGTGTTGATTAAGCCAATATCTACATATTTAATCATATAATCTGTAGCTATCAAGAGAAAAAAGCTATAAAATTGTGGATAGGACCGTTCTTTAGATTTTAAGGCAAGAAACCTTGTAGGTATGTCTGCTGATGAGTCCACAATCTGAACCCCGATAACACTATTGGCGGAACTTAACACCTTAACACAGTTCCTGATAACGTTTATTGCACGTTATCAGTTCAGGCGTTATCTTTAAACAAAAGAATTGGTAATACGGAAATAGGTGTAAAATGAGGTTAAAAAACTGGTATATTTTATATAAATTTGGTTTTGTCTTACTAAAGACAGCTCTTATTATAGAAACCCGTTTGTACTATGTATATAAAATGCAACATATGACAAAGCATAAAAAAATATATTTGCTTTTCCAAATACTGTTAAACCAAGTAGTTTATTTATACGTTCTAAAACAATGTGTATGCATAACAAAATACAAGAAAATATGACATCACAAATTTAACACACATATCAAAGGAAAAAATTAAAACAAACATACCTAAAATATACTAATATAGATAATAAAGAAAACTAAAAATATAAAAACAAAATAACAATATTAACCTAAACTAAATGAAAACTTAAACCTCATTAGCTTGGCAGACTGTTGTAAAACAAATCAATATTTTCATCGATGTAATTAATAGTAATCAAGTTGTAAGAGCGAGATAGTCTTTAGTACGCCCATATGCTTTGTTGTAAAATCGATAATTGATTACATTCTGCATACGTAATGAGGATTTTTTTGCACATGGCCTCTTGTGCAAATAAAACCCCACAAAGTGGCTTCAGCATGCGACTGTCATCCCTAAGATCGTCTGTGCACCTATCAAAACACGCGCTCGTACGGTGAAGGAAAACATCGTGAGGTCGGCATGCCTTAAACTCAAAAAGTCGACGGTGTCCAGGAACATCTATTTGCCTATTAGAAATGATCACAAAACATACAGAAATATGAGGCATATATCTAAAGGGTTATAAGCGGCATTGGTATTATTATTTTACATGGATTTATAAGAGCATTGTGATAAAGCGAGTAAACGCAGCCAGAATTAACCTATTTAGTAGATAAAATATTGTGCTTTTTATTTTATTTTCACTTCTCTTTTTTTATTAGCATTGGTATCTGGCGCTCAGAGTCCGTTTATATATTTCTACTCAAAATAATCTTGTTCTCCCTTAAGACTTGTCATGTAATAATAACAAATTATCCAATGAAACGCACAAATTTCCTGACGTGGAGGGAGCCACGTTGACGATCTAAATTGACGTAATTTGAGTTCGTTGGAAAGCTCGTAAATAATTTTAAAACGTCAAGACATAATGCGGTGGTCCATTGATAGAAGTTTTGTGTTTGATGATGTCATTGTATGAGACTCGGTTCGCATTCGTTTATTTCTAGTAATTTTTTGGGTTCAAGTAGAACAGAGTTTCCCTAATTTGGGTTGGATACCTCTGAGGTGTGTCTGATGAAAGCATGTCACAAGAACTAATAGATGAGAGTGCTATAGCAGAATTATCAATGATCTCAAAGACTGAAGTGACGACCAATTCAAGAGAAGCGCCAATAATCGTGAAAGAAGATGAAGTTGAATATGTTAAGGACTATGTCTACTTAGGACATTTAATAGCAAAAAATGCATGGGCAAAGCACTGGACCGTTGAGTTACAAATAGTTGGACAATATGCTGAAATAAGTAATGAAATTCAGAAGTAATGAGAAAAATAATTGATGCCTGTATAATACCGTGTCTGATATACGCATGTCAAACATGGTCACTCACTGAAATAAAAGAAAATAAACTAAGAGTATCTGGTCTGAAATTCAAAGATCAAACTATGAAATAAAGGACGTAATAATGTTTAGAAATGTTGTTACTTCTAGTAAAGACTAAATTGGAAATAGACTCTTGTCTATTATAGTCTAAAATAGCTTCCTTGCTATGACAAAAGAAAACGAAGAAGACAAATAAAAAGATGGAGAGATGGTGTGCGAAGAGCAGCTGGCCCTATGTGGTTACGTAAAGCTAAAGACAGAGAAGAGTGGAAGCTCTTAGAGGATGCTTATGTCCCAGGACAAGCTATATAATAGAAATTAACCGGCTTGCTGATTAATTATCAGTGTTAATTTATTAGTACTACTATTTTTATGCACTAATATAAGTAATATCAGCAATAAAGGCTTTTATTATTATTATGTACGGAATTAACTATTGCTACTACGGTAGACAGACGTAGATTCACACTGGCATTCTTTAATATCCAATTCTTATACTAAGGTTACACGAGGAATGTTCTCATAGAAATCGCCCGATGCGCCGGAGCATGACGCCAACAACAATCTCACTTTCGCATTTACTATATTAACTGTATTTATAATTATTGTTGACTAAAGACATTAAATTAAATTGATAACACAGTCAGTCAGTTCTTCATGAGCTGATCTTCATCCTTCCGGCAGATCTCTTGATTTCACGGCCTCTCTCTCTTATCTTTTTAGAAGATTAATTATCTTGGCTTGCAAAACAGCGTATACAAAGGAGTAAAACAAACAACGCGTAGCTAGGAAGTGTCCATCAGGTCGCTAATCCCGTCCTGCTAAGTGCTATTGTACTTGTTTTATTGCCTAGAGTTCATTAGACGAGGCGACGAAAGGAAGCTCTTAAGGCCTGTTCATACTGGAACTATTATCTCTAATTCAAGTATTTTTTATACAAGAGCAGTGTAGCGTTTTAGAATAACGATTACCTTTGTTACATTTAAAACTTAAATATACGATTAATGGTTTAAATCCACTTAACGAGATAGGTAAAGGCGCAGACACTAAAATTGTCAGGGGGCTCGCAAATGCGTTGCAGGGCTTATAAATTTTCGCAGACTATGACTGAACATTTTAAAGATCAGAAAGACAGCCAAACAATTTAATTCATTTGTGCTATCATTTGTTCAGTTTAGCCATCACTAAAATTTTTAAAATATTTTTTAAGTATCGGCACGAGCGTGGCTGTGATCCTTGAATTAGTGACGCTGTTTTAGTTTAGTTCTCAAACATCATACATGTTTTAAGGAAGACAATTATATACTTAAGAAAATATGTTATATAATGGATATACACGTGTGAAAATTACATGAGACCTTAAGAAGTCGCAACTCCAACCAGATTCATGCGAGTTCCTTACAATCGAGTTGTCCGCAATATAAGACATAACTCAAGCGGGGACTATTAAAGAAGGAGCATGGGTTTTCTAAGCATCCGCAAACCTACACTGTGAATACATAATTTATGTAGGAATAAATAAAATAATATTAATAGAATATAATTAACACAGAAACGTTGCTAAAACGATTTGGCGAAAGATTTCTATGGAGTTGCTGAAAATGTCTACAAAGTCATTTTTCATCAGTTTTATTGTCAATCCGAAACAATTGTTGAAAGTTATCAGATAACTGGATATATCTGCGTTTTTAAGGCAGTTTTTGCCGCGCACCACCACTATGTCTTACCAGATGCTCACTTAATTATTTCCGGACCTATTCAACTTTGGAACGCATTCGGAAGAAAAGAGCGTTACAATTATTAAAGGCCAGCAATAGACTCGCGAGCCCTCTAGCATTTAGTATCCATGGGCGGCGGAATCACCTTACATCAGATTAGTATACTGCCCGTTTAGGGGTTTTATAAAAAATATGTGAGACAGGCGTTTACAATGAAAACGTGTTGTTTGAGACCTAGCCTTAAATGTAAAATGAGTCATGACTTCCGTAAATACATTTTACTACAAACTATAAAATGTACTTTACATACATATGTTTATTTTTATCGGATGGAAAAATATCGTGCTTACAGACAGTATTCACCGAATTTAACATATTTTAATCATAAAACAGATTTCAACTTATATACATATAAGTAGTAAGTACCTATTTGTGACATTGTTGAATTTATTATTTAAGTATTTTTATTTATTATTTAACTAGTTTGCCTTTGCGTTTCATGAATGTATATCTACAAATTTCTCGGTAACGTATATCGAGAAATTCGAATTTATCATGTATTTGAATTAAATATATTCTAACTTACGGATCACGTTTAGGTGAGATGTGGGTAGGCACGCACATCTGACTGGCATTTTTAAATTTTGATAAACGTAATAAATAATATATTTTACATTAATAATTAAGTGATATTTTATCACTACAAATAATATAAGAATTTACTATAATGATAAATTTGCATGCCATGTGTGGCAGAAGATATGCGCTTTAGATTTTTAAATACGATATTTTTCTCAATAAATTGTTATTATAACAAAAAAATATTTCAAAAATACAAACTTTCTCTGTCACCGGCACCGATTATAATGAGCCTTTCTGCCTTCCTATAGTATAAAAAAACCCTATAATAGTTGGAAGGAATGTTATGTTAATAACGGGAATAAATTCAGCACATCACTACATAGTATAAAACAAAGTCGCTTTCTCTGTCCCTATGTCCCTTTGTATGTTTAGATCTTTGAAACTACGCAACGGATTTTGATGCGGTTTTTTAATAGATAGAGTGATTCAAGAGGAAGGTTTATATGTAGCAACATCCATTAAATAGTGGAGAAGTACTGTTATTTTTGAGGTTTCTAATGTAATGTCGTAAATAATTTCATTTTTTCCGCTTACATTGCAAACGCAGGCTGAACCCTACGAGTTTTATCAAAATAATGTACTAAGTATTGTACACATTGAAAAGGTCTACAGAAAAGTCCATGATGGTATATGTCTATATGGTATATGTCGCGTATATTATCGGAGCTTTCCAGCGACGGAAATAACAATACATAATAAAAACCTGCTTTTCATCAGCATTGCACCCGTGCGAAGCTGGGGCGGGTCACTAGTATGTAGTATATTTGTATCTAGAGTGCAACTCATAACAAATTAAATACTTGATTAATTACTTTTGGGAAACATAGGACAGAGATAGAGCTTTGAAAGTTACAATTGGATTCATCATCTTAAAGATAGTTGTAAAAGGAAATATCGTCACCGGAAATTTTTAATGTTTCAAACGAGTTTATAAGAAATTGGTTTCATTGCATTTAATAACTATAATTAAGAAGAGTCGATGCATTTTTTGTTTGCCGGTTGCAGTATGCGGAAGATAAATTTATAAATGAGTTTTAATTGTTAGTTATGTGTTTTAACGACGTATTCATTGGGAATTATTTCTTTTCGGGTATGATACTGAATGGACCCCGTTTCACATCAAATAAATAAAAGAGAAATGGAAAATATGGAGGAGGATTTTTACAAGTCACAAATGAAAAACAGAACAATTTTTTATATGGATTTAAGAATAAAGCTTTAATAATATATATATATATATATATTGGTTGTCAAATATTTACGCGTTCAGAAATTTATTTCGTGTAAATTAAGGAATATATTTACTTAAATATATAGTTCGCCAGGTCAGTAAAGCTGCGTAACAAAAGGATATACTTTAAATATCAATCATCATTTCAAAATTAATAACAGTAATCAACCTGCAAGTGATTATACTTAATGCACAGTTTACAATTACTATAATTGATTTGATTTATTGTTAAGCTCGCAAGATGTTCAATATCTTTGATAAGCAAGGTAATTAAATGAGCTTTCCGCTACCAGAGTACTACAGTTCTTCATTCATCTCTCATAGTAGATTATTTCTGAATGGTGAATTAATCTTAGCGAATGTAAGTGAACTGAAGCCAATTGGACCTGGGTTATACATGTTTATACAGAGATATGTTCTAAAACCTTTAACTTCAATTGTTTATTGGTGACGTATTTTAACATAAAGTTAAAACTATTAAAAAAACTAAAACAAATCAAAAAAGATCCTGTGGCAGTGTTCTTTAATCGCTTTAATGCGATACTTATTTGTTGAGCGATGAAAGCACCTACGGGGTCACCGATATTATTACATACCAGGCGATAACTGAAATATAGTACTTTTCAATAATCTCTTCTCCGTAGGTATCAAAAAAAGTTGGGAGGAAATACTCTTGTATTTTAGTCTTAATTATTTAAATTTTACATTATATTTTAATTGCGAAAGATGTCGGCGTAGTTTAACATAATTTTAGGCTCAAGATGCAGAAGTTTCACTAATTGCGTTTATAATATTTATTTTTATTATTAATTTTATTCAATGAGCAGTATTGGCCTAGTGGCTTCAGCGTGTGACTCTTATATCTGAGGTCGTAGGTTTGAGCCCCGGGTGTGCACCAATGGAATTTCTTTCTATCTGCGTATTTAACATTTGCTCGAACGGTGAAGGAAAACATCGTGAGGAAACCGACAGGTCCTAGACCCAAAAAGTCGATGACGTGTGTCAGCCCTGGAGGCTGATCACCTATTTGCCTATTAGGTTAAAAAAAAGATCATGAAACAGATTCAGACATCTGAGGCCAAGACCTAAAGAGGTTGTAGCGCCACTGATTTATTTTAATAATTTTATTAGCGTTAATTCGTTGGCTTTGATGGATAACCACAAAAATAAATATACCTAAACTAACACCGAGATTTAATTACGTTTAATACTTTGACTATATTTTGACGATGACGAACTTCAACTTTTATATTTTGTTACAGGTAAGATCATCCAAGAAAGAACAAAGACAATAAATACTGCTTATGGTTTGTAAAGGAGAAGGAGACCAGACCAGGAGAAGAAAAATGAAACATGATTTTTTTTAAGATTACTACCCTGAATTTATACCGTATTTATCCTTGTTATTTTTGTTATTTCTTTATGTTAAAAAGAAAGATGCTTTCTCCTTAACACGTGATAGTGTACAAGCCAAGGCTGTACATTATGCCCACTCAAGCTATCTTAGTTCTATAAGCAATAACTTAAATCGTCGGAGTTACGCCCCGAGAGTAAAGCCAGACGTAGGCACTCTCTTCAACTATTACATTGCAATAATTCGTTACATAGCAACTAAAATTTAATTATTTCGCTTATATTCTATTAAGGAAAAATAAAATCCTATATTATTTAAAGCATTCCGATGGCCCAGCCGTACAAATAGGATGTTACGTGCTACGGTGCACCGTTGAAATATGACGCCCGTAATTGAAAATAGGAACGGAAAATATTTTTTCGTTTTAACCGACCGTTGAGAATTCCTTTTTAGGTCAAAAGTTTTGGCGTTGTACCAGGTTTTATACAATTTGTAGTGAAGTACAAACTGCAATTATTATCTATAAATTTGATGGTGTATTAAAAATACGCCTGTTCTGGCCTTGGTAAATACTATAAAAATTTATTAGTTCAATGTTACAAATCAATAAAATGCAATATAAAACTAGTTTTAATATGAATAAATATATATTTGAGGAATATTATTTACAAGTAACACCATCTATCGTCATGATAAGATAGTACAACTACGCGTCAATACCGTGTAAACTAGTGTTATTGTAGTAATGGAATCTGAACATAGATGGCGCTGTTTCAGGTTTTCAAAGATTTATCATTTTGTGCTTCTGCGACGTATGATTGGATGGCTTGTTTTGTCAACATGACCAGTGGCGAAGACTTCTTTAAGATTGCCACCTGCAAAATTGATTAGTGCCGCTGTGCAAATATAGTTTATGCTTATTTTGTTGGAATTTAATATAAGGAAACTCGAAACTACGAAAAATATATTACACTTCCTAATAATATTTGTTTATTTAAGTACTTAAATATTAATTTAGGCTCTTTAAAAGAAAACCATACATACCTCTAATTCCTTCTCTCCACTCTGCAACTCAACCAAAGAGCGGACAGCCAACTGGATGGTGCCATGGTCGGTTGATGTCTTTTCAATAGTGTAGTTCTTCTCTAAGTAATCTCTTACAGTCTTTTCTCCTCTTCCAGCTGAACAGGCCTAAAATAAACTTCTAATTAACTCCTAACAATGTACCTCTATTATTTGAATGGTTGAACATAGCGTGAAGTTTTCATGTGACTTCTACTCATATTTAAATGACATCAAGAATCTAAAAAAAACATGTCTCGCGAGGCGTCGAGATCCAAGTCGGTCTATTTATTCAGTTCCTTCTTAAAGGACCTTCTCTCTTACCTCAAAATACTCATACTAGTTTGTCAGGAATCAATATTTGCTTCTACATTATTTGTATTGAGATAGAAAAAGCCAAATATCCAAAAATCCGTCTTACAATATTTTGGTTTTTTAATTCTTTATTAGTCACTACATATAACATATACCTTCCACTCATAAAAAGTCCCCGAAGGTTCCGTCTGGAACAAATGCGGTCCATCAGCATCAAACCCAGCAATAATACAGGAAACGCCAAACGGTCTTCTGCCATTGTTCTGCGTGTGCTGTTGCATCATACTGGCGATGTACCGGGATACATATTCCACTGTTATTGAATCTTCCACCGCGAGGCGATGGGATTGACACTCTATTTGTGATCTGTTGAAGATTTGTATTAAATAAATTACTCATGAAAATTTAAGTTGTCCCATTTGGTAGGACATTCCTCATCAGAGAGAATTCATAGTTAATACGTAACAAAGTAATGAGTGAAAGATAAGAGTGCGAACAAGAAAAAGAAGTCTAGACTGGCTTGTCGAAATCTAATATATTTTGCCAGTCTCGCGGCTTTTAGAGACATGGTATTGAGAAGAGAAGATAGCATCTTCTACAGCATTGAACACCTAGAGTGTTTCAAAGTTGAGAGGAGTTGTTGTGAATTTGAGAGTTGTTTCTGATACTGTTAGAAATTCCACCTTTATCATCTCGACGTCCGCCGTTCACCACTATACCTATTATACGAAAAGAGAGCATTATTACCTGTCTTGCAAATTTAAACGTTTTTGCTTTCCCTTTGTAAATAAATAAAAGGGACAAATTACTAAATGAGTTATGATTATAGTATGTTAGGAAATATGAAACAAAGACCACATTGAATTAGACGATGGTAATATGCCGTATCATGACGATTTTCTTTGCCAACAATTTAGGTACATCACATATACATACTACTGCGTTCCTATTTTCTACATCAAACATCATTAAACCTCAAAACAAGCACTCTTGCATCGGCTCTGACTCCCGCGAAGCCCAGAATTATATGGTCATCCAGTAACACGATCTTCTTTTCTGTTCTTTCCACTTGTAATGCTGGAACTATCCTCTTTTCCACTGCGAGTACCACGCTATTCGAACCGCGTACACCGACAACCGCTGACCCTCGCCTCACAGCTTCTTGGGCATATTGCACTTGGAGTAGCTGACCGTCTGGTGAGAATACTGTTATCGCTCTGTCGTAGTTTGCCATAAAAGAAAATTATAAAAGCAAAAAATCATAAAAACGCTGTCATTGTGTTGTTTGATCTTTGTATGTCAAAGTCCCAAAGACCACGTATACTTTTGGTCACTCTAGAGAAGTCTTGTTTATGACAATGCTACTGGTTACTTGAAGGGATATTTTTCTTTGAGTTTGTGGTTTTATTTAAAGGTAGCGACTGACATCGAATTTTCGCTCGATTATTCGCATCAATATTTGTTCGTTATTAGCATGCTCACAACACCTGAATATTCGCGATTCGCCTGTGCTCCAATTCATCCATAGTTGCAGTCCAAATTGCGGACGTAGAGGTGGTGGCTGACTTGTAATGTAACATTCAAAGCGATTTGCCAAAAAACCGACAGGCGAGTGGAGCGCGCTCCGGGCACTCATCGCTCGTATGGAGCTGCGCCTAGATGTACTGACATGCAGAATATTCGACTTGTAACGTGCTCATATCAAGCGAATATTCAAAGTCAGTCGCCACCTTCAGTCATGTGGCTGAAAAATATTTCGCCATTGTTTACCTCAAAGCCTACATGCATTAGGCTTCACTTCCTTGAAGATTATTTTCGACTTACGTCTTATCGTGTTTCGTGATAATTAGTAAATATTGCATTACGTACATAGTTTTTTTGTTGAAATAATAACAAATTACTTCACGTTATTAAGACTTTATGATTTAAAAGTGGAGTCAGCTGGTCACAAATATTAATGATAATTGATATTTGGAGCACATAAGGTTTCTTTGCCTTGACTCGAAACAGCATAGTGGCTACAAATTAAACGAGAAAATTTATACATAATGTACTGAATGTGGTTTGAAAATAATAAATAGATTTGAGTGTTTGTAAATAACAAAGACTACATACAGATCAATTATCACTTACAATGCGATCATACTAATTTTTATACATAGACACTCATAATCTGTGACACAAAATAATTACTTTATTAATTTATATTACTAACAACCCGTTTCGGGATGATTATATACGTAAGCCTTATGAATCAAATAGATTTTTATATAACAGGGGGCAAACTGGCAAGAAACTCACCTGATGAGTGATGTTAAGTGATACCACCCATATACACTCAATGCCAGAGGGTTTTTAAGAATTGGTACGCTCTTTTCTTGACCCAAAGTCGAATTGGTTCGGAAATACTTCAGTGGGCAGCTGGTTCCACAAAGTTGAAGTGCGCGGCTAAACCGCTGCAGATTTATCCGACTCCTTTGATTTTGGTGAAAATCGCAATAATTTCTAAACATTTTTGTTGGACCGTTCTCGCAATTGCTAGTGGTTGAATATTTTTTATACCACCTCACAAACTTTCCCCTTTCATAGTATCAGTATAGATAATAATTTGTAAATATGGGCGTATTTACTGTACTCTGTACATTGAGCCCCGAATTAATACATATATTTTTTAATACATAAATGATAACATACAAAAGTTACCCCAACAGAGGCTAAGGAGAATAAGCGATAATCAATAAGCACACATAATGTATGTATGTGTTACATTGTACTCTTAAGTTACACCCGGAGTTATATTTGGACATGTGGTAATATGTTATTTAACATACAGTAATGAATGTCAGTGAGTAGTAGACAAATAGAGGACATTAAATATATAATTTTACACCAAATACATCAGGTTGTGCGCGTAATAATTTCAAATGTTTGCTTTGTTTGCGCATGTTTGGATGCTTGTGTGGCTTTGAAAGAGGCGGGTGACTATTAAAAAAATTTATCATAAGTATAAATTACAGTGTGTATTGCGAACCCTTTTAATATTTGCGCCAACTCGAATCAATTTAATTCCGTAATTATAGAAAAATATTTAATTAACTATTTATGTTATATATACATATCAGCAGAGATATTAAGTCTGTTAACCGTAAAACGTGGAATAATAATATCTATATAAATAAAAATGAATCGTAAAATATGTTGCTATCGAAAACTTTAAAAAATTCAGTTTTATTTCTTTAGTTTTTGTTTCTGTGAAGCAAGCAGATT
Organism: Pieris mannii; assembly: GCA_028984075.1. Classification (NCBI taxonomy): domain Eukaryota; kingdom Metazoa; phylum Arthropoda; class Insecta; order Lepidoptera; family Pieridae; genus Pieris; species Pieris mannii. Next base: position 9,404,668 of record CM054795.1, on the reverse strand, counting down.
CTATTTGGTAGCATAGCAAAATCTTCCATATGTAGCTACTAAAAGGTAAGTAAAAAAAAAAGGCGAAACGAAGTTCGCGGCGGTTTTTAATGAAATAATACACTTTGCATCGGTATCGTCCGACGTGTGACGGTAAGAGAAATTCGTTTCAATTAATAATCTCTTACTGAAATTGGTTGTTTTAGAATATACCAGCCGAATATATATTGTTTATTGTAAAATTAACAACTACGTATATTAATAAACTAAAATACCTTTGAACCAATCGCATGTCTTATAGCTTCTGCTATATGTAATAAATCTGTCCACTCGTCTTAAAGATTTGAGTATTAGCGCAGTGCTTAATGCGCGCATTATTGATATATTAGCTTATTCAGCTGCAAAAATATATGCGTGGTAACAGTTTTGTTTGTCAATTTAATATAATATTTTTGGCGTCTTTTCTTTTTGGCTTTTTGGCGTCGGGACGTGACGACCCCATCGCCCACTGGTGAAATAACCTGTGGCAGAGGTTATTTCATCAGCGCAATCAGTCAACCCCTTCCTAGTGGGAGTGCCATACTGTTGCCTTCGGGCTTCAGCCAAATGGGCAGGCACGACCGGGGCAGTACCACTGTCTCTCAGAAAACCGGCGTCAAGTGATGCAATGGGTCCGCCTTATTGTACTCGCGTTTCGTCCGGTGAGAGAGATTCCCGGAGCCCATCCCCCTTCCCCCCCTCCCCCAAAAAAAAAATTATGAAGGTGCAGAAAAAAAAGAATCTACCCCAGGGGGGTACCACACGCGCCCGCGGTGGAGAATCCCCCTCTGGGCGTCAGTCACCGGGGCACTCTGCACCCGGTGGTGGACGCACAGGCTGCCCTTCGTATTCTGGGGGGGGCAATTCTGCGCTCTACAAAAATAATTGTCCTCGGGGCAAACGGAAGAACTTACCGAAGGCAACCCCTTCCACGCTCACAGTGGACTTCACCAATGTTAGGGGGCTCAATTCTAACCTAAACGCGGTTCACTTTCACCTTGAAACTGCGAAGCCGGCCTTATTCTTCCTTACTGAGACTCAGATATCCTCCCCGGCTGATACTTCTTACCTCTCCTACCCGGGGTACAAATTGGAACATTCATTTGTGTCGCGGGCGGGAGTTTGCGTGTACGTCAGAGAGGATATCTGTTCTCGTCGCCTTGGGACGCTTGAAGGAAGGGACCTATCTAACCTTTGGCTCCGCGTAGACTGCGATGACCATCCGCGATTCTATGCGTGCCTGTATAGGTCCCATAGCGGAAATGATGAAACTGACCGACTCATTGAGCACATCCAAATGGCTACAGAATCCCTGCTCGAAAGGGTTCCTACCGCTGAAATCGTGATACTTGGCGATTTTAACGCCCACCATGCCGATTGGCTCGGCTCTGAAACCACCGATCACGCGGGAAGATCCTTTCACGACTTTGCTTTAGCCTACGACCTGACACAAATGGTCCCTGCGATTACGCGAATACCAGATGTGGTTGGTCATAAACCCTCTTTGTTGGACCTTCTGCTGACTTCGCATCCGGAGAACTATCAAGTCTCTGTTGACCCGCCATTGGGTTCATCGGATCATTGTGTGGTCCGGAGTACTGTGCCATCTACGCGCCCTTCGCGGCCCCGCTTTTTGGGTTGTCGCCGTATTTGGCACTATAAGTCAGCAGATTGGGACGGGATGCGGTCTTTCTTTGCGTCCTACCCCTGGGGGCCTATTTGCTTTTCGTTGGATGCTCCAGATTCCGTCGCTGCCTCTGTCACCGAAGTGGTTTTGCAGGGCATGGAACTCTTTATTCCATTTTCTGCGGTGCCGATCGGTGGCAAGTCTCAGCCCTGGTTTAAACGTTCTTGCAAGGCGGCCTCGCGTCGAAAGCGAGAATGCTTTAAGGCATGGGCGGAAGCGGCGAAATCTCGTGATGCTAATACCAGCGAACTCAAAAAAGCATATAACTCAGCCTCCAGGTCCTTCAAACGGGAAATCACTAAGGCAAAGTCAGAGCACATTGCCAGATTTGGCGAGAGATTGGCCCAACTCCCTTCGGGGACTCGAGCCTTCTGGTCTCTCGCCAAAGCTGTCCAAGGGAATTTTTGTCAGCCCTCCATTCCACCATTGCACAGGGAGGATGACTCGCTGGCCCACACTGCGAAGGAGAAGGCCGACCTTTTAGGCTGTCTCTTCGCATCCAGCTCGACTTTGGATGACCGAGGGAGATCACCACCGATCATTTCAAGGTGTGATTCTTCGATGCCGGAAGTTACATTCCGGCAACGTGCTGTCCGCCAAGCATTATCTTCCTTGGACATACATAAGTCGAGCGGGCCGGATGGTATTCCTCCAATTGTGCTGCGTACTTGTGCTCCTGAGTTGGCTCCGGTCTTAACGCGCCTTTTCCGGTACCTGTACTCGCTTGGCACTGTCCCGGAGTGCTGGAAGATCGCTTCGATACATCCGATCCCTAAAAAAGGCGATCGCTCTGATCCGTCCAACTATCGCCCAATAGCGATAACCTCCTTGTTCTCCAAAATAATGGAATCCATTATTAATGGCCAGCTCTTGAGGTATCTGGAGGGCCACCAGCTGATAAGTGACTCTCAGTACGGCTTTCGTCGTGGTCGTTCGGCTGGTGACCTTCTTGTATACCTTACGCATAGATGGGCGGAGGCAATTGAGTCCAAGGGGGAGGCTCTAGCGGTTAGTTTGGACATAGCGAAAGCCTTCGATCGGGTGTGGCACAGAGCACTGCTCTCGAAGCTTCCAGCTTATGGGCTTCCCGAGAAATTATGCGATTGGATCTCCAGCTTTCTGGCCGATCGGAGCATCAAGGTCGTCATTGACGGAGCTTGTTCCGACCTTAAACCCGTGAACGCTGGGGTCCCACAAGGCTGTGTTTTATCCCCGACCCTGTTTCTTCTGCATATCAATGATATGTTGCAACTTAGCAACATTCATTGCTATGCGGATGACAGCACTGGGGATACTCTTTACATTGGCCGGGCAGGTATTTCTCGGGCAGATGTCGATGAGTACCGGAACAAACTTGTGTCTGAAGTAGAAACTCTACTACGTGGAGTCTCCGACTGGGGCAGACTAAATCTAGTCCAATTTAACCCCAAGAAGACACAAGTTTGCGCGTTTTCCGCTAAAAAAACACCCTTTGTCGCTACTCCTCTTTTCGAAAACACTCTTCTTAAAGCCGCAGCCAGCATTGGAATACTTGGCGTTGACATATCGAACGACGTTCAGTTTCGCGGTCACTTGGAGGGAAAGGCTAAATTAGCCTCCAAAAAGCTTGGTGTGCTCAACAAGGCGAGACGGTACTTCACTCCGGGCCACCGCTTGCAACTATATAAAGCGCAAATTCGGCCCCACATGGAGTACTGTTCTCACCTCTGGGCGGGGGCTCCCCAGTACCAACTCCTTCCACTTGACCGTGTTCAACGAAGAGCGGTTCGAATCGTTGACGACCAAATTCTCTCCGAGCGGCTTGATCCTTTGGCGTTGCGTAGAGATGTGGGGTCACTCTGCATCTTCTACCGCATTTACCATGGAGAGTGTTCAGAGGAGTTGTTCGGATTAATACCTGCAGCTGAGTTTCATCATCGGACGTCGAGGCAGAATACGAAATTCCATCCGTATCACCTCGACGTCCGCCGTTCCACAACTGCGCGATTTTCAAGGCAGTTTTTGCCGCGCACCACCACTTTGTGGAACCAGTTGCCCACTGAAGTATTTCCGAACCAATTCGACTTAGGGTCCTTCAAGAAAAGAGCGTACAAATTCTTAAAAGGCCGGCAACGCACTCGCGAGCCCTCTAGCATCGAGAGTGTCCATGGGCGGCGGTATCACTTAACATCAGGTGAGCCTCCTGCCCGTTTGCCCCCTATTATATAAAAAAAAAAAAAAAATATAATAATACAGCATATTTCAAATGGATTGGAACTGTTGAGAGGAGGAATGTAGTGTTTCTAGGCATGGCAGATAAATGTACTATTTCTTATTAAATTTAGGTTATGTTTTTCTCTTTCGAATTTCTATAAATATTACTAATATTACAGGAACTTAAAGTCTACTGAATAAAATGCGGAGATACCTAAATAATAATTTATTTAGCAATAGTGAATCGCTGGCTCCCTTTGTATACGGGACTTGATAAAAATAAAATCTTAAAAAGATAAATGACATCAACGGGAATTTTTTAAACATTTCAGAGATGTTTAGAATATATATTCTTATTTTTTTCTTGAAATTAAAATAGCCTTTATTAATCAGATTGTGTTGCTTTCAAATGGTAAAATATTTTTTTTAAATCGGTACAGTATTTTTTGAGCCAATTCCTTAGAAACATACTTACATACAAATCTTTCCTCTTTATGCTATTAAGTATAGATAAAATCTGTAGAGTTTGTATGCGCATATCTCAGTAACTACTGTTTCGATTTCAGAAATTCTTGGTGCTATTTGTCTAAATAACGCTACCGTATGGTGAAACGGATACTTTTTTTATACAGCTTAAATTCATTTACCTAGAAAATTTCAATTCAGACATTGGTATTATTAAAGAATGCATTGAAAGAGGTATTTTAAATATTTCGTTTGAAAGTGAATAGAAACAGAAGTGTCGTGTTTGTGGCTAAGTTCAAGTGCGGTCAAGGACTGCGGGAATGTCTGCCGCATACTGATGCGGGCATGTGCTGGATTATACATATGTTGGGTGAGGTTACACATATGAGGAAGGAGTAGGTCTATCTTCAGATGCTACTAACGTTTTTTACATATTCATCAACATCTCATTTGAGCACAAGTGCCAGTTGTGTATAAGCTCGGAAACGCCTGCTCCGAAATCTTCTCTTGTCCCCTTCTATCTTCCTCCTTCCTGGTATCTTCTCTTTCATGCTATATTATTGATTTGTGAGGGACAATAATTTTGGATTCTTTCTCACTAATTTTCTATATACAACATCCTCCCTGGGATCGTAGAACGTTCGAACCACGGCTGTGCTTCAATGAAAAGTCCAAATCTTTGTTCGCATTTAACACACGTACGGTGAAGGAATCATTAGAACCATAGGCATTTAGAGAGTAGGGAGTTTCCATGGCATTAAGAGCCACCTTCCCTGCTATAAATAAACAGTTACATAAATCTGAGACCAATCAGGCGATGTAGCTCCGCTGGTATTTACTTCAAAACTAGAATAAAAATAAATATCTAACTCGAAGACGTTTAATGGGATTGTTATAGGATAGTTTTTTTTATTTTACGCCCTTAATCGTATCAAATTAGCATAGTGCGTAGGTACGGCGTTGGAGGGCCATTGCCAAATATAAACGTAGGTTTTACTCCTGGCTGATGTCATCCAACACGTCATTGTTTGTGACGGATGGATCATGTTTGCGCAAAAGGCTGTAGAGCGCTTTAAATACTCATAGCCGAACAAAAAAAACATGTCAAATATTTTAAGTCCCTTAATCGCTCAGCAGCCTCCTTCAGGATTACATGCTCACAGAAGAAGACCATTGCGATGAGTTCTCCTCACTTCCTGGCATACATATATCGCTAAGTAAAATCCTGTATTTATTTACAAAATAATTTTATAAATAGCAGCACATGGGCTCTATCTTTATTTGTTAATAAATATAGCAAACAGTCTATTCGTTTACATTATCATAGATATGTAGACAAATGTATGTTTATACTATTTGTGTATAGTATTAAAACTACTTATGATCCATTATATTTTTAGTATTAGTCGTAGTACGCGCATTTAAATCAAATAATCATCCATCAAAATATCGATTTTGTAAACAAAACGAAGTTAAGGTTAGGCTCAAATAAGATTAATTGTATTAAGTGGATTAATGAAAGTTAATCACTGATCAAAGTTTTATGGAGTAAATCATTACATGATTATGATTTCACTGACACTTTTAACACGTTTATCGAATTAGTAACACATATGTACTTATTAAAAAATAAATACCAGTTTAAAGTCATATAAATATCATTGTAATATCTGCCGACTAGGTACTAATAATTTTAGTAACTCCAACCTAGATTTTTGTAAATGGAATATATTGCAAAACTACAATTTAATATAGTAATATAAATTAAATTAACTATTAAACAATGATATATTTTATATATAATAATTTCTATATATACCAAAACCACTTACAGGTATTTAGATGTAGTTTTCACCGATATTTATCGTTTTATCATGTTATTAGAAGTTAGTTGTCTTTGTCAAGTATAGAAGTTGTCTTATGACTAAGTGCAAATTTATTATTGTTTTTTGTTTTTACATCAGACAACAAACAACTATCAACATCTGATGTCAAGTCATACCGCTGCCCATGGAAACTGATTGCCAGGAGGCTCGCAAGGGCGTTGTCGGCTTCGGTAATACTTCAGTTGATAGCTGGTTCCATAGTAGTAGTGGGCGGCAAAAACTGCCTTAAAAAATGCTCAGTTGTGGAAGGAGTGATACGAGTGAAATGTCGTATGCCTCGACTTCCGATGATGAAATCCAATTCCAAGGTCCTTCAATAAAAGACTGTACAAATTCTTCAAAAGGCGGCAACGTGCGTGGCCTCTGACTTTGGGAGTGTCCATGTATCACTTTTCAGCAGATCAGCCTCCTGCCGCTTTACCTAAGAAAGTTCTAAGTTCTAAGTAGAAAAAACCCCGATAATTATTCAGAGTAATCGCTGAACGAAACGTATTGATTATTTAATTACTTTGTAACACTTTAACTTTATCTTAACAAATTCTTGAGAAATAGATAGTTAAAAGCCCACACAGCAAGTCGCAAGAGGCCAGAATATAAATCGCAAATTTGCATACCGGCCGTCGAACCTGCTATACTTTCGCAATATTTGCAACTCTGATTCATAGATAAGATGTCATAGAAATAGTGCTTTTACCTCCTTCAGAATTTTTCGTAAAATATAAATTCTACTTTAAACCAATGCGGCGTTCAAAGCAATGTACACTTATGAACGGGCAAAAAACAAATATATGTATGAAATGCATCTTATTTTACATTTACTGCCAGTTCTCAAATCAAGGCCGCAGAACGGAAGAGAAGAACTGGCAATAAACTCTCGCAACTTAAATCTCCATGTTTTTTGTTTTACTCAATGTATGTAAGGAGCTGCAACCATTACATCATGTTCCCCATGACATCTTTAGTAATTATTGGTAAATAATAATAATAAAATAAATTGAAAACAAAGATTTATCTTCTATTAGCATGAGGCATGGAGCACTCACATTCTCGTAAGAACAACACGCAAATACATCGTCGAAATATCTAACATCACCCCATACACGATTTCAAGTCCGACTAGTCAACACAAGTAGCACCCGTTCACGACGTATGACGCATGGCCAGCCATCGGCATATTTTAGGAAGTACTAGCAATTGTTTTCTTGAAATAACTTAACTTGAATTGGTTCCGAATACTTCATTAGGTTCTACATAGTAGTAGCCGCAAACGCTCAGTCGTGGAACGACGGACGTCGAGATGATACGGGAAATTCCAACTGTTATATAGTTTTTATGCATTTTCTTGCAATATACGTAGCGCTGATGTGAATGTTACATCATCATACAGCTCCTTTAGATTAAGTCTGTAATTACAAATTGCTTACAATTCTAACATATTGAAAGCGGTATTAAGTGGAAATAATACATGTACAACCTTTCTGTAAGACTAATTTATTTAAATTTCAGCCTTATTGGTGTGCCTTATCCTGTTATTCCTGGAAAATGGAGAACACAATAGGCAATAGAAATTCAACTTTATTGCATACGTAATAAGATAGTTGTGGATCGAGTGGGATCGAGTTTTGAAGATTCATCACCTGTATCATCTCAACGTCTGTCGATCTACAACCGAGCGTTTTTCAAAGAAATTTTTGCCGCGCACCACCACTTTGTGGAACCAGCTGCCCACTGAAGTATTTCCGAACCAATTCGACTTAGGGTCCCTCAAAGAGCGTACCAATTCTTAAAGGCACTCGCGAGTAATCTAGCATTGAGTATTCACTGCCTCTCTTTTCCGCCAGTTCTAATAAAACCCTTGAATGGTGAAAGGATTTAAGAAATCGGTAGTAGTTTCAGAGCTTATTCATATCAAACTTACATAGTTATTTATAATATAATAGCACGGATTAAAATAAAAGAAATTAAATTTTGATTGGTGATAAAAATTATTTTATAACGGAAACGACATTATTATAATGCCTAAATAGGCTGTATCCTATAAGGCTGTTTCGATAAGCTCTGTCGTTAGGCAATACATTTTCGACGACTTAGATCACTCTCGCCTACGAGTAAACCCACGCGACGCATATAGTGGGCCTATATGTCTTAAATATAAGGGTATATTGATTGGGCAGGAGATAGTTCTATAGAATCTAATAATTTATAAGTTATTCTCTGTTAACTATGTTTTATGGTGGTGTTAAAAGTTATTCTCTTTTTTTAACCTACTATGTAGGTTAAGTTATAATATATATTTTTTTACAGCATACATACGACAAATTTTAACAAATAATATTCCATATTATACAATTATAATTATAACTAGCTGAAATAATAATGTTTATCAAGGTTGTAAAAAGGAGAACTGGCAAGAAAATCATGAAGTGGCGAAAATAATTGATCGTATGGCACATAGCTTTTGGAGTTTCTTTAATATGTTTTTCATTGGGCAAGTAGGTCATCTGCATTCGTGCAATACATCGAAGATTTTATTTGTAAGACATGAGGTCCACAGTAACAATGCTAAGGTAGCCTTTTTAATTTGATTTTATTTTTCTCACACTCATGTTAATAAGAACAAATAAATTTTGGAGAAATATGTTATAGAAAGGATATACATGTGAAAATGACATTAGAACTCAAATAGGCAGCACTAGCCAGATCCTAGTTCCTCACAATCGAGTAGCTCGCAGTATCCCAGCCAACTATTTTGGTTAAGAAGTTATGTTTGAAAATCAGTTCTAAATTTAAATTAGTATATTGATCAAACACAATTTATATGAATGTCGTATTTAATGTTCTTTATCGTAGATTATAGTGATTGTTACTATGGATACGGTGCTTCGGTGACTATGGTAACAAATACAGTTTTTAATAACTATACAAGTGACTAATTGTCTTAATAAATGAACATTTTTTAATTAAAATAGTTTCAGCTTAAAACTAAATTGTGTAAATGTAAACAAATTTTTACGCCAATAAAAATTCGCCTAATATTGTCAGGTACTTTTGAAAATCATTGCTTCAAATAAAATAATTTTAATACAGCCTGATAAAACTATAATCATAGTATATAAGTTGTGTTTAAAATATATAATTAAGGCTTATATTCCTACTATATCCTTTGATATTTCGACATACTTTTCTTCAAGGTAAGAGCGTACCAATTCCTTAAAGACCATCAAAGCACTGGCGAGTCTGGTAGAGTCAGTGTCATCCAACCCGTTGGCTTTCTGTACTATATAAATCCTGAAAGCGACGCCTACAGATGATTAAAATAATTGTTATTTACACATTTGCGTTCCATATATGGCCTTAACGCCCTTTAACATTGTCTCACGTAAAGATACTACATATGATAACGTCATAAGTACTAATTCCTCAACTCCTACGCATAATTACGGCATCGTTAGCCGCGATCGCCATACAAGGCGACATTTGTTGACATCGACTAACCAACTTCCGATTCTTTTCGCTGTTTTTCAATATCTAACCTTGTTTTTGGCTTTGTCTAAGTGTTTTGTTTTATAATAGTTGTATAGTTGTTAGATTACTAATATACAAATACAATTATTTAATAGAAATAATTACCAAATCAGGAATGGTAGAACTTTAAAATATGGATATGTTCGTCCATTGATTTTAATTAATAAATTGCAGTATATTGTTGTCGAAAAAACTTATGCATCATACAACTGAGTGTTGCGTACCAGGGCCACATGTAACGCCATGACTGCTACCACCATCTTCTATTATTTATAATGGGTAAAATCCAGGGTAAATGGCGTGTTGGTAGCAGGATAAAATCACGGCTTCGCAATGTTAGGGAGTGCACCAGACAACCACCAGTAATGGAGATGCACTAAGAGAAGAAGAATTATATCGAACACAAGCTGAAGGAAATCCTATAAATTGCCCAAAAGAAACCGCAAGATTTAACAAAATTTATGGAAAATAAAGCTGTAAAAATAAATGAAAATTACTCAATTCACATAGAACCATGTTTAATTAAACCTATAAATATACAAACTAATCTTATTTCATTACATATGTATGTTATATCACTTGTACATTCCTTGAGATATAATTAGCCCTTTATATGCAAGTAAGGGCTTTAACATTTGAAAACCTAATTAATTTCCGTTCATCAGATATTTATATTACGCTAAAGGATTGTTAAACCTTGAATTAAAAATAAATTACTGGCGCTACAACCTTTTTAGGTCTAGACCTCAGATGTCTCTATCTGTTTCATGATCATTTGTTAATCTAATAGGCAAGTAGGTAATTAGACTTACACCGTTGATGTATCTAAGGCAAGCCGGTTTCCTCACGATGTGTTTGCCGTTCGAGCGAATGTTAAATGCGCAGTTAGAAGGTCCATTAGTGCACAGCCGGGGATCAAACCTACGAACGCAAGGGTAAGAGTCCCACGCTGAAGCCACTAGGGCAATACTTCTCGTGAATACAGTGAAAATCCTTATACAAATACACAAAATGTCGTAAACATTGAGTTTCTTACACCGAGGTTGTAGTCTGTTCCGTCATTGTTGAAATATGCTTGAGTTAAACTGATCTCGATTTTGTCTTTCCTTATAGTCGCAATCTATGTAGTTTTCAGCTTTCAGTGCTTTAAAATAATGCATTGACAAAGATTAGTCTGTGTTGCCATTTAAGTTCTATTTTGTATGTCCTGGTACATAAACTGCGTTGTGAATGAATGAATTGCTCATGTATAATATGTACAATAATAATATGTACAATAACTATAACAATGATTCACTGATTAGTTTGAAACTGAAGGGAGAAAGTTTATAAACATTCTAACTAGTCACTTGCAATCCTGTTATTAGTTATGCCAGTTACGGAATATTTAAAATAACTCATCGATACGCCTAACAGGTAGGCGGAAATTCCATATTTCTATAGCAATTGTTAGTAATTTAAAATCGACGGAATATTGTTTCTATAATAAAGAAATTTTTCCGAGGTTTGTAACTGAATAATTGTGGCGCCTGTGTGTACAGCCTTGGCTAAAGGCTTTTTAAAGGTGATTGCGTAAGTCGGTTCGTTTAATGTATGCGTCACTTATAAATGGAATTTATTTTCATGTTTGTTTGGTTTGTATATGACATAGAGGACCTTTTTTGGGTCCGATGTCCGATTGACGTGATATGAATTTATCCAGTAGTAATCAAACGCACGATTGTTTAAAGAAAGAGTTAACTCCGCCTTCAAAGGCCGACAACGCACCTACCAACATGGGTGTCCACGAGCTGCAATTACTGTCCTTTATGGGCCTTCCGTAGACGGTAGAACCCTATGTTCCCAATTCACACCAAATGTTTTTTTTTCTGTATAGGATTTATTATTTATTATTGCTTTCCAGCTATTTCTGAAAATTCTTTAAAAAGAAGAAATAATTAGTAATACATTTATATAATTTAAGATAATAACCTAATCAACATTATTTTTAGGTATTCCTTCACAGGTCATAGTTTTTTTTTCTTATCATTTAACCTTTTTATTATCAGCCTATCAATTATTAAGCTCTTAAGGAAAAAACGCCTTTAACGAGAAACCGATCTGGGTCGATTGGACCATATCAAGCGAATCTTCCATATTGAGTGCGTGAGGTGAACCGCACTAGACCTTTGTAATTATTGGCGAGAATTAATAGCAAGTAAACATCGTTAAATGCTTTTTGTAATACGGAGACAGCTAAACCAGCTACTGCGGGATTTAAAAAATGTTTATTTTCTAGTTAGCTAATTTACCGACTATATTGTCGTCGGAGGTATTAAATACCTTACTATATGTATGTATAACTTACCTCTTCTTGTCTTGATTTTGATTTGATTTTCTTATCTGGTGATTACGTCGACAGTAATTTATTAACGTTATTACACATTATTTTTGAGAGCTTTGCTTATTTTTACAGCAGTGTTGGCCTAGTGGCTTAAGCGTGCGACTCTCATACCTGAGGTCGTAGGTTCGATCCCCGGCTGTGCACCAATGGACTTTCTTTCTATGTGCGTATTTGACATTTGCTCGAACGGTGAAGGAAAACATCGTGAGGAAACCGACATGTCTTAGACCCAAAAAGTCGACGATGTGTATAAGGCACTGGAGGCTGATCATCTACTTGCCTATTAGATTTAAAAATGAAACCGATTCAGAAATCTGAGGCCAAGACCTAAAGACGTTGTAGCGCCACTGATTTATTTTTGCTGTAAAGAGGGGGGGGGGGGGGGGGGGAAGAATAAATTGCGGTAAATCTTATGTAATACTTGAACTTCCCCGAAGACTTTATGTGCTCATCTGACATTGGTCTCTCAACCATCCGTTAAAATTCCCAATTATTAACAGTATTTGTTTTTTATGAGCTTTATTTTTAAAAACCAAAAAAAACATTAATAAAAACCAAAGCGGTTTTCTAATGTAACATATTGTAATATATATTATTTTGTAAAAAAAAAATGTTTGCCATAATCCTTAATAATTACTTTGTTACATGTAATTTATATATTTTTGTTATGTAGTAGAGGGGAAAGCCTACATATAGGACGCCCAAATAATGGCAGCCCGTTATTAGTGTTATTATTTTTAGTGTAGCTTCATTCTTATAGGCCCTGTCCTTTTTAACTGGTATCGAAACTCGTGACCTTCTGAACTGCAGTTGAGCATCGAAATAGTTGGCGAAATGAATTCAAACAAATGGGTAGTTAAAAAAATATATATTTCGAAAGCAGACGGTGACCTCAAAATGTTTAAGTGTAAAATTACATCTATTATTAACAATTATACTGGAACTGAGTCAACTGAGACATCTGTTTTCGACGAAATTGGTGACGTCAGCCGTAAAGGAAAACTGGGTATTTTGTAAATCAACAATATAAGGACCATGAAAAACTGTAGGCGCATTCAAATCATTTGGATTTTTAAATGTATATATTTTTTATTTACACTGATGCAAAAAACACTATGCTGCAATACTTGCTTAATTTATTTTTGTGTTCGCGAAGTTTTTACTCCGATTCGATGATTTCAATTTTATGTAAAAGGAATGTAAAAAAAAATATATAATATTAGATGTACAAATGAAACATGCGCAGATCTTCGGTCAATTTTAAAGCAGGATATCAGATTAGCCCCGACAAAATTGGGACCTGGTAGTGAATGTAAATAAAGATCTTTTTTAATATCGATTTTCTTAAGTGTATATAATTACGAATTAAAAATATATACGCTTTGATTTTTATTTGGTTGAAGCCATATATATTCATCTGTACTTAATATATATAAAGAGAAGAGGTTTGTATGTGGAAGGAAAGATGTGCAACGAATTGGCTCAAAAATAAGAGGACCTATTTAAAAAAATCTTTCACCGTTTGATACATTTGTTTCATCATTATCAGATTATTTATATCTGTTATTTTAATTGCACGATAAAATAAAGATCCCTACTAAAACTACAATAATGTTTTTCAACCTTTAAAACATATAATTGTTAATGATTATCTTTCTATTCTGGAAATGTTTAGTCAATAAATGTTCACCCGGGCGAAGCCGGGCCGGACCGCTAGTAAATTATATTATGTGACCCAATTTCTATATTTCTCGGTAGGGATAAATATATTACAATGGCGTCTTGATTATAAGTAAATTTTATGTAGGTTAGTATGTTGGACCTTAATTTACCTGTTTGATACAATATAAGGAAATAAATAACCAGTAAATTAAATCGGTAAATCTAGGCTGGTGAAAAGATGGGCGCCCCTGATGGAGGCAGGAACGAAAACTGTTACCCTGCCTCCCTTAGCGAGCAGATGGGACGCTAGGTTTCAGTGGTTACTTTCCACTTCCAGGACCGCCACGCTCCCTGCGTCACTCTTAGAACTTGCCTTGGCCCTGGAGTTTTTGAAATAGATTTCTCTAGAGACTTAGACAGCTGGAAAATGTCTGCCATAAGATTGTCTACCGCTAACATAAAAAGCAGAAGAGGTAACGCGGATCCCGCCAGCTGGCTCAAACCCGCCCATAAATATCATGAAGAGTATCCGAAGTAGTTGTCGTCTGGCCCTAGCGGGAGACACCTAGCCTACCAATCCTAAGCTTAAGCTATTGAGTCCCTTCGGAAAGAAGACATTTGGCACTCCCCTGCTGCCTGCAGCTAAGCTGATCAGCCTGCTTGTTCCCGTGCCTGATAGGATACTAGATAGTGGTCCTATAAATAATTTAAAAAAGTAAATTTCTCCACGTTTAAAAATACTACTGGTCAAAACTTTTTATTTAAAATCAGGTCGGCGAATATTTACGAAACCCTTGTATATTAGTAAAATATCTTCACCCAATAGATCTTTTAAAATGATAAAGTTATTTTTATCAAAACAGTCCTTAATGCGTATGTGATTTATGTATATAAAAGTATTATAAATTAAACATAATTATTCGGCAAAAAGGCGTGCGCGTTTATGTCTAATACAAGATTAAATTTAAATAAATCTCAGTGATATTAGGAACTAGGATAGTGCAAAGTAGGTAGATATAAGTTATCTATAGTCATACATAATATTTACTTAGTAAATATTATTACTAAGCCGTTATTGCTGACACCCAATATAATATATATAAACATTTGTTTAAGTTACATAACCTAACTTACATATGCCTCTTCCAGCTTCTTAAATATACATATATTAATATTTATTAATAATTTGGTTCAATGGTACTACGCTTCTATAAGAGGCAGTTCAGTAAGAGGTATTCAATAACATTGTAATTGCTTGGAATTATAATTAAACGTACTAATTAAATATATCCGTATCATAAGTACTACTTTTAAAACAAATTAAGGATTTGTTAGTGTTACTAAATATTATGAGTAAGAATAATAGTAAGAAAAAAATATTTGAAATTAATTTCAAACATTAAATATTATGAGTATTCAAAGTAAGAAATTTTTCTCAAACATTGTAATTAGCCAAAACAGACCGATGCCAATTTTCTAACATCCTCATAACGTGACCTTGGAGTTTGTTTCTTTAGCAATGAACATTTAACTGATTTTTCGTAATGTTATTATTGTTTTAGTGTATTCTGGCCCCAGCTTCTTATGAGTCGGTGTTATTTAGAGAAAATATAAAATACACCCACAACCTTGACATTTATCCTATCACCAAATTAAAAAATGTATTTTTTACCACCTACTTGATGATTTGAGTCATACAGCACACATAGACATTTTATCAGAGTTACGCACACATCGGAACTAAGCGAGTTTGAACGTTCCGAATCAGTTTGCCGCGGTCCGTTGTCACAGGTGGTTGTCTCTCCCAAAAGTACCGGGGTTTTTTTTAGTGCTGTGCTGTGTACGTTGTTGGTTTTCGACAGGTTTTGGGTACTTCGAAGGTTATATTTACGGTTTTTTACGTGTGATTCGTATATATAATATGTGATTGTTTACAATTTTATGCAATTTAACCTGTGGTATATAGGTTACGGTCAATGTTCTGGTAGTTGGTAAGTCGGCGATCGGCAAAAACTTGTTTTGCTGTAGGATTTTGATTATTTTGACATTTGACATATCTAGCGGTAATATGCTGTTACGTTTAAGCATATATCTTTAACGGCTAAAGATTACGTTGAATAAAGTATATCTATCACTCTCTCACAGATTACTGAAACCATCTGTTGTCTCCTTTGGTAACGTATCAAAAATTTGGCCACGTTTTTGTTGATATTAGCGATGCCGATTCCGATTCGTTTGTCGTTTCAATGTTTATGTTTTCACGATTCTGTTGATACAACGCGGTTAAGCTGGTATCGGATTACGTAGTTAAAATTCATGCTTTACGATTGTATATGCATTATACAAAAAATAACTATAATCACCATTATGATGAAAGTCTTTGAATCAGCTATTTGCAGATATCCGGATTGGCATCAGCACGATAATCAGTAATTTTATTAGGTGCATAATAATAAACTTATCAGTTTATTGTTAATTAGTTTTAAAGGTGAATGATAAGGCGTGTTTCTGTATGTGAACAGCTGATTTGCATCAACAATAATATCTATTGAAGTTTTAATGGAATTGTTAGGCTTTTAGCAATAAGATCGCCAGCACATCCCTAAATTTTTATTTCTAGTTTTGTTTTGTATTAATTATTATTATTATTACCATTACAATAAGAGTTTCTTTAAGTTTTGGTACTCGCGATTCTTCTGGTATCATTGGAATAATCCCCTGTTCTAACAAATATATATATATTCGTTTAATAATATTTAAAAGAATTTTGAGCAATTTCTTCAGTTAACATTTGACCCACAATTTTGAAGTAATATGCTCCAAATTACACAACATATATATAACAGTTATATCGTAATATATTATTTAGTCACGTTGGGTTAGGAAATTTTTAGCAATTAGGTGAAAATGAGTCGCTATTTTGTGTTATTTTTAGAAATGATTGAATGTAACGTTTGATTTTGTTGAAAAAACTAAATTCTTAATAAATAAATAATATTGGTGGATCGTTTTTGCTTACGATTGTATAACCCTTGGCTTAATATATTAATGAAATAACGTAAGTATCTATCAACATTAAGGTACATTTTCTAACAAATATGTGTATAATATATGTATTTACAATATTCTTAATCTACATACTTAGTATTGATAGTAATAATATAGGAGAAATATAAAATTAAGACAAAGTTAGGTCCCTGTGGCTGTGTAACTGTAATATTGGCGTTTTCTCCCTGTATTGCGATACTTATTCGTTGAGCGAGGAAAACTCCAGCTCTGGGATTAACGGCACCAAATAGGCGCCAACTTGCACCCCACGGCACAAGAGTCTACTAAAGCCATTAAATCTTCCTCCAAAGTTGGAGAAAATATTCTTATATTCGAGGCGTTAATTATTTATTATCGGCCTGCTTTGAGGCCGCGCCATCTTTTATTTTTGTCCGACTTGGCTAACGTGTCCACACAATTATCTCTGTAGTAGTATTTATTACATATATATGACATAATTAAAGGGATGTATATCCATACAAAATTCCGTTGTAACGCCATGCTAACTTTAGCTTGTAAACGATTTTTTTTATTAGTTCCGAAATGTTACTCCCACTACTATATAAGAATAAATGATTCACATAATTTAACTTAAACCACAATTCGTTATATAGAAATCATTATGCTAAGTATGACAACACGACATGACATCATCATACAACTCATAACGTTGATGATGTATTGATATTTTTGTTTATTATTGAAATTTTCAAGTCAGGTATAGACTTATGCATCAGTGAGTGAATGCATGTTATCAAAATGTTTTGGATGTTATAAGAGAAAATAGGCATGGCTACGTTTTCTCGATTCTATTTCTTTTTTTGTATAGCTCACAGGCATGAGGCTGACCCAATGTTAAGTGATACCGCCGCCCATGGACACTTAATGCCAGAAGACGGCTCGCAAATGCGTTGCCATTTTCAGGAATTGGTGCGCTCTTTTCTCTTAGGATCCTCAGTCGAATTGGTTCGGAAATAGTTCAGTTTAGCATGGATTGACTATCCCATAATATCAGACGATGCTAGCGAGTTTGTAGTAATAAACCTAAACTATTTTAATTAATATTAAAACCCATGTTTAACTGGTACCGTATACACAGTTAAAGTAAGAAAAATCATATAATTGAATTTAATACATCAGTTATTGTTTTTATATTTTAGTTAAAAGAAAGTATATCTGTAATAAGTAATATCTGATTATAAAACTACACACGCGAATCGCGACATTAATTACTAAACGTAGCAATAAAATACAATAATTATTTTTATTGTTACATTTCGTTTTCCTTTTTCGATTCATGATCATTTGATTATCTAATAGCCAAGTAGGTGGGTGAGCAGCCATCTGTGCCTGACCCACGCCGTCGAATTTTTGGGTCTAAGACATGTCGGTTTCCTAACGATGTTTTCCTTCACCGTTCGAGCGAATGCCAAATGCACAAAGAAAGTCCATTGGTGCACAGTCAGGGATCGAACCTAAGAACTTAGGTATTAGAGTCGCAGACTGAAGTCACTAGGCTCAAATGTAATAAATAGGAGGTAGTCATAGAACACGGGTGTCCACTTGCAACGGTCCTGACATACCTCTTTTCCTTTATCCATTTACGTGACATTTACCATGCCTGGTCATCGGTTATGGTTTACTTCTTTATAATTTATATAAATCGTATTAACTAGAATTCCTAAATCGTCTAACGGTGACGGGTTCAAATGAGTGGGTCAATATTTACAATAATAACGAATGTACGAATCTACTTTCATTGCTTGAGGCTTGACATGGTACGGTATTGGTGTTAAGTCGTTAGCCAAATTGAGGTGACTGGAAAAATGGATTTAACTTCTTCACCTAATTAAGTGTAGGCTTAGTTAGTACTAGGTGCGATCAATCAAAACCATGTATATGATAGAACTATCATATAAATACTGTTTATGGAAAAATTATCAAACATATCGAATATGATATTGTGTTTTCAATCTTTTAAAATGTATCTATGTTTTTAAGATAATTATTATTATATCTTTATTTATGAGTCTTTTTTTATGTGTTTAAGTGTATTAATATTACAACATTTAATTTGTTTATTTTTTTAAACATATCATTAATTGAAATGGGCCATCTTATAAAGGCAACAAACATATTGTTATAACGTGTGATTTGATTCAGTGAGATAATGTCAGCTCTGATACACTTTCAAGAATGAAGCTAGATATACAAACTGGTGCTGGTTTGATTATTGCGTCGTATTTAATTGTATTTTACTGGGTGTAACATAGTCGTTATTATCAAGGGTGTAGCAGCGTTTGTTATTTTATTATTATGACATTTTATTTCAATTTATAATCAAATCAAATCAAATCAAAAATCATTTATTCATATAGGCAACATAATGTACACTTATGAACGTCAAAATATACTTTAAATGATTCTTATTTTACATTTACTGCCAGTTCTCAAATCAAGGGCGTAGAACGGAAGAGAAGAACTGGCAATAAACTCTCCGCCACTCTTTTGCAATGATTGCAGATCCTTGCAATTTTCTTGTAAAAACAATATTAAAAAGAGAGACGGAGTTTCTTGTCAGTACTCACCTGCTCCGCACCTTTGATTTGGGTAATGGTTGTAAATGTACATTTATATATATTTTTTAGTATTAACCTTCATGAGTGTATCTAGTTGCCAATAATGTATTTGATTTTTGCGTCCCATTTTTTTGAATTCTGCCAGTATATAAAAATATCACTTTATTCCGTAGTTTTAGCTTAAATGTAATGCTGGTTCAGAATACAATTTTTTTTCCCCATTCTAAGGTCCAAATAAATTACGGCGATTTCTTTTAGTTAAATATGTGTCGTTTGCAGAGACGCATAACTAAAAATGATTCACGATATCTGGAATTTTATACAAAACCAACATATGTACTTCGGATAACCACGTTACTATCTCTATAGTAAGCCTCTGCTTAGCCTATCCATAGTCACATTCACTAGCGGTCATTAACCTCTTATCAACCCCACTTGAGTGTGTCAGTAATCTGTGACATAATTACCTGTGCATTGTTTATAGAAATAGGTTAGGTTTGTTGTGATAGTATGTACCATACGCTCAAATTTTTTGCTGAAGCCATCACAAATTTATTAAAGGATATATCGATACAATGTGTTGTTTCCAAGTAAGATTTTAGTCTATTAAATTATTATTCTAGTGTTATGCCGAGACACTTAGTTGATGCAACTTCTTCAGTTGATTTTTATAAGTAATTATGAGCTTACTGGTTCTGCTATCATAATCCGGAAATTGTATATACAGTCAAACCTGGTTATGTGAGAGCTCAAGGGACCACGAACTCATTTTCTCTTATAGAGGTTTCTCACTTGTCTCACATGAGACCTATATGAATACGTCAAATATGACGTAATTAGAAATAAAGTTCATATAAGTATGTAGAAAAAATGTCTAATCTAAATATGTAATATTAAAGCAACATTTACTATTAAAAAAACATGTTAATTTCTTTTGCGATTCTGTTTTGAAATTTTGTGTATGTTTTTCAAATTCATTAATCAAATTTTATCAAATATTGATTGATCGCCCGCCTCCATCCGTCTCCAATGCCTTTAAATCTTTTCTCTTTTTTACTCTTCCAGCCTTACTGAACTTAAAACAACGCCCAAGTTTATAACAGTATTATTACGTGTGGTTTGGCCATTCAAATCGAAATGTATCGTGACGAATGAATTTCACGCGCTAATGGAAGATTGATAATTATTTTAGTATTCTACGCTATTGTAATTGATAAAGTTTGACGGGAATTACAATTTATTTATAAAAGCTGGCCACACTGGTACAAGAACAATAAATAAAATATTTAATGATTACACTTAGTATAGGCAAACATATCGCGAAGAGATAATTTTTTTTTTTATAAAATCTTAAGGAAATTTCTGATTTCAAAGAGTGCTCCAATTATCAAAATGCTCAATCTGGAATATCCCTTCTGAAGGGACAAATGGGATGATTCACGCCTAGGGTATCTATAGAGGGTACACTAAATTTAAATTTAGTTTAAAGATTGGGGCAATGAAACTGTTGTATTTAAATATACATTAGCTGAAATAAACACGTTGGAATGTCCATAGGCTATAGAGTAAGCTTGCACTGTTATAATCTATGCCTTTTGAAATAATTATCCTATAATCGTCTGCAGTCTTTGAATCCACTGTGTATTCGTTTCATCTGAACTATTGCTAAATGAATGAATTTTTAATTATAATTATTATTACTATGTAGATTAAGAATATTGCAAATGCGTTCGTGGACAGTCATCACGTTTGTCTACTCACGTCCAAATATATTACTTCTTAATCAATAACTCTAATACAAAACACTTATATGAATTCAATTTAGATGAAAAAAATATCTTGTACTTTTTGGTCCCACATCTTTAAAAGCAATGAAATTTTTATGATTAGTCCCTATCCAGGTTACCTTCTGTATTCCCGTATCACGTCGACGTCCACCGCTGATCGTTTTTTAAGGCAGTGTAGCAACACAAGTATGCGACCACTGAAATATTTCCGAACCAATTTGACTTAAGGTTTAAAGCCTCGCCCTCTGGCATACCGAGTGCCCATGAGCGGTATCACTGAACAGCCAGAGGAGCCTGCTGGGGAAGCAGGTTCCCCCGTGTTCGAAAAAAACTTTATTAAACTTTTTTTAATAATTATTTATTACGGTAGCTAGAATTCGATTCGTTAATGCATTTTGAAGATGTAATGTATGTACAACTGAATGTGCTAAACAGAGATTTGTATCCCGTTAGGACCGGTTCGCAGAACTCCTGTTTGCATTCCGGTGTCCTTGTCTTGAACTTGCTTCTAAACGCTTTCTCCAAGGGTCTCATAGTCGAGACTAACTGCTTAGTATGACTCCCGTATGTTTTCATCGTCATTAGCTTAGATATTTATCAATATCCGCTAGTCTTACAAAAAATCAAAATATATAACTAACTGCAACCATAGGCCCCTCTCTGATATCATCATCCAATATTATATATTTTTTATTAATCGATTTAACTGAATTTATTTAAATGCAGCAAGGAAAATTATGATAGTCAATTGTTTAAAATATGTTAGATTAAAATATTCTCACTATATTAAGTATCTTCAAATAAGTTACACAGTTAAAAAGTACACCAATTATTATATTTTTTATGTAAATGCTAGTGATTAACCATATAACCGATAATACATTTATTTATTAGCAAAACTATGTACACTGTCCTTACAGTACTAAACCAATACTATATTATAGATAAAAAAATAATATATAATACATTAGATTAATAATAATGAGTGAACTCAGTCTGCGAACATATACAGATGTCGATTATGTAGAAGACAGCATTACGCGGGACGTCTTTGTTAACGGGGATCTGTGCATGAGACTGGTTCTGGCCCTTGGTTGTAAACAACCTTGGCCTTTGCCGTTACACATATCACCAGAATCAAACCGAGTTCTTAAAGATCACTGGGGTTCCTTACCACCTTTAAGTACTTGTACTAAGGTGTACCACACCATTGTTCATACTACTATAGTGATTTTATTAGAGTATAAAAAAACGGCCACAAATATTGTTTTAAAACTTAAATGAACATAAGCCATAATGAAATTCAAATATGGAAAGCGCCTATCATTCAATATCACGGCTAACACACCCCACGGGCGATGTTCTCGTAACGAGAACAGAGCACGTCAAGTAACGGTCGGTCAGCGGTCATATTAATTTTATTATGAAGCGATTGTTCTTAACAATTGTTATTTCTCATGCGTAATTGTTAACTGGAGAAATTAGTTAGTCAAGCTTTAACTATAATAATGCCAATGAAATCCCGTAAACCACATTACATTTGTTATTGATAGGTAGGCAACACATTTGCGACACGTAGTAATTTATTGAGTCCTGCAAAGTTAAAGTACGACGATTTATTGGCAGTTTGGAGTAGGTGGCAGAAAGAAGAACTAAATTTAAATGATAGGCAAGTAATGCAATGTCGTCGATTCAAATCATTTGCCTAGCTGTTTGATCAACTGGCTGTTGCTAATGCTAAAAGGCTAGGACGTTAATTGAAAGGCTGATTAAGCTGGTTGGCTGCGACATCGATATCATAGTTTTCCTTCGCAGTGTATACTAGAGTATATAGACGATAAGAGATGCCTTTTGAATCAGTTACATTCATAGCCAAACGTTTTCTCCGAAATATATTTGGAAAAGGTTTGCTAAGATATTCCCACGTGCTCAAAGCAAAAACTACAATGTAACCTAAGTACGGCGGTCACAATCAAACGTAAAAGTCAACGAACTCAATGCTCATATTTCAAACAAAAACGTTTGATACAATTTCGATTATTTTTTATACTTTTGCTTTGGCTTTGTGCAGCCACAGATAAGATATTCGGTGATCATGAAAAAGTTCATGTGATTAACAGCTGTACGCAGTCGTTTATTTAGATTTTAATAAATTCCCCATTTAGAAGCTAATATGGTCGTGTTAATCAAACTGGCGTTGTTCAATAAATCAGTATTTAAAATTTAATTGACGATTGAGTATTTTTAAAGCATCTTAATCTCAACTCTTTCAGTTTCCTCACGGTTCGAGAGAATGATATATGCGAACATAGACATAGAAAGACCCGTCACAGCCGGGGAATGAACCTACGACCTCATGGCTGAGAGTGGCACTGTGATACCAGATTTGCTCTTTCAATTACCAGGTTATTTTAAATTTCTGCTACTCTACCGAAGAGAAATTGTCGATTTCGGTTACAGACAGTATATTTTTAATTCTCAACATTCGCGCTACACAAATGAAAGTCCCAACTTGAAAAGCAATCCATCAGTATTAAACTATGCTTATGTTCTGCTACAAGGTCATTAAAGTAAGATAATTAATCATAATACATGTGGCAAAAAAGATTAGAAGCTTCGGTATTACTTTCGATATTCGTTGAGTCAGCCATATTGAATATCCGTTGACGTCATTTTTGCGCGATTTTAATTAGGTTTTTGAGAACGAGCTACGTCTAAAAACCTTCGTTTAACGAAAGCCTCTTTTATAAGACTTCGACAAATCGATTGTTAGTAGAACTGCAAAAGTTAAAAACTAAATCTGTTAATGCACAGTATATTCTATCAAACAAAAATTAATAGATATTAGAGATCGATGAAAGAATGATAGAAGATCAAACAAATGCCAATACACAAATAACAAGAATATCAACAAAAAGTGGAAAGAGCGTATCGATTCTGAAAAGGTCATGCAGTCACGAGCTCTCTGGTATTTAGTGTCCATGGGCGGCGGTATCGCTCGCGTAATGTTAAGTACATTACGTGAGCGGCCATATAGGCCATATCATGACAAGAATGTACATTACAATTATATGCATAAAAAAAACATTAAAAATAGCAAGTTTACAACTTTATAGCGAAAAAGGAAAATTAATAAGATAAATATCTTATATAATATAGATAAATAGGTTACGTTACAGCTCGGGTCTGTAGTGAACTGTATTTTTTTAAGTCTTCTTCAAAATTCTGCTCGACTAGAATCAGACATTGAATAACTTTTTCCGTTTTTGTCAGTATTTTACAGTAAATGAGTCGAGTGCGACATGTAATATGAATACTGTTAATCAAGTTTATATTATTTTGTATTAATCAGACATATGTTAGTACAATTCTTTAATAGCTTGGACGGTGGTATAGACAAACGTGCCGACAAATTTGGAAGACGTCAATAAAGTCTAATTGAAAAATTGTGTTCGAATCGCTTTGGCAAGAAACGTTTTTATGTTATTTTTACTTGAAAGTGACCTCGCAATAACGAGATGTTATTGGGGTCCGAAACAAAGTCATTGTTGTCTGACCTTCGTACGGTGGGAATACCAGCGGGTGTATCAGTTAAGCGGACGAGTATTTTTACAATGCGTATAGTAACAAAAATATAGTGTTGTTTGTAATATTTAATGGTGCTGGGGGCGAATGATAAGAATACGGACTGCTAAGCTCACCCAATCCTGACCAAACTCCTAGGGAACCGTCTACCATATGACGACAGCGAATTATATCATATTTCGGGAATACAATGCGCAGAGAATAAAATGTAAATGATTAAGGAAAGGTAAATGATCACATGACTGTTTACCAAACCAGATGGATTCATTGAGTCAAAGACTCATTTTCCTCAAAACTGAACTGTGATAGTAGAGAAACCCGTGGATTGGGTGTGCTGAAAAGATTGTCCGCTCCAGGCCCGTTCAATGTTTGCTAGCTGACCATGACGCTCAGACCTGAGCCACCGCCTGGAGAGATAAATATTAAAAACTAAAATTAAACAACAATGTCTTGGTCATATAATTGTGCAGTACGCTTTGCAAGACTGCCGCAGAGTTTAGTACTCTTATGGAATCGTAGCCTTAGCAGGCATTCGACAGGCAGGAAATTGATCAAATTGTATTGTTTAAAACACCTACAGGAAACACGTCAAAATTGGCCAATTGGTTTTATGGTTTATATATATGGAAAGTCCATGTTCGCCTACACTAAGCAAATAACCATAAAATCTCTACCTTAAATTATTGTTTGATTCAAATGGTCATTTGGCTTGTGATAAATGTCACATTTTAAATCCTCTAATCAAAGCTGACGTTCATAGTAAGGGTTCTATCCGCTACCGCTGCGACCACACTAAATTTGGTTCCCACGTATTTATTTGCGATGTCCTAAGACCTTGTCTGAATTTCGTTTGTGAGGGTTCGTGTGCGAGAACTCGATTAATTTGCTATTTAAATACATATACATATATAGATATTTATATCTATCTAGGGAGCCTACAATTTTTAATAAGCAACGCCGTCAAAGGGCAAGGGCAGCAGCAAAGGGCCTTTAGTGTCCTTAAGCAAATAGTTTAATCCCATTAGATAAAGGCTAAAATCCCGTTAAATCGAATTTTATTAGAACCTTTCCTTATTTGAATAAAAAAAAATTCGTTCTAGCAATGTTAAAAGATATAATACCTCGTGATCCCCCCCTACCCGTTTGTCCCTGATACAAAAATAATATTCAACTAATTTGACAGCTGAATCGTTAAATTTATTTAAATCACATTGAAATATTTTTAAACTCGTTAGGCGCCTCTTCAAGGTCTTGGAAGGTTATGCGGTACCTGGTGGTTGTATTTTAAAATAGTTTGACTTATAGGTATGTGTAAGTGTGTAACTTTCAATTTTTGCTGAGGCGATATTAGGGAATATTTAAATTGCATACCAAAACGTATGTATATCGTTTGAAACAGAGTACGAGCACTGAAAGCAACTGAATTCGAGTTGCGTTAACATTTCCAATATTAGGCGACGGTATAGATAGTGCAATCCATGAAGACGCGCCCCACTATTCCTCCTATGAGTGTTATGACTGAGTGTTATCGATACACACGCACACTACAATAAACCGCTGACGGTCCGCAACTGACGCTCGGAGCAAACTCCGCGCGCCCCGCGATCCCCTCAACCAAAAAGTGGTGGGGCGCGTCTTCATGCATTGCACTATCTTTGTTAACATCTACAGCCTCTTAGTGGCTTTAAATGACATTCTTTTATAATATAGGTTTTATAAAATGTACTTATAACATCGGCTACAGTAGATACGTACTTTAACCGTAAAAAGGCGCTACAACCTTTTTAGGCATGAGCCTCAGATCTCTATATCTGTTTCAAGATTAGCAATATAATAAGCAAGTAGGTAACCAGCCACCTGTGCCTGACGCATGTCGACGTTATGGGTCTAAGGCAAGCCGCTTTCCTCACGATGTTTTTTTTCACCGTTCGAGCGAATGTTAAATGCGCACTTAGAAACTCTAGTGGTGCACGGGGATTAAACCTACGACATATGAATAGACTTGTTTTAATAAATCATGATAATTAAAAATGTAGATATAAAAACTTCAATACGTTAAAAAGATATTAAAAGATTAGTACGTTTGACCTTGTCGATTTCTGTTTCGTTATTTTGAAACCTAAGTATAATGACCTAAGCTCAGGTAGGAATCATTCCCCGACTGGTTTTCGTAATGATCTTTGGAATTCGCGTCTTAATAACAAAATACTTCTTTATAAAAAAAACTGAAGCAGTTATTACGTGTTTTATTTTCTACACCAAACAGGTCATGCATAAGGCTTATAGGTTTAATATTATTTTCTCCTCTATTTTGGACTAATCATAAATATATAATAACAGTACCAGTTTGTATATCTCCATTTTTATAGTTCAGATTTCAATGAAACGATTCTTTTTATCGTCATTAGGTAAAGTTTCCAACACATAAATATCAAGTTTTTATAATTTTCTGAACTTACTTAGTAATAATATTAATTAAAAATGAATAAATAGCAAATTCAAAGAATGTTAAAAAGTTTGCTCTTTGCCTTTAATGCTGGCATGTATTCGATATATTATGATACTTATTCGTTGAGCGACGAAAACAGCAGCTTCGGAATCACTGGTACTATCTTCCAGACGTCAACTTAGGTCTGTAATTAACTGTGTACTCCTTACTCCAGAGCGAAGAAAATCTAATTTGGAGTTATAATATTATTAGACTCCAATGTTATGTATTTTGATTTAAATTATATCAAGCGTTTTAAACTGGTTTATGTTATAATATGTATGTTAATTATTAAAAATTCGTTAAACTTGTTTTAAGCTTTATTTAAATCATAATTATGTAATGATTTACTCATATCGATAAAACCTCGATTAGTGATTTGATTCATCCACTTAACCCATAAATTAGTCAAATGTGGCCGAATATATAATAGACAATTTACATACGTTTGTAAATAGCCTAATAGTTTGTAAATAAAAATTGGAAAGTTAATTAATGAAACCTATATACCACTTTATTTTATCGCATAATAAAGTATAATATTAGCTGTACCTTGCAATATCTTTCGTAAATAAATCTAATTAAATATAGTTGTCGCGTTAACGGAGAAACATTAATGCAAGTGCCCAAAGCTTTAATAAAACCTTTAAAATAAAAAAAAAGTGTATATTTAAGAGTGCAATAAATTACAGGCAAATGTATGAAGGAGATCGAACTCGATACATTCCATAAACGTTGCCATATTAAAAGTGTGTCAAGGGGTGGCAACATTCCTTTTAAGACTGTTAAGTGAGTGAATAGTGCCCCCATGAGTTCGTAATGTCGACCCAGGCGTACTACAAGGAGCGACTCGGCTTCGACCCCCAAGAGGCGGAGGTGAACGGGGGCTACTTCGATGGACCACAGACGAAGCGACACCGCGGGGACAAGGAGAGTCACGATCAGGTTTACGAGGAGAACCTGACGAAATTCAAAGGTACAACTTGTTGGGGTTTCTTTATTCAACAGGCAGGTTCGTGGTGCTGGTATAGAGAATGCGAGTGGCTTGTGTTGATTTAACACTGTCTGTCGTCTGTTTTTAATTAAACAATAGTTAATAATTCTTAAGTTTTCATAGTCTTAATCGTAATATACTTAATTTAGTTTCTCTTGTAGGAAAATACTAAAAGTATCTTTTTGACATTTTAAGCATTAACTGCTGAGGGTCTGATTGTTACAGCACAGATCATCAAAAAAGATGAAAGCTCCGTTTTGCAATAAGCGTTTATTGAGTAAGCTGATCTATTTTTAAATAAGTTAGAAAAAAAGTTCTATAGATTTTTTACTTTTAAGTTATATAGTTATTCATTCTTGTTCTTGTGTACAGATTATTTTCTTTTCGATTTGCGAGGTTGCACAAGTTGTTGTGAATACAAAAATTGACATCCAAATATGGTTGGTTATTGCCAAGTAACTTCAATATAACCTACTTTCAAGAGGTATTTATCATACTTTTTTAAATTTACAAGAGTCATAATGTAGTTGCCCGCGGTCTGTTTTATGTTTCATTTTTTGCTATTCATTAAAATTATGATTAACATTTTGATTAAGAAGTGTATATGTCATTTCTGTTTATTCTCCGTGTGAATATATTTTAAAGTGTTAACCCATAATTGTGATCAATAAGCGAAATAAATATGTTTGTTATTTTGGACTGAATAATAACCGAAGATTATTTAATTAAGAATCCTGCAAACCAAATTATGACAGAGACAGATACCTCAAAAAATATACATATAATATATTTATTAAGTATAATTTAAGCTACTAAATATATAATTGTTCAAACGAGATTACTAAAACGTGTTTGTGTGTTTAATGTTGTGATTTTTTTTAACTTAATTCAGTGAAATAGCTAAGAAATATAACACCAGCATGATGTCTATAAAAACCAGTTTTTACCTTCCACAATTCGTAGGAAGAGATTTTGAGTCGAGGCTTAGTACGAAATGTCAAAAATGTGTTGGATTTTGACAGGAGTTTTGACTTAGGTTGGGTTAGGTGGACTCATTTTCCGCAACTAGACTCAAATTTGGTCCGTTTTGCGTCAAGCCCTGTCTAATTTAGCCAGCCTAGCTCCTTCCAGAAGCGCAGAAGTCTCCTGGGCAATTCACAGGCTTCACGGAGCGACCAGGAGTTTTGACTTAATTTGTTTACATTTAATCGAACGATAAAAGAAGAATTTACTAGAATTCAAAGTATAAATAAAGCATACAGTACAGTTTTTAGTAGATTTATGAACCATTTTGCATATTAAACGCATTTAATATTTATCAGATATGTAAATTATAGCCAGCTCACGTGTGATAACTTTACTGATAACAGATAACGTAAGTATTGATAATTTCTTTTAATGCTGATATTAGATTTCTGTATCCGATTCGTGATAATATGTCAATCTGATCCGTCTCCTTTTGGGTCTAAGGCAAGCCGGTTTCCTCACGATGTTTTCCTTCCCTTCCTCCTTTCAAGCGATTGTTAAATGCGCACATAGAAAGAAAGTCCTGTTGTGCACAGCCGGGAATCGAACCTACGACCTCAGAGTTGAGAGTCGCACGCTGAAGTAGTCAACAAGTGGCCAACACTTGTCTCGATTGAGGCACCACAAAAATACAATATTTTTTTACCAATATATTATTTATTTATATCCCTATATCTTAAAATGTATTTTTAAACGACGGCGATTAATCTTAAGACAGTAGAGATATTTATCAAAGCCAACCGCTCTGAAGTTATGCATAAAATGCGGTTCGGATCAAAACAAAGGACGTTCGTTAGTGTGTTTGCTAAATGGACATATAAACACTGTTTTAAGTATAATACAGTTGCATGCATATTTGGAACATATATAAAATTCGATAACATAAATAAGGAGGCAACGGGCGGCTAACCCTAGTAAGGAAAAAGTAATACTAAAAAAGTGAAACAGTGGATAACCAAATTTAAAACGAAATGCAACAATGTTGACTTAACTAATGGTAAAACCAAAAATCTTTTTTAAAAGAAATACTTGAAGAATCATGAATAAAAATTATACATATTAATGATTACAAAAGTAAATTATAATTACAAATGTCACCATAAATAATATATATCTACAGTGGACTCACGGTAATTTGAATCTCTCGATAATTGTGCTGACTTGGTGTACTTCAAGAAAAAAGCGTATCAATATTTGAAAAGTCGGCAACGCACTTGTGTGCGTATAGTGGGTATCACTTAATTTAATGTGAGCCTTCTGCCCGTTTGCCTTCTGTTATATAAAAATACGTAATAAAAATATAGAAAAAAGAAATCACGAATTTTGATCAACCTCTTATTTACTTGAGAATGATCTCTGGTCCATTGAGTGGCAAATTATCGGGAGTCGACTGTATTACCCTTAAACAGAACAATATAATGCTGCTGTCTTTGAGAGCAATCGTATGAGACAGCTAATGATGAACTAATACAAAGTCATGTGAGTAATGACATCGGTTGAAGCGGTCATATTTCACATCATCCCATTCAATTGGCGAAGTTGATTGTTCAAATGAATTGATTCGTTTTGAATGAATGTACCGGCTTAATGCCATTATTGAGTTTCGTGATTATTAGATGAATTTAAATATTTGCAAACCTTTTTTGCGTGTGGGCTTGGAATATTACATATTTAATAGTAGCTGAACTGGGGAAATCCATACTGCCTCACGCCTAACTAACCGTTTTAGATCTGGCCCTCAGATTTCTGTATATGTTTCATTATCATTTGTCGATCTAATAGGCAAGCCGGTTTTCTCACGATCATTTCCTTAATTGTTTAAGCGAATGTTAAATATGCATAAGAAAGAAACTGCATTGGCGCCCTACCGGGGATCGAACCTACGACCTCAGGGATTAAAAGCATGCTGAAGCCACTAGGTCAACAATGCTGTAATGTAACAGATTGTCTTAACTTAATTTATGATTTTATAAAAGGAATAATACAATGAATATACAACTTTATTAACATATTAATGTTTAATGTCTGACATAACATTTGAAGTGAAACTTTTTTATCGACGTATGGGAGACGTTTTTCGGTTATGCGCCATTTTGTTTAGTTGTTTTTTTATCGAAGTTTAGTATAGTGACGTAAATAATATAATGTAATATATGATAATAATAACAATAATATATTAGTTTTGAAGTTTGGTTTGAAATAAGAATAACAATATAAGAATTTGAAAGTGATAAAATAAAAAGACTTGTTCAAATTTAAGTGAATTTACAAGAAAAGTGAGAGTGATTATACATTTCGTTTTATAAATTCAACACGTATGAGCATGATTTTAATATTTATTTGAGGTTAACCTCACTTTTTGATTGTAAGTATCAGTGAATGTATATAAATCTGTTAAAATTAGCAAGTATTAATAAATATGATTGAAATAATTGTTTTTCTTAAGGCTTAAGCCTTATCTACCCCATTTTCGTGAAGTTGCAAATAGTAGAAAAATGATATGTCGTAAAGAAGTTTCACTTCTTACCTGTGTACTCTGGTACACACACATATTTAAAAAAATCTAAAATACGCCATTAACTAAATATAGTTCCATATCGAAGCGATGAACATTTTGTACTGGATTTTTTTTTATTTTCGTAAATTTTCTAATGCTTTCATATGTCTTTTGTTATTCGGGACGGAGGATATGTTTTTGCATATATATATACATACAAAAACCGTGAACATCGGTCCAGTCGTTCTCGAGTTCAAAGCTACAAACGCGACTCGTTTCATATATTAAGTTGCTGCTTCACTAGTTTTGTGGTCAGCTGTTGCGGCAGGTCAGGTATTTCGGAAGTTGGTACAAGAACTGTAAAACGGTGAATAATTTTTCATGTGAATGAAGCGAAATGGCTAAGCTAATTTTGATTAAAGTGTGACCTCATTGTTCATAGTGGTTGCTTTTAAATAATTGAAAAAATAAACAAAAAGGGTAAAACAACTTACAACATGGATAGAGCTGTAGAAGTACAGTACAGTAGAAGAGTACAGCTTAAGTATGGCCAAAATTCAACTCAAAAGATTAAACAATTAAATAATTTCTATATAATTACCTAAAAAGCTTTTGTTATCGATTAATCATGTCTAATTCTTAGAGAGTTCATAAAATCAATTGCGTGTGGTTAAAGACAAATGTCTTGAAGCTTTCAAGGTATTGAAATACAGTTTGAATCAGTTACGACTGATACGGTCTTATGGGAATTTCAACAATTCTAAACAAGTGCTTTGAAACCAAAGTTTCGTCTGAGTTATGCGAAATGAGACGCTATCAGACTTCCACGAAGGCAGACGTCACTCCATGCAATGGTCTAACCATATAAAGGACATTTGCATACTTTTAGATAAGATCCGACGTGAGTTGTGTTGGTGAGGCGCCTTTAGTAACTATAACTAAATATGTTACTATAAAGCGCTTAGGGTCCTTCAAGAAAAGAACGTACCAATTCTTAAAAGGCCGGCAACGCACTTGCGAGGCTTCTGGCAACGTCCACGGCCGGATGGTATTCCTTAACATCAGATGAGCCTCCTGTTCGTTTGCCTTCTATATTATATTAGAATGCCCATGCGCAGCTTGTTTTATATTGTATTCCTCACCGACTCGACCATCTTCGGGATATTAGAGGTTAATCTAAAACAGCTGGATAAGTCAAGATTCTTAAGAGTATGTTTATATATTTCATGAATTTAATTACACTAAAAGTAAACAGTAGGTATATATACTTACAATTATATATTAATCGGAACAATGTAAGAATATAACCATTACTACATAATTACAAGTTCATTGTATATATATATTCGAAGAATTAGAAAGGTTTTCTTTATTAAATTAATTTAATAAACATATATTAATCTTGAAGATCAAGATATACAAAAAATGATAGATGATGTAGTCATGTAAAATAATATTCTAAGTAAAAATACAAGTTTAAACTAATCGTAAATTAGGGAATTATTACGTGAAATAAGTATATTAATTTTAAATTTTCTTGTTATTTATTTATTTATTAGATTGCTATTTCACAATAATTTGAAATACAATGCAGATAATAAAATGTAATGCAATAGACGGCTATAAACGATTTTATCGTCGACCACAGTTTCAATCTTACGCGATAGGGTTGCCAACGTGGAAAATATCAATATAATTTGTCTTGTTTAAATCGTTAAAGTAATAATAATAATAACACAAAAATTTTCACTTGGCTTAGGCATCAACTTTTTATCGGGATTAATTAATTCAATCCTGATCTAAAGTAAAATGAAAATGGCAATAAAATAGTTTTATATTTATACATGTATATTAATTACACTTACCAATTTATTTGTGGAATTGACGTATTCCTTAGCTTGCCAGTCCATACAATGCAATACTGTCCAACAACAGTATTGTGGCCGTCTCAAAGAGTCTGAAATATAGTTTTTAATCTAAAAATCCCGGAATAGGAAACATGATGCTTGTTAATAAGTTTTCGGGTAGGTTAAGGACTGAATGGTTTTTATGAATAAATAAAATCTGACACTTACAATTCTCGTGTCACGTGTTTGTAAATAAACTCCTCCAATTTGGCTCTACCGATTTTTATGAAATTTTATGTGCATATTGGTTAGGTCTGCGAATCGGTCAATAGTTTTCATCCTCCCTAATTTCAAGGGTTAATTTTATTTTTATTTATTAGACATAATTTTTTTTTGTATGATACAGTATACATAGGTAGGTATAACCTTTAATTTTTATCGCTCTACGATCAATCCCTATTTTTTTTATTACAGTAGATAGTTATTTTTCTAGAACAGAAATTAATGTTTCCTAGAATGATATACATGGTAAAACAACGTTTGGCGGATCAGCTTGTACCTATAATATAATCAGTTTATTTCTTATTTTAAATAAAGTTTGAGGAAATTTACGTATTAAATATATAATATATTTGAATTATTTGCCAACCCTATATAGCTATATGTCCTGTGCTTAAGTGCTGAACTATATATAAGATTGCCTGAGAACTAAATTTAAGGTTGCCAGGTTAAATGTTTTAGAATAAACACTAAATATATTATGTTAAGAAATCATCTGTACTCTATCCAGACTTAAAAGGAAGATGTCTCATGTATATAGGCGATAATATTTTAGTCAAAAAATCTCCCTCAAAGGCCGGCAACGCATCCCAAAATTACACCCTATAAAAATCGAATAAGTTTTTGATATATTTGACTTATTGTCTAGTTATAAAGACACAAGACAGCAAAAAATATAAAATTATAATAAATTTAAAGATATTGCCGGTCTTATAAGCTATTTCTGAAATCTGCGGCAAACTTGAGGTAGGTAGGTTTTTTTTCTAAATGCGTTAGACATACACTAACGGTAGGGGAAAAAACATCGCGAGGAGTCCAGGTGTCTAACAGACTAAGAAAGGAAATATAGACATTTTCGAGGCTTTCATTCATTGGTTGACAATGAAAAAAAATTGGGTACATGGTCAAGAAACAGATTTGTATGTTGACCATTACAGTAAATTATAGTATAAGTATAATTATACATATTTTTAACCAAAATGCATGTTACCCTTGAGTGAGTCAGCAGTTACATAATATCAGTTTTACTGAAGTAATGAAGGTCTTGTGAATAATGAATGAAAAGTACCTTTATGAGTAATATGACGATTATCATTTTGAACGTTCTGCCTGAGGCTTTTAACTGCTATAAGCGGTTCTCATTTGTTTCCAGGTGAAATGCAATTGTTTTCTACTGTCAGACTTAAAAGGAAAAAAAGACACATATATAAAAAATATTTAAATATGTGTCACTACGCAAACGGGCAGAAGTCTCATCTGATGTTAAATGGCTCGAAATTGCGAATAAAGTTATTTTGAGTTTGAGTTTGCCCCAAACTCAAAATAACTTTATTCATATAGCAAGTACACTTTCTAACGTCAACAGAAAAGATGTTAAGTTTGTTCTAAATTTACATTTACTGCCAGTTTGCAAATCAAGGGTAGAATCACGCGTAGAGCGGGCAAGACAAGTCCTTTTAAAAATTGCTACGCTCTTTACTTGGAGGACCCTAAGTTGAATTGGTTCGTAAATATTTCGGTGGGCAGCTGGTTCCACATAGTGGTGGTAAGCGGCAAGATATGCCATAGAAACGCGCCTAGTTAAATCTTAATGTGATGATTTTTAGGCCACGATTCTGTAGCTGATGTTAGGTTTGTGTTCACAGCTGCCACAGAAGTGTTAAAAACTTAATTCGACTTAGGGTCCTTTGAAGAAAAGAGCATACCGATTCTTAAACGACGCACTTGTGAGTGTCCATGGGCGGACGTTAGAACTGCCCTCTGATATATATAAAATAAATCTTGGTTAATATAAGGTTAGAAACGAATTTAATTTCTCGCAAATACATGACTACAGCTAGTAGAGTATTTTAATGATCTGTCTGAGAGCTTAATTAAGATGTAGTTAATGCTTAACTGTCTCTGCCTTGATTAAATATTCCTGTGGGAGAAATTTATATTAAACGTGTTTATAGAGTTTGTTAAAGTTATTTAAGTAGTTTTTTATCTACCTTCATTTCGTATTATAAAATGATGAAATAATTTGAAAATAATCGTCAACGTTTTTCTATAATATAGTATTGTCTTTGGTTTTGAGTACATATTATATAAAAGTTTATTTTTTCTAGTTTGGATTCTGATAACTAAGCTTAATTAATAATAAATTATTCTAAGAAACAAATCTATTTTCACTTCTAATTTAAGCTCAATCTGCAAAAGGGCGACCTCTTTCCCTAGGGGTCCTTGACGAGCTGGTCAATCCGTTATTCGAATGAAATTATGTAATTTTAGTTCTAGATAAATTGTATTCATTAATAGAAAACATACTTTTGCGTCTAATATCGGACTAACAGATGTGTAATTACTTTCCGTTCATTATCCATTTAAGCCGGTACTAGATATAATCTTCGATTTTAATCACGCAAAAACATCTCGCGTCAACATATGGCGAGTTCAACGACCAATCTAGACCTGATGATAGACAAAGTATTTATATCGGAGGTCGTTGCCAAACTATTCTCGTAACGGAAGTAAATCTAGACTTGAAGCATTTTTTTGTAGATTACGTATGTAAGTACGCGTATGTATTTTACCCACTGAACCCCGACCCAGTTTTTTAAAGTCCGATGTAGACAAGACTGTCACAAAATAATTATGTTAATTAAAGGAAAATAACAAAAAAATTATGTCAAAGAAACAATAGGCATATTTTAAGTGTGTAATTATTGTGTGTTGTGTTTGTTACTGACCCTGTCTCAGCATTATGCTGTGGAGCAAGTTCCACAGCGCTGGTTATTCTGCCAAAAAAAAGGGCCACAACAGTTAGTTTTCACCTCAGATTCAAAAGAAAAGAAAAATAACGTTATATTAATAATAGAAGAAAAAAATTGTTGACTAATAAATAATCAGTTAATTTACTGATTATTCTCTAAACTCTCTGTTCTTGTGCTTTTTAACTTTATTTACAAATTTAAATGATTTTGTCCTTTTCATCTTCTTTACTGTACCTACGTATATACTTTGTATTTTATTTCGGCCATTAAATGCGCAGAGGCGTTGAGAACTTGGAGAAACTTATCGTGGTTGGTAACACATAAGGCCACAGAATCATGTGGCCGCATACCAATCAGATCGACCGATAAATTGAAAGATTAATTGTCCTCAAAACCCTGAAACTGATGGAATCGTGGAAAAAGATTGTCAGCTCCAGGCGCTTCCTTGCTGAAATGAGCTGCCAATTTAAAAGAGACAGAGACTCCTTTTCAATATTCTCACTTGGCCCGCGGTGTTAACAATTACATTAACATTATTTTATTTTATTTCAGATGAGCGAGATGCGATCCAGAAGAAAACGTTCACGAAATGGGTCAACAAACACTTGAAAAAGGTAAAATCTTAACTTAACCCCTCCTAAAATATCTTTTTAAATTTAATTTAAATGTTGAATGTAAGTACACCAGAATTTTGAAAAATATTTCTGTACGTTATTCGCTACGAATTTTATAATAATGTATCTAGGATTGGTAATTTTACTCTGCTCATGGTTTTGTAGAATAATTATATGTGTTAAGATCGTAACGTGCTGCGTAATTGTATATAATTATAAGTCTTTATTTATCCATATATTATTTACCTATATAAATATATATACAATTTTATTAACCTAAGGTGCGGTACCTGTCAATGTAACCAATGTTAAATGTCGTTTCTACATTTCAATAATTAGTTCAATTGTTAATCTGTAGAAATTACAAAAAAAAACACTTTTTTGGTCAGCCATTAATATCCTTTTTTTGTCAGAACTAAAGAATCTGTAATAGATTAAATAGGCTGCTTAATATCTAAAAATAGGTTGAAAGACTGGCTTCTGAACACGCCTTACGCAGCCTTGGATATGCTCCTGAGACCTAATATGTACATTTCATTCAGTCACTCACATGCACCCACAAACTTATTCATATACATGCACAAACACACTCATGCACTCGAGCGTGTTGGAATATTTTTTTATGAATTTTACTATTAAGTTTGTTATGGAAGAGCTAGGAATCCTGACACAGGTTTTCATGAATTGTTTGTCAAATAAATAAATCAAGAACAAACAAAAATTGTTTATAATACTTGAAATCAAAATTAATTTCAACACAAGCATTGTTCGGTTTACACATAATTCATAATGATTTATACGATTGCTCAACGCACCCGGTTAAGATGATTCAGCGAACATTTGGCGATGTGAAAGTGTATTTATTGCGTCTGAGCAGTTGCTTAACACCCTTTTGTATAAGGGAAGATGGCATTCTTAGTACTGGGGATTCACATTTTGTGATTTCGTTCGTGCAAAAAGTTCCTTTCGTGGAAAATTAAATGAAAATTTTATAAAATTAAGGAATATTTGTACCAAAACCACAATATTTTTTACAGTTCGAGGTCTGTTTATAACAATTTAGGACGAATGATAATAATAAGAAATTCTATTATCAGATTACGAGACATTTGACGGAAGATGGTCCAGACATACTGTCATACTGTATTGCCTATTAGGAATACAGCAGTATGGATTTTGACCTTGGGCTACAAACGAGTGGATTCCTGATCTGGAAATTAGGTCTACTTGAAATTGCCCAGATTACAATGAAATGAAGATTACTTTGTGCTGTCGCCACTTGAAAGAAAAATCCAGGGTAACAGCGTGTTGGTAGAAAGAAAAAATCATGGCTTCCCAATTCTAGGGGCGGGTATTGCGACTGCGGAAATGTTGCTGCATATGTCGCAGGACACATTTCAAGAGACTGACAGCTAACCTCCAGTGAAGGAGAGGCACTAAACGAAGAATTGTAAAACATATTTGAAGAATTGTAAATGTATTGGTACCGGTACAATAGTACGTTTTGTACTAATTGTGAAGGAAGTAGAAGAAACATGTGGACAACTGGGTTTAGATTTTGTGAATGGCCTTATGCTGAATAAGCTACTATAAAAGCTGACAGCATCAATGTCACTTTCGATAGAAAATATATTTGTATTCATTCGTTAAATCATACCATGGACGTGTGTCAATACGTCAAACTGACCGCGCATGATTCGGTTTGACATGGACTGAATAATGATTATCCCTGATTATTCTTCGGAATACGATGTCGTGGTCACGCTCATACGCATTGGCATACGGTATTAGAACTCAAGTAGTCTTGGTGGTAGAATTGTGCTGTTGGTTTACCGTGAGTTATTAAACCAAAAAAGCTGTGGAGCTACAACGATTTTCGGTCTAGGCCTCAGGTTTCTGTTTTATTTGTCAATATAATATGCAAGTAGATGAGCATAGAAAGTCCTTTGATACACAGATAGTGATTGCACCTTACTTTTCCCTCGCAATATATTTATGAAAATATTATGTATGTAAAATACTGATAAGTTTACTAGAGTAGAACATACGCACATAACTCGGAACAAACGCAGGCTGCAATTTCCCCATGTTTAGATGTAAACATAGTCTACATGTAAACTTAGTCATTCTTTTTCGGGAAATGGATACTCTTCTTTAATAAAATCCCAGAGACTCTTTTATCTCAGCCTTAAGAAATGTATTAAAGAAAATCTATGTAATAAGACTAACATTTTCTCTCGGCCTACACCCTCCTGTGTTCTTTGCCGATGACTAGGGATGTCTGTCTAAGTGATACCTGTATCTTATGTTCCATAATAAACATATTTTATTTTATTTTAAGGCTGAAGCTACTAGGCCAACACTGCTCCTTTGCGTAAAGTAGATTTATAAACACCCAACGCTTTTCGTCTCATTGCGATTGGTCAACGGCATATCTAGACCAATCATAGACTTGCCACGCTTGACCAGTTCCGTTACACCAATCACAATCCTAATTATATCCTATCAAAAATCAAATGAGACAATTCCCTCCCAATAAAAGCAGTTAGTCTAACATAAAATGTTATTAATAAGATGTGCTCATTTATTTTGCATTCCGAACGATGCCCGTTTATTTATCAATGCCGTTATTAATCAACAAACAACCACCCATTTATCTGACTCAGACGCACAGTGGCGTCTTTGTGAAAGTATCATTTTTAAGTGACCCGATTGATACATCTGTTTCATTGTATTCAGATGAAAGTAAAATGCATGGTGTTTAAAAGGCTACGCAAAATTTAAAACGTTATTAAAAATCATTTACTAATTTAGTTAACACAATATGTACACTTTTGAAGGTTAAAAAAGTAATTAGATATCAAATGCTTCCAATTTTAGATTTACTGCCAGTTCTTAAATCAAGGGCGTAGAACGGAAGACAAGAACTGGCAATAAACTCTCGCCACTTTAAACGCCAAGTTTGTTGTTTTACACTATGTTTGTAAGGAGCTGCAACTATGACAACATGTTCCACGTGACATTTTGAGTAATTAATATTTAATCACAAGAATGTAAGTATTACCGAACTATGGTTTATACTTGAAAGGCCGTCTTCGCACTTGCGAGCCTCCTAGCAATGAGAATTCTTATCGTTCAGATATTAGGAAGTTGAGAAATCTGCTTTAGAATTGGGAGTTATAACCAAGTTATTAAACAAACAAACAAAAATATCTTTATTAAAATAGGTAAAGAAGTGTACTTATTGCCTTCAAAAAAAAATTATTTTGGTTGAATGTCTTGTAATAATAATAAAGCCACTTAAATTACATAATATAAAATTAAATGTGTGTTAGTGTTGTTATTATACACATAGTCGGTTTTTTAAATATTTTTTAAAGAAAAGGGGGGCAACGAGGTACTTGAGTTCTGGTTATTTCTATTAATGTTCAGCAGTATAAAAAACAGACCCTTTTGGGTCTGTTTTTTTTTGCTTCTACCATACTTTTCTCTCCCCCAAAAGATCTAGTAACTAAATGGATTTTTTATCCCTAATTAACTGAATAACCAAAATTATTAATGTTTTCCTATACAACTGGCTCAGTGCGTTTGCTATATCAACTGTAAAAGACGTCTTAGTATAGAAATAGTTTTCACGTCGTAACTGATATTGCATCCGGCATTCATTCACACCCTATTGAAATCAAAATAGCTCAGTCGTTGAACTATGAACTGCAATATTGCAAATGTTTATACAACTCAACAAAGGATGTTATGGCAGCCTGCGCGTGAGTCACTGGTAAGGCATCGAGATGTTTGCCTCCCAGGTTAGTCATGCGAAATTCTAAAACCGAATCAGTAACTCATATTTGAAAATTATGTTAAATCATGACGGCATCGTCGAAAAGACATTGGCTTATCTAATAAATATATTTAAAAAATATGTTTTTATTTATTATAACAATGCATTTAAGTAAAAATACCTGCACCTCTTTAAATTAAAATCTTGAATTAAATTCACATATAACTCAAATTAATCACCCGTTGTAAGAATTTTCTTGAACTAACTATTCAACTACTAACTATTAACTAGTGGTCTTAGTGCATTTGTTAAGAAAATAAAATATGTAATACTCTAGTGACATCAGAGTGAAATTATTTAAGCAACATTATTGTGTAATTAATATGATATTTAAGTCAATTTACATTTACCGCCAGTTCTCAAGTCAAGGAGCCTATAAACAAAAATCTAGTAAATACTACAACAATTCATATTAATTCATATTACTCCTTTAACTTGATTGACTAAGTGACGTAACGTATTGTTTAATAATTT
Organism: Pieris mannii; assembly: GCA_028984075.1. Taxonomy (NCBI): domain Eukaryota; kingdom Metazoa; phylum Arthropoda; class Insecta; order Lepidoptera; family Pieridae; genus Pieris; species Pieris mannii. The sequence continues at coordinate 9,363,037 of CM054795.1, read as the reverse complement.
TATTTAAATAATACATTTTGTGAGATTTATTCTATAGTATTTCTAAGATATACAACCTATAATAAGTAGCTATGTTCAGTAAGGCAGCAGTAATTATAAAATTGTAAGTTTCGCTGACATTACATTTACTTAATTTCACAGTATCCAGTGACATACATTCGTATGAACAGGTTTTACATTGAATAGCCATTGAAATTAGCAAAAGTAGGCAGTAACCATGACATAGGTTGTATACTTTATGTACCTTTACGAAATAGATCTTTGAATGCCTAGAACATATACAATATGTTGGAGGAAATAATAATGGCAAGAGTTTTAACAAAATTATGTTATTTGTTTTGTGACTTTTGAAAATATAAACAGGATATATGTATAATTCCATAACAATTATATTACAAAGAATTTACGCATACATTTATTAATATTTGTAACATTTGGTGAACGCAATGCAATCATATACTATATTGTCAAAAAATGCAAATTTTTCTTGGGTTCAAATGATAAAACGCTAATAGAAGATTTATGTTGGCGCTTGGTAGACATTTGTACCTGAATGTTGGCTGGTGCTTTCCTAGCTTGACGAATCAGTATGGAAATACAGTAAGGAAATGCCAGCATTACACACTGCATTATTGTACACTGCCACAGCGACCAAACTTCTTAAATCTGCTTATTTATCAATATTATACCAATTTTAAATCATTGTAACTATGTGGGTTACGAATATTGTAAACTGTTTATTTGTGTGTTAGAAATAATAAAAAAACCTTAATAACTGCAGAAATATGGTTGTGACAAAAACTTTTTAACTTAAATTGGCGTCAAGGTGTATAAACGAAAAACGAGTATAAGCTAAAATTTAACACGATTTTGTTTTATTGAAATTCCTTGAACATCAATCAAGTGTGGAAGCGCCGCTGATAATGCATTAATCATATTTAATGAATCACACATTCCTTGGATCCTGATGCGCCGTTATGCTATCATGTCTTTATTGATATATTGAGTTCAATCAATTTTCTTGTCGATTAAGTTTTATTTATAGTATGAAGTCCCGTAAACAATATGGGTCTTGTGTTCTTACACTTACACTAACGCGATACTTCGTCGTAAGTATCACGTTTACACACCCGTCTTGACCACTTCCCTGCCCACTACGGCTGAATGTAAATGCGGCATTTTATGCCAGGATTCGTAGTTTTGTCTATAAGGGGTTCTTATTTATTAAAAATAAACCAGTCTGATTTCTGCAAATTAACGAGACTCTTATATCACAGAGTAAAAACAATTTGTTATGGACCATGGAGTACCATTCGAAGAGGCTAATAAAGCTGTTTTTATGTTAAATATACCAATGGCCAAAAAAAACCTTTTAGTTCTGGGCGTCTGATTGTATGTGATCTGCCGGCCATACCGTCGACTTCTTGTGTCTAATGCCGCCGGTCTCACGATGTTTTCCCTCATCATACGATCGAGTTTTAAATGCGCACATGGACAGAAAGTACATTGATGCGCCAGAATGCGCAAAAGCCACTACATCATTACTGGTTCTAAATATAGCCTTAATTAAGTAAAAATGTCGCGAAAGATATGGGTTTTACTGTTTGATATATACTATTTTTTAAACTTTAATGTTCTCTTCATATCTATCGACGATTGATTAACGTGTATTTTACCTATCAAATTCTTTATACAATTGTCTCTATGTATATATTGAAAGGATAAATAACCCAGAAGCAAAAACCATATGTTGCGCTGTGTTGAATAGGATCAATGTTTATAGAAAATCTCAACGTTAGATCCAGGATTATATTTTAATTGTACAAAGCCATGAGCAATTTATAGTAAGTAGTTTTAAGTTATAAGTTACATATATATATATGCTTAATGTGTTATTGTATTTTTTTCAACGCTTACCTGGATTAGCACTGGAGGTATTTAAAGGTACTGTATGTAGTAAATAATTGTGTAGACAGAAGATTATTTTTAATTTATTTAAGTGCATTTGCCAAGGTCTTTTACGACCACTAATACAAAATTTTACATAAAACAATTATAGATAGAAGACAGTTACTTACATAACTATAGGTTATATAATGTTATTTAGTGGTACAGTTATTTAAAAAAAATAGAAATAAAATGAAAAATCTTATTGTCTTGAGAGATTGAATTTTTCAATTATATGCATTTAAGAATCCTGTAAGTTGTTCGGTAATTTACAAAGTAGTCTTTCATGTTTTTATTTTGTTTAAAAGTTCTGTCCATTTCATGATAGCGTTAATAATACTCATGCGTCTAGGATAGGATCATGAACTCTGTTTTATAAACATGAAGTACCTAATAATGAAGTAATCGTGCTAATAGACTTTACTTAGGAGGCATGCACTTCCACTTGATTAGAGGTGATAAAATCGTTCTTATTCCACAATATGATCCACATCATGGTAGAATGGTTTTTTATTCATTGCACAGTACACTAGCTGCATGTTAATCATATTTTTATGTTAATAAAATGTTCAAAATTTAGCTTTAATTACGTTATTTATATCTTAGTTTTGTATCAAGCATGGATGCTAAATTTTGTAAAAGCCTACTTTTAAAATAAATAAATCAGTGGCACCACAACCTTTTTAGGTATTGGCGTCAGATTTATCTGTTTCATGTCGATGTAATAGGCATGTGATCAGCCTGCTTGACACACGCCGTCGACTTTTTCCTTTACGGTTTGAAGCGAATGTTAAATGCGCACCTAGAAAGTTGTTTCTAGGTTCAGCCTCAGGGATGGGCGACTCCTGCCGTGGCTATTAGCCAAACACTACCCACATTTATGAAACTATTAATTTGATAACTATTTAATTGAAACATAAACGTTTCGAATGGGTTATTATTGCGTGTCACGTCTCGTTATGTTATTCATGCTTGATACGAAAAATATAAATTCAGGTGTTTGAACTTTTCACGCTGCTCGGACAGACGTACACACGTCTACATGTCTGCGAGATTGTCAACAACCAACCCTGTTGTCCACCTCAACAAGTAAGTCGGCATGCGCCTTGTTAGAAGCTTCGCACTCAGGATGAATATTCGTTATCTGTTATTGCGATAGATACATCACTCGATTTAGTTTGCTTGATTTAGTCTTTATTATTGTACAGGTTCTTATGTTCAATCCTATTTAACATTAAATAATTTTTAATCAATGTTTTGTACTTTTTGTTTCTCCCTTTAAATACTGAAAAATACTACTAAATTTCAGCAGTATCAAGCCGACGTCCGTCGTTCCACAACTAAGCTTTTTTAAGACAGTTTTGGCCGCTATGTGGAAATAGCTGCCTATTAAAGTATTTCCCAATCAATTCGACGTAGGGTCCTTGAAAAGAGCGTATCAATACTTAAAACAACACAACGCACTTGCGAGCCCTCTGGCAATGTGAGTGTCCATGGGCGGCGGTATCACTTAACATCAGGTGCTGCCCGTTTGGCCTCTGTCACGTAAAAAAGCTGTTGCATATATATTGCCGGTGACTCTTATGTATGTGATGCTCTTTTGTAAGTGAAATATAAGACACAAAAGACGGAAGAAAGATCAATTAAATATATATTTGTATTACAAGTCTCATTGAGAATTATTGTGTCTAACTTATAATTTAGATATATAAAGTACTCTAATCGATTATGTATTCGTAAATTTCTATATAATTTATGCTGTAGGTGTTTAATTTGCAAAATTTGTTCATGTAGAAATGAATATGTGCGAATATTTCTCCAGTGTACCTAATCTGGCCCAAATACGACCCTAAATGTATACGTATTATTAAACGGATAGATGAGATGTAGCTTTGTACTAAATAGATAGTAAATAAGTTAAGAGTACTTGTTTCTGCTGGCCTAAAGGCTCATATCTCCAAATTTAAATTTAAAATAATTTAAATTTGGAGATATGAGCAGATTTCATTAATATTCTTGCACATTAATGATTTTTTTAACTTCATTACTAAATGTAAAGCATGCAGCTAGGTTGAGTTGTTATTTAGTTATTTATGCAGTTTTGTATAATATACTTAACTTTCTATCAGTCCAGAAAAAAGGGATTCTTATCAGTTGTTAGACTTATTTGGTAGAACCCACTTAAATTAGTAAATAAATTTTATTTTTCTGGTCTGATTCGTGTGCACTTAATCGCACGTAGTTTTAATGTTGTCTGATGTAAATCACATTAAAATTAACTACTTTTACGGACTTAAACGAACTAATTACTTAATCGAAATCCAAGTTTTAAATGATTGCAGTAGCTGTCATGGTCGGCTTTAAATATAAAAATGTGTTTTACTCCGTTTGAGCGAGTTAATTTAATGGTTTAGAAATTGTTTAGAAGTTATAATTTAACTAATATAATGACATAGAAATAGTTCTTGCTTGAATGTAGATTGTTATTTTATGTATTAAATTTAAAAAATGAGGACACACTTTATTAAATGTAGGTATACTGATAAGATCCTATCATTTTCAGGTGAACAGACACGTGAACGATCTCTTCGAAGACCTACGGGATGGACTCAACCTTATCTCCCTGCTGGAGGTGCTTTCTGGCGAACACCTGGTAAATATTACTATCATTATGATTGGGTTTTTATGTTAAGCTCTTTTTTACCACAGTCATAAGACGTAAAATTTGATTCCCAGTGACTTTAATTGTTTTGGTTTTGAAGATATGTGAGGAACAATTTACTCAGCAATTTTCCTGCTATTGACATCTTTAGCTAATAATTTTATTTATTTATTACACTTCATTACCATATACATAAAATCGTACTTATAAAAAAAAACAAAAAAAAGCAGATGAGATAAGTTACTAGGCGATTTCTTGCAGCCAACCCTAATATGGAACAATAAAAAAATAAACACCTACAGAGGATAAAGTACAAGAAGTGCATAATTAATGAACAAAAATAAACTCAAAATAACATGTAACTATAACTAAAATTAAATAAAATAAAATCTACAGAAAAATAATAATATAAGTAAAAACAAAAATTAAAAGCTTATCCAAAGGTTAATTAAGTCACTATTAATATAAATAAGTAGTATCGAATTACGAGACAAAGGAAAAATAATCAAAAAGAATATTTTTAAATTAATTTAAAGACAGCTCGTTTGGTATCAATTGGTAAATAATTATATGTAGATAGATACTTTATGTATTTTTTACATTAATTTAAGTATGGTTAAGGAATACGGTAGGGAAGTTTAGTGTATATTAGTTTGACTACAGCTGCAAGGGTAAGGGTTCGGCACCTGCCCTCATTACTTACTCTGGTTGATTTATTTCAACAGCTGTTCCGTTTGCTATATATAATTAAATGCAAATTCATTAATAATATATGCTAATTAGTAATATATGGTTATGATTTACGTGTTATAATTGTAGTTCGTTTTAAAAATCGATATTTTATATGATCGATATTTTATATGATATAAAAATTTTGTGGCGTTGAATTTATTTGTTTTTTTTTTTTAACAAAAGTTTTGCGTTTATCATATTTGTTTAGAAATTATATTATATAATTTATTATTATTAATAAATTATGTGCAAGATCATGGTACAAACATGTTCTGGTGGCACAATCTTACATGAAAGGTAGACTTATTATTATCAAATAAATCAAATTAAATCAAAAATCATTTATTCATGTAGGTAACATACTGTACGTTTATGAACGTCAAAAAAGAAATGTATTAATTTTACATTTACTGCCAGTTCTCAAATCAAGGGCGTAGGACGGAAGAGAAGAACTGGCATTAAACTCTCCGCCACTCTTTAATCGCCAAGTTTTTTTCTTTTACACGACGTTTGTAAGGAGCTACTACTCTAACTGCAACAATAAAGAATAATAAAATAAATTAAATACAATTCTTAAAAGAGTGGCGGTAAATGTCAAATTAGAAGCATTTCATATACATCTGTTTTTGACGTTCAAAAGTAAATTGTATTACCTATATTAATAAATTATTTTGAATTTTATACATAATATTTGATCACTATACACGCAATACAAGCCCTTGCGGTTTTTAAATTAGGTTTATATATCTATTCTAACATATTTCAATTTAATAGTAATAGTTTAAGCACACTGGCTATTTTCTAAGCTTCAAAAGAACCTGCATGTCATGTTCGGAAGCCATCGTTACGTCGGGTGTGTCGTGATTTATGATAACATGAATTTGCGAAGGGCTTGACTATTTTAAAGTATTGCTTGGGTGTGGTTCTGCGCTGCCAATTTCAACATATGTACTTTAATTTTTCCGTTAGTATCAATCAATAATTTGCTAAAGGTAGATTTTCCCTAATGAGTATTTTTGTGTTTGTATTTGTCGATTATTACGTATAACTTGATTCCTTCTTTTAAGTCATCTGAATTGATTTGGGTACAATTTATATTCCTCTTAGTAATGGTGTATATATCTCATATTTAAATATTAATATCAGCCAATATACTTAGATGTATTAAAATTTAAGCACAGTTATATTTCAATTCTTCTGTCAGTGTATTTTTGGTAGAGGCTTCCTCCAAACCCCCCCATTCCTCTCTGTACCGCGCCACTCTCTGCCATGCCGCCTGCTGTTTCTTTAATATGTTCTATCCACCTTCTAAGTGATCACCTTGTTATGAATTTGTTTTTACCTTGAGCCAGTCTTGTTACCAGTTTAGTACTTTTTTGCACCACGTTTCTCCTCCAGTTTATTTATTTATAAACTACTACTATATATCTTTCTCTTTAAATATTTAGTTTAAATTTCATATTAACAGATCCACATACAATTATTGCCATTCATTTGTTGTTCCTTTTTTTTCACGTGCCCCTTTCACTATCTAAATATGATGCTTTGTTTTGTTCTTTCCTTTATGTGATTGTATATTTTGTATAGTTGCAATTATTTGTTTTTTTCCTCACATAGGTAGTGAAAGAGATCGGTGGAAAGCTATAAGGTCGCCAGTTGCTCTCCTCTTTATTTTAATATTATATTCATATTTGTATTTCTTGTAACGAATTATAAATGTATAAAATTATTAAAAAAAACGATTTTTAATTAAGTTTTAAACGTCACAGACTAATATAACACTATGCTTACTGAGGCAAGATTCAGTGTCCAGACTTATCTGAAATAAGTTGGACAATGACGTTCGGGAGTCAATCTAATTTAAGTTTTACATATTTACAAATCGTGATAAAACTCTCCTTTCAGCCGCGGGAGAGAGGTCGGATGCGTTTCCACATGCTGCAGAACGTTCAAATGGCCCTGGATTTCCTCCGATACAAGAAGATTAAGCTGGTCAACATCCGAGCTGAGGACATCGTCGATGGCAACCCGAAACTTACCCTCGGCTTAATATGGACCATCATTCTGCATTTCCAGGTTAGTGAATTGTTCTTCAAGCCTAGCCACGAATGCTGGAATATCTGTTTCTTTATGACGTGGCATTGAAAATTATCATTTAGTTTTTTTAATGCGGTATTATTAGTGATGATTTTGTTGAAAATCAAATACATTTAGCACTTTGTTTTTTTTTAGTTAGTATGTTAGGCCAAGTTGAAAATGACTTCTAAAAACGTAGCTTTTTATATATATTTAAAAAAATATATAAAAAGCTACATATATATATATAAACAACGTAACGTATGCAAAATCTTCTGTCGTTGCACCGAATCTTTGCCGATATAACATTGAAACCTTATTTGGAAAATGTTTACTTTAGTTATTTGTTGTAACGTTAAATTAGCTATTTAAGGATATTCCTCTACGAATGTTTTCCTCAACGTATTTGCCCGTTTATATTACCTTGTACTACATTTTGCTTGCGTTTTATTTTGCTAGATTTTGCGACATCTACTTGACCTCAAATATTTAAATTGAGCCAAGTACCGACGCGCCTTAAATAATTCAACCGTTTATTGAGATATTTTATATGGTATTTATATTTTGTATACACATTTGCAAATAAAAATAAACTAAAGTAGAAGTCAGCATTTTTGAATAATTGTCGAGGTAATTATGAAATATGGCGGACAAAATCGAACTGTAATTGTACATAATTCTTTAGGTATAATTGCCGTGCGTGGTTCAATTTGAATAAAACTACACAAATCGTGATATTAAATTTAGAATTGTGGAAGGTTCTTCCGATATTATAACGAGCTTTTGATGATTATATGAAACGATATTTATATAAAGATATTGTTAAGTACATAATAATTGTATTTAAAAACTTACTGGAATAAATAAATTTAGCTTTAAAAGTGATATAATATAATATATAACAAATAGTATATATGGTATATATATTTATAGCTAGCGAGTATAAAAAAAAGTTCAGTACGCTACATAGAATAATTTTCCTTGTTTATAAAAATTCATTAATTACATTAAGGCCGTGGTATTTTTGCCTACAGTGCGTGAATTACCCTTATTTTAGGTACATAAGTAGTCGTATAAATTTATGAAAATTATAATGATATTGCTATCGGCCAGTTTTATTTATTTGTTTGTGGGAGAAATCTGCGTTTACTGCACTAGACGTTATGTGACAGAATTGTCATCTAAAGTTCTAACATGTAACTCCTAAACGAATACATCAACCAGTAGCGTGTATTTTCTTCGACAAAACGCTGCACATCCTCGTGACGTTACGTAAATAAATTACCCTCATGCGCCTAAAGAAGTTTTACTTCAAAAAATCATGAACTTAATTCGTGTACCGGTTCACCTCGTCAGGACATTTACGCAATAGAAATGGAAAGTATAAAGTAGATTGAACTCACGTAATGTGACATTTCAAATGACGCCATCGCATTGAAGACGCCTTATTTGGCTCAACAGCTTTAAAGCTCCTAATCATACATTGTGTGACAATCAATTCTGAGAATTAATATTAAAGTTGGCAAAGTAAATATTAAAGGAATGGCTTCTGTATGTACAGTTTACGCAGACTTGGAGACACTCCTGAGACCTAACATGTTGTTATACATTACTGTACATTTACATTATTGACTCGAATATACGCACATACTCATAGGAAAGAATTGAGACAAGAATTTGTTGTAAACAGTGCTTCTGGAATGGGAATAAAGCCATGACTTTACGCGCAACGGACCTAATGAGACTCTTAGAGCGGAAACTGATTCCACAAACCTTCGACCTTTGTAAACAGTTTTAAAAATAAATTGTAATTTTTACTAATATTACTTTTATTATGGAATTAACAATAAAGTTTGTTATGGAAGAGCTGGGAACCCTGAAACAGGTATTTTTTTACTTAAAAGGGTTCCCAAATCTCTGTGTAATGCATTGTTTTAATGAATAGACACATTTTTATTTATTTTATAGCTTTTCTATATATTGGACCAGAAGCTTATTTTGATTTCTCTAAAAGGAGGGAAAGCTTTCGCGGTTCAGTCCCGACGCTGTCGGATCGTTAGAAGTTTCTCATAATAATTGTAGCATATAAATTATATATCTGTTATATATTTTGGCTTAATGTTTTGATTCCAGTCAGTCTAAAGATACGTTGTCGTATTGTGATAACAAAGATTATGGTAGCGATAATCTTATCAAGGATAGAGATATATAAGTAAACATATATGTTATTTGATATTTTTAAACTTGTATATAGTTACATATATATATATATATTTTAAATTCGTTCCAACTCGGAACTTCAAGACATAATTGAACATGATTTAGATAAATTCTTAATGGGTTACCAAAAAGGCTTTAATACAAATAATACATTTTGTCATTTATTATTAATCTTAAGTGAGATTTGGCATATTGGAGGGCACGCCTATTCGGGGTGGCTATTTTACGGCCCCTTAAATGAACCCATATGTAACTGTCCAGAGAATATGAAATGAGCATAGCGTTTTACAACATTTTGACTTTAATTATGATTTAAGTTAATACAAAATTGTACAAACAGATATTAAGACTAGGGCCGTTTGAAAAGATCTAATATTAATTTTTTAACCAGTTGCGGAGGCTCAAAGGCTACAGAGATTTCCGAGATGACGTTAAGCGGAGGTCTTGGGTTCGAAATCAGATGGGCTCGGTAATTATGGGGGTGTGTGTGTCCGAAGCTGGGTTAATGTTTGCTTGATATTTACGCAAATGTTTCATAATGATGAATCTACTCTGATATTTTCTTACATGGGCTTTATGACTCTTACGACAAACATATATATAATATATTTTGCGAAGTATCGGACTGTAAAATCGACAACCGGTGGAAGCCTATACTGAGAGACCTCTAATTGTTTGTAAAAAAAGCATAGGCCTCCCTCAATGGCTGGGTTTAGGAGCCCGTTCCGTAGGATCGTTTGTCCAATATATGTTATAAAGAACGATAATTAAAATATGTACCTCAAAGTAGATACTATGTAAGCTTTAGGTTAAATGATCAAACAATGTCACTATAGAGTATATTTTGATATAATATTTTATTATGAAAATAAATATGACAAAACAGGATAGTCGAACTGAGAGATTTATCAAAGTTGAGGAGACAGGAAAATTGCATATTTCCACGCGAAACGGATATTTCCTTTAATCCAGGTGGTGATGCCATCGCTGTTATCTATAAATGTTTCTTATTTTAAGTTATATATGAGTTAGATATACCTATGATTCGTATAAACACCACTTCGAATGCGCGAATTAAAAGCGGTTCGAAGAATTGATTTTAACTTGAGCAGTTTTGGCCTAGTGGCTTCAGCGTGCGACTCTCATACCTGAGGTCGTAGGTTCGATCCCCGGCTGTGCACCAATGGACTTCCTTTCGATTCAATCATTCATTCATTTGCTCGAACGGTGAAGGAAAACATCGTGAGGAAACCGACATATCTTAGACCCAAAAAGTCGACGGCGTGTGTCAGACACTGGAGGCCGATCACCTTCTTGTCTATTAGATTTTAAAAAAATGATCATGAAACAGATTCAGAACTCTGAGGCCAAGACCTAAAGAGGTTGTAGCGCCACTGATTTTTTTTTAAATATTTTTATAATTTCGTCTCGTGTCAATTTTTAGATTATAAATTCTTGTATACGACGCACGAACATTTCTTAATTACGCATTAACGTCTCTACAGCTGAATTGATTAACATAAATGTAGTCTACTTTTAAGCGCAAAACTTAATTTATATGAAAAAGTTTCAATTAGTGAGCAACACTGCAGGCTGAACTGGTCAGTTTTAAGTATAATCTCCCGATTGAGATAATCAATCTATCCAGATATAGACAAAACGCATAAAATTATGCTAGCTGGATTTCGCTTCTACATAAGCCTATATTGTGGTATGACCTATACACACACACACCCTCTAACAACTCTCACCATCTCAGCCCACTCTCTAATACAAACACACCCATTCACGTACTCATTAATTCACGTATACTTAAATCGCGTAGACTTTTGTTTGATTAGAGGTAATACTAAAACAATTTAAAAAATAATGTTTTAAACGTGCGCCATATACCATTGTAATGTTATCTAGTTACTAACTACAACACAAAGGCTAGTTTAGGGAGTAATGTTAACTCCCTACACTAACTGAAAACCTCTCGGTACTCTTTTAAAAAAGCATATCGTCAAACAATAGTTATTTTAAAACAAATTTAGAAAAATAATTAGAAGTAGCCTGCCCAGAACTAGTCCCAGGCCCAGGCCTGCCTACCTAAACCTGGGTTTATCAACTAGATAATCACTAACTTTATAGTAAACCTTTTTACACAGCTTATCTTTAATACATTTCTTAAATTTATTAAAAGGCAGAGATAAAAGAGCCTCTGGGATTTTTTTAATGAAGAGTTTTCCTTTTCCCCAAAAAAAGAATTACATAGTCTAAATATACGTATTATAGTACGGGGAAATTGCAGCCTGCGTTTGTTCCGATTTATGTCATGATTTAAGTTATTATTATTATTGAATAAATGTTTTTTCATTGTAAAATAATCAATTTAATTTTACTTAATCGAGCTAACATATAGAGATAATTAAAAATCTTGAAATCTGTTTATTTGTGTGAGTTAAGTGTGTGGGTGGCGCGATTAAGCGAACCATATATAGACATCGAATGTCTACATTACTATGACATATGCAACTATATTGAAATTAAAATAAACAATGTTTAAGTTTTAAAACTCGAGGTTGATGTCAGGTCTTAAATATGATTAAAGGCCATATAGGGAAGAGATATTGGTATCCAAATTTGTGGAGTGATGGAGCACTTGACTTACATCGCCAATGCTTTGTGACTTACATTGATTTTGTTGTATTTCTGAATGCGCGGTATTACCAGCAGTACTTACAGCGTTTAGAAGAACCTTAAATGATCATAGGCATCAAAGGAATATTAATATAAAATATTTAATTATATCTTAGAAATTTTATCCCAGCCGGGTTCGACCATCTCGCAATCTATGGCAAGTCCAATACGATTCCTAACTTTGCGATACTGCATTACAATACGAGTAATGTTGGATTATTCTTCTTATTGGCTTCAGCGCGCGACTCACATCCCTCAAGTCGTAGATTCGATCCTCGGCTGTGCACCAAAGAATTATGTGCGCATTTAACATTCGCTCGAACGGTAAAGTAAAACATCGTGAGGAAACCGGCTTGCCTGTTAAAACATGAAACAGATACAGAACCAGACCTTATAAATCGACATCTTTCAGATCACCACTATAAGAAGAGTCTAGTCTCTTCGCTCTTCTTTCTTCTGTAGCAATTTTTTTCGTTTCTATTTTCCCACAACACAAAATTTTTGTGATTTTGAGCTTTATCGAATCGATGTATCGTTTAGTCATGCTAGCCACAGCTTTAAACAAAGATAAGCGTTAGGTCAAGGGTCTGCAGTCTAGAATCTAGGCGGTCTTGAGTCTGGCGCCATTCGCCTTGTCCTTTCCAAGCCAACATAAAGACAATAGATTTAAATGCAATATGAATAATTCGTAAGCTGTGTTTACACTATATAAGAATAATACTTTTGAATTTGCAACTGCGTCGTAGAATATAATGTGTTTAGGGGCAGATATATCTGCGTACGTTTCAGCGATATTATTAGCCTGTCTTATTAAAATGTCAGGTTAGACAATACCACTGTCACGATGCTTTCTTCATCAAAATCCGGCGTGATATATACGCACTTAAAAATATATTGCAGCAAATATACGAGCACTATGATTAAACTCAAACTCAAAATAACTATTCATATAGGTAACACAAAAATACTTATGTCAACAGAAAATTGATTCTAAAATTACATTTTTTTTTGCAAGGGCGTCTCGCTTGACTACTAGGCTTCTTTTATATGTTGAAGAGGACCATTTAGGATAAAATTTTCACACACGGCAGTGAGGAAAGAAGTGTTAAAGTTTGGAGAAAAATAAACATTAAGAAATAATAGTTACTACTTACGTAACTCAGTCACATATCGCCTATCTTTAGAATTACATAAATTACCAGCATCAATATATATTTAATGTAACTGAAATATGCTTTAAAAATGATATAAAAAAACTCTGGTTTCTTTTATCAATAATGGCTTTGTTATACTTCTTTTAAATTAAATACATATATAATAATCAATTAATCTTGGAATTTATTATAAATACACATGTTTTTTGTATAAATAGGTAAAGGTTGTTAATTTGAATCTGTGTTTATATTTGAATGTGTATTCCATTTTTGGCTTTTGTGTATAATTGTTTAGATACTGTTTAATAAGTAGAATACGAATAAGCAAACAAATAAATAAGTATTACAAATGTCTGTCCTAAATCGCACTTTACACTTTTCAATTTTTCGCTTCAGTGTATACACTCCTAATGCAAAGTGCTTGTTAATTTATTGTGATAGCTACCCGCACTGTTTACAAAACAATTGAATATATTCACTCGTACTTATCTATTAAGCCTTACAGAGCATAGTGTTTCAACTATGTGAATTGTTTAAGTGTATTTACTCTTCTAGACAGGACACTTGCATATAATTCATACATAGCTATAAATCAAGGTGCTTATGACGTTGTTTTGACATATAGAGATTGTTACAGTACTTAAAAAAACAAACTTAACTCAAATTTCTATATCTGTTTCATTTGTCAATTAAATGGACAAGTCGGTGATCAGCCTCCGGCGCCTGACACACGCCGTCGTCTTTTATTCTGGTTTCGTCACGATGTTTTCCTTTACCGTACGAAACATACATATTACAGTACTAAAATCATCTTCTAGATAAAAAAATCTTCATTTATAGATGGATTTTTTTGGACAGACAGATGAATTTGAATTGTTGATGAAAGTGTTCTTAACATTTGATAATAAATAAAATTGAAAAAATATATGAACTCCTTCAACTAATCGTGTAAGGCAGGAGAGTAGACCTAGCAGACGCATGACATAGTTGAAGAATGGCTATGGTTTGGTCAAAGCACCAAGAAATTATTCAGAAGCGAGAGATCCAAAATTAAAGTTGCCATGACAAGATGAATAGAATAAAGTAACACGATTATGAAAAGGGTTTGAAAAGCGGAGAATAATAAAATTAAATTTGTTGATCGTAAACCTGACCACATTATTATACTAGTCCCAACACAATTATAAATACACAATATGTTTATATTATGTCAAGCATGTGTTACATTTATAATTACAGCAATTTCCATACCGCATATTTAATTATGCTCCCGCGCATAACATAATCGTTTACATGATATTAATATGTAGTGAACGAGAAATATAAATGGTTGTATTTTTTTAATCTGCTATGTACGCAGATTTTCATGAAATAAAAGAAATGCGTGCGTCCAAAGCACACTTGTTACAAGTTAAACTTCATTGTAAATTAATCTCCCTTTCTCACTCTCTCAATAGCTCTCTCTCTTTTGACAAAAACGCTGCACATCTTTGTGACGTTCCGTAAAAAATTTACCCTCGCGACTAAAGTTTAAGTTTCACTTCAAAATATGATTGTTTAGGTCCTTATAAAAAATTGTATGTACCGGTGTATGTTGTATGTTTATGTACTTAAGACACATTTAAAGGCAATTTGGCAAAGGTTGTTGGATAGAGAGGTAGGTTTAGTGAGTTCTTGGACAGCCAAGTGACATATAGATATATGTATGAATAAATTTATCCGCCTCTTAATGAACGTAAGTTTTTATATGCACTAAGAGATATTACATCTATTTCCTTAAAGCACTTCGGTATTTCAGTCCAGTTAACATTCACTTTACCTCGATATGTCACAAAAAGTAGTACTGTACGGTGGGCGACAAGGTCGCAGCACAGATGTTCCAGTCGCCTACAGTACACCCACTGTCCAGAGATTTATTTTCTTACGTAACAAGTATGCTCGATAAGAAACTTATAGGTCTCCTTTTGCATGTCTGTTCCTCATGTAATCACGGCAATTATTCCTCTCTCATAAAACCATAAAAACAGCAAGTTGGTTTTAATAGTTCATGAATTATTTAAAGGCACGGGTTAGGTTTTATATTTTTGTTATATTATTGTTTGTTACTTAAATGAAAGGTGCTTTCTTGCGCAATTTTTCGAAATGTTTTGTAAAGGTCTAAATGTATTAAAAGCCCCTGTAAACTATAGATTACTGGGTGTGTATTAAATTGTATCCAGAATGATAGTTTACGTATTATTATCGTATTAGTATTATTTACGTAGAAACTTATATGGTTGTAACGCCCTCTATCATAGCTTTGTAAAAGTATACTGAGAAATGTGTAAGTATTTGTAAGATATATCGTAGGATATATTATTAACTAACAGTTACGATATTGTGTATTTAACTATTTATTTGTACACGCACCTCTGGCAGACTATGATGGTAAGTTGTCAGAGAACTGGGCCGCTTGCTTGCTTACCAGTTTATATTATCAGAGCTAGATGGCGCCAGTATGTGTAAGCTTAGTCGAAGCTTTAAAGCGACGCTCAATAGATGGCGCCAACTATATAAAGGCGAAATATAATTTTGTTGGTTTAATATGAGTTGTTATCCACCCATGATACATCAGATTTAAACATATTCGAAATTATATTCTTTATTATACTATATAATCATCAAAACTAGCGGACTGAAAACTAAAACTGACGGCAAAATAGATAAAACTCCATATTATTAGAACATACAACTTTTAGAGACTTTTTCATATATCTCAGAGGTTTCGCTTTATACTCTTTATTTCTTCTTTGACAACCCACCCACGAGAGGAGTTTAAATATCAGTAATTCATGCTTCAAAAATTATATAATATTGTTCTGATAAGTAAGTTAAACGTAGGCTTGTAAAAGAATGCAGTCAGCCTATAATTAAGTCCCACACAATTCATAAATTATGCATTAATTTTTTTATGTTCTAATTATGTAGTACAATGTCATGTTTGCTTTGTCCATGAGGGGACTACGCACCAGTACTGCTTAGAAAAGACCTATGTTATTGGTGTAATTATAAATTGATACATGTTTTAAAAGCCTCTGCGGAAGTAATATATATATAGTATTAACTATATAATATATATATAAATACATGGCAATTACTGTGAACATATAATTTACAAAAAATACTACACAAAATATAGTAAAAAGTTTATAAATATTTCGACTCATTCAATAGTTTTCTGATCAATTCTTAAAAGGCCTGCGACGCACTCGCTAGCCCTCTGGCATTAAGTGTACATGGCTGGCGGTATCACTTAATTTCAGATGAGGCTCCTGCCCGTTTGCCCCGTGTTCTATAAAACATGGTTTCTTATATTCGCGAAGAAAAGAGAGAAGTAAATTATAAAATTGGAAGTAGCCAATATAACTTAAGTGAGTGTACCAACATAGTATAAAACTGGTGCTTAAGGTCCAATATACGTAAAAGAGATAAACAATTTAGAAAATGGATAAACTAGATAAAGAAACAGCTGGTAGATGGCAAAGAGTGGCACAGTGCAGACAGAAATGGCGGGATTTGAAGAATAATTTTGTCAAAAAGTTGTTTGTCGTTTATAATTATAAAAATAGTATTATTCGAAGGTTAGGTTCATGAAGGCGTATTTTAACGTACAAATAATTGAAGAAACGTTTTTATAAAGTTGACAGATTTACGGTTGATTTAATTTCATGGGATTTTGGATGAGGGTAATGTTACAATGTTATCAATACTCTATATTATTATAAAAGCTACGTTTTAATATAATATGTAGACTCATATGTAGTTCGTTGACCTTTTAACGGCCAATTTCCGTCGACTTCAAGAAAGTTTGTATGTCTAATTATTTCCTAAACAACTGATAAAGTCATGAATAATTAAAGTAGAGAGCCAATAAGTCCACCAATACAACACTATTACCGATGTCCGATTTCTAAAAATAAGATTATCTGTATTTCTTCTGTTGTCTTTGTTAAGAACCGGTAACGAACATAAAGTCATCTAGACTAAAACAATGAAATACAAAAGAAAACATACCTTTATTCACATTTCCTCGTGAATCGTGAATCGAGTCATGGTTTGGTGCTCTTCGACATGCGCAAGAGAGCAAAGCGCCGACAGTAGTGCATCTTCACTCACTGTTATTTCAGTAGTATCCAACACAAATATACAGTATTCTTAACATACATAGTAATAATAATAATTAACAACAAATAGAAAAAAACCTTTAATCCGCTGTATTGTGATTCTTATTTGAGCAAGGAAAGCACCAGCTTTGGGATCATCGGTACTATCAGGCACCAAATAAAATCTTTAAACGCCTGTGCACTTGAACTTACGGCCCCAGAGTCTGTTCTCTTTCCCTTATGCTTTAAGTTCTTAATATCTAGGGGGAAAGAAAATATGATTCTAGAATCCTCTTATCAATGCAAACGTATGTTAAAAACTATTATTTTCCGATGCTATTATCTTGGTTTAGTTCAAAACAAAACAAAATGAAATTTATAAAAATGTTTAACAAACGATTTGTTAAACCAAAAACTTTTTCTAAATATCTACTGTATTTTGATCCGATAATACTGTTATAAACTGGGAACACTTTCGCGAGCAGACACTAGCCGGCGATCAAGCGGGCACCGGCAGTCACCTGCCAGAAACCGAACAGCGCGCGCGCAACGACAATCGATTCGCGACAATCGAACGAGATCGTTAAATCGATTTTAATAATAAATCGGATTCGTGTGGTCTGTGATGTGATTCGATACGCGTTAAGCTTTTGTTTTACTAAGTTTAATGTAGTTTAGGTTGTGTAGGGCTGTGCATTACTCTATCTTTAACATTACTTGTTCGTTAAAATCGTTATTTTCGTAATGTTTTGATAGTAACTATATTTTTGTGTTATAATATTTACTGGCTTCTGAGTGTCCATTTAATCCAGGTTATCCTTTGGAGTTTGTTCAGATATGATTTGAGTCCTTTGTTTCAATATAGTATTTATCGGTCTCAATAGTTTGTGTTGCTAACTTCAATTACATTAGTATGTATTACTGAATTCTAGCAAAAACTATAAATTTTAATATTCTCCATTAAAGTCATAATTCAAGGTTACAACGTGAGCCTTTTATGTATGTATATAAATACGAAATTATGTACATAAACAAACGTAGTACGACAATGTTTTGTTTGGCTTTTATCCTTGCCTGATTAAATTTTTATATAAATGATTTTCTATCTGAAATCAATTCCTGGTGAAAATATTTTTCTCCGATTAATAAACACAGTATGTTGATCAAACTGCCTTAATAATAAATCCCTTAAAGTTTCCTGGGGAAATAAGGAATTAATAAACGGTTTTCGTTTAAGTGCAATATCGTTGCTAAACTTATATGAAAGTTTTTTTTTACGATTCTTTCTTGTTTAATCAAAATTGTCACACGTTCATATTTGGTCAACGAAGGCCCCCGTGGGTGTATATGCGTGTCCCCCGCAAAAAATACTTACGCAACCCACTTGTTTAATTGTCGCCATGATGTATTGTATAAATAATTTAATAGATCGTAATTTTTGCAGCCCACGTCGGTTTTGTAACTAATTGTGCAATTTTTATTGGTTTTTGATTTAGCTCTGATGGAAACGGAAATTCGACAAACTATAAACAATTTGTTGAATGATATCGTAGGCTGTGTTAGACAAGCCCTAAATCATTTTTATTCTCAACATTATAGTGTTGTTGTCGTCTAATATTTCGTTGAATTTCCGTTTCCGTCAGCCCAGCACTAAGTCAATAACCTATCAAACTTGCACCATATGTTGGTTACAAATCTGACATGAGCTGTAGAAATTATGGTGCCTCAAATTATTCCACAGTGATAGTTTGTGAATTGTAAAATCTTACAAAATTGTATCGGAAACAATAAATGTATTGTTGTATGCGAATAAGGTCGTGGCGGGTGTGCACGCGCAATTAGCATCCTTTGCACCGTGACATTTGTACGTGCAACAAGTTACGTCTGTGCATTGAAATTTTAATTTAGAAGATTTTTTCATTGTATTCATATATCTCATGTAATCCCTTTACCAAACGCCCATGGACACTCGCAATGCCAGAGGGCTCGCGAGTTTGCCATTTAAGAATTGCTGCGCTCTTTGACAGACGCTTAGTTTTTAAAAACTTCAATGTTTTGACTTTATTTAATTTACGAGTTTTAATAAAATAATAATATAAAAAAACGATAGCTGTTATTTCCAAAACGTAATTATAAACTTTAAAAAAAATATTTGATATGGATCGTAAAAATACTTTTGACAGTAGGTAAAATACAAAGTAACATTTAGGAACCATCATATTATGTTTGTTTTGTCAGGTTTTTTTGTCCACATTTGGACATCATCCATCCGATCCCACTCGTGTCTGTGTTGGACCTGGCGCGGTCGATTAATATAAATAATATGTTAAAATAATAAGAGCTTTTAATATGTCGCTTATCACAAAAACGGAATACATATTTAAAAGTGACGCTCTTTATAAAGACAATTATCAATTTAAAAATTTAGCAAAGCTCCTACATGACCTGCGCTTAATAAATTCTTGAAGACGTTAAAGTTAATCCAAACGAAAATCCATTGAAACGTCTTGGATCTAGCAGTTACGAGGTTTCGCATTACCAAACGTAATTAATTTATAGTTTATCCTTCCTTACCGATTACCATCATCCCTAATAAGGCTTCTAAGGAGTGATATCGCACGATGAACTTTGATTGGATTAAACAATATCCTTTATGATAGATGTATGTTTATATGTTTGACACTCTTATTAATCTGAAGTATTATTTTAAATAATAGTTTAATAAAATACTACAAGTAATTTTTCCTTAAGCCAAAAATGCAATTCTATAATTATGTACATCGGTAAGTTATGGATTGAAAACAGAAGACGAAATTGTCAAATCTAGGGAATGATTTCCACGATATGTCAAAACATATTTGTTTCCATACCAAATAGTTTACGTATGAAGTATATCAATAACAAGTTAATTACATCACCTCATCGTAATTCAAGTTGTGCTTAATTTTACATAACTTACGTCAGTCTAGGTCAAGGTACACTTGTTTTAACGTATGTGTCACTGGTTAAATTCATCAAGTATTTTGCGCCTGCGAAGCCACCAGTTTTCGAAGTGGAGAAATATCGATTTTTAATGATTATTCGAAAACTTGGTGCGTCCCAACTGTGAATTACCCTAGGTAACATAATACACCGCACATAGGCGCCGATATTTATTCATACTTAGGATGTAGCCAACGCGTTTCCTTGACGCAGTCACTCCGGAAGGGCCGAACCATATTCGTACATCTTCCCAAATACGGCTCGGTGACTATAATCCGTTCAAGCCTTGAGTACATACGCAGACGTTCACTTTCTTTACCAGTTTAGCTTTTTCTTGATAATATGATACTTAATGAATCGGGTTCCAGTTCTAACGAGCTTTGAGAAATAAAATCAATTTCTTTAAAATCACTTATCTTGTCCATTGAGAACACCAGTTTTGTCACACAGTTGTGTTGTAGTGGAACGCGTATCGAATCAATAATGAGTTAATGCCATTATAGAGTGGAGTATGTGCCGGCCTATGAAGGCCTGACGAATCGAGAATGTCCATGTATAGATTTGTGAAAGAGGGCAGCAGTAAGCGCCTCTTCGTTCAGGGAACCCTCGAAGGGGACGAGAAACCGTTAAAGTCCAGCTTAAAGAAACCACAATCAGAAGTTGGTTCACCTATAACGACGAGTTTGAACTTGCCATCAGTTCCGAGAAGTCTCCGAGAGAGTTTGACGAGACACGAGACCGTGTATGATGGGAATTACCCAGGCGTGGAACGTTACCGTTCAGGGTCATACAATGGAAGGATCGTCCACGAGGGAAACCAGACGCACTTCGAATATGACGGTGAAAGCGCGCTCGCGGTGCCCACTTCAGCTGGTGGAAGGGGTATATCGGAAATGCAGGCGATTCACACGAACAAACGTTTGTCGACCGAGGTCCTAGGCTCCTCGCTGGAGTCTACGAAGATCTCGAAGAAGGATGACAGTGGGCAGAGGAGGATTACGACGAGGATTGTTAGGAAGGTGACGACGCTCACGAGGGGAGAAGAAAAATCATCGATTGAGGACTTACGAGGCAGGGAAGTGCGACGGTCTTCGGAGCAGTATAGACATTACGAAGTGGAATCTACGCCACCCAGACGAACCAAGGTATTTCATGCTATGTGGTTGTACGGTTAGGAAATAAGGAATCCGTGCTAAAATGTTGTTTTCACGCAACTTACCCGCTAATTAGTTTGAGTGATGAAAGAGTTAATAAGTCTCTATTGGTGCATCTTTAATGGTGAACAAATGAAGAAGAGTATGAATACACACACAAATTAACACACAAATTAATAATAATAAAAAAATGATAACAAAAAATATGGAAAAAAAGGTATATTTTAAGTGTATATAGTGTGTGTGTGTTGTGGTTGTAACTGGCCCTGGCTTAGCCTTATGCTGTGGAGCAGACGTTATTCTGACAAGACCACAACAGGCAAGTAGCTGAATAATTCTAAAACATTCCTTGAATGTAGTCATAAAAAATACACGTAATGTATCATTGAACTTGCAATACTAATTACGTTTTTTTACTAAAGGAAACTGTATCGTATTTTAACATATCCTTCAAACAAACGAGTTAACCAACGCCGGAAATCCTTAGTTTTTGAACATAACTTTGATTTATGTTCTAGCCTTAATCCGCAGACGAAATTATGACGTTGTTATTGCAGTGTTTTTGTTCTCATATTGTCTTGTTTTAATTGCGTTTTAGATTATGTTTTGATTTTATAAAGGTTAGCTATGATAAACAGAAAATTTATCTTTACTATGATTATCGGTTAGTGATAACTTAGATTTCTCTTCTCTCTCTGTTTCTCTTGTGTATCTTGATTGATGAGAAGCGTCAGACTCTCATCCTTGAGGTTCTTCGATCAGCGGCTGTGCACCGCATATCTGAGGCCTAGACCTAAAAGTGTTTTTATACCTGGATACATTTAGACGTAAGATTGATATATCTAACAACCACTGTCTAAAAAGGTTCGTGTTTTAAGTTTATTTAAATCAATCAATTATAATTATAATTCTGCATTTATATTGAAGGCCAAAGCTTGTAGGATGCTTTGAGATATTGATTTATATAAAAGCATGAAGGACTGCCTCTTCAGATATTTATGGATTAAGTGGATGAGTAACACATCTTTTGAACATCAATCGTTATTATATTTGTGTTCTCTTCACAGATGAAACATTAACAAAGTTTCTTAGGGCTTAAGGTCTGGTTACAGAAACTTTATTTGTTGACTTCGGGTAAGTCAACAGCGTTTTAAAAGCACAATCCGTTTGATTTGATTGGGAATTATTATTCACTATGAATCGAACCCAGGAGCTGCACAGAATAGTGCATTAACTTAAGCATTTATTGACAAGTTTTTTATATAAGGGGGCAAAACGGAGGCTCACCTGATATTAGGTAATACCTTCTCCCATAGACACTTACATTGCAAGAAGGCTCACAAGTGCGTTGCTGGCCTTTTAAGAATTGGTACGATCTTAGAAGCAACCTGAATTGGTTCGATGTTATTAATAAAGTTTATTACCACAAGTCGCTGTTAGAGGCGAAATTAAATACAACAAAATTCATTATCACTAACTTTAACTTTTTTTCAAAGGCCGGCTACACACTTGCGTTTTCTCGCAATGCCAGTGTCCATAGGCGGTGGTATCGCAAAACATCAGATGAGCCTCCGTTTGCCCCGTTATATAAAAAAACTTCTGTCAATAAATGTCTAAGTTAATGCAGTATCCTGTGCAGCTTCTTCTACCCGTTTGCTTCCTATAACATAAAAAAACTTTAACATCTATTTTTTTATTGAATTAATTCAAGGAAGTATCTCGAGATCAAAGTGTTGAATTTGTAAATGCAAAACGCGTTGCACTCCTGATTGATATCTGTCAGGTGACAGGTGGTCAGCCACTTCGTATTCCTATTCATGAGCAAAAGCGACGCGCGCTTTGATGATTCTATTTTACGTATTTGTAATAGTAAATTAGTGTTGGTGCACGTTAGTATTACGTGCTAAACAATGGTAAATCTATACTAGAACAGAGTGTCTTCTCCTTAATAGAGACTGTAAGGGGAGCTTTATTATGTTAAGTATCCTTATAGTAAGTTATTTACACTATTTCTCAGTTAACAATGTATCAAAAAATTATCACGGATTCAGCCTTCGATACCTGCATATTTGTGTCTGAACTTGGAAACGTGGACGTACTTTTAACGGAAGCACTGTCCTGTGTAATGTTCACAAATTGTATGGAAAAGTCATACCTTCGACCTGATACCTGATATGATACATGCCCTCACAAACAATAGTAAAATTCATACTAAGAGATTTTAAATTTGACGCACTGTTACCTAATATTGTTTAATATTTATATATGATTATAGATAGTCTTTTAATAATTCTTAAAAGTTTAAGATATTCTTTATTAATATTTAAGCTGTAGTCAACTAATATCTAGAAATGCCAAGCCACTTACAAAGCCAAAGCAATATTTTTATGTAAATGATGAGCGTCTTTGACCGAATGACGTCATTCATTTTATAGTTGACGACTTAGTTGCCTCATTTAATTTTTATTACAAACTGATATCACCGTCGTCGAAGTGTTCAAATCTTCTGTATAGAAATTTTCCTTTTAAGTCTCGTTCGTATGGAAATATCAGCTATAGATAAATATTAAAATTATAATAAATAGACAAGCAGGTGATTCAGCAGGAAGCACTGCTTCAGTAGTACTTTTGCACCATTTGACAGTGATTTATTTAAAATAAATAACATTAAAAAAATATGGGCATTCGTTTATTATTTACAACTTCAATTATATACTATAACACAGAGCGTTCAATGTCGCTTTTGCGAATTCTGCGATCATATATTAAAGTCGGTTTGACTAGAAAAAACTAATTTATTTCTAAACCTGCCCATCTAAGGCACCACTCCAAAAACGACCGCGAAGATCAATGAACTACCCAACTTAATGTTAGATGAATATCCTGCATGTAAATAAATTTTTTTTATTGTAGTGTATAAAAACATAAACAAACATATTTCCATACAGTGTAGAACGTGTATTCATTTTCAAATTATGCAAGGATTATATTGAGTATGGATTAAATATATCTTTTAACAATGTCCCTTAAATACGAATCATACGTATTGTATCTGTGAAGGTGACAAATCGTTAACAAAAACAAAAGACATTTGTTTTAGTATTTGTAGCTAAATAATGGCAGCATCCTTTTGCAGTATGTTCTCCTGGTACTTTATATTTTAAAATTTGCCTGATAATTTTTTTTTGAGGTTTTTCAACTACATATTATACAAATCTGCCTTAAATATTCTTATAATGTAGCATTGACTTGAAATTTAGACAACAAATCAGATAAATAACGGCTTTCAGATTGAAATATCTCTTATGTTACCAAATACATTATCAGAAAATACATATCGAATTTATATCAATTAATGCAAATAGAATATGACGAATAAATGTAATCCAAACATGATAAATCAAGTTTCACTTATACTGTAGTAATTAGTTTTCAATCGAGCGTAAGATATGCGGCGGCCATCTGCAATGCATAAGATATTAATTACAACGTCATTGATGGCGTAAATACATGTGCATCCATATTAATTTTAAGCATACGCGTTTAGTTTTTACTTTCCAAGATTCTGATAAAATTATTTCAATGTTAATAAACGTGAAGGAATCGGCGTTCTCATGTGATTTCCGGTAGTCGAAGCCATACATAGGCACAGTCTAGAGAAATTGATTAATATTTTGATTATTTTAATTAATAAATATAATATTTATGTCGGTTTATGTGTTACAAGCATAGGTGCTGATAGTGTTCTAATACAAAACCAAGTTGTTTATTACACCAGATAAAGGAAGCAGCATTTTGCAGGGCAGAATGGCACAGCGCAATATATGCGAAAGCAATGGATTAGGCCTTTACCAATAAAGAGCGCGCAGATAGTTAGGAATTAATGAGATGATAGAAATATAAAGTATATGTACATATATGTGACATAAAATGATGTTATTAATATTAAAGAAGGTAATTGTCTAAAAAAATTAGCGATAACTAATAACGACTAGTAGCAATTACGATTGGTTGAATAGTAGAACACAAAACGTAAGTTAACGTGACATATGGCTACTTAACTAAACACGTAAACTGTGTGATGGGCTGAGGTGTAATTAGTGGGTGGGGTCTCGCTACCCCTCTGAATAGCAGAGGGATTAGAGTGTAGATCCAGCCCCACAGTCCCCGCGTCAAGTTCGACATTTTTGATGAGGGCCTGCATTAGCGTTTCCACCTCATTAAAAAAAAAACACGTAAACTACATGAGCATAATATATTATAAATTACATAGAGTCAACGATATATTTTCTATTCTCCAAGATCTAAGTTAACAAGTTAAATGTATTTAGAAAAGAATCAAATACATTATACAGTTTTACAGCGATATCGTTAACCGTTTGAGTTATTGCCGTAGTTTATTTCAGATTTGAACTTTGACTCGTGAAGAACGCAACGTTCATTACTGTATTCCTCGCTGGCTCATCATCTATTTTCATATCATCTGAAAGATTTATGAAGGTGTCTAGTCGAAGAAGATAATATACATTTTCTTTCTTCAGGAGGCTGATCACCTACTTGCCTATAACATAAACCAACAATCATGAAACAGATCAATCTGAGGATCAGATCTAGCGCGATTGATTTATTTTTATTTTATTCTCGTCAAAAAACTTGGATTGTGTACTGTTTTGAATTATTATTAATTGCACAAGTATTATTCCTGAATATAGTATAGTCGCCGGTCGAGTAGTTATTATGTAATAGTATAATAATTTATCAGTGTGATTATGAAGAATAAATTATGAAAAATATAATTAAATATAGTTCACTTGATCAAAAGTCAAGTGTTTAAATTTTTAGTGATTTCAGTTTTCAAGGTATGACCGCTATCTGACGAATCACAAAGTGCGGATATCTGGTCTGGTGAACCTTTTGTTTCCTTGAGACATACAGTTGAAGAACTTAAACACAGAGAATATTAATAGTAAAAGCCTGTTTAATGTTCATATATAGCTTAGATTTGCTATATATTTTTTTTCTTGTTATCCTCATAGTTTCTTTTAGTACCGTTGGTCAGAACCACTTCACAGACCTCCTTCTCCAGCTTCTTACAAAGATCTGTCTATGGCTTTCTTTGAAATGGTATATAGTGTATATAGTGATTATATCAAAATGGGATTTTACTTGTTAGTACGTAAAGAGAATTAATAATAATAATAATATATTTATTTTATTTCTCACAAAAACATATACAATAATTGTCATTTTTCTTTGGAGCAACTGCTAGTGCTTAAGTGAGACTGATGCCTGTTAAAGGTTGTGCACCTGTGTTACAGGTCATCAGGCCTCCACCACTTCGGATCGACAAAATGATTATATGTAAAGAATAGACAATTATATTAATTATAAGGAAACCACATGGTGTATGTGTATGTGTGTGTGTTTGTGTATGTGTGTTTTTGTGTATGTGTGTGTCTGTGTATGTGTGTGTTCTGAATAATTGACGTAAAAATATTGCACAACTACACTCCAAATAATTATTAAATAAAATTTACATAAAATTTGTGTCAAACTTTATGCTCAACTATTTAGTTATGATAAGCATTTTCTCGGTAACCTCATAGTTTAAGTCCAATAGCCACAGTGTAATCGTCTTATTTCCAACACACACATATACAGTATGTACAATATTCTTAACCTACATACGCATACGAGTAGTAACAATAATATCGTGAGGATATTTCTGGAGTAGTTGTCCCCCGGGCCCGGCGACGCCAAGCCTTTTAAACAAATACAGGCCTTTTTTAGAAACACTCCCATTCTGCCTACCTACTCCGCCGCATAGGCAGGTCTAGCTCTGCCTGATAGGCAGGTATAGGTCCTATATATTATTAGGACCTTTATAATAAAAAAAAAAATAGAAAAAAATACAAATTTAAAAAGTACTTTGTAGTTCTTTTTTTAACTTTGAATAATATCTTTTTTAACTTGAAATATAATTTTGATAAGAAGTTATTTCTCTAGTCGTGTAAACTACTAGCCCGTTACCAAATCTATATTGTGTCTGATACCGTTATGTTGCGATTTATTTGTTCGTGCCAGACGAGAATCAATTTATTCGGTGGATGGTTTTGTGGTCTGAGTTTTATTTTGTGTAATATCGGTACAGTAATAGTACCTACTGTATTTAGAAATGAGTTAACAACTCTATAGTATATAGGGTATAGGGGAGACAAACTTTGTTATGAATGGTATCATCAGAAATCGAAAGCAGCACGGAGATACAGTGTTTCCATTTATTATCTTTTTCTGACCGGGTGGGTCAAGAACTCTCTCCTAAAAGCTGTCCTGACTGCAGTGTTAAACTTTAATACCACATGCCATAGTAGAAAAGCAGAAAGCATGATGTTTTTGCCTTTTTTTTAAAATAATTTTTACGAATGAAGGGCTCTTAAATACATGGTGTAACGGAAAAGCTCTCGTAAATACGGTCTAAAGTCGGAAGTGGAAGATCCATATGGTGTGCACAGGATACATAACAGGTGTGCCTGCGCATCCATGCGTGCTGTATTCGCAGTTGACTAATTCAACATGCGTGATTAGTTTCGATATTAAGCTGTAAAAAAGCTAGAAAGTGTTTATAAAAGCAATATTTTTAGAATGTTATTTATTTTAGTGCATACATCTTAAATATTATTTCCGATGCTTTATATTAAGCCTGTTCCTGTTGAAACTGTATTTCACTAAGATATACTTGCATATACCAAGATTAATAAATGTGATCTGATTGGACATTAAAATAATATAAGCTAATAATTAAAGCTAATTAAAGTTAGTGTTAGAGTTGATAAAAGGGCCTGCGACTAGTGCTGGGCAGGCTACTTCTAATTAATATGCTCTATTTGTTTAAATATTGTAGTATTTTTTCATGATTTGTTTTTTAAAAAAGTACCGAGAGTTTTTTACTCCGGGTTTTTCTCTCGGCCTAAACCATCTGTCTTCTTTGCCGATGCGTAGGAATGCCTACAGGTTCAAATTTAATGACGTGGAATAAGTGATACCTTGATGATCTTATGTTCCAAAATAAACATTTTTTATTTTCATTGCCGTCGAATGACGAAATAAAAAATAGGAAAAATTAAAACATCTCCGCTTGTTAATTAGGTATAGGAAAGCGGATTAAGTCATCGGTGACAAGTGATCTCTGACTTTCTCAGTTAGCGCCCTTTGCTTTCATACGCGGTCAGGTGTAGAGCTCTCGATGTCGACGAAATGCGGAAACGTTATGATTGTTGTCACACATGGCTGACCTAGGGTCAATGGTCAGCCAAGCGAGAGGACGAAGTTGTTCAGTGGTAGTACGTACCGATATTACTTCGGTGGTGTTTCATATAGCGTCTGTTTCTTTCTATAATATATAGTCTGCCTTCTTCGTTAGTTGGATTCTTTATTTCTGAAAGTCGTGGTCGTGTGTATATGCTTCAGCATGCCTTGCCTGTGTAATAATGCCTGTAAGGACCTTAACTTAGTTGGTCCATCAGGTCGGGAATCTGCCTCATGGTCCTGCCTTCCAGTCACAATAGAGAGAGAGAATTAACATGATGATGTACGATGGAGACACTCATGTCACCTTTTACCGGTTGCAAGTGTTGAACTGTCCTTGTTGATTGTCTTGAGACATATTATCTATTTATATATACTGTATGGTTGTAAATAAGTAAAAATAAAACTAGAAGTGTAATGTGTTTTTCTTGTATTTTGATTATTTAAATTTTTTGTAACATTTATGTTTAGCATAATTGTCATATAGAAGATGACATATACTGTAGGTTAGAATTTTATATGGTGTCCAAACTTTAAATAATAAATGAAAGCTCATGGATGGAAAGCTCGGTAAACTCTGAAAGCGATGTCACTGTCCCTCAAGTTTAAATCAAAATAAAAGATTTGCATTTTCATGTAGAGTAATTGTATTTTCGTTTTTTTTTATTTTCTCTTGAGTTTTTTTACAAAAACCCCATAGAATTTTTTTCTAAATTTTGCTTATTTATAGCATTAGCCAGTGTCAAGTAACTTCTGACAGTTAGCAATATTTCAGCAGTCATGCGCCCGGTATAGCACTTCGTGGAAGTGACTACTGCGCATGCACCGTAATGTTCGCTTTATTACCTCGACTTAACCATATATGTCGCGTATATGATTTTATCTCAGTGAGAAAGGGCGAACTCGTATCTTTCACAGAATTAAGCCTTTTTGCCTCATGTCTCAACGATACTGTTATTGAAAGAAAAGATTTGTATGTCACGAATAAAAAAATATGTATCCTGGCTTCGCGAGGCTTAGAATTATAGTTTCTTATAGTTGGAAAAACCCAAAAAATCTTGTTTTTTAAACCATACATTTCTGTATCAAAGATATGGAAATAATAAAATTATATGTGATGATATGCCGTAATCCCGCGATGAGGCTAAGAGGCAGACACAGAAATGTCTGTTTAACAATATATCGCTATTTATTGACAGCAGTACTTTTTTAAATTAATTATGTTGTTTAGGTATAAAATACGCCAATAAGAAAACTATTGTTGAACGCGCAGAGTATGACTAGAACCGAAACAGGCAGTCAATATTCTGTAAATATTGTTTTAACTGATCCAAGTGATGTCATGTTTGGAGAGGTCATATATTGATTGTTCAGAGGTCATTCCTTTCAATTAATTTAGGCATTCGCTCATCTACTAGGCATAAGTGTAATAAGTGTTTTTCCATGCTTGAACTTAGTTTATCACTTACATTACTTAGTCACTAATTCATCATTCTCATTGATTGTCTAATTTCTCCTTTTGCGTATTAAGGAATTTATTTATTATTATGTTGGTCACATAGCATACGGTGAACATTTATTTATTTAGTTCTTTCTTTGCTATTCTTGCAGTAACTTAATACAAATACAGTAGAAAACTTATTAATATAAAAATTAAACTAAGAACATGATAACAAAAAATCTAAATCTTTTTTTAAATAATTATTAATAATGTAATACAGCCAGTGTGTAACTAAATATATCCGTTTAAAGAAAAACACTTTTTTAACGGATTGAAGTGACGTATTATATACATTTAATTATTAAAAAATAATATTAAATAAATTTAACCGACGTTTCGCGTGCTGTACAGCGTGTGTGGTCACGTAGTCAATGCGTTAAAAAAGTGTTTTTCTTAAAATGTGTAAAAGTTATGTTAATAAAAGACAATACTAAATATATCCATCTCACTTGGAATAATATTCAGGGTGCGCAAATCACGCGTAAATAGTGCTTTTCTGAGTAAAATTTGTACGCGGTCCCGGCTTTGCAAGCAATTGCTTACCACAAGTCTGATTGTTTGGACCTCGCAGCCCCAGTCTCTCTAACATTTTCTATCTCTAAGTACTTTAAAAAATAGTGTGATAAGTACCTTACCTCTAACTCGTTTTCTCCAATACCCAAAATAAACAAAGTTGGATACATGTAAATGTTTCTCATGAATTTATTCTGTATTCACTCCACCATCAAAGAGTATTTGTTTTCTTATAGAGCCCATATCATAGTTACATTCCAACATATATCTATCTCTAACAATAAATATTTTATTTTAATATCGTAATTGTTACGGGCGTAATTATTTCCGTAAAGAATGTCTAACCATTGTCCAACAGTATAAATGACTTTGTTAATATGCTTTCTTATTAGACGCGATAAGGCCACAATAAAGCATGTTCCCAGTGTATCTGCGATCTGCTCTCACGTTTTATGAGGTTTAATTAACGTTTAAGTATTATTTACTAGGTGGAAAACCTATAAGAAGAAGTATTTTTTGTACTCAAAAAATAATGTTTATATTATTATTATTTTTTACAAAGAAAACATTGGTCGCGTTTTATGAGGATAATAAAAGTAAACTTACTAAGTGAAGCACGAATACAGCTTAAACTTAACATGGGATGACATCACGAATGCCTGAGTTGTAAGATCACCCACCCACACTTAAAATAACCACATCTACCACAGACTGCATTATCTATATCGTTGGTCTGTGCTTTATGGTGTCAATCAAATTCAAATCCTAGTACCAAAATCGGCTTAGAAATCTGTGGTGGTTGCAATCTGGTTCGGGGTGCGACCTACTATTTTGCCTAGATAGAAGTAGGAAGAAAGAAATCCTGACCTACGATAGTGGTTATTGTGTGGTGGATATTGGTTTTATTTCTTTAATATTCCTAGATATTAAAGAAATAAAATAAATCTAATTAAAAGTGGCGCTACAACGTTTTTAGGTCTGTTCCTCAGATTTCTGTATCTGTTTTATGGTCATTTGATCAACTTAATAGACAAGTAGGTGATCCGGGGATCGAACCCACAACCTCTCAGGGGTAAGAGTCGCACGCTAAAGTCACTAGGCCAAAACTGGTGAGAATATAAATCGTTTGAATATTATTAATACATTTATTGATATTGTGATTTTATTGTTCAAACACTAATAGGGAATGGCAATTAAAGATATATATTGATTTTATATATATAACATAGTACACAAAACCACACCTTACTTGTATTGGAGAAATGTGAATTGATGTTGATGTGCGATGCACCGTAAAAAATGTTACCGCGTGCTTCGCGCGTTGGTCTAAATAACTGATTTGGCGCCGTGGCCGTTGGCATACCGAGACATCTCCGTTAATGGTCTGAATTTACAAAAAATATATCTGTTACGAATTAAGTATTAAATATATCAAGGCACAAACAAATTTAGTATTTTAATAATGAATGTCAAAAAATAATCATTTAGTTACTCAAGCATGCAATAAGTCCATGTGGTTATTGTATTAGTTACAATATATAAAGTATATTCAATCGTAAAACATAAGGACACATGTAGTTGCCCAATATGCTGGGTCATATGCCAGCATTACCGCTATCACCACCAGCATGCTGTGAGGTGCCAAGGACAGGTTTTAGATATTGCGACTTTTTAAATGATAATAAATAAACTTGACAATTTTCATACTGAACTATCACCTCGACGTCCGCCATTCCACTACTGAGCGTTTTTAAGGCCCTATCCCAACACGAATTGCTGTGTCAGTGTCTCGGGGTGGTTTGCGGTGCGCAATGGAGAGCTGGAGCACTAGGCGCGCTGGCCCGTAATAATAATTAGTTATGTAAAACCTAATTTAATGTAATTTTGTATTTTTTTTCTGATATGGATTACTTGGCAAATATATCGTGTAAGTTTCATAATCATTTTCTATATAAATTTTAAAATGAATCCAAAGTGATGTCATATTTGGCTATGTTTGATTGATTTTCTATTAAGCGAAGTTATTTAAGTCGTGTATCGATCTTTCAAAATAGATACATACACTACCCACTCCACCATATATTTTTTGGAGTTTGTCGACCGGATAGGTCGTTAATGCAGTTTTTGCCGCGCACATCTATGTGGCACCAGCCATTAACTAAAGTATTTCCTTCAAGAAATGAGTGTATCAAGACCAGGAAGGCACTTGTGAGACTTCTTGCAATGTGTCCATGATCGGCTCTCAATCACTCCGAAATTAGAAACTATATTTTATTTAGATTACCCATATTTAAGCTTCATCACTCTTGAAAACATCCTTTCGCAAACTTCTAAGCACAAAAAACACTACAAAAGGCTGTGTTCGTTCCATATTCCATAATGTTTTTTACCGACAATTTTATTGATGCAGTCACACCTGTACAGTTTACATGTATTTTGTTCACTTGTTCAGTTCATACAAGTGAATGGCTAAGTTGGTGTTCTCTTGAAGCATGACCATATCTTTTATCTATGTCGGTTGGATTTGGTATTGAATTGTAACAGTTTGAGTTTCTAATACAGTTTAATAGTGGTCATTTATTATCATTGCTAGATTAATTTCTTAAGATATTTTAAATTATGTTTTTATCGGATTATAGTTTGTAACTGGTATTGAAGTTTTGTTTTTAACACTGTAGAAGCTTTGTTTTACTATGCTTTTCTAAATTGTATGGAGTTATTATTAATTCGGTCGTAGCACGATGTTCTTTAGCTTAAGACGTTTCTCGGCTACTTTTTTAATGCAAACAAATTTTTTTTTTGAGATGGTGTCAAAGATTTTTTTGGAGACATTGATGTCTTCTATAAAACTGTAGTACCTCACTCTGCTCTATCGTTAAAAGATTCCTAAGTGTACGCGATATAGGAATTTTTATTGATCTTGGGTTTCCTAGAACCCTAACTTTTTTGAAAATATTCTATAGCTTATGTTCATCAGGGATTACGGAGGGTTTTTACAGTGTAATAATTTTTCAAATCCCCTAATTTTGGAGCCTATTTAATGCAAACAATCAAATCTTTGTTAAAAATAGGAATACAAAGTAAAATAAAATATTGTAATTTCATATTAACTTACCGGATCAAGAATTAATTTCATTCGTTTTAATCATTATTACAATTAATTATATATTGGTATTATGTAACTGGGATGTCATGAAACAGCTGAAATACAGTTCTCTTTACATCAGGAGCCTGGGATACGTGTTTGAATTGGTAAAAAATTAGATACTATAGGCGCTACAACCTTTTTAGGTCTGGGCCTCAGATTTTTTGTATCTGTTTCATGATCATTTGTCAATGTTATAGGCAAGTATGTGATCAGCCTCCTGTGCCTGACACACGCCGTCGACTTGGGTCTAACGCAAAGCCGGTTTCTTCTTCTTAATATTTATAGGGTCTTTGAATCCATTATAATCTGAATCAGTATTACGGAACTTATAATTGAAATTTACGAATGAACTAACTTTTGACTTTGAACTTACTGTGACAGTTTCAAACTACATCAATTGATTTGGGTTTTATCGAAACAAATTTCAAGTTTTATTAGATTTCTGTTACGACTGGGAATCGAACTTGGTCTCCAAGCCTCTTTTAATAAATGGTATAATATAATACAGTAGTACATTGATGTCATTCTTCGTAATAAAGAAGAGATGACGCTGTTAACCGTAATGGTCCGGATGATTGATGTTTCTATAATGGTTCAAATTGCTGCTATTAACTCTTTATTAAGATATGATGTATTTATTCAGTTTTAAACGTCAGAGATGTGAAGATTTTCAGATTATTTTAACAGTTATAGTGTGAATGCAATGTTTAATGTTTGTTAAAAATTTATATAATAAAATGAAAAAAAAAATTAAAAGTTTGCTACCTGTGAAAATGTATCTTGGATGATGGCATTTCCACGCCGTATTGCGATACTTATTCGTTGAACGAGGAAAGCACCAGCTCTGGTGTCATCGGTACCAACCGAGCAGCGAACTAGCGCCTGGGTGTGTTAACCCCATGGCCCAAGAGTCTATTACAAAGTAACATAATCAAAGTTGGATTTGAGTCGTGTTCTATTTAATACTGCCGTAGGGTTGTAAATTGAACTATATTTTAGTAAGTTTAAGCTTCGTAGCGATTTTTTAAGGATTTTCGTAAGATTACAATTTTGCATACTAGATATTTTTGCTTATAACTAAAGATGTCTAAGACTGTTAATAATTATTTAAGCTATACGTTGGAGTGTATTTGTCTGTACTTAGCCTACTTCCTCATACCGCGGCTATTCTTGCATCTGGAGCATCGCCAGTGAGACAGGACATGACACAGACTTGGTATTTCATATACGAACATGTTATAATAACAATTAACCTTCGTTTGAATGCAAGACAGTGTCATTCCAAGTTATGTTTAAGTTGTAAGCTCAAGTTAGAGTGTAATACATTTTATAAACTTACCGTGTTTAACATTGACCCGTATGTACTGGCACGCAATCAGATCAGAAGAATTATGGAATTAAATTAATGTAACACGATTGTTAATAATTTAGTACTAAGTTGTTTTTTTGTATTATTATATTTGAAAATAAAACATTTTTCAAAATTTATTACATAATTATTAAAAACTGTGCCCTGTACTTGATGGCGTTAAATTTTTTGGCGTGTTCTGAGATCGTAGGTTCGATACCCGACTGGCCACGAATAGACTGTCTTTCTAAATGTATATTTAATATTCGCATAAACGGTGAAGGAAAACATTGTTAAGAAAGCGGCTTGCCTTAGACTCAGTGAGTCGATGATGATTTCAAGTACATGAGGGTGATCAACTACTTGCGTATTATATTAAAAAATTGTGATGAATCAGATAAAAAGGCTGTAGCGCCACTGATTTATTTATTTTTTATTTGATAATCTTACTCAAAGATAAAGTAGCAGGCTAATGAAAGAATTTTCTAAACCCGTACGATATCAAGTTATTCATGTCAATGTACCGAAATTCTCTTTATTATATTAGTATGGAAATATCACCAACTAAAAACACATTTTAGTTTTTTATTCGTTAGTTAATGTTGGAGGTAAATTGGTAAATGTTCGACACGAATTTTTAAGATTGTTGTGCAAAATGCAAATCACGACGAATGATATTGGTTTGTTATTGCTTGATTGAACATGGAGATTTTAATAGAATTTGTTTAAATGTTTCTAAATTGTGTCTTCTTTAACATTTATCGTGTTATTACTTCGGGCTAGCTTGATTCTATAGTATGCTAATATAACTATAGTCACATAAATGTTTTCGTAAAAGTGCTAACTTGAATCGTATCATATATTTGATGTCTAAAATAATATCATTGAACGGGCATGACCTGGAGCAACAAACATTGAAGATAGTAGACCGTAACAGGTGAACATAGTCGGTGCCCAGAACGGGTCTCGCAAAAAAATTGCGCCCCGTCTCGCCCATGATTATTGCAATTAATAGATAATACATTACGGAAGTACTGAAATCATTTATTGAAATTAGACCACCTAAAATGGCATTTGATATAAAGATGATGTAGTTGCCCCTTCCAAAAGGAAGTTTCGTGTAGAGAAGAATGGGCAAGAAACTCCACACTTACTCTTTTAACATACAATTTACAATATTTGTATACAATAGTTAAATAATTATATACGAAGGCAATTTACTCACTGAATAAAATTACTATTTATTTATTAATTTATTGTTAGTGTACATGTTTCTCACATATTGGCAAATATTTAAACCGTGAATTATACATTAAAGAGTTAAAAAAACAATAATCTGGGCGTATCTCTACAGACGCGACTCAAATGAGTATATTTACTTTATGCCTCTTTTAGTGAGAAAATATAGAGACATTATCAGAGGGAGTAGTAGCAATTTTTTTTTTATATCAATCTATCTCTCTAAAATTATTTTTTTATTAATCACCACACCACGCGTCGTACTTTTCTAACCTAAACACCAGTTCAGCCCTACATCACTTTAGATTTTTCGGCTTTAAGATCGCGAATGTGCTTACGTCTGAATGAATTGTTGTTAATAATGCCTTCTAAACCTGTTAACCTAAAAACGCGAAGCAGAGGAAATTGATCATCGTTTGGCATTGTTTTTGCGTTACGGTTATTTTGTTTTACGGTTCGAAAGAGAGAGCGGTTAATTTACGTCTGTTTTTTTTGGAAATCGATTAATTGGAATCATTTACTTTATTATATATTATTTTAAAAGAGTACCGAGAGTACTTACGCCGGCTTTTTCTCTCGGCCAACAGGTTCGAATTTAATGACGTGGAATAAGTGATACCATAATGATCTTATATTCCAAATAAACGTATTTCATTTCATTTCATTATAATATACAAAATTTGTCTGGGTAAATACACAAGTATTTAAATAATATTTATCCAACCATGCTCTTACTTTAATTTACACTCAACTACTAATGAATTTAATTAATTTTAGAGGGCTTTTCAGCAACTATCCTTTATGGACCTTAAATAGACTGGCTTTTTAGAATATCGTTCAGATTCACTAAACATTTGTTTCCTTTAAATACGTTTAAAACCTTTTATTTACAATTGAATAATAAGCAATCGTAAAAGAATGAATCACAGTATATAATTGAAATTCCTTTTATACTTAAAAAAAATACATTGAAAACATTATAACTTATATGTATTATCTATCTGAAACTTATATATTTTATAGTTATCCAGCGTAATGCTATAGAAAATAGACCACTCACAAATAGTTTGATGTGTTAATTAATGTTATATCTCTTGTTTCAGATATCCGACATAGTGGTTGGCCAAGAACCTAACGTAACAGCCCGGGAAGCCTTGCTAAGCTGGGCTCGTCGCTCAACAGCCAAGTACCCTGGAGTCAGAGTATCCGACTTCACGTCCTCGTGGCGAGATGGACTGGCCTTCAATGCGCTGATACACAGGAACCGCCCCGATCTGATTGACTGGCGTAATATCAGGTAGCATTCACGTTTACGTAATATGTACCGATATATTGTAGTTTAAATCCTATATTAGTTGAAAATACGGTTATTTTGATACTGAGTTTAGAAGTTATTTATTAACAGTTTATGTATGGCCAAATTTCAACTTAAATACTATACGGTTATTATAATAGAGGATTTTATTTTTATTCCATATTAACCACTCGTGTATAACAATTTATATTAGCGAAATAATGAAATATTCATTATTATAAAAGAAATAGATGAAAATAACAGTTGAAGAGATTGTCTACGTCTGACTCTTCTCTCAGGGCGTAACTCCGACGATTTAGAAAATTACAACGCTTATAAAACTAAGAAAGCCTGTGTGAGCAAAATGTACAGCCTTGGATCGTACAAATATTATAAATCTATTTTATAAAATTATCAGAGAATATTTTTCTATTAATTTATATTTTCTAAGGGAATTTTTAAATAAACCCCCACAAGCTTTACAAATAGGTTCTTATATAGCTTACAGATTAGTTTATTGATTTTAAAAAGTTTCAATTTTTTTTTTATAGGATGTCTTAAATCAGTCATTAAATAATCGCAATTAATATTGTAGCCCCTTGGGGCTTTGTCTACGCTAGTACATTTCGCCATTGAAATTCGTGATTCTTGCGTTGAACGTTGAACACCTATTGTCTTTGACAACTACCATCATGACAACCATCCTACCAACAACGAATCTCGGACTTTAATCTACTCAGAAAAAAATAAAAATTGACAATCGATGGAAAAACGAATGTTCCGAAGGTAGATGTCAATGAAAGTCGCCTTAAGATTTAAGATTTTATGTTAATTACAGATCGCGGCAGGTTCGCGAGCGCTTGGAGACAGCTTTCCACGTGGTCGAAAAGGAGTACGGAGTGACCAGATTGCTAGATCCCGAAGGTAATATATAGAAAATGTACTTTTAATACCAGTGGCGCCTCATGGGCAATCTGACTTCTGTGCTTGACACAGTTGTGTGTGGTCGTTGTGTCTTATAAAGCATATATACGAAGTAAATTTTAATTGCGTACATGAAAAATCCCTCCGAAGTTTAAAAGCACAATCATAGGTTTATCTGTGTGTCCATGGGCGATGCGATGACTGCTCTTAGTGGGCGTTCCAAGGCTCGTTTGGCTTACTGTTAAAAAAAATACTCGGCTAAGTCTGTCTGTTATAAAATATAACATTAAATATTTTCGTAAAACATTTTCACAATTTCTCAGGAGACTGAACAATTTCTATTTTAAGAACACAATAAGGATTGAATATTTTTATACCAATACACATTGGATTTTATTTTATTAAAAATAATTCTTTGTCAGACTCAATATTATATTAGGTGTATAAAACCCACACGATCTAAGAATAGCTAGTCGGGACTTGACTCACTCGCTTCTAAATGCTAAGGATCAGAAGTGAACGTTAAATTGCAATATCTTATTGTTTTGCCTATCCATTATTTACGCTAGGCCTTTGCCCTTGTGTATAGAAAACCTTTAATACTATGTTCATATGTGTCATAGTTCGTAAATAAATTACCAAGTATAATAAACATTACTTACTTTTTGAATGTGTAGGAAATAAGAATGGCCTATGTCACTTTGTGTGTATAGCATTTTAATTATTGTTCAAATCTTAGAGTTTGTTCGTACAAATAGATTACAAGTATACCGTGCCTGTAACAGAAAAAGATCTTAAGGTAACTAAAATTTTTAAAACTCTTCTACCTAAACATTTATTAACTATATGCTATCCGGATCAATATACTTGTGTACTTCTTGTAATTCCTTTTCTTTTGTATTGCCGTTCATGAGTCCGTGACATAATCTTTTTAGTTTTTAGATCGTTTCATTTACGTTTTTTTTGTATTATGTAAGATGCACTATTTGCACTTTACCCATCATATTGCTTTGTTTCCCTTACTGGGGTCGCCTGGAAGAGATCTCTTAGCGTTAAGGCCGACCGTTGCATACCTTTTAATTTTATATCCATTATATTATTTGTTTTTTTTCATAAATGTAAGGAAGTGGGAATAAATAAATAAATAGGACTCAGAGTCGAGACTTAGCGCTAAGTTGGATTCTCGTCTAAACCATGACGGTAATCTCTCGCTAAAAGATGGTGGTCGCTATGGTGGAAATGTTCTTTGGGTTACTGTTGTTGATGCGTTGTAGTCTTTTATTATTAGTTTGAGATGTTAATCTCATATGGCTGAAGACTTCTTGTTTTTGGATAAAGTTTTGGGGTTAAAGTTAAACAGTATTTATTAAAGATACATGTTTGTTGATAGTAGTTATTTAAGTACATCATCTTAACCGACATTTTTCCATCGAAAAAGAGATTCAACATCTATAGCATACCTATTGACGTCACTGAGCGTCAGTCCTTGGTAATGCGTGAACCATAGCTCAAAACCTGTATGCAACCTGCGCCGCACTAGCTCCATATTTATCGACCTGTTGCAATCTGGGGTTGGGACAGCGCATGCCATTTACGATTTGGCGTCTATAAATATAAGTCCTTTTCCGTCCGGGATCTAGAGGAGCAACAGGACTTGGGTGACGCGGACCTCCTAAGGGTTCTCTGAAGGTTTTGAGCCGCTTCTTGGGCACTGTACGTATGAAGCTTTTAAATGGTGTTGTGTTTAATTGTGGGTAGACTTTTTTGTTTTGTTGTTTATCTCAAACTTGTTGCGTCGTATCTTACGAAAGTAGATCATCGTTGTGGCTAACCTGAGTCAACTGCTGAAGAGAGGTTTGAACTTTTTAAGATGGTGTCGATTTTTCTATCAGAATCTAACTTATGTCTTTTGTTATAGATGTTGACACACACGAACCAGATGAGAAGTCCCTCATCACCTACATCTCCTCGCTATACGAGACCTTCCCAGAACCACCAGCGGTTCACCCACTCTTCGACGCTGAGTCCCAGCGAAGGGCCGCAGCGTACACTGAAAATGCCGCGCAACATCGCGCCTGGCTGCACGAGAAATGCTCCCTCATGCAGGTGAATATAAACCTTAGTTTCATAGTAATGAGGTGTAGTTTCTATAATCACGTTTTATATTAAAACCACGCAATTGCAGGACCGTGCTTTCCCGTCTACTTTGATCGAGATGAAGAAGCTGCTAAGTGAGAGCACGCGTTTTCGCAACGAGGAGGTGCCGCTCCGTCAGAGGGACAAACAAAAACTCTTCCATCAATACAGGGAATTGGAGGTGAGAAGTTGTATAATCTATTTTTTTGGTCATTATCTATATATATCTAGGGCGTGCCTTTATCAAGGTCGTCTAGGTGACCTAGTTAAGGGATCAAAATCTAGACGGATTTCTGCGCATGTGCAAAACAACCACGCAATATAAAATATTTATTCTCAATTTAGTTTTAACTATACCATTCGATTTATTGGACTCAATCCGCTCAGTCAGGTTAAAGTATTAATAGATATGCCACTTATCCTGCCACTCCTCGGCTGCCTTTTTTTCGACCTCTACGCAGTAAGGATAGACTTACGTAACGGGATACATATTATCCATGGATACCACATAGTAAATGGTAATATTAGAACCAATTACTAACGCTGTTCTGAACAAAAATGTGTTAAAAATTTATTTAATTTTTCAGAAATATTTCGAAACCGTTGGCGAAATAGAAATAGAGCCTAGTCTTCGGCCAGATGCTTTGGAGCAGGCGTGGTCTCGCCTCATGATGGCGCAGCAGGAGAGAGATCGCGACTTGGCAGACGAAATACGAAGACTCGAGAGGTTGCAGCGGCTAGCTGAGAAATTA
Organism: Pieris mannii; assembly: GCA_028984075.1. Taxonomy (NCBI): domain Eukaryota; kingdom Metazoa; phylum Arthropoda; class Insecta; order Lepidoptera; family Pieridae; genus Pieris; species Pieris mannii. The sequence continues at coordinate 9,321,126 of CM054795.1, read as the reverse complement.
CACAGGTATTGTCATCTAGTGTGAAGTTCCGGTGTTTGGGAGATAAGATTTTACCTAGCGGTCTTAATAATGGTATCTTAGTAAGATACCCGGCGTTTATCAACAACTGCATAAACTTTATTTAAAAATAATGTATCAAATATATACCAAAAGTACATGGTAGACTAAAGATTTTCTATTTCCAGGGATATAAAGCAAACTGAATCCGGTCTGGACAACGTTGAAAGACACATCGAAAGTGAGATCCGCCGAGTTGAAAGAGGGGTCCATCCGGCTGAAGCCAAAATGGCGGCGGAACAGATCGAGCAGGAGTTGAGGACTATGGAACACACCATTCAAGAGATGTTCCAGGATTCGCAGGCGCTGAGGGAGGGACGGTATCCTCAGGCTAGCGAGTTGCAAAGGCGGTGAGTTTTCCCACGGATTTTTATATAGAAAGTGCAAACGGGTAGGAGGATTAATGGAAAAAAAACGACGGTTTGCACTCTGTGAGTGCCGGCAAAAGTGAAATCTTGAACATTAACGGTGTGCATTTTTGATATTTTGGAATGGTTAGGGTATAATTTTGCACGAATTGCTTCAATTATCTGTATAAAAGTTCTATTATTTAGTAGTTGAATACAATATTTATTCGTTGCGCTATCGTACACAAACATGACAATTTATATTACATTTAATACGCCGCGGCAGTTGTCCACTCTCCATCCGTCTTATGAATTTTCGATCAGGTCACGTGTCCTGACGCGAGTTTAATATTTTTACCCATTCCAAAAAAAAGTGTACAACGCCGCTTAAGAAGTTTTCATTTCAAAAATTTACACAGAACCAAAGGGTTTACAGTTAAGTGCTTTTTACCTTTAAGATTAAATTGTGGTGATCTTTCAGAGTCCAACAAGTCCACGACAGGTGGATAAATGCACGTCAATCGTTCACGGGGCGTTTGGTACCAAGATTATCAACAGTGCGAATGCCGGTACAACAGACCACAGTACGAAGGGAGACCCGTACGGTCCTGGAGACCAGGGTGCATGATACCGACCCCAGATTCCAGCAATTGCATGATGCCACTAAGTGGTGTAAGGAACGATTGGTAAGTGAAACAAAATTTTTTTTAATGAGGGTATTTTTGATGTTTTTTTTTTTGTAATATACCCTAATCATTACGTAAAATACATGTATGTGTGTTGTTTTTCCTGTTACCACTAAGGGCGCTGTAAACATTTATACATAAATTCTACGCACTCGTCATAATTTGACAATATTATATGTTCATTTATTTAGTAATATTTGAATTGTTGTTTAAATTTTCTTATTTACAGAAAAAGCTGCACGAATCCGAATACGGCTCTGACCTGCCAAGCGTACAACACGAATTAGACAAACACCAACGCGAACACAAACAAATCGACCAGTTCCATTCTAAGGTATGCAGAATTTACATGATATTTGGATAAATATTAAATATATTTAAAAAGTAACTCGTTGTAACATTATGTTTTTATATTTCAGGTGGAACAGTGCGTACACAACAGAGCCAACTTTAGCGGTGAAGAACTGAACCTATACAACCAACATCTCAGTCAGCTACAGAAGTTGTATGCTGACTTGCTTTCAACCAGCACTAAACGGTAATATAATGCATTAAAAAATAATTATTAGAAAAAACGCCATCTGTTAGCCATGCTAAACAACATCGCACAACGCCATCTACCGGATTCACTGATAAATGCTTGTTATGTTAATCACTAGCCTATAACTTAGGGACATTTCCTAAATTTCACTCCTATCTGTCGCATCGGAATTACATATAAAGTTTATTCCAGATTTGTATCTGAACAAATTGATGGTCCATTAGTTTTGATCTGAGTTGAATAGATGGCAGATTACTACATTTGTAAACGCCATCTACCGGCAATGATGTTAACTTATTAGAAAGTGGTTAGGGTTTACGTGCTACTGCTATATAGCATTACATTCCTGTTCCCTGTTTCTTGTTGACGTCCGTCGTTTCACAACTGACTTTTGAGGCAGTTTTGGTCCAATTCTACTAAGGGTCCTTCAAGAGGATTCCTTGCGAGCCCCCTGGCATTGAAAGTGCAGCGGTATCACTTAACATCAGATGAGCCTCCTGTCCCATTACCCCATTGTAATAAAATGATTTGTTGTATTGGACCCAAAGACCAATAGCAGTCATATTAGTACAAAGACTCTAATTAAAACATAAATTGCTTTATTAATGACTTATTATTATTTCCAAATTCTCATTACAGTATATCAGACCTGGACGCCCTCCAAGACTTCCTCCAATCCGCGACAGCAGAGCTCAACTGGCTCAACGAAAAGGAACAAGTCGAACTATCCCGCGACTGGGCAGACCCACACATCAATCTACCCGCAGTTCAGCATTATTATGAGGTAATTTTAAACTACCCACATTTGCATGTTACATTCGTTGTCATTCACGTGTCCATTGATGTTTGTTCATACGTTTGATGTTTTAGATAGGAAATAACAAGCAGGTAAGAGAAGAAGAAATATATTTTTCTAAATCTAAAAAAGCTTTGATTCTAAAGTTAGATGGTATTTAACTTGTCCAAATGTGAATCGATATATATATGTTAAAACACACTGGCGCAATCTACGGCAAATATAATATTTCAATTCTTAAGGGTCTGTCATATGTATTTTGGGGGTGTGGCAGAAGGTATAGAGACTGGTAAAATTATAAGTATGAGAGAATTTTTATAAAACAAGTGAAAACTTCAGTTAAAGTTTAGCCTTGCGTGTTTTAAGAAATAAAAAGAATGTTTGTCCAACGGCTTATTAAAAAAAACATATTTGAGCAGTTTGCCGACCATAGTTAGATACGAAGCGCATTTTGGCTTGAGTTTTTTTCAATTGATACTAGGGGACATATTCTTCTTATAGTGCCATCTCCTTGCGAAGTTTGGCGATCATAATGGCATTTTTAATTTTGGATGCCGCGCTTCTGAACAATGCCTTGGTGCTTTGACCAAACCAACAAATTATTATTATTATTATGTAAATTAAGATTATTGTAGTTTTGTGTAACTTTGGGGACACAGTTAAATACCATTTCACCCTGTACATTATCACCTCATTGTAATATAGATGGGTAAGTAATGTTACGATTATTTCTTTAATATTTTTTTTTCTTTCCGCGCAAGCATTCATTCGGAGACGATAGAGAGGTTTGTTTTTCACTTTTCATTTCCTTTTATTTAATTTTTTAGATTATAATGTTATATTTAATCACATCTGAGCCGATAGACGAGAAGGAATTTATTATTTTCGATTCACACTTGGCCACTTTTCTAAATTTACCTACCAGTTTGCAAGTCAAAGGCGTAAAACGGGCAAGAAGAACTGGCAAGAAACTCCGCCTCTCTTTTTATTCGTCAAGTTTTGAGTCATACCAATTGTTTGACCTGGAGCACATCAATGCCAAACATTAGAACCATTTCAATAATTGACAAATTTATGAAAAGCTTTAAGTTCTACAAAAGTTCAGTTCAAAAAAGATTTTATTCTGTGATAATTCTCTAATTCCCTTTGAGATTTTGTTGGAAAAATGAATGTAATTTCCATATAAGGAGTGGTTTTTCTTAGAGTCTGGTTAGATTACTCTTTCCAGTATTATACTGGTGCAAGTCATATCTTTTGAAATCATTTATATTTTTTTGTACAAGGCTTCAAAAATATCTTACCCTGATCTTTATAATATTTAATTCCATAATCTTATTCCGTACCAACTTCTTTGGGAAAAAACGACAAACTCCAAAAAAAAATTGAATTAACTGTCTTGAAATTTAAGTAACGAATGGATCTTCGAGTTCTAAATACGTCGTTTAAGTTGTATTCTATTGAATTTGTCATCTAACTAATTACTCTCTTCAGCAACTGATGTCATCCTTGGAGAAAAGAGAGCTGCAGTTCAGCAATGTCATAGACCGCGGCGAAGCGCTCATAGCACAGCACCATCCAGCTATGAAGACGATCGAAGCTCATTTACAGGTAAAGTAAATACATGTGTGGGCTAATGGCTAATGGGATAATGGCCTAGATTTTTCTGATTTAAAAATATCCTCATTAGTATTGAGTATGAAGTGTTCTTTTAAACAATATGTTTATTTAATACAGGTGATGCAATCCCAATGGGCGTGGGTGCTGCAACTCACTCTCTGTTTGGAGACACACCTCAAACACACGACGCATTATCACAATTTCTTCGAGCAAGTCAAGGAAGCTGAGAAATGGATACAAAAGTATGTGTTCTAGGATTTTTATATATAATAGAATTACTATGATACGCAGGTTTGCGTATAACTATAATTGTTCAGTTAATTTTTTTTTTAATTCCATGTCAATAAAGAGGGTAAAACAAGGATTTTTTTATCCAAAAATGTTTCCTAACAAATTGCTTAGCGATTCATAAACGCGACCGTAAAGCAGGCGATTTGTAGTAAAGAGCTTAAATATAAGAGTCTTTCCTCCAACTTTAGGCCGTAAGCTTCAAGTTAACTGTCGCTAATTAAAGAGATGAGTGGGTGCCTGATACTACCGGTGACCCCAGAGCTGATGCTTTCCTCGCTATACCGAATAAATATCGTTATACATCAAGGAAAGCCTGCGAGCATTAATGGTACACTGCCACAGGGACCAAACTTTTTTTTAATTTGTTTAAATTTTCTATTTACCCATTTTAATTATTATGATTAAACTGTTATCATATACGTTATCTTTATTCCTCAATAACAGGCGCGAGGAAGCCCTAAACACAACCTTCTCCCAATCCGAGTTCACCCTGGACCAGGGTGAGCGTCTACTCAAGGGCATGCAGGACCTTCGCGAAGAGTTGAACCAGCATGGAGCTGGAGTCTCCCGTCTGGTGGAGGAGTCGCAGGAGATTAGACCTGTGAAGCAACGCCGGGCGCCAATCACAAGGCCGTTGAGAGCCGAAACCGTCTGCGCTTATAAGCATGCTAATGTAGGTTTTTTTTAAATATTACAATTAAATTTTAAAGCTTTTAATTGTTAAATATTGTGTTAAATTGTAGTCTCTCTCATTGTATAGTTAAACGCTAATAATATATTCAAATCGATTTTTTGGGTTCGATTGCAGAACAATAATATTTCTCTACAATCATTATTTATATAGATATAATTGTTTGTAAAAGACGTAAGCGTATACAAAAAACCTTTATTATAGAATTTATTTTGATTAGGACGACATAACGATTTTAGCGGTCATACAATTTATATTATAACGGGATATATAAATAAAATATATTACATAATATACTATTTTCCCCTTGAGGTCTTTGAACAGGATAACGTCGCTGAGAGGCAAAACTTTCTTCTTTATTACAATTGAACAGCTTCAAACTCTGCTCAGAATCATCAATTCGTTGTAGTTTTTGATCGATTGTCAGCTCGAAAGAAAAATACGCTGAAAACTTAAATACTTTTATCGGCATATATATTATGACAACCTAAATATTCAGGTGGCGATAGAAAAAGGTTCCGCTGTGACAGTGGTGGACAACTCCGGCAGAAGCCGTTGGCGCGTGCGCCTGGGAGGGGCGGGCACCGAGGTACAGTTGCCTGGTGCCGTCGTGGCTCTTCCACCTCCGTGCCAGGAAGCCATCGATTCTGCCAGTCGTCTGAGGAATGCTTATGATAGGGTAAGATACAATTGTGTTGTAAATTCCAACAGGCTTTAATATGACTCGAAATATGCGTTATTGGACCAGCTGCCCACTGAAGTATTCCCAAACCTATTTGACTTAGGGTCCTTCAAGAAAAAAGCGTACCAATACTTATAAGGCCGGCAACGCCTCGGGAGCCTTCTGGCCTATTAGTGTTCATAGGATTCACTTACCATCAGGTGAGCCACTTACCGGAGGCACCGGATACATAGAAGTTCAGGGTGCTGTCTTACCATTCCAATGTGTAAATCAGTTTTCCATTGATTTGTTTTCTAAATTAAATATCCTTCTAATTGCAATCATGTTATATTAAATGCTTCACTTCAGTATTTTAACCAACTAGACGAGACTGGGTTAATTAAAATAAAAAAGCCTTCCTGAGTTGTATGCCTCAATTTTATACCTTAGACTCAAGTACTAGTTGGCCAGGACAAATGAATTCTGTGAACAGTTGTACTAAGTAAAAGAACACTGTTATCTACGCAAATATTAATGCAATTAAGTAAATATTATTTGACCTAGTATGACTAATGCAAATAAGCGATTAAGCAGATTTCAATATTGTTTATATTGTAGAGTATTCGGTATTTTGTTCTTCGGTATAAATTAATTCAAACCGATAATTTTGATTGGTATAAAGACCAATTTTGTAGTGTGGATAGTAATTGCTCTTTTTTTAATACAAATGTCACATCATGGAACACATATGTATGTCCCTTACTGAACACTATCTAAGAAGAAGAAATCTGAGGGTATCATTTTGGTTAGTTAACAAATAAAATAAATAAAATTGTGTTTATTCGCTATAACAATGTGAAATTTGGGAACCCTTTAAGTAAAAACCTGTATCAGGGTTCCCAGCTCTTTCATAACAAACTTTAGTTAATTCGACAACTTTTTTTTGTTTTTCAATTACAATTTACAACACACGTATGTGCATGAGGGTGTGTGTATGTGTGGGTGGGTGCATGTGAGTGAGTGAGCGAAATGTGTAACTACATGGTAGGTTAGCTTAGGGTCCTTCAAGAAAAGAGTGTACAAATTCTTAAAAGGCCGGCAACGCACTCCTGAGCCCTCTAGCATCGAGAGTGTCCATGGGCGGCGGTATCACTTAACATCAGGTGAGCCTCCTGCCCGTTTGTCCCCTATTATATTAAAAAAAAAAGAATTCAGGAGCATCTCCAACTCTGCGTAAGATGTGTTCTGAAGCCACTTCTTTAACCTCTTGTTTTAGATTGTGGACGGTTAGCGGTTAATTAAATTAAAAATGTGAAAAACAATTGAAAGCTGAGACATTGTCTATATTTTTTAATCAATTATTACAATATTAACGTAACTCTACTAGTTATGGTGAACAAGAGCCACAGACTAAATCACTCACGATTACCAAACTTTTTTTCTTCAACAAAGAAAAGTTTTCTTGCAAATTAAAGAAATGTCGTTATATCTTTTTCGATATTGGTATTGTACAAATCGATATATTCCCTGCGATACTCAGTCATGTGTTTGTATGTATGCAGGAATGTTTATTTCGTGTTTTCAATTTTGTTTCTCTGTGTGTTAAAGGTGATACAATTATGGCAGAGGAAGCAGTTACGGATGAGACAGAATATGATCTTCGCGACCATCAAGGTCGTTAAAGGATGGGACTTCCCACAAGTAAGTGAATAATAATAATAAATCGTGTATTTGTTATGACAGTGGTATATTCAGATTGATTAATTATAAAAATTTGGGTGTCTGTAAAGTTATATATACGATAATTTTCACAATAACGTCAAAAGAAAACATTTGTGAAAAATTGCAAATGTTGTAAATTTGATTGTTTATTATCACTTAATTATTATTTTGTATAATATAATGAAGATTATTAAAAATTACATTGTTTTCGATAAATTAACACATAATTGCACTCGTTATATAATTTTAACTTAAACTATACAGATTTATTACAAGTAACGTAGTGCTTTCAATAACTGAAAATATTGAGTCGCAAGCCAACCGCTAAGATCGATATTGCCTTTCTATCCCTTATGAGTCATGTTTTTTGTGCGTGCAGCCGGCGTTCATCGATTTATAAGACGTTATCTTGTCAACATTCATATATCAAAATAGACATGCAAATCTTAAATTAATTATTTTAATGTAAAAATAATTAACTAACTAACTCTTAGTTATTAATAAATAATTGTTGTTAAATCTTATGGTCTAAATACTCTCCCTATGAAAACACCTCACCTATATTACAGTTAATAATTATGAAAAATAAATTTGACTATTCAGGAAATAATCTCAAATAACTATTGTATGATTCTTTTTTAGTTGATGTTGTAAAATCTAACAAAATTTTATCAAAATTAGATTTTTATAAATGTAAAATTTCTGTATTGATCAATCCAAAGAACTGTAGTTCTAGCTAAAACCAAATATATATATTTTATTAAATCACATCAAAATGTCTCCCAAGTTCGTGGCCATGGGCGCTGAGCAGCGTCAAGCAATCCGTCGCGCACTAAACGAAGACGCCGAGAAACTCTTGGCTGAGGGTGATCCAGCTGATCCCCAATTAAGAAGACTGAGACGGGAGATTGATGAAGTGAACCGCTTGTTTGACGAGTTTGAACGACGAGCGAGAGCCGAAGGTTAGTGTCATTTAAAAAAGATAGAATATTATTGGTTTTTATTCCCATTATCCATGGCAACGCAAATTCAGTAACTAATAGAGCAGGGTTGCCCTATTTAGCATGCGGCTCTCATCTCTGAAGTCGTAGGTTCGATCTCTAGCTGTGCACCAATGGACTTCCTATTTTACATTCGCTCGATCGGTGAAGGAAAACATCGTGAGGAAACCGGTGTGCCTTAGACCCAAAATGTCGACGGCGTGTGTCAGGAACAGGGGGCTGCCTATTAAGAGTGACAAATGATCATGAAACGATACAGAAATGTGAGGCCCAGACCTAAAGAGGCGCCATAGGTTTATTTTATAGTAACCACTAAAGGCGCGTCCACACAGAGCGAACAGCCTCGTGAGGCATTTGCCGCGCGAGGAAACATATCGCGAGGCGCCCTCGTGCGGTAAGGCCAAGCCTCTAAAGTACGCGCGGCAAATGCATGAGGCGCATTCGAGCAAAGCAAAAGCCGACACTAGATCGGTCGCTCGCCCGCGGCAGCTCGCACGCTTGCCTCGGCCGAGGTATGTTCACACTAACGGAGCTGCTTCGCGCGGCAAATGCCTCGGTGGCTGCTCGTTCTGTAAGGACGCGCCTTAACACGTTGGATTTAAAGAACGTTTCTAATTTCTTTTATTGATTATTCTCACGATCAAGTTTCTAAAGTAACCACGATTTCCAAAACAAATAATTAACCAATTGGTTCAACAATTATTTCATTTATTTACCAATTGTTCTGAAAGCTTTTATTACAAGTTATTTAATGAGTTCCACAAGAACAATTATCTTCTGTCTTTATTCGTAAACTAACGTTTGGTCCCGGCTTCGCATGGCTGGATTTATTCTATCAAATACGTAATAGTTAAGAATATGGTATTGGCAGATATTGATGATTGTCCTATTAATCTGCGGTACATCGATTTGCTATATTGTCAATAGTTTTTGCAGCGTACGCGAAGTTAGAAGTAATTAATTTTTAAAATCTATAAATATTCATATTCATTCATTCATGTATCAATAATGAAAGAATGTTTCAAATGGGTCCAGTGGTTTTGAAGCCATGTCAATGCAAATAAACAATCAAACTCATTACGATATAAGTGTGGACGCTCTGCGTTTTGTTTTAAATAAAATAAAACAGTAAAATAATTCAAGGTCTTAAAAAGCTGGCTATATTTTAGAATTTAATTATGATAAATACGATATTTATTTATTTATATTATCACGCCTTTTCCTCGAAGGTATAGGCAGAAACCATGGATCTCCTACACATTCCTGACATACCTCTCCTGTGTCTGCCTTGTATTTACGCCCTATTTTAAATCAGAAACTACAATTACAACTCAAGTATATTGAGACATTATCGAAAAATATATAAAAAATTTAGTAAAGAAAGATATTATTTTATTAAATAACTAAATTTTGATCAACTGTAGAGATTTAAAATATAGGTCACATATATCCAAGATATAGGACCTTAACACTATAATTTATTATTATTTACAATGTGTCACGATATATATGCCAATTAAACAAGTTAAATTTAGTACGTCCCGATAGTAAATTATCAAGCCAATTAAGATCTGTTCACAAGTTCAAGGGGAGTGACTGATGCGATCATGCAAACATGGAATTATTTATTTATTTTGTTGTCTTACAATAAGAAAATATAATATATTATATATAAAACAATTATACTAAAGATATAGTCAAATATGGAATCCATGTATATTAAACGTTTCAAAAAATTAATAAAAAATATTAAATACTAATTGACATAACTTTATTGAATTTTTATAAAATACGGGATGTTACAAGAATACTCCTACAACGCGATTTCCAACGCGGACTGTGTCCGCGTATACCGAGTTACAGGAGAGATTACTGTAACAATAATTTATATTCACCGTTCCATTCCTAATCGGACCAAACTTTTAGAAGTAGAAGTTGATTAGTGTTGTCGTATAAAATAAGAAAAAGAAATTAAAATGTCTGTCAACCATTATCTACCACAACATCGTTAGCAACAAAATGTTTCCTGTACACGTGAAATATTAAAAATAACCCATTGATGTATCATGACTGCGTGTGCGCATCCTACGGGACGATTGTCACTCACAATTAGTACGTCGCGGTGCGTTGCGAGAAAAGAGTTTCTCTTGAGGATTTTAAAAGTATTTTTTTAAATTTAGTATTCTGTCAGTCTTAGTTTAATAATAAAATAGACCTTAAAATAAACAGACTATTAGTTTACAAATCATTATTTATATTTGAGTCTTATTAACATTAATGATTCAAGTCTGAATAGTTCAAGATCCTAAATCTATTTTGGATAAATCTATCTGCCAAACGAAACAATGAAAGTGGGAAGTGTTGTGAGTAAACAGTGAATAAAAAATTATACATTATACATATTTTGAACCTTACGTCAAAGAAATAAGAGCAGAATGAAGAAGATAAAACGAATGTTTTCTTTTGGAAGAGGTGGTGAGTTGTTTTTAGATTTATTGTATCCTGGCTGCTATCTAATGTTTAAAGATCTTTATTTCTCATTACAAAACAGAAATATTTTATTTACACGAGACAATATGAATATATATAATATATACGTATGTATATATAATACGAGCGAGATACACGTCGCCATTGGCCGTCACAATTTTAGTTAACTATGTTCATTCTAACATGCATCTTTACTTCCTTTTTGAATCTGTCAAACACTCCAATATTCCGAATTTGAGATGGTAACTGATTAAATAATTGCACACCCTCATACCTAATAGATTTCATCAAATAATTTGTACGCGGCTTCGGCAAGATAAGCAAACTCGCTCGACGAGTATTGCGTGTCGTTGTGTATTTGATTTTTTTAAACGTCAAGCAACTATGGATAGAGTTATTTAAATTTTTTTTTATCAAGATACAGGTGCTATATACATATAGTTGTTTAATTGTCATAATTTTCTTTTCTTGGTAGATTTTATTAGTCGGTGTTAAAAAATTGTATCTAAATAATGATTTCTATCTCATCTTATTAACTGAAATACAAGAAGAGCAGCGTTAGCCTAGGGGCTTCAGTGTGCGACTCTCATCCCTGAAGTCGTAGGTTCGGTCCCGGTTGTGCACCAATGGACTTTCTTTATATGGGCATTTAACATTCGCTCGATTGAAGGAAAACATCTTGAGGAAACCGGCTTGCCTTAGACACAAAAAGTCGAGAGCGTGCGTCGGGCACCGGAGGCTGATACAGACAGAGAAATCTGAGGCCCAGACCTAAAATGTTTTTAGAGCTACTAATTTATTTATTGTTTGGCATGATCAGTCTTATGTGCTATAAAAAATAATACAATAGAACACAGTGTCTTCCCTTCAATAGAGACTGTTAATAGTATTAAACTTTCTTATGGTAAATATTCTTTGTAGTAAGTTATGTTAGATTGAAATTACTTAAAGCCAAGATAGTAATGTTAAATTGTGTCTTTTGAAAGACAGTTTGTATAAAAAACTGCATGTTTTTGTGATATTAAACAATTGACTGGTTCTTTATTGAGTGTAATGAGTTATGGCAAACAAAATTTAAAATACTTAATTCAATTATTAAATCCGGAGTATATTTCTGACTAATTCGACTTAGGGTCCTTAAAAATTTAAAAGGCCGGCAACGCACTCGCGAGCCCTCTGGCATTGAGTGTCCATGGGCGGCGGTATCATTTAACATCAGATGTGCCTTCTGCCCGTTTGTTATATAAAACAAATGTATAAACAGTAAATACGGAAAGATACTCCTTGCGTGTCCTGTGTACTTGACCCGATAATGACGCTTACGTCAGGGGACATCTTGTGATAGTTATCTCGTCTAATGGCAATATGAATTGACCATTTGTCTATATATACGCAATGTCACATGTCAAATGAGTTCATGGAAAACTAGGATACTTTTCGTATAAATATTACAGTGTTTAAAACAATTACTTAAACGCTGTCAACCTTTTGAATTTTGAATTGAATCTTCTTATCTGGTACACTCCTGACGGAGACGTCGTGATCGCTGTGTAGACTACTACAATACAAACTACGGTAATAGAGGAGGCAGAAGTGATGCGCTTCACGACGTTCTGCCATCGTTGCCTGTTAGAGGTTTTAACGGATTGATCTTCAATCAAAACCTTAAATTTTGTATATATTACTTTCGAAAGAGAAATACGTCTTCAATAGACCTGCTTTGTTTACGCACAACGGACCTAATGAGAAGTATTAAAAAAAATAACAAAGTAAAAATTATTGGATTCCTGCCCATACTTTTTCCTTGATGTCGTTGTTCACGAAACCTGGATTCATCGTCCCGTTATCCGTAAATCATTTATTTATGCCGGTCATTTACCCCTTTCCAGAATTATAAACTTGCGTATACCAACGTTATGATAATTTTGAGTCATGCTTTACATCAAAGACGTTTTGAGATATTTCGTTAAAAATATTTCAATAAAAACTTTTATAAATTGATTGAATAAAAACATATAATATTTTAGTTCAGGGAAACAATTAGTGTTTCGATTTGAATTAGCAAAAACCTTGAAACTGATGAAGTAGTTGGATGATATGATAGAGGAATACAGTCCAGTTAAATCTTTGGCTTCTAAAATTATGGAGGGAAACAGATATAGAAGTATGTATCCAAGCTTGGTAACGCCACTGCTTTTCATTCATTAGGGAGGGAGGATGTCACGGAGAGATCCATAGGCACAGATAGCTACAGCAGCAATAAGCCAACAGATTATGGAAGAACAGAAACGTGTCAAATACGTAAGAACAGGCTCGTCAGAAGTTCAGTATTTACCATATTTTTATATGGGAACCGTGGTCAATTGGTGCAGCGGTAGCGGTATTGAGGAGAATCTCTTTCACATTCTTAACCAACCAATTAACTTACCAAAGGATTGTCAACTATCATTAACAAACGGATAGTTGGCTTTCACCATATTGGCAAAAGAGAACTGGATAGTCTCGACAAAATGGTAGGAGCGGGGGCTAGAGAAGTCGGGAAAACCCAACGAGCGTCTGAACGAATCGAGATAATTCTGGGTATCAACATCCCTAATGATCGGAGACAAGCGGAAACAGTGTGGAGTGTCGTGGTGGAGAGTCATTAATGAAAATTACGAAGACCAATCATTCATGTCCCTTCACCTAAAGGCTATAAATGGCTTAATTGGTTCCCAAATTTCCACCCACCATCTATTTAAGGAACATCTGATGTCATTTGCTCAATTCGACGGCCTTGCCGCTACCGGTGTCTCAATTTCTTATTTGTTAGCGCTTGTGGGAGTACTATAGTGTAGTGAGAATGGTATGCGAAATACGAGCAGTTGTTTTATCATATTGGAAATTTTCGTTCAAGAGTAAACAGAGGGGTTTCAGGAGTCATATTAAAATATTATAACACATTTTCGGCTTCCTATACCTTAGCTTTTAAATTAATAAGTCAGGTACTAGTCTAGTGCAACCAAAATAAGATCTTTTCTTCTATCTTTATGTTTTAATTTTTTTTATTTATTTATTCATATATATCATACGTAATACTATATATGTTACAAGCTATTGTTTATAAAATACTTACAATTTTGTTTAACATAAATGTTAAAAAAAATATACATAATTTAGAAATCCACACATATTTTACTGAATTTATTTGAAATATAGAATTTCCAAGAGATGATATAGGGACGATATAGATTTCTACGAATCCTAACACGCAAACTCAAAGCAAAGCTACGTTTATATTAATTCCTGTTAGATAGAGTTCATATCCACTGCATACGTAACTTAACAGAGCCGAGCGTTCAATATAAATCTAAAATAAACGGCGCCATGCTCTCGCAAGTCAGTCACTGCACTTTTTTACTCTGTACGCGTCAGAATTGTTTTGCTGAAACACAAGTTAGTGTTTAATACGAGATGAAACGGATAGTGTATAGAGAGAGAACGCTCCGGAGACGTTGGACCGAGTATCGATTATCAGGTTTGTCTATGTCTAGAACGTGACCTTGTTTTTTATCTGTATTTTTTGTTTTGATTTTCGAATTGCATAGCTTTTTTACATATAACGTTGTTGTTAATTTAATTTTAATATTGAGTTTGTTTAAATTCAATAAATATTAATTTCTACAAGTAAATTGTTTAAATTCGTCCCGAAAGGCTTTGACCGAAGGACTTTCTATATATCTTTATTGACTCCGGTCATCTTTGTTTGTAGCGAGGATTAATTAAATGATCAATTTTTATCAAAGCATTCGCTGTTTTTTGCATTAAGCCAAAAAAATCTTTTTATTTTTTGTAACTTAAAAATCACACTTTGTTTAACAACATTGTAAAATATTTTAGAAAATAAAGCTTGTAACATACTCATACTGAAAATATAGCATTATGTATGATGTGGTGAACATCAATAGAAAAATTCGGCACTATAGTCAGTACCCACGTAGATCTTATTAAATTTATGGGAGGAACTATCTATGTAGGATCAAAGTGGCTGAGCCCTGATCAATACTAGACACTTGTAGCTTACGTCATAAGTAACGATCTAGCTTTTAAACTTACTGATGTACTGAGACGTTCTTTAAGTATTACCATAGGGAAGAGATTTAAATTACGGTAGATCTAATTATACGGTAGATCTATATATACCTTTATGCATCCTTATATCAACTATCGAACAAACTTCGTAATCAGTTGCAGAGTATTTATCTTTAGAAATAAGCTAATAGACGACCTGGAACATTTTACTATCGACTATTTCTTGTATATAACTATTACATTTTGTTTTTTCTAGTAAAGTAAGAAAAAAATATTGCACATAAAAAAGGGATATTTAGGAGTTAAAGAAAGTGCACTAGGTTCCCGGTGTCATGCGCCAGTCCATCCTTTTGACATTTAGACAAAACGATTTTGCTAAGATTTGAACTGGAGTCGAACCGTTTATTGTCATTAACCACTAAACCATAGTAGCAGTTCACTGATATTTAAAGAAATATTTTGCCTTTGCAGAGGATTCAAAGAATGCCGCCAGAATTTTCACCGAGCAGTCCTCGAACCTCCTGGAACGTTTGGAGGTGTACGAACGTCAGCTACACGAGAGAATCGCCTCACATATACCCAGAGATCTGGATTCTCTGGAACACCTGGTGCTGCAGCATAAGGATTGGGAGACCAGTCTCCTCGCACTATCGTCCGATGTGGAAGAGGTGCAGAATACGTTTAGAGGTGAGAATGTCTTAATTAAGAAGTTATTTAATTTTCAAAAAACTAAAATTTGCTGTAACTGTGAAGTAAAATGTGAGGACACCGACATGCCTCGACAAAACAGTTTTAAAAAATCGATTTTGACGTAAAAAGAAATCTTAGAATTTTAGAAAACCAGGGCGCGAGCTTGATATTTGTCAGTTAATATTGATCAGCCTATCTCTTAGAACACCTGAAAAACTCCAAGAACTAGAGCTGGCAATAGAAGAGTTAAAGTGGGATATTATAGGTATTAGCGAAATGCGCAGATTTGGAGAAGGTATAGAAAACCATGGCAAATACGTACTACATTATAAAGGGGAGACGCCCGGGCTGTATGGAGTTGGATTCATGGTGAAAGTAAATCTAGTCAACAACATAGAAGAACTTAGTGGATTCTCGGAACGTATTGCAATCCTTAATATAAAACTGCCCGTGAACGGAGATAAAGAAGAGAGATGGTCTATTATACAGGCATATTCACCAACTGAATCTGATAAAAAAGAGGACGTAAAAACAATTGAGGAATTCTATGAAAATCTCCAAAACGCTATTGATAACGCACACAAAAACGTCATCGTGATGGGAGACTTTAATGGACAAATTGGGATTCAAAATAGTGGGGAAGAAAATACCATAGGAAACTATGGGTATGGAAATAGAAGCAAAAACGGAACAAGACTAGTAAACTTTGCACTGGAAAACAGATTAAGTATTCTAAACAGTTTTTATAAAAGGAAACCATCAAAAAAATGGACATGGATCTCACCCAATGGACAATATAAGAATGAAATCGATTTTATTATGTCTAATAATAGAAAAGCCTTCAAGAACATTTCGATCATAAACAATTTAAACTTCCACACAGACCATAGGATGGTTCGAGTTGCGATGTCAGGAATGTTCAAGAAAACAAGACGATTTCAAAATAAACAATTAGCGGTACAATACTCAGGTGACCCTAAACTATTACTTAATAATCTTCAAACATCTCTAGATGCCGCGGAATTAGAGAAGAAAGAATATCCATCGATACAAGAAAAGTACAACCTATTACTAAATCAACTAAAAACAGTAACCAGAAAAACAAACAAAAGTATCAAGAAAGAAGTCTCACTTACAATCAAACAATTATTACAAGAACGAAAAGAACTTTTACGACAAAAGGAAATTAAAGGAAACCGCCAAAGAGTAACAGAAGTAAGCAAAAAGATCAGTGAACAACTTAGGAAAGAAAGAAAAACTAAAAGATCTAATACAATGAAAAGTTACATAGAAAAGACAGGAGGAATAAAAAAGGCATTGAAGGAGTTAAACTACAAAAAGGACTGGATACCAAGTATGAGAAAGAAAGATGGTAATAGTACAGGTAAAAGACTCGAAATATTAAAAATCGCTACAGAATTCTACCGAAACTTATACCGAAGTCAAAAAGAGAAAGACACTATAAAAGAAAACGACGAAATAACTAATGAAGAATATATACCGGAAATAATGAAGGAAGAAACCATAAAAGCAATAAATACACAAAAACTCGATAAAGCCCCTGGATCTGATCTTGTTACAAACGAACTTCTAAAAGCAACGTTACCAGTAATCGCTCCAAGACTTACAGATATATTTAATGAAATTATCAATACGGAAAACATTCCAGAGGATTGGACAAAATCTACAATTATACTACTACATAAAAAAGGTGACAAAGGAGATATAGCAAATTACAGACCAATCAGTTTAATGTCCAATATTTACAAAGTGTTTTCAAAAATAATATTATCTAGAATCACAAACACACTTGAAGAAAATCAACCCAAAGAACAAGCTGGATTCCGTAGACATTTTTCAACAATAGACCACATACACGCCCTTAGACAAATACTCCAGAAATTTAAAGAATATAACAAAATTTACTACATAGGGTTCGTGGATTTCAACAAAGCATTCGACACACTTGAACATAGATTTATCTGGGACGCACTAAAAGATCAAGGCGTACATGCAAAATACATACGGATACTGAAAAACGTATACACAAAAAGCACCACACAAGTAAAATTAGAATCTATAGGCGAAGAATTTCCGGTTGAGAGAGGTGTACGCCAGGGAGACCCAATTTCACCAAAAATATTTGCAGCAGTTCTGGAAATGATATTCAGAAATCTGGATTGGACGAATAAAGGACTAAATATAAATGGCGAAAATCTGAGTCACCTACGCTTTGCAGACGACCTAATCTTATTTTCGGAAAACCCGAAAACCCTAAAGGAAATGTTGCAACAGTTAGCGGAAGAAAGTGAGAAGGCAGGCCTGTCAATGAACTTAACGAAAACAAAAGTAATGTCTAACTCCTCACAAACAGAGTCCATAACAGTAAATGATGAAGAAATAGAGTATGTAAAGGAGTATGTGTATTTGGGACAGTTAATATCTACTGAGGAATGTATGCAAAAAGAAATAGAAAGGAGAATAACTAATACTTGGAAGAGATATTGGTCACTCAGTGAAGTCATGAAGAACCAGGATATGTCTATGAGGAACAAGAGGAGAATATACAATATGTGTATCTTACCATGCTTACTATATGGGTGCCAAACATGGGCATTGACAGAAGAACAAGCAAGGAAAATAAAAGTTTGTCAGAATGGAATGGAGAGAAGCACAATAGGAATTAAAAGAAAAGACCGAGTTAAACTAAAATGTATCAAAAACAAAACAAAATTTAAGAATGCATACACAACATACAGGTGCTTAAAGTGGAGGTGGGCTGGGCATATGATAAGAGAGAAGAAGGAGAAATGGACGAGAATAATAACTGAATGGCAACCACGAGATAGTAAAAGAAACAGAGGCAGACAGACTAGAAGATGGGAGGACGACATCAAAAAAGTGGCGGGCCCAATATGGACGCGCATAGCGAAAAATAGAACAGAGTGGAAATCTTTAGAGGAGGCCTATGTCGAAAGACAAGCTGAAATGTAGAAACGACCGTTTACCGATACCTGATTTATGAAAAGAAAAGAAACTGTTAAAAGTTATAAACGTATTTGTAAGAAAAATTACTGTAAAAATAAGTTCAGCAATAAAGGCTATTTTATTTTATTTATTTATTTATTTATTTATTGATCAGCCGTTGGTGTCTAGTACCTGTTTATTTGTTTATTCGGAAACAAAACAGATACATCTATACAATTAAAAATATAACTTAAAAAGACACATTGTATGTATCCACAAAAGATTTCACTAATAAAAATATGATACAGAGCAAAGCAAAACAAAACAAGACATGACAACAAAAAAAATTATAAATCCGGACAACGACAAATATACCTGTAGCTATAATAGAGAAGAGAGACAAGAATTAGGACATTAACAGTTGTTTTAAATTATTTTTAAATAGTATTATACTATATTTTAACACATGTTAACTATAGGTATTGCTCTGAAAACTCCGGCCATGAAGAAGAACCTGGACAAAGTTATGGGCAAATGGAATGACATGCAATCAAAGAGTCAACTGTTCGTCGAAAGGTATTTATTTAATCATTCATTAATTATTAAAGAATCATTATGGCTTTTTTATTAGCTTTTCTAGAGAATTGTCTTTGAATTTTAGAAGTTTTAAGAAACATTAAATACACACAGGTGTTCATAGCATATGTAATAGTCAAAAGTTGTTTGACAGATGAAACATAGTAAATTAAAATATATTATCTTTTACACAATTATATACAATACATTTTGGTCTATATGTATTTTAGTTGTAACTATATTTGAGAACAAAAAAGTTACCTGAATCATGAAAATTAAAATTTGAAAATGAAAATTTGAATAAATGTTGATTCCTTGAGTGCAAATCTGTTGAAATAAGATCTAGAAGCGTTGCTATTTAATTAAAAATTGGCCTGGCAATACAAGCAATACTTCAATTCCATGTCGATATTAAGGCGAAGAGACCGTTTGACACGTAGTCCTTTTTTAATTAAAAAAAAATAACATATAATAAGATATAAACGCAAATATTGACCTATCTCTTTCCATCGGTTTCTATCCACCAATGTGACCAATGACGATCAGTTTCTCCAAGTTCGCCTCTGCGCATTGTATATAAACTATACTATATTATAAATATAAATATAATTCTTTACAGATTGAAGTTTGTCGAAATTGTGGTGAACAGTATGGAGGAGAATAATCAAACGATATCCGAATTCGAAATCAAGTTGGCACAATTCAACGACCTGCCAAACGATGTTGAATTACTGAAAGATGTAAGTAATGTTAAATATTTCAAGAAATAAGAAAAGTCATATTTTAGATAATTTTATTGCAAGAAATGTATTGAATGTTTAAATTGCATATTACTTGTATTTCATGAAGCGGCGGCACTAAAGTCATTGGCGATATTGGGACATGTGGTGGGGATGAAATGGGCTTGTAGTTCGAATCGGCAGTAGCATGTTAGTTTTTGGTACAATCATGCCGATTTTCGGGTACGATTTACCTACACGAGGCACTTGGGTGCTCTCCACCGCTTCCCCAGTTGCCTCTGATTTCAGGGCCGAGTCACACTTTTAATCCAGTTTTAAAAATATCACCCTTTTTACAGCTGGGTTTCAGATTTCTGAATATGTTTCATTATGATTTGCCAATAAAAATTTAAAAAAATACGTTTATTTTAGAACACAAGATCATCAAGGTATCACTTAATCCACGTCATTAAATTTGAACCTGTAGGCATCCCTAATAATAGGCAAGTAGGTGATCACTTCTTCAACATGCGATTCATCCCTGAGGTCGTAGGTTCCATCCCCGGCTGTGCACCAATGGAGTTTTTCTGAGTGTGCATTTAACTTTGGAACAGAAAAACATCGTGAGGAAACCGACTTGCCTCTGACTCAAAAATTCGACATGAGTGAGGCAGTGTTCATCTATTTGCCTATTAGATAAATAATAAAATAGATATAAACATCAGATCTAAAAAGGTTTTAGCGCCACTGATTTATTGATTTTAATGGGTCGATAACGGGCAATGATTTTTTGAAAATACATATTTAATGGTGAAGAAATAAATATATAGAATTATTAGTTTTAAAACCCATGTTTCTGTCTACAGATGCACGAGGACCTGCTTCGTATGCAAGTAGCGGTCAGCAAGCAGCAAACCCTGGTGGACCAGATGAACGATGATGCGGAGAACTGCCGGCGACTGGTGGAGAGCTCCAGGGCGTCACTACCACACTCCTCACTTCCGAGATCTGGAAAACACATTGACCTGGAACGCCTAGATAAGGAGGTCTCGCAGCTGAACAACCGTTGGAACAATGTTTGCACTCAGCTGGCTGAGAGGTGAGATATGAAGTGTTTTAAAGCTTATTTGTATGAAGCCTAACTGATTTTGCCAAAACCAATATACAAACAATGTACAGTATAAGTTAGCACCATTTTTTTAAAAGCCGGAAACGCACTCGAGAGTCCTCTTGAATTTGGCATTAAGAGTGTCCATGAGCGGTCGGTATTTTCAAACTAATTCAACTTGGGTTCCTTCAATACGGTTCCAATTTTTAAAAGACCAGCAACGTACTCGTAAAACCTCTGGTATTCAGTGTCCACGGCGGACGTTTAACATCAAGTGAGGTCCTTGCCCGTTGACCCCCTATATAAAAAAATTCAAAGAAAAAATGCAAATTGGATTAAATCAAGTATTGTTCTTCTTATAAGTTCTTTTGTTCTAACATATTCAAATTAAAAAAATATTTATTCATGTAGGTAACACAATGTACACTTATGAACGTCAAAAAAGATATAAACATTGAATGCTTCTAATTTTTAAACAGATTGCGTAGCTGTGAAGCAGCGTACCAACTGCTCCGTAACTTCAACGCTGGCTTCGAGAAGGAGGCAGAATGGATTGACGACTCATTCGGCAAGTTGCAAGCTCAGCCTCCCATTGAGATACGGCCAAAAGAACAGTTTGAGCCAACTAGGGTAAGTACTATATAGCCAAGAAATGTGTTTTGTTTTCCGCGCCATCTGTGTTTTATCTTTTAGGTACCAAGTGACAAATTTATATTTAAGTTATCATAATTTTTATTTTTAATAAATTAGAAGTATCAAGATTTCCGTGGTAAGACGGTTTCAGGAGGATATGAATTCCCAGTTACATTAGTAATATAGTAAACTTTTATATGGAGAACAATTTTAAATAGATGTATCCTGAGTTGGTGTGTAACAACTAATTTATTAAAGAGCTGCACTTTTGCATGAGAAATGCACAAATAACTTAAACACGGGATGTCTTGTGGTTATTTTGCAGACATTACTCACCAGCGTTGTGGAGCGGACGCCAAAGATTGAGAAGGTTAACGTAGATGGGGGCAGATTCATTCGAGAGGCCAAGGTAAATATGGAGCCTCTAATTGGCATATCTCTGACGTTGACACTTGACAGTTGACAGCTGTCATTCACGTTACGATATAATCTGTTTCTAAATTTACTTGTGAAAGTCTTGTATTGTCTTATTCTATAGGGTTGATACTGGAATACCGTTGTATTTTAGTTTTTGAAAGATTGTGAAAGGTTTTTAGACGAAATCGTCCAGCTATCCCTTTTGTCCTGGATATTTTGGTGTTGTCTCTGCGGTAGTGGGCTGACTAAATAACGCTTACTTTGCTTTATTAAACTAACACTAACCCTTTGAATGCGGGATGTGTGTGACCTTGTGTATGGCTTTCCTTAAATCCTTGCAAAGTTACTACAAGTTACTATAGTAACCATTACTTTCATAAAAAAATATTTTTGTCAGTTTTAGTAAGTTCAAAATATAAAAAAAATAAAATCAATATTCATTTAGAATTGTAATTATTTCGTTTGCACAGCATTTCTCTACGCTCTCCCTATTTAATTCTATAAAATGGTGTAATTAAAGGCACTATATGACTGCCTTTTATATTTGCATGACAACTAAATCAATATGTCTGCAAATTGAAAATTCAGATCATGTTCATAAATTGCATAGAACTATTTTAGTCTAGTTAGAAGGTCAATGAACTCTAGCGGTCATTTTTGTAAAAAAAGTGCGTGCGTACAAAGTACACTTGTCAGAAGTGAAACTTCTTTGTAAACTAATTAATACTAAAGTAAAAGCCCCAATAGATTATCATGAACTATTATATGATCACTCCATGTAATTGTATATCATTTACAATGTTTACACAATGTATACGTGCTAATGATAATATAAATAAATAAAAATCTGCGTTTACTGCATAAACAAATACATCAACCGATATTAGTATTTTTTCACGATCTCCCTTTCTCACTCTCTCAAAACGCTGCACATCTTCGTGACGTTCCGTGAAATTTTACCCTCATGTGCCTAAAGAAGTTTCACTTCAACAATATAAGTCCCTGGCTTTCATTATATGCCGCGATTCAGCCTTTGCTGGTGTTGGCAGTTTGAAAATGGTTAAATCTTTGATAAAAGTTTTGAGACTTGGGATAAAAAAACGTGGCTTGCACGCTGGGTGTCGCACGCTTAGAAAACGTTTCTTAGCATGTTCCTAGACTGTCTAGCTGGACCTATTGGCCATTGTCTTCCATGTATGGCAGAGACTAGAATGAATATATGTGCGGTGACGCCTGTCTGGTCGAAATTTTAAATTAGGCGTGAAAGGCGTGTGAATTTTTAACAATCACAGGTTGCTTTTAAACAGTTTGTGCTAGCAAATCGTCAAAATAAGGAATTAATCAGCATCGATTTAAAGCAGTCTGCTTACTAACAAGACGTAACTTAACCCTAACTCGCTTAGATCCATACGTCAAGATGCCAGCGATACGTGGAATGGCTTTGCGAGGAAATACACCCCTCGTTAGACGTTAAGCAGCTGAAACGACAAGCTGACATCGACATGGCGGAGCGGGTCAGGAGCAGGGGTCGTAAAGACCTCGCTGGTGCGGAAAGTACCTCAGGAGCGGATGCCGTAGCGAGGGAGTTGGATGAATTGAACGGGAAGCATCAGAGATTGTTGGACATGTTATATGAAAGATTGAGACGTATTGCGGCGGCTAATCCAGGCGATATTGTTACGTTGGTAAGTGTTTTTATGTTTGATTTATTATGACCAGTAATCTTTAACAGCACTTGCAATAACTATTCAGAAATATAGTAACTGAGCGTTTTAAGGCAGTTTCTGCCGCGCACCTTCACTATGTGGAACTAGTTTATAGATGTATTTCCGAACCAATTCAACTTAGGGTCCTTTAAGAGTGCCGACCAATTCTTAAAAGACCGCAACGCACTTGCGAGGTATCACTTAACATCAGGTAATCCTTCTTTTATATTAAAAAAAGTTGTTACCAGTGATATTGAAGTAATTAGCCCATCGTCCCACAATTAATCGTTTTAACGTAGTTTTTGCCGCGCACCATCAATTAGTATGCACACTGACCCAATTCGACTTAGGGTCCTTCAAGAACAGAGCGTACCAAATTTAAAAGGCCGGCGATAATTTTTTTTTTTAATATCAATTTTAGTTTTAATATCATCTAGCTCCAAGTTGATAGCGCACATTTATTAAAAGAAATGTTTTTAAATAGGAGTGGAAACTAATTAACTATTTAGTATTGGTGAATGATTTAAATTGTGATAGGTTTTAGATGTTTTAAGTACGTATAGTACAACTTTTATATCGCGTGGGTAAGGTGGAGGGTTATTGCAGAGCAGCTTAGTGGCCAGCGATTCTTTGGGGTCGTAGGTTTGTTCCCCAGCACACACCAATGGACTTTCTTTCTATTTGCACATTAAACATTCGCTGAAACGGTAAAATAACACATCGTAAGGTAACCATAGACCCAAGAAATCTATACGAGTCAGAAACAGAAAGCTGATCACCTACTTGCCTATTAGAGTAGCAAATGATCATAAAACAGATACAGAAATCTGAGGTCCAGGCCTAAAAAGGTAGGTAGAAAGGAAATGCGTAGGAAACCAAAACAATAATAAATAAATGAATCTTAAATGTAAGTGCTACATGTATTTGATTATAATTTAACGTTACTGCTACTAGCAAAGTAAACTCGTATAATATAATTTCCATATTTACCTATTTCTCACTGATGACATCACCACGGACCTCGGGTGACGTTGTTTATTCACAGATTTGAATTTAATATTAACGGCTGACATTCTTGTGTCAAGGTTTTGAAAGCAATTAGTCTTTCTAGGACAAGAGTGGTCAGGTCTCTGAAATTAAAAAAATATATTCAAAGAAGTCTAATAATTTCGTAAATCCAAATTAATCAAAACATTTCTTCCGCACATTCGTGTTTTTTAATTTTATTTTATATCAAAAATTAAAATCTTAAGCTGAATACTCACTTCGAACTGTGAAACGTATAATGGACACATTTTGTCCTGTGATTTGACTTTGACAGTGAGAATGAGATGTCAACAGGTGTTTGACAGGTGGTTTAGGTAAATTGGAGTGTAAAATATAATATAATATTCGAACAATTTCTACTTAGTATGTTCAACAAAAGATCAATTCTTAAAAGGCCGGCACAGCACTTGCGAGCCTTCTGACAATGTGTACAGTGGGTGTCACTTATAATCTGGTGAGCCATCTGCCTAGTTACCTACATAAAAAAAAAACAAAAAGATATCTTTGTCATTTCTTTAAGATCTAAAGTAAATCTTAGTCATTCCGCCTTCTCGAACTAAGATTACATAGGACTATAAGCGAATCCACTTCCTTCTAAGGATCCACCCACGATTCATCAATGCGTAGGAATAAACACGATAACATTGCTCGACTTGTTTTGTTTGCTTTAACAAATTATAACTATGAAGTCATACATATAGAGAAATTTCCTCAAGTGTATCTGGAATTAACCAATTAAGTTTATATCAAAAATTAACATAAAATATCTCAGTCGGATAAAGAAATAAATATTTCCTTACAGCAGGAATTGAATTACAGAACAAGTTCAGGCTCTGACCCACTTTCAGAACTGGTTGCAGATTTCTATTGCAAGAAAAATACTCGCCATTCCTGTCTGAAACAATGTTTATAACTTCGCTAGCTATTATTCTAAAAATAAATAAATAAAACAGTGGCGCTGCAACCTGATTAGATCTGGGCTACAGGTTTATGTATCTGTTTCATGACCGTCAATCTAATGAGTAAGTTGGTGATCAGTCTCCTGTGTCTGACTCACGTCGACTTTTAGGGTCTATCGCAAGCCGATTTCCTCACGATGTTTTCACCGTTCGAGTGAATGCGCACATTGAGAGAATATCCATTGGTGCATGGCATTTTTTATTGGCGATTTTTATTTTAAAGTTATAAACAATTTAATGTATAAAAACCTTCTTAGTTCTACTATGAATGTCTATTGTTGTTAAACCTATTTCGTCACCTTTGGCTGAAGCCCAACAAATGACGTAATTACACGCGCTCTATCAATCGCGACTTCGCGGTTTTTTAGTACGGCGCTAACGACTTCACACACATGACGTTCGCGCCAACCCGCGATTCGAATTTCGAACGAAACGAGCAAATAGATGTTTGAGTGCCAGTGTTAATAAAAAGGTTTTGTGAGAGTTTTTAGTGCTGTGCTAATCTGTGGATTTTCCGATTAACCTTTTTAAATTATTTATAGTTCGGACCATTATTGCGCAGTAATAAATTATAATAATTTCGAGTATTGGATTTTCAAGTCTTGATTAAAAAAAACAATAAAGTTTTAATCACCAATAGTGTTATCTCGCTAACAAATAGTTAATATTATCGATATTTATCATTGCACTGATAACCTTGAAGATATAGCGTGCAATTTGGGTTAAGAAATAAATAAAGTGTTTAAAAACCGTTTTAATTGGACAACGTGTTAACTAATGATGAAATTAAAGAACTCACAAAATATTTTCAACTTTCCATTAGATAATATAAATTGAATTCAACATTGATAAAATTTTATTCATAAATTAGAAATGAACGGAGACATGAAGTAGTAAAATTATTAAAGCACAGATGAAATAAATACAGAAATGTAACTGAAACCGGTCTTCACAGTTATTGTGACCACACGAAATTCATTGAAGCGAAATGGTTTTATTTGTGTCATGGTAGCTGATCGATATAAAATGTCAAACAAAAATAAGAAATAAATTTCTTGGGTTTAAAAAAAACAAACTGAAATCTAATCAAAAATCCTTGTGTTGTATATATAAGCGAAGTTAGTTAATTGCGGCGGTTGAACAGGCATATCCTACAGAGGCGTGCCCTCCAATCGGCCACATAGGTGTACACTAAACATCAGGTGTGATTGTCGGGAACCGTCGGTCCAGTTCTGTATTCAAAAAAAGAATTTTATATAGTGATTTACGTTACTTTTTTTACCTTTTTTTTAGTAAAATTTCGACTTTCTTAATTATATTCAGTCATGTAAAAAAAATCTTTTTCACTTTTTCTTAATTTGAATTTGGAATTATCTTCTTTTTTAATTATACCAAAACCAGCCAGATACACTATAGTATAGACGAAGACATTTTATTACTAGTTGATACATACTATAATGCTAAAGGACTTTTTCCCCTACATAATATCTAAAAATAATAAAACTAAACTTGATATATTGTACTTTAATTTCATTTTAATTCACTAAGCATTGGTATCGGTATCAGCGATATTTCTATAAGAGTATTGGCATCGGATCGTCTCGGCAAAAAGGCGCATCGGTGCATCCTTACTTTTTAGTAAATAAATTTCGATTTACCTTATTTCCGTTTATTTTTACGACAAGGATATAATCATCAATTTATCCTCATATAGTAATAAATCACTTGACCTCGCAGTCAAAAACGGTTTAAATGACATCACGGTTAAAATAACTATTTATGTAATTGTAAAAACATTGCTCCGTTTATCTGACCTTGGATTGTGTAATGTCATCATAAGGGTCAAAATAAGGTATTGAAAAAACTAAAAATATTCAACTTCAAAATAACAAATATAGACTATTTATGCACAGGATTTTTAAATCTCCCTTTTTACTATAAATTGAGGCTGCGTTTGAATGTTTAGTAATGTTTTTGCAATGGATTAATTCAACATTGTCCTCAACAAGTGCACAGTTTATTGCTGGATCGTGCGGTGTCTGAATTAGTCAAGGTCTGATGAATATGACCACATAGAATACAAATGCATGTTGTATGCAATAATGTCTTTTTAGGACTAGTAAAGACTTCGTCGTTACTCAAGGTGCTCGAATTGAAAAACCTACGTGTAGTGTGGACTCTGTTTCCGCACTGAGACACACCTGTGGTCCGTTGTATGTTAAGTCCTGGCTAATTAAGCCAGCCAGCAAGATTCTAGAAGGAGGTATCCTTCCAGAATCTCAGAGTTTTCCTGGACCCTTCGCAAGCATCACGGAGCGATCTCTCTTCTCCGAGGATTTCTACTCGTTGGGAAGCCACAGCCACGCATTCCAGGGCTACGTGGGTGATTAATTCCTCTGCATTAAAACAGCCTCTGCTCAAGGGTGTATGGGGACCATGGACAAAGAGATTTTTATTCGGGAAACAGTGGCCAGTATCGGTAATTTAAAATTAATTCTTATTGAGGCTTAGATCGTAGTCGTTCTCATCAAAATTAATGGCAGTGCCATTTTGGATTGTCTGCAGTATGTTTTGCGACCAACAGTAATTTTTGAGTTCTGCGGATCCAGATTCGGAGAGAATCCAGGCGGCAGCATTCCGCGATACTCTCATTGCAAGCTCCTTGCAGGCGATGAAAATCTCTAAGGGATATGTCGATATTCTGCCTCGTCGCTGTTCCATCAGACAGTTATCTCAGGGAATCGGAAATGTTGAGATTAAGACGATTGATTCGGTCAGACCACCGGGAACGCAATTGAACCCGACATCTCCCACCACACCTTCCTACCATCACTCTGGTTATTTTTATAAAATTATACAAGAATTATATACAGCCTGCAAACATGCCGGTTTTCGCGATTTGTTTTTCTTCGCCGTACGTTTACGATTGCTCAAAAACTATTCGAATTCAATACATACTAAAACTATTTAATAGTTAAATTCTATTTTTAGAAATAAAGGAAAAGTTTTATATATCAGGTTTATATTGATGTCTGGGTGGATATCGGTCGTTTGGCAAGCGTTATCTTTCAGATGCCAGACCTATTTTTAAAGAGAATGCACTTGTTGTTAAACAATGTGGAGTGTTTTGATTATTATTGTAAATTGGGTTTATATTTAAATGATTGATTAAAGGTTTTCGTATAGTTAAAAGCAACAATATGATGTCCTAAATCCCCTTGTCGTTGCGTAGAGATATGGGGCCACATCTTCTACTGCATTTACCATGGAGAATGTTCAGAGGAGTTGTTCAATTTACCCTAATAGCAAGTAGGTTATCAGCCTTCTGTGCCTAACACATGCGGGCTAGTTTTTGGACCAAGCTGTTTCCTCACGACGTTTTCCTTCACCGTTCGAGCTATTGCAGGGGATCGAACCAACGACCTCAAAGATAAGAGTCGCACGCCAAAGCAAAACATGAATGGACATTTTATATTAGATTACGTGAATATTCAAAAAGTATGACGTTTTGCCAAAATAAACGTTATTCAAGGTTAGTCTTCTATGACTTCACTCGGGCTTCATGGCCAAGGTTAATGATATATTCGGAATAACAAGTAGATTTGGACTTGTTTTACTTAAAATCTTTTCAATTATATAATTTAATTTTCGCCAACCGTCGTTAAGTTTTTGGTTCTACTGTTGCTTTTTCTATTGCATCATTCAAGCTGGCTTATCAATGTTTTGATACGTTTTGTAACAGTAAAATGATTATGAATAATCGATTTTCCTATGGAAAGTAAATCGGTTTTTCTTACTAGTAAATTGATAAACACATTCAAAACACGAAAAAAAGGCAATTTCTAGTATCATTTGATTTGGTCGACTGCGGTTACAAAACACTTGCTTTAGCCGCTTTAATGATTCTAAATTCAAAATAAGCCGTTGTAAATAAACTTCTTTACACAAAAAAAAAGTTTGTATATTACTGAAAATTCTCTGCTATTGAGTGTCCATGGCTTAGCTTCCTACCAATTTGCGCACTGTTCTATTTAAAAAAAATGTGTACTCAGTAGTTTATTTACGCTAACGGTTATTTCATCCCTTTGGAAAGTATTTTAAATTTCCTTATAAATCTACGGAAGCTAAACGTCTATACTGGTGGTCCATCAGCCATGAAATGACCCTACTTCCATACTTCTTAGGTTCCAATCCTTTAATCACAAACTTATTTTGAGCACCAATAAATATGTCGTATTGAACAAATTGTAATAGCTTCAGTTAAGTTTTCTTGACTTATAATTTTTTTAATGTAATTTATTGGACGAATTTGATGGCTGTCATGCATTGATGATTAAATTACAATTTATATATGATTTTATCGGTTTAGTTATCTACGTATAAATGCGGAATCACATCCGTTTCGCATTTCTTTTTAAATAGAGCGTTTCAAAGAATGTGTAAAGTTTTATGACGAATAAATTTTTGTTTAAATAAAAAATATTTCCTAGACTTTTACATTTGTTTGCCGTACCGAATCCAGGACCGATTACACACTATCGCACTGTCTTTTAAGGCACAAACAATATAACCTATCTCAATCCATATTTTACAATCTGAGATAGACACTTTAATCCAAATATTGATTAAAGTGTGCCAATAACCACTTAAAAATGACGGCCATCTGTTGATACAAGCTATCCATGGTAGGTCGGATCGGTATATGTATGAAAATGATAGTTCAACTGTGCCAATATCCTATCTTAAGATTTTAAATTTTTGGTTATGTTGATTATCCGCGGGCCCGGACCACATTACAATAGCCTTTAGTAGTTATTTGTATGTCTTTGTCCAAATCCCACTAAAGTTAATAAATATTATACGGAAACATTGAATGCAAGAGAGGGCAACGAACTCTGAAATTCCAAGTTTTTGCACTTGGTGAACGCTTGGTTGGATAAACAAAAAGTATATATTGTCATCTAGGTGGATTTTTAACAAATGCAAACTGTTTGTGTGTCAATCGAGTTATTTATTTTTAATATACTTTTATTTAGTGTATAGAAGTAATTAAATTAATTATTTATAAAGTAGTATATGCAAACAATATAATTTTTATAAATCATTTATTTTAATTTAGCCGTAAATATTAATGAAAATCTAGAACTATGTAATCATTTTAAATATCGAATTATTATTAAACTGCATCTTGATGCTGGTATCATAAAATATATTACGTAGAAGAATACACCACAATGTGGCACCACCTACCCACTGAAGTATTTCCGAACCAATTCAACTTGGGGTCCTTCAAGAGCGAACCAATTTTTAACAGGCCGGCAACGCACTTGTGGGCAATGTCAGTGTATATAGGTGGCGGTATCACCAACATTGCAAAAAATACACTTTTTATAAAACATGTCTATATTACTGTATTTTCAATTTTCTGATTCGACATAATAATTAAAAATTGATAAATAGAAAATTATAACAAATTTAAAAAGTTTGGTCCCTGTTGCAGTGTAGGCAAGCTAAAAGCATTTCTTCGCTACATTGCAATACTTATTCGTTGAGAGAGGAAACCACCAGCTCTGGGGTCACCGGTACTATCTACCATGTACCAACTTAAATCTTAAATTACCGCCTGGGTGCTTGAACCCCACGGCCCAGGACTCTACTCGAAAGAGAACAAAATCGAGTTGGAGGCCCTATTCTGCAGCCGCACCACACTTGACAATGTATAACGAAAATATGTAAACACTTCACTGTTTATTTTATAATTGAATTAACGTGTTTATTCCTATGTCTTACCCGCATTAGAAAATAGATATAAGCTATATATAATCGCCTTAGAATCAAGTGTAATATGATTTAAGTGGATATATTTCTACTTTAAATAAATCGGGTGATTATAGTAAATGTAAGCTGTCTAGCTTTATGGCTTAGTATAGACTTTTTCATATGTCACTCTATTGTTATATAATCTTAACTGGGAGTCATTATTTGTATGTTATATCTTTAAATTCGAAATTACATTTACTTTTGTTTGGATTAATACGTGCAGTTTCATCATCCATCATCAAGACGAATTGGCATTCGTATTCGACGTCCGTCCTTTCACAACTGAGTGTTTCTTTTAGCAGTTTTTTCCACTCACCACCACTATGTGGAACCAGCTGTCCACCGAATGAATTCGACTTTAGGACCTTCAAGAAAGCGGCTTAGAAGGCCGGCAACGCACTTGCGAATTTTCTGGCAATGTCCATGCCCGTTTGTCTCCCGAAAAAAAAACACATTGCGTTTAAATGCAATATTCCTGTGATACAAGGAAATCTCTCACTTACCACGTTAAGTATAGGTTGTTGGATCGATTGGCCCATTTCGCCACCGCATAGGGTTGCGCGCGCAACATTGAAAAATCGAAGTCCCAGGAACCTTCCTAACCTCGAACCTAAAACAGCTGTTTTAAATAATAATTCGAAAACACGGAGCGCGTGGACGCGATTACGAAATAATTTAAATTTAGAACCGGCGTTTTTACGTTGTCCAATTCATTCAGTTTTCAGACTTTGGTGAGACGTAACGTTTAATGTGTTGTGTTATTTAGGTTACATTAAATCGTGATTTTGTGAACAATGCATAGTGGTAGTGTTAAGTGAACAGAATGGAAGAGCTTGATTATGATTTCGCGTATGAGTGCCGGGTTGGTATCTTACCTATTTTGTTGTATTACGGAAAACTTTCTTGTCTTTTGTATTTCGCTTTAAATAAATTTATAGTTCTCTTTCTGGGGCTCAAATTTATGTATCTGTTTCATATATGAATTTAAAAAAGTAGGTAATCAGCTACATGTTCCTGACACTTTTAGCGCCTAAGGCAAAGGAAGTCTATTGATGCACAGCGGGGGATCGAACCTACGACCTTAGGGATAAGAGTCGCACGCTGAAGCCACTTGATTAACCCTCCTCTGCACTTGTATAATATGTTACATGGGATATAAATAATAAAATTCAACCAAAGATTTAGTAATATTTATAAACTTTAAATTTAATAAAACTTTCGAATTAAAGCCAGATAGTTTCAATAGTCCAAGGACATGGTTGTAAATATTTCTGCAATATTCAAAATTAGGTCTATTTTTTAATCGTTTATTATATTATTTTTTAAATTATTTCAGCGCCTTGTCGAGGCAATGGCGCCGCGCTCAGCACGCTCTTTCCGCCAAGAGTTTAATATGCAAGACGTGGCCAGTACAGAACATACCTACACAACTCATTATACCTCTGAAAAGTAAGTAATAGTTTTAATTTTAGCTAGGTTAATTCCCTGCAAACGATGATTATTCTCTAACGGCCTCGTTATTCCCTCACCTGACAGATATGTGAAAACTTCACACACAACGGAATTAGATGGTCATTCATCTGTTAAGACAATGACCAATGGCAAGCTCCCTAATTACAAAAATAAATCTATATCGCCCGACGAAGACCGACCTGATCTAAGAAATCTTAAACGAGTCCACAAAATGTATGAGGGACCCAATATAATTGAATCCAGAGGTATTATTCACCCTGAAACAAGGGAAATATTGACAGTCGGTCAAGCGATTAGTATGAGAATATTAGACGTACGAACAGGGAGATTATTATCTTCTCCTGATACAAGGCAAACAATAACAATTGAAGAAGCCGCGAAGGAAGGCCTCATCGACCCTAAACTAGCTGCAAGGCTGACAGGACCTTGCGGCATGACTGAAGATGGTAACGAAGTCACATTGCTAGAAGCCATCCAAAGAGAACTCTACGATGCAGAACAAGGACTCTCAGATCCGGCGGAGAAGCGCATTAAGGTGACTGTCGAAAGTGAACCAAATCAAGGAATGAGTATATCGGATGCGGTAAATCGTGGTCAAGTTGATTTGCAGAGAGGTCTTTATAGACTGCCTAATGGAACTTACATTACCATAGCAGAAGCCTATCAGCGAGGCTACCTCATATATAACGAGATAATAAAAATAAAATCGAGTGCTTTGTCTTTATCAGACGCGATTAGTCAAGAACTTGTAGACAACAATGGTTGGATCTTGGATCGAAACTCCGGTGATAGGTTTCAATTAGACGTAGCAATTAATAATGAACTTATAAACCCAAATGTTAGGGAAATTGTTGACCAGAAGAATGATACAAAAGTTACGCTTGCTGAAGCGTTAGAGATGAATTTAATTAATACTAAACATTCTAAATATGTACACAATGTTACAAAAGAAAAACTATCTTTCAAAGACGCTGCAGCTAAGCGTTTCATTTGTAAACCAATGACATTAAAAGATATATGTGATAAAAGCTTGATGACGAATGATGGTAAAATTTTATCTGCCGCCAATAAGTCACATCTTAGTATTTTAGAAGCAATATCGACAGGTGTACTCGATAGTGATATAATCAAATGCGTTACTGATACGACTTCTGGACAGCTTTTAACCCTATCTGAAGCGTTGGCAGCTAGAATTATATTACCCGACAATAAATATCGCGATAATTTAACCGGTGAAATTTGTAGTATACCAGAAGCAGTAGATCGTGGTCTTATAACATCGGTGTCACAGAGGTCTTTATTCGATATAGACGGTTTTCGTGACCCGAAAACCGGTGAATTCGTATCCTTTAACGTAGCTCTTGGTAAAGGTTATCTTAAATATGTAAATGGTGAAACATTCCTAAAGTCAGAAAGTGGTGATTTTGTGTTTATAGAGGATTGTACAAAGGTATCGATTGTACGTCCCGAGGTTTTGGAAATGTTTAGTCGGAAAATAGGAGTATATGAAAGTGATAATGAACTTACTGTGTTAGACGCGGTTTTTAAGGGTGTCCTTGATTCTAAAACCGGTTATCTCCTAGAGCCTATTTCTAAAAAGCCCATTCCATTTAATAAAGCTGTCGAAATAAACATAATAACACCTGAAGGAGCTGCATTGTTAAATTCACTTTTAAACATTACACTTACAGTACAGACAGTAACTAAAACTGTTAAGCGTTATGTTACAGTAACAAATACTAGCGAAAGAAACAAATTAGAAACAATCATAACTTTCTCTGAAGCGGTAAGACGTGGTTTAATAGATGAAAATACTCAAACATTCACAGATCCCACTACGGGCACAGTGTTTCCAATTCAACAAGCTTTAGATGAGGGAATTTTAGGGGTTGACCAAAATGACCCGCGCGTTACTAGAATCTCTGACCGAGTGACGAGAAAAGATTTAATTCCAGGCCAAGTTGTAGAGTTAAAAATAACAAAAAAATCATTTATAAAAGAACTTCCGCCTAGCCCTGAGAGTAAAGTAGCGTACGATAATCAACCAGAAACTATAAAAAGTCCTGACTTTGTCATTGATTCAAAACTCGAGGAAAACATCGCAAGAGAAGTAAAAACCTCAACATCCATGGAAACTGAACCGTTGGTAACATCCCTGACTATTAAGAAAAATACCATTGAACTACCACGAGGTGGATGGACTCTAAAGGAGGCCATTGAGCTGAACCTTTTTGACCCAGTTAATGGTATTTTTGTTATTCCAGGTACTGACAGAGTTCTTGACCTTAAGGAAGCATTAAAATTAAACCTAATTAATAATGAATCGGCACACGTAGTTGATCTTAAAACTAAAAACAAATTGCTGTTAGATAAGGCAGTAGAACGTCATATTTTAGATAGCAAAGGCCAATATATTCATCCTAACGGAAATCTTACAATGAAAGATGCTATTGCGAAAAATTACATATTATTTATTAGCCTTTCAACATCTTCTCATTCCCAAAAAGTTATAACATTTACATCTATGTCAGGAATGCCAGATAAAATGGACGTAACTGACGTACAAGAACCAAGCGTTATGTTGACAGAGGATCAATCTGTTCTCGAACCAGTACAAGTAAAGCCCGGGGTCATCTATGATCCCTCAACTGCCTTATTTATTTCTACCACTTCAGGTACCTCCGGCAATATCATTGAAGCTATAGAACAAGGTTTAGTGCCTAGCGATTCCGTCAAAATTTTAGACCCTCAAACAAGAAAAGTAATTAATTTCAATCAAGCTTTAAATAAGGGAATTGTTGATAAAAATAGCGCGCAATACCTTCACGAATCTGGTCAGAAAATTAGTTTGAATGATGCCGCTAAAATAGGATTAGTTACGGTTGTAGGGGCCCCCTTAGTTGCCGCCTCAAAAATAATTCAGCTTGTTAAAAATACTATGGTGGTCGATCATAAAACAGGAGAGGAGGTGCCTATGGAAGTTGCGTATGAAAGAGGTTTAGTTGATACCAATACGTACAAACAATATGAGGAATCATTGAGAGAGAAAACACCCAATGATGAGTCAGTGTCTGTTCAAAAAGATGGAACAGATACGTCAATTCAACCAAAAATAATCGTTTCTGAAGGGAGATTAACCGATACACAACAAAATGCGAGTTTCGATTTTCCTATTAAGATACAGCGTAATACGAATGTTATCGGTTCTAAAGTTGTCGAACTAACGGACGAACAGTTAAACAAGATACCGAAATACTTTCCTAATCAGTTAAATTCAATAGCTGAACAAGCGGAGGACTCTAAACCAACTATTTTACAGAAACTAAGAAAACGTGTAATCACAGTGAAAGAAGCATATGATGAAAGTTTAATTGATGAACGCACAGCATTGATGTTGAATAGAGTTTCTAACAATAAATATGAAGACGGAACATCCTTTACCCTAGATCGGGCGATAGACTTGGAGTGCATAGATAAAGACACGGGTTGTATTCAGGATCCCATACGTGGTGATACTATGGTTATAAAGGAAGCACTGAACAGAGGTATGTTGGATGAAAGCGGTCATGGTGAACTACTGTTACCCCTATTTAGACCGCTAACAATACCTGAACTGTTAGAACAGGGACTTTTAGAGGCCACTTCTGGTAAAATCATTCATCCTGAAAGTGGCGCTCTCTTGAACTTGAAGGAAGCTATAATATGCGATATTGTTGACCCATTATCTTCAATAACAATTTACCCTGGCGGAGATATAAATATTTCTGATGCAATTTTGCATGGAATAATTGATGATGAAAAAAATATAATACAAACTAGTCACGGACCTGCAGATTTATTGTCAGCAACAAATTTAGGCGTTTTCCCCGAAAGAGAAATCCTGTGTGATATTCCACCTGCAGCTATAACACTACCAATAGCAATTAAGTATGACATGGTAAACCAAGAAACAGGTACCTTTAAACAACCTCTTACAAATAAATTGATTCCCTTGCACGAGGCAATAGAAAATAAAATAATAATGGCAATCCCTTACCCCTACGATACCAAGACAGCGACGACTCTCGAAAAGGCTTTTAAAGAAGGCTTAGTTAATTTTAACAAGGGCACATTTACTGATCCAAAATCTAATCAAGTTATGTCAATTGACAAAGCTTTGGAACAAGGTTTACTTATCATAGAGCCAAATGAAAAATCCTTAGATATTAAAGGTGTAATTACAACAATCACTGAAACATTTTCTTCCCAGCATACAGTTACAACAAAAATGGTAGAGCTATTATCTGATTATGTTCTGGTCAATGCAAAGGAGGTTAAAAACATAAAAACGGGAGAAATTATTTCTATAGAAGATGCCCGTCAAAAAGGCATTGTAAGAGACGAACAGACTAAAAAGGAAGAGTTTGTTACTAATTGTTCAATGATTAATTTCAAAGATGCGCTGGAATTTGGATACATTAACTTGGATGATAATACTTTTACTCACCCTAACACAGGAAATACTTGTTCTATCTTTAAAGCTGTTAAAACGGGCCTTTTAAACACAGCTGCTCCAGAAGAGAATATGACTGTCGAAAACTTAAAAAATGTGGAGATGCTCGACCTTAATGAGGCTTTTGATCTTTTATTTGATGACAAAACGGGAAAATACAGAGATCCAAGATCCCAAAACAAAATGGTAACATTCGAAGAAGCTTTAGAACAAAGGATTATTAATCCAGAAGGCATTATATATGACATAAATTCTGGCAAACCAGTAACTCTGATGAAAGCATTAAAAACTGGATTATTAGACAAGAAAACAGGAAAAATTCAAGAGCCAGATTCAGGAAAGTCTTTTAACATTAAAGAAGCTGCAAAAATGGGTTTGGTTGCAATTGTAGGAGCCCCTGTTCTCGCAGGAATGGCTCTCGTACAGGGTGCAAAAATAGTGACTAATAAAATAATGGAGCCTAATGTAAATGAAAAGTCTAATTTAATAGAAAATGCTGATGCCGTCAAAACTGTAAGAGAAATGTCCACTAAGAAAGCAATTATTTCCATCGACAAGCCTGAAAATCGAGGTGTTGAAAAGGATGCTCAGAATAAAGATACTAAGTCTAAATTAATTGACTTGAATAAGGATATCAAAGTTAAGATAACGGAAGATAACGGTCAAAACAGTAAAAATGACGCCGAGTTAGTTACAAAAATAGATCAAAAAGCACTTACGTCGGAGGACGCAGCTGTTTCACAACAATCTTCTTATACAGAATCAGAATCTTTTCAAAGTATAAAAGAATCAACTAATTTAGTATATGAAAAACAATCTTTGAATGATTTTCAATCAAACTTGAAGAATGTAACCATTGAATTTATTAAACATGAAAATAATGATAATTTGCCTGAATCTATGGTAAAAATCCCATCAAAGAATCCAACTCAAGAATCTAAAGTCACTATATCTACTGATGACTCAGTAACAACCCCTATATCTATGACAACCAACGAAAATGGGACATTAGTAAAACATAAAGAATCAAGTGCTGGACCAGCATTAAATATTGTTAACGATAGATTAATTGAATCTTCACAAAGCGATATTTATAGTCATTCGCCAAGACAGGAAAAACTAAAAAGCAAATCAGATGAAGCCCTTGCAGAGTCTTTCAAAGTTACTGAGCCTGTTTCTCATGTGGTAGAAGTAACTCCTGGAATAGTATATGATACCGAAAGAAACGTGATTATATCCACTGAAACAGGAAGAATCAGTGACGTTATATCTGCTGTAAGTGAAGGACGTATTCCACCTGATGCAGTAACAATTTTGGACCCTAAATCTCAACAGAAAATTAGTATAAGTGATGCTCTTAGCAAAGGAATAATCAATAAAGACAAC
Source organism: Pieris mannii (assembly GCA_028984075.1). Classification (NCBI taxonomy): domain Eukaryota; kingdom Metazoa; phylum Arthropoda; class Insecta; order Lepidoptera; family Pieridae; genus Pieris; species Pieris mannii. The sequence goes on along the minus strand of CM054795.1, from coordinate 9,282,162 downwards.
GGTGACGTACAGGACAAAAGTGGAAAAAACATATCTTTTACGGAAGCTGCTAAATTAGGCCTAGTCGCAATTGTAGGAGCACCTATATTAGCAATATCAAAAACAGTAGAACTCGTAAAAGACGTAATGTCTGAGGATAGTAAAAGTCAAGCAAGCCAAGTACTACAAAAAACGGAAGCCTCTAGCGGCGCGATACAAGTGAAGTCTTTAGACATACCAGATAAACATGGATCTTATCCAGTCAACACCAAACAGTCTGATGGTCCATCTTCAGTTGACAGGAATACCCTTGACAGTGTACAAGAATCCAAAAAACCTCAAAGGTTAGATGTTACTAGTATACATGATATTAAAGCTGAATCAGCTAAGCTAATAGATGCAGAGAAGCAGCCATTGAGGGATACTGAAGAAATAATAGAAAATGCTGTCACAAAAGAAAGAACCGAAAAAACTAAAATTATTTTTGAAAATATACCATTAATTGATGCAATCAAAGAAAGTAAAATTGAACCAAAAATTTGCAGAATTATTGTAAATGGCTCTGAAATGCCTCTTACTGTTCAGGATTCTATTGATCAGGAACAAATTAGCAGATTTACACCGGTAGATGTTGTTTCTAAAAGTTGCGTTGTTGTTAGAGTTTCTCAGCCCAAAACGCACATAACTATATCATCGAAATTGACTCCAGAAGAACTATCAGAGATGAGAGTATATGATATCGAAAAGCAAGGGTTTGTAAATCCCGAAACCGGAGCCAAAATATCGTTTGAAGAACTTGTTTATGGTCTCCAGGTATTTGATCCTAATTCTATTTTAGTAAAAGATTTAAGTTCCAAATCGGACACGTTTATTCCATTTGACGAAGCTATTACTAAACCACTTATTGATAAATTAACTGGACAAATGGTAAATCCCAAAACTGGGAAACGTGTGTCATTTTTAGAATGTGTACGGATTGGATGGATCGTGGAAAAACCAGAGGACATGTCGATCTTAGAACATGTTAGCATAGAAACTGCATTAGAAAATGGTACATACAATGCCCGCACAGGTGAAATTCAGGATCCTAATACAGGTGAAATCATTCCTATTTCCGATGCTATACACAAAGGAGTTATTGATCAAGATACGCTGTATATAACAATACCGATAACAAAAGAAACGTTAACGATTTTAGAAGCGGTTGATCGAGAAATCATCGAAGTTTGCAACGGATTTATCACGATTATAGAAACTCAAGAAAGAATAGAAATAAGTGTTGCTATTCGAAAGGGTATTCTTACATTCTCGCGTAGACCAATATCTATTGAAGCCGCAATTGACAATAATATGTATGAACCTATTTCTGGAAAAATTAAGGATAGTGCTACGGAACAATTAGTTACTGTCGGAGATGCAGTGTCACGAAATATTTTACATCCAACTATATCTGAAATAAAAGATACCGCGTTAGAAAAGTACATACCTTTAGTAGAAGCAATAGAAACAAAATTGTTAAATCCAGACACCGGAAAAATTACCGACAAAAAGACTGGTGTTGTAATGCCTTTGGACAGCGCATTACGAAGTGGACTTGTGGCCACTAAAGCAGTTACCTTCACTTTATTTGATATAATTGAATTGGGATATTACTCACCAGACACATGCAAAATATTGAACCCTAAATCAGGTGAAATTGTTTCATTGCGTAAGGCTATACATGACCAATTGGTTGATACATCGGACGTTAAAATAAAAGATGACAATACCGAGACTGTTGTAGCTTTTGATCAAGCTGTCAAATTGGGTTTGATAGATTTAGAACAGGGTATTCTAACATCACCACCCTTAAATTTAAAGGATGCTAATGAAAAAGGATATTTACTTAATGACAAAAAGCCCTGGACTTTACAGGAAGGGTTAGTTCAAGGATTTTATGATTCAGAAACTGGTTTGATAACTATAAATAACAAATCAATGACATTAGCAGATTCAATTGAGGTGGGTAATATTAATCCTGAAGCACTTACAGTGAAAAATTCTGTAACTGGTGAAATAATTTCACTTAATGACGCCATCAATGAAGGTATTATTGACTCAAAAGAAGGCAAAGTAAGAGATCCAATACAAGGCGATAAAATTTCTTTGACTGATGCTTCTGAGCGTGGTCTTATTCTTCCAGCGAAACGTAAACTTAGTTTACCTGAAGCTGTTTTTAAAGGATTTTATGATCCAAAAACAGGTCAATTTTCACACCCACATAGTAAAGAAAAAGTTCAAACCGACAGGGCTATTAAGAAAAGAATGATTGATCCCCAATCTACTCTAGTTCACGTTGGAGGTAAAGTAATTCCTTTCGAATTTGCTGTAGATAAAGGTATTGTGGATGGCAGAACCGGAACAATATCATTAGGTGACGAAAGAGTTGACTTCCGCGAAGCTTTCGAGAGAGGTATTTTAGTTGAAGTTCGTAGACCGCTCTCTCTTATAGAAGCGCTTGAAAAGGGTGTTTACAATGAAATCACCGGTCTCTTTATGGATCCGCAATCGGGTAAAAAATATACATTATCTGAGGCAATAAAGATAAACCTCATTGACCCCCAATCCGTTCACATACAAGATAATAGACTTGGTAAATGGGACAAAATTACTATTTCCGAATGTCTTGAAACTGGTGTAATTGATGACGAAAGTGGTAAGATAAAAAATATAAATAGCGATAATGAAGCAATAAGTCTTCACAAAGCTTTTGAAATTGGTTTGCTAGTTGACGGAAAAGCTCCTATAAGCTTACAGAGAGCATTGCATCAGGGGATATATGACGATGCTTTAGGTAAAATTGTAGATCCCATTACAGGTCGTAAAATAACGTTACACGAGTCGATTAGACGTTCCATCATTAGTCCTAAGTTTCTTTGCTATTTTGATAAAAAATCTGAAAAACCTCTCACATTGGCTGAGTGTTGTCGAAGTGATATAATTGACCGTAGGAGCGGTATGTTTAAGGAGCCCGGTTCTGACGTCCAAATATCTTTATCTGAAGCAATGAGTCTAGGTCTAATTGTCGATATTGAAAGTGCAGGCTTTTCGTTATATGACGCGCTTGCTATGAATATGTACAATATTTCGGAATTAGTATTTGTTCATCCAGTCACAGACAGAAAGATATCTCTAAAATATGCAATCGCTGAAGAGTTAATTAATCCTGAAACCTCTCTCGTCAAACATATTCAATCGAATAAATATATTAAACTACCTGAAGCTATTGAAAGTGGTATTGTAGATGAAAATTGTAGTGTATATATCTTACCGAATGGTAGCCAAATTAATTTACTTGACGCCAAACATCGGGGATTAGTCGTCACTTCCAAGAAAAATCTGAGCTTGGAAGAAGTTATAAAGAACGGTCTTTTTAGGGCAGATAATGCAAAAGTAGTTGACCCTACCAACAATGAGTTTGTTGATATCAAAAAAGCTATTGAAATAGGTCTTATTAATCCCGAATTAACTGTTGTTAAAGACAGCTCATTAGGGAAATTCAAACCTTTACTTAATGCTATACAACAGGGTGATGTGGATATTATCAAAGCAAGAGTTCTTGACACTAAGGCGAAGAAAACATATTCTCTTGATATCGCTTTTGATAAAGGACTTCTTGTAACGATTGCACAACCTATCACTAGTCAAACAGTATCCAAACGCTACGTTTCCGAGTTGTCATCGAAAGAACCTTTGTTACGCGAGTTTACTTTAGACGAAGCCATAAAATATGAATTTATCGATCCAGAAACCGCTTTAATAAAAGATCCTCACAAAAATAAATACATTCCGCTACAACTAGGTATTACGGAGGGCATAATTGACAAAAACGTTAAAGGCCTCTTTGACACACAGAATCCTAAAACACTTTGCTTTAATTTTGAAAACAGTTTAATCGTTTATGTTAGGCAACCGTTAACTTTTGAGGAAGCTATAGAACAGGGTCACTTAAATGTTACTAATGCTCGGTTTATTGATCCACAATCCAAAGAGGTATTATCCATCAAAGACGCTGCAATTTTGGGATATATTGATTCTGACACTGCGCTCATTAAAGATAATCTCAAAAAGAGGTTAGTCAAGCTTCCTGAGGCTTTCCGTAAAGGGCTCATGGATGCCGAAAAGGGCAACATATTAGATACTGAAACATCCAAACTGAATACACTTAACGCTGCTATCGAATCGGGTCTTCTAATGACCCCTAAGAAAAGCTTTAGTTTGATTGAAACTATTAACTTTGGTATTTATAATCCAACAACTGGAGCTCTGAACGACCCATTTATTACTACAAGCGTTATCGATAGGAAGAAATTAACTTTAGGCGAAGCGATACAGCAAGGTATTGTTGATCCGTCTAGCACAGTTGTGAAAGATCCAGAGACCGGGAAAATCTTGCCATTGGTACAAGCAATCGAACAACAGTTAATAAATCCAGTAGAAGGAACAATCACGATTGATCCGAAGAAAGGCATCAGTCTCGATTTGGTCAAAGCTTTTAAGAAGGGTTACTTACTGCCAGCAGAAACCAGGGTGAGTTTTTTTTATTTTACTCAATCGTTGTGCTTTAACAAAGCCGAGGTGTTGCTTTTACTTTTTATTTTCCCATTCCTTGGTGATCTTGTTTAAGCGTGTGGCTTAAATTGAGCATGGCACAACGTCACTCACTTTTTTTTATAAATAGGTGGCATAATCATCGTATCATAAAAGCTTTTAGTGAAAATGTTACAATAGAAATGTCTATGACCAGCAAGGCACAAAAATTAATTTTACACTAGATTACACCGTATTCTACAATGTTTAATAATTATTTTTTTATTTAAAAATCGAATGTTATTAAAAAATAATTGAAATCCTAACTTCGATATTGTTTATTTATTTCGTAAATTTAGATGCCTAAGATTAGGTAATTACACTTTACAACTAATTGCGTTTGTTTATTTTACAATATCTTAGTTTTTGCGTTTAAGACTTTAATGAGAAGAATGTGTATTTCAATAAGAAGCAACCAATAAGTTGTAAAGGATTAATGTGCTTTCACATTTGTAATAAGGCTCGATGTATGTTGTTTTTTATTTCCAGCTGTTGCCTGCGATGCTAAAGAGCCCTTTTGAGCTAAATCGTGAATGCTTGCCTTTGAGGGATCATATTAACGACGATTTAAAAGAATCATCACAAAATATCTAACATCCATATTCACTTTGTGCTAAGAATGTCTAGAGAGGTCGAAATAGACGCAATGTCAGCATCGGTCTCTCGCTTTCCTATGTTTGCTTCCTCATTTGGAAACCAGTGATCTATGACAGCTGGTTTAATATTGATATCACTTAGCGTTATACCATTAAATATACGTGCCGACGTACTCATTCCTTGGGGTATAATATTATGTTTATTTTCGATTTTCGGATGCATGAGTGATGCTAGTCGGAAACCCGCGGTGCAAACATTCACAATATCAAATGGTAAAACATTTTCTGCAAACACAAAGGTAGTATTTATACGTTCATTACCGTTGTATTAAGCGTCTTGATGGGAACTTATATCATTTGTTTTGGTGTTTTGTTTTGCAATTTCTTTTCGATGCTTTAATCAACAAATGAAATGAGATCTCCATGTAATTAAGTGTTATCGTTGAAATCATATGAATGTACATTTAAATTTAAAACGAAAACTTTCCGAGTTTCAGATATCTACCGAGGTATTTCTATTCTTTTATTATTATCTTAACACATAACTCTAACATTAATACAAACGAAGATGTTGATACCATTACCATGCTCGAATTGCAAATTTCATTTGCATTGTACACAGCTTGCATGCCACGCTTTTTGCACCTTATTTTGACGCACCAAAACAGGATGTGTTTCTTCACAGTCATGATCTATGTTGTCTTGTCGTATGTTGGGTATCGTCTGCGCTCTGTAGTTCTGCTTCTAGAGGCTTGGGTAGAACTGTATATCTCAAGTTATATATAATTTCACTATTGTTTACGCGAGAACTACTCATGTGAATAAAACTTTTTAACGGATTTAACTCAAATTTATTACTCATTTAACTCGACGTTTCGAATGCTTTAAAGCACTCGTGGCCAGCTAGACTCAGGATAGAGTCTATATCAATTAATATAATACCTTCGAGTTTAACTTCGTTCAAAAGTTTTGATCATTATTCACTGTAGCGCACCTTGTGATCGAAAGGCACCGCTTTTAGTGCGCATTGTATAATATGTAGTGCAAAATATTGTTATGGGTTTTGCCCATTATAGTCGTATACAAGAGTACTAATATTATATTATTTATGTAGCAAGCAGTCGAAGAGAAGTACAGGCTTTGCGATGAGACCCTGTCGAAGTTATTGGAATGGATCGCAGTGGTGGAAGAGAGACTGGCGAACCAAGAAGCGGTGAAGGAGGACATGGATGAACTTCGTAACCAGATAAATATATTGAAAGTATGTTCTGCCATTAGATAATAATGATGGATAACTGGTGTTTTAGTTATCTGTAAAGGCGAAATTTATAAATATTTGAATATTTGCGAATCACGAGCGGCTCGCTCGAAATATGCAACGAAATTTCTTGTTTTGTAATAACATCACACGATCCAGAATAAATCTATTCGTATGTTTTTACTTAATTATTTTTCTTCTGTTGCCACCTTATTGCTGTATCTGTTATTAAATTGAATTGCCGGATATCTTGCATGATACTACCGGTCCTTGGATCTCTACCGGATTCTCGTAAGTTGCGGAACCTCTACTTCGAACGCAATTTTGAAAAATTAAACTATCTGATATTCAATTCGATAAAACTCTATTGTCTATGTTCACCGGACTCTTTTCTTTAAAACAGTCTTTCTCATATTTCAGCTAATCAAGGACGACCTGGACAGTCACCAACGTCAAGTATCAGCTTGTGCCGATCAGGCGAAGCAGCTTCTGGTCTCTGGAAGTGATGTGTTAGCTCCACATGAGGTACGCTTTTATTCAGATCTTGTCGTTAATACGACAATGGGGGCAATGTCAAAACCTTCCTACTGTAAACTAAATCATCTGTCAAACTTACCTAAAGAGTCTTGAGTTACCAATTCTTTTAATTTACCAATTAAAAAAAACTAAATTGTTATTTAAACAATAACTAAAAGCAATAATTGTAATGTTATTAAAATTTCCAATCTGTAAGCTCAATATAATAATATCTACAAAATGTAATTTTTAGATATATACGAAAAACTATATCGAACAATTTTAGCGCAAACTAGTATAAATCAATAAAAATACTTGCGATGTTGTATTAAATTAAAACATATTGCTAATATTTTCCCGTTAGGTGGCAGCATTGGAACGTGGAGTGAGACAGCTGAAGCAGCGCTGTGACAAATGTACGGACAAATGCGACAAAATGTTGAGAAAACTTGTGGTCGCGAGAGACGAACTTGGGAAGTTTACGTAAGTTGCAAAAAAAATAAGAAAAAAATACTGTTAAAAATAAATATGTTATGTTTATTAGTTATTATTTAAATTTAGTTGAAATTATTAATTTGTAGAAAGTTACAATATTTTAAATTTATTTTACCAAGTCTAAATTCGAGAACTTCATAGTTGAGGCACAGCCGTCCTGGATTTGATGACCAGCTAAAATAGAGTTGATTGGGCTCAAATTCCAGTTTAAAATTGTCTTTTCTTTTCAGAAATGAACTTAATGCTTTCAACACCTGGATGGAAGGTGCCTACCGCACTCTCGAAGACAAGGAAGTGGCTTTGTCAAAGGTTGACAACCTGGCAGGACAAAGCGATGATGTCAGAGATTTTGTGTCTGACGTCATAGCGCACCAAGCAGATTTGCGTTTCATCACTATGGCTGCTCAGAAGTTTGTGGACGAAAGCAAGGTGTGTAGCCAATATTTATTATAGAAACCGCGGGAATATAAAAAAAAGGAATTGGCGAAGAAATCTCTCGGAATCATGGCAGCGTTTTTAAATATTCTTCTTATATCTCTATGCTTTGGTTCGCGAACTAACGAATTGTGGAATCGAGTTCCAACTGTTCAAAGTAAAATTGTCTGTTCTGAAAAGCTGTTCGCTTTACATAAAAAAGAATAATACTTAATAATTTAACAAATACCGCCAGCCGTCTACGACTTTCATAGCATCATATTTTGCGATTACCTTTAACGTCACTTTTCATTGACTTATCTGCATTATAAAAATAATGTATCTTTCAGGAATTCCTCAACATCCTGAACGACTACCGTACGTCGTTACCCGCGCGTCTGTCGCACGTGCCCGTGCCCGTAGATAGTGCCGTACGCGAACATGCGGGTCTCGCGAGAAGGAGACACGGAGAACTCGCGTCTAGGGCCCAACGTCTGTTGGATCGGCTCAGGATGGCCACTGACGGCTCTTCAAGATACAGGGAGGCTGTACAGCGCGCTCAGAGATGGATGCAGTCGGTGAGTACTTTTTTTAATAAACACTTGACGTAGTTTACAGTTCTTTTACTGTTTGCAATATTCAAAAATAATTTTAAAAAAAAGGTATAAATAAATTCCAGAAAAATCTCTTTGGCTTTAAAAAAAATTAGTTAAAATTCTTTCAACTTTTTGAGGTCCTCTTGATTTCATATTAAAACCGTTTATTTTTATTTTTTTACAGTTGGAACCTCAAATCCGTACAGTCCTATCTGAGCGCGTGGCAGGTGAACCCCGAGCTGTGGAATCTCAGCTGTCGAGAGCCAAGACTCTGCACAACGAGATATTGTCTCAGGGAAGACTCATTGACAACGTCAAAGATGTAAGAAGTTTTAAGATATTGTACTTCATTTGGTAGCTTTAGTGTTTTTAAACCGATTCGAATCCCCAGGAAAAAACAGAAAAATAGACTTTTTTACATATGAAGCCTTCTTATTAACCAAAAACTCAGTGGTTATTATAAAAGGCAGAACCTTTAAAAATATATCCAACAATTGTAAGTCAAAATTATGATTTGTGGTTTTTTAATGAAGATTATTATTTTTTCAGGCTTGCGACCAACTAGTCAAATCCCTTGAGGGTAACCTCACACCTTCAGAAATACGTCAACTGGAAGTTCCAGTCATTGAACTGCAAGACCGGTACAAAGAGATGAGTGACGCCGTCGCCGGCAAATGTGGGGAGTTGGAGTCGGCACTTCTGCAGTGTCAGGGCATTCAGGATGCGGCTGAGACCCAGGCCAACTGGCTCAACCAGGCTGAGAATAATTACAAGTGAGTTTTAGAAAAATCTAATATTTATTTATTTACACATCGTTACCATAATATTAAAAAAAAACAAAAAAAAACGGTTACAAAAGTTATTAGGCAAGGGATAATCTTATCGCTAGTAAGCGATACCTTCCAGGCAACTTGGAACAAAAAAAAACACCTACACTGGGTAAAGTACAAGGTAATAATTAATTAATAAAAATAAAAACATGTACATATTTATAACTAAAATTCAATAAAATATATTATAATAAAATCATATACTTACTAATATGTATAAGTAGTAGCTAATCACGAATATTTGACTTTGTTACTACTTACATACTTCTAGATGACCTGCGTTTGACTAAATTTTTATTTAAAGGACCCAAACCAAACCCGCGTCACTTATTCGTGAGCGGCTTGAAGAGCAAATTCGCGAACAGCGCATCTCCCAAGCAGAAGTGGAAGGCAGAAGAGCGGCGCTTGCGCAGTTGCAAGCCGCGGCTCGTGAAGCTGCACTCACGCCATCCAACGCACGCATCGCGAACAAACTGGAACAGCGGGCGCAGGATATATTCACAAGGTATATTTTAACCTTTTGTCACACACTTTTGTCAGACACACTTTTGCTTCTGTTTCTTTTAAATCTTCTCAACGTGTTCTATGCTGACTAGTTAAATTAAAAAATGCAAGTATAATGTTTAATGTGGCTGCCCATGACACAAGGACTCCTAGTCTTTCTCTTTTTACTAAGCATCCTTCTTAATATGGATAATTAACTTTTGTTATTTTTATTTCTTTTCTTCTAAATAAAACCTTTTTTTTTTTAAATCTTTTTTCAACTCAGTAACATTTCAAATAATTATATTCTTACCAATTATTAATTTGTCTTTAAAATATTTATTTGACTTAGATACGAGAAATTAGTAGAGCGCGTGACCAAACGCGGCCATTTCTTGGACGAAGTGATGTCCGAGTTGAGTGAGTTCAATAAGCTCGCGAGTCGACTCGAAGCGACGCACGCGCAACTCTCCGAGTTGGACTCGAGGGACCTCGCTCGAATGTCCAGTGATGAGCTGGCTTCGAGATTAGCCGATTTGGCTCATTCTAGGTAAGTTTGAATGATGTTATTTTATATAAACGATTTATAATAGTTGATTATTTTTGTTACTATTAAGAGGGTACTACGAAAAAAAATTATTTCAGGGACAAGCAAATGCCGCTAGTAGAGGAATGTCTTCGTCTCGGCAAACAATTGGTTGCTAAGAAGGATGTCACCGACACACACGTTGTCAGGGACAGGATGAAGGTACATCATAAGAACTTTTAAACATTAAATAATCATTTTATTTTAGTATAAAGTCCTGAAAGTGTTATTTACGTATTAGGTTCAATGTTTAATCAAATAAAATAAAATCACTCGCTTTCTCTCCCTCAAAAGCCGGAACTCACCCACAAGAAATGGGTCTATGGACTGCTATGACTGCCCTTTTTGGGCGTCGCAGGCTCGTTTGCCCCCCTATTATATAAACAAATAAATAATTTTCGCTGCAACTTGTATTATAAATCTCATAGACAAGTAGGTGATCAGCCTCCTGTGCCTGACTCACGACCTTCGTGGGTCTAAGGCAAGCCAGTTTCCTCACGATTTTCCATTTCTTTCACCGTTCTAGTGTATGGTAAATGCATATGTTGTAGAAGTTTAGCTACTTGATGTCAATCAATCGAATTCAACAAATCGATATCGATCTTTAATTAACTGTCTAGAGATTCAATTAACTCTCTCATTCGCACATACGTATAAAGCGCATTGGTGAAGTTACGACTGTATACTGTATTATTAGGTCTTTAAGTTGACTTGGCTTTTTGTGATTTTGTATAAATCATATCTAATATATTAACGCAGGCCATAGAGAACCAATGGCGTGACTTCAACACCTCGCTAGAAGAGAAACAGAAATTGTCCAAACAGAAGTCGGACCAGCTCAACCAGTATGAGACTTTACGCTCTCAGGTTTGTATTTCTCTTTTTATTCAATTTTTGATTTCTAATTTATGAACAACATATAACACAGTTTATCATATTTATCATACATTTTAGATTAAAGGCCTGTTTCACATTGTCCGGATAAGTTCCAAATAAGCTATGTATTACTTATTGTTAGGATACACAGGATTTTTGCGTTTCACGACTGTCAGGTAGCGCTATTCGTCATGAAATGCAATGAAGTATTTTATTTGGAACTTTTATCTTTCGAATAATTTATGTGTTGCATAGCTATTTGGTACTTTATCCATACATTGTGAAACAGGCCCTAAATAGCTTATAATATATACCTTAGATATAGTTTTATATATGATATGGAAAAGTTCAATAAATAAATTTAGATTAGAAATTTATAGTCATAAGTAAACCCTTTAAACGATACCGTTATTAGCTCAAAGAAATTGAGCTGTTTGTGTTTGCATATCTTTCAACAACAAGTTCTCCACGTATAATGCATTAACAGTTTATATAACCTGACTGCATTTCGGTATGGGTTGAAGCTACATTGCTTTTTCTCCATCAAAAGTTGTTAGAAATTTTTAATTAATTTCAAATAATTTAAAACACGATGTACACAACTAACCTACTCTAAATTTTCACACTGAGTGAATGTAATTTTTTTTTAATAAAGAATATTTGGAACGGAGAGTATTCCTCTTGTCAGTTCTACGTACGAATTAGTACGTCAAGTACCTGAATTAATTATCATGTCAAACGGAAGAGACTAGCTGCCCACGACACGGGGAATCCTAGTCTAAGGGCTAGTGCACTTTTTCTTTAAGTTCTTTGTTTGTTTCTTTCGTAAAGGAATTAATCTAAATGTTGGTTCATCCAGGTCCTCGAATGGCTGCAAAGCATCGAAAATCGCATCAACCACTTGCGTCCGGTTGCGATAGATATGGACGTCATCAAACAACAACACGACGAGCTGAGACCACTGGCTAAAGAGTACAGAGACTACTCTATTACTATCGATAAGGTATTATTCGATCATTTACGATTTATGGTTTACGTAGAATATAAATAAATTGTTTTTTGTATAAACACTCGACACTATTATATACAATTTTAATTAAGTAATAGAAACCTATATATTTAAAAATTAAAAGAAAGCATCGTTAAGTGCCTATTTTGTACCTAAACCGGTTTATTCTTGATTTTTTTTCTACTTACCAAATTTTTGTGGTATTTTTATTTTATCATGTTTTTTTTTTAACGTAGACATGGTATTATGCATGATATGGTAAACTTGAATAAATAAAAAAAGCTAAAACATCAGCCTTGCTTAGCGGAGTTATAAACCTTTTTTTTTATTTCAGTTAAACGAAGCCGGTGCAGCCTACGAAGCGTTGTCACGCGGTGATCGAGCCGATTCTCCGAGGAGAAGACACGTGTACAGCCCTACTAAGAGACATACTCCTAGTAAGTAGACAAATTTATTGCAATATCCATTGTTTGAAGTTGCACTTTAGGCGCATGAACGTAATTTTTTTGCGGAACGTCACCAAGATGTGCAGCGTTTTTGTTTAAGAAAAGGGAGAAAAAATACACGCTATTGCTTTATTAGAACTTTAGATGGAAATTCTGTCGCGAAACATCTTGTGCAGTAAATGCAGATTTTTTATTTATTATATTATCATTTCTAGGTCGAACCCTAGATACTCGATCGCCATCACCTGGAAAGGGTGGAGTCATAAGTCCTGCATCAGCTCACTCAGCGTCCAGTGGCTTCTCATCGAGACGCTCCAGCCAGGATGGATTCCATCTTGAAGGTATATATACTCTTCACTTAAAATGTAAAGTAGCACAATTTCATTTATTTTATATCTATAAATAAACCGATTTCCTCTATTGAATTTTTTTACAGACCTATCTCCAGTACAGCAACAAGTATCAGAAGTCAACAACCGGTATGAGCTGGTTGGAGCCAAGCTTTCGGATAGACAAAGCGAGTTGGACGCCATGAAGGAGGAAGTCAAACGTCATCTAGATAGCTTCCGAACACTCAACAACTTCTTAGACAAGGTAAGTCTGCAAGGTACCTTAATAGGTCCATTGTTATTCATTATGTATGTAAACGATAAAATTTGTTTAAGATAAATTCTGATACATCTATGACGTGGTACTAGTGTCAAAGTATATTTTAAAATTGGTTTATATGAAAATAGAGAACTAAATAACATTGAACATCATATTTGGTTTATGTAGGTACAAAGACAACTGCCAAAGGAATCAGTGCCTACCACCAAGGAAGAGGCAGATAAGACTATCAAACAAGCACGCGCTGTCTTAGAAGAAATTTACGAGAAACAGAGCATTCTTGACTCGACTAAGACACAGGTATGGCATGGCATGGCTTACTAAATCTTTCAAATAGAATATTAATAGTACAAATATACGACTTTTGTTTGATTATAGATTTATGATTTTTAAGACTCACTAATCCACTTACTACATGCACTCAGGCATTTTGAAGACTGAATGAATTTATAATTAAGTATTTTATGGAAGAGATCCTGACTCTGAGGTATTTTTGACTTAAAAGGGTTCCCAAATCTTACTCATTGTAATGCTTATAGTACTAATAAAAAAAACACATTTTTATTTGTTTTGTTTATAATTTTAAAAAATACTTGAGGTCTTATGTGCAGTGTTATGTTGAAAATTATTCCTATCCTTGATTCAAAATTCCATAATTTAATAAGTTTTATTCGTTATAGGTGCGTGAATTGTTGAAACGCAAGCAAAGCGTACAAGGAGCCGATCGCTTACACGACGAATTACAAGATGTCGCCTCCAGGTGGAAGGCGCTGCATGATGCTTTTAAGGAGAAGTAAGTTTTAGACATAAGGATTTTTATAGGTGAAATTGTCTATAATAATATTTTAGAAAATTTTATATAATAATTAAATATAAAATAGAAAATTTCGCAGATTTACGTTTCATCAAAAATACTAAATGAAATAACCACGTCGTTACAATTCTAACTAATAATTAAACAATCTACTTAAAAGTGATTTTTATTGAAAATATTTAGATGTAATATTATATGAAAAGTACCAGTTTGCCTCGTAACTTCACGTACTGGAGTCTCACCCAGTCCAGGGTTCAATCGCCTGTGCACCAATGGACTTTCTATGCGCGCATTTAACATTCGCTCGCCCATTGTGAGGAAACCGGCTGATCACCTACTTTCCTATTAAATTAACAAATAATCATGAAACAGATACACTAATCTGAGGCCCAGACCTAAATAGGTTTTAGCGCCACTTATGTCTTTATACAATATAATATGATTGCATTGGAATTTCTATTATAACTGATTGTTATTTGACGTATCAATTCTATCTTTCTTCAATTATGATAAATTATTATAACGGATCCTAGTCCTATTTTGACGTGACAACGTCTTATAAATTGGTTTGCCGGGTGACACTTCAAGAAACTGCGTTACGCTCCGCTCACGTTATGCGCTCACAATGAGAGCGAGTGAGAGGCACGCGTCCCTTCCACTCGGGCATGGTTAGCCCGCCTAAGAGCGAGAGAGACAGACATAAAAATTGAAAGGCACGCGTCCCTTCCACTCGAGCGCAGTTCGAGATTCTTTGTATAAATTAATGTTTTAAATATAATTCTTTGTATAAATAAATGTTTTAAATTGTTACTATTATTTCATCCTTCTTCCTACTATACGAATGAATATTCACATTAAAATTATTTTACCACTCAAAGTCGTTGTCACGTAAAACTTTCGCCCGTATACCGACTTTACAGGCAACCAATTTTTTCTTGTAAGAAATGTGTTGACCGATGCAAAAGAATGTTTTCCTATATTTGGATTTTTCTTTAGGATTCAACTTATGGAAGAAATGAAAGATCTGCTCGACACGCACAGCAGTCTGTCAGGTTGGCTAAGTGCTAAGGAGCGCATGATGACGGCTCTCGGACCTATTTCTTCAGACTCCAGAATGGTGCAGACTCAAGTCCAACAGGTAAAGGAATATGTTTTATAAATTTTTGATTTCGATTAAGAGTGATTAGGGTATACGTATCCTTTCAAGCAAGCGAGAAAGTCAATATTATAAATTTACTTTAAATATAAATGAATTAGATTTCTTTTGTGAACGTAGCTCGATTGATATTGTTTGTCCAGGTCCAAGTTCTTCGCGAAGAGTTCCGAAGTCAGCAACCACAACTGTCGCATTTGGTGGATGTAGCCGGATCAGCCCTGCAAAAGCTGCCTCATGATGATCCAGATGTTAAGAGATTGACGAAGAAGGTCCAAGACCTTCAGGATAGATGGAATGATCTGCTTAATAAGTGAGAATTTTTTTTTAATTCACTCTTTTAGATCTCGATCTCTCTTTTCAATACACGTTTACATACATTAACGTGATTCATGAAATATTTAAAGATCACTTTTGTTACACTATTGTAACGAAAATAATATTTCTTTATTTTATAATCCTAAGCAATGAAATGTATACTACTATATAACAAAAACAATTAATGTAAAGATATAGCCAAAGATGGCCCTTATAAATACAAAAAGGTTTAAATATTTACGAAAGGAAAAAAAAACAATAAAAATTATTGAATACATTTAACAAAGTTGCATCGAATTTGAGAAACTGTTCAATACTTCCAATATCTAGACTTTATGGCTTTATATCTGCAAAAGTTGTATGGTTCTTCAAAATAATTAATTTTAGCAGATGTAAATGCTTGTCATACAAATTTAAATGTTTAATTATTTCTATCTAGACTGGAACAACGTGCTGACAGCCTAGGCGCAGCAGCTGACACGTCTCGCGAATTCGACGCAGGCCTGGAACGGCTGAGAAACGCCTTACACAACATCGCTGATAAATTGGACGATGTCACCACAAGACAGGAGCCAGCTGATCAGCTGAGGGAAGTCGAGGTCAGTAAAAAAAAGATTTAAATATTTTTTTAATACAAAACATATCGTATTAGTAAAGAGGTTATAATATTTGACCGTCTAGTCACAGACTACACAAAACAATTACATCGTACTTTGACATTGACATAGCCTGTTTAATCTAAATTATACTTAAATTATATTTGGCAATTGAAAAGAGTGGCGGAAAGTTTCTTGCCAGTTCTTCTTACCCGCTCTACGCCCTTGACTTGCAAACTGTTTGTAAATGTAAATTTACATTTAATTTCATTTGTTTTTTTTTTGACGTTCATAAGTGTATATTTTTACCTAATTATATTAATAAAGATATTTTTGAATCACATTAATACAGATGATGAGATGATTGAAGTGATATTTAAAACTTTGTTATTTCGTATGTCCGTTTTTCAGACAAGCTACAAATTTCCTGTTTGAACTTTAAAAACAAGTAAATTTCCTTTGCTGGTGCCGTGAGCCGTACATGTCTTACTCGAGGAACTCCTTAGCGATTCCTGATATTTAATATGTTTTTTTCCCAACAGTATTAACTATTTCTTTACTAAATATTTTATAATATTACGCATAATGATAAATAAATAAGGATAAATAAGGATGCTAATTTGTACGATCAAGCTTACACCAGCGAGTGAAATATATATGTTATATTTGTCTTCGTTTCCAGAATTTGGAACGCCAACTCGAAGGCCAGCGTCCCCTGCTGGCTGATCTCGAGGCAGCCGGAGCAACATTGGCCGAAGTTCTGGGAGATGCCAGCTCAAGGCAAGATATCCAGAGCAAACTGGCAGCTGCCGTAAGACAGTACGACCAGTTGCAGCGGAAATTGGATAATCGGAAGGCGGAAATTGAGGCAGCACTCAAGTGAGTTCGATATTCACATCTATTAATTATATTAATTTTCGATTTCAATAATTAAAAGAATTTGCGTTTTGTTATTCGTTCATTCATTCCTTTTCAGCCTGTTGACGTCATCTGCTGGACTTGCTGCTTAATTTCTTTAAAAATCTAGTTTTATTAACAAAAGTGATCTCAGCCACAGATGGCTATCACGTGTTTTGTCCTTTTCACTCTTGTGTAACTTGGCAATATTTATATCATAACAAAAGCTCTTCAATTCATATGATTATACCCTATTTAGTGTACGTTAGTGTCATGTGATGAGTGAAAAAATAGCACATAAGTACAGACTTTCTACGCTTTAATAGATCCTTTTTAGCAAATTAAGTTAGACCTATATTACTTTTTAGTCTCAAGTTAGTCTAGACCGTACATGTCTTAGTAAAGATACATGTATAGGTTTTACTCGTTTTAAACAAAGTATTTTCTACAGGGATGGTCGCAACGTAGAAGAAAGCGTTGCACGTACATTGGGCTGGCTACAATCTGAATTAGGCACATTACCAGCGAGATTGCTCGTCTCCGCCGACAAGCCTCGTTTACAACAGGCCTTAGACACACACGAACCACTCTACAGAGGCCTTACGCAGAGAGAGCATGAAATTATTATGTTATTAGATAAAGGTATGCTATAATTATGTATTTCATTTGATTTATCTCTTTAATTCGGATATTAATGTAATCCAATATATTTGTCTCTGTTACACCTATGTTGTGAAAAAGAGTCGTAGATAGTTTGTATATGTATTGTCGTACAGGTCGTGAGATGGAGAAGAAACCAGCGTTCAGCGGTCTCCGTAAAGATCTGGACAGGATTCAGAGCCAGTGGGAGAAACTCAAGAGAGAGACGGTCGACAGATACAACAGACTGCAAACTGCTATGGTGAGATTAATTTTACGTTTATTAGCTGCTGATGATGGCTTATTAGTGAAATGAATTAGGACTATTTTTAATTGGTGCAATTTTTATTTTAATAATTTCATAATTGACTCGCAGGTTCTTTGAATTTGGTGGTTTTCATTTGATTTTTTTTTCTTTTTAAATAATTAATGATTTAAAATACTATATATAACTAATTCAACATACAGATCTGAGAATTTAAAAATATGTACATATAATTAATATTAAATGTTTGTACACAATAAAAGTAAATGCAATTACAAATCCCGAGAATCCAAAGATATAATTCTCGTTGAAGTATAGTAATATATATGTCATAGTAAAGTAGTTAAACCAGAGAGTTAATTGAATATCTAGACAGTTAATTAAATATCGATATTCAATCAAGCATGGCATAGCAGTGTTTGCCTGGTGGCTTCATGGTATGACTCTCAAACCTGAGGTTCGATCTCCGGCTGTGCGTTAATGGAATTGATATTTGCGTTCTTAACATTTGCTTGAACGGTGTATGAAAACATACAGAAAACCGGCTTGCCTTTGACATAAAAGGTCGAAGTGAGGACTGATCACCTATTAGATTGACAAATGATTATCATACAAGTTGTAGTGCCATTGATTTATTTTCTTTTTTTATGGTTACCTTGGCCGTGGAAATCTCAAAATTACACATGAATTTAATCTTCCCAGGAACACTGTCGTAAATACAACAAAGCGCAAGAGTCCTTCCTGCCTTGGATGGGTGAGGCTGAGAAGCAGCTCCGGGAATTACCAGCTGTTGCCTTCACTCGCAAAGAACTTGAGAGGCAGCTGAGAGACCTGCAACACATCAGGAACGATGTTTGGAAGAGGTATACTTTCTTGTGATGTGTCAACAAAATTGTGACTTTGTTTGAGAGCGTACGTCCTTAGCGCAAATTTTATTTTAGCACGTATCGGTTATTATGATGTTAGCTCGAACGCATAGCTTTTTAAATAGTTTATTTGCAAATACTAATTATATCTATATACATAACTCATACGTGCTTACACTCGTACGAGTTACGGATACGTACGTTCCAAATTGTCCCATGGGTAGCTCAATTTTTTGCACAAAAATAATCGGTACTTCTATATTACTTAATGTTACGTATTGATCGTTGTAAGAATACCGATTTTTGTATTTAGACATTTAATTCTAGTCTGGTAGCTCCAAAATAAAATTTCCCAAAAAATTCTCAGTTTTCTGGAAAATTTGAATTAAAAATTTAATATTAAAGATTTTTTAAATAGTAAAGATTATTTTTGTGCTAAAAAATTATAATCATGATTTAGACAAGGCAACATATTGTAACACAAATCAAATTTATTATTCTTAAGATAATAATATTTTTTTTATTAGATCTGGTGAATACGAAAATAACAGGACATTGGGTGAAACCTTCATATCGGCGTGTGACGTCGACCAAGAGATCGTGAGGAATCAACTTGATAGTATGAAGGAGAAGTGGGACAGGATTAACAACGGTTAGTTAATGTCTTCTTGAAACAATTCATTTATAAAATAATTTCATAAATTTTATAATTAATACTTTAAAAGATATACGTAGCTTTCTGGTTGATCCGTAATAAGGCACGAAAAATATCGGCACATATAATTCTTCAGATAATGAAACGCATGTAAATAGGCAAGTGGCAATGTAATAGGCATCTCCTGGACAGGCGTGCCCTACAATAGGCCGCATCTCACATCACGTGGGATTTTGGCCAAACGTCTGTCTATTAGAGTATAAAATGTTAACAAAGTATTTTTTATAATATATTAAAGTGATAAGTAAAGTTATAGAAACAGGGTTCCATTATTATATGGAAAGCCACAAATAAAACTTTTTTTTTTAAATTTTAAGTTGGTAGTACCCAAAAGTTATGAAGTATTGGTAAACTGTTTATTCTAAATTGCAGAGGTACTCCAACAAATAGAATACCTGGAGTCCACAAGCCGAAAACTGGGTGACTTCTTGGAGAAAGTGCGAGCTGTGGAGGCTCCTTTGGCAAGATGCGAAGAACGCCTGGAGGCAGCTCTAAACTCAGCACCTGCTGCTGCTAAAGAAGCAGTCGCCAGACTCACTGACCATGTACACGCATTACACGCGCCTCTACAGGTAACATTATTTTTATTAGCTATAAATTTATATTAAGCAAATCTCTGAAATTTTCTGCATTTCAATTGACTAATGAACATTACATATCCACTGAATGAATATAACAGCTATTATATATTTTTTTAATACGATTTGAAATTAGTTCTGCAATATCGAACAATAAAAGAAATAAAATATGACGGTACTTTGAAATATTTTTTGCGGTGGATTGTTTTTTATTTATTTATTTACACTTCGTTGCAAAGAAACAAAAATAAAACAATACTAATAAAAATTACAAGGTATGCAACGGGCGGCCTTATCGCTAACAAGCGATCTCTTCCAGGCAACCTTTTAAGTCCTGTCATTTGAACTAAAGAACACAATCTAGGTTTAATCGCTTATTATGTAAACAGTACAGATAATACAACTGTCAACAAACTAATTTACCCTATCTATTATTTTTTAGAGCGTCAACATGGCAGCAGACGATATAGTGTCGATTGCGAATGAATTCGCCGGACCTGAAGCTGCAGCCCGTGCCCGTCAAGTATTGGACGAAACCACTAAGTCACTGGCTGATCGTTTACGAGACCTGGAGACCAGCACCCTGAAGGCGGGTGAGGAGATGGCTGGAGTGGCTAAGGCCATCACTTACTTCCTGGTGAGCCGTTATTACAAATGTGGTACTGCATTCGAGGTTTAGCTATTCAAGCTTTGTTTGTTACCATAACTTCCAGAGACAGTATTTATATTATTGATTCAGTCTCTTTTTATGGACCTTCAAGGCTGTCTTTTGTGTTATCTGAGATAAACTAACTAATCCCTTAACTGTCCCTTATAAATATTAATAGGTCATATACTCATAATTTTAGGTGCTTTTATACTTAAACATTTATATTTCTCTTACCATATATCTGTGTCCTCCAAATCCCGTTATTACTATCAGCGTTGTGTATATCTTCTATCTACCAGATGTTTTCTTAATCTGGTCCTTTCCACTTCCACTTCCAAATTGTCTTCTTCTTTTGCGTTTCTTGTACATTGTGCACCAGTTTAGTACTTGCTCCATTTTTCTGTTCCTCTTGATGAGACCCGCCCATTTTCAATGTGACATGTGCTACCTTAGTTATTCCTCCTAATTATGTTTTCTTTATTTTATCTATTCTCCTCCTCTCTTATCGTTATATCAATCTTTGACACACCTGTAGTTTTTCCTGCACTTTAGCAAGTGCAAGTTTGAGCTCCATATGTTAGTACAGGTAGTTTATAAAGTTTTCAATAGCTTTCTATAATTTGCCATTTTCTTATTTTTTATATCGTCTCCAAATTAAAATTGACCCTTAAAATGATATTAATCAAATTAAAAATCAACAGAACAACGTCAAAGAATCACAAGATCTGATATCGAACCTGGAGAAAGAATTCGACGCCATGAAGCCCCCCGGCCGAGACCTGAAGACAGTTCGGGCACAAATCGACGAGATCTCCAAATTCTGGACTAAACTAGAGAGTGGGGAAGCAAATGTCGACGAGACGGCAAGGACCGCTGACATCTTCGACGATTCACCGCATTCGGAATTCGCCAAGCCTCAAGAACATGTAAGTAATACCATCATAGACCAGCAGGGTTACTCAGTAACACGGTTCTGCTGACTGTCCCATAAATATCATGAGGCTTTTTTTTCTTTCTCAGATCTGCCTATAAATAAAAATTAATAGATCAAAGTTGGAATTAGGATTCAGTAATTATTATAATGATTTGGTTATCTAAAGTGATTATGTCACAAATTTATATTATGAACCATATCAGCAGTTACATTAAGCTTACTTCTCAGAATCGTTCTTTATAGACAAATTAATTTACATAAATCCAATTGGAAATTTAAATAGGTGCTGAATTATAATTTATATTATTATTAATTATTTTCGCAGTTTTGGCTATTTCAATCTAAAAGTGCCTGATCAAGAAACATATAAAAAAAGAAATCTGTCAACACAGATCTACCCATACCTAGAAATGTAATGAATCATTTTGTAGTTTAACCATTTTTTTCATCATTAGCTAATGTGGCATTAGAGATTACTTAATGCTTCTAAGTATCGGTGTTAGTTTTTAGGTAATCTTAATCGTGTTGTTGAAGAAGGGTGATCTCAATTCTGACTTTGCGTATAGAAAAATGGTTGTTTATTCTTACAGTTTTATATTACAAATCAATTCGAGAAACACATTTTAAATTTGTGTCTCCAGTTCAATGTCTGTATGGGTTCTGCGTTATTAATTATTTCTAAGGCCTACCGTTCATTGCACGAATATCCAATTTCATTTATTTCCTCAGATCGCACCCCTCAAAGAGAAAATAAGGAAGCTTCAACAGAAAACTCGTCAAAGAGAACAGGACCTAGATGACACCCACAGCAAACTCCAAGCTTTCTACAAAGTCTACGATGCTGTTATAGACGATATTGATGAGGTAAGGTCCCCAAAAAAATATTTTGTCTAAATAATTTTAAAAAATGCCTAAAAAATTGAAAGTGTGGTGTGTATAGGGTGCTTACATTAATTGCTTTTTAATCATTTTCCAAATCTGGTTCCTGAGAAGCTCCGACTACAATCTATAATATAAACCTATGTATATTTTTAATTTTGTGCTATATTAAGCAGACAAAATATGCGATTTTTTGAGGTTAAACTTCTTTTGGCGCGTTGATAAAAAAATATGTAAGTAAATATTTACGATGCGCGCGCATACCGTCACAAAAAACCGATACACTGAATTTAGCATAATCAACATTTAAAAAAAAAAATAACTTTATTTAACTAGATAATCTATGTATTAAATACCCTTTTTCTATTGTTAGTATCGTTTTTTCTTCAAACTTAGAATAAGGCCAAGGATTTTTGAAAAGATTTGAGTCAAAGAAGTATAACTTCTAACTCATATACATAAGTACATGTTTTTAATTACTATTCTGGGATAGAATTCAGTTTTCTAATCTTATTATTTCACCCAGGCAACAGAACAAGTACGAAACTTGAAGCCAGTTTCCTCCGACCTAGACCAAATTCGTGCACAGCAGAAGGACTTCGCCGACCTCAAACAACGTACTGTTGAGCCTTTGGGTCAAAATGTGTCGCATTGCAACAAGATTGGTCAAGGTCTGGTGAGATCCGCGTTACAAGGTGTCTCCACTCAAGAGCTGGACAAAGACTTGGAGAAGTTGAACGACAGATGGAACAATTTGAAGGAGAAGGTGAGAGTTTATTTACCTTTTTTAATCCTGGGGAAACCATATCACAGGGCCCTGGGGAAGATGGTTACATGACGCGGGTAATGGGGGTCAAAGATGTATAATTGCAATCGGCCCCATAGCCACAAAAACCACTATGATCTATATCCTAGACTATAAAAAAATACTTTAATATTTTTTGAAGTTATAGCTACTACTAGTACCAGAAGGGAAAGAGATATGCTTGACTGCTGCCTATGCACTATCAAAATCCATTTGTCGTTAAGGTTATTTAGCAAGTTTTTTTAATGTAAATTTTAATTAAGTATCAGGAAAATGTATGATGTGTTAAAGTAAATACATTTTCTTTGAAATTGGGTAAAAATAAAACGTTTTTATCATCAGATGAACGAACGTGGACGTCGTCTCGACGTAGGCCTGCTCCAATCTGGTAAACTTGCTGAAGCCTTGGCTGGCTTGGCCCGTTGGCTTAGTGATACAGAGGAATTGGTACGAAACCAAAAACCGCCCTCGGCCGACTACAAGGTCGTGAAGGCGCAGTTACAAGAACAGAAGGTATGTCTCATAAAAATGCACCAAAAAAGTATGACTCTCCCTCTCTCTCTCTCTCTCTCAATACAAATTTAAACAAAAGAATGTGATATTTTTGGCATTGCACTAATCTGAATCAATATAACAGTTCCTCAAGAAGATGCTGATGGATCGTCAGAACTCCATGTCGTCTCTCTTCGCGATGGGCAATGAAGTCGCAGCTGATTGTGATTCAAATGAAAAGAAGGCGATTGAAAAGCAGCTGAAGGGTCTAATGCAGAGGTTCGATGGCCTGACCGCCAGCGCCCAACAGAGGATGCTGGATCTAGAACAAGCTATGAAGGTATAACATTAATTAAACCGTATACTAAAGGGGGATACTTCAGTAAAACTTATCAAATTTCATTTAGTAATTGAGACTTTTTTAAATATATGAAACGTTTGATTAGGTGGCCAAAACATTCGAGGAGCAATTACAACCGCTTATGGAGTGGCTTGGAGTGACTGAGAGAAAGGTGAAGGCTCTCGAGCTGGTACCCACTGACGAGGAGAAGATACAGCAGAAGATAAGAGAACATAAGGTGAGATATTTACAGCAATTTCAGAATTCAGTTATCGGAAGATTGAAATCAACAGTGCATTCTGTTCTTAGTAACGATATTTTGTGTAAGAAAGTAAATGACCAGAAACCTATACAGGGCTTTTCTTAAACTTTCTTGATATAGTTTATATGCTTTAAAAAAGAGGAGAAAACTAAACTTCTTTTCCTTCTGCAGAACATTCACGAGGACATCCTATCAAAGCAGCCCCAATTCAAGGAGCTGACCGAAACTGCGTCTACTCTCATGAGCCTGGTTGGAGATGATGAAGCTGCTGCTCTAGCCGACAGATTACATCTTGCTACTGACAGGTAAACAATCTGTTATTTTTATCTTCTTTGACCGACGTCTTCGTTCGTCTTATCCGAACTCCAATTCTTTATTCCTTACTTAATGACGGTGAAGAAAAATATCATGAGGAAACTGTCTTGCCTTAGGCCCAAAAAATCGACGGCGTGTGTCAGGCACAGGTGGCTCATCATCTACTTGCCTATTCGATTAACAAATAATCATGAAACAGATACAGAAATCTAAGGCCCAGTACCACTATTATTAGTAACCGTCCTGTCTCTCTCTCTCTCTCTCTCTCTAGGTCGTAGCTCCTAGATCCTCGATTTGCATGGAGATTAAAAAGAGAAATTTTTTTAGACCGTTTTTAAAGTTTCTTCATATTTACTAACTTATTTTGCAGATACCAAGCTCTGGTAGACCACAGTCTTAACATTGGGGACCTTTTGGACAATTCACGTAAAGGTCTCCGCCACTTGGTGCTGACATACCAGGACTTATCGGCATGGATGGACAGCATGGAGCAATATTTGGCGAAGAGAAAAATTCTGCCGGTTCATATGGAGAAACTACTTCGGCAGATGGATGAGTTAGCTGTGAGTTTTACAATTATTGGACTTAAAATATTTCTTTTGCGACATAATTTTAGGTTATTGTGTTCGTTAGAGGTTCAAAATTATTAAATACATTTAACTAAGTAAATTAGGTATTACTTATGGGGGCAAACGAGCCTGCGGGACGCCCTTAAAGGGTCATCGCAGCCCATAGACACCCATTTTTAATGGGTGCATTGCAGGCCTTTGAGGGAGGAGTACACGCGAATATTGAATTTTTAGTTTGGGTGTGTAGGGTGTTCTCATCTGATTTAGTTTTTGATACTCCTTTTAAGCATACCTCAAGTCGAGGAGTAAATACTTGTCGTTGTCCGGGCCGTGGATAACAAAATTGAGTTTTTTGCACAATTGTTGCTGATGTGAGAAACCTAAATCAAAGAACATAATTGAAATCCCAAATATTCTCAGGCAAAAACGGAAGAAATATCAGATAAGCAACAAGCAGTGGACAGCACAGTGGAGTCAGGTCTCGAACTGATGAAACACATCTCCGGCGATGAAGCATTACAGCTCAAGGATAAACTGGACGCCCTGCAACGGCGATACAATGATCTCACGGCGAAGGGAGCTGACCTGCTCAGGTTGGCCTCTGACACGTTGCCGCTTGTGCAGCAGTTGTACAACTCACATACTAAGTAAGTGTTACTCAGTTATAAGGTAGAAGATTTTTCAAACGGCAAATTAATAGTTGAAGATTGAATTTTTTCAACATGTAGGTTTATATAAGAGCAGTGTTGGCCTAGTGGCTTCAGCGTGCGACTCTCTTTCCTGAGGTCGTAGGTTCGATCCCCGGCTATGCACCAATTGACTTTGTACGTGCACATTTCGCTCGTACGGTGAAGGAAAATATCGTGAGGAAACTGATGTAAGTCAGGTACAGCAGGTCGATCGCCTTTTTGCCCATCAGATTGAAAAATGATCATGGAACAGTTTCAGGAATCTGAGGCCCAGACCTAAACAGTTTGTTGTACAGGTTTTTTTATGAAACTTCTTATATGTATCGCAATCAATACATCATATCAAATGCGACATGCTGATTACCAAAAACGGGTCTTATATGATTAAGATAGGTTATGTTTTTTTAATAAGTGTTAATATATTATTCTGGGTCAGCAATAAAAACTTAATAATAATATAAAATAAATCGTAATTATTATCGTTTTTTTCAGGCTTGAAGTTTAAGTACTTAAGTTAATTAATTTTTAAGTAATATACAAAAATGAGAATAGTTTAGGTTAACATCAAAAACTTTTCAGGCTAACAGAATGGATGGCAAGTGCCGAGACTTGCCTTCAGTCGGTGGAACCCAGGGAACAGGACATCCTCAGACTGGAAGCTGAACTCCAGGAATTCAGGCCACTGCTTGACAATATTAACGTCGTCGGGCCTCAGCTTTGTCAGGTATTTATTGTGTATTTTTTTTTATATAGAACAGGGGGCAAACGGGCAGGAGGCTCACCTGGTGTTAAGTGATAGCGCCCATGGACACTCTGTTACTCTATTAATTTGACTAATAAAAGAGATATAGTATTTTGTTACTTCAAAGAGCGTACCAATGAAATGGTAATGCACTTCTGAGCCCTCTGGCATTGGGAGTGTCCATGTATATTATAAAATTTTGCTGGAATTAACAGATATCTCCCGGAGAAGGCGCCACTCACGTGGAAGGGATGGTGACCAGAGACAATAGAAGGTTCGACGCCATCGCGGAACAGGTGCAGCGAAAGGCTGAGAGGCTATTGCTTAGCAAGAAGGTATGTATTCAGAATCTAATAACATTTTTTGTCATTGTAAATTTTTTACGTTACTTTTCTCCTGAAGGAGTACTTACAATGGTAGTTAAGATTCCTTAATGTCTTCTCTCGTGTTCTACGACAAATTCTTCTCGATATGGAACTGTCACTGGTTAAACGGGGCATGATTATTTAATTTTTTTATGGAAATTATTTTTTGGTAATCTTAATCCAAGTACTGACGTCAAACCCTTTCCAGCGCTCCCTAGAAGTAGTGGGAGACATGGAAGAGTTGGTGGAGTGGCTCCGGGCTGCCGATGCCCAGTTGAGGGCCGCCGAGCCTCCGGCCGCATCCGCCGATGTGTTGCGGGCCCAACTAGCCGAACAACGGCCGCTCAGTGACGACGTCGCCGCACAACGCGTTAGGGCAAGAGAACTACTCAGTCAGGCTAAGAAGGTATAAAGCAGCTTCATTATTCTACCAATCTTCGCACATATTCTCTACAGTAGGAGAATTTGATTGAAAATAACTGTTGTTTGATGATTTGATATTTATAGCCGAAGAGTAGGGATGTCTACAGGATCAAATTAAATGACGTGGAATAAGTGATACATGTATCTTATAGTCCATTATAAATATATTTTTTATGGAAGTATGAACAACTGAATGGCTTATTTTAATTGCAGGTCCTCCGCGAATGCCAATCTGGTGATGAAGCCAGTGTGATCCGAGAGAGGAGTGAAGAGCTGAAGGAGATGATGGAAGAAGTCGGCCAGCTCAGTGCCGCCAGGCTGGCAGCTCTTGAACAAGCTTTGCCGCTAGCCGAACACTTTGCAGATACTCACCATGGGTAATTTTTTTAATCTTAATGCTTATTAATATCGCTACTTTACACTGAGGCAATATTTCTTGAAGCTAATACTAACAAAGGGATAATGAAAATTAATTTATGTAACTAAAACTCCAATGTTTTGAGGTATTCAGTTTCATCATCGGATATCGAGGCAGAATACAAAATATCACCCGTATCACTTTGAGGTCCGTTCACAACTGACTTTTTCTCTCTCTCTCTCTCTCTCTCTCTACCACTATGTGGAACCAGCTGCATTACAGCTTTGATGAGAAAGATTCAATCATCTTGGTCGTGACACTCTAAGCTTTTCCAAACTGGAAATGGACGCATCAAGCGATCTACTTCAAAACTGCTAATTGTCAAATTGGATCATACCATAGATAACATTACGTATAGCTGTCAGTTGCGTTTTGTTATACCATTTTTAAACATTTTTGGCTGTAGTTTTGACTGATAAATTTTTCGTATTTCTGTTTGTTGCCTTATACCACATTTTAGTCAGGTACCACGGAAACAATAAAAATCCGTCCATCTCCTGGCTCTTAGCCTCACCAATTTACATCCAAATCAGTTCAACCATTCTCGAGTTACAACTAACTCTAACTATCTTTTATACAGATTCTTTATAATGAATTTGTCGAACGAGCTCGTCCTTATATCAATTGCATGTCACAGTTCAAAAGAACTGTTGGGTTTTCTATGCTTGGAATAACTCGCACACACTTTATTATATTATATTTATATTAACTTGACTGCACGTAAGAGTTTCACAGGTATTTCTGCTTATACTAACAGGCTTGCAACTGATTTATGCTAACAAGATCTTAAGGAGGAATACGGCAAGTCTAGCCATCCGCGCTTTCAATTTCGCCGGAGTAATACTTCAATCACAGACAGTGCCTACTCCGGGGAAACTGAAATCGTTGGTGGTGAATTACATCATGGAGAAGCTATTTACTGTACTAATGTTAGCTTTTTAATAAATTTGTCTATGGACAATAGGAATACATTATTCAAATAGTCTATAGACAAGTGTCTCATATAACATCACACTGAATGTAAACAAAGATTTTTTCGCATAAAAAAATCTATATTGATGTTGTATCAGACACGTGCAAATTTGGACAAATGCTTTTCCAACTGTGTTTATTTCATTAACTAACGTTCAATATCAAATAATTTATTTATGTCCATTTTTTGTATATTATGTAAATGTGGACTATTGTGGGTTGCCACCCTTTTTGCAGTCAAAGTACATACACAAGTAACATCCGTCTGCCAACCACCCGCGTTTTCAATTTCTCCGGAGTAAGGACTTTAAGTAGTTGATATCCTACTCCCGAGAACTTGGTTACGTTGGTGGTAGAATTCAGCGAGTTGAGACGGACGATACTGTGTTTCACGAAACAAAAATTAAGTATTATTGTCGTCTCCATTAAACTCTCCATCACACACTTGGATACAATCAAATCTACGATTAGTGCCCACTATTAATCAACCCGCTTAATAGCTGATTGTGCTTAGTAAAGAAGTGCAATTAAAGTACATATTATGAGTGTAAACTACTATTTACTTATCTTTAGGTATATTTAAAAATATATCAAGCACTGAAGTGATGTGCAGTGGCAACATCAAT
This sequence comes from Pieris mannii, assembly GCA_028984075.1. Taxonomy (NCBI): domain Eukaryota; kingdom Metazoa; phylum Arthropoda; class Insecta; order Lepidoptera; family Pieridae; genus Pieris; species Pieris mannii. Next base: position 9,252,519 of record CM054795.1, on the reverse strand, counting down.
TCAGCGCCAATCAATAAATTCTGTTAACAAAAAAAAATCGACTGGAGGTATAATGCGAAATAAAGTATTTTCGTGTACTTTGTTGTTCTCTTAAAGCATACAGTACAATTACCTGACATAACGCACAATACTTAATTACAAATTACGGATGGCAACCCTAAACATGACTGTTCAGCGATTATTGAGTTCTTGCCATAGAAGGGTGACAGAGTTTTTATATTTTATCTTTGATTTTAATCTAATCTGCAGATTGTCATCGTGGTTGGACGACATGGAGAAGCAGGTCCAAATGTTGGCGATGCCGGCGCTCAGACCCGAACAGATCGTTCAGCAGCAAGACAAGAATGAGGTGTGTTTATAAACGTCTTCGTTAATTTCTCTCATGAATGGATTTCTGTTATATAATCTATAGACCTGGAATCAATTGTGGCTGACCAGCTTTGACTATTCTAAATATATTTCAATTTCAGATGCTCCAACAATCCATCGCCGGACATAAGCCACTCGTGGACAAGCTTGTAAAGACTGGAGAAGCCTTATCCAGACTTTGTGGAGAGGATGATGCCGCTAAAGTGCAAGATATAGTAGAGAATGACTGCGAGAGATATAACGCGCTCAAAGCAGAGCTAAGACAGAGACAGCAAGAGTTGGAACAGGTAAGAGTAAGAGGGATAAAGAGCTTTTGTTTAATGCTTGAAATTTTTAAGGGTGATTGGTAATTTTAAATGCATGTTAGCATAATTTTTTTAGTTTATAGTGATAATTTTAACCTTTTTCAAAAATGTTTGGTTGTGTTGTGCCAATAAATAACTGTTTGTGCTTACTAACAAGTTGTTAAGGGGATCCCAGGTGCCTTCCACCCGCGCTTCCAATTTCGCCGGAGTAAGAACTTGAATTGATTGAGATCCTGCTCCGGGGAACCTGGTAACGTTGGTGGTGAAACTCAACGAGATGTGACGGACGAAAGAGTGTTTTGCAGAACAAAAATGAAGTATTATTTTCGTCTCCATAATACTCCCCATGATTGGAATAACCGAGTGTGCTTACTAACAAAGTGTTATGGAGGTCCCGGCTGATTCCACCCGCGCTTCCAATTTCGCCGGAGTAAGAACTTAAAATAATTGACATCCTGCTCCGGGGAACCTGGTAACGTTGGTGGTGAAACTCAACGAGGTGTGACGGACGAAAGAGTGTTTTTCAGAACAAAAATGAAGTATTATTTTCGTCTCCATAATACTCCCCATGATTGGAATAACCGAGTGTGCTTACTAACAAAGTGTTATGGAGGTCCCGGCTGATTCCACCCGCGCTTCCAATTTCGCCGGAGTAAGAACTTAAAATAATTGACATCCTGCTCCGGGGAACCTGGTAACGTTGGTGGTGAAACTCAACGAGGTGTGACGGACGAAAGAGTGTTTTTCAGAACAAAAATGAAGTATTATTTTCGTCTCCATAATACTCCCCATGATTGGAATAACCGAGTGTGCTTACTAACGAAGTGTTATGGAGATCCCGGCTGCCTTCCACCCGCGCTTCCAATTTCGCCGGAGTAAGAACTTAAAATAATTGACATCCTGCTCCGGGGAACCTGGTAACGTTGGTGGTGAAACTCAACGAGGTGTGACGGACGAAAGAGTGTTTTTCAGAACAAAAATGAAGTATTATTTTCGTCTCCATAATACTCCCCATGATTGGAATAACCGAGTGTGCTTACTAACAAAGTGTTATGGAGGTCCCGGCTGATTCCACCCGCGCTTCCAATTTCGCCGGAGTAAGAACTTAAAATAATTGACATCCTGCTCCGGGGAACCTGGTAACGTTGGTGGTGAAACTCAACGAGGTGTGACGGACGAAAGAGTGTTTTTCAGAACAAAAATGAAGTATTATTTTCGTCTCCATAATACTCCCCATGATTGGAATAACCGAGTGTGCTTACTAACGAAGTGTTATGGAGATCCCGGCTGCCTTCCACCCGCGCTTCCAATTTCGCCGGAGTAAGAACTTAAAATAATTGACATCCTGCTCCGGGGAACCTGGTAACGTTGGTGGTGAAACTCAACGAGGTGTGACGGACGAAAGAGTGTTTTTCAGAACAAAAATGAAGTATTATTTTCGTCTCCATAATACTCCCCATGATTGGAATAACCGAGTGTGCTTACTAACAAAGTGTTATGGAGGTCCCGGCTGATTCCACCCGCGCTTCCAATTTCGCCGGAGTAAGAACTTAAAATAATTGACATCCTGCTCCGGGGAACCTGGTAACGTTGGTGGTGAAACTCAGCGAGATGAGACGGACGAAACAGTGTTTCGTGGAACAAAAATAAAATATTGGTTTCGTATCCATACTAATCCCCATTATTGGAATAACCGAGTGTGCTTACTAACAAGTTGTTAAGGGGATCCCAGGTGCATTCCACCCGCGCTTGCAATTTCTCCGGAGTAAGAACTTGAATTAATGGATATCCTGCTCCGGAGAAATTGTTAACGTTGGTGGTGAAATTCAGCGAGATGAGACGGACGAAACAGTGTTTCGTGGAACAAATTTGAAGTATTGGTTTCGTATCCATACTAATCCCCATTATTGGAATAACGGAGTGTGCTTACTAACAAGTTGTTAAGGGGATCCCAGGTGCATTCCACCCGCGCTTGCAATTTCTCCGGAGTAAGAACTTGAATTAATGGATATCCTGCTCCGGAGAAATTGTTAACGTTGGTGGTGAAATTCAGCGAGATGAGACGGACGAAACAGTGTTTCGTGGAACAAATTTGAAGTATTGGTTTCGTATCCATACTAATCCCCATTATTGGAATAACCGAGTGTGCTTACTAACAAGTTGTTAAGGGGATCCCAGGTGCATTCCACCCGCGCTTGCAATTTCTCCGGAGTAAGAACTTGAATTAATGGATATCCTGCTCCGGAGAAATTGTTAACGTTGGTGGTGAAATTCAGCAAGATGAGATCGACGAATCAGGGTTTCGCGGAACATGATTTAATTAGAATCAACCATTGAAATTATTGTGAAGGAACTGTACATATTTATTGTTTTTAATTCAAGCATCGCACACTGAGATAAAATAAGTGATTTTGGTTAGTGCCCGCCCTTAACCAACCTACTTAATAAATATTGTTCTTACTAACAAGGTGTAAGAGAGAATTCCGTCTACCTACTACCCGCTCTTTCAATTTCTCCGGAGTAAGAACATAAATTTCTTGATATCCTACTCCGGAGAACTTGATAACGTTGGTGGTGAATTTCATCACACGGCGCATCTATCGGCATTTTACTGACACAAAAGATGTAAGTTTGATGTCCTATGTGTGAGTGGCGGATTTACAAATTTTCCACAAATTGTAGGCTTCAGGTTACTCATCCTGCTGGTAAATCTGCCACTGCTGTGTTGTTGTTGTTAAAAAACAATTGTTCAGAATGAATGTTCTTGCATGCTCTAATTAAAAAATAACAAGCATGTTCGGTGTTTGGGTGTTTCGATGGAAGCAAGAACAATATTTAATGGATTTATTCATTTCAGGCGCTCCAAGAGTCGTCAGTATTCGCAGAGAGGCTCGAAGGAATGGTTCGGGCCCTGTCTGGCGCAGCTGACCAATTGCAGCGTGCCGAACCTGTCTCCGCCCACCCGCACAAGATACAGTATGTTCTTTGCTTACCTTAATGTTTACTCAGACCGCTGGCTCTCCTACCGTAAAAGTGTCATGGCTCCAACAACCTCCTGCCTGGCTTTCTACCTCAGCAGATTCTCCTCCACTCTGCCGATCCATGAATGTGATATTCTAATAAATGATGTTAATATTGGGAATTGCTTTTTAAATACCCATAATTGTGTGTTTATTCAAAATAAAAACTTTGTTTCCAAGGAAACAGTATAAAAATTATGAATCTTCTAAGAATCTTTTAGAATCCAGTATACTCTATGTTTCATACGAATGTCTTATTGATTTTATTTTTTTACAGAGATCAAATCGAAGAGAACAACGCGTTAATCGAAGATCTAGAGAAACGTGAAGAAGCGTACAGAGCGGTGCAAAGAGCGGCGAGTGACGTCATGAGCAAGGCCAGCGCGACTGACCCAGCCGTCAGAGACATCAGAGGAAAACTGGAAAAACTTAATAAGTAGGGAATAAAATATATATATTTTTCACATTTCCTGGTCTTAGATAAAAGCAGTTCTATATTCAAGATGTCCAAATCGCTTGGTTTCAACTGATGAGTTCAGTCTGAGAATCAAATTATCCAGACATAACTTACAAATACCTTAAAAATATGCTAGCCAAATCGGATTTTGATTTTGAAGAGACCTTATACGTATTTAGGCAAGATTGTGAGGTTCCAAAAACTAACACAGATCAACAGCTTCTACCAACTCTCAGCACTCTTTCTAATACAGAGTACACACACATATAATTTGTTTGATTAAAAATAATACTAAGGTTAACACATAAATATAATTTCCAAACTTATCAACAGACTATGGGATGAAGTCCAACGAACGAGCAACAACCGTGGCCAATCACTCGAGAGCGCTTTAGAACTGGCTCGTCGCTTCTGGGAACAGCTGGAGGCAGTCATGGGACAGCTGGGAGAGCTGGAGGACACTTTGGCTGCTCAGCCACCGCCTGCTGCCCAGCCCCATCACATTCAACACCAGCAGTTGCAGCTGCAGGAGATCAGACAGGAGATTGATCACACTAAACCCGAGGTATGATTAAAGTTTATGACATTACGGCCACATTATAAGTGAATTTAAAGTATTTTCTTCTTCTCCCACAGTATCTTCTCGCTTTTTCTAGGATTTCCTGGAAAATTCGCTTGTTACCCAATCATATATGTTTAGCCGAAAGTTTGTACTGGAAATGCATCGTTGTGTCGCAAATGTTCTTCAGTCGGTATCTCGTGTCAGCAAGAAAGCATCTGGTACGGACTATCTGTTTTCACTGGTGTCCAACGCCTCTCCCATACAGTGTATAGTTTTGAGTACGATGGGTCTTTCACTTGATCGGTCGACCTGGTTGGGGAACAGCCGATCTATTGCCTTCTGTGTGTTCCCACAACGATCAGTATCTCCAAGTTCTCATTGCAGCTCCGCATTGCAATGTCTGATAATTAATTGTTGGCATATGGTAGACAGGCAAGTCCGTGGTGTGACATCGAAGTGTTAATTAATATTAACATCCAGGTGGAGAAAGTCCGGAAGACGGGATCAACTCTGATGTCCATCTGCGGTGAACCGGACAAACCCGAAGTAAAGAAACACATCGAAGATCTGGATACAGCATGGGACAATATCACGGCCCTCTACGCTAGACGGGAAGAAAATCTCATTGACGCCATGGAGAAGGCTATGGAGTTCCATGATACACTTCATGTGAGTATGGTTTAGTATACTTATTAAAACCAGAGATTTTTTTGTGTTTATTTTCAAGTATTTTTTTGTCTAGAATATTTTTGGTGCTTAATTTCATCTTATATTATTCGAACTTGGGTTTTAAATATGCTGACTCACTTATCCCGTTTTAATAACTCTGTTCAAAATTCACAGAATCTCCAAGAATTCCTGGACACGGCAGAAGATAAGTTCTCCCGTATGGGACCTTTGGGCTCGGATATCGACGCCGTGAAGCGACAGATTTCACAACTTGCAGGCTTCAAAACCGAAGTAGACCCTCACATGGTCAAGGTTGAAGCTTTGAACAGGTAATTAAAAGAAAGACCATATTTTGATCTATGGTCTAGCTAAATCTTTCCTTAGAGGTTATGGGACCTAACTAATCTCAATTGCACAGCATACGGCTTAACGCAAACTTCTTTAAATCTATAGCAAAATTTATCGAAATCGGTGTATCTCTCGTACTCGTTGCCGATAGAGATATTTCTTCAGAAATTAGTACATCATAGATTTGATCGAAAGCGTTTAGACATTCATAATTAGTCATTATAATAGCGACGTTTTCCAGTCTCACAAAACTGAACATATATTTTTTTTATTTCAATAACTATCGTATGTATGTTATATAAAAATTTAAAGGTTTGCTTTATGCCATCGTAGCAATAGTTTTATAATTTCTCACGATACTAATAAAATGTTTTTTCCCGCTTCACCAACGGCACGCCCGAAGGAGTTTAATGAGGCAAGGAATTGAGTTTAATTTTGTGTGACTGCTTTTGTTGTTTAAGCTTTAACCAATCTTGTTAAGCAATACGACAGACAAAAATAACAGATTGGTAATCTTCTGGTTTTCATGTTTTGTGTTGTTTTGACGTGAAAATTGTCCCGTTACGCTCATTGTACGCTTGCACAGCATTTATCTTTCTTCCACTCAATGCCTATGCGTCCGAGGATTCACACCTTGGTATCCATACAAAATAGTGATTATTTAATAAAAATGATTCAATTTTTATAAAAGTATGTAATTATTTCATCAAAGTTTAGTTATGACGTTGTGACGTTAACCTATCTGTTTTTATTCGATGAATTCTATATCATTATAATTAGAAATCTCTGATGAGTCTTTCTTCTCTTTCACTCTTGGTTCTGTTATCCATTTTGTGTTCCATTTCTGTTTTAGTTGCGGTATGTTATTCGCTTATGTTCAAAAATATCTATATTCTATTTTTTTTTATTGTATTAATAAATTATGAAACGTATATATACAGGTAGCAACACATGATTTTTGTGTCAATAAATAAAATATATCATTACAAATTTAATAATACGCGTATACGCGTACGTATTTTGCGAGATAATTGCATATGTATAATATTTTTTTATAAAAACTTTATTTATTCTTCGAACATTAAATATTAAAATTCAATATTAATAACAGGCAAGCCGCGGAGTTAACTGAACGAACATCCTCCGAACAAGCTGCGGCAATCAAACAACCCCTCACAGAAGTGAACGGTCGCTGGTCATCTCTCCTCCGGGGTATGGTGGAAAGGCAGCAGCAGCTGGAGAAGGCTCTGTTAAGACTTGGACAGCTGCAACATGCCCTCAGAGATATATTAGCTTGGATACAGCATACAAACGATACTTTGGATACTTTGGCACCAGTAAGATGATGTTTACTAAATTGCAACAAATATTTTCTTTAGAATTACTTTATTTCTTCCATATTCTTCTTTCAAACTGATTTGGAAATAGATATTACTTAGTATGGATAAAAAAATGTGTTTCAGATTAAAAATAACTTTTTGTTAAAAAATTATAATAGGATTAATTACTTCTTAATTATTTTTTATTAATAAATAATTGTAGATAAACTTTAACTAGAGTTTACTATTTAAAATTTAAAACCCACAAAATTAAAGGTTTTTATAATCATAACTTTAATAGGTGGCTGGAGATCCCCAAATCTTGGAAGTGGAACTGGCGAAACTGAAGGTGGTAATGAACGATATCGCAGCTCACCAGGCCAGCGTTGATACACTCAACGAAGCCGGCGCACATATTGTCCACCATGGTGAGTTTTGATAATAGTCTAAAAGATGTTTTTGAATTTTATCAACAGTTTATTTGTAAGTCTAGTTAGAAATGTTAGTGGATTTCCTAATCCTTTAAACATATAAAATTTATATTTTAAACAATTTGTTAATTCGTATAAGCACACATACTCTTACTTAAAAGTACAAGAGACTAGATTTTTAAGAATCATTTTTTGACAACGTCTAATAGATGAACGCCGGCTGCACGTACGAAAAAGCATGATTCATTGTCCTGTTACGCTCATTGTACGCTTGTGCCGCATCTATCTCTCTTCCACTCGATTGGCCCTATGCGTCCGAGGATTTACACCTTTGTATCCAAAATAGTGATAATGCAATAAAAATGATTCAATTTTATTCATAAAAGTATCTAATCAGTTCATCAATGTTTTGGTATGACGTTGTCACGATAAACTATCGTCCGTAAACCGACTTTACAGATAACCATTTTTTTATACAGGCACAGATGAGGCCGGTGAAACTGCCGAGAAACTGGCAACACTCAACAAGAAGTGGCGCGAACTACAACAGAAAGCAAGAGATCGTCAATCCGAACTCGAAGATGCATTAAGGGAGGCACAAAGGTAGGATTCTTCAATTTTATTGTTGTATAGGTTTTTTTACTGTGGATTCGACTCCCTGTGGTCTTCCCTGTGAGATACGACCTCTAATTAAAGAAAGAGCATACTTTTGTCTTAAAGACAACACACCCACTTGGGTGTCCATGAGCTACGATTACTGTCCTTTTTTGATTAGACTGTTTTAAGTAGGCTCATTTCTCAAAAAAAAAATTGAGAAGTTTACGTCCATCTTTTTATAGTTACATACATACATGTATCTTTCAGCCCAGGTTTGTTGCTGGATTACCAAAAAATCTTCAAAATCTAGGTTCAATCACAGTGATTACAATAACAATTTAAAATATGTTAAGAAAAATATTTTCGGTGTTTTTAAAATTAATTTTTTTCATAGTTTCAATGCGGAAATTGGAGACCTACTGTCGTGGTTATCTGAAGTGGACAGCGTAGTGGTCGCATCCAAACCTGTCGGAGGTCTGCCCGAGACTGCCACGGAACAGCTGGAGAGGTTTATGGTACGTTTTAGAGTAGATCAAAATTTAGGCCTGTAATGGAAATTTTTGGCTATATCACACGTTAAGCCGTTTCTGTTCATAATCTTTTGAATCAAACTAAACAGGAGGTGTACCATGAGATTGAAGCCAACCGCCCGAAAGTGGAAGCCGTCCTGCAGCAAGGTCAGGAGTACATCAAACGACAGGAGAAGCCCAACCCCACCAGTCAGCTCCACCTGAACTTGAAGAACTTAAAGTCACGATGGGATAATGTCACTTCCAGGTTTGAATACAAGAATTTATTTAGAGAGCCAAACGAATGCAATAGCGAGTATATTAAAACGAATCCAGGGTTTGTAAGTATCTTTAAAAAAAAACATGTTAATGTTATTGAACTGAAGAAACTGAAAAATACATATTTTTTTAATATAATTTTAAATGCGTCGGAAACTCTACTATACGTGTATATGTTCCTGAAGTCCTCTTAAACGGCTGGGTGGGATGGTTTTGATTCACAAAACAGATGTAGACCGGTAGATGTCGGTGCAGTAGATTCTTTCATACTATGTTTAATATCCTAATATACGTCACAACGTCTGTCGGGTCCGCTAGTTATATATAACAGATGGTAATGGTATTGATATATTTTGTCCTCATAGAGCGTCAGACAAGAAGATAAAGCTGGAAATAGCGTTGAAGGAAGCGACGGAGTTCCACGAGGCTTTACAAGCGTTTGTCGATTGGTTGACCTCGGCTGAGAAGACGTTGACGTCTGCCAAACCTGTATCCAGGGTTATGGAGACATTACTCAGTAAGATTCTGTCTTGCATTTGCAGTTCCATATAAAACATTCTCCCTTTTTAGTATAGCGTTTAATTTTAAATAATCAAGTTCTTATAGGAATGCTAGAATGTCGTTTTATTGTTAGTCAACAGTTCCTATATTCGATTTTATAAGTTATTAGTGGTTATTGACAAAGTGACATTTTAAAATGTTGGCCAGAAAATATAAATAGTGAAGTGGGAGTACTTACTTAAAATATCGTGTGTCAAAACCAGAACTTTATAATTAATATAATTTTAACTTTTTCTCTCCAGCTCAAGTGGAGGAGCACAAAGCCTTCCAGAAGGAAGTGTCCACCCACCGGGAGACGATGCTGCAATTGGATAAAAAGGGAACTCACCTGAAATACTTCAGCCAAAAGCAGGATGTGATCCTCATCAAGAATCTTCTGGTTTCCGTACAGCATAGATGGGAGAGGGTGGTCTCCAAGGCTGCTGAGAGGACCAGGGCTTTGGACCACGGTATCAAGGAGGCCAAGGAGTTTAATGATATGTGGTAGGTTTTTATACGTGCACTGTAATGGTATTTAGCCAAAACCTGAAATCTTATGAAACCCCAGGTCTTTGTGTAATCTAACCAAGAGTAATAATAATCTCTGCATTGCCTACAGGAACAACTTGATGAACTGGCTAAACGACACAGAACAGCAGTTGGACCAGCTCAACGCTGAAGTGAATGTCAACGATCCGGAGAAGATTAAACAGAGGTGATTTTAACAATGTGTTTAATCAATTTGTTTGATTCGCTTTGTGTGTTTGAAGTGAAAACTTCTTGAGCGTGATTGGAATGATGAATCAGTATAAAGAGACATACACATAAATTCATTAAATAAAATAAAACATTTATATCCAAAAAAATAAATAAGAGATTAATTTAATTCAATTTTAAAATAAGATTAAATTTATCAATTTTATTTAAATAGCATTTATTATTAAAACTTTTTAAATTATTTTTGTCAACATTAAATATTAATATTAAAATTAGTTTAAAGAAAAGTCTACGTATTATTTATTAAAAAAAACTTTTTCTAATCATTATAGTTTTAATCGAAATTAATAAGTAATTTTAAACTTACAAATTACATTCATCTTGAATCCAAAAAATTTAAAGATTTCACGTCTACCCCGTGTGTGTTTTTCCCTTTAAGTAAAAAAATATGTAATATTTAGCTAAGAAAATTTTTTAATAGTTCCAATACATAATGTCAGATCTGTTGGTAATTTTTTGAGTAAACTTTAACTGAAAACATAAATATCACGAAATTGCGGTATTTTTTTCTGTATATAACTGATTTTTTTCTTATAGATTAACAAAACACCGTGAATTACAAAAGGCGTTGGCTTCGAAGCAGCCCGCTTACGACTTGACGAGCAAAACAGGTAAAACCCTGAAAGACAAAGCGCCGAAGAGCGACGAACCCGTGCTGAGGGAGAAGTTGGCGGAGCTCAAGTCTAAGTGGACCACTGTTTGCTCGAAGGCTGTGGACAGGTACGATTTTTTTTATTTAATAGGAGGCAAACGGGCAGGAGGCTCGCCTTATCTACCATGGACACTCACAGCCAGAAGGCTCCCAAGTGTGTTTGCTTTGAGGAATTGGTGCGTTTCGATAATTCGGTTTTAGAAGTTTTCGGGAAAGTTGTTTTTTAACTTATAGATGTCTATACATCTATAAGTTAAAAAACAACTTTCCCGAAAAACCAAAATTCTATAATTTTGGTTAGGTACCTCTTGAGTGACCAAAACTACTTTAAAATTTGTAACGTTGCTTAATTCGTTATGAAGCAACAAAAGAAAATTCTGATAGCTTATCCACCTATGAACTCTTTTTTGTTTTTTTTCTTGTTGGATTTTTTTGTCTGGCATTATAATTGATGATATTTTTAAGACGAACAGCGTTTAATACAGAAAATGTATAATTCTCAGACAAAGACGTCTAGAGGAAGCTCTTCTATACTCGGGTCAGTTCAAGGACGCGATGTCCGCGCTTCTTGAATGGCTCAGGAAACAGGAGAAAGACTTATCATCAGAATCGCCGTTACACGGAGATTTGGATACCGTTATGGCACTCATTGAACAGCACAAGGTGAATTTAGAGACCGTATATCAAAATAATTTTAATGATTTTATTTCCTTTAGGCATTTCTGAGTATTTTACGTGTATACTAGTTATATGTTAATCACAGGAAAAAAGATATGTGTGTTTACTTAACACGCGTTAGAAGTTTATACTTCTTTGGCGTAACATGATTTTCGTAAAAATATTTTCAAAAAATTTACGTTTGAAAAAACGTAACTAATATTTAAAAAAAAAACTAAACAAATCAAATCAAATCAAAAATATCTTTATTTATATAGGTAAACATGTACACTTATGAACGTCAAGAAAAACAAATTAAATTAATTGTAAATTTACATTTACAACCAGTTCGCAAGTCAAGGGCGTAGAGCGGGTAAACTTTAACTATATCTAACTTCAGCGTGTCGGTGTTTTGTGACGGTGTGCGCACGCATCGTAAAAAAATTCTCTCATTATTTTTCCCTAACTCGCCATAAGAAGTATAACTTCAAAAAAATATCCTTAAAAAAATTTGTTTTAGAAAAAAAGTTCTACTGTTTCAATGAAATATCCACTTTACAGCAATTTGAGGAAGACCTACACTCGCGCGAACAACAAATGCAGTCGGTGATGAAGACTGGCCGAGATTTGGAAGCCACGGTAAGAAGTAAAAAACAATTATATCATTTAGTTAGCTTTCATCACATAAGCATCTGTATGTCTTCAGAACATTTTCAGAATTCAATATCAAACCCTTTGTGTGTCTACCTGTGTGTGTATCTGTTGACATTCCCCCATAAAGCCACAGTATTAAGCTAGTATGTGTATCAGGTGCCAGCGGAGGATGCCCTGAGCATCAAACAACAGTGCAGCGAATTGCAGCAAGCCTGGGACACCGTGTTTACACTCAGTGAAAGGAAAGCGCACAAACTTGAAACAGCGCTAAAGGAGGTGAGTTTGAACTAAAAACTCGTTTCACAACTAACCGCTTTGAAGGTAGACTTTACCGTGAATAAAGAAAAGAGCATTTTACAAGGTCGGCAACGCATTTACGAGCTTCTGGAAATATGATAAGGAAAACACGAAGTGTGCTTCCTGTTTGCCTGTTATACATATCAGTGGCGCTTTTTAGGTCTGAGCCTCAGATGTATGTATCTGTTTTATGATAATTTGTAAATCTAATTGGCCAGTAGGTGATCGGCCTCATGTGCCTGATACATGTTATCGACTTTTTTAGTCTATGGCTAGCCGGCTTCCCCATGATGTTTTCCTTTACCGTTCGCGCGAATGTATGTTTCTATACTTCTGTCTTTGAGAGCATTTAGTACCCATAAACAGAAAATACATTGGTGCACAGCCGGGGAACGAACGAACGAACGTACGACCTCAGTCATTAGAGTCGTGCGCTGAAGTCCCTAGACTAGCCATTTAGAAATATATTCATATATATACACGTAATAATTATTTGAAAAATATATGTACTTTGAGGCTTTAATTGAATTGCTCTGTACATGAACATCTATTGGGGCTTTTAGTAATAATTAATATACAAAGAAGTTACACTTCTGATATGTTTACTTTGTACGCACGCACTTTATTTTTTCAATCTAAAATCCATCGTCATAAATGAATTTCACAGGCTGAACGTCTCCACAAGTCGGTGAACATGCTTCTCGAGTGGCTGTCCGACGCGGAGACCAAACTTCGTTTCACGGGACAGTTGCCAGAAGGAGAACAAGAGACGCAACAGCAGATCCAGGACCACGAGAGGTTCATCAAGGAGCTGAATGAGAAGAAGAGGGACAAGGACGATACCATATCTCTCGCTCACTCCATCTTGGGCAAGGCTCATCCGGATGCGGTCACAGTGATCAAACATTGGATCACGATTATACAGAGCAGATGGGATGAGGTAAGATAATATAGTTCTTAATAACCCTTAACCCCAGATGGGGCACAGGGCGTCCACAGGGTGTCTCCATCGCGTTCTGTCAATAACCATACCTAGACCTGAAGATGCAGGGAAAAGGTGAATTATTGCGCCTTAAACCAGAATCTTCTTACTAGGGGGAAAACCAAGCTTATCTTCTGCTTGCCTGAAAAAACAACAACGATTCAAGAAACCAAAATAATATTCTTTTTAAGCGTAATAAAGGTGAAACGCATGCTGCAATCCTGCGATTAGCTATTATGACGAATTCACAGGTTGAAAAACTTTTGTTGAAAAACGTTGCTTACTTAGCTGTGTTAACCTGTATTGGCGGCCTATTTTTTATAGTTTGAAGTCTGTTTCACTGTTAAAGTAGGCTGAGCTTTTTATTACTTTAAATTAAAACAAAATTAAATCACATGACTTGACTGATAGGTTTTATATGGCTTAGTAAAATTAGTATTTGTTTGAGTTTTAATTATTTAGTATTTTATAATAATAAAATATATTTAAAAGGATTGGTGGATAAATAAAATTATCTATTTGCAATCAAAATAATTGACCAACCTTGCAAGATTAACATGATTATGATAAACATAGATAAAATACATCTTATCCAAAAATTGGACTATTAAACACTCACACCTCAAGAACAATGGACGCCTATAAGCCGAGAAAATTGATGGTGTCTGTTTTACCAGTGATCAGAATCTTTAGTCAAGTGTCAGCTGGGCAGGTAATATTTTGTTCTAGGTGACCTAAGTATTTCAGTAAGTGACTGGAAATTTCTCTGTCATTGATTGTCTTATCATAATATATATAAATCTCCTGTCACGAGTTTTGTCCGCGATGGACTCCTAAACTAATTAACCGATTTCACATTAAATTGGCACACCGTGAGCTGTCTGGTCCAACTTAAGAGCTATGTCTTATATCTAAGCAACTCAATAGCTTAGATCTTTATTTATAGTCGCAATTTTATTTTATTGCAAATTATTTGTTTATTATTTGATACCATTGTAACAGATGGCGCTGTGTTAAAAGTTTCATCGTTTCACATAAGCTATCGTAAAGTGCCAACCTTTCACATTTCTCCTACAGTTTCCAGTTTAATAGCTCACTACTATGTAATATAACAAAAACCTTAGCCACAGCAACGCTTGGCTGCTAGTTAAAAATACAATTGAAACATCTTAACGTCTCAGATTAATGTATCTGTTTCATGTGATCAGCCATTTGTGCCTGACTTATGACTTTTAAGTTTCCTCGCGATGATTCATCACCATTCGAGCGAATGAAAAATATTCCATTGTCCATGTCATTCGAACCTAAGACTTCAGGGATGAAATCGCAGGTCGAAGCCACTAGGCCAACACAATATAGAAGACTAATAAATAGCTAATAAACTAATAATAATATTTATAAAATTTAGGTATGGCAATGGGCAATGCAACGCGGTGGAAAGCTGGAAACCCACATGCAGAGTTTGAAGGACCTCGACTTGGTTCTGGAAGAACTCTTGCAGTGGCTCAGCGGACTTGAAACAACGCTTATTAGTATGTATACTGTTTATACTATTATACTATTACAGAATTTGTATTCTTAAACATAACTAGTTACAAGAGTTTTGCCATTAATTAAAAATATATAAAAAATGGGAAAATGTACTAGGAGCACAGTCTGTTACAATAAATTTAGCATTAAATACCATTTAATCGTATCGATTACTATTTATATAATTAAAATAGGCATTGCAAAATTTTGGCAATATTTTTATGCGATCCTCGATATGAAGTGCGTAGTTCGCGTTCTGCATCGCTCAAGCACTGCTGACATGTCCATACTTCTGAATGAAATATTATTAATGGTTTCTCTTTAGCCCTGGAAGCCGAGCCTCTACCCGAATCTATCGAGGTATTGGAAGGTCTCATTGAAGACCACAAAGATCTGATGGAACACGCGCAGAAGAGACAGAACGAAGTGGACCGTGTCTGCAAGGCTTACCAGGTAAGATCCTTTGGTCAAACGTTCAATTTATAGGTTTTGGTATTAAAACATAAAATAGCCGCGAAATTCATTTAAATTTGTCTAGTGACTTAATGTGTCATGCAAAACAAACGAATATTAATCGCTTCTATAATGTTATTGAATTAATATTCTATAGAATATATTTATTTTGTAATCCTTCATCAACGTAAATTATATATATACAAAAAGATTCAACCAATTACGAATATACGTGGCCAAGTCAAGTTAAACAGCGGCACGCCTCTTAGATAAGAATGAATTTGAAAATGTGTTGTGGTATTAATATTATGGTCAGTGTAAGATATTGTTAGATTACCTAATAACTGGTTCAAGTTCAATTTCATTACCAGATTTACTGCAATTAGCCCCCCCCCCCCCCCACCTGTCAACTAAAGTAAGCTAAGCTCTCAAAAATAATTGTACATAAACGTGTTATTTTTTTCCTCGAATATGCATTTCGTTTTTAAACATAGACAATGTATGGGTGATGTGTAAAAGTAAATTTTTGATGTAATCACCAAATAAATAAGCAAATCAAATACCCCCCACTATAGTGGTTACGTAATACTTAAACGGCCTAACGTAATTACTAAAGACAGTAGGAACATTTATACTTAAGGTTTTAGTAATAAATTCTCTTGGATCTCAATTTTTACGGTATAAGAACTGCGTTGGTATACTTGTTTTTTTTAATATACATTTTTAATGGCATATTAACTTTTAGGTGAAGCGCCAAAGTGTAGGACGCGAGTCGACACCACGCAAAGTGTCAGCCAAGAGCGCGACCAAAGGCACGCCTGGGTATGTATCTTGTTTGTGACTCAATACACAAACACAAAAACATAAGTGTATAATTTGTTTTTTGACTTCTGAATTCATATTTCATTTTCGTATTAAAGGACTTTAAGTTTCCATAGGTAAAACTTAACAATAGGAGAGCCTTCTGCCCGTTTGACACCCTGTTCTATAAAAAATTAATGATAAAGGTTTTTAATAAATACCTACAGAAAGGGCCAACATCTCTATGGATAAAGCCGGGTCCAATAATTTGTCTCTATCTCTCGTATTATATTTACGCTCCGATGGAAAGGGACAAAGACATTGCTGCAATTACCAATCAAAGATGGGAACACTTATATTTTTGTCGTTGAATGTGTAAATGTTTGTTTGCTTCATATCACAATCGCTCTTGTGTTCGGCTTCTCACGTGTATTGTCTCTTTCACTCGCTCGCCGCCATCTTGTGACGTCATTGCACGTGTGACCAATAGACGCGGCTCTCAGCACGACCTTAATAGAGATAGGTCGATGTCACCAGATTATTATGGCAGTAGGCGTTATAGGTGTGTATTTTGAGTTTTATCATTTTCAAATTTAAATTTTGCGTTTTGTTATAATTCTTTCATTTAATTTATTTTTTGAGGTTATTTATATTTTAATTTTTAATGCTTCTGTTTAATGAAGAACTAAACAGAGTTACGTCATTGTAAAATAACAATTCTACTCCTAAAACTGTTCTTGTGAATAAAATACTGGTTAATAGCATTTCTTTCGCACCTACGAGCTGTCTCTTTCACTCGCTCGACGCCATCTTGTGATGTCACTGTACGTGTTACTCATAAATATAATAACATTGGTCACAAGAACCACTAAACATTGTCTATACACAGTAATTTATTCGTCTCTGATCTATGGAGTAGCTTTGTCTCGCTCTAACATGTGTAAATGTGGCTTTCTGTCTCACCCGTCACGCTTGGTGCAGGTCCCGGATTCACTCGCGAAGTAGGAAAGGAAGGTTTGATGTTACTTTTTTAGGGTTTTTTTAGTTTAGTTTTGGCACCTTTTTACTTCAAAGTTTTTATATCTTGTTCTGATATATAATTCCACTTAGGGTCCTTCAAAAAAAGGGCGTACCTATTCTTAAAAGGCCGGCAATGCACCTGTGAGCCTGTTAAACTTAAAAACTAAAATTTTGTTTTTATTGAAATCGGTAAAAAAATTATAAATATGCAGTAATAAACTTAATAAGAACAATGGTTTGCTCCATTAACTAATACATATTTAAGTAAATTAAATCAAGTCCGTTAAATTGATCATTTTATTACTAGCGGACCGGAGATGTTTAAATTCACAACTCATACAAAAAAAATCATTCAAATCGGTCCAGCCGTTTAAGAGGAGTTCAGTACCACACACACGTACAGTATTTGTATATAAAGATAAACTATACATTAAAGAAAACGTTTAAGGATAATATATAATAACTTTGAAGTGTTTTAAGCTTTTTGAGAGTAGTAGGTAGTATGTAGTTAGTGCTGATTGGTTTACAGAAGGTCGTAGTTTGAAAAATCTCTTAAAGATTTTTTATATGCTTTCGTTTTTATTAGTACATATATGAATACGTCAAATCCTCTCTGTTGGTGGTTGGATTAACACGCTTTTATAATCTGTTCACAATAATCACGTGTCTATGACCACGCGATTCTTAGATTAACTCCGACTAACAGGTAACGTTGTAAAATATAATCACGTTGAAATAAAGCTTCATTAACTTATATAAACGCTAATTTACGAATTATATGTTTACATTGCTAGATGTTTCAGCAATCGTGGTGACATCAAGTTGACAACTGACAGTTCACTTTTTGACATTTAATTCTGTTGACATATTGCATTACTAGCGCCTTTTTATGGTGGTTTTGCAAAAGTAAGCCTGATTTTGCGTTTATATTGGGTTAAAGAGGTTTTATTTAAATATGTGGTACTCGCTTTAACACGAACATGTTGTCTAAGCAATTTCACTAACTTATTAATAAAAATGAATTCAGATTTACGCTTATTTTACTGAACAATTTTTTTTTAGTATGAAAAATTATTTATGTTACATAAGAAGGGGCATTAGAATTTTGAAAAGCTAAGGCATGGCACCAAAAACTTTGGAAAACGCTGGTCTAGAGACCAAGCTTGACCATACTCTGACATCTGTCAAATTGTTTGGCTTTTGCTACTATCTTATCTCTGAATCCTACACAAAGTCGTTAGTTATACAAAGTACTAAATTACGGCTGGTTTTAGTTGAGAAATCTTTATACATTTCACAATGTTTTTTTGTTTTAGTAGTTGTCAAAGTCATGGTAAATGTACTCAACGAGAAACTCACACTTTTCCTAATCTTCCAATTGCTAAGCTAACATTTAAACGCTCATCTGAAATTGTCAAGTGTCAACTGTCAATTGTTTCAATCAAATTTTATAAAAATTGGCGGCCATTGTTGTGTTGGTCTCGGTTTAAAATATATTAAGTTGAGTTTTTGACAATTTCGAGTGACATTTGACACACTAATTGTAACCGGAACGAGCATGGGATCTAACTGCGGTATTGGTTTGTATTTCGTGTTTTGATGATTGTGTTGCTTTAGTCGCGTCAGTCCGGGAAGAGATTCGCCTGACCGCGCCCTGCCGCACTACGGTCCGCGGTTCCCGGCTAAGGGAAGGTAAGGAATACGGCCATATTAAAATAATCATTAAAACTTTCAAATATATAAGTTTTTGATAACTTGTATTGTAATAGATATAAAAAAATATGTTGGGGTTAGAACGAACTTTGTCTTTACAATTTATATTAAGGTTAGAATCCAAACTGCAAACTGAACCAAATAAAACTACAAAACCTTTAGGGCTTGTTAATCGATATTTAGAGTAATACCATCTTCAGTACTTGAAGTACTCTATAGAACCGAGTTATAGACAAATCTCAATCAAACGTCACGTCATTTCGTTTATCATGACATGCCAGATGCGTATTAAAAGCAATTATGTTTTAATAAAATCTTTTTTTCGAACAGTTTTACTTTTTATGGCAATAGTTTTTACTTTAAGCTAGTATTATTAGTTATAGTATTACTTAGTTAAATTTTTCATGTAAATCGATTTTTTTTAAATACTTGACACCGAAACTTTGTTTTCCTAGAATACAATTCAGATATCTAATACACAATCAAATCTGTACAATTCTGGATTTATATTTTATGTATTTTTTGTAATATAGATAATATATTCATCACTCCAAACGGCTTATCAATTTTTATTTAATCACTTTAATAATAACAAAATATTCTTTTGCGTAATGAGATATAAGATGCCATAAGAAAAATAAATGAATTACGTCTCAACGACTACGTACGAGTTTCCATCTCAACGACTCTTCTTCATTGACTTTTGAAGAGGGGTTAGGATGTGGGTGCATTTATAATATTTTGTTTAAGTGCTTCTCAGCGTAGTGAATTGCTTGTTCAGCGGTTTTGAATGAAAGTTTTTTAGTTGTTTGTTTCTAGATTTAGATACATTGTTTGAAGAGATGTTTCAATGCTAGAGGTAATGTTTCATTAGTAGTACATAATATGTGTGTGTTTTAGTGATTTTTCTTAGCCAATGTGATTTTTAGAATGCAATATGGCTTCTGAATACACCTTGATCCCTGAGGTTCCATCCCTGGCTGTGCACCAATAGACTTTCTGTCTATGTGCGCATTTAACATTTGCTCGATATGTAAAGGAAACATCATTTGGAACTGACTTTAGTAATTTAGTAATCCTACAGCTAACATAAATTATATATAATTACAAATAAATACACTGAAAATATAGCCAAAGATGGAATACATGATACATTTACTAGAAAAAGATTTAGAAAAGGGAACATTAATTATTATTTTGAGTAATATATGAAATTTATTAATTATCCCCACATTTTAAATATATAAAATCACAGAGCTTTGAGAAAAAGTTTCCTTGAATTTTTGATTGTACGATAAAATCTCCTACAGTGCCGGCTCCGAGCCAGAGTTCAGGTCTACTCGGGTGAAACAACTATGGGAGAAATGGAGATACGTCTGGCTGCTCGCCTGGGACAGGCAGAGAAGGCTGAACGACCGCCTGATGCATCTGAGGGAACTACAAAGGGTTTCGAACTTCAGCTGGGATGAATGGAGAAAGCGGGTAAGGATTTGGTTATCCTAGCTCTAAGTAACACTATTGTCGATATATTGTGTAGTCATTTAAGCACACAGCACCTGGATGCCCGAGCTTTGCTCGGTATTTATTTATTTTTATAAATCGTGTTTTTGGAAATTATATTTCAATACGAATTACATAGTAATAAAATGATGAAATATGAATATAATTATCGAATAAAGATAATTATATTCATATTTAAGGTTTTATTTGACTGACATCTTAAAACGAGCAATTCTATGTCTAAGTTAATAAATCACGAATAAAATTACATTTTCTAGAAATGATTCCTGGCTAGATCGATTTATAGCCCCCGAAACCCTAAAGCATACTAAATTTCATGAAAATCGTTGGAGCCGATTCCGAGGTTCCAATTATATATATATATACAAGAATTGCTCGTTTAAAGATATAAGATAACTTGAAATGTATTCTATATTATTTGATTATTATCACCGGTGATCTACCAGGCCCCAACCTAAATCTTTAATTAGCACTGCATTTGAATCCCACGGCGCAAGAGTACCTACTGCAAAGAGAAGATAATCGAAGTTGGAGAAAAGACCTTAGTTAGCCTACTTTTCTTTAAATTAGAAGTGATGTAAACTTATTGGCAATTATGATTTAATATTCTGTTTTGATATTTCTTGGTAACAATGACCATACATAAATACCGGAAAAGAATACAAAACCAACCACAAGTGATTTATATATATATAATAACAACATATGCAACTTTCAGATAACTCTCATATACTTACACACACACACTCTCTCTCTCTCTCTCTCTCTTTCTCTCTCTCTCTCTCCCTCTATTATTCTCATACTCACACTGACGCATACTCAATGTCGAATACATCTTGTGTTTGATTAGTTGTTATATTAAAAATACTTTGATTTAAAAAATAGAGAGATAGTTGAATTTCGTCATAACCTATTTCTGTCATGTATAAAGATTTTCTTAATAATATGTAATAGCAAAGGTAAAACAAAATAAAATAACTTATCGACAAGTGCCTTTGTTTGTCCAGTTCCTGAAGTTTATGAACCACAAGAAGTCACGCCTGACGGACCTGTTCCGAAAGATGGACAAGGATAACCACGGAATGATTGCAAGGAACGAATTTATAGACGGAATCATTAATACCAGTAAGTTATTTTATATGATTTTTTGTAAATTTTGGTCAAAACTATGGCGGGCTCTGTCTACTGACACAATCATTGCTCATCGGAAATCCCAAAACCGTTGGTTATAATTTACATACAGTATATATTAAAAATTTCAAACGTCATGAATATATGGAACAAATTCCGTGTGTATATCACGTTTTATATAAGAAAATGGTTGGCTAATGGCGACGTGTATCTCGCTATATGCATATTAATATTAAGTTTCTCATGTAAATAAAATATTTTTTTTTGTAATGAGAAATAAAAGTCTTTTAACAAAATATTAAGGTTAGTAGTAGGTATTAAATAGATCTAATTAATACTTTTGTATTTAGACTTTTTCATATAACCTCAAAATTTACGTAAAAAATTCATAAAACCTAGATTTTGGCTTTTATCCTTTTACAAAAAAAAATTCCACAAAATTTAGTTAAAACTTACCTTTTATGTCCTAACTACACTATAATTTATTTTATTTTTTAATATCGAAAAAACACCGTAATTTTTAATCGAAAATTCACCCGTCAAAATATAAACCTTTTTCAAAAAGTTGGTGTGCTTTCTGTTCTTTGAAATCTCTACTTTCCGTTGGTAAAACTTCCATTTTGATTTATAATAGTGACCCATAACTATGAACTGGGTCACACAGAGTCTAAAATGATCGTTCTTACAGAATTCGACACATCCCGATTGGAAATGGGCGCTGTTGCCGATCTGTTTGACAGAAATGGCTCTGGGCTGATCGATTGGGAGGAGTTTATTGCTGCCTTACGACCTGATTGGGTGAGATACAAATCATCAAATATTTATTTATTTACAAATATACATACGATAGGATCGAAAACAAATAACACCTCACTAACCCCTCCAGACTGTAAATCCCGTCTTGTTTCTGATTTACCCCACCATCCCTAAGAGAAATAATATTGGGAATATTAAGCGATAGTACATGCCATAGTCTGTAATAAAGGAATCGTGAACATAAGACGGTAAAAGTTTCACTCTAACATACAATAATCCCACCTATTACACGCATTTCCGTCTCCCATATATTTCTGTATCGTGCAATTTATACCTACCTAATGATTTCTCAATCCATAATTAATTTTGCGTACTTGTTTCACTTTCTTTTTTATTAAATTTACCTAAATAACTTTATTAAAAATGCTAAAAATAACTTCTTTACGAGAATAATCCAATTTCCTATAACGCGGTCGGGGTCTACCGCGTTATATGGGGGATTACTGTACGTACTTTGTATGCTGTTTACAATGCTTTCATACAATCTATTTAATATCACTGTAGGGTTTAAACTCTCTTATCTCAAAACTCTATCCTTCTTTCCTATGGCAAGATGTTTTTCCATCGTCTTTGGTACTAATTAATGAAAATTAGCACTGTTGTGTTTCGTATTTATTTATCTGTATTGAGAACGTTTTGCTAGATCGAACCAGTTAAAATTATCTTTTGAATATTTCCTTAATGAAGGTGGAACGCCGAGGACCCCCAACGGACGCAGATAAAATCCACGATGAAGTGAAGAGGCTGGTCATGCTCTGCACCTGCAGGCAGAAGTTTAGGGTGTTCCAGGTCGGAGAAGGCAAATATAGGGTAAGTCAATATTTTACCTTAACTACCGTACCAACTAAAGTACCATCACTAAGTTGACCATAAGAAGTCCCGAGTTGAATTTTTAAGGAGAATTTTAGCAAACGCTTAGAAAATGATGTCTTTTTGTAGTGTGCAGTTGTTTAAAAAAAATGTGTTGAAAAAAAATCGAATAAGTATCCTTACGGCTTAAAACGCGTATTATCAATTTGAAAAAATCTGTATACGATTGCAATTCAACTTTTATAATAGGTACTTAAATAATACTTTTGTTTAACACGTTTTTTATAAATGTTATAATTATTGATTATACATATATAAAATGTCAGAATGACACATATAATATCTGTATATATATAAAATTCTCGTGTCACAATGTTCGTTCGTTTCTATACTCCTTCGAAACGGCTCGACCGATTCTTATGAGTTTTTTTATGCATATTTATCTGAGAATCGGCTATTGTCTATCTTTCAAAACCCTAAGTGATTAGGTGTGTCCACCCCAAATGTTTTTGTTTTTATTTTTTTATGATACAGCATAAAAGTTATATCAACCCTTGATTTTGATCTACCCTCTATTTTTTATTTGTTAGTTAAGAACTTATAACTTGAACTCTGAGGTTTATAAAGAGGAAAATCACAGAAAAACCTCAGTTTTCATTCTGGAAAACCAACCATTCTCTCGGGAAGTATATAAAATTTTCCATATCGCTACCTATGTTCTTAAAAGGTAGCTGGTAAGGTAAATGTTATAATACCATAACAAAATTTGCTAAGTTAAGTTAAATAAAAACAGTTTGGTGACTCGCAAAAACTACGTCTGGTTCGGATCCTTCGGTCTACTGTGATGGTTCGAGTTGGCGGTGGCTGGGTGGCCTTAGACGAGTTCCTGGTCAAAAATGACCCATGCAGAGGTACGTACTATAGTAACGAAAGTTTGTTTGGTTACTGTGTTAATTTTATTTAATAAAATAATTTTTCATAATTAAGTAGTTTTCCAATATAATAAATAATTTAATTGAATGAATTGAAACGAAATTAGTAACCTAGCAAACGGTGGCAGAAATTTAAAATATTGAAGACTGGTTTTTAACTCTTGATATTTGCATTCTAATATTCTTAGTTATACTTAACTTATCACGTTTTCTGGAAATATGATTAAATAACATGTTTTAAACTGTTCAATTCGAAATTAGTTATATCAATACTTACAAACTTAGCACTATAAAAAAATATTGGTTTCGAAGGCAAATGTTGTAAACGCAAAGTTTGACATTCTGGAATATGAACCTGAGACTTGCCATGATTGCGACAAAGCACCTAATGTTATAATAATAAACATTATGTGTTGTTCTAAAGATATTTTTTATATAAGATTTTTACACAAATTACTTATTTTATGTATTACGATAAAAATAATTATTGAACATTTATTTAAGATTCATAAGCCAAATTGAATTGTTTTGACTAGTTTATTAGAATATGAACTTCCCTTTTATGTATTCCATTTGGCTTCTTGACTTTGTAATGTGCAATTTTTATTTGCTACATTAAAAGTCAGTTGGTTGATATAAGAAATTCAAAGTGTCAATCCCAAGCGTTAACTTATTTGTGTCTTAACCCTTAACTGTTTTAACGTCCATTAACAGGTTTGACGGGCAAATTCAGCTCATTATAATAAACTATATAATGTTACTAACTTAAAATGGCAACAAATGAAAGAACAATACATTTTTAATAATTTATTTACTAATCACATGCTACAAAATGATACTGGCAACATAGAAAAGAACAATATCACAGAATTAATGGCAAAAATTTAGTCTTAGAATTCGTTAGAAAAATCAGGGTAAAATAACGACATTATAACAAAGGTTTTTGCTTATTAAAAATAGCTTGTTAATGATAAATGCATTTAAATATACTTAAGACTAATCTTAAAATGTTATCTCTATTTTCCCATACATAATACTGATTTTAATCTCTAATACAATGAGATTCATTAAGTACATCATACTGCTACATTTTAAAATATTAGTTAAAAATATTTTAAGGTGCGTAAAGGTTACACAATTATTTAATCAATAGCTGATTTTGTTATGAAGGATGTGAAGGAAGATATTTCACTCTTTTCTGGCATATGGTTAAATTCAATTTCCTCACTCAAATTCTGTGTATCAGATGTATTTTCATTGACAGGCCATTTTTTGTGACTCGGAGCATACAATACCAATAAAGCAAAAATATAGATATTCCACATTCCATATACGCCTGTGAAAAACGCTGAGGTATATTGCAGTTCAATGTTGTCATCCCACTTCCATTGCCCCTCAGCCACTTGTCCTAGTATAAATCCAATAACTGTCATGGCAGCACAAATCAGAGTAGCTAGCATTAAAAACTTGAAACGATATACAATTCCTTCATAGTGCAATCGGCGCACTGAGCACATAGCTGGTAATGATTGGCGTTTCTGTGATATATTCATAAACACTTTCCACACCATGTAGCTTAAAAATAGGAAGTACATTCCAGTCGAGATACCTGCCAGAATTATAAAAGTCAGAGCCAAGTTAGTTCCCAATTCTGATACCCAGATAGAATAAAATGGGTTCCTCAGTTGTATCCCACGCTCACACATGTCAAAGACAAAAAGTGAGACACAACCCAAAAGTACAGCACTTAAATGTCGCCAATATTTCCTTACACTGTTTTTATCTTTTGATTCTTGTATCAACATGTGTTCTCCAGCAAAAACAAGCCAAAATGAAAATAGGCTTGCATAAAAATATCCTTGACGAATGTCACTTAATAATAACATAAAAGGCAAGTCAAAAACCAGTGTAAAATATTCAATAGGCATGTCTAAAACACAAAGAGCTATGCCCAATGCAAATAACATCTCCTCCAAGAGAACAGGTTTTCTTTGCAATAAATGTATTCTATGCCAGAACCAAACCAATATTCCAACAATACATGGAAAGAAAACAGTTTTCAACGACAGCCATACTTTAGTAAAACCTCCATTTTGATTTATAACAGTGACCCACATGTCCTGTATGTGACCAATATGAGCATTCATATCTTTTGTTTCAACTGGCAGGCGAATGTTAAGTAAATAATAGTCATGGTATAAGGAACCAAGCTCAAATAAAGGCATGGCAGAGCAATTGTACAAATATCCTTCAGTTTTGATATTTATGTCACAGTCCAAGTGCCGTTTTTCCCTTGAAAGCGTGTATAGCTTCCAGGCGTCATCGGGGTCTCCTTTGTTTTTATACGCTAGACGAGCGTCAATAGTTATAGTACTTTGTCTAGTTACCTCCATTGATGAATGATACCTTACATCCATTTGAAGCACCCCAATCAAGTTTTGCTGCCACCTAGAATAGTCGATATTCATGCCCTCACGCGGCAGTGGCAATTGAAACGCAAAAACAATGTCGGTCTCAGACAAATCGTGATTCAGTTGTGCTTTTGTAAGGTCAACAGTCTCGCATTTACCATTTCCACGATTGTAGAACCATTTTGTCGTATCATTTTTCACTTTAGATCTATCTCTGCATACAGTTCCTAAAATAGTTTGCGAATTTGCGGGCATGGGTGCGACCAAGCCGCCAATCAAGAAACTCATCACGAGACATGCTAGTAGAAATGATATTAGTATCGCGAGTTTACGTCCACTGAGATTTTCTAACACCGTTCCAGTCATTTTATTCTTATTTTTTACATTTAATTTACTCAAACAGTCAATACGCCCAAACACAATAGACACAACGCAACCGGCCGAGATATAGCTTGAGAGTGAAGGTCGGAAATGACATGCGCTGTGAGAATGTCAGAGTTGCGCAGTCGTGAACCAGTTGCCAGTATCACGACTTAGAAAATAAAATATTATTTCAAAAATAAACTATTACAACGGTTTTAATACAAAATGCAGCGATTACGATGCTTACATTGAGCACTTAAAACAAAACACGAATAATTAACATATCACTTGTTTTATTGCAAGGTTACCATTACATAAGCTAGTTATAGTGATCTTGCTAAGTAAAAATATTTTTTTGTATTTTGATGTTGCTACTAATTAACTAATTCGTATTTGCTTTGCCCATTCCATCCTTGATTTCCCTTTTTTATATTATTTCATTGTGTTTTTCCTTATACCTTATGACGTGAGTAGTATCATTAGTGCTACCGCTGCCTGATCCGAGTAAACCGGAACAGCATGAAGCTTGTTGCCCGCTCGGTAAGATAATACGATTTGCTTTTGGTAACTTGACATAGTATTTTCATTGTTTTTTTTTAATACGAGTATTAATAGACAAGTTCCATAGCAAGTCCTATTAATTATACGTTAAATATTGGTGTTGCTTAAATATTATGTTTGCTATGAATGTATTTTATATTTTGGTATACTAATTTTATTACTTTGTTGATATAATAACTTTATCAAGGTTTTTTAATTTATTAGGTACAGTCTATTTTATTGTCTTTGTAGTCGAATTCCCGTTCGAGGAATATAATGATAATAGTTATTGGCTTCATCCAATCTTTAATTATTATTAATTATGCATGTTTTAAAAGTTATTTGCTTAATTAATAATATTTCACTTAGTAAGTAGATACTAATTTATATTTAAATGAGTCAAGTGCAAGGTTGACCTTAACATTATTAAATTGGTTTCTTTTTCAATAAATTTATTCAATGAAGATTCTACGTATTTTAATATTTTTTATTTCATTAATCTTGCTCTCGATTTCATATTGATGGATTTGATTTGGTGTGAGAATACTAATTATTGTAATTTAATGTTCCTGTTCCTTATTGCACACTTTAAAAAAAAATGATTTTTTTTAATTTAATTGCGTTTTTTGCCTTTGTTTGACATGATCTGATTTTTGTTTGTTGTTTTTCCCTCTTCCTCACAACCGATGCACGCTCCTTTTTGACACATTGGTGTAATTTTTGTCCCCTCATTTTACCAAACGGTTTTGTTTTGACCCTATTCCATCCTGTCCTTTTAATCCTGCACTGGACGCCGCCCGCATGCAGCCAAGGGACGCACAAACATCGAACTCCGGGAGCAATTTATTCTGGCCGATGGAGTATCGCAAAGCATGGCTGCGTTCAGGCCGCGAACGCCACGCTCAAACACAAATACGCCTCCGTCCACTGGACCAATAACGAAGGTAAGTTTAGCTAAAAATTGTTCTAATGTACCTAATGTTTCTCTCTACAGGTTATGTTTAGTTTTAGTTTCGCACTTGTACTACATATTCGCACAGCTGTAGTTATAGAGGGTCAAATCGGTTTGGGTTTTCTTATTTTTGCTTTTTTCTGTTGAATCTTGTACATGGATAGATGTATCCATTTGCAAGAGGCAATCGCGTCGTGAACAGCATGTAACGAGCTCGTAGCGTTGTCGTATTGCATTAGTGTGCTAAGCTAAGCATTCACTCGCTCGTGTAGTGTTTGGTGTTTTTGTCTTCCATTGCAACTTGGATTGGAGGTGGCACGTCAACACGTACGGACGTTCCGGTAACGTATTCTGTTTGTCCTTCCCTCTAGATCCCTTCACACCCGCATTACACAATTATAAGCGTGTCCGTCGACTAGTGTGTGGACTAATCGTAACATCGTTTTGTTAAAACCGCGTTTCTCGGCAAAAGATTGGCACTATGAAAGACTATTTTTCCTGTCAAATACTTCCTTTCTTAATGAGACTTCTACTTCAATTGATGCGTTTAGCTGAAGAGTTTATGGAGCAGTTGAGGCCAATATTTGAGGCTTTGAGACAGAGGGAAGAGCTCCCTTGCTCGTATCCGCTGCATGTGGGCTCGACGCACGGCACAAAGCAGGCTTTCATTTACGGCCATTCAAGATCTCAAGGTTCGACGACTCCGGGTGCCCACCACTATACACACCAACACGGATATCAACCTTCTCCAGGATATCATTGGGTAATGATTAGGCTGTGTGACAGTTTGCTGGTTGATTGCACTCGATCTAATAGCAGCTGTGATTTGTTTGTATTAATAATTTTATTGTTATTATCAGTGTTAGTATGATTTAATAGATCATCAAATCATTTTAGTTCGGCATGCACAAGACACGTATTAGCCTCGATGTGTTCTTTACGTTTTCATCGTGTTCATCATTTAACTCCGTTGTTTGCTATTAAGATATTTTAAAGCATATCAATAAAAATAATAAATATATAGGTAAGGGAACGTACGGCTCGCTCTGTGCCAATGTCGGCTGGAGGAGTTCATGGTCGAGCCTCACGGTCTTCGCTCAGTGCGGGAACACCAGATTCGCTGAGCGACAACGAAGCCGCTAGTGGATTGGGACAAAGATATAGAAAGCCGAGCGTACCCAGGTATGTATTATAAATCTAATGTGATTTGACGATGTGATTTACACTTTGCAACTTTTGTTTTCTAATGTGTATTGAAATATTTTTAGATCTACCTTAACACCTGGTGGGTCAAGGCCAGGTTCGAGACCCGGATCTAGAACTGGGTCAAAACCACCTTCGAGACATGGATCCAACTTATCTTTGGACAGTACAGGTTAATAATTACACTTATCTATTATTATGTTTTGTGATATTATTAGGTAAATAGCTTTTGACTAAACTTAAATGGGTCTAATACGATGAGGATTTTCACATTTCTATCTAGATGACGTTACAACTCCATCTCGTATACCTATGAGGAAAGTGACAAATACGAGGGCATCTCTTGCCCGTGCCGCGGCAACCGCCAACAAACTGGGTGCCAGTACACCCAATGGGGGCTCTCGTCCACGAACACCCACTGGTATTCTAACACCAGCCAGTGGAAGGTGAGATATCTTTCTTTTATATTTCTTACCTTAAAAACAGCCAGAGTCTTTTAGGGGAGTATACAAATGTTATAGATTTTCTGCCAAAATTCCAAGCCAAGGGCTGCCAATTTACGTAATTTGTACCTAAATTTTGTACTTTTCTGTTTTTTTTACTTTTATGTAAAAATATTATTGACTTAAATTATTTGGTAACATGAATTGGTTTGACCGGGTTCGGGCAGGTATCATAGCGGAGCGATGTACCGCACTTCCAGTATTCCTACATTGTCACCGGTGCCCGCTCTAGTGAGGTACACTGTCAAATGCTAGTAAACGTTTTGATTGGGGTGGTGCTAGAGTCCCAATTTGACTTTTTAATTTGTTATTGCAAGAAATTTCATTACCATATGAATCTAATATTTTTTGATCGAAGCATCAATTAATATTTTTTTTAACTTGAGAAAGAAGTTCAAATTGTGACAGTTATTTGTTTGATTGCACTTGTGAAGCACGAAAATCGGTGGGGTTGTTTTGAGTTTACAGGGCAAAAGTTAGTTTTCTATATTATCTGTCATCTGATGTATCTGTCCATACAACATTTGGTGGTGGCAAAACTTTCAAACGGCATGCACGGACAAATTTAACAATGCTTTCAAAGGCTATTTTTGTATTAAATTAACCTATATTCTCATGTATTTTTATTGTATCGAATAATATTAAAATAAATTTTATATTTTCCTTTCCACATGCATCGATTCTAACATGGATAAACAGCTCTACACATTCCCAGCCATCATCGATGGCCTCTGAACCTCCTAAATCTTTATCCCATAATCATCCAGCATTCCAAACTCAAGGTACCACGAAAATTCCTATTTACGTCGGCAACCGATCGCAGCGATCAGTATCGATTGAACGAAGGCCAAAGTCTGGAAAGTCCAGAGAGACCTCGCAAGATCCCAGCCCCATGTCCCAAGATCCGAAATCCGACCAAAGAAGTCCGGAAGACGATTCCTCCCTGTTCAGTATATCGGGAATGACGAGCGACAATGAATGTGAAAGTAATATTAGCGAGTCGAGCGGTGATGCTTCCAAACCGACACAACGCGACGCTAAAGGGTACAGGCTTTAAAGTGTTAGCTTTGTTTTGGCCCAATTGTTTTTGATACTCATTTTCTCCACACAATCCATGGCATCTCACATATTCCGGATAGTTTCAAACATTATTATTGGATCATCACTTTTCAAATATCACCCAGTTCCATGGATCATATTAGCTTGTGTATTTGTCGCGTGATTATTGCTTGAAACATAATCTACTAATTTTTAGGCTTAGCTACTAACATTAGCATAGTATTTGTTTGCTGCAAATCATAATAAGTGATTTGTCACGTTCACGTATTGTGGACCTTTTCTTCTATCAAGCTTAAATCTGTGCCTTTTGTAATCTGTTTTATTACTGCACATGCACTTCCTCCTAGGTGTTAAGTGAGCACTGGAGCACACAATCTACCTTTTTTTTACCTCTATCTTTGTTTTTTTTTTAAATTATATTATGAAAAGAGTTCTCATTACTGAGTAATGTATAGTCTATTGGGATCTTATACATGTGCACTAATAAAACTATATTTCTTATAAACTGTTCCTAATGACTATCTTTGTGCTCGCTAACATCATCTGCATAGGAGTGGGTCGTTTGCCTCAACTGATGGACATACACCTGGCAGAAGTCGTATACCAGTACCTAAGGAGCACATCACTAACACTAATCAATCTAGGTAATCTATGGCTGAGTACTTCGTAGTGTAGTTTGTTGTTTCTGGCATGGGCGTAACAACTATTATTGATTGGTTTGTTTTTTGCTATGTGCATAATTATGAGCGTTCGTTATTTCGATTGGCCTACTTCTTTAGCTGTGTTTTAGATTGTCCTGGGTGTTGAGCTTGCTGCATGGTGAAATAGTCTTTCACTGAGTACTTTAAACGGCTTTTGTAACAGGCAAAGAACACCTTCTGGAAGCACAACACCAGTGCGTTCTGGTCAGCAAACTGCAGTGTCCAGATTGCTGCGCAAGACATCAGATGCCTCTGATAGCGGCACGCCGAGTACACCGGTCACTCGACGTACATCGACAACAACACGAACCACAGATAAACGAGAACCATTCCGACTATAGACCATTTTAAGTAACGGTTGATGCTGTTTGTCGTTTTGACATTTGACACGCCTGATTTATTATTTGCGAACGTGTAAACTTATAATAGCTAAAATTTATCTAACAAATTTTAACAAGCCTAATTGAGTCAAAGTGACATGAAACTAACAAATAACATATTTGCGAATCGCGAAGCTTAAAAGCTTACGAATATGGCTTGTAGTAAGTATAGATGTAGTAATAAACACAAAGTCTGCACTTGTTGCCTTGTATTTTTTTCTACCGAGCAAATTCTATTCGACTAAGTTTTATAGTCTATTTGATCGTTTCAAAAACTATTTCTTTATTGTGAATATTCCTTTGTCTTATTTATTGTCAATGTTGCCATAATTGTTAGGGTATAATACGTAATTCGTCTCGGAATAGAGACAAATGTGATTAAATTTTTATTTTTTTTTTTCTTTAGGGACCATATTTTTTGTACATGTAATTATCGATTTCGGTTTTTTCATCGTTATCTGTGACATAGTAACGCCAGACTATACTCGCGGAGTTGCGGTGCTAAAATGGTTGTCGGTAAAAAATGACAGGTGATAATAGGGATAATTTCTTTGTATTGCACAATCATGTTTTTCGTGTATACAACGTATATTCTGTTTGCGTTTTATTGATTACGTATGTATGTGTTTTTGATTGCACAATATTAATTGTGAATGTCTATAATGTTTGTACTCGGCGACTGTCGCCAGAGTCGTTGAGTACATAAGCAAAATTATGCTCAGTTTTTTGAATTTCCATTGCGGACTTTTTTATTTTTAAGTATACTAAAGTACATTTTGTCAACACAAAAGACATTTACTTAATAATCTAAGACTACTTTTATATATGAAAAGAACGCTTTAATATGTAACCTTCCTTAAAATGTTAACCAACACTCACATTTACTTGTTTTACTTTTTCATATTTCTGACTACTATTAAGCGTCTATTATTAGAATTATAGTTATTATTGTAAAACTATTAATCTGGTCATTTTATTTAAATCATTGTTATATTTGTTATTTATGTAAAATCCAAACTATAGTAAGTTTATTTACAAAAGCTTACTATATTTTTTTTGTAAATGTGTCGTGCTGCAGTTAAAAATCTCATAATTGATTTCAAAATAAAATATAACAATTACTTGTTTTTTATTCCTTCACTCCAATGGTTAAACTGTTGATAATATTTTATGAAATATTAAAAAACGCATTGAATAAGTCCGAAGCAAAATACAGCCGCTGCGCCGCAGCAGGAAATGACATAGCTTGCTTTTTGTGGGCTAAATCGAAACCTACCGCTTTACAAAACTTTAAGGTACCGTTTCCGGGTGTTAACAGTGTCCTTTACCTATTGAACAAAAAACAAAGTAATAAGATTAGATAGAACTAAAAAGTACTGCATTTAAAGTAATTTCGACGAACCAATAACCAGTCACAACCTTGGTTTTTTAATATTTTTAATCTATAGTAAAACATTAGAACATCTGTACTATGTAATGTCTATTGAAATGTGTATCCTGTGGTCAAATATGAAATGTGCCAATTGTCAATTGTCATCATTTTATAATTTATTTGTATTTAGTGATTATTTGTATTTTGTAGTGCAACTTTAAACGTTTAAAACGAATACAAGCTACCACCATATAATACCAATTACTTCTTTTTCCTGCAGCTATATTATTAAATTTAGTCTTTGAAGGAAGACGGTAAAAAACTTAACATAACGTTTCCCAGTTTAAATAAAAGGGGCTTTATAATTTAACGAAAACAACCATAATGGTCGGATTGAATATGGATGGACCAGCGAGAGATAGGGTTTTGAAACTAATGCAAGAAAAAGATAGAATTGAAAGTGAGATCAGAGATCAAACTGCAATTTTGGAAACCAGTAATGTGGGTATGAACGATCCATTAGTGGATCACCAGGGATACCCTCGAAACGATATTGACGTTTATAAAGTAAGACATGCCAGACACCGGATAATTTGTACGTATGGATATTTCTTATTCCTACTTACTACTCCTTCCTATTAAAGATTATATTTGTTATAATTAATTTCAATTTACTTGCTTCAATGCCACTTGTCCGCCTCTATTTACACATGAAAAACACCAGATGAATTCTGCAACAATTGCTGAGTCATTTACTAATGAAACATTTTTTAATAAACAGGCTTACAAAATGACCACAAAGAGCTTATGAAACAAATTGAGTGTGGCTTGACAGAGGTCCATTCTGGTTATGTGGGGCCAGTCGTGGAGGGAGCATCATCTAGAAGTGCACCAAGATACATTAATGGAACTAGCAATGGCCATAATACACAATACACAAATGGAGATGATACAAGCCAAACCTTTGCTACTGTTGGCTTTGTACAAGAAGGATCACCAGCTGATATTGCAGTAAGTCTTGTGCTCTTTTAATATTACTATTGCGGCTGTAAATTTAAATAGTTACTCTATGTAGCAATATTGAAGGAACTGCACACTTTAGGTGTTATAGTAAATAATTTGGATATAAGTACATGCAAATTATTTTTTATAGAACAAGGGAACTAATTACTTAATTTCATATATTAATAAGAAGTATTAAGAGTGATGATTTTGTGACATTATATGAATGTAACAGTACATATGTCATTTACATGATCATTGTGTGCATATAAATAAAAGTAATTATGTATTCCATTTAGGTAACACATAACCATATAGCTAAGATTTATTTATTTCAGGGGCTCTGTGAAAATGATGAAATTCTGCAATTTGGTTCAATAAACCATAACAATTTTTCTGATGTCACACAGTTGCATCAAATAGTGTCTCATTCAGTGGGACAGAGGATTCAACTTAAAGTAAGACGGGACCAAATAGTACAAAGCATCACTGTGGTACCTAGACCTTGGGCTCAACCTGGCTTACTTGGATGTCAGATAAGGCGGCTGTAATCTGTTATTTCCATAATAATTTAAAGGCTATTTGCATTATTATTATTATACAAAATAAAATAAATATTCTTATTACAGATATTTTCTTCACCAACTAAAATACTCTTACATCAAAATAATATTTTTTGTTTGTATTATAATAATGTTATATTAGTTTTAAAACTGTAATTGTTTGTATATGTATATATATATTATTGGTATATGTATATCTATAGAATATGTGAATTTATTAAGAAGGAATTGAATAAAGAGTTATATGGTTGATCCTGCTGTTTTAATTTGTCTTCATTACTTAAATATACATTAAAAAACCTCTTCTCCTCATTAAATATTATGTAGGAACTCGTTGCAGAATATTACAATATTAATTTGCTCTATAACATAAACTTAAAAATAAATTTTGTGATTTATAACCATTGCATTTGTTTTTGGTTTAACTTTCAGTATTGCTTCATCAACTCTTTCAGTAAGTGTTTTTTGTTCACTTTCATCCATATCATCATTTAAATCCTCATCATCAGAGCTTCTATCATAGGTATACTTCATGGTGTAGTCAAAATACAACTTATCATCCACCAGTCGATAATCAGGCTTTGTAATTGTTCCTCGAAGACAATCATTGTAATAGCATACAGCTTTTTCTTGTTCGTATGTCTCGCAGGAACCTGAAATTTTTATTCAGTTAAGGAAACTAGATACAATAAATATTTTGTAAAAGATTTAACCTTGGTATCTGTGTGTATTAAAGAGCATGCAGTTTTTGTTTATTGCCTTCGTGCCATAATTGTTGGTGAATAATTTTAAGTTTGGAGCACGTAGAATTGCTTTCTGTAGATTCATGTTAGATACGTAATTACGCGTCTCTTTAGTGAAAAATCCTCTGTATCAACAAACATTGTAGTAGACAAGATCTGGTAGGATCGTTTTTCGTCTCGCATTGTTAAACTTGGATCGATAGTCGTTTTTATGAATCAAGAACATATACTTAATATGACCTTAAGATGATGAATGAATTAACATTTTAAAATAATTTTTTTTTTGCTTTTTAACTTAATTTGGAAAAAGCACATGATAACTCAATGGTTCCCTTTTGCAGATTGGGGTTTATATTATTACAAATAGTCACTCCTTCGAAAGGGAATATGTCGAATTACCAATCACCTGTATATGATTACTGGTCCAAATAGTCCACCATCAGATCTTACCTGCCACGCTGTTAGGAATTATTAAAAATAAAAATAATTCAATGGCACTATAACCTGTTTAGCGAGGCCCAGGCGGGCCTCAGATTCTCGAAGCTGTTTCTTGATATTTTTTTAATTTAAAAGGCAAGTAGGGGATCAGTTCTGTGCCTGATTCACGTCGACCTTTTGTGTCTGAGGCGAACCGGTTTCCCCACGATGTTTTCCTTCACCATTTAGGCGAATGTTAAAAAATACACATTGTGTCGTTACGTGTTTATAAGTAGGATTTCTCATTCTGACCTGGTCTTCTCAATCGAGTAGTGAGAACGGCTCTTTCTGGAGCCATGTTCTGGAAGTATACAAGGTAGCACGCCAGCATAGTGCCGGTCCGGCCACGGCCGTGCCGACAATGCACACCTACAGTCTGAAATTAAAGTTTTACAGTATCAAATTAATTGACTATTGTAGCTTTCCACGTTTGTATGTAAGTATTCCGTGACAAGCATTTATTCTGTTCAGCCTATGTGTTCGTCATAGCAATGGTTTTTTTATAGAACATGGGGCAAACTGGCAGGAGGCTCACCTGATGTTAAGTGATACCGCCGCCTATGGACACTCTCAATGCCAGAGGGCTCGCGAGTGCGTTGCCGGCCTTTTATGAATTGGTATGCTCTTTTCTTGAAGGACCCTACGTCGAATTAGTTCGGAAATACTTCAATGGGCAGCTGGTTCCACAAAGTGGTAGTGCGCGGCAAAAACTGCCTTGAAAAACGCGCAGTTGTGGAACGGGGGACGTCGAGGTGATACGTGTGAAATTTCGTATTCTGCCTCGATGGAGGATGAAACTCAGCTGCAGGTATTAATCCGAACAACACGCTGCATTTTCTACCACATTTAACACTCTCCATGGTAAATGTGGTAGAAGATGCAGCGTGACCCCACATCTCTACGCAACGCTAAAGGATCCTAAATGTCATAAAGAACGCAATACTTTAAATATTTGAAATATAAATCACAGTATTTCACAGGAAATGTTTTGAAATTACAACACATTACAAATTACAACACAAAATACATACTGTATTTTATTTACAATTTCCAAGCAATTTCTTACCAAAACCTATCATTTAAGTTTCTTAAGTGAAAAATTAAGTTTTAATTGAACTGGTCTTAGATATTTTAAGATAACATACTTCTCCCATCATCTCTGCTTTCTTACAGATCTCAATAAACTTCACAATTTGCTTCAAAGATGGCGCGCTAAATTCCTTAACCTTTATAAGCGTCCATTTTAATTTCTTGCATTCCATTACTGGAGGTATCCTTTCCGGAGATAGAGTTATAATGTGATTTATACCAGCATTAACCAGGAAGTTTAAATTTTCTACTGTTTGAGGCCACCCCATACCGGCAATCTTTGCTTCTACGAACCATGAAAAGTTGTAAGGAGGGTAGGCGTCGACGTCTGTCTCCGTTTGCGTATCATCTTTATTAGTCTCAAGTTCATTTGGAGTTTCTTTTATTTCCGATTGTTGAGCCTTTTCAGTTCTATCTGCATATTTGTAAAAGATTTTAGCCAATTTTACGTTAGGTCCTGCTCGTAGAGTTGACATTTTATCTGTAAAATTATTAAACATGAAGTAAATATAAGTTTATTTTTAATCTATCTTATCTTCCAATTCTTAAATTGGAAGCAATTAAAAAAATTAAAATTCTTGAACAGCTTTACACTTTATCGCGTTCTTTTAAATTTTTAACCTCTAAAATTTAAAGTGAATAATTATATAGTATATTTTGTATATTGCCAAATTATGTAATAACATTATACCTATACTTACTATAAGATTGATAATTCACTTTCCCAACCGCTGACACGTTTATGCACTTGTTTCAAACTACTAATTCAAGAGATTGAATCGAAAGTTTGACAAATGTTGGATTGGCGCCAAAATTTTACATTTTGGCATTCAATTTGGCGCGCCTAGACCGCGACATTGATCGCAATGCATTTAAATGGGGCAAATGAATTGTTGGATATTTTTAGAAGTTGTACCATCAATAATGGTTTACTAGGTATTTGGGTTGCTCGGCTTGATTATAATTGAAGCATTCTTCACGGTACGAGTATATCTTTTACGTAGTCGTCTTACCTTATCGATTTCTTTTAATTGCGAAAGCTTTAAAACCTTTTTTGATTTGTATACATCTATGGGAGGCATCTATGAGCTTCGCTTTTAAAACGTTTTTACGGTTTTGAGACGACAACGAATATAATTTAACTAAAATACAATACATTTAAGTATGTACATATATGATTGAAATTAACGAATAAAACAAAATAGATCAAACAATAATATTAACATTTATTATCAGGTACACAACAAAAAAGTGCATCACAGACAAACCTTAGTATAATGTATTTAATATTTATAATATTCCTGGTTTTAAATAAGTACATTACTATTTTTATTCCATAAAGGCTAGACTTTAATGCAAGTTCTCGAAGAACCTGTTTTTTTTCCCATCAAAAATAGCGTTTTATTACCAGTACCAAATAGAACAGTGTTTCAGTTATGTAGGCACTGATGGCTGATGACCTTAAGAAATACGCAGAACTTCAGGACTTATAAAACGAGCGCAAACTTATTCCCTACAAATATTCTGTCAGTCGACAATTTTCATACAATTAAAATGTTAATATGCTATCAAAGAAAAAGTCTAAAAATAGTTTCCGTATGTATTCGTGCCAAAATAAACAAAACCGTCTCACGTAAAACAGAATTTTACAATTTCCGCAATTACGCTCTTCAAACGATCTAATTAATTGCTTACAGTAGGTATAAAAAAATATATTATTTTTTAATTTAGTCTGTTATTGTTTGAATGATAGGTAAATCGTTTTTTATTCTGGAAAACTTTAAAATTAATTTTAAAATCTTAAACATATAAAAATGTATTTTACATATGCTAACACAATAACAAATGTAAAGTTTGACGAAATTTAATTTACTCAAATAACTTAGACAAAATCCCTCAGCGACAACCCAAACGAACATATGGAAACTGGCACGTGATTGAATGAGTTCCCTTACAAATTTTGATTCTGACCATCTTCAAGTGGAAATAACAGTCCTTTCAAAAGGCTTTAAAATTTTGACAGCATACGATTTAGTGGATCTCTCGGCAATGATGATGCTGACGCGCTTGTATCGAGATTATTGCTTCCAGCTTGTTCTTTTTATTGCCCTGCCCAAGTGCGAAACCAGATTCGCCAAAGGTTCACAGAACTCCAAAATCACCGTTGCTTGCAAAACGTGGACTGCAGTTCACAAGTGCAAACTGCCAGCTGTAAACCCACAGATGGCT
Organism: Pieris mannii; assembly: GCA_028984075.1. NCBI lineage: Eukaryota > Metazoa > Arthropoda > Insecta > Lepidoptera > Pieridae > Pieris > Pieris mannii. Next base: position 9,212,781 of record CM054795.1, on the reverse strand, counting down.
AAAGGACTTCTAATCCTCCTCGCAATTAGTTTGCCATAAAGTAGACCTTTAAATTAATACAACAGCTTTAGGTTTTATTCTTATTCTAAGTTTAAAAACGATTATTTCCGAAGTTTGACATAATTGAAAGTGATAATCAGTAATTAGATTAAAAATTGCAACTAAAGCATTTTCTTAGTATATTCCCTCGCTGCCTCTATAAATTCTTCCATAACTTCACCGCTAACACCAAATCTTAAAGGATTGTTTTCTGTTAGCCGTTCGTAATATCTGCCAACAGCCTCTTCTTGATCGCCAAAGTCACAGGAACCTGTAAATTAGAGAACATGGTCTAAGCTTCTGCTATTGAGTAGTATTGAATTTGTTCTGTGCATTTGAACGTATGAACCTCAAATGTTTCTGAAACTATGAAGGTAAGTATCCTGAGGAAACCGGAAGTTTTTCATAAATAAGTCAGCCAACTCTGCCTACAAAAAAGATAATTTAAACTAATGAAGAAATTAGTCAAAACTGAGCGTTTTAGCTTTATTGGTGACGATTCTTTCACTGATAAAATGTTCTTATCGATCAGTGTGTGGCCAATGGAAAATAATGTCTAATTCTAAATTTATTGCCATAATAAACTTTTGGCAAACAGTGACAGTGCGTCTACAATCTTTGTGCTTGTACATGTGTGGATTGGTTTCATTATTCTTGCCACGAAGCGCAATAAGCTGTAGGGCGCGTTCTAGGGAGCCCTAACATGCTGGCGGTAATAGCGGGAGGGCTGGATTGCCCTTTAATTTTATTTATTGGTAATCTTACAGCTCACACATATTATAAAACGAAACACATAAACAATATACAAAGCCAATACAGATTACACAGATATACAATATATATGAAACAGACAACATGAGTAAGTACATGAATAGACAAAATAAAAGATAACTAATTTAACATTAAACAAACGACAATTAATATTTATTATTTCAAAGACACAACTAAATTGTTACTGCTAAACAGTGTGGAAAATATCAACATCATTATAATTAGTGTCATTAGATAAAACCCGAAACATTGTCGAATTATGCAGGTAATTCGTGTTCGTACGACATGGAGCAATTGTAAGTTTCTTGTCGCATACGGTGGAGGGAATCTTAGACAAATTATTGACATCAAATAGAAATATTCTATCTGCCCATGAAGACTATCGCGTAATAATAATAAGTCTTGCTGACTCCATCGACATTATCATTGAATATACTTTAAAACTCATAAATATATTTGGGACATATACGGTATTGAATCTTCTTCCTACTTACACGGTAGACCTCAAAAGGTTATGTCGTAAATGCTAAGAAGTCCCTTGGGTCGGTAAATATGGGGGTACCACAGGGTTCAATTCTTGGCCCTTTCCCCTTTCTTGTTTATATAAATGATATACCTTTCATGGTAAAGAAAAAAACATCAGATAGTGATGTTTGCTGATGATACATCCTTGATTTTTAAAATGAAATACAAAATGCATTAAATTTTGTGCAAATAATGCATGGCATATGAATTCTAGATTTAAATTATGAGTAATTAAATCTGGATGATGCAATTTATTTATTTTATGATTCCGCATGTATTGAAATTAAAATAATAAATGAATTACCTGGTCGTATCATCCGAATGACGTTTAACGCTTGCTCTGGGTGGAATCTGTGAAAGTGTACCAAATAACAAGCCAGCATCACACCAGATCTGCTGCGTCCTTGCCGACAATGGATACCGAGTACCTGCCCAATAACGCTTTATCATTACATTGACAAAATTATGCTTAAGATTAAAGAGACACCAGACGTATGGCAGAGCAAATTTAGTAAATTTGTCTCTTTGTCTGAGCCTAAGCACTAGCTGATTAAAATATGTACTCAAGAACGAACGTAGAATGCAGAACGATAAAATGATTTCTATAACTAAGGTGAAGTTTCAAAATAAGACAATACTTTTTACCGCCAAACAATCCATCCAAATCATCAACCAATCCATCAACAGATCAGATGGCGGAACAAAATAAATGTCGAGTATAATAAAAGAACAGAAATTTTGTCATAAAATCTACGCCTGAAAGGTCATTAGTAGCTATTTATTTTGAATAATATTTTTTAATGTTTTGGCAAGTTTTCTATAATGCAAGAGGTTGTTGACATTTTCCTAAAAGATGATTTTATTTTACAGACCATAAACTCACCTCTCCATTTCTATCAGCTTTCTTACAAATATCAATGAATTTCTCGATTTGTTCTACCGTTGGGACTCCGAACTCTTCGACTGGTATCTCTGTCCACCGCAATCTCGGTATATCATCTATCGGCGGCTTTTTTCCCGCCGTCAGTGTTATCAGGTGTGTTATGCCTTGGTTAATCAAAAACTGTACATTCTCCTTGTGTCGTGGAAATGCCATGGCTGCAAGTTTTTCGGGAATTACCCAGGAGTATTTTAGAGGTGGGTATGCATCCACTTCTTCATCAGGGAACGGGTTTTCGGGTATAATAATGTGCAAATCATTTCTTATTTCTTTCCGCGCGCCAGCTAGGTTTCTGTCGTCCTGCTCGGTTATGTCTTCCATCCTTGTCACCACGTGGTAATAATCATCTTCCATTTTTTTCGCTGCCGCCAGAATTTGAAATTCGAATATGTTAATCACAGATTATGATAGGAAAGTGTGATATGAATTTGTTTATTTATACGCACATAAACACTTTTCGCACTGGCACTTTAGGCGATTGTCCATCTGCGACGATTTTCTTCAATTGACTGACGACACAACGTAAAACTTGGCACGGTTTGATTCTGGAGTAATATTTATTTCTGGAGACCCAGACCTTGGCTTGATGTTATATGCGGCCGAAATTAATATACTTGCTTCTATTACAGTGATTTAAGGTTGAAAATAAAATATTATTAAGTATTAAATAATTGTTTAGAAGACGTGAATGTAAAACAGATATAATAAATTTTACTTTCACGCGTAAATTTGTTGTATTTTCGCTAGTTTCAAACGATTGCGTTGTCTATATAAATAAGACAGGTTGAAATTGACGAAATATACTTGGCACGCCTGAGTTTTCTAATTTGGTTTTAAGTATTGATTATCTTTATACCTTTTAAGGTAACCTAGACAATGTTAGGTACTAATTAAATTCTTTCCAGTAATTAATTTTTTAAATATACCATCTGGGGCCCGAGGCAAATTCTTTTGATGGGGCCCTTCGAAAAGAAGATAAGAATTTATCTGATAAATTCAGATGTCTTTTTGAATGTTGTGGCATAATAGTACCCTCAATTCAATGCCTTATAATTTGTATTTATAGAACGCCCGATTCTGACGTATATAGCTTTTTTAATATATTTCAAAACCTTTTACATAAATAAAAAAATAAAAAACAGCGAATTATTTTATGTGGTGACATGAATATAGACATTTTAAAGATAAATAATATAACTATGAATTACAATGAAATTCTATCAAATTATAACTTGGAACATTTTATTAACGTACCGACTAGAAATTTATCCTGTATTGACCATATATTGAGTAATATTAAAGATGCTAAAGGCGAAACACTCCGTTTATATATGTCAGATCATGATTCGTGCCAAATTTTAAGGTTTCCCTTCACAAAAACAAAGTCAATTTACTTAAAGTGGTGCATATTTAGAAGAGATTACTGCTCTGAAAATATGAAAAAGTTTCGGGAATGCCTTTCAAATTTGTCCTGGAGCGAGGTATATGAAGAAAGTTCTTGCGATAAAGCTTTCCAAATTTTCCATGACAATTTATCATTATTATTTTATCTCTGTTTTCCAGTTATTAAAGTTAATGTTAACAACAAAACGACAATACCCAAGTGGATTACACCAGGGCTTAGAATCTCTAGTAGGCGTAAGAGACAACTTACTTTTAAATATTTTAGAACAAAAACAAATGAAAATAAACAAGCATACAAAAAATATAACATATATCTAAAAAAATGCGTTATTACATCTAAAAAATACACACATTTCATGTATCTAAAAAACGCAAAAAATAAATCTCGTGCAACTTGGCATATTATAAAAGACCAACTAGACCAGAATCGAAGTCCGGTAGTTGCTTATAAAATCTTAAATGATAATAACCAACTGATATCTGATCCAAATGAAATAGCGAATTTATTTAACAACTATTACATAAATAATAAAACAATTAAGAAACCTAGCACTGATCTGCAAAACGTTCATTCTGTAAACCAATCCTTATTTCTAACTCCATGTTCATGTGACGAAGTTTTCAAAGCTATAAATAATCTTAATAATACTAAGGCAGCAGGTTATGACTCAATAACTACAGAAGTGTTAAAATTCTCCTCACAACAACTAGCAAGTATCCTTACCCATCTCATAAATTTATCTTTTACACAGGGTATTTTTCCCAGCTCTTTAAAATTATCAATAGTTAAACCTATGTTTAAAAAGGGTAATACAGAGGATGTTAGAAACTACAGACCTATAACTTTAATACCTACCTTAGCTAAAGTGTTGGAAAAACTTATGCACAATAGGTTGAGCTCTTTTTTAGGCAAATTTAGTGTTATAAATGATGAACAGTACGGTTTTCAAAGAGGTAAAAACACTATCCTAGCAGCTTTCTCTTTAGTTAAGGCAATTGTAGAACATATCGATAGACGCAAGCACGTATCTGTAGTTTTTTTTGACATGAGCCAAGCATTTGATTGCGTAGACTACAACATTCTTCTTCAAAAGTGTAGACTTTATGGAATCCGAGGATTGCCTTTAAACTGGCTGGAAAGTTACCTGACCGGTCGCAAACAATATGTCGAAATCATACATACTTCCTCTGCTAAACATATTGAAAGGAGTTACAAGTCTGTGGCTATAGATAGCAATAAAGGCGTTCCTCAAGGGAACATATTGGGTCCATTGCTGTTTCTTCTGTACATTAATGATTTACCGAATTTAGTTAGTAATAAATGCATTCTTTACGCGGATGATATTTCAGTGGTCGTGTCAAATGATACAACGCGTAACCACGAATCATTATTGAATGAAACAGTAAAGAATGTCACAGAATGGTTGGACATTAATAATTTAAGTGTAAATATAAAAAAAACCAATTTTATACAATTTCGGAACTATAATAATTACAGACCCAATAACCTCAAAATTAATTATAAGAGCGAGTTTATTGAGGAAGTTGTATCAACCAAGTTTCTAGGTATAACACTAGACCAAAATCTTAATTGGAAACAACACGTTTTAACGATATGCACGCGCCTTAATAAATTTGTTTTTGCTTTGAGTCGAACTCGCAAAGTGGCTTCAAAACACGCAGCAATTATTGCTTATCACGGCTATGTTGCCTCAGTTTTGCGCTATGGTATCCTTTTATGGGGAAATTCGGTAGATGTGAGTAAAGTTTTAATTACTTAGAAAAAATGTATCAGGGCTATTATGGGCGTTGGACCTCTTACGAGCTGCAGACCGATTTTTCACGAACTCGGTATTCTGACAGTACCGAGTTTGTATATCTTAGAAGCAGTTATGACTGTAAAGAGGTATCCAACATTATTTAAAACATTTAAAGAAACTTCCTTGCATATACCGAGGGATCCAACACGGCTGCGGGTACCTGCATGTTGCACCACGCTATATTCTAAAAATTGTTACGCCATGGCTGTTAGAATATTTAATCACCTTCCTAGAAGTTACAGATCGCTGCCATGTAATGTTTTCAAGGGGAAGGTGATTGGGTTTTTAAAGGCAAGGTGCTTTTATAGCGTGGGCGAGTACCTAGATCATAAGTTTGAAATAAACGCGGGGAACATCACTTCAGATGTTATTAAATACAAGAAAAAGAAGCCTAACGATTAAATCGTTGTATTTTTTAGATAAGAATTATTACAAACAGTTTCGGGAATTGCGAGCTTTTTAATTGTTTAATATTTTTTTCTTTTTTTTAATATATAATATAGAACGAAGCCTGTACTCTTGATGAGCTAAAGTATTTCTGTCAATTTAGTCCTCTGTATTGTTTGCATAATGTATAAAATGGTAATGTACCCATATAATTAGTTTGTTGACAGTTGTATTATCTGTACTGTCTACATAATAAGCGATTAAACCTAGATTGTGTTCTTTAGTTCAAACGAGAGGACTTAAAAGGTTGCCTGGAAGAGATCGCTTGTTAGCGATAAGGCCGCCCGTTGCATCCCTTGTAATTAAATAGGTATCTCAACGAATTCTTGAGCTTTTTTAAAGATCAGTGTCATTTAAAACTTTTAAAGTGGACAGCTGCAAAAATGCTAACTAAAAAAGCTGCTAAACAATGAAATTTGAAAACGCGATTTCAGATGCTTTATAATGATGCACATCTCGTTAAAAATTTTCAGTTTGAACAAATTTTCCAGATCTTGGAGACACTCATCTTCGCAAAACTCTTTAAAATGGCATTTTACCATCCTATGACGAGCTTTAAGAAATACATGGGTGATGGGCCATGTTTCTGCTACACTATTATTACATTTTCAAATTCACATCAATACCTTTCCAATTCTTCGTTTAGACATATTTTCTAACGTTTTAAGGCATTTGAAAGATCGGTGGCTTTAGACTGAAGTGCTTTAGAAGCTGCATCGAAAGTGAGTAGTATCTTGCAATGCAAAACCAATAACATAATATCTTTATACTTTTCGATCTTTTTCTAATCTAATCTAAAAAGCTGTTTCAGCTTCATTTCTTTTATGTGATTTGCAATTTCACAGCATTGTTTAGTTTGCTTGTTTTAGACCTCAACGTTACAACGTTATTGAAGTTGAATACACGCTTTCTTTATCAGATACAAAACTTAGTAAAATAAACAATCTTTTCATGTTCAAAAAGATACAAATTTGTTGAACTGTTTCAAAAAAATTTATTTGCTTTTTTGACGGTCATAAGTACCTAAAATTACTCATTAGTTATCACTGGTAACGTGTACGACTCTAAAAATGAATCAACATCTTTTTATTTACGTTGATTGGAAATTTTAACGATTAACATGAAATTGTATTATGGTAGTTGTATAACTTTGGATTTTAAAACTTATAAAAATAAACTTTTACAAATATAATAAAGTATTCAGGGACAATGTAAAAAAATATTTTTGAGCTCGCGATCTTGGGCAGGGGCCCTCTTAGGTCGAGGGCCCCTGGGTATTTTGCCAACCCCGCCACCGTATTGTTACGACACTGTACCTACTGTTTTTTTATCTTTGTTATTATTTAATTCTACTAAGGGAAGGGAATTTTTTAGGAGCCAGGCTGACTTATTTAACCAGAGTCCAGAACTTAATGCACAAGTGATCAAATGTGCGTCAATGCTCGAAAATTGCTTCCACAGTCCTACTTCTGTTAACATATATGAAATCTGATTTCTTCCAAAAACTTAGCCTAAGTAAAAGTATATATAATCGTAATTGCAAGCTAACACAATAATTGTGTAACAATGTTTTAATTTTACTAATTAATACTTGAGCATGAAACCTTTGACTGTTTGTGCAGGGAAGGATAGTACTGAGTATTGTGATGTGGAAACGTTGGACCGAGTTGGGCGAGCAAATTGTAATGTTAAAAGGAATCTATCTAAATTAAATATGACACAAATGACGGCCGCGAATTTCGATATCAATATGGATGTACGAGCCAAGGCTGTACATTTTGCTCACTCAGGCTTTCTTCGTATTATAAGCGTGGCGATTTTTAAATCGTCGGAGTTACACAGTTCAATGATGTAAATTAGAAAAAATGTAGGACTCAAAACAGACCCTTGCGGCACACCAAATTCTAATGCAGTATAATCGCGAATAACTTCGTCAATTTTTACTTCTGTTGACTTTTTTGGGAAAGCTAACTGTACAGTAACTGTAAGACTCTATGAACACTCATATTCTATAGTGCGTAAACTAAAACTCGGCCGTTTGTAAGGTTTATAAATTTAGTTTAGCTGCGCTTTTTTCCACACATGGGTAATAAGTACACAATGGGTACAATACAACAGTTGAAATTAAACACCAGCTTCAATAAGAATATTTAATTACATACAACGCAAGTAAATTAAGGTGTAAATATATCTAATAAACAATATTCATCCTTATATTTTGACCAATATATTGAGCCAATTAAAAACCACTGTAAAATTTCAATTGTAAGTACATCCAGATAATACAATAAATACTGATTTAATTAGCGTAAATGCGTGATGTTTTCTCCAGATTTCATGGATTTTTAGAAGACAATAAATGAATAATTTAATGGCTACAGATATTTTAATATTTTCTTTAAGATCATAATAATATCACCTTTGACCCTTAACCCACCAAAACAAGTCCTATGTCGGCACTTTTTGTATTTTTCTTTACTATATTTATTATTGTTTGCTTATTAAAAGCAAAACTAGCTTTTATTCTTAATAGTACTTCAATGTTGAATTTTTGAATCCCAAGGTTGCATGCGAAGTCGATATGTGGATAGACCATTGTATGAACATTACAGTTCAATATCCTTTCTTAAGATTTGAACTTAAACCAGTTTTTTAAATAATTAAAAAGCTATTTGATATGTTTTAAACATAGACGTATATTTAATATTATTTGTACGGTTTATTTATGTATTGATTATAAAGTATATTGTTTTAGAAGCCAAAAATGGATTGTTTTCGTAGGGTTTGGTCATAGGGATGCAGATAGGAGATCGAGCGACTGTCACGATCTGTTCTCAGATTGAAAACAATTATTGGGTTCGGGCGTAAGACTATCTAGCATCACTGTCATTAGAAGTTACAAGCGGTGCTGAAAGTGAGATCCTTTTTAACTGCCACATCGGATCCTTAATCAGATTTAAAGCTTAACGTGCGTTAAACAAAGTCTTACAAACGCGATCCTATTGTGATTTAATGAAAATATTAAAATAATTGTGGGCCCTTAACACAGTAGTGATAGTAATACTTATAAAGAATACTTGAAAAAAAAAAGCTACAAAATTACAAAATCTTGAATACAAAAACTTCGCACATGTTTCTGAAAACTGTGCGTTTTTATAACGAAACGTTTATGGAATGTATTCATCGATTCTCCTCATTTTACTTTTATTTAGTCACGTAAATATATGCGTCGACATCTAGATCGTAAAGATCTGCTAAAGTAAGAGAATCAGACACTTTAATTGACATAAGTACTTGAACAATTGCTTTTCCGATTCTTACTGATATGTGGCGTTACCCTTAAATTCTTAGGAGTATATAGTGATTACTAAAATAAGCTCTAAACTAAAATGCTTTGATCTAAACTAAAGTAAAACTAAATATAAAAGCATCATTGACAAATTCTCGTAAACCCTTCCAGTTCACGCTAATATTTGGATAACGTGATTAAAATCCTCTTACATCTAAATTGGTATAAAACAACTAAGAATATGTGATATATAGTTGTAAAAATGTTTCATATAAATTATTGCTAAGGAGTCTCACAAGGCACAATATTAGGCCACAAACTATACACTGTCTTCAACAATGACGAAACATTTCGAGCAAATCGATTGGCAACAGTAAAGAGATTCAAGGCACTACTAACCTTAAATGGAATGATATTAACAAATTCAAAACTAACATGGTTAATAAATTAACGAATACTATAAATTCTTACTTTTTTATAATTTTAAACTCGAAAACATGAACGTTAGCACCTTCCATAGGAAGTGAAGACTTAGTCTAAAGCATCATTGTCTGTATAATACAATACTTAAGTACAATACGTTTCTAAGTGGTCCTTCCGAATCGGTCCTTAGAGCTAAGTATGACCCCAAAAATGTATCTGATTTGACAAAGGCGAGTCATAATTGGCTCTAAGTATCGATTCTGAATCACAGGGTAAGAACAGATGGAATGCTTGAACACTAATAAAGTAATGGAATGCTTGACATAATTAAATTTATTGTCTATGAAGGACAGACTAATACCTTATTTAAGTTCTCTCAAATTATGACCAATTTTATCAATACGTTAAGGCCATCAAAGGAACTTTTCATTTCTAACAAAGCTATAACCAATGATAAATGCGATGATGATACACTCTGAATGTTTCAGTACTATTTACCGATTATTTTTATTGAAATCCAAGATGAGAATTATATTACAACAAATACAATTTCTGTTACTACAAAAATTGATGACGTGAAAGGAAAGAATATATTTCCAAATGTGAATCAATTGAATCGATAACAATTACATTTTAATAGTACTGTAAACATCCACAAACCAATATTTAACAGTTTTTAAGGTATTGTTATAGTTACAGATAGAAATTCGGCAGAAGTGCAAATACGCTAAAAACGTGACACACATCAAAATTCATCCTAAAATACGACATAAGGTATAGCACAGCAATAAAGAATTTCTAAACTCACCATTTTTCTTGATCATGAACTGGAAAACATGGTGTAAAAGTGCAGGAGGCGAGCGGGCAGGAGGCTCACCTGATGTTAAGTGATATCGCCGCTCATGGAAACTTGCACTGCCAGAAGGCTCGCGCGCTGCCGGCTTTTAAGAATTTGTACGCTACTTTATTGAAGGACTTTAAGTCGAATTGGTACGGAAATACTCCAGTGAGCTGATTCCACAATCCACATATTGGTGGTGCGCGGCAAACTGCCTTTGATTTTTATATCGGTTGGTCTTGTCCACAAGATGTTATACAATTTTGAACTTACCAATTTGACTTGACCTTTGTCTTTGATGATTTCGTTCTAAGTTTTTATGAATATTTCTTAATGAAAAATAACATCTACATAACATCATTACCATATTCAATCCGTGAAAAAGGCTATTTTTATTAATTATATGTTTATTTTAAAATAATAATTGTGATTAATGCAGAAGATTATTTTGGGTTGGAGTTGACTTGGACCCCGTAGTAATTTTCCTTCCTTCCTTTATTTCTTGGACTGTCTCTTAACAATAAGGCTGAAACCTTTTGTTTTGTGTTACAAAAAATTGCTTTACTATGCCTTATAACTAATTTAAATTCATTGAGTACTACCCTCATTTTAGCGTATAAGCACTACCCTCACTTTTCTTCATTCGAAACCTTTGAAGTATGTACTAGAGATGAAGTATCTGACCATCGTCCTTTGCCAGCGGCTGGTAAGTGTGTTCTTGGTCCTGCAGGGTCACAGCTGTAAGGTCTACTATCTCGTCTTGGTCTTCTTGGTCGAATCTGAAAGATCAGATAACTAGATTAGACGCTGTTTCCGTTGCATCCGGTGAAATCACAATAAGTCTAAAAAAGTTTCATTAAAAAAAAAACTTATTTTATTTAAAATTCTAAAAAATCTAAATTACCTATCTTCATCAGGCTCGCTCGAAGGTTGTGAGTTGCGACTGGCTTCAACGACCGGTAGACCCGCTCGTTGGTTCGCTGGACGAACCGTTATTATTAGATTCGACGAATTCGCTACCATCATGTCTGTCACCTGAAAGACATAAATAAAATAAAAAGTGTCCCTTAATTTTAAGTATACAATGTAATTACATTTTGGAAAACCTTTAAACTAATAAAGTCCTGTAAAAGTAAAGTAAATATTCCCGGCTCTTCTAAAACAAAGTTATCTACAATAATTCAATTCACGAAGACGCGCCCCACCAATTTATGGTTGAGGGATCGCGGGGCGCGGGGAGTTTGCACCGAGCGTCAATTGCGAACCGTCAGCGGTTTATTGTAGTGTGCGAGTGTACCGATAACTGAGTGTTATTGGTACACTCGCACACTCACATAGACGGAAGCTAGCACACTTTAAACGGTTAGGAGAAATAGTGGGGTGCGTCTATTGCACTATCTGTAATATGTATAATGGATTTTTAAATTAAAAAAAATAAGAGTGAGTGTAATTTTAAATGCACTACAAGTTAGGTCTCATTAGCATTTCCAACTCTGCGTAAAGTGTGTCAAGTCTCTAACAGAGTTTTAAATTGCGGTTAGCGAGACGATGTACATAGGGTACATTAATGTAAATCATTTAATGTATTGTAGATGAAGCGTAAAAATATTTAAATAATAATAAATCATATTAATGATTTCATTAATTACAAACACATATATCAGTTGAAATGCACTCATTTCTAGTCTTTCCTTTCTTTCTCTCAAAACGCGTTGAAATGAAACAGTATTTAAGACCACAGTAACCACTTAATCTTTAATATATCAAATATTTTAGTCATACAGTAGAGTCCCTTTATAATGACATCGAAAGGAATTGACAAACACGTCATAAAAAGCGGACGTCATACAAAGCGTTTTGTGAAATGAAAAAGCTTTTTTATGTAAATATGTACATATGTATGTACTTAAGTATTTTAATATAGAAACATAGTAATAGTAATCAGAACATTTTATCACATACAAGTGTATTTGTTCTGTAAATAATCTGTAATTTTTGTCTGCTATTGTTTTTTTTTATTTTATTGTAAAAACAGTCTCTAATACTAGTCTATAGAAGACATAGCTATGGTCAAATTATAAAAAAATCTATCTAATCTATTAAAATGGGTCGTAATAAGCGACATGTCACTGTAAGGGAAGTCATTATATCCGACCTTCTAATAAATAATTTTATATGAAAACCAAACTTCATAGTGTAATGACGTCATAATAACCGGTTGGTCAATATAGGCGGAGTCATAATAAACGGATTCTACTGTATATTAAGATCGATTGAAATCGAAATATTAAATATAATAGAAATACAATTAAACCCCGATGGAAAAAACCGTACAGCAACAATTACAGTCCTTGACCTACATTTAAAAAATTCTATTGAGTAAGGCAAATGTGGTCACCTGATCCAAGGTCTTATTAGAAACGTCAATTCCGTTGACCTCTAACACTTCATCGTTGACTCCCAGTAGGCCCGTGGACTCAGCCAGCCCCCCAGGCACCAGTCTGGAGATGAAGATCCCCGGGGACCGTTCTACACCATTTGGCGTCACTCGAACCGAGGTTCCGTCTCTGAAGGGACAAAAACGTTTTCTCGTAAAAAAGTACGACAAATCGTGAAATCTTTTAAAAATGTGCTTTTGTATGTGAAGCTTCATTGGTAGACAATTTTAAATGATGAAAATGAATTGTACAACAACACAATACAATGTGCAGAGGTGATTAGTTAGAACTTGGAGAAACTGATCGTATTTGGTAAAACAGAAGACAAATGACCACGTGGCTTACACCAACCAGATAAAACGATCGAGTGAAAGATTTTACTTTATTTTAATTACTTAAAATAATTACATTATTAAACTAATTTTATTTATCTTTTTTCAACCGTTATTAACACGCCTGAGTGCATGAGTAAGTGTGTGGGTGCAAATGTGTGAGTGAGTGTGCGAATGAGTACAGTGTGTATTTACATATTAGTTCTCAGAAGCTGCTCTAACACTGCATAGGGCGTGTTCATAAGCCATTCCTATATTCGGGTTTTTAGGTTGTAGACGGTGTCATACGGGCGCTGGACAGTTTCCTTGCTGTCAACTTGAGCTGCCGACTGAAGAGATTCAGGATTAGAGCTTACCTTATAAAAAAGCCAAGCGGTCTGTCTGACCCATGTTTGAGCAGCTTCACCCTTCTACATGTTTCTGGTACTATATCAACATCAATAATTGCCGATACCTGAAATAACAATACATACATTCATTTATTATATTTAGAAAATCACTACATAGTATAAAACAAAGTCGCTTTCTCTGTCCCTAAGTCCCTTTGTATGCTTAAATCTTTGAAACTACGCAACGGATTTTGATGCGGTTTTCTTAAATAGATAGAGTGATTCAAGAGGAAGGTTTATATGTATAATAACATCCATTTAATAGTGGAGAAGTACTGTTATTTTTGAGGTTTCTAATGTGATGTCGTAAATAATTACATTTTTTCCGCTTACATTGCAAACGCAGGCTGAACCCTGCGAGTTTCATCAAAATAATGTACTAAGTATTGTACACATTGAAAAGGTCAACAGAAAAATCCGTGATGGTATATGTCTATCTCTTAAGGATAACCCACAATAACTTTTTTTTGTCATTTTCTTTTTACGACAAATAATGGCTTATTTTCGAAGCGATTTTAACCAATACAGCATTAATCCTTAACCAATTGAATGCATTCCTTTAATACATTGTTCATTTAATATAGATCTATACAGCCCATTACAGCTTATTTAGCAGCGATCGAACGCGTATATTATCGGAACTTTCCAGCGACGGAAATAACAATACATAATAAAAACCATCATTTCATCAGCATTGCACCCGTGCGAAGCTGGGGCGGGTCACTAGTATATACATAAAGAAGGGCCAGAACTAGGCTGCTGCACAGTTCTCCATTAACAATCACACTGTGTTTACTGAGTGCTATCTCAAACACTGTCGACATCTTTTTTTTACATTTACTGAGTTCTTAAATCAAGAGCGTAGAACAGACAAGAACTGGCAAAGTTTTTTTTTGTTCTACAAGGATAGTGTATTTATTTTGTGAATAAATAAATACTGACAACAATGTTTGTAAAATCTATTCGCAGCCGTTAAATATCATTTCTAGGAGCCTGCGCAGTACAAAAACTCACCATTCTAAAGTCATGTGGGTTGGATATAGCAAGACCCTTGTTCTTGGCTGGCGTTCCACTCAGTATCGACGAGATTATATTCCTAGGTCGCATCGTTCCATAGCCATTTAGTTCTTCTAGACTGTCACCTGGAATAAAAAACATACATGTCATTTGCATGACAGAAATATATCAAAAAGAAAATCTAAAATATATCGGGCCACCGCCGTACATTTTTTTTGCTTCTATCTATTAGATTCTATCTACCAAAAAATTTTTTTACTAATATTTAATTTCTTTTTTTTTGTAAAATTTCTGTATAATTTAATTGTCATTTTAGATGGAAGATTTTGTAAAATAATCCGCATATTTAGTACCGTGCATGCAACTTAATAAATAAATAAAAAACTTCGCAGGCGTATTTGAAACAGTGCAACTATTTCTCGTGTTCACAATGTTGGTTCCCATACTCCTCCAAAACGGCTCGACTGATTCTAATGAAATTTTATGCATGTTCAGTAAGTCTACTAGCTTCCAAACGCCTAAATGATAAGGGATATCCACACCATTTTTTTATTTTTTAGACATACATTTTTGTTTTTATTTATCTATGATACAGCATACAAAATTACATACAG
The DNA here is from genome assembly GCA_028984075.1 of Pieris mannii. Lineage (NCBI taxonomy): Eukaryota > Metazoa > Arthropoda > Insecta > Lepidoptera > Pieridae > Pieris > Pieris mannii. The sequence goes on along the minus strand of CM054795.1, from coordinate 9,197,495 downwards.
CCCTTAATTTTCCTCTAGGTACCTCTATCTACCCCTCATTTTTATTTGTTAGTTAAGCTTGTTTGGGGAAAGTTTAACATAATACGATTTAAAGATTTAAATCCCTACCAAATTCTCATCGTGTCGTTATTTTCTATGCTTAAACAGAGCAGTGCATACATCACCGGGGTTCAAACACAACCGAGGAGAAAATCCCGTAACAAGAGAGAATAAGTATTAATGCCTTACTAGCGACAATGACTAACAGCATCCAAATTAGGCATTGAACTAGATAACTGTCTTTATTAACTCTCACAGTTAAATCTAAATCTAATAATAAATCATTTATTTGCAAAGAAATTGGTATATTCATTAATTATAAAACAGACAGCCATATAAAAATAGGCATGCACAAAACAAAACAAAACAAAACAAAATTTATTTATTCATGTAGGTAACAATGTACACTTATGAACGTCAAAAAATTTAAAAATTGTGAATTTACATTTACTGCCAGTTCTCAAATCAAGGGCGTAGAACGGAAGAGAAGAACTGGCAATAAACTCTCCGCCACTCTTTTTAAGTAAGTTTTTTTTTACACAATGCTTGTAAGGAGCTGCGACCATTACACCATGTTCCATATGACATATTGAGTAATAAAGAATAAAAAAACAAATTAAAAGCAAAGATTTGTCCTCTATCAGCAGGAGGCATGGTGAAATAGGAGCACGCACTTACACACTCGTGAGAACAACACGCAAATACGTAGTATAAACAACTAATATCACCGCATACACGAATTCAAGTACGACCAGTCACCACAAGTAGCACCCGTTCACGAGTATGACGCATGGCCAGCCATCGGCCCCCTCGCCATATTTTAGGGAGAGAGACAACCCGACGCATGGACGCCGCCACAAGCAATGACATTTGAGTGAGCATGACGATCCTTGAAATGTGCACTTGGCTACACAAGAAAATAGTAATAATACTAATTATACTGAAATAATTTGATACCACATGAATCACGGTTTGTTCCCACTTTACATTAAAAAAAGTCGTAGATGTCGACGATCGCCCCATAGTCTGAAAATGCAGCCGAGAGATTCTATCGCGTTACCTATTTATACTGAAGCAATTCATATCCAAGCACTATGATCGTTTAAGTATTCATTTATATTATAATAGGCCTTAGCAAGCAGTTTTACTTTAATGTACGATTTAAATTTATTTATTGACAATATTTGTATCTCACTAGGGATTTTGTTGAAAAAACGTATGCAATTGCCTTGGAAAGAATTACTCGTTTTATGCAGCCTCGTGGTTGGTGCGCTAATTTTGTCTTTATTACGAGTACTATAATTATGGAAGCTACTATTCTTTTTAAAGATATCTATATTTTTCCGCACATACAAAATATTCTCATAAATGTATTGACTTGCCAAAGTTAAAATATTTAATTCCTTAAACTTATTTCGGACTGACTCCCGTGGGGACAACCCACAGATCGCTCTTATAGCCCGTTTTTGCACTACAAATATCGAATTAATGTCAGCGGCATTACCCCACAAAATAACACCATATGACATGATACTATGAAAATAGCTGAAATAAACGAGCTTTGCTGTATTCTCATCCGTAAGATCGCGTATCTTTTTCACTGCGAACGCTGCAGAACTTAGCCTATTCGAAAGACCTTCTATGTGTTGGCCCCACTGGAGTTTACTATCTAAAGTAATTCCCAAGAACACCGCACTATCAACAAAGTCTATTTCCTCGTCTTTAATTATTATTTGAGAATGACTACTTTTTACATTTGTAGTTTCAAATTTAATACATTTTGTCTTCTTCTCGTTTAACTTAAGATTATTTGTACTAAACCAGTGAACCACACTGGAGATGGCACTGTTTACATTCTCAAGTGATGGATTTCGTCGTTTCACTTTAAATAAAAGCGAAGTGTCATCAGCAAACAGTACTATCTCGTGAAGCTCCTTTACAAGAAATGGTAGGTCATTTATATAGACGAGGAATAAGAAGGGACCAAGTATGGAGCCCTGCGGTACGCCCATAGTAACAGACGATCCCTGTGATATAGCTCCATTTACATTTACCTTCTGAATTCTATCGCTCAGGTATGATTCCATAAGATTTAGCGCTTTTTCGCTAATGCCATAGTGTTGAAGTTTTTTGATAAGGATTTCGTGATGGACACAGTCAAAAGCCTTTGATAAATCGCAAAAAACTCCAATGGCATCATGAGAATTTTCCCAAGCATTTAAAATCTCGGAAATTAATTTAACGCCAGCATCGGCTGTAGAGCGACCTCTTGTAAAACCATACTGCTGGCTATGCAAAAGTTTATTATTATTAAAATGTATCAGTAATTGATCTAGAATTATTTTCTCAAAAATTTTACTCAATGCAGGCAGCACAGATATGGGTCTAAAATTTGTGGGGTCAGAAGTGCTGCCCGTTTTGAATAACGGTGTGATTTTTCACATGTCATAATATTGTTTTTTAATATATTTATTAACACTTCGTTGCAATGCAAATATAGGAGGAGAATAATATAAAAATGAAAGGAAAAATAATTTACAGGCGATCTGAAGTCGGGAAGGGGGTGAGTTTTTAAGGGTAGAAAACGGTTTATCTCGATTTTAAAAAAGTAAAATGGCATAGTTGTAGGTAGTCAAAAGATGTAAAACTTTTCTATTTATACTTTTTCACATAACCTCAAAATTCATGTGAACAATAAAAATAACAAATTTTTGTTTTTTTTTATACAATTCATTATTTCCGCGAAATTTGGTGAAAACTTTGACTATTTTACTATCGGAAAGTAGATATTTCAACTAACAGAAAGCACACCAACTCTTTGAAAAAACGATGATATTTTTTTGATTGAAATTATTTTTTGATTGATATTGACAGTCAAGATATTATAATTGTTGTCAAAACTTATGGTCTAAATGTCTACAAAGGCACTTTGTGAATGAAAAATTAAAGGTAATTAAGTACCCTGGTATCATGCGATGATGATGCGTACATTTTTGGTTAACTCAAGAAGAAATGGGAACTGGTAGTCAATTACTTCATGGTTATAAATATGTTTTAATTTTTTATCAATCAATCTTACATTATGTACGATAATTAATTAATTTTGACGTAACAGATATTTTAGCTATCAAAAACTGGCATATACGAATACTTGTCGAATCCAACATCCTGAAGCAATTCGGGTATTTCATAAAACAATAAACGGAAAATAAAATTACATTCACTTCAGAGAAATATGATTTGTATATTATAATTTAATCTAGATTATGCAACTATCAAAACCTCTTGATCCATGACGTAAAATCTGGGTGACGTCAAGCGTGATGCGCACACAACGATGATCACACTTTCGTGGATTAATTAAAGTAATTTTCTAGGACAAATAATTTAAGCTCTCTATAACTTAGTTCTGAAGCACGGCTCTGTGATATATTGCTAGAGTGTTTTTTTCTTGAAGGACCCTAAGTCGAAGTGATTAGTAAATACTTTAGCGGGTAGCTGGTCCTATATAGTCGAGACTTAAAAAACTATTAGTTGTGGAACGAGGTGATCCGGATGGAATTTCCTATTCTGATTTAACGATGATGAAACTCAGCTGCCGGTATTAATAAAACAATTTTGAACACATTACATGGTGAATACGATAGAAGATGCAGAGAGACCCCACATCTCTACTCAACGCCAAGAGAACCGATCAAAATCTGTTTAAATTTAGAACCTTCCCTGATAAACTATATCCCTCTCATATGTTTCGTCTTTCTCCCTCTTGTGACACTTTACACGAAACAAAACATTCTTTAACTGTGTTAGGCTTATAGTATGTTTATAAGGCCGTAAGGATATATGGTACATAAAAGCCTTTGACCTTATATGTAATAAGTAATGAATGTTCAAGCCCTATAAAGCCTAGTCGAGCCATAATATTCGTAACAATTAATTTTATCATTAGAAAGATATAAATGTATGAGTAGTTTGGCCTAGTGGCTTTAGCGTGCGACTCTCATCTCTAAGGTCGTTGGTTCGATACCCGGCTGTGCACCAATGGACTTTCTATATGCTTATTTAACATTCGCTATAACGGTGAAGGAAATCGTCTTAAGACCCTAAAAGTAGATAAGAGTCAGGTATAGGAGGCTGATCATTTACTAGCCCATTAGATTGAAACATTCTTTTTGCAAAAAAAAGAGAGGACGCGAGCCAGAAACCTGAGAAGATGGAATAAAAGGGCTAGCAAGGAAGGATTGGAAAATGGTAGTGAGGATGTGGGATGGAAGAATTTGGAAAAGGACTTTACTCGGTCCAGCTCGTGTACATGACATGGACTTAATGTAATCTTGATTATTGAATTGAATTCTGTGCTATAAGAAATACAGGCTATTTTTATTATTATTTTATTTTTACATAATATTAACATTGTCGACCCTTATTCATTCCCAAGTTTCAAAATCAACAGAAATCTTTGTGAATATATGTATAATAAAAAATATATATATTTTTTATTAAAACTGATTACAACTATATATCTATAGATATATAGGTGTCCTTTAATTAATAGCTTTGCTATAAAAGTCTTAATATCAATTATTTAAATAATGTTTAGTATATTTTACTTGCTAAGTGACGCAAGACATTAGTGAGAATAAAAAAACAAATGGCGCGCTCCCTTTGATTGTCAGTTTTCAAAATGTTGACACTTGACATTAATCATTATGTTTATTCAAACACAATAAAACGCACGTATCTTTTGCATGTCATTCTAACCCCTAGGATGGCATTTTTTTTAATATAAGAGTGTGTTAATCTATAGAGGGAATTGGCACTGTCTTTTTGTTTTGCCTTGACAATTTATTACCAAAGACGTCGATATTCATACAAAAATGTTGAAAGCACAATACTGATTACTTAAATCATGTATGCGAGTTATAATTACTAACATAACAGTAATCGTAATCTATGCGCCCGCCGGAGGCTGGAATATTTTTGCATAAACTTGGCGTCCAAGTGTTTACGGTAATTCTTTTATGAAATCTATTAAAATACATTAAACATATGCAAATGAGTCACAGTTTTCAAGTTTGTCTCCAGACATCAGAAGGTTTGTATGATTTATATGTTAATCAAAATCAAATTTTTAATGTTAATTTGATTGTCAAATATTCTTATAGATTCCCAGAGTTGACCCTTATTTCAATATTTTACAATATCTGAACGGTTAGTATCAAAACATTTACATACTAGAAAACCTCAATTTAGAGGTCGTGATTTCTATGGCAATTTTTCAATGTGAATGTGTCGCTAACCGAACCTTAGAAATTAATAATTTCAGTATTAAATTCGTATCTCACATCTGTGCTGATGGTGTTAGGCAACAAGACGACAAACTAACTAATAATAACCCTGACAAACAGGGTTACTGTAGTGGATCGCTCGGCAATGATGCTGCCGCCGAGCTTGTAAGGAGAGGATCCGGCTGACGCATACCGGCTCCTTACACCCTCTGGCAAGTACAAACTTGGAATCGCCAAATATCCACAGAACTCCAAAATCACCGTTGGTCGCAAAACACGCACTGCAGACAGTCCAAAATGGCACTGCTAGCAGCAAACCTACTAGTGACAAAGCGACATCTTATCCTCAACAAAATTAATCTCATAATAATGATAGGGAAAATCACAGGCTTTGTCAGGGGGATTAGTATACTATTAAAATAATTCAATTAATAAAGAGGAGAACTGACATCCTTATCGCTTTTGCGCGAACTCTTTGGCAACCAATGTGAGATTTTTTTGAATAAGATAAGGTATGCCAAGATGGGCAAAAATACATAAGACATCTAGTTAATTAGAGAAAACTAATGAAACAAAAGCAGTTAAAACACATGTAAACAGTAAAAGCGACAATAATAAAAAGGGGCACATGAATTACGATAGTTTCAGACAATTAAAAAATATGAATTCAGTTTATCTGTGGAACTTGTTTGACATGTAGATAACGATACCATAAGCTCATAGGTGTGTCGCATTCTATGTTAATTCGTCGCCATAACTGATCAATGATGAACACGCTGTTTACGTCATTTCATTAATGAATGTGGTAAATGAGATTACAGAGAATCGATGAAGGAAAATTATTCATTATTAAGACAGCAAACATTTATTAGACATTATTTATTAAATCTTTAGGCAAAAATTTATTGACTCGAGCTAAGTTCGAAAGCGTGTTTTGCAGATATGATCTGATATATGTTAAATTAAAACTTTGTTTGAAGTTGGGAATAAAACCGACTACAATTGTTTAAGACACGAGAAACTAGACTTTAGAGCCTAGAGGGTTGCGACATTGAAAAAAAAACTAAATTGACTTATAACTAAATGACACTTATGTTATTGGACATTGTCGGAAACGAGAATGTTAAATTACAATTTATAAGTGTGGAAAAAACGAAGGGGCTCATTTTGGCTTCAAGTGTGCGATGTTTGTTTACATTTTGTTTACGCTTTTATATATTTACTAAAATATATACATTTATATGTAATTTAACTGAAGTTAGATTACAAAACTCTCGTTAAAGTTAATCTAGTTTTTTTGTAACTTGTCAAATAACACATACAACCTTTTTAAGCTTCAGATTTTTATATTTGCTTCATAATCATCATAAAAGAGTTTGCATCATAAATGAGTTTATTGCCAGTTCTTCTCTTCCGTTCTACGCCCTTGATTTGAGAACTGGCAGTAAATGTAAAATTTGATTAATTCAATGTACATTTCATTTCTTTTTTGACATTCATAATAAATGATTTTTGATTTGGTTTTTTTTCAATCTAATAGGCAAGATAAGCCATCAATATCTGACTCATGTCAACTTTGGTGTAAGGTATGCCGGTTTCCTCACTATACATTTCTTCACCGTTCAAGCGAACGTTAAATGTGCACATAGAATGAAACTCGCATTGGTCCACAGGCGGCGATCGAACCTACGACCTCAGAGATGAGTTACGCAAGCTGAAGCCACTAGGCTAACACTGCTCAAATGTCAAATATTACTTTTTTATATACCGAGACAATATAGAATATAGCCAGTTCTGCCAACAGCTATTAGCTGCCACATAAATCTTATACGCAAGGTGTACCTCAACATAGATTGAACACCTCATGTATTTTTTAATTACTTAAAGGCCTTTTGATCTCATAAAAATCAATGTTTCACAAGGAAACGAACCTTTGATCATAATATTAAACCAAATCACAAAACCGCAGACAAGAATTTTGAAATAACATTTTTTTTAATTCGGAATTTAAAGGAATTATTTAGACAAAATACGGGTTATTGCGTATTTTGAGCAGTGTTGGTCTAGTGGCTTCAGGGTGCGACTCTCATACCTGAGGTCGTAGGTTCGATCCCGGCTTGTGCACCAATGGACTATGTGCATTTAACAATTGCCTGAACGGTAAAGAAAAACATCGTGAGAAACCGACATGTCTTAGACCAAAAAATCGACGACGAGTGTCAGGCACTGGAGGCTGATCACCTGTTAGATTTAAAAATGATCATGAAACAGATTCAGAAATCTGAGGCCAGGACCTAAAGGAGGTTGTTGCCCCACTGATTTATTTTATTACGTGTAATTGCGAAAACAAGAATAGTCAGATAGAAAATACGACTTTTAAAAGTAAGTGTAAGAGTCAGAATCGATACTTAAACCACTGACTCTGATATATCAAATCCAATAGATTTCTTAGAAACCTAGTGGTTAAGGATACAAGCAATATACAAATATGAACCATTTACCTTCAAATGTATTACATATGTTCACGTCCCGTTAGTTGGGATATATTGTATAAGTACTCTCACAATTAGTAGGTTTATGATTAGCGAACCATGAAGGAGTAGAATGAGTTGAAAATCGAATGGCATAAAGCTAGCTGAGGTCATCAAATATAGAATTGGTGTTCGATAAGTCAAATTCATAAAAATTTGTTTAATTCCTCAATAAATATTTTTATTATTATTATTTTTTTTAATATATATAATATTTATTTACATATTAAATTTTACATAATGGTTAGACAATAATTTATAAGAGATTAATTCTCACTGCGGTATGTCACCTATGTATGATTTTGACATATTATGGGAGTCATAAGTTGCACTAACTTGTTCCTTATCTACCTGACTTTCTTACATTAACAAGCTACTTTTAAACTATTGCTATTGTGGAGCTCCAAGAGGAATCTTTGTAAAGCCAGCAAGTTATTGAAACAATTGAATAGTAATTTTAGTTCCCAAATGTCCTTTTGACAATTTATTGGTTATATTAACCGAAATCATAGGTCTCGGTGGGAAAAAGTATTAGGTACTTAATAACAACATCATCTGCTGTTAAGACTATGGGTTCAACAACCAATTATGAGTAGTCCCTTCAAGGTCATTATAACAGATTTTAACTGTATTTATTAAAGCTTTTTTTCAAAAATATATTTGACGGTAACAATTCTTACAAATGCAATGTTTAAGAATATGACAAAGTAGTTAAGCAAACTTACTAAATTAGTTAAACAAAAACTTAGTTGTTCAATTTTCTATGCAAAGTTATCCAAATTTAATTATTTTAAAATATCTAAATACTAGTAACATAATTAAGATACCAGTATAATGTTTATATATTGCAACTTAACTTCTAAGGCAAATAGTGATAATTCAATAAATATGTAGGCTAAGACATTTGTATGCAGGTAACAAGAAGCAATTATTACATCAATTAAGGTTCTCAATTGTGTACTACTTAAGTTCTGCTATAACACTTTTAAGTGTCCATAATGATTGAAAATCAACATACATATTTAACAGAAGTTGGAAGTCCCATAACACTCAAGGGGTAAAGCAGCTGGCTGTATTTTTATCACTATTAAAGTAATTACACTCCTGTCAAGTTGTCAGCCTAAACAATGTACTACTCTTTCTATAATTGAAAATACATACCTTTTCTTTGAATTATAACCCTTAACAATGGCCGTGCAGTAAGTAATGCCCGAGCCAAATTATCATCATTATTTATTGGTAGAAGGTCACCATCCCGAGGATCGGTATAGCTTATTAAAAAGGTCACATCATGAAGTCCATGTAATTTCTCTATTAATGCTTTAAAATCCTCATATTTCAGTTTTTCTGATTTGTTTAAGGAGAATCGTCTGAATTCTGCATCAAACTGTAACAACAGAGTAATACCTATTCATAATAATCTTTATGAAAATAATATACTTAAATTTATATCTAGAATCAGTAACATTTATTAAACAGGAGATTAAAATCAATTTCAACAAGACAATCTGTACAAGAATAAGTATTCAAGTGGCACATAGACTTCTACTCTCTTCTATCCTTACTTCCTCATGGTTTAGAGTAAATATAGATGTATTTCTTCCAAGTACTTTGAACGCTAAAATTATAGTTGATTATAAACTTATCTCGCTGATCTATAGTCAATGTTTCACTAACGAAAACTAAGCCTCAAAATACGTGTTCGTTAACAGTAGAGATAATCAACAATCATTGTTTCATCAAGGGCAATTATTTCATCAAGAATACCCACCTAAACTTGGTAAATAGATACCATATAATGCTTTATCTTAAACAAACAACTTCACCCACTCTTAACACCGTTTAAAGGTAAAAGAAATTAGAAATTTGAATACCTTAGTCTTTACTTCCACACTTTGACTGTCAATACGAGCGGCGATCTTATTCTTCGACATTTCAAAAGCATTTAACACATACACTGACGAAAAAGTTCCATCAAAATATTTAAGCACTTAATACAAGAATAAACATTGTAAAGTTTTAAAAAAACTATGATACGAGATTTTAACACCAACACTCGCGTCGAAAATTATTATAAATTAAAAGTAGACTTCTTATTACAGAATTTTTACAGCATTAGTAATAATCTACCAATAATAAGAACGTATGTCTAAGTCATAACTAGTTTGATTGGTTAAAATAAACTACGAAAAATTTACAACGAAAACTGGCGTCGTTTCAATGTACGCAGTATAGTAATTTGTTATTAATGAGCTTGAATGTTATTTTTAAAATATATTTAAAATAACCTCCTATTTAATCTAAGTTTTGATCATCATTATTTTTTATTTAAAAACGTGCGTTAACTTAGGCAATAAGAGTAGGAATATAAAACTTGTTGTCATTGTCATTTGTCAAAATACTAGCAAAAATTACAAAAACAATAGAGTAAATACTAAATAGCATGTATTTACCAGATTACCCCAAATCAAATTAAGAAAATAATAATTTCTGTTTATAAAAATACAACCACAATAAGAATTATGCCCTCTTTAAAAAATCCTGACGCTGAGCGCCATAACCCTTGTCTAAAGGTAATAATTTAAATTAAAGCCATTATAAACCATGTTTTCAATTATATTTTAAATTGCATAACATTTAAATTTCAGGAACAAGAAGCTTCCTACAGGTGTTTAGATAAAAATGGGTTTGACGCAGAGAAGTGTGAATTATATTTTGATAACTACAATACATGTAAAAAGTTTTGGGTAAGTTTATTTTAATTTTAGTTTCTATGAATATTACTATTTGTTTCTAACTCTGGATTAGAAATACTTACATCCCATAGAATTCTTCGTTCTTTAAATTATTAATTTATTTTAGGGTAAAGTATCCAAAGATCGCCGAGCAAAAGGCCTTACTCCATACCTTCCTGATCTCACAGAGAGAGAGCATGTCAAACAGCAGTACTTGAAAAACGTTTATTTTACTTCATAATAGTGATTATAATTATTTATTAGACTAATTAGTTAAATTAAATTTTTAAACAAATTTTGATTTACATGTATGCCTTGAGCCTATTTAAGACTTAATAGTTATATTTTCCTATAAAAGTTTATTTAATTGAAGTTTGTTTATAACATTTTCAAGCTATCAAAACAACTGATTTATTACAAGGTAAATAAAATATTGTTATATTTTGATGTTTTTATTTGTTCACAAAAATAATGGTTGCGCTGAAGCTGTGTTCACCAAAACAAGCCATTAAGGATATTTTCAAACAGCTTTATCTACAAAACAGAGCTACTTTGCTTACTGATGAAAATATTCTATGTTGCAAGTACTAAAAATAAGACTATTTTCAAATTTTCCTTTTCTACCTACAATTTACACTATGAAGGCATGTCAGGAAGAACTTGTTGATAAAATACATGATATATTAGTTATATACAAATATGCACAGTATGCAATAAGTAGTTACAAAACAAAACAATGACCGACCATAACTAATATTAACCAGATGTCCATACCAAATTAAATTTATCCTTTATAAGAGCTGTACACAAATAATTATATAACTTCTTTTTGATTATTGCTATTGATTCAACTTAATATGTGAGGTATTGAGGCTTAATTAACAATTAATATTGTGAACTGCCATAGCTAAATATACCAATAAATATAACACAAAAGATTAAGCATAAAAATATATAATACTGTTTAATTTTATTCTAGCTGTTACATTACTTTGCAAAGAAATGCATGGGCCTATTTTAATTTTAAATTCTGAACATCTATTGGATGGTAATAGACAAAAACACTTTGTGACTGGAGTGATCTATTGCTGTCTATTTGTAGGGAAATGGTCACATGACCAAATGTGAGCCTGTTGCAAATATTCTTTCCTATAGGCCAGGATAGCTGCTGACCAGTTAAGTCAACCTACAATATCATTTTAACAAAATACAATTTCATTGGAAAATCAATTACAGTTTGGACATACAGTGTAAACTCTATGTAGTGTCCTTTGATTTAATGACAACCCCCTAAAGCTTCAAAATCACTCGGTTTTTGTTGGTTTAGCTTGCATTTTGTACAATGATACAGTCTACACAGCATTACACATTCCCCTTAAAAACGACAATAAAAAAAATACTTTTTAAGTTGCCAAAATTCGTTAAAACTGCAGAACCTGTGTACGAAATTTTGTTATTAAACTTGACTATCTGCATCATACCTACCAAAGATTCCGTTCTTTTTATTACAAATTCGGATTGCTTGAACGTGCTTTATCACGAAGATGCCTCAATATAGCAAGATATGAGTAAAATAAGTAAATAAAATACAAAATAATTTCTATGTAATTACCAACTACCTGAAATAAACTTTTTTTAAACACAGATTCTTCTTGTTTCCATTTAACGACACAGCATGGACGGTCCCTTGAGTGTCGTTATATAGAGTTTACACATACATTAAAATGTATTTTTTTAATTAACAGTAATAACTAGTATGTTTGAGTGAGTCTGTCAGTTAAAACTAGAATGTTCATGTGAGTATTTAATTATACGATCTGGCTGGCTGGCTGCATAATAAACTTATTAAAAATTCTGCGGTGGAGTAAATTCTACAATCGAAATGTAAAGGCAGCTGCTAGATATGATTTATGTGTAATGTACTTATTATAAGGCAATTGTACTACGCTAGGTCAAGATTAAAAGCTAAATACAACATCTTCATACAACCTTCGTTCTGAATACTGTTAATAATATATGAATATGTAACAATAACCCTGCATATAGGACGGAGAGGAATAGCATAAAGGCAAAGTATATTGACATGAGTTTGGCAAAGTTATTTTTACAATAAACAGCCCAGTTTCTATACTTAAATACCAATCGTTATTACTACGAGATATCCGTTTGAGCGAACAGGATTTTTGTTACATATTTTTAATTGACATGACTGCTAATACGAATTCTGTAATGCTAATAAAAAATCTCATTAAATATGCATTTTGATTAATTTAAATCAAGTATATAAGTAAATTATAAAAGCGTATGGTTGAATTAACGCGTTGGCAGGTTAACAATTATATAGTAAACCAAATTGGTAGACAGATTAAATCATTTATAATAACATGTCTTATTATAATCAAAATGTAATAAAAGGGACAGTACAGTAAGTCTAATTTCGTTTGAAGGTTAAAAGTGTAAATAATACATAAATTACATAATTTAATCGGAATAAATATTTGTTAATACAATACAAAAAAATCTTAAAATAATAACAATTGATTATATGTTTGTTTTGTCTTAGGATAAGATACGCGGGAATTTTTTGTCTATGACTTCCATATGTCAAAATCCCAAAAAGTTTTTGACATACAATTCACACTTGGCGCTAAGTCTCGACTCTGTCTTACATTAAGTTCAAAAGCAGGTCAACTAAATATATCAAATTATTTAAAGAGCAGTATTTAAAATCGGCGGGAATAAAAAAAACATATGTATTCAGGAAAAACATCCAAAAGTTCTAGATGGATTTCCTGCGAAAAACCAGTAAAATGTTTTTATACCTAAAACCGACATTTTTGTCTAGAAAATGGTACAATGTAATGAGCAACAAAACTGTAAATGAGTGATTACTATAAAAAATTAATTGGGCCTCTTTTAAAACCATATAACAGCACCAATGGGCTTCTACAAGATGGCTAGTCAAAAACTAATTTGTATGAAAATACATTCGTGCCAAAAAATTTCATACACAATTAGTTTTTGACTGTTAAGTCTTGACTAAGTCGCCAGTACTGTCACTTCCGATAGGTAATAATAACTTTGTATACGGGAAATTACAGAGTACCACAGACTAGATTTGTTACCATGGTTACTTTATTTTAACATCGAAAAATACAGATTCAGTTGATATAAGCAATACCAATTCTATACAAAGGACTAAATATTAAGGCAAAAATCTCGATTTCTATTTTGTTCAAAAGAACCCATATATACATAAAAAAATATACTTATAACTAATATTATTCAAACTATATGACAATGCGTGCCACAAAATGTAAAAACTGTAATAACACAGTAACATAACATAAACGCGCCAAAAAATCCGCTTCCACAGATGCACATCAATGTAAGTGTGTAAAGCCAACCTGCTAATTTTAAATCGTATTCCGGATTTGGCCACAGATAAAAACATTTAAATCTGGTGAAATGAAATATCTAATCTGTTTAGGAATCCGAAATTAAGTAATTTAATTGCACTGTTTTTAATCTGTCCCTTTTCATCATAAGCACTATATGCATGAATGAGACGAAAGAGGCTTATTAAAAAGAAAGCAATGATTAAAAAAACCGTTCATTGTAAAATGTTAATGAGAATAGATAAAGTAATGGAATAATTACACTTTATTTTGTATGAAAAACTTGAGCGCTCTGTGGGCATAACAGTCGATGAGTACAATAGTATTCGTATAGTTTACTCGATACTTTTTAAATATTTGTTCACAGCCTACAGGGAATGTTATAAATTGTGAGAATGAGATATATAAAAAATCTTTAGCCTGTAAAGTTGGTTTACGGACAACGTGACGTCGTAACCAAACATTGGTGAAATGATTGTATACATAAGTCTTCGAGTGGAAGAGAGATAGATGCGGCGCAAGCGTACAATGAGCTTAACGGGACAATGAGTCATGCTTTTACGTGCGTGCAGCTGGTGTTCATCGATTTATTAGACGTCACGATGATTGTCAGGTCAAAACAGAACAGTAAAAACTACAGAGAAACGTGAAAAAAAATCAAAACAATCCAATATTAAAATAAAACCGTTGATAACTGATATGATTTAGTTTTCAAACAGGGCTTATGCTTTAAATTAATTTCAAAATATTTAATTAAGAGACAAGACATGATTGTCTCATACATTGCATTTGACACGTGTCAACTGTCATGTATATGTCACATGTTGACAATAAATGTCTTTGAATTCGAATTTTGAATAAATGATATGAACGTTATGTTATGTTATCAGCACACATTGTCATCTAAAAGTCAATCTGCACGTTGTTTTATGAGGAAACATCTTATTCTGAAGTGATCACACATTTGTCGTACCTGTAATTAAATATTGTGATTATTTTTTATATCCAGAGAAGAGTATTTTTTTTTTTGATTGTGTCACCCAGAGAAGACCCACAGTTCGCAAATAAATAATTCATTTATTATTTCATTATAAATATATTATATTACATTCAAAGAATAATAATAGAACAGGATGCTTGATTCTGCAGTTAAATTTTTATTTCAAAAGTAAAATATTTTTGAAAGTGTCACTTTCAAAAAGATTTTACTTTTTATAGATATTATACAGAGACAATATAAGACATACAGGACATATATTTAAAGATGTTAAGTAAATTAATTTATCCTTAGAGATTTTGAAAAATAGCATGGCTAACGCACAAATCCCTGAAATCACCAGATCGTTCGATTTCCATCAAAATAATGATTTCAGCTAAAAACAATTTTTCAGAACACTGTTAGCGCTAACAACCCTGAGGCCGTAGGTTCGATCTCCGGTTATGCAATAAACTTTCTATGTGCGTATCTAACAATGGCTTGCCTTAGACCCAAAAAGTTGACATGAGTCAGGCACAGAAGGATCGCAAACAATTGACTAATGATCATCAAAGAAATATGAGGTTCAGACCTAAAAAAAGGTTGATTTTTTTAGTCAGAAGGTTAAAGTACTCACCACACAAGCGCCATAATGCACATGAGCAACGATTACTAGCAGCGTCAGAGCGTAGAATATAGCCAGGTCGTATCCCGGGAATACAATTGATGCTATGACACTGCAGGTTAACGGCCATAGGAGCCAGTTGATCGCATCGCATCTCTGATTACTCATTTGACTAACTATCAGCCGGCACTGAAACATTATGTATTAAAATATAAATTTATATAATAAGTATATAAAAAAATAACAGTTATGGAACCTAACTAATGGTAGATTGTTACCATTAGTTAGGTTCCATATAACATAATCTTCTCTTTCTCTTCTGAATATAATCGTGGGCTAATCATCTGTAAAGAGAGCATAATCTATCTCAAACCTAATCCGCTGTTTCCTGGTAATTGTTTTTAAAGTTAAACGTCACAAAGATGTGCAGCGTATTTGTCGAAGGAAAGGGAGAGCACGATTGAGACCGACTGAGAGAGAGTGAGAAAGGGATATCTAGAAAAAAACGCACGCTATTGGTCGATGTATTCGTTTAGTTGTTACATATTAGAACTATAGATGTCAAAACATCCAATGTCAAAATGTATTTATTGGTTAAAATTGTCTTCATTTTGTAATTCTATATATAACGATTATGATAAAGGCCTATTAAATCAATAGACTTAAGTGAACGCAATAAAAGGAAAGAGAAAGACATGAAAATATAACTTGAAAGAAAGAGACGAATTAGTACTTTTATCAGGGGAATTAAATTAATCTAGTAAGTCTCATAGGAACATGTATTTACTAAACGTTGCAATGCGCATGCGCAACTGAGCGTTTTTTACGGCTGCTCGCCGAAGTATTTCCTAACCAATTCGACTGTCCTTTGTCGAAGTGTCCTTCGAGAAAAGAGCGTACCAATTCTAAAACAGCCGGCAACGCACTTACGAGCCCTATATAAGTAAGTGTGGGAAATAAATGTCATATATTAAATACATATATTACAATAATACATAAATGATGTTAAAATTTAATTTCAATTTTACGTTTAGCCAGATCAAATTACTACTAAATTTTAGTATATACAATTTAAAAATACTCACAGCAACGTTACTAAACAAAGTGCCTATCAGCAGGAACACTCCTCTTGGCTCTATCTCCACCAAATGTGACTTATGGACCCACACCGATGAGACCAGAAAAACACTCAAAATTGACCAAACGGGCCGTATCGCTTCTAAGGGATTACGCATTTTGCCGGTTCGAAGTTTGTATGACCTGAAATAAAGGATAGAAAATGGTCAAACCTGCGAAAGGGCTGATCAGTTAAAAATCATTGTCATCTGATACCCCAATAAGCTGTTTTGCTAGATTTTTGAAGTGAAACGTTTGGCGCATGAGGGTAAAACTTTTGTAGATCGTCACGAAGCTGTGCAGCGTTTTTGTAAGAAAAGGGAGAGAGTGATTGAGAGAATGAGAAAGGGAGATCAAAAAAAATACACGCTATTGGTGGATGTATTCGTTTCGTAGTTACATATTAGGACTTTAGACGGAAATTCTGTTACATAACATCTTGTGCAGTAAAAGCAGATTCATTACATGGCGTGATCATATACTGGTAGATGATCATGTATTGGGGCTTTTACCTTAGGGGCCGTCCATATATTACGTCATTCTAAATTAGGGGGGGGGGGGGGGTTTGGTCTGCGGATGACGGTAAAATGATTGATGGGGGGGGGGGTGTTTCGAAATTGACGTCATTCTTATTTATTTACTTAAAGTTTATTTTTCACGTACAAAAAGATTATTTCTAACTAAAATAACTCATAATAAAAGAAATCGGCGCTGTTTAAACAAAGTCGATTCCTTTGTCTTTGCCGCGCGCCGCCACCGCTGCGGACCTGCGGCTTGCGCTCGCTTCAATCTGAGTACGAACGTGAACGATGCAACACGTTTATCCGCGCAGATTTTTCCATCACGCGTTTAACGCAAATTCGTTAAATAACAAAATCAGAAAACTATTTTCACTGCTATTTATTACTTTAATTGATCCGCGATGGTTGTTGACTTACAAAAACTATTTTTCTCTAATCTGCAATGTTTTATTTTGTCAAACTGGTTAAATGACGTCAATTTTGGGAGAAGGGGGGGGGGGGTCAGTAAGAAATGACGATAGGATGATTATAGTGGGGGGGGGGTCTAAAATCGGGAAAAAATCGATGACGTAATTTATGTACGGCCCCTTAGTAATAATTATTTTACAAAGAGGGTAGCATTACAGAAATATTTTCCTGCCATCTAGAAAACTTTTGTGTACTTACACATAAATATTATACAAGGCAACAGGTAGATTGGTGAAGACACCCGTTCCATATATGACCCACTCGAAGGCATTGGCTAAGGTATAGCTGCCAAAAATGTACTTTTTATAGTACCCTGTTCCCTTTACCCCAGTCCACATAAAGAAAAATGTCGATGCCTGGAAATATGAAAATCTTATTATATACTAGCGACCCGGACTACGAGCAAGTTTTACATGCGCATATAGGAAGTTCATTAGTGCAACGCAGTTTGAACCTTTGAACTCAGGGATTACAGTCGCACACTGAAGCGGCTTCAGTCCATTTCCACACCAACACTCAATTTTTATTAATAAAAACAACACAAACTTTTGACACTTTTCAAACATTGACAACTCAAATGTATATTTTTAGTTATTGCGCATGCCTCGGTGCGCATTATATATTTAAGTATACATATAGTAAAGTAGTTAGATCAGAGAGTTAATTGAATCTCTAGACAGGTAATAAATGATCGATATTCAATCATGTCGCTAAAGTTCCATTAGACAAGTGACTGAACGACTGATTCTTCACGATCACACCCATATCATCATGGCGGAATCGACAACATGTTTACAATTTTAAACAAAACACTTCTCACACAACAAACCAACGTTTGCCAAAAGAGAGACTCTAAAGGTAATCAGCTGATGTCGTGACCGCCATCCTTTTCTACATTATTAATCAACACGCTGGCTTTCGGTCAGACAGATAGTTAAAAGTGCTTTTTTTAATCAGAATGCTAGCAACTTGATTGAAAATTGATCTTTAATTAACTGTCTGATTTAACTACTTTACTGCGACATATACATAATGGCAAGTTATATATCTAAATAAAATATGGAATAGCTTCATAGTATGATACAATATTATTCAATTATAAATTTAAGATAAAAATTGTTATCAATCTAGTTTTAACTGAATAATACATTTCTGCAAAATCCATTTTCCAAAAAGTCTTACCCACATACTAAAATCGTATCCCCAGGGCAGGAACAATACTCCAGTATTGTATTTCTCCCAATGGCTTATGTAGAAATTCAAAAGAAGATTCCACATCACATAATACATTCTAAAAAAAATATTCTATTAGAGTATTTGACAGTATGTATTCAAAATAAAATATTTATCTTTATAAATTTTGTCCATAAAAATTTGAACTGGTGCGACGCCATCTTGCATAGACAAGAGTTTTTGATGGATTCTCAATTAAATTTTTTAAAGCTAATATATATAATTTTAAAAAATTCAGTTACAACGTTTTCCAGTCTGGCCCTCAGATTTCTGTGTCTGTTTCATGATCATTTTTCAATCAAATAGGCAAGTAGGTGATCAGCCACTAAAGCCACTAGGCCAACATTGTTCTAAGCTAATAATAGAATAAAAATGTGCTCTAGTTTGTATGTCTAATAACTCATCTGTGGTTTTTAAAATCTAATAACTTATTAACCTTTATTTTGTTAAATCTAACAATACATTTCTACTCTGGGGATGTTCAAACACCAACAACAAAATCAATCTGTTAGAAATAGATCAGATACCTTATAGGTGGAATAGAGAAATCCAGTCGACCAAATATGGAATAAAGACAAGCCGGTATGAAGAAAACTGAGTATGAATCCAGTCCATGGTCAAAGAGTTCACCAAGCGGGCCTGATGTTTGTGTTCTACGGGCCTGTTTACCATCAATTCCATCTGAAATATTTATAAGTGGTAAATTAAAATAACAATATATATCCCATGCTATATTTTTGGACTCAGTCATTCTATTTTCCTTAAGTCACTAGGAGTGATGTAGCATCTTAAAATGAATTGATTATTCCACTCTCATCACTTAAAATTAAATTTAGTTAATTAATTGAATTTTTTATTTTAAAAACATACCCAGAGTATATGCCAAAAACAGGAACACTGACAGAAAATACCACAGCATTTGGGGTATTACTTCGGTTCTGCCATTCAGTGGTTCAACCACAGTTTCGTTTTTCACCACAGCACTAGCTGCCGTGTAGTCATAATCATAGTATGACAATAGTATGAAATCGAGTACAGTGAGAAGAAATCCCGAAAATGTTAAAAGATTTGGTGCAACCCATCTTGGTACTAGCTGTGAATGAATGAAAGTATCTGTTTAACCAAGGGTGGATCCAGGGTAAGGGTTTCTTTCCTCTTTCTAGAATACAACATACATGAATACAATCAATGTTTTCAAACAACAATCAATGTTACAAAAAATAATCTTATATATGCAAAAAAGTATCCCTTTCTGGTATATCAAATGTACCGAAGAGAATTAGTATTTTAATGTTTATGAATTATCATTCTATATTAGTTTTTTTTTTTCATATATTGCAAAACAACATCTAGTAAAGAGACTGGACTATGTGTATTATGCATCTTAATGTAATTTTACTAAGTAAAATGTAAAGCTTTCTAAAATTAATTACATTTGATTAATTCAAGTAAATACAACAATTTTTTTTTAAATATAGTAACAACATTCTATAACACCATAAAATGGAGTTCCTTCAGTGTCACTATAAACATAGAGATTACACTGTAGATACAATATTTTCTTTTAATTTTTGAGATACTGATTTATGTTAAAATTACGCATAAAAAAATTGTTATATACGGTGTAGCCATATTGACATTGCCACAGCTGACAAGTTATTTAGAAAATAATATTACAATTTTTTATTCACACAGAATGAATTTGGATTACGTCTTAAAAAAAGCCTGTTTAGTTCAAGTAATAAACAAAGAGCATGCTTTTTTATTACATTACATTAATCTTTTATTCTAAGTTTAGTATAATACCTCTAGATAATTAAATATAGTTATGATTTTTCATTACATCTTATGACATGCATGTTGTGGATAAACCTTTCAGATTGTAACAGGATTATTATTTAACAAAATGCACTGTATTTCTAAGACATCCGCTCTAAGCCTAAAATGTGCCTGCCCCATCCGCAAATTATTCCTATTAAGTGTTCTTTGTAACTCTCTATTTCAGTTCAATTAAATGAACTAAAAATAAGTTAAAGTAATTATTAGTATTAATATAGTAGTAATTATAGGTACACAAGGGCGTATGAAGGCACATTAGGCGACTAAGTTTGTAGACCAATCATCAGTTGTTTCCTTAGAGGATAGGCATGTAGCCATTGGGATATCAATTCTAGGCAGAGTACCCAAAACAATTTGTATAAAGGGCCATCCCTGAATTATAGCCAAATTTATAATAATGGTGGTTTAATATTGAAATTGACTTACCTCTACAACTTTATTCCAAAATGGGTGCATAACATAAACACTGAGAGGACTTGTGTCTTTGGACATATACTGTAATAGAAAATCATTTTATTTAAAGTTACTTTTTCAGATTGTACCAGAAATTATTTTGTATTTTTTTGAAATTATATTGGTAGATAAGCCTTTCAGTCAATGATGCTAAGTGTTGACAAAAGTTAGTGTCAATAATAACGAGGTTGAAATATGGAAAAAAATGTGAAGTTTCAAAATAAGGTTTTAAAAAATTCTTAATTTCAAAGTTAAACTCTTCATATTATATGGCTTTGTATGGATTAATGAATTATGATCCGGATTTCCTTGACATATTCTGTGACATAACCATAAAACAAAAAAAGATTATATTATGATGCGTAAATCGATCGGTTTATTTATAGGTTATCTTTGAAACCTTTGTAAAACTAAAACATGAATTAGGATAATATACAGTACCTTGTAATTGTCAAATCCTTCGAGATGTTCCCGAGATAAATACTTGAAATTAAACATCTTGTTTGATTATAATTTTATCAGATCACCAAAATTAAAAGGGCCAAATCTACGTTAAAATAGGACATAAACGTTTGTAGCACATGATTTTTAAACTGAATGTAAGATATTGGATACTAACTATTACTAACAAGCGGAATCGATTGAAATCTTAAAAATTACATAAATAGGTAAAAAAAACAATTTAAATTCTGTGAATAAAATAGACTTGCCGCTTGCCTACTATAATTACTATAATATGTCTACAGATAATTTTGTCGACCTGCGGAACGGACTAGTTGGGGAATACAGATGTATTAAATTTTATGTCATATTGATTACTGACTATTGTGTACTGTGTAGAGGGTTATGTTGATTGTCAAACAACAACTTTCATACGAAAATATTGGCCTTATGTACGATCTATTGTAGATTATGGGTATGGGAATAAATGTCACCTGACTGGGTACGATTCGGACTTATTATGAGGTTAATATTAAAATATTTTTAAAATTATTTATTTTCTTATATCTCACAACGCTAGAAAGAAAAAAAAGAATATTTAATCTAAGGCCACATTCGAATCCATCAAATAATAAATTATGATTGAATTTGTAATTTGTTCGTTGTTTTTGGTGACCTTTAGAAATTACTACCGACAGCACTACCAGCACTAGACTAGCAAACACGGTTGATAAACGATCCAATTAATTAGGAACAGATTGTTGATCGGTTCGAAAGTACCCACAAAAAGTTAATCAATGTGTTTGTCGAAAAAAATCAACCGGCAATGTCCAAAAAAGGTAAATTTGCTTACTCATACATTTATCAGTTTGATAGGTTAATTTTATATTTTATACTCCGCCCAATTATTATCGGTTGTCATTTCATTGTATATTGCATACTTATCTACAAGATAAGATAGTTTATTAAAGCAGTATTCGATGATAGATCGTAAGAAATAAACGTAACAATGGATTCATGGGAAATTAATTTTCATAGTGATTCTAATGAAAATGATTCGGTAATAACAACCGATGGAACGGTTTATAACCCTCCAACATACGAAGTCGAAGCGGAACTACAAGACCCACAAGAGCCACCAGAAATACATCCAGACAATATTATTTATCCTAATACCATTTGGCATAACGCTAAGCCGCTAAATAAATTTGCGAAAACATACGAATTAGAGAAATTCGAGAAAAATTTGTTAATAATATTCAATCAAGAAAACATAATTGGCTATGAACCTAGATTGGGCACGGAAAAGGATGTCAATGCTTTGATAAATACATTTTCACAATTTGGCTTTGAAATTGAAACATATAAAGATAAAACGAAAAGTTTTGTGCTGGGTGTATTAAGAAACTGTAAGTAAAATTATTTATGTATTTGTTACGGCAAGCCTAATATGAGTATTTAATTACACAGACGACAATTTTTCAAAAGTGTTTTAAGTTTCTCTAAAAATATAAAGACAACAAACAATGACGTTGATTGTTTTTAAAAATAATGACAGCTGGGCGTATGACACTTCCCGATTCTTTATGAACCCGTGGTTTGAAAATCATATTACCAAGATATATTTTAACCTATTTATTCTTAAGGACTGTTTGTATCTTAAGAATATTACATATTTACTGTCGATAAAGACAAATCAAGATACATAAATAGTAGATTATTATACAACATTTATGTCCAAACGTACAGAATGTATATTAAATATATTTTTTTAGATAAAGGAATTTTTTTTAACTAACAATTATGAAAATATTAAATTGGGGATTTATGATATCTTAATTTTTTAAAATTATATGTTTAATTAGATATTGTTTATACCCACCGAGTTTTTAGACTTAGTTCGTTAACGTTACGTTTTGAAATTAGAAAGATTATTTGTCTGTTTTTCGTGTTTTACATCATATTACTTATTAACATATAAATAATTATCCAGAATATTAAGACCAAAAGGCACAGTTATTCGCGTTGTCCTTCCCCCTATAATATGACAAGAGAAGCTGGCTTCTTGAGAACGGGGTGCTGTTTCTGGTGGTTGGCCTTAATTCTTATATACATGATTCTTCTTCTCATCTTGTTTTGTTGTTCTCGCTATATTAAAGGTGTTTTCCTATTCAGCCATACCCATAGCTGCAATCAACTTTTTTAAATCCTGCTCATTCATTGTGATGTGGAGCAAGGTTTTGAGAATTTAATGTGTCTTGTAAATTAAAATACTTCGCGGTGAATTTATTGCCAGTTCTCGTTCCGTTGCGTCGTTTAATGTTGTGATGAAACTCTTTTTTATGGAAGAACTGGGAACCCTGACACAGGGATTTTTTACTTGAAAGGGTTTCCAAGTTACATTATAATGCATTGTTATAATGAATAAATACATTAATTTTTTCCGTAAGTTTTACTAACAATCTAAACAACTCTTTATCAACTAATCCTATGCTGAAACAGAGGATATTATTATTGTGCAACAATAGTTTAACCATAAAATGTGATTAGTAGAAATTATTATCCATTTCCGTTAACATGTCAAAAGGAAGAGACTCACGACACAGGGAATCCTAGTGTGGGGTGCTAGTGCACTTTCTTTTTACCTAAAATATATAAAATGTAAGTAAGAAAAAAAAATTGTTAATAATACAAAAGTTTTTTCTTTCTTCAGTAAGTACAATTAATTTATTCACAAAAAATATGTACTTTTATTACGATCATGATAATTACTGTCAAACTATTATGGAGTGTTGTGAAGAGTAGGACAGGGTAGATGACTCTCTTTGTATCCTGTTTTCATAGATATCTTATCAAATCTTACAGATAATTGTGTGACTAATAAGAATATCCTTAAAAATTATCTTCGATAGACCAACGGAAATAAGACGTCATATATAAAATCCCCGAGAAGAAAGTCGAATTAAAGTCACAGAAGTCTACTATCAGCTCCTGGTAAATGTCATTGGACGTAATATAAAAGGCTTTTCTACATATTTATCCTCTTATAAAAAATTCTCCCTTTTTTAATAGAAAACTGGACAGACGGTACTACAATTCTACCTGATGTTATACATGTGGCCATTGGGATACGACTATCCAGAAGATTCCTACTTGACCGACTTTTAAAATAATAGAGAATAGTCTAGGGAATATGCAAGGAGTTCCGTTTGTTGTTCGTTTGCGTAGTAAGAATGGTGGGGATGATAGAATCCGATTGTTCCATGAAGCGTTCTCCGAAGTGCAATCTATAGAAGACTAAAAGGCAGACAACTCGACGGCGATGGTTTAAAACTGATACTCAAGTGTATTATACGTTTAAAACACATTCGTAAACGTCATCATGGTCTTGTTGACAGAATGTGTCGGATTTAATTCAACTCCATTCTGAAGTTTCGCCGAGTCGTGTTAGCAGCATTGTATTGTTAATTATTTGCGATTATTATTTTAATTATTCGGACATAATTATTTACATTGTACTGTTGTGTTCTTCGATACAAAAAGTCCCCTCGTTGTATATTGCGATAACGCGGGCTACTAGATTGTGAAGGAGTTGCATGGATTTGGTTGCGCCTTATTAAGCTCTCATGCAATTTTCACATGTGTATATCCTTTCTATAATATTTGCATAAGTATCTGATTGTCCTCATTTTAATATGCGTGATGTTTGCATAGCACGGGTCGCCATTAAAAATAAATTAGTGGCGCTACAAGCATTTTAGGTTAGGGCCTCAGATTTCTGTACCTGTTTCATGATCATTTGTTACTCTGACAGGAAAGTAGGTGATCAGCCTCCTGTGCCTGACACACCCTTTTGCGTCTAGGTAAGCCGGTTTCCTTCACCGTAGGAGCAAATGTTAAAAGCGCACATAGACAGAAAGTATATTGTTTTACAGCCGGGGATCGAACGTGCGACTTCAACGATGAGAAAACACTGAAGCCATAAGGCCAGCACTGATTTTGCGTCGCGTCCGCTATAATTGTATCATTTCGTAAAAATGTGTCTTGTCTTAGGAACCACTTCTCAAATGATACATGTAAACTTTTGCAGTCAAATACAGAAATTTTTCCGACTATGGGTGCGTAGCGGTGGTTGTACTGACGCATGGGACGACGAACGGCTTACTACGAGCGAAAGATCAATTTTACAAGGAGTTTGATGTAATAGATGCATTCAAAACGTATGACAATCCGTCTTTGGTCACAAAACCTAAACTTCTATTTATACAGGTGAGGTACTTTATTATTGTTTTTTTTTTTAATTATAAGTAATCTAACAGCTTACTTAATATATATCATTATACAAAATAATAATACAATACAGAAAGCCAAAACAGATTACATAGATTAACAAATTATGTATAAAAAACAGAAAACAAACAAGACAAAGATACATTTAAAAAAAAACAAAAGAATTAAATAAAAAACTGAAATTTGACATTTAAAAGCAACAAATAATACTAAGAATTTAAAACTACTACTTAAAAACTTACTTAAAAAATCAGAGTCTTCCCGCTTCTCCAACTACGTCTTGACATCTTTTTGTTAACATTTAAATTTCTATTTATTTATCAAAGCAGATTTACAGATCACCCTAATGCATGTAATGTAACTAAAAATAAATAGTCTTTATTCCAGTACTACATTAGATTTTACATTAAGTACATTTCTTAAAAAAGAACGAGGCATACACAGCGCATGCCTATAACAACTCATAGCTACGCTCTCAAATACATGCGCACATGCGCACATGCACCGTCACACACACTTAATTTCTTATAAGAAATTAAATATTGAACACAAGGTTCAAAAAACTGTTTTAAACATGTATCATGTACCACATAATAATTGTTATCTAGTAATTACGGTAAAACTGTGCTTTATGTTATCCTTTTTGGCTTTGTGTATATTGTAATTATTTGGATATTGTTTAATGAGTAGCTGAATGAATACTCTATCAATTAAAAAAAAACATTGGGACTCCCTAGTAAGCGATAGATGAATTTTGTCACAAACTTTTGTCATAATAATAATATAACAATAATAATAATAAATACGTAGTACTCAGAGTGAGTGAACCTCCAATTCCTGCACTCGTCTCTCATCTTTACCACAACATTTCAATCCTTCCTCGCGATTCCTTTTATTCCATTATCCCAGGTTTCTGGCGGGCGTGCTCTTATTTTGCCTTGGGCTATTCCAAATAATGGAATGGAATGGGTCTTTTTGACTCAACTCTCATCACAATAGAAACCATGACAAGGCGTTTTAGCCGTTTTTAATTTTGTCTTTAAATTTCCGAAGAATATAATCATAATTATTAGACATAGACATAACATTTATAAACGAAATACCAATTATCAAAGAAAAAACAAAAAGAAATAATGAGGATAACAATTTTTTGATGTGAAACATCTATAGCCGCACGTAAAACCGATTTCTGGCGTGGCGACGCATGCCGTGGCGACGCATCGCCACGCTATATGATGGTATATACATACAATTTATATGCAGTAGTAAATTTTTGTATTTAATGAAAATAAATGTTTATTCAATAAATAGATCGTTATCTGGAAAACAAAATCGTAATATTTTTTTTTATCATTATGACATATTTAGTTCCTATGACAATCTGTTCTTTTCTGCATATTACTTCACAAAATAATTTCGATGTTTCACATCTACCAGGCGTCCCGTGACGGCTCATTTTTTTTTTTTACGGAACAAGGTATATTTTAAGTATGTAATGGTTGTAATTGGCTCTTGCCAGCATCATGCTGAGGAGCAGAGTGTCCAGCAGCGCTGGTAATTCTGCCAGAGAATAATAAAAACTATTTAATACGTTCCAGGCTTGTCGTGGTAAGCAGTCCGTTAAGGGAGTCAATGTTGGTACTTTAACAACCCTCTCGATAAAAAAAGATGAATGCCATATCGAACCATATACTTTGCCAGCTGAGTCGGATATGTACGTTCTTCACAGTTCATACATGGGCAAACCTTCACATAGGTAGAGTAATCTATACTAATATAAAGAGGAAAGATTTGTATGTAAGTATGTTTGTAACGAATTGGCTCAAAAATTACTGGACTGATTTCAAAAATTATTTTAACACATTCGTTACATTACAATATAAATAAAAGTAAATTTAATTAAATAAGTTAAAAATATAATTGTAGTTAATCTAATATACCTAATAAGTAACCTTAAAATTTAATTATTAAAATATATTATTAAGGCAAGGTTCCCAAAATACTGGCAGCGTTCCCCCTTTGAATAGCTAGACTAATTCTTTGTGCGAGGTAGCTGCCAGCTCTTCGTTCTCCTGTGATGTCGACTAACCTTTTTGATAATTCCCTAAAAAGCCGCCTTACCCGCTCTACGCCCTTGACTTGCGAACTGGTTGTAAATGTAAATTTACAATTTTATTTGTTTTTTTTGACGTTCATAAGTGTACATGTTTACCTATATGAATAAAGATATTTTAGAGTTTGAGTTTGAGTTTGAAAGCCTTATAGCGCTAGGACCCCACGGACCCATTTGAAACTACATTTTTACTGATTAAAATAGGCTACCATTTATGAAAAGGTCTGGAATGCACTAGGGTGTGGCATGGGCATCATTTACTTAACATAAGTCGAGCTTCCTAGCCCATTTTCTAAAAAATTGCAGTCCAAAATTGTTTCTTAATTGTTTTACATTTATTAAATTACGCCTGAATTTACAGAGACGAATTCAACGGTACATGGCTCATTCAGACTCTGTGTAAAAAGATAAATGAATTAGCGCCAACCCACGACTTGGCCAGTATAGTCACTGAGGTGAAGCAAGAAGTGGCAATCGATTTGTGCTTCGAAGAATATAACACGGAAACATTAGAAATTGAGACGAACACACAAGTACCCGTGGACACGTCGACGCTAATTCGGAAGTTGTATTTTCGGAAGTATGGAGAATCTGTATCGTACACCGACTCGTGTGAAGAGAGAAGAGATTCGACCACGCCTATGTTGGAATTTGGGCCTTGTGTCTGCTTTTTAGACTACTTCGCATATATAAGGGAATGTTTACGGTAATAACAACACAGAAATACAAACAAATTCTTTATTATAATCAATCAGGGGCGCCTTTTATAAGTGCTTCAGATTTTTCCATCGTTATCATTTGTCAATCTTATAGGCAACTTGGTCAACAGCCTCACAGATGCCATCGACTTTTTGGTCTAAGGCAAGCCGGTTTCCTCACGATGTTTTCCTTCACAGTTCAATAGACAATTAAAGTCGATTGGTGCTCAGCTGGGGATCGAACGTGTGACAACACTGCTCCGTATTATAATAACAATATTTTTTCTACAATTACAGCAAATAATTCAATTTGGCAAACAGTTGCAGATTCAGAATTACCTTCAATATATTTTTTTCTTTATTAACACGAAATTTCTTTTAGTATTGTCTTTTATTAACATAACTTTTACACATTTAAAGAAAAACACTTTTTTACGGATTATAGTTATGTATTATTGTATTTAAACTTATAATTATTTAAACATATTTTTAAATTTAACCGACTTTTCGAGTGCTGCACAGCGTGCGTGGTCACGGTGACTGAAGACAAAGGTGTTTTAATTTGGATATTATTGGATCCCAGGTGTTTGATAATTTTAGGCCGTCCTCTCTATTGAAATTGGCGTGTTTTTTGATTTCAATGGCTTCGCGTACCAATCTTGGGAAGAATCTTTTTTCTTTTGCAAGTACTTTCGGTTGGTCAAAGCGTATGTAGTGATTAGGCCTATCTAGTGTGTGTTCACAGACTGCTGATTTTGTGTGTCGTCTATGTCTTATGTCCGCAATGTGTTCCTTGAGTCTGCTGAGTATGCGGACATATTGCGTTTAGTTTGCCCTATGTAAGACAGGCCACAGTCGCAATCCAGTTTGTATATACCTGCATCTTGCAATGGGGTGTTACTTTTGATTGGTCTTAGGAATTGCTGAATCTTCTTGTGCGGCTTGAAAATTGTATTAATGGAAGCTCGTTTTAGGACCCGTTTAATTCTATCTGTAACTCCCTTCACATATGGCAGGTAAGCTGGCTGGCGAGGAACTGTTTGTGTCTTGTTTTTGTTTCTGTGATGCAGCTGGGGGATGCGCAACTTGTTTCGGTGTAGCACCTGTTTGACATGCTGTAGTTCCTCCTTGAGGTGGGCCGCATCACAAAGACGTTGGGCTCTCTGAACAAACATTTACCGACAGAGAGCAGTTGTGACGGGTGGTGGTGGGATTCACCATTGAGGTACCTATCTGTGTGGGTTGCCTTTCTGCGTATTGTGTGACCTAGTGTGCCATCTGCTTTGCGTATAATTAAAATGTCCAAAAAGGGCAGACAGTTGTTGTTTTCTTTTTCAACAGTAAATTTAATGTTCTTGTGTATTGAATTTAAATGCGCTAGAAATGTAGATATTTTGTCATTGGGGAGTACTACAAATGTGTCATCGACATATCTCTTGTACAGTCTAGGTTTAACCGGGGCATTGGCCAGAGCTCTCTCCTCAATTAATTATAAGTTTAAATACAATAATACATAAATTTAAATTTCTTTTAATCAATTTATTTTAACAAACAAAAGTTCCTTTAAACAAAATACTTTATCTCAAAAACAAGACAGTTGTCAAATGTATACACGTGTCTTTTGAAGGTTAGCCGTTAGGGCTAATAAAAATTTATATTAATTACTAGTAGCGCCATCTATGTATCCGCCTACGAACTTAACAACCTACGAATTATTATTTAGATAGATAAAAAAAGATGGTTTTTAAAGTAGTCATTAACATTTTACGCCGCTTATGCATACGTCGTTATTTTATAGTTAATATCTACGTTTATAACTTACAGATTATATTTGGAACACAATCCAGATGATGCAATAGCGCAGTACTTCATCGAAGCGTCAGAAACCATAGACAGTTCCGAGATGAGTGGTTCCAAAGATAAAATGACTAATGCAATTGTTAATTACTTACGTAATCATGCTAAGCAATTTGATTTTTACAAATATATGTATTTTAAAAAATGATTCAAAATATTTAAACCTTATCATCTGGCCAAAGGTGTTCCGACGACGGATAGGATTGAAGGACATAAACGTCACCATTTTGTCTAATTAGACAAATTCCTTAATTATATAATTACATATATATATGTTATACAGTTATTTTAATTTTTAGGTT
The DNA here is from genome assembly GCA_028984075.1 of Pieris mannii. Taxonomy (NCBI): domain Eukaryota; kingdom Metazoa; phylum Arthropoda; class Insecta; order Lepidoptera; family Pieridae; genus Pieris; species Pieris mannii. The sequence continues at coordinate 9,166,572 of CM054795.1, read as the reverse complement.
ACAATTAAAAACTTTAAATTGTTGATTATCTGTTATTTGTTACTTAACGTTTTATTTAATTTTTGATTGTTAGGGCTTGTTTTACAATGTCCGGATAAGTTCAAAATAAGCTTTTTAATACTTATTGGTAGGATAAACAGTATTTATGCGTTTCACGACTGTCAGATAGCGCTACAAGTTATGAAATGCGAAGTATTTTATTCGGAACTTTTATCTTTCGAATAATTTATGTGTTGCATAGCTATTTGGTACTTTATCCATACATTGTGAAACAGGGCCCTTAGTTAATAATGGCGCGAGTTTTGGATTGTCATTTAAATTTTTCAGATATAATTTTTGACAGAAAATTTTGGATCTTCAGTAGGAGTTAGATTAAAATTGATCTGAAAATCTTTTATGAAATAACAAACTAATTGCATTATAATTTTTGCAGTTTTATTTTTATCATATTTAAATACATATATATATGTATATAAAACAAAGTCGTGTTAGTTAAGTGTTAGTAGAATAACAATAAATAAATAAAAAATACTTACGAATGCAAACAACATGTGGTGCCATCTGTTGACAAAAATACGCATCATTTTACATCAAATTCCTGTCTGAACAATTTTCAGGTGACCGAGGAGATGCATAACCAGGCTTTGATCATGATCGCTTGCAACGCTACAAAATTCATTTTCAAAATGAATCGACTGAGCAATTTAATTGTAATTCGATCAATACCGGAACAAAGCTGTGACTGAAGTCGAAACTCTGTCTCGGACTGGGTGCGACTAAATCTAGTCCAATTAACGGTCTTGAGTTTTCTTGGGTAAAACCCCAATTTACCCAAGAAAACAGAAGTTTGTGCGTTGTGCGTTATGGGTTGACATTTCGAACGACGTTCAGTTTCGCGGTAATTTGGGCGGGAAGACTTAATTAGGCTCTAAGAAGCTTTTGCATCCAACCATACAAAGTTAGATGGAACTTCACCCCGGCCCACAAGCGATTGTGTATATTAGTTTAAATAGAAAATTAATCCTTGAACTAAATTAACTATCTGACTGTAGGAATGCCAAATGCATTCTCAGTAATTTGATCTCCTAATTATTTTAACGATCAGGGACTTTGCGATAGTTTCGTCTAATATTTGCTAGTGTTGCCCAAATGCAAGACCAAGACGAGACTTAGACCTGTCTTGGTATTGGTCTTGCGTCAATATACCTGGTCTTGATCTTGGTATTGGTATTGCGCTCTCAGTCTTGGTCTTGGTCTTGATCTTGCAGCAAGAGTCTCGCAAGTCTTGCAAGACTTGTAAATACCTATTAGCCTATTGCTATTTATTCGTCACTCATGTCAAATTGTAAACATTCACTCCGAAAGCTATAAGAATTTAGAGTATCTAGCTAGGTAAATGGGCGAGAATAATAAATAAGAAAGACTCGAAGCGAAACTCAATTAGAAATTACTGAAATTGAAATAAAAACTCATATTTATAAGCACACAAGCCGAAGACCGACAAAGAAAAAATGCGGCATTCTTTGATAGATAGAATAAATCTTTGAAAGATTAAAAAACAGAAGTATCAGAATCAAAATCAGATAGGTTTTGTGCCTACGCAAAAATAAAGTGTAGATAATTATGCAAATAATATTGTTTATTATGTTCCTTTTTTATTGGAACTATACGTTGCCTGCTGTTTTTATGGAGGTTACTAGCTACTAGAGTAGATACGATAGAAGTTGATAAACCGACACTGTAAATCTCGATTTTTGGAAATGTGTGATTTTAAAGCCAAATGCGTAAAGCAATATGACGTCGCTCATATTTGGAGTTTTTCCACGTTTCAAGTTAATGTTTAAATCACCCACTTCCAAATTTGCAGTGCAATGTCCTTCAAAAAGGTATAATAGGTATTAATAATAATATAAACTAGGTATATTATTATAACTAAATTTTTTATAATATCCTACGTCTACGTCCGTTCTGAGCACCCAAAAACCTATATTATTCTTTGGAACCATAGGCAGTGACGGCGACCTTTGACATGAAAGCGACGCGACGGCGGCAACACAAAGTCTAGGACTAAATTTTTACCTATTTTGGTAGGATTGTCAATGTTGGCATTAGCACAGAAAAATAAAATTAAGTAAACACAACGTTTATCACTTTTTTAATAACTAAAAGTATCCTTTAATAACTAAAAGTATTTTTTAATAACTTAAAGGTATCCACGATAGAATATTTTTTCTACTAATTCCCTAAGTACTCAGTCTTTAAATATATTTTTCATATTTTTTTGTTTTTCAATAATTTATTGTGTGTAATTGAATAGTAAACTCTAAATCTTACTTGAGAGCTTTTTTAAAATAAACTTAAGTTAATAAAACGAAAGCACTGACATGGCATATACAATTTTCAATGTTGCTGCTCACACTTTAGTACCTAGGTATATCACTCACTATCTATCATTTACCGATATTAACAATGATTATTTCGAAATCAAAATATTCGCAATTCAATAGATGCAATACCTACTTAATTATTAATTATCATCTCGCCCGACAGCCAGTGTGAGAATGTATTTGTACAAGAAACTCAGAGCATTCAATTTATACCTACCTACTGCTAGACATCTTCACGGTCATTTAATTTTATCCTCCTGTACCAACCCTACCAAAATAGGTAACAATTTTGTGTGCCTCTGTCCGTACTCTTTGTCGGCGAATGCGGCGCTCAAACAGTGTCAAATGCTGTGATACATTTGTTGCAAACCGCGGCGTCTTTGTCGGTAAATTATCAAATATGTAGGTATATAATACAGCGACCGACCAATAGTTTATTCGCAGAACGTCACATCTGTTAAAGAAATTTGATAACGCCCAAATCTCAGTTTGTCCTAACTGCAAGACGCAAGAGTATTGCAGGCTTAAGTATTGTCTTGCTCAAGTCTTGCAGGCTTCAGTCTTGGTATTGGTCTTGCTACGATAAGGCGGTCTTGGTATTGGTATTGGTCTTGCAAAAATGCAAGAACAAGACCAAGACTGCAAGACCAAGACCGATTTTGGGCAACACTAATATTTGCTTGCTTTTGCTTTGTTTACACATTCATTTTTAGAGTGTAAGCCAAAAGTTGTGTGTCACTGAAGGTGGATTGATTCCATTTTTGTCTGCAATATGCCACTCTCTGCAATAACCTGCTGTTTTCTTATCTACCCTTCTTAAATGTCATCCTGTTCCCTTTATTATAATTTGGGCACCAGTTTATTACTTTTTTGTTCCTCTTGCCATGTGCCCCGCTCTTTTCCACTTAAGTTTATTTATTGTCGTTATGACATCTGCTACCTTAGTTTATCTTAATGACGTATTCTTAATTTGATGTATTCTCTTCCCTATTGTTCCATTGATATTTAACACATCTGTAGATTGATTATTATGCTTTAGAGTGAGTGAGTGAGCAAGTGAGATCGCTTGAGATCCAAGTCAGTACATGAACTACACAGGTATTGAAAAGTTTCCTTTTAATTAGCATGCACGTTTTCTACTTGACTGACCTCTATAGTCATCATAGGAGGTACGAATGTAGCAGTTTACAAAAAACAATTACATGATCGTACATGTAAATATAAATAGATTTAAAAAATAAGGACACGATTATTTTAATGAACTCGTCCTACATTAATGTGAATCACAATTATTTGTGACTTTTGGATTGCCAAGTCTGAATTTGTTAATCTTTTAAATGTCTTAAGACTTTCAAACAGCTCAATTTGTAATCGTTCTTTATGACATGTATAGTACCCCATGTAATATTATGTAAGCGAATGGCTTTAGACCCCTTAAAATTAAAAAAAAATATATCACATTCACGATGTAAATTATATTGTTTTCAGGTGAAGCTGTGATTCGACAAATTTACCAATAATAAATACTCTATGTTAGAAAAAGTACATACGATACATCGCCACATTATTATATTGTTTTAAGTAGGTATTTGTAGTAATGCACTAACTACTTCATAATTTATTTACATGTTTTGATAAAACAATGTAAATTAGAAAATACACTTCTAGGTTTTGTTACCTGTACTAATTAATAAAATATCTTTTAATAAAACTAACAATCAGAACCGTTAGATAATTAAAATTTCACGTTTGTAATTAATAATGTAAGGAATAAAAATAAAAACATTTTAGTTTGATTTTTATTAGATGTTGATAGATAGGCTGAGCTAATTTGATAGTTTACTGATAAGGATACGGCTAAAACTGTGTACCATAGCTACTTTCACAGCGTTATGTGCTAATAGTCTAAGATCTTAAATTATATACCTCTACATAATATAAGAAATAAGCTACATTTATTTACCTTTTCTCACCTGGCTGCAGGTAAGTATAGCAATCATAGAGATGGGTGCCTACTACAGTGAGGTATATAATATAAAATATTGACGGTTTTAACTTACTACATGTAACTAACATGAGAAAGTAAAAATTAAAAAATAATTAGTTGTTACTATTAATTAATATAAGTTCATGATAATGAAATCAGCTTATAAAAAATTGTTTCATCTAAGGTGTATCAGGGTAAGGTCGGATGCGGAGCAAGATCGGATACTTCATATTACTACTAAAATGCCAGATATTTCTTATTTCTGGCAACATTATATGATTCGCCATCTTGTCTTCCCGCCACTCTTCAGTCCGCGTCAATCGCTACATTGAGCAAGACATGTGTTTTGTGGTGAAAAAAAGTTACGGGTGCTCCAGACGACTAGCAATAGTAATCCGATCTTTAACCGGGCTTGGTTTTTGTGTTATTTTGGTAAGTATTGTTAATTTTTTAATATTAAATCTGTTTTTTGTAAAGATTTTATCTATATGCAAAGACAATCGTAATCATATGACCAACGTATGCTGAGATCCGATGTTCCACCTTGCGATAAAATATTAAATAATACTTGTCCGATCTTTCACTTGCTCAAAAAGGTCAGTGATATTCAAACTTTTGCGTGGTTATTTGTCTGTAGGTACCTGATTATCATAACAGCTAAAAGTCTAAAATGCGAACCACGTTCATCGATCGAGCATATTTTACGTAATAAAATATGTTAACTAACTGTAGTAACGTTTTTCATAGGGAAAGACAGACAACTATACTTAAATTAACTAAGCATACAAACAACCATTGGTTTATATTTTATTTTCGAATCGGAAGATGCCATTTCGATTGAATTCATGCTTTCGGTTAGAGTTATACTAAGCTACATATTTCAATGCTATTTACAGATTCAATTATGCCGTCCACGTACATAAGAAAAACATCACGTGCATCATATTCAAAAGAAAATTTAGAAATAGCTATTGAAAAAGTAAGAAACAAACAACTCACTAACTATGAAGCTGCAAGAATTTATGGAATACCAAAATCTACCTTAAATGACAGAGTAAGGGAAAAAACCGGCTTGAAAAGCAACACCTTAGGAAGGCCAACGGCTATACCCATAGAAATGGAGGTTAGACTAGCAAACTGTCTACGTCTACTTGAGAAATGGGGATGGGGCTTGTCTCGCGAGGAAGTATTGGATATAACAGCCGAGTTTGTTAGGAGTAATGAACTATCTACTCCATTCAAGGATGATGTTCCAGGCCATGACTGGTTTAAATCTTTTAAAAAACGACACCATTTGTCAATAAAAAAACCACAACCGGTTGAATATCTTAGAAAAAAAATGACAGATCCTTTTATAATATACGAATATTTTAATATATTAAAAAAAACTCTTGATGAATTAGATCTGCATAACTGTCCTGATAGAATTTGGAACTTAGACGAGTCTTCCATATCCTTGGACCCCACCAAGACTAAGGTAGTTGGTGCAGTAGGCAAGCCCTGTACTCGAACTATAGCGGGGTCAGGTAAAGAAAATATCACAGTACTCGCAACTGTGAATGCTGCTGGAAAAAAATTGAATCCATTAATTGTTTATAAAGGTAAATATGTGTATCGTGAATGGATGGCAGAAGAAAAAAGAGAGTATGACTTTGATATATCATACACAGCAAGTGTTAGAGGATGGATGGAAACAGACATATTTTACAATTATATGTTAAATGTTTTCATTCCTAGTATAGGGCAAGAAAGACCTGTTTTACTGATTTACGACGGACACGTGTCACATGTCAACGACAAAGTTATAAGTTTGGCAGTGGAACACAACATAACAATTCTTAAACTACCCGCCCATACGTCCCACTTGCTTCAGCCATTAGACTTGGCAGTGTTTAAATCTTTGAAAAGTACTTGGGATAAAAAACTCCTCAAATATCAAAGACAGCGACTTGGTGCTAAATTAAGTAAAAAAGATTTTGCGGAGTTGTTTGCAGACACGTGGCATAAGACAACCCAGGCTGTTATACAGAATGGTTTTAAAAAAGGAGGTATACATCCTTTTAGTTCCGATGTTATACCAGTTGAACTTTTTGATCCAGTAGCGTTAAACAGATGGCAAAAGAGTCAGAACAGAAAAGTAGTAAAACCCCTTAAGCAGCTCTGTTTGGAAACGATAAACAAATCCATGCCTCGTTCATGCTCTGCTTCGCGAATTGATGGCATCACAAATGTAAACGTTAGTACTCTTGATGAAAATCCTGGTCCATCTACCTCTAAATCTTTTGAGCAATTAATTTTGGAAAAGTTTAATTATCGACCACAAAGTGCTAATAGAAAAACTTTGAAACGTGTGGCAAAAGCGTCAGAAGTTATCACGCACACTTATTTGGAAAAAATGAAACAGAACGAACAACAGACTAAACTTCAGAATCAACAAAAACCGACGATTTCTATAAAAAATAAAGGAACTGGAAAGAAAAGTTCAAGCAACAGAAAAGAAATACAAGAAAATATAAAACCAAAAGATGAACACACTAATGTTGAAAATGATAGTATAGAAGATCCCCATACAAAAAAAGGGAATGGTCAACAACCTAAACTTCAGAATCAACAAAAACAAACGATTTCTTTAAAAAATAAAGGAATTGGAAAGAAAAGTTCAAGCAACAGAAAAGAAATGCAAGAAAATTTAAAAATAAATGATGAACCCACCAACGTTGAAATTAATATTATAGAATATCCCCATACAAAAAATAATCAGCAAGAAAAAGAAATACAAGAATTAATTTTGGATGAGAAAACAGGCTTTATGCGAAAGATTGACCATAAATCCATCATGACAATAAAACAGATTTCACTTAACTTTGAAATGGAGAATGAACGAAATGAAACACCTACATTTATTTCACATAAAATGTGTGACATAACGAATTTTTCAAATTTAGAAGGGAAAAAGAAAGTGGATAACAAAGTTAAAAAAAGTTCAAAGAAAAGAAAACACATAAAAAAGAAACCGGAAAGATTAACGAAAAAAAGGAAAAAATCTCGAAGCTCAACAACTTCAGAAGAAGTAGTTATGAGCACACACAGTGATAGTGATATACAGGATGTTATATCAATTCAAAGTGATGATGAAGGATATGATATAAGTAATGTACGAAGTAAGGAAGCAAATATTTTTGCTGAAATCAAGAAGTTACATGATATAAAAAATACCAGAAAGCCGAAGACTGATACGCCAAAGACAATTTTGCAGGAACCTGAAGTGCAAAATAATGAAGGCCAAAATATTGAAACACAGAAGACTGAAGAACAAGAACTATACCAACCCGGAGATACTATACTAGTAAGGTATTATTTAAAAAATAAATGGAAATATTTTGTTGGTGTAATCGTGGATAAAAATGAAGAAGAAAATAAATATGGAATCTCGTATTACAAAACGATACGAAAAAATAAATTTGTAACATTTGCAAAACCTAAAAAACCCGATGAAGATTACGTGCCATCTGATTTGCTAGTTAAACCAATACAATTGATTAAGTTCAAAGAAAATCCCGACGAATTTGTCCTTGATGATGATACAGATGCAGTTTATTTTTCATAAATAATTTTTTGATTATTACGCTTAAAATTTTAAGACTGATATTTTAAAATACTTACTTTGAGATGCAAAGTTTATCGTATAAGTCACAACTTTACAGTAGTGGTACGAGTAAGTTATAATGACCTTGGTTAAAAGTTGATTAGTTAATTAAGAATTAATGACTAAAGTTTGTTATTTAGTTTTTGATAATTACTTAGTTATTTTATTTTTGAATTGTGATACGTACGTTAAAGTAATTACTCATTAGTTGCTTTATAGTTGTGGTACCAAAGTATAATTGTTCTCAGATCTCATGATTGGTTGTGTAATGTTAAAGCTCCTTGTTGTGAATTTTTTAATTAAAGTTTAATGAATAAAACATATATTGATCACAGATATTCATTGTGTATTTATTATCGAAAAAGAGAAAAGTTTTTAACAATGCAACAAGTAACAAGTATTACGTGTAAGTATTAATCTATTTATTAATACTTTGCATAAATTTAACGAAAATTGCAGAGCAGTAACACTATAACATTGAGAATCGCAGATCCTGATTCTTGAAGGTACCTAGGGTAAGATCGGACTATTAAACTAAAAAAAAAAAGAAATTTTAAGTCCCACCCAATCACGAGGAACTTCTCTAAAAGTCTAACTACGATTCAAAACAAAGGTAAGAGCGGATATTTTTTTATTGACAACCATATTAATATATGCAATAGAATCAATGTTACACAGTAGTCCGAACTTACCCTAGAATAATCCGATCTTTAACATGCAATTAAAATTTCATGTCTATTTTTTCGAACAATATATCTTGACAACTATTTATCTTAGAGTAGAAACGAAAATGTCTATTGATAACTTAACATTATAGTAATAAATTTACTAGAACACAATTTTAGTATTTTTTTTAGGAAGAGAATAAATAAATAAATTCGAGACCATTGCCAACTATCAAAAAAATAATCCGACCTTACCCTGATATACCTTAAATAACAGATGAGGGTATATTTTTCTAATCCCGGATCTTAGACTATAAATAATGAACTTAATATTAAAATGACACTATCCGGTCAATATATTTTTGAAGCCTTGTTGTATGAACAAAAAAAGTTAAACGATTTTAAAACAAATGGTCACTTTCACCAGTATAATACGCAAAATTGTACTAATTTGAGTATACACCAACCAGGCTCCAGAAGATAAACCACTCCTTATATGGAAATTGTATTCGTTTTTTACAATAAATACCCAAGCGAAATTAGCGAACTATCACTAAATAAATTCAAAGACATCGTTAAAAGTAAATTAATCAATAAAACTTTTTATAAATGTGACGAATACTTAAATGATCTTAATCATTGGGATTGATTTGCTCCAGTTCAAACAATTTGTATTAAAAACTTGGCGATTGAAAAGAGTGCCGGACAGTTTCTTGCCAGTTCTTCTTGCCCACCCTACGCCCTTGACTTGCGAACTGGTAGTAAATTTACAATTAATTTAATTATTTGACGTTCATAAGTGTACTTGATTAACTATATAAATAAAGATATTTTGATTGATTGATTGAATAAAATTATTTATTGTACGCACCAAAATGGTGGCGATGGCACCAATTTCAGCCGCCCGTGCCGGCTAACGCCCAAGCCCCAATTTTTGGCCAATTGTGATCGACATCTTAATCCATATATTAAAAAAAGTGTGCTAATAACCAATCGACGGCTTGTAATAGATATCTCTCGATATAAATTATCCATGGTAGGTCGGATCGGTGTACCTGGATATACCTTTGCAGGAAAATGACAGTTCAACTGTGCCAATATCCTAACTTAAAATTTAAACCTACACCAGTTTTTAAAATAATTAAAAACCTATTGGATGTGTTTTAAACATATACATGTATATTTTTATATTATTTGTGTGGTTTTATTTGCTTTATCTGGTTTATATTGATTATCAAATATAAGTGAAAAGAGCGAAGAGATTGCATTCTATCCGTATCCAAAAAATGGATTATCTTCGTAGGGTTTGATTATTGGGATGCAGATAGGAGATCGAACGGTCACGGTCTGATCTCAGAGTGAAAACAATCTGAGATTGTGGATTAATTATTGGGTTCGGGCGTAAGAAAAGTATGTGGCACTTTATATAGATTTTAAAGATAATTTATTTATTAAGGCTTACTCCAAATTTTTTAACTAGTCTGATATCAGGTCCTTTTCATTGCAGAATTATCACTCAGTTGGCAAGCTTTTAAAAACAAATAAATTAAGAGACTTTCTGTGGGAAGTGCGTGCAAAGGCGCTGATAGGAGCGTGAAATTTAAATTTATTTTTATTATAAAATTACGTCAATTGTTATTGTAATGTCAGTGTATTAATTAAATGAATTCTTTTTACTTTCCTTTAATATAACAAAAAAACAATAACTAACCTAAAAATATAATAACTAGGCAAGGTTCCGGAGGTACTGGCATCATTCTCCCATTGAATAGCTAACTAATTCTTTGTCCGAGGTAGCTGCCAGCTCTTTAGTCTCCTGTGAAGTCGACTAATACATACATAATTATATACAGCTTCCGAACTTTTCCTTTGCTACATGGTCATTAGTAATTGCGGTCTCTGAGTCAAGATAATTCAGGATGAGGTGAGTAATTGTCTTATTTTCAGAGATTCAGGTCATGATTCACGAGAATTCCATTCAAAACATTGATTATGTGTTTACAACACACGTACAGTATGTGAATTCATCTTAGTCTTCGCAAATGTATAAGTAGCTGTATTTTAAATGCAGAAATAAGATTTTTTGGCATGTTATCGCGGACCAGAGATGTCTTCTATAAAACTGTAGTTCATCTTGCTCCATTGTCTGATCCCGCAGCGATTTAGTATTTTTTATTGGTCTTTATCACACCTTGGGTATCTCAATTTCATACAGATTTATAAGATTAAAAAAAAATCTTTGTAGCTCTTCATCAGGAAAAAGAATATTTCAAATTCTGCATTTGTTTGGCCTAGAGGCAGACGAAGGAAACGCCAAACAAATATTTCCTCTTTAACTGTAACTTATTTCAGTTTAAAGTTGGTTATATACTAGAGTTCTTACATAGGTACATACTACAAAACAGATATTTATTATTATTTTTTAAACTTTTATTAATTGATACAATAATTGATTAGTTTACATTTATTACTATCAGTTGTACAAGTTCTAAAATGGTAAGTTCTTTTAAAGAACAGGGTAACTGGTGGAGGTTAACCTGATGTTAAGTGATAGCCGCCCATGGACACTCGTAATGTAAAAAAGCTCGGAAGTACATTGCCGACCTCTTGAGAAAGAAAAGAAAGACTCTAAGTCGAATTGGTTCGGAATTATTTCAGGGGCTGCCTTAAAAAACGTTGTTACAATTATTCTTATTTTTTTTATTTACCTTATATCAACACATAAACCATGCAACCTTTTTAATTTTAACTATCATAATAATTACGGTATTTTCCTTTTTTTGCGTCCTAGGCGCAAAGTAACTGTATAATACTGGTCCTCAGAATAATGATGACCAGGGCGTTACAGGGAGCAGTGCAGGACAGGGCATTTACAACCACAACACACACACATTACACACTTAAAATGTCCCTTCCATTTCTTTTCTTTAATTTCTGTTATGTCAATCCAAGTGTTCTCCAAGAAGTTCTCCTCCTTTGTACCCCGGGGATATGTGCGACGGCGAAGGTTGGGCGAGGACCAGAACATGTCAAGACCAGAAACAGATCCCTGTTAACAAAGACGTTCAGCGTAATGCTGTCTCCGATACTATCGCCATCTTGATATCGCAGAGTGAGTTTACAGTAGCGATAGTATATATCTTATGTATTTATCGTACTGTATTTATTTAACTTCAGCTTCTTTCGTTTGTAAGCTGTCAATACACGATTTTGTTTGATGTTTTCTTGCTTTAAAAAGAGGCATTTGTCGTATACCAATTATCTGTGTTATACGTTCCATGCAATTCGATATAAGTTATCTCTCTCGTAATTCATTCAGGATTGTCACCGTTCAAATTACATGTCTTAAATTTCATTTTGATGAGTTCAGGTTTAACCAGGTTTCTTGTCGCTTCCGTTAGCAAGCGAGAAAATGTTAAACAATAACATTAAGTTACATATTATGTAAATAGGTTCAACTGATGTTATATGATGATGCCAGAGGGCTTGCAAGTGCTTTTAAGAATTGGTACGTTCATTTATAGAAAGACCCTAAGAAGTAATTGTATTCAAATAATTTCTGATGCGGCTGAGAAAGCTAAAGCCTGCAAATACAGGGGTCTAGGCTCTGAATATGATTTTATCCCATTCGGTGTCGAAACCCTTGGTCCGTGGGGTCCTAGCGCTATAAGGCTTTTCAGGGAAATATCAAAAACGTTAGTCGACATGACAGGAGAACGAAGAGCTGGCAGCTACCTCGGACAAATAATTAGTCTAGCTATTCAAAGGGGGAACCAGTATTTTGGGAACCTTTCCTTAAGGGACTCCTTTTAATAATATATTTTAATTATTAAAATTTAAGGTTAGTTATTATATATATTAGATTTAACTACAATTATATTTTTATCTTTTTATTCAATAAACTTCCATGTATTCTTTGAGCTTTGATATTTATTCTCTATAATCCTCAATACTATTGGCCAAAGCTATTTATGCGGCTTACCTTTGAATGGAATTTATTTTGGGCTACCACGTCGGCGCATAACCATTCGATCATGTTTCATATTCGCATTATGCTTTGATTGTTTGACGTATGGTTTATTTATGGACTGAATTTCTTATGTCAAATAAACGTCAGTCGATAGCGGGTTGAGTTTAAACAGTTTTCGAATCAATGAAACAGTTATAATTCTCAGTCTTTAAAAATTGACTGCAAGTCAATAGAAATGTAATAAATAGCCTTATTGCTTATGTCAGAAGCGTGCGTATGCAAGTTCTCTGATGCAAGATCATCTGGTCTCTATACTACAAAATACCTACACAATAAAAGCTATCGAAAATATATGAAAAAGTTTTTGAAATTCTTCAGTTTTAAAAAGGAGCATATTACGTTAGTTATGCAGATTCTATCAAAAAATTAGACTCATTACAATGTCAGCTCAGGAAGACTTAATAGGTGGATAGCCTATATTTGCTGTCGTTAATTACTCTAAGAATTCCTGCACTATATGCGATATGATACTCACAATTGATCCATGTTAATTCTACGAACACTTAATTTTTACGGTTTATATCTATGACACTTATTAGGATATTGATATTTTCCACCTCACCAAAGAAGATGTGAGGAAATATTTGAACAGGTGGGAAGATTTAGACTTTGTTTAGCAGAAACAATCTAGGTTTCTTTGTTTGTTGAAATAATTATAGCAACCACATTTAGTTTGTTATTTCACAAAAGATTTTCAAAACAATTTTAATGTATTCCTAATTAAAATTCGCAAATCTTCTAACAATAAAAAACATTTTGTGTACTTATGTACACGCGTTAGAAGTTATATTTCTTTGGAGTAACAAGGTAAAAATTTGAAAAAAAAAAGATTTAGTTGTCGCTTTATTCTCGGTTAGTAGAAAAAAACTACACTAACAATAGAAAATATGTATTTATACATTGAAAGTTTTATTATAACGCTAAATTATCTTGTTAAAAACTCTATTTAATTTAAAAATCACAAAAAATGTTTTTGATATAATTTAAGAAATTTATATGTTTAATTTTAAAAAGTTGACTATGCTAACTTCAGGGTGTCCATTTTTAGTGACGGCGTACGCGCGCATCGTAGAATTTACTCTCATCATGTTTCCCTAACGCGCCAAAAGAAGTTTAACTTAAAAGAAATATACTTGTACTAAGTCAAATGACAAGTCAAAATTTTCCTTGTTCATAGATCTTAATTAAGTTAAACTTAAAACTCTAGTTGCTACTCTCTCGGCCCCAGATTGTCTAAGCCTGACTTGCCAAAACTTTAAGATTCAAATTCTGACAAATGTAAAGACATGACAATGTTGTATATGATAAATGTAATTCGTTCTGTCATCAATCCGTGTTTATTAAACAACCCTTCAAACCGACACCATAAATCAATTAAAGATGAATTAAAGCAATAAATATTTATATTGTGATCACCCGACCGTGTATTTAACTACTTATTACGTTGGGACGAAGACAATTTTTTTATATAACTGCTGGCAAACGAGGCTCACATAGAAGTATCACAACTGCTGGCGTTTGAATTGGTACGCTCTTTTCATGACGGAACCTATGTCTAATTGGTTCGGAAATACTTTAGTGGCCAGCTGGTTCCATAGGACTGATTTTGGATTTGTATTTGGCGAGGTTTTATTGGAAAGTTCACGTGTGTGTGGTAAAATCCCAATAAAACGATTTCTGATATTCATCATATAGTGGTCATGTTCGTATCTTAATGTCTCAAGGTAAGAAAGAAAAAAGTGGAAGAACCTTACGGTTAGAGTCGGTGTTAGATTAACTTGTAAGGTAAGCAAGGCAAGACGGTATTTCAGTCCGGCCTACATGAAGTTGGTTCTAGCCTCTGGGTTCCAGTTCCAGCTCCCTGCACTTGACCCTATTCAAGGGAGAGCGATTCCGATCGTCCACATCCTTTCCGAGCGGCTCTTGGCATTGCGTATAGTGGGGTTTCTCTGCATCTTCTACCGCATTTAAACTCAAACTCAAATCTTTATAGCTTATGTTAATATTTTTCACGTGACACGTTATAAGGACCTTAGTTAGGCATAGCAATGTTGTAACAGGCCATACTTCACCATAGTTAATTCATTTCTAATACGTTTATCTTCTTACATGATATATTATTTATTTGGTATACCTGCTTTGGCTTCACATTGTGAAAAGAAGAATGTACTTAACTTTCATAAAGAAATTAATGTCTATCAGTCAGATACTCCTTTAAAATTTTGGTAAACCTCAAGTTATTTGTTTCGTTCTTCTTATTTTCCGGTAGCCAATGGTCATGATTAATGTAATCCAAGGTGGAATCAGTTAACCATGGAGAGTGTTCAAAGGAGTTAAGCTGCAGCTGAATTGGAAATCGAGGCAGAATACGAAATTCTACCCCAATATATGTCATACCACCACAATGTATTCCATGTACATATTTCCAAGAAAAGAGTCCATAAGGTCTACTACACACTCACGAGCCCTATGGCATTGAGGGTGTCCATTGACGGTGGTGTCACTTAACATCAATCGAATTTCCAGTCTATTATAAACAAAAAAAAAAGAGCACAGTGTTCTCAACGTTATTTGAACTTAAAGAATTGATTGCTGTCCCAAACTTCCAAATCAAATCGTAGGTTTACCAGCCGTAATGTAAAGATTAAACAATAATAATATTATTTTAAATTACGGGAGTCATTAGTACCGTCTCGACTGTGAGTCTTAAGGTGTAGTTAATCATTGAAAATAACACGCCACTTAACATTTTTATTAATACATCGCTTTCAGATGAGTGGGTGTGCATTCATTTCAATCACGCGCATGCCAGAGCCAATTTGCAAGATTTTTGGCGCCAATTTTTTCATTGCTTTTAATATTACCTTTTATTATATGTGTTTTACATGATAATAACATCAATCGATACTTTCGTAAAGAAAATGGTATATTCAGATTGATTATGAACTAATATAAAAATTTATTACTAACGAAACCATATGCAGAAACACAAAAAAAAAACAAAAAATGGAATAAAACGTGACAGACGTGTTCCACAGCGTTGATCAATCTGAAAGAGACCTGCGCCTCAAACGCAAAAGAAAAATAATATAATTTATAGAAAAATAGTAAAAATAAAGTGTTATTCAAGGAGTCTTAGAAGATTTGTGTGTAAAAGTATATTATTGTATAGAATATGAGAATAATAGGCATGCAAATGTCATATTAATTATCATAATAATGTTCTTGCGTCTAATTGTTGTCAAAACTTATGGTCTAAATACTCTTTAAAGGCATTATTATTATAAATCTTGAAATATTTGTGGAAGTGCCGGAAATAAAAAACAATATAAAATTTTGCTCTGAAATATATTTTAGATAAAAAGATGAATTTGTATATGTTAAGATTTTCATTGGCTATATATATAACTTTAATTTCTAAAAGTCTTAAACTTATTTTGAAGAATTTTTGTGTAAATTCGAGAATCGTTTCATCATCATCAGCAATGGCTATACAACCCCCAAGGGACCTTGCCTTCTCAAGTATATTTGGCCATCGCTGTCTATTTAGTGGTTCTTGCGTCTTACTTCGAGCCCCTATTATTTCGATGACCTGGTCAGATGGATCACAACAGCCTAAATTTAGTGCTTAGCGGTAGTGCTTTTCTCTTACCACCAGATTGTGTGTTCACCTTGGGGTACTGTCGTCTGCCATTCTTATCTGCTACTTTGAATGGTCCAGTGAATAGGCTGTCTCACTCTTACAACTTTATTACAAACATTGATGAAAATAATGATGTGTTTTACAACAGTCTACCAACTTACTGTAACTTTGTTTTTCAGGCACTTAATGTCGTTATTTTTTAGTTTTAGTTATTATTATTTTATTTTGTTTTTGTTTATTTTGTGATTGTTTGTTTGTCCTTTTCCTTTGATAAATTAGTAAAGTACTAATGTAATTGATGTGTCAGTGTAAGTATGTTAAATTTGTGATGTCATGTTATCTTTTATTTGTTAGGCGTATACATTGGTTTAGAATGTATATATAAATAAATAAATTCGTTACGCATGTCCCAACCGAAAACACAATATTAACAATTAAATGTTTTTTTTCCTGTGTACCTACAGGACTTCTGTTAGATCCGCTAGTATTTTACATTTATGACTACCCAAACCATGAAACTGATACAGTTATAGTCATTTGAAAATGTTTCAATGTTTCCACAACTCAACCTGGCGAACATAAATCTAAATGTGATTTAGAATTGTTCCACCTGAAAGCCGAAACGTTCCACTGTTGCCAAGCACGCTATGCATTCCACATTCAAATATGACGCGATCATAGACAATTATATTTTATGATGATATGTGTAACCGCAAGGTTGAACAGGTATTACCGATCTGTGACAGTCGCAATAGCAAAATGAATGTATGTATTGTTATATTCTGTGGTTCCTAATCTATGCCTCTAAATTTATATTTAGGTAATGTTAAGGGGTCAGAAGAAGGGGACTTTTGGGAAATTTATTCAATTCAATTCAAAATCTTTTAATCATGTAGGTAACATAATGTACACTTATGAACGTCATAAATGAAATATATATTAAATGCTTCTAATTTTACATTAACCGCCATTTCTCAAATCAAGGGCGTAGAACGGAAGAGAAGAACTGGCAATAAACTCTCTGACACTCTTTTTAATCGCCATGTTTTTTCTTTTACACAACGTTTGTAAGGAGCTGCAACCATTACACCATGTTCCATATGACATCTTGAGTAATAAAGAATGATAAAATAAATTAAAAACAAAGATTTGTCCTCTATCAGCAGGAGGCAAGGTGTAATAGGAGCAAACACTTACATACTCGTGGGAAAAACACGTAAATACGTAGTAGAAACAACGAACAAGTAGCACCCGTTCACGAGTATGACGCATGGCCAGTCATCGGCCCCCTCGCCATATTTTAGGGAGAGAGACAACCCGACGCATGGACGCCACCAATAAACATATTGGCAAGTCGAGTATTAGGTATACATGTCAGAACAATAGAGTCGGTATCTGTTCGATTGAGTGGCCTAACCGTAATTTGATTTTTTCTCTTAGAGATACTCATGGGCAATGGGGGATCAAGTGCACCGGCGCTTATCAGAGATTACAGTTAGCGCCTGGTTAGTGCCGTTGACCCCAAAGCTAGTCCTTAAGGAATAAGTATCGTAATACAACGATGAAATGCCAGCATTAAATTTAATTAATTTTCTATTTATCAATTTTTAAAAGTTAGTGGTACAATTAGAATTAGATATTATTTTTCACTTAACCTACATAGTAAATATAATTACTGTGCAGGTTAAGAATATTGTAACAAGTGTATATGTAAATTAAAATAAATTCTCTATATAAAATGATAAAGTTAAACATTTATAACTTAGTTAGTAGTGTGTGCGACAAAAAGATGGGAGGACGAACTCAAATTAACTGCAGGCTACAACTGGAGACGACTCCAAGAATGAAACTGTGGAATGGGTTAGAGATCTTTGCCAAGAGTCACACCGAACTCCGAGATATGCTGTGGTGAAAATATATTAAAGATCCTAGATCACATGGTTTCCGAATATAAAGGCTATATTATTAACAATGTTGGTAGTAAATACTTGATTATTTATATCTGTAGTTAATCGCTTAATAGTAAATATGATATGATATAGCGATATCAGATGAAACATATTAATCCTCTTCAAATATAATTACTGTTTTGTTGCAAAAACATACACGGAGCGCTGTTGTTCTAGCAATTAATTGTCAGTCCAGGGTAAAGGGCGTATTGGTAAAAGGAAAAAAAACGTTAGCGGACGAGTAGCATCTGGCACAGAACAAGACACGCTTCAAGAGACTGACGACCTATCTCCAGATAGGCAAAAAAAAAAACATGTGTGTACTTATGTACACGCGTTAGAAGTTATACTTCTTTGGCGTAAAAAGATAAAAATCTTTTCAAAAATTTATTCTACGTTTGTAGAAAAAACGACACTAACAGTAGAAAAAAATAAAATCACGTATAAAGCTTACTTCAGGGTGTCGGTTTATCACCTACTTGCCTATTAGACTGACACACATATAAAGTACATCAACTTACTCAACAAAAATTGCACGAAATCTAGTATTTAGTCCGCCCAAAAATATTTATATAATTTTTTGTCATTTATCTTTCTGATTATTATATTTATTTTTTGCGTCTGTTTCTTCAGAAATCTGAGGCCCAGACCTAAGAAGGTAGTGCCACCGATGTTTTTTTTTATTTTAATTTATAAACTGCTATTTCTCCCTGGAACTTGGATCAGCAATAAACATAGCTATTAAAGAACCTAACACCAACTGTTCTGTGGTTAGTAATAAAAATTTAAATGTCCCAAATACCGAGGCCTTTATAAATAAACTGAATTTGGCACTTTTGCGAAATTTACTTTAAAAGAAGGATCACAGCGAATTTTGTGACATGTGGGTAATTAGTCTTCTGTGTCCTCACGATGTTTTAACTTCTTTCACTTCAAGTTTAACGATTTCACTGACGCTGCCTTCGAACTATAAAGTTGTAACACAAATACTGTACTTTGCACATGAGGTTCCAAGACATCCAGGGAAATTAATATCGTTTTGAAAAGTAAGTTTAAGAATACACCACCTAAAATGGCACTTCTGTTCGTTAAATAAAATATAAAGATTATTATAGTTGCCCCTTCCAAAAGGTAGTTTGGGCTTTGGTTAGAATGGGTAAGAAACTCTACAGTTGCTCTTTTAAAATATGATTTACAATATTTGTTATATTTGTTAAATATTATATGTGAAGACAATGTACTCCCAGAATAAAATTACCATACTATACATGTCTATTATTGTATTGTTAGTAGGTACCTATAAATATTCCTCACATATTTACAAATATCTGCATTACTGTATTCAATGATTTTTCTAATAAATACTCGTCTCGTAAATACTTATGCCAATCAATAGAATGGATAAAAAATAATAATTCATATTTAGTATTTTGAAAGAATAACATGAAAATAATCATTTTAATCAAAGGAAAAGCACATGAAACTACCGAAGTCAATTAAGTATTTTTTTATAAATTAATTAGCAAAATTGCTCAGATTGCAAATCGCCAATCTTTTAAAAAGCCTGCTGCCTGTTGATTTTTTTGTTACATTATGGTGAATACTCGATATGTTTGTTTGTTGATATCAATTATGTTTGAAACTCGCCCACATTGTGGTATCGCTTTGTATAGAAAATCTTTCACGAAAGAAGAAATCTAATGGTCAATAATGTTGGGCCTGGGAAACTGGCCATATGTTCGTACATCGTACTATCAACAGATACTTACAACACTTCGTCTGTCGAAGACCAGGAAAGATCGGGGACCGCGTGCTGCTGATATTTCGGACTGTCTTCTATGCGCGTTTTGCGACCTACGGTGATTTTAGATGAACATTGATTTATTATATTATATTATTTAAAACTATTAAGGATTATAATGACGCATACAAAGCAAAATAATTTGTGTGCATCTGTTTTGTGTTGTACATGTTTCCTTGTATATTGTTTATCTTAATTCTTGAAATTCTATTATAGTTCTGGGTTGAGCAAATCCTTTGCCGTAATAAAATCAACAATATATACAAATTAAGACAAAGTTATTTAATTTTAGTGCAAAAATGGTTTGGTGGTACCTAAAGTTCGCATATTCCACACAAAATGTTGTGCAAATTTGTCTTAAAATGAATTTTACGTAGAAGTTACATATATTATGAGTCATATCATTGTAGTCAATTCTTATATTATTTGTAATGACATAATATCACATTTCTAAAATACATTAATAATAATAATAATAAAAATAGCCTTTTTTCAGATACATTTTACATTATATATTTTATATACATTTAAACAAATTTCCATTTTAATCCAATTCTGGTGCATCTGTGTGCCCTTTTTTGGCAAAGGCCTACATAAAATACATTAATAGCTTATCAAATCAATATTATTTATAATGTTTACGAAAATAATAATTAAAGTATTTAATTATAGAATAATACATTTTTTTAATAAATAAATGTCTTGAGTAGACGAAAAAGTTAAGGAAAAAAAGAGCGTTTTATCACTACATAGTATAAAACAAAGTCGCTTTTTCTGTCCCTATGTCCCTTTGTTTGCTTAAATCTTTGAAACTACGCAACGGATTTTGATGCGGTTTTTTAAAAGATAGAGTGATTCAAGAGGAAGGTTTAAATGTATAATAACATCCATTAAATAGTGGAGAAGTACTGTTATTTTTTAGGTTTCTAATGTGATGTCGTAAATAATTACATTTTTTCCGCTTACATTGCAAACGCAGGCTGAACCCTACGAGTTTTATCAAAATAATGTACTAAGTATTATACACATTAAAAAGGTCAACAGAAAAGTCCGTGATGGTATATGTCTATCTCTTATGCATAACCCACAATAATTTTTTTTTGTCATTTACTTTTTACGACAAATAATTGCTAATTTTCGAAGTGATTTTAACCAATACAGCATTAATCCTTAACCAATTAAATACCTTGAATACATTGTTCATTTAATATAGATCTATACAGCCCATTACAGCTTATTTAGCAGCGATCGAACGCGTATATTATCGGAGCTTTCCAGCGACGGAAATAACAATACATAATAAAAACCTGCTTTTCATCAGCATTGCACCCGTGCGAAGCTGGGGCGGGTCACTAGTTACGAATAGTACGAAAGTTGCAAGAAAAAAAAAACAATCTTTTTCTGTGTGAGTCTCGTGAGTCCGTCTCTTAAGTGTCTTTAACACGATTTAGACAAGAATAGAGTATTTATATCCTTAATAGTATAAAGTAGTGTAGACACTTCATGTTTAATATCCTTTTTAGTAAATTAGGTTAGACTTCACTAACTTATTAAGACTAGAACGTAATAATAAATGGTGTCTCAGTAAAAAATATATTCATGTTCCATCAATTTTCAGGTATGAGACGGTCGGTTATAGTTTTTGACTTGAATCTGTGGAATAACTAGATCTATTCTGTGCCTTTGTGACAGGCATTTTTGGCATTATTATAAAGCTCTATAAGTCTTAAGGTTAAATACTGTTATATTTTTGTTATTTATACTATATTTTTTTAATTCTTTACGTATCTGATTCTCCAACACATAAGGGCCTGTAGCGGTATTATAGCCATTTGATGATGTAGAAATAGCCGATCTTCTACTCCTGGGGAGAGTTCAACTACAACCTTATACGCTTTCATTTCTGTTTCCCATTTTTTATACATTGTCTCTACATTGAGACTATTGAACAATACGATATAACTTAACTTAAGACTAATAAGTAATTTTAGTTTAATATTTAACATAGTGTCCAATAACACTACATACTGTTGTGGATACATCCAATGTGTTTATTTTATGTTTTATTTTTAACTTTATTTTTCTTGTAAAGATGTATCTGTTTTGTTACCAAATAAATAAATAAATAGACACTCTGTTCTATTTTTACACTTACCACTGTTAAGCACTTTAGACTTACGTACACTAAGACTTATTCAAACGGTTTTCTCCATTTCGATCTTCTCATCCGTAAAATGTAATGTTTAAAGAACTTTATTTCTCATTACAAAAAAAAACAGAAATATTTTATTTACATGAGAAACTTAATATTAATATGTATATATTATATTATATACGAGCGAGATACACGTCGCCATTAGCCGTAGCAATTTTAGTCAGCTATGTTCATTCTAACATGCATCTTTAATGCCCTTTTGAATTTGTCAAACACTCCAATATTGCGAATTTGAGATGGTAAAATGTATTACCTATAGTCCATATGGAATAATATATGTATATTAAATAAATAAATGTTACGTTTCTTTGAAGATATTAATAAATTATTGGTGCAACAAAAGCACCAATTGTCTTTAATGAACATCGTTGACTTGTCGTCTCAGTCCCAATTTTATAACCAGACGGTTGGCCTAATTTTTAAGCGTTACCTACACTGAATGTTATGTAGGACCTTTATTAATAATCCTTATTTTTCTTAACCATTTTAGATCTGATTTCTGTATCTATTTTATGATAATTTGTCAATCTTATTCACGAGTGAGTGGTGAGCCTCCTGTGCCTGACACACGCCGTCGACTGGCTCTAAGGCAAGGCCGATTATCGCGATGTTTTTCTTCATTGTTCGAGCAAATGGTAAATGTGCACGTTGATCAAAAATTGTCTTTTGGTGCACACCCGGGGAAAGACTCTATGACGAGATTATGAGAGTATGAGAGTCGCATGCTAAAGCCATTGCATTACTCAGATAGGAGGAAAACTGTAATTTATCGCGTATTTACAGAAATATAGTAGGCATAATCTCCAAATGATTTCTTACCAATATAATACAGAATATACGTACTGTTCCTGTATACAATACGGAGTTTTCTTTTATAAATATCTTCTGCAGATCATCAGCCTTCTGTCAAGTCACAAATAATATTTCGCGGGAAGTAGAATGTTCAGTTTAAAGACAATGAAAAAGCCACAGTAAAAAGGAATACACACAAATTAAATAAGCGTTTTAAAAATTTATGTTTCTATATACGCAAATAACAAGTTCACATGGAAACCGCCATGTTTCAGATAAATGGTAGGTCTAAGGTAAGAGTCAGTATAAAGTAGGACTCTTGTTATAAAACCAAAACATTTTGGACATATGTACTTCGTGTTAGAGCCAGAAAATAATACACTCTGCACACTTCCGAACTTCTTCTGAATAGTTCAGAAGTGAGATCATTATAAGCCTGTTTCTTTTGATATATCTTTTTATAACTGGTTTTACAACTGAAAAATTATTTATAGGACTAAGGATATCTCGGATTAAACTTTACTAAAAATCTTATAAGGGCGATAGTCTTTAATGAAAAAAATTTGTAGGTATGTATTTTTCGGAAATTGACAGGTGATAAAGATCATTGAACCGATCATAAACCTTAATTTTATGTTTATTACAAAGTTGCTTTATGAAACTGTTTTGTGTCATTTTTAACTGGATTCTTCAACAATGATAAAACTAAACAAATGGAAATATCCAAAAATAAGTGAAATGATTTTGTTTTTAATAAGAAATTGTACAGTTTCTCGTACTCACTTTAATGAGTTGATTTTTATCATTAATTCAGTTTATTTTATCATAACTCATAGGTTATAGTAGTATGAATAAACATATACTGTATGCACTGACATTTGTATATTTTTCGGTAAATAACTCTATTCAATAGACAACTTCATCTATTTCATGGTTCACTACTTCAGATGCTGATTGACAATCGAGTTCCAATGAATTGTATCGGAATAAACACGAAAGCTACGTAAGCACATGAATCATGGTACAAAAATTAAGCCGTTACATATATCTTTAATACAAAACATGTATATTTACACCGCGTTATTAAATCAGGTGTTAGTTGGCGCCAAGCGCAGTATCAACTCGACTGGCGCGCTTCACTGACGCTGAAACGTCAAGAGAATTTGCCGCGCAAAGTGACGATTGACATTTTATTTTTCGAATTAATAAATTATTTCCAGCCGATGTGATTAAAATGGGGAGATAGATAATAATAAATATTGTTATTTTGAGACGTTGGTTATTTTTGCATTTTCGAACTATTTTCTTTGGTGTAGTGAAAGAAGAGTCACCATGGCAAAGACGTGAGTATTTTAATATTTTACATGTAAATTAGTTCTTTCATTAAATTAAATTTACATACTGTCAATACCCAGTGCGGAAAACTTGTATTGTACACGCAAATAAACTTATTTGCTTAACTGAAGACGAAGAAATTAAAATGTACATCACGCAAGTTCGTTTATATACAATATAAACGAACGAACGTTTATATATATAATATTTTTTATTTTATAAAATAAAAAGAAAAAGTAATGAAAGTTTTTTGTTTCTATAAAACAATTAAAATTACTTTAATCAAAATCTAGTAACATTCAAACTGAAATAAACCATTATTTAATTTTGTATGTTAGTATCACCAATATTTTTTTATTAAGTTATGAGATATTTTAAATACTCTTGTGTTTGTCTATGAATTCAAATTTTTTAGATTCCAATGTAATTAGAATGATTATTTTAACGCGAAATTAAAATTTTACTACATAATATATTTGTTATATTATATTATTTTACAATTTTTAGTGTAAATATAAAAAATGAATTAAATTTTTTTTTATAGCGCATATAGCGTGTATGAAATTCAAATCCCGCCATTCCTATCTGCCCTGTGCCACTCTCTGCCATATACCACCTGCTGTTTCCTTTATATGGTAGAGGATCCATTTATATTTAACTAGTGACACGCCCCAGCTTCGCACGCGTGCAATGCTGATAAAAAGCAGGTTTTTATTATGTATTGTTATTTCTGTCGCTGGAAAGCTCCGATAATTTAAACGACATATACCATATAGACATATACCATCACGGACTTTTCTGTAGACCTTTTCAATGTGTACAATACTTAGTACATTATTTTGATAAAACTCGTAGGGTTCAGCCTGCGTTTGCAATGTAAGCGGAAAAAATGTAATTATTTACGACATCACATTAAAAACCTCAAAAATAACAGTACTTCTCTACTATTTAATGGATGTTATTATACATATAAACCTTCCTTGAATCACTCTATCTATTAAAAAAAACCGCATCAAAATCCATTGCGTAGTTTCAAAGATTTAAGCATACAAAGGGACATAGGGACAGAGAAAGCGACTTTGTTTTATACTATGTAGTGATTTAAAAAAAAATAACGATCCAAAAACTTAATAACGCCATTTAATACCTTATAATGGCTGATATTTTAAGTAGACAAAAACTGTTTTGAGTTTCCGATTGAATGCTATTTCTTTGATTAAAAACCGTTATTTCACGGTTTTATAATCTTCAAATATATATACTATAGAATTTATTTATTATCCTTTATGTTTACAGTGACGTAATGATGCGTCAAGTAAATTATGACAATTAACATAAGAACGAAACACCTTGGCAGAGTTCTTGAATATCGTTTTTGAATGTAAATTGCTATTACATTCATATCGTTATAAACATGAAAGTACTTAACAAATTATGACTTCAAAGCGAAGACTTATTGAAGTATATATATAAGAGTAACAATGGCTTTAGATACTTTTGTCAATTAATAATAAATAAAATAAAAATGCTATTCGATAATTAAGGATCCTTTTAAGCAAAAAGTGCCTGGGTTTCCAGATCCTCCATAAAATCTTAGTCGTATGTACATCTTGTCATATAGTTTCAATATACATTAATATATTTAGCAAAATTAAAACGATAATGTATAGAAGATTCTATGATAATAATTTGTCTTTTAAAACACTTTTGAATATTTATTCACAATAATACATACACTAAACTTTTTATAATGTTAATATAATATTGACTATAATGCCAAAAAATAAATATATATTAAATGTTAACAATTTTACATTTACGGCCAGTTCTCAAATTAAGGGCGTAGAACGGACGAGAACTGCTAATAAACTCTCCGCTACTCTTTTTACTCGCCAAGTTTTTTTTGTTTTACAAAATGTTTGTAAGGATCTGCAACTATTACACCATGTTCCACACGACAGCTTTAAGTAACTAAAATAAGAAAATATATATATAAACGAAAACAAGGTGTGTCCTCCGTCATCTATAGACATATATGTATAGGTGAAATAGGAGCACGCACTTACATTCTCGTGGGAACGACACGCATATACATCGAAATAACTAACATCGCCGCATACATGAATTCAAGTCCCACCAGTCACCACAAGTAGGAGAAGCAGTATTACGTGACCACTTAAATCCTGTCACATAGGCTATTGGGCAATGTGCTTCCTGGAACTTTAAACAGGAGCTACTCGCCTCAGTAATTGTTTTTTTTCATAGAACAGGGGCAAACGGCCAGGAGGCTCACCTGATCTTAAGTGATACTGCCGCCTATGGACACTCTCAATGGCAGAGGGCTCGCGAGTGCGTTGCCGACCTTTTAAGAATTGGTATACTCTTTTCTTGAAAGTCCTCTTATCTTAAGTAGAATTGGTTCGAAAATACTTTGTCTCAGAACTACCAGTTTGAAGGCTATTAACCAAGTCGGCCACTTAATAAAAGGCTATTCGTCTCAGGCCAATATTACTGTATTATATTTCTATATTGGCCAGCCTACTTGTGACACAGTCGATGTTGTATTTGTTTTTCCGAATGAACTAGTATAAATTGGGCATAACATACGATATGATGGATGAGAGTCGATTCGCCACTAGGCTAATCCTCATTTAAATAAGCGAACATTCCACAGACTACAGATCGATATTTTTTATCTGCAGTGCAGAAATCAATCAAATTACCTTGGCTTCATTTCGAATTACAGATGTGTTATAATCTAAATTTTATCAGCCATTAGAAATTTATTGTTTTGTTTTGAAATAAAAAAATGAACCCTTGACCGATTTTAATATTTTAAGTGGGCTTTTATGTTCGTTTGTTTATGTCTGTTTTATTTATTACAATAAAACTTGTTTTTTTTAATATACCAGTTTGCTGAGCATTAGCACGCTTTACTGAATAAAATAAAGCTATAATTATATACAACGGGTGGTATTCCTCCTCGCTTGCTGGTGAGCGTCCCACTCCCGACCCCGTTCTGGCAGATTACTATACTGCTGCTTCTCTGACGATATCTAGTCAAAATGAATGAATGGTGCCAAAGATCTTAGTCCTTTTAAGTACGAATACATGACCTATTTGCTTTCCGTAGCTTTTGGTAATAACAACGCAAAATTATAGAATTAAATTACAATGAGCATGATAAAGTAAAATAAGCTTTACTATGGTATAGTTATGGAAAAGAATAGTGTGATTCCTGAGGAAGTTTGAGGTGTATAATTTTAAAAGGCTGGCAACTCGCGAGCCATCTGAGCCTCCTCGTTTATTCTATTTTTTTTTATTCATTATGATTTTATGTATAGATTCATATTACGATTTATATATTTCTACGCTTGAAGTGCTTTCAATCGCGTTTATATTAAAAGGTTATTTCATGCATCCAAGAGAAATATATTTTTTACATTGAATGATTAAAATTATCTTTATAGGTCTTTTGATCTGTATTTTTGTATAAGTTTTTGTCAGCATGCTGAGCATAACCACGTATGTGGTCTAAACGGAACCAGATAAGAAGACTATGTGATTTTCGTTCATCGTTCGAGCGAATGTTATATCCGCACATAAAAAATTCCAATGGTACACAGCCGGTTATGGACTTTGTCATCAGGGAAGAGAATCGCACGCTGAAGATACGAGTCCAACATCGCTAAATGCTCTTACATATTTTTCTTGTAACGTTCTCATGTTAAAAATATTTACCTATGTGCTTACTCTATCAGTTGCAGACCGCCATTTGAGTTAATTAATTTTTTCTTGTTTGTTGTCTATGTTTTTGCATAGAGCATAAGTCACGCTTCAATGACGTAAAAAGTTTTGACATGCGAAAAGTTTGTTGAACTCCATTTATATTCTGTGGAGCTTTTTGTATCTATTTTGATTTTTTGTGAACAACTGGACCAAAGTCGTGTTAATGTGTCTGGCGCCGGATTAACGGTAAAATAAAATTGACATATCTATTTCATGTTAGCTGTTTTAATGTTACAATGGTAAATTAAGGTAGCTTGCCAATTTTGTGGTGATTTAAAATTTAGATCAGTCACATAAACAGTAAATTTTAAATAACAAAATATAGTTAATATAAATCAATGTTTATTTTAATTAACAAGAATTATAACCTAAATCCCGCTGTCCACTGAAGTATTTCCGAACCAATTCGATTTAGGGTCATTCAATATAACAGCGTTGGCTTTGAGTGTCCATGATGGTATTACTTTACATCTGGTGAGCCTGCCCCTGTTCCATGGCATGGATATTAAGTGAAGTAGACCTAATATCTTAATACCCCTGGTTGGGTAGGTTATCATGGAGAGTGATCAGAAGAGTTGTTCCGATTATAACTAGAAGCTGAGTTTTAACATCGGACGTCGTACAGAATACGAAATTCCACCTGTATCACCTCCACGTTTGTCGTTCCACAACTGAGGGTTTTTAGTGCAGGTTATACCTACCTACTACTAAACCAATTCGACTAAGGGTCCTTCAAGAAAAGAGTGTAGGTACCCATTTTTAAAAGACCTAAGGCAATCGGGAGCCCTCCGGCATTGAAAGTGTCCATGTGCGGCGGTATCACTTAACTTCAGTTAAGCCTCCTGCCCTTTTGCCCCCTGATCTATAAAAAAGCGCTTGCTTGGGGATATAGTTGGAATCCCTCGAAGTATATGGCCTATCCATTTAGACTTGCGTCGCTTGATCAAATTGGGGTTTTACGCACAGAATATTCTCAGAGTTGTACTGTAAAAATGTGTCCATTCTGGAACATAAGTACTAATTGAAATAATTGGTTAATTAACGGAAATTGTTGTATATTTTCATTAGTCCTCCAATATCGGGACTATTATGACAATAAAGCGAACAAACAAAAAATACTGCAGTAAAATTTTTATAGCTATTTTTTCTAGTTCAGATAGAACTATTTATTATTATTATGGTAATCTCTACCAGACGTAATATTTACATATCGAATTTCTTTTAGACGAATCACTGATAAGAGTGTTTATACGCGTATAACCTTGAGATGCCTTTGCAATGTGACGTTACAGGTATGCGAATTTTAATTGCTATATGGCAACACATGACGTATAACTATGGTATTTTAAACGTTTATTCGTACTGCATTCATCTTCGGATGAATAAATTCAAATGGCTATTTGATATTCGAACTGGGTTATTTTTTTTGAAGTTTTTTTATAACTTTCATTTTGTTTATGACACCTCTTGGTGGTGTCGGAGACAGGAATTGTATACTATTAGGATAAATTCTTTAAATATTAAATTGTTAAAGATACTATGTGATTATCACATAGTATATTTTATGATGAGCAGTTGATGTAGTGGCTACAAGGTCATTCTCATCTCTAAGGTTCGGTTCGGTTTGGTCCCCAGCTGAACATCAATGGGCTTTCTAAGTGTACAGTTAACACTCGAACCGTGATGGGTCCCATGATTCCTGGCATGGTTTGACCCAAAAAGTCGACATGTGTCAGGCACAGAAGGCAGATCGCCTACTTGTCTATTAGAAAAAAGAAATGATACAGAAATCTGAAGCTCAGATCTAAAAGGTTCTAGCACCACTGGACTATTATATATCTATTATCTATAAACTACATAGGAAAATATAGATAGGTAATAAAACTTAACAACGAAGTCTATATCGCAATCGCTATTACAAGTTTTATACAACTGAACGTTTTTAATGAGGTTTTTGCCGCGCACCAAAACTTCGTTGAACTAGCTGCACACTGAAGTTCAGTAGTTTTTCCAAACCAATTAGTCCTTCACAAAAGAACGTACCAATTCTTAAAAGCTCGCGAATCTCCTGGCATAGAATTTCCATGGTCAAATAACACCAAGTGAGCCTCGTGCCTGTTTGCCCCTGTTTTATATATGTATACATATTACATACATTACTTTACATATATTATAGTGCAGGGGTTTTCTGCACAAATACATGACACATAAATTTGATAGTTAATATATTTGTTAAATAAAATTTATATCTTCCTTAATTCTCTTTGTGTTAAATAGGCTGGTATAAACAGTGAGATCGATGTCTTATTTCACCACATTTTCAGTAGCCACCCGAACCCACGCACTAACGCCCACTTCGGTGACCAACACTTAATTGTATTTGATATTCGTCATAAGTAAATAAATATTAAAACGCTGTCAAAACAATCATAAAAATTCATCCATTGATTTTATTAAGTTGAGACTTCTAGATAAAGTAAGGCTTCCTAATACGTAAGAAAACTGTGGCTCCTAAAATTTTGAATCAGTGAGGACATACTGCTAGAATTCGTGAATTAGAAACTCTGTCCGAAGGACCAAAACACAATGTTTCTTTTTTGTTATGTTTTTTTAATAATATATCTGGTTTTATTTGATTTAAATTATTAAATATGATTACTAAATATTCAAATGGTTATAAAATAATTCGCTTGTCTTTGGGAACAAAGTCATAAAAGCAAGTCAATTTCATTTCACTGTTGAAACATAATTATGGACGACACAGTAATCGCACATTACGACGGTAATTTTAGAATCTAGAACGTAATAATTTATTGACACTCTTTTTTATTTTTATTTACACTCTTTATTCATTCATGGTTGTTGCGATCTATTTCAGGAAAGTTTTCAGAAAAATTGTGCACAAAATAGTATTCGTTAATAATATTTTATAATATTTTTTTTTTCAGAGGAAGGAAATAAAAAATTAAAACAGTCGTCCCCGGGGCAACCGAATTATGAGATATAATTTCTTAAATACATTAATATGTTCTGTAAAATATGCAACAAAAGCTAATTACAAAATTAGGAACGAACCAAATAATGTATTATTTCAGCGTTTCGAATTTGACAATATTTATACAAGTGTAACCTCCTTGTACAATAAAGAAACCGGATACTCAGTTTCTTTGAATCAACGCAAGTAAACATAAAATGTGAAAAAATGCGATTGGATAATGCATGATAATTATCGTACAAATGAAAAAACCTTAACACATGAACTGAGGGTTGAAAGTCGCATCCATGCATCCGGTAAAAGCCTGTAGAGAATTAGATCTATAATACAGTTATAAACATTTCAATAGGGCCAAAAACCTTGTCCGCCCTCTAAAAAAAATTGGCGTGTCAAACATGTTTGCCGCGTAAAATATTTCTATGTACTATACAAATCGTCATCTACCCCAAATAAAGCGTAAAAAATAAAAGATTTTTGTTATCTTCAAAATTTCATTTGTAAAAACATGTAAGATTCGTTGAACTCATTTAAAATTCTGATTCGCTTTTTTGTAACAATTCTAACGGTTACTGTATAACAGTATGCATACAGATAAGTAAATTGTGAATAAGTTTACCTAAATTTCGGGTGAATAAGCTTACGACATCGTCTGTGTGGATAATACTGAATATACTGAATTCTTTTGTTTAGCCACAGATTATTGTATCTCTTTCGGCATAATCTGTGCGGTAAATAGATGTCATGTGACAAAGGCGAATTTTTTTTAAGGCGTGAATTTCCTCACCTTCCTTCACAGTACGAGTGAGTATTAAATATAAACATAGATACATGGCAAATGGGACATTAAGAACAACATAAAAGAGATGTCACAGAGTACCATCGCTGTGCCAGTAATAAATGTCAATAAAACAAAAAATATGTAGGTATTAGTATCGCCTCTAACGTAGCTAAAGTTTAGACTAGTGGTTCCCAACTTTTTTTGTCACATGCCCAATCTTAGCATTTCTAAAATTCTTGTCCCCCCTCCCCTTCATACATAATTTTTATATACATAATTGAATTCTTCACTTAAGGAACTTAAATTAATGGTTTTAGGAAGAAATTACTAGAAATTCTTAATGAAAAACTGTAAGCATATTTTCAAAACATATAGAAAAAGTAAAATTCAAATCAGTTTAATACATTTTTGAATGGCCCTTAACAATAGAATTGACCCCTGTAGGGCGTAGGCCCCACTTTCATCACCGGTTGTGTACCAATTTATAATAAGGTCGAACGGTGAAGGGAAATATCGTGAGGAAACAGCTTGCCTTAGACCCAAAAAGTCTACTGCGTGTGTCAGTCACAGGAAGCTGATCACCTACTTGTCTATTAGATTGCGAAATCTGAGGCTATAAAAATAGCTTTCTTTTAACGTCTCTTATATAACCGGGCTTATCTATGAATGATGGTATAGATTAACTGCCCGTCAGATATATTTGCATTCCTTATCAGAAAGGTCGTAATGTATCTGCAACAATAATCAGCAATGTATAGAATAGAATAAAAACAAACAACAAAGTGTCATTGTCGTTATTTATTCAAATAAAACTCTACATCAACCAAAATCCACAAAACGACTTTTGGAGATTTATTTTCCATTCAAAATATCATGTTCGAAATTTGAATACGGTTATAAATTTTGACACTTGACATTTAGTGTTTGAATGATTAATGCGAATGTCAAGCTTGGCAATGCCACATAGTTAAGCTTAACTTTTATGTTCTACTAGTCAAAATTTAACTATTTGCTACTTTAAGCAAACAAGTGTCGAAAAGTAAGCAATAATAATCTCGCTTATTACAAACAATTACAGAGTAGGGCTGGCCTAATGGCTCAGCGTGCGATTTACCTCAGGGATGAAAATCACGACAAAACCTACGGGTTTTGCACAGATGGACTTTTATTTGTGCATTTAATAATCGCACGAACGTCGAAGGAAAACATCGTGAGGATACCGGCTTGCCATAGACAATTTGTCATGAAACACATACAGACCTATAAAGATTGTAAAGCAACTGATTAATTTTTATTGAGAATAATTAATTGAAGAGTAGTTTTAAAAGCATGATTTAGTTTTAATGATGTGACAACGGGACTGGCCGGCTAAATTATAAGTATTAATCATATCATACTTCTTGTGGAGAACATGTACCACACTTGATGTTGATCAAGTACGTAGGCAGAATTTACTTGTTTTGTTTAAAGTAAACAAAAAAAATATATTACAAAAAAATCTACTTTTATGACGTTTGTCAACTAATAAATATTGTCCATCCTTTTATCCTTGGACTCATTCCGCATATGTTTCAAATGAAAAAATAATTCGCCGAAACTAATCAAGTATATAAATATGCCGTGCGAATCGTACCACGTGTAGGTGCCAATTATTTTTATTTCTATTTATAGAACTGACTACAATGACCTATAAACAGATACACGCATCTTCATTTCTTCCTTAGGGAATATTAAAAGATATTTAAGTTCGTGTGCCTTCTGAGTACCCCAGGCATGCCATCATCCTATTTGTCTCCAGAAGAACGCGCCCTGGTCCAAACTCAATGAAATCCAGATTTAACATTCTGCAACTAATTTTCCTTTAGTTATAAGTTTCTGAGTAGATTTTTTCTTTTCTTTTTTGTTTGCATACAAGTGCTTACTTATAAAAGAAAAAATGCCACATTAAAAATTGTATTTTATTTTTCTTGTTCAAGTGCGCCAAGCGTTGGCAAGCTTTTGTAAATAAAATAAATTTAATTTATTTTATGTATCCCGTATTTGTTTCGTTAGATGAATATTTATTTTGTTTATTTACAATTTTCTTAACCTACAAAGTTATAATAAAAATAAAATTAAAAAGTTCCTTCTTCTCCGTCTACACATTGGTCGTTACCATGTAGTTTTTTTTTTTTTTAATATTTTCTACATAATTCCCCGACTATATAGTCGTCGGAGGCATTAAGTATCTATATCGTATGTAACTATATTGTATCGTATTGTAAGTAAGTATATTGGTAACTCCGATGTTAATACCCTACTGCCTATTCCTTTTAACCACCCTTTGTATAACCATAAACCAATACAGCGAATCTCAAAAATATGCCCCTCAATTTGACGTTGAACATAATTTCCCTTAAATTTGTCTCCGCTACTTTTATGCCCATAGCTTGCTCAGTGTTAAACCTGTCGTATCCATACATTGGACATTCGGTCAGAACATTTAACACCGTCTCCTTGTCCGCATCGCCACAAGAGCAGGCAGCACTTTGTTTAATCCTGAATCTGTAAAGGTACGACAGGAATCCACCGTGACCTGTCAACATCTGGGTAATCAATCCCGTTGGTTTCATTAGTTATGGTTTCATACCATATAGTTTAAAGTCCACGTTTTTATGTGCTTTGTTATATATTTAAAGTATATAACAATAAAGACTTATCAAACCAGTATCCAATATGGGACATTTTTAATAATTAATAATCTTTTGGGCTCTGATTATATGTCTGTTGCATTTTTTTAAAAACATAGTTATTGATTTACAATCTTATCTTTACGATTGAAGGAAAGTAGGTCGTTGTACTATAGATTGTCAAGAATTGCAGATATGGCCCTTTTTTGTATTATATATCATTATTTCATTGTTAGAGACAAAATCAAAATGATACAATATAATAATTTCTGATTATGTTCTCGTTTTGGGAACCCCCTAAAATTAATATTCCCGTTTTCGTTTACCGCTTACATTATATTTATTGTGGACGAAGTAAGGTTTTACTTAAAGGGAAGTTCTGGAACAGTCTATTCAATGACTGACCGAAATATGGAGAGGATGGTGTACAGTTCTTCCACCCTGGAAGGATACTGGACCACTGACTGAGCTGAATATGCATAACGATAAATACTTCGATAACGCGGTTCAGGGTATGACGTCATCGTACTGATTATACAGGTGTATGATCAGTACGACGATGGTGTCAATATGCAACCTTATGTCTTGACCTCAGATATCATTCTGTTTCATGATAATTTTTGTTAGTAAGTAGGTGATGAACCTTGACTGGGTATAAGGCATGCCGTTTTCCATCATCGTAGGCGCACATAGAAAATTCCATTTGTTCACAGCCGGGTTCGACCTAAGAAAAATGACTCAAAATTAAAACTAAACTCAAAATTATTTATATCTATTGAATTTTGGTTCAACGCTATTATTCTTTGAAACGTTTACGACGACATAAATCATTTGAATTAACCTTATCGTGTGTTTTAAGAAAACAAACGTGCAAATTTAATGACGATTTTATTGCAAAAACCCGCGAAAACTTTAACAATTTTGTAACTATCTGTACGACAAAAGTTTGTTGTATGCAACATTTGAGAATGAGACACACCTGTGGCTACATAATTAAGACTAAATATATCCCGATATTTGGGTCAGTTAAAAGTTGACCAGGTCAAAGATCCTTATTTTTGGACAGAAGCAGAGTAGTAACTTCCTCTTTTTATAGCAAGGGAATAAGATTTGAACAAAAATCAATATCACACGTACCTCTTCTTTTGCTTCCCGTTTACTTTAAATCTTTAAAATTTATTTGTATAATCATGCGTTTTTCCCGAAGGCAGGCAGACTACGGAGCTCCACCTGCTATAGTGCCTACCTCTCGGGCTTCATCCACTTTCACATTTAATGACATTCATCATGATACTCGTAGGTTATAGGTAGTTGTAACTTGTCTAAGTAGATAAACAATGAAAAACTGAAATTACAAATAATTATTAAAAAAAAAAATTATTTTCGAATTAACTCTCCTTATCATACTCAATGTGAGTGTGTGTGTGTGTGTATAGCGACATTGTGTAGCGTACAATTGGTAGCGCCGGTCGATTCCCGATAATAAAATATTAGAATAAATTTTTTATATATACATATATATAAATATAGCTGATTAATGTTTCATTTCCTACACTCCTCAACTAGTTGGCTGCATCCGTGCACACCTTAACTATGAAATTGACTCCCTCGTTGGAAAACACTGGTTTAAATCGTTTATTTGCAAAGAATATGGTCAATTCAAATTATATAGGCAAGCAAATGTCATTTTAATTATAATAATGTTAAGTTATTTATAAATATAAAAGCCTGAGATAATTAATAAAATAAATAGACAAAGTATCATGCTGCAATACTGGAATTTGTTAAATCATAGGACGGCGAAGGCATCGGCCGCGGCGTTTCAATTTTACGTTTTTTTCCGGAATAAATAGATTTTTAAATGAATATATATTTTCAGAATACACATAGTATTATTCACCGCGGCCCTATCAGTGGTAGCAGCCTACCACCGTCCTGACTTACCACCGGGGCCGTACTGCGGTCTGTCGACGAACAACCAGTGCTGCAGAGATCGGAAGGATGACTGTTCACATAAAATACTTGGTATGTGTAAACTAAAATAGCCTGTTTGAAATGAATAAACTTAAAAAATGTACGATTAACATATTTGTTGTTTCATAACAATCCTACATATTTAATAGACGATATCTATGGTATGGTGGGTGGGCTCAATTTCCGCAACTAGACTCAAATTTGGTCCGTTTTGCGTAAAGCCTTGGCTACTTAAGCCAGCCTAGCTCCTTCCAGAAGCACAGAAGTCTCCTGGGCACTTCACAGGCTTCGCGGAGCGACCTCACTGTTCCGAGGATTTCCATTCGTTGTTTAGCCACAGCCTCGCAATCCAAGACTACGTGGGTGATTGATACCTCTACGCTGAAACAGCCTCTGCACATGGGGCTGTCTGTCGCGCCTAGGACAAATAGATGTTTATTAAGGAGACAATGGCCCGTAATAGTCCCTATTAGGCGATATCTATTTAAATATAATATAAAATCAGCGGTTCGAAACCGGGACAGGCCTCTAAAAATGTTTCGAAGCTAAACGACAGCATTTAAATGGTGATTGAATTGCGATATTTATCCGTTCGTATTAGCGAGGAAAGCACCAGCTCTGGGGTCACCAAGTACCAACTTAAAATGAAATTCAGATCCTTTATTTCAATTAGGCCTATTTGAAAGGCAAAATTACAAGTTATATATAACAGTTGCCTCTTCCAAAAGGAAAAGAATATATAAGCGTACTCGCTCTTTTAACCAGTTTTTGAAGTTATAGGTCTTTTGACGCGATGGAGAAAAATGATGAGAGTGAATTTTTACGATAAGCTCGCACACTAACACCTAAATTCGACATCGTAAAGGTCTAGATGGCATGGAAATCGATAACTATGTTCAAGTTGTATATTCTAGTATTTTTATATTTAGAACACGTGTTTCGTAACAGTACAAATAAACATTATGAATAAATAAATATTATTTTGGTGTTTTAAAGTAGATAGTATTTACTAATTATTTATTTATTTAAATAAAATCTTTTTGATTAATTTTAATATTTATCGTTAATAAATACTGCATTTTAGTTTTGTTTTTCCATACGCCAAAGAAGTATAACTTCTAACGCTTGTACATAGGTACACACACTCTTTTTTTACAATATTTTTTATAAATTGATTTGATAATTATATCAAGTCAATCAGACCTAGAAAAAATTAAGTTAATTAAAATTAATTAATTTTATTTATTCCCTTCAGATACTCTGTGCTACTGTGATGAATTCTGCAACCGAACTCGCGCCCATGACGACTGCTGTCCAGATTATGAAGAGGTCTGTCTGGGCATCCAACCAGACCCTGGTTTTCTCATCCAGCCATGTGAATATCGCAATCGCCAGTACTTCCCTGGGGATAAGAGGACAGACAACTGTAATACCTGGTATGAGCTTACAAATTATTAACACAATTAAAAAATATATATATTAGCGTGCCGTGTGTGTGTATGAGAGAAAACTTTATTAGAAATAATTTGAAAGTTTATAGAGTGCCCTAGGTACTTGACGTAATAATTTCTAAATAACACTTTTTTTATTAATGTTGAATTTCGCTTGGTACCTTAATTAGAGTACTTATCATCAATATAGTGTTCTCCAACGGGGTCACGCCCCACAAGGGGGCAATTTGATTGTTAAGCTAATCGAAAATGAATTATAATTTTTTGAAATAAATAATAATGTAAAAGAGAAATTAAATTTCCCTTCTAATCCTTTTGTAATATTTATTTACTGTTTTTAGTGAATTTCATAGTAATTAACAATATAAAAACAAAATCATTTAAGTTTTTTAAGTGAAAAATTGATATTTTTTAATTAAAAATTATATATATAATTATATTTCTAAAATAATATGGAATAGATACATTTTCTAAGTATTTTTATCGTAAAAGACTATGGTTTATTCAAATATATCGCGATACAATACAATATACAAATAGAAAATCTTGAGCAATTACCAACACGTCGACTGTCATATTAAAATTCCTTCAAGTAAATAATAGTTACAATGACCTACATTTGAGTTGTTTTTGGTCTCAAAAAATAATATTAATCGCCCCTTGCCCTTGAGATCTTTGTTTAGAAGACATAAATATTTTACTCGAGTTTATAGGTCTAATGAATAAAGCGTGAATATTAATAATTATTAAGGTACCTGGGACAAGGGTGGCAGTAGAAATGCAAGTGAAAATAGCGTGTGCAATAAACAAAAAAAAAAAATATATTATCGTGAACGCATGAAATGAAAATAAGAATAATTTGAATAATAAATGTTAAAAAGGTTTTTTTTTCTATTTTCGAGGGGAGCGCATTGGCCAAGCAACGTTCTAGATATTGTAGATGATGATTGTGTTTTTCGTGTATTTTGGAAACTGTTTTTGAAAATTGTATAACCCATATATATCTCTTATTAATTCATGAAAACATCAGAAAAATCAGTTTCTGAGTTTATAGCGTTTACAAGTCAGAGACAAATTTTACAATGCTTAATAAAAAACACCTCAAAGAAACTCAAAACAGGAGTACATAATAAAAACGAATGATGTTAATAGCGTCTTGCTTTTATTTTTAAACGGTTAAACCATAACTGAACTTCCACAAATACTTCAAGATCATCATTAGCCAAACCGGTTTAGACATTCTCGAGACAAACAAACAGGAATTTATTTTATATATAAATAGATATTGTAATACTAATTACAATAGTAATTTATTGCAAGGATATCGTACGAAAATGATATGGTACGATAGAAAGTTCGCATATTCTGCCACACATAATGGCGTGCAAATTTGTCTCGAAATAGTGAAATCGTAAATTATTTGATATTATATTATTACAATATTGACCACGAAACAGCTACAAATTCTGAGTCAGAGACCTAAAAATGTTGAATCCTTTACTGTTTTTGTTGCATACTTCCAAGTCCTTGATAGACAAAGTCACATACAATTGACACAGTTCAGAGATGTTTTTATGTCTGTGATTAAATCGTATAGTCCTCCAAAACAAATCGGTCAATTAACAAAATGTTTATCAAGGCCTTAATTAAGCTGGCGCGTCTATTATTAGCGAGAATTAGCTGTTTCTAATAAGTTTCTTTGAGGTTATAATTTTTAGTGTAATTTGCTAATTGATGGTGCGCCAGCGTCGAATTCCTTTGTTACTACACGTCTGTATTAAAGTTGTTAAAGAATTCAGAGTAATTATAAGAGAATACATAGGTATTCTCTTTTAT
Organism: Pieris mannii; assembly: GCA_028984075.1. Taxonomy (NCBI): domain Eukaryota; kingdom Metazoa; phylum Arthropoda; class Insecta; order Lepidoptera; family Pieridae; genus Pieris; species Pieris mannii. The sequence continues at coordinate 9,126,630 of CM054795.1, read as the reverse complement.
ATCAGTACCTGGATGACCGGTATTATTTTGATAAATTGTGTTTTTTGGAAATTATATTTAATTACGAATTACATGCTAATAAAATGATGAAATATGAATAATTTAGAATATATATGCTGGAATAGCTTTAGTGTTGTTGTGTCGTTAAAGCAATTAAAAAAAAATTGTATTATTATTCGCCGATAGATGTCAGGAAGTGATTTTTCAGTTTAAATTGGGACTACTTAAACGCCACCTTTTTGTTATTTTCTATCTATTCTATCTAGCTAGATTGATTTATCGCCAACGAAACGCCCCGTATACTAAATTTATGAAAATCGTTGGAGCCGATTCCGAGATTAATTATTTATATATATATATATATATAAATAAGAATTGCTCGTTTAAAGATTACTACTACTCTTTGAGGTTATTATTATAATGATAGATTTTTTTATTATAACTATGTAGGTTCAGAAAATTGTGCATACTGTATTGTTACGAATATATACTTAAATATTGTATTTGAGGCTGGTAGCAATTATTGTAGGTTTTATTTAATAATTCCTTGTCGGTACCTCCTGTATGGGGCATGTAACGTTTATTTTGTGCAAGCATTCAGCTAGAATAAAAAGCTTATCTTCAATAGACATATGTCTCTTCATAAGCTTTTCATTTTTTTGACCCTCGCAATGTCTGATGGCTCGCTAGTGTATCTTTTACCTATTACGTACTCGTATATAGTATGAGGTACAAATTACCTATCGTCTTAATCAAATCAAATCAAAATATCTTTATTCATATAGGTAAACATGTACACTTATGAACGTCAAGAAAAACAAATTAAATTAACTGTAAATTTACATTTACAACCAGTTCGCAAGTCAAGGGCGTAGAGCGGGTAAGAAGAACTGGCAAGAAACTTTCCGCCACTCTTTTCAATCGCCAAGTTTTTAATACAAATTGTTTGAACTGGAGCAAATCAATCCCAAGGATTAGGATCATTTAAGTATTCGTCACATTTATAAAAGGCTTTATTAATTAATTTACTTTTAACAAGGGCTTTGAATTTATCTAATGACAGTTCTCTAATTTCGCTGGGGAGTTTGTTGTAAAAACGAATACAATTTCCATATAAGGAGTGGTTTATCTTCTGGAGCCTGGTTGGTCGCACATTCAAATTAGTCTTATGACTTATTCCAGTAATTAATAATAGGTAAACTGGGTTTTCGTTTCTCAACTTATCAGGATAACCCACGCTTTTGTTTCCGGCTCGCAGACTATTATAATTCAAATAACGCAGCAGGTAACGTTTGCCTTAATTTCGCAAATACAGGTTTAAAGTTTTATTATTCAAGTACCGTGTATCTTTTAAAGCATAGATAATAGAAACGTAATTGCAATGAGATTAACAGACTATATATAAAAAGATATTGATTTAGCGTTGAATGGACTCCAAAGGTACTGGACCGGTTAAAAAAATTGTTTTGCATTAGATTACTTTTTTGAGCTGATACTCAAGCTCGCGTCAAGCTAGACGCAGGGAATGTGGGACTTTGCGTCAGTCCAGAGACTGAGAGGGGTAGCGAGACCTCAGCCCTAACCACACCAGTGACCGCGCCAGGTCTGGGCCCTTGGGATTCGCCAAGGCATTAAGGGAAGGTTTGCTGTGTCAAGCATCCTCACAAACCAGCAATGCGAAGCGGAAAAGCCTCTGCTGTCACCGCATCCCGCATAAGGCGATTGTTGGTGGCACCTTGGGGTTTTAGAGGGTATGCACAATAGCGAGTCCCACATAACTCTTCTGCACCAAGCAGTCGCGCCGCGGAAGGGTATGCGCAATGCATTTCCCCAAGTAAAAAAAAAAAATTAAGGGAAGGTTTAATCGATCCATTTTAACCCTACTTTACCCCTGATGAATATAGGCTATATTGTCAAAAAGTTAGGGTTCTCTATAAAATCACGATAGTGTAAAGCTGTTATACATATATTAAACATTCCAATATGCTGCGGAAATTATGGACAATAACCTAGCTATCTAAGTTTTAGTACAGTTTTATACAAGACATGAATATCTACAAAACGCGATAAGTCTAACAAAAACAATGAATTTAAAAGTCTATTTCAAAGTCAAACTCAAAATAACTTAATTTTTAAAATTCATCAACGCACTCGCGAGCCCTCTATATCACTTAACATCAAGTAAGTTTAAAAAAAACTTAATTCATATTGGTAGCTACGTACACTTATGAACGTCATAAAAAATAAATTAATTATGAATTTACATTTACTACCAGTTCGCAAGTCAAGGGCGTAGAGCGGACAAGAAGAACCGAGAGGAGCGTGATGCCTTCCTTTTTATTGAATTATGTCAATTGTATTTTTGTGTACATGCCACGAAGTGTTATTAAATAAATAAAAGCTTTAGGCTACAAAACATACGGCCGGCAACGCACTCTGGCATTGAGTGTTTCACATAACATCAGGAGAGCCGATTTAATGCGAGTGCAACTGCAGAGCACAACTAGTGTAACTTATAAATATTGGAAATTAGCATACCACTTAAATGTAGAAATATATAAAGAATATATATTAAACTTTGTCGTTGGATGGGTTTTCATATTAATTAAAGTTAACCTTTAATAAATAGGACAAAGATAATAAAATATCGCTTCAAGCTATTAACGAGTTTGATGATTTCGTTTCATTCTCACCGCTTTAATAACGTTTTATTAATGTTTTATTTATTTATATTTGTAAAGGCTAACGACACACATACAAACACTGACAGAGAACAAAAGCACAATACATGCATGTGCATCATCAGTGTGTACAACATATAAAAACAAATAAATTACAACAAACTTGACTGAAAAATACAATAAATACAGTGGATTGCGAAGCGCACCACTCGAACCAATTTCTCATATGGACTCGCCAGTCTACCATATGCTGACAGCGAATTATAATTATTTCGGCCATCGGACGTCGAGGCAGAATACGAAACTCCACCCGTATCACCGCGAAGTCCGTCGTTCCGCAACTGAGCGTTTTTCAAGGCAGTTTTGCCGCGCACCACCACTTTGTGGAACCAGCTGCCCACTGAAGTATTTCCGAACCAATTCGACTGAGGGTACTTTAAGAAAAGAGCATACCAGTTCTTAAAAGGCCGGCAACGCACTTGCGAGCATTCTGGAGTTTGCTCCCCTATATAAAAAGACAATGCGCAGATGCGATGAGAACTTGGAGAAACTGATCGTGGTTGGTAACACAGAAGGCAAAAGATCATATGACTGCAAGATCGACCGATCCAGTGAAATACTAATTTTCCTCAAAACTGTACACTGTCATAAGAGCGGCGCTGGATCGAACCGGTGGGAACCGGATCGGTGGGAACAGATATTCGACACAAGGTGATTCCGGTGATTCATACATGAGCTGCCGCCTGAAGAAAGGGGTGTTTTTTAATTTTAGAACAGGGGGAAACGGGCAAGAGGCTAAGTAGATGTTAAGTGATATCGCCGCCAATGGCGAGTGTGACAGTGAGAGAATGTTATATTTTCATGGAATTAATAATCTTTTGTTGTTATAAATTGGCACTTTTGTGTGCCGCCAGATTTCAAAAGTGTGCCGCCAAATTTTGCGAACATATATGTTAATATTATATCAATTAAAAAAATTTTTTAATTAATAGCTTGTAATTAATCCCTTAATAAACTTTTAATTATTATTATTATTGAAGCACATATTAGTTTATTCTGTATATTAAAAACTTTTGTCATAAACTATTTATGGAGTGTGTTGTAGTAAGTAAATAGTTTTTCTTTTTGTGCCGCCAAATTTTAAATCGTTTAATATGTGCCGTAACAAAACCGGGTTCAGAATCACTGGTCTAAACCTACATTAGTAATAATAATTGAGAAATAGATATATAAACAAATTTAGTTTGGTCCCTGTGGCAGTGTACCTTTAATACTGCCAGATGTATTGCGATACGTACATGATAAATCTAAATAACTAACACATTTTATTAAAACGTTACATTTCGCTTGAAATATGCAAAAACTGTTAAAGGTTACGCCAAAAAAACACAGTGGACTTATATACATTTGAATTTAGAACAAAGGCCAAAACATTGGTATCTCATTGGAATTTCACTCTTTTGTTTTTAAGCGCTACGACATTTATGAATACATATGACTTTGTGTTTGGTCTGCGGTTATACAGTCATTTCATGAAATGCCCAGCTTAATTGAGCCAAATCGTTTTTGAAATCGAGATGAGACAGGAGAGAAATAGACGGAATTTAATTTTACAAGCGTATTTGAAATGCCCTAATTTTGGTTGTGTGGTCTAGCATTTATACTAAAAAATATAAATCCTTAGTTTAAAGGTTCACTTCTTTCTTATCTATTTCTATTAGCATGTAATTAACCAATTAAAAGGAAACAACCTATGATATAACCAAAACTACTATTAAAACTTTATGGGCGCCATAAAAAATAATGTATTAATTTGAGTGATTACTATGATTTAAAATAAATTAGTGGCACTACATAGAGATAGATCTAGGCCTCAGATTTCTATACCTGTATGTTTTCCTTCAAATTCCTGCAAATACGGGAATCGAACCTACGACCGCAGCGATGATGATCACAATTTATCATATAATAAAGCAGCCCTCATCAGCTATTTGTCAGCCATTTATGAAATGATTAAATCGTTTCTGACTTTTAAAATCACAACATTAGACCTATTTAAAAATATGTAACAATTAAAAACTCGTCTTTGTGGTACAGTAGAAAGCTCAATTCAGGTTCAGTATTTCCGAATCAATTCGACTTCAAGAAAAGAGCGTACAAATTCTTAAAAGGCCGGCAACGCACTCGCGAGCCCTCGAGCATCGAGAGTGTCCATGGGCGGCGGGATCACTTAACATCAGGTGAGCCTCCTGCCCATTTTCCACCTGTTCTATAAAAAAAAGTAATTTTTGCTTATAACAAAAGCTCATTTTGCGACTTGGATCGAGAACATCTATTTATTACCTACTCATAAAGCTAATATAAAGTATATATGTGTAACAAAAATCAGTTGTACGAAACATATAGACTAGGGCCTAAGATTCAAACATTCACAAAAGGATGAAATCAATAAAAATTATTAAATTAACTATTTTTAAGAGAATAAGAATTTTCGAGATAGGTATTTAGACGTTAGACGGAACAATCATAGTTAATCATTTGCCAATTCTTTCAATTTCTTAGAACGATAAATTGGTACAATTGGAACAAAGCAGCCGAAGGTCTTGATGATTGAAAAAGTGCAGGCGATTTCGTTTAAACATATTAAAGTTGTATATCAATGCTACTGTTAGCCACTAAATAAAAAGACCGTACCAAATGCCTTCAAGGCCATCAGGACTCAAAAAGAGAATTGAGGGTGCTCCGTCTGAAAGGAAACAATAAATAAAAATACCTCTATGAAAAGGCCGGCAACGCGAGCCCTCAGGTAAAGTATGTCTACGGGCAGCGTTATCACTTGACATCAGATGAGCCTCTTGCCCTTTTATATTTAAAAAAAAATTCAAAGGCCGGCAACGCACATTTGACTCGTCTGGCATTGAGACTGTCCATGTCCATATAAATTAGCATTGCACTCGGCCAGCCGTTTGCCAAACAAAAAATGTTTTTGAAGATTTGTGCGAGGGAGGAGTGCGATGTGTAACTTTCTCCTTTGGGGGTAAGAATGGGGCTCAGCTGTCTCCTCTCTGTCGAGCTGATGGCATCCGTCAGGTTTTAGTGGTTGTAAATTACATTTGAGTTCAACATAATTCCTGCGTTAACATTGGCGCGTATTTCCTTATATTAAAATCGTCCTATAGTATGTTTATAAGTAGTACGTGAGCAGATATTTAGTTATTAGGTCGGGTAAATGTTATAGTCGTGACTGAAAGTAACTGCGAAATGAAGTGATTGAAATATAATGATAACAATTGCGTATCAAATCATTTATTCAGTTCTGAAATTACGGAGAAATGAAAAGAACTACTATTCCTTTGTAGTAGTTACTAATACTGGCGGGAGCTCCCCAGTACCAGCTCTTTCTATTTGACCATATTCAACGTGACGACCTGCCACTTTCCGAGCTGCTCGATCCTTTGGCGTTGCGTAGTGATGTGCGGTTTCTCTGCATCTTCTTCCGCAATTACTTTTGTATACAATGTAAATCATCAATACCTGCAGTTGAGTTTCATCATTTGACTACGAAATTCCACCCGTACCGTCCGACGACATGACGGTACTTTTAGGAATATTCAGTGACAAATTCGTTGAGTATAGGTTATTCAAGGGAGTGATCGTGACACAATAGCTATATTTAAAGTGACAGGTGTTCAATCTACAGTCAATAACATTGGCGTTTCGCCATTAGTAAATGTTATAGGGATGTTCCTATTATATCGATGCTAAGATTGAAGTATACCTCATCATACCTAAAAAATGTTACTTAAAATTAAAACAAAATAAAAATAAATTAAAACTATCAATTTTCACTAAGATTTTTTTTAGAAAAAGCATTGTTAAGTGCCCATCTGATTCCTAATCGTTTTTTATATTTTACGAGTATTTTTTTGATTATTATCTAAATAGGAAGTGCTTTCTATTTTTTATACCAAATATTTACCGTAATTGTCACATTTTAGAAAAGATAGCTTATCATAATATATACTGTAGATTAGTGAGGTGGTACGTGGCACATATATTTCACTGTTTCCCTACGCAGACTTAATATTTGGCGAACATTTTTTTATAACTTTTTCCCATATTTACTTGATACTGGCGAAAAAAATGAAAAGGAAGTTAGCACCACCACTATGTGGAACCAGCTGCTCACTGAACTATTTCCGAACCACTAAGGGTCCTTCAAGAAAATACCTATTTTTAATACCGGCAATGCACTTGTGAGCCTAGGTTACTAAGTGAAAATAGGTTCTTCTTTAAATGCTAAATTAAATTTAAGAAACTTATATAAGATTTAAAGTTATTAGCATGGCCCCTCTGCCTTTTTAACAAGACCGATTATTTATACACATTTTCACTCTGAAATAATTTAATTATCACGCGAAGATTTTTGACTTAAATTGGGCTCAAGATAAGCTTACTGAAAGTGGATCGTCGTAATAAATTGTTGTTAAAAGAAAGTAGGCGATAAAGACGACAGTGTTTTGTTTAATGCACTCGATAAATAAGACGATTTCGAATACGTTCACTTTTGTTTAAAAAAAAATACATCAGAGCCACAACGTTTTTAGGTGTGGGACTCAGATTTATATATCTGTCTCATCATTTGTCAATCTAATATGCTAGTAGAAGATTAGCCTCCTGCGCCTGACACGCCATCAACTTTTTGGATTTACGGCAAGCGAGTTTCCTCACGACGATTTCATCACCATTGATGTTAAAACCAACCAATTGCACATTGGTGCACAGCCAGGGTTCTATGACCTCAGGGATGAGAGTCGTACGCTGAAGGCACTAGGCCAGCGCTACTCACTTTTGTTTTTTAACTTCATTTAATAAATATTCCATGAAGCGAATTAAAGCGTAGGATATTCTTTACGTGTTACGAATAACAATGGTTTTCCTTCGAGTTTGAAATTTGTGCGTCGAAATTTAAATCACGTGTAATAAACATTTATGTTTAACCTTCTCTGTGACTGCGATGACACCATAGCATGACAAAAAGATTTTAGTCAAGGTGTTTTTAGCTTTTTTTGGCTTTCCAGTGATTATAACATAAATAAAAAATTGCTATAGACGAAAGCTATATCCTTAAAATCCCATGTTATAACTCTGCCTTTATTGGTGAATTCTTTAAGTTTCTCTCTGCTGCTATGGAATTTACGTCCCGTCTCCATTCCCTTGGTTCCTTCTGTATCTTTCCTTGAATCTCCACTGTACATACATTTAAAAAAAATCAGTGTCGCTACAACCTCTTTAGGTCTTGGCCTCAGATTTCTGAATCTGTTTCACGATCATTTTTAAATCTAATAGGCAAGGAGATGATCAGCCTTCACTGCCTGACCCACGCTGTCGACTTTTTAAGTCTAAGAACATATCGGTTTCCTCACAATGTTTTCCTTCACCTTTCGAGCAAATGTTAAATGCGCACATAGAAAGAAACTCCATTGGTGCACAGCCCGGGATCGAACCTACGACCTCAGGTATGAGAGTCGCACGCTGAAGTACATTACCTATGCATATATCCATATAGTAGGTCCTTACATATGAAATTGGCGTTTTGTAGGGGAGTCACATAAACATAATTAATCATGGTTGCAAACCGGCACTTGGGTATGACAGTACAAAAACATAGTCAAACGTTTCCTTGCCTCTTTCTTGCTTGCGTCAATTCATGATGATAATGAAAAATCTTATTCAACCACAGTCACGCGTAGTCAAGTTGTTTTTATATAAAGATTTCTGTATAAATAGCTATGAAAAATCTATTACTATCTCGTTAATAGTTTTTGTAAATCTAACTGTACGAAGGTTTTTATACAAATGCTTAATGGCCGTGGACACTGACGTCAGCGAATGTCAATTGAGTCGTTACGATAAAAAATGAGTTACGTAATCGATAATTCCGGCCCATCACTATGCTCGATTGGTTTATTATTCAAGTAGTAATGCACTAATTGCATAGGCTAAAATATCTAATATTAAATAGACTTCAGTGTGCTCACATTGCTGAGGTCGTAGGTTCAATCCCCGGCTGTATACCAATGGACTGTGTATGTATTTTAACAATCACTCGAACGGTCAAGGAAATCTTGTCTTATACCCAAAAAGTCGACATGAGTCGGGCACAGGAGACATCACCTACTTGCCTATTAGACAAAATGATCACGAAACAGATGCAGACATCTGAGAGCCATAAATTGATGTAGAGCGATTGGTTTATTTTCATTAAAATACTTTTTACATTTCTTGGTAGAAAAGATATTAATATGTGGGATGCGTTTTAAGAATTTGTACGCTCTTTTCTTGAAGGACACTAAGTCGAATTGATTCGGAAATAGCGGGCAGCTGGTTCCACAATTGTGGAACGGGGAAATCGACGTTGTAAGAGATAAGGCAATACAATAAAACTGTTCCGCTACAAAGGGTTGCCATTATAATTAATTAGTTAAACTATAGCATTTTGTTCGGTTGTTATAACAAAAAAGATATGAATATTAAGATTCTAATTAAGTAGGTACATAGAAGGTTAAATATATAATGGTTTTATTATAATATTGTAATCTTAAAATAATAATACAAAATACGACTTAGGGTCCTTTAGTGAAATGAAAAGAGCGTACCAATTCTTAAAATTTTGGCAACGGACTCGCGAGCCCTCTGGCATTTAAAGTGTCCATGGGCGGCGGTATCACTTAACGTCAGATGTGCCTCCTGCACATTTGCTCCATGTATGCTCTGTTCTATAAAAAAGAATAGGAAAACTTTCAAAAAAATGAAAACTGAAATTAAAATTCTAATTTCAATAGATTTTTGAGCAATAAAACTCACCCGTGAGTCGTGGGCCTCACGTTAACACTAATCTAGTAATTTTTTATAGCTGAAATCCAAATCGTTTGTGACATACATTAATAACTCTATTAATAAAGAAACAAAAAAACAAAATTAAAAAAAAAACATAATTATCTTCAGGCCTAACGAACCTTTTTAATTTAACCATAACTTTTGGAAATCGCGATAAAATCTTGATCGGCGCCGGCGCCATTTTGTCGTTACTTGAAGCTTTCATGTCTCGCAAAAATTAAGCCACTCGGTCAGATTGTCAATTTATTACAAATACGCAATACAGCGTGCAAATGCCAGCATTACAAGTACATTAAAAAGTGAAATTTGTTTTAATTTTCTATATATCAATTATTATTTATTTATTCATATAAAACAATCCATCATTATGTTAGTATAAACTTACAGACTACTGTTACTATATTATTATTAAAAGTTAAAGACTAGTGTTACTATAATATAGTAAAAATTAAATTAATCAATAAATTTATATATTTGACAGTTCAAACAATTTGTATGATTCTAAACATGGCGATTAAAAAGAGTGGCGGAAAGTTTCTTGCCCGCTGTACTCACTTGACTTGCGAACTGGAAGTAAATGTACATTTACAATTGCTTTCATTTGGTTTTTTTTGACGTTCATAAGTGTACTTATTTACCTATATGAATAAAGATATTTTAAGTTTGAGTTTGAGTCTACGCATACACATGTGATAGGCGGAGACAGGTCATCTGTCACAGTCTTTAAGATGCTGTTCTGACCGCCCTGTACCCGGCTCAACAGAGCTTCTATTTTGATTATAATAAATCAAAATAGCCCAGAAATTGTTTGTCCGGGCTTGGGTGAACATCTTCTAAGCACTGCAGAAACGCAGTCCCAAGCATCCTAAAAACATTATTGTATTAAACACGCATGGCAGTTAGCGACCTGACATTAGAGTCTATCCATAGACTACTCGTTAATAAGGTTTGACATAACTCCTTGAAAGGGTGATTTTCACTTAAACAAGTAGTACTCGTTGTAGTAAACACTACAACGAGCAAATCTACGAGACAATATATTACGTATGTTAAAAATATCGTAAATACTGTATACTTGTGTGTTGGAATTAACAATAAATAAACTCGTTTTAGCTATAAATAAAATTAATCGCAAAATGTGCGCATAACTCGAAGCCTCGAATTTTTATTTATTCTTTGAACTCTGAGGATATGAAGAGTCAAATGGATTGTTAAGCTTCGTACTTACTTACTTTATTATTTCGGAAAAGCAGTCTCTATGGTCTAGCATAGCATAGTTATATGTTAGTATATACTGAAAAGGTAGGCTAAATAAAATATCATATTACGTCGAAACGAGAATCCCCGTCTATTTAAGTCTTACTTGAATTAAAAAAACAAATAAATAGAAATGTGTTTATATATTATTGAGCTGCAATTTTGACATCATCAAACATAATGATGAATCACGAACATTATATAGTAATTTTATATGTGATTTGAATAAGGGTATATGACATCATAGACATGTTTATTGACCAAACCACTGAATACATAATTTCTTAGTAAGTTTACTAGTACCGTAATATGTCTATACATTTTTGCCCGTAAGAAATTGTATGCAGTCCGGCCAGTGAGGTATTGTGTCTAGGATTCTATCTGACCCATATTGAATAGAGCAGTATTGGCCTAGTGGCTTCATGCTAAGGTCGTTCGATTCTCGGTGAACGAAAACATCGAGAGGAAACCAAAATGACTTAGACCCAAAATGCCGCGTATGTTAGTTGCTTATCACCTACTTGTCTATAAAACAAAAAATAAAAAAAATTATTCAGAAATCTGAGGCCCGGACCTAAAAATTCTGTAGCACCACTGTTTTTATATCAATTTTAAAAAGGCTGGCAACTCTAGCACTTCTGGCCATGTGCCCGGAGGCGGAATCAGGTAACATCAGGGTGACTCCTGACGATAGCGCGCGTGGGCAGCCACGGATACCCTCAAGGACGGAAGCGCACTGGAGTGAGCGAAGTATGAAGTCGTCCCGTCTTTTCATGTGAAGGTTGAATTTTGTCCTGATGAAAGACGCAAATATTGAGAAATATACCGACTTGAGCTATTGTAAATGGTTAGGTTAGGTTAGTCTTGTTGCCTAGGAACGTTTAGGAAACTCGTTAAACGTTTCCTTCAGTGACTTGTCTGACGGGGCTTTAGCGACTTGATTGAATATCGATCTTTAATTGACTGCCTAGAGATTCAATTAACTCTCTGATTTAACTACTTTACTGCGACATATATATGTCCAACTGGACATTCTTCGATAGCGCGTTGCAGGGTATGACGTCATCATACCGTTTAGTAGTAGTTACAGGTGTTCAGCGTTTGATATCACACATAACCTGCATTTCAAGGTCCAGCTGGTGTGGGCGATTTGAACAATGTCAATGATTGACCGTGATAATGTTTTATTGCTTTTTGATTATAAGTCATATGGGAAGGTCAGTTGTCCTAATTTGCAACTTTTCGTGTTCTATTTTCAATACATTTGTGGTCTTTCTTAGCGTGTTTTTAGTAGACGTTTTGATTAGATTTGTGGTGCTGGTTAGTAGTGCTTTTGTCAAAACTAATTTCAAATAGAAATTCCAATCTATGAGCGTACTAATTGTTAAAAGGCTGGCCATGCCCTTGCGAGCCTTCAGGTAATGTGTGTGTTCATGGCAGTATCACAACATCAGATGAGGCTCCTGTCCGTTTCCCCCTCTATTATATAAAAATAAATGTCAAGTAACAATCTCGACTTAAGCGCTGTCAAATGTTTCAAACAAAAATGGTTTGACAATTCATGAAACTAGATTCAAGTATGATTGAAGTTCTAGAATACAGCCCACTGTTAAAATACATAGATAAACAGACCTTTAACACGAAAACGCCTCAAAAAAGTATACACATATGTATCGTATATATTTTCAGAATGTTTGCTAATTAGGACAATGACAGGATTTATGTCGATTGATTTACAACCCATGACGTCACTGATGATCTCAATATGATATCGGTGGCGGAAACCTAAACAATTAATCATCATTTAATTATTAATTTATAATTATAATAATATGTAATGCAACATTTACATATTAAGTCATTATACATTTCGATAACTCAAATTAAGCAGGTAACGGGCTTATCACTAAAAAGCGACTTCTTTCAGCCAACCCTACTCATTTTTTTTATGTAACAGCAAACGGGCCTAAGGCGTTATTTCACAAGTGCGTTGCCGGTCTTTATATTATTTATAATACATTTTTTTCAAAAGCAAGTGATTACCCCGCCGTTAGATACTCAAATTGCCAGAACGCAAGTGCGTTGTCGGCCTTTTAATCTCACAACCCTGAGATCATTGAATCACGGCTGTGGAATGGACATGTCGCTTGCTTACGCTAAGTCACAGCCCTCACAGATATAAGTTTCAAAGATTAAACCAGGAGAAAAAGAAGAATGCATAAAAATAAATATTCAATTTTAACAAAATTCTCGTTGAGAGCTGGCCTTAGTTAAATGAATGGAGAGTTGTTATTGATACTATTTATAGTAATTACTCATATAATTCATTCATTCAAGAGGTCGTGTCTTTTCGACCAATGCAGGCTAATTATATCTTGTCTATGCGTAATTCTTTAAGCGTTTCAAATTTGTTTGATTACTGGTATTAGTATATAAATTTACTAATCGTTTTTGAGGGAACGACATTCAGGGAATGACCGTATCGTGCTAAAACGATAGCAGTATCGGGTTGTAGAATTGTAGATTATTTATTTCTCAAATAACTAGAAGCAATTTCGTTCCAGAAGTTTTGGAGTTTCTCAAATTTATAAAAATATAAATATTTCCTTTAGTCTTACTATAGCTAAATACATTAAATATAACATTAATTAAGATCGAAATACGTTATAAATTGTGGTTTACTTAAGAAAGTGTCCAATATGACTACTAACAGTCTGTAGTCAAAATCTATGTGAACTGTTTTAGACTGATTGCAGCTTATATGTACCTTATATGAAAGTTGTCAAAAACGGATAAAAGCGTGCTAAATGTTTTTAATGTAATTAACCTCCATAAAATATTTAAATTAATTCTTTTTGCAGCGAATGCGTGATCATAGACGAACAGAAGATGACCACAGACTGGAAATGTGACAGTGACGTTTGTCTCATCAGCGATGACGTTGTCTTCGGTGTCAACCAGCCCGGTATGACATGGCGCGCGTCGAACTATTCGCAGTTCTTTGGAAAGAAGTTGAAGGATGGATTAATTTATAAATTAGGTATGTCTGGATTTCTTTAGCGTCATTGTTTGCCGAAACCAAAGCTGAATTAAGCTTGAACGGATTTTGAGATAGTTCGAGTATACTACAATATTGTATTGTTAGTTTTTGACAGTTCGTTAACATTCCAGTCCATAGACGCATATTTTGGCATGTTTTGTTTCAAGTGTTGTGCAAGTTTATTCTATAGTTAGTACACAGTTGGAGCAATAGCGCTAGTATCAACATCTATTGCCATTATATGTTTAAAATATCAAAGTCAAATTATTTCAAAACTGTTCTAACCATAGAGGTCGGGGAGGAGTTTGCCAATGTTAATAGATCCACAAAACAGTATACTTGATAGTCTGTAGTAATATCATAATCTTTATTATTAATGTAGAAGGAATCTGTCTAATGAGATTATAATTTAATATCATCATCAGCGCCATTGCTGCGACAAACACAATACAATACATATTATATACAATAATAAGATAAACTTGACGTCATACTTATTATAGGACTGGAAAATCTGCTGTTTTGAAACGTATTCAAAATGTATAATGGTATAAAAAAACCAAGCCAAGACCAATCCTAAACATAAAAACTGAATCTGTCTCTTTTCATCAGTGTAAACATCATTCGACCGAAAGAGACAAAATAATATTTCAATTAAAAGTCTAGAAGCATGTGACTTTGAATAGGCTCGTGTACAATTGTATACCAGGATCATGAATAGATCCTGAGCTAAATTAAACAGTTTCCAAACATTTAATTAAAAAATAAATAAATAGAAAACAATATATGTATACATAATTGGCATTATAGCCTTATTAGTTCCATGCGTTAGATTTCCGTATCTGTTTCATAATCATTTGTCAATCTAAAAGCCAAGTGCCTGACACACGTCGAGTTTTTCGGTCTAAGGCAAGCCGGTTTCCTCACGATGTCTTCCTTCACCGTTCGAGCGAACGTTAAATGCGAACATAGAAAGTCAATTGGTGCACAGCCGGGTGTCGAACATACGACCTCAGGGATGACATTCACACTCTGAGTCACACCCTAGTTAATAAAAGAGCCTAGGACTAGGGCGAGGACTTCTAATATACTTGCTATATTTGTTTTAAAATAAGTATTGTTTGATGATTTGCTTTTTTAAAAGAGTACCGACAGTTTTTTACACCGGCTTTTTCTCTCGGCCTACACCCTCTGCCGATGAAGAGGGATGCCTGGTTCAAATTTAATGACGTGGAATAAGTGATACCTTGATGATCTTATGTTCCAAAATAAAAGTTTTTTTTGAAGCCACTAGGCTAATACTGCTCTAAACAGAAAATTAAAGCAAATTTAAAAAGTTCAATCTTTGAGCGTGAATATAAATACATAATGTACGATTTGAATAGTCGTACTTTCTCGTGGGTTATCCTGTATCAAAGCATTTGAATGTGTTCGTGTGTTACAATAATAGTATTTAACCGATGAAAGTCTGTGCCTAGATTAGCGCACTTTCTCTGTAGACAATGATCCACTTTCAACTATTCATAATACAATTTCTATTACGATGTCCATTTTTGTCATCTAGAAATTTGACAAGGCTAATTTTAGATTGTTTCATTCAATGTAATACACAATAATATTTTATTGTATGTAATACATATCGTTTTGAAAGCTGCTGGGAGCTTTTTTACTATATTTTAGAATCGGTGTTTGTCAATTTCATTGTAAAGGGGGCGATGGAAATCAATTTAATATAACACAACGCGGAGACTTGGGACTGAAGCTAACCAAATTAGGACCTAATATAAAATCTCTGTGCAGCATGCATCAAGGGCAAGAATCTTACTAAATATAGGAAAATCCTTATTTAAATTATTTGGATTTTGAATTTCGGTGAATTCAGTGATGAACATTTACATATTAGCAATTTTCTAGAGATTCTTTCCTAAAACCATCATTTAAATTTCTTAAGTGAACCATTCAATTATTTAATATATTAATTATGCATATTAAATTGGGGGGTTCATAAGAATTTTAGGTAGGCTAAGCTGAAGCCAAAATTAATTAACTTTATTCTAAAATGACAATTATGTTGATAATTAATTTTCCAAAAATATATTACATTTACAATTAGTTTTTACTAGCAATTTTTGTTTAACAATTCGGAATTTGAAAAATTGCATTAGAATAATTAAGTAATAATTATTCCCGCCTTTTTCTTAATAGTTTATTATCTATGTTATTACGTTCATAGTTTTCGTTAAATACGGAAGGAATAAATAATTTCTAATTTGTTGGCATTATAAAAATGATTTATTCTGCTATATTTTATTAATTTAGATATTTTTAAAATAAGGGGAAGCTAGTCTTTTGGGTCGGTCATTAAGGGTAACTAGGCCACGTATTTTATCTATGGCTGTTTTTTTACAATACAGACTATAGAGATTCCCTTTTTAGGTAAGTATATATATAAAATATTTATTTTAAATAACTGTTATTGTTGTTAATAAAATAGAACAGAATACAAAGAACATTAAATCTAGATAGATATAATCCGTTTAAACATTCAAAAGACATTGAATATAATCAGATCGCAATAAGGTCAGAGCTTAGGCAGGCATAATGGGTATTGTATGTCACCTTTGATGTCCTTTGTAACCTTGTCAGTCATCCAAATGTTGTGTCATACATATGATTTGTATAAGGATAAAGATAATGATAATGTTGCTCTAGTGGCTTAAGCGTGCCACTGTCATCCCGCTGGTCGTAGGTACGAGGTTGTGCACTAATGGAATTTCTTTCTATGTGCGCATTCGTAAGGAAATGCAGCCTTGATGATTCAGGCTGCGAGGCTGGTACTTGCCTATTAGATTGAAAAATCATGAAACAGATACAGAAATCTGAGATCTCTGCTCATAACTAGTGAAAGAATTTTTGAAAGCGGTTTTCGGGTTTTTGTTACCTCGCATCACAATGTTCGTTCGCACACTCCTCTGAAACGGCTTGACCATTATGAAATTTATTATGGATATTAAGTAAACAGAATCGGCTTCTATCTATCTTTTACAGCCTAAAAAAGGAGTGCCCACCTTAAAAAAAAATATATTTGATAAAACAATCAAAAATACATACAACCCTTAATTTTTATCTACCACCTACGATCAACACCGATTTTTAAATTGTTAGTTAAGAATTTATAACTTGAAGTCTGAAGTTTATGTGGAGTCAAATTAAACCCAAAGGCCTCTGGGGTAGCTTAGAAAAATGTTCCATATTTGTACTAAAAAGGCAGACTAAGTAAAATCCTATTAAGCACAGCTAGTACATATATAATATATATTAGTGTCCTGCGTATGACAGTTAATATGTCGTAGATTTTAATAGGTGTTCTCTTTCAGGTACATTCCCTCTAAGCCGTGAAACGAAGCGAATGGGAGCAATTCGATACGACAAGAACATTCCCTACCCTCGTGACTTCGATGCTCGCAGGCGTTGGCCGAACTTTATCTCCCCTGTGGTGGACCAGGGCTGGTGTGGATCTGACTGGGCTGTTTCAATTGCTGGTGTTGCTTCTGACAGGTATGATCATGCATGGTAGAAATACGTGTTTTCTTTAATGCTTTAATGTTTAATGCCGATTGCGCTGCCGGATTTTTAACAAGATTCTTGGTTGGATGTCTTTTAAATGTTTTTTAATGAATCCACCACAATTGTAAATTGTCAGCCCAGAATTCAAACCGAGAACCACTCCAAATGTGAATAGCAGCAGCTGATCTACGCGAAGACAAAACATACTTTGGAATGCGAACTATGTCAGAGAACAACAAACAATGAGGCTTTGAACACTTCAGTTAAAAATAACACGGGCCCTTGAAAAGCATTCAGTTGCAGTCGAAATCAAACCTTATTTACAGTATATACAGTTAATTTTACTATACACTCACGTTTTGAATAAATACTGGACCAACTTATTAAGTGGGTCCATATAGGTTTAATTTTAATCGTCTACCTTCAGCCAATTCCTAATGATTACATTTAAATGTTTCTCATGTATATATATGTATATCTTACTAACGAATGTTTAATACTTCATAGAATTCTCGTATCCCCAAATATATTCAATTATAGTTTGTATTATCTGTACCAAGAAATGTTTGAATAAAGTTATCGTCTTATAATTATAGAACAAGACGAAATAATATTTTTAAATTATGATCATGAAATCCATCGCAATTGAAAGCGTAACTAAATATTAGATAAAACTTAGTTACGGCTCTATTTAGCGAATAATTAATTACTCGAACTAAGGATCCAATCTGTTCTGTTTTGGTAATATTTATATAAATTACAGTTATTAATTATCTATATATAAATAAATATTTAAAAAAAATTAAAATGATTTTTAAATTTATTTATTTTTATACACAGAAGAACTAAGTTGGTTTAACAAAATTATCGTTCTTTCGTTCGATCTGGCGATTCTAATACGTTTCAGTTTGTAGGTTGTCATGGTATGAAAAAATGCTGTTTAATTTAGGAACCTAAACTCATCAGCATCGCAACTGGCTACCCTTAATGGCTGACTCCGCAGACTAGGTTCCCGTTCTATATTTATTTCTATATATTACTAGCAGTCTCGGCCAAGCGTTGCTGTGGCTAAGGTTTTTGTTATATTACTATTCAAGGGAAACGGTAGGAGAACTTATGTGATAGGTAGATGGCTTATGCCGCAACAGCGCCATCTGTTGGAATTGAATCAAATAATAAACAAATATTTGCAATAAAATAAATTTACTATAATTAAAGACCTAAGCTATCCAATCTCTTAAGACCAGACTGCTTACGGTGTGCCAATTTAATTAAAAATCGGTTAAGTAGTTTAGGAGTCCATCACGGACAAACATCGTGACCGGAGATTTATATATATTAAGATAATACCAGTTTCGTATTATCTGTACAATGAAATGCATGAATAAAGAAAACTATCGTAAAATTATTCATAAAAACCCACAAATAATTCAAATTAGACCTTTTCAGACTCTATCAGTTTAATTTATTTTTACAATAGTATTTATTGAGAACGATTTACTTACAGCATTGTAACTAACTTGCTAAGTATAAAGTTCTTTTTACGAGATTAAAAAAAATTACATATAATTAAGTATTTAATGATTAACTGGATCAGCTCAGGTTTAATATGCTCACGATAACACGATACAGGTATAAGCGTAATTTTATACGATAGCACATTAAAATCTATAGAAGAGATAACAATGCTGAGACTTGCCTTGTACCACGAAATAATTAGAATTTAGAAGCGTTTATCTCTTATAAAAGCCTGTTTCAAATTCACACGGTTGCACATACATTTTGACAGTAAATATCAAGTTTATATATCCTAGAAACAGTTATATAAACATCCAAAGTTTTATCTACACAAAACTACAAAAAAATCTACGGAATACTGATGTGAGTGCATGTTCACCGTGTATTTAAAAAAATACGCCATGGCTAATTAAATATTTAATCACCTTGGAGGTTATAGATCACTGCCGCGTAATGAGATTAATTAAGGCAAGTGTATTTAATGGAAGAGTTACGTTTCCATACGTTTTGACAGCAATTTTAAATATCTTAACTGTTCTTATAATACATTTTTTTTTAATATTTTCTAAACAATTCTCCGACTATGTAGTCGTCGGAGGCATTTAGTATCTTACATAAGTCATATTGGTAACTCCGATGTTAATACCCTACTGCCTATTCCTTTTAACCACCCTTTGTATAACCACTACAGCGAATCCCAAAAATATGCCCCTCAATTTGACGTTTAACATTATTTCCCTTAAATTTGTCTGCGTTACTTTTATGCCTTAGAATACATTTTGCATGTCTATTTTTATATTGCGCATTGTGCGGTTTTTATAATTAGCCCATCTTTATGTACCACGATTTATTATTTAGATAATAAATGTAGCTATATAAAATCTTATGATTACGTGTTTCAGATTCGCAATCCAATCAAACGGAGCGGAAGCCCTAGCTCTCAGTCCGCAGACTCTCCTCTCGTGCAACATCCGTCAGCAACAAGGCTGCCGAGGAGGACACATTGATGTCGCCTGGAACTTCGCTAGAGGACACGGGTAAGAATATAGTTTTAAAGCGATGTTACTTGATTAGAGTAGGGTATGGCTTGTAGGCTTTTTTTTGAAAAAAAAAAAACAAGTAGGCTTGAGCGGGCAGCCCCCAAGCCTGAGGGCGGACCATTGAATTAGATTTGTGCTCAGTTCTTTTTAAAGTGCGCATTTAAAACTCGAAACATATCGCAAGGACCCAAAATCATCGATGTGTGTCAGGCACGGAGGGTTGATCATTTGCCTTTAAAGAAAAAAATGATCACTAAACAGAAGCAAAAGTCTTAGAACAAGAGTGGAGTAGAAACGCCGCTGGTTTTTTTTTAATCGAACTTGCTTATGCAAATTTTACTATGAATCAGTATTTCTTCTACTTACGTGTACATAATTCAATGGTAAGGTTTATACTATATACCAGTTTATAACTTCCAATAACGTCAACCGCAACGTTCTCCATATACGTTGTTTGCTCTCGATGTACAGAGCCGAACTTGTTACCGCTCGAGTCTGTACGTCGTTTAAAATATTAGTTTATAACTAACACAAAATCAGAGATGCTGCGATGCTAACACAAACTTATCTAAGGTTTCATAAAACTATGTGACACTTCAATACAAGTGTAGTTGAACTTTTTGTATTACAATTTAAGAGTAGGGAAAAATATTTACTAATATACAAATCACTAACTCATGTATATCTCACCTGTGATAGCGGATGAAATGATATTAAGTAAACAATGGCCCTTATCGGAATATTATATGTTTAGACTGTTAATGTATAAAATATCGCGTTTCACACTGTGCGAGAAAAGTAATATAACAAAAAATTCGATACAGTAATATTTTTCTAGATACGGTTTCATTAAAAATAATTATTTTAGAAGAGTCTTTTATAAAACTAAAGTACAGAATTTTCTCATACGCACCTGTATCATCAGCGACATTCAAAATGAATGAATGGCACTGTATGATCGGAGATCTCTAGCCGGTGTTTATTTATTTATTCAGTTTACGACATCATACATCTGATTATTTTACAAAACCATCTATCTATAATGTATGACAACTAATGTAAGCATAAGTTTTACAAAAATAGAAATACAATTAAAACATATATAAGATAAATATACAATATCGTAAAATAAAAAAAAGGCAGAAAAAAAATCATCAGCGAATTAGGTTCGAGGAGTTTCGTTCTTAAAAATTAAGTTCGTTCGGTGTTAAATGGTCAAATACACAGCAGTAACCTCTGACATATATTGTCGTCCCCTATTCATTCACAAGATTCAAAATCGGCAGAATTTTCCGTCTGAAAAAACCAACCAAATAGTTCAGGCACCTCTCATTCGAATTCTTTGCGAAGATAAAATGTAAAAACTTGATTATTTAGTTTTTGTAAAAGTAATTGTCATATATTTTAAAACATACTATTATATATGTCAAAGTCAAATCCTTTATTCCAATTAGACGACCTTAACTTTTGAACTGGCATTTTTAAACGTTAAATAAAATATAAATATGATTCTAGTTGCCCCTTCCAAAAGGCAGTTTCGTATTGAGAAAAATGGGCAAGAAACTCCTCACTTATTTATTAGTTAAATAATAATATGATGTACAATCGTTCATTATTTTTCATTTTATGCAAGAGTTTCTTTGATAGGCATCTTAGGTGTAGCGCAAAACATGCTTTTCCTTTCTATACTTTTGCTAAGAATATTCGGGAGTCATATCATCTTACCCTGCTAGAAGTTAATGAGAAATATAAGAAGTAAATGTAACCAACATAGTGTAATATTTGGGTAATCGTAAATATCTTCTTAGGTTGGTAGACGAGCGCTGTTTCCCCTACAAAGCAGCCGTTGTACGCTGCCCATTCAAGCCAAGAGGTAATCTCATAGAGGATGGCTGCAGACCTCCAGTGCAGCAAAGAACCTCAAGATACAAGGTCGGACCTCCCGGCAGGCTGAGCAAGGAAGAGGATATCATGTATGACATCATGGAGTCAGGTCCAGTACAGGGTAAGCTATATTTTAATATGCTCATTGGGGTTGGGTGAAGGAGGGTGATTTTGGATTATTACTTGCTGATTAGTTGGGTACGAAAATAGACTATATTATGAAACTCAAATTTTATTTTTCAAGGTAACATAAACAGTATTACCATCGTTAATGCATGTGTTTGGTTTAAATAAGATGCAGGATATTGTAATCGGAGGAACAGAAGTAGACTTTGAACTATAAAAAAGAAATGGCGTATTTGTCATTCTTCACGTTTTAGTAAAATTGATTTACCGAATATAATTGGGAAATTATTAACATAAGTCCCTGCGAGCTTCGTTTCGCCTCAATGTGATTATTATCTATTAACGCAAAGCCCAATAACCTATCTCAATCTATTTCAGACCATCTGAGATAGACACGTTAATCCAAATATTGATAAAAGTATGCCAATAAACAATCAACGGATTGTAATAGCCATCTGTCGATACAAGCTATCCATGGTAGGTCGGATCGGTGTATGTGGATAGACCTTTGTGTGAAAATGACAGTTCAACTGTGCCAATATCCTCTTAAGTTTTTTACTTACACCAGTTTTTAAAATCAATAAAAAGCTATTTGATATGTTTTAAACATAGACATGCATATTTTAATATCATTTTTACGGTTTTAATTTATTTATTTGGTTTATATTGATTATCAAATATGAGTAGAAAGAGCGAAGAGATTGCATTCTATCCGTCGCCAAAAATGGATTATCTTCGTATGGTTTGGTTATTGGGATGCAGATGGGAGATCGATCGACTGTCACGGTCTGTTCTCAGATTGGTTTCAATCTGAGATTGTGGATCTGTACAACAACTTTCCATAAAGATACTTGTATTGGTCCAGCCGTCTTCGTGTTTTTCGCAACAGATATTGCGATTATATTTTATTTATACTTAGATATTTCTAGTAATTTCCAACATTATTAGTCAAAAGATGTTTAAGCTTAAATGCCACGTGAATATGCCCTGAAAACCTCGTTTAACAATTAAAAACAAGTTTATAAATTAAATACAAACTAAACAAATCTAGGTGTTATCAAAAACAATCACTTCTAATCCTAGAAAGTACATGCAAACAAGAAAAGGCACTTTATCGCGACCTTGTACAATTTTTTTTATCGGAAGCAAATAGTTTGCTCCCATTTGATAAGCGCATCAATGGTGCTTGTTGTGAAAGAACGTTTCTTGTGTTGAGGCATTTTTAAAGGTTAATTACTGAACCCAGTAATAAACCTTTAAAAATGAAATAACCTCTTGAATGAATAAAAACTCTCTTTTAACCAAAAAGATAAAGAAAATATATAGACTTTTTGCGGACTTAGACCAGCTGAGATATAATTCTCTCTCTCTTTAGTCTGCAGCTCATGTCTGAGCGTCGTGGTCAGCAACGAAGCATCTAGAGCGGACTATCTGCTTCCACACTATATAGCTTTGAAGACGATGATTCTTTCACTTGATCGGTCCATCTGGTCGGTGAACGGCCACGTGATCTTTTTCCTTCTGTGTTACCAACCACGATCAGTTTCTCCAAGTTCTCATCGCCTTTGCGCATTGTGTGGCCGAAATACGATACGATTCGCTGTAGGCATACGGTAGACAAGCGAGTTCATATGCGAAGTTGAGTCAGGATTTATGTGTTGGCGCGCTTCGCAGCCCACGGTATTCTGAGCATTCGCCGCCAGCACCACATCTCAAAGGCATAAATATAATTATTTCGAGTTAATAGATGGTCAATCTAACTCGTAATTCAACGAACAAAAACGCCTAATTCCCAGATTTTTTTTAATATAACAGTGGGCAAACGGGCAGGAGGCTCACCTGATGTTAAGTGATACCGCCACCCCCCATGGACACTCTCAATGCAAGAGGGCTCGTTTTTTGTGATAAATACTGATAAATTTTGACACATTCTGTTTAAAAGGAAATTAATCAATAAAGCTATTTATACATTTGATGAATACCTAATGATCCTAATCCTTGGGATTGATTTGCTCCAGTTCAAACAATTTGTATGACTCGAAACTTAGGGATTAAAAAGGGTGGCGGAAAGTTTCTTGCCAGTTCTTTTACGCCCTCGACTTGCGAACTGGTAGTAAATGTAAATTAACAATTAATTAAATTGTTTTTTGACGTTCAGAAGTGTACTTGTTACCTATATGAATAAAGATATTTTGAGTTTGAGTTAAAAAACAATGTTATGATGTATGTCCCAGCACTTTTTGGTACTCAGTGATATTGTGTCCTGGAAAATACGCGCCATATACGCAACTATCCCCGTACGTTTCAACTCCTAAATGCCTAGAAGTTGTACCTGCAAGCCACATGTGGACTGTGAACGTGTAGAGCTTTCCGTCTACAGACCTCATATTATGTCAAACGTTCGCTTAGATACGCTCAGTTGTGGAACGACGGACGTCGAGGTGATACGGATGGTATTTCGTATTTTGCCTTGACGTCTGATGATGCAACTCACCTCAGTAACAATTCCATGGTAAATGCGGTAGTAGATGCAGAGACCGGGGCAAGCGATCTTAAAGTTCACACATCATCACTACATAGTATAAAACAAAGTCGCTTTCTCTGTCCCTATGTCCCTTTGTATGCTTAAATCTTTGAAACTACGCAACGGATTTTGATGCGGTTTTTTCTAATAGATAGTGATTCAAGAGGAAGGTTTATATGTATAATAACATCCATTAAATAGTGGAGAAGTACTGTTATTTTTGAGGTTTCTAATGTGATGTCGTAAATAATTACATTTTTTCCGCTTACATTGCAAACGCAGGCTGAACCCTACGAGTTTTATCAAAATAATGTACTAAGTATTGTACATATTGAAAAGGTCTACAGAAAAGTCCGTGATGGTATATGTCTATATGGTATATGTCGCGTATATTATCGGAGGTTTCAAGCGACGGAAATAACAATACATAATAAAAACCTGCTTTTCATCAGCATTGCACCCGTGCGAAGCTGGGGCGGGTCACTAGTATCCAATAAAGTTATTTCAAGCGTTGATTAAAAAATACTTCCTATTAATGATTTACATAGATAATTAAGATAGATAAATCAAGTATTTAGCGACTGGCGGCGCTTTGAAAGATACGGAAGTGTTCTAGGAATGTTCTTTTATCCTTCAAAAGATATGATGATTAATTGTTATTTAATGACGACGATTTTTAAGATAAGTCGCAAAATACTTTGATGTTTAAAGGTTAATTATTTTAGGCACGATGAATATTTATAATTTCATATACATTGTAAGAAAACTGGTCTCTTAGGGAGATAATCAGTATGAAGATTTGGCGCGAATTTGAACACCTTCGTGTGTCTAAAATACATTTCTGATGAACGGAACTCTTAGCACTAAATCTCGTTTCTGAAGCTTACTCTTAGTATATAATAAATACACATTACATATAGGTGTAAAAGATTCTTTAAATATAGCGCGCTATGTACTAGTCAGTCTTGTAATACTATGTATGTATTACAAGACTGACTGTTTGTGTTAAGACGGTCGCAATACTGTTTTACTTAAGTTTTTGACTTTGAACTATAAAAATGGTTTAAAAATGATGCCTCAAACCAGTGATTTTATGATCTATTTCACAGAAGGCTGATCGGATAACATGCCTATTAAGAATAATATCAATAATACTTACTGAGTAATTTGGATTCTGTCATGTCTGGTTTGGGATATTACCATATTGGAGACTTACTGAAGACGGGGGAGGGTGGAGGAAGTAGTGCAGCGCTACTTACGCCCTTCATAAATGAAGAAGTGGAGTGGAGCATACAGTAAACAAGTTTTTTTGTCAACAGCTGTAATGACGGTGTACCAAGATTTCTTCCACTACCGTGACGGTATCTATCGACGAAGCAGACATGGCGACAATCGTATGAATGGTCTTCACAGTGTGAGGATTATTGGATGGGGTGAGGAGAGAGGTGACAAATATTGGGTAAGTTTCTAAATTAAAAATTATTTATACACATAATAAAAGAAACAAGTAATACAATTTATTACCAATGTGTCTTCGATAATAGGTAGGAGGTAATAATAACAGGGCCTGGTTTAGGAGAGGGCAACCGGGGCTACAGTCGGTACCTCCACGGAAGATGGTCCCCACAAAGGAGGGGATTACATTTTTAAATTAAATGTTTGTTTCATGCAAACGACAGATTTTAATTATGGTATATACTTTACTAAGATTATAAAAAGGGAAACATTTGTGTTTTTGTATGTATGTTTGTAATATTTTCCCACAAAATCTACTAGACGGATTTTTAAAAATTATTTGACCATTAGAAAGCTGCATCTTCACTTACAATCACACTTAACAATATTAAATTATTTTGCCGCCATAAAACAAAACTTGTACGTCAACTGTTGTGTTAAGGAAATTTCTAAGACACTGAAGTTCTACAAATTAATCTCTTCTCTAATATTATACAAAGAATTGCATTTTTAATTTTTAACAATTTATAATAATCAAACTAAAAATTAATGGACTGATTAAAAATAACTCCTTGAAATCAAGAATTTTTCAACGCCTGCAGAGTATTATTAGAAATATTTTAATATTTCTGAACTAGATTGGCGTACCCTGTAACATATACATATATTATTTAAATTGTTTCAGACGGTAGCCAACAGTTGGGGCACAGAATGGGGTGAGAACGGCTACTTCCGCATAGCCAGAGGAGTGGACGAATCTGATATCGAATCATTCGTCGTTACCGTGCTGAGTGACGTCACGGAAGCCAACCAGAAGAAATAACAGAGGATCCACCTCATCACTCCCCTGTGCGTAGTCACGAAGACTATAAAAACCAACAGAGGACTGCTTCTCTTGAATACGACACGAGATTTTGGTTAATGTGATATTTTGAAGGTTATCTATCGGGTGACATTTAAGTTGCTGTCAAAAATTATTTTTAGTTTCAAACTTATCAATATATTCTTTGATTTAAACGCCCATTTTAATCTCAAAAGTTGATATGACTATTATTCTATTCAATTAATATTCAATTGGTTGCTTTGGTGCTAAACTAATCTTTGTCTTGTTTTTTATTAAGTTATTACTTAGTACTTAAGATAGATTAAGGAATGCAAAACTTTGTGACAGCTTCTTATGAACGAAAAATATGTCTACGATATAAACTTAGTTGATAAAAAATAGCTATAAGTTACAATAAGATCGTGGAACACGAGCTGTTATAATTTACAAAACTTTAACTTTATTAACTAACGAAAAAGTAGTAGCCACCTTATTGCTATCAAGAGATGTTTACTAGACAACTGGCGTCTTATGCAAATAACGTTGCTTGATATTAATATTCTATACTAGTAAGTGGTCTACGGTCTACGATACTAAAACCCATATTTTTAGACTATTTAATGAGCACTGCCTAAAGGCCTATAAGCATAGCTTTAATCTAACAATTAATTGTGCGTAACGTCGGTATCCTGGAACCTGTCAAACCGTTCCTCTGTCAAGTTTGACATTTAGCGCCTAAACAAAATTTGTCATTTGAGCATTTTAGAAAACGACAATATTTAATCATCATCTAGATTCTAGTGCCTGTTGGCTGTTTCCCAAAAGTGGGGCCCATACCCCATAATTTGATCGTTAAGGGGGGTTATTCGAAAATTATTTGGAATATGAATTTCAGTACCTTATTTCGTCAACAATTTCCTAGTAATTTCTTCCCACTACCTATAATTAAATATTTAAACATTAAAAATTATGTTTAAAGACAAGATTTTGAGATGAGGCCTGGCACAAAAAAGGTTGGGAAACACTGATCTAACGTTAATGACAGATTCGAAGAATTCAAATTCTCAATGTCAAGACGTATGCGATATGAAACCATCTAAATGGAATGTTATCTGATAAGGCATTTGAAGACTTCCTTTGATGTTGCCTTTATATCAAAATGATACCATCAAAGCTGTTTTCAATAACATGTTTTTCTTCAGGACTTCCTCAAAGTCAATCTTAAACACTTGCTTATTTATAATGTTAAAATTTGTTCAAAGAATAAATCATATGAAACAGAAGATGTTAGCTAAAAACTCTAAATTTAGGATACAAACTTAATTTTGAATTTAAACAGTTTTTTGAATCACTTAAATTTTACGACTTGCTTCGAACATATTTTTTAAAGAACATTTAAATGCGCACATTACTTGAAAAAAAAGTGCTTTTTTAGTCATTTATTTAATCAACTGCCATTTACAGTCTAATGGTTACATACTTAAAACTAGTCTTAGTGACAACGTAACATTAGTCTTAGGAAATATATCTCATAGACAATAACTATTTTATTACACAATTTAATGGAATGCACAGTCTTATCACAATAAGGAAATGTATATTTTAATAAGTTTAATAAAAATTTAAAAATGTTTTTGCTTTTCAATTCAACAAATGTTATTAACTAATATCATTAATACCTAATAACATTCTTATAAATAATGATTTATAAGAATGTTATTAGGTAGACTTTGCAATTAAAATAAGAATAGAACTAGGTAACTAAAAATAAATTATCAAACAGAAAAATTCAAACCATACATAAAGCTACTATACACTTTGGATCAGAAATTATAATGTGTCCATCATGCACTTTCCAGTTTTTAACTACTTTTTGATGGACTTTGGATAGCTCTGCTCTTCGCTACTTTCTCCACATTGGCAGCCCGGGCCTGTAAAAAAAAAATTAATCTCCATGCACTTAGCGGCACAGTTTTATAATCAAAAATACTAACTTAATACATAATATGTATTTCATTAAAAAGACAATACCTGACTTGATAAACAATTAATAGCTTTAAGTTTTCTATAAATAGGAATAGCTAAGCAACTTTTCTTGAATACTTTTGTATAGAAATACAGAAATCAATCACTGATTACCATTGCAATGGGTAACATAATTGTCTGTACAAAGGACTATTATAGTAATGCAAGAATATATAAATTTGTTTTAATTTTGATGTCATATATTCCCTAAATAGGAACTAAAATTGTTAACAATTGCTTAATGGTGTTTGTCCTTTTTTAAAATATCAGTATACATACTTGTAAGGACTGCACTCTCTTATGTAAAGTAATCATTGCATTTGATATTGAATTAAGTTTTTCTTTGCTTGTTGCTACATCCGCCAACTGAAAGAAATACATAAATAACAAATAAACAGCTTAAAACAAGTTTTATTCTATAAAAATTTCTGCAAAAACTTAATCTGAGTGAAATCTCCACTCCCTATATTACAACTATACATTATGAAAACAGAACTAAGGAAACTAACAGATAGTTTTCAAACAATTTATACCTCATGATTATATTTTATTACTAAAAGACTAGTAACCAAATTTTATTGCTTACCAAAATAATACTACACTTTGAATAGATAAGCACTGACTTACCAAAGCATCTAGAGTTACATTATTTTGCAGATCTTCCAGCCTTCTTCTCTCTGATAACAGCATGTTGTGAACTGCATCTTGTTTATCCCTGAACATAACAAAACGCTACAGAAAATATTCTTTATAAATTTATAAACATTCAAGTAGTTTTTTACTGTTTTTTATAATTATTATTGTTACTTACGTTAATTCTTTTAAATTAGTGCTAATGGTCACAAGTGGAGGCTCATACAGTTCTAAGAGTCCTTTGGCTAATAATTGAACAGTTTTGATATCCTCAGGCTTTTCAGTGCACATACTTGAATCCATGGCACTAAAATAATATTATTCAAACATTAAAAACTACAAAAGGAATAAAAAAAATCTACCTCATTAACAAATTACCTCTCTGATGGGATAGCCATTATGAGTTTTTCAAAGTCATTTATTTAACTATAACTTCTTTGAAATAAAATCTTCTATATAAAATTCTCGTATGTTCTATAAAATTTTATTTGGGAATATTATTTTATTTTCGGAACGATTGGTAACATATATTTTGTTTTGAAACCATGGTTTTGACATGCATGGCATGCATATTGCATAATATAGGCCATATAGCTGACGATTGTCAATTATTACAAAGATCACAGGTTATAGAGTAAAAATCTATGTTTTTCTTACTATATTGTTTTAGCGTCATCTGTTGTCATGTAATTCAGTCAATATTTTACACTTCATTTCACGTCAGAAACTTGCATACTGCAATAATTAATCGTATATTTCAATTAAAATCTTGTATTCATAATCGAAAAGGTATTTTTAAAATTTAAACTTGTATTTCATAGTCAACACTTTTTATTAAATATACTTAGTAAATAAAAAGTAAATTTTTCAAATTTGTAAACGCGTCTATGTTATTACAACAACTTCGTATATAGGAACCAATTTTTTATGGCCGCTACATTTTCTTGTTTATTTCAGTTCGCAATTGACATTCTTTCATATCCGCTTGACCCAGGTGGTGAGTAAAAAATAGAGGTCTATAATTTGTTCACAAATCGTGTAGCAACGGCTTCAATCTGGAAGTCTTACAAGTAAATCTCGAGGGCGGCGAAATGACGTCCGTGGCTCGAAGACCTGAGCAGGATGATTCGGGTGAATACTCAGATGCCTCGCAAGAAATCGAGCAAAATAATTCTGGAAACGTAAGTTAAACGCTTGCAATTTATGCAATGAACTTTCGTTTAGCCACTAAAAGTATTACGGTCGCGTACTTTCTCCCGCGCTCGCGTGTCGGTATGCCCATTTTACCATTTCTCTGGATTGAGGTCAATACCGTTCACCAGTGTTTAGGCTAAGCCTTAGTTCGCTAATTATTGCCAGTGTAGTTAAAATGCAATTGTTGAAAGTAGCCAACGATTTTCAGGATGCTGCTCAGCAATCGGATTATGATTCCCAAGGTAGTGATGCTGAACATTCTGACAGAGATCCAGAAGCACAGGTAATTTTAGTTTATAGTCAATGTTTTTATATTAATGCTTACAGTTATTGAAAGCTAGCAGCTTGCATGTTATTGCTGTAAAATTACTGCACCAAGTTGTATATGTTATCATTTAAGAATTGCTATCAAAGTTTAAAATCTATACATTTATCATATATTTTCAGGAATCTGAGAAGCGCGTAGATGATGATGAGGACCGAAGTAATCCGCAGTACATTCCTAAACGGGGAACATTTTATGAGCATGATGATCGAACAGCGGCAAGGTAATATTAAACTTTTAAAAATTTGGTAACATTTTACAAAATTCTCAAAGAAGAGACATCTCATCTAACATGGATCTATTTAACTTGGGATTTTTTATTGCTTTTTTCATTGTCATTGGCATGAATGTGACTATGAATCTTGACTGACTACAAATCTACAATAATATTGAATAAAATAAACAAATAAATTTTGAAAACATACTTAATACTTCAATACAATTAACATCTAGGTCATACAAACAGGTTTTAAACAAAACTTTCAACTCCTTTTACGATGAAAAAATAAATCATTTGCTTTATTTTATTGTCGGATAAAATAAAGCAATTATAGTTCATTTAACACATTTTATTTTTTATTTCAATTTGTTTAATTTATTAACTATTACATTGTTTTTTATAATTACACTGAGCATAGCCTTACACAAAGCTTAAACACACAAACACACATTAATAAAACATTAAGAATTTTATTATCTTCACATTGAAATATTTAATTTCTTTGTACATCTATGGAACAATTACCAAATTAACCTATTCATATAAATTTTCGCGTACATCGACCCATCTGCTCATTCACGTGTAGGTAATTCAATATTATTATGTAGAAAGTTACTTTTTCTGTTTCCACTTGAATGGTTCCGATGTATTAG
Organism: Pieris mannii; assembly: GCA_028984075.1. Taxonomy (NCBI): domain Eukaryota; kingdom Metazoa; phylum Arthropoda; class Insecta; order Lepidoptera; family Pieridae; genus Pieris; species Pieris mannii. The sequence continues at coordinate 9,094,765 of CM054795.1, read as the reverse complement.
AACTTGTAGCCTAGTTATAAAAACTGTTAGAAATCCTCTGTCCAGTCTATTTAAAACAATATTATTAACGTTAATTATCAAAACTTATGGAACTTACATTTGCGGTAATAATAAAATAATAAAGAGCCTTTTATTTCTTACAGAAAAACAAGTTACATTAATTAAGTTTACTTACATACTAGTGTTAGTTTTGTTAGTAATTAAATTTGTATCCTAAATTTAGTTGTGTTAGTTTTTCCTATTTTTAAACTATTATTTTTCTGTAAGAACTAAATATATTAGTATATATAGTATAAGAGCTAAATATATTAGTATATATAGTATAAGAGCTAAATATATTAGTATACTTAATTGATACCGATCCTGACGATTTATAAGTAATTTTGGAATTTCTGCAGCCTAAAGATCTTGTAATAGACATTCAAATTTGGGACCGCAATGACTATAGCACTTTACTTACCGCTGGTATGTGTTGCCTACCGTTTGTTTTACTCTACAATTGTGATCAGGCTGCAATATTCTTTGACAATGAAAATTTCTCATTCATAAATTTTCTACTTTCATTTGTTTCTTTATATTATCAGTGTGATTAATACAGATGCGCTTGAGTTGTTCCTACTACACAGAGCTTTCTTTGTATTAATTATTCTATTAACATTGTCTTTTGGATTTCAAATGAAGACTATTGTTATATTACTCAATATACCTTTGATGGATTACATGCATAGCTAATGCAATTGATTCAACAATTTTACATTGAATATAAAATGGCTAGTTAAATGTAATAAATCATTATTTCAAAAGGCAAAATCTTTATTTCAACAGATTGCGTGAAGAAATTTTTAAATACGCATTCATAGGGATTTTTTTATTATAAAACTAGGGGCAAACGGGCAGGATGCTCACCTGATGTTAATTGATACCGCCGCCCAAGGATTTTGCCGGTCTTTTAAGAATTGGTACGCTCTTTTCTTGACCCTAAGTCGAATTGGTTCGGAAAAACTTCAGTGAGCAGCTGGTTCCACAAAGTTATTTTGTTTTTTGATTGTATAGATATTTTTTTTCTTATATATTTCTCGATGTCTTCAGGCATTGATTCTGTGACGAGAAAAATTAACTACAATCTTAAAACCCCAGATAGGTGACGAGATATCTAAATTGTTTAATAATTTTTTTTAAATATTTATACTTACCATACCATAGAAAACGTTTCTTTCTGTCAAGTAGTGTTAACCCTGTGTTGAAAAGAGACAGATATAATTCTATCACATAATTCAATTGTAGTGGTGAAGAATCAAGCAATACCACATCAGAAACAGCCTCCGAGAAGAAGGAAGGCTCTGAGCCCGCTGCTGAGAGACGTCGTGCGCCTCGCAAATCTGAAACAGTAAATAAATGGTCTCACGACAAATTTAATGAAAATGAACAGGTAATTTAAGTTTTAATTAAATCGGTTAAAAAAAAACAGTGGCGCTACAACCTCTTTATGTCTTGGCCTCAGATTTCTGAATCTTTTCCGTGATCATTTTTAAATCTAATAGGCAAGTAGGTGTTCAGCCTCCAGTGCCTGACACACGTCGTCGACTTTTTGGGACTAAGACATGTCGGTTTCTTCACGATATTTTCCTTCGCCGTTCGAGCAAATGTTAAATGTGCACATAGAAAGTCCCTTGGTGCACAGCCGGGGATCGAACCTACGACCTGAGGGATGAGAGTCGCACGCTGAAGCCACTAGGCCAACACTGCTCATAATTCAAATATTACAAATCGGTTTAAAGATACTTTATTTCACAAAGAATTACATTCACTTAGCGATAAAATTTATATTAGGTTAGTTATGTCCATCGCGTTTTAATTATTTATAATTAAGCTATTTTTATAAATATTAGTTTCTATCAATATGTACAATATTTTTTTCTACCCGCATCGATGTTGCAACTCGCATTGTGTGACTAATGAATAATTAGACGATCGTTCTCAGATATTTGCTATATACAGTCAAACCTGGGTAAGTGAGAACTGTATAAGTGAGAAAACTCTATAAGTGAAAGTAATAACCAGGATCCTTCATTTTAAGCTCCCAAAATCTCTATTAGCGAGAAACAAAAACCTCTGTAAAAGAGAGTTGTTTTTCCCTCATGGACCTCCGGAAGTGAGCTTCAAATGACAAATTTAACATCTGCTATTTTATGACACATTCTTAACTTTAGTGGAACTTCTTACCATTATTAAGAAAATTCCAATGAAGCTAGCTTTAAATGCGTTGGAGACGGTCAATCAGTACTTTGAATACGCGGCAATTTATGAGTTAGAGAAAAACATTCAAAGTACAAAAACAGAAACCCAAACGAAATTGACGGATTTTTAAAGTATAATTAAGTTCTAAATAAACTAAAATTACATAGTGCATGAATATATGTCTTGTTATTGCTGCGTACCTCTATAAGAGAGATTCGCTACACATGTACCTGCATTAGCGAGAAACTCGGGTTAGTGAGAAACCGCTATAAGCGAGAATGAGATTGTTCCCTTAAACTCTCGCTTATCCAGGTTTGACTGTATTAAATTTTTTTTAAAACATTGTAAGTAAATTATTACTAGGGTTAAAGCCCTGGAGTCATAATCTTTGTTCTGTGGTGGGTTATAATCTTGCTTTGGCTTGTGTTGTACATAAAATGCTCGGCAATGGCGATGTATGGAATGCAGTGGTATCCTTCTGTGAGCATGTAATGCTACAGAACGAGTCAGCAGAACGAGAAAGGGAGCCCTTTAGGACGAATCCTAGGGGTAGAAGACCGGGAGTAAATAGGAGAAGATATGCCCATCTCCTACCTCCTATGTACCAGTATATGATCACTCCATGTGTTTGTATACACTGTACACATGCTAATATCATTAGACGTTTTGCGACAGAATTTCCATCTGAAGTTCTAATATCTAACTACTAATTACTAAACGAATACATCAACCAATACCGTTTATTTTTCTCGATCTCACTCTCTCACTCTCTCTCAATCGCTCTCTTTCTTCGACGAAAACGCTGCACATCTTCGTGACGATCCGTAAAAAAATTTACACTTCATTTACGCTTCTTCCACTTTCATGACAATCTCCATGCATGCTTGTCGGTTGAGTAATTTTCACTTGTTTCTTTTCTATTTCGCAATTTTTTGAACGATGATAGTCTATCCTTTTTTTCGTGGGGAAATGCGATAAGTTGTCTCGTGATGAAGGGTTATGTGGGACTGTTGTTCACACTTAAACCCTACGGCGCCACCAGAAATCACCCGAGCATTGTCCGCATGCAAACATTCCAGCCCGGTTTAATCACAGTCCTTTATGTACACGAAAGATGTGGAATAGCACAGCAAGGGCTATTCACATTGGCCAATTCGCTCTGATTTGTAAAGCTGAGGGAGGTCGGGTACAATGCGTGCAGAAATGCGTCAGCCTACCTTTAGTATTCGTATGTTCTTTTCTAGTATACTTATCACCATAAACAGTGATAAGTTACGCATAATGTTAATACTCGGAACAAACGCAGGCTGTAATTTCCCCGTACTAGACTATTTGTCTTGTTTATCTAAGTTAGTAATTCTGGGAAAAGGGAATTCTTCTTTAATAAAAATTCCAGAGGCTCTTTTATCTCTACCTTTTAATAAATTTAAAAAATGTATTTGTTTGTTTATTTGTTTTAAATATAGTAGTATTGTTTGATGATTTGCTTTTTTAAATGAGTACCGAGAGTTTTTACGCCGGCTTTTTCTCTCTGCCTACACCCTCTGTCTTCATTGTCGATGAGTAGGGATGCCTACAGGTTCAAATTTAATGATGTATTTACATTTTCGGTCTTTGCAAATATTTTCTATGATTTTTTTTTAGTTTTATAAAAAATAATTCAGCAGCAATCCTTTTAGGTCTGGAGCTAAGGTTTCTGTATCTAGTTCATCTATGATGAAATGTCGAATTTTTGGGTCTAAGGCATAATGGTATCCTCACGATAAGTTACGCCGAGAGAATAGCTGGACGTAGGCTCTCTTCAGTATTTAGGTTACATACCATTTCATTTACCCTTATATATTACTGAACTTCATTGATATTGAGTGAAAATAATATACACTATCATTTAAAGCATATGATACAGACGGTTTCTGTATCAACGGGATGCTATAGTCTTTTATATAATATATAAGATTTATTAATTTCAGATGCCAAAATCGAGAGATGAGCTGGTTTCGATATATGGATATGATATTCGCAATGAGGACGCTCCGCCTCATGCAAGGCGTAATAGACGTTATGGGTAAGCATACTTTCGCATGAACATATAGTGGTTTTATAGATCAGAAAATACCTGGATCCCTTGGCGTTGCGTAGGTCACTCTGAATTTTCTACCGCATTATATTGAGGTATCACCTCGACGTCCTAGAACTGAGCGTTTTTAAGGCAGTTTTTGCTGCGCACCACCACTGTGGAAGAGCGTAGCAATTTTTAAAAAGCCGACAACGCACTCGTGAGCTGTCTGGCATTGAGAGTGTGCATGGGCGGCGGTAAATGAAAAGAAGAAAAACATATAGACTCTCTTTGGGTTTAAAAAAATAAAAATAAGGATCACATTTATTCTGTAATATTTAATTGAACATGACCTCTGACGGAGTGAAGGCCTCAGAATTCTTCCATTAGTCTCTCATCTTCGCTACTAGTTTCCAATCTTTTCTGTATGTTTTGTTATATTAACTAATTATTTATGTATTTAATTGACATAGTCCTACGAATTTTGTTAACATGCGAAAAATATAACATTATTTTTCATTTGTGCGTGCAAAGGTTTAGAAGATGGCGGTTAGTGGAACGCTTGCATGTCTAATCTGGCAAATGAATAAATAGATATTACACTGCTTTATTAGCATTGCACAGTAACGATAATATTCAAAGCATTAACTAAAAGACTCCTAATTCTTTGCAAGTCTCGACACGGAATCTTATCCAAAAACCCCAGTCATATGCTTTTGCTCATTTGTCTCTTTCTGTCAAATTGTGTTTGAATTTTAAAAAGAGACAATTGCAATAATCGCTTCACGCCGTCTGGCTTTGCACATATAATATACATTTAATATAGTCGCTTCTAGATTATTTTAAATGGTTTTCACGCATAGAGAGTAGAAATTAAGAAACCAGAAAATGCTAAAATTACGTTCAAAGGATGTTTAAAAGCTGTTCTAATAAGGACTTGAAGCCGTCCGTATGATTGTGATCAAATAAACGGACGTATACGTTTCGTAGTTCATCTACTAACGTTCACCTTGACGTTCGTCGTTCCACAACTATGTGATTTTAAAGCACTGCTGCACACCTTTTTTTTAAAGGGCCTGCGATGCACTTGCGAGCCTTCTGTCTGGTCTATCATACAGATGGTTTCATCTTTCGTTTTACTTTCCTCAATCGATTTCAAATTCGTGCCTCAATTCACAATTTAAGCAGAAGTCTCCAGAGGTTCCATAATATTTTTTAAATACGCAATGTTCAATTCCAATACGTTCAAAAGTCTTGACTCTTCTTTTGCTAACTAAGGGTAAACTCAGAATCTAGACTCGCGTATAAACACAATACGACTTTTATGTACGGAAGTCACACTTGGAGTCACGTCTCGATTCTGAATATCCAGTCCAAACTGAAAAACTAACTTAGGGCGGTAACGCACTGTCAAGCCTTCTGGAATTTATAGTGTCCATGGGCGGTGGTATCACTCAACATCTGGTCAACCTCCTGCCTATTTTCCTCCTGTTCTATAAAAAACTTATATAACTATACTTCTTCGTAAATTAATTATTACTAAAATCCCCAATAGATGATCATGTACCAGTATGTGATCACTCCATGCGTTTGTATATCTATATTCACACTGTTAACACACTACATACGTGCTAATGATAATATAAATAAATAAATAAAAGTTTACTGCACAAGACGTTATCCGACAGAATTTCCATCTAAAGTTCTAAGTGCTTGATCACGTTGACTCGCGGGCGCGGTGACGAAATATCAAACATATGTAGTGATTCCAAGTGTTCAAGTACGAAACGCACGTGCGGTCTAACTAGCGGGCAAGCTAGCGATTGGTGCGCGCGGAGCCCTCGCGGTAATTTCAATGCGTGAAGATGTTTGTGTGTTCATGTCAAACTAGCGACAGCGCGCGCGTTTCACTCGCGACGTCAGGTATGTTCAACCGGTTTGAACTTGTCGCTACGTCACACTCGCGCGAACGCCTGGCGGTTAATGTGAACACGAGCTGGCAACGTTTCCCGCGCCCGCACCCGCCCCCGCGCCCGTGCGTACCTTTACATATATACGTGAACAAGCATTAATATGTAACTACTAATCGAATACATCAACCAATAGCTTGCATTTTTCTCGATCTTGCTTTCTCACTCTCTCTCAATCGCTTTCTCCCTTTTCATCGACAAAACACTGCACGTCTTCGTGGCGTTCCGTAAATTTTTTACCATCATGCGCCTAAAGAAGTTTCTCTTCAAAAATATCAGTCACCACGATTAAGCGGTTCGTCTTGAAAATGTATTCCTTATTTTAGCCATTGCATGGCTGCATGACTGCATACTTTAACGTAAAGAATGCAGTAACAACGTGTGTATAATAAATGTCATTTCAGACGAGGACCGAATAAGTATACTCGTACGTGGGAAGACGAAGAGGCATACAAAAGGCAAGCGATTCAGGCAGCCCATAAGATACCGCCCAGCCCGTCTGATTTCCCGGAACTAAACGCTGTTAATAAGCCTGGGTAAGTTTGTAAACGAATTTGATAATGTTGACTAAAAACGATGTTTGTATGTCGCAGTAAAATAGTTACCACCAGACAGTTAATTGAATCTCTAGACGGTTAATTAAAGATCGATATTCAATCTGTTAGAACAATTGCCGATTTTATTGAGAATAAGATTAAAATGGCGTTTAATTTATCACATATAATACACATATTTAAATATTTTATAAATTAACAACATATTTCAGGCGAAAACCTCGTGTCCCAAGGCCGCGTTCAAAATCCCAACCGGCCTCAAACGATTCTTCAGAGAATGGTTCCTTACGACGAAATGCGTCAATAAAGGCCAAATCTAGACCTGCGGCCAAGGCTAACTCGTCGACAAAAGAGAAGATGCCACCATTGGAGAACCTTACTATAACCACTGTTGTTAATAACAAGTAAGTTACAATTCTTAAAAGGCCGGCAACGCACTCGCGAGCCCTCTGGAATTGAGAGGGTCCATGGGCGGCGGTATCACTTAACATCAGGTCAGCCTCCTGCCCGTTTGCCCCCTGTTCTAATTAAAAAAAAAAAAGTAACATCGCAGGTCGTAAGTTTGATTCTTGCCTAATTGACTTGGATTTATCAATTTTAATGGCGCGTTTTCAGTTAGTTTTTGTTTATTCAATAAAAGTGTTTGAAGTTATAATTTAAATGTAGGCTGGCAAAAACTCTTCTTGTAGAGGGAGTGGTATACTGGGAACAGAACTATTCGTTTATATAAATCCTAAGCGAAATAAAATAATTATTATTGAAATTACAAACTTTCGTTAAACGGGAATTAATCATTAAAGGAATATTTAAATGATCCTAATCTTTGATATTGATTTCTCACAATTCCTATGAATCAAAAATTGGCGATTGTTGTTGCCAGTAAAAATTGTGTTTGTTGCCAGTTCTTCTTGCCCGCTTTACGTCTTTGACTTGCGAACTGGTAGTAAATGTAAATTCAGAATCAATTTCACATCTTTTCTGTTGACGTTCATATGGACTTTTGGACTTATTTAAATAAAGTTTTTTTTTTTAGAGTTTGGGATTACCCCCTGTTCTATAAAAAAACTAAATCCACTATTAAATGAATAGTATAGTGATTTTTAATTTTGCTTACAGTCAAAACAGCCAACCCTTACGTAAAGTGAACGCGACTATTGGGCAGCAGGCGCCCGTGTCCACGGATCTTGCTAAGAAGAAACCAGTTCCAACACAGGTTTTTATTATTTTTTTATCATATTTGTTAACCTAACTAAGAAGTATGTTATTTATAAGTGATCTTAAAATCAAGTAATTTAAAAGAAGTATTAGGTAGTAGTAGTGTTAAATAAATAAATAAATTAATAAAAATAAATAACTTTTTATTTTGATTACAATAATTAAATTTTTGCTTTTTTAAATAATTTTTTGAAATTAATTAATTTCCGGATTTTTAATTTAATTATTTGATCATGATTTGTTTATTATATTGCCTTTATTGGCATAACTCAGGTTACAAAAACTTATGACAGATGTCATAGTGATCGACAAATGTCAACCAAACTCAACTATAGAGTAAACGGACACGCCCGTTCACATACACACACGCACACTTAAGGTTTTTTTAAAATTACTACTACTTTTTCTTAAATGTTATTTTTTATATATATTTTATATTTATAATTACTTAAGTTACAGTCAAATGAAGTGTTCATCGTATCGTCTTAATTTTTTTGTTTTCTAGCGGTTATTTATTTATTTTATTTAGGTTATTTAGTTATATTATAAATGATAGAAGATAAAGTGTCACCTTAATACCGTACAAAATAACTATTATACTATATTAATACCTTCTAACTATACGCTACGCTCTTCCAATAGATGTCTATTGGAAATTCCATCCCACAGCTCATCCTTCATAGGCAATTCATTTAGGATTTCCGCCATTAGGCTGTGGAATAAGCTGCCTGAGTCTATACGATTGGCTTCCTCCCTATTGTCTTTTAAAACTCTTCTATATAAATATTTCCTAACCTTATCATATCCTGATCAATCGTGACCTGTGTAATTCTTGTATCTCCTCTTCTTTTGTATATGTAATACACTATTTGCTATTCTTGAATCTTTAAGACTAGCTTTTTAGTTTTAGTCTCTAGATTAAGGTTCTAGAGATTAATTGGAATATATTTTTATTTATATCACTTCTTGCACTCATCATTTTATTAATTTCTAGGGTTGCCTGGAAGAGATCGCTTGTTAGCGATAGGGCCGCCCGTTGCATCCCTTTAATTTTTATGTATTGTGTTATTTGTGTTTCTTTGCAACGTATGAATAAATAAATAAAATATAACTTTCCACGTGTGTCGATGCACCGTTACTCCGTCCGGTATCTCTACCTGAGAAACCCTTTCGCTTACCATGTTTCACGTGATTGTATTTGGTACACACCACAGACATGCAAAACGATTCGTTTTATGTTGGATTCTACTGCAACAAAAGCGTAGGGTGTTACAAACGACGAAACAACGACCTCCCATTCGCTTTTGAATATATAGGAATTGAAATATATATATCTATATATTTCATAATGTACATATATCTATATATATAGGAAATTTCTTAATAACAATATGTGCATAAAATAAGGTCCCGTAACACAAGAGTCGATATTAAGAAATTTTTAAAAATAATTTTCGTTTGACCAATTGCGAAGAAACCCTCGATCTAGCGGGGAATAAAGAATAGAATATATATATATAGTTTTAACAATAGTTTATGTTTTGTATAGTTTGTGTGTTGTTTCGCAGAATGCGCAAAGTAACGCCGCGAAACAATCGCAACAGAAACCCGCTCAAAACCAACAAAACCAACAGGGGACAGGTGAGAAGTTTTATTTTGTCGTTGAAGTGTTTTTTTTTTTATAGACTAAGAAGCAAACGGGCACATGACTCACCTGATGTTAGGTGATACCGCCGTCCATGGACACTCAATTATTATTTTTTTATTTATCTTAAACATAGGTAAAACAAATAAACTGCCAACCAGGAGAAAATACTTATAAAACAAAAGAACGTTAAATTACTAGAAATATACCAAAACTAAATTAATTAAAAAAATAATAGAAAAATAAAAGCTAATCTTAGGGTTTTTTCAAATTCACCTCATCATACGTACTATACATACTATATCTACGGGATATGTTACAAACTGTTATGGAAAATGTATGAAGATTTAGGTATACATAAATGTTACAAAAAATACAACTAATAACAAGTTATTATATAATATTATATATAACAAAATAAAATAATAAAAAAAAACAGAAATTGTTGTTAAGCAGAAATAAATGCCAGCAAAACAGCGGATTCGGTACGAGATATCATTAGTACAATTTTTTGTATGATTTGGTTGCTCAGAACCCTTGCGGGGTTTTTCATCTTAGCCAGAAGCTTCGTTTTGTATTTTTTAATTGAAGTCGAATGTTTGGACAAATCTAGCTGAAAACTTAACTTCTAACTTTAAAATTTAATTTTTTTTATTTGATAACATTTAAGAAAATCATTTCACAAAAGAATAACCTGTAAAATACCTACATTAAAAAAATGTGAATTTTTGAAACCTCGTTGGCAGAAAACATTAAAAAAACACAAAAAAATGTAACTGGAAAAATTTAAAAATCGCGAAACATATATGAAGTATTTTCGTACACCCCCAGGTGTGAGACATCTAAAAAAAAATAATGACTTCTCTGGTTCGACCGACCAGTATTATATGCAGAAGTCTTTTCAATTGTTATTTATTTTGTGTTGTGTAACTTTTAATAGTCTGTACAACATTAATTATATGTATTTTATGTTTGTGTGATTTTTGATATGTGATAAGTGATACAAAAGTTTCTATAACCATATTTTTTATCTATCGGAAATAATTTAACTCAATATTTATTGTTCAGGTGAAAGCCGTGGAGGCAGCAAACGGTACAGTAGTTTACGACAACGTCCGTTGGCTGAACCGTATTCGCCTCAAAATCAACAGCAATCACAATCAAATCAACAGCAGAATCAACAGAACCAGTTTAGGCATCATGGTGGTAAGGGAAATTAATATTAAAAGGACCGATCAGAGAAATATTTATTTATTTATGTCTTATTCTTATAGCTAACTATAAGTATATAGCCATAGATGGGGATTACAATAGGTTCAAATGGAAGGAGAATTTTCAAAGGAAAAATCAATAAAAATCCAATACATTAAAATAGATATTTTTTTCGGCTGTGTTGTGAAGTGGAAACGGTGTGAAAGTGTGTTTATGAGCTCATCATGCAGGTGCACACATACACACCTTCCATGTAGTATATGTATAGTCTTAATACTCCTTTAAAGAATATTAAACTCAAGTCTAGGCTTAAATAGTGGTTGTTGTATGTCCGGGCTGCAGGAGCAGTGTTGGCCTAAACCTAAAGACAAAACGTGTAAAGTACAACGTGCAACGTGCTGCTAAACTTTCTGCCTATGTGCGCATTTAACATTCGCCCGAAAGGTGGAGGAAAATATCGTGAGGGAACCGGTTTGCTTTAGACCTAAAAATTCAGCGTGTGTCAGGCACAGGAGGCTGATCACCCAATTGCCTATTGGATTGACAAATCATGAAAAAGGTATAGAAACAGAGGTCCAGACTTAATGTAGCGCATTGGTTTAATTTATTTTTTATGTTTTACGAGTTTATTGCGTAATTGGGGTTGATGTGAGGAACATGACACAAAGCACGATTACGAGTCTGGCAGGAAGGAACAAGAAAAGGCAACTTCTAGAAGGGACGTGCAATTTATTTTATTTGAGATGGTGATGACCTTTTGCTCAATATTTATGCCACGTATTCTTTCGTATCTTAGTACATATACCTAAACGTACACGTTTGCGAATATGTACGCGTATACATACGTTGAATACAGACTCTAATGTTATGTTTCCATTTTTACGTTTTAATATAATTTTCCAGAGTTTGCTCCGGGCTCTAATCAAAATAATACTCAGCATCAAGGCAGTCCGGCCACTCAAATGCATTCACAACAAATTGCACATCAGGTAATCCAACTATTTTGAAGGTTAACTGTCCCCACAGTGAGGTATGGGACAGAGGAAATATTGTTTTTTTTTTTTTAAGTTTAAGTATTATTAACTTGTTTTTCTTTAGACGCAGTTACGTAACGCGAATACTAACCAACAAGGACATGGGCCATCTCCGCCTCACCAGCCGGTACCCAATCAACCGCTGGCTCAGCAGGTTTGTTTTAAATCCCATAAAAAAGTAATTAAATAAGGACGCTAGAATACGTATTCTTCAAAATTATATTGAGGCACGTATTCTAGAACGTGACTCAAACTGAAATATAATTTCAAGAGCTTTTTTCTGTTGATATTTGACAGCGATCAATACGAGATTGTGACTTAAGATTGTATATAGGCCTAGACCTAAAAAGGTAGCGCTACCGATTTTTTTATTATTTACATCACGAGACTTGTTTTGGATGTGTGAATGCTAAACAAAGATTTAAAAAAAAAACACAAAATTATGTATTTGTGGACTCTGTTATTATATTTAAAGTTTGAACCAACATTAAAAAATGTTTTATAATTCTTAAAGCGAATTTTAAGCCGTTTATGACGTAGGCCCGGTAAAAAATTATGTTTTATAAAAAAAACAATTAGAAGGTGTATATTCTAATACGTATGTCACAATCTCGTCTTGAGCGCTGTCAAATGTGTCAAACGAAAGAAAAACGTTTTGACATCTCTTGAAAATTGTTTACGACTGAATTTTTGTTAAACAAAAATATGCACGTCCATTTTTTTAACCACATGTGTTAAATCTTGGCTTTCCAGCAAGTTCGTCTGGGCCTGATGGAGCAGCAGCCGATGGTACCTCATGCCCATCACACCATGCACAATATGCCGCAGCAACATAATATTGGTAAGGAATTTTTTTAATAAAAATTGTCACGGATATTTAGTCATCACATAAGATGTGATTATGAGTGACTTTAATATATATAATCATATGAAGGACTTGCTGCAGCTGAAACTATAATTTTTTTTTTCGTTTTATTATATATTTTTTTCTCGTACGGTATGATAGGTAAATAGATAATTTCGTCGCCGATGTCGTTTTCGAAAAAAAAATAGAACTTTTTTTTCTAAGGTAAAAAAATAGAACTTTTTTCTCAGTTAAGAAAATAGAACTAGTTTTTAAGTTAAAAAATAGAACTGTTTTTCTAAGTTAAAAATAATTTAATCCCTATACTGTATTGTGCCACATACTTTTTTTGAGTGACGGTTGAAATTGGTACTACCGTCGCCATTATAAATGTCAGATTGACCGACCAAGAAAGGTATGTGGCACAGTATGTGTTTAGGCACATTTTTATATTTAATATCCCTTTTAGTAAATTAGATTAGATTTCAATTACTTATTAGTCCTGAGTTAAGCTACATCGTAATGTGTGTGTTACAATTGTGTCTTATAACAGAGACTGAGAGAATTAAAAAAAATAAGTTAGAAGATTTTGTCAAAGTATTATAAAGAAAATTGTGGTATCAGTTAATAATGAAAAATTTCAGGTCAAATACAAGCGCCACAAGCATATGCGCCCCCAGCTATGATGCCCGCACAGTACATGCAGGTAAATTTTAATTTTAACGTGAAGAGTTGAACGCTGGCTGCACGCTGGGAAAGGTATGACCCATTGTCCAGTTACGCTCATTGTCCCAGTGCGCTCATTGTACGCATACGCCGCATCTATCTCTTCCATTCGAATACTTAAGTATGCATGTTTTTAAACGATTTTTTAGTATAACCCATTATTCATGAGACAGACGTTTTTCTGTCTGTCTGTTTTTTGTCCTTCATGACAAGAAGTCTGTTTATACCGGCAATATTGTTTCGTCAGATATCGATTCCAGGATCCATGAAGCTAAAATATCTTCAGTCTATAAGTGTGTAATGATTTTAATAAATAAAATCGCTGGATTTTCAGCAAAGCGGTAGCGGGGCGGTGTACGGGGGAGCAATGTACCAGCCTCCACAATATCCGCCTCATCAAATGTATCCGCATCACAATTATGTAAGTCTAATAGTATTGTCTTTTATTAACATAGCTTTTACAAATTTAAAGAAAACATTATTTTACATAATTTTAATATTTTCCCGACGTTTCGCGTGTGGTCACGGTGACTATAAAAGTACGTAAATATACGGTGTAAAATAATTATAATAATACATAGCTTTAATCCATTGAAAAAGTGTTTTCTTTAAAAGTCTATAAATGCTAAAAGAATTCTTATTCTTAAAAGGCCAGCAACGTACCCGCCAGCTGGCTGGCTTTGAGTATCCACGGGCGGTGGGTGGGCTACATCATTGCCTTTCGGTTTGAATAAATTCAGTCGGAAATGATTTTAATATGCAAAAACGAATAAAGCTTTGAAAGTTATCTCAAGATCGATCTCAGGATCTGCGTTTTTTTTATATTATTTTTTTATTTTCAGCCAGCGCCAGGCGGCCTAACGTATTACACGTGTAGCGAGCAAGAGCAGCCGCCCAGACCTCAAAGGAGACCCACTGCAGCCATTCCCATCGTCAGGCCTGCTATTCCCGAGAGGTACCAAAAATTTACCTTAGCTTAAAACTGTCCCGTAGACTGTTGAGGTGTGGCTGGTTAATGACTCCCATCCCTGAGGTTGTAGGTTCAGCGGAGCACCCGTTGTTTGGACTCAAAAATTCTATATTTAAATAAAATTAACTAGATAAGGAAATCTGAGGCCCAGACCTAAAATGTTCTAATGCCACTTAACGTCAAGTGATTGCTTCCCGTTTGCCCCTGTACTATATAAAAAAAAAATACCAACATGGATCATTTTGCTATCGTTCTAGGTTTCTAATCTAAATCGTTTTTGGTTGTTCTGTGAATTTTTCTCTGTAACCTCAGAGATCACAACATAAGTTTTAATAACGAAATAAAAAATAGGGGTTGATTGTAAAGGGTTGAAAATTCAGGGTTATATGTATTTTCTAATGTTGTATCATAAAAAAAATTTATATCTAAAATTGAAAAAAAAAAATTAGGTGTGGATTACCCTTAACATTTAGGGGGATGAAAAATAGATGTTGTCCGATTCTCAGACCTACCCAATATGCACACAAAATTTCATGAGAATCGGGAAAGCCGTTTCGGAGGAGTTTAACCATAAACACCGCGACACGAGAATTTTATATATAGATATAATTGGAATCTCGGAATCGGCTCCTACGATTTTCATGAAATTTAGTATACGGGGGGTTTCGGGGCGATAAATCGATAAAGCTAGGAATCATTTCTTCAATTCATTTTATTCGTGTTTTTTTTTTGTTATTCTGTCGGTAAGATCGAAAAATAATATTGATATAATAACATTTTATTAGTATGTAATTTCTACTTAAATATAATTTCCAAAAAACACAATGTTTAAAAAAAGAAAAATAAATAAATAAACTGTGTGTGATAAATTTACATACATTTGTATGTGTTAATATATATTGATACATTTAATGTACCTCAATCCTTTTTTATTTTATTCTTTGGTTATTGTTTTGTGTGTGTGTGTGTGTGTTAAATATAAGTAAAATAAATACTGAATGTATTTTCAGGCCGCCGAATTCGGAAAAGGATAACATTGACCGTATAGTGGAGAATATGTTTGTCAGAAAACCTTGGCCGGCCACTCACGGTAAGATTGGATTTTTTTTAATTTTGAATTTTCGCGGCAAATACTTTCGAGATTTTTTGTTCAGCAATTTCTATATCTATATATATATAATGAAAATGGTCTTCGTTTGAGGCTCAATCACGCATAAACCACTGATCGTATCGACATGAAACTACCACCATTCGATGCGAAATTTTTCCTAGATGGTTTATGGCTATTTATTTTGAAGTGAAGTACCTTCTTATTATACTTAAACTCCGTTATGTTAACGAGTATGTTTTACGTCCCGGCAAACTCAACTTACGAGCGACGAGTCGTCGAAGTGAGATGGAGGAAGATTAATACTCATTTCTCCATGAATCGGACCATTTCTATTGGACAATTTTTCCATTTATTCTTTGTTTTGTTGTTCATCAACATTTATTATTATAATAATAATAATTTATTATGTCAATAAATTTTATTTTAAGTGAATTTGACTCTTTGAAAAATATTGTAAATTTCAGAAAAAAAATAAAAATTAACAAAAAAAGCAAAAAAAAATATAAATAAAAAAAAATTAACAAAAAAAGCAAAGTAAAAATAAAAATGATGAATAAAATTTAATTTATTTCCTTTGAAAATTCGCCCAGCAAAGCGGGCGGGGTCGGCTAGTAGTATAATAAATAAATGTAATAGTTTGATCACTGTTAGCTTAGGAGCCGTTCAATTATTACGTAAGCACTATTTGGGGGGGGATTGTTGTTTCAATTTGTCACGTTTTAAAATAGCTCCTTCAACTAATCGTACAAGGCAAATTGGAAGGAATCCACTGACGCACGTCCTGGTTGAAAAACTTAAGACAAGGGTTTGGTCAAAGCATCATGTTCAGAAGCGCGGCATCCAAAATAAAACTAGCCGTTATGATCGCCAACCTCCGCGAGGAGATGGCACTTTAATAAGAAGAAGGACGTAGAGGATGCAGGAGGTTCATCTGATGTTAAGTGATACCGCCGTCGATGGATACTCAATGCCACATGTCTCGCGAGTGCGTTGCCGGCCTTTTACGGAAAAACTTCGGCGGGCAGCTGCACATGCGGTGCGAGGCAAAAAATGTCTTGGGAAGCTTTCAATTGCGGCCGGATTCTACCTCGACGTCCGATGATGAAACTCAGCTGCAGGTTTTAATCCGAACTCCTCTGAACACTCTCCATGGTAAATGGTACCCCACAGATAGTAGCCGATTCTCAGACTACTGATAATGCATAATAAATTTCATAATCGGTCGAGCCGTTACGGTGGCGTATGGGAACGTACATTGTAACACGAGAATTTTATATATAGAGATATAATCACAAAAATATAGGCTTTTATAACATTTCGTCAAATAGCCCATTGTCATAGACAATCTGTAGACGTAGAAATTGGTTGTAATTGTCCTATTAAACCCTTTTTCCTAATCCCATTTTCCTTAGGTCTGTGGAAGAGGGTATACCTAGCTTGGATCAATTCCCGATTGTAAAGGAGCAGCCATAAGTGTTACCAATTTTTCTATTTTAATTGTGTTAGTATTGTTTGAATGTAGTTTGTAGACAACTCTGACAACAAGTTTTGACAAACGGGTGTCGTACATAGCGTATTTTAAATTAAATTTTACACACTGAAGTTACTAACGCCCAAACCCAATAATGAATCCGCCACCTCAGATCGTTTTCAATCTGAGATTGTGGATTGTCAGACCGTGACAGTCGATCGATCTCCTATCTGCGTCCCAATAACCAAATCCTACGAAGACAATCCATTTTTGGCGATGCAATCTCTTCGCTCATTACTCTCATATTTAATAATCTTGATTATCATAAAATTGAGTTTTGTTGTTTGTATCACCTGTCAAACAAACTGTAAAAAAATTAAGATAGGATATTGGCATACTTGAACTGTTTTTTTTCATACAAAGGTATATCCACATACACCGATCCGACCTACCATCGGTACCTTGCATCGACAGATTACAAACCGTCAATTGGTTATTGGCACACTTATGTCAATATTTGGGTTAAGATGTCTATCTCAGATGGTCAATAATGGATAGAACTAGGTTATTGGGTTTGGCCGTATGTATTTTTAGTCGGGTTAAATTGAAAAATGATTTTCAGAAGAATATAATTTAGATCATAGATAAGTTTAGATAGTGGTTTGTATAAATGTGACTGTAGCAGTCTTGTGTAGGAGCGCGACAGATAGTTCATATTTTTTAACTTAACGTTGTGCGGGTACTTTTATTAGCTGCGATAGCAACGTTCATCGTTCTCGTGCCATAGACACGTCTACGTGTTACAGCTCGTGTGTACGTCAAACTGGTTTTCAAGCTATCATGAAAATATATATTATCATGATAACGTGGACCTGGTATCATTTATGTTCTTGTACCAAAAGTAAAGTAATTCTTACGCCGTGACTTGAGTAGTGTCAATGAAGAACTTTAAATAAAATTAATTTACGTTTTTAAAAATTTCATTAAAATACGTCCAGCCGTTTAGGAGTTCAATTGCGAACCCATGCATAGAAGGTTTATTAAAACAGCTGTTTATTTGCTGTTCCGATATAATCTAGATACCGACTGCCATCTACCGGGCTAATTTGTCAATCTTAACCATTCAAATAGGTATTGGCGTTTAAGAGTGGTTCAGTTAGATGCGCGCGTACAGTAGAATTTTATTTAAAGACAAACTAAAAGCACATAAAAAAAAGATATACAAAAAAAGACTACTTTCAATGTATTGGATTTTTTATAGGAGATCCGTGTGGTTTAAGTCTCGCTTTTCTATCTCTACTGGCCATGAAACAAAATTTCCGATAGTTTTTCCCATCTGCATACGAAGTCGCATCACATACAGACAATAGGTATTGTCAACGTCAGAAATTATGTAGCAATATAATAATGTAGAAATCGGTCCAATAATTTTTAGTATCTTAACAAGTATACAAAATATTTTCTCATATTAGATCAGTGTTTACCAGCGCGAGGCCCATGCCCCTCATGCATGAGGGGGGGTGAGTTTCGGTCAATTTCAGTGTTCGCGAACCTATTTGTAATCTGAATTTCAGTTTTGAAAATTAACTTACTAGGAAATTGTACACATTGTATCGATTACGTATCATTTTCTAAAGAGGTTTTTTTTTTGTTAAAAATTAGCTATGTGTCCTATGGGGCATGGGAATTTCAGAAATACTCCAGTGGGGCAAGGCTTGTTTAAAATAATGGTATAGATGTATTTTTAGATTACTAAAGTATACTTTGAACACTCACCTTATATTATAAAAACTAAATCAGTGGCATCATTAGGTGTGTCTCTTTTTAGCACAGATTAAACGCAATATGATAGAAAGAGATGCAAGATTATCTTCATTAATAGATAGCTATTAGACGAATGTCGTTTTTATAAAAAGGAAAGTGTACCTATATAAAATACCATGTAAAACTAATATATGTTTTATATTATATTTCAGATGCGAAAGATAAGGAGAAGAGTCAAGAGCCTCAAAGTAAGGATTCCTCACAGCCGAACAGTTTGACATCCAGCTCAATATCTACCGATTCCAAAACGGAAGAAAAGAAAGAAATCGTCCAAGAACCAAAAGAAATCATCCAAGAACCGAAAGAAATTCAAGAAGTTCAGAAGGAGAGTCAGGACAGCCAGAAAGAGAGTCAAGAAGAGACGGAAAGAGAAACGGAGGCCTGACATGGAAGATTCCGTGAGTGTTATGAGTACTTTAGGAGATAGGGATTTTTGAATTTTAAATAAAAACTTTATAAAGTGAATCTTCAAATTTCGAACATAAGTGACGTAATTAGGTTTGTAATCTGTGCTTTTACCATAGTTTAAAAATTCTGTACACTGTTTCACATAGAGTATACTCCAGAATAGTAAATACTGTGTAAGACTCGGCTCATATTGTTAATGCACCTTTTTATGAGGAATCAAACTTTGAGTTAAAGTCATAAAGTAAAGTGGTGCATCAAAAAACATAGACAATACTATGTATAGATTATAATTACTACTATAGGTTTATTCCATAGACTACAAAATCCTATAAGTCCACAAATGTTTGGTATCAAAATCCTAGTTATAATCTAAATTATAAATATAGTTAGGTGTCTTAAATTGTACAGTTTTGACTGAAAAATAATATTTTTTTTGTAAGTTTGGTGTAATCAGAACTGCCAATTCAATCATATTTTTCTAAAAATAAATTATGTTCTAATAAATACCATATTTTCAGTAAAAACAATCAAGGGATTATCCAAAATATTTCCTCTCAAGTATAAAACTAAATAGCTTCGAAATAAATAAATTGTAGACTAAAATAATTGAATTGTATAAAATTTGAATGTATGAAAGTACCAATATTGTTGTCTTTTATTTATTTCGCTATTACGTAATTTGAATATAGAATATTAAACATTCGTGATACCTTGAAGGTTTTATCACCAAGAAGGTTTCGTTGATGAATTCAACTCTTATCTGTGGATGCGCTTTAACAGTAGTCCATGTTGACGTATTCTGCTAACTATAATTATTAATCTGTGGTTGCTAGAGACAACATTGCTAATTTTACTAGTTACAACTCCTTCACTTTTTGTAATTGATGGAATATTGTTATCTATAACGATTACTAATCTGTGGATGCAACAGGAGTTGCTATTTTAAACTTCATTCAACAAAACATTCTATAATCTATAGTTTTACCGATTCAGAGATTTACCATTCATAAGTTTTGTCACATCGACATTTTGATTCGAATGTTTGGGATTAAAAATACAAAACTACTAGATACTATACTTCTTTTGAACACTGCTCAGTTTAGTTTTTTCTAATTAGTAGTAAAATTCGAAAAAAAATATCTAAATTTTTAAAGTATCAGGGATAATAATTATTGGTTTACGTTTGGATTTTTTCTGAATATTTGATTAACTTCTGCTAAACCTTGCAATGATTTAACTATATAATTTCATGGCAGTTTATTATTGTAAAATAAATTACGCCCGAACCCAATAATTAATCCACAATCTCAGATTGAAAACAATCGTCAAGCAAACAATCAATAAATAAAACCGTACAAATAATATTAAATATACATGTCTGTTTACAACATATCAAATAGCTTTTTTATTATTTAAAAAAACTGGTGTAAGTTAAAATCTTAAGATATGCTATTGGCACAGTTGAACTACACAGTTAAATAAATAAATAAATAAACTGTCATTTTCATACAGAGATACATGCACTGATCCGACCTACCATGGATAACTTGTATCGACAGATTATTACAATCCGTCGATTTGTTATTGGCACAATTTTATCAATATTTTATTAAGATGTCTATCTCAGATGGTCAAAAATGGATTTATATAGGTTATTGGGTTTGGGTGTTAAACTCTCTGGACTCTACGTTTTTACGCTTGCTTTTATGGATTTTCTATATCCGCATTTAACATTCGCTTGAACGTTGAAGGAAAACATTGTGAGGAAACCGGAACCATAGACTCAAAAAGTCTTATGACGTGCACAGGAGGAAACGAAGCGATTAATGAAAAATATTGAATTTATTACAAAGCCGCCGGCATTTTAGTTGAATCTTCATACACAGATTTGTGTTGACTGTATATGTTCGATACGTTGGTTTACATTTCGATGAAATAAGCGAGAAATTTCTCCGATAATATTATTCTTACAGAACTCAACACTGTCTAAAGTTTCCAACTATGTTTCTATCATTTTTACGTCAGTTAGTCTTAAATGTTTGAAGCTGTATGTGTGTGAGGCATTTAAAACGATAGTCGTTATTAAGGGGGAGATAAACGTTAGGCTTTTCTACAAAAACCCTTGTTGGGTATGGATGTCGGCAGCGTGTTTCAAAGCTGCTCATGCCGCTGCTGCCAGTAGTAAACACTGCTTAGAAGTATTTGGGGCATGAGGCAGCGGAGTGGAATTTGGATGAACGAATGCCATATCATTCTTTATCTATACGAGAAAGGGAGAACAATACAACTAATGGATTGACCTATTTTCGTTTGTCAGTTATTACATTTAGGTTTTACTCAAGTCGTAGGTATAGAAAGTGGAGTATGTATATAGGAAAAATAAAACAAAAATCTGTTATAACGGAAGATATGTCTCCTACTACTTTGGAGATATCGTTTAGTGGAAGAGAGAAAATCGTGCCCCGGGGAACGGAGTCGTAAAAGCAAAATCTATTTTTTCGTCAGGAAAATAAAAGGTAATGTTGCTACTAAGATACTTAATACATTACATATATAATTGTTACAGATATATATATTTATAGATTGTTTGTTTTTTTAGTGTAAATAGTCAAACAATAAAAAATGTCATTACAGTAATTAATCTAATTACAATGAAGATCAAACGCGATTTACGATTGTTTTTCTGTTCAAACATTACGTAACGGGCAAGCGATGTTGTGTCTTAAATATTCCACTAAACCTCATCGATCGCCGAGATTTGATACAAACAATCCTGCTCATAAAAAACACTCTTCCGTCTCTATCTATCAAATAGCTTTTATACCGTGATGAAAAGAAGCAGATATACATCGATTGGAATATTGATATCATGGACGTATCAAAATCAGTTAAGCAAGAAAGTTCAAATATAATTCTTAATCAAAACCAGTACTTCATTTTCTGTACCTATGTTGAATGTTCACTAGTCTTTATTTAAGTGTATGGCATCAATTCTGTTTTAATTTAAAATTTGGAAAATGGCAACATTGAACACAGAATTGTTGTTATCGTATCGTAACTGCGATATGAAAATTTGTAAAAAATAAAAAAAAAACAAAAACAGCTTTTGTATACTTCTAGTTATTTATTATCAAGTAAATTTCCTTTAATTGAATTGTGTTTTATTATTTATACTATATTTACATTATAAATGAATTATTGCAACAATTACCTGGAAAACAAATTAATATTTTGGCCAGTTCTCCCGCTTTATACCCCTTGATTTGGGAATTGGTTGAAATGTAATGTTTTTTAAATATTGACGGAATGAGTATACATAATCATCAACATAAAAATACTAATATTGATTGGAATGCGACACGGGAAAACGGTTTGAGCAACCCGGTGACATGACATAACATTAACTAATCAAGGATTATAGACTTATGTCAAGTAAAGTTTAAACTTAGCTATAAATTACAGAAATTATTGTCTATAACAAATTTAACACCAAGTAGTTTTAATATTTTACAACGAGGACACGCTAGCGATAGATGAAGTGTTTCACAACCATATATTTTCTGTCATGAAGTAAGTGTTAAGTATTTGCATGCAATGGTGGCTCTTCGTACTAAAACAACTTTTTCTTACATAAAGAAACAAATGTACTGTTTAATAACTAAACTAAGCAGAATATTTTATAAATATATACAGGATGGTCAAGTCAGGGATGAGAGTTGGACACTGAAGCCACTAGGCCAACAGTGCTGCGGTCTCTCTACCCAGTTTAATGTAAAAATATATTGGCATAACATTGTTTATAGACTAAACCTAAATCTTAAAATATTTATAAATTAGGTTGAACATTTTTCTTTTTCTTTCGTCTCCTGCCTTCCAAATCCGCGTAAATGTCTTCTAGATTTCTCATTTTCGTCTCAGGAACGCATAATATCAAATAAAATACGTTAGCAAGGCATATAAAGCTAAAAATCCAGAAAGTAGAATGATATCCTATGCAATTGTTGAGTGGTGCGAATAATTTGAGCAGCGCGAAGTCTGTGCCTAATGATATCGCCATGATCAATGTTGCTACTGTGCCTCGAAGCTGTTGACAAATATGGTAAGGTAAAAAACTACATAATATAACATGCCTATATTTTATTATTAACTTAATTTAAATGCCTAATAGTCATGAAACCCTCTTTCTAGATTATCGTTTCTTAAGCAGTTTTCTGTCGCGTAGAAAGTCTTATGAACACTTTAAAATTATAATTTAGTTCTCTCACTACACTATATTCATTAATTTAATAAACGAATCTTTTGTACCTATATGTAGTTTGTATTTATAATAATAAATATCTCAACAGACTCAGCAGACTTAAAAAGGGGGTCTTTTTAAGGAAACTCGACCCCCCGCTAGAGAAATGATGATCTAGTAGAGTCTAGAGATAAACTAAGTAGGTATTCAATTATGCAAACCTAGGTTCGACTTGAGTTCAGCTATTAATACCTATTAATATGTATGTTGATTTGCCTTTTTTAAACTATCTATCATTAATACTTATGATTATAAAAATACCAATAGTACCTGGAAGCTAAACATCTCGGTCATAATGACGAATGGTAGAGGTTGTAACCCAGACGCGTCTGCAAATATGCAAAAACATAACGCAGCAATGGGCAGCCAGCCAGGGAGGGCAACACTGATGCTTTGAAGGTAGAACCATACCCCTAGAAGACACATACTGAGGCCAGCTACCAGACTTGTAACTGCTAGCAGAGGCTGAAAAATAATTCACAATCTTTGAAGAAAAATCAAACCATGTCTGCATTAGAGGGTTACGCATACGTTATTATTCTATCACCTAATGTCGATGCAGAATGGAAATTGCACCTGTATCACGTCGATATGCGTCATTCCACAACTGTGAGTTTTCGCCGCGCATAACCACTACATGGAAGTTGGAACCAGTTGTCCACTGAAGTATTTCCGAACCAATTCCGCTTTCAGGAAAAAAGCATACCAATCTTAAAAGGCCGGCAACGCACTTGCGAGCCCTTAGGCAATGTGAGTGTCCATGGGTGGCAGTATCATTTAACTTCAGATCAGCCTCCTGCCTGATTAGGTACCTGTTCTATAAAAACAATAATATATTGCAATAGTGTCCTATGTAAATTTTGACAAGATCGTGAGAAACCTTTTTCAGGTAGATTTATTTGAATTTTCCTTGCGTCGATAACTAAACGTCTGGTAATGTCAGTTATAAGTGGATCACGGCAGTTACATTAATATTTCACGGCAAACGCCTTTTAATGATTATAAGGAATAAGAAGGAACCTTCTAAAAAGGGCACCTATGATTCGGTGTATTAAATTAGTTAACGAAATACATAATAATGGACATCTTTCATTGTCCGTTGAGTGAACTGGCAAATGTTCTATTATTTGTTAGTGCCTATAGTAGATAATTTCTTGTATTTTTTATTATGTAGGTAATTTTGTTTTTCGTAATTAATTTAATGTTTTTAAAGAACGGGGCAAACGGGAAGGGGGCAACTGATGTCGCCCGCCCATGGACACTCAATGCCAGAGGGCCAGCGAGTGCATTGGCGGCTTTTTAAGAATTGATAGCTCTTTTCTTGAAGGATTTTATTCATTTATTGTTCACTCTTGTCAATTTAGGGTTAAGGGTTTAGGGGTTGTAATTATAAAATAATACCAAAAGGATTAAATCACCTTTCTCCCAGTTCTATCTACAAGCTGACACGCCAGAAACGATCCTATTATTTGCACCGAAGCCAATAAAATCGATTGCTTATTTGGTGATAAAGCAATACTAGATTCGGGATCCTTGCCAGCTTCAGCAAAAATATGACTTGCGTAGACCAATACCGCTATACATCCACAGAATTCTCGAGTCAGGTTCACTATGAGGGCTACCCAAAAGGCCTTCAGGGCTGTTTTGTCGGCAACTGTAACAGACATTATGAGTTTAAAACATTTAATAGAAGATAGCAAGTACTTACAACAAGCAATTTGGATCAATTTATTCACACATATTATTCTTGCTTATATTTTCAAACAAAACTTTCATTGTGCACTTGCGTATTTTAAAAGCAAGTCAGAGAGCTTTCCTTGCCTAAGTTTTTATTTCGAGAAAGTCCAAAGGTAAAAAATCTATTTCCGCACAATCTGGTTTCGAATATACAATAAAAAATCAGATTTTTGTATCTGTTTTATGATCAATCTAATTGGCAAGAAGGTGATCAGCCTCCTGTGTGCCTGACACACGCAGTCAAGTTTTTGGGTCTAAGGCAAGCCAATTTCCTCACGATGTTTTCCGTCACCGTTCGCAGTTTGTTGCGCAGAAAGACAGAAAGTCTATTGGTAGACAGCGATCGAACCTACGACCTCAGGGACTAGAGCACGCTTCCACGCACGTGTAAGCCACTAGCCCAAAACACCTCTCGAATATACAGTCACAGGTTTAACCATCGTACACTTAACTACTAGGATAAAACATCGAGCCGTTAAAAGAGCAAGTTTGCTGTTAATTTGTGGCTTTTAATTAACTTATGTTTAAAGATCTATCCAATAACCTTTACACGTAATGGGTGAGAGTAAAAAAATATAGAAAAAAAATAGATTACATATGTAACATGTAGATAAAGCAAAAGCAGTGGAAAGTAAAATCTTAGAGAACCTGGGAATCGAAACTCGACTAAACCAGATTAGATAGGCGCATTCAAATAACGTAAGATTCAGCCAAAGAAAGCCTTTCAAACCGAAACATGAATCTCCATAGAAAACCCAGGATCCTTGATGAACGTTCAGTAACTAGGTAAGAAAAAGTGTGTGTATACTAGCGTACACTCGTAAGAAGTGAAACTTCTTTATGACGTTATTTTTCAAAAAATAATTTACTATATGCAACTTTACAGAAATTGGTTAAATAAAGTTAAATTAGATAAAATTTAATAAAATGCTTTTATTATCATAGACATAAATACAAATTCTACAATTATTTCATTTTAGCTTATTACTTAGGGTTTTTCAACAAGAACTTTGTTTTCTAAAACAAAATAAAACAAAGAATTTAGAGGAAAATGAATGAAATTTTTATTGTATTACAAAGAGAAAAGTTTGGCAATTATGAATGAAAAATGATATCTGGCAAATGTCCACCACGACCACGCTGACAGATGTTGATTCTTTCATCAAAATTTTTAATCACTTTTTGGCAAAATGGAGGGTCTATTTCGTTAATGACATCACGGATTTTGAGTTTTAAGGCTACAATCGATTCGATTGGCTCCGTATAGACTCTGTCTTTAACATAGCCCCACAAAAAATAATCCAGTGGTGTTAAATCACACGATCTGGCTGGCCACTTAACAGCTGAATTTCGCGAAATTATGCGCTCGGGAAATTTGGTTTGCAATAAATTGATCGTTTCATTGGCTGTGTGACATGTGGCACCGTCCTGTTGAAACCACATTTCAGTGATATCCATGTCATCAATAATATGCCAAAATTTAGTGGTTAACATCTCGCGATACCGTGATCCATTGACTGTTACCGCATTTCCAGCCTCATCTTCGAAAAAAAACGGCCCAATCACGCCTCCAGACCACATAGCGCACCACACAGTAACACGTTGAGTATGCAAAGCCTTCTCAATAATTGCTTTAGGATTTTCAGAAGCCCAAATGCAACAATTTTGCTTGTTGACGTACCCTGACAAATGAAAATGGGCTTCGTCTGAAAAAATGATTTTTTCAGAAAAACCAGCAGGTTGTTCCTGAATGAACTGAGCGAATCTGCGGCGATTTGAATGGTCGATCAGCTTTAATTCCTGCACCAGTTGAATCTTGTAAGGCTTCAAAGCCAAATCCTTTCGCAAAATTCGCCATGTTGTGCTTTTGGATAACCCCAATTGTTGAGAACGTCGTGAAATTGACAAATTTTGATCTTCTTCAACACTGTGGCTCACGGCGGCGATGTTTTCTGTTGAACGACCCGGTCGAACACGTGTTGGTGTTGGCACATTTTGTACCGAGCCTGTCGACTCAAATTTCGCGACCAAATTCTTAACAGCGGTCTCAGAAGGACGATTATGCTGGCCGAAAATATCACGAATTTTACGAAATGTAACATTAACAGAACCACCATTTTTATAGTGGATTTGAATTATTTTAATGCGATTTTCGAGCGAAATTGAATTCATTGTAATAATTGCCAAAGCACCTACTACTACATATATATATATATATATATATATATATATATATATGGAGTTATATATGTATATATATACCAATCCCTACTCCGCTGGAGAAAGTATACTTCGAATCACGCGTGGTAGGGATAAGAAAAAGATGGCGCGTAACGGAAGAATGTCACGCGTAAGGAAAAAATGTTACACTAAATTTTTTTCCAACCCCCATAAAGAACTTTCACTTCAATAACATTGTCTACATACAAATTCAAAAAAGGACTTTACGATACAGGAAAAATATAATAAATACATTCGTGCTGTAACAGTTGAACGGCGCAATTGTAGATTTGACATTTGACCCAATACGAATAACAAACATTGAATTAATATGCGGACAAATTGAAAATGATGAGTTTTGATATCAAGGACAATGTTCTGTCAGGGGTCACTCAATTGGTACAATAAAATTATTTGTTTGTTTGCGGAATTGGAGCGTCACCTTCGAAGCTTCTTAGAGGCTAGACTTGTTTGTAAAAAGATAATTGTTTAATAAAATTGGGTTTGAGACAATCATTTTGTTTACCTTGTATAATACTATCAAATGTAAATTTACTGTTTATTCAAAAAGCATATCAATGCTCGGCACACTTGTGCATTGGTACAAGAAAAATAAATAATGTGACACTATGGGCCTGTTTCACAAAGTATGGAAAAAGTACCAAATAGAAATTAAAAAAATTATTCGAAAGATAAAAGTTCCGAATAAGATACTTCGCATTTCATGACGTATAGCGCTATCTGACAGTCGTGAAACGCAAAAATACTGTTTATCCTACCAATAAGTAATAAATAGCTTATTTGGAACTTATCCGGACATTGCGAAACAGGCCCTTAGTCAAACATAACATACACGAAGAGATATAAAACGTTAAACCAAAAAAATAATTATATTGCTAAAGGAAAATTGATGTCATAGTGTGAGGGAGCAAGAATGGATATCCAGACCTAGCTGATGAGATGGCTTAATCTGCATATCCGTGAAATTTCGCTATCACGTCAAATAATTATTTTTCGTTTTTTGAGGATATTTTTTTGTAAACGAAACTATATTGCATTGCGAGTCATATCACAGAGTTGCGACACGATCCCTCATCGAGTTGTCAAACGAAGACAACTGATAGTAACACGCGTGTGTTAGTAGGTACGGTTTTTTTTAAAATTCTATCCCACGCAATTATCGAAAACATGCAACAAAAATACAAGATTAAATGATTTGTCGTTACCAAACTCGTGTTAAAAATACATAAACTTGACATCTGTAATGTTGTTGTATAATTAAAAGTTAATTATTTAATATATACCCAAGTTAATATATTCGTTTGATCCTATACTTTTACATACACACTGTCTCACAGAACAGCGTGACAATATCGAAAATAAAACAAAAACTGTTGCGGACCACTGTGGCTTATATAATATTCTGATATAAGATATAATACTAGTAGTTTGTTGAGTTGCTATAATATAGATAGATCGTATATACGATTGTATGATACCGACTACGTTTAGGGAGTGAATTTAGAATTTAGACATAACATTTATTACTAAAAAACACACAAAATAACAATAATCAAAGAAAAAAAAAATTGAGATATATTTTTTTTTATAAAGAACACCTGTATGTTTTAAGTATGTAATGCGTGTGTGCTGTGGTTGTAATTACCCTGGCTCATTATGCTGAGGAGCAGAGTGTTCCACAGCACAGCAAGTTTACACTGTATAGAAAAAAAAATGAAATAGCGCTTCTGCCTCCCGTTATAAAGTTAAAGAAACTTACGTAAAAGCTTAGGAGAGAACTTTAGCTCCGATGTACTCTGTTCGATGATCAGTCGATCCAGCTCCTCACTTATAGATTTGTCTGTATGTGGAAACGATCGGAGCCAACCCAACACTTTGGCTGCTTCCTGTCAACAAAGATATACAACTTTAATTTCGACCAGACATCCGTTGGCAAAAATGGAACAGAATATTAACGGGGTGTTTACCGAAGGCGGCAGGTCTAAGACAGGTTGTAAAATTATTCGTAAAGCATGTCTGTATTCCTGTAAATTTGTGAACAGAAATTGTTTCTCGGATGAGTTTCCTCATCACAGCCTATCCTATATCGATTTCTAATGCTGCCCATGTCATAGTGAGGATGAACGTCTTTTTGTGCCAACGTGAATTATTGCCAATACAACATAAAAGCGTGGTACGTGCAATACCATTCAAAAGTGGGCGGATTCAGAATCCTGTCCAAATTCCAGAAAGACAGGTATCCGCAGGATACACCATTTATTCGAAAACGAAAATACTGCCTCAATACCAAAAATTAATATGAAAATTTCCATACCTCATTTTTCCCACAT
Organism: Pieris mannii; assembly: GCA_028984075.1. Taxonomy (NCBI): domain Eukaryota; kingdom Metazoa; phylum Arthropoda; class Insecta; order Lepidoptera; family Pieridae; genus Pieris; species Pieris mannii. The sequence continues at coordinate 9,064,882 of CM054795.1, read as the reverse complement.
TTCACCAGGTACGATGGCGTCTCCGGTAGCCGCAACAATATACAGAAGTGTACCAATGGTATTGCCAGCAGAATCCATAATACTGTGTTAAATGGCAAGAGGTCACCTAAGATGAAGACGACAAGATTTCCAACTGTCTGCAAAAACATGTTCTGGATAATTAAAAATTCTTTAAAATGGTTGAAAATATATGTTGTGTATTCATACAAGCTAAATTAGATGTTTTGATTAGTTTTATATTAAATAAATAAAAATAATGTATTCCATCCACATTAAAATAATCCAGCGATTCCATGACAAAGTGCTCAGGGGAATAGTCAATGTTCCCTGGTACTACGCAATTACGACCTCCGTCGGAACAGTAATTTAGAGGACGTCAGTACAATAAACAAAAATATTGCTACGATTGAAGGCTCCACCAATACGTGAATGTCAAGGCAATTCAACTTATCCATACTACGGGCTTGGTGATATTGAATTCAAATTCAAATTCAAAAATCATTTAATCATGTAGGCAACACAATTTACACTTATGAACGTAAAAAAAAGAAATATTAATTAAATGCTTCTAATTTTACATTTACTGCCAGTTCTCAAATCAAGGGCATAGAAAAGTTAGGCTAGTAAAGTAGAAACTGATGTTTTTGTGCGGAGATAATTTATAAAACAAATATCAGATAAGTATTATGTTTTATCTATATAGATTCACTATTGGGAAATCAAATAACAGTTTTGGACTGGTTAAATAAAACTTTAACAATTACTCCGACATATATAACAAATATTTCGAGAATATAAAGCGTATGATAAAATGGCCGCTCGAAAATTTTTAACTATTTGTGGTTATTGGTTTTTTTATAAAATAAACTAAAGGTAAGTAAGTGAGTACGGCAGTAAGTACATGTAATTTTTATAGATCCAATATTGGGAAATCAATAACAGTTTTGGACTGATTTCATTTACTATATATTGCTTCGACAGAGCAAATATCGCACGTATGATTGAAGGGCCTTTTAAAAAATATATTTTGCAACAATTCGCTCCCATTGGTTTCGTCTGCATTATATTAAGAACACAGATATGCAGTGGAAGCTCTCAAAAACAAAAAAATTCACAACATTTATTTATTAACTTAAAATTAGGGGCAAACGCAGAAGGCTCATCTGATGTTAAGTGATACCGCCCATGGACACTCTCAATTTTTCTTCGCTTCTATCGGTGGCGTTTCTTAATAAATCAAGTGATTCCTGTGATAAGCGTGTTCAACCAAATTAATTTCAAAGAAGAAAATTTCGTTGTCAAGTATAAGCAAAATCCATTGTATTCGTTGAAAGAAATTATACGATAAATGTAACTCGACGCAAACATTCCCTTTTGCTAAATCGAGCACTCAGTGTAATGGAAAAATAGGCGAGATTCTACGGGAGGTGAATGGCCTACACTTTGTATTTTAATGGTAAGTCCTTGATCATTTATACGAATTTCCTTTTTGAAATGGAAGCTATTGAAGTATTACATTTTACGTCTGGAAGAATTTGCTTTCAGACTTGCACACATATATATTATGTATTTATTCACAAAAAAAATTTAAGAAAAAAAATTATTAAATAGACAATATCGCTACTGTGATGATATATAATAGAAGATATAAATATATTGATAGTGTAGGAGACAGACTGGTTCTAACCCTTAATATCGCAAAGTACCGTAAAATATTATTTGCTTAAGTATCAGAAAGAAATACTCGGTCTTTTAGGAATCTGACAGGTCCACGAAGAGGCCCTGTTTCGAGACTTAAACCTTTTAAAGCCTCCATGCAGCAGTTGTTATGTGCAACTCTGGCGTCAAAATGAGTTTGAACAAGTATTTGGAAGGAAATTTTAATTTAATTCAAAATTTATTTTAAATGGAAGAAATGGATGAAGACATCGTAAAATATAAAAAAATTACATTAAAATTTTTTTTTTATAGAACAGGGGACAAAAGGGCTCCAGAGGGCTCGCGAGTGCGATGCCGGCCTTAAACTATTTCTTTCAAATGTTTGAAATAAATTACTTTTGCATAATTAATCTGACAGTACCGAAAATAATTTATTACATTTTAGGTAAAAATTAATGGACACGAAAAGCGAATCTTTTTCAATGTAACAATCTCAAATATTTTTTTATTTTGTACACTTGCCAAGATAATATAGGATATAGCTAAAGGTAACATCGTGCCAGCAGTTATCAGCTACCAACATAGCGCAAGAGCTCGTGTGTGCCAGACCTTCGGATTTTAATAAAAGCTAAAAAATTTTCTATGTGTGTCCCTAGTTCAGGTAAGAATGATCCCCACCCATGAAGCTGAGGCAGCGGTGGCTTTGGCAGATAACAGGTAACAACGGTGTATAAAATTCCATCTCAAATTTATCGTAAAATAAAACTTAATTTTTATATTTGATTCATAATAATATCAAAACTCGCGTTGCTCAATGCCAGACAGTTAGTATGGTTCCAACCCACTGCTGGACACCCTTAAACTATTATAATTTATAATTTTACTTACGTTATATTATAAAAACTTAAATTGTATATATAATTTTTTGGAGGCCTATTTATCTTCATTTACATACCTAATTCAACAGGGAACGCAGGGTAGTTCTAAATTAAGTATTCAGTGAAGCATTGAGGTGATCAGACGTTGGACCGAGTTGGGTCTATGTGATCTCTGGTTGAGTAGATTTTGATTAAAAGTGGGATCGTTGCCTTGAACCGGCTGCTCGTTATAATTTAAGCTGAAGTGTCAATCTAAATTAAATACTGTACGTTAATTATTCGTATCTTTTTTCACATGACGCCCACTAAACCCGCTAATAGCGATGATCATATTTATGGAGTGAAGATATATTTCTCCGACATATTCATTTATTGGTCCATTATGGTCGAAAGCACTTATGTCAGACATTTCTATACTGACACTGATAATTCTTCTTCTCTCGTTCTACACCCTTGATTTGAGAACTGGCAGTAAATGTGAAAAATATAAGCATTCAATGTATATTTCTTTTTTGACGTTCATAAGTGCACTGAATGAATTTTGATTTTTAAATTGTATTTTAGGTAAAAATTAATGGACACGAAAAGCGAATCTTTTTCAATGTAACAATCTCAAATATTTTTTTATTTTGTACACTTGCCAAGATAATATAGGATATAGCTAAAGGTAACATCGTGCCAGCAGTTATCAGCTACCAACATAGCGCAAGAGCTCGTGTGTGCCAGACCTTCGGATTTTATCCGTTTATCCTACTCTGATTTTTCATTCCGTAGAATTCTGACATTTCATTAGTGTTGCCACTAAACAGTTTTCCACGAAAAAGGACCAAATTTGACTCATTTAGGCAATAAAAAATAAAATGCTACCTATTTTTTTTTTGTTTTACCTACAAAATGTTCTCTGACATGTCAAAAAATGATACCTGTCAGAATTCTACGGAATTAAAAATCTGAGTATAGGTGGATTAGGAATGATATAAATACCTGTGAGAATATTATGAATGTCCCAGTCATTCCTCGTATACTGTCCTCGCTGATCTCTTTTACATAAAGAGGGCATACCACAAAGCCTCCACCTGATCCGAAGCCTATGAGCGCACGCGCAGCTATCAATGCTATAGGGTGCGCACATATCAGTTTAACTGCCCAACCGACCTATGAAGTAATTTGTTATTACATATTTCTAAGCTTTGTGTGTGTTATACAGAATTATAATTTTCTGTTTCATGATCATTTGACAATCTAATAGGTTATCAGCCTTCTGTGCCTGACACGCATCTATTAGGATACACCCGGGAAGTGTCTAAGAGCTTATATATAATATACATAATAACTAATCCAATGAGGTGCAGCGTCATTATTATCTAATAATCTAAAAAATAAATATTTTGGAATAAATTGACAATCGTTAGAATTTAGATTTCGGTGGGGCCTCTCTCCCATTTATGTACAGAAATACATACCACAATACTGCTAATACTAAGCGTGATTAAAATATTATTTTAGAAGAATTTCCATTCTTTTACTATTTTTAATGACGTGGCTTGTATTAACATTATAAATAAATTATAGTTTGATTCTTACAATCTACTATCACCTCTATTTATGTAGTAATTACTCATATATATCGCCAAAGCCTTTGATAGCATTAATTTGATAAATTTTAAATTAAAAATTGACAGTTTTTCGTAAAATCTTAATACGTGTGTCACTGAATTCCTCGGCTGGACCGATTTGAATGAATATATTTTGAGTATCATCTCGATGCTTAAGATTCACAAATCAGCCCGGCAGATGGCGCTGCAGTCGGTCCTTCATACTTTGTTTAATATCCTAATCGGTTAAAATATCAAGCAGGACAACGTCTGTCGGGTCGGCTAGTTTAATATATAAATTCTTAAATTACTTACGGATATAGGCAAAGTTGCACAGAGCAAAGCATTTTTTCGTCCAAATCTATCCGCAGCTACCCCGTATACGAACACAGCTATCGGTGCAAAAATGAACATGATGGATGCCATCCAGGATACTTCCTCTTCAGTCAGGGGTCTCTCTGAGGGTGAGGATTCCCCCATCAGCAGGGCTTTGTGGGGTGAAATCCAGCCCATCGCAGTACCATATGCCAGTATTGGCATGCAAACTGTAAACAATATATTTTGTGGTTAGGATACAGTATATAGATATAGTGGCAAGACATATGGATAAGTTGAACGTGTATGTACGTGTGTTGTATGAACTGTCCAGTCATCCAAGGAAATATCTCAATAATTATGGTTTACTGTCTATGGTAACTTAGGCAACAAGAGCTCCTGCGTCTACAGATATATAGATTAACTAAATAACAGTTATGTAGAACCAGCTACCCACCGAAGTATTTCCGAAGCAATTCGAATTAGGGTCCGTCAAGAAATTAGCGTACAAATTCTTTACCCTTCTTAAGCCTTCTGGCGTGAAATTCCATTCAAAATTCATATTTGATAATTAATATAAAATAATTTTAAAATATCAAATAGCTTTTTAATTAAGTTAAAATCTTAAGATAGGATATTGTCACAGTTGAACTGTCATTTTCACACAAAGGTCCACATACACCGATCCTACCTACCATGGATAGCTTGTATCGACAGATGGCTATTACAATTGGTTTGGTTATTGGCATACTTTTATCAATATTTGGATTAAGACGCATATCTCAGATGGGCAAAAAAGGATTGAGATGAGTTATTGGGTTTGGGCGTAAATCCTAAAGGTGCTGTCGCTGAAAGCAGGATGTCGTAACAGCAGAGCCTTATGCACATCCTGACATGCATTGCGCCTCTTCACAAACTAACATGGCACGCCACTGTTAGTTTGTAAAGATTCTTTGCAGCACGTATCCCTCTCAGACAGGGCCAATCTAGATAAATGCTAGATGGATGAGAGATGGATCACCAAGCTTCCCCACCTTTTAGTTTTCCAAGATTTAGTGAGCACGACGCGCAATTAAACGATGGGTCTGCGGTTTATTTCGGCTTCAGGACAAATCCCTGGTCCTTTCTGCCTCTTCATTTAAAATAATATATTTGATAATATCCATACAACAATTCTTTTTCATAATAATATAGACTTTAAATTATCTGTCTTATTGCATCATCTAAGCCATATTTAGAAAAGCACGTGTTAATATCATATACATTAATTATTTTTGATAATTTGGCAACGTGTCAATTGAAACATTAATTCGCAAACGTGGATGCATTATTAGACAAGAAAAACTATTATAATTAATTTCCAACATACAATATTAACCTACCTAGTAATGATAACAATAAAAAATGTAAAACTAAAAAAAAATTTTTTTAAGTTTGGTCCCTGTGGCAAATAATAATTATAGTTCGTTTTTCCTTTATTTCCTTAATTAAGATTTGTTATCTGATAAGATAGCGTATGTTTAAGAGGTTGACATATTCGGTAGTAGTCTGACCAATCAAAAAAAAAACATTGTTAAGTGCCTATTTGATACCTAAACCGCTGTTTTGCTAGTATTTTTTTGATAATTAAAATTACTAGTGAAATTTAAAACTCTAATGTCATTATTGTATTTTTATTATTTTATTTACTTTGTAAAATTCATTTACCATTATTGTGATATTTAGGAAAATATAGTTCGTAACATATACTGTTGATATGTCATTATGTATGATGTAAACTTTAATAAATCAAATGATTAACTTAATAGCTAGTTTAAATAATACTAATACTACTACTACTAATATTTATATGCATATGGCATCTATATAGGCAGTATGACGAATTAATTCGTAGCACGATCAGCCATCATTTAAAGTTAACTAACTAACTAAACAAAAAGTTTAAAATTAAACTTTTTGTGATAAACAATTTGTAATGAACAATCTGTTCCTTGCTAGACAAGGAACAAATTGTAAGGAATCTGACATATATGAATCCCGAATCAATGTCTTATGAACAGACCTATACGTTTTTAGACATAACTTATTACTTACAAAACACACTGTTTCTGTGTACACACAAAATACAATAAACAAAAAAAAAATTATGAATGATAACAATTATTTTCATTTAAAGACCAAGGGACGTTTTAAGTGTGTAATGCGTATGATGTGGTTGTAATATTATTGTCCCAAGGGTTGTATTATGCTGAGGAGGAGACGGTTCCACAGCACTGTTCATTCTATCAGATACCACAGCAGCTAGTTTTATAGATGTTGTTTTTAGAATAAGTCCATGGAAACCAACATGGACTCCATGAACGATTGGAGGTCGAGGGAAGCTAATTACTAAGAAAATCTCTTGTTAACCGAACGGTGAAAGATTTCCAGCCATCAGTGTAATGCTGCTGTACTTTCTTTATGAAAGAAACACATTTTTTTTTTGTTATTTATTTTTTATTTTTAAATTGTCCTTTGACTTACCCACTATAGACATAAGTATTTGATTATGTTTGCTTCCAGTTTTAATATCTTTATCATTCACATTATATTTCTTGCTCACCATTGTGCACTGATAATATTTACACAGAAGATCCGCAGTTTTGAATTCAATTTAAAATTATTTTTGTACCGATGTGACTGCGCACGCGTCGCTCATAAAAATCACTGAATGAATACATCTGAGTCTTATATTAAATACTGCCTCACTGAGTAACTAATACGTTCCTAGGTTTGATTACATTTTGATGTGCTACGTTATGGAATGACATGCCCATCAAGGAACCAGTACGATGTTGGCTTTAAAGAAAAGAGCGTACCGGCCGACAACGCAAACGCAACTCGAGAGACTTGTGTGTGTGGCTGTAGATTAAATGCTCCAGATTCGATTCCCGTAAAAACAATCGTTATCATTGGTTGTAAAGGACAAGATGCTGATCATGAGATACCAAGCACAGGGCGTCGTTCCACTTCTACTGCTCATCCAGCTTGGAAACCACTGCCAATAGAACGCTTGGCGGCTGCCAACGACGTAATTGTCCCTAACAATTACGATTGATAATTTGTTTATAGAAACCGAGTGGTTAATAAAGCGGTGATTCCCTTGAGATATATAAACAGTGACCTCAACGTAATGAATTCAAACTAAAGGCGATTGTGAAGTCCCTTACAGATAAAGATAAGACATTTTAAATATTTATTTAGAAAATTTTCATTGACAAACCTCTGTTTCGATATTTCCTTTATATTAAAGAAACAGCGTTTTGTATCTCGCATCCAATTTCCTTAATAATAAAAGTATACTCATAAAGAAAATAACAATCGGATCTATAAACATATTAATTTATCTTAATAAGTAATTAATTATAACAATCACATATACAATTTTCTTAACTTACATTGTAATAATTAAAAATTAATAATAATAATAGCCTTTATTCAGATACATTTTAAATGTATATAAAACTTATAAGGTAAATTAAAAATTAACCTTCAATAATTATCAAAATTAACTTCGATTTTGTTCCCTTGAAACTCTTAGGCTGTGGGTGGTTCAAGTGCATGGGCGCTAATTACTAATTAATTACTAATTACTAAGTTGCGCCTGGTAGAGAGTACCGGTGACCCCAGATTTTCCCCGCTCAACGAAAAAGTATCGGAATACAGAAAAAAAAAATTACATTTATTTTACAAAACAAATTCATCAAGCACATATATACAAAACTTGTTTACATATATTGTCCTGCATATTAGATAGAAGATTTTATAAAATTATCAGTAGATTTCGTAATATGTATGATGTTGTAGACTTAATGAATAAATAAATAAATAAATTAATTAAATATATTATAGAATGTGTGTGTACCAATTTTAGCCGCTCAGGTGTCCAAATTTACTCATAATAGGTTCTGTGGGCTGCAACGAACTCAGAGTGCGCCGAGAATGTACGCTTACCATGTATTTTATAAAGTTGTCACGTGGAAAGAAACACAATCTGGTACTGCTTCAGTCTATAGGCCTAAGGGTGCCAGATGTTTACGTTCAGTACATCGACCGCCATTTTTGTTAGTAAGTACCATCGGCGAAAACTAACCTCTCGAAAAGGCACATGTATGGAAATAATGAATTACATAGATTAAAATTCTTTTTCAATTGTTCGTGAGTGGACTGTCTGCTTCTTGTCTGTTCCTATAAGAAAGTCTTTTTTATAAATATTTTAATCCATTATCTATCTATAGTTTGTATGTGATATAAATGTGAAAAGTTCCTACATTAGAGTAATCATAATGGTAGCTTATTTCGTTCAAAAATTTATTAACATAAAATAGATATATCTGGCCTCTTCTCGTACGAATAGCTAAGTATAACATGAACCGTGACCATTACTTACATATGATAAATTAAAGACGTGGGGTATGTGGTGAAAGCCTAGCAGTGTAAGTATTACTTATCACCACGTGAGAGTCCTGCCCGTTTGCCTCCTGTAACATAAAAAAGGCCAGGTGAAGCTAACAGCAGGTACATAGCAGAGAGTGTCACAGTTCAGACAGGAATGGCAGAATTAGGAGGAGGCCTTTGCCAGAAAAGGGGACACAGATATTATCTCAAAAGAGGCGTTTAGGGTAATCTGATATTAAAGTTTTTTATTTATTATTGTTATGTAGACCGCCAGTACTTCAATGACTAATGAATGATATATCATATGAGAACCTATTTGTTTATTATCTTTCGCATGATCAGACAAAATAATGTTCAATGTTACTTTCCCCTTTTGCATTTGTTTAATTGGATTTTTTATATCAACTGATCCATACATTTTGTCTTTTAACAAGTTGTTTCATAGTATCGCACTTCAACCGTAAACAAAACACTTTGATTCTGAAGCGGAGAGGGTAACGAAATTCCATCGGTTGTTTCTTATCAAAAGAATTTTCCTCAAGGAAAAGGGGACTTTACCATCACAACGTAAACAAATTTATTCCGGCTAAGAGTCATATACAACCTCATTTATGACAAGTCATGCCGAATCTATGTAATCTTTGAAGAATATTTGCTTGTCTGCAATGTAGTTAGTACCGGTCAAAACAGGCGATAACTGAAGTGTTTTTAGTTTGGTTCTTTGGAGGAATTAAAATTAACTTGTATATGCGTTGGCCAGCGTGTGACTGCGTGTGTCGTAAGATCGGTTCTCGTCTGTGCACCAATGGACTTTTTATGTTTGACATTTAGACAGAAAAGGTTGAAGGCGTGTGTCAGGCACAGGAGGCTGACATATCAGATCGTTTAGTGATCATGAAACAGACACTACTGATCTTGCCAGACATAAAAGGTTGTTTCGCCCCTAAATTTTTTTTTTCAATTTGAATTGTGACCTATATTTATATGTTTCTTGATCAGGCCTCTATGCTTGCCCGACGCTATCTGTGTCATAGGAAAATATTTAGAAACGTGACTTAGCACGAACACATTCGTATGTCTTAATCAAATACATTTTGACGCACGGAAGTGAGACTTTGATTAAATTTTCCATTCTGAATGCTCTTAGCGCCAATACTTCGTTTACCGTATGCCGAAAAGGAATTATCGCACACCTCCATACATTGCTCAGAGGCGATGAGGACTTGGAGACACTGTACACACAACTTGTGTTGCACACAAGGCAAGACACGTGGCTAGATGAGTCAATCAACTGGAAACTGCTATAAGTGAGGTGCTGGACAGAAACCGGTGGAAACAGATCAGTCCTGATTTTTCCTTGGTGAATTTCTCAGAGAGTCTCAGACATAAACTATCGTACGAAAAAGGAAAGAATATTCTTTAGAAAAAAGTGCGTGCGTGTAAATTAATTATTACTAAGGTAAAGCCTCAATAGATGATCATGTACCTGTATATAAGCACTCCATGTATTTGAATATCTATATTCAAAATGTTAACACTGTATACGTTCGAACGATAATATAAATAAATAAAAAATTTGCGTTTTCTGCACAAGACGTTATGCGACAGAATTGCCATCTAAAGTTCTAATACTCCAATAGCGTGTATTTCATTTCATAAATCATGACGTTTAATTGATTTCTATGGGGTCAAAAAGCGTGCACCACCATATTATGGCATGGTACACCATTGCCGAGTATGAAATTATGTAGAAAAATTTGTTTCTGTTTGGTGCATGGATTCGGCAAATTTACCAAAAAAACCTCATAAACAGATCAAACTAGCAAATAGATTATCTAAATATACAAAACAAAGTCGTGCTGGTTACACAACTTAACTCTATAAAGTCTAAAATATAGCAGAATAAGTAATATAATATAGAAGAACGATAAAAAAAAAATTACGAAAGCAAACAGCATGTGGTGCCATCTGTTGACAAACGCATCATTTTACATCGACGCGTCAGTTCAAGAATTCTGATCTTGAGGCGAATCATGAGAAGTATAAGCAGGCTTTGGAATATATATATTTTTTTTTGCATAATGTCAGAAAGGGCTTTGACATGTAGTATCGCAAGTTACCTTTCGCAACCAAGTTTAACTAAAGTTACATATTACAATGCTTATAATTAATGCTTGTTAGTTAGTCGGATCAACTAGTTATAATTAAAAGCAATTGAAATATTTATTATGTCATATTCTATGTCAGTATCTGTAAACTTTTCTAACATTACACATCTGCTTTACCCTTTAGCATTCTTTTACCTGTAGGAAGGTGATTAAGTAGTTTGATTTTTAAATAACTCTTTTATTTTCAAGGTAGGTATTTTTTAAAAACATGTTTTGCACATAATCAAATATTTAACTGGTAAAGACAGGTAGAGAATATTCAATAACGTGATGAATCGGGCTTTTATCTTCTATCTAAATGACTTGAACTCTGCTACGATTTACATATCAGTGACTGGCTAGACTATGATTGCGTTAAAATAAATATAATTTATTATTGCGTGTGTGTTGCCTAAATTCAAAAATAGTGAGTTGTTTTTAAAAAAAATAGCTTCAGTTGTAAAACGTGTACCATCCATTGGTGACTTTTTACACTATGTCTCTAGCAAACTAAAACACACACACTATGTTTTAAACGCCGGCAACGCACTTACGAGTGCTATTTTTTTAAAAGACCCATACCAAGGCCAAATGTCTTGGCGAATAAGACCAAATTTGGGTCACGACAATTTCGCTGTAAACAGTTCTCTCATACAATTTATCATCTATTATTTTTCTTATAGATAGTAAACCTTTGTGAGACAGTAATATCGCATATCACATATACAAAAGAGTACACACAATTCATCAACGCCTTGATACAACACGTAGTATTACTGCATTTTATTAACAGGCGCTAATTAATTAAAGAAACTGCTGATGTTTGTGTAGTCTAATCACAACGCGTTTAATCACGACATGCTTACCAACAACGAATTTTATTTGTAGCTCCGACACCTACATATTTTTTTATCTTTGCACATGGGTAAAAAACAATACTTTTGAGATAAAACCTCCTTTATCGTTACCAAATATTACTGTTACGTAATATTACGCCATTAGCATGTTTGCTGGGTATCAAAGGCCTATATTGATCTTAGTTTCAATTGGATTTTTTTTCAATGCCAGAGGGCACGCGAGTACGTTGCCGGCCTTTTAAGAATCGGTACCCTCTTTTCTTGAAGGACCCTAAGTCGAATTGGATCGAAAATACTTCAGTGGTTCCACAAAATGGTGATGCGTGGCAAAAACTGTCTTGAAAAACACGCCGTTGTGGAACGGCGGACGTCGAGGTGATACGGCTGGAATTTCGTATTCTGCCTCGACGTCCGATATCACCTGCAGGTATTAATCCGAACAACTCCTCTGAACAATCTCCATGGTAAATGCGGTAGGAGATGCGTGACCCCACATCTCTACGCAACGCCAAAGGAGCAAAACGTATCATGATAGCATAGGGACCACTTATTTGAAAGTACTATCTGTTTCATAAAAGGCTATTGTCAAGTGCAGTGATTCCCAAAGTGGTCTTTATCGACCCCTACAAGGAGTCTACGTCAGCGAAAAAAAAATTTGGAGGTCCATGAAATGAAAATGGAGGTCCACCATAGTGGATCTCAACACATATACAGATAGTATCTATTTACTTACATCATACTATCTTATAATATCAAAACATATACATTATTTATAAAAGTACCCATGAAGTAAAAAAATTATGATATATGTTTATAAAATTGTGTAAGAATTAGGATGTTGGTATTCGCTTTGTGGTCTCAATACATTTTGAAGTTGTAAAAACAAAATTAATTAATTAATGTATAAATTAACATATTGTGTTTTTACATTAAGTTTTTAACACTAAACTTCACTACAGTTAGATATTTACAGGAAATCAATATCAGGTAAGTAGCGGGTCTACCCAACACGGAAAAACATGGCAAGGGGTCTAGGACACAAAAAAGTTTGGGAAACTCTGGTCAAGAGTATATTACAAAAAGATGCTCTGGGTTGTCGGTTAATACTTGGGTTACAGCGTTGTAGGAAATTTTTATAGTTGACACTCGTACGAGATCATGTTAACTTATAAATTTAAAGATTACTAAGCTATTGCGGAATATGCTTAAAAGAAATATCAAGAGTATCCATAGCGCTTAATATCCTGCATCGTCAGGATACACACACACCCTCACTTACACACCATCACACAACACAGCCGAAGTAGGTATTTACTTAGTTCAAAGTATGTATGTATTTATTTTTAGTTTTTATTATGTATTCCAATTTAAGCTTTAGTATTATTATTGGTTGTATATTATTTATGTTAGCTGTATTACGAAATAAATAATACAATTTGTAAAATTTTTTGTATCACGAAACCAGTATAAATATCATTATTTATTTATTTTTTATAGGATACGGGGCTCGTCTAATAGCAAGTGATACCGCCACACATATACACATTGCCAGAAGGCTCGCGAGTGCGTTACCCTCCTTTAAAGATACTAGAGTAGGCTCTTTTCTTTAAGGACACTAAGTCAAATTTGTACGGAAATACTTTAAACCCATGGTGCGGCAAAATTTGCAATAGACACGTTTAGTTGAAGAAAAGTCAGTCGTAATAGTTACGTGGTGTAACGGGATTTATTTATTAAACCACTTGTAAGGTATAATTAAATCAAAACCCTTTATATAACATAGATAGATATATAGAATTATTTGTCCGGATTCATCAAGCCAACGTCTAAACCACAAGGGTTTGGAACATAGTTTGGGCGGCAACATGTTGATGTTGTTGTTGTTGATGATTAATAATATTAATGATTTAAACTACGACATATATAAACATAAAGTAACTCTATTTTTTCTGGAAAATTATGGGAAAATCTAACCTGACATTACATTTGATATGGGTGTCTCATATCAACGTAGACTAATGAATTAAATGTTTTTAATAATTTTACTAACATAGTTATAAGTCTTATAAGTTTTACTATACTAACAACATATGGACTTGTTGATTGGTCTGAAATAAATGATTTTATTTTTATTTTATTGAGATGATCCTGTTTATTATTATTTATTTTCAAATAATGCTACGGATGTGAATGCGACACTGGGTACTTTCATGTATTTCATTATTTTTACTCTATAATAGAAACTTAAATTAAATTAAAACAGCATTGGTAGGCAACCAATTTGATTTATTTACAAAAACAAATACATTATCCTTACTAAAGCCGTATGATATTGTCGGAAAAAATAATATTAAATATATAAGATACACAATATTACACTGCGAACATATATTGATGTCTTGTGTCGGGGACAGCAGTCAGTAAGTGTCTATGTCTATGTTAATCTGTGGAACAGTCTGATTCTGGCCGTTGGTATTGTGATACCAACAAGCAACCTTGGCCATTGCCGTCGCACATATCCCCTAGGCTTACTTTCAAATGTCAGTAGCAAAATATCTCACATTAAGGGCGGAAATCGGACAAAAAGAACTATTACTACTGGCAAACTGGCTCTGCGTTACTTGGGGACATAGAATTGAATTAAATAAATAAAAATAAAATACGTTTACTTTGAAAATAAGGTCATCATGGTATCACTTATTCCACGTCATTGAATTCGAACCTGTTGGCATCCCTACTCATCGGCAAAGAAGACAGAGGGTGTAGGCCGAGAGAAAAAGCCGGCGTAAAAAACTCTCGGTATTCTTGTAAAAAAAAGCAAATCATCAAACAATTCTACAATATTTAAAATTGTATATTAAGTTCCTTTCAATATTATCTTTAATTGTTGCGAATGACATAAGATATTATATTTAAATACAAGGTTCTTTTCCTATTGGTAAATTCCTAACGTGTAATCCGTCGTTCAAGGGGCGCCTATAAATTTACTGCAAAGTGCGCGGTGCATCTGCGCGTACTTATTTTTTTGAACAAGTCTAAACCTTAACGAAAATAATTGATTTTGAAGAATTTATACATGAGGTTGAGAGTCATCCAGCGATATGGGATTCGAGGTCCGACAAGTGCAATAAAATTGAAAAGAAAAAACATACAGATATATGTAATAAATTTATTGAGTATCACAAAAATAAACCGCAAGTAAAAAAATGAATTATCTAAGCTTATTTTTTTCAAACTCCTGTGAAATAAACGTTTTTTTTTTTGTTGATTTGCACTTTACTTTTAATATTTTTTTTTGTTTTCTCCGCTTTGCAGCCTCATAATTTACGTTACTAGTTTATATTTGTGATGTAACGAAGTTTTAAGAAATCAAAATATAGAATACTAGTGACCCGCCCCAGCTTCCCACGGGTGCAATGCTGATGGAAAGCAGGTTTTTATTATGTATTGTACTTTCCGTCGCTGGAAAGCTCCGATAATATACGCGACATATAGCATATAGACATATACCATCACGGACTTTCCTGTAGACCTTTTCAATGTGTACAATACTTAGTACATTATTTTGATAAAACTCGTAGGGTTCAGGCTCCGTTTGCAATGTAAGCGGAAAAAATGTAATTATTTACAACCTCAAAAATAACAGTACTTCTCCACTATTTAATGGATGTGATTATACATATAAACCTTCCTCTTGAATCACTCTATCTATTAAAAAAAACCGCATCAAAATCCATTACGTAGTTTCAAAGATTTAAGCATACAAAGGGACATAGGGACAGAGAAAGCGACTTTGTTTTATACTATGTAGTGATAATATATTTTGATTTCTTAAATATAAATTAATTTTTTTTCATGTAAAATATACTGGTGGTGGAACCAGGAATGGCTGAAAACTATTGCAGGCAAACGCTAGGTTTAGGTAAAAGCCTGGATACAGCTGCATTTCCCCAAAAAAATAAATCTGCAGGGTTTACTGTTCGTGTAATAAGAAAGTATGTTTTATATTGTTTTTTTTTAATTAATAGTAATAAATGACTGCTGTGATACATAGTAGGGATATACCCCTCTCTTTGTCAGGAAAAGTAAGCATAGCTCACAAAAATAATAAAATAAAAACGAATTAATTTTTTGTAGGATTCCTAGAAAAGCATTTCGTTTCTAGTAAATCATTACTGTGAACGAAATCATCAAATATGAAAATCACATACATATGTAATAACTCCATCATTATTGTATTCCATCTTTGGCTTTATCTTTAGTATAATTGGTTTTTGGTATAAACAATTTACGTAAGCTGTAGGAGTGCGAAATAAATATGTAAATTAAAAAAAAAATCCTACATTATATTACAATAATGGTACATCAAACTGTAGTATGGCGTCTATCGTATAATTTGTTTCCAGGATTAATTATTGTGTAGTCAAGTCCGCCCTTAGAGGCTTTATTCAAAATAAGGTATTTGGGAACTTTGACCCCTAATAGATGAGATTTTAACCTTTCCCCATACTATTCCTAGACGAAATTCTTTTATATTAAAATATATTTTGTGTGACAATACTCCCTTGTCTGAACGCATTAGTATTGGATTTCCTATACAACGTTGTTTTGATAGGAACATATCGAATAACTATTATCAATGTAATTTTGATATTTATTAAAAGTTAATAAATAATGAATATTTCTTAACTTTTAGCACAGATTAATAAATTTTCGTTTTTCTCCTCTTTACCGACATGTAATCTGTGTATTTTTTGTCTATGATAGTATTCTTTCTGTGCAATAAATAAATAAACGATTTAAATCTAACACTGGCTGTCCATTGTCATCCTGGTATACACCAGACGTGGGCCCCAAAACTACTACTAAAACTTAAAATGAATTTGCTATAGAAGTTGCAGAGTAAGCGTACTGTGTTTGAACGTAGACGTGTTCAGCGATGCTTTTATTTATCGAAATCACAGATAACAAATATTTGCCAACATATGTATACAAAGACTCATTCTGTTCACAGCTAATAAAAAAATGTGCCTGAAACAGCTCTTTTTTGGGAAAGTCAAGCCGGTTTCGTCACAATGTTTTCCTACACCGTTCGACCGAATTCTAATAGCGCACTTATTTATCTCATTTCGAAATAAAAAAAAACGCGAACTAAGCGGATAATGGCTGACAGTTTTGCATATCAGGGAGATAAGATAGATAGCGTTTATGGTAATTTTCTTAATATAGATTTCAGTAAATAACTGCAATAATGTTTCATAATCAAGTTTATTGTTCGATCGCTTATCGGGCAAGCACCATCTGATAACATTAGTAATAATACCGCGTGGACTCGAGTGAATTTGTTAGGATTTTTGAAGTGAGACTTCTTTAGGCGCATGAGGGTAAAATTTTTACGGAACGTCACGAAGATGTGCAGCGTTTTTATTAAAGAAAAAGGAAAAAGCAATTTAGAAAGAGTGATAAAGGGAGATCGTGAAAAAATACACGCTAGTAGTTGATGAATTCGTTTAGTAGTTACATATTATAAGTTTAGAGGGAAATTCTGTCACATATCTTGTGCACAGATTTTTTAGTTATTTATATTATCATTAACACGTATGTGTGAAAAGTATAGATACAAATAAATGAAGTGATCATTGGTACATTATCATCTATTTTCGCTGTTACCTTAGTCA
This sequence comes from Pieris mannii, assembly GCA_028984075.1. Taxonomy (NCBI): domain Eukaryota; kingdom Metazoa; phylum Arthropoda; class Insecta; order Lepidoptera; family Pieridae; genus Pieris; species Pieris mannii. The sequence continues at coordinate 9,047,316 of CM054795.1, read as the reverse complement.
TAATTAATTTACAAAGAAGTTTCATTTCTGACATGTGTAATCATGTAATCACGTGGATGTCGTTATTCTACGGAAATTATTTTAATTTCCTGAATTTTTTTTTAATTTTTTTTTTCTTGCAACAACCACAAATATAGTTTTAGGTTAGATTATAATTTTTCTGTACGTCCTTTTTTATAGAAGAGGGAAAAACGGGCAGGAGGAATCATCTGATGTTCAGGAATACTATCAAGGGTGCCAGGCCTATTAAGAATTTGTACGTTCTCTTCTGGACCCTAAGTGAAATTGTTACGGAAATACTGCCGTTAAAAAACGCTTAGTTGCGGAACGGTAATAGATGATATTGGTATGAAGCAAGAAGTAAACATCGAACCCAGCCCTTACTAAATAGAATAATGTCGAAATTAAACGGCTGATGCTAACAACTAATGTAAAACTTTAAAAGGCCGGCAACGCACTCGCGAGCCATCTGGCATTGAGAGTGTCCATGGGCGGCGGTGTCACTTAACATCAGGTGAGCTTCCTGCCCGTTTGCCCTCTGTTCAATAAAAAAAAAACAACGTCAGTCTATGTTTAACTGTATAGGATAATCGGTCTGGGTATTATTGTATCGTTCTATCGAATTAGTAATAACTGTTATCATATAATATTGATATATAATAAAAAAATAAATTTATCAGCTGGTCTTGTGAAAATTCAGGTCGACCTTTATTGTTATTGTGAATAGTTAGTATTAGAAGCATTAAATGTATATTTAATTTTTGAGGTTCATTATGTTTTATGACATTATCCGGTCAATATATTCTTGAAGCCTTGTTGTATGTACAAAAAAACTTAAACGATTTCAAAACTAATGGTGACTTTCACCAGTATAATACGCGTAATAGAACTAATTTGAGTGTGCGACCAACCAGGCTCCAGAAGATAAACCACTCCTTATATGGAAATTGTATTCGTTTTTACAACAAACTCCCAAGTGAAATTAGAGAACTGTCACTAAATAAATTCAAAGCCCTTGTTAAAAGTAAATTAATTAATAAAGCCTTTTATAAATGTGACGAATACTTAAATGATCCTAATCCTTGGGATTGATTTGCTCCAGTTCAAACAATTTGTATTAAAAACTTGGCGATTGAAAAGAGTGGCGGAAAGTTTCTTGCCAGTTCTTCTTACCCGCTCTGCGCCCTTGACTTGCGAACTGGTTGTAAATGTAAATTTACAGTTAATTTAATTTGTTTTTCTTGAAGTTCATAAGTGTACATGTTTACCTAAATGAATAAAGATATTTTGATTTTATTTGATTTGATTACCTACATGAATAAATGATGTTTGAATTGGAATTTGAATTTGAGTTCTCCTTCACCATCCACTTTATCTTACCCTGCTTTCCCGTCAAACACAATTAGTTTATCTCAACATACTATGGGCTGGGGCCGGTCAGGTTCAGGACATTATGGCACTGACCTTATTATATGAGAAAACGAATTTAAAACTATAACAATAATAAATATAATATCTACTCAGTCAATTAATTAAAACCTTTTATATGTAATTGCACGTTTTTACGTTATACAAAGCAAACAGGCAGAAGGCTCACATGGAAAGTGGTGCCGGCCTATGTACACTTGCAATACCAGAGGGCTCGCAAGTGCGTTGTTGGATTTTAAAGAATTGTTACTTTTCTTGAAGGACCCAAAGGATGTCAAATTGGTGCGGAAATAATTCAGTGGGCGGCTGGGTTGCACCTGGTGCGCGGAAATGTCTTAAAAACCTCTCAGATATGGAATGGCGGACGAGGCTCTATTTAATTATGCAGTCAAAACAGTTTACGAAAACATCGTTAGGAAAAACATATTGTCCAAAATATAAGGTCCCGGTGGGTTTTTACCACAAACACTATGTACTTAATACAAGCGTCATTGGCTGTCACGGCTATCGGTTTTACGACCAAATTTGACTGTAGATATCTTTTTATAGGTAACTTCTAATCTACACCACCTTAATTCATACTAGGTATATATTCTTACCTCGACTCACGATGAAGCTATTACAAAGCAGATATTGTATATTGACAAGATTTGCGACATGAGTATTTCGAGTCGGTAGACCGTATCTTAACGTTAGAGATCCCGGCTTCAATGTTAAGCTATTATTGATGCCTAGGTTCTGACAATTTAAGAAAGAGAAGGGCTACGGAGAGAAATCCAGCAGAATTCGTACAAAACGTTGGAATGCAGATAGTCTGTGAAGTTAGCCTTCACTACCAGAGTACAAAACAAGGAGTTGTCCAGATGTTTTAAAAGCGTTTATTGCTCTGCCAGCTCGTGTGATTGCTAGATAAATCAAAATGCCGTGTTTTGGACGTTTGAATCCGGTGAATATGTAATTGAATGTCCTAGTCAGACCAATTAGACAGGAACTATACAGATTAATTTAAAATTTATTTATTTACTGATATTATTGTCATTAAGATAATGTCGAGAAAAAAAGTTTGATAAGACTAATTCGCTGTTTTGCTATTATATTTCTTGTTGTTTTTTTTTTGGAAAATTCACATTTACTACAAAATATAGCTAGTTACTTATACTGTAGATATAGTATTACGAGAAGAATTAAATATATTAAGTACATATGTATTACGAGTATGTATGATGTGGAGAACTTTAATAAAGTATTAAACTTTAAGAATAGAGATCATTAAATTGCTGAAACCAAGTGATGTACGCTTGTTATTATATTAACAAAATTGGACTGCAATACACATTGCGCAGATAAATCCCCTTAGATCCTACACAAACCTAAGGTTTCTATTATTAATTTCCGGAATTCAATATATGTTCACAAACAAAATTATTATACAGTACAACATCTTAGTCGAGAATCTATCTTTGAACGCCGCTGAGCAGTCGAGTGTTGGGTCGGGTGAGAGTCGCTTGTGTGCAAACGGGCGGGAAAAGCTGTCAATTGTCAACTTTGTCTGCGTAAAAAGTATTTAATGTGTTGTTTTTTAATGCGGTAAGTAATATTTGATTTATTCCATTTTTTTACATTATCGAAAGAAAATCTAAAGTAGCATTAAAAGAAATATAATATAATTATTAATACACAAATAAATAACACTTTAACTATTTATAATTACTTAGTTACTTAAATTTAAATCTCGTCTCGGCAAACGGGCAGGAGGCTCACCTATTAAGTAATAAGTGCCCATGGACAATTACATTGCCAGAATTCTGGCAAGTGCGTCGTCGGCCTTTAAAATATAATTATTATAAAATAATTTTGTATTGAAAGTGATTCAGATTTACTAAAACTTCTTTGGCTCATATTTTAAAAATAACTTTATTTTCACACAATACATAATCGATATAATTGACAAATAAAAAATATACTCATGAATTGATTACTACCTGCGGTGTTTTATGAATATATTATTTAAATTATGCAAAATTTACGTGTAGTCATTCATTTACCTAAGACATCTAAAAATGTATTAATTAATGACTATTTGCGTAAAACTTATAATTAATATTTATTTTATAACGTTATAGTATATTTTAATAATGTGGTAGTTTACTACTACAAATAATATTAGAATTTCTTGTAATGACATACCTAATAATAATAACTCATATTGTATTTAACTTCTATTCTACCGTTTCAGAAAAAAATGCACGCCATTATGTGTGACACTTCTAAATGTACAACTATATCACATTTGTACCATATTCTTGCATATAAATTATATTACTAAGTACTTCAAATTAATGAATGTTTATAAACTGAATCAGCAATTTTTCTGTGATTTTATATATAAATTATCTCTGCACTGGGACATAATTTAACTGACATAACTAATAAGTAATTCTAAACTACTAAAAAGGATATTTAACATAAGAAAGTGACTTTACGTCTCTTTTAAGAGGAAAAGTAAATTTGTGTAATGTGTACTAGATTATAAAAAGTTAGTAATTATTTTTTAGGAAAAGGGATTTTTTTTAATCCCAGAGGCTCCTTTATCTCTGCCTTTTAATAAATTTAAGAAATGTATTAAAATTTAATGACGTCGAATAAGTGATACCTGTATCTTATATTTTATAAACAAATATATATATATTTAATTTTTTTCTATTTTTATACTTTGTTGTTTATGTTAAGTCCTTTTCAATCTTCTCACTAGGCCCGTGTAGTCAACTAAACGGTATTAAAACCTCAAAATGGTCCCCTTTTGTTCCAACCAGCTTTGACGAACTTCTTAAAAGCTAATTCTGAATTTCATTAAGCTTTCGGTATTTTCAGACCCTTTTAGGGATTAAAATAATTAAGGTTGAGGGAATGAAAACAACATATTATATTGAACAAAATTATTCACTCACGCGAAACAAAATTCTTGATGTATCAACAACAATGTCCCGCTTATGTGTTATTTGCAACCTTAAACACATTTTCTGTATCTTGTACTGATCTGCATCTGAGTTTCATTATTAGACGTCAAGGCAGACAACAAAATACCATATTAAATAACACGTCTTATCGTTATAATCAACGCTAAGACGTGTTATATTAATTCTATTTCCCTTATAAATGAGTTTTATTCGCATCACTGAATCCTTAACGCGAATACGCGTTAGACTAAACATCCATCTAAAACAAAACGATGCACGCTTTTTCTAGTGTTTTTTATTATTTACAAATAAAAGTAATTATATTATTTAAAATATGAAAGATGAGACAATAGGTAATGCTTTCGATTTAGCGAACTAGTACACGATTTACCACGAATATCGACAATGACAAATTTTGTATTGTGTAAAAATTAAACACTTACTGCAAAGTGTAAAATTTTGGTAAACGTAATCAACGCTTCGTTCCAGTTTGTTTCAAAAAGCACTAACTATACAACTATAACTATAACTTTGTAACTTTACATTATTGCGCATTTGAACTGTGAAAAAATATGATGAGGCCTTAGCCCCAAAAATTGACGACATGTCAGGCATCTTGTTTTAGCTTAGAATCAGTAATAGTTTCAGAATTATTTATTAGTCTTGATCTCTTAAAGTCTAGCTTTTATCTGTGAAATAATACAAACGGTGTCTATAGTAAACATACTAACAATACTAATAATAATGTTTCTGAATATTTTGTAAAAAAATCCTGGAATAAATGAAAATGTGTGGCATTTGCTACGCCGTAGCTCGGCGCTACATAATTTGTTTGATCATAAATTAATTGTATAACTATTTATTATACATTTTCATTATTTTAAAATAACACTCAATTTTATAAACTCCGAGGTCGACACCCACTAATAATCGGAGATTTAAATATTGTGACAACGTTTTATGTAAAATAATTATACAATTATTTCAACAAAAGCGCTAACTTAATTTACGTAAATAGGCAAGCTTATTTTTATAATAAATTACGGTACTTGTGTTTATTAGAGTCGTTCAATTTGATATACTTGATATATATGCCTTCATTTGATGGTAGCGTGATATCATTACGAAACATATACATATTTATATGATTTTCTGATTTTTTGAGCTTTATCATACATTCAGTGTTATAGGAATCTCAAATTGTCGATGAGTAGGGATGCCTATAGGTTCAAATTTAATGACATGGAATAAGTGATACCTTGATGATTTTATGTTCAAAAATAATAGCTTTTTATTTTAAACAAGAAATCAGGTCTATTCTTCTAATTAGCACGATATCCGCCCAAAAAAAAAATGTAATTATCTATTTTTGAACGATTCTTATTTTTCTATTTTATGAATTATTATTATTATAAAAACTATTACAATAAACATATTTTATAATTTGACTACCCAGAATAAAGTAACTATACCAGAATTTATAAAATTATTAACGTTTACCAGTTGTGACACAGTTGCATCACCTATTTCTTTGTTAGATGTCGGAAGTTTAACTAAACGATTCCTTTTAAGGAAAACATTGACGCACTTCCTATTCAAGTAATATCAATTGACTCTTAACTGTCCCCCGCCGTGTTTAATGTTGGCTGTGTGATAGATAAAATATTACTATTGAATAAAGTTCTTTAACAAAGTCCTCTTGTACAGCTTGCTTATGTGGCACAAAGGCCTCCTCCAGCTGTTTCCAGTGCTTCCTATCCCTGGCAAGTCTTTGCCACAGAGGGTCGGTGGCTATTTTAAAGTCATCAGTCCACCGCGGACTTGGTCTTCCTCTCCTTCGCTTGGTGTTGTAGCGAGGTGTCCTTTGAGTGACTTCTTTCGAACATTTAAGCCTTTTGGCTCTGGTCATTCCGTCTTTCTAGTTGGTGATCCTTCGGAAATCGTATAAAATAAATCAGTGGCACTACAACCTGTTTAGATCTTGGCCTCAGATTTCTAAATCTGTTTCATGATCAAGTTTTTTAAATCTAATAGGCAAGTAGGTGACCAGCCTCCAGTGTCTGACACACGTCGTCGACTTTTTGTGTCTAAGACATGTCGGTTTTCTCACGATGTTTTCCTTCACCGTTCGAGCAAATGTTAAATGCGCACAAAGAAAGAAAGTCTATTGGTGCACAGCCGGGAATCGAAGCTACGATCTCAGGTATGAGAGTCGCACGCTGGATCCACTAGGCCAACACTGCTCATTTTTACCGTATACACGTACAAAATCCTCGGAGCAGTGAGGTTCCGTTCCGTGAAGCCTGCGAAATGACCAGGGGACTTCTGTGCTGTTGGAAGGAGCCAGGCTTCCTTTTGGTTATCTAACCAAAACTTTACGCACAACGGACCTAATGAGAATCTAAGTGCGAAAATTGAGTCTTCTATCTTAAATTTAAAAGCCCATTGTGAGTAGAGTATCTATTCTTTATGATTTTTGAAAAATATATTATTTTGAAGAAAATTTTATAATTTCATTTTATTTTATGTTTAAAGTTTTAAATAGAAGTACCTCAGATTTGGTAAGACAATAATATATCAGTTTTGTAACCAAATATGATTAAAAAATTCATTCTAAAATATAAAAATGTATGTTAATAATAATTAACAAATCAAATTAAAATTAATCAAAAATAAAATTAACGATAGCAATAATGTAGCTATCTATCCGCCCATTAAGAATAGCGTGTAAAAATAACAAGTCTTGCTGACTCCGTCGATATTCTAGTGAGTTTAAATTAAAATGTGAGCAAAAACCTGCATAGCTGTCGAAACTTTGATATTTTTTAAAACAAAGAAATTTGACAAACTTTTTTTGTATATTGCATCATATTAGCAGGGATTTTTTAATGTGTTAATAAACTATTTAAAGCCTTCAATTTTTTTTGAATCCCGCAGCAGGAACATACAATGACTACTATACGCCTCGACCTGTTTAGGCTATCGCGGAATCTCGTTTAAAAGTGTATTAAGAATATCCATAGCGCAAAATCACCTACATCATGAGCACACCCCACATACTCACCATCACGTAGACCTTTACACCATCACACAACACAATCAAATTAGGCTTTGTTAAATAAATTGAATCACAATTAGTTAAATGTATTCAATACTGTTTGTTTGTTTGTTCCGTTTTGTAAATCTTTATGTAGTAAAATGTATCATGTATTTGTATATATAATTTATGGTACCTGTAGGATAACGAAATAAATAAATAAATAAATGCCTGTTAATTGTCCAATGACTGTAGGTTTACCTATTAGTAGTAGCTTTTGTTAACATTAAACGTAAAAATAAGAGGTGATTAAAATCCCATCCCTTCAGTTTTACGTGACGATATTAAACTTGAATAGTTATTTTACGTCATAATTTTGGGGTGAGGCGAGGACAGAAACGTTGTTCTGTCGTAAAAAATTCAATAAAATTATTCTGCCATTATTCTGAAGTTGTTGATATACGTTTTAATTGTTAAGCTTTGTTTTGTATTCTTTGTAACGAGAATTAATTTGTGATGCCTTTTTATATTTAAAAGTGTTCTATTTATGTTTGAAAGATTATTTATTGATGTAGGTAATCTAGGTACTCTTACGAACGTAAGTAAAAAAAATATTTAATCTAGATTCACTGCTAGTTCTCTTGGGCATAGAATGGATTAGTACTGGCAATAATCTCCTCTTCACCATCTTATTCGCATTTTTTAAGAACCAACAACATTTACGTAATGCTCCGCGTCACTAGCTAAAACAGTTCTTCATTTTTTCATATGTATATATGTATGTATATGAGCAGTGTTGGCCTAGTGGCTTCAGCGTGCGATTCTCATACCTGAGGTCGTAGGTTCGATCCCCGGCTGTACACCAATGGACTTTCTTTCTATGTGCGCATTTAACATTTGCTCGAACGGTGAAGGAAAACATGAGGAAACCGACACATCTTAGACCCAAAAAGTCAACGATTTGTATCAGGCATTTTAGACTGATCACCTACTTGCCTATTAGATTTAAAAATGATCATGAAACAGATTCAGAAATCTGAGGCCAGGACCTATAGAGGTTGTAGCGCCACTGATTTATTTATTTATACGTATATATCCTTTCTACAACATATTTTCATAACTATTTGATTGTCCTGTGCATTTGAGAGAATAAGTAAAATGAATAAGTTTATAACTTTCCACTTTTTCTTTGTCCAATCCTTCCCCAATTTTCCTTTTATTACAAGTTTTGTGGAGTCATCTCTTTTTTCTTCCCTCTGGGGTATTACAAGTAAGGCTATTTTGGACCCACCTAATCACATTGCCCGTGGTTGTGACCAGATTTCCAGCTTTCAGTCTCACTGCTCACATTTATGGGGAAATGTATACAGATATATAACAAAATCTCACGTCATGTAACCACGGAACACATCGTACATTGTACATTAAGGAATCCCTAATGAAAAAAGCATATTACAATGTTCAATATATTGATCATACGACTGTGGGCAATACCCCTAAAAGATAGTGAGATATTAATATTGTATATCACTAAATTTAATTATATTTACTATATTGTGTATATATGACTCACTATGGTATATAGTAGTAGTATATATATCGCATATATATTTCGTATGCCCGTTCTTCTCAGTACAAGGCATCCTAGTAGACTAATGAATGGCTGGCGTAAATTTGACTTGCATAATTGTACGAATTGTACCTAAATTAATTTAAAAAAAGGATTTTTTTAATAATGAAACCGGCCTAGTTTCATTTTAACTTTTTTTAATGTCTTACGTTATCTATTATGTTTGTAAGGTATTGCCATTTTTTGCTTCGAGTAGGCCTTTTAGAGTACTCCAATCTTCTTTATTAGTGCCATATTAATAAATACTAAAATAAAGTTTTACTTTGTTGGAACTGAATTTGGGTATGAAGCCTGATTTTCCAACATTTCAACTCTACGTAAACTGTGTTGCAAGCCGATGAATATTCCAATCGACAGATCAAAGGGACCGGCTAAACAACCTTTACGGGTATAGAAACGTGATTGACATAATTTATTTTAATGACCATACTATCATTATTACTGGCCTTAAACATTGAACAATTATATAGAAATTTAACCCAACAGCTGAGTTTCTTCATCGAACGCCAAGAATACGAAATTCCACTCGTCTCTCTCGATATCCGTCGTTCAAGTGAGCCATTTTAATGCAGTTTTTGCCGCGCACCACCACTATGTGGAACCAGCTATCTACTGAAGTATTTTCGAATCCATTCGACTATGAGCCGGTGTGATCTTTTCTTCTAGTAGAGATGTTTGAATCTGCAGAATCCGAACAACTCCTCTAAATACTCTTCATGGTAAAGCGGCAGAAGATACAGAGAGAATTTACATCTCTACGCAACATGAATACGGTCAAGTGGAAGGAGCTGTTCGTGGTGAGCTCCCATCACTCAGCAAAAGTGGCCCGGATTGAAGTACCGTCTCGCCTTGAAACTTTTTCTATCGACTTTCTGTGGTATTTCCTGGTCATATTCCTGGCTGTGTGTGAGTGTGTGAGTGGGCTGCGGCTGCTGTCTTTATGAAAACTGCTGTTTTTTTTACATTCATCTAGATCTCATCATCTAGATGATCACAAAAAATACCTCGTTTTAGGATATTTACAGTTCAAATAAAATCGTGTTTATTTGTACACTTACTTATAACTTAAGAACGGGTGTATTTTTAAACCTTGAAAAATAGACGAAAAACAAATAAATTCCAATAAAAAACGTGCCTGGGCTTCGTAGCTGTCAAATATGTATTGTTCCTTCCCTCGATAAGGGAAGCTCTCCTCTCAAAGGTTTTTAAATAAAGGTTTCGAATGGGCAAGATGTTTACGCAATATTTGGGTAGCGGCGTATTTTAGACTTTAAAAGTGTAGTAATTAGTAGACTTTTAAAGTATTATGTCTGTAATGAAAAAGTATTCACATTCATTTTTCGAATATTTATAAGTTCAGAAATGTTTTTTGTGTAATCTAAAAAAAATATATCAACCTAAAAATATACAACAAAACAATACACATTGTAACGTCGAGTATTGCAATCCCGTTTCAAGAGTGAAAGTTATATTTGAATTAATTATAATGTATTCGTAAAATGACAAATTAAGTTTAGCTAATCAAGACAAGACATTATTGTGTATTTTTTTATTGAAGCTTGTCAACGCTCGGCACACTGTTACATTGGTAAAATAACCACAAAATACAATTATTAATGTGACAATCATTATACAAATATGACATACAGGAAGAGATCAACATAAAAAAAATAGTAATTAAAAAAAATTAAACAAAAATCGATTTTAGTGTGTTACATTGTATGCTATCTTCATTCCATAATCCATATTTATGTATTATTGATATTTTTGTCTATTATATAATAACCATCACTTCGATACTAAAGTTAGTGTCGAAGGATACTAAGCTATATTTGCCGAATCTTGGCCTAGTGGCTTCAGCGATAGAACCTTCGACCTAAGGGACCCCTCGAGGTTCGATCTCCGGCTGTGCCTGTACCGTCTATGTATGCGTATACAATACTCGCGCGTACGGTGAAGGAAAACGTCTTGAGGAAATCGGTTTGTCTCAGACCCAAACATCCAACATGATTGGAGAGGAGAACACAGTAAGCTAATCCTATTTGACAAATCATGAAACAGATACAGAAATCTGTGGCTCAGACAGAAAAAGGTTGTAATGTTGTTTAACTTAAAAACCAGGACTGATGAATGATTCATAATGTAGGTTAAAAAAATTGTTGCACTTAATAAGAGTGCCTCGACATTTTTAATATGTTCACACAACACGGGCCTAAATATACGAAGAGACTTTAAAAAATTAATTGCATGTTTGGCGCAACATTCTTGCTTTAATAGTCAAGAATTTGATCGTTATATAAATCGACAATCGTACTTTGTAATTATAAGGTACTAGCGAAGCCGACAGACATTGGCCTGCATTATATTTTAAGCAATAAGGATATTAAACAACCAGTTTTTTTTTACTGGAATCTCGCTGTTGGCCTTAAGGGCCTTTACAGCTCAGCACGGGCTGTTTGGCGAGCTTAGCTCAGTCGGAAAGAGTGCGGTTCCCGCGACACGTGAAAGGGCGTCTCCTGTGAGACTCGAACCTCGGCTTGGTCCGTCGCGGGGGGGTTAATCGCCTGAAGGGAAGGACGGAAGCTCACTGGAGTGAGCGAAATGCGAAGTAAAGGTTCTCGCCTTCCCCGGTGAAGGCGGTTTTTAACCCTAGTTCAGACTAGGGTTAAAAACTAGGTCAATAATAATACAATTTAATAATTTATGATGAAGTGATAAAATATTACAAGGATTGACTATATTATGATTCATATGTAATATCTATGTAAAATTCAATTTAAGACAAATTTGCACGCCATTGTATGTGTTTCAGAATATGCGAACATTAGATTGTATCACCAAAACATTATTGTATCAAATTCTTGCAAATAAATATTATTATTATTATTATTATTAAAGCAGCAACAATCAGTTGCTGCTTTTATTATTATTGGCCGCGCGGGCTTAACAACCAGATGTTTAGTTGCAGTATAAATTCCGACTGCAGCGCCTACTGCCGCCCGATTTGTAAATCTAAACCATCCAGGAAATTATTTAAATTGTCAAATCAATATATATATATATATATATATATATTATAGTTAAAGAGTTCTGCAGCTCACTATGCTATATATATATATAGCACCTAGCATAGTGAGCTGCAGAACTATGTGCGGATGAGAATGGTTTAAATTCAGCAACATGTTCCAAATTCCGTCTGCAAAAGCTCCGTAGGAGTTCAGACTTTCTTCGCAATCATAACGGATTAAACAAACAGTTCATAAATTATATCTGAATATATTCGGTGGTGGAATGAATGTTAAAGAAAGCATTGTTAACTGTCCGTGTATACATTTAATAACTGTATTTAATATTTGCATAAATGTGTTTGTAACTAAGTATGTGTATAGAAATACATTATAAAATGAAGAAAAATAAACAAATTATGATTTCAATGTTACCGCTCCGTCTTTATTTTTTTAATAGATAAAAAAGTAACGTTGACAAGTCATCGAATTTAATATCACACACAACATATTTATGATGACTATGATTTTAAGATATATTTTTCTAGATATATTGAAATTTATATCGGAAATACTTTACGGATTAAGCCTATAGGATTCTATCGCAAAAAATATCTAAAATATTATTTAAACCAATTAATAAAACACAATTCTGTCTTAAGCCCCGTATAATTAATGTCAGATCATATTTCGCAAATTTGTTTGCTCCTAATGATATAATCGATTCTCGTAAACCAGTCGAATAACTCACGAACAAACAGAAAAAACGTATTAATGTCAAAACATGAATGATTTAAAATCGTGACTCATAGGCGAAGATATTTTTTGTTCACTAAATTTAGAACAATTGTTTATTTTGTGGGTTTCAGTTGAAAGGTATAATAACCGAGTGGGTGTGATGGATTTTTGTTATTAATCCACACATCGTAATGCGTAAAACAGACGACAGCAATGTATCACAAATTAATTAATACGACTCTGACATTTGAAGACACTTTGACAACCTTTATGCCAACTATACTTGCCTATTAGATTGACAGTTATGTAACACGCCACTAATTTATTTATTTATTTCTAGCTACCTAAGATTTTTTAGCGCGTTTCTATAATTATTGTTAAGTCAAAGTGTTAGTATTACCAGCCTAACTTCTCTTATTGTTTCCAAAGTAATTCCTTCCTTACGACAGACAATTGTGTGCCTTTAATGTTAACAATATATGTAAACGAGGTATGCACTCAGGGCTTATTAATTATTATCTATATCTTATATATAAAAGTCTCCATACAAAAATACATGCAACCCTAAATTTTCACCCCTCTATGATCAACCCTTATTTTTTATTTGTTTTAAAAATTTTAGTTTTTTTGCAAGATTTTATTTTTATTTTGTCATGACTTAGAATAAAAAATTTCATATGACCCTGAATTTTTCACTCCGCTACGACCAACCCCTATTTTTATTCGTTAATTAACTTTAAGGTTTTTGGCAAAAAAATTGTTTTTTTATTTTGTAAATAAAAAAATTCATTTCTCTCTCAATTTTCACTCTTATACGATCAACCCCTATGTTTAATATATAAGGTTAATTAAGGGTAGGGTAGGGTAATTGTAGTAGAATTTAAAATATGTTTCCTAGAAATAACATACATGGCAAAATTATGTTTTCCGGGTCAGCTAGTATATATATAAAATTCTCGCGCGCAATGTTAGTTCCCATACTCCTCCGAAACGGCTCGACCGATATTTATGAAATTTATTATGCATATTCTGTAGGTCTTAGAATAGGCTACTATATATCTTTCGAAACCCTAAGCAGCCAATATTTTTTTTATGATACAGCTTACCAAAATACATATAACTCTTGATTTTTATCCCTCTAAAATTAACCCCTATTTTTATTTGTTAGTTAAGAACTTAAAACTTGAACTCTGAGGTTTATATAGAAAAAAATACTTAAAAGTCTATTCTCTGGGCTAGTATTGCAAAGTGTTCCATGTTGGTTTCTACTAAAAAGGTGGGCTAGATATTAAGGAGAAACGAAGTTCGCGGGGGCAGCTAGTCTTAGTATAAAATTGTATCGACGGCCATCGAACCGCGTGATACACAGACGCCAGACAATTATCAATAAATTAACTGATATTGACCTAAAGTAAATTTTATTAGGTGCCCGTTTTTCGCTAAAGAGTTTAAGATGCCTCACAGGCCAGTGGGTATTCTGGTGATTAGTATTACTGGTGTTAATATTTCCGTATATTTTGTTGCCAATAAGATACGTCAAACATACCATACAAATATTATTGGATTGGAGATTAAAGGTTTTATTACTATTTACAGAAAGAGAACGTTAACTTGGAATTAATTCGCGAGTATTTAATGATCGTGAATAAGTCTTCTTTGATGTTTTATATAGGTCTATGGTTTCCTTCAATCAATACTGTTAATTGCTATTTTTAAATACTCTTGAACAGTATTTACCACAATTTTTCACAGTGTAAGGTTAAAGTACCAAATAGCTATGCAACACATAAATTATTTGACAGATAAAAGTTCCGAATAAGATACTTCGCATTTCATGACAAATAGCGCTATCTGACAGTCGTGAAACGCAAAAATACTGTTTATCCTACCAATACGTAATAAATAGCTTATTTGGAACTTATCCGGACATTGTGAAATATATAGTTTTTTTTAGTAACAACAACAAACGTTCCCTACATAATCTAATTCATGAAACTCCTCCTTCACTGTTCAAGTATACTGCTATGGAATTCCTTACCTGCGTATATCAGACGAGCTCAGTCTTTAAATTTATTTAAAAATCTTCTTTTTGATCATTCTTCTTCTGCATCGTAATTTGCTTCTGTTAAAAATGCCTGAAAGAAATCGCTTGTTAGCGATAAGACCGCCCGTTGCGTAATAACTTATAACCTTTATACATGTATGTTTTTGAATAAGGTAAAATAAAATAAAAAAAAATAAATATTACATTTATTTTGGAACATAAGATCATCTAGGTATCAGTTATTCCACGACATTACATTCGAACCTTTAGGCATCCCTATTCACCGCCAAGAAGACAGAGGGTGTAGGCCGAGAGAAAAAGCCGGCGTAAAAAACTCTCGGTACTTTTTTAAAAAAGCAAATCATCAATCAATACTACAATATTTAAAACAAATATAGCAAATTAATTAAGTAACGAAGTGTAGATGAATAAACTGTGTCCAGTTTGTGTTTCCACCACACCAACTTCTTTCTATGTAAGATTATGTATACAATAAAAAAATAAAAATATAATGTTTTATTACGATACAAAACCTGCATTATGTTTACGACCAGGTCTGTGTGTTTCAATGATTTAAAATCATGTAGGTTTTCAGTTGTCTAAGACTATTCACAGCATCGAACTGAGTAATTTTTTTTTTATAGAACAGTAACATGGTGTTCAAGTATAAGTGGTTGTCTGGAAGAAATCGCTCTAAAGCGATAAGCCAGTTGCTTTACATTAAATTATGTTTAATTTTTTTTCCTTTTATGTAATGCAACGAAGTGTTTATAAATAAATAAAATAAAAAATATATTAAGTCCAGTAGATCATTCAATTTCTCGTATTATGAATCTAATGCACGTAAGACCCTGTTATCTATTAGTCGTAAAACTAAAACGAGATACGTGTGCATAAATACATATTACGCTTGGCTCTGATATGCTTAACTAGTTTTAAAATAAATTTCACTATCGATTCAAAATCTTCCACATCTTCAGATTCTGTCATTCTGAAACGAAAAGCAAAAAAAAAAAACCTTCTGAGTTTAGTTATAAAGTTTAAAGTATTTTTCTTTATGTCTTTTATTTATTATGTTTTTGAGTAACTTTCTTGATTATTTTCTAAGATTTTGTACATACAGAATTAAGAAAAATGGAGTACCAATAATTAATAACTAGCATGAAAGGAAAAAATAGGCTAAGAAAAAACAATTAAATAATTTTTTGTAATAGCGCTAACGTATTCATACAAATGAATTAATCGGAGAACTTCCGTCACTAGTTTCTATATAGTATTGAAAGATATCAGTCACTGGCTTAGAATTTGGAAAAAAGCTTTGTTTACCGATTTCGAGAAATCTTAAAAATTAAGTTCAACCCTTTTTATACTTAAAAAGGGATTTTATTATAAAGTTCAAACAAAAGCGGAAATTTAAGTATTTTTTCATAAACAGTAATTAGAAATCGATAAAGCTGGATAAAAGTTTTGAAGTATTCAAAGAGTCGTTAGGTGTTATCAATATAATTTAGTGTCTTTTAGGAAATTGCTTGTATATTTAAAATCGTATGCTAATCGTATTTGATGGATTAATTTTTAGTTCAATTTCTTTTTGAAAACAAAAAGTTTCGATTTTACGCTAAATCTGTAAAATCGTTTGTGAAATAATTAATGCGTGAATGCAAGTCACAATTTATCTTTTCTAAGATAGCTGTTATTGCGTGGAAAAGAAGATTTATTAGCAAGACTACGACTGAAAAAATGTTTCATTTGTATTGACAGAAAATGTGCATACAGTCTTTTATAATTGATTCTAACTTAAAATTAAAATGTTCAAGACATATATGTTTTCCTTACATCAGGCTTCATGATACCCCATTGGCATAGACATATGTCTGTGTCTGCTGATTTCAAGTCAACACCGCTTGCTGAAGTTGTAGAAGAAGCAGAAGAAGGAATAATTGTGCCTCGATTCACCCAGAACATACGCAACGTTTAATTTAACTCGAAAACAAACTCGGAACTACACATTCGTAATCAAAGCCATCTGGATACAAATTGTTTTTTAAGGTAGGTACAGTAAAAGTTTTTAAGTTTTATATTGTTACCTCTGGACACATAAACTATTTTCAGTCTTTCTGCGTCTAATTTCCTTACACATAGTTTTCGAGTCTAAATAATATGCCGGAATAAGAAAATATTTTTATACTGTAACGAATATACATCTGTTTCTGTCAAAACAGATGTCGCACTGTATCATCGCTGAGAGTAATATTTGTCAAGTATCTTTCGTTTTATATCTTTATGACAAAAAGATTTATCTCAAGCGATACTCGCATATATACATAGAAGTATAGATTGCAAATTTGATTGATTGAAGTTGGTAATCAGCTCTCTGTGTCTGACACATTCCGATTTGTGGGTTCACATTGTTTATCTTCACTGTAGGGGCAAGTTCCAATTACCCACGTCTGCATTCTAAAAAATTCTATTGGTGCTCAGCCGTAATACGTACACACGACCATAGGTATGAGTATCCTAAGCAACTGGGTTTAGACTGCTCATATAATATTCTAAATAAATATATTTTGTAGTATTGCCAATATTCCGTAATCACGCGCGTTAACGGGAATAAAGATTAGTTAAAGATGTAATATGTTACAATAATAAATACAACCAAGGACGTTTATTTATGATTGCTTCTTTGCTATGTTGATATAAAATTGGAATATTTGGTCGATATTAAAGTCCTGCGTCTTTGATGACCGCTTTTTTTATTTTTTTACAAAAGCTTGCTCGCTCGGTACAGTGGGGAAACAAACCGTATTCCATGTAGTATCAAGTTATTTCAGTATAATTAGTATTATTATTATTTTCTTAGTCCTTAAAGTTAACATTTCAAGGATATAACTATCCTTAAATGTCATTGCTCGTGGGTGTGTTAAAGCATCAGGTTGTCTTTCTCCCTAAAATATGGCGAGGGGGCCGATGGCGTCATACTCGTGAACGGATGCTACTTGTGGTGACTGGTCATACTTGAATTCGTGACTGCGGTAGTGTTATTTATTTCGATGATGTATTTACGTATAATCTTGGTTTTTAATTTATATTATTATTATTTATTACTTAAGATGTCATGTGGAACATGGTTTACTGGGTGCAGCTACTTGCAAAAGTTGTGTAAAAAAAAACTTGGCGATTAAAAAAATGGTAGAGAATTTATTACCAGTTCTTCTCTCCCGTTCTACGCCCTTGATTTAAGAACTGGCAGTATTTGTAAAATCAGAAGCATTTAATGTATAATTTTTGACGTTCAAAAGTGTACATTGTGTTACCTATATGAATGATGATTTTTGACTTTGATTACTCAAGAAAAACAATACAAGATTTAATTTGATAAGCTCTTATAGGCAAAGATTCACATAATTGTCATTGGATGTAGATTAGTTTTGGTCAAAACGCGATCTTGTGAAAGGACAAATGAGATGCCTGGGGTATATATCACGAAATTGAAATTCAGTTTAAAGGTTCCGGCATTAAGGTTCTTAAATATGCCAACGAAAAGGCTTATATTTTTCTAGGATTCTCTAATTACACCTTAAAGTGATGATTTGGTATGTTTTTTTTTTAATTGATAAAGTTCGCACACACGCACAAACGCTCGGCACACTGATACAATGGTAACAAACACAAAATACAATTTTTAATGTGACGAGCACTTAGAGGCAAACATGACATTCATTTAGAGCACATACAATCAATCGAAACAATTATTAAACAAAACAAACATTACATAAAAGAAACAAGTACAGAAAACTAAACAAAAATCGATTTGAACGTGTGAGGGGAGCAACTATGGATATCCAGACCTAGCTTGTTTATCAGATATGTTGCCTTCTCTTTCTCAAGATTCCACTAGAGAATAAAAGATGCCACATTTATCTTTTTTGTAACCGCTCGAGTCACAATATGTGCGTTGCTTACTTATGCATTTAAAGCGAACTTATTAATTTAACCTAAATCTGTCTCATTGCACTCCATTAATACTCTTTAATGTCTCTCAAATTGAGTTTAAGCTGTGATAAAATTACTGTTTGCGACTGCTGTAAACACTCTTATGTTATAGAATTCGTGTTTATTTAGCGTTCGCAAAGACGTTGGTTTAGTGATTCACATAATAGAAATTGAATTGTGTAATAAATTTGTGTAGAGAATATTGGAAAATAATAAAAAAAATACCTTAAAATATTGTTTGTGTATTTTTCAATTAAATCAAGTTATTGGCAATTTTGATTCAATGTTTTAAAATTAAATCTAAATTAATTAATCTCTTTGAAGTACACAATTGTTCTACATTCCGAACATCCCATCGATAAAGAGATTTACCGCGAAATTTGACTCGATTTTGAATCAAAAGTATATAATATAATAATACTAATACAATTACGCTGTGAGTATTGGCCTGAATATCTCCATCATTGATCTTTTTTGTTTTAAGTGCTAAACAGTAAATGAACACAAGAACAGAGTGTCTTTCCCTTAATAGAGACTGTAAAATTTATTGGAGACTTTCTTATGTTTATTTATTTGCTCACGCTACTACCTACTTATTCAATAGTATCCAAATAATTATATTATACACAAAAGCCAAGTACATTCAAACATAAAGAACTGTTAACAAAAAAAAACATAACAAAAAAAATCCCACATTTCCCTTATTTGAATTTGGAATTATCTTCTTTAAAATGTAAACTTTAAATGATACTAAAACCAGCCAGATACAAATAGTATAACCAAAGAGATTACAAGTTCATATATGCGATAAGACTTTTACTTTAAAATGTGTGAGGGGCAGTCAAACAGTTCGTGGAATGGCGGGGTTGGCGGGGGTGAGTTTATTCATCTAGTAGGCGCTTATTGAGTGACTCATTTTTAGTATTTGTACAAATTATCAGCCTACTCGGGTCATTATATTTTGAGTTATGAACAAGTGAACAAGTAAATTCGGAAGTGACTAGTCATTATGAAATAAAATTAACATCGCGCCGTCATAAAATTGATGCCGCGATGGAATATTTTATCCGAATAAATAAATAATAATAAAGTTACTTACCAAACAAGGAAACACACTTTAAACCATCTTACAAGAGATGTTAAATATCCTTTTATATATATTAGTATTGGGTACTTCTCTTGGCGCGTCAGGGAAAAATGATGAGAGTAAATTTAAAACGCACACCGTCACAAGAAACTGAGGTTGCTCAACATTTGGAATTTTTGAAACTAATTGATAAAATGTGACCATTATTATATTTTTCATAAATATAATAGCTGACATACTGTGTAACGTTAAAAAATTCCTAGATATCTTCCTAAAGCGTATGATTTTAGTTTCAAAAGTAATCAACTCAATTTTTAATATTAAACCACTGTATATTATATAGCCGTTACTGCCCGTTTGGACCGCTGTTCTATAAAAAAAGAAAAGATGATCACAAGTCAGTCTGCGGTGAACAATATCATAGGGCGTTTTTTTTAATTTTTATAAATCCATCTGCAATCAGCGACTTGGCTTTTATCAGATTTAATGGGATTTTATTCAGTTTATATTTAGGTTCTCTAATATTAATTGAGGATAAGTAATCCTTAAAAGGCCGGCAACGCACTCGCGAGCCCTCTGGCATTGAGAGTGTCCATGGGCGGCGGTATCACTTAACATCAGGTGAGCCTCCTGCCCGTTTGCCCCCTGTTCTATAAAAAAAAAACAGAGTTTTTAAAAGGGTTTTTGTTTCCCGGCCTAACAGGGCGACTCTGAATGGGGTCGTATGTTCGAATCCCTGAATTTCAGTCTCCACGCATTTAACACTCGCTCCTAAGTAAAACATCCTGAGGTAAAAAAAAATGCCTTAGCCAAAAAGGCAGGTGTGTGTCAGGCACAGTCGTTTGATCTACTATTTCCCTCTTAGAAATGATTAAAAAAAAATTCGTTATTTTGGAACATAAGATCATCATGTATCCCTTATTCCACGTCATTAAATTCGAACCTGTTGGCATCCCTACTCATCGGCAAAGAAGACAGAGGGTGTTGGCCGAGAGAAAAAGCCGGCGTAAAAATCTCTCGGTACTCTTAAAAAAAAAGCAAATTACGAAAAAAAAATTACAGAACAGATACAGAAATTTTAAGCAGATCTAAATTAAGCCATTGGTATATATATATATATCTTGAATATTTTAAATGTTTTTATTGAAATCGTGTTTGCTATAAATTGTTGAAACCAGTTACTTGCATATTTACCCTTTAGCACATTAATTGCTCTTTTCTCGGATCCGAGTGGGCGGCACCGCTACTATGACCCCGCTCATTAAACCATTTCCATCCCTTGCTTCGAGTATTCTATATATATTAAATATCGAACATTCATATTTACTTAATCAAAATTCGCCAAAAAGTTTTGGTTTCCGCCTATTACTTTGTATCCATTGTTTAAGCATTCAATGTGTAAATTCTGTTTTTGTATTCATGCTTTGTAACATGATAAATAGTGATAATATATTTTGGGCTTTCTAAATTGAACCATTATGTTCCCCTCCATCTTATCAGTGAAGTCATTACCGCTGACACTGTCAATCCTTTCCTCGCACTTGACAAATGGAAGCTGTTAAGTATGCGATAAATCCTAATGACACACGTGCCCATGTGCACAGTTATTGTGTTTATTTTATTGTATAAAACTTTATGCCCACATTTTAAACGTGGGTAAACGGATATGTGGGACTCGCCTACCAGCCGCACCAGCAATCAGCCAAGGTCAGCAATCAGCATTGTCCGACGTGCCCACTAAATCCTCGCCACTTAAAAAGTGCCTAAGCGCATGCGTTTAAAAGAAGGGATGATGACCCATCCCTGCAAGTACTGGATCCGATCTCCCCTAGCTATTTGTAAAAGCGTAAGCGCCGCGGAAGGTTATGCGCAATGCACTTCGCCAAAAAAAAAATTGTCCGCATCCCAACACGCGTTGAACCACGGCTCTCAAAGACAATGAATTATGTGTGACTGACGCTTCGATAACACGATGTTACATATTATATACTGCAGTTGGAACTTTTTAAAAAAACAAAAGAAACGAAACTTATAACTCCCACTTACCATGACAAAAATTATCAACTTTTGTTGATAATTTAATTGCCTGAATGGAAATTTCTTCCTCTACGCAAATGACAGACGGTAAAGAGTGACGTATGGCATACAGCTATGTGAAAAAGGAAATCTTTCACGTGATTCTCAACTCTAAAGGCGATTGAAAGCCTCTGTAGTAATGGAATATTCTTTGTAGGAATACCGCGCAGAACCCAAATCAACGACATATGTGTCAGGCTAAGAGGTTTATTATGTATCTGTCAGTACGTTGATTAAGGAAAGATATTTCTTATGATTTTTTCATATAGAATAGGGGGCAAACGATCCCCTGCTCGCTGTTGCAGCCCTAAGAGTTGCAACACTGCATTTATATATTTTTACACCTCAATTAATTTTTAAGGTTTGGCTGTAAGCTTATTTTTTTATACAATAGGCGGGCAAACGAGCCTGCCGGACGCCCGAAAGGGGCAGTCATCGCGGCCCATAGACACCCATTTTTAGTGGATGCGTTTCCGTTTTTGAGGGAGGAGTACGCTCGAATTCTGAATAGTTGGAGGTGTTATTTCTCAGGGAATATTTATTCCCTTTATTCCCCACCGGAGTTGATTCCACAGTTCGCTAGTTCGCAAAAGAAAATGCGTTGTGAAAAAAAAAATATAATCAAATAATACAATACAAACAAATATTTCAATTTACCCTATTACAACTAAGATTATTACAGAATTTCATTACAATTATAATTAATTAATTGTAATAGAATTATTACCATTGTTGTTATCGTTATTTTATATTTTTGTTATTAATGGCTTCGAATCTCTTCAAATCTATTGTGGTACAAGAAAAAGATGGCGCGTAACGAACAAATGCGTCACATTTACCGAAAAATGTGACGGTAATTTTTTTTCTAACGCCGATAAACTGCCACTTCAAAAATACTAGATTAAGGGTATATTTCACAATGTCCGGATTAGTTCCAAATAAGCTATTTATTACTTATTGGTAGGATAAACGCTATTATTGCGTTTCACGACTATCAGATAGCGCGAAATTTCTTCGGAAATTTTATGTTCCGAATAATTTATGTGTTGCATAGCTATTTGGTACTTTATCCATACACTATGAAACAGACCCTAAGTGTTTCATAATTCACATCCACTTTTTGTGAATTTATAAAAAAATAATTGAAAGCAGTTCAGCAAGAAATTACTTGAACAACAATTTCTTGTTCAACTACCTGAGTAATATTCGTTCGTTTCTGACCTTGTTGACTTTATTATAGCGTAATTCACTTTCCAATACAAAATCTAAATTGTGAACGATTATTATTAACGATGAAAAGGAACAGTTTAGTTATAAAGGTCTTTTATCTTCAAGGTGGTTCAATTATCATACAGGTCCTTATCGCTAATAAACAAAATTCAGTGTTGAGAGGTTTTTATAATATAATAATAATAATAATTTATTTAAAATTTAATTTATAATATTAAAATTAAAATAACCTCGGAACGACTATAAATACCTACTATATATATAATCAAACATGTCTTATGTATTCAATTAAGTTGTTTATAAAGAACGTGATGTGTATGTCTGTGTAATTAATTTAATTTAAAAACTTTATGGCTTGTAGAATAGAATAGAAATAGAATTTAATGTTCCCATTGAGAAATCGTAACATTCAACACCGGATTAGTTGGAAAATGTTAGCCACACGATTTAACTCCTAGCTATGTACTGTTTTGATTATTTTATCTGATCTCGTAAATAGGAATGAAATTCACGAATACAATTTATGATTGGCGCAAAATACGGCCGCCACAGATACCTAAGTCTAATCAAATGATGATTTACGGATAAGGGATTTTTAATCTGTATCCTAATAAAAATTTCATTTATGCAATAACTTAAGATATCAATCAGTGATTCTAGAATTTTTGCGACAAGTTTGAAATTTCTTATTTAAATATTAGAATTAAATAATAGACAATAGATTTATAAAAAATTATGTTTGAATAAAATTACTAAAATCAATTTAGTTTTCGTTAGCTATTCAATCAGTGATTCTAGAATTGTTGAGACAGGTTTGAAATTTCTTATTTAAATAGCTAGGTCTAACGAGCTAGGTCTGGATATCCATAGTTGCTCCCCTCACACTTTAAAATCTATTTTTGTTTGGATTTTTGTAAATGTTTCTTTTTTGTAATTTTTTGTTTAATAATTGTTTCGATTGATATTTATATGAGTTCTAAATGTATTTAATGTTTGCCTTTAAGTGCTTATCACATTAAAAACTGTATTTTGTGTTTGTTTTTTCCAATGTATAAAAGAGCGTTGGCAAGTTTTATCAATAAAAAACAAAATAAATATTACAATTAAATAATAGACATTAAATTTAGAAAACTTATGTTTGAATAAAATTACTAAAATCAATTTAGATTTCGTTAGCGATTGCATAATACAGCCAATTAATTTTACTGAAAGTCTCTTAATTCAACTTTCAGTTGGATGAAAGTCTGGTGGATGTTCAAAGTGAATAAGCGAAAATAGCAAACATTTTATAAATGTCACAGATAAAAAAAAAATTCGAGTTTAAAGCTAACCGAGAAATAAAATTTTATAACATTATTATAATACAGAATTTGAAAACTAATCTAATATAGTCTTTGACTTACACAAGTATTGCAATTTTCTTCTTAATAATATTAACTTCTTTAAATAACACATGTCTATACATCCAACACGGAGGAGATTTAGGGTATTTAAAGAAGTCATGAAAACGAGCATGGTAATTAAAATAAAGCTCTCTAAAACTGTATGTTATATATATACTACTTGTACTAACATATGGATCTTAAACTTAACTAAAGCGCAGAATACAAAGCTTCAGGTGTGTCAAAAATCCATGAAACGACGCTTTCGTTAGAGGATGTAAAATCAATATTAAAATGTAAAATCCTATTAAAAAAATTACAACGCCTCCTCAATAAGACTTTTAAATTGAGAAAAAAATGTTCCGATTCCATTGGTTTATTTAATATTGGCTCGAAATAAATTCTTAAAAGAAAATATACAGTTTCCACGTATACAACCCTTTGAAAAGTATCTCAAAGAAGCAGTTTCATTCACGGAAATTGTATTTCTTCATCAAATCCCGAGGCACGGAATGTCAATAAATTTCCTTCGCTAAGGCTTTCACAATGCTAGTGAATATATTATCATTCTAGGCAATAGCCAATAGAAAACATTATCGGGAAAGTACATGATAAATAATGTTTTTATGAAGTTTCCACAGTTTCTTAAGCCGCGCCCCGCTATTATTTATTTATTACAGAAATTCATACATTATTTTTACAGACTATGCCAATACTATAATCTCGAGAAACATTAAGTAATATATAATAAAGTACATATATAATATTAAGCACATAATACACACAATGTCGCTACTATGAATTCACTCATATAACATACATAAAATTCAATCTGCGAACATACAAATATGTCGGAGACAGCATTAGTAGGTGCAACGTCCTGGATAACGGAGATCTGTGCAACAGACTGGATTATGTGAAGCCAGCT
Source organism: Pieris mannii (assembly GCA_028984075.1). Taxonomy (NCBI): domain Eukaryota; kingdom Metazoa; phylum Arthropoda; class Insecta; order Lepidoptera; family Pieridae; genus Pieris; species Pieris mannii. Next base: position 9,021,781 of record CM054795.1, on the reverse strand, counting down.
GCCCACTGAGACCACAACCAATTCGACAAAGCGTTCTTCAAGAAAAGAGCGTAGCAGTTCTTAAAAGACCGGCAACGCACTTGCGAGCCTCCTGGCAAAATGGGCGGCGGCACGTTTAACATCAGATGAGTCTCCTGCCCGTTTGCCTCCTGTAACATAAAAAAGCTAAATCTAGCACGAATACGTAAAATCGTAACACAATCATTCGAATTATTATATGTGTGTGAGTGCACGATAGTCTTAAGTTTTAAACAGCGGTAAGTGAAAAAGAGTTTCTTCTCCTTAATAAAGTGTTTTTCGACACTTGTTTATGTTAAATATATTAGTAAACTAGGTTAGTTTTATATTACTTAATAGTCTTAAGTAGGGCGGCCATCTGTTAAACCTGGCCTTCAAGACCGGAAGTGTAAGTTCCCCGGAATTTGGAGCTTCACCCCGGACATTTCAATACTTTTTTCATTCACTTAAATCTTGATTAAAATATATTTTACTCCGTACATGACAGAATAAAATTTTAATTTACCCGAGTAGGCTAGATCTGACGTTAGTGTTACGTTAATTGCGCTACTAGGAAAGGCTGTGTTTAATCATTCTTGACGACAAGTGAGTGATTTCGCTTTATTTTTTAGCAGCGCGTGCGGTGAAATACCTAACCCATAGCTTTTATTTAGATAAGTTATGGCAACGGGATCTGATCGAAAACCCGACTACAATTTAAACCCTGCCTGGACGCTCCCAAAATTAGTACAAATCTGGGGAAACCCGGACGGATGGCAGCCCTGGGTTTAAGTCGGTTTGGATTGTAATATTAAAATGTCTCTGAGCAGAGGCAATTTAGCACACAGTAGCGGTTTGATTTTGTATGGTTTCAAGAACTCTGTTGACAGATTAATCAACGGGAGTTCATAGTTTTCGGGACCAAGGTCCTTTTAGAAAATGGATGGACGTCCAAATATTTCATAAAATAAAAATATTCAACCGTTATGTTTTTATAGAACAGGGGCAAACGGGCAGTAGGCTCACCTGATGTTAAGTGATACCGCCGCCCATGAACACTCTCGATGTTAGAGGGCTCGCGAGTGCGTTGCCGTCCTTTTAAGAATTGTATTGTAATTTAATTTATGTATTAGAAATTTTAATGTATTAAGCGAAAACCTTGTTCCTTCGAATGCTCGAAGGTTTAATAGATAATAGTTTATGTACAAAGTATTTGAACTCTTCAAACTGTTTTGTAAGTTTGGTAAGTGAAAATACTTACCATCACATGAACATATTCAGGATCAGAAATTATTTATTCCTTATCAGAATCGTAAGTATCAATTTGGAAAAGAGCTCTAGTTTAAAATACTTTAATTTAAAACAAATAGTTGTATTTATAATAATCGCTTATAATAATAATAAAGCCTTTATTGCTGTCTTTACGTATTATATGAGTATTGGTCAGTTAAATAAAAACCGTCCGTGTCAGTTCGAAACTATTTTATGACGTTCATAAATGTGTATGAATAAATTATATTTAGATTTGATTTAATATATTTCCATATCAAGTCTCATATAATTTTGATATTTATCACATTGATAATATTATCTATGTAGATAATGCCGTGATTTCGGGGCATCAATCACCGCTGACCTAACTGTCAATCAAGATAGCAGTTACCTGGCCGTAAAATGGTAATTAATTGTAGGCCTATACTAATTATAATACATGTAATTACAATAATTGCTCATTAAAGTACCAAAGTAAATCCCAAAAACCGTCTTCTTCGACACTGAAAAATCTAAATCAAAAATAATATTATCATGTAGGTAACACGATGTATACTTAGGAAAGTGAAAAATGAAATATACATTGAATGCTTATAATTTTGCATTTACTGCCAGTTCTCAAATCAAGGGCGTAGAACGGTAGAGAAGAAGTGGCAATGAAATCTCCGACACTGTTGCCTAGTTTTTTCTTTTACACAACGTTTGTAAGGCGCTGCAACCATTCCTGTTCTATATGACATCCTAAGTAAGAAAGAACAATAAAATAAATTTAAAAACAAAAATTTGTCCTCTATCAGCAGGAGACGAGATGAGACGAGACGAGATAGTGAAATAAGAGTTCTTACATTCTCGTGGAAACAACACTCAAATACATAGACGTGCTGTGAAATACCGATAGGACTCGCTGCTTCGCCGCTGCTTCATTCTCTGCTAGTCTCAGAGGATTAGGGTCTTTGAGACCCATAATTGTCTTGTTCTGGATACACCAACAGGTGATCGGCCCTGACTGTTGCCCTTACTCCCCTCACTACATGGACAAAGTAGCAAGGATTTTAACATACTCCCTGATCCCCATCGGAAGTGGTCAGAAACATTTCTAGTTAAACGGCAGAAATTACCTCCGGACTTTCAACGCTTCACCTGCGTTTGTTGCAATAACACAATTTATAATTAGACTCAGGGTATTATAGTGTTTTGTTTTACGTGTGAAAATATGCCATTAGCTGTATTTTTATTGTATTGTTAATAACTTCTATTCTTTTTTAAAGCCCTCGTTAATTCTTCTTACTACAAATGAATAAAATTTTGCTTTACGGCCATCATTGTTCCATCTACGACCCGACAGTATCTCGTCAGTTTTTTTTGTGAAGCTTTTATGCTAAACAAAAATGAAACAGAAAGGAAGAGACAAAGAAGAAGTGGTTATTTGATTCTTCGTTCCTTGCTTCTTTTGTTTGTCACATAGTCATTTTCTGATTGTTGTGATTATTTCACATATCAATAGTTTTTATGTCCCAATGAATATACTATCTCGCTCTTACAACTTTGAGAAAATTGATGTGTTTTACAATAGTCTACCAACTTACCAGAACTTTGATTCGCAGGCTCTTAATGTAGTTTAAGTTTTCATTTTGTTTGTTTATTACTGTTATTTTATATTTTAGTTTTGCTTTATTATTAATTTTAATTTTTTAGTTATTATTGTGTTTTATTTTTGTTTATTTTGTGGTAATTTTTTCCTTTGATACATTGCTTGTCCTAATGTTATTGATGTGTATGTGTAAGTGTGTTAAATTTGTGTCATATTTTGTTGTATTTTTTTAGGCATACACATTGTTTTAGAATGCTATATAAATAAATAAATATAACCTGGAGTCTGAGTTCAGACGAATATACTTAAAAATTACTAATAACATATATTATAGTCTTTATTACAAGATTGTTTTTATGTAACGGGCAAACGGGCAGGAGGCTCATGTCAAGTGATACCGGCGCCCATATACTCAAATTGGCAGAGAGCTCGCAAGTTCGTTACTGCAAAAAATTGGTACCCTCTACTCTTGAAGGACCCTAAGTGGAATTGATTCGGAAATACATCTGCCTGCCTGCCAAAACTGCCTTCAAAACGCTCAGTTGCAAAACGATAGACGTCGAGGTGATACGGGTACGGTGGAAGTTGTATTATGCTTCTACGGCCGATGATGAAACTCAGCTACAGGTATTAATGAAAAACTGCTCTGAATATTTTCCGTGGTAAACGCGGTAGTAGATGCAGAGGGACCCCACACATTTTCATATGAGTTATTTTATAACATACATTATGCATAAAATGTTTATATTCATACGTAAGGCATTCACTATTATTACTGCACTCTTTGACATGACATTTACATTTAAGCAGTCTTCAATATTAAAATCACATCTTATAAAATACTAGTGACCGGCCTCAGCTTCGCACGGGTGCAATGCTGATGAAAAGCAGGTTTTTATTATGTATTGTTATTTCCGTCGCTGGTAAGCTCCGATAATATACGCGACATATACCATATAGACATATACCATCACGGACTTTTCTGTAGACCTTTTCAATGTGTACAATACTTAGTACATTATTTTGATAAAACTCGTAGGGTTCAGCCTGCGTTTGCAATGTAAGCGGAAAAACTGTAATTATTTACGACATCACATTAGAAATCTCAAAAATAACAGTACTTCTCCACTATTTAATGGACGTTATTATACATATAAACCTTTCTCTTGAATCACTCTATCTATTTAAAAAAACCGCATCAAAATCCGTTGCGTAGTTTCAAAGATTTAAGCATACAAAGGGACATAGGGACAGAGAAAGCGACTTTGTTTTATACTATTTAGTGATTAAAATAAACTAGTGCCACATTTTAGTGATCTTTTGTCAATCGAATAGACAAACTGGCCGTCGACTTTTTGGGTCTATTGCGCGGCAACATGATGCGGTTACGGTGCAGTGCAGCGCCGCACCGCAATTATTTCGAGCTATCTTACCGCTCTCCGCTTCGTCTTGCAGGTCGCAAGTCCGGCACGCTTGCGGTGTGTGACATGGTATAATTTGTTTGTAGTGAGCATCAGAGCGGTGCCGCAACGTCATCTACATACAGTAACCGCATCGCGTGGCCGCGTTCTAAGGCAAGCCGGTTTGCTCACGTTGTTTTTCTTCTCCGTACACGCGACAAAGAAAGTCCATTAGTGCACAGCCGGGGCTCGTAGCTCAGTGATAAGAGTAGCACGATGATCGAGGTTCAATCCCCGTGCTTCAAATCCGAAAATTGATAACATGTGTTGACAGCGCCACTGGATTATTGATTCTGAAACCATATATGTTTTTAAAAGAAGCAATTATTCAAAGGCTCATTTGTCATTTATCTAATCAATACTATTATTTAATATTAAGATATTCAGTAAGAACGGAAGTTTAAGTCGGTGTTGAATGTCCCTCGGCTTGCCCGCCGGCGGCTTTACTATTGATAAAATTGAAACCCAATATAAAGTAGGTATTTGTAGATAAAGTGATTTAATTAAATTAAAGGATTATTCGTCATTGTTATTGTTCTAGCGAGATAAATACGCGATGAAGATAAATTAAATTCGTAAATTTAAACCGGCTTCTGAGAAATGGTAACATTATTATCTCTATATGACGAACCATTTTGGTGGGCTTTTCGTATAAAAAAAAAGAAAGCTGATTGGCTGAATGTTTCTTATATATTTCATGACCAAAACAAAATCAATTTCAAGTCTTCCTTTATATTAATACAATTAATTTTGCTAGTATTTAAGAGATTAAACTATTTTACTTAAGTTTGATGACCAAACGACGTTGGGCCCACTGGTTGGCAATTAGATTGTTAAAATTATTTGGAATTTGAATTTCAGTTTTTTTATATTTTGAAAATTTACTTACTGTGTTAACTATTTCCTAGTAATTTCTTCCTAAAACCTATGATTGTTCTTAACTAAACAATTTTTTTGGTTCATATTAAGAACTATGTACTTAATTACCACACCCATAAGGGGATGTATAAGGATTTGAGAAAGGCTAAGGTCCCCACCTGGCTAAGGACCCCACCAACAAAAAAGGTTGAGATTTACTTCTAAACGAAGGGAAAGAGAACTAGAGAATCGTAGAGATGCATTTCTATCGATAATTAAGTTTAATATGTAGTAATGATGTAAAACTTAAAATAAATAAGGACTGTTAATCAATTAAAAAACTATATTTATCGCTCTGTAATATTAGTGTTTAACTTTCTATAGCCATCAATAACCATCTAAAACTTTATATTAAAACTCATTATTGGCCAAAAATTACATTGCATTAACAAAAGTTTTTTTACATCAGTACAAAATTGAATAAAAATGTCACATAATAACGACTGGAAAATGCTTTTAATCCGACACTTTATAAAGAAAGATTAATGTGTCCCTTTTATAAGGGTCTGGTGTATAATGCAACATCTGTTTTCACTTATAGCGGGTGTCAAATAAAGTTCGTATACGCGTATTCTTTAGTGTTTTAAAATAAACATTCGAGTGATTATTAGCCTGTTAATGGTTGTAAACATTTATATGGTTGTTTTGTACCTTCAAATAAAGGTGAATTATTATTATTAATAAATAAACTTAAGTGTAAACAGACGAGGCACTTGGCAAGAGAAGCAAGAAAGTACTAAACTTGGTGCCTAAGGTACAATTATTAACGAAAAAGACAATTAAAAAGTGGATAAACATGGCAGAGAATGGAACAGTGCAGACAGAAATGGCGGGATTTGGAGCACACAAAGAGACAGAAATATAAATGTGTTTTAGTATCTGTATATGGCTGTTATTATTTTTATTTGGTTAAAACTAAATAAATAATTATGTATATACAAATTAATGGAAAATAATGAAATACACGTGAAACACAATATTCATCAAAGTAAAACATTTATTTATATTAAACAGTCCCATTTGGTGGTGATTGTACCGACGCGGATGACTGGGCGGATTCACATGAAGCGCCAAATGTGGTGGAAAATTCCACGTTTAATAGAAAACAATAAATATGAATTTGTTAAATTCAAAGCCCTCGTTGAAAGTAAATTAATTAATAAAGCCTTTTATAAATGTGACGAATACTTAAATTACCCTAATCCTTGGGATTGATTTGCTCCAGTTCAAACAATTTGTATTAAAAACTTGGCGATTGAAAAGAGTGGCGGAAAGTTTCTTGCCAGTTCTTCTAACCCGCTCTACGCCCCTGACTTGCGAACTGGTTGTAAATGTGCACCATTGGTAGGCACCATTGCGTGACGTCTCTTTTCTTTCTATTACACCAGATAAGTCGGCTTATTGGCGTAGATTTAAGATAACGCCATAAGAAAAAATCCATAGGGGTTAAATCAGGACTGCGTGGAGGCCATCTGGAAAATTTTACGAACTCGTGGCAGAGACAGCTTGATTCACACTCGGTATTTCGTTTTTGCATTTCTAACGTTATTTAATCAAAAGAAAAATAAAAATTTCATCATCTTTATATATATTTTTTGTAAAGAAATCATTAATATACTTAAAAAAAATTCAATTATTAAACTAAAGGCGACATAAGATGCCCGGTTTTTGCAAGAGTTTATTTCTACCATATCTAGTGTGATACTATAGTTTAAAAGTGTAGCATTGGTAGGTATAAATTTTAACGCCTCGGTCGTATTACATCTACGCTTGAGTGACCTGTTGAGTGAACTCTGAAAATGCGAACATTTCCGCAATGAAATGATTACGAATGTTTTTTTTGTATATTTGAGCTTCGTATCCATACATACCGAGCAGAAACATTGGTAGATAAAAGCGAGTATACAAAAGGAAAAACACGCTTTTGCTGTCAATCAGAATCAAAACATCACACACCGAATACCGTCATTGATATTTATTATCTTTAGATTTCCTTTTTACTTTAAGCTTTTAAAAATCGGTACAACGACCGTATTGAACGTGGTTTGTATTTCAGTACAGTGTCGTTGTACTCCAACATTGTGTGTGAAATTCATGCACGTTTTATTTTCTATTAAGCATTTGTTTATACACCTATAACCTTCGGTAATGTGTCATTAAAAGAATTTTAAAATAAGTATTTTTTGCCATACTTATTTTTTATGATTGGCTTTTTAAAAGAGTTTTTTACAAAACTCTTTTAAAAAGCACATCACCCTCTAGTCTACACCCTCTGTCTTCTTTGCCTATGAATAGGGATGTCTACCGATACAAATTTAATTACGTGGAATAGGTGATGCCCGTATCTTGTATTTATTTAATAAAATAGAGCATACTCCTAAAAAGTCCGGCAAACCCTAAAATGTGTATCCATATTTGACTATTCTCTAAATATAAACATATTCAGGTAAAAGTTATATTTAACCGGCTTGAAACAATATATGCATAAACTTGATAGTATAACATTAATTAATACATCACTTTGGCCTCAAAGTAATTACGCCCATGTTAGCCATGCATTGAACAATGCAGATTCATTTTAATAGCTTCTATACAAAGGATGTTAGGATATAAAACGGTATATTAAAATTGCATTTGATACCTAGCTATTGAATAACACAAGCATATTAATTCATAAGGATGTTTTTATCATATATTTTGTAACATTAATAATATTAATATTAACAAAATATAGGAGAACGTGTAAAGCCAGAGAAAATACGGCGTAAAAATTCTCGGTACTCTTACGGCGTAAAATACAAAATGGCAAACAACATTTATTTTAAAACTAATGTCGCAAATTAATTAGAAGTAACCAGCCTAGGACAAGTCTGAGGCCCTTTTATCAACTAGATAATCGTTATCTTTCAAGTACTCGTTATATTAAGCGTTTTTTAAACAAATTAAGGTTGTTTTCCTGGAGAACAACTCTATAAGGAGTCAATTCACTAGTTAGCAAAAGAAAAAGTATTGTGAAGACCCTACAAGACTTTTAACCATGACGGTGATATAATATTTCTTGGCCGGTAGACTATGACACCCAGGACTTAATCTTAATCGAGATCGCAAGCTAGTTTCAGTGCACGTTAAAGTTGAACCCAATAAGATTGGTTTGGAATTTTCACCACAAAGCGTTAGAACTCCTTACTGTGTATGGAATTTTCACCACAAAGAGGTACTGTGGTACTCCATACTGTGTGTGTGGAGTTACATAATTCTCCAAAAATATTTCTCTATTTAACCACATCATATATAACGATTTATCTATTTCAAAATATGAAATTACAATAAATAAAAAATTAAATTAGTGTTATAGAATTTCACTTCCAATTTCGGATTTTAATTTAAACAGTGGGTTATATATCAGATACACTTTACAAAGCCAATTTTATGTCTAGTTTGGATAAGTAATGTTTATGCTGTTATATTTGCGGACACTTTGAAGGAGAAGATGATAGGTATCTGAACGCCTGAGGTTGGTTTTGGCAGACGGAATTTAGTCATTTCCATTTCCCTACATTCATTGACTGATTTAAAAGTTGGCACCTTAGATTACTCTGTGATATCTGTAACGGGTACTAAAAGGGTTGGTACAAATTTAGACAAGATAAAAACGAATGTTTATAAGTAGCTCTATTTATAAATTAGGCATAATTTAAAATGTGTGCGGCAATTATATTATGTACGAAATGTGTAAGGATGGAAACAAAGACAAATGTTGGGTGTGAATAATAAGAGAAGCAGGCAAGGCACTCGAATATCATCCCTGAGGTCATAGGTGTAAATTGCGGCTGTGAGCCATGTCTATTCTGTGGACTTAACAACAGCTCGTACGGTGGCGGATAACATCGTGAGGAGATCGTCATCCCCTAGAACCAAAAAGTAGTTGGATTATATCAGGGACAGGTTCTAATAATCACGGAACAGTCACAGAATAAGTTCATAAGTCTCATCAAACGTAATTAGTGAATAAAGCTTTTGTTTTAGACGAATATTTATAAATCAAAACTTGGCGATTAAAAAGAGTGGCGTAGAGTTTCTTGCCAGTTCTTCTTGGTCGCTCTACGCTCTTGACTTGCGAACTAACAGTAAATGTAAATTAAGGATCAATTTAACATATTTTCTATTGACGTTCATAAATGTACTTGTTTACCTTTAAGAATAAATTGAGTCAGAGTTTGCGTTATAGGAAACCATCATCAGTACATAGGAATACGTTAGTCTGATATACAGTTTATATATTCATGATTGCTATAAATGCGATTGTATAGTGCAATTTACTGTCTATAAAGATCGATTAAGGAATGGTATCGTTTAAAATCGTTGCAAAGTAGCCTGGATATTAATTTATTCGAATGCAATGCAAATGAGATTGCATCAGCCCATATGTAGAATGTCAAATGGTTTAGTTAAGATTTATCGTAAGGTAATAAAATCGTTTGCGAAAGAATGAATAATTTGGGTCAAAATTAAAACTTGTATGTATAGATAGAAACACTAAACAATTTGTGTTATCATGTGTTCATATATTAAATCACAATACCGGTGAAAACTAAAAAAAAGTATTAAGAGATATCTCCATTTTATGGACGGCGCTGAAACTTCGAAAAGGAGAAGATAGATGTCCTTAATATGTTGTTGGATGTTCAGGATAACGAAAACGATGCTTTTGTAATTTCTGAGATTGGAGAATGGAGGAAGATATTCAACAACAAAACGACTTCAGTTATGAAGAACGCGTCTAAAAAAGATGTATTATGTATGGCTTCGTTTAGTTTAGTACTTAACACTTATAATAAAAATAAAAAAGTGTTTAATTTTTTAACACTTATAATAAAAATAAAAAAGTGTTTGTACGGGCAAGGCACGCACACAGCAACAGCACATCATTTCGCCGCATCATCATTTTACACTTTAACCTAATTTCATTACTTTCAGTACGTTTGTAGACATCAATCACGTCGCGCGTCACTCATTATCATTTAGAAATAGTATCAAGTAATTATTTCTCCCAATAAACTCTTGTAAACTTATACATACAGTTTTATCATTTATCAACAATCTATCATCATCGGCTAGTACCCGAACAGTGTTTAATCATTTGAAGTACATTTGGATTCCTATGTGTAAAATTTGGGGACGTTTTTAAGTAAAAAATACTTGTGTCGGGGTTACCAGCGCTTCCATAAAATAACTTAATTCTAAAGTCCTTAAAATAATTATATATTCTATTTTATTTATTTTTGTTATCAACACTGAGTGCACGAGTGAGTGTGTGGGTGCAAATGTGTGACTGAGTGAGTCAGTGAGCTAATGAATTGTGTAATTACTAGGTCTCCGTAGCAGCTCTAACACTGCAAAGGGTGTCTTCATAAGCCAGTTCTTTAGTTCTATTTTAGATCTTAGACGGTGAGCAGGTAGATATTAAGCAGCCTATTTATTTATTATTATTTGTACGGTTTTATTTACTTTATTTGGTTTATATTAATATAATAATAATAGGATAACTAAAAAGGCTAGGTAACATAAGAAAATATTTTCTCAAAGTAGGCCGAAGAAAAATCTCATTAAGTCGATTATAAAACATATTTGCCAAATACCTCGGAATTTAAAAAAAAATTCCTCTTACAAATATTTATCAAAGACGTTCTATTATTATCAGCTATAATTAGGACTGATGTTGTTATATATTTACACTAGCCGACCCCGCCCGCTTTGCTGGGCGAATTTTCAAAGGAAATAAATTAAATTTTATTCATCATTTTTATTTTATTTTGCTTTTTTTGTTAATTTTTTTTTATTTATATTTTTTTTTGCTTTCTTTGTTAATTTTTATTTTTTTTCTGAAATTTACAATATTTTTCAAAGAAGAGTCAAATTCACTTAAAATAAAATTTATTGACATAATAAATAATAATTATTGTTATTATAATAATAAATGTTGATGAACAACAAAACAAAGAATAAATGGAAAAATTGTCCAATAGAAATGGTCCGGTTCATGGAGAAATGAGTATTAATCTTCCTCCATCTCACATTCGACGACTCGTCGCTCGTAAGTTGAGTTTGCCGGGACGTAAAACATACTCGTTAACATAACGGAGTTTAAGTATAATAAGAAGGTACTTCACAGTATAATAAAGTTCTAGCAAAATCATCTCTAGAACATAGATTAAAAAATTCAGTCAATGTAGTTTTCGGAGGAGGTATTGCCAAATTTTGTATGTTTGTCGGATTGAAATAAACTCTTTGACCATTGTCCAAATGAACTGCTAAATGAAACACTGTTGGATTTCTTTCATGTATTGGGTAACCTAGTATTCTCCAAGTAGCTTCTGAAGAACTTATATATCGACCCGATTGAAAAATTTGGATTTCATTATTTTCATTACTAACTGAATAAGTTGCTTGGTCAGTTCCTTTATTCATGTACTTGCATATAATTGAATTCATAATTGAAGAGTTACCAATTCTTGCAATCCATAAGATGATAATTGAAGATGAAGATTAAATATTATGTGTTAATATATTAATAAACTTTTTTTTATAAATTAATTACGGTATTAATTATTTATCAATGACAAACAAAATTTATTTAATCATTTGTATGTATATATATTTTGCGGCTGTGGACCGACATGTGCTTTATTGTACCGTATCTACCCTGTGTCCCATTATTCGGCGGAACACAGTGACATGAGGAAACCACAGAGAAAACTCACGCCAGTTCAATCGGTGATAGGCAAATTTTCATTAATCACTAAAATTCTGCATTGTAGTGATCAATGAGCCTTTAACTTATACGTAACAACAATGATGTTCATGCAGGCCAATCGTATTCTTAAGAAGATCACCCATCAAAGTACTAACCACTCTAAAAGCTGCATAGATTGGGTGATCAACCGAATCATACGCCAGCTGCATAGCTATCACTGCCGCACTTATATTAAATAATCATATTACAATTACCAATTTATAGAAACGATACGTGTTGACGCGGAGGCTACCCTCATTATTGAATAAGAACAATAATAAACATTAATATTTTTTTTTAAATAGAGAAGGTAGCTTGAAAATGAACCGAAATTTAGAGCTAAATGTACGTCAATGTAGATCAATAATATTATTTTCTGGACATTTTCTAACTTTCTTCTTTATTTTTTAATCTTTTTTATTCCTCTATTTTTTCAATCTTCTCCTTTTTTCCCTTGTTCCTTCGTTCTTCTCCTAATCCACTTTTTCACCTACTCTTCCTTCTATGACTTCTTCGTCTTCTATCTCAGTTGATTCCGTCGCGATGTTTTTTTCATCTGATGGGGTTGTATTAAAATTAAATTTATTTGTTATGTTTTATATAAGTATCTCAATCAACAAATAGAAAATTACTTTTTAATTTCCACTCCTGCTGTTGTTTAGCCTGTTTAACCAAACGCATCATTCGTTCTTGTTCTTTTCCCTCAAAGTAAGTTCGTATTTCTTGAAAGTATAATAAAGCGTTGTAAATTCCGTCAATTAACGATTTCTAGATAAATTTAAATAATTTTTATTACATTCATAATTAACTCTTAAACTTTATCATCACTTTATTTTATTTTTTATGCACATTCACCTCTCTAATCTCTGCAAAGGAAATTTCACTTATATTATCGTATTCTTCAAAGCAACCAATCCCTTCATTGAATCTTCTGTCACTTAAAGCGATTCGGACTGTTGTGAAACATCCAATATAAGACTTTCTTGATTCTTTTGATAGTTAATGTCGAATTATTAATAAAAATTTGTAATTCACAATTTAATTATATACCTATCAATATATTTTACAAATCATTACTTACCTAAAGTTTGAGCTTTTATCTCATGAGACCAGTTTTTAGAACCAAACACATAGTCAGCACACAAACATAAACTTTCAATACTTTCTCTGTCTGACATTTTTATTTCACTTCTCAACCGCTTATGAACTGACGTTTTATCATAAAATTAATTAGGTTATATAAAAACAAATGAAATTAATTAAATAAAAAAAAAACAATTTACTTTAACCTTTTCTATTTAAATAGTAAAAAAATAATCATTTGGAGTCTGTAGAAGTTACAGTTTGGAAACATAAATTTAACATTCTCACACCCACCCCCGCAATCCCTATTGGAAATAGAATTTCGTATAATCCTATTTGAGATGATTTCTGCATGACAAATAAAAGATTACTACCAAATTTAAAGTCTATAGAGGTTACAGTTTGGAAATAGAAATTTGACATTTTAACACCCACTACCGCAATCTTTTTCGGCGGTGGGTTGTTGTAAAATCCGCTCTTAAATCATTTCTGCATCACATATAGACGACTCTAGCTAAATTTGGAGTCTGTAGGAGCTACGGCTTAAAAAATAAAAATTTTCACCCCCGCAACCCCCTGTTGGGTGAGCTACCGTAAAATTCGTTCATAGACTATTTCTACATCTCTTACAGAAGATTCCTACCAAATTTGGAATTTATAGGAGCTAGTTTAAGAACGGGAATTGTTCATTGTTAACGCCCCCGCAATCTTTCTTCCGCAATATTTCTTAAAATCCGTTTTTAGTTGACCTCTACATAACGAAAGTAATATTCCTACCAAGTTTCACATTTCTAAGTCCTATACTTCCCGAGATTTCGTGATGAGTAACTATAGAAATTGGAATACTACTTTTAAAATTTTCTTACATATAAACATTCTCCTGACAATTCTGAAGACAATAAAAAAAAATAACCCAATCGGTCCAGCCGTTCTCAAGTGATACTCGATCATAGATACGGCATTTTATTTTTATCAAAAAATGAGAGTGGGTGTGCAGGGGTGCGTGGAAGTTTGTAAGTAGATTCTTAGCTGAATGTAAAAGAACATTATCCGTTTAGTAAACTCCGTTGCCATGGAAACAAAAGAATAAAGAGAAAACGCTTGCAATTAGCGGGATAAATGTTCATAAAAGTAAAACAGCAATAAAAAAATGAAGGAACGTTAGAATTCCATATATTCCAATAACCATAAACCATCTAGGAAAAATTTCGCATCGAATGGTGGTAGTTTCATGTCGATACGATCAGTGGTTTAGGCGTGATTGAGCCTCAAACGAAGACCATTTTCATTATATATATATAGATTAATTAAATAAAAAAAAACAATTTACTTTAACCTTTTCTATTTAAATAGTAAAAAAATAATCATTTGGAGTCTGTAGAAGTTACAGTTTGGAAACATAAATTTAACATTCTCACACCCACCCCCGCAATCCCTATTGGAAATAGAATTTCGTAAAATCCTATTTGAGATGATTTCTGCATGACAAATAAAAGATTACTACCAAATTTAAAGTCTATAGAGGTTACAGTTTGGAAATAGAAATTTCACATTTTAACACCCACTACCGCAATCTTTTTCGGCGGTGGGTTGTTGTAAAATCCGCTCTTAAATCATTTCTGCATCACATATAGACGACTCTAGCTAAATTTGGAGTCTGTAGGAGCTACGGCTTAAAAAATAAAAATTTTCACCCCCGCAACCCCCTGTTGGGTGAGCTACCGTAAAATTCGTTCATAGACTATTTCTACATCTCTTACAGAAGATTCCTACCAAATTTGGAATTTATAGGAGCTAGTTTAAGAACGGGAATTGTTCATTGTTAACGCCCCCGCAATCTTTCTTCCGCAATATTTCTTAAAATCCGTTTTTAGTTGACCTCTACATAACGAAAGTAATATTCCTACCAAGTTTCACATTTCTAAGTCCTATACTTCCCGAGATTTCGTGATGAGTAACTATAGAAATTGGAATACTACTTTTAAAATTTTCTTACATATAAACATTCTCCTGACAATTCTGAAGACAATAAAAAAAAATAACCCAATCGGTCCAGCCGTTCTCAAGTGATACTCGATCATAGATACGGCATTTTATTTTTATCAAAAAATGAGAGTGGGTGTGCAGGGGTGCGTGGAAGTTTGTAAGTAGATTCTTAGCTGAATGTAAAAGAACATTATCCGTTTAGTAAACTCCGTTGCCATGGAAACAAAAGAATCAAGAGAAAACGCTTGCAATTAGCGGGATAAATGTTCATAAAAGTAAAACAGCAATAAAAAATGAAGGAACGTTAGAATAGCCATAAACCATCTAGGAAAAATTTCGCATCGAATGGTGGTAGTTTCATGTCGATACGATCAGTGGTTTAGGCGTGATTGAGCCTCAAACGAAGACCATTTTCATTATATATATATATATATAAGATATATATATATAAGATATATATATATAAGATATATATATATAAGATAGATTATTAATATTTTGATAACGTGAGGGAAGGTTACCATGGTAACCATGGTGGCTAGCGACGGGAAGGACTCGATTTCACATATTACTGTTCGTAATTTCCTGTTTATATTTTACGTGACAGTGTACATCGAAAAATTTAATATTTAACAGTATAAACAATATATTTAATAGTATGTCGTTAGTACAGTGTTGGTTTAGTGGCTTCAGTGTGCGACTATCACCCCTGAGGTTCGAACCCCGCCTGTGCACCAATAGTCTCTCTTCCTATGTTTTTCTAATTTCACTCGAACGGTGAAGGAAAATTATCGTTATCAGGCTTTTCATAAATTAATGGAAAAAAAATTAGCTTCAATTTTATATATAATTAATGTTCGTTATGAACGTATAAATGTATCGAAATCATACCTGTTTACACCTGGCCCTGAAGAAGTGCGGCCAGGTGTTCCACGAAACTCGTGATTCTTTAAAATCTTTATGTAAATTGTTATCATGTAGACGATATTTTATTTAAATAACAAGTCAACGAAATGCAATGTGGTATATTCTTCTTTTTATAAATATAAATCGAAGCGATCGAGCGAACTAATACTGCAGCCGGATCTTAGACCACTATACATTTAAGGTTTTATAATACATAGGTAACTTTTACTTCATACAGTTTTCCCCTCCATTCTTCTTCTTGTGTAGCCAAGTCTACATTTCAAGGATCGTCATGCTCATTTAAATGTCATTGCTTGTGGCGGCATCCATGCGTCGGGTTGTCTCTCCCTGAAATATTGCGAGGGGGCCGATGGCTGGCCATGCGTCATACTCGTGAACGGGTGCTACTTGTGGTGACTGGTCGTACTTGAATTCATGTATGATATTAGTTGTTTCTACTACGTATTTGCGTGTTGTTCCCACGAGTATAGGTGCGTGCTCCTATTTCACCATGCCTTCTGCTGATAGAGGACAAATCTTTGTTTTTACTTTATTTTATTATTTTTGATTACTCAAGATGTCAGATGGAACATGGTGTAATGGTTGCAGCTCCTTACAAACGTCGTGTAACAAAACTTGGCGATTAAAATAGTGGCAAAGAGTTTATTGCCAGTTCTTCTCTTCCGTTCTACGCCCTTGATTTGAGAACTGGCAGTAAATGTTAATTCATAAGTGTACTTGCTTACACTTATGAACGTCAAAAAAGATATTTTTGTTTGTTTGTTTGGATACCTGTAGACAGTTCTCGCTATATTTCGTTTTATGATCATATAATATGTTTATCTTCCGTTAAAATTTTAGTTTATTATAGATTAATAACGTTTTATTGCAATATTGGGGACCTTCAAGAAAAGAGCGTACCACTTCTTAAAACATACGCTCATAAAACATACCCATGATCGGCGGCATCCCTTAACATCAGTAGTCGAAGCGTAGTATGAGCTTTACTTCCGAACGGTTTTAACTGGCTTCGAAGCATGTGTAATAATTTTCCAATCATTGATGTCTATTTTGGTTGAATTAATGGATGGTTGTAGGAAGTCATTGTTTTGATTCTTGCTATAATAGGTAAGTTGCGATGTATAGGTAAGTAATATTCATATAATAAGGGCAGATGGAGAATTAAATCTGATTGTCATTAAGATTAATATTAATTACTTTACATAAGGAACTCACGGGTCTTGAGAAATTAATTAAAAGCATTAATTTATTTAGAATTTATAACACAAGACATCAACATCATTTAAAGACCGGCGACGCATTTGCGAACCTTCAAGCAAAGTGATTGTTCAAGATCGTGGTATCACTTGAAATTTTGCCCCCTTATATAGATTTTCTTAAAATTTAATTTCTTTAAATATAAATACTTAGTTTGTAAATTAAAACAAAATGTTTATAAGTATTATAAAATTAGGATCGCGTATATCTATTAATACAATAAACAACAGTTTTATTATCAATAGATAATGTGATACATCAGAAAGGTACATATGTGTAATCGCCATTGCTTTATGTAAATTATTGCCGCAAAAATCTTTCGGACATAGAAACATTTTCTTGTCCTTATGACGAAATCCACGCGGGCTGTGAAACGAATGGGATACGAAACAAGTTTTATTCAAGTATAATTTATAGAAAAATGTTGTTGTCATACGAATTAAATAGTGTTGAATCATTTTTCTATTGTATGCTACATTTCAAAGAACGTTATTTCATCTGACACAATGTGATCCATAATGGTTAGATACTACGCGAAATTGGGTAGAGAATTGAATGTATTCCAAAGTACTTTAGGCACTTATAGGTTTAGTTATCTGTAATAGATTTTTTGTTCATAGTACAGTGAACGATTTGAAAATAGAACAGATGTTTTTTTTCAGCTTTTTTTTATAGAACAGGGGGCAAACGGCCAGGAGGCTCACCTAATGTTAAGTGATACCGCCGCCCATAGACACTCTCAATCCCAGAGGGCTCGCGAGTGCGTTGCGGGCCTTTTAAGAATTGGTACGCTCTTATCAAAGAAATTGTAAAACATTATTACGACTGTTTTAATGTATTATGATTTTTTTTAATAAGCAATTCATTTATTTCAATACAAAAATATACCATATTAACAACTTTAACCCTATCAGTAATAATCATAATTATTAAACAAGATTTAAAAATTAAAAATTTGCTGTAAATCTGCGTCATACATGAACGATCTCAAAGGAGTCTTGGTTAAGATATAAACAAATAATCGGAAAAGATAATGCGACAGTTTAGTAACAGAAAAAGAGTGAATAACTCTGTTCGAGTTTTCATTTGATATAAATATTTGTATTAATAACAGCATTCACTTCTTTTAATTTTTCTATAACAGTGTGGCACTCGAGGCCTGCCGCGGTAAAGCTATCGCATAGCATTTTTTATCAACTTATTTTTTCTTTGATATTAATACAATCATACTGGCTGCAATGGCCGCGTTTACGCTACATCACTGAATACGCAGTATGCGTTCTGTCCCACTCTAACGCACCTGCGCCACGTCACCGATCATGCCAGATCGATGTGAGACGCAGTATGCGTTGTTTCTCTCTCTAAAGCGTTGGCTGCACCTATATTACGTCATAGTGTGTTAGGTTTATTTACGTTACGGAATTTCTTGATTCGGTCGCCGCGCTCAAAGCCTGCGAAAAATGTATGGAATAGCTTTAAAATACTTTGTTCCCTAGGGCAAGAAATACATATTGAACCAATAAAAAAATCTTTGGTGGCCGGACTTATCGTTCAACTAAGTTAACACTTATTCGTAACAGATGTAAGATCATGATTAAAACTAGACATTAACTGCGTAAATATTTCAAACCATAATAATGTATTTATAAAACCAATGTTTACAACAAAAACCAAACATCTTGTCTCGGCCTATTAGCATTCGTAAATATCTGCGGCCTTGAAAATATTTTTAACCCAACATGACTTGTCAGCAGTAGTTTTAAATATGATAAGTTGTGAATGCAATACTAATTGTAATTAGAAAATTCTCTATTTTCTACTGTTAAAAATGGCTTCGAAATGTAACTTTCGATTAGGTACGTTGCTCTAGTCGAGAGCAATTCGTGACCGCAATACACACAATTCTAAAAGGCCGGCAGCACACTCGCGAGCCCTCTGGCATTGAGATTCCATGGGCGGTGGTATCACTTAACATCAGGTGAGCCTCCTGCCCGTTTGCCCCCTGTTCTATAAAAAAAACACGCAGGACTTTTAGTGACGTGCATGAGTTTTCTGACGTATTTATTGCCACATTCTTAATCTTCAACAACCCTAAGCTCAACTCTAAATATAGAAACTGCTATACTCCTATAGTTTAATTAGTCGTTCCAAGTCTGTAACGAAATATCTACAGTAATTGAGAAGGTTAAGTTGATAGCAATCGAGTTACTGAATTACAGGCAGTTCATGAGGGCTCCGAGTTCAATATAAGTGTTAGATTTTGATTGGATTGTTTTCTGTAAACCAAATGTTATTCAAATTTAAATCTAATTGAATAAAAATCAGTCAGACAAATATGTGGGTCCAAAATAAGGGTAGGTGAGGCAAATATGGGGTAGGAGCCTCTGGGTTACAATTATTAACAGACTTAAATGACGAAGGATGGGTGGGGATGGGAGGTATATTTGTTGGGGCAAATTTGTCTAAATAATAAGAAGACATTTTTCTCGTCCTTTCTCAGTCCTCGGTTGGAGAACTGTTACTGAAAGTTTCTTAAACTTCTATACTACCTATATAGCACCTGTATCTTGATAAAAACAATTTTAAATAAATCTATCCATAGTTGCTTGTCGTTTAAAAAAAACTCGTCGAGCGAGTTTGCTTATCTTGCCGAAGCCGCGTACAAATTATTTGAAGAAATCTATTAGGTATGAGGGTGTGCAATTATTTAATCAATTACCATCTCAAATTCGCGATATTGGAGTGTTTGACAAATTCAAAAAGGCCGTAAAGATGCATGTTAGAATGAACATAGTTAACTAAAATTGTGACGGCTAATGGCGACGTGTATCTCGCTCGTATATATTCATATTAAGTTTCTCGTGTAAATAAACATTAAACTTATTTCTATGGAAACACACATTAAACAAAAAATGTATCGCTATAATTTATGTTAGCACGTGTGACTTAATTAACGTCGAGTATCGTTTAATTAAATGGTAATTAATAATTATCTAATGAAGACATCACCCTATCATTAATTATTCTCTCCAATTTCCTTTAATTTTTCCTTGCATTTATGCTACAGATAGAATCATATTTCTTGAGAAAACCTCCGCTGTCATATCTCATATTATTAAAGCGATTAGGAAATAAATACAATATATACAATCATTTCTAATAACCTACTTGGTTTCTGTGCCTCACACACAATTATTAGGTCTAAGGCATTTCGGGTTTTTACGATGTTTTTTTTTCACCGTATCAGCGTTAAATGTGCACATAGACTGTACGTCCATTAGTGCCCAGTTGGGGACCGAGGCTAAGACTCCAGTTATGGGAGTGGCACGTAATTTTAATAGACATAAACGTCAATAAAAAATATTAAAAAGTAAATGAACAGATGCATTCGATAAATCTTAAAACTTAGTTCGCGTCGACTCTAACTTTGTTTTATAAAATAAATTGTATTTTATAAGTTTTCTCGATTAAAACAAAGGAAAAAGAGCTCAGCTGTGATTCTAAACGAGATATCCGTTTTATTTAGCCTGGTGCTTATTTTGAAAGCAAATACGAGAGTTATGTAATTAATATTTATAACTCTACGTTTTTTAATATCAGTGCTAATTGGCTTGTATTTCATTGAATGAAGGAAAATATCGCGATGAGCAGATAAATTTGAGTTGACGGCGTGCGTCACAGAAGGCTTATTACTTTTAGGAAACAAAAAATACCACAAAACGTTTGACGTGAATATACTGTCTTTAAATTTTCTACTTTACGAAGGCAATCCAAAAATCTAATAAAAAATCGGGGAAAACAGTTTGGAGTGAAGTTTCGAATGTATCTTCCGTATCCAAAATTAATTTATACGTATGTATAGCTAAAGAAGAATGACAATTATTTACATACATTTATAAATAGTTGTAACTTATCATCAATAAATAAAGATTATTATTATTATTATGAAAGCTAAAGGATCAAAGAACTTACTACAAAGTGATAAATCATTAAGAGAGATTAGTGACGTAATGCGCGTGTTGGAGGGGAAAGCGTCGCCATTTTGACGGTTATTTTGGTGCCTGTTAAGATTTGCAATTGTAATAAGTTTTTCTCAGGAGACGCTCATCAGTTTCCATCAAAATCTTTATACAAACGTATAAAACTTTACATACGTATTCTTTTACCGAGTATGGTTTCATAGTAGTACACCGAATGAGGTCCAAATATCGTCTAAAATTTTAATCAGGATAAATACCTGTAGCTGAGTTTCATATACGTTGAGGCCGAATACGAAATTCTAACAGCATCGATGTCCGTCGTTCCACAAATGAGGGTATTTTAAGCTGATTTTTAAGGTAAAAACCAGATGCTAACCGATATATTTCCCAATCGAATTCGCTAAGAGTCCATGAAAATAGCTTAGCATTGGCTAAAAGGCCATCGACTAACATGCGAGCCCTCTCAATGTGAGTGACAATAGGGCGACTTAATATCGGATGAGCCTCTCGATAGCCCAGAGGGCTTACATAAAAAATAATCACAAATATGTACTTATATACAATTAAAATTGTTAATGTTCTTTTTTAGTTTATAGTTTAATTATGATCTATAGGATTTACGTTTCCAGAAATAGTAAACATATCGATAATTCAATAATACCAAATCTCGTTTGTTACAGACATAATATGGCGTAAATCACTTCCGAAAAGCTGCCTTCAAAGAGTACAAAATGAATTGTCTTATAGTAATAGCTATGATAATTTTAACGAATGGATGTGATGCATGTAAAAATAATGCAGTTGAAAATGATCTCAAAGAAATAGATATAGAAACTATAAATTTACTTAGAAATGTTAAAGAAAATAATGTACAAATTGATACAAAAGATGTAACACCAGAATTTGAATTTAAAGAATTATTTAAGAGAGTCGCAAAAGATCAAACGCACTCAAGAGTTAAAAGAATAGCAAAAGAAGTAGAGGGGAAGAGAAATCTAACCGAAGAATGCGTAGGAGCCCCAGAGTTTTGTAATCTATCAAGAGAAGAATATGTAACTATGTTAAATGAATATATATATCCGCACACATACGAATGGGTATTGATAGCAACGCACACAGCGGTTTTCGTGATCGGATTGGTTGGGAATGCGCTTGTATGCGTGGCAGTGTATAGAAATCATTCTATGCGGACAGTGACCAATTATTTCTTAGTGAATTTGGCTGTAGCGGATTTTATGGTGATACTGTTCTGTTTGCCCGCGACAGTTCTATGGGATGTGACGGAAACTTGGTTTCTAGGCGCTGCCTTGTGCAAGATTCTGCTTTATTTCCAGGTAATATTTTTACTTATTATTTAAAAAATAGACTTCATCTACTTTTATAATGGTCTTATTGAGAAGAAATTTTACGAATTGTACTAAACTATACTGAGAATAGGTAATTTTAAATCAGACGAAACATTGACGTACCCATAAAGGCAACATTGTGTGTTACCCGCACAATAAATAGATAAAAAAATTTATGCATTTCATAAAAAAGTATATCTTTATTTTATTAATCAATTTAGCGACGAAAGAAATGTAGATTATATTCAATTAGCCCGGCAACGGACTCGCGAGGCGTTTGGAATTGAGTTTGTTCATGGGCATAGCATCACTTAACATCAGGTAAGCCTCCTGCCCGTTAGCCCCCTGATATATATAAAAAAAGATAATGTTAATTAATTTTATAAAAAGTAACTTTATACAACCTACAGACAAACATAATCTACAAAGGTCTCTAATGACCTTAACGTTAAATCAGATACCTAAATGGAGTTGTAAATTTTATTAATTTCTGCTATTTGTACTTTTTTTCCTTACTAAGGTTGCCTGGAAGAAATCGCATGTTAGCGATAAGGGCACTCGTTGCGTCCCTAAAAATATATTTTATTTGTATTTTTGTGTATACTAAAACCAGTCGAATGTAAAAGCTATGTTTATCACTTCAAAGGCTTGCCTGAACGTCGTATTGGAATTCCAAACGTTGTTGAAATGGGTGAAGCTCGCTCGAATCTCTGATGCTGTAGTGTAGATATCCTAAACTGTACTTTGGCAAAGGGAATGCGTGAATGCGATTGAAACGTACCCATCAATACATTAGATCTACAGTGGAATTTCTAGAATGATTGCTTGGATTTTCAAATGTAATCGTTTACAAAATGTTATAAAAAGTACAAACAGCTATTGATACCTTAATAAATATTTTTGTTTCAAAAAGGGTTTGATCCGAAGTAAAAAAAAAGGAACATGGCAGAAAAGAAATCAGTACAAAATATACTTGGGTTTCGTAACTGTCTCTTTATTGTTCATCCCGTCGATAGACGGTAAACGCGTCTCAAATTAAGAACGCATTTAAATAAAGGTCATACTATCGAGATATTAGCGGAACACATGATATACCATTTACACTCAATCTGCAGGCAATAATAGCATTCAGCCACCCATTTGTTCAGTTAATTGAGACATGTCGTTATTATGAAGTACGAGTACAGTTATTTAAGGGTTAGGTAGTTAAGTGGGAATTCAAATTTAGAATGTTCGATAGCGCGTGGCAGATACACGACTATGTTGTTTGTAATTGTAGCACTCTTTGTTATTTCTTAACTTCTAGTTTAACGCCCGAACCCAATAATTAATCCACAATCTCAGATTGAAAACAATGAGGACAAAATAAAGCTATTTTGTCCAAAGACTTTGAATATTTATTTATTGATTTCCTTAATGCTTTTTTATACAGTAGCTTAATACGTATACAATAGGTTTTTTAAATAAATAATTGAACGAACTACATGACATAAACTAAATAAGACAACATAAAACCTAAACCTTATTATAACTAATAATAAATAATGTAATTCTTGTGAATTCAGCCGGTATGAAACTAAATATATCCGTCTCACATGCAAGACACTCAAAAATTTGTACGCGCAAGCAAATGCGACATCTATTTTGCATATAAAATAAAACTTATATTATACTGTTTATTAGTTTTAAATTGTATTTATTTTCATGTATTTAATTCCATATAATAAGGACACGAATTTTAAAAGTGAAATTGACACATTCGCCAGTTAATTATGATTATATTTTGAATATCCCTAATTTAATTGAGTAAATAACATTAAAGGCAGTGTTGGCCTAGTGGCTGCAGTATGCGTTTATCATCCGGGAGGTCGTAGGTTCCATACCCGGCTGTGTACCAATTGACTTTCTTTCTATGCGCGCATTTATTATTCGCTAACGGCGGAGGAAACATAGTGAAGAAACTGGCTTCAGAAAAATGACAGTGTCCAAATATAATATTTTGTTGGTTTTTAACTGTAAAATAACATATTTAACAGTCTTTACAGAGTAGGCCAGACTAAGTATAGCCTATTCACTCATGTTGTATATAAAAAATAATGCAAATGCAATTTGCGTAGGCTGGTCCAATATTTCCAATGCATTATTTTTGACTAGCAAATTCTTTTGATGCTGTTTTACTATGAATAATAGACATGACTCAGCGTAAGTACATCCGCGAATTTGATAACGGATTGATAATTCATTTAATTAATTGAAATCTGAAAAACAACACCGCTTCTTTAACTGTCGACTTTCAATTAACAAAAAATAAATAATATTGCGGTATATAGAATGTAAATGTTATGTATGTATGAGCTGCACTGGACAAGTAAATAATTAATGAGAGGGTGAAATGTAAGAACCTAACAAACCCCACGGAACCCAAAGACCTACAGATGTACCCCTGAAACAAAGACTTCAAGGTTTTAAGGACTTAAGGATACAAGGTTGGGATTATCTGAAGTCTTTACCACTTTGAGAGACAGGAAATCCCTCCAACTAGCCAAAATAACGTAGTGATTTATCTATTTATAGTCTGTCCTGGCCAGTTCTTATCTTCCGTTCTACGCCCTTGATTTGAGAACTGGCAGTAAATGTAAATTTAGATTCATTTATTGTATATTTCTCTTTTTTTGACGTTCATAAGTGTACATTATGTTGCCTATATTAATAAATTATTTTTGACTTTGACTTTGACTATACAGCTGAATATATTTCTGACTTGATACTTAGGATTGGTAATTTGTATGTTTCTATATTAATACGGTACCAAAACACGAAATTTAATCTAGAAATAAGAAAATTAATTTAAAATATTTCCCCGGGCATAGTTCGTGATACAAATGAGCCATACATTTATTTCAAATGCCACTTCGAGATTTTCATTACGACTCTTTGAAAAAAGTTAAAAGTTTCGAAGGAAGTTAGGGCCGACGGTCGGCAATTCATAAAAAAAGTTATAAATAGAGGCTGTGATAACGATAAATTTCGTATCTATGAAAAAATATATTTAATAGTAATCTGTCTCTTAAATAACCGTTTAACAGCTAAAGCTAAAGTTTACTGTTCTGAATTGTTTACTAAAACCTTTAGATAACAATTAAATGTTATTTACAATTTCCTTACGTATTAATATAGCAAAAAAATTTGAAATTAATAACAAGAAATATAATCAATTTAAAAATGTTGGTCCCTGTGGCAGTGTACCTTGCCACATTTCCTCGCTGTATTTATTTATTTATTTATTTATAGCCTTATATCAAAATCAATATATACATTATAGCTATTGTTTTTGTTGTCTATGATAACTGATTCTGTGTGCCCACTGAAAAAGCCCTCCCCCATTTTTACATTTAAGGTTGTAAATTTGGGGAGTTGTGGTATAATTCCCCACGGGGGCCCGCCGGGTTGGGGAATGTTTTTTTTGTTTGATTATGTTTATTTGTTTGATTTTGTTTACTCGCTGTATTGCGATACTTAAAAAAATATATTATTTATACATGTTTAGAATTTTGTAAATATAAGCATCAGCAACTTAAATCTGAGTTTGATTTTTGATTAAAGATTTTCAATTAGTTTGAAAGAAATGTTGCAATATAAATTATTTATTTTGCACAATCGTGAATAATTACAGAAAGTAAATGAAGCATGAATAAATATTGCATTTCCCATAGTTAAGAATATTGGATCTGTAGCAAAGTATTCAAAGACCATGTAGTCTGTGACATACATAGGTGATGGCTCTCGTCTCTTCGCTCTGATAATGAATATATTTATCTATTTGTTTATTTAACTTAGAACTGCAAGTGTTTTTGATGATGCAAACAAATCATTTGTAATATATGTATATTTGTTATATATATAGACTATTAGCTATGATGGATGTGTAGGTAGGCGATATATTTATAAGTGCACCATTAACAATTGCCGTATGGTAATTATGATCATATATGCAATCGGCACCTCTAAACCAAGTTGTCACACTATATTATTGATCTATTGCTATCTCTTCTCTCTGTTTCAGTCAGTATCGGTGACAGTGTCAGTTTTGACATTGACATTTATCTCGTTTGACCGCTGGTACGCCATTTGCTTCCCGCTCAAATTCAAGTCAACAATCAGCCGAGCGAAGACTGCCATTCTACTAATATGGACTATCTCATTAACGTTTAGTAAGTATTCATAAATATTTTATTTAGCCTCTTTGGCTAAGGTAATCTGTGTGCCTCCTGCCCCATTTCCCCTTGTTATAAATTTTTTTAAACAGGGGAAAAAGGGGCATGTGACTCACCTGATGTTAAGCTCGGCCATGGCCAGTCTCAATGCCAGAGGGTTTGTGAGGCCCAGCTTTTGTTTGGGGTATGAAAAAAGGGGTTTATCACACAACGTATTGGACAAATACAAGATTTTAAGAGCAATGTTAGTGTTTGTTCATTAGGCAGAGATTAATATATCTGTATAGTGTATACATTCTCGAATGTATATCTGTTGTGTTTATTAATTAGGCCGTTTTTTAAATGAAATTGGTACAAAAGTACCAATTTCTTTTCTTTGCACTACGAAACCGTTAATATTTATCTCGTATATGTATTAGGTCCTTACATATGAAATTGGCGTTTTGTATCGGAGGAACAAAAAGTGGAATATTTTTAAATATAATATATTTAGTTCATCAAAGTATGAACCATTGTTTTCTATGCACTTTTGCCATCTCATAGGTTGTTCATTGATTCCTTTACTAAAAAAACCAGTCGGACGGGAATCAATTTTCCCATGCAAGAAGTTAGTAATCTGTTGGAGCAAGGTCCGGGAGTACGGAGGATGTCTTAGACATTCCAATTGAAGCTCTTCTAATTTGGTAGCCGTCTGTTGTGCAGTGTGTGGTCTAGCGTTGTCGTGAAGTAGCAGTGGCATGGAGCGATTGACCAGCCTAGGTTGTTTAGCCGCTAGCTTTTCCATTATGGTTTGCAATTGCTGACAATAGACATCAGCCGTAATAGTCTGACCAGATTTGAGAAAACTGCAATGAACAATACCGGCACTAGTCCACCAAATGTTTACAAGTAACTCTTTTGGGGTTAATTTTCGCTTGGTGCAGGATTTGGCTGGCTGGCCAGGATCCAACCATTGCGCTGAGCGCTTCCGATTATCGTAAAGAATCAATTTTTCATCACAGGAACCACACACCGCAGCCTGCAGATAACTCGGACGTGGTTTGAGATGGATCCACTTCCACAATAGCCTTCAATACTTCATTATCACTTGGGTCTCAGGACGTCCACGGGGCTTGTTCTGCAGGTCGAAATTTCCAGAACGAAAACGTTGGAACCAAAAACGAACTGTGTTTTCTTTTGCAACATGACCGCCATACACATCATTCACCCTTCGAGTTGTTTCCGCAGCACTAGTGCCACTGCGGAACGCGTACTCGTAAATAATGCGATACGTTAAGTTTTCCATTTTGTAAAATGAGTGACGCAAACAGAAAAAAAACAGAAGAAAAAACAAATGAATGACGGTCATCGAAGCACAAATACATGAGTAAATAGCTGTACACATTTGAATTTGGAATTCCTTACCAAAGAGGAGAACATCGTGATTAAAGTGGCCAGTACGAAATACGCCAATTTCATATGTAAGGACCTAATATAATGTTAAGGAACTTTATTTTTTATTACAAAAATGTATTTTATTTACATGAGTAAGTTAATAAGCATCGTAAGCATATATGAGCGAGACACACTTGGCCATTAGCCGTCCCAATTTGAGTCTACTATGTTCGCTCTACATGTATCTTTAATGCCTTTTTGAATTTGTTAAACGGGCTAATATTGCGAATTTCAGACGTTAATCGATTAAATAATTACACACCATCCTTCCTAATATACTAATAATTGTAAATCTTGTAATTGTGTACGTGTGCCCACTTATTATGATTGCTTGCCGTCCACTCTTTTGTTCTCGATGCTACCCTATTTTTATTGTTAGTTATAATTAATTATTTAGTTAAATCTAGATATGTCAAAATTGCAAATCTCATCTAAAGATTGCATAGTCCCAGTTTACCTCATTATTAATGCTAAACTTCGAAATATTATAACTTTAGTTTTTATCTGTTTTGTCTTATAAGTTTTTAAAAAAAGCAATACGGCTTTTAAAAAAACGTGTTTAGTTATAAGTTTGTTACATTCCAGGAATTAATGTACACTGGACATGTAGCACTTTTAATTGTTATTGAACATTAAATAAAGAATTTTTGAAATTGAATTGTGTACGTGTCCAGTGGTCGAAGAAATCGCTTGAAACCGATAAGGCCGCCGGGCAACTCCTTTTCATTTAATTCAATGTTCATGTTCAATTTTTATATTGTAATGTAACGAAGTTTTAATAAATAAATTTTTCACGCGGTATATATCAATTGCATTAAAGCCACATTCGTTGCTGAAATAATACAGAGCAAAATTTGTTTAATAATAAATTTAATATTAAGCTAAAACTTACGCTATTTTGTAATATTTTTTAAGGAATATTAAAGTTTAAGAAAACTGAACTATTTTTGGTGTCTCAAGAATTACAATCAATATTAATTTCTACATGTATGCTGCTTTCTATGTACGCATTTAACATTCGCTTCAACGGTGAACGAAAACATCGTGAGTAAACCGTCTTATAACTAAAAGTCGACATGAGTCAGGCACAGGATATTGATCACCTACTTGCCTATCAGATTGACATGATGAAACAGATACAGAAATCTGAGGATCAGACATGTTGTAACGCCACTGTTTTTTTGTCTATGCTTAAAGTTGCTGATATATTTCTTATAACGAATTTAACAGATGCGCCAGAGTTAGTGGTGCTTACTACGGTGAAGCTAGTTCCTCTGCGCTTCGACCTGGAGTATTTAGTTCAATGCACGGCAACTTGGTCGTACACCAGCGACCTAGTTTGGCACATCACAAAAGTGGTTTTCATATATACGTAAGTATTTCAATATATTTACAGTTTTTAATTACAGCTTGTACGACATCTATACTGTTAACAACATTATTTCTCTTTTGGTACAATAAGAAACAAGACGGGACTTACAGTTGGCTACTAGTATCTAATTAAAGTCTTGGGTGGTTAGCAACGCAAGTGTTCTCCGAGAACTCGATTCCTTTGTATCTATACTCTGATGTTTCATTCCGTAGAATTCTGACATCAATCAATCAATCAAAAATCATTTATTCATATAGGTAACATAATGTACACTTATGAACGTCAAAATATACTTCAAATGATTCTAATTTTACATTTACTGCCAGTTCTCAAATCAAGGGCGTAGAACGGAAGAGAAGAACTGGCAATAAACTCTCCGCCACTCTTTTTAATCGCCAAGTTTTTTTTACACAATGTTTGTAAGGAGCTGCAACCAAATACACCATGTTCCATATGACATATCGTGTAATAAAGAATAATAAAATAAATTAAAAACAAAGATTTGTCCTCTATCAGCAGGAGGCATTGTGAAATAGGAGCACGCACTTACATACTCGTGAGAACAATACGCAAATACGTAGTATAAACAACTAATATTTATTTATCACACACACATTTCATAATTATCTACCGAAAAAGGACTGATTTGACCTATTTGAAGGCAATAAAAATGAAATGCTGCGTAATTCTTATGTTTTGCCTAAAAATCTAGATATTTACTTACCCCGTAATCTAAACTTAAATAACAAAATATTTCAATATTAAGACCAATATATCGAATTGACTTAAATTACTTTATTTTATTCTTTAGTTGGCATCACTGCCTACTAATTCAAGTTTAGTACTTAAACCTTTTTAAAAAATAAAATATCACTTGTGCGTTTTTGATGATTTTAAAAAAGTATCAACGATATGTGTGACGGCGAAAGCCAAGGTTGTAAGCGATACCCAGGGCCAAAACCATTTCTGACCAAGTGGCCACATTTTATGACGTGATAACATGTAATCAATCGATGAACGTCGGCTGCACGCACGGAAACGTATGACTCTCATTGTCCCATTACGCTCATTGTACGCTTGCGCTGTACTCTCTTCCACTCAATTGGCATATGCAGCAGAGGACTCCTCCTTGGTATCCATACAAAATAGTGATAGTTTTATAAAAATGATTCAATTCTTTTTCATCAAAGTTTTTGTCATGACGTTGTGACGTTACACTTTCGTCTGTAAGCAGACTTTGCAGACAACCATTTTGTATTAAATAATATATACGAACATGTGTATTGAAAATCAAGATCAAAGGGCAGGCTAAATCCAGAAAATTATTAAAATAATCTATTTCCCATATCTCACTACCACTATGACTATCTTGACTTTTATTTCACTTTCATGTTACCGTGTAACATTTCTGTAAGCATAAAAAAGAAAATTTAAAAAAAAAAATATATGAAAAATCAAACATCTACTAAGATTGAGTAGACCCGATCATGATGGAAATAAATACCAAAATACAGTAATTACATTGGCAAGAATCGAACCTACAAGGCGCGTCGTGCTAGCGTACAGCGTCGATGTGGGTTTCGGCGGCGCGGCGGTTTACCCGTATATTTGTATGAAGAGCCCTTTTCGATACAACGTTTGCGTAACCAGAAACGAAATAATGTTGCATAGTTCTGAATTAGTGTTTAGTTTAATATGCTGCTGTGCCAACAAAGATACGCGATTGTATGCTCTAGCTAGTAACGAGAAACTGATTGTTTTGTGACAAGCTTTGCTTTCCATCTACCGAAATGCATTATACAATTCAAACTGAAGTTTTAAGTGCTTTATAACTTAGAGGTGGTAAGGGAAACTTTGCCGAGAGCGGAAACGAAAATGTTTACCGTAAGTTTTGCTCACTAGAGCTTCACAGAAGCAAGAAGCAACAGAAAGGCTAGTTACATGAAGATTCGATTTTGAGACTTAGGACATGTAAAGAATCTTTTTTCATGTGATAATTTTAATTTGTAACAAAAATCACTGCGCTTAGTACTCATATTATGGATATTTTTATTCAAATATAAAACGGGATTCGTATAAAAATAATAAATTGTATTCCCGAAACAAGTTGCCAAAGAATTTAAGTGTCATTGCAGTGACTATATCATAATTTAAAGTTTAAATTTAAAACATCACTCGCTCTACGAATAAGTTTCGCAATGTAGCGAGGAAATGCTGCCAGCATTATAGGTACACTGACACAGGAGCAAACTCTTTAAATGATTTAGGATTTATATTTATCAATTTTTAGTGCAAGTAAAGAATATTGTAAATAATGAGATTTTAGCTTAAAGTTTTTGTTTTTTATTAACAGAATTCCCCTACTCCTGATGACAGTTGCATATCATCAGATAGTTAGGGTGCTTTGGAGCTCAGACAAAATTCCTGGACAGGCTGAAACTATGAAGTTAGCTTCTGCTGAACAATGTAAGTAACAAATCATTTATTTCTTTACCTATACATACATACATATCACAAATTAATAATTGTAACTAATAGTTGAGACCCTAACTTAAGCATCCTATTGAGGCGACTTTGATAGCAATAACTTAATGGTTTATAATGTTACTAGTGTATGCGTTGGAGGACAATGAAAGAAATCAATGGCGAGTTAAGTTTGGTGATTGTTGGGATGTTTCAATAAATTTCACTATTTGTTTGAACATGTCAACTGGTTTTAATCGTTAAGCTTATAAATAACATTATTTTTTTTTATTTATTGTAACACAGACTAATAAAATCTACCAAGACACCAAAATTATGACGATTAAACAACTATATGTGTATAGCACCTGTAGCTTAATTTAAAAAAATTAAATAACTCTCTCCATATTAGCTTATCATTTAAAATCAAATACCACAACTACACGCAATACTCGACGAGCTTATCTTCCCGAAGCTGCGTACAAATTATTTGAAGAAGTCTATGAGGTATGAGGGTGTGCAATTATTTCATCAATTACCATCTAAAATTCGCAATATTGATGTGTTTGATAAATTCAAAAAGGCAGTAAAGATGCATGTTAGATTGAACGCTGTTGACTGAAATTGAGACGGCTAATGGCGACGTGTATCTCGCTCGTATACATATTAATAATAAGTTAATCATGTAAATAAAATATTTCTTTTTGTAATGAGAAATAAAGTTCTTTCAACATAAAATGCGACGCTATTCCTTGATTGATTCCTTGTTGAAACTGCCTCTGCACAAGGGACTGTTCGTCGCGCCTACGACAAAGAGATTATTAAGGAGACAGTTGTCCGTAATTGTACCTTCATTATTTTGAGACTAGTTCTGTTAGTTTTACCTAAACAAACTTAAACATAGCCATGTGAATGCTGAGGCAATCCAACTTTTTGGCACGACAGGTATAAGACGCCTAAAAAGAACTAAACCTTTTGAGATAGCAAACCTAGTGTGATGAATACAAGTGCCATTGCGGTATCTCGCACACATGAAGAGAGTGTCAAAACATTACAGAATACAAAGACTTAAAGTTAATAAACAGGCAGGTACAGGCTAGATTGTAATTCATGTAAAGTCGCACTCTTTTTAAACTTTATTGAAAAAAAAAAGTTCTGTTGAGGCGTAGAACTCACTTTGCTACCAAAATAATATATCGCAGAGCATAGCAAACATACGTTATAGAACATGTATTAACCAACAACGTGGAACTTTGTCACACTTCAATATAAAGTTTAAACATCAGCGGCAAAGTTATTATTACTACACCTTTGTCTTCTATAGAATCTACACTATAGATAATTAATGTAGTTTTGACTTTGGTATAAGTAAATACATTATAAAAATATAAGATAGATAGTTTTTTCAAATAATTTAAATCTATAATCGAATGCCCACAAAACTGTTTATATACAAATTAGATTTATTAGAAAATTAAAGTTATTTTTTACACATCAGGTGAGCCTCCTGCCCGTTTGCCCCCTGTTCTATAAAAAAAAAGTTTAGAGTGAAAATTAAATCGTGTAAATGCGAGAGTTTATGTGTGTGTCTCTGTATTTGAGAATGTGGCTGTGATTTTTGCGACCTCAAAACCTCCTTTCAACATATGCTTAAAAATAGAACCCCTTAAAAAACATAATCAAGATTTTGATTCACTTTTTTTATTGTTATGATTCCACTTTATAACGTTTGTAAGACTTTGTATTAATTATTGATTTGATAGTCTCCTCATAGAAATTAGTAGATCATATTTTTATTATACGATTGTTTATGGAATTGCAACACTTGTAACAAATAAGCAAAAAGTTTCCTAACTCATAATTTCCCTTGGGATAGTTTCTCGTTATTATGGTATACGCTCGATTTCCTGACATAATGAGAACCCTTCTGTGTATAATTTGCGGAATTAGTACTGTTACATCAGTGTACAACATATATATATCGTGGGCCAATAGCATCATTTCTGATTTCATAGTTGACATATCGTATTACTTACCAAAATCAAAATTGTCTTTTTAAGTAGGTAAATAGACTTAAATTTACATTTTAGTACATCGATTTTAAGTTCTAGAACGTGTGTTAGGGATGAACGCTCTTTCCTATATACTTAATCTACTTAAAAAAGTTCTTAAATAACAAAACCGTAAAGGAACTTCAATTTCAAATACATTATTACGATCCTCAAAATTGTAGTTCCTTTCTTTCACATTAGAATCGTTTGTTTTTTGTTATTTTATTTATATTTATATAAAATACATATAACCCTTAATTTTCATCTACCCTCTATGATCAACATCATTTTTTTTTTCTTTTTTAGTTAAGAACTTAATAACTGAGGTTTATATAGAGAAAATTCAGAAAAAACCTAAAAAGTTTCATTCCAGAAAATCGAACAGTCTCTGGGGTAGCATAGCAAAATGTTTCATGTTGGTATGTACTAAGGTAGGGTAGGCAAAGAAATACGAAGTTCACGGGGTTAGGGGGGGGGAGTTATGTCAAAAAGTGTTACTTAGAAACAATATGCTATAATTACTCCAAAGATATCTAAAAATGAATTTCACTCGTAAAATGTCAGCATAGGCTCATACAATTATTCTGTTCAATTTCAGCTCAGCTTCGGTCCCGGCGCAAGGCAGCCAAGATGCTGGTGGCTGTGGTGGTCATGTTTGCTGTCTGCTACTTCCCTGTTCATCTATTATCTGTCCTTAGGTGAGTTATATTAAGCAGGCGTTTTTAATCACTACGAATTAATACAAAGACCTAAAAATCTCTTCGCGATAAAATTATGAACTGTATGTAAATGATCAATTTTTTTTATAGAACAGGGGGCAGAAGGCTCACCTGATGTTAAGTGATACCGCCGCCTATGGACACTCTCGATGCTAGACGGCTCGCGAGTGCGTTGCCGGCCTTTTAAGGACTTGTACGACTTGACCCTAAGTCGAATTGGTTAAGTTAATTGTAAATACACACTAATTTATAGTTTATACATTGTAAAATGATTTCTATCTCATTTTCTCCCACGTTAAATCTCATGAAATTAATATTGGTCTCTTTTTAATGTCGCTTTTTCGTTCCATCGACTTAACTTTAATTATTTTATGTTTTATTTTAAAGATTTAAACATAAAAATTAAAATTAAAATTATTTTTTTAGAAAAGTCTAATACTACCTTTAGATAGTGAAAAAGTCTTATTTACATATTATTAATTATGATAGTAAATAATTGATTTGCTTAAGTTTTTTTCTAGTTACCTATCAAATCGTAACCAATACGTTAAATATGGACAATATATCTCACAACCTTATCCAACAAGTTCTGGTATCAGCCAGGGTTCGAACCTGGGACCGCTGCTATTTTTGATAATGATTAACGACCTTCCGAGCTGTATTAAATATTCCAAAGTGCTATTATTTGCCGACGACGTTAAGATTTTTAAAAAGATTAAGACTGACAATGACTGTCTATGTATGCAACGTGATTTGGATGAACTGCTACATTGGAGTGAATTAAATAACCTCCATCTCAACTATGACAAATGTGAAGTGATAACCTTTAGTGCCTCTCTGAATAAAATACTCTGCGACTATAGCATAGGATCTGAAGTTATTAGGCGCGTAGACAGAGTCCGCGATTTGGGTGTTTTGTTTGTTCCTGACCTTTCATTTGCGGAGCATATTCGGATGATAACGGATGCTGCATTTAGAAGGTTGGGGTTTGTCCTGAGAAATTCAGTTGGTCTATCGGACACTGCCACTAGGATACTATATTCATCTTTGGTAAGGCCAATTCTTGAAACCAGTTGCGTCATATGGTCCCCTTATGAAAAGTATTATGGGGATATGGTTGAAAGGGTGCAAAAGAAGTTCCTTAGAATCCTGTACAAACGAAGGTACAAATTTTTTCCTTACCTCTACCCTACTAAGTTCCTGATGGGGGTATTGGGGTACAATTCGTTAGAGCTTCGTAGGGATTTGGCTGTGGTAAGGTTTGGTCTAAACGTTATTAAAAACGAAACGGAAAGCGCATACTTGATGGGGGAAATCATCAGACTGTACGTTCCGGACAATTATTACCGCTGCCGGAGGCATAACCTCTTTGCTGTGCGTTCGGCTCGCACTGTCCAGCGTCAACAAGCTCCCATTCCTCGACTACTCTCGATGCTAAATGGGTTTCTCGACTCTTCACCGGAGAGTGACTTATTTGGTGAGCGTATGGCGGCAGTGTACTCTGATTTGAGGGTATACTTGGAGAGTATTAGGGGTTAGAATAAACTGTGTTTTATGTTATTTTAATTAATTTTGTATTGTATATATTATAGTCTATTTTATTGTGAGTTTAGCCATGTCTGTAATTAATAAATAAATAAATAAATAAATAAATAATTGATATTAAACTTTTAATTAAATTATTTCGTCCATATATTGAAACCAAAATTTTTGACGGTTTCACTTCTACCACGTGTGAATTGCATTTTTATTTTTACATATCCTTAAAGCTCCAAGTGGCTATGGGTGGTATATACCGCCACATGGAGCTTTAAGGATATGTAAAAAAAATATGGGTATAAACCGTTTATCATCAACTTTATGGTCCATAAATATTGGTTTGAATTTATTAAAGTAATTTTTTGCTGACCGTATTATAGCCAGTGTAAG
The DNA here is from genome assembly GCA_028984075.1 of Pieris mannii. Classification (NCBI taxonomy): domain Eukaryota; kingdom Metazoa; phylum Arthropoda; class Insecta; order Lepidoptera; family Pieridae; genus Pieris; species Pieris mannii. Next base: position 8,984,989 of record CM054795.1, on the reverse strand, counting down.
CACTGCTCAGCAAGTCAATTAAGTGATCATGTCAACATAGGTCACTCAAGGCTCATCAATCATTCGGCTGACGTTATATCAAACATTGTCGATCACTCGATAATTTATTCAGTCGTTCTTAAGACAATATTTGAAGCTCTTAATGATACAGCAATGCCGATATTTCACCTGCAAATTAAAGCTGTGATACGGCTTCATTATTAGAGGCCTTAATCACCGCATTTTATGTTTGAAAGTAAATATTCTGGGACGTAGCATATGACAGTTTATCGTGAGATGGCTGCTGTAGGAACTAGACTTGGGATTCTTGGTAAAAGAAGCGATTTTATTAGTCTTGTGTCAAAATGAAGGAAGGACTCAGTGAATGGCACCTTTTAGATTCATAAATGATCATGAAGAGGAGAATGAGATGGATGAATGGGAGATGATGCACGGACATAAAAAGCTAGCGCTAGATATATGTTAAATGGAAACATTTTGTTTGAAGCTGGGTGTGAACTGGGTTAAATTGTTTGAAACATGAGCTTGTAATAATTTATATAGAAAATGGTTTGGAGTAAAACGTTACAATGCGGGGCAGGGATGGAATTATGCGCTATTGTTAATATAATTTTCGACTTTCCGATACTATACACCACATAAATGGTAACTTTTAGGTTTAATGAGTCACTGGGTGGCAACGAAACGGTTTACTTTTGGTCACAACAGAAAATTTTTACGGCGGAATCTCTAAAGTTTGCGTGTCGTAATATTTAAACGCCTAAAATATAATATAGTCGATCTATTTTAGACATATTTAATGTAACCTAACAACTCGATACTGATGTTTTTTTATCTACCCTCAAATAAATTGCGAGATTAAGTTGTTGAAAGTCTTTTTGGAATTCATTTGTTACATGAACAATATGCTTTAATATCCGAATTTATTTGAAAACACTCGACAACAAGTAGCCAATTATTGTATCATAAAATATGAAAATGGGAAAACGTTTTTCATTTATAATAGAATATTTTCTTTAGAGAGATAATTTGAAGCTGTACAAAACATGTCATTTTATCAAAAATTATTACTTTATTTCAGAAATACACACATTACCTTTACAGCCTTTGCCAATACAATAATGTCGAGAAGCATTTAATAAAATATTATAAATTACATAAAAATAAAACAAATAATATATACAATATCGCTACTGTGAATTCATACAAATATGTCGATGGTGTCGGTAAAATTATATTTTTATAACTGCTACACTCATGCCTTCGAGGCTTGCAGCGGTGCAATATTCACTGCCTTATTCTAGCCTTCATTAATAATGTTATAAATTCCATAATTAAAACCTTCATGCAATAAATTTGTAGTTTATTTTATATACTTTTGTATTTAGGAATATGAAGGTTAAGAAATTATTTATACCAGATTTGTTTCCATTTTAATAGTGTATGCCAAGATGACATCATAATTAACATGTACCAATGTTATCTTTAGAAATAGTATATCTCAAAAATAATGAACTTGATTCAACTATGGAACTATTACTAGTTGATATGACTTTCAGTTGTCGAGAAACTTTGGGTCAGATATACGCTTACAAAAATATTTACCTTTTATAGTGGTTACTGCGTAGTAAATACAAAATAAGGTTTTGTGTAAAGTCGGTCAAGACGATAGTCGAACGTGACGTCATAAGAAAATACTGATGGTTGCATTTTTCCAAAGAAAATGTTAATTTTATTTCTTTGATAGATATTTGGTATGGTAGGAGGTAAATGGAAATCACCATTAAATTGATCAAGTTACATTTATTTGTACGCATAAATACAATTATACATTTTTTAACGAACGAACGCGGAGGCCGATTGTGCCTCTTTGTCGTTTGTTCCGCGCTCTCGCTTGCACTCAAGCCTTAAATGAAACGCCTCAGAGCGAGGTAACGCCGCATGCGTCATGTTTTTCATGCGTGCAGCCTGCTCCATGGAATTATAAGATGTTGGGATTGCATTTAAGTTCTATATACAAATAACAAAAATATTACAGTCCCTTCGCTGTTATGTAATTAAGTTTAGAAGTAACACAAGGCTCTTTTTAACCAGCAAGTCCAATATATTAGTAGTACAAAATTGAGCGTACAAATTCTTAAAAGGCCGGCAACGCGAGGCGTTGAGAGTGTCCATGGACGGCGGTATCATTTAACATCAGGTGAGCCTCCTGCCCGTTTGGCCCCAGTTGTATAAAAAGAAATATATATATTTATATTTTTATATATATATATATATACATATTTACTGAACGCGCTGGTTTATTTTCAGATACCTACCAAACATAAAGCAAAACGACGTGCTAACGTGCTTGGCGCTTCTCTCACATGTTCTGTGCTATGCGAACTCCGCCATCAACCCGTTGATATATAATTTTATGAGTGGTAAGTTATTTACAATGAGCAAATCAATAGAATGGACGGGAAAAAACTGCCAAGAAATTAATTCTAACACAATATGTTTAATTTAACATAGTAATAATAATAATTTTTGATGCTGGTATTTCCTCACCGCATTGCAAAAATAATAATAACTTTGTTTTTGTAAATGCTGCATTAGAATAACACATAACAAAAAATAAATCAGAGGTGGTACAACTCTGTCTGTGTCTGATGATTTTTTAATTTAATAGGCAAGTAGGTTATCAGACACACGCTGTCCACTTTTTGGGTAATCAAACCCTTACTCAAAATAATACTTGCTTTCTGTCTTACTCAAACGCACAGCACGCACAGACGCACTTTTTCCATTGATGCACAGCCGAGATTCGATCCTTATGCATAAGAGTTGCACGCTGAAACCCCAACTGCTTTTTTTTATTATATAATAAAAAAAGAAATTGTCTGTAATGTCGGTTTACGGACGATAGTTTAAAATGACAGCAAAACATTGATGAAATGTTGCATACTTTTATACATTACTAGTGACCCGCCCCAGCTTCGCACGGGTGCAATGCTGATGAAAAGCAGGTTTTTATTATGTATTGTTATTTCCGTCGCTGGAAAGCTCTGATAATATACGCGTTCGATCGCTGCTAAATAAGCTGTAATGGGCTGTATAGATCTATATTAAATGAGCAATGTATTCAAGGTATTTAATTGGTTAAGGATTAATGCTGTATCGGTTAAAATCGCTTCGAAAATTCCATTATTTGTCGTAAAAAGTAAATGACAAAAAAAAGTTATTGTGGGTTATCCATAAGAGATAGACGTATACCATCACGGACTTTTCTGTAGACCTTTTCAATGTGTACAATACTTAGTACATTATTTTGATAAAACTCGTAGGGTTCAGCCTGCGTTAGCAATGTAAACGGAAAAAATGTAATTATTTACGACATCACATTAGAAACCTCAAAAATAATAGTACTTCTCCACTATTTAATGGATGTAATTATACATATAAACCTTAATCTTGAATCACTCTATCTATTAAAAAAAACCGCATCAAAATCCGTTGCGTAGTTTTAAAGATTTAAGCATACAAAGGGACATAGGGACAGAGAAAGCGACTTTGTTTTATACTATGTAGTGATTTTGATGGGTCAAAGAGGAAGTAAATCTACGGACGCATAGGCCAATTGAGTTAAAGAGAAATAGAAAGACGCCAGGGTACAATGAGCGTAACGGGTCAATGAGCGTTACGAGACAACGAGTTATGCTTTTTCGTGCGTACACCCGGCGTTCATTGATTCATGAGACGTTGTCACGTCAAAAAATACGATGTTTTATTTTTAATAATGATACTTGATATTTCAGGTAAATACAGACGGGAGTTTAAACGTGCATTTTGTTGCTCGACCGTCCCCAGTTTCGAGACCCAAACAACATCCTCGCGACTTACATCCAAACGGCAGGAAAGATGTCCCCACATCTATCAACGGCATAGAATGTGTATGTGCTACGGCAGAGACTCGTATAGAAATAATTATATGTATTAGCTATGTGTACCTGATACTTGAGAAATTTGTTTTTAAGATTCCACATTTTTCGTCTCTATCTAGCAAATTGTGTTTACGCTGTATTCAGACGGATGAGTAATTATAACTTATTTTCTAAAAAAAGTTCCTATGATCATTTTAAATTGAAATTAATATTTACGCGGTTTTTGCAGGTATTGTAGATTTTCTATAATTGCAAACTTACTTTAAGCAATTCTAGTCGCGGAACCTTTTTTTTATTATAGAACAGGCAGGCAAACGGGCAGGAGGCTCACCTGATGTTAAGTGATACCTTTGATTAGACCAGGATTCTTCTGCAACATCTGGTTATATGATGAAATTGAAATATTGTTTGTTTGATTTATTAACTGTTTCTGTGTAAAACACCCAATCACCCACACATACACACACACGCACACACATACACATAGAGTCACACACAAGCGCATGCGCGCACAAACACCAAATTTAATTTTACAACTCTGTTTGCAATGTTTTTTTAGCGTTTACTTTTTTCTTCTATTGTATATTATGACAATGACCTATTTATTGTACGTGTTCCGGTCCGGTGGTGGAGAGGCTGGCTATCTGTCACTCAGGTCTCTTGTTACAGAGACCTCTCACATACACTTTCAAATGTTATCATCTTAGTTTTAATCATTATAATCTTGTATGTTATGTGAGAGAAAAAAAAGATAATAATTATTATTATTTTCAACCGTATTTTGTTCATCTAAATTCTTCGTATCGGCGTATGCGGTGTAATTATGGCAAGGTGCAGCAGATAAATTAAAAAAAAAATAGAATTTGTAATACGGGAGAAATTAGTATAAAATAATCTTTATTCGAGAACTACATTACATTTCGATAAGTTCATGTCGCTAGGTATTAGTACACGACGTACGAAGGAGAGAAGGCCTCTTTAAGATTCTTCCACTTGTTTCAAATACTCGCCACAATTTTCTTTCATTCATGATTCATTCATCATTCTTCAAATTCTAGAGAATTAGCGCCGAGGAATTCTCTTTAATGCTGTGTAATGATCATTAATGCATATTTTGAGAGATAAAACTAACTTTTTATCTATCAAAATAATCATACTGTACCAGATCAAGTATATTATATATTTAAAAATTTATTTTTTAGAAGCTTGAGATTTTATTAAAGCTAAACCCGTCTTGACGATGTTTATTATTCTTCTGGAACTTTCTTTGAAATCTTCCTAAATTGGAATTAAACTTTATTAAAGAAGGAAGTTAAATCAATTTTATTATAGTTATTCAGACAACGTGTCTCAGGCACAGGAGGCTGACCACCTACTTGCTTATTAGATTGACAAATTATCATGAAACACGCCTGAGGTCCAGACCTAAAAAGGTGGTTCCGCCTCTGATTTCCCCTTTTTATTTTGAGGTCGTTGGGTGTCCTTTTTGTGGTCTATATTTTTAAAATCAGGTACACATTGCCATCTATTGAGATTAACCAATCTAGTCTAAATACTATGTATATATTGATGTATTTTAATAAAGATATTTGTAGAAATGTTTTTTATTCATAAGACTGTGTGTGATCTTTTACCCCAATTCTTCAATGTTTCGATGTGAAATTTCCAAATAAAAGTTATTTTTTTTATTATCAATAATTAATATAAAAATCAAATTTCTCAATATTTTTTTTGAACGACTGACCAAAATAAAATAGGTTTTATAATATTTATTTTCTGTATATAGTTATACATTAAATAAATTATACATTTAACCAAAAACCTACATTTATAAATTGTTATTTTTTAACCTGTTATTTTTTTCCTTTGGTTTATCTAAAAATAGCATCTGTAGAATAAATAATGATAAAAGAATAATTTTAAATTCGAAATAATTGATAAATATAGTTTTTGACAGCTCCAAACTATCGATTTTTCTTATAATTTTTGTAGTCTCTATTATATAGATAGTATATTATGTAGTATCTTAGTTCTATTTTATCCATTCAGGTTCTCCGTTCTCCTCTCATCCGTTTCAATTACAAAGCGTTTCCTAATCTATTGAAAAATTGTCATTACTTTTCTGTCTAGATTTGAGTTATATAGGCCACATTAAATACATAATTTTTAACCTTATACTCAAAAAGATTAAACAATTTGTAGGTAAGTATGTTATAAACGTGATAACTTTTGTGTAGTTGCACCTAGGTGTTGTAATAGAAATTGGCATAGCGATGCGAGTCTGTTTCTGATGAGAAAAATATACTGAAGGAAGTTCATACGTAAATTTATAGAGGGCGCTTTTAACAATGTTTATATCACTAGAAGGAACAATTTATGTAGATAAATAGGGGTTGTTTTAGAACCATTACGACGTGAGACTGATTCTAATAAGAAAAATATGCTTATGCTTACAAATATATAGATGGCGCTTTTAACAATATTTATATGACTAGAAAGAAAATAATTACGATGTTGGTCTAGTAGCATCGGCATGTGACTCTCATCCCTCAGGGATGTCTTAGGTTCGATCCCCGGACGTGTACCACTATAGTAAAAATAAAAAATAGTGAGAAAACCAGTATTCCATAGACCCAGACATCGAGGAAATGTGTCAGACAGAAACATCAACGTGATCAACGTGTCCTGTGATACATAGAGGCCTATTTATCACAGGACTCGTTGATCATCAAAACCCGCACAACCGATATTTATAATTAAGTTAGGTTATGTAACTAAAACAAATGTTTATATTTATTAAACTAGGTGTCAGCAATAAAGGATTAGGTTTAAAGACTTTATTTGTCAAAAAAGACAAAGAAGTCACTTATATGTATAATACTTTAGATAAACGTCACATTGTAGTCGTTCCCAAAATAATCACAATAAAACGATAGCCGTGCATGCAATAAACTTATAAGTAAAAGTAACCAAAGACATATGAATAAAAATTAATTAGAAGAAATAAAATGAGAAGTAATTTTGTCAAAGATATTCACTTAGCTGCAATTTGAATGTATTGAAGGAGGTTATATTGCTTACTTGTGGGTAGTTTACTGTACTGTGCGCCTTCTTAAGGCTTAGTAAAATAATAATCCTTACGGCTATTGTATGTCTAAGAAACCACCTCTTGCATATTAAACGTATTAAAACGTTTCTAGCACGCTATAAAAATAAATGTTGCCAGTTCGGCAATATTTTCCCAAACTAATGGGTTAAAACGTCTGCGCTTAAGCAAACAGTCTCCTGGCAATAATGCTAAATGGCGAACAGTGAAGTGGAACGGTTTAAAAAGGATTTTAATATCGTGGTTTTAAAGAAGCAAGGATGTCGGTGCATTTATTTAAATATTTTATTTGTATTAATTCGTGGATAGTTAAATAATAAACGTATATTATATAATGTAAGACTAATATTGCAGTTAAAGGTACAAACTGTAATGGTGTAAATGAATGATAACAAGAAAAAATATTCGAGACAAGTCGTGGAGTGGGAGCCATTTCTATATAATTATTTTCATTGGTATTCTTAATGTTTTTGGCTATAACGTATGATTTTTTTATATTAAGCTTGAACTTGCAGTCTAATAATATCGTGTTTTTTCCAAATATAGAAATGGTTTTTGCCTGCCATTGCGAAAGAGAAAGAGAAGAATTACAGTTTTACACATTAGGCGTCTGATACTTCTCTCTAGAGAGAAAAGTATCATTGACGTGCAGATATAAAAGATTTTTTGATCAGGTAACACATGTCTTCTATCAAGATCAAAGCCTTAAGATCGGAATTTATTTTTTCATAGTTTTGTCAACAGATGGCACCACATACTTTTTGCATTCGTAAAATTAATTAATTGTTATTTGATAAGTTATCCGATATTTTATGATTCTGTTTTCTTGAGCGAAGAAGAAACCACCAAAAAAAAGATAACTCACATCGGCTCAGCCAACATTGAGTTATAAGTGGTGTAAGCAACACGTTACACGACATTACAAATCCTCCTACTACTCTTAACTAAACAGCGCCGTTTAGTCGCTGCTTTTTCTTTTTTCTTCCTATGACAAAAAAAAGAAAGAGAAATAAAAGATGGGAAGATGATATAAGAAGAGCAGCTGGATCTATGTGGCTACGTAAAGCTAGACACCAAGATGAGTTGAAGCTCTTATTGGAGGCCTACGTCAAAGACAAGCTGAAAATAGAAATTAACCCGCTAACAAATGGATATAATCTTTAATAAAGAAGTTATGTAAATAAAAAGGGTTGTCTGGAAGAGATCGCTTATTAGCGATAAGGCCGCCCGTTGCATCCCTCGTAATTTTTATGTATTGTGTCATTTGTGTTTCTTTGCAACGAAGTGTGAATAAATAAATAAAAGAAAAAAACATATTTAAATATATATTATATAACTAACTAAATGAAATTGTCATCATAATCAATGCCGTGCTTCTTAGTTACTTTATGGCCATGGATAGTAGCGTGTATCCACGAGGTGATATTCACATTGGAGACTAGAGTGACGAAGGTTGCGCCATTTTCCAGCTGACAGTCCTCGGATCTCCAAGACGATACGATGCCCCATAGGATTCCATTTAAGACCACTGGAGCCCCCGTGTCTCTCTGGAATGAATTCATTTGAGTCTCGCATCGCAGTTCTTCTATCGTCAAAAGTGAAGGAATGAATAAAAAAAATTCATTTACTTTCACATTATTCTTTCTTAACAATTATTACTAATACGATAAAACGAAACCATAATACATAACGCAGTAAAATAGTTAATTTAGAGAGTTAATTCAATCTCTAGACAGTTAATTAAAGATCGATATTTGATCAAGTCGCTAAGGTTCCGTCAGACAATTGACTGAACGGCAACAAGACTTAGCTATTCTAACCTAATCATTTATCACAATCACCGACTACGCCATGATTATTGTGTGATCGTGAAGAACTGAGATCTTGGAAATTGCATATTTTGTTTTATTGTAAATGATTAAGTTTTTTTTTATTTTTTTTTATTTTTATTGGAACTGCGAACCCACCCCTGACTTTTGCTTATCAGGGTCCTTTTTTTGCTGTATTTATTTTGTTCATTCTTTTTTGTTGTTGTTTTTTTTTCCAATAAAAAAAAAAAACCTAATCATTTACAATAAAACAAAATATGCAATTTCCAAGATCTCAGTTCTTCACGATCACACAATAACATGGCGTAGTCGACAACATGTTAACAATTTCACCAAAGACCACGATTTGAAACAAAAACTCTAAAAGTAAGTAGCTGTTGTTGTGACTGGTCAGTCAGACAGAGTTGCTTTATTTGAGTCAAAATGATTGAATTTCTTCTTGATTGAATAAAGATCTTTAATTAACTTAACTGTCTAGAGATTCAATAAACTCTCTAAGTTAACTAATTTACTGCGAAACATACAATGCAATATATGTCATTGTCATAGTCATTAGTATGTCAGCCAGAACAGCAAGGTTAGGATATAATAGTATCAATTCTTACAAGCGAGCCTCCTGATTGTAAAAGTGTTCTTAGTCAGTTTTTTTTTACTTGGGGAAATGCATTGCGCATACCCTTCCGCGGCGCGACTGCTTGGTGCAGAAAAGTTATGTGGGACTCGCCATTGTGCATACCCACTAAAACCCCAAGGCGCCATCAACAATCGCCTTATTTGGGATGCGGTAACAGCAGAGCCTTATCCGCTTCTTAGTCAGTATCACTTAACTTCAGATGAGCTTCACATGTTTATTATTAATCATTTTATTAAAACTACTTACCTGACATGGATCTCGGTCGACCGGTGGGTCCAAACACATTACACCACCCGTAATATTCATTCCCTGGGCTTCCAGGTGATCACCACATTCCTCTGTATCCAAAGGATGGACGTGTGATATTGTTAGTATACGTCTTCTGAACAACTCCTCGGAATTCAGGCTTGTATGATTCTTTGAAACCTAAGGTTTAATGAAAGTAATAATTTATTAGAATGCTTTGGACCCAAGAAATTAACTACGTTTTAATGTCTGTATCGGTGCTATGTGCATCGGCACTTAAAACGTACCTTGTTCTTTAAAATAAACGTGTGATATAGAAAGATATGTAAAAAGATTAAACCTTTAAAAATTTATATTCTTTGTTTGTAGAAACAAAGACACTAACAATATAAAAAAGATATGTTATACATTGAACGTTTCATTATAACGCATTATCTAGTTAAATAAAGCTTATTTAATATCTCAAAAAAACTAAAAATTTTCAAAAACAAGTATAACTTCAAAAATCTCTAATTATTTTTTATGTATTTCTTCGATTATTGTTACTATGTGTGTGTGTTTTGTTAGTAATAAATGTAACATCTATGTATAAGTAACTTCCAATAGCGACTGATTCCGTTTTTGTATGCAATTTCGCAGTGCTGTCAATATCACTAGTAATGAAGCAACCGTGCTATACAAAAACTTAACATTGAACCGCTAAATACTTTACAAGTAAACGACAGTAAAATCCTACTTATTTATCCCCATATATGTAAAAAACAACTTGTGACACTCGGAAACTGCCGCAGTAAAGCATTTCTTATCAACTTATGCAATTATAATTATTTATTTATACAGTATTTTTTCTCTACAAAAAAACCATTCGGGCTGAAGAGTTATTCGAATGTATGACCAAGTTGAGAGGCTAGTCACTGGCTACTAGGCCAACACAGCTCGTATGCGAATAGAGAATCACGTGAACAATGAAAGAACCATACCTGAAGAGGTGCAGGCCAGGCTGTTACAATAAAATGAGTAGCAGTTATTTGTCGTGGTTTCTTTAACAGCTTGATTGGGTTCATGTTAGGAGTCAGCCGCAGAGGAGTGGCTAGCTTGATTAATGCTATGTCAAACTGAGGTTTTTTGTCATCGAAGAGTGGATGTATGTGAATGTATTTCACTGGAGAGAGAAACCCTCCTTTTTTGTAGTTGATGCTGCCCAGGCGCACGCGGAGAATACGAGAAAGATCTCTGATCCTGAAAAATTATATCTTTAAAACTGAAATTGACTTTTTGCTGTCTTACAACGATAGCGGATGGCACTTTACGGCAATAATATAAAAAAGTGTGGCACTCGGGGACTGCCGCGGTAAAGCCATTGCATAGAATTTTTTATCAACGTATGCATTTGTAATTTAATTATTTATTATAATTTTTTTTTTTCATTGATGTTAATTCAATCTACCGCGCTACCAAACTCAGACTAACACATACACACACTATATTATAGTCTGTCTCACTGTAACGCGTACCGGATGCACGGGCCGCGCTTACGCTACGTCACCGATCTCAGAATCGATATCGTTTGTTAGATTTTTTTCGTTACGGAATTTCTTGATTCGGTCGCCGCGCTCAAAGCCCGCGATAAGTCTATGCAATAGCTTATAAAATACATATCAAAATACAAAGAAAAGGCAAACGAGCCTTAATGAAAATGTAACCTTGTATGCCAGCCATATTGTTCAGTTTTTAATCTTAAAAAAAGTACATTTTTATATTAAAGTACGATATTTTATAGTAACTTAAGAGTGGGTTTTGAAGAAATATATTGCGAATGCAGAGAGGCTGATGAAGGTAGTTCGGAAATTTAAGTACTAACTGTTCTATTAGGCATTAACTGAATCCTGTTTGAAATGTAAAATAATTTGCCCTTTTAATTTGAAAGGAGTTCTTACATATACAATGAATCAGCTCCAGTTATAATCCAACTTTCATCTATCAAAGCACCTGCGCTTATATATGAAGTCTTCTTCAAAATGGCCGCCATGTATGGAAACAATTCATTACTTGATACCATTGTATGTTCATCTGTTATTATTTTTCCAGCAACATGTTGGATAATCATAGTTATAAGTACGTAAAAAATCATTATGAGAACGCTGTAAAATATAGTGCCGTTTATTCGATATAAGATATATATATATTTCTTAATGTATTAAGAGCGCGCATTGATGCCCAAACCCAAAAATCTATCTCAGTCCATTTTTGACCATCGGAGACAGTCATCTTAATCCAAATATTAATAAAAGGATGCCAATAACCATGACAGATTGTAATAGACATCTGTCGATACAAGCTATACACCTGTATGAAAATGTATTTATTTATTTATTTATTTATTTATCCTTTATTGCCTTATACAAAAACACGCATAACAAAAATAAAAATAAAAAATAAAAAAACAGTTACAAAAGATATAAGGCAAAGGGCGGCCTTATCGCTTACAAGCGATTTCTTCCAGGCAACCCTAATGAGAAACAACGTTAAAGAAACACCATCAGAGGGTAGAGTACAAAAAAAAAACCAATTAACAAAAGCAACAAAAAAACTAAAAACTTAAAACAAGCGTTACTATAACTAATTGAATATAATAAAACAAAATCAAAGAAAAAATTGCAATCATAATAAATAAAAATAATTATAGACAAAAATTTTAAAGCAAATAAAAAGGTTAACCTATAAAAATAAATATATATAAGCAGAACTCATTACGAGGTAGAAAGAAAATGATCAAAAAGAAGCTTTTTAAATACATTTAAAGAATGCGCTCGTCTAATATCGATTGGTAGGGAATTCCATAGCAGGATACTCTGCACAGTTAAATGACAGTTTAACTGGGCCAATATTCTATCTTAAGATTTTAACTTTCACCAGTTTTTAGCATAATTAAAAAGGTATTTGACAGGTTTTAAACATATGTATATGACATGTATATTTTAATTTGGTTTATATTGATTATCAAATATAAGTGTAAAGAGCGAAGAGATTGGATTCTAACCGTCGCGTCGCCAAAAATGGAATGGTGGGAGGGTTTGCTTATTTGGATACATATAGGAGATCGATCGACAGTCACGGTCTGATAATTAATCCACAATCTCAAATATAAAAACAATCTGAGATTGAAGATTATTTGTTGGGTTCGGGCGTTAAGCACTAAGTCTGGCATACATCTCAGTCATGTCTTAATAGTGATCCTGCAATTCATAATATTCTAATACGTTAGATATTATCCCAACGTGTATATTAAAAAAAAAACTTAACAATCGCTCAAAAACACTACTTACTTTTCGAATCAAAAACAAAATGCTGAAAACAAAGTGAAGTATTAACTAATATTATTGTTACAGATCTTATTAGACAACAAATGTATTTACTTTTTTCATTATTTTTATGTCATACGATTATATCATACAGTATATAACAAAATTAACGTATCACTATGCTAAATTAAAAATAACTAAACAGAAAATTTCAAAATGTACAGAAGTTGTTTAGTATTGACCTCAGATTGTGTAGTGTTTTTAAAACAATAGTTATGGCTGTAAGGGTTGTCAATTTTATGTTTGAACGTTGTCAAATTATTAATTAGTGGTAGTAATCATTACGTTTTCTTCTATTTGCGAAGTAAGCAGTTTCGCTGGGAATCTACCCTATCGTATTGGCTTCTTACTTAAATATTATAAAGAAAGAAAGAAAGAAAGAAAGAAAGAAAGAACTTTATTAGACACAATATACAGGAATGTTTAATAAAGTAGAGTGCACTGGCCCCCACACTAGGATTCCCTGTGTTGTGGGCAGCCAGTCTCTTCCTTTTCACATCTAAACTGTATTGCTTAATTAATTCTACATAACACATTTATATCTATGCTATTTTTGTACAATAAGAATGTTTTCTGTGTCAGTATAGGACAGCTTAACAAGATATTGTTTGAGTTTTTTAGTAAAAGTATGTAATGTGATTTTTGTAATGTTAGTGAAAATTTTGTTTTTAATGAAGTGGTTAAAGATGAATGGGCCTCGGAAGGAGAAAAAGCGTTGAGCGAAAAAAGTGCGATTTTTAGGTTGCTTATATATAGGTATGCGTTTGGTTTGATTTGATGTCGTGGGTGTTTGTTTCCAAAAAAGTCTGCATATTGCTATTAAGTATAGTTGTCTCTCTCTTTTCTTTCTTTCTTTCTTTCTTTCAATTTTAGATTTTACTAGTGTTTTTGAAGTGAAACTTCTTTATCGACGTATGGGAGAAATTTTGTAAGACAACGTCACGTTTTTCGGTTACGCGTCATGTTGTTTATAAATTCAACACGTATGAGCATTATTTTAATATTTATTTGAGGTTAACCTCACTTTTTGATTGTAAGTATCAGTGAATGTATATAAATCTGTTAAAATTAGCAAGTATTAATAAATATGACTGAAAAAATTGTTTTTCTTAAGGCCTTATCTACCCCATTATCGTGAAGTTGCAAATAGTAGAAAAATGATATGTCGTAAAGAAGTTTCACTTCTTACCTGTGTACTCTGGTACACACACATATATTTTTGCTTAATAATGCATTGTCAGATAGGCTCTTAACAATGTTTTAATTTAACTTATCAGCCTACTAAGGAATATATCTAGCTCTGAATACGTAGTGTTTATTCTGTTGTATTCGCGAATCCGAATGAGAGCTGCCTGAACTCCTATGTTGATTTTGAACCTTAAGGATACGAATAAGGAACGACAATGTTAATGTTCTGTAAGAGGCTACTATTATGTATTTGACTATTTAAAGATTTGTATAAGAACGTCACTGATTTTGAATGCTTTTTAGTATCCAGTTGAACTACATTTTATTAGAAGTATTTGTTACCTGTTTCTATTGTATATTTTGTGTAGCAGCCCTATACACCAGGAATGTTTAATAACAGTATGGTAGAAAGCAACGAATTACCGTCGGCTTTATTTGCGGTTAAGTAACTGGTAGCTTGAAATGCTAACCTTTGTTAGACTATTGAATTCGAAAAATAGTTTTAGCCGGATTAGTTCATACTTACTATGTATAGAAGACTTTTTTCTTTCCTTTCATATCAATCAGAACAGTATTGGCCTAGTGGCTTTAGCGTGCGACTCTTATCACTGAGGTCGTAGGTTCGATCCTCGGCTGTGCACTAATGGACTTTCTTTCTATGTGCGCATTTAACATTCGCTCGATCCTTGAAAGAAAACATTGTGATACAAGCTTGTCTTAGGCCAAAAAAGGTTAAGATGATCATATGGATCATGAAACAGATAAAGATATCCCCCCGATCTAAGAAGGTTGTTTTTATTCATAAAATCTATACATTCTACCGAAATATATTAACAAATAATTATTTTTTTGCATTACGGAAAACAATGATAGAATTAAAAAATTTAATATTTTAAAATTTTGCATTCGAGATCTCGGTTCTCGATGTCCTTCGTTCCACATCTGAGCGTTTTTTGCCGCGCACTATGTGGCCACTGAATCTGCAAATCCATTCAACTAAGGAGCCAAGAAAAGAGCGTAGCGATCGAGAGAGGCCGGCCTTATGCCAGATGCGCAGAGAAAATTGCAACGGCGGGCGATCTCAGCTGGAGATAATAATATAATACATTTATAAAGTGTAGAAAGCCTTGGATGAGGCTTTTACCGTTGTCCATACAAATATATACACATCATTTTATTTTAATTACATTTAATATACAATTATCTTCTTCTCAGTTACGCTGATCCAACAAAACTGTTATATCGTTCTAATGAACTATCCTCAGAAGTAGGTTGTCAACAGGGTGATCCCCTTGGGCCTGCAATTTTTAGTTTGGCTATAAACCCAATAATCAAAAATTTAAATTCTAATTTCAACGTTTGGTATTTGGACGACGGCACACTAGGAGGTGATGTGGACACTGTGTTTTCAGACCTATTTTTAATAAAAACTAAATTTGAAGCCATTGGTTTAATATATTAATAATTCTATTAATAAATTTAAAAATTCTGCTGATCGTCTACTTGAAATTAGTCCGCATTATGCACTTTGCATCTTAAAAAACTGTCTTTTTGTCCCAAAATTTACGTATGTCTGTAAACCTTTAATACTGGCAGTGTCTAGGTCAAGTTTAAACTCTTTCATTCTCAAAAATGTCACTTACAGAATAATAATAATACTTTATAATATATTAAAACAAAAATCATTTCTTCGCTGTATTGTGATACTTACGTATCGGATCGTGTCAGATCTGAGGCTGGTACTAACCAGGCTAAAATGTAAATGTTTAATTAGCGCCTCTGCACTTGAACCCTTTTAGTTATTTAAATGTATCTGTCCTATCTAATATCGAAACATTCCTGTATATTGTGTCTAATAAAGTTCTTTCTTTCTTTCTTTCTTTCTATCTCTGATATTTACAGCGTAAACACACAAATGAAAAGTGCTGTGTAGTTCAATGTGCGAAGCCCATTCCGTAGATTCGATGCCAGATTGCATACCATTACACTTTGATGTAGGCATCAAACACTCGCTTGAACGGAACGAAAACATCTTGAAATAGTCATCTCAAATCACAATGTGCCAGAGTGCCTGCTCACGAAACGCTGAAATTTTAAAATTGTGGCGCCACTCATTTATTATATCTGTTTG
Organism: Pieris mannii; assembly: GCA_028984075.1. Classification (NCBI taxonomy): domain Eukaryota; kingdom Metazoa; phylum Arthropoda; class Insecta; order Lepidoptera; family Pieridae; genus Pieris; species Pieris mannii. The sequence continues at coordinate 8,968,570 of CM054795.1, read as the reverse complement.
TGTTTTGTGTATAAGCAAGTCACGTTCCGAATTAAGCGCCAATCCGAATCACGAATAACCTTAATTTATAAAACTTATAAAACAACAGCTAGTCATATTAAGAAATTCATTAAACATTTTAAATAAATAATTAATAAAGAAGAATAAGACGTCGTACGTTGTTCACTTCCCCATTCGGGGCTTTTTGTACACATGTGTATTATTCTCTCCGAAATATTATTGGCTAGTATCGTTCATATCTCATATAAATCTGATTATAGTGATTTATTTTACCCAACGCTGAACATAAATAACAGAATTGGATTATCTGTAACCTTTCTGTAACGTTATACAGGGATTGAATTAACTTGCCTCTGCGGGGACTCTGCACATCAACGAAATTTGTGCATTAATACTTAATGACGTTCAAGTGGAAATAGTTATGAAATACTGTTTCTACTAATAGCTTTACAATTTAAGATTATTAAAATAATTTAATAAATAAAAATTAGAAATAGCCTTTATTGGTGTACACTATAGTTTCACTAAGTCTATGTCATTTGACACACTCACACAAACACATAGAGACACACACAAACGCATGCGCACACACACACATAATTTAATTTTACAACTCCGTTTGCAATGTTTTTCTTTTAGCGTTTACTTTTTTCTTCTATTGTATATTATGAAAATGACCTGATCGTACGTGTTCCGGTCCGGTGGCTGGCTATCTGGCACTCAGGTCTCCTGTTACAGACACCAGTCTCTCACATACACTTTCAAATATATTCATCTTAGTTTCATCATTATAACCTTGTATGTACATGTGAGAGAAGAAATAAAGATTATTATTATTATTATTTTTGTTTTCACTAGTACTTGCCCTCCAACGGAGTGAAGCCCTTCTCCAAATTCTTCCACTCACCCCTATTCCTTGCGACAATTTTCCAATCCTCCGCTATCCTTTTTATTTCATCTCCCCAAGTTTTGGTGGGCATCCTCTCTTTTTTCTTCCCACTGGGCCATTCCAATTAAGGAAATTAATTTAATAATCGTAATATTCTTAAAAGCTGGAAACGCACTTGCGAGCCTCAGATTGAGAGTGGCCATGGCTGACGATATTTAAGATGAGCCTCCTACCCGTTTGTTTTATTGTATGTAGCATGGAAATACTTGTCCATTCTTCTCCATGTGAAACTACCTTTAGTTCGCTAGTTAAACGGCGCTGTTTAGTAGAGTCTAGGCTGTTTATTGAACGGCTTAATAAGCAAGATGGCTGCGACATATACTTTATGTCAGATGTGAGTCGTCCCTAAACTGCACACGGTCTAAGAGTTCGTTAGCGATAACTTACTCAATTTCCGTGTAGCCGTTTTGACGGTTCATTTATAGAATTTAATATCGGCCCTTACTAAAGTGGGTTTTTACTACTCTGTATCTGGATCATTTACATTGACTAAAAACAAATTTTCGTATGTTTTGTATGTTTGTAACGAATTAGCTCAAAAAGTACAGGACCGATTTTAGAGATTCTTTTACCATTTCAATGCTACAATATCACTGAATAATGCCTAAATAGGCAATTACAAGGAAAAATAAGAATCCCTACTAATACTACAATAATCTTACCCAAGGTGTAAAAAATGCCTATAAAATATCTTTCATTGCATGCGCTGCGAAAACTATTGATTATAGAACAAAAAACTGTTCTACAATATTAAAGAACATATCAATGTCTACAAAATTATAAATTACCATTTATGCGAAGACTAAACGGGCTGTTAGTTATTTTATAGAATTAATAAAAGCACATGCAGTCTAACGCGATGACCCATTGAGGTCTATAGTTCCTCCACCTTCTAATCTAACTATTCGAAATGGTGGTTTTATATTTGCCTTGAATTCAACAAGGCAAAGCGCGCAATGTCGGCGTTGGGTGTACGCTAGCTACTGGCCTAACTCTGTTCCCGAGATTTTCTCTTAACCAGAAATATATTGCCTTGTATAATATCGAATAGTCTTATATCTTAATTTTAGTATAAATTTATTCCTAAACACGTAGATGTATTGAACTAAATTTAATATTCATCTCAAATAGCTTATAATACCATTCAATGAAGAGTATTATAGTAGCGTAGGACTGTGTTTGTTTTATAGAGAATATAAAATGATAGTTTATCCACAATTTTTAAGGGACAGGAGGCGTATGAAGGCAGGGCATTTAGTAAGGTGCTAACTGCAGTCTTACTTGGTGATATGAGATAGTTTCTTAAAACGCTCTGTTTACTATGATATTTTGCTTATAAAATTTTTGTACAAAACTTTGGCGACGTAAAAAAGTTACGTTAAAAACAAAGATCTCTGTTCTTCCCGACCTTGCTACGTCCTTGAATACTGGTAGTAGAATTAAGTAATTTAGAACAATTATGTTTGTATTCTAAGCTCGTTGTGTCCACAGAACCAAAAAATAAGGTCTCAATTTACATAATATATAATTTCATAAACGCCTAAATCCCGGAACTATGCTGCAAATGACATCTCAACAGCGCATCATATAACACTCTCACAGTAGTTTTGCCCATTCCCACTAATAACAGCTTCCACCAAGGGGATTATTAAGTTTGGTAATATACGCCTCTAAGCTTTTGAGTTTGTGTTACCGTCGCTTACTTTGCATCAGGTGGATTCAGAGTGACGAATGAAAAAGTCCTTAAGAATCGGAAAGACCTGGAACTTTCTGCAGACTGTTAAATACGGAAAGTCGTTATATCGGACATTTGACTCTGTCACTGGATTTTTTCTAAAAACTATCTTGTCCTTGCTATCTTGGTGGGAAACCATTGATTCATTAAAGGTAGTAAACAAGGATTTAGAGGTCTGGAGGCCTCGGCATCAAAGTAATGGAGGCCCAAAAAAAGTTTGAGACGAGTTTTTCAATAAATGATTAATTGTGCACCCAAGAAGATTCATTTGTATTTCACAAACATATAAAAATATATCAAAAGAAAAGTTGTTCACTAACGTTTACTATCAGAATTTGAAACATATTTTTCCGAAGTCTTTTGTAGAGGAACCGGTAGTAAACGTCCCAACTTCAACATATTACTATGTTTTTACGTTCTCTGTGTCCACAAGAAAACTGCAGTGCCATTACAATGCAATAAAGTGTGCAATTAGCAATAAATCGTGTATAATAGCCACGATGTTTATTTAGTTTGTAAATATTGTTACTAATTGTAAATAATGGTTTTCAAGTAAATATTCAACCTATTTAATACAAATAGTTAGGATTATATCGACTATGTAAGATGCACCTGAGCAAATGGGTCAAGATGGGGCAATGCAGGCCTATTGTGTTGCTAGATGTAACATTTTATTGTATTGTCCGATACATGATTGGCACCTATTCTAGGTTGCGGTGGAAGATTCGATGGTGATCGCATTTTTGGGTCGCAGAACCAGCGTTGAAGTGCGATGATTTTTTGCAGTAAGACTGTAAAGGGTACAGCGGATAAGTGATTACAGAAGTCTAAAGGGAAATCCGATTGTTTCTATGTAGGTAGGCATATAGGTAGGTAGAAGTGGGGAGGTAGATAGGTAGGTAGGTGGTAGGTAGGCAGGTAGGTAGATAGGTAGGTGGATAGTGTAGGTATTCTTCTAATTAATTTGCTATATTTGTTTTAAAATAAGTGTTGTTTGATGATTTGCTTTTTAAAAAGAGTACCGAGAGTTTTTAATTCCGGCGTTTTCTCTCGGCCTACACCCTCTGTCTTCTTTACCTGAGTAAGGATGCCTACAGGTTCAAATTTAATGACGTGGAATTAGTGATACCTGTCTACCTTATGTTCAATAATAAACGTATTTTATTTTTCATTGTCAGGCTTGAATGAGTCTTGCCTTATGCTTACTACTAAGATAGCTAAATAATTAAGCTTTAAGCACAGTTATTACAAAACCAAATTTTGTTACGAAATGATTTTTTATTATATGTTATTAATTTAGTTCTGAATGAACCAGGGCAGTAGATAATCAAAGCCGGCACTCGGATTGAACGCAGCACTTGTTTGTTTAGGATTGTGGAATCAGAAGGATTTCCTAACCCAACAACAATCAAACTTATATATCAGTAGTATTTATTTTTCTTAGTTTGAAATAATTTAAAGTATTTATTATTATGCTAATTATTAACTGTAATCTGTGTTTATGTATTTATTGTCAATGTGTAATCCATAATGGTTCGTTATATACTTCATAATATAATTTTTAGCTTTCTGACTACACAATAAAGTTTGTTCCAAACACGGCTGTGCACCAAAGGAATTTTCTCCAAATGTAAACATTAAGCACTCTCGTACGGTGAATAAAAACATCGTAGGTTAAATGGTTTAGACTTAAAAATCGACGTGTGGAACTGAAGGCTGATCACCTACTTATAAACACAAATGATATGAAAAAAATCTTTGTTGGAACGAAGTTCCTTATCGCGCGTTGTGAAAGCGGGGTGGACGGAAAAATTCTCACGAAAAGTTGTCACGACACTTGTTGTTGTTGTAATACACCGGTTCTCGACTGATCACCGAAGTTAAGCAACGTCGGGCGAGGTTAGTGATTCGATGGGTGACCGCCTGGGAATACCTCGTGATGCTGTCTTTTTTTTCTTTTCCTAGGGATAAGAGATGGAAACAACAACAAATATAATACTACCATCGTAACAGTTTTTTCAAGACATAAATAAGAATCCCAAACACATGTTTCTTTCTTTAATAACCACAAGCCAAGTATTACTAAAACCTACTACTGATTAAGTTTAAATAACATTATATTTCTTAATAATAAAACAAAATAATATTATGACTTAAAAAAAATTACAATCCTTCACTAATTAATCGAAAGGAACTTTGTTGCATCCTGGTCTCTCTCTCAAGTTTTAATTAGTTACAAAATGGTTTAGTTTTTTGGTATTATACATAAATTAATAATTACTTAAAGATGTTATTCGGGACATGAAGTAAGTTGCACCTCAAAAATAAAACTATCTCAAACTATTAAAATGTTGTTTCTTAATCATTTTCTGTATCCGACATTAATGAAAACATCGTTGAATTTTCAACCGAGAGACTTTATAATGGCTCCATCACCTTGCGAAGCCAATTTGAATACAATCAGTTCCCATAATTCACTTTAATCTTCGTTAAACCATTTTTCTATTAATGGATCCAATTATTGGAAACTGCAATTAAGATTTCTATTATTATTAAAATTGAATACGTGTATACAAAAGAAAACATTTTTTGATGTTTTGGTCGATTTATTACTTAAATGCAATAAAGCGATTTGATTTTAATAAAAAAAGATATCTTTTATTTTACACACATTAAGATTATTAACATTTAACTTTGTCAGAATAAAAACAACTGGAAATGGAAGACACTTCATCACTTGCCATTGTGGTTCCAAAATGGTGGCGAGAAAATCGTCCTGCGCTGTTTTGGCAATGGAAGTGATGTCCAAGTCTATTCATATCTGCACAACCTTAATGGCTGGTAATCATCCACAGCTCGCTTTGATAGGCATTTCCTTTTGTCAATCAGCTCGCATTGGATGATTTCCTATAGATATATAAAAAAATGTTTCCTCAATGGTTGTCAACGAAACTACAACATGGGTGTCCTTGGGGTGCGGTAGCTGATGATGGCCTATGGTATAAGCTCGTTATTCTCTATCATACTTATAAATGGGATCTGGTCCCTTTGGTTTTGAAATACGTATACAATATACATGTCACAGAAGCGTCGTAGTATAATAAATAAAAAGATTATTCATTTTAAGTAGGTACATTTTCATTCCTAGGTGTAAGATTTGGAAACCCTTTTCTGTAAAAATACCTGTGTCAGGGTTCCCAGCTCTTCCATAAACAAACTTAACTCTTAATTCCTTAAAATAATTACATTATTTTACCTTATTATTTATTACTCAATATGTCATATGGAACATGGTTGCAGCTCCTTACAAACATTGTGTAAAAAAAACTTGGCGATTAAAAAGTGTGACGGAGAGTTTATTGGCAGTTCTTCTCTTCCGTTCTACGCTCTTGATTTGTGAACTGGCAGTATGTTTTGACGTTCATAAGTGTACATTATGTTACCTATATGAATAAATGATTTCTGATTTGATTTTGATTTGATTATTTTATTTATCTGTTTCCAACCGTTATCAACTCGACTGAGTGCATGAGTAAGTGTGTGGGTGCAAATGTGTAAGTGAGCGAATGAGTGATTGAGTGAATGAATATAGCGTGTATTTACATATTAGGTCTCAGAATACATCGATAAATCTTTGAAGACCTAAAAGTGTCTTTTAAAGTCATTATAACTTTAATCGAAAACAATGTTCAAGAACTTTTGAGGTATTGGTTTAACTAACAGTCTTAAGAAATTATATTATACTAGCAATGCCCCGCCATTTCACTCGCGTAGATACCGATCTCGATGGAAAGTGTATGGATAGATATATTTATCTGATTATAGATAGATATATTTTTTATGATAAAAAAGTTTTATTTAACTTAGTTTTTAATTACTTCCTTTCATATTATTATATACACATCATATAATCTAATCAATATATTGTTTATTTGAAGTATTTCTAATACATTTTTACATTCGTAAGAACATTTACGTAAATATGTCCAACATTAGTGAATTTAAAAATACTCTACACGTACTGTAACATTATTGATTTCAAGGAGGTGATGAAATATTTTTTTATCAGTCGAGGAATGTTAAGCTTGTATTATTAATTGTTAAAAATGAAAACAAAAATTAAAAATGCAAAACTTTCTTCAATTATATCAAAGAAGAGATTTATTTGTAGAACTTCAGTCTCTTTGAACTTCCAAATACACAATATTCGATGTACGTTTTACTTTGTGGCACAAAAATAATTTCATGTTTTGTGTTTAAGTCTTACAGTAAATTTTAAAAATCCTATCGCTTAAAAGATTATTTTCTAACAAAAATAGCTAAATGGGATATAAATCAAGACATTTTTCTGCGTCCGTATCACAGGTCACGTGCAACGCTTGAACCGAGTGCAAGATCACATATTTAATACTGGAATAGTTCTAGTTAATCTAAAATCTTTCAATGCTCCAATAATGTTATATCACATTAAAATGACGCAGATATCACGACGCCTCTGTCGAAGTAAAAAAGGGATATTTACAAACAAAGGTCAATCTATATTAATGGAGCTGCTTTGTATGCAGTTTTGATGTAGTTGGTAACGCTTGGTCGCATCGCTCAAATTCAGAATGACGTCAGTGTCGACGTCAGAGAAATATAGAGTTACTATGTTTGATCAGTCAACGATTAATGCATTCCGAGGACTCATCAGCGTCTTTATTGATCTTTCCTACCGTTAGCTTGTCTACCATATGCCGACAGCAAATTATATTCTATGTCGGCTATAATGCGTAGAGGCGATGAGAACTTGGAGAAACCCACCAGATGGGCCGATCAAGTGAAAGACTCATCGTCCTCAAAACTATACACTGTTATAGGAGAGGCGCTGGAAAGAAACCGGTGGAAACAGTACGTCTACTTCAGATGTTTTTTTGCTCACTCAGTATACTCCTCCCTCAAAGACAGGCACTGTACCCACAAAAAATGGGTATTCATGCTGCAATTACTGCTCGTTTTGGGCGTCCAGTAGTCTCTTTGCCCCCTACATAATAAATATATGTATTTTTGAAACAAACCAAATTATATATGAAAGTAAATCTAAAAATACGTCTTGATTCTTTCACCGTTAAAATGAAACATTATCCAAAATATTTTCAAAAATAAACACCGTGCGTAGACAAATCACAAACTTTCCCATTTGCAAATTTAAAATGCTCGCTCGGCACGGCTCCTTGCTCTAATGTCTCGAAATAAATATTTTAAGGATCGTAAATTGTCAAAGTCAAATCGAAATGGAAAACGACGGATGTGGAGAGAGTTTGCTTATACGTTTGAAACAATTATGCGTAAGTATTCGCTCGGAATTATTTGGTGTGTGGAAGATATTTAGCGTGTTTTAAGAGATGTACATTATTCATTGTTTTTCACCATAGGATTTGAAATTTCCGTCCGATTCATTAATCATAAGTTAGACGGTGATCAGCCGTCCCTGATGTTATGTCTACTTTCTATTAGATTTGAACTTCTATATGGTTTTTTGTTCTATTCTTTTATGAAGAAGAGTCAGGTCAATGGACCCTATACAGCAAAGTCAAACCTGATGCGGTGTCTTGGTGGGATCATACCTTAATGTTTAAGCAGCGCTTTCTGCCCAAAAGGGTGGAAGGATTCTGTACTCACCGTTCTTAGCGAGTGCCGATCTCAAAACTTCTCGCGATGTACAAGCTTAAGACAACAGGCCAAAAGCGAATTTCTTTATTTGACAACAGCCGAAATTAAAGGGCGTTAATACAGGACACAGGGTCTAATGCCCCCTGTCAATTGTTTAGATTGATGGGCTAATCATTCACCAACCAATTATGAACCATGAAGGATGGTGTAATTTACTTGAGGCTTTCGGCCACAAAAGTCTGTATAGCCATTGTTGATGATGATTCTATTCTAAGACTTATTCTTTCTCTGACATTGAGCGTGTCAGGGTGGTGCTATCAGTGGTGGGTCAGCATCCTGCCCGTTTGCCACTTGTTCTATAGAAAAAAGAGGCCAAAGCGTCCAAACGACCAATTTTTGGGTTAAGAATCGCGCTACTCTTGGGTGCCTGCATGTTGTACCACGCTATATCCCAAAAATTGTTACGCCATGGCTGTAAGAATATTTAATCACCTTCCTAGAAGTTATAGATCGCTGCCATGTAATGTTTTCAAGGGGAAGGTGATTAGGTTTTAAAGGCAAGGTGTTTTTATAGCGTGGGCGAGTATCTAGATCTAAATTTAACACAATTTCTAATTTACTTAGCTTTCCTATTATTACGATATTATGTCAATGCTTCTATTATGTGACATAATAAAATTAATGACATTTGCATGCCGATTTATATATGGCGGATTGTGGGAATTTTTATAATAATTGTATCAAATTGTACTCTTAATACACAGCAGTATTAAACATAAACATTTCCTAATTGACGAGACGTTAACACGAAAACTTATACTATGTGAAGTTTTATTAACTTCTGTGTCTGAAATTATTAGTTTCTAAAGTTAGCTTAAATTGAAGACTAAGTTTTATTACCTTTTGAGTTTCAAATCAGTGTCAACTCCATTTACTCACTACAACTTTATTATTAACTTATATCAGAAGAAGTAGAATAGAATAGAAGATGTTGTTAGATCGAGAAACTCGTATTTCCACATCCGTCGTTTCAAAACTGAGTTATTTAAGACTTATCGCTACTCACCACTACTATAGAAAAAGCTACCTACTAAATTATTTCCAAACCAATTCGACTTAGGGTCCTTCAAGAAAAGAGCATACCAATTATTATTTAACGCCCACACGCATGAAAATCGATAACTATGTTCAAGTTGTATATTCTAGTATTTTTATATTTAGATCACGTGTTTCGTAACAGTACAATAATAATATTTATTCAAGCAAGAATATGATACAATAATGTGTTGGTGGTACAATCTAATGTTCGCATATTCTTATACACATACAATGGCGTGCAAATTTGTCTTAAATTGAATTTTATTATTACATATGAGTCATATTATAGTCAATCCTTGTAATATTTTATCACTTCATCATAAATTATTGAAATTTATGATTACGTTATCAAATTAATATTAATTATAATAATTCACGACAAGTCAATTATTAAAAACTATTGCAGTTTAAACAATGTGAATAAATAAATATTGTTTTGGTGTTTTTAAATCAATTTCATACACGACGGTAATAGTATTTATTAATAATTATTATTTATATTTAAATATATAATATTTATTTTAAAAAAATCTTTTTGATTAATTTTAATACTTAATCACTACTGCATCTTAGTTATTTTTTCCATACGCCAAAGAAGTATAACTTACCTAACCTAACCTAACGCGTGTACTTAAGTACACACACCCTTTTTTTAATTTAATTGACACAACTAAAAACAACCTAATTTATAAAGCTTAGGACAAGATGTTGCTTTAAGATTGTTAGTGACGGTATAAAGTTTGCAAGATAGAGAACATTTAGTTTTTTAGAAAGTGGTAAACGAAAGAGAAAAATCGTTGGGCTAAGAAAGTGTTTTTTTTAGGTTGTGTATGATATGGTGTGGTCGGTGATTCTTTCCAATAAAGGAATTTTGTCAGGGGTATTACCGTTAGAAATTTTGTTTCATTGTACAATTATGAAACATATATAAATAAATAAATATTTATATAATAAGTATTACATTTTTTTTGTGGGACCCCTACATCCTACTATACATCAGGCACGCAATCAGGCAGATTTGTGACGTAGTGGCTAAGCAGCAGGGGAGTGTCAAAATCTCCCCTTTCCTAAAAAGGGACATTATTAACATGGAGGGTTGCCGTGTTCCGCCGGGCCCGAGCGACAACTACTCGGGAAATATTGTCATAATATTTATGGGCGAGTTGGGGCCCGCTGCCCGGCGCCACCCGCGTAACCTTTCGTGCTATTTTTGTCAGTGACATGTCTGACAATTTTGCCGCAGAATTTTTCCAGCTGCGATCTGTGCTCAAGCAACATGTCGGATAGCCCATCTCGGGATACCCTCATGCCAGTCTCGAGCTCTAGATCGCACCTGGCCCTTTCAAAGGTAGCACAGTCAACAAGTAAATGAACCACCGTTTGGTCGGTTCTATCGTCACAGTCGCACGCGGGGTCTTCAGTTTGAGTCTGTGTAAATAGTGTCCAAAAGCCCCGTAGCCAGTCAGGATCTGCGCCATGTGAGGTGCGAAACGCCTTGTCTTGATTTGTTTGTATGCTGCATTTGCATCTTTAAAAAACATTTTTTAAACTGAGTGACTGAGTGACTGAGGCTGTTTCACCATAGCGCTCGTTCCAGTTCCAGTCTTCAGGAAGTAGTACATTTACACACATTACATATTTTATACATGTTAGTTATTTCAATGTATTTGCGTGCTGTTCACACTAGAATGTAAATGCGTGCACCATGCCTCCAGCTGATACAGGACAAATATTTGTTTCTAATTTATTTTATTATTGTTAATTACTAAGACATCATGTGGAACATGGTGTAATGGTTGCAGCTCCTTCCAAAAATTGGGTAAAACAAAAAACTTGGCCATTAAAAAGAGTGGCGGAGAGTTTATTGCCAGTTCTTCTCTTCCAATCTTCGCCCTTGATTTGTTAAATTAGAAGCATTTCATGTATGCATTTTCCTCAGTTTTTACACTCTAGTTTATTTAAGTGTCTTGAACAAATTTGGCTGCATTTTTGCTGCATGTAATGCATCCCACAGTGCGTGCATTACCCACAAAGTTTTTCAATTTCTTGCAGTACTTTAGATGATTCGCCAACTTCACTTAGCTAATTATATTGACACTTCCATAATTTTGTAGCGAGTTAAATTAACTTTATTGAATGTAAGTTGGAAGATTTTAATTAATTTACTTAGCCACAATATGCGCCACTTTCTTAGATTTCTAGATAATAGATTAACACTTGTAATAATTATGTTCTGTCCTAGTTCTAGTGTTAGCTTTACTTTACGCAAGATGTTTGTTTAATTGGTACATTTAAAAGACGCAATTTAAAATGCTATGAGACTGCTAAAGACGAACGCGACCGGATGGAATGTCTTTGATCCTTTGATAGATGGGACTGGGTTAGGTATAGAATGCTACTTGTGTGGACACGTTAGCCCCGTGTCACCTCCTTTAAACAAGAAGAGAAGCTGGTGCAGCCGCAGACGGCTCAAAAGAGTACTTTCCTTCAACTTTGATTTTCCCTTTGGTGTGTTTGCCGATAACTGGACGTGTCTCTGACATATTAAATATTAATAGTTGTTCTTGTGTTTATAACTGTGTTGAGGGCTTTGAGATGCCCTCAAATTCATACAATGAATAAATAAATGACGATGATATGATTATGTTGTAAACACAACAATATACTACAATAGGTTTTGGTATTAATAATAATAATAATAATATTTATTTGCAAGAATATGATACAATAATATATATTGAATAATGTTTGATTTTTGTAATTTTGTAAATGTCTTAAAATGTGTTTATGTGTTTTATTTTATAGTTAAAACCCATAACATGGACTCTTGTGCCTGATAAATTTAATGAAATCATTGTTAAGTGCCTATCTGATAATCCGCATTGTTAAGCAAAATTACTTGTAAAATCTAATTATGTTATTTAAATCAAATTTTTGTAAAATTGACTGTTAAAATAATTTAGATAGATAACGACTTAAATATAAGATTATTTATTCCTACTTCGATATCGTTCGATTTGGAGTAGAGGCTCTTGGCCATGGGTTTCTAGTGCAGTGCTAATTAAATATTTAAGTTGACCCCAGAGCTGGTGCTTTCCTGGCTTAACGAATAATTATCGCAATACAGCGCGGAATTGCTGCCGGCGTTAAAGGATCATTGCCAATGTAAATGCTACAATTGCTACATAGTACATACATTAATCAGCGCTGTTTAGTAAAGAGGCTAGACTGTTGATTGAAAGGCTAATTAAGTTTGTTTGGCTGCAACATGTACAATATATCAAGCAACTACATGATTTTTAAGACTCGATTCTTGAAATTGTGATATTCCTATCTTTACCCTCGGAACAATAATTCTGGGTACCCATACTCATTAATATTATAATAACAAATATCCGAATGTCTTAGAAAATGTTCAATTAATGAAAATGTCCCATGCCTCAAAGTAATCTGGATTATACATAGATCTATGTATACATAGTCAAACACAATAGCATCAAGGTGAATCGCTAATAAGACTTGATGAACACATCCGTAGCACTACTTGCTACTGTACCGTGCTGTGGGTATACATTATTCAATTTTTTCTCTAACGCGAAGGTTCTTAAAAGAAGTGGAATGTCGAATAAACCTATGCAGACTAATAAACACCGGAAGGTTGCGTTGCGTTGCTGGGCTACTTGCTGCGCCATGACCGCCACCTCTTTCAATAAAGTATAATGGGAAAACGGCGTGTTGGTGGAAATCATGACTTGGCAACATCAGCAAGTGGACAAGTGTTGCGACTGCGGAAGAGTTGCTTTATCTGGCACAGGACTAGTGAAATGCATAAACAATTGATTTCTTTAGATATATTTTAAGTAGTTAGTTTTTATTGAAAATTGTTAAATATTTTGCTGTATTGAAAAATTGAAACCCAAAGCCGCGTTGTAATTGAATAGTTTACTGGCTCTCCAAAATGTTTTTTTTTTCATTAAAAAACATGGTAAAAATAAATCGCTTACTAGAATATTTTATATTTCATAGTGTGAAGATAAACATGATATCAACATTACTTCTGGTTCGATATTCTAACTTCTGTACCATTGAATGGATTGGAATCAGGTAAAAGCATCCGTCAACTTTTTTCAAATATCATGACTTTCTTTCTCCTTTCGCTTCCCGCTTCTGTATGTTCTATCCACCTTATTGTAGGCCATCCTCTTCTTCTTCCCGATCCTTTCCACTTACCTTACGTAAATTAGGGAATAGGGGCAGTAGTTCTACACAATTGCACAATGTTAGTCTTATTAAAGGCCGTGACCGAATTACCTTGAAGAACATTAGTTATCTAGTAACCTAAGCCAGTAGCTAAACGGAGCATTGAGCAAAATCTCCTTTCAGTCAACAAACGCGTACCATCTCACGTATTATTGACACTACTTGTCGCTTTATTACTCACAATTTATCCATTAAATTTATCTTTTATTACAATAATTTCTTTGTAAACAGCGCAGTGCATTATTGAAGTATCGACTTTGTGTTAAGGAGATAGAGTTCATTTTTGATTGTGTGATTTGTGTTCATTTAAATATGATTACTCCATAGAATTTTCAGTTCGCTTTTCGTGTTGTCAGTGTATAGTTTTAGATATGGTTTTCACAATTACGAAGTGTGAAAATGTGGAGAATAAAGGTAGTTGTTGGAAGCAGTATGCCTTATCTTTTATAGGTATGTTTATGAATAGTTTTATTTTCACAAATGTTAAACCAACTGTTTTTCAGACATTTTAAACCGTATTTTAATTGGTTTTATGGCAATACAACTCAAAAAGTCTGTGTTGTATATTTTTTAGTATGAAAGCAATTATTTTTTTGGAAAACACTTGCTTTTGTTGCGCCTTTTATTATTAATTTCGATGCTTATTTTTAAATATATTTTTTCTAAATCAAGTAAATAATTGTCTATGATTTTTCTCCTGGTGTTCATTAACATCGCCGTCCATAGACAGTCAGATTTGAAGGGACTAACAAGTACGTAACTATGCTAATGATTTAACTAATTCGTGTTTATATTTATATTAATTTACATAAAGTTGTTAGTTATCTATGATTAAAAAGAACACATTAATAATATATCAAACTTTAAACGACAAAAATACATTAGATATTTGCTGAGGCAGAAGAGACGGGTGTCAAAGGGGGTTGCTAAATTGTATATAATTTATTTCTAACGTGTTATAAAAGTATACAGAAATTCTTCTATAACGTATATTTTTTTCTAATAAAAAAATTATCACGCAATGATACAGGCCACTTGAGAATGAGAAATGAACAAATAAAATGATTGCGTTCTTTTTTATTTCATTGTATATGAAACATTAATTCAATTAATTGTCGTTCAATTCAAAATTTATAAATGTAATGATGAACTTTAAATGAAAAAAGTAGCACAAGTATATTATCCAAGGTTGTTTTATTGTATTAATTAATGATAATGTAAAAATGAAAATACATTTTCATTCATGATAAATATGTTATTTTAAGTTTACAGATCGTATTCGTAATGAAATGTTATTAAAAATACTATTAGGAGGGTAAAAAACCTGTCAAATCCACAAATCAATTAAAATTACTGTCTTGAGAGTTTATTGCCATTTATTGAAGTATTAAAATTTAATTGATTTATATCGAGAGGGCGTACTTTACACACTTTTTTTTTATTTCTTTAAATAAAAAATGTGTGTGCTTATGTACACGCGTAAATGTTATATTACTATGCGGTAACATGACAATAATATTTTTAAAATTTTATCATTCCCCTAATTATACGTTTATAGACAAACAACACAACAAAAGAAAAAAACTAATATGTTGACTCTAGCTAACTTCAGGGTGTCGGCTTTTTGCGCGCTCTCATCATTTTTCTCTAACGCGCTAAAAATAGTATAACTTCAATAAATTAAACAACATTACGAATATTTGAGAACACATTCATCAATTTTTTTTCTCAAAGATGCGTTCAAAGCATAAAAACTTTTTTTTTATAGAACAGGGGTCAAACGAGCAGGAGGCTCACCTGATGTTAAGTGATACCGCCGCCTATGGACACTGTTGATGCTAGAGGGCTCGTGAGTGCGTTGCCGGCCTTTTAAGAATTTGAACGCTCTTTTCTTGAAGGACCCTAAGTCGAATTTGATTCTTTGTGGTTGCGCCGTATTCGCATTTATATTAATGGTTGCTCAATATATCCATCCTAATTTTCCTAGACGCATATCTCATCACACCGATAATAATATGTCCCATCCTATGGAGGCACTAGTTCTGGAACGGGCTGTAGGTGGCGCGCGATGATTCGTCTACATTTCAGACAAAAGGATTAAGTAGGTAGTTGTAATTTAGTCGACCCGTGATTTTGCGTTCATACGACACACGCAACGCGTTCTTTAAAACTTATAACTTTCAAATTAACTGCTTGTTATAAAAAAATATACAGTGCTGTTCTACTTCTGCGAACTGCTTAAACTAATTACTTTAAAGAAGAAGGAATCCAGCCAGGAGATTGAAGGTACCATGCTGATTCCTTTCTCTCTTTATCTGTCATTTATTCCAAATATTGAGCAATCATAAATTAAATAAATATAGTCCACTATTATATATTAATTAGCATTAAGTAATTTTATAGATATAAAACATTTAACAACTATTCACACTGCAATTAGACTTAACAATGTACTTTGTATTTTAAATATTACAGTTAATTAATATTTATATAATGTAAACTTAAAGGTGTATTTATGACTCTAAGGACCTGTTTCACAATGTATGGATAAAGTACCAAATAACTATGCAAAAAGATAGCACTACTCGTCATGAAATGCCAAGTATCTTATTCGGAACCTTTATCTTTCGATTAATTTATTTGTTGCATAGCTATTTGGTACTTTATCCATACATTGTGAAACAGACCCTAACTCTATTTCTACGTTCGTTTATAACACTAAAATGGTGTTATCAATGAAGAAAAAGGAGGATGGGCCCACAGGCCCAAAAATAATTGCACCATATCACATGACGAGATTACAAACCACCAATTTATTAACCACATTAACATTCCAAAGATATTGAAATAAATGTAATAATCGTGAAGTAAGTTCGGTGGCCATCGTTCGAGACGTTCAAATGTTGAAGCTAAGTGTCAAATGTATTTAATCGTTTATCGCCCAAACCCAATAACCTATCTCAATCCATTTTTGACCATCTGAGACCAATCGACGGTTTATAATTGCCATCTGTCGATACAAGCTGTCCATGGTAGGTCGGATTGGTATCCGTGGATAGACCTTTGTATGAAATTGGCAGTTCAATTATGCCAATATCATAAACTTTATTTGGTTTACACTGATTAACAAATATGAGTGTAACTCGGTAAAATGGAACGACAAAGAGGGAAGAGATTGCATTCTATCCGTTGCCAAAAATGGATTATCTTCGTAGAGTTTGGTTATTGGGATGCAGATTGGAGATCGATCGAATGTCACGGTCTGACAATCCACAATCTCAGATTGCGTTCTATCTGAGATTGAGGATACGTTATTGGGTTTGGGCGTCAAACAAAGTGACTCATCAACATAACGAGTATAAGTGATGTCGACCTGTCGCACATGAAGAGTATTTATTAATGTAAAATATACATTAATAAATACAAAAACCAATTTATCAATACCAATACTGTCGTTTTATAATTTATTATTACAAGTGTAAGATTGTTAACAATTTGTTTGTGCTTTTTATTATTAAAAAGATAAATCAGTGGCGCTACAACCTCTTTAGGGCCTGGCCTCAGATTTCTGAATCTGTTTCATGATCAATTTTTAAATCTAATAGGCTAGTAGGTGATCAGCCTCCAGTGCCTGACACACGTCGTAGACTTTTTGGGTCTATGACAAGTCGGTTTCCTCACGATGTTTTCCTACACCGTTCGAGCGAATGTTAAATTCGCACATAGAATGAAAGTCCATTGGTGCATAGCCCGCGATCGAACCTACGACCTCAGGTATGAGAGTCGCACGCTGAAGCCACTAGGCCAACACTGCTGTTTTTATTATTAAAAGACATCAATTAAATTAGTGACGCAGCAACTTTTTTATCTCTGAGCCTTAGATTTTTGTATCTGTTTCATCTCATTTGTTAATCTAATAAGCAAGAAGATCATCAGCCTCCTGTGCCTGATACATGCTGATGTTTTGGGTTTAGAGCCAAGCCGGTTCCCTAACGATGTTTTCCTTCACCGTTCGAGCGAATGTTAGATGCGTAAATAGAAAGACGATGAAGCTACTAGGTCAACACTGATATTTAAATAAATATACATATATATTCACAAATTGTAATATAACACTCTCGTAACAGAGCGACTCTGAACTCTGCCAGGGACCACTTTTTAAGTTTGTTTGTAATTTTATTATTATTATGTTTCCGTACTAACTGGTTTTATTGATAAAATAACAATAATACGTTCATAAGTGCACAGTAACGAATTATTGGTAAGACATGATATCGATGAAGTTAGTAGTTGGAATGCTATGCAGAAATCATTATTCATTCTAGATTTTGAGGTTTGTCTTTGCCTAATTCGTTTCTCTTTTCTGCTAAGCTAAGGTTCATAAGAACGTGTGACCTCGCAACGACATTGTAGTCTTAGTCATTCTTCTTCCTCATCACATCGAGAATCCTTGGTCTCCGTCCTGGCTGGTGGTTTCTTTTTGAATTTTTGCTTTTTTTATTATTAATATGGGTTCAGAAAATTGTTATTACTGTTTTTGATTGTTATGTTTATTTGAGTAAATAAAGTACTAAAACAGAAAGTTAACAAATGTTGCTCTGTGTGCTCAGCAAGGCGAGACGGTACTTCATTCCGGGCCACCGCTTGCAACTATATAAAGCGCAAATTCGGCCCCACATGGATTACTGTTCCCACCTCTGGGCGGGTGCTCCCCAGTACCAGCTCCTTCCACTTGACCGTATTCAACGAAGAGCGGTTCGAATCGTTGACGACCAAACTCTCTCCGAGCGGCTTGATCCTTTGGCGTTGCGTACAGAAGTGGGGTCACTCTGCATCTTCAACCGCATTTACCATGGAGAGTGTTCAGAGGAGTTGTTCGGATTAATACCTGCAACTGAGGTTAATCATCGGGCGTCGAGGTAGAATACGAAATTCCACCCGTATCACCTTGACGTCCACCGTTCCACAACTGCGCGTTTTTCTAGGCAGTTTTTGCCGCGCACTACCACTTCGTGGAACCAGCTGCCCACTGAAGTATTTCCGAACCAATTCGACTTAGGCTCCTTCAAGAAAAGAGCGTACCAATTCTTAAAAGGCCGGCAACGCACTCGCGAGCTCTCTGGTATTGAGAGTGTCCATGGGCGGCGGTATCACTTAACATCAGGTAAGCCTCCAGCCCGTTTGCCCCATGTTTAAAAAAATTTTTTTATCACCTAATACATACAAGAGGTTTTTGTAACTAAGAAATGAAAGCCAAGATAAACATTGCGTATAGATAAGCACTTGTTTATCTTATTTAGATAAGTATCATCATTTCGAGAGCACTGAATTTATCTTCGTTTATCTTTAGCTGCCGGTATTAAGATCAAATGTGTTTTACGGAATGACTGGCTTATAAACACTGAGTTGGAGATGCTCCTGAGACACGTTGCTATATTAAACTCACTTACTGACATGAACCCACACACACACTCATACACACACACTCATGCACTCATGCGTATTTTAAAAAGTTTAAAAACATTGAAATTGAATAAAGTTGTTGTATTTACAATTAAGTTGGTTATCGCAAAGGTATTTTTTACTTAAAAGGGTTTCAAAATTATTATGAATTGATGATAATGAATAAACACATTTTTATTATTATTACACGTATTTCCCAGTATTACACATAAGTAAACATGTTTACAGGGTTAATAATTCAAACTGGCTACGACTCGCTCATAAATATCATATATCATGAGGTTATTTCCTGAGTAGTTATCGCCCGGGCCCGGTGGGAGACGCGAATCGATACCTAGCTTATGCAAATAAAGTATCTTTTTAGGAAAGGCGGGTGATAGCCATCAGTCGATACAAGCTATCCATGGTAGGACGGATTGGTGTATGTGGATAGACTTTTAAATGACAGTTCAACTGTGCCAATATCCTATCATCAGTTTTTTAAAATGATTAAAAAGCTATTTGATATGTTTTAAACATAGACATGTATATTATAATATTATTTGTACGGTTTCATTTACTTTATTTGTTTTTTATTGATTATAAAATATAAGTGCCAAGAGCGAAGAGATTGCATTGCATTCAAAAATTGGATTGTCTTCGTAGGGTTTGGTTATTTGGATGCAGATAGGAGATCGATCGACCGTCACGACTATTACTATTAATCCACAATCTCAGATTTAAAACAATATAAGATTGTGGATTTATTATTAGGTTTGGGCGTAAGAGGGCCCTATGTAAAAAAAATACGGATATAAAAGCGAATAACACATTTACATTACATATTTGCATTCTTGGCCTAATCATCCCTGATGTCATATGTTCGATCCCCGGCTGTGCACCAATAGACTTTTCTAGTGCATTTAACATTCGGTGAAGGAAAACATCGTGAGGAAACCAGCTTGTCTTAAATAAATATTTTTTTTATGTAATAGGCAACCGGGCAGGAGGCTCACCTGAGTAAGTGATACCGCCGCCTATGTACACTCATATTGCCAAAAAGCTTGCAAGTGCGTTGCCGGATATAGTCTCTATATATTTAGGAACTCTGTGATCTGGGATCTTTAATATATTTTCACTTCGTTATATCTCGGAGTACGGTGTGCCCCTTGGCAAAGGCCTCCTCTAAACCTTACCACTGTTTTCTATCCTTTGCGTCTGTTCTCCAGTTGTACCCTGTTTCTCATTTGAGTTCATCCACCTATCTTTTTTTTTTTTTTATAAAAATAATAGGGGGCAAACGGGCAGGAGGCTCACCTGATGTTAAGTGATACCGCCGCCCATGGACACTCTCGATGCTAGAGGGCTCGCGAGTGCGTTGCCGGCCTTTTAAGAATTTGTACGCTCTTTTGCGTCGTCTTTAGTTTTCGTCTCTATGTACCCACATATGGTAATGGTAATTACGTCAATATTTGTCTTCATATTTCATGTGAGCTCTGAAGGATATGACCCGTTCATCGCCATTACACTTAGTTACTTATATATTAATAAAATTGTTAATATATTATGAGTCAATTAACATAGTAGGAAAAAACATACTAGAAAAACTTTAATTATTAAGAATTTTAAATAGTATTTCATAAACCAACGATCACAAACACACTATAAATTTATTAAGCAGTTACTTAAGCAATGTCTTGACATTTATATTTCTAGTGCAAATTGTGGCTTTAAAACAATACTTAATAGTCACTTGACCTTCGTTTAATAAGTGTAATTGGCCATTAATTAGCTAACAATTAGTTAAAAACCCAATAACGTACTAATATACCAATATTTAATAGTATTTAATATTAAGGTGTCTCAATTTTAGACTTACTCGGTACGAAAAAATGGTAACTAAAATACCGAAAACTTCAGGTTTAAGCTGACATATAATACGATACATCAGATAGGTAAATTTGTCGAATCCGACTTTTAATAGCACCAGTTTTTTTATCGATCTTTACGACTTCTATGTAGGTTCCTTTTACTTGGGAAAATGCATTGCGCATAGCCTACCGCGGCGCGACTGTTTGGTGCCAAAGGGTTATATGGGACTCGCTATTGTGCATACCCACTACAACCCCAAGGCGCCACCAACAATGGCCTTATGCGGGATGCGGTAACAGCACAGCCTTATCCGCTTCCCGACATGCGATGCGGCGGATGCGTCCGCCTCTTCACGTCCATTGTTGGTTTGTGAAGATACTGGACACAGTATCCTTCACAGACCGGGCCATACGCTTTCAGAAAAAGCTAGGGGAGATCGGATCATCATCCCTTCTTTTATATGTAGTACCCCAAGTAATATTAAGTAGGATTGAATCACTTGAAAAATATTAAAAAACTGATAATATTACATGCATTATATTAGTTTAGGCTTTTTTAATCTTAGAAGCGTTTGAGATCATGCTAGGTTAGGTTAAGCCTATTAAGAGGAGTTTTTACAGAAGATTAATAGTTTAAAAATAGGAAAAACTAACACACCTAGGATACAAATTTAATTACTAACAAAACTAACACTAGTATGTAAGTAAACTTACTTCACCCAACTTCTTGTTCTGCTGTAAGAATTAAAAGGATTTTTATTTTTTTATTTTTATTATTATATGTGGTTGAAGAGCATGCGCCACTACACCTTTGCCTAGAGACGAAAATTTGTAAAAAAAATTGGAGATATTTAATGGTGATTCGACAAATATAATTTAGATACATATTGTTGTGATTTTTTCGGTTTATTCATAACAAAACTCATCGTTGGGACATTAAAATTTGACCTAATAAAAATAAGTAATTAAATTCAATTTTATTCTCTTTCAGTAAGCCTACCATACATCACCCACGGTATTGAAGCAAATAACCTCACTATAACATCACATTCCGGTCACTTCTTGGCGAGATTCAACGATGTCCCACTGAGTACCACTATGCTAATCATCAGCGCTGGTATATCAGCGCCGTTACTTAGTTTGATTGTAGACCGACTTGGACGCAAGTTTGGAGTGTATTTAATTATTATGTTACAAGGGGTGAGTACCAATAACAGTAATTAATATAAATAAATAAAATCTACTGGACCAATTTAAAACATTTTTTCATCAGTATAAAGCTCTACTATCGTTGAGTCACATGGATTAAAAGCATCAGGTCTCAATGAAAAACATTAAACTAAAAGTCTTCTACAATTACCTACGTAAAATTAAAGATACCTTCAGTTTAGTTACCGCGTGGAGATCATATTTGATAAATACGAAAAGTCACATAGTCCTGTGGTTTAGCAGAACTCCGAGATCCTGTCACTTAATCACGAAATAGTGGAAACTTTTCTTAATACTTCTTGCCCCTGGACGAAAATGGCGTTGCTGTTGTCGTTTTAGAAATCATACCTAGGGAAGGATAATAAGAAAATAGTTAAGTATATTTACCCCCAGTAGTGATACACCATACAAATATAATATTAGGTACCAATAAAGCTGTCAAATTGTGTATACGCTGTAATGGGGATATAACAAAATTTTGTTTACTTAGACGAGGTTATGAAAGCGAGACGAAAGAAAATGTCTAAATAAAATTATTATACATAATAATTAAAATAATCTATGTTGGCGAGAATTTGAATTAATTACAGTTGGCGCACTTTTACGTCTAAATCAACTTTTATCACTAAAGTATTCTTTTTTCTATGTCAAATTGTATTTAGGAGATAGAAAGATATCTAGATCAGTTCTCTAGATATAGCGTTGTTTGATTGATTAATTTTTACAAATATATGTAAAATTATGGATGTGAAACCTCGGGAAAGTACAACTAGGCAGATTTTAGAAGTAAGCATGACTTTTGATTCCGTCGGTTAAAACAATACAGCTTTAGTGATTTGATTGACGAAACACAAACATTGACTGTTCTGTACAAACACGTTCGTTTGATGTTTTAAGCAAATTTACACCTACTATCAAATGCATGAGTTTTGCTGAGATAAACCTGGCTTGTTATATCCATACGCCTAAGGTGACATTTTTTAATACAGAATGGAACAACATTCGACAGTTCCACCTGAAGTTAAGTGAAGTGAATCCTGTCCAGAACATTATTGTTTAACCGTCGCTTTTTTAAAACTTCGTTTTTATAACGACGAAACAAATCATGCAGTGCTGCACCTGGTGATGTTGATGATGAAGAGTGAAACTCCAGCGTGCTATTAGATCTGCGTTGTTTGAAAGGCGCTGTTTCCGGAGTGCATTCTGGAGAAGAGTGAAAAGCAAGCAACTGAATGGCGAATGAGTGAATCGTCGTCTATAAGTCACTTAGCCCGCCTCTTAATAGCATCCAATGCACCGATATAACGTTTGGAAGCTCGGGTCTAGAGGTGATTGCTGTACTCGATATACGAACGGACGTAAGCTTAAAAATGAGAAGAGAGAGAGACTTAACGAGAAGAAAATCATCACTTATGTTCTGCACTTATATTTGTTATGATTTTTAAACTTAACTGTGTTAACTAATAAATAATCTTCTGCGGTATTTATTTATTTACTTATTAGTAATCTTACTGCCATTATATTATAAATCAACGCCGAAACAGATTAATCAGATAAACAATATATATGAAACAGATAACATAATCTATTTAATTAATAGACAAAACTAAATAGCTTTTTAAAGAAAGCTTAAATAATTAAATTTAAATATTTCCTCACATCCTCTTTGGTGAGGTGGAAAATATCAATATCATACTAAGTATCATACTTAAATAAACCCCGAAACATTCGCGAATTATGCGACTAATTCGAGGCGAGTTTATTTTCCTTAGAGCAGTGTTGTTGCCTAATGAGCATGCGACTTTCATTAGTGTTAGCATTGACACTCACGTGAGTGTCAATGCTAACACTAATGTCTGACGTCATCGTTATCAATCTGACGTCAAAACCTAGAGCTTTTTGTTATAGGGTTTTTTTACTTTATTATTGTTATTCTGTGTGTGTGTTTTGTTAGTTATAAATATTATGTCTATGTGTGTCTTTATCTGAAACGTTTCATTGAGTATATATTTTTTCCAGATATGCTGTATACCACTACTCCTACCACCAAACAGAATAGCATACATCATAACCCACTTCCTGGCCGGTGTATCATCAGCTGGACTCTTCACCGTCATCCCAATATACATACGGGAGATCGCACCAGCATCATCAAGAGCATCGCTTGCATCATTGATAATTATTATGACACCATTAGGTTATTTGACGAGGCTGGTGTTGGATGATGAATCAATGATGTATTTAATGGCAGCGATGGTGATGCTGGAGTTTGTAACTGTGTTCTTGATGATCGAATCACCCAGTTATTTGGTGAAAGTTGGGAAATTTGATGTAAGTTCCTGTTCTAGCATTCAAGTTTATTATACATTAATGTTTTTATACTTCCTGTGGGACACGTTTTGGCCAAAAGTTACCAATATCGACATTGAGCATTCTAATAAATGAACTAGGTCTGAATATCTGTAGCTACCTTCACACTTTCAAATCGATTTTCCTTTAGCTTTTACAATTTAATGTTTGTTTATCTCTTCGTGTTTATTATGTTTGTCTATAGAGTGCTTTTCAGATTAAATATTGTATTTGATTTGTCTTGTTTGATACAAGATAAATCAAATACAATTTTGGCAAGCTTTTATAAATTAAACTCTATACATAATAGTCCACTTTACGAACACATTAAAATTATTTTATTGAAATCGCATAATGTTTCTATTTGTTTGACAGCGTGCAAAGACAAATATAGCGAAGCTGAAATGCCTGCAGGAAACGGACAATTACGTGATAATGGAATTGAAAAGGTTAAAAGAAGAGAGTGATAGAACAAAACCATGGAAATACGTTGATTTGTGTAAGTTTGACTTATACAGTTTTTTTTTAATATAAAACAGGGGGCAAATGGGCAGGAGCAAACCTGATGTTAAGTGATACCGCCGCCCATGGACACTCTCGACATAGACTCAAGTGACTTCAACGTTCGATTATAAAAATAAAATACGTTTATTTTGGAACATAGGATCATAAGAGTATCACTTATTCCACGTCATTAAATTCGAGCCTGTTGGCATCCCTACTCATCGGCAAAGAAGACACAAGATTTTGCTAGAAGATTTAGTATATTTCAAATCGGTTATTGATGTTATAATCTAAGGATGTAATAAAATTACATTATTAAAGTCTCATCTAAACGTTATACGAACATATTTCCAGTAAAAAAAACTAAAGCATTCTGATTAAAATGGAGAGAGACTATAGCCATAATTGTGTTGCAGTCAAAAACAAAATCTGGCGTGATGCGTCCAAAATCGGCCTCGTACTATTCACAATTACAACTTTAAGCGGTAGCAGTATGTTTCTGGACCAGGCAAAGGCACTTGCTCAGCTAAAAACCACGATAGATCCGGAGCAGATGCTTGTGCC
This sequence comes from Pieris mannii, assembly GCA_028984075.1. Classification (NCBI taxonomy): domain Eukaryota; kingdom Metazoa; phylum Arthropoda; class Insecta; order Lepidoptera; family Pieridae; genus Pieris; species Pieris mannii. Next base: position 8,942,937 of record CM054795.1, on the reverse strand, counting down.
TTTGGGATTGCTTGCTGGAGGTGCGTCTTCGGTAGTCTTAGTTCGATTTGTCGACCGAAAAGTAAGTAAGTAATTTTTTTTTAATTGAATTCTTATAAACTCTTTATGATATATTATCATGTTTTTGATAAATGTGAGTCATACTTATCGCTCTGAATACCCTAAGAAAACCACAGGGAAATGCAAAATGAAGAAATTTCAATTTTTTATTATTTATTTACTTAAACAGGCACACTAACGAAACATGTGTAGATAGTGTCTACACATGTTTCGTTAGTGTGCCTGACAAAGAGCACAAGTGTGCACAACATTTAAATGACAACAACAAATACAATTAATTGGATTAAAAATACAAATATCCAGTGCAAATTACGCTATCTATGTTTAGAATTAGCCTGAATTATAGTATAAATAATACAATAGAATTATATATATAACCTATTTCGGAGCGAGTCTATATAACAGCCTGTTGGACCGAGGCAGTTTCCAATATGGCTGCGAAGTTTGTTCGTATAGGGATTCTAATGTGTACGCTATACGCAAGTGGCGTGATATATTTTACCTTTATGTTTTTGATTTTATTGTTCATCTCATGTAAGTTACATATTATGTATGTTAAAACTTCTACAAACCTAATTCATATTTCAAGCAAATTACGGAGGTGTTCAAAATATGATCATTATTTCAGTACATTAATCTCGCAGGTGTTAGTCTTGTATTGACATGTCTGCTTACTATGTAACTTTAACAACAGTTCCCATTTCGATATTGAGTTAACATTTAATTTGTGTTTGTATAGAAGATATAGTTCCAACATATTGTTGTCGTTTTTTGAAATTACACTTTTATAAAGACTTTAAATTGCAGGTAATGCAGTCAATATTTGTAAATCCCATATAATAATAATAATAATAAAGCCTTTATTACTGTATTTACATATTAGGTACATAAAAGAGTGAAATACTAAAAAAGTTCTCACTAAAAATAAATACTAATAATTAATCGGCAAGCCGGTTGATTTAATAGGTAATAATCGGAAATCCTATATCTCCAAACAAATAAATTTTTTTTTCTTTCAGTATCTCCTTACAGTGTCGTACTCCTTGATAGCATTGTCTATGGGAGTATTGGCTGTGGACACGCTACCTGATTTAACAGTGAAGACACTAAGATGGCTGCCTGTGGTGTCTTTGAGTGTAGTGGTTTTCGCATATGGCATGGCGTGGGGGTTGCCAACTGTAATTATGGTGGAGATTCTGAATTTAGAGGTACTTTTTTAACATAATTCCTCTAAAATAATTTCTAGTTCAATGAAACATTTGCAGAAGAAGTGTTTTCCTTGCCTTAAGTACCTATATGATTCACGCTGTCAAACGCTTTATAATCCTAACCTAATCAACTATCAATGTTCTGATTCGAATAATTTTCTTTAAATGTGTTTGACTAATTTATTGTTTAGTCTACGATATATTTTTACCATGGTTATTATTGAGCGAACTCTTGAGACAAAATACATTCTTTAAAAAAGCAAGTAGCAAACTCTTTGATTGTGTAGCGATATACTAGTCTCGATATCCAGTTAATTCTATCGCTAAAATGTATTTAGTTGCACACTGGCTGAATTTAGAAAAATTGCATTATTTATAAAATGGTTTAGTATTTAAGTTTTTACTTGTTATGTTTATATTATGTTTTTATTTTAGTTATCTATTGTATTAGGTTACTGAAACTTAATACATAAATAACATTTATTACTACAAAACAAACACACAGAAACACACAAAATAACATTACCTAAAAAAACAAATAAGAATGATTTTTTTTAAAGAACTAGGTACGTTTTAAGTATGTAATGCCTGTGTGCTGTCTTCGTAACTGACCCTGGCTCAGCATATTGCTGAGGAGCAGAAAGGCACAATCGAGCCTGCTCATTTGATTCGTTTTTTATTATTTTTTGGCATTTCTACATTACTTTAATTATATATTTATATCAAATAAATATAAATACAAAAAGTGGTTCAAACATTTACGAAACTTATACAAAGGAAAAATTCAGTAAAATATATTAAATACATTAAACTAAGTAATACCTAATTCGGCTGTGCTTTGTAATGCTGTGTAAGTGAGGGTATGTGAGGGTAATTTGGCGCTATGGATATTATTAATACTCCTTTAATTCATATTCCGCGATAGCTTAAACAATTCGAGGCTCCGGTATATCCGGGCTGCGCGATACATTTTTTTTAGAATAGTTTTTGTTAGGAATGTGAAACAAGACACATTACGAGTCTGTTAGGCAGGAACAAAAAGTACAATTTATCTTGGATCGTTTGTTCTCAGGGCTCTGTGTGTGACGGACGCCATTAACTTTTGTCTCTTATACCAGTTTTCTCATGGGATTCACCTTTACCGTATGAGCACGTGTTAATTCCCCACTTAGATAGAAAAAAAAAGTACTCGGGGCGTGAGATTTATTCCGCATAAATGGAAAAGTATATAGCAGTATTGTATTCAGCTATATATAAATAAAATACAATTAAATGCATTTGTACTAAACTTGAACAGCTGCAGTAAATTCAATGTGGTAACGTTGCGGTCCGACAGATATTATCTGAGCAGACGATACAATTTGGCTAGAAATAGCATTTGGCTATTTAGGTCATTCTAAATTAAATACTGTACCTACATAATAAACAAAAAAATTATGGCTAGTCTAATTTGCCTCACTATTGACACTCGATGTTTCGATGTTGACAATCGTTGCAGCGATACTCTGTGTCAAAAAATACTTTTTAATATGACATTTTTAATATTGGAATTCTGATTTATTTATATTTATGACTTCGTCATAATTTGCAAATATAGGATTTCATTTTTATTTCTACGACATAGTAAATTATAAAAATAGCCTGTGTTCGAGGACAATATATGATAAGGATCACATAAATGTTATTTTGTTAGTAGATACACGATCACCGACGGATTGAAGGCTTCCACCTAATTCTTTCATTTGTCCCTCATCTTCGCTACTATCCAAATCTTTTCTAGCTATATTTATTTCATCTAACCAGCTTTCTGGTGGCGCCCTGTTCTTTCTTCTCACTGCGATCTTAGTAAGCGTCTTTTGACTCATCTGTCATCACAAACGTGGACCATGTCCAGCCCACATTCCTCTCCATCTTTTTTGAATGTATGATTGTGAGGCTTCGTGTTACTGTTTTCCTTGTGTGATTACATAAAATCTGTGTCTGTGTGAAGAAATTCAGTGGGAGGCAAACAGACTCATGCCTGATGTTAAGTGATACCGACCCGCCCGATGGACACTCACATTGCCAGACTTAGTTCGGAAATACTTCAGTGGGCAACTGATTCAACATTGTAGTGGTGTGGAACGATGGACGTTGAGGTGATACGGATGGTATTTTTTATTCCGCCTTGACGATATTGAAACGCAAAACTGCTCTAACATTGCCTTTAAGTTTCAACCGAATAAAAGAACGCTCCACAGCCCTTTGGCAAACTCCAATCTTCTTCATTAATGTGAGCTTTTATTTCAGATAAGATCAACAGTACTGGCCTTAGTGTACGCATATTCGCAAATAATTAGAATGGCGCACGTTCACACGCTAAAATACTTCGAGGATCTGATGGGAACACACACGTTATTCTACGTGTTTGCTGGTGTTAATTTAGTAGGAGCAGTGTACAGTATCATGGCTCTACCACAGATTAAAGATAAAAGTGTCAAACAAATTGAAAAACAATTGAAACGAGTTCCTGTAATAGATAGAATTTGATATTGGTATGAGGTTTTATTTTTACACCTATTTATAAAATATTATTCTTTATATTTATTTAAAAATTAATGATTGGAAAGTTAAAACAAATTTAAAAAGTTTGGTCTCAGTGCAGTGTGTATATTAATAATTTATACATATAGCCCGAAGGGAATTGCTATAACAGCGTGATATGTAAATGTAATTATAAGAAAATAGTGATTAAAGGTACACCACAATGAGACAAATCTCAAAGCCACATTCTCTGAAGCCAAAAACGGACCCTAGCTGGTTAGAATAACATACGTCTTGTGTCTATGGAAAGAGAGAAGAAAAAACATCACTTATAAATAGAACACATTTGTTATTCGTCTTACATTCTTATCCATGGTTAGTTTTCGTCTTTATGGCCATAACGGCAAAAAATCAGAGAATTCGGCTATACAAAAAGATTTTTCAGCCTCTTATCTTTGACTACGAAGTGTTCTAATTTTAAACCTACTGAAGATGGGATTTTTTTTTAATTTCTATTATTTTTATTTTTTAAAAGCATTTGGTTGTTCTACTTTAAATTAATAGAGTACCTATGAATTTTCACGACCATTAAGCCATTATTAAATCGTATTTTGTATACCTATCTACTTGAATTTGTCACTTACCCAAGTAATTCTGCTGACAATTAAATACTTGCAAACCATTTCTAAAACCGTTGATCTACGTTTATAAGACATATATGGGTATGTAATACCCAAGAGAATACCTCTGAAATAGTTAAAACACAATTAGTTGGGGTATACGCATAACGTAAGCAAATGGTTGACGCTCTTAGCGATATGAGGGGAAATTTCTAGTGATGTGATATTGTTTTACTAGCTTAACGTATGACGTAAAACATACAGATAAATTTAAAATATTAAAACGAAAAAAAGTTTATAAACAAATATATATATATATATATATTACTAAGCCAATACGAAAATGTAGAAAAAATTTAACACATAATATACACAAAGATATCGATAGTGTTGGAATTCAGTTTGCAACGTCTTTGTTAATATTATTAAGTATTTGGGTGTCTCGCCTATAGTATTAAGTATTTGGGTGTAGTTATCGATAGTAACTTGAGTTTTAATTCTCACGTGGATCTTCTCTCATGCAGAACTCGTAAACTCATTTACATCTTTAAAACTGTAAGACTTATAGCAGACAATACAATTATCAAAGTAGTATATCAGGCTTTATGTCAGTCAATTTTAAGCTATTGTATCACTGCGTGGGGAGGTACTTTCAAAACCAATCTACTAAAACTTGAAAGATCCCAACGAGCAGTGTTAAAAGTAAGTCACTCCTTACCGTTTCTTTTCCCCACTAAAGAGCTTTATGCCTTAGCCGATGTGTTAACAATTCGTCAATTATTTATTCTCAACACAGTTTTAAAACAACATTATAAAACTAGTTACGACCCCGAATTAAATATAAACAAGCGGATTAAACATAACGTTTGCAGTCCTATTTCACAATGGACAACTTCTTTCTCGCAGAGATTCTTTGGTTTCCTAGGCTAGGTTACCTATATAATAAATTAAATGGAAAAATTAACAAATACCCTCTATCAAAATATGAATGTAAAAAAACGGTTACTACTGGGCTGAAGACGTTGAGTTATGATGAAACAGAAGATTTATTAACTGTTACTCTGTAAAACACCAAATCACCCACACATACACACACACAAGCGCATGCGCACTCACACACCTAATTTAATTTTACATCTCTGTTTGCAGTGTTTTTCTTTTTAGCGTTTACTTTTTTTCTTCTATTGTATATATACAATGTATATACAATGACCTATTGTACGTGTCCCGGTCCGGTGGTGGAGAGGCTGGCTACCTGTCACTCAGGTCTCCTGTTACAGAGAACAGTCTCTCACATACACTTTCAAATGTTATCATCTTAGTTTTAATCATTGTAACCTTGTATGTATATGTGAGAGAAGAAATAAAGATTATTATTATTATTAATAGGGATCTGGCCAACAAACTGCAATCGCAACCATTTCCTATGTACAAAGAAAATAAATATGAAACTTTATCCTCTCTAAATAACGAATACCCGTCATTTATTATATGAAAAACCTATACATAATAAAGCTTGAAATATAACATGTCTCTAGATTACCTTATACACGACAAAAAGAAGATAATTCCAACTAATGTTTGCACAATTTGTTGCAATATTCAACGTTATATTATATTTGTTCTGCCAATATAATTATTAATTCGCCGCAAATGTGTACATATGTGATATGTATGTTACACGTACATATAAACAGTTCTATATTAAGTTGAATACACTCTTAACCTATAATTATAGTAAAAAAAATTAAAATCAAATTTAATATCTGGTTCTTATGGCAGTATACTTTTAATGCTGGGATAATTTTTGAAAGAAAAGACACCAGCACTACTGTAACCGTCTTTTATTATAGCGACTGTGCACTTGAACCCCAAGGCCCAAGAGTCTCTACTCCAAAGCCGGTTATATTTTCCACCTGCTCTGAGGCCGCACATTTTTTTTTTTGCTTTCCGAGGGAGGTGAGGCTAAGGAGTCCACACATATAGCATCCCAGTAGCATTACATATTTAAAAAAATAGAAAAAAAAGGTTTATATTAATACTAGGCAGATACTTTACGTATACTAGGAAAAGTTTGATACTAGGCAATATATTTTCATATAGCGTACAACACTGCCGCCCCTTCACTAATACAATATGTGATGGATCTCAAGATGTATGATAAATTAATTAAAACGAAGAGCCCTACTGATGAGATTTAGACAAATTGAATCTTTTGATTGGCTTCGCTGGTTTCTGGTATTAATTACATTACTAATGGCTTGACAGTTTAATATTGTTATATCTTTGTACCATAAATATAACTTTAAATTGATTAGTATAATAAAAAAAGAAAGCGTACCAATTCATAAAAGGCCGGCAGCGTACTCACGAGCCCTCTGGCATTGAGAGTGTCCATGGGCGGACGTATCACTTAACATCATGTGAGACTCATGCCCGTTTGGCCCCTGTTATTTAAAAAAAGGATTCCTTAGGTCGTGGGCGTGGTCTTTTGATATGTTATCGGTACTTGACAATCATTTCTACATAACACATTTTATAAGTAAATTATTGCACAGTAATACTATCTGTTTCAGCAGGGTCAGAAAATGTTGTTTAAGCTATTAATATTATTCTTATATGTCCATCATATTAGTTACTAACCTTCAAATATAAAAACTAAAATATGTTAAGGGGTACCTTTAAACAAGCTTCCGAAGATACTGGCAGCGTTCCTCTTTTGAATACCTAAGATGGTAATGAACGTATAAAGTTTTAAATCGTTAGTGAAATTTTGTTTTCAAGAAAGTAGTTATTCAAAGGGCGTCTGAAGGAGAAAAAGCGTTGGGCGTAGATAGATCCTTGTGGGTAGCTTATGTCGTGTATACATAATACAGGTGTGGTCAGTGTTTGTTTCTAAAAAAGTCTAGATACAATTAAGTATAAGTCTAACCGAATGTTTTTGATCTTTATTCAATCGACCATTTTTTTATGACTGAAGGCTGACCATTAAGTAAGGAAATAAGTAAGCGGTGCATCTTCCCTGAGAGATACGACCTCGAGAGGTTCAAAGTTCGAGCGTACTCCTCCCTTAAAGGCCGGCAACGCACCCACTAAAAATGGGTGTCTATGGGCTGCGACGACTGTCTTTTTAGGCGTCCCGCAGGATCATTTGCCCCCTATTATATAAAAAAAAACAGATCCAAAAATTATTTCCCCTTCGCATCGTGTAAAAGAAAATACCTTTTTAAATGTCTAGTACAAGTAAACTTGCAAATAAGAAACAGCTCATATACTGTTTGGTTTAAAGTTTTCATTATTTCAAACCACGGTCGGAAATGAAACACATGCATGTCAACATACCTCTGAGGTGAAATAAAATAGATATTTCATTCAGGGGCCGATCGTAAAACGACGATAAAAAGAAATTGAAATCTATTCTCTTGATTCTAGTTTTGAACTGATTTAGAATGTATATTTTTATGACAGTATTAAAGTGAAAATGGAATCCGATATAGTGTAGCGGAAACGAGAATGTTGTAGCAATTTAAGAATCTATGTAAAAGCAAAAGCCTCATTTACCACTACCAAAACTAACTTTTGTTAATTATTCCGAGAATGTGGTACAAAAATATGGTGGTACAATCGAAAGTTCCCATATTCTGTCATGCATAATGGCGTTAAAATTTGTCTTACCAATCTTACATTTTACATAATGATGACTCATATTACAATCAATTAGTCAATTCTTAACTCATTTGTATCAAACATGTCATATTATACGTTATCAAATAAATATTAAATATTTTTCACGTAAATAATCATTTACTGAGTAATATTTCTGTTTCCAAATGTAGTATCTTAAGTCGATTTTTAAAAAATTATTACTAGGTTAATAAAATTGTAAATAAGTTAATTAAATTCAGTGCCAGTTCTTCTTACCCGCTCTACGCTCTTGACTTGCGAACTGGTTGTAAATGTAAAATTACAATTAATTTAATTTGTTTTTCTTGACGTTCATAAGTGTACATGTTTACCTATATGAATAAAGATATTTTTGACTTGATTTTAAATAAATTTTATTGAAAAATTCTAAAAAAAGAAATCGATATTTTTGCAATATTTGTAAATATGTGACTAATACTACATAAGTATTGTTATCTGCTGCATTGGATTTTATACACCATAGAACATCTAAAGGAGGTTCTCCCTCCTTTAAATGTTCTGTGTTATGCACCATGTGCATATTAGTATTTGTTTTTTTTCTAGGTATGTACATATTTTTTTGGTCTTAACATATGATTATCAAATCAATGTATATAAAATATATTAAAAATTATTTTAAAACAGTAAGTATGAAGGTTCTTGCCTATTCTGCACCTTATGAAACTATATTTTGGAGGAAACGACTAAAGACATATTTTTTTAAATATGTTTTATTCGTAATTTTGCCTTTCAGATTTTAATATGCCTAATTGAAATAAATGATTAGCCTTTGACATACCTGATTGTATATTTACTAGTAATATTGTAGTTTTATTTAAGTGGGGCGTGGTTCTATGTGCTTTTGGCGCTGCAAAATCAGTGGTTCTTTTTATAATTTCAATATTCAATAACCATTAAATATTGATAATAAAAAAATAAAACAACGTTAAAAACTTAGGTTTGTGGCAATGTACCTTTGATGCTGGCAGCATTTCTTATCTCAATACTTATTTCTTGAGTGAGGAAAGCAACAACTCTGGGGTTACCGTTACTATCTACCCGCCAAAAAAAAAAAAAAAACAAAGTTGTTTAAAAGTTGTAACTAATCCCTCGTTTGTCTCAACTATCGTCCACCACTATCTTAATGTATTCAACACATTCTCCTAACAATTAATCTAAGAAACATATAAGGCTTTGGTTATATTAGTAGTAGTCGGGACAAACCTAAAACTCATGGCTGACCAAAACTAAAAAAAAAAAAAAAAAAAAAGTTTGTACTCTATTCCCACTAAACAGGGCGTGCGGAGCCGAAAGCACTCACAGCCGAACTGATATCTCTAACCGTTTAAAAGTTAGCTTTCGCAAAACCGTAGCTCATTAACTTATCATCACCTTATCAGCTCCTATTTCCTGCACGAAATTCCCAGTCATTATGTAATGAATGCCTCAGTGCATCGCGTTATCTACTTTCCTACATTCACTAACCCAACTTATGGCTTTAAATGAAAAATAATAAATATATATTTAAAGTAACCTAACGTACGATTCTAAACAAATTATAATAAATATACCTAACCTTTAACACCACTACCTATAAATATAATTAGATGTAAGGGTTACATGGTAAAATAAAACATTTTTATTCCAGGTATTATTTTTTATTTATATGTTCATTATATTTCTATACAAATTTACTAGCACCATATCATTATTCACTGAGTCACATGTGAAATTTCTAAGGAAGTCTTCTAATCTCATCCCCCTGAACTTGTAATATAAATATACCAAACAGTACTCTCCACACACCGCTGATAGATAATCTTGAACCGTAACGCTATTGTACCTCCACATGCAAGAATTCCTCCTTAAAAACCCTTCTATTGCCTCAATAGGTTTACGTCCAAATGAATCAAAATATTCACCAACTCTTTCGACGCTTATATGTACAGCCACCCAATGAGACCCCGGCTGTGAATCAGGGTCAAGATTGCATATTATAAATGCTGGCACCTGAGCATAAATTGGCAATCGATTTGAAGGATATACGTTGCTTTGGAGGCTGGGATGTATCATACGAAGACTCATTTGCACTTCTAGTGTGTTCATACTTTAATACGCGTTTACTCCGCTACTCTTTTGCTCTTTAACTGACTACATTTCTAACTATCAATTCATATATGTACCAATGAATTCATTTAAACCCACATAATATGATCTCAACAGAAGTAATGAGTCTTTTTATTAAACAAGTAATGAGGTGAATAAAAACCATGTCATATTCGTTTAGGTTATATTTTATTATTCTTAATATCATAATTACATAAGTGATTGCTTAACTACTATAATCCACACATACATTTCTGTTCTTATCTATTTCTATAATATTTGAAAACTCTGCGTAAACTACACAGTTAATAGTTTCAGTCAATGCGCTCTCGAATCTTACTTCCATTCTTACACTACCATGGCGAACAAGATTCCAATGCACATTAGAGTTAGCCGACAAGTCAGGTGTTAAATCAAAAGCTAGTAAACAGTATCCATTTGAATATTGCTCCCTCGATATTCCATTACCTTCGTTAAGAAAATGTATACCGGTGCCTGAGTACAGGGTGTGGTATGCGCTCGTAAATACATCGTTTGGAAATGATGGTTGTAACGATTTTGAAGGTATCTGTTGACCATCTATATATAGGCTAAATGAGCAAATACCAAAATTTTCAAAGTTGAAAGGATTTTTAACATAACTACCGTTGAATGCTGTATTATTCACAAAACATATTCTATAAAATACTTCAAAAAGTAATGCAGCTAAATAAAAACCGTGTCATATTCGCATATATATATTTTATTGTTCCTAACAATTACATGACGTGATTGCTTAACTACTACACATTTCTGTTCTTATCTATTTCAAAAATGTTTTAAAGAATGCATTGTCCATTAAGATTGCAAAGGGTTTTAGAGTGCCCTTTGTATTTCTTACGCACATTTTACTGATAGGCATGGATACAAGTGGTATATTTTACCAAACAAAATCGATAAGTTACCTATAGGTCATTACAAATTTTTTTGTATGTAATTAAGTTAATCATTAATTAATAATAATAATAATAAATTCATAATCAATAAATTTTTATTTTACATGTATTATGTATATACGTATACATTAATATTGTGATATTACACTTACATTTTTCTGTATATACCATATAAATATCAACCATTTTTAAAATATCAACTTAGTTTTACTCCTTTCCCTGATGAAGACAGAAGTCAAAAAATAATGATTCATTTTATTCATCCCTTTGCTGCCATCGTAGCAGGACCGAGTGGGTGTGGAAAATCTAACTTTGTTGCAAATTTCATTAAGCATAAAAATAGTATATGTAATGAGATTTTTTTGGAAATTACATGGTGTTATGATGAAATGCAACCGCTATATAATATACCCGGTGTAAATTACCACCAAGGACTACCGGAATATCATATGTTTGATGGTAAAAATCCACATTTGATTATAATAGATGACTTAATGAGGGAATCTGATGGGCGAGTTGTTGATATATTTACAAAAGGCAGTCATCATAGAAATTTGAGTGTTTTTTACATAACCCAAAACTTATTTCATCAAGGAAGAGGACAGCGCGACATTTCACTTAATTCAAGTTATATTATTTATTTTAAAAATCCCCGTGACAAAACACAAATACGATTTCTAGCTAGACAAGTTTCCCCGGAAGACACGAAGTTTATCGAAGATTCATATACCGATGCTACTAAAGAAGCTCATGGTTATTTAATGATTGATTTGAAACAAAACACTGATGATGCTCGCCGCATAAAATCTAAAATATTTGAATCCCGTAATTTTTGTACAATATATGTTCCTATGAAAAGGTATAAATATCTTTGTAATCAGCCACTCTAAGTCAGTAATGAACCATGTATCAACGAATAACAACGCATAAGGAATTGTTATCAGCTTTACATAAATTAAAGCCCAAACATCGTAGGATATTATTGAAGTCTTGTAATAATCAAGAAATTAACTGTATTTGTGAATGTATTCACAATGTTTTACAAGGAAAAGTACCTTTAAAAGAGAATACAAAAACCAAATTAAAAAAAATTAAAAATATCTTACGTAATCTGATCAGTAAAGGTAAAAGTTTTGAATACAGGAAAAATATATTAATACAAAAAGGAGGGTCCTTTCTTCCAATAATTTTGGGTACAATTCTAAGCACCCTTGTAAGTTGTTTTAATAAATCACAATGAACACAAAAAAAATGCTTCTCGTTGAGCAAGACTTTATTGATAAACTGAAACATCAGAATGAAAATAAAGCAACACCGCAAAGTAGATTGGATTTAGAAATGGAAAAAATTATATCAAGTAAATTGGATGATCGCGAAAAATGGGCGCTTTATCTACAAATTTTACAAAGATACTTACATTACTCCAAGGAAGAACGTCAACCTCAAGAAATAACAATAACTGAAAAGGTAATAAATGATAATACTAACGAAAACCGTAACATCAATAATATAACTACTAGTGAAAATGAAAAAATGCTAAATGTTAAACAACCCTCAACGGGTGAAGACATCGCATATGGGTTACCACCTAAAGAAATATTAAAATTAATTCCTAAAACTTATATGAGGAGGGGTGAATTATTGATGGATACAATATTAAATAAAACAGATCAATTGCAATGGAATAATAATGGAACAGTTGTCATTAGTGGACAAGAGATACCAGGAAGTAATATTATAGATTTAGTGAATGACATCTTAAGACCCTCGAAGAGATCCGATCCAATCGGTTGGGAAATATTCGCCAAGTTTTTAAATGATATAAATACCCCACTAACATACATTGGTAATCTGAAAAGAATCAAATATATATCTAATCTTAAAAGTATAGATAAAACATTGATTCAAGAACCACAAACTGAGGTTTCTTCAACGCCAACTCAATCTAAATACATCAATAAATTGAGAAACAAAAGTGATTGGGAGAAATGGACCCCGTATTAGAGTTACATCGCATCTATTATGATATTTCACATCCAGCCGGTTACAGCAGTGTCAATAAGTTAACAAAGGCAATGAATGGAAAAATCTCAAAAAGTGATGTTTTGAAATGGTTGCAGTCTCAAGAAACATATACATTACATAAACCGGTTATAAAAAAATTCCCGCGTAATAAATATATTTTATCAAATATTAATGAATTGTGGCAAGCTGATTTAAGTGATTTAAGAACTTACATGCAATATAATGATGGATATAAATATATTTTGTGTGTTATTGACGCCTTTAGTAAGTATGCTTATGTTAGAGCAATGAAAAAGAAGGATTCATACACAATAAAAACATGTTTTACTAGCATCTTTGATGAAGCTAAAACTGTTCCTAGACATATTCAATCAGATAAGGGCACGGAATTTGTATCTAAGGATGTCAAAACTTATTTAAAAAGTAAAAATATAAATTATTACACTACAAATAATCCAGATATAAAAGCAAGTATAGTAGAAAGATTTCAGAGAACATTGAAAATGAAAATGTGGCGTTATTTTACACATAAGAATACTTATCGCTATACAGATATTTTACAAGATTTGGTTAGTTCTTATAATCACAGTGTACACTCTAGTATCAAGATGAGACCATGTGATGTTAAAATGGAAAACATAATGGAAGTTTGGCGGAATTTATATTATGATGAAAAGACTTATATTTCAAGTTTAAACAAAGTACCTAAGTTTAACGTTGGTGACTATGTAAGAATTACAAAATACAAACATGTATTTCAAAAAGGTTATGAAAGTAATTGGAGTAATGAAATTTTTATCATTACTTCGATTATAGATCGTTCCCCGTGGGTTGTATACACTTTAAACGATTTAGACAATGAATCAATAACAGGAACTTTTTATGAGAAAGAACTACAAAAAATAACTTTTTCTCCCCCACTTCCGAATTTAAAATTGATAAAATCATCAGATCACGTAAAAGCGGTATTAGAAAGGAAGTATTAGTTAAATGGAAAGGATATCCTAACAAGTTTAATTCTTGGGTCTTACTATCGAATATTAAAAATCTGCAATGAAGGAAAGTTTTTATTTAACTTTACTCAGCAATAGTTCTACACAATATTTTCCGGGAAATATGACATCAAATTTTTCTACAAAACTACCTAAAGCCATTACATTAGAAGGAGAATGGATGGTAGGTATAGTTGAGTTTCAATATCCTTCTACTATGTTTTCCGTGCAAGAACATGAAAATATTATGTACATAAGTAAAAAAACTACCATCAATAACGAAGAGACCACACTGATGTATAAGAACCATATACCAGCCACCAACTATGATAATATACAAAATATTCTTCTAGCTTTAAATTCGAAAGAGAAAGTTAGTTTTCGCCAGGACACCGTGACAAAGTTTGTCTCTGCTGCAGTAAAGGATCCATCAATAATTTCATTATCTCTATCACCTAATTTGAGCTTTCAACTTGGATTTGAGCCAGATACCAATTTAGTAAATCATAATATCGGTAAACGCCCTGCTAATCTACATTTGGGGTTACCATCACAATTATTTGTGTATTGTGATATTATAGAACCACAAATTGTTGGTGATGTAATGACACCCCTATTGAGAATTATACCCTTAGATCCTGCTAAATACATATATGGTTCAAATAAAATGCATATATTTTCACCACCACATTATTTGCCGGTAATGAGAAGAGAATTTGATGTTATTGAGATAGATATAAGAACAACCACGGGAAATGCGGTACCATTTCAATACGGAACATCGTGTGTGAAACTTCATTTTAAAAAAATATAAACTATATTTCCTTTTTAAAATGTATCCACCTCAAGATACATTTATATGTCCTTATGAACATTATTATTCGAAACAAGCTGGGTCTGGTATAAATGTAATCTACAAAGGAGCCTTACATCAACGTGGTCATGGTATCGGCAGTTTTCTTGGGGGGTTATTTCGAAGTGTGCTACCTTTACTCACTAGTGGTGCTAAGGTAATTGGAAAAGAAGCACTTAACGGCGGAATTGGGCTTTTGTCAGATGTTGTGGCTAGTCGTCCTATCAAAGAATCTATTAAAAATCGATTGAAAGAGGCTAGTTCTAACCTTAAACGCAAAGTTGATACCAAAATTGATAATCTTATGACTGGATCGGGTGTTAATAAAAGACGAAAATATTGTAATGAGCTCATTCGAGTTTCACCCCTCAACGTGAAAGGCGCTCTGAAGAAAACAAGGAACAAAAATATTAATAATTCCAAGGATATATTTTCAAACTAATCATAATGTCATTTATTCATAATCATTCATGTGAGTGCATGAAATCTGAATTGGATCTGTTTGCTCTTCCTTCCACACAAACAAGTATCGAATATGGACACTGGATACACTACAAACCAATTTCTTCATTAAGTGATGATGGACCCATCGAATTTCAAGTACCTGGTACTGGAGATGACTACATAGACCTTTCGCATACACTACTCCATCTCAAGGCTCAAATTAAAAATCAAGACGGTTCTGTAGTTAATGCAGCTAATGTAGTGGCACCAGTCAATAATTGGTTACATTCTTTATTTAACCAATTGGATGTTTACCTAAACCAAAAACTTGTGTCACCCCCAAATAATACTTATGCATATCGTGCTTTCATAGAAACTCTATTAAATTATTCATCATCCGCCAAAAAATCACATTTGATATGTGGTTTATGGTACGAGGATACAGCTGGAAAAATGAATGAAACTAATGAGGCAAACAAGGGCTTTTACAAAAGACAACAACTTTCAAAGGATGGTAAGGATGTTGAAATGATTGGGCATTTACATGGGGATATATTCAATCAAGATAAATTCCTCATTAACGGGGTCGAATTATCTATAAAATTAGTGAGATCGAGAGAAACATTTAACCTCATGTCACAGAATGCAGATAATAAGTACAAAGTCTGTATCACAGATGCAACTTTAATAATACGCAGAGCAAAAATTAATCCATCAATACTAATAGCCCATCAAAAGGTTCTTGCCACTACTACAGCTAAATATCCTATAACAAGAGGTGAAGTGAAAGTCCTGACCATACCATCTGGTGTGCAGGGTAAAACACTGGACAATATATTTTTAGGGCAGGTTCCTAAGAGATGTATTATAGGTTTTGTGAATAATACAGCATTCAACGGTAGTTATGTTAAAAATCCTTTCAACTTTGAAAATTTTGGTATTTGCTCATTTAGCCTATATATAGATGGTCAACAGATACCTTCAAAATCGTTACAACCATCATTTCCAAACGATGTATTTACGAGCGCATACCACACCCTGTACTCAGGCACCGGTATACATTTTCTTAACGAAGGTAATGGAATATCGAGGGAGCAATATTCAAATGGATACTGTTTACTAGCTTTTGATTTAACACCTGACTTGTCGGCTAACTCTAATGTGCATTGGAATCTTGTTCGCCATGGTAGTGTAAGAATGGAAGTAAGATTCGAGAGCGCATTGACTGAAACTATTAACTGTGTAGTTTACGCAGAGTTTTCAAATATTATAGAAATAGATAAGAACAGAAATGTATGTGTGGATTATAGTAGTTAAGCAATCACTTATGTAATTATGATATTAAGAATAATAAAATATAACCTAAACGAATATGACATGGTTTTTATTCACCTCATTACTTGTTTAATAAAAAGACTCATTACTTCTGTTGAGATCATATTATGTGGGTTTAAATGAATTCATTGGTACATATATGAATTGATAGTTAGAAATGTAGTCAGTTAAAGAGCAAAAGAGTAGCGGAGTAAACGCGTATTAAAGTATGAACACACTAGAAGTGCAAATGAGTCTTCGTATGATACATCCCAGCCTCCAAAGCAACGTATATCCTTCAAATCGATTGCCAATTTATGCTCAGGTGCCAGCATTTATAATATGCAATCTTGACCCTGATTCACAGCCGGGGTCTCATTGGGTGGCTGTACATATAAGCGTCGAAAGAGTTGGTGAATATTTTGATTCATTTGGACGTAAACCTATTGAGGCAATAGAAGGGTTTTTAAGGAGGAATTCTTGCATGTGGAGGTACAATAGCGTTACGGTTCAAGATTATCTATCAGCGGTGTGTGGAGAGTACTGTTTGGTATATTTATATTACAAGTTCAGGGGGATGAGATTAGAAGACTTCCTTAGAAATTTCACATGTGACTCAGTGAATAATGATATGGTGCTAGTAAATTTGTATAGAAATATAATGAACATATAAATAAAAAATAATACCTGGAATAAAAATGTTTTATTTTACCATGTAACCCTTACATCTAATTATATTTATAGGTAGTGGTGTTAAAGGTTAGGTATATTTATTATAATTTGTTTAGAATCGTACGTTAGGTTACTTTAAATATATATTTATTATTTTTCATTTAAAGCCATAAGTTGGGTTAGTGAATGTAGGAAAGTAGATAACGCGATGCACTGAGGCATTCATTACATAATGACTGGGAATTTCGTGCAGGAAATAGGAGCTGATAAGGTGATGATAAGTTAATGAGCTACGGTTTTGCGAAAGCTAACTTTTAAACGGTTAGAGATATCAGTTCGGCTGTGAGTGCTTTCGGCTCCGCACGCCCTGTTTAGTGGGAATAGAGTACAGATTTTTAGTTTTGGTCAGCCATGAGTTTTAGGTTTGTCCCTTGGGCGGGACAAAATATTTCCGGGTTCTGCCTTTGAGGCAGTACCCGGAAATACCAACTACTATTAGTGTAAGTGTAGCTATTGCATATAAAGACAAAACGCTATTCAACTAATTCAAGTTAGTAGGTGTACGGTTCCTGTATTATTGGGGTGCTTTAAATAACAGAAGATTTGAAGAGAACATTTTTTGACGGATTGAAGCTATGTATTATTATAAACTCATAAATAATTTACAAATTATCCGACGTTTCACGTGCTTTATAGCGTGCGTGGTCACGGTGACTGAAGAAGAGGTGTTAAATGTCATAAATTATGACAGCTGCAGAAAAAGTAATATTATCTACATTTATTTCCTCGGAGTTGATAATGTGTTTTCTTTAAATGTAAAAGTTATGTAAATAAAAGACATAAAGACAGAAGAAGATTTGATTTACTCTATATTTACCACTCTCTTACAACAATAGAATAGTAAGCGAAATAATAAAATGTCAATTGCTATGAAACAAATGACTGCAAAATAACAGTTGAAGAGAGTGTCTATGTCTGGCTATACTCTTGGGGACTAACTCCGGCGATTTAGAAAATCGCCTTACTTATAAAACTAAGAAAGCCTCATACATGCCGTTGACCATTTGGGTATAAGGCAAACATTTCCTCAGAATGGTTTCCTTTACTATCCTAGCGAATGACAAAGTAGAACTTAGAAAGCACGCATATGATCGAACCTACGAACTCACGAAGGAGTCACACGCGGAAAACCCTAGGCAAACACTGTTAATAATTAAATTATGTGTTATATTCACGAAGATGTTGTGTTTGATTTCCAGCTAAAGGGGTCGTTCAAGTATTACGTAAGCAGTTAAGCCCCCCCCCCCCCCCATTTTCTTTTATTTTCTTATTAGGTGATTACGTCAACAGTAATGATTATTTTTATTACTATACCTACCTACCTACTAATGTGCCCACACATTGTCTATTCTTGAAAACGATATGCATTTTCGAGGATTTGTACATACGTTAGGCTACATTTTACATACGTATACGTTTTTGTACTGTTATTGAAGAAGACAGATAAGAGGAGGGGGGGGGGATAAATGGTCCCAAACAAGTTTGTTTGAAGCCTTCAAGTCTGATCACCTTGTTGGTTGCTTGATCTAAAACAATTCTTGTTTCATCAAAATAGAACCCAGGTGGGGTTCTATTTCTAAAAATAGAAATCATATATCTACTCATTTTATAACGTAGAGTTTTTAAAATTATATCATCGACATCCTCTTCATTTGGTCCTTTTCTGGACCTCCTCAATTTTCGTGTAGCTGCACTGGCCTGCACTAGCCTCTCTATATCCAAGTATACCCCTTCTTAACGATGTCGTCAGTCCACCCAGTCCGCCGCCACTTGTTGATGATGAAAGTTATATATGAATTTCTATTAAATATAAGTACCTACAATTTATCGATAAAAACTTCAACCCCTACAGTTCTACATAAACCCCTTTGATTTATTTAATTTAACGCCAAAAATGTTCATTTATCGCCAATACGTCGAAAATGAATTTAAATACCTCCGTAAATGGCCTGAAAATTGGTTTTACGGCGAGATTGAGGCCGTTTTTACACCGCAGTGACTACATTTTGTTACTAACAACGCCAGAATAAAAATAAGTTTGAGGTGTCAAGGGACACCCACACCACAAAGGGATGGAACGAAGTTCCTTTCGATTAATTAGTGAAGAAATTGTAATTTTTTTTTAAGTGCTAATAATATTTTTTATTCTTCCCATAGGGGGACGTGTACAATAAGCGAAATATATGTTTGATTATTTAAATTTCCGCCTATTGTACCAACTTACTTATCTATACTTCACTATGTGTAACAAAAATTATTTCGGTGTCGGTGCCCTTAATGTCTCGGTGCCTCTCAGCGCTGCACACTTCACAAAGGAGCGGCGCGTACATAAGTTACAATTTCTTCTGTTACTCTGCGGTGTAATAAGGGTCTAAGGCTGTCTAGTCTCAAAAGGTTCTAATCTGAATAAATTATAGCGATGCT
This sequence comes from Pieris mannii, assembly GCA_028984075.1. NCBI lineage: Eukaryota > Metazoa > Arthropoda > Insecta > Lepidoptera > Pieridae > Pieris > Pieris mannii. Next base: position 8,923,017 of record CM054795.1, on the reverse strand, counting down.
CATCTGTCTTTTTGGCTTCGGCCAAATTCAATTACAAAATTGAATCTCTGAAGAATATCTTTAGTGAAGTATTGTTAGACTCGTAAATGATAAGTCTTTGTTGAAAGTTGGCGTTATAAAATAAGATAACAGGAAAAACAATAGATTAAGAAAATTCTATGGCGTCTCGCATGAGATTTGTATTTTGTTTAACTTATATGTATGTTAATTCATTCTTCATGTGTATATTTTTGAAGTTTTACTTCTTTTGGCGCGATGCAGAAAATTGATCACAGTGAATTTTTACGATGCGCGCGCACACCACAAATTCGACATCGTAAAGTTAGGTCTAGGTGGCATGGAAATCGATAACTATGTTCAAGTTGTATATTCTAGTATTTTTATATTTAGAACACGTGTTTCTTAACAGTACAATTAAACACTGGGAATAAATAAATATTATTTTTGTGTTTTTAAATCAATTTCATATACGACGGTGATAGTATTTACTAATAATTTATTTATTTATATAAAATCTTTTTGATTATTTTTAATATTTATCGTTAATCAGTACTGCATTTTAGTTAAATTTTTTTCGATACGCCAATGAAGTATAACTTCTAACGCGTGTACATAAGTACACACACTCCTTTTAATAATTTTATACTGTGGCGATATTTTTAAATCCAACGTAATCTCCATATCCATGTAATGTCTCTCGATTTAACGCCCAACGTGTCGAAATTACTCGGCTTTGGTTCGTTATCTTGTTTTTCATACAAAGACACAGTCTACAGCCTTTTTAACGACAATTAAAAAATAAAAAGTAATTATTAATTGCCGAAATTAGTTAAAACTGTCAATTTGTCATAGCCCGTAATAAACCCGACTATCGGTATCATTCGTACAGAACTTTCTAAGAAATCATATATTTTATTGGGACTAATTGGGATTGCTTCTTATTACGAAGATGCCACAATATCTCAAGATTTGAATAAAATAAGTAAAAAAAATATAATTTCTGGTGCTGCAAAAGACGTCAGGCGAAAATACACAAATACGGAACCCGAAAGTGTCTTTATACAGAGGTCACACTGTACTTATTTAATTAGAGTATACTATAAAAACAAGATTTTTCTCGAGAGTTACTTCTAAGTTTTTAGAAGATAATTCAATTATAAGCGGGAAAAAGAAACGACGTACTACAAGTATCTGAATGTTTTTAAAACATTATGTACAAGAAAAGTTCATATTTGCTAATGAAAATGTAGCAGGCGTTAATTTCTAACAAAATTAAATTTTAAAGGAAATCTAGAAAATGAAATTCTAATCTGTTTCATGAGCATTTGTCAATCTAAAAGATGATCAGACTCCTGTGTCTGACACACGCCATCAACTTTTTGGATGTAAGCCGGTTTCCTCTCAAACCTCTAACCTGAATGAATGAGAGTCACATGCTAAAGTCACTAGGCTATAACTGCTCTTATACGAAGTCTAGTGTCATTACTAGACACTCCCTACGATTATCTTCGCTATTCTTTAACAATGAGCTTCTATAAAATGTATACTAATAGTAAACACACTAGTATGCTATAAACAAGTATTTGTTACCGTCTAACGATACTGTATGTCGCTGACTCGAACACTTCTTTTTATTGAGATACAATTCAATTTATATCTTCTTTGATATTTTTTACTATTTCTGTACTTTATAAAGCTTGTTATAATATATGTATAAACATTGTTTTTACATATAATTATTTAAGTAATGTATACAATTATTGTAAATTCTTTTTTAAAAAAAAGTAAGTGTTCTTGGCCAAAATTTTCCACACAAAACTGCCTTTTGGAGGGGGCAACTAGATCGCTATATTTTCTTTAACGGTTGACAGTTGAAAAATGATTTGACTTTGACTTTGTCCTTTGCCTCTGTATTAACCTTCAAATTCCGTAATTCCTCTCTACCACTCTTAAGTACCACATTCTGTTTCTTAACACATAGAATGCTTAAACAATGGATACAAAGTGACAAGAAAACATTTCTCGATGCGAGTGGTCGTCATACAGCACATTGGGTACCGAATACTCGGGGATGGCAATGGTTTAAAAATATGAACGGGACGCTCGCACGGATCCGAGCGGGTGGCACCGCTACTGTGACCCCACTCCACTCGGATCCGAGAGAGTACTAAAAATGTTAAATTTGGTTTATGCACTTTTTAAGTTGTCTTCCTCTTTTGTTTTTGCTGTACCTTATCTCCGATTTACGATTCACCAATTATTAGTGCATTAAAACCTAGCTCTACATACATATAAATAGTTTCAAAAGTCCAACGTCAAAGACAGTCCATACCTTCATAAGTTCTATCCTCAAACTAAGAATATTTGAACTCTGGCCAAGTATTTTGAGTAAGTCAATAGAACTTTGAAAAGTTCCATATTTAAATGTAAATTCGTCTTAAGGATTACAAGCTCCTACAAAGTTTAAGAGCTCCTTATCTTCAAATTTCCGGAATTTATTTCGCACTCAGAAAAATATGCATAAGTGAACATATTCATGCGAAATCTGTACGTAATCTTTAAATTACAAACCGTAAATATTTAGCTTGCGTGTAAATGAGAAAGGTTTTAACAAATATCATATACAATTACTTAAACGTATATGAAGCAGTGTTTGTCTAGTGACATTCATGCTACTTTTATCCTTGAGGTTGTGGCTTCAAACCCCATTGTGAACCAAAGGTCTAGGTTCTGTCTCCATGAATCTGTTCGATTCATACTTAAGATCAAGGCACTTGACCGTTAATTTAAAGTTGCTCTTTTATTATTAAGTTTTTATTGTTTGAAATCATAACTTAACGAATATTAACGACCAATCATATTTGAGGAAATGCCTCGAGTTGGGTCGTAGGGCCATCTTGACTTTGGACAGTTTAGGGAACGCAGAATTCTGGTGTTGAGAGGTTGGACCGTGTTGGGTCTAGTAAATTGTGATTTAAAGTGAGATCGTTATAATTTAATGTAATGTTATAAGGAATCAATCTTAAATAAATATTATACGATTACTAATGTGTCTTTTGTATTACCCATATGACGCCCACAACCCGCTTATAACGACATCAACATCGGTGGAGTGTATCTTTCTGTTTTTCTGTGAGAAAAAAGTGTAGTATCCTAATTCTAATGATATAATGTTTCAATTAATAAATAAATAAATCAGTGGCGCTACAACCTCTTTAGGTCTTGGCCTCAGGTTTCTGAATCTGTTTCATGATCATTTTCTCATCTAATAGGACACACGTCGTCGGCTATTGGGTCTGAGATATGTCGGTTTCCTCACGATGTTTTACTTCACCGTTCGAACAAGTGTTACATGCGCACATAGAAAAAAAGTCCATTGGTGCACAGCCGGGGATCGAACCTACGACCTAAGGTATGAAAATCGCACGCTAAAGCCACTAGGCCAACACTGCTCTTTATAATGTTTCGATTAGCTCTATACCTAGCCCAGTAATAAGTTACAAATGTAAAGGATTAAAAAAAATTGTTATATTATTAATATAACAATCAATCTTTCAACTGTGCTTGGTAAAACTGTGCTTTATATTTCTGTTTCAATGTGTATTCCGTTTTGGCTTTTGTGTGTAATATAATTGTTTGGATATTGTTTAGTAAAAATAGATAAAAATAAATAGATAAATATACTTACTATATTTCTTGAAAGTTTTTCATTGGTAGAGAAGAAATTTCTGTGCTTTTCCGTAACGCGACAGAATGCGTTTTGATCGATCCCCTTTCTTAAATTCTAAAGATTGATTTATGTACCGAACCCAACATTAATTCCATAATTTCAGATTGTTTTTAATCAAAGGGTTGTCAGACCGTGACTGTCGATCGATCTCGTATCTGCATCCCAATAGTCAAACCCTACGAAGACAATCCTTTATGGTGACGGATAGCATGCAATCTCTTCGTTGTTAAAGCTATTTAAAAAGCTATTTGATATTGTTTAAAACATATCAAATAGCTTTTTAATTAGTTTAAAAACTGGTGGTAAGTAAAAATCTTAAGATATTGGTGTATTCCTAATTCAAAATACTTTTAAACTTGAAAAAAAAAAAGCTTTTATGTAACAGTAATTTTGACAGATTAAGTTATATTTAATAATTGTAATTCAAATAAATATCGTTACTTCATTCGACTACTAAATGTTGTTTTACATAATACAGTGTAAACTATTTATAACGTTATCCTTTATAACGATAAAATCCCTATAACGTTGGAGTGAGCCCAAGTTGGTTGGTTTGCGTTAAAACTCACATATTGAAACACTCTTTATAGCGATACGCCATTGTCTATTACGAAGAAATGTGTTCATATTTGTAGACAGTAAATATTTATTATCGGTATTATTGTTTATCAACAAGCCCTAGATGCCGCTAAGTTGGTAGAAATTTTTTTGTTGTTTAATCAAGACGATTCCACCACATATCTAGATATGAATAGAATACATAAAATAATACAAAACAAGTACTGGCATAGCAAAAAACGTCAGACGAAATTATCAGACTATATGTGTAAACAATAATTTATATGTATAAGCATTTATTATCTAAGACATACATACAATTAAAAATTCTTGTATTAAAAATTCTTATTAATTTGGGTTTTTTTTCGGTCACTCCATATAACGATAACTCTCTATAACGACAAAAAATGCTCAGTCCCTCGAGTTTCGTTATAAAGAGTTTACACTGTATATTCAAACACCACTTATTCCTTTTGCTAAATAAATAGAATGTTCCGTATATATCGAGAGTTTGATGAATATTTAAGACAATGTTTGTTTGAGATTGCTTTGTTAAGAAATCCTTTTGTCTCGAAATCCGAAGGCATTTTTATTTCTAAGTATTATAATTCTTAAATCCTACTTGACTTGAGAGTCTTTGGCCCTTTAGCACTTCTTTACTCGTTCAATAACTTCTTAGAAAAATATATTAAAGTAATTGAAGAGCTGCAAAATGTAAATTAAGATGCTTGAATTTATAAGTAATGTTAATATTTTGATTTGATATTTTTTTGTAAATTTATTGCTTCATGGGCCAAATGGCGTAATGATCTCTATAATATATATAAAATTCTCGTGTCGCGGTATTTGTGGTTGAACTCCTCCGAAACGGCTTTCCCGATTCTCATGAAATTTTGTGTGCATATTGGGTAGGTCTGAGAATCGGACAACATCTATTTTTCATCCCCCTAAATGTTAAGGGTAATCCACCCCAATTTTTTTTCATTACTACATTTATAATACATTTTTTTTATGATACAAAATTAGAAAATACATATAACCCTGAATTTTCAACCCTTTACAATCAACCCCTATTTTTTATTTCGTTATTAAAACTTATGTTGTGAACTCTGAGGTTTATACAGAGAAAAATTCACAGAACAACCTAAGATTTCATTCCGGAAAACCGATAGCATAGCAAAATGTTCCATGTTGGTATGTACTAAACAGGTAGGCTCAGTAAAATCTCATTAAGGAGAAACGAAGTTCGCGGGGGCAGCTAGTATATATATATATTTTCGTGTCTTAGTGTTAGTTTCCATACCCCTCCGAAACGGGCCGACCGATTCTTATGAAATTTATTATGCAGATTCAGTAGATCTGAAATCGGCTACTATCTATCTTTCGAACCCCTTAGTGATAATAGAACAGGGTAGACCTTTAAAAATAATAAAAATTGAAAAAAAATATTGTAGGATGATCAAAATAATACTCGGATCCGCGTGGAGCGGGGTCATAGTAGCGGTGCCGCCCACTGTGACCCGTGCGTGCGTACCGTTAATATTTTTAAATCATTGCCATCCCTAGCCCAATATGCTGTCGACAAATCGGATTAGAAAAATATTTTGTTTAAAAATATATAAAATATTTTGATCATAAAAAGTTTTGGTTTATTACTTTGTATGCATTGTTAAGCATTCAATGAGTTAACAACTGCAGTATTGTTCTTATCAAATAAATGTTTATTAAAGGTAAGCATTTAGGTAATGTGTGGAAATAATACTCTTACGAACGATCTTAAAAAAAAAAACAACTAAACGCAGTGAGATACGTTCTCCCAAGCACAAATATTCCAAACCACTTCTCTCTCTTCCAGGGATGTGACAGGACGGTGTAGCTACCCGAGGGTAGCTACACTCGACTTTTGACTCGTCAAAGTGTTCTTTTAAGGATATGGCTCAATTATCTCCGAGGCTACCTGATACCATACGTCAATGCATGTAACGTTAAGAAAGAGAACGGTACGTTCTAATTACATAACTGTTAGGTGATATTTTATTTATCTATCTAAATATCTGTATTTCACATCATACATCTACGGTAAATAAATAAATGTATGACAATTTAGGTAAACATAAATATTACAATGAATACAATTTAAATAGTTATTAGATATTCGAAGGGTAAACGCTGCCAGTTTCTTCGGAACCTTGCCTAAAGGGACTCCTTTTATTAATATAAAAATACCGGAAATTTTTGTTAAGCAGAAAAAATAAGCAGCAAAACAGCGGATCAGGAATAAGAGAGGCACTTATCTTTTGGTGTAAGACCTATTTCACCAAAAAGTAATAAAGGAAAAAAGTGTAGAGCTTTTCTTAAATCAAATCAAATTATCTTTATTCATTTAGGTAAACATGTACACTTATGAACGTCAAGAAAAACAAATTAAATTAACTGTAAATTTATATTTACAACCAGTTCGCAAGTCAAGGGCGTAGAGCGGGTTAGAAGAACTGGCAAGAAACTTTCCGCCACTCTTTTCAATCGCCAAGTTTTTAGTACAAATTGTTTGAACTGGAAAAAAACAATCCCAAGGATTAGGGTCATTAAAGTATTCGTCACATTTATAAAAGGCTTTATTAATTAATTTACTTTTAACAAGGGCTTTGAATTTATTTAGTGACAGTTCTCTAATTTCGCTTGGGAGTTTGTTGTAAAAACGAATACAATTTCCATTTAAGGAGTGGTTTATTTTCTGGAGCCTGGTTGGTCGCACACTCAAATTAGTTCTATTACGCGTATTATACTGGTGAAAGTCACCATTTGTTTTGAAATCGTTTAAGTTATTTTGTACATACAACAAGGCTTCAAGAATATATTGACCGGATAATGTCATAAATGTCATAATGTTCGTACCGACTCCCTCGGGGAAACACAACAAATACCCCGAACAGCCCGCTTCTGCAACACAAATCAACACGAATCGATTATAGTCGTTATTATTACTTTTATCAATAAAAACTTGGTGAGATGATCTATTATGCCGACTAGAGACATATAATTTAGAAAAAATATTTCTTTTGGAGTAGAGATTCTTGGGCCGTCGGGTCCAAGTGCACAGATTTAAGTTGGAGATATATAGTACCGGTCATCACAGACCTGGTGCTTTCCTCTCTCATTTCATTTCTCATACGGAGAGGAACTGCCACAGGGCCCAAACGTTTTAAATTTGTTTCAATTTTCTATTTATCAATTTATTTATTATTATGTAAGCTAGGTAGTATATATATATAGATCAGTATCCTCCTGCCCGTTTGCCTTCCGTTCAAAAAAAAATTAGATTGTATGTTAAAAATATTTTAAAAGCTGTATATTTGTCCGTTAGATGTTTGATAGTTAAAACATTGAAGATATCTACGATATTTGTTCATTATAATTTATATGGTACATACGCTAATATCAAATTGAATTTTATGATGACTTAAATTTTAATGGTCTTCATTTTAAATTAGTGAAAATTAATTGAAGAATAAACAATCGCAGAAATCTATCTCATGCCCAAATTGGTTTAATAATAATAAAACAAAATATTTGGCGAATCAAAAGAGTGGCGTCGAGTTTATTGCTAGATCTTCTCTTTCATCGTACGCCCTTGATTTGAGAACTGGCAGTAAATGTAATATTAGAAGCATATATTTATTTCTTGAAGTTGTGTTACCTATATGAATATAGGATTTTGAATTATGTACCTTATTTGCTAGAAAACTAAGTTGTTTTTTTAATATTTCACATTTTAATATATTTCTCCTACATGCAGGAGGGAAAATTTCTCCTCTTTAGAAAGCTCAATAAATCTCCTAGATCTATGTCTTATCTCCTAAGCCTGCACGATTTATTTCAGACCAAAACTTTCCACCACTTTTACATGCAGCACTAAATAAACTAATGTTTTCCTAATTTTCATTAAGGTTTAAATAATATAGAGAAGATGAAAATAATACAATAGTATAAATAAACTTTTTCTGTTGTATTTTCATGATATTTTTACATTTAACAGAATTCAGGATATTAGAGACCCTTGTCATATGTCAATACATCCTTTGTCAAAGTTGGGCTGAAATGAATGCCGTGCCTCTGTTGAACTTTACCAATTTCTCATAAAAAAATTGCATTTCAAAATTTTACTTTTTACTAAGATTTTATACCCGAAAACGATGTCTCTATCGGCAAGCATATCAAAATGTTCCATATTGTGTTGGTATGAAATTACTAAAAAGGTTGTCTAAGTAATTTTAATATATATAAATCTCCTGTCACGATGTTTGTCCGCGATGGACTCCTAAACTACTTAACCGATTTTAAATTAAATTGGCACACTTAATTATAGTCGCAATTTTATTTTATTGCAAATTATTTTAATGCTGTGTGTACTGAAGTTGATATTTTTCACAATAATATATGTAAATTTAAAAAGATAGTTCATGGTGAATACTTGCAACCTTAATTACTAATTTGAATTAATTAATGTATATATATATATATATATATTTTCCTTTCTTTTTTTTTGGTCATTCAGTTTAATATGTGTATGTTGTTTGGTTGATATTTAGTGTAAAATGCTGTGTACAGATATAATTGGATATCAGATTTTCAAATGTTGTTTAGTGTATAATAACTGTATGTATGTAATCAATCTGTTTTCTGTTTTTGTACCTAAATGTAAAAATAAAAATAAAATAAATAAATTTGTCTATAATTAATTGACACTCGCAGTTAACTCCAAAAGATTCTAACTCGATGTGATACTATGATGATGAGATGAGATGTCGATACTATTCGACTGGATTGAGTAAGTAATCAATAGATGGCACTGCTATGGTAAACCGACATACGTATCATTTAAGCTACAATTCAATATCATGATCACCATGTGTTATTGAGGCTAAAGTTTAAATTTAATTTATTTTGTTAAACGAAGGAGAAACGAAGTTCGCGGGGGCAGCTAGTATATTATATAGAAAAGTTCGTATTTAAATAATAATTTAAAATAAACTGATTAATAAAATAATATATATTTTGTTTAATATTTCTATGCATAATTTAATTTAATTTTCATATGAAATATTTATTACTATACTAATATTGTAAGTACGAAACATCTATATTGGTGACGAATAAACTCTAAATAAAAAATAAAAGTTTTGTTTTTTTACACAATTTTTTTGTATTTGTTTTTTTATGATACAAAAATACATACAACCCTTAATTATTACCACCCTCTACGATAAAGCCCTATATTTATTTGTTAGTTAAAAACTTAGACTTGAACTCTGAGATTTTTCCCTATGTATAGAGAAAAATTCACAGAAAAACGTAAAAAGTTTTCATTCCGGAAAACTGAACAGTCTCAGGGGTCGTTATTTATAACACCAGCTGACTTAGGACTGGCTTGGAGCCTTTCTCAAGTTTATGCTTATTGATAATATTTGACAGGTGAAGTTTTTTAACAGAGAGCTGAATGTCAATTGATACCATAATTTATAAATAATGGATTTGATTAAACAATTTTTGTTTTGTATTCGTTATATTACTTTAATAAAATAAATTAGTTCTGATAATCTCTAACGTTAGGCGGTGCAAAGTTCGCGAGGTCGTTTTCAAAAATAACAGCTCGTTCTTAACCACAAATTGCATCGTCTATTTTTATAAACTAAGGTAATACATACAAAAATGTAAATGCTGACCATTCTCGACTCCACCTGGATACACGAAACATTTTATTAAAATCGGTCCGGACGCAGGACTAATAATGAACACACGCACAGAAGGATTTATTTATTAAAGTTTACCACATCATCACACACATCTTACAAACACTTCCATGTCACATATGAAAATTTTAGTAAACATTTATGGTTACAAAAATATATTTAAAAAAAATTTAAAATATATACAATTTAAATAATGCATACAATGAAAATACCAGAAATTGTTTATAAGTAGAAAAAAAAATAGCAAAACAGCTAAACAAGTTTTTACATGAAGGTCATGTGAGACTATTTTCTGAAGACGGGGCCAAAAATCAAAGTTAATGTAGCAAACATCCGACGAAGTAATTTCGATTGAACGTACAAAATAATACGCCAAATTTCAAACTAATTCTTTGAGAAAAAATTATCTTGAACTTTTTCAGTTTTTGAAGTTGGCGCGTTAGGGCAAAATAATGGAGTAAATTTTTAAGATTGGCGCACACACCGTCACATAAACTGACACCCGCACACTTCACAAAAAACCGACACCCTTTTTTTAAAGAGCATTATTTTCATATGCAAAGGTCGCAGGAACATACATAAGAGGATAAGTTACCACTGTACTTAAGTGGAGATTTAGTACTAATTTCAACACAGATAATGCTCGGGAATTTATCAATTTCTTACGTGAACATTTAAATTTGCCAAACAATAATGATCCTGTAATTTCTACGACATGGTACAACTATTGATACTATATTCTTACAATATTTATAAAATGTTTCTACAAGAATGATTGTATGATAATGTCTACTGAACTTCAACCAATGGACGTGAAAGAAAGAGTTAATATCAATATGTATAAGTTGCATGCTAAAATAAAAAAAATGTCGATTTGTTATATTAGAACTTTATTTGAGAAATTTAAATAAACTAGATAATGCGTTATGTTAAAACGTTCGATGTATTTTTTTTTCTATTGTTAGTGTAGTTTTTTACAAACAGAATAAGGCGAAAGACAGAAGATTTTTAAAAAGATTTTTATCTTACGGCAAACATTTTTACGTTTACATAAGTAAACACACATGTTTTTTAAGTTGATTGAAACTTTAATCAAAATCATTTAATATGTAATTTGAAATTTCCTTTCACATATAATATAGTATGTAAAACGTAACTATTACGCCCTGATGAACTTAAGACTACACACGGTCACGCCATAAGCTGATTACCAGCGTCTCAAAGTTGCTAATTGAATTGGCCCTTTGGCAGCCCTGAAATGATTATTACACACAAGCGTTTTCCGACTTTGTCTGTGTAAAACTACGTAAAAAATAGATTGGGTAACCTAGAAATATTACTAAGTCATTTGTATTACTATAGAATTTGCAGAATACAAAATACTATCCGTCTGTCGTTCCAGTGTTTCTTAAGGCAGTTTCTGCCGCGCACCACCACTTTGTGGAACCAGCTGCCCACTGAAGTATTTCCGAACCAATTCGACTTAGGGTCCTTCAAGAAAAGAGCGTACCAATTCTTAAAAGGCCGGCAACGCGAGCCCTCTGGCATCGCGAGTGTCCATGGGTGGGGCGGTATCACATAGACATAGGCAGGAAAGCCTCGTCTGCTGTTTTTAAATGGTAATAACAATAACTATAAGTTGTTGTTAGGTTAGCTAATTACGTAATAACTTAGGACAGTAGGTCCCTTAAGCAGGGACTGAATTAACCGAGTTGGATCTCACGCACTTTTTCCGGTAAAAGACGTGCGTTGCGAGACTTGGTTTTCTGTTAGTTATACCTTTGATGAATTCGTAGAATGTTTGGTATTCGCCACAATGAAGAACTTTATAACATGCTAGACAACTTCAATAGTGCAACAGGCTCAAGTCGCTGGGACATGTGCACGGAATGGCGAAGGACAGAACCCTAGGCCCTTACTGAACTTAGAACCTGGTAAACCGAAGCTGCGTTGTTAGGATGCAGTTGTAAAGGACCTGGAAAAATGGAGGTTTGTAATTGGACGCGGGAAGCATTGGATATATTGAGATGGCGAAGTGCACGTGATCAGGCTTTTGATGCCTTATGACAAATACAATAGATCCATAATAATTATAAAATTGCATTGTTTCTATAATGTTTTGAAATAATAAAAGCTCCATGCGTTTGTAAATACTTCTAATTGCATGTTTACAAGTAGTAAATACAAACAGAGACTTCACAATATTGAAATAATAACTTACCTACATAAAGGAAAACTAAGGATACTTGAGTTAGGATGACCATCATTTAAATAATTCATAAGATTATTTCAGCTTCAGCATGCTATTCCTGATGTAGCTAATGGACTTTCTATGTTCGCATTTAACTGTTGCTCGGAGAGGAAACCGGCGTGCCTTAGTCCAAGAGTCCACGAAGCCTTCAAGGGCAGAAAGAAGAAATCTGAAGAACAGAAATTTGAGACCCAAAATTGGTTGCAGCGCTATTCCCGCACTCCAGCTGCATCAGCTAGGCCAAGCCAAAGGCTTGGTCTGATGAGAAACTTCCAGCCGAAGTCCTGTGCCATCTCCCGCCTCCATCTAATTATCATTTCGTGATAAGTGAAAGATTGGATTCAAATCATTTGAATCGGAAATTTTAATCCAAATGGTTAATGTTCAAAAATGTTCTATGACAATTTCCTGCAATTTCCGGTAATTTAAAATCCATTTCCCAAGTGTGTATTGATTACTTATTCTCTGAATTTGTTTTCCCAAGCCGAAACAAGACACGGAGTTCACCGTGTCCTTTTAGAATTTTTGCTGTGTCCATTTATTTGATATTATTGCTATCATCTTTATTCCTACATATATAACAACTTACAATATATGTTCGTGTTTGGTGGACCCATGCTTCAATACAAGGGTATTGTGAGTTGTGTGGTAAATATCGCGGGCTACTCGATTGCGAGGAAGTCGCATCGTTAGCGGTGCGTTTAACCGTCATATGTTATTTTCACACATGTATTACTTTCTATAACATATATTAATTAGTATCTGATTGTTCTCCTTGTAACATGTGTGATGGTCGAGAGCAAAATATTTAAATAATTCTTAAATATTCTGTTCTTGGGATTCCGTATTCACTGTTCGTGGTTTATGTAAGGGACTGCACAACTATATTTTTCTGAATTTAGACTTGAATTACTATTATTTTACAGTCACCCTATCATTCCTCACTCAATTAGATTTCTCAAAAGGAATCCACGCTCTGCAGCTCTCGTATAAGATTCATTATTGGAAAATTACTTAGAAATATATTATTGAGAAAATGCGTTCTATTTCGATATAACGAATCCTATAAGACCCTTAATTTATATTTAACTAAGTTCTGCTATATTAAGGAAATATTGTAGAGGAGTTTAGGAAATATATTCAAGTGCGCAGGCGCTATTTACAATATTTTATTTAAATAACAAGTGAACGAAATATTTTCCCAAAAATTAATTTTAAATAATTTCTTTAAAAACAGTAGCGGCCAAATTTTGATAGGCAACTTGGTAGATATACATTCTCCTATTGATAAATATACATTAATTTTTTTTTACCATATAACCGATGAGCGCACTAATCCAGCAGCCAGATCTTGGACCACTACAATTAACTACAATATTATTATAATTTAATATTTATGTGCCGCTGATCTTGATTAATATTCTAATATTTGCGTTGACTCTTTCAGTATCCGACAGTCCACAATACTAGGTATATTCGAGACTACAATACCATATTAAAAAATACACTATTTTATTTAGAAATTTACTTCAAGGATTGGCAGTGGTAATGCAAGCCGCCCAGCGTTTTATTCAAAGTGCCTCGCGTTGTTTGCTATCCCATAAAACAATATCGAAACATGACCATTCGAATTCTTTACATCATTTGTGGATAAGCTGTTCGCTATATTTCTTTATATATGTAATCACGTATCAGATATAAGATTAACAGACGTAATTGGAGTCTAATAACTTCGCTAAAGATCCAATCTAAAGGGTCCTTTGCTGCCCCCTCCCCCCCATAATCCCCTTCCATATTAGTATCGAACATAATCGGTTGATTTTCTTAGCAATATTTTTCGAATTATACTTTAACTGTTCCATTGATAAATCTTAAATGGTATTTGAGTATTAATGTATTAACATAACTTTTACACATATAAAGAAAAACACTTTTTTACGGATTAAAGTTATGTATTATCACCGCGTGAGTGACCACGCACGCTGTAAAGCACGCGAAACGACAGTTAAATTTAAAATTATAAGTTTACATAACTTTAATCCGTAAAAAAGTGTTTTTCTTTAAGGTATTTGGGTAAGTGACACAAGTCGAAAATCATTTATTTTGAGACGGAGCGATGTTTGATCCCCAGTTGGTGGACCAACAGACTTGCTAAGAGCACTCGCACTCGTACGATGACAGAATACATACACAAAGGCAATACAAAAAGTCGACACTGTGAGGCAATGAAGACTGATCTTCTACTTCCCTATTAGAAAAAACCAAACAATAAAGAAACCGATACAGACATCTAAGGTCCAGACCTAAAAAATAGTAGAGTTTTTTTTATCAAATATTTTAAATCATCAGGCATTTTTGCTATTTTTCTATTTTTAGTTCAGTACACTATGGAGAGATTTTTGCTTCGTGAAGAAAATTTTTTTGTGCTTATCAATAATTGATATAATAATAATAAAATCGTCTTATTTCTAATAATTTACATTTAAAAAACATTATTTCTACCATCTCATTCGCTTATATAAAAATTATATCAATTATTTTAGCCATTCTCCAATCATACTTGTGTAATAGGATATTTCAAGTTAAAGAAGGTGCCAGCACATCCGGTTTTTACGAAATTTGCGCAGGTGTGCCACAGGGCTCAGTCCTCGGCCCCGTCCTGTACACTCTGTATACACACGACCTACCACAGAGCCCAGAGATTACTATCGCCACCTTTGCTGATGACACGGCTCTACTTACCTCCATCCTAAGTCCCATTGTGGCCTCTAAAATCCTACAAAATGGCTTAAATAAGGTAGAAGACTGGTTGGCTAAATGGAGAATTGCTGTTAGTGTGTCCAAATCGGTGCACGTCACTTTCACGCTCCGAAAGGAAGACTGCCCCCCTGTCACTCTAAATGGCACCCAATTACCACATCAAAACACAGTCAAATACTTAGGAATATATTTAGACCGCAGACTCACTTGGAAAAAACATATTCAAACAAAACGAGACGAAATTAACAAGAAATACAAGGGTCTCTACTGGCTAATGGGACGAAACTCAAAACTATCTATTGATAATAAGTTGCTTTTATACAAGACTGTTCTAAAACCGATATGGACATATGGAATACAGCTCTGGGGATCTGCTAGTGCCTCAAATATAATAATAATGCAAAGAGCTCAAAATTATATACTCAGGCAAATATCAAACACCCCATGGTTTATCAAAACAACAGAAGTCCACGAATTTCTTAATATGCCCATGGTGAAGGAGGAGATAATCACACATGGGTATAAGTATAAACTAAGACTTCAAAAGCACCCCAATCAGCTAGCAGGACAGCTAACTATACCAGAAACTACTCGACGACTTAAAAAGAGTCGAAACATTTTTGACCAGGACAACCCAACAGACTGAGTTTAGATAAGAGTAGGCAGGCTCCGCTGGGAGTAGCGCCTAACAAGCCAAAATCACTCAACGAATCTACTTATAGTCGCATAGACTGATCGTATGATTAAAAAAAAAAAAAAAAATACCTAATAACTAACCTTAAAATTTAATAATTAATACTGGCAGCGGTCCCCCTTTGAATAAAAATTTGTATCTGTGTTCATTTTTGGCAAATGCCTAAAAATGCCGACATTCCAATCCATGCCATGAGCCTTTCGATAATCTGGTTCATCCTTCTCAGTTGTCTTTTGCGTTTATTGTACGTTGAGCACCAGTTGACATTTTACTACATCAGGGGTGCTACAACCTGTTTAGTTCTGGACCTCAAATTTCTGAACGTGTTTCGTGAACATCTAATAGGCAAGTATAATAGCCTGACACAAGTTTTTGGATCTAAGGCAAGCCGGTTCTAGCGGTGTTTTCCTTCACCGTTCCAACAATTGTTAAATGCGCATTAAAAGTCCATTGGTGTACAGCCGGGATTGAACCTCAGAGATGAGAGTCGCACGCTGAAGTTACTACGCCAAAGCTGCTACTATGTTAGGCAAAGTTTATTAATAATAAATTAAATGTGTCTTACACATCTTTAGTTATAGGTTAAATTAATTATGCTCTTATTTGTGGAATTAATAAAGCAGAGCAGGGTATACTAAAAGCTACGCGATATGAAAATTGTTTTTTGATTATTAACTATAATAGTTTGTAAATATATAAGAATCAACGAAATGTGAATTTATATTATTCAAATTATTAAAGACAATTCCCAAACTTTCAATAAATTATTAAGATTACGAGAACATGAAGAGAGAGGTTTTTTGTAATATGGCCGGCAACGCACTCGCGGGCCTTCTGGGATTGTGGCTGTCCATGGGCGGCGAGTCGTATCACTTAATATCAGATACGCCTTGTGTTATATATTTATTAAAACCTTTGTTAGAATAATCACAAAGCGATGTGTACGTTTAGACTTTATTTTTATAATTTTGGAATATTTATTGCTTAAAAAAAGTAATATTTATGGACTGGGCTGCTGATATGCGGTTTCAATTAGAGAAGTACCAGCCGTATCTTCTAAGTGTTACTCTTGCAATGACTTAGTTCTGTTTTTAGGCGTTTGTGATGCTTCCTCCATTCCGGGTCCACTTACTTAGAATATCGACCAGGGTCGGACCAGCAAGATTTAAGTCGGGGCGTCGTGTCTACAAAACCGGTCATCACAAGCTTCTGTTATACATACAAAGAACCAGAATTCTTTCGTAACACTAATGAAATATGGATTATCACTTGTTAATAATACTGTCTCAAGTACATTTCTTAAATATAATTTAATCAATATCCAATAAATTAGTGGCGCTACAAGCTTTTAAGGTCTAGACCTCAGATTTCTGTGTCTTTATGATCAATAGTCAATGTAATAGGCGAGTAGGTGATCAGCCTCCAGTGCCTGACACACGATGTCGATTTTTTGGGCCTAAGACATGTCGGTTTCCTCACGATGTTTTCGTTCACCGGTCAAGCAAGGTCGTGCACAGCCCAGGATGAAGCCACTAGGCCTGCTTTTAATAGAAATCTATTTTTCATGTTATTTGTTGAAGTTTTCAATGGAAAACAATCCGATATTCCAATTTTGTCAAGTCGATGAAAGTGCTAATGAAGTTGGCAACAATAATTTATCGTTGTGACTCTGAGGTTCACATCTGCATTTGATAAATCTTACAGAAACGAAATTAGTATTAATCGGGATAGTTATGGATTTATCATCTATATTATAAATATAATAACATTGTACACTATATTTAAATCAATCAATTAATAAAAAAAATCAATTACTAACCTTAAAATATAATATCTAAAATATATTATTAAAAGTAGTCCCAAATATTTGTGATGCCAATAATATTTATTTACATGTAAGTCGGAATTACATTACGAAATAGTGGCATGAAATTAATTCGTGACATTAGTTTTACCAACTGTTTCACGTGTAATTTAATATTTTCGTAATGCATGCATTGATTTCAATGCAAATTAGTTTCGTATCCTACGCCGTTAGTGAAATTAGTTTCATGCAACTAATTTCATGATGGAGATGCGACGTGAAATTAGTGTCGCAAAAGCGAAAATATTTAGATATAGACATATTATATATATCTATATCTATGTATATATTAAACTAGGTAGTAGAAGTTTGAAAAACCTATTCTAATATTTGGACCTTGCTTGATTTCTGCCGATTTGTTTGCCAATCGGCAATGATCATCCAACCTTTACCATTCATCTCTTTCTTGGGCCACTCTGTTCCACACCACTCCTGCCTCTTGTCTGATGTCTTCTTCCCATCCTGTTTGTGGTCCTCCTTTCGCCTTCCCTAGGGTACATAGTGTCACAATTTTATTTTACGACACAGTTTTTCAATTTGTCTGATTTTTTAATGTTAAGCATACTCCTTTCCAGGCTGCGAGTTTGTCATGTATTTAATATACTACGGTGTCATAAGTAAGTTCGTAAATACAAAGTAGTTCTTACAAAGGTATACAAATGTGACTAAGTTCGTGGAACTGCAACATTTCCTTACAAATGCGGACCGTTTCTAAAATATTCAATTCGAAGCGAAACCCCTTTGATATACTTTGACGTAGTTTTTCCATCTAAGCAGGAATAGTTCAGCAACTCATATCACTTGAAAGAGATTTTATTCTTTCCGTATAAAATATGTAACTTTATATTCTAAATTCTGTAGATCTAATTATATACATATAGGTAAACTCGGTGCAATTATAGGCCAGGGGAAAAACTGTGCAGGAGCCGTAGAAGTCTCTTCTTACTTGGCCGAAGTGAAAGGCCGTATGTTAAAACTCCGGTTGTGCACCAATGGACTTTATGTATATGCGCATTTATAACTCACTCGCTCGAAAATTACTAAGGAAACCAGTGTGATAGGCAAGGCTGACTATACTTGCTTATTAACTAAACAAATTATCATTAAACAGACAGAAACCTGGGGCCCAGGCCGTAAGTTTCGAAGGAAAATAAAATTAATTTATTCATTCGTTTACATTTTATTTCAGTAGCCATGCAAAACTCCGGAAACTTTACTAAGCCAAGTATCGTTTCATTTGCTACCATTTATTTACTTTTGTACTCTGTTGTATTAATATAATAAAACTTAAACATTATTGAATATACAAAAAAAGGGGGGGGGGGGGGGGCAACTGGCGGCCTTAACGCTTTTGACCGATATCTTCCAGGTAACCGCTCTTAAAAAAGGGGGAATTAAATTAGAAATAAAGCAAGAAGTGAAAAAATACATAATATTTATAGGTATTAATACTAAACTTAACGGTTCTACAATCGAATAAATAATTTACTAATTTCGAACCCGACAATTTAAAAATCTAAAATAAATAAGGTTAGAGCCGGATTTAGTGGTCTGGAGGCCTCGGAGTAACAAAGGAGTGGAGGCCCCAGGGCCCTTATTGTTTTCCAAATAAAATGAAAAAAAAAAATTCTCTCGAATTTATCAATCAATAAATTATTATGAAATTAAGTGGATTATTTATGTGTTTAACAAACTTATAAAGCACAACAATGATTTGTGTTAATATTCAAGAACAAATCATGTTTGTACAAAGGTAATAAATAATATATCGAAAAAAAATATCTCAAAAGAAAAGTTGTTTACATTAAAAAAAAAACATCTTATTTTTCCAAAGTCTTTATAGTGGAGAACTCCGGGTTCTGGATGTGGCCCCGGTCACCGTATTTCAAGCCCTAAAGAAGGTTCTACTGTACCTAATTCATGGTAGTAAATTGATTGCAGCTCATAGATGCATTCAGCTTGAAAAACACGTTACTTCAATTAATAAAATAAATCAGTAGCTTACATCCTATTTAGATCTGGAACTCAGATTTCAGTATCTGTTCCATGATCATTAGTCAATCTAATAGGGAACTAGGTGATCAGCCGGTGCCTCATACACGCCGCTTTTTTGGGCCTAAGGCATGCCGGTTACACCGTTTAAGCGAATGTTACATGTATACATAATATATACAGGGCGTCCCATGGCGATGCCACACGGAGGGAAAGTACCTTAAATATTAATGATAGGATATTTTACTGAAAGAAGACATCGTTTAATTTTTAATAATAAGTAGAACTGCATTCACAGATTTTTTTAAAATCGCCTACCACAACCGGGAATCGAACCCGCCAAATGTGACTGTAAAATCACATGTATTTTATAATAGCGTTTGAAAGGGCTACTCATAAGCATTATTTTTTCCTTAATAACCTAGCATATTAAATGAAACTAAAAACATAAAATTTTACATTTTATTTATAAAAAAATAATTTATCAAATGCTCAAAATGTGATCCGTTCTGTTGTATACAAATTCTCACAATTTTAAAAATTTCTCTCCCTGTCGATTTACTTATTTTTGCATGGTGGATGTTATTTATTCATTATTAGATCTATTAAAGTTGGTGTATGCCGTGCAAGTCGAGATATCGAATCATTAATGACTTCAGAATGTTAAACTGAATTTTCAATAGAAAAGAGATTTTTGGATCAAATTGTAGTTATTAGAAAATATTGGAATCACGCCAATTCATTGCAATATTTAGTGGTTTTATTGATATCATGTTAGAGATTATTGCTTGTTAAATACAAACAAAATGGCTGCCTTTGATGCGTTAATTTTTAGATCTAGCAACATTAACAAATGAAATAAACCACTAGTATTAACGATTTTGAACTAATTTGACTTATATTATTAAATTATAATGACATGTCAGCTACATTAACGTAATTGTTCCAAGATAATAAAATACTTTTAATAATAATGATTGGTGGAATTACTATGACTTTATGGACTATCAAATAGTCGTTTCAAAATCTATTAGTATTGGCGAATGAAATAAACCACAAATATCAATAGTTATAAACTTATTAGACTTTGACGTTGTTAATTTATGAGTTCATTGACATAATGACAATGACAGCTGACATTTTTTCGACGAAATAAGTCTGTGGGCTTAAAGAGCAATTGCGCAAAAAATACACAGCTGAACTTTAAATTACCACTAGACCAACAGTGCAAAGCTTATAATAATAATAATAAAAAGTTTTTATTAATTTTAAGTAGGTACATTTTCTTTCCTTGGTGTAAGATTTGGAAACCCTTTTAAGTAAAAAATACCGGTGTCAGGGTTCCCAGCTCTTCCATAAACAAACTTAATTCTTAATTACTTAAAATTTACTAATAGCTTACATTATACAAAATGATTATTTTTTTTAGTAGCCGTATTTCAAATTTCAAAATTATAAATTAAAAATACTTGTGTAGTATTTTTTTACAATTGTAGAAAAACACTTTTTTACGGATTATAGTTATCTATTATTGTATTTAAACTTATAATTATTTAGACAAAATTTTAAATTTAACCGACGTTTCGCGTGCTTTACAGCGTGCGTGGTCACGGTGACTGAAGACAAAGGTGTTAAATGTCAAAAAGTATCACAGCTGTAGAAACCTAAAAAGACATTTAAGTATTAGATAGAACATTTGAGTAAAAATATATCGACGTAATCAAGCCATACGTCACAGAAATTTCAAAGACAATATTATGTACATCTATCACACCGTAATGTCACATCAAACGATTCTAAAAGGCTTTCAAGGAAAAATCCCCCGACCTACAACAAACATTATTTCGCTCTTCGAAGTTACAAAAGTATTTTATGCTCTTGTTATTTCTCATTGTATTTTCTAAACAATTTTCATACAAAATCATTGACGCCTTTAGAAAAGCGAATGTTAAATTCCGGACGGTACGTTTAATCGTCCTACTTCTAAAAATGTATTAAAGCTATTTATAGAGCAAACAATTAAAATTATTATTTTTTTGTATAGGAGCTAAAACTATTACCTCTTCACTTTTATACAGTACCTCAATTTCAAACAGGATATATACGTATAATTTAGAAATGTCTACAAATCAGGAATGGGCCACTGTCGAAGTAGAAATGGGGTGAAATTGGCTTTGGCTTTGCTAACAAATTTATCTGGACTTGTAAGAATAAAAAAACTTTTGTAAATTTTTAATAATTTACCAAAAACTATGATCTTCCGACTAGAGTTTTTAAAAATCTACTTAATTCTAATATTGGGAAAAAATATTTTATATTTATTTGACTATTAGCGATTATCTTTGTAAAATTATTAATGTGATACTTTATCACTACAAAAAACATAATGATAAGACGCATATGGTAATTGTAACGTCTATATAAAAATTTGTAAAGACAAAGCACGCCATTTAGTGTGGCAGAATATGGGTTATTTAGATTGTACCACCATAAAATATTGTACCATCTTCTTGCAAATTAACTATTATCATTATATTATGATGACGCTTTGGACAGCTCAAATATTCATACATTTGATACCGACTCTACATAAAAGATTATGTTAGTGTATTTATGTTTGGTGCCAATAAACGCCCACGGAACTGTGCTGTTTATTCCCTCAATACATCTATCTATATGATGTATAACTATATAAAAAAATAAATTCAACATAAAACATATTTGTATCTATGCCTTTAGGTCTAGGCCCCAGATTTCTGGATCTGTTCTATGATCTTTTGTTTTTTTTTCTAATAGACAGATGTCTGTCTGAATGCCCGGTTCCTCCCAATGTTTTCTCTATCCATATCACGAAAAAGTGCGTGCTACTATTTTACCATGCCAACTGCTGATAAAGGACAAATATTTTTTTTTAATTTTTTCATTATTAATTAAGGTGTAATGGTTGTAGCTGCAGATATTGTGTAAAATAAAAACTTGTGGCGGAGAGTTTAATGCCAGTTCTTCTCGTCCGTTCTACGCCCTTGATTTGAGAACTGGCTGTAAATGTAAATATAGAAGAATTTAATATGAATTTCTTTATAAGTGAACATTGTGTTGCGTAAAATAATAAATGATTTGGAATTTTAATTAGGCAAAAAATCCATTGATGCACAGCCGAGAATCGATCCTGAACCCCAGCGATGAGATGTTGAAACGAACACTGCTATTTCTAATATAGATAACGTTCCGATAGCTAAACATGTACTAACTACTTGAAACAAAATATCACGAACGAAAGGCTTAGCCCGAAGCAAACCAAACCAGCGCTGATTTTCACTCAATTATACGGCTTCAGTGGTAGTTTCCTCCAGTTTTTTTTTGACCCCATTGTCACGCTGTGTCACAGTTTTTGTGACCCCCCCCTAGAAATATTTCGTCACAAAAACTAAGACCCCCCCCCCCCCCTGCTGAGTATGATAAATTCTAAATTGCGGCAATAATAAAGAGTATAATTAAGTAATTAACTGAAGAGTATTAAATTGAGAAGATGAAAAAAGCGTCTGTATTAGTTCACTGCCAATTGACGAATGAAGGAATAAAATAACAATAAATACATGAGAAATAGTATTTTCATTTGTTACTGAATCGAGAGCGCAGGGTACGTGGAAACGTTACTCTCTCAAGTATTGGAAAAACAAAGAAACCCGTTGTGACGGATCGCAACGCCGCTAGAGTCGCGCCACAGAGCTAGCGTTCATGTCAAAAAATAATAAACGGCGAACGTCACGCTGCTCTATACCCCCCCCCCCCTCCCCCCTTGTCACATCTTGTCACACTCAGCCAGAACCGCCCCCCCTTGTATGCGAACGTATTTTATGAACGGCCCCTAAATGAAAATCTATAAGTTATAAAGTAAGGTTTTGTTGTTTATTGCATTTAATGTGACAAACAAAAATAGAATTTGATAAACACTTGCCTCTGAGATACATCATCGGACGTCAAGGCGAAATACAAAATACCATCCGTATTACCTCGACGTCCGTCATTCAACAATTAACCATTTTTTAAGGCAGTGTTTGCCGTGCACCACCATTAAAAATAAAAATTTATTCAACACAACATAATATTGTATTAAGTTTCCATAATATTAAACTAAAGGAAATATCTAGAACAAATATCAGATATTAATCATGTGGAATAATATAAAACAAAAATTATGTATTTATACATTAAAAATATACCTAATCACTAACCTTAAAATTTAATTATTAAAAAATATTATTAAAAGGAGTCCCTTTAGGCAAGGTACCGAAGATACTCGCAGCGTTCCCCCTTTGAATAGCTAGACTAATTCTTTGTGCGAGGTAGCACGCAGCAGGAAGAGCTGGCAGCTACCTCGTGATGCGGCTGAAAAAGCTAAAGCCTGCAAATACAGGGGTCTAGGCTCTGAATATCATTTTGTCCCATTCGATGTCGAGACCCTTGGTCCGTGGGGTCCTAGCGCGTTAAGGCTTTTTAGGGAATTATCAAAAAGGTTAGTCGACATCACAGGAGAACGAAGAGCTGGCTGCTAACTCGAACAAAGAATTAGTCTAGTTATTCAAAGGGGGAACGCTGCCAGTATCTTCGGAACCTTGCCTAAAGGGACTCCTTTTAATAATATTTTTTAATAATTAAATTTTAAGGTTAGTTATTAGGTATATTTTTAATGTATAAATACATATTTTTTTAAATAATTCTACAAAATTTATTTATTTTAAAATTCATTATGTGGAACCAGCTGCCGAATGAAGTATTTCCGAACCAATTCAACTTAAGGTTCTTCAAGAAAAGAGCGTAGGTACCAAGTGGTAATCGAGTAAATATACCAATAAAGAATAATTGTACTTTTATTCTTATATACTTATATTATATATTATAGTACTTTTAATTATGTTTTTAATTAAAAGTACTATAATATTAATAAGCATAATAAATTAATTGAATAATGAAAAAGATATTATTAATTTAAAACTAATTAAATTTAATAATATTATTAATTTTAAATTATTAATATACATTATAATATCTTTAATATTAAATTTAACAAACAATCTAAAAATACAGTCAAGCTAAGGCAAACGATCTGTCTGACCAACGTCGACTTTTTGGTCTAGGTCAAGACGGTTTTCTCACGATGCAAGCACCTTTCACCGTTCGAGCGAAATAGCAAATAAAAAGAAATTCCACTGGTGCACAGCCGGGGATCGAACCTATGACCTCAGGGATAAGAGTCGCACGTTGAACCAACTAGATTTACACTACTTTTTTTTTTACTTGGGGAAATGCATTGCGCATACCCTTCCGCGGCGCGGAAGCAGTGGGTTATGTGGGACTCGCTATTGTGCATACCCACTAAAACCCCAAAGTGCCACCAACAATCGCCTTATGTGGGATGCGGTGACAGCAGAGCCTTTTCCGCTTCCCGACATGCGATGCGGTGGTTGCGTCCACTTCTTCACGCCCATTGCTGGTTTGTGAGGATGCTTGACACAGCAAGCATCTTTCACAGACCAGGCCACACGCATTAGATTTACACTACTGCAACAAGTAGTTTAGGAGTATTGAAAATAATATTTGTGTGTTAAATAAAAGATTTTAAGACACTAAAGTCCAGAGATGAAGAAATTTTTCATAATCAAATCCTTACTTTGTAATTTGTACTTAGTTGACCTCATTGAAGTAATTTCTGCTTATCGAATTCCGACAGTATTAGGTAATACTTAGAAATTAATGAGAATCACGTTCCGAGTTAATTAATATCACATATGCCTTTCGGTTTTATTTTTTTGTATTATAGTAATTTGTGCTACATAAACTAACTCTGAATTATTATTACAAAAACTTAACATATTTTATTTATGTAATAAAACGCAGGGCACTCACATTGCCAAGCTCGCAAGTGCATTTCCTGCCTTTTGAGAATTGGTAAACTTCTTCAAATCAAATCAAATCAAAAATCATTTATTCATGTAGGTTACATAACACTTATGAACGTCAAAAAAAGAAATATACATTTAATGCTACTAATTTTATATTTACTGTCAGTGATCAAATCAAGGGCGTAGAACGGAAGAGAAGAACTGGCAATAAACTTCCTTGAACGACCCTAAGTCGAATTGGTTTGGAAACACTTCAGTGGCCACTGGTTCCTCATAATTGAGGTGAATGGCAAAAACTGCCTTAAAAAATGCAATTGTTGAACGACACACAATAATGACACTCAGATGTGTATGTGTTTTTATTAAAGTGTTTTGTTTAATGTTAATTTGGTGTATGGGTGGTTTGGACTGGGATTCGGGACCTTTTTACTGGGATAATGATAAAAATAAGAAATGGCATTCGCTGACTTGACAATTCGGTGGATGGGACTTCGAATGAGTTACCAGATGTGGCAAGAAGGAAACACAAACAGCTAAATCGGCTACACCTCTAGTGTAGTGTAGTGGGGCACTGGTTTCCATCCATCGCGTCCTTAGAGGATACTATTTAGTTGTGCCATTAGATTCTTCCATCCCGGAGTAGATCCACTCTACTTGGACAACCAATTAAGGCAAGCTGCGGCTTATTCAAACAAATAAGGCAAGATGGAAGAGATAATAGGCATTTTCCCTGGTGTAGTGAGAAATAAGATACGAGCTCTTTTTGATTTTATCTTTATAAAGCTAGCATTATATTAAACAGACAAAAGTTTAAGAACTGGGGACTAATGTAAGCTGAAACTTGTTCGTAGCAAAAGTTATTGACGACAACTTGGATGTTCTTAGCGGAGCCTATACATAAAAGTATTAGACTTTTATTATTTATTTATATTTTTATATTATAATTTTATTAGGTATTTACGTTTTATTTATTTTTGTATTGTGTAAATCAAAGTAAAATCAACTTCCTGTATCTATTCCTATACTTCTTAATCTTCCTTTAAATTTCTACTGTACAAACATTACCTGTCCACATCGCATTCCTTTCGTACTTTCGATGTGTCCTTTTTTTTAATTGTCCCTTTCACTTTTATCCGTATGTCTTATGTACTTTTCATTTCTCGAGCTTACCTTATCTAAGTTTTTACTTACATTGGTTGCCCGGAAGATATAACTCGAAATGGATAAGGCCGCCAGGTGCCCTTCTTATTTAATTACGTCAGCTGTATTACATTGCTGTAAATTAGAATCATTTAATGAATATTTCTTTTTTTTATGTGTGTGTGTCTATTTAGTGTTATGTTACCTATATGAATAAATGATTTTTGTTTGTGTGTATGCAAAAAAAAATGAGTAAATAAATACATTTTATTCTGTGTTTTTAAATAAGTAAAGGCAAGTAGGTAATCAGCCTACCTCACAAACACCATCAACTTTTAGGGGTAAGTCAAGTCGATCTACTCACGATGTTTTCTTTAAAAGTCCATTAGAGCACAGCCGGGGATCAAACCTACGACCTCAGGGATGAGAGTCACACCCTGAAGCCACTAGGCCAACACTGGGTATACAATAAAATATAAGATTCCCATGGACCGGGGAGGGCCGAGATAAAAAGGGATCTATTAATTTTTCGATGGGAATCGAACTTAATAACTTCTAGTTATGATTTTTTTTTGTTACAGGAGGCAGGCGGGCAGAAGGCTCATCTGATGTTTAGTGATACCGTCGCCCATGGACACTCGCACTGCCAGAAGACTCGCAAACACGCTGCCGACAATTTAAGAAAAGAAAAGAAAACTTATAATTAGAGGTTTATAATAATCATAGCTTCAATCCGTTAAAAAAGCATTTTCTTTAAAAAGTTAAACTGTCGATTCCTTTACATGTATAGACATACATATCAATAAAAGTTTAACAAACCTGAAAAAATATTAATGCGTATTTCATGTACCTATCAAACTAAAATATGATAAATCATTCTGTATCGTATTAAAATCACCTTCTCACGTCTTAGAGGCCATTTGGTTCCCTTGAGGTCCCAAAAGCAACCTTTGGCATATTGAAAAGGCTTTTCATAAAACTCACTCACTCAGTTAAAAAAAATCATGACCTTTTTGTTTAGTTTTTATTCTTATCTCTTTCTTGTAAATAATCAGTGATTTTCCTTAATTTATTAAAGTTATACTTCTTTGGTCGCCTTAGGGAAAATGATGTAGTAAGTTTTTAACATGCGCGCGCAACAACAAAAAACCAACACCCTGAAGTTATATAGGCATAGTGAACATTCTAAAATAAAAAATATTCATTTCATTAATTGCTTAGTATGATTTTTATGTGATTATACAAACGTTGAATCATTTTTTTAATGATTTTTAGCTTGTTACGCCAAAGAAGTATTACTTCTAACGCGTGTACACAGACGTTTTTAATCTTTATGTTATTATACTAGTGACCCGCCCCAGCTTCGCACGGGTGCAATGCTGATGAAAAGCAAGTTTTTATTATGTATTGTTATTTCCGTCGCTGGAAAGCTCCGATAATATACGCGTTCGATCGTTGCTAAATAAGCTGTAATGGGGTGTATAGATCAATATTAAATGAAAAATGTATTCAAGGTATTTAATTGGTTAAGGATTAATGCTGTATTGGTTAAAATCGCTTCGAAAATGAGCCATTATTTGTCGTAAAAAGTAAATGACAAAAAAAGTTATTGTGGGTTATCTATAAGAGATAGACATATACCATCATGGACTTTTCTGTTGACCTTTTCAATGTGTACAATACTTAGTACATTATTTTGATAAAACTCGTAGGGTTCAGCCTGCGTTTGCAGTGTAAGCGGGAAAAAGTAATTATTTACGACATCACATTAGAAATCTGAAAAATAACAGTACTTCTCCACTATTTTATGGATGGTATTATACAAATAAACCTTCCTCTTGAATCACTTTATCTATTAAAAAAAACCGCATCATAAGCCGTTGCGTAGTTTCAAAGATTTAAGCATACAAAGGGACAGGGACAGAGAAAGCGACTTTGTTTTATACTATGTAGTGATACTTCGGTTAATCAATGTTCTTAAACGGAACTTCTTAATTAATTTGTACATAATAATCACAATAACGGTAAAGAATTACCATGCCTGCCTTCTAAATGACTGAACGCTTAGTCCTTGATATGGCCTGAAAAGTTCGTTGGCTGACACATAGATGGCGCTACTAGTATAAAAAGGCAGCTTAGCAGGGTTTGAAGCTTTTCAATTCCATGAATATGGCTTCGAATTGCTCCCGCATCCACAGTTTTCTCCAGATTTTGCTCATAGCTCATAGCTCCTAGAGATGTTCGCTGGACAGAAATTTTGTGCTGATGAAGAATTGACAAAGCCTATTTTGAGCATAAAGACAAATTGCACAGTAATTGTATGACCGCTGTGAAAATGGTAATGCTCTCGAAGGCGAAATAATGAAATCAAGTTTTTAGAATTTGATTTAATGTCTATGTCACCTACGAACCAGCCAACCTGTTAAATCCAATCAAGTCAGAGCAGAGCGCTTTTATTCCACTTTAAAGAATCATGTTCCACTCATTCAATAATGACGCTGTGATCAATCTTACTCTGCAATTTTGCATCTCCAAAGGGCACTTACAGATTAGGATTGTAGTAAACTCTTTTTACTTTTGGAGTAAATTCTTTTAACTTTATGTAACTTAAATGACGTTGTGGTTTATGATATTTTTCTTTGAATTATTGTTATGTAAAGGGAGGGTAAAAGTTGCTGATTTTCTTGCCCGTTCTTCTCAGAACAAGGCCTCCTGGTAGTTTTGCGAACGGATGGCGTAGTTTTGCGAATTTTGTAAACGTTTTTTACATTCATAGGCATGCCCTAAGACGCATCTAAATTGAATAAATTAATTTTGATTGATTTATTGATTAACTTTTGGAGTAAAATAATTTACCGTCATAAATAATTTGTTGACAGCATTTACAAAATCCAAAGTTTTTTAGGGCTTCACAATTTGTTTGAAAAATTCTAGCTAGGCGTAAAGCTTACTTGTGCGCGTTATTTATCTAAAAACGTATGCCATTAACGCTGGCTCTTACAAGTTACTGCGTAGATAATCTTCGGCCAACACCCGAAAATCATTGTCTAGTCTGTCTAGCATCGATTAAACTCACCTTAATCATAAAATCTAAATAGGCATTAAATACTAATCGCGGGTTCAGTAGTTATACTCGTTAAATCCTTAATTATGTTCTATATGTTTTGATTCAATCAATCAATCCAAAATATTTTTATTCATATAAGTAAACAAGCTGACCTGGCAAACGTCGTTTTGCCATGTATATCATTTATAATAAAAAATAGGGGTTGATCGTAGAGGGTTGAAAATTTAGGGTTGCATCTATTTTTTAATGATTTTGATAAAGTTGATAAAAAAATAAAAATTTATCTAAAAATTAAAAAAATATATTTAGGGGTGGACCACCCTTAACATTAAGGGGATGAAAAATAGATGTTGTCCGATTCTCAGATATACCAATATGCACACAAAATTTCATGAGAATCGGTTTTTTTTTATAGAACAGGGGCAAACGGGCAAGATGCTCAAGACCTGATGTTAAGTGATGCCGCCCATGGACACTCTCAATGCCAGAGGACTCGCGAGTGCGTTGCCGGCCTTTTAACGCGCAGTTGTGGAACGGCGGATGTCGAGGTGATACGGGTGGAATTTCGTATTCTGCCTGGACGTCCGATGATGAAACTCAGCTGCAGGTATTAATCCGAACAACTCCGTTCAACTCCGGTCAAGCCGTTTCGGAGGAGTTTAACCACAAACACCGCGACACGAGAATTTTATATATAAGACAAATACACTTATGAACGTCAAAAAATTAAATTAATTGTGAATTTACTTTTACTACCAGTTCGCAAGACAAGGGCGTAGAGCGGGCAAGATGATGATTCATTTTTAATGTTTATAAGTGTACATAGCAATATAAATAAATACATTCTGATTCACTAATTTTTATGAAGTGTTTATTAATTAAATCTGAGAATAGGTCGGTAATTTTTTTACAATGATGCAACAACCAGAATTTTCACTTCTAGTTTTTTTTTAGTATTAAATATCCCTTTATCGGTTTTTTATGACAAACCTCTATTTAAATAACGATATAAGTACTCTAAAATCTGTATTCAGAAAGCCATTTGTCGTCATATAAAAAATATATATAATATTAGTAACTATTCTTAGTAAAGCAAATGTGAGATATATAAAGTCCCTGGACACCATGGCAGGTGATTAGAGTAAAATAATTTAAAAAAAAAACTATTCCTAGTAGTCGTAAGTTGTGATGCTGTACTTAAGGAGAGAAAACATTTCGCACAGTGAAAAATGGTATGAATTGAAATTCAGGCCGAAGGTTTCAGAATGCTCCGATAAGTTTGATTCTTATGAAAATATTCACTGATTACCCCATATCCATTAAGAGGGGTAGTTTTGAATTAAATCAATAAAGTATTTTATTGATCTAATTAAAAATAAGATTTAAATCATTACAGTAAAAGATTTTATGGTAAAATCATGGTTATGACAGAAATTATACTATACATATAAGCGTAGTTTTATTAGAAATTGAATACAAACGATATTAAATATCACATAAATTGAGTAGAGTATTGTTAACGTAACAAAAACGATAATTAAACACTGTTCCCGCAGACTACAGTTAAAGTTTATTGCGCAGACTTATCTGTGACTGCCTTTATAGTCTGTGGGTGTTTTGGCGCAATTGTACGCGGGAAAACAGTTCTAAACGCTCCACAGATGGTAGTGCATGCCTGACTCTGGTCCGCGATTATGAGTACGCGTTCAAAATAATTTTCGAATTAATGTTTTAAGATTGTGAATAATAATTGTTGTGTTTAGTGTATTACAGTGGTCTGTGGTTTATATTAAAGTAAGGGGTAAGTTATCTTTTATGTGTATAGTATTTTTTTTGTCTTGAAACTTTTACGATAAATTTAAATAGTATTTAAATAGGTAAAGATTTTTCGTAATTATCTTTTTAATTTCATATATTGTTTACTGTATAAAATCATTTAAAAAAATATTATGTATCGTGAAACTTAATTCTTTTTTAAATAATAAAATTCAATTCCTTATAATACTTCGGTGATTATTATATCAATTTAAAAATAAATATGTAGTCAAGTCTAAAACTCCGAAAAGTATCGAATTTGAATCTCAGAAACACTAAAGTTTTTGCTTAATTACGAATTAACTCTTTCACTCCTTTAGAGTTAATTTGTGGTTTATATTTTCTAGGAATATGTTAGCTATTTAAAAGTCCACTGTACTCCCATGGTTAACATTGGCTAACTAATATTGCGTTAATTTATGGTATATCTATCACCTATTGTATATTATCTATCTATCATTGACACATGATTCTATTAAATACGTCAATTAAATTAAAATGTTTTAAAATTAGACAGGCCTGCTTTGACTATACGTAATTAATACTTGACTAATACATAGAGATGACCAATTTTGCAAGCTTTTAACTCTAATCGTTGATTTTCAATAGATTCCGAAACTCAATAGCAGATTATCCTTCCGTGGTTGTACAATTATTGTGATTCTTAATAATTAATAAACTTTAAATAATTTCATTACGGTTGTAGTAAAATAAGCCGTGATAAAAACAGGATACTTCTACCTAAAGGCCGGCAACGTACCTGCTAAAGTGCCAATGAACTGCGGTAGCTTTATGGGTGTAGCCTCGTATAAGACACATATATAATAATATACTATTTCTGGAAATATATATTTCAGGTTATGATAAAGGTTATTATTTTTAGGTTAATATATAACGCCTTAATTTTAAACATAACATTTATGTAATTACTTAAAAAAACTTTCAAAATAAAAAAATAATTTACATTGTGGAACATTAACATCAATTTAAAACTATTTCATATCACGTTGTAATAATAAAAAAACTTGCATCAAGATAAAGTGTAGATATTGGTTTTCTGTAAACCTACTAGTTTTGCAACAGCTTTTTCCAATAAAATCTTGATTTTTATAAAGCCAATTTTTGTATAGAAATAAAATTATTCAATGGCGCTACAACCTTTTTAGGTCTGGGCCTCAGATTTTTGAAACTGTTTCATGATCATTTTTCAATCTAATAGGCTGTCGACTTTTTGTGTCAAAGATGTCGGTTTCCTCGCAATATTGCCCTCCACCGTTCGAGCAAATGTTAAATGCGCACATAGAATGTCCATTGACAGATCGGGATCGACGAGATGAGATTCGCACTCTGAAGCCACTAAGCTAACGCTGCTTGCATATACTTCTTATATAAAATTTTCTTGTCACAATGTTCGTTCCCATACTTCTCCGAAACGGCTCGACCGATTGCTATAATTGTTTAATGCATATTCAGTAAGTCTAATAATCGGCTACAATCAATGTTTCAAACCCCTTAAGTGTAAAATCTGTAAATTATTTTTTTTAGATAAAAAATGTTGTTTTTCTACTTTTCACATTATACGATCAACCCCTATTTTGATTTGTTAGTTAAGAATTTATGACTTGAAATCTGAGGTTTATATAGAAAAAAATCACAGAAGAACCTAAATTTTCTGGGGAGCTTAAAATGTTTCATATTGGTATGTATTAAAAAGGGAGGCTAGACATTAAAGAGAAACGAAGTTCACGGCGCATCTAGTATTGAAATAATATTTAATAACAACGTTCATGAGTTTCGCCTACTTTATTTTTTAGTTTGGGTTTACAATGCAGGACCGGAGGGCGACTTTTAAATAAATGTGTTCGCATATATAGTAGTAAAATATTTTCTTAACATTACAAGATTACATTTTCTTACAAATTTTCTGGATCATTCTTCGTCGAAGTGATACGGGTCGAAGTTCGTATTCTGCGCGTACCAATTCTTAAAATTGAGTGGTATTCAGAGTGTCCATGGGCACATGAGCGGTATCATTTAACATCAGGTGAGCCTCCCGTTTGTTCTATAAAATACAATCCTAAATAAATTTTAGTTTAATATTAGAATATTTATTCGTAGTATTCGTCATGGTTTTTGCAACTTGCATACTTGCGTAATAAACTCTGCGCAACCTAATAAAAATTGTATTTTTATCGTAGCAATCTCTTGATAGTGCTAGTCTTTATTCAAATATGTTATTATTACAAAACTATCAAGCATACATGTATAATAATATATATCATGATAATATACCTACTTATCTATATTGACTATTGGTTTTTATTTTATTTTTATGAAACGAACAACAGCCAATTTATTTTATTATTGTATCCTCATAAACGATTTAACATAATATGTTTTATCGATAAATCTAACTGGTTACTCATAAAAATTTGTTTAATTTTTTTTTTATAAAACAGGGGGCAAACGGGCAGGAGGCTCATCTGATGATAAGTGATAAGCCCATGAACACTGAATGCCAGAGGGCTCGCGAGTGCGTTGCCGGCCTTTTAAGAATTGGTACGCTCTTTTATTGAAGGACTCTAAGTCGAATTAGTTCGTAGTGGGCAGCTGGTTCCACAAAGTAATGATGCGCGGCAAAAACTGCCTAGTTAAACGCGCAGTTGTGGAACGGCGGACGTCGAGGTGAGACGGGTGGAATTTCGTATTCTGCCTTGACGTCCGATGATGAAACTCAGCTGCAGGTATTAATCCGAATAACTCCTCTGAACAGTCTCCATGGTAAACTAAAACACATTCGTCTCTTACCTTTAGTTAAAACATTGAAATAAGACTAATTTAATGAAAACGTCGTTAAAAAGTTTTCACATTTT
This sequence comes from Pieris mannii, assembly GCA_028984075.1. Lineage (NCBI taxonomy): Eukaryota > Metazoa > Arthropoda > Insecta > Lepidoptera > Pieridae > Pieris > Pieris mannii. Next base: position 8,888,620 of record CM054795.1, on the reverse strand, counting down.
ACAAAAAATAAAAGCGGCTAATAATTAGACATAAAAAGATTTCTAATAAACTTACATACATCTTATAAAACTCGACAACCCTTTTCTACCACAAGACTTTCATAATAGAAGTGACGTTTTGACATATATCTTATTGGTTCGAGATTGCTTTTGCTACTATATGTCGTAAACTTCAATATCGTCGGTTGGAAATTAAAAGAGAAAATTCTCTATAATTTACAACGCAATGAATTTAATATTTTCATCTCGATTCACAAGAAAAAACAGTTTTGCCGTATGTATCAATACTTTTAAGGTTCTGAGTGATAAGTTCTGTCAAATCCTCGTACGTCCACAACTCCAAAAAGCCTAGAAGCAAAAATAAATGCCTAAATGCAAGCAGACCATATGTGGACTGTGAACGTGGCTTTCTCTCTACAGACATGGTCTGTGGTCACTGAACCTATGAATAATTAAAAATGCATACATAGAGAAGTAAACGAAATTTTCATAATCTTTAAATACTCGTATCTAATATATATCAATGAAATGTCACGCGAAAGGATTTAATTCGGCACGCGTGGACGCTGACGGCTGAGAAGAAAAAATAAATCTATAGATATGCACCCATTATTCTAGTTATTCCTAGTTCCCTATAAAGGCATGACAGGCACAAAAGTCTAATGACTTTCTTGACTATAAATTTGAATTGAATTTTCTCTTTTAACTCCAAACGGAAAATCTACTGGATGTAATAAAATAATCACATATGTTCTCAGGCATGTGCCTGACACATATTCACACACTCACAGTCCCACGTATACATACCCTCTCCCACTATCACACACACATACACACACCCACACACACACCCTTACAAACATTCATACAACTTTATTTCTAATAAGTTCTAACTAGTTGACTGCTTCGTTTTGTTTTTCTTTCCTCAATAAAACGTTAAATTTGTTTGCCTACCCTTTTTATGTATGTACTTTTTGTTACTACTCAATATGACTTTGCTATGAAATGGAAGCCTGGTTATCCATATCACAGGTTCTTACCTAGTTTGGAAACCAGTCTCCCAATACCATCACAAATGTAATCTTATTTATTGTTGTAAATGTTATATGGGAGAAAAATAAATAAATAATAATTATTATTATACTATAAGAAAATACAGATACAAACCTCTGAAGACTAGACTAAGAGTGCAGAGAAGTCTTATGTCCTTTATATAAAACATTATCCAACGATTCGATTGCTTTTCAGCAATTGTGGTCAGTGGGAGACTCTCGTTAGATACTTTGACAGTTAAATTACTCTGCAGAAACAGTTAGCGGATCTATTAGGCATACAATTCACTAAGAGTTCGAACACCCCAATTAGATGTTTTGCAAAGCAATCGCAAAAAGTGATACGCAAAAACATTGTAAGTAAACCGATGAAATGATTTGGGTCCAAAAAATTACGACGATACATACAAATTTGATTTTTTACTATAGAGCAAAAACAGTTAAATACAATTATATATCTAAAAAAAATTTAATTGACGTAAACACAAATTGGTCACTATTTCTCTGAGCACCGAAACGTCCACGTTTATAATACACAATACGAATGTAACGAATATAATGATTTACTACAACATAGTCCACTTTATGTTTAAAATATAATACAAAAAAGACTACCTAAATAAGAAAAATTTGAATACTTTTTAAAAATTATCCATATCTTTTTCCGATTCCGATCCGATTTAAGATGCTATGTGTAAAATATATAGATATTTGTTGACTTCCAAACGTTTATGAGGAATTAACTTTGACTTAATTATTACTAAGCATTTCGGAATCAAAACTATGGTAGTCGCCATGTATACTTTCAAATGGAAAGTTAATTAAATCAATAAGGAACTCAGTAAAAAATTACCTAATAAAATAAGTCAACAAAATATATTTTATTTGACACACATTGAAGTAATTTAAAATATAAGATACAGGTATTACTTAATCCACGTCATTAAATTTGAATCGGTAGACATCTACTCCGGCAAGAAGACAGATGATGTAGGCCGAGAGAAAAAGCAGGAGAAAAAAACTCTCGATACTTTTTTAAAATAGCAAATCATCAAACAACACTTATTTTAAAACTGTCTAGCTTTAACTAGCCTTGGTACACCACAGCTTTTCTTTACATTTCTTAATATTACCCTTGGTTTGTAGTAAATATTATTCGAAATTTGTACAAGAAACAATTCCATCATTTTTGCATATGACGCATCTAACGCATGGTAATAAAATTTTTAGTTATTGCAACATTAATCATTGAAATCTTGATGTTATAAATCCTATATGTAGTCTAAACAAAAAGCCCCTGAGATAAGTAAAACCAGACACTTTACAGCCGTATAATGTTTGTAATAAGCAGATTTATTTTGTTAATTTAGACTACGCTGGTGTATTTTACCGCAGAAAGACTTGGATACAAAAACAAGTTTGATATTTGAATACTTAAAAGTATGGTGCGTCTGCATATAATTCGTAATTTATTTTGTGTACGTCATCTGAGCCCAAGTTTTAATTAAATTTTCTTTCACATTTCTTTGGTTAGGAATGTTAATGGTAACAATAAATGGAACAAAATCCATAAGATTTTATACCATAAGACCTTAATGGAAACGAAGTATGTTGTAGAAACTTTCTTATTATTATTATTATTAGATATTATCTGAAATGTATTGCTTTTCCGAAACAATTTTCATTTATTTAAATGTTTAAGGTTTAATTTATTTCTTCTTATATTCTTATATTCTTATTATATATTAACACTCTATTCTTCTTATATATTAACACTTTGTTACGTTACAATATAAAAATTAAACATAATTTAATGAAAAGGAAGGCAACTGGCGGTTTTATCGCTATTGAGCGATCTCTTCCAGGCAACCACTGTGAGAAAGGAAACAAAATGTATTAAATTACATAAGGTAGGCAAGAAGTGCAAAAATACATATTACATAATCATATTTTTTATGAAGAAACTAAACAGGAACAAAAAATAAACTATACTGATACTGGATACATGAAAAACATAAAGTAAACAGTGCACATTAATCATGATAATCTAATTCAAGACCAGTCTCACGTCAGTTAGTAGTTACTACGAAAGTTTTACAGTAAATATAATAATTAAAGATTACTTATTATTATTATCATTAGCATTATTATTATTACATCCATATTATTACATTACTCCTTAGATTTTGGCCTCAGATTTATGAATCTGTTTCATGAACATTTTTAAATCTAATAGGCAAGTAGGTGATCAGCCTCCAGTCCCTGACACACGTCGTCGACTTTTTGGTTCTAAGAGACGTCGGCTTCCTTCACCGTTTGAGCAAATGTTAAATGCGCACATAGAAGTCCATTGGTGCACAGCCGGGGTTCGAACCTACGACCTCAGGTATGAGAGTCGCACAGGCCCCTAGGCCAACACTTCTCATTTATTATTGTTAGTCAATAAAAATACATGAATAGCATCCAACATGTCTCATAGTCTCAAAGGCGACACTTCATGTGTTTGTTTGCACTAAATATTAATTCAAACTGACACTAGTTCGTGAAAAAAAAATTTCTTATTACCGTGTCAATTCCCACACTAGTTTTTTTGTCGTGAATCATTGGTAACCATGGCAACTGAGGCAACCTTTAAGGAACGATTTCATCCAAATAGCGTTGGGCTTCTTTCTCTACTGGCAATGCTGTGTGTAACTTTTGTGAGCGCACAGCGTTGCACACTTGTTAACTGAGAAGATTACTGCCGACAGTTCCTCATGTGGACGGCATGAAAACGTTGTGCGCGAGTAATTGTTAGCTTGCGGGTTCGGCAAAAATCACGAAATATCACAAGGAGGAGGGGGTGTATAGTAAGATATCACGTGTACTTGTATTTTCGTCAAACGCGTGATCTATCATGACTCGCCGTTGCCAGGCAACGAAGTGCTTTTTTTTTTCGCAATAATACACCTTTAATATTATTTTAGACATTTTTATCATGATCCTTAAATTTCTAGAATAGAATTATATTATACTGGTATTTAAAAATAATACTGTTACAATTTTAAGATTCTTTATAAGTACAAAAAATACACGTGATTTTTGGTTAGTCCCCTCACCAGTATCACAGGGGAGGGAGGGGTTAAAAAATTCTAAAATAAACCTTGTGCCGCACAGATCAGCACACAGTTGTTACCTTTTAAGTTATTAAACAGGATAGAAATAATTATATTGTCAGTTACTCTGAGAAAAAATTGTCAGATTAAAGATGTCTCTTGACACGGCACTCCCCTTATCAGCGTGAATAAATGGCTGAGTAAAAATATATTTCTTGAGTACTTTATAAGTTGGATAAAGATCTTCATCTTACTTCTATATTGAAGACAATTAGAGTAAAAAGTAATCGAATGATTGTATCTCGTTTCTTGTAATTATTTTGTTACAAATAGAGAATGCATTTCACTGACGTTTTTTATTCTAAACTAACTAGGTAAGCAATGAATGTTTGAAAATATGTATAAATGTTTATTATTTTAAACAAAATATTTTTCGGATCCGAGTGGTCGGCATACAGCACATTGGGTGCTAAATACTCTGATCCGTGAGCTAGGGATGGCAATGGTTTAAAAAAATTAACCGAGTGGTCGGCTACCGCTCGGTCGGCGGTACCGCTCACTCACTCCACACGAATCCGAGAAAAGAACACTACACACACAATGTGTTAAAGAAACATACCGGTATACCGAGGGCTCAACCACGGCGTTGGATTGTACACAAGAGAATATACGCTCTCTTCTGTGCAACTGCTGCCTGATTAATCGAGAAGTTTGATGAGACGGATGCGTCCATTGGGAGCCAACCTCCTTGACGATGTCGTAGTCGACGGGCGGCCGTGGCTTTTATTCTGCTGAGGTCTATATTCAAGGAGCCTGGGGTCCATTGGTTCTTGAATTTGCACGCTATGTGGCGCCCACCAACACTTAAATGATGTGACAGTCATGCGACACGTCGCGTACGATCGACCAGTAACAGGAGAAATTGTTGAATAGAGAATCTTAAATCTAGAGATTCTAAAGTCACTATTAATACCGAGACCTAATAAATTCTGGTATCTGCTTTTAACATATGACATTATAGCTTGATGACACTATTTTTGGACCTAATAAAACATAGCAAGGTATTTAGGTCACTTTAATGTCCTAATAATTTCAGTCGTCTAATATCTTCACGTTCTGTGATAAATCTATATAACTATTGGAGAAGCGACGATAATTCCGGGATGTATTAAGAAAAATAAAGTTTCTTCTTTATATTGTTCTCATTACTAATCATTTAACTAATGTATACAAATATTGTAAATCCTATTTTTTAAAAGTAAGTATGGAGTTTCTGGACCATTATTCTCCACACTAAACTACTTTTTGGAAGAGCCAAGTAGACCTTTATATTTTAATCAACGTTCAAATGTGCTATTTTTTTATTTGATTTGACTTTGACTATTGCGACTGAGGCGCAAACCAGCTGCTGCCGTTTCTGACTAAATGACTAGCGCAGTTGAACATTCTGTTCCTCAGCATAATTCAGAGCCACACACGCATTACATTCTAAAAAATTTGTCTACCATTATTTTTATTTAATTATTGTGTGTTTCTGTGTGTGTGTTTTGTTAGGAATAAATGTTATGTCTATGTCTATTATGGTTGTATTTGGAATCTAGTAAAATGTCGTCCATTGCAGCAATTTTGAGCGTGCTTTGTTTCACCACTATGTTGAACCGTAGTGCAGTTTCCTTAAGTATTTCTGAACCAATACAAATAAGCGTCCTTCATAAGAGCGTACCAAAACTTTACCAAAACAAGACAAAAGTTATAATTATAGTTATTATCCCCCAATGAAAATTGTTATAATTTATATAAGCAGTGTTGCCAAGAGCAAGCAGCGTAGAGAGCTTCAGCGTTCAACTCTCATCCTTGAGGTCGTAGGTTCGATTCCCGACCGTGCACAAATGGAATTTTTTCTATGTGCATTAAACATTCGCTTGAACGTTGGCCGAAAACGACGGTGTGTCAGGCACAGTAGAATACTTACTTAATACATACTTGGTTATTAGATTAACAAATGATCATGTAACACAAACAGAAATCTGAGGCTGAGACCTAAAAAGGTTGTAGCGCCACAGATGTATAAGTTATATATACTGATGACATTAATTTAACAAATCGTAACGTCCAATATAACCTTGAGTATCATTTACTCGGTTCTCAAGCTGCCGTCGATAGAGATTGGGGATCCGATCCGATTACAGAAAGAGACAAATGACTTCAAACCGGACCAAGCTTTAGTTTCTACAAGGGCACTAAATAGGGTTATGGTAAATTTATTAATATAAGATAATATAAAATTTTGATAAGGGTAAAATTTCGGCTTATTTTATCTATTATAAATGTCTGGCAGCGGTTCTATAGAAATATTCATTAAGAGTTACCTAAACGCGGGCGTATATAAAAATCACTTCGTAGATTTCTTTAAGTATGTAATGTTGGATAAAACTAAATGTATTGATTTTTCATTATAATTTCAATGGTTGAAAATACAATATAATCCTTGATTAAATATTTAATAGTTTTTATTTTAACTTTGTTTTTAATTTGTTTATATACACTTTATTACATTAAAAAAACTAACATAGTACATAAGAATTACAAGGGATGCAACGAGAAGCCTCATCGCTTACAAGCTATCTCTTCCAGGCAACTCCATTAAGGCAAATTATAAAAAAAATCATAAGTAATGTGCAGGAAGTGCATCTAAAGTAATAAAACAATATAAAAACTAAAAATCTAATCTCACGGGTTCATGAATGTTAATACAAAAGAAAATACAAGAATTACACAAGTCACGATTGATCAGGATTGGATATGGTTAAGAAATGTTTATACAGAAGAGTTTTAAAAGATGTTAGTAGATGTGTATGAAGCCTGTTCCACAACCTAATAGCAGAGATCCTGAAGGAATTGCCTAAGTAGGATTGGCAGTGAGATGGAATTGCTAATAAGCATCTATTGGAGGAGCGTAACCTATAGTTATAAGAATGTAGGAGTTTTTATTCAATCAATATTATGGAGTCAAAAATTAATTGAAATCATAGTTTGCCGCAGTGCTGTGAATTTATTTAATTCTCTATCTTAAAAGCGGCATTTCGTGTTAGCATATTGGCTAATTTTTATTTTATTTATAGAACGGGGCAGACGGGCAGGAGGCTCACCTGATGTTAAGTGAAACCGCCGCCCATGGACACTCTCAATAACCCTCCGAGCGGCTTGATCCTTTGTCGTTGCGTAGAGATGTGGGGTCACTCTGCATCTTCTACCGCATTTACCATGGAGAGTGTTCAGAGGAGTTGTTCGGATTTATACCTGCAGCTGAGTTTCATCATCGGACGTCGAGGCAGAATACGAAATTCCACCCGTATCACCTCGACGTCCGCTGTTCCATAACTGAGCGTTATTGTATTGCATATACACACTATCCTACAAAATCCTCTGGTGTTCTAGTAAATAATTTAAACAACACAATTTTTGGTCAAATATTGACCAGTGAGAGTAGCAGATCCATCACTGATATTAAAAATGGGGCTTGGTTTTTGTGTGCACATTTAAAATTCGCTCTTACGGTGAAGAAATACATCGTGAGGAAACCGGCTGGTCTCAAACCCCAAAATTCGTCTATTACTAGCCTATCAGATTAACAAATGATCATGAAACAGATACAGAAATCTGAGGCCCAGACCTAAAAAGATTTATTGAAGTTATACTTCTTTTGGCGCGATGAAGAAAAATTATGAGAGTGAATTTTTACGATATGCGCGCGGACACCGACACCGACACCTGAATTCTACATCGTAAAGTTAGGCCTAGGTGGCATGGAAATCGGTAACTATGTTCAAGTTGTATATTCTAGTATTTTTATATTTATAAAACGTGATTCGTAACAGTACAATTAGCAGTGTGAATAAATAAATATTATTTTGGTGTTTTTAAATCAATTTCATATACGACGGTGATAGTATTTTGTAATAATTTATTTATTTAAATAAAATCTTTTTGATTGATTTAAATATGTATCGTTAATCACTACTGCATTTTAATTATTTTTTTCCATACGCCAAAGAAGTATAACTTCTAACGCGTGTACATAAATACACACACTTTTTTATGTTATAGATAATGCACATAGAAAACGCTTACATTCATAAATTAATTGCTTGATGTCAATAGATACGTAAAATTATAATGAGCTCTCTTGGTGTATAGACTGAGCTAAAATCATTTTTATTCAGCCTCTGTAAAACAATAAGAAAAAAAATCTGTATTAAAGGCGATCGCAATACGTATTATCTCGTGTGACGGACGTATTCACCCAATTTTTAATTGATTCCGCCTCCATTCGATTTTATTGGAATCGTTCAATAGCTTGAAACCATTTCAATGGATCTGCAATTGGGTTTTTATTTCTTGATTTGCGGCTACGGCTAGTTTTGAATCGAAATTAATTCTATGGATATTATATATAAATGCCATTAAAATATGAAGAATTTTGTATTAAACTATCCATATAAAAACTGTCATCGCGTGTGCTGTGGAGACCTGATGATAAAACATATTAAATTTGTAAAGTATTATAGAACGATCAATATCTAGAAAAATAATGTTTACCACTGGACTATTGTATGTTAGCCTATCCCACTGAGTCGGAACTCACAAACATGAAATTATTTTGCTGCACAGAAGAAAAAAAAATCGCGCTACAATCTCTTTAGGTCTTGGCCTCAGATTTCTGGATTTGTTTCATGATTATTTTTAAATCTAATTGGCAAGTAGGTGATTAGCCTCCAGTGCCTGACACACGTCGTCGACTTTATGGGTCGAGCAAATGTTAAATGCGCACATAGAAAGTCCATAGTCCAAGTGCACAGCCCGGGATCGAACCTAGGACCTCAGGTATGAGAGTCGCACAATGAAGCCACTAGGCCAACACTGCTGCACAAAACAAAACTACGTCAAATTTAGGGAAGATCTAAAGACTAAACAAAGAAACAAAAAACTTCTACAAATAAATGTCTTCTGTAATATTGTATAAGAGAGTTGAGTCTATCCACAGATACCGATACGACCTACCATGGATAGATTGTATCGACAAATGGCTATTACAATCCGTCGATTGATTAGTGACACACTTTTTACAACATTTGGTTTAAGATGCCTATTCCAGATGGTCAGAAATGCATTGAGATAGGTTATTGGGTTTGGGCGTTAGTAGATTATCCACTACTACAAGATCTGTATCTATCCGCTATTGCCAGCTTGTTTAGAAAGCAAGAGTTAATAGTTGTGTGGAAGGAACCTTAAATATGTAAGTACATAGCTTTTCTGTCCACCAGAATGACTAACTAATTTACCAATGGTCTTTATTACATATTTTTTTTCAGGTTTCCCACGAGAGATAAGCTATATTTAATTCCAACACGAATTCTTAATTTTGAGGCGTATTTTGTTGTAATACCGAGGGAAATTAAAATTTTTCCTTTCTTCACAATTATTCTTCTGTAGTAGGAGAGTCTATTAATGGCATTTGTAAGAAAAACTGGAAATACGTTGATTTTTTTAAATTGATTTTAGCACCAAAATGTATCAAAACTATTTAAAATAATGTTAACTATATGTAGGAGTATTTTTTCCCTTTGGCGAGACTTGTACTGTGTGGTTCAAGTGGGCGTACAATATATTAAAGATTTAATGTGTGCTTTCGTCGCTCAACGAATAAGTATCGCAATACGACTGAAAATGTGAGCATTAAAGGTACACTGCCAAAGAGATCAAACCTTGTTAAATTTGTTTCAATTTGCTACTTATGAAATGTTTCTATGAAGGATAAGAATATTGTGTGTCGGAAATAAATATTAAAATAGTATGGGTGTTTAAGAATCAATACCCGGCCTGGCGTTCTTTAAAAAAGAATGACGAGTATATTGTTTCTTCTTCTTTTCCGTTCTACGTCATTGATTTGATTACTTGTAGTAAATGTAAATTAAGCCATTAACCATTATTTTTGCTGATAAGTGTAAGTTACATATTAAATTAATTTAACATGTTTGGATTAAACAAGAAATAATCTGAATGGATTAATACCTGCAGCTGAGTTTCATGATCGGACGTCGAGGCAGAATACAAAATTCCACCCGTATCACCTCGTGCGTTTTTCAAGGCAGTTTTTGCCGCGCATCACCACTTTGTTGAACCAGCTGCGCACTCAAGTATTTCCGAACCAATTCGACTTAGGGTCCTTCAAGAAAAGAGCGTACCAATTCTTAAAAGGCCGCCAGCGAGCCCTCTGGCATTGCGAGTGTCCATGGGCGGCGGGATCACTTAACAACAGGTGAGCCTCCCGCCCGTTTGCTCTACAAAAATGGTATATAGAGAATTAAAATTGAATTCTTGGCAAATTTTGTGATTTTCGTAAATTGTAAAAGCGAGTATAAAAACAACAATTAATTCAGACAGCTCCGACACCCTCGAGCCTAACGTTTTAGGGTTGGCACTTAGTTACAAATTTTTGACAGCATTTATTTTAATTGGATGAATTAACTGTCTCAGTAAAATAGTGCCTTAACCGGATATTGTTGTATTTTTTTGGAAAATGGTATCTCGCTGTTGGCCTTAAAGGCCTAGTACCTGGATGACCTGTATTTTTTTTATAAATTGTGTTTATTTGGTTATTATATTTAGGTACGAATAACATACTAATAAAATGATGAAATATGAATAATATACACTATATATACGCTGGATTACCTTTAGTGTTGTTGTGCGGTTAAAGCAATTAAAGAAATAGTATTATTATTCGCCGATAGATGTCAGGAAGAATCATTTTTCAGTTTAAATTGGAACTCCTCAAACGCCTTTTTGTTATTTTTCTTCCAATAAAAATGTATGTTAATATCCAAGTTGATAAAACACGAATAGAATGACATTTTCTACAAGTGATTCCTAGCTAGATCGATTTATCGCCCCCAAAACGCTCCGTAAACCAAATTTTATGAAAATCGTTGGAACCGATTCCGAGATTCCAATTATATATATATAAATATACAAGAATTGCTCGTTTAAGTAAGCGTAGCTCGGCTGGAATGTGCGTTATTCCGCGATTAGCGCAAGGTCCTGCTAGACCGGACCCCGGCTCGAGCCATTGCGGAGTGTTCAATCGAAAATCAGTATTTTTAACTACAAAAAAGGGGCAACCCTACCATCATACAATAGTGTCTATCAAAATGTAGTGCGTTTAATGAATTTCTAACTTAACAAAAAACCTATCAAAAGCGCGAATTTATTAAACGTAAATTGTTTTACAAGTTTTACATTGTTCGTTCCAAATTGTGTACGTGTTCTTTGTAAGCGTTTTTTTTAGTAAATTTTTGTTAAGGAAAATGGATATTATGTAAAAAGCTTTTCTTGACAAAAATTATAATAAATGTATGTGATGTGATTGAGAATGTGTGGGCATTCAATATTCGCTCGAACCTACTCGGCTGATCACCTACTTGCATATTATATTGACAAATAAGTATGAAAAAGATACAGATATCTGAGGCCCAGATCTAAAGAGGTTGACCCGCTGATTTATTTTTATTTCTTTCACGCCTTTTTACCGAAGGCAGAAACAACGTTTTGAACTAGCGAACTGTGGAATCGACTAGCAGCGTGGATCTTCCATGAGAGATACGACCTGCAAAAATTCTAAATTCGAGCGTAAAGGCCGACAACTCACCTACTAAAACTGGGTATCTATGGGCTGCGACGACTGCCTTTTTGAGCATCCCGCAGGCTCGTTTGTTCCCCTATAATAATAAAAAAAACCAACGAAACCCTATTTGCAATAGATAATATTGTGTCATTACAATATCTGTAAAAAGCCTTAATCAAGGCGAATTATTTGTTCTAAATTAAACGTAAGAACCACACCTTGGAAGAATTAATGAGATTTCGTTGCAAAAACGCGGTCATCTCATTATTCAGTGTCAACTTGGAGCAAATAAAAGTGACCAAAAGAATGCCCTTTTGCCCCTGGGGCTAATAAATTGTTAGGGATATTTGGCTGCCATGTTGATTACAGGTGATGTAATTTATTATTGTAGATATAGTAGACAGTGTTTCTTCTTAACCTCGCATTTGAACTCTTCGTTGATTCTTTGATATCGTATTTTACATGGAAAACATAAATATACTTAAAAAATTTGCAATAAAATTTAAATCAGTGGCGTTACAACCTTTTTAGGTCACAGCCTCAGATTTCCGTTTCATAATCATTTGTCAATCTGATAGTATCAATCAGCCTCCGTGCCTCACACACGGCAACAATTTTGTAGGTCTAAGAGAAGATGCTTTCCTCACGATGGTGTCCTTCAGCATTCGAGCGAATTTTAAGTGCAGACTTAGTAATATAATTCATTGGGTCACAACTGGAGATTGAACCTATGACCTCAGGGATAAGGGTTGCACGCTTAAGGCACTACAAAAGGCTAACTATTATCGCAAAACAGTGAGGAAAAGAAAGAATTGCAGGAATGCTGCCGCGGGGACCAAATTTTTTAAAATTTATTTGACTATTTATCTATTATTAATATTATTACTATGTAAGAATAATTAGATATTTCAAATAATTATTTTGGAAATAATTGTTGTCAAAATAAAATAAATATTTGAATGAAATTTTAAAATTAATCAAATAATTCAATTGTAAATTAAATTTGTAAACGAAAATAATTTAAAATGTGACGAATACTATTGTAATATATTTTATAAGATTTATATTATTCGCATGTAAGATGGCTTGCTATTGGATGTTTGGCCGGGCAGCCTCAAAACAAAATACACTTAATAAACAATAGAATTACAGTAAAAGCCATTTAAATTAATGATTTACTAATATTGTTTTAAAAATTCAATACCAGTGGTAAGGAATGAGAAATTTTTAGGTACAGGGCTTTTCAGCGAGATGATAAGGATAATATAGCACGTGATAAATATTCTGGGATGATAAATCACCATGTTTATTAATATATGTCATCTAAGGCTTTGAGGGTATTTGAAAGATAAGCTTTTAATAAGGGCACTAGCCGAACCTTATCATAAACGTAGTGAATATGACATCATGAGTTCAAATCATGTCTTTTGTTTCTATGTAGGTAACGATCGTAATGAGTTTATTATTATCACATAAAGATTGCGATTGATATTACTTTTTAGATTGAAAGGCGTTTAAAATAATAAACTGACGAGAAACTTTCCGCCACTCTTTTAAATCTCCAAGTTTTTAATCATACAAATAGTTTGAACTGGAGCAAATCAATCGCAAGGATTACGATCATTAAACTATTCGTCAAATTTATAAAAACTTTATTGATTAATTTACGTTTAACGAGAGTTTTAAATTTATTCAGTGATAATTCCCTTCGTTTGGGAGTTTATTGTTAAAACTAATAATATTTATATATAAGGAGTTTTTATCTTCTGGAGACCTGTAGGATTAGTTTTCTAGTATACTCTTTCGAGTATTAAACGATTGAGAGAAACCATTTGTTTTAAGATCGCTTATATTTTTTTGTACATACAACAAGGCTTCGAGAATATATTGACCAAATGTGTGTCCTTATTACTTGTATATGAAGACGAGACAGCAAGAGAAACAAATAGGTCGTAGAGGCCAGTAACAAATGGTGGACGCAATATGCCAAGATAAATTGCGCAGGTAGGACACATTTGTACCCGTCTTAGATTAGAAGACACGCTACATTTGTCCATATGTAAGCAACCGCTGTTGCGCTTACGGCTTATGCTATATATAGTATAATCATGCATGAATAAAATGGAGGCAAACTGACACCACTCTATGTCATCCTTAAAAAATTGCCGTCTTTGATGTATGGTTATCGGCCATAGCACTTGTGGTGTTATGAAAGTGTAGATCACAAAGAGCCCCCAAAACCGTTGCTTTGGTATGCTGTCTATCCCCTACTGGTACTTCATTAGCCAATACTCGCAAGCCACCAAAACTTAGCTAACCCATTATACAAAATATAGATTAATGATCTCATATAAATTATGACTATACCAAATCAAATTATTTAAATTAAAACCTTGAATTATTTAAACTTTGAAGTTTTAATTGATTGATCTTGTTTGACCGTCGAGTTTATTATGTCTACCTACATTTTTGTTGCTGTTTTTGTTTTGTAAATTTTATATAAGTACCTACATCTGTGCGTTCTAATAATAATTATTAATCTTAGTTTATAATGTTTTCTCAGTAAGCGAATTCTTGTACATAATTCATATGAGAAATAAAGTTATTCTAACCGTATTTATAAAATTCAGTTATTTTTGTGTAAAAATCATTTTAACTTTACACTTGTGATTTATTAAGATCCATGCATGCCGACCAACGTGTTTATACTTTGAATTAAAGATTCGCTTTTAAATGAATAGAAGATTAATAAATAGTTTTCCTCGGGAATTTTCTCTGTGTCGGTTATAACATGCAAAAAGCTAACTTTGTCTCTTGCTTCACATAAACTATGTAGGTGATAAGGTATTTAATGTTTTATTGCACTTTATAAAGAAGGAAACAAGAATTTTTCGCGAAAAAGTACCCTTTAAAGAAACTCTTCTTAAAACCTCAGCGAGCATCGGAATACTGGGCGTCGATATATCAAATGACCGCCGCTTGCAACTCTATACACTCATTCGGAGTGCTGTGCCCCTAGGTAGGAGCTCCCTAGTACCAGCTCATTCCACTTGACTGTACTCAACCAGAAGCCGCCGCCAAGCCGAGTGGCTTGATCCGTTCGCGTAGCATGGAGATGTACTCTGCATGTTCTACCGCAACTACCATGGAGAGTGTTCAGAGGAGTTGTTCGGGTTAATTCGCAACTGAGTTTGATTATCAGATAGGATACAAAATACCATGCATATCACCTCGACCTCCGTCGTTCCACAACGGAGCGTTTCTTAATACAGTTTTTGCCACACACGACCACTTTGTGGAACCAGCTGCCCGTAGAACTATTTCCGAACCAATTCTACTTAAAGCTCTTCAAGAAAAGAGTGTAGCAATTCTTAAAGCGAGCCTTCTGGTAATCTGAGAGTCCATGGGCGGGGATCACTTAACATCAGGTGAGCCCTGTTCCTGGTATCCACCAGAGATCCTACCCCTCTGCCTACTGTTACATAAAAGAAAGAAAATATTAGCCTAAACACTAAAGCGTAAGTATATATACTGCAGTGCACTGGAGACTGATCACCTACTTGCCTATTACATTTAAAAATGATCATAAAACAGATTCAGAAATCTGAGGCCCAAACCAGAAAGAGGTTGTATTGCACTATTTATAAGTGTACATACGTGTATATCTTACGAATTATACATTGGATATAAAGATTCTTGCTGTAGGCATTACCCCGTGGAGCCAGTGTCAGTCATACAATATTTAACATGGGTCAATAAGCCTTGAAACTTTAAGTGTTCCAAGCCCTTAAAGCATGCGAAGCTCTCCATGTAAGTAATGTTATTTGCTGACAATGTTATGACGTCGTTGTTCAGGTGGTGTTATATACAGGTTGCAAGAGCGTAAACTACCGTAAATATATGTGTCGTTTAGATAGCCGTTATTTAATATATTCACATCTAACCAACAGAAAATATAGTTGTGTGTATGTGTGTGTGTATTTTTATCTTCAACGTAGCATTAACAAAAGCAATATTATCCATGCTCTCCATCTAGATATAAGCCTTGACTTGTTTCAGCTATCGCAGAATATGCTGAAAAGGTGTAAGAATATCTACAGCGCAAAAGCACCTGCATCATCAGCACTCTCCACACACACACTTTCACACCATCACACATCACAGTAGCATTAGTTATTATTTAGTTAAATATATTTAGTAATTTTATTGCTTTTGTCATTTGGTAAATGTTTGAACATTTTTGTATGTATAATGTTTTCCATCTTAGGCTATATTTATAGTACATATAATTTATTTTTGATACATATAATTTATGTTAGCTGTTGATTTACGAAATGAATAAATGGGCATGGATTACCTAGCTATTAAACTTATTCGACTTTTCAAATATATTTCTTCGATTGGTAGATTATTTAAGTCAATATAAGTGCAACAATTTTTTTTTCTGCATTTGTGACCTTTTTATATAATAAAAATAAATCAGGGGTGCTATCGTAATTATCCTATTATATTAGAAGACATATAAGTTACAAAAAAATTGATAATTTTATGCATACATAGACTGTAATTTTTTTTGCGTCCAAACTTTATAACCTCCCTGTATATGTTAATTATAACCATTACTAAAAAGCTTCGTGCGTGGGTTTATGTATATATTTCTTGAGAATGTAGTACTATGTTGTACATGCTACGTCAACGTCAAGACTTAATTACAAACGTATTGTTTTTTTAATTACAAAAACTTGTCATCGCTCGGCACATTGATACATTGGTACATAAAGAAAAATATATTACATCGACTGTATATTTATGTATACATGTCAATTATATAATAAAATAAATTAAAAAGCCTTTTATTATCAGTATATAAAGTTTACACTTCTTTCAATTTATGTTAGTGTTTTATTTCTATATATTTTCTACTGGAACCCCAAGTTGGATGTAGGCCTCCTCCAGTGACGCCCATTTATCTCTGTCTTCAGCTACTTTACTCCAATTTTGACCAGCTATCGCTTTAATGTCGTCTTCCCATCGTGTAAATAGGTCTACCTTTTGTTCTTTTGGCTAGTGGGCCTTTCCAGAAAGTTACTTTTTTAGTCCATCTATGATCAGTTAGCCGGGCAACATGTCCTGCCCACTTCCATTTCAATTTTTTTGCGTAGCTTAAATCGTTGGTAATTTTTCTTATTTTAGTATGACGTATTTTATCTGATTTTCTGATCTTTAGCATACTTCTTTCGAGTCCTCTCTGACAGACGATTATCTTTTTTCTTGTTTCAGCAGTGAATTTCCACGTTTGGCAAGCATATGTCAAACATGGCAAGAGGCTTGAATTCATGACGTTGGTTTTAATGTCTTGCGGTAGATCACCGTTAAACATTTCCTTGAGACCCCAAAATTTGTTCCATGTTAATTTTATTCTTTTCTCTATTTCTGTATTTTTATTTTTCCTGTCAATTATAACAAACTTGTAATGTTTGCACTTATAGGCAAACATAAAAAATGATTTCTAAGTGTAAGACACCTAGCTCAATTTGAATATCGGTGAATTTTGGCGAAAACACAAAAAATAATAACTTAAAACACGTTTTTATATGTAACATTTGCGTGTTGTTCCCACGGGAATGTAAGTGCGTGCTATTTACGAAGCCTACTAATGATAGAGGACTATGCTTTGCTTTTCTTTATTAATTAACTATACTCATGATGTCACGTGAAAGATGGTATGATGGTTGCGGCTCCTTAAAAAACTTGTGTAAAACAAAAAACTTGGCGATTAAAAAGAGTGGCAGAAAGTTGATTGCCAGTTCTTCTCGTCCGTTCTACGGCCTTGATTTATAAACTGGCAGCTAATATACAATTTGAAGCATTTAATGTATTCTTTATTGAAATTCATAGGTATGCATTGTGTTACCTAAATGAATGAAAGATGTTTGCACCTTTGATTTTCTTATTTCGTGATTATATGAAAAATAATTATTTACCTTTTTACACCCACACGTCAACTATGCTTGAAAATAAAATGCATTTTTAGGTACTATTATTTATGATAACTTTGCTTACTTTTGCTAACAAGAGGAAGGGGGGGGATTAAAATGCAGTAAATCTGCTTACGTAATTTCAACAGCCCTTAGAAAGTCTTAGTCTAAGAAATTCATAGTAAATTTAATATAAAAAATCCTTTTCTTGCATATAATAAAAGTTTACTATGGTTCATAATAAGGTCGGAACTACTGGGAGTTTTTCGAACACAGCTGTACCTTACCAATTCTCAAATGCATCCGCGTAGTGTTTAATATCTTTTAAGGTTCTTACGGAAAAATACACAACATACTCATCTATCCCATGCATACATCTACTTTTATCTCCGAGAGAGATATTGCATGATGAAAATTAAATTTATCGTTATTTAATGATAATATACCTTTATTCCTCGCGAGCTACATACTTCGCGTATATATTTAACATTTATTTATAATTTATTACCTTATTCAAAATACATACACATAACAAAAGTTATAAGGCCACGGGCGGCCTTATCGCTTACAAGCGATTTCTTCCAGGCAACCCTAATGTGAAACAAAGAAAAAGAAACACCAACAGAGTACAATATAAGGTGCAGTACAATAAATGCAAAATAATTAACAAAAAAAAACTCAGAATAACACGTTACTAATTTACTATAACTAATATAAAATAAAATAAAATGTAAATAAAAAAATAGTAATATTAATAAATAAAAATATGTATAAACAAAAATTTAACATTAATGTTTAGTAAATATCAAAGTTGATTTGATACTAATTAAGTTTTAATTTTGCCCCCAAAAAAAATCAACAAACACCTGCGGTCTGCCATTGTAACTAAGCAAAGATATAGCTCGTCTCGTTTGATTTTAATTGGCCAGATGGGAAGCGGCCAATCACGTTCAAACGTGTGTCGCGTGTTGTTCTGAGGACCAATAAGAATAACCCGTGTTCAATTGTAATTTTTATTTACTTTAAATATCAAAGCGATTTGAATGTTTTGATTAATAAAGTTCTCCACAGTAGCAATATTTATTGATAAGATTATTCGCGTATACTGAGTTTCATCATCAGCCGTCAAGGCAGAATACGAAATTCAACTCATCACCTCAAAGTCGTTCTTTAACTAAACGATTAAAACAGCTGCCTATTGAACTATTTACAAACCAATTCGCCTTAAGGGTCCTTCCAGAAACTGAGCCCTTTGCCTCCTATTAAATAAAGAAAATACTTAGGGGCCATCAAAAAAAAAGCATACCAATTCCTCATAGGCCGATACGATTGGCGCACATGCAGGCCTTTGGCAATGTGAGTGTCTATGAGGTATCAATAAACATCAGGTGAGCATCCTGCTTGTGTGTTCCTCTTTTCTATAAAAAAACGATATTATAAGCAATTAAATAATACTTGAAACTAAATTGTCAGGCTTTTATCGATAAACAGATCACAATTTAACGAAGTCAATAAAAGATAACTTGGAGAATATGATATCCAAAATATTTCTTGACCTGCGTATTATGTGTCGTTAGGGAATAATTTGATTTCAAATTCCGCGCCAACTAACTTTAGTTTGACGAAATATAACTTTAGTTGAAGGAGTTAAACTGATGATTTTGTTTTTTTTTAATATTACTACAATTACTTGTGTTGGAGCAGTGTTCCCCGGTTGTGCATTGATGGACTTTCTTTCTATGTGCGAACTCGAATGGTGAAGGAAACATCATGAGGTACTGGCTTTAGACCCTAGATGTCGACGACGTGTGTCAGCACACCTACTTGCCTATTACATTGACAAATGATCATGGAACAGATACAGAAATCTGAGGCCCAGATCTAAAATGGTTGTAGCACCACTGTTTTATTTATTTCTTGTGTAGCCAAATCCACATTTCAAGGATCGTCATGCTCACTTAAATGTCATTGCTTGTGGCGGCGTCCATGCGTCGGGTTGTCTCTCTCCCTAATATATGGCGAGGGGGGCGATGGCTGGCCATGCGTCATACTCGTGAACGGGTGCTACTTATGGTGACGTATACGCGGGACGTGTATGCGGTGATATTAGTTGTTTATACTACGTATTTGCGTGTTGTTCTCACGAGTAAGTGCATGCTCCTATTTCACCATGCCTCCTGCTGACAGAGGACAAATCTTTTTTTTAAATTTATTTTATTATTCTTTATTACTCAAAATGTCATATGGAACATGGTGTAATGGTTGCAGCTCCTTACAAACATTGTGTAAAAAAAACTTGGCGATTAAAAAGAGTGGCGGAGAGTTTATTGCCCATTCTTCTCTTCCGTTCTACGCTCTTGATTTGAGAACTGGCAGTAAATGTAAAATTAGAAGCATTTAACGTATATTTCTTTTTTTTGACGTTCATAAGTGTTATGTTACTTATATGAATATGAATTTTTGATTTTCATTTGATTTGATTTAATAATGTTTTTACTGTATTTCCAAGTAGTTTATTGTTGCCTGGCTGGTGTGTTTTCTGAATACTCATATGTATAGAAGAAATATTATTTTGTAAAATATATAAATATAAATAAATAATCTTTACACACCGATATATTTCATATCAAAACCAGTCACGCAAACCTTCCTTATTGAACAATAAATGTAATGAAATGAATATTAAGTTTCTTCCATGTCGCCAATTTGATAAGGGACATATTTATATGTTAACTCAATGGAAACAAAAAGAGAAAAGAATCTAAAAAGTCGGGCTTGTAAACATATTGCAACTTTATTTTTAAGAGTAAAGAAAAAATGAAAACTTTAACTGAAAAATGATTTTTCTTTATATTCGTAACCATAGCGACAGGTCTTCTCAGAAGAAATAATTAGCTGGAAAGTCTAGTTTCAATTACAATCTCTAATTGCTTTTAAACTAATACGGCTAAACTTTTTTTTTTGAGATTGACAGTGTTCATATGCTTACTTATTTATGAACGTATTGTAACTTAATCATAAGTATGCATAACCAATGTAAAAAAATATCAATTACCCGCTCTAACAAATCGCTTTATATATTATTACTAGCAGACTCGACCCTTGCTGTGGCTAAGGTTTTTGTTATATTACATAGCAGTATACTATTCAAGGGAATCGGTGGGAGAACTTATGTGAAACGTTGGTACTTTTAACACAGCGCCATCTGTTAGAATTGTATCAAATAATAAACAAATATTTGCAATAAAATAATATTGCGGGTATAATTTGAGATGTAAGCTATCCTATCTTTTAAGTTAGATCAAACTGCACACGGTGTGCAAATTTTATTGATATCGGTTTGGTAGTTTAGGAGTCCATAGCGAACAAACAACGTGATACGTGATTTATATAAACATTAAGATGATTAAAGCTTTATTAACGAATGCATATACAACAATAATTGGTTAGTTTACATATCTTAATATGAGTATTAGTTAGATTAGTATTTTTTTTCGTGGTCTAGTATTTCTATGTCCCATTAAAGCTAAGTTGTTTTTATAACAAGGTCGCAAGTAAATTGTCAGCCTTGTTAGAATTGGTACGATCTTTTCTAGTCGAATTGGTTCTTTAGTACGCAGCTGGTTGTACATAGTGGTGTTGGTGCGCGGCAAAACTACCTTAAAACGCTCAATTGAAGAACGACGTAAGTTGAGGTAAACGGATTTTGCATTCTGCCTTGACGTCTGATGACGAAACTCAGCTGCAGATTTGTTAGTGTTTTAATATTTTTATAGCTTATTTTAGAGGTCTCCTCCATATTTTTATATTTCTTTCTGTCTAGAGCAGAGTTCCCCAAACTTTTTGTGTCCAAAACCCTTTGCCATGTTTTTCCGTGTTGGGTAGACCCCCGACTTACCTGATATTGATTTCCTGTAAATTTCTAACTGTAGTGAAGTTTAGTGTTAAAAACTTAAAGTAAAAATACATGTTAATTTATACATATTTTTTTTTACAAGTTCAAAATGTATTGCGACCACAAAGCGAATACCAACATCCTATAACTTACACAATTATATAAACATATATAATATTTTTTTTACTTAATAGGTACTTTTATAAATAATGTATATGTTTTGATATTATAACAAATAGGTAAATGAATATGTACTATCAGTGTATGTGTTGAGATCCACTACCGTGGACCCCTTATTTTCATTTCATGGACCCCGAAATTATTTTTCGCTGACGTAGACCCCTTGCAGGTTGTCATAGACCCCTAGGGGTCGATATAGACCACTTTGGGAATCATCCAGGTTTTCGTTAATTCTATAACGTCATCAGTCTCTATCTACATCTCTTTCCAGTCCATCTTTTATCCTGTGATAAATGTGTGTGTGAAATGTGACCTGTAGACGCGTTAAATATAGAAGTTCCTTAAAGTACAAACAACCGAATTAGATCATTAACTTCACTTCACTCTCGAAATAAAGTGTTTTGTTTCCACATCCGTCACAACAATGTACTTCTAACCTACGGCAACAATTTGAAAAGCGAATAATTTTGTTCTATTTTTGAACTTTGACTCTGCAATGCCGATAGGATCGTTTGCGTCAAAGTATTGTGGAAATGAATGGGATCAGTCAGGTCAAAACTAGTTCGAAATGCATTTCGTGTTTAGCACAATGCACATTTATACAATAAAACGACAAAGGTTTTATGAGGGTTTTGAACCGCTTACAGCATAACCTTTCAACATTTAACGAGGAATCTTTTTTAATTCTTCTTAAGCCTTAAGTTTTCTTAATTTATAAATCGAATGATTTTTTCTCTCTTCCTGTTTGTAATGTTGACCTATAAGTGATTGTCACATCGTGTATTTTTTAAGTACCAAAGTACAGTGTGTTTTAGAACCTAGAAAGAACAGAGGATTATCCGTCAGCACATTGTTGCAATCACAATTGCGCCAATGTCGCGTTGAAAACCTCAATGTTGAGAAATGTCTGCTAACCGACTAAACCAACAATGTTCTTTGTGTAAAACACAATTTATTTATAGATACTAATGGAGCATTACCGTACTCCCATTTTTAATAGGAAGTAATATAATGAGCAACCATAAAGGCATATGGCGCCTCGAACGTCTGCCTGCTAATGTCACAATAAAGTCTTGTTAGTTCAATTATGTATGTATTCCTAGAATGGAGACACAAAAATTTTAAGAGTAAATGGGGTAAATAATATATCTGTATAATATTTGTATTAATGTACAATCATAAATAACTAGTTTTAATAAAAATACTCTGATCTAGATATAGACTTTAATATAGATTAATTTTTTAAATACAAAAATACGCTTTGACTACAAGTTTATTTCAATATATAGATACAAAATGTAAACAGTACACAGAGTGACATATTGAAAATAAACGTTTACATTGGACGCAAATCATTGTTTTAAATTAATGGAATCAAATCGCCGGTGTGTTTATTAATTAGTATCCTCTTTTTTTTGTTTTTTGTTTTTTCAAACATTCTTGTTGTTTGACATATTTTACTGCGTTACAGGATAAAGTTTTACGCACTGAATTTACTTAGTTACTTATGAATAATAATTTACAGAAATCGGCAACCAGTTGTAAATAGTATAGTAATAGATAATATTAGCTTAGTATTTTTTTCATTAGAACATTAGCCTAGTGGCTTCAGCGTGCGGCTCTTATACCTGAGGTCGTAGATTCGATCCCCGGCTGTGCACCAATGGACTTTCTTTCTATGTGCGCATTTAACATTTCCTCGAACGGTGAAGGAAAACATCGTGAGAAAACCGACATGTCTTAGACCCAAAAAGTCGACGACGTGTGTCAGGCACTGATGACTGATCACCCACTTGCCTATTAGATTTCAATATGATCATGAAACAGATTCAGGAATCTGAGGCCAAGACCGAAAAGAGGTTGTAGCACCACTGATTTATTTATTTTTATTTTTTCATTATAATAATAATCTTTTTAAAAGGGGTAGGGTACCCCTGCCATTGTGGGTCCACCAATTTTTTCTATCTCTTAAAGTTTTACTTAAAAGATACAATATATTAATAGCAGTAAACTAGTTCACGAATGACGTGTTACGCTTCTCGTCAGAAAAGTGTTACTAGCCGCCTCTACTCCTGAACTGACAAATTTGGGTTTGAAGATGAGACTGCCAAAAACAAGCCCCGTAATTAGCATCCCTTTCTTTTATACTTAAACTACACATTACTAAAATACTCATATTTTATTTGGTTCTTAGTGAGAGGCTAACCCATAGCAACTATAAGTAATTTCTATAAATTGTTGACTGCCTTGGCCTCACCCAGCTAGCGATAATGAAACATTATCACAGATCTAGTACTCATGCTGGGTACAAATGAAAACTTTATTGAAAACTACGTAGATGAACCAGTTTGAATCGTGATGGCTGCTAATATATTGTAGAGAAAAATGTATATTTTTGGTTACTATGTTAAATAAAACTTTGTTTTTTTCTTTTAATTTTGTTATATCTAAGTTCTTATAATTGATGATTTAGCTGTAAAATTAGTTTGTATATTTAAGCATGCATAGAATTTATAATTATATTATTTATATTACAATATTTATTGTATGTAATTTAGCGGGAGTCGAACCCGCACCCTCACTAGGTCAAGCACCATTGTGCTTTACACCGTTATTTGTCAAATCACGGAGGCCGAACGCTTTTGTATGAAGCCTACAAGACTCTTCAATAATGTAGGAAAATTGTGCGGGAAAATTGTAGGTCGTTTTACAAACAACTTTAAAAACTATGCAAATATTAAAAAGCTGAAGAGCGTGTGATTGAATAGGTTTATCTCGGTTCTACATCCTATCGCCTTAGATTCAGCATTTATGAGCTGATCTATTGGTTTCAATGAACGGTTCTGATCCCTGAGTTCGTAGGTTCCACCAATAGGCTCTCTTTCTGGACATTTAATAATCACTCGTACGGTAAGAAAACATCGTCAGAACCGACACGCTTAGAGTCTGCGTGTGTCAATAAAGAGCGTACTATTTCTTGATCTCTTCTTATCTCGGATCCGTGCGGGTATTCCATTAATTTTTTTAAACCATTGCCATCCCTAGCTCACGGATTCGAGTATTCGCACCCGACGTGCTGTCTTCCAACCACTCGGATCCGAAAAAAATAATACATTCATACATATTTTCAAATATTCATATTTACTTAATCCAACTTCGCCATAAAAAAATTGTTATTCAATGTATTAAAAATACATTATCACGAAACGAATACAGAAACCTGCAGGGTTGTAACAAGACTTTTTTTAATTCTGGAAAAGCCTTTAACATCCTTATAACACAATGAATAAACCGCGGGACACAGCTGGTATATTTTCCTATTAAGAACCTTTTTCGAAAATCGTGAACAAATCTCTTAGAAAGGATTTTGACGTATTGTTACAGTTTATCCCAGGGCTTATATTCAGCTCAAATATGCGTAAATTAATCGAATTATTCCGTGTAAAATCTGTGCTATTTCGCCTATGTGTTCCTAACCATTTGTATCTGGACCAATAAATAATTTAAATTAGAATAGAACATCAAATTTGCGTGTTTTTGTTTTGTATATATTGAAATTACTACTATTTTTACTATTAATACTAATGATTAAAACTAATTTAAGTAAGAACTTGCTTACTCATCTAAATTGCATGGAAATTAATTATAAAATACAACAATTGCGACTTTCATAAGGCCTGTATTCATTTTGATTAGTGCGAGTGCAAGTGATTAGTTATTGATGATGAGTGCAGGTGTGTATCAGCTGAGTTTCATCATCGGATGTCGAGGCAGAATACGAAATTCCACCCGTACCACCTCGACGACTCACAACTGAGTCTTTTGCAAGGCAGTTTTTGCCGCGCACCACCACTTTGTGGAACCAGCTGCCCACTGAAGTATTTCCGCACCAATTTGACTTAGGATCCTTCAAGAAAAGAGAATACCAATTTTTAAAAGACCAGCAACGCACTCGCGAACTCGCTGGCATTGAGTCTCCATGGGCGGCGGTATCACTTAACATCATGTGAGCCTCCTGCCCGTTAGCCTTATGTTCTATAAAATATGTTTGTAGTGAAAGTAGAGTCCAATTCTTGTTTAGTGGCTCGGCAAGTTATTTCAGTAGGCGATAGCTGTCAATCTTGTTTTGACGGGCACTACGAGAAAGGGGGTAGGAACGTGGCTACTCGCAGTTCACTCGCAAAAAGTCGTTTATAACGTTAATATGGAGACAACAAATCATTTAGTCGCAGTCCACACTTGTTTTCCTCTAATAACTAATCACCTGCGTTTATCACTAATCAAAGTGAATACAGGCCAAATCATGTCAATGGTATTGTAACGGATTTGGTGATGGCGTAATTTTAAACTAATTTCATTTTACTAACAAAAACATGGCTAAATAAAGTAAAGCTAGTACCAATCTAGGAACGCGGCAGTGCGACTATCAAATCGTGCAAATAGCCGCACGACCGAACCATCCTTTTATCGAAGTTTAACGAAGCAGACATTGTATGAATATATCAAATTTCATTCAATTTAAAACAACAGTTTAAAAAGTATAACTTGTCAAATTTATTAATTTTGTCAATCACTCACCGATCGGCAGAATTCTGAAAAAATTAACCAATAGACCTCTTATAGTAAATTTAAGGACAAGAATGGGTTAATAAGATTTCCCAAGAAATATTCTTGATTTTTCTTAGAGGAACGAAAGACGAAGACGCGAGATAAGTATTTTTCTAGCAGACAGAAGGTTGAAATTTTGAACACAATTAGTCAAAGAATTATGATGTGTGATTAGTATGCCAACAATGCACTAATCAAGTGTATTCTTTAATTATAGGAATGTTTTTGATCAGATAGCATTTTTTACGTATACGTAACCAATTTAGAACATAGTTCAATTGAATTATAACGAACCTCTGATCCAATTTATGATCTAACGCTTGATCCATTCAGAGTCCATCTAGCTCGGTTATCAATCTTTACACCGGAAAACGGCAATCTTCATACTTTCATAGTAATTTACACTTTGCTCGGCGGATATAGCGTTCATTTTCCCATTTCCTACAACAGATCACTGGAATCGCAAAATTTGTTTTGCTTCGTCGTGAGATGAAAATGGGATTTTACTAGTTAGTGTTGACTAATTTGCAAGAATGTTCGTTTTAGTTACAAAGGCTTTTTTTTTGTTCATCTACTGTTTAGCGATACCGCCGCCCGAAACCTAATGCCAGAGGGCTCGCGAGTGCGTTGCCGGTTTTTTACTAATTAATCAATTTTCTTGAATGATCCTAAATTCGGAACTCTAGACGACCCCTAGTCGAAGAAGTGAGTACCAATTCTTAAACGACCGGCAACATACTCGCAACTCCTTGGCATTGGGTGACCATAGGCGGCGGTTTCACTTAACATCAGATTAAACAGGTCTGATCTTAGCTTAGCTTATAAGAATTAAAATTTCAGTATTTATTTCTACACATAAACATTTTCTCTTTAGAAACGTGATAAAAGGGAGTAATTGCTCAAAGAGATAGTCGCGTGAAAACGGATCAACTCTTTGAATCGAGGAGAATTATGCGATTGCAAATTTATTGAAGCTGAGATGAACTTGGTTTTAGTACAAATTGAACGTCTGCTTAGCAAAACGCCTGGGTTTTTAGTTGACTAAAACACACCTTCAATGTATGTAGGTAAGTTAAGTTATTTAGAATTATTAAGTTAACATAATTTTACTTATTATATTATTTATACTTATTGTAAAGGATTAAGTAATTCATGTACATTCAGCACTGTTTTCTGAACTTTATTTTAGGAAAAAAAAATTATTTATTTATTCACACTTCGTTGCTAGAAAGAAACACAAATAACACAATACATATAAATTACAAGGGATGCAACGGGCGTGGCATGCAAAATCTGTGGAAACACTAACTTATAAACTTATATTGGCCCATGGATCTGTTGGTTCCATTCCTGGATGATCATCCATCTCAAAGATGACAGTCGTACGATAAAGTACGTACTGTGTACTCACTAAAATGTACTTCAATTTATTAACTTTTAATTTTATTCAATACAAAATACTTAAATTTCAGAAAATTAATTTAAAAGTCACTGTAACCAGTAACAATGCCAATTAGGTAATTTCAAAATAGCACAAAGATAAGTGTCATTTGAAATTGCACTTTAATATAATGGAATACAGTTTAAACTGTAATAAAACTATATTCTTATCAATTCCGTAGTAAATCGCTTATCAACAGATTGGAGCCTGAAGTTCAAACGTATACTTTAATAAATTTCTTATTATAGAAGAATATTCCAAAATTCTTTATTTGTTTGTAATTCTGAATATTTTTATCTGTTTATAATTTTCCATTGATGACGGGTATTTCTTAACAACAGTTGCGCCCGTATAAAAAAAATCTTAACCCCTTATATAGTGTCGTCTTCTGTGCTGTTTTCAGGTAAAAAAATTGATTTCTGAAGTTCTTAAACAGAATTATATTTTTTGATTGTTTCATGTTTTTAAAGTTATACTTCTTTTGGCGCGATGGAGAAAAATGATGAGAGTACATTTTTACGATGTGCGCGCCACCAACATCTAAATTCGACATCGTAAAGTTAGTTCTAGGTGGCATGGAAATCGATAGCTATGTTCAAGTTGTATAT
The DNA here is from genome assembly GCA_028984075.1 of Pieris mannii. Lineage (NCBI taxonomy): Eukaryota > Metazoa > Arthropoda > Insecta > Lepidoptera > Pieridae > Pieris > Pieris mannii. Next base: position 8,860,079 of record CM054795.1, on the reverse strand, counting down.
TCTAATATTTTTATATTTAGAACACGTGTTTCGTAACAGTACAATTAAACAGTGTGAATAAATAAATATTGTTTTGGTGTTTTTAAATCAATTTCATATATAATTTATTTATTTAAATAAAATCTTTTTGATTAACTTTAATATTTATCGTTAATCACTACTGCATTTTTTTTTCTTACGCCAATGACACATACACATACTCTTTTTTTTATTAAGAGACTTTACAAAATCTCGAAAACCCAAAATAATATTATCAATTGGTTGTTTCTAGCATTAAAGCTATAGTTCAATTTATATCGGGTTAATTCGCGCCGGTGTTTGTCAGAGATAAATGAGATAGTGCAGTCTGCACTCTACATAAAAAAATAAATTGCATCTGTGGTAGATTTATAGGCATTCACTATTTATAACCATTATTTTTTTTAACCTGATGTTAAGTGAAACGTACACTACACAGCCACATTGGACTTTTTAAAATATCCGTCTCACTGATAAATAAAACACACCAAAGTTAAAGGCATATATTTCCTATCAGCTCGAAACTAAGACTGTGCATATCAGCTGTAGTATATACTCTTCTCAGTTGTAGTCATCATTGCTAGCGATATCTCTCTACTTTGTTTGGTCTATAGCTTCCTATAGTGCAGCTGTTATGGTGAGTCCCAAGAGAATCGTGACTTGGTCACACCACAGCATGGCTGCCCCGCGCTCTGTGTTCTACCTTGCTGATCGAGCTAGTCTAGGTTATCTGGCGACATGCGATATGACCAAAGTAAGTAAGAAGAGTATAGAATACTTAGAAGAGTTAGAAGAGTTACTTTATTGTTGAGAGTGTCGTCCGAAGTCTAAGTTGATTTAAGATTAATTATTGTAGCGGTCGATGATATTTGAAGCAAGTTTCTCCAACACCACGTGTTCAGCAAATCAATCCTATTCATGTTGAGGTCGTCCATATCGCCAATCCGATCAGTAGACAAATGTAGAAAAAACCAGCGTACGGATGATTCTCATCTCTGTCTCTCTCATCCACACAACAAATCAAATCAAATCAAAAATCATTTATTCATATAGGTAACATAATGTACACTTATGAACGTCAAAATATACTTTAAATGATTCTAATTTTACATTTACTGCCAGTTCTCAAATCAAGGGCGTAGAACGGAAGAGAAGAACTGGCAATAACTGGCCGACACTGCTCTCAAGCCATCCGTATTATAAATCTCAAAATTAAAACGTGCAAGTATACGCGTCGACTGTCATCTCGCGTCGCAAGCATACTTTATTGCCCGATGTTAATGGCAGTATTAATATCGGATATATTAAATGACCTTTTCATGTGAAAGTTTAACAGCTGTGTCCGCATTCTAACTTCGAAAAACCCAACGTCTTTATATGCAAATTCGATATAATTGTCTGAATAAATTATTATTAATATTAATTAATTCTAAAAACTCAACAAATTAGTCGTCTTCAGTATCGCTATTTTACGGGGAAATACCGCCACTATGTGGAACCGGCTGCCCACTGAAACGAGCGTACCAATTCCTAATAGGCAAAGCTAGCCTCTGGCTATATGATTGTCTATGAGGTTTCAACCAAAATCAGAAGAGACCCCGTCGATAAACTGCTTTCTAAAACTAAGCGTTTTCTTAAGACAGCTGCCCACAGAAATATTTCCGAACCAATTCAACTCAGCATCCTTTCGCAAGTCTTTCTTCCTGTAGCATTGAGGAATGGACGGCGGTATCACTTTTCATCAGATGAACCTTCCGCCACTGTTTATTAAACTTACTTGCTTCAGGTTATTTTAAGACAGCGATAGTTTTTTTTAATGTATAGACATTAAAAAAAACTATCGTTTAAGTAAACAAGTAAGTTTAATTAGGTATTTTTAGCTTCGTCCGTGGTAAAGATGATTTTTAATAAGAGATATTTCGTTTGGTTTTGCGTCAGAATAAACAAAGAAACCTACACAGTGACGCACTTGGCCCAAACAATGCGTTTAGCCACGCATTGATAAGGCTATTTCACAATTCTAAGAATTTTATACATTATCACACGTGAGAGAATTCAGTTTGAATATTAGCTTATCACATGGAACAGGAGTTGAATTAATTATTAATTAAGTATAACGTAACGCAGTGTTTCCCAACCTTTTTTGTGCCGTGGACCACCTCATGTATTCATAATTTACAGTATGTGTACAGCTACTCACTTAATAATATCCAAATAAATACATTATACACAAAAGCCTAAAACGGAATACATATTCAAACACGGAATACAATTCACAGTTAACAATTCTTACTTATGTAAAAATAAAATATATAAAAATTGAATTGTTTAGGTACTTAAGAAACTCAAATTATAGGTTTTAGATCGGCATTACTAGGAAATTAAACGAAAGTAAATTTTAAACATTTAAAAATTTCAAATTAATAAAAAATCGAATAGCAATTAACTGTCAAATTTCCCCCTAAAAGGCGAGGGCCTCACGTTAGGAAACACAGATGTAGACTGTCAAATGTTAAAAATATAATTTGCCGTCTTGGCCGTTCAAGAATACCGTATTTCGGCAATACAATGCGCAAAGGCGGTGAGTACTTGGACAAACTGTAACACAGAAGGCAAAACATTTTGGCATATATGGACCGATCAAGGACTCATCGTCCTCAAAACTATACACTCTTAAAATACAGGCTCTGTACCCGCTGTAACAGATTGTAGACAGGGAGGTTCCGTATAGGAATTTGAGTATTTTAATCGCCTTACAGTTAATTAAACACTGCTTCCAATTTTATCCCTTTTATATAGAAACACAATTAATCTTCTAAAATTTCTGTACCCTTTATAAATCACGTTCAACAATTTTACAAGCGACGATCATTAATACTGTAAAGTTTAGGTACAAAAAGCATTAAATATGACTTGCATGTGCTTTGGAAAAAATTGTAACTGTCAAAAACAACGACCCAATTTTACTTTGGACACGCAAAGGGCGGTACGTAATGCTATGCTATATTGCGCTGCGTAAAGTGTATGTTGGTAAGCAGAGCGAATCGCGATTTGATTTTTACCCACGTATTATATATTTGTTCTTTGCTTTATATTTACGTCAGCTCATCACAGTGCGGTCTACCCACGTTTCTTTTTTCTGGATGTCCTCTCCAGCGGATGGCATTGGCGGTCCATCTTTTGACTATATCTTAAGAAATGGCGTAAAAGTTGTGTAGGTTTGGCGCTTAGATCTTAGTTTTCGCCGTGATCGTATTGATCATGATCGATTCGTATTTCGCGAATATTTATGATTCATGGGATGCTCCACTACTCTGTGGGAAATAGTCACCTCTGATTTATATCTGACAATTTCTTATCGGTCAATGATAAATTATTTTTAGTCTATCCCGTCCCTACAAATAAGAGACTGAAATATATTTCGCTATTTCGTGGCCCTGCAATGCCACTTATGATTTCCGCCATATATTTTAAACGCTATTCGTTTCGCTTATGATGTGGTAGCAGTTTCACCTCTCCTTAGTTTGACTTAAACCACAAACAAACAGAGTTTGTCCATCCCCTGACCTCCAGTAATTACACAAAATGCTAATGCATACCAAACTTACTAACGCTTTTAGAATTAATTTGTATTTATTTCGACTTGATTGTGACTAGGTTAACTGTTTTTGTGTAAACATCAAAATATGTGCAAACCATTGTTATGTGAACTGTTGTCTATTACTGCAATAAAATAAAAATAATGTCATAATAATAATTATGTTGCATGTCTGACATATGCATGTCAAACATGGAAATTTACAAATAAAACAAAAAACAATATAAATACATGTCAACGAGGCATAGAAAGGAGCATGTTAAACATTAATAAGCTAGTCAAGATAAGACACATAAAAATCTCGCAATTGTTCGAAGTCGGCGGGTCATCGCAGGTGGACGAAAACAGTAACTTTATGGAAAAACCCACCAGGCAAACGGTACAGAGGCAGACCTTACTCTCGATGGGATGATAATATCAAAAAAATCGCGGGTCCCCAATGGATGCAAATAGCTCGTGATAGGAGGCCTTTACCAAAGAGGCCTAACTACATACTAACTGTTTAAAATATTTACTAACACATAGATTAATCTGATATAAGTTGATCAGAAAATAATTTAAGGCTAATAATAAAAATTTATAAGAAATAAAATAATAATAATATAAAAATATTTTACCTATAGGGTTGATTTTGTAAACTAATACATATTTTTATCATTAAACTGTTTAATTTTTATTTTAGTGAATATTATGCATCTTAAATAACTCGTGTATATATTTTTTTAATCTTTTGGTGTGAGTAGTCGAAGTCAAGAAGTAAGTCGAAGTTGGAAAAAGGATATAAAGCAAGCATGTGAAACTGCGCATGCGCAGCATGAGAAAGCAATCGTTGAAAAGTTAACATTGAATAGTAATTAATGAAGAAAACTAGTGACCAACGGATTAATTCAAATACTACCCAAGATCTAGTCAAGACTAAACAGGGATGCAGCAAAATGATTTAAAGTCTGTCTAATACGAAAAGTTAACACGTATATTTTCCAAATTTATCATCCCTAATGTTTTCCTTGGCTGTCAATTAGATAAGTCGTTGCAGGCTTAACCATGTTGAGGCAGCTACAAATGATTTTCTTTATTTTATTACGTTCTTCGCATTTGCACTGGTCGTAACTTATAACTAAATATTCAGCACACGTCATGTATTTATTTACGTTGTATGTAAAGTCACGTTCTGAACTATACTATTATGTGTGAAGATGACGTAACATATGTAGTGTTTAGGCGTATGATTCTGGACTGACAGTGAAAAGTTATATCATTTTTATAAACTAAATAATTATATGTATGCTCTTTCAGTGAAAAAAATACATGTTTATGTAAATTTATGCGTCCGTTGACTTGTATTGTGCGCTGTACTAATCTATATAAACAAAAATGAATCGGAACATATGGAGTCTTCAACATCGACATCTTGTAACATGTATAATAAAACCAGTTGCTTTTCATTAAATTATGTTTAATAAATTTTTTCCCTTTTATGTAATGCAACGAACTGTTAATAAATAAATAAATAAAACCATGATTAGTATAAAATTAGTAAATTAAAACAAATTGTACATATTTCTATATATTATTATATTTAATTTATTTAATTAAAATATATTATTAAAACTATTATCCGAAGTATATGATAATAAAACATCTGTTTAACCCATAATGAATGTGAAATTATTAGAATTTTATAATTTTTGAATCTAATGAAGCTAGAGAAAAAAGAGCCACATTGATTTGAAACGACCGAAAAAACATCAAATGTCGCTTCAATATAATATGTATATCTAATAATAGTTAATTTATATTATTAGATAAACATATTACTTTATAGTTAAGAGTAAAGGTTTAAATAACAAAGTTTATAACAAATCCGCAGTAACCTGCAATCGTATTAGTGAAACCAGATAAAAAGCTACAGGAATAACTTTCAGAAAAATAATCCTTATGAAGTCGCGCAAATTGTTGTAACTATATTTCTATTTAAAACGACTAAGCTTTTGAAAGCCTCTGCATGTGACGCTTTTTATCAACTGTATTTCTATGATAATATGGCAACATTAATCAAATCAAATCAAAATATCTTTATTCATATAGGTAAACATGTACACTTATGAACGTCAAGAAAAACAAATTAAATTAACTGTAAATTTACATTTACAACCAGTTCGCAAGTCAAGGGCGTAGAGCGGGTAAGAAGAACTGGCAAGAAACTTTCCGCCACTCTTTTCAATCGCCAAGTTTTTAATACAAATTGTTTGAACTGGAGCAAATCAATCCCAAGGATTAGGGTCATTTAAGTATTCGTCACATTTATAAAAGGCTTTATTAATTAATTTACTTTTAACAAGGGCTTTGAATTTATTTAGTGACAGTTCTCTAATTTCGCTTGGGAGTTTGTTGTAAAAACGAATACAATTTCCATATAAGGAGTGGTTTATCTTCTGGAACCTGGTTGGTCGCACACTCAAATTAGTTCTATTGCGCGTATTATACTGGTGAAAGTCACCATTTGTTTTCATCTTCTCCCTTTACTCATAAAGCAGTGATATTCTCATCGTCGTTGGTTTGGTGTCCACCAATGGACTCTCTTTCTATATGCGCATTTAACATTTTTTCATTCAAAACAATTGATGGCGTATGTTAGGCATATGAGAAAGAAATCATACAGAATTCCGAGGTCTAAAACTAGGAGCGCCACTCCTCCTGAGGACGTAGGTTCGGTCCCCGGCTGTGCACCAATAGTATCTAATTCAAATCAAATCAAAATTTATTTATACAATTTAGATGCGACTTAAGGCATGCTATGAATGTCAAAATCTTATCTATATGCGCATTTAACACTCGATGATGACATTGAGTATTAACTAAAACTTTTTTAATATATACGTATATTATAAAATTGAAGAGTTTGGTTTAGCGGGTTAATTGTTCGCATTTCTGGTTCATGTATGGAGACCATTTATGGGGAGTCGTGCTGGACTGGTGGTTTTAGCGGCTCTCAGGCCTTAGTTCGTAGTTTAGATAGCTCTAATAAATAATAATAAATCAGTGGCGTTACAACCTCTTTAGGTCTTGGCCTCAGATTTCTGAATCTATTTCATGATCATTTTTAAATGTAATAGGCAAGTAGGTGATCAGCCTCCAGTGCCTGACACACGCCGTCGACTTTTTGGGTCTAAGACATCAGTTTCCTCATGATGTTTTCCTTCACCGTTCGAGCAAATGTTAAATGCGCACATAGAAAGAAACTCCATTGGTGCACAGCCGGGACCTCAGGATGAGAGTCGCACGCTGAAGCCACTAGGTCAACACTGCGATAGCTCTGATAGACTTTATATTTTTCATTTAACACACAGTCATACGGTGACGGAAAGCGACGTGAGGACGACATATCTTAGATAGACGTGTGAATCACCTAAGGATGATCACCGCGTATTAGATAAATCATTACGAAACAGATACAATTTGAAGTGAATGAGAAGTTGGAGCAACAAGTGACACGCAATATAATAATAATAATAAGAAATCGAAATCAAAATCAACATCTCCATTGCACTCTCTTTACCCCGCACAAGCAATACCTTCCACTTCTGACCCAACACCATTATAAAAGGAATAAAAAGCAGAAGAAAGAAAATAAATTTTTGTTCCTGCATTTCATATCTGGCCGATTCAATCGTATTTAATAAATATTCATTTATTATTATTCACCACTGGCCCTCACTTAATTAGATAATGTGATCGAACTTGTGTATGCAAACCTAAAGCTTATATATAATCTTACCTATAGCCTCCTTTAACAACTTTAATAGGGGCTATAACCTACCTCAGGTTATGAAATTTTTCTGACCTTTGCATGTTGTAGAGGTTCTATTTGATATCCGTAGACGGAATAATTGGGCATAGATTAACCATGATGTTTTCATAGGAACTGGTACATATTGCCCTAGAAATTTATTTATTGTCTTAATAACGACATCTCTATATATTTATTTATTTATTTCGTTATCCTACAGCTAACATAAATTATATATAATTACTAACAAATACACTGAAAATATAGCCATATATACGATACATTTTACTAGAAAAAGGTTTACAAAAGGGAACAAACAAACAAAAAGTATTTAATACATTTAACTAATTGTGATTTAATTTATTTAACTAAGCCTCATTTGGTCGGGTTCTGTGATGGTGTAAAAGTGTGGGTATGTACGTGATGGTGTGTATGTGGGGTGTGCTCATGATGTAGGAATAAAAATAAATCGCTATTACCCTTGGTGACGACATCACGTCTGAACGGCTAGACCGGTTTCGCTAGTTTTATTTATGTTGTGTTTGTTATAGTCAGGAAAGGTTCTTATGAAAGAAAAATATAAGAAAATTGCATGGAAAATTAAAAAAAATAGGCTCACTTTACAATCCAGACTTTTTTTATTGCAAATTTATGGTGTCTTTTATAACTTTATTAAATATTATTACATTTTTAAATATAATTATACTGTATGTCAGGGTACTCCTCTTAAACGCCTGGACTGATTTAAATGGATATTTTGTATGCGTTTGGGTGGCGCTCTGGATGGTTAAGATTCACAAATCAGCCCGGCTGATTGCGCTGTAATCGGTATCTAGGTAATTTATGTACGTCCAAACCCAAAAACCTATCTCAATCGGAATTGATCTAAGATAGACATCCAAATATTGATAAAAGTGTGTAAATAACCTATCGACGGATTGTAACTCACACCAGTTTCAAAATAATTAAGAAGCTCTTTAATATGTTTAAAACATAGACATGTATATTTTAATATTAATTGCACGGTTTTATTTACTTTATTTGGTTTATATTCATTATCAAATATGATTGTAAAGAGCGAAGAAATTGCATTCTATCCGTCGCCAAAAATGGATTGTCAACGAAGGGTTTGGTTATTGGGATGCAGATAGAAGATCGATCGACTGTTACGGCGTGATTGAAAACAATCTGAAATTGTGGATTAATTATTGGGTTCGGGCGTTATACTGCAACTAAATATGTGGTGGTTTGATATCCTAATTTCTTGAATTATCATGCAGGGCAACGTCTGTCGAGTCCACTAATGTATTAAAAAAATAGGGACTGATGAAGGCTTACTTAAAATTTTAAAGCTTATACTTAAAATTATGAATATCAGAAATCCTTTAAACAGAATTTTAAAAAATATTTGTTCCATAGACGTTGTGTAAGACTTAGGGTCTGTTTCACAATGTCCGGATAAGTTCCAAATAAGCTATTTATTACTTATTTGTGGGATAAACAGTATTTTTGCGTTTCACGACTGTCAGATAGCGCTATTTGTCATGAAATGCCAAGTATCTTATTTGGAACTTTTATATTTCGAATAATTTATGTGTTGCATAGCTATTTGGCACTTTATCCATACATTGTGAAACAGGCCCTTAATGAAATTCGTCCTGTGTTTAATTTTACAACAATACAATATTTTGACAATAAAGGCACTTTCGTTCCACATAGTTAAAAAATTACATATCAAATGAATGGGGCAGTGGCTTAGTGGCTTCAGCATGCGACTCTCTTCCCTGAGGTCGTAGGTTCTATCCCCGGCTGTGCCCTACTACTAATGCCATTTCACTCGTACGATGAAGGAAAACATCGTGAGGAAACCAACATGTCTTGGACCCAAAAAGTCGACGGTGTGTGTCATGCACTGAAGGCTAATCTACTTGCATATTAAATTCAAAAAATGATCATGAAACAGATTCAGAAATCTTTGGCCCAGACCTAAAGAGGTTGTAGCTATAGCCACAACTATAGCCACTATACATCAAATGGATGTTGTTATCTCCATTAGTTATTGTTTAGCGTTTCTTTGTGTTCTGCAGTATGGATCCCTTTTTTGGTAAAGGTCTCCTCTTGAACTTACCATTTGGATCAGTTTTTAGCTCCATATCTTATAGTGGTCTTCCCATACTTCTTTCTACTGGATGAAGCTCGTGAGGGCGTTGCCGGCCTTTTAAAAATTGGTACGCTCTTCTTGAAGGACCCTTAGTTGAATTGGTTCGAAAATTCTTCAGTAGACAGCTGGTTCCAGAAAGTGGCGGTGTGTGGCAAAAACTGCATAGAAAAACGCTCAGTTTGTCGAGGTCCTACAATGAAACACAGTAGTTTTATTTTAAATTGTTTAATAGATTTTGTTTGTGCGAGTTCTATAAATTAGTTTTTAACCGTTTTCAAATTGTAATAATGTGGTGAGTATTAGTTGAGTAGTAGTATGTTTTCGCATCCATACATTGTAGTACTAACGCGAATAGATTACACCATTCAATTAGTGGCATGCACTAATTTCGACTCGGTAGATTATTAATTCTCTGTGTGTGCACATAGTTCCTACGTATATCTACGCATGCATCAATAGCTTTATTATAAACGTAAAAGATTTGTATTTTGGTATCATTATACTAAAATACAAATCTTATATGTTATGCTATCTTATTTATCAATAAGCATAAAATATGACTTCAAAAATGTTTCACAAATAGTGTCATTATTTCTGAGTAAAAATCTGCCTGGTCCGCAATCTGTTCAACCCCCATAAAATAAAAAATATCATTAACAGTCATAGTTTTTTTTTAAAATAAAATTATAATAATTTCTTCCATTATCACGAGGCTTGCCTACGATTTTAAAATAAAATAGTAACTTAGACGGCTTAGGTGCCGTTATAATAACAAATTGCTCAAAATATTAAACTGTTAAAATTCCGACAACGCACTCGTCCACACCAATTGAATGAATGTGTACCCCCACCCATGAATTGAATGTGTCCATGGGTGGCGGTATCAGAGCAGCCTACTACCCGTTCACCCAATATTCTATAAAAATAACTAAAATGATAAAGAATTTCGTCATTCTAAGATATTTCAATGCCCCTTTGGTACAAACTATGCTCAAAATTAATTTTAAACCGAATCATTACCTGTGATGAAAATGGATTCTTTACTATAACCGGAAGCGCTCAGCGCAATGGTTGGATCCTGGCCAGCCAGCCAAATCCTGCCCCAAGCGAAAATTAACCCCAAAAAAGTTACATGTAAGCGTTTGGTGGACTAGTGCCGGTATTGTTCATTGCAATTTTCTCAAATCTAGCCAGACTATTACGGCTGATGTCTATTGTCAATAATTGCAAACCATAATGGAAAAGCTAGCGGCTAAACAACCAAGGCTAGTCAATCGCTCCATGCCACTGCTACTTCACGACAACGCTAGACCACACACTGCACAACAGACGGCTACCAAATTAGAAGAGCTTCAATTGGAATGTCTAAGACATCCTCCGTACTCCCCGGACCTTGCTCCAACAGATTACCGTTTTTTTTGAAATTTGAACAACTTCTTGCAAGGGAAAAAATTTAACTCTGATGGGGCAGTCCAAATCGTCTTCACAGATTTTATTGATTCCCGTCCGACTGGTTTTTTTAGTAAAGGGATCAATGAACTACTTATGAGATGGAAAAAGTGCATAGAAAACAATGGTTCATACTTTGATTAATTAAATATATTATATTTAAAAATATTCAACTTTTTGTTCCTCCCATACAAAACGCTAATTTCATGTGTAAGGACCTAATAAACTGTTAAAAAAAGAAAACAATGATCCCCAAGCTTTACGAGACACCACGACGCAATGTTTCTACCTTAAATTTATAATTATTTCTATTTATAAAGTGTCCATGGGCGGCGGTATCACTTAACATCAGGTGAGCCTCCTGCCCGTTTGTTATATAAAAAAAATCTACTAAAAGTGGTATTTTATTTTCAGTTTCTGACTCAGAATTATAAATTGATGAATGTATTAGGTAAATAAATATATACTCGGTAATAAATATACGGCTCAAATATAAGCGTTTTCTCCAACTTTTTGTTACCTTTGGAGTAGAGACTCTTGAGCCATTGAGCTAAGGTGAATGGGATCAAACTGCAGACGGTGAGCTTTGATTGAAATCGGTTAAGTAGTTTAGGAGTCCTAGCGGACCAATGACGTGACGCGTAATTTATACATATTTTGATTATGACTATAACTATGTCTGTATATTGTAAATACTGTTTATTGGTGTGTTGGAAATACAATATGTTGAAAATAAATCACAAAGGCGAGTGGAGAACTAGCTGATTCTCAAAGGATTTACAAAAGCCTAGAATATAAACTTAGATTTATTTCTTACAGAATGAGTTACGAGTCAGCATGATCCTAAAGATACTATCAAAACAACCATATCTATTTCAGAATAAACAAAAAGATTGAATTCGGGATTACACTGATCCATTAGTAAGCTGATACTTAGCCCAAGTTCATTCGGGATTTAACGGCCCGTTTTTGAAAATATTGCTTGAATAATTCATATTAATTTTGAATGTGTTTTTTTGTCTAATATCATACAAATGAGAGCAGTGTTGGCCTAGTGGCTTCAGCGTGCGTCTCTCATACCTGAGGTCGTAGGTTCGATCCCCGGCTGTGCACCAATGGATTTTCTTTCCATGTGCGCATTTAACATTTGCTCGAACGCTGAAGGAAAACATCGCGAGGAAACCGACATCTCTTAGACCCAAAAAGTCGACGACGTGTTTCAGGCACTGGAGGCTGATCTTGCCTATTACATTTAAAAATGGTCATGAAACAGATCCAGAAATCTGAGGCCAAGACCTAAACAGGTTGTAGCGCCACTCTGGGTCTAAGACATGTCGGTTTCCGCACGATGTTTTCCTTCACCGTTCGAGCAAATGTTAAATGCGCACATAGAAAGAGAAAGTCCATTGGTGCACAGCCCGGGAACGAACCTACGACCTCAGGTATGAGAGTCGCACGCGACCACTAGGCCAACTCCGCTCAATTCTTGTTAAAACTCAAGAGTAAATGAAGAATACAATCGGACTGTCAAGTAATCCTCGAACTTTACCCCAACCTTAAGTGGGTGTCTAACGTTTGACTGAAGTTTTAACAATGCTGAATCAGTTGAGATTACTTTGTGACACCAAATTTAGTTAAGTAAACGGTAAAGTCACCGTTTAATGCAAAATCACACATGTTGAATATATTCTAGGTTTTATTTATTACTACTTTATTAAGTAGATTTTTTTTATAGAGCTGGGGACAAACGGGCAGGAGGCTCACCTGATGTTACGTGATACCGCCGCCCATGGACACTCTCATAGCGGGCTGGCGGGTATTTGTTGTGTTTCCCCGAGGGAGTCAGTACGGAATAGATTTAAGGAACTAAATATTATGACATTATCCGGTCAATATATTCTTGAAGCCTTGTTGTACGTACAAAAAAACTTAAACGATTTCAAAACAAATGGTGACTTTCACCAGTATAATACGCGTAATAGAACTAATTTGAGTGTGCGACCAACCACGCTCCAGAAGATAAACCACTCCTTATATGGAAATTGTATTCGTTTTTACAACAAGCTCCCAAGCGAAATTAGAGAACTGTCACTAAATAAATTCAAAGCCCTGGTTAAAAGTAGATTAATTAATAAAGCCTTTTATAAATGTGACGAATACTTAAATGACCCTAATCCTTGGGATTGATTTGCTCCAGTTCAAACAATTTGTATTAAAAACTTGGCGATTGAAAAGAGTGGCGGAAAGTTTCTTGCCAGTTCTTCTTACCCGCTCTACGCCCTTGACTTGCGAACTGGTTGTAAATGTAAATTTACAATTAATTTAATTTGTTTTTCTTGACGTTCATAAGTGTACATGTTTACCTAAATGAATAAAGATATTTAAAAAAAATGCATTAGGGCTCGCTAGTGCGTTGCCGGCCTTTTAAGATATTTGATTGATATTAAACTATGCATCTTAACGTCCGTCGTTCCACAACTGAGCGTTTTTTTTAACCAGTTTTCGCGGCAGCTATGGCAGCTGTCCACTGTAGAAGTTCCAAACCAATTCCACTAAGGGTACAATAAAAAACCGTATCCATTCTTCAAAGGCTGGCAACACATAGCAATCCCTCTGGCATTGAGAGTCCAAGTATGACTTAACATCAGGTGAGCCCGTTTGCCCTGTTTTCTTTAATTATATTTTATCCCGTGATATCTTTATATTATATACTGCATACGATTTTTCTTTTCACTGTGATACAGAGTTCAAGGTCACTTAATCAAAACTTAAACACTTTATCAAAAACAACCGCTGGCATCCTTTTAATGGCTTTAAATTTTCAATTAATTTAACTTTCCTTAAAATGTTTGTACAATTAAATATGTTCAAAGTTGTTTTTCCTTGGCTGATTGATGAACATTTTCTTTATAGGAAAAAATATTTTATAAGGCTAGAATAAATTAAACATTAAACACTTGTTTAATAAAACAGACAAATTATATGCGATAAAATGATAGATATTGTATTCTGAGATAATAAGTTACCATTACAGATTAGGTACACCAATGTAGCATGTACACATTACATACCAAACAATACATACACAGAAAAAAACATTACATTAAACAGTAAAAGATTAAAATATTTACAAAATAAATAAAGGGCGTGCGTACTAAATGAAACTTCTTTGAAAATAAATATTACTAAGGTAAAAGCCCTAACAGAATCTATATTCACACTGTCTCCACACTGTATACGTGCTAATGATAATATAAATAAATTAAAGAAACTACGTTTACTGACACAAGACGATATGAGACAGAATTTCCGTCTAAAGTTCTGATACTAAACTACTTTATTTATTTATTTCCAGTAAATTTTCCTATCTTAACAGTTACAACTAATGCGATAGAATTCCATTATATTACCCACACCAACTAACCTACATACAAATATTAAAAAATTAAACTAAAATTCCTAAATCTTATAACTAACAATATAGCAAGCAACTCTTGTGAACTCAGCCAGCGTACAAACAAATAGGTCCACCTCAATGGAAATTTTGTTAATGATCTGTATTGCTCGCGTGAGTGGCGCTTTGCTAACCAAGTTGGAATGTGCGCGCGGTACATCCAAAAGCTTAGACGTAAGCCTCAGGTTTCTTGGTTGGTGAAAGTCACCATTTGTTTTGAAATCGTTTAAGTTCAATTAATATTAAGTTCCTTAAATTTATTCCGTACCGACTCCCTCGGGGAAACACAACAAATACCCCGAACAGCCCGCTTCTGCAACACAAATATGGATTGAACCTCTGCAGCAGCACCCCACAGTAGAATACCGTACGACATAACGCTGTGAAAGTAGCTATGGTACACAATTTTAGCCGTGTCCTTATCAGTAAGCTGTCGGATTTTCTTTACTGCATATGCTGCAGAGCTCAGCCTATTCGAAAGAGTCTCTATGTGTGGGCCCCACTGGAGTTTACTATCTATTGTTATGCCTAGGAAAACAGTTTTGTCAACAAAGTTTAGTTCACTCTCCTTGACTTTCAGGTTACCAATTTCTCGCTTTACTTTATTAGTTGTAAATCTAATACATTTTGTTTTATTCTCATTAAGCAGTAAGTTATTCACATTAAACCAGTTAACTATACGAGAGATGGAATTGTTTACATCGTTCAATATTGTGGAACATTTTTTTGTTTTATCATCAATAGTTTTCACGCATGCGATGAACGATATTATATAGACATTTTTTACACCTTGGCTAACATTATTGTAGTTTTAGTAGACATCTTAATTTTTTTTTGCAATTAAAATAGCCTATATCAGTGATAATGTAGCATTCAAATGGCGATAAGACGTTTCTACATAATATATCGATTAACATCTGCCCATTCTGGTAAAGGCCTTCAACATTCATGAATAAAATTGTTTTCTAGATTAGACTCATATACCGCTTTTATACATGTAGCTTAAACTAACCAGGTAAGCTCGAACCAAAGGCTTTGTGCTGCATAAATAGGTTCGTGAATGCTTGTGAATTTAAAACTTCAGAAGTGCCTTTTATCTATGACCAACATTATTAATTTGTTAATTAATTTAGATGAGAGATAAGTTCGGCGGTTGTTGGAGGGATTTTCAAGTAAATGAGACGCTTTGTTTGAAACTCGGTGTCAACTGGCTTTAATCGTTTAAAAAGCTTATAACTTTTTACTTACAAACACGAAAAATAAAATAATAAAAGCATTATTTGGATAAAAAACTTTAACACAGACTAATAAAATCTACCAAGAAAGCAAAATTATGACGATTAAACAACTATATGTTTATAGCTCCTGTATCTTAATTTAAAAAAAATTAATAACTCTCTCCATAGTAGCTTATCATTTAAAAAAATCAAATACACAACTACACGCAATACTCGTCGAGCGATGTTGCTGATCTTGCCGAAGCCGTGTACAAATTATTTGAAGAAGTCTATTAGGTATGAGGGTGTGCAATTATTAATCAATTACCATCTCAAATTCGCAATATTAGAATGTTTGACAAATTCAAAAAGGCAGTAAAGATGCAAGTTACAGTGAACACAGTTGACTAAAATTAAAACGGCTAATGGCGACGTGTATCTCGCTTGTATATATACATTTTAATATTAAGTTTCTCACGTAATTTTTTTTTTGTAATGAGAAATATAGTTCTAAGAACATAACTTAAATTAAGGGTTGCGACGCTAACAAAAAAATTGATTCATTCATGGGCTAAATCTGTGACACATCTGTTACCTATAAAGAATATTAGTTTAGTCCAAGAGGTCTTTATCGGAAACGAGTATCTTATACAATTTGCGAATGTATGAAAGACAAGGCTAGCAAAACTGACGTTTTACAATTATTTTTCCTCAAGTGTTAGATAATCGTTAATATTTGCCCTTCTGATTATTAAGTAATATATATTATATAGATGTGTAACTTAACTTATGTTCGGTTTCATAAATCGGGTTTAGCTTAAGTCTTAGTCTGTGTACATTATAGTATACAAAAGAATTAGCTTTATCAAATAAATAAATGTTATGTTTAAATAGCAAAGGATTGTTTGCGTTTAATAAATCATGTTCAGATTGACGTTCAGATTACACATAATTACGGCGATTTTGTTCCATTTGAGTACAACACTGCCAAACTTTTAAATTTCTTTTAACTAATTTTAAAATTGTATAAATTTTTAATTGGTCTAAAAGGTATATTTGATTTTTATGTTTAAGTTTTAATAAAACATTATTACCAGAGGTATTTTCAAATGTGTTTTTAGTAATAATTTACTTTATAACAACTTTAATTCCTATTGGTACAGTTTATTATCCTTAGGTTGAATTTTACTTTTTATATGCATTACCTATCACACGGAGATATTTTATTAGGAAACCGCTAGAGGGAAGCCCACAAACCGTCGTCTACCCGTACACTATACAAAACCAATTTGTCCCTAAGCATGGCGTGGGACTAAATATTAACTATAAATCCCGAAAACATATAATATCACTAAATATTGTTACATAAATGTATATGACTTAGATAACTGGTATCGTAAAATTTTACGAACTAATTTTGGCATTGCTTCAATTTGTAATCGCTAAACTATTGAGATAACAACACGTCAACACCTCCCTTTTTAAGTCGTTTTTAAACATTTTTTACGAGCTCTGTTGGCCTAGTAGTTTCAGCGTGTGACTCTCATGAGGTAGGTTCGATCTCAGGTGTGCGCCAAAAGAAAAAATATAAAAATGATATTTTGATTTTTTGACTTAACTCGGTTAAGTAATGTTACTCTATCTAAAGTTCTGATGGGCTTCCTTTGTACAGCAAGAGTTGAACTATAAAACACTCTATATAATTATAATTAACCAGCAGACTCGGCCAAGCGTTGCTGTGGCTAAGGTTTTTGTTATATTACATAATAGTAAATTGTTCAAGGGAAGCGGTAGGAGAACTTATGTGAAACGATCGTACTTTTAACACAGCGCCATCTGTTAGAATTGTATCAAATAATTTGTAATAAAATAAAATTGCTACTATAATTAAAGATCTAAGCTATTTTATCTCTTAAGTTGGACTAGACTGCTCACGGTGTGCCAATTTAAATTAAAAACGGGTTAAGTAGTTTAGGAGTCCATCGCGGACAAATATCGTTACAGGAGATTTATATATATTAATATGTTAAAAGTGTACGGAATTATGCTCAATTATGTGAAAAGTTGGTATAAAAACTCGCAAGTAAATATGTTAGTACTCTGTCTAACATTATTTATATCTTTTGATTTAGTGAATCTAATACATAATTCAACCCGATAAGGCGAGAGTAAGTCGCAAAATAAATAGCTTCTTGACTTAAAAAGCCCCGAAAGAACAGTTAGTACGAGTTAAATCGAAACTATATCGTAATAGGCTACATTTATATACTGAAGTATGATAGAAATCAATGACCAATTAAGATAAGAGAATGGACGAGATTAATTCAAAGAATTGTTCAAATCTGTATAGTAAAAAATTACAAAAATACTAAAACTACAACCAGAACCCAATACGATGATGGCAAAAAATAATATTATTATTGGAATTTCTGAGAAATCCACCCACCGCTACACCCCACGTACCAGGTCCTTAATCCAACAGACCAACTTTTTTTTAAATTTGTATAACTTCTTGCAAGGTAAAAATCAACTCTTATAGGATTGTCTTCAAAGATTTTATTGATTCCCGTCCAAATGGCAGGAACTACAGGTAAAATGGCAAAAGTGCATAGATACCAATACTTTGATTAATTAAATATTTAAAAAAAACTACTGCTGTATGGCCATTTCTGTATCACGAAAATTAATCTAAGTTTCGTTCGCTTGTTCTTCTTAGAATATTTCATTGAACATGCGTCTGTCTTTTTTCTCCGTACTCGTGTTCCTTTTTTACTACGATAAGAACCTACGATCTCAGGGATGACAGTCACAGGCTAAATCCACTAGACCAACACTGCTTAGACTATAATATACCTCTACTTAACCACTAATATATTTCAAACGTACGTTTTCGTTTCGCGATAGTAACGATACAAACTCATACTAGCGTGCATAAATTTTATTTTACCAATAAAGAATAAGACGAGCTCAATTCAGCACGATAAAATTTAATGCCCGAAACGGGAATAAAAAGATATACGAATAAATTTGTAATAAATTTGTAAATAAATACGTATTGATGATACAGATTTTAAGATACGATAGCAATACTGAAATACATTTGAATTATTATTTAATCAATTACCATCTAAAATTCGCAATATTGGAGTGTTTCACAAATTCAAAAAGGCAGTAAAGATGCATGTTAGAATGAACGAAGTTGACTAAAATTAAAACGGCTAATGGCGACGTGTATCTCGCTCGTATATATACATATTAATATTAAGTTTCTCATGTAAATAAAATGTTATTTTTATAATGAGAAATAAAGTTCTTTAAACATGTATTAGATATTAATGGCATCTCAATGATTAACCAACAATTAAAATCAAGGGAAAATTAGCTCGATCATAACTATATAGCCTGCAACAAAGCAACGCAGTTCGTCTATCGTAAAAAGTTATGAAATCCAAGTTGGTCAATTCATTCAGTCCCTACTTAAGATACTTTCTGTCTTAAGTTATTACATAAGCAACTAACCTAACAACACTTTATCAAAGTGAAACTTTTATTTCATCGTCTCAAACTTTTTGGTCTGTGTGGCGCATGTCGCGTGACGGTCGGCCGCGGAGTAGGGATAAAGTGAAAGGCGCTTGTCATAGCAGTCAACCCAATATGGCGGCGAACATAGTTCGCAGCAGCTGACCGTGTAGTGTATAGACTATTATTCATTTGTGCTAGTGCTCCACGCTATTTTAATATGTGTATATAATCTAAATAATTGATAAGTATTATGTATGTCTTACTCTATACGACACACAATTCAATAAAAATATTAGTTGGAGACTTGGTCTACTTTTATTAGTCCCATTATCATTCCAATTTTCCGAGTATAAAATTATTATTGAAAAAGCGATTTTATACCCTTAATGGAATATTATTCCAAATTTTTTTAGTTAAATGTGTATAATGTGAAAAATAGTTTCACTTTTACCGTAGTTTCATAAAACCACACAACATTTGTTTGTGAAATATATTAAAAATAGAAGAGTTTTAATTGACTAAATTCGGAATTATACAATACCTGCTTAGTGACTGAAAATTCGGGTTTCTAATTTTATCCAAAAAGATATATATAGATATTTTTAATAAAGCATATCACGTATATAATGACTTATTAAAAACTAAATTAGTATAATAGTCTTAATGAATTAGTTCTTTTTTGTCTCTTTCTATCTAAAAGTGTTTACGTTATGTTGAAAAGAGACAAATCTCTTGATTGCGATGAGCAAAGTTCAAGAGTGAAAAGGTATCTTTTCTTCAATCTATAAAAGAAAATCAAAGATTAGTGACGATGTCGCTATATTTCTTACATTGTGCTGTACATTTTGTTATATCTTTTTCATTGGACACGAAACACCTAATACTATTTGATGACACTAAGTAACCTTAGCAATAAATTAAGACCCACCGTCCTCGGACGTGAGGGAATAAAAGTCCCGAAATTAAAGTAGATAAGAAATCTTAATAAGGAAGAAATACAAGTACAAGTAATTGGTAAATATAGTTTCACATAAAACGTTAGCTTTTATTACCTTATTAATAACACAATAAAATCTTGCAAATGTATTAGGCATCTTAATTAGAAAAATTGTCTATGCATACAGTTGAATATTGAATAATAAATTACTATACTAATACTATTACTAATCTATCATCGTTTATACTCTGTCTTCTATTCTATTTTTGAATCTGTAATATCCGCCAGCAAAAACTTATCGCACTGACAGCTACGCGACATTCATATTGTTGAAATTATTCGTTTTTATATAAATTAAAAACAAAAATACATATGTATTTTACTTATCGTGTATTTATTTACATTTAATAAGTTGATTTTTGAAATCAGTATGTTCAAATTACAGGAATTTAGTATACACATGCTATAAAACATTCCAACAAAACTTCCACCCAATTTCACTCAGTTACCACGGCGCGACTGCGTGCGTCAGGGTTAAGTGGGACATTTGTGCAAACTAACTAAAACCCCAAGGCGCCACCAACAATCGCCGTAGGAGGGATGCGGTAACAGAAGAGAGTTATCTTTCCGACTTGCGATGCAGCGGCTGCGTCCGCCTCTTCACGTCTATTGTAAAGATACTTAACAGAGCAAGTGTCCTATACGGACCATTTGCTTTTAGAAATACCTAGGGGAGATTGGGCTTAATAACACCAAGAGCTCATTCAGCTAATTATTCAAGGAAAAGTGGCAGTTAGAAGACCAGGCCACTGACGCATGTCTCACTTGAAGAATCTTGTAATGGTTGATTTTTTCATGTTACAGGAGGCAGATGGACAGGAGGCTCATATGATGTTAAGTAATACCGCCGCCCAAGGACACTCGCACTGTAAGAAGCAGGCAGGTGGCCTTTTAAGAATTGGTACGCTCTTTTCTTGAAGGAATCTCCCCAAGTTGAATTTGGTCAAAGCACCAAGACCGGCGTCCAAAATCAAAGCAAAACGCCAAATTGTTTTTGCTCTGATCGCTTTTTGTAATTTCAAAACATCTGTCCAATGCTTCCGGTGACAAAAATACTACGGTAATATGATTGATATGAAAAATGTGATCCCTTTAAAACGCAGGATGTTTACTTAGCTAAAAGCATTTTCCTCACTTCTCAATTACAAAACAAAGGAATTATTTTTTCGGCCTATTGCCAAAATAATTGTTTACGTTTCAATCATTGTAGATTAAGATGTTTCTTGTCAAGATAAATATTTTCATGGATTGATTATACATATTTTCACGTTCTCAAACGTGGCACCCACTAGAGCGCAGCATACAAAGCTACAGGTGTGTCAACGATCGATGGAACTATGATTAATAGGTAGGAAAATAAATACATCATTAAAAAGAACAAGTAAGGCAGCAGATGGTACAATAAAAATACAAAACTAAAGTGGAAATGGGCGGCGCACATAACAAGAGGAACAGAAAAGTGGGACAAGAAAAAACTAAACTGGTACCCATGGTACAATAAACGAAAAATAAGGAAGAGAACTTCGAAGGTGGAAAGATCAAATTAAGAATACAGCAGGTGCATGTCAATCAGTTGCTCAGTGCAGGAGGAACGGCGGGATTTCACAAAACGGGGTACACACATAGGGCCTACCTAAAAATAATGACATAGAAATATAAATGTGGTTGAGTTTAAAAGTAAAAAAAAAAATTTGAGCCGTCACGGGACGCCTGGTAGATGTGAAACATCGAAATTATTTCATGAAGTAATATGCAGAAAAGAACAGATTGTCATAGGAACTAAATTTGTCATAATGATAAAATAAAATATTACGATTTTGTTTTCCAGGCAACGATGTCTATTTATTGAATAAGCATTTATTTTCATTAAATACAAAAATTTACTACTGCATAAAAATGTTATGTATATACCATCATATAGCGTGGCGATGCGTCGCCACGGCATGCGTCGCCACGCCAGAAATCGGTTTTACGTGCGGCTATAGATGTTTCACATCAAAAATCAGTGGCGCTACAACCTCTTTAGGTCTTGGCCTCAGATTTCTGAATCTGTTTCATGATCATTTTTTAAATCTAATAGGCAAATAAGGTGAACAGACCCCAGTGCCTGACACACGTCGTCGACTTTTTGGGTCCTTGACATGTCGGTTTCCTCACGATGTTTTCCTTCACCGTTCGAGCAAATGTTAAATACGCTCGTAGAAAGAAACTCCATTGGTGCACAGCCGGGGATCGAACCTACGACATCTGGTATGAGTGTCGCACGGCAAAGCCACTAGGCCAACACTGCTCTGAGTGTAAAAGTATCTGAAGTAAAACGATCTTATTATTATTATACTACTATGTAGATACCGCTCTCAAAATCAAACAAAAACAAATGATTGATTTGATTTGGAGTAGACTTATGGACCGTGAGATGTGAGCACCGGTGAGCTGGTACTTTTAAATATCGTTATACAGCGAGAAATGGCTGCAAGCATTGATTACACTGCCATATCGAACGAAAATTTTAAAATTTATTCAAATTCTCAATTATTTTGTTGTCTGTTAAACTTCGTTCCGGCTAAAATGATTTATTTACTCTACAATTTAAGTAGCTACATACTACCCTTTGCTATCCCACAGATACTGTTCGCTTTTCCGTTTTAAAATCCTAAGAACTAAATAAAATCAATTATTTATTTTTCCTTATAATAATAATAAAAAATAATTCTACGAAGAGGTTATTACGCACTTGTATAGTTTTATACGTTTATAAATATTATTAAATTCTATCAGCTTTTAATACATTACCAAAAAGATCATTCGTATCTCCTCGACGTCTATCGTTCCACAACTGAGCGTTTTCTTAGGTACTATGTGGAACCAGCTGCCCACTGAAGTATTTCCGAACCAATTCGACTTAGGGTCATTCATACGTACAAATTCTAAATAGACTGACAACGCACTTGCGAACCTCCATGGGTGGCGGTATCTTAATACGAAAACATTACCAATACCTGAAAACGATTGTAATAACTTGGAATCCGTAATTGCTGGTAATATAAAACCTTCGATTTACTTTTAAAATCAAATTAAGCGTTTCAGTCAATAATGATCTCAATAAAATGTAATTCACGTGAAATTTTCAATACGGGAAGTGTTTAATTAGTTCTAAATTCTTATGTGACTAAAAGATTTTGTAATGATTTTTATAGTAGTAACACTTAAGAAATAATGTTGTTATTAGCTAATTATATTCAAATCAAATCAAATCAAATCAAAATTTATTTATTCAGTTTAGATGCGACTTAACGCATGCTTATGAATGTCAAAAACGTTTACAAAATTCGCGAAAGAGCAAAACTACGCCATCCGTTCGCAAGACTACCAGGAGGTCTTGTTCTGAGAAGAACGGGCAAGAAACTCAGCAAGTTTTATCCTCCCTTTACATACAATAATTCAAAAGAAAATGTCATAAACCACAACGTCATTTAAGTTACATAAGTAAGAATAAAATAAAATCTGTTCTGTGATTTACCACATTCACCATTACATTACATTCCATTCCATTACATTACATTACATTCACAACACTTCCAAGAGAACAAAGCAAATTATAACAATATAATTATACCTATTGCCAAGCGTTTTTATCTTCTAGGTAAGCATTAACTGTGTAGTAACCTTTACACATTAAGGTTTTTTTAATATGTGTTTTGAATCTGTTGAGAGGCAGTTCCAATATTTCACTAGGAATCATGTTATAGCAGCGTACACTTAGGCCTATAAATGAAGTGTTTATTTTCTGCAACCTGTAAGACGGCTGGAAAAGTTTTCCCTTATTTCTTGTATTCCTATTGTGAATGTCACTGTTCTTTAAAAGAGAACTAATATTACTACGCACAAAAACTATACAGTTGTAGATATATTGTGACGGTACCGTCAAAATACTGATTTCCTTGAATAAGTTTCTAAGTGAAGTGCCTGGTTTCAAGCAATAGATTGACCTAATAGCACGTTTTTGCAAGATAAAAATAGATTGAATATCTGCTGCCTTGCCCCATAAAAGAATTCCATACGACATAACGCTGTGAAAGTAACTAAAATATACTATTCGGGCAGTTTCCTCGTCTGTGAGTTGCCTAATTTTTCTAATAGCGTATGTCGCAGAACTAAGCTTGTCTGAAAGTTTAGTGATATGCTGACGCCATTGAAGTTTTTGGTCTATTGTAATGCCTAGAAATACCGTAGAATCAACTAAATTTAGTTTTTCATTGTTTAGTTTAAGCTCCATGGTTGTAGTTTTAACATTAGGTAAAGTAAATCTTATGCATTTTGTTTTTGTGGCATTTAATTGTAAATTATTTGCAGAAAACCAGGACAATATTTTAGAAAGTGCGTTGTTCACATCGTCACAATTTGTCTTATATCTATTTACTTTAAAAATCAATGACGTGTCATCAGCAAATAATACAATATCACATAATAGCTTTGCATAAGTAGGCAAATCGTTAATATATATAATGAATAAAAATGGTCCCAATATTGATCCTTGCGGGACTCCCATTTTAATATGTGATCCCGAAGATTTAGTTCCATTTATATCAACTTTAGTTGTTCGACAACTTAGGTAAGAGGTTATTAAGTTAAGAGCTACATTTTTTATACCGTAGTGGTCAAGTTTGCAAAGCAGAGTCTCATGATGAACACAATCAAACGCCTTGGACAAATCACAGAAAACTCCCAGTACATCTTGAGTTTTCTCCCATGCATCAAATATATGTCGTAACAGAGCTATTCCAGCATCGGTAGTGGAGCGACCTTTAGTAAAACCGTATTGTGCGTTGTGTAGAAGATTGTTTGTATTAAAGAAATTAATTAGTTGTTCTAGTATAATTTTTTCAAAAATCTTACTTAGAGTTGGCAGTATTGAGATGGGTCTAAAATTCGAGGGATCTGTCCTGCATCCAGATTTAAATAAAGGTATTATTTTACTATGCTTCATTAAATCTGGAAAATTTCCTTCATCAATACAATTGTTAAAAATATACGCAAGATCTTGGGCAATAATATTAATAATGTCCTTAATAACATGTACAGAAACATCCCACAAGTCTCCAGAATGTTTTAATTTTAAGGATTTAAAAGTTTTAACTACATCACCAGCGCTAACGTGCTTAAACTGAAAATTTAATTTGCATTCTGGTACGTAAGTTTTAAGAAAACTAATAGCCTCTTTAGGAGAGGAATTAAGAGAAGATGTAGTAATTATAGGTATGTTTGTAAAAAAATCTTCAAAAATATCAGCAATCTCCGAGCTTTCAACAATAATCTTATCATCTACCTTTAAAAGGAATGAATTATTACGGGATTTAAGGTTTCCTGTTTCTCTATTTATGACATTCCAAGTAGTTTTGATTTTATTACTTGAATTCCTTATTTTCTCACGTATATGCAAGGCCTTTGTATATTTACAAACTTTTCTAAAAGTTTTGGAATAATTTCTGACATATTCTATAAACACTGCGTTGTGATTATATTTTTTTAATGCATATAATTCATAAAGCCTATTCCTACTCTTATAAATACCACTGGTGGCCCAGTCATCAAACTTGATTTTTTTGTTACACTTTACAGTCTTTATTGGGTAAATTAAATCAAACTCATTTTGAATAACATTAAACAATCTTTCGTATTGACTCTCCGAATTATTTAGAATAGAGTAATCTATTGAACAAACCTTGGAATTAACGTTATGCCTAAAACTTTCCATGCGACTTTTTGTGAAGGGGCGATATTTAACGTGCTTGGCTTCATCAAATATTTTATCAGAGAAGCCAACAATCAGACCACAATGGTCAGATGTAAGGTTTGTTATTACTGATTTAGAAACAGGTTTGTCCCTCGAAAATATGTTATCTAAACAAGTCGCTGAATGGGAGGTGATTCTAGTTGGTTCAGAGAATTGGTTTACTAAATTGAAACATTTAAAAATTGAAATAAATCTAGTGCTTACTGAAGTACTTTCAAGTATGTTTATGTTAAAGTCTCCGCAAATAATGACCGATTTTCGTTTACTAGTCAGTCTTTTAAGTACATCTTCCATTACTGACTCAAATTTGTAGTAATCCCCGGAAGGGGGCCGGTACACGCATACTATAACATAATTCTCCAGTTCTACACAAGATAATTCAATAACACATTCAATTGATAGACTTACAATATCCTTACGATCTTTGTATTTGACAGTACTATTTACTAATATTAATGAACCACCACGAATAGAACTACTTCTCATGAATATGCTACACAATTGGAAGTTGTCAATGACAACAGCTTCATAACTTCTTAGCCAATGTTCCGTAATGCAAATAACTTCAATTTCGCGACTTTTTGTAAACAGTTCTAATTCTAATTCCTTGCCAGCCAAACCTTGTACATTTTGATAAACAATATTTAATAAAACTGGCTTGGCTTTTGTCTTATGTTCTAGTTTAAATTTGTAAAAGGTACATTTTTCATGACTGTTTTACTATATGTCACAGATACCTTTTTATTATACTCACAATCATATTTCTTTGTCACTGTGACAGTTTCTTTAAAATTATATGCTAACAGCTTAGCAATTTGTTTTTTTATTTTATAAGGAAGATACAATGTATCTTTGGTCAGTGTAAATTTAGTAACAAACTTGTTACAATCAAAATATAAAAATACGTCACTATGACGACATGTCAGATGGTGTATAAATTGATTTAAAATATAAATCTGTTGATTAAATTTATAATCCATATTGCTTGCATATGGAAAAGAACAAAGTGTTATTTTACATTTTTTTTTTCTAGGTCAAAAACTACTGATTAATTAAACTAAAAACACTGATTTCTTTTCTTCATAGCGTGGGCGAGTATTTGGACCATAAGTTTGACACGAATTCTAAATACATTAACTTATTATTATGACCTTGTGTTGATGTTCTTAATATATGAATTAATACAAATTAATATGACATTTTTATATCGCTGATTGTGTGCATTTTTTCGCATCGATCTAAATGTATGTATTATTATTATAAAAGTTTTGGCCTGGGAGTGTTCAGCGACTTTCATCCTGTCGTAAGATCAATTCCCAGCTGTGTACGAATGGACTTTCTTTCTATATGCGCTTTTAGCATTGGCTCCAACGGTGAAGGAAAACATCGTGAGGAAACCGACATGTCTTAGACCCAAAAAGTCGACGTGTGTCAGGTACAGGAGGCTGATCACCGACTTGCCTATTAATTTGACAAATTATCATTTATTTTTTATGAGCCTTCTGTGCCTGACACACGCCGTCGACTCTTTGTTCTAAGGCTTGCCGGTTTCCTCACAATGTTTTCCTAACATACATTTTTATAACCTTAGGGATGAGACTCATTTGTTTAATCCACTAAATCAAAACTGCTCTATCACAATTATCGTGTTTATGTAGGTACGATCACAATCGCTATGGTCTAAGTACTAAGAAAGACGGAATTATTTTTTCTCGACCATATTTACAAAGTTGTTGAGAGAACTAACGCCAGTCTAGATCAATAATAGGCGCTGATGACGTATCTGATAAAATATTACTTTTCAACTTATAATTGGTGATGAAAAGAAAACAAAACTGGACCCCACTTTCAGAGATTGTAATTAATTTACGCTGAGAGCCCCAAGTTGCGTGACTTGAGATACCGATGGTTAATTATGGCCTTGAATTTATTTAGCTCCGAGAGTTTTGTATGAATAATTCCATCGTTATAAAACTCCTATGTACAGTGGTTTAATTTCGTTATGTTAAAAACACGTTAATAGTTAATAGTAGTCTTCTACGTCTAATCTTTTGTTTAGGCAAAATTTTTTACAAGAAAACCAAACCAAGAAATAGTAGTTTTTGACCTAGAAATAGTTTAGCAACTCAAACAGGGAACGCTGCCAGTATCTTCGGAGCCTTGCCTAAAGGGACTTCTTTTAATAATACATTTTAGTTATAATAATTTATGGTTAGTTATTGTTTTTGTTATATTGTTTTATTTTATACAGTGTTAGTTTCCTGTAAAATTTAATTAAAATAAATATATATTTAAAAAAAAAAACAGACACTCACATACCTGTAAAAAAAACTGGTTACATAAGTTATTATCAACAAGCGATATCATCCAGGCCTCTTAATATTTTTCATGCAGTAACATATAATATATTGCGTGCAACAAAAATTCATTTTCATTGTAGTTAAAAATTTTATCAGCTTTCACCTCCTGCTGCAGTTCAAAGACTTGGTACACCTTGAAATATATGATATCTTCGCTAGTGCCAGATTAGTATGAATAATTGCCATACATATTTTGAAATTGTGTTTGAATAGTAGTAAGTAATAATCTACAACAACACAGACTAGCGTTAGACATAGTTATTACTTATGTAATAATCTATTTTTATGCAGGCGTAAAAATTAAAAGCATTCTTGTAAAAATCTTATTTTTTTTTAACAATCATATTTAATCTTATTAATTTTACTTACCTATTGCCAGCTTATGCACTGAACAATCTCCAAGACGTTTATTTACCTACCTCCGCCGCTACATACGTCAAAGAACTACATCACTACATAGTATAAAACAAAGTCGCTTTCTCTGTCCCTATGTCCCTTTGTATGCTTTAATCTTTGAAACTACGCAACGGATTTTGATGCGGTTTTTTTAATAGATAGAGTAATTCAAGAGGAAGGTTTATATGTATAATAACATCCATTAAATAGTGGAGAAGTACTGTTATTTTTGAGGTTTCTAATGTGATGTCGTAAATAATTACATTTTTTCCGCTTACATTGCAAACGCAGGCTGAACCCTACGAGTTTTATCAAAATAATGTACTAAGTATTGTACACATTGAATAGGTCTACAGAAAAGTCCGTGATGGTATATGTCTTTCTCTTATGGATAACCCACAATAACTCTTTTTTGTCATTTACTTTTTACGACAAATAATGGCTAATTTTCGAAGCGATTTTAACCAATACAGCATTAATCCTTAACCAATTAAATACCTTTAAAAGAGAAGTATTAGAATTTATAAATAAATAAATTAGTAAAAAATAAATTAGTTTCATGAGTAGGAGATTCAAGAACTAGATTTTCAAGGGAACGCAAATCAAAATTACCGCCGGAATGGAATAAATTATGCTTTAAGTAACTAAGAGGAATGAAGGAACATATGTTCAATATAAGGTTGTGATGTCCAAATAATAATCTGATGCATACATTTTGTAAACGCTCCAACTTATCAAACTGCAGTTGAGTCAAATCTAGATAACACCCAGCATAATCGAGAATAGAAAGTTAGAAGAGAAGACTGTTCTACTAAAATGTATGTTACTAATTCTTAATAATGTGTATTCCCTTGGGCGTAAATAATTGCGTTTAGTGTCTGAAATCATATACCTTTAAACCTCCTCCATCTTTTTGCTCATTTCATTCATTTGGGGCTGCCAAGACATTGCGGTTCCTGGCATTGGATCAAAATGTATAAAAAACCAGCTGCCAACAATTCGACTAGGGTCCTTCAAGAAAAAGCGTACCGGAATGACGGTACTATCGATATTAATTTTAGTAATCTTCTTCTATTGTATTAAAAATATTTCAATCATTATTTCATGTACTTTACAGGTATGTAGGTATGCAGGCTGGTATATTTTTACATCAGTGAATTTCTTATAATACCCTTTAAAACGATTTATTTTATCCATTTTTCAATTTACATTCATCTTTTCAACTATATATACATACGTTCTCGTAATCATAACGTAAGTATTTGTCCATATTCTACCGCACCATAATATTATGTATAATAATGCTATTCAAGTTTAATCGTTAGTCAAGTAGATAAGATTTTGATTGAGCGAAAAACTATGTGAACAATTTGACGATACCGATAGCTTTGTCGTAATTTATTCCGAGTTGAGACTTGATGAACGCCTAACATTAATTTAGGAAAATGCTTCGTACGCAGCGAGCCATGAAAATTCAATCATAGTAGAGGAAAAAATAGGAAAACTTCTAATTTTTATAGAATATTAAGGATAATTTAATCTTAGTTTTTACGCATTTATTATGTTATATTTGTATAACATATACACGCTAGTCTTCAATCAAATATTTTTTTTTTTTAGAACCGGGGGCAAACGGGCAGGAGGCTCACCTGATGTTAAGTGATACCGCCGCCCAAGGACACTCTCAATGCCAGAGATCACGCGAGTGCGTTGCCGGCCTTTTAAGAATTGGTACGCTCTTTTCTTGAAGGAACCTAAGTCGAATTGGTTCGGAAATACTTCAGTCGGCAGCTGGAATATTTATATAACTTTATTGTATGCGTTTTCTTACACAAACAATAATAGTATTTTTTTTACAGGCCATAATAGGTTACAAAAGAAACATGGGTAAACGGTTTAACTACACCACCTAAGGAAATACGTTAAGCCCCTCATACACTACGGGGGGCTTTATACATAAGTTCTTGCTGTGAATTCGATTCGCACAATCCAACGTCAACAGGGATTCCACAGTTGCTTTCGCAGCTTAATAGTTTTCTCGAGTCTTAGTCAGAGGGAGACATAACTTGTTAAGCGTAATTTTTATATACTGTGGTTTAAAAATGTACTTAAAAGCAGAAGGTTTTTTGACAATTTTATAAAAAAAAACTTAATTTTATAATGTGATATAAAAAATTCTCGTATCACGGTGCCCGGTGTTTGAAATTAAACTCCTCCTAATGTCTCGACCGATTTTCGTGGAACTTTGTGTGTATTCGGTTAGTTATGGATCGGACAACATCTATTTCTAACTGATAAGAGTCCCCTAAATTTTTTATTTTAATATTTACACGAAAAAAAATGTTTTTTTTTCTATGATACAACATTCATAAGTACAACACTTAGTTTTCAACCCGCTACGATCAACCCCTATTTTTTATTTGTTACTTAAAAAGTTTTCATTCTAGAAAACCAAACAGTCTCTGGTGTAGCTTAGCAAAATGTTCCACGTATGTACTTAAAAGTTAGGCTAAGTAAAATCACATTAAAAAGAAACTATATTCGCGGAGGAAGCTAGTTGTTTTATAATAATTTTAATTTAAATTTGGTCATACAATACACTACAATACATAAGCTATAAATGAATGACACGCAATACTTTTAACACGTATGTAAAGATATAGATGATAAACTTTCCTCTTTGCTAGATTTTACTGTGTTTGAACTCAAAGCAAATTGCTGACAAATGTAGCAGATTCTGAAAGCATTCATTACCGAACTTTTATCCATTCAAAACTGTAACTTGAGGAATTTTTCTAAACTTCATTCCTTTTCCCACCAGATGGCGCTCTCCGAGTCTAACAAAGCGGAATTTCTTTAAAACGATCCAAATTTTACTCCAAAAAATGTAACCAAAATGGCCCTCACAAGAATATCACTTTGTATATTACTCGCCCTAATAAATGTTATAACATCAGACATTCTTCCAAACGAAACATTTATCAAAGACCTGGACAGTTTGATAAGTGAGAAAGTCATAGATACGTTAATATCGGATAGTTTTAAAATAAGAAAATTAGAGGCTATCAATGATATAAGGAAGAGAGATATTAATACAACAGAGGAATCAAGTATAGAAAGTACTGAGGATGAAACAGAAGACACAACCATATACTATGAATACAACAGCTCTGAGGTATGTGTTGGCGAACCAGATTACTGTAATATGACAAGAGAGGCATACTTTCGAATGATTTACGATTATATATACCCTCAAACATATGAATGGGTGTTAATAGCGACAAATGCAATAGTCTTCGTGATCGGTTTAATAGGAAACGCGTTAGTTTGTATCGCCGTGTATAGGAATCATTCAATGAGGACTGTGACGAATTATTTCATAGTGAATCTAGCAGTGGCTGATTTTATGGTGATTTTGATTTGTCTGCCTCCAACGGTGCTGTGGGACGTGACGGAAACCTGGTTTTTCGGGACTGCTATGTGCAGAATTGTTCTGTACTTTCAGGTGAGTGATTTTATTGTATTTTTTATTTAAATTATTAAAAACAAAGTCGATTTTGTAGATTTGATTTATGAATAAATAGCATTTTCTTTATTTTTGTGTATCTTAATATTGCAATAATTTTAATAGTGATGCATACATGTAAAAGATTATGTTATACAAGAACACGATGTCATTTGTTTTGTTAGAATGGCAACACCACGCAATATCAGAGTGGGTCAAAGTTTGTCAGGAGTGCGTAGAATCGATCGTTGAGATGAGTTGCTCTCTGCGCACTGACTGGGCGACGGCAGTGACACCAACTCCAATTATAAGTCACGATAAATCAGCGACATACATATATTTATAAGGAAGAAATTACCTTCCTTTTAGCCTTAAATTTTTTATCTTGGTTACTAAACCAAGTAGTTATTTTTTTCCTTTATCATATAAACATTGGCAAATTTGTCAAATTGCAGTCGATTAAAAAAAAAACTCCATTTTTTTCTATCGTTCTTTACGACTTATATGCCCAAGTAATATTATGGAGGCGCATGAGTATAGATAATATTACATGCATGCATGCATTTTCTCAGTTTCCAATGAACATTAGGTTAAGTTAAAGTCAAAAAATTGTACTTTCATTCATTCATTTCACATTTAAAAATTGAAACGTGATTTACTTATGTTTCTTGGCATCATAATTTTGAATTTGCTTTATTTGAAATTTAAACCAAATACTTGACATAATTTAAAAAACACCACTATAAAACTTAATTTTAAAAAATAAGAATTTTATTTATTCTTTTTATATTTACTTCAGACATTTTCCTGAATTCAACACCTGTGAAGCTCTTAAAAGTTTTCCCTCCTGTCTGTGTTTACGGCCTTAGCAAAACTGCATAATTTTTTTCTTTTTAATCACAAATAAAATGTCCACTACAAACCGATCTATAATGAATAAAACATAGACATGACAATTCATGACGACATATTAATATAATATATATCACATATTAAAAATTTGTTTTTGTGTTAAAACGACAAAGGGAAACTATTAACCATGCTACGGTATTAGCTGCTTATCATGCATATGTTTCATCTATAATTAGATATGGAATTATAATTTGGGGAAATCCCGTCGAAGTAAATAGCGTATATAAGGCTCAAAATAAATATATTCGAGCAATTTGTAGAGCAAACTGTATTGCTAGTTGCGTACCTCTATTTAAAAAACTCAAAATTTTATATCTTCCATGTATTTATATTTTAGAGATATGCTTATTCGTGCACAGAAATATATATTTTTTAAGTCGAAGTAAGAAGTAGACATGGGGAGAAATTGGCTGCGCTAAAAATAAATTTAGAACTGTTTCGGAAAAACACCTTTTGTATGGCTAAGTTAACAATAAATTAAAAACCAAAAGAATTAAAAGATCTTCCGACTAGAGTCTTTAAAAAGCGACGTAGTGCATTACTTATGGAAAAAAAATACTATTCAATAAATGATTATTTGCGAGGGACATTGTAATTGATACAAATTTAATAAAGTATGATATATACGATACAGATAATATTAAAATTGACTCTGACTAATAATGTTAAATGTAAATTAAGATAAATTTGCGCGCCACTGTGTGGCAGAATATGCGAACTATTGTACCACCTTAACATTTTGTACCATATTCTTGCAATTAATAAATTATTATCTTAAAATATATAAATCTCCTGTCACGATGTTTGTCCGCGATGGACTCCTAAACTACTTAACCGATTTTAAATTAAATTGGCACATCGTGAGCAGTCTGGTCCAACTAAAGAGATAAAATAGCTTAGATCTATAAATATAGTCGCATTTTATTGCTAATTATTTGACACAAGTCTAACAGATGGCGCTATGTTAAAAGTACCGACGTTTCACATAAGCTATCTACCTTTCACATAAGTTCTCCTTCCGTTTCCCTTGAAAAGTTTACTACTATGTAATATAACAAAAACCTTAGCCAAAGCAACGCTAGGCGAGTCTGCTAGTTTATTATAAAACTTTACCGGATTACGAAGACAGATCTGTGTTGGTCTAGTGGCTTTAGTGTGTCACAGTTTATTTCCAAAAGACCAAAGACATATATACCAGGTAAGAACAGATTGCCAGCCTTTAAGCCTACTTTTTTTTGAACAATTGGAGGTTGTATCACCCAGGGGAGACACTGGGAGTCGATTCCAAAGCTCGCTAGTTCCCAGAGTTATCTAACCTAAGCCTTCCTAAGCTAGCCAATTAGGCGAAGAATAGCAATATATTATATACTATATTATGTACGTATAAATGCATTGTAAATAAATCTATTTAAATAATATTAATTTATTCTGTAATCAAATAATACCAGACGCAGGTAATCTGGTTCGTTTAACAATAATTAAAACCAAACATCATCTTTCTCTATGAGTTTAAATCAAATTGTTTTCAAACTGAGCCTTAATATGATAAGGCTAACGTTTTATTACTCATTTAGGACTTTAAATTAATTTAAACTGGGATAAAGCTTTTATCATAATTTGTAATAAAACGAAAGGTTTTATGCGTAACTGCTACGGCGTAGTATGTAGCTACGTGATCCTGCTACGTACTTTATTGTATAGCTGCGTAGTATAGTAATTTTGTGAAAATGTCTGTTAAGAACAAATATATTTAAAACAATGCCGTTATAGTAGTTACTGATTCTTATTATTTTTCTGGCACTACTTTATAGCTAATGAAGCGCTCGATAGAAAACTACTCGTTACAAAAATACTGTAAGCATTTTAACCAACAACGAAGAGAAATCTAACAAAAAAATACTATTTAAAAGGAAATTGTTGTTCTTAAAATAATTCCTCACATCCTCTTTGATAGATATACCATGTGATAACATATTCCAATGAAGATATTGGAAAAACATGAGAAATACGTTGATAATTCACACGCCATTTCACATATACGCCGTCCAATCCAATATGTCTCCGAAGAAAATGTTATTAAAGATTACTTTATTTTATCTCATTGACTGAACGTTCTATATAAAAAAGAAAATATACTTTGCCAACCTGGGTCCAATAATCGAATCGTACTTTTGGTTTTTCTTTAAAAAGAAGTAGTATAGGCGTAAATTCGTTAGATTCTTCATCGTATTCCACATTCATTCGAAGATATATTTAAAGGATAGGCGAACTTAAAACAAAAACATAACAATAAATAATTTCAAGGGGAAGGTGATTGGGTTTTTAAAGGCAAGGTGCTTTTATAGCGTGGGCGAGTACCTAGATCATAAGTTTGAAATTAACGCGGGGAACATCACTTCAGATGTTATTAAATACAAGAAAAAGAAGCCTAACGATTAAATCGTTGTATTTTTTAGATAAGAATTATTACAAACAGTTTCGGGAATTGCGAGCTTTTTAATTGTTTATTTTTTTTTTTTTATATATAATATAGAACGAAGCCTGTACTCTTGATGAGCTAAAGTATTTCTGTCAATTTAGTCCTCTGTATTGTTTGCATAATGTATAAAATGGTAATGTACCCATATAATTAGTTTGTTGACAGTTGTATTATCTGTACTGTTTACATAATAAGCGATTAAACCTAGATTGTGTTCTTTAGTTCAAATGAGAGGACTTAAAAGGTTGCCTGGAAGAGATCGCTTGTTAGCGATAAGGCCGCCCGTTGCATCCCTTGTAATTTATATGTATTGTGTTATTTGTGTTTCTTTCTAGCAACGAAGTGTGAATAAATAAATAAATAAAAAAAAACATAACAATGATACAGTATTTACAATTTTCTTAACCTGCTTAGTACATGGGTAGTGGTAATAAAAATATTTAAAAAATTTAACAACGGATAAATCTAATTGGCCCAGATGCAAATCATCCACTTTCTACGTGTGCATTTAACATTCGCTCGAACGGTGAAGAAATACGTCGTGAGGAAAACCGGCTTACCATAAACCCAAAAAGTCAACGGGTGCACAGTCATCAAGATCAGTTAGAAAAAAAATCTGTTCTAAAAAGAAATTAGAATGATAAATAATCATGAAACAGATACTATAATCTGAGGTTTTAGTGCAACTCTATCTTTTATTATTTACTTAATGTGCACCTTTATAACTAAAATTTGTTAGCAGCATTTAGAGTGAATGATAGATACATTGTGCGTGCTCCTATTTCACCATGACTACTATATATATACTATACTAACCTATACGATATAAACAACGAAATCTTTGTTTTTTCATTTATTTTATTAATAAATTGAATTATTTTCTAATTTTTTACTTATTTTAATGTAAAGATGTCATGGGTAACATGATGTTTCAGTTCCTTACAAATAATTTGTAGAAAAAAAGCTTGGTGATTAAAAAGAGTGGTGGAGAGTTCATTGTTAGTCATTTCGTCCATTCTACGCACTTGATTTGAGGACTTTCAGTAAATGTAAATTTAGAAGCATTTAGTATTTATTTATTTATTGACGTTGACACAGTAACACAATGCACACTCATTGTCTTAGCTAAATTACTCTTAATTGGAATTTCAAGCGCTTCGCTCATTTTTTTTAATAAAGTTTTGTATGTACTATTTCGATTAGTTTTATACCATCATTTGTGTATGGTATGAATGATCCGCTATTCTAAGTCTCTTTGCCCATGTAGCCTTCATGTATGAGCCACGTATAAGTATATATCATGTAATTTATTCCTTAATACATTGCAACTCTAAAGCACTATAATTGATTTTAGTAATAAAGATATGCATATGGCGTGTAAGCTACACTCCTTGAGATTCAATTGCTGATGAATACTAGTCCTCCCATGCTAAGGATAGTCATGCTCACTTAAATGTCATTACTTGTGACGGCATCCATGCATCGGGTTGTCTCTCTCCCTAAAATATGGCGAGGGGGCCGACGGCTGGCCATGCGTCATACTCGCGAACGGGTGCTACTTGTGGTGACTGGTCGTACTTGAATTCGTGTATGCGGTGATATTAGTTGTTTATACTACGTATTTGCGTGTTATTCTCACGAGTATGTAAGTGCGTGTTCCTATTTCACCATGCCTCCTGCTGATAGAGGACAAAATCAAATCTTTGTTTTTAATTTATTTTTATTATTCTTTATTACTCAAGATGTCATATGGAACATGGTGTAATGGTTGCAGCTCCTTACAAACATTAAGTAAAAAAAATTGGCGATTAAAAAGAGTGGGGGAGAGTTTATTGCCAGTTCTTCTCTTCCGTTCTACGCCCTTGATTGGAGCAGTAAATGTAAAATTAGAATCATTTAATGAATATTTCTTTTTTTTTTGACGTTCATAAGTGTACATTGTGTTACCTATATGAATAAATGATTTTTGTTGTTGTTGTTAACAGAATTAATTCAGAGTCAAGGGTTTTTTTAATAATAAAAATTGACCTAAAATTTCCCTCCGAATTTGTTTTAATTACAATACTCACCTGTAACGGCAAATATACAATTTAGTAATCACTTTTCCCAGATTAATATTTTATCCAATTTATCACATTTGTTGACCAACATGAAACATTATTGCGGTGGCAGGTGAAATAAATTGGATCAAAGCTCATTACTAGAAGTTTATTTGTTTTGCCAGCGTGGTTTTATATTAATTATATTTTAACCTAAAATGATCGGCAAGGTACGTAGCCCGTATTCTGATGACAGATCTAATACAGTAACTGAATACTGAAGACTGGTCCAAAAAGAAAAGAGAACAAAGACAGACCAATATAGCGATTCGCTGACGGGGTCAAAAGGATAGCTATAAAAAGTGGTCGACGATGGCACCAAATGAAAAACGCACAGGGACTGCAGCTTAGATTAATACAAATTTTATCTATATCTGTTATTCTTAAGTGTATGTCTTAAAAATACACATTTATATAATTAATATATAAATGTAATTAATTTATAGTTTTTTTATTAATAATACTCTACTCCATGCCATTGTGTCCAGGGATTTTTTCTATCTCTCAGATTTTACCAAACAAAAAACAAGATACATTGTGTGTTACGCGTCTCGCGAAATATGCCCCATCTACATCGGTTATAATTTAATTTATAGTGTCTAACTATATGTATATGTAAATGTAATAAACAATAATTTAATGTATGAAACAATGTTCTCATCAATGAAATATATAAACTAGGCTACCAGTTTCCCTCGTTTTCATTTAATTATGTAACGAAGTGTTAATAAATATAAAAAAATGACCGTTTCATTTAAAAACTACAAATCAGTGCAAGGCTGTGCTGGTCAATTAACTCTGATGTAGGTTCGAACTCCGGCTGAGCACTAATAGACTTTCTATATTCAAATTTAAAACTCGCTCGTGCGGTGAAGTTTATGTCCTATAACCCCTAGATGGGGTCTGCCGATGGGAGCAACCACATTGGGACTCCATTACGTTCGATCATGAGCCCGGTATTTCACCTCGCTCCAAGTTTTTTTTTATAGAACAAACTGGCAAACGGCCAGGAGGCTCACCTGATGTAAAGTGACACCGCCGCCCATGGACACTCTCAATGCCAGAGGGCTCGCGAGTGTGTTGACGGCCGTTTACGTAGGAACACCACGCTACCGCTTTCCTTGTGTGTTCCAATCAAGCGCACAGAAGGCTGATGACCTACTATTAGATTGACAAATCATCATGAAACATATACAGAAATCTGAGTTCCATATTTATATATTTTATTCTTAAATTATATATCGAGTCTTGTAGCCATAAACTAAAATAACTCGCAACTTATAACATATTTTGTAATAAATTCGAAACTTTTGTGATCTATTTGTACCTGTTAAGACTACTTTGGGAACTTCTTTGACCTAATTTTGTTGCAATTTCTCGTAAACGGCCAGTTAAAAGTTTTTCTCGATACTTAGCCAATTACAGAAATATTTACAGTCTGATCCGAAATATATGTTATGTATATAATTTTAGAATTGGATAATATTTAATTCACTGGATGTGTCAATCATCAACCTCACAATTGAGAAAATAAGTGATTGTATTTAATGAAGAGCGGTTCAAACCTTCCATGATGTAGGGTCTGTACATCTTCAGTCTCATCATCACATGAGCTCCCTTCCCGTTTGCCTTCTTGTAATGAAAAAAAAAATATTACTAACCTAAAAAGAAAACTTCGTGTTTATCAAATTGTAAACAAATTCTATATATTAAGTATATGTATAATTAAGTTTACTATGGAAGAACTAAAAACCCTGACACAGCTATTTATTTAATTACAAGAGTTTCCAAATCTAATAGATTATAATGAACTGTTGTCAAATGAATAAACACAGTTTTTTTTTTCCATTTCAAAATAGTACATTATGCCTATTAGTAATGTGCATAGTACATTATGTATTGCATGTCATCTGTAGGCGTCGGGACGTGACGACCCCATCGCCCACTGGTGAAATAACCTGTGGCAGAGGTTATTTCATCAGCGCAATCAGTCAACCCCTTCCTAGTGGGAGTGCCATACTGTTGCCTTCGGGCTTCAGCCAAATGGGCAGGCACGACCGGGGCAGTACCACTGTCTCTCAGAAAACCGGCGTCAAGTGATGCAATGGGTTCGCCTTATTGTACTCGCGTTTCGTCCGGTGAGAGAGATTCCCGGAGCCCCCCATCCCCCTTCCCCCCCTCCCCCTAAAAAAAAAATATGAAGGTGCAGAAAAAAAAGAATCTACCCCAGGGGGGTACCACACGCGCCCGCGGTGGAGAATCCCCCTCTGGGCGTCAGTCACCGAGGCACTCTGCACCCGGTGGTGGACGCACAGGCTGCCCTTCGTATTCTGGGGGGGGCAATTCTGCGCTCTACAAAAATAATTGTCCTCGGGGCAAACGGAAGAACTTACCGAAGGCAACCCCTTCCACGCTCACAGTGGACTTCACCAATGTTAGGGGGCTCAATTCTAACCTAAACGCGGTTCACTTTCACCTTGAAACTGCGAAGCCGGCCTTATTCTTCCTTACTGAGACTCAGATATCCTCCCCGGCTGATACTTCTTACCTCTCCTACCCGGGGTACAAATTGGAACATTCATTTGTGCCGCGGGCGGGAGTTTGCGTGTACGTCAGAGAGGATATCTGTTCTCGTCGCCTTGGGACGCTTGAAGGAAGGGACCTATCTAACCTTTGGCTCCGCGTAGACTGCGATGACCATCCGCGATTCTATGCGTGCCTGTATAGGTCCCATAGCGGAAATGATGAAACTGACCGACTCATTGAGCACATCCAAATGGCTACAGATTCCCTGCTCGAAAGGGTTCCTACTGCTGAAATCGTGATACTTGGCGATTTTAACGCCCACCATGCCGATTGGCTCGGCTCTGAAACCACCGATCACGCGGGAAGATCCTTTCACGACTTTGCTTTAGCCTACGACCTGACACAAATGGTCCCTGCGATTACGCGAATACCAGATGTGGCTGGTCATAAACCCTCTTTGTTGGACCTTCTGCTGACTTCGCATCCGGAGAACTATCAAGTCTCTGTTGACCCGCCATTGGGTTCATCGGATCATTGTGTGGTCCGGAGTACTGTGCCATCTACGCGCCCTTCGCGGCCCCGCTTTTTGGGTTGTCGCCGTATTTGGCACTATAAGTCAGCAGATTGGGACGGGATGCGGTCTTTCTTTGCGTCCTACCCTTGGGGGCCTATTTGCTTTTCGTTGGATGCTCCAGATTCCGTCGCTGCCTCTGTCACCAAAGTGGTTCTGCAGGGCATGGAACTCTTTATTCCATTTTCTGCGGTGCCGATCGGTGGCAAGTCTCAGCCCTGGTTTAAACGTTCTTGCAAGGCGGCCTCGCGTCGAAAGCGAGAATGCTTTAAAGCATGGGCGGAAGCGGCGAAATCTCGTGATGCTAATACCAGCGAACTCAAAAAAGCATATAACTCAGCCTCCAGGTCCTTCAAACGGGAAATCTCTAAGGCAAAGTCAGAGCACATTGCCAGATTTGGCGAGAGATTGGCCCAACTCCCTTCGGGGACTCGAGCCTTCTGGTCTCTCGCCAAAGCTGTCCAAGGGAATTTTTGTCAGCCCTCCATACCACCATTGCACAGGGAGGATGACTCGCTGGCCCACACTGCGAAGGAGAAGGCCGACCTTTTAGGCTGTCTCTTCGCATCCAGCTCGACTTTGGATGACCGAGGGAGATCACCACCGATCATTTCAAGGTGTGATTCTTCGATGCCGGAAGTTACATTCCGGCAACGTGCTGTCCGCAAAGCATTATCTTCCTTGGACATACATAAGTCGAGCGGGCCGGATGGTATTCCTCCAATTGTGCTGCGTACTTGTGCTCCTGAGTTGGCTCCGGTCTTAACGCGCCTTTTCCGGTACCTGTACTCGCTTGGCACTGTCCCGGAGTGCTGGAAGATCGCTTCGATACATCCGATCCCTAAAAAAGGCGATCGCTCCGATCCGTCCAATTATCGCCCAATAGCGATAACCTCCTTGTTCTCCAAAATAATGGAATCCATTATTAATGGCCAGCTCTTGAGGTATCTGGAGGGCCACCAGTTGATAAGTGACTCTCAGTACGGCTTTCGTCGTGGTCGTTCGGCTGGTGACCTTCTTGTATACCTTACGCATAGATGGGCGGAGGCAATTGAGTCCAAGGGGGAGGCTCTAGCGGTTAGTTTGGACATAGCGAAAGCCTTCGATCGGGTGTGGCACAGAGCACTGTTCTAGAAGCTTCCAGCTTATGGGCTTCCCGAGAAATTATGCGATTTGATCTCCAGCTTTCTGGCCGATCGGAGCATCAAGGTCGTCATTGACGGAGCATGTTCCGACCTTAAACCCGTGAACGCTGGGGTCCCACAAGGCTGTGTTTTATCCCCGACCCTGTTTCTTCTGCATATCAATGATATGTTGCAACTTAGCAACATGCATTGCTATGCGGATGACAGCACTGGGGATACTCTTTACATTGGCCGGGCAGGTATTTCTCGGGCAGATGTCGATGAGTACCGGAACAAACTTGTGTCTGAAGTAGAAACTCTACTACGTGGAGTCTCCGACTGGGGCAGACTAAATCTAGTCCAATTTAACCCCAAGAAGACACAAGTTTGCGTGTTTTCCGCTAAAAAAACACCCTTTGTCGCTACTCCTCTTTTCGAAAACACTCTTCTTAAAGCCGCAGCCAGCATTGGAATACTTGGCGTTGACATATCGAACGACGTTCAGTTTCGCGGTCACTTGGAGGGAAAGGCTAAATTAGCCTCCAAAAAGCTTGGTGTGCTCAACAAGGCGAGACGGTACTTTACTCCGGGCCACCGCTTGCAACTATATAAAGCGCAAATTCGGCCCCACATGGAGTACTGTTCTCACCTCTGGGCGGGGGCTCCCCAGTACCAACTCCTTCCACTTGACCGTGTTCAACGAAGAGCGGTTCGAATCGTTGACGACCAATCTCTCTCCGAGCGGCTTGATCCTTTGGCGTTGCGTAGAGATGTGGGGTCACTCTGCATCTTCTACCGCATTTACCATGGAGAGTGTTCAGAGGAGTTGTTCGGATTAATACCTGCAGCTGAGTTTCATCATCGGACGTCGAGGCAGAATACGAAATTCCATCCGTATCACCTCGACGTCCGCCGTTCCACAACTGCGCGTTTTTCAAGGCAGTTTTTGCCGCGCACCACCACTTTGTGGAACCAGTTGCCCACTGAAGTATTTCCGAACCAATTCGACTTAGGGTCCTTCAAGAAAAGAGCGTACAAATTCTTAAAAGGCCGGCAACGCACTCGCGAGCCCTCTAGCATCGAGAGTGTCCATGGGCGGCGGTATTACTTAACATCAGGTGAGCCTCCTGCCCGTTTGCCCCCTATTATATAAAAAAAAAAAAAAAAACTGATACTCTTCGCTGTTGAACAAGGGACTGTCTGTCGCGCCTTGAACAAATAGATGTATATTAACGAGACATACCACACATACACTTTATTATTTTCTTTGTCTGCTTATTAATATTAAATACAAAGATGGAAATGTATTTTAGAAAATTAACACATTCGTATAAGACAGATTGAGCAGAGGAAAATGAAAGAATGTTTTTACTCAGACACGCGATAAGAATGATTATCATTCTGTCTGCAAGAAGTTTTTCAATATTAGCTTTGTAATCTTAACACGTGTTGGATGATTTGAAGATTACCTATTTATGAAATATTTACCTGAATTTGCTGAACTATGTATTTAAGTTTTGGTTTTACTTCCGAACGAATAGCTTACAAATATACTGACGGACTCATAAACTCCATCAAACTTCAGGATTACTTTGATTTTTTCAATAAGTATGCAAACTTTTTAGATTCAAATTTATATATAAAGACTGGTCCATGTCACAAAATCTTTTAACATACAGTGTAAACTCTTTATAACATTATACTTTATAACGATAAATATTAACTCCCTATAACGATGAAGTGAACACAAGTTTGTTGGTTTGCGTTAAAAGTCACATATTGAAAGACTCTTTATAGCGATACGCCATTCTCTATTACGAAGAAATGTGTTCATATTTGTAGACAGTAAATATTTATTATCGGTATTATTGTTTATGTTATGTTATCAGGTAACAAAAGACTTTGAAGCTCCGAAACATCCGAGGTCGGTCTAGCTTTTGTTATCCTTAATTGCTTTGTACACGTGCAGAATGACGCATTGTTTTCTCGGAAGTGATGGTCTTCGACCAAGCATACTGGGTACCTATCGTATTATCAGTCGTAAACCTACTTTGAAACTGTTAACATGGCCAGTAAACGGAAAGCGATTAGTGTTGACGAAAAAATTTGTGTGATACGTGCGATTGAAAAGGGAGAAAAGAAAAGTGACGTTGGAAGGCGTTTTGAACTAAGTCAATCCACTGTTGCTACCATTTGGAAAAAACAAAAATTTATATGTATAAGTATATATTATCTAAGACATACATACAATTAAAAATTCTTATTAATTTGGTTTTTTTTTGTTAACGTTTTTTTTGTTAAATAACGATAACTCTCTATAACGACAAAAAATACTCAGTCCCTCGAGTTTCGTTATAAAGAGTTTACACTATATTTGACTAAATAACAGAAAAATTTGTTTCTAATAAAAAGTACTACAAAACAGCGAATTAGGTTCGAGTTGGGCACCTAACAATGCTTTCTCTAAAATCTTTTACATAGACAAGTAAGTCATCAGCCTTCTGTCTGACACATGTCAAACTTTTGATTTGGGACATGCCGGTTGGCTCACCATTTCGTCCTCATTGACTGCATTGGTACATAGCCAGGGATTAAACTTATTAATTACTTAGTGAGAGTTACACGCTGAAGATAGGCCAACATTCCTTTTATAACGCAATAAACTTACCTAAATTATCTTTCGTCTTTTTCAACTGTCTCATTACGCCGTGGGTACCATTTCTATTTAAATTCGCAAAGTGATAAATGTCGTCAATAAAGCCACATTGTCATGTTAAAG
Source organism: Pieris mannii (assembly GCA_028984075.1). Classification (NCBI taxonomy): domain Eukaryota; kingdom Metazoa; phylum Arthropoda; class Insecta; order Lepidoptera; family Pieridae; genus Pieris; species Pieris mannii. Next base: position 8,815,328 of record CM054795.1, on the reverse strand, counting down.
TTGTGTCGTTAAGGCTATTCTACTCGCCATTAAGTATTATTGTGTGTATTATTTAGACAGTGTAAAATCTTAGGCTACGGTAGGTATATGTTACAAACTCTTTATCTAAAATGAATAACAATTTACGTAAGCACAAATGTTACAAAGAACCAACCATATACAAAAAATGCTAATTTATTGAAATTTTACCCAAAATTTCTTGAATTGAATAAAATTATGGTCGTATTCTGTCCAATATAACTTTTTACTTACAATTAACAGTGTATTATAATTTATTCCTTAATATAAATAATGTATTTTAGTGGCCCAATATCGGAAATATAAATGACATCAATTATGAAATTCCATCAATGTATCATTTAATTTTTTTTCTTTCCAGTCAGTATCGGTGACAGTGTCAGTTTTGACATTGACGTTCATCTCGGTTGACCGCTGGTACGCCATTTGCTTCCCGCTTAAATTCAAATCCACCACAAGCCGAGCGAAGACCGCCATCTTGATTATATGGGTGCTGTCTTTATCATTCAGTGAGTATTTTACAGACAAGATTTATTTAAAGTTGACATGACTAATCTTGTTTAAATAGGGCAAATAGTTACCAAAATTTTCCACTAGCTAACAATGTGTTCTTACAATCAACTGACCGCCTCTTCAATGGTTAAATTCTCAAGCCTATCTTATACAGGTCATATAAAGTAATAGTACATCTTGGTTGAATGCGAAATAAAAGTTCAGAAGGTTGGGACCCTATATGAGGTAAAATTGCGCTTACGCAGGCTTTGGATCAAGCTTAACTTCTCTCGTCTACACTGGGCTGGGGCTTTTGAGCCCTTTGCTATTGCTATTAGAGGCGTAGCGATACCCTACCTACTAAGAATACTAATAAACAAATTCAGGTCACAACACGCCCTTAACATAACCACTAAGGGTTGGGCAAATAGTATGTACTCCTAGTCTGGATCATAGGAAACCAGGGCAACTTTATTTGACCTTAACCAATTGAAGACTGTCTCTTCTTCACAAGAGCGGATCTATCTATGTCCCCGCAAAGTCCTTTCCCAATTGACGTATTCCAGGCAAAAGTCAAATCGTTTATTTCAATGGGGCTTATTAAAAAGGGTTTTTCAATGTCAAAATTACAATTTAAAAATATTATAGTTGAATATATATATTAGAATATTTTGTATACATTGATTTTATTATTATAGACTAGCTGGAATAAAAAAGAGCCAAGGACGGGTTCCTGCCTTTGCCTGAGTCAGCTCTTGCCTTATTGAACTTATTTATATTTTCAGATATACCAGAGTTTGTGGTTCTACAGGTGGAACACCGAATGCAATTGCGCTTTGATGCTCAGTTTTTTATGCAGTGCTCACCGACTTGGTCTGACGAAAGTGACCTTACCTGGCATATCATTAAGGCTCTATTTCTGTATACGTGAGTATTATTTATTATTATTTATAATCGGTTTATTATAGATTATAGATATATTTATCCAAATATATCTATAATCTATAATCGGCGGTTGATATTTGATACAAATGAGACAGCGTTATCGAGCAATAGCGATAGTGTACACACGCACCTGCACACCCACCTACACCTGCACATGCATGAGCACAATACACGTGCACCTAACGTCATTGCCCCACTACATTTCAGGTGTATAAAAACACGCTACGGTATCGGCACGCATTGTCTTTGTATGCAACGAGGTGCATGGACCGCAGTCTTAACTGACTGTCACTCTCACTCTCTCTCTCACTGCTATTCAGTGTCCGCTATTAATGGTTGAATGTAGTATATGACAATGATATAAGGTTTTAGAAGACATTTCTTACCTAAGTTGTAAAATGATCTTACAGACTTTAATGATTATAAAAAATTGGTTAAATTATTGATATCTGATATGATATGACTGTTCTCGTGTTTACTTCTGATGTCTGGGCCTATTCCGACAACGAAGTCATTAAACAAAGTCGTGTTCGTTACTGTACTTATACCCAAGATTGGCTGGACCGATGATAGTTACTCTATTTTTGGTGGATTTGGTGCTCCGAATAGCAGAATAAGTAATAAAATTTCGGATAACTTATCGAAAACAATAAATAAATACATTTTACGAATGCAAACAGCATGTGGTGCCATCTGTTGACAAAACTACGCATGATTTTACATCGTTTTAGTGTCAATTCCGATCTGGAGGTGAATGAGTATCGCAGTATCGCAATTTTGGCGCTAGAAAGGAGGCCTAATGTGTAAGTCTGCCATTCTTCTTTCAGAATGGCAAGCAATAATTTGAAAAAAAGTTGTATAAATTATTAGCTTAATGAAATTATTAGACTGTTAGGCGGAACCGAGCCGGGTCAGCTAGTAATATATAAAGTATGAAATGACAAAATTTACTATCAATTCTCAAGTCAAGAACATTTTAGAAACTGTTTTTAATCGACTATTTCTTTAAAAGCAGTGTTGGCCTAGTGGTCAGGGTTCCATAGACCGAAATCGTCGACGGGGTATTTCACGTACTGAAGGCTGATCATCTACTTGCCTTGATCAAGAAACAGATTCAGTCTGAGGCTCAGGTTGTAGTCATTGTTAATTCATATTAAGCCTATCTGTCGTTGTATTGGATAAACAAGCAATCAACACAATAAAAGCTATTTAAAATACATTATGTTCCACTGGAACAGAGAACTTTCATAATAACTCTATCGTTATTAGTTTTATCGCGAAACAGTAAAACTTTACATTCTTAATTGCAGAAATTAAATCTCAGACTTTCCTAGCACTAAGTTCTAGTCATATTTAATTACTTATTGTCACTCATACATAACATCAATTGATCGGTTCTGAGAGCGATGCTATATTGATTTATCATAGGTATGTCTTTTACGCCTGGTACACGTCATTAATGTTTTGAAGTCTTCGAAATTATATCGGATATTATTATTTAATTCATCAGACCCGGGTTCTTGTATGTGGCATTTGTGATGTATATGAAACGAAAAATCGCAACATACATACTCACATTCTTATAATGATATATAATATATATATATAATACTGAAGTATAAAATTGTCTACAGTACATTTAACACTTGACCAAAATCGTATATTTTTATTTTATTATTAACAAGTAATTAAGTTACTAACACTTAAAATTCAATAATCATTCAAAATTCACTTACCTATTAAATTCAAAAATAAATAAACATTGAATGTTTCTAATTTCACATTTACTGCCAGTTCTCATATCAAGGGCGTAGAACGGAAGAGAAGAACCGGCACTAAACTCCCCGCCAACGTTTGTAATGAGCTGCAACCATTACTCTATGTTCCATATGACATCTTAAGTAATAAAGAATAATTAAATAAATTAAAAATAAAGATTTGTACTTTATTAGCAGGAGGCTTGGTGAAATAGGGGCACGCACTTACATTCTCGTGGGAACAACACCCATTTTATATATAGTAGAAACAACTAATATTACCACATACACGAATTCAAATACAACCAGTCACCACAAGTAGCACCCGTTCACGAGTATGACGCATGGCCAGCCATCGGCCCCATCGCCATATTTTAGCGAGAGAGACTAATTAGTAATGAAACATATTGCTGCTACCGTGAACTTGATTTCGCCTTAATATGATTTTTTTATTTTGCCTCCCTTTTTAATAGCTACATACCAATATCTGGAACATTGTATTAACTACGCATACACGTATCAATAGTTTGTTTAATTTTTTAAGCTTTCTCAGTATTGAAGAAATAAATAAAAAAACACTTAAATCGCACTTCGAGTTTTATGCTTAACATACTTTGCGATTCATTCTTATATACATATTATACACACATTTAAACTAACAAAAACATAAGACAATTTAAATGATCAGACCTTTCCGTAAATTTTTATATCCAATTACATTTTCATTTTGTTTCTAGATTCCCTCTTCTGCTGATGATGATAGCCTATTGCCAGATTGTGCGAGTCCTCTGGAGGTCAGATAACATTCCTGGGCATACAGAGTCTCATAAGCTTTGTCCTGGACAAAATAATTGTAAGTACATTTATATTAAATTTCTAGAATATTCGTTATTCGCCCCATCACTTGTGAAGACTTAAGACGTTCGGAAATTAATATCTGAAATCTATTCACATTAATGTACGAAAAAATATAAAGTAATAAAGACAGCTTCGAATTCAATAAGTTTCTAATAATATACCTGAATCTGACACAATTAAGTATTTGAGAGCAATCAGAAGTCGGAAAAGAAACATTTATTATATTTAAGTTATCAAGACATATTTTACTGTTAGTAGATAAAACCTTAAGTGACCATGTATTCTTTGATTCAAAACGGGTTGGTTTGAATCAAAGAATACAATTTAAAAAAGTTTCTTTTTCAAGTTATTTATTTAGAAAAAGTTAGTTGGCTTAAAAGCGAATCACTAAAAATAGGTATACAGAATGTTTACTAATATTTATATTTATCAGAAGAACAAATTTATTTTTAATATGGTGACGAACAAAATATGTGCATGAGTCTTGGTTCGATTTTTTTGCTACTCAAATTGTCACGTGGTTTCTGAAAACGGGACAATTTTGCGTCTCACAGTTCATTTCGGGGACACCGGGACTCGTTGGAAATAGGGACAGTCCCGTTCAAAACGAGGCTTCTGGGCTGGTACTTTAAATGCAGCCAGCGTTAAAAGTACACTGCCATGGAGTCCAAATATTAAAATTTGTTTGAATTTTCTATGTTAACTTTTTTCTATATATTATATTAAATCAGCAAAAACGATCTTTCTAATTGCACTTGCTAATGACCCACATGTCTCTTTTTATTGCAATGTAAGTAGAAATAATTTGTGAGAAAGGGACCAAAGTAAAGTACTTTTATTATCACATTACGAGAGTCGTTAAAATAGTGGTTTAGTTCTTAATATATAAGCGGACTTAAAATAAATTTTTGAGTAGTGTTGGCCTAGTGGCTTCAGCGTGCGACTCTCATACCTGAGGTCTATGCACCAATGGAGTTTCTTTTTTATGTGCGTAACATTTGCTCGAACGGTGAAGGAAAACATCGTGAGGAAACCGACATGTCTTAGACCCAAAAAGTCAACGGCGTGTGTCAGGCACTGGAGGCTGATCACCTACTTGCCTATTAGATTTAAAAATGATCATGAAACAGATTCAGAAATCTGAGGCCAAGACCTAAAGAGGTTGTAGCGCCACCGATTTATTTTATTTTTAAAAGACATTTTAATGTAACATTTCTATTTTTTACAATATTTAGTTTAGTGACTAGAGATGTATTTTGGGTAATCTAAATTACACCTCTAACATTTAGAAAAACAAATGTTAGTTCTCTCTACCTATTTCCACAGCGTTGTCTCCTACGGTATTGTACTGTGGAGTGTTGTTGCAGAGGTTAAATCTATATTTGTGCTGCAGAATCGGGGTGTTTGGAGTATTTGTTGTGTTACCGAAGAAGTCAGTACGGAATAAGTTTAAGGAATTGTAAATTATGACACTATCAGGTCAATTTATTCTTGAAGCCTCGTTTGTGACTTTCACCAGTATACTCGATGGGGAACTAATCTACGCCCAACCAGGCTCCAGACAAACCACTCCTTATATGGAAGTCGTATTCGTTTACATAACTCCCAAGTGAAATTAGAGAATTACCACTAAATAAAATAAAAATCTCGGTAAACGTAAATTAATCAATAAATATTTTTATTAATTTGACGATTATTTCAATGATCCTTTGGGATTGATTAGCTCCAGTTCAAACAATTTGTATGACCCAAAACTTGGCAATTAAATAGAGCGGTGGAGAGTTTATTGCCCGCTTTACGCCTTTGACTTGCAAACTGGTTAATGTAGAATTAATTTAACATCTTTTCTTTTACGTTCATTTGGACTTGGTTGCCTATATGAATAAAATTGTTTGTAATTTGAGTTTTATATGCGTAGAAATAGGACCAATCAAACAATTTCCGAATAAATTCGATCTTTTAAGAATATTTACCGACCAGTAACGCACACACTGAACTAAGAAACATTTTATAAATAAACAGACACCACTATACAAAGAAAGCAGTTCAGGATAAGAGGCTTATTATTATTATAACGCTCATGCATTTTCCACTTAATACCAGCCACGCCCTTTACATCACGTTCTATAAATATATTTAAACAATGGTCTAGTGTTTTGATAAAAATACCTTTTACAGTATTTCTAGATTACATTTTCTGAATATCGCTAACGTAGATTGGAAAGCAATACAAATAACTAAATCCTAACGTTACGTTTTTCAAATACAGCTTTAAGAAAATTGAAAAGGTTTTTCATGCCGAGGCTTTTAAAGTTAATATTTACAGTATCAGTAGGTACTATGTAAACAAAGGTCCCTCATAAAAGCGAGTGAATTACACACTTTGGGTCTGTATTGGTAATTTAATTTACAGATAGTTCGTTGATCTATGTAGTGCCGAAAAACGCTTTAAAAAAAAAAAAAACAAAATTTATTTATTCATGTAGGTAACAATGTACACTTATGAACGTCAAAAAATTTAAAAATTGTGAATTTACATTTACTGCCAGTTCTCAAATCAAGGGCGTAGAACGGAAGAGAAGAACTGGCAATAAACTCTCCGCCACTCTTTTTAATCGCCAAGTTTTTTTTTACACAATGCTTGTAAGGAGCTGCGACCACTACACCATGTTCCATATGACATATTGAGTAATAAAGAATAAAAAAACAAATTAAAAACAAAGATTTGTCCTCTATCAGCAGGAGTCATGGTGAAATAGGAGCACGCACTTACACACTCGTGAGAACAACACGCAAATACGTAGTATATACAACTAATATCACCGCATACACGAATTCAAGTACGACCAGTCATCACAAGTAGCACCCGTTCACGAGTATGACGCATGGCCAGCCATCGGCCCCCTCGCCATATTTTAGGGAGAGAGACAACCCGACGCATGGACGACGCTTTGCAGTGAGGTCTAGTCAAATTGGAGTCCACGACCTTTTTGGGCCAATAGGCTTTTAATATTGATGCCATCATCGGAAGTTGAAGTAGAATATGAAATTCCACCCGTATCACCTTGACGTCCGTCGTTCCACAACTGCGGTTTTTAGGGCAGTTTTTGCCACCACTATGTGAAATCCATTGAAGTATTTCCAAACCAGTTCGATAAGGGTACTTTAAGGAAAGAGAATACAAATTCTTTAAAGGTCGGCGATCACGAGCCCTCTAGCATTGAGTGGATCCAATATCCGTGATCCTGATGATTTAACATCAGATGAGGTCCTGCCAGTTAGCGCGTTCTATAAAACATATCTTCGCAATGAGTTACTCATTGCCGAGATATGTCTTGATCTGTAGTTTTATCCTGGTATAGACCTAGCAAGCTCGCATTAATTAATAAAAGATGAAACTTATTGCTGACACCTATATATAAACATTTATTTAAGTTACATAACCTACGCTAATCTAATACATCAGATGGGCTAGTTTTGATGATCAGCGTGTTCTCTGACACATAGGCCTCTTCCAGCTGCTTTAAATTTTCTTTTTATGTTAACTCTTTTTTTTTTACTCTTCTTATCCTAGTTGTGCCTCCTATTCTCTTTATATCGTCTGCTGAACTCTTGCTCTGTCTTCCTCTTTCCTATTACCACCTCGTGGTTGCCGTTCTGTAATATATTTTGTCTCTTACAAACTCTATCTCTCTATCAATATTATCTCTCGTTATGCGCCCGGTCCAGCCCCAAGTCGATTGCCTTTTTTTTTTAATCTACGTTGGTCATTTATTTTATGCGATATCTCAGTGTTACATTCCTCTTTGGCATGTTCTCAACTTTACAAGATGTTTCTAAGATAATGCCCAAATCTGGCAGCCGTATGTGACGCATGGTAAGATATATACGTTGATTGATTGTATTGTTTTTTGGCTACCATTGGAAGTCTTTACTTTTGACTTCGGGTTGAGGGATTAAAAAATAATACAACACTTAAAAAACTGGGTAATATCTTACTAAAAAATAAAACATATATTAAGAATTATATTTTATTATAAAGATGAATGTAAACGTACTTACCTAAGTACCATTTAATATATTTAACGCCACCTAAATGTATTTAAATTACATTACTAAATATTCCCGAATTCCCGAAGGAATATCACGGAGATGAAAGGATCTAACGGGTTTGGCCTTATATACTTATACGTAGTCTTAAATGTGATTTTGCTTGCTAAGTATATAATCTAAACTAAATAATGTTAGACAACAATTAGGCATCGTACATGCTAGATTTCTGGCAATATGAGCGTCCATGGGCGGCGGTATCAATATATGGTGCGCCTCATGGTGATTAAGACTAGAGTTGGTTTCACTCAGAATTTGGGCAGAAGGCAATGGGAAACCACTGCTCAATATTTAGTAACTAGTGACCCGCCCCAGCTTCGCACGGGTGCAATGCTGATGAAAAGCAGGTTTTTATTATGTATTGTTATTTCCGTCGCTGGAAAGCTCCGATAATATACGCGTTCGATCGCTGCTAAATAAGCTGTAATGGGCTGTATAGATCTATATTAAATGAACAATGTATTCAAGATATTTAATTGGTTAAGGATTAATGCTGTATTGGTTAAAATCGCTTCGAAAATTAGCCATTATTTGTCGTAAAAAGTAAATGACAAAAAAAGTTATTGTGGGTTATCCATAGGAGATAGACATATACCATCATCAGGCCTTTTCTGTTGACCTTTTCAATGTGTACAATACTTAGTAGATTATTTTGATAAAACTCGTAGGGTTCAGCCTGCGTTTGCAATGTAAGCGGAAAAAATGTAATAATTTACGACATCACATTAGAAACCTCAAAAATAACAGTACTTCTCCACTATTTAATGGATGTTAATATACATATAAACCTTCCTCTTGAATCACTCTATCTATTAAAAAACCACATCAAAATCCGTTGCGTAGTTTCAAAGATTTAAGCATACAAAGGGACATAAGGACAGAGAAAGCGACTTTGCTTTATACTATGTAGTGATAGTGATTATGAAAAGCTCTAACCACGGCCCAGAGTTCCTGGCGTCCCTTTGATGGTACAGGGGTTCGATAATTTCTTAGGTATAATAGAGCTTTAAGCAACACTGACAGCCAACCTCCACTAGAGGCACGAAGCAGAAGGCAAACTTTGTATTGTAATCAGGACAGATGGCACTTGCCCATCACACTTCAACCTTTTTATCAATCTTACTAAATTCATTAGACCTAAAGTAATTCGACTAAGTTTTGCACTTCATTAGATGATGTCTGTAAAGTTCACAGGCTGATTGAAGTACTAGTATTAAATTACTATGTAGTCCTAACCTTCAAAACACGTGTATAAATTAGTCAACTGTCTACAATTAGTTTGTGAGATATTGTATTTTGAGTGAATAAACTTTGGTTAAAAAAAAATGTAGACATAACTAAAATTTTTTGGAATAATATTCCATTAAGGGTATAAAATCGCTTTATCAATCTTTAATTGATACTTGGAAAATTGAAATGATAATGGGACTAATAAAAGTAGACTAAGTCTCCAACTAATATTTTTATTGAATTCTGTGTCGTATAGAGTACGACATACATAATACCAAACAATTATTTAGATTATATACACATATTAAAATAGCGTGGAGCACTGGCACAAATGAATAATAGTCTATACACTACACGGTCTGCTGCTGCGAACTATGTGCGCCGCCATATTGGCCTTGACTACTATGACAAGCGCCTTTCACTTTATCCCTACTCTGCGGCCGACCGTCACGCGACATGCGCCACACAGACCAAAAAGTTGATGAAGATGTAATAAAAGTTTCACTTTAAAATGAGTGAAATGGAATTTCGTGTTAAGCGATATTGAAGGAGCTGGCTTCATGAAGATTAGTTAAGAGAGTTAACAATTTGATATTTCTACAGGGCTAGCAGCTAACAGACGCACTACTCCTTCAATTCACACAAATGCTTCAACCGAAGGTCAACTTCGTTCTCGACGCAAAGCTGCCAAGATGCTTGTAGCTGTTGTCATTATGTTTGCTGTCTGCTACTTCCCTGTTCATCTCGTATCTGTCCTGAGGTAAGTCTTACACACATTAGAAGTGAAGAAGAGTTTTTTAGATTTCGGTTAGGTTCGTTCAGTGTTGTAAACTTGTCTACCCAAATAAGAAAGTAAAATAAAAAGGCCATTTAATTCCGATACTTCACATTTAAATAATTTTATATTACTATCAACTCGTTCTTTCTAGATGACCTTATGACCTTTTATGGCAATAACCACCAAATCTCATCATTTCTGTCTGCACTATCTGTCTGTCTGTCCACTATCTGTCTTCATGTACCACCTGCTGTTTCTGTAATTGGGTCATCCACCTTCTTGCTTCATTGCGTTTATTGTATCTTGGACATCAGTTTAATACTTTCTAGCTCCACATTTCTGTTCCTCATGCCAACTTTCATCAAGTTTATTAATTTTAATTGCTGCATCTGCTACCTTATTTATTCTTCTTAATTTATCTCTTCCCTCTTCTTCTTCTTCTTCTCTTTCCTATAATAAATCGTTCCACCTATACACACCTATAGTTTTTGCTGTGCTTCAGTGGGCTTTAACGAGACCTATACGTTAGTACAAGTAGTACAAGTATTTTTTCCATATATTTATTTCAATAAAATCAAGATGTAATATTATAAAACCGCTGTGGTTTGTATAAATGTAACCATAGCAGTCTTCTTTAGGAGCTTAAGTTTTTCAATTCACTTTTTATGATGGTTAACGTTAGGTTATGTAATAACTGACTGGATAGTCCTTTTATTGAAGCTCGTTTTCTTATGATAATCTTCACTGACATAAAGAGGTTAAGTTAATTAGTTTCTTAGCTTGTTTGTAGGAAGTAATCCCTTGACTTAAATGTCAGCTACATTACTTACCTAAGTGACAAAACTTATAGTGTATATAACAAAGAGTGACGTTTCTACGCAAACGGGATACTAATGTTATAAGTACAAAATTTAATTAACCTGATCGCGTTGGTTTAATAAAATAATTATGCGTCTGTATAATAAAATACTGTGATTACAAATTTAATAACATTAATTTTTCAAATACCTATATTGAATTATTTCCACCGTATTCATAATATTAACGACAGATAATTACAATATTTTTTTAAAATTGGGCTCCCATGCCAGTTATCTTTGACGCTGGGAGGAAAGAACCAGCTCTGGGGTTACCGTTATCTAGGCACCAACTTAAATATTTATTTAGCGCCTGTGCACCTGAACCTCAACTGACCCAAGAGCTCTCTACTTCAAAGGAAATAACCTCAAAGTTGGAGGAGAGACTTTTATATTTGAGCCGTTTATCGTATTTTTAAAGGAAGGAAAGGGATAAGAAAGAAAGAAAAGAGGAATCGGTATCAAAACCAAAATAAGACTGATAGCGTTCCCTATCTTCCTGTAGGTGGACTATCTTGGCTCGAGAAAATGCCTTTAAGAGGTGGCACTGGCGGCGAATGCCCAAAATATCGTTGATCTGCAAAGAGCACCAATAGATAGACCCTAACCCATCTTCGCATACGGACTCGCCCGTCTATCAAATTGTATCTCAATTCGACCGTGCAATTCCGAAGGTGGTGAGAACTTGGAGAAACGGATCGTGGATGGTAACACAAGGCAAAAAATCACAGCCGTTCTCAAAACTATACACTGTCATAAGAGAGGCGCTCGGCAGAAACCGGTGGAAACCGGAAAAAATTCCGCTCCAGATGCTTTATAACTGATGACGCTCAGACATAAACTGCCGATCAAAGAAAGAGATCTTATTTTAACCTTATAGGGTTTAGAACCTAAGCTTGTATAAATATAAAATGAAATAACATAATTCGTATTAAATTCCTATATAATCCCGTCATTAGTTGCTTTCTACGTGCCGTGGATGCATAGTTTTTAATGCATTTAGCGGTGTTTGTAATGCAAAAACAGACTGCAGAGAACAGCGCTCATAAAACCTGTGTTGTGCAAATGTAATTGTAGAGGTCACGTCTTTAAACTGTTAAAACTAGGTTCTAAATTTTACTTAATTTTCCTTTGTATACAGGATGTATTATTGTAGGTTTTTTACTATTTATGTGTTGACATGAACTTTTCAGATTTGTGTCGAAAGATTTTTTTAAATATATATTTATCTATTTGTTTGACAAATTACATTTCACAGAAAGTCCGATTTACGGATGATAACTTTGCGTGATACCGTCACGAAAATTGGCATACTTTTATGAATTGAATTGACTTATTATCACTATTTTTTTCTATATACATGTGTTTTCGCTTAGACATTATGGAACATTACGATCTAGCCTAACTTTAGACTAATAAGTAATTTAAGTCTAACACAATTGACTAAAAAGGAATTTTTATCAAGGAAGTGTCCAATAACTAAATGGTAATTATTTGTAAAATGCAAACGAGTGAAATTGAAAATTACTTTTTTTCTCGATAAATTAACATATATTTGCACTAGTATTTCAAATATTTGTTTTTTGCTTAAATTATCCAGATGGTTTGCAACTCGTCCAGCCAATATTCATGGGTGTCAACAAGACGCCTCGTGAAAGTCTGTCGTCGTATTGGCTTAGTTAAGTCGGCTTAATTTCATAGCGCGTTTCTAGCACTAAGTATAAGGTGTCGTAAGACAACTCAATACGTTTGTCTACTGATCGTTATTGTATAGTGTGCTTAGCGTGTAGGATACTATCATTAGAACGCCGTTATGATCTAGGATAAGTAGCACTACAGTAAGTCTGTAAAAACAAATGGAATTCGATATAAGAGAATGAATACTTCCTCGTGAGATGATTGATTCTCTATATCTGAATATTATTAAATCATATAATAAAAATAAATCGTTTATTTTTAAAAAAAGTGCACTAAGATTGAGAAAATAAAAATCGCAGAATCAACCATATAAAAATAGCCATGCAAATGTCATATTAATTATCATCATAATAAGAACGAAGATATAAAGACACCTTGCCTCTAGAAATCATTACACGGCAAAACAGACGCAATTTATTAAAAAAGCAAAATACTAAAAATCTTTCAAATTATTGTGTGTTACAGAGCTAATTATTATGACCAACAGAGATATCTAAAAGAAACAATATCCGGTTATTACGCAGCTGTCATTCTCCGACATCCGTTTTTGTCTTTGATCGTGTTAAATCGGATAGGGTTAGATTAGGCGTCATTTTCAGATAATGAAATTGCTAGTTAGATTCAAAGTGTAAGTGAGCCTTGATCAAACCGATACAGATGATAAATTATTGATTAAGGCTTGGTGTATGATAAGGTGCGAATGTTGCCTATAAAATTCTGAATATGAAATCAATATATTTATCAACATATCAAAATACACTATCCTTATAGTAACTGAGCCAATACGAAAATTTTTTAATTAAATACATAAGATACACAATATCGCTTGTCTTATTTCATCATGTAATTCGTTTTTTAAACAATAGATGGCGTTGAACAAGACCTCCTGGTAGTTTTGCGAACGGATGGCTTAGTTTTGCTCTTTCGCGAATTTTGTAAACGTTTTGGCATAAGAATTTTATATGTTGTCTCTTTCATTCAATTCATAAAACAACTAATTGGTAAGCATTGTTTCCATGAGAGAACGTTCTGGAAATTGCTGAACGCTGCTGAAAACTTAATCTTGTCTACAACGGCCAATTCCCGTTTGCTGTCTTTATAATTTTCTCCAATATTCGCGGGAAAGCTATACGGTGAAGCGTATACGTATTTTATTTACCGTAATCACAGAAGATTAAGCAAGAAGGTTTCTGCTGCATGTAATTTTTAATCGCAGAACTTTTTTTATGTTAGTAAATAAATCATCCACAGTATGCACTAACTTTAAACTAGTTAGTGCAAACTGTGGATGATTTTTAAATTCAAGATATATTTTATCAATCTTTTTTTTTTGTTTACGTTCATTTGCAATCGGCTTTCAGACATAATGAGATATTTTCTGAGATTAATTTGGGTTGGGTGCGATTCCTTTGAAGGGCATCGTATGTGTTGTAAAAACTGGATTTTAGATTAGTTTCTCTGGTCTAGGTATTTGGCATCTTTTTAGGCGAATCACGTCATCTCTTTCTCTGTATCTAATGATATTTTATTTATTTATTAACACTTCATTGCACACAGAAATATAATCCAATTGACATAATTAATTTAAAAAGAGAATAAGATCTCATCCACGGTTTTAATATCGTCCTTTAATATTCAATTTCTCTACAGGGTGGCGTATGACGTCAGGCAAAGCGACATCATGACCTGTATAGCTCTGATCTCGCATGTGATGTGCTACGCCAACTCAGCTGTCAACCCGCTAATTTACAACTTTATGAGTGGTAAGTAACATGACGATTTAGGGTCAAAACACATATCAACTCGGAAAGGGATCGTCACTGTATCGCCGTTCACTTCGCCGTCAACGTATGTACGTATCAGCAGCTTCTGTACTTACACTCGTCTACGGCTAGGCAACGCCGCGCTTAAGGCTCGGTTCGCGGGGGACAGGGGCAAGGGTGGAGAAGAGGTGTGAGTTTGGGTACGGAGAGACGTAAGAGCGGGAACTGCAAGTTGACTACGACCGCATCGCGGTTCGGAGCCTGTTCTGAGGTGAGGCGATTACGTTACGATTCCGATTAGTGTGCGTTGCAGTGGGGAGTTGCATACAAGCAATACTAACGACTCGAGGTGATACGGTGTCGATCCCTTTCGTTATGTTTTTACCTTTAAAAGCAAAAGAAGGCATGTGATATAGATTTCTTTGGTTAATATTTGGAGTCGAGATCGAATTTTTTGAAAAATTTAAAGTAAAATAAATTTAGCAACATTTTTATTTCTGTTTAAAATGTATCAACAAGGTAGTGTTCTCATATTAATTTAAACGATTTCTGTAACTTAATAATTCATTTTAGAGCAACGTTAATAAAACTGATTTTATAGTAATATAAGTAAAATACATAAATGAGAGGCTCTACAACCTTTTTAGGTCTAGGCCTCAGATTCTGTATCTGTTTCATGATCATTTGTCAAATAAGCAAGGTGGTCAGCCTCTTGTGCCAACACATGCCGAATTTTTGGGTTTAAGGTAAGTAAGCCTCACAAAGTTTGCCTTCATTCGAGCGAATGTTACATGCGCACATAGAAAGAAAGTCCTTTGGTGCACAGCCGGGGATCGAACCTACGACCTCAGAGCTGAGAGTCGCGTGCTGATGCCACTAGGTCAACATTGATGTCAATATAAATAATATTCCACGTATTTGAAAGGATTTCAATCCAATGAAATTTGCATAACGATACAGAATTTTCAGCATGAACATGAAAATTGTACCGTGATTAAATTAATGCATTATAAATTACACGAACGGAATTAAGTAATCTTGCAACAATATTTTACGAACGGAATGTGCATGAATTATTTAATTTTCAAGACCTCATCTCCATAAAATATAATTTATAACTATTGAATGAAAGCTCCTATCAAAGCAAAAAGCTCCCAGTATCAAAGCATTGTTATTATTATATCCCATTACAAAAGCATACATTTGTAAAGCCTGTCTGTGGAATATTATTAGAATTAAACGCTAATTTGACAGACACAGACAGATAGACATAACATTTATTACAAACAAAACACACACACACGCGTGTGGTTAACACAAAATAACAATAATCAAAGATAAAAAAATATAATTAAGTAGAATTTTTAGAATATTTACTTATTTACTAATTTCAAAAATACACACATTATCCTTATGCCAATACGATAATGTCGAGAAACGAAGAGTTTTATTTTTTATTTAAAGTATATAAAAATTAAACACATAATAATAATATACACAATATCGCTACTGTGAATTCACTCTGCGAACTTACAAATATGTCGATAGTATCGGAGGCAGCATTAAGTAAGCGCAACGATATCAAAAACAATGAAAAGAAAATAATAATAATAATAAAATTTATTTTCTCATTCGGAAATTTGGGAAAAATAATTCTTCAATTTGAGGTTCAATTCAATTTCTAAAATTCTTTATTATGTTCAACAACAATTAAAAGTGCTAAATGTCCAGGGTGACAGTGAGTGACTTTCGCTTTTGCGGTGTAGGAAATTCATCGCCTTACAGAAATCGACGGTAAGTGTCAGGCACAGAAGGCTGGTCATAAAAAATGAAACATAGGCGCATCAGGTTTTTTATCACTACATAGTATAAAACAAAGTCGCTTCCTCTGTCCCTATGTCCCTTTGTATGCTTCAATCTCTGAAACTACGCAACGGTTTTTTATGCGGTTTTTTTTAATAGATAGAGTGATTCAAGAGGAAGGTTTATAATATGTATAATAACATCCATTCAATAGTGGAGAAGTACTGTTATTTTTGAGGTTTCTAATGTGATGTCGTAAATAATTATTTTTCCGCTTACATTGCAAACGCAGGCTGAACCCTACAAGTTTTATCAAAATAATGTACTAAGTATTGTACACATTGAAAAGGTCTACAGAAAAGTCCGTGATGGTATATGTCTATCTCTTATGGATAACCCACCTTTTTTAACCAATACAGCATTAATCCTTAACCAATTAAATACCTTGAATACATTGTTCATTTAATATAGATCTATACAGCCCATTACAGCTTATTTAGCAGCGATCGAACGCGTATATTATCGGAGCTTTCCAGCGACGGAAATAACAATACATAATAAAAACCTGCTTTTCATCAGCATTGCACCCGTGCGAAGCTGGGGCGGATCACTAGTATTATTAAAAATAGTAGCGATATTTGGTAGTTACATATGAATATGACGTTTTGTATAGAAGGAAGTAAATGTACTTTTATTTAAATATTTAATTAATCAAAGTATGTACCTTCTCTATCAATACATTTTTCCATTTAGTAGGTAGTTTATCCTTTTACTAAAAAAACTATCGAACGGGAATTAAGAATATTTTGACAAAGTTTTTTTTAATAAAAAAAGCCCATAATTAATAATATATTTAAATCTGATTTAAATATACTCCTCTAACACGATTGCTGTCATAAAGTTAAATAATGTAATGAAATCCTTCCCACGCGTTAATATAATCTGTGGTTTCCGCGTAAACCAGAAACAATACAGAAATGTTGATTTAATTTAAAATAGTTTATAACATTAAACGGAATATAAAATATAGATGTTCTTTTTTATATTTTATTTATTGTTTAATAAATAAACTAAAAGTACATTAAATACCAAAAAATAAAAAGGGTTCTTAGTGCCTGAAAGGCTACAAACAAAGAGTTATTATTATTTACAAAGAGTTCGATTAGATTCTTCAATTTTTTTTTCTTTTTTTTTTCTTTATTATTTACGTATGCTTTAATTGATTTGTTTTGTTCCATTAGTTTTATCTAAATAACTATGTGTCTTCTATGTGCGCATTTAACATTCGCCCGAACGGTGAAGTTAAACATCGTGAGAAAACCGGCTTGCCTTAGACCAAAAAGTCGACGGCGTGTGTGAGGAGATAATTACCTACTTGGCTGCTAGACAAATGATCATGAAACAAATACAGAAATCTGAGGCCCAGACCTAAAAAGCGTCACTGATTTCTTATTTTTTCCGATACTCAATAATATAATGTAGCGTAAAGTACTATCTAATCACTAATCACCATTGTCTTACAAGTTTCAAAAGAAAATCTCAACACAAAGAAACAAAGATTTACTAATTACTGGTTCTCTTTGATGGTTATTTACCCTCGATTTTTCGTAACACAATGGAAAGATAATGATTTATGTTTCATGAGGCAGACACATTTTTGAGTCTGTTTCGTTATGAATAGCCGGAATCGAAAGTAGGACCTATCTCGTGACACAGACTTTTATTCGCCTTTATATTTGTAGGCAGAAAAAAATATGTATAATTTTAAGTCGGGCAGTCGTCTCTTTATTTATTTAATAAATAGCCAAACGGCTGAACCAATATGAGTATATTTTATTTAGGCTTATATAGTTGAGTAAAAAAATCATATTTGAGGCAGGCAAACAGATTTACGGACAGCTAGTGTGGAGTTTTAAAAATAGTTACTAATACAAAAAATAAATGTTAATATGTTTAAAGAAAAATTTAGTAATCATTTAATACTTTTTAGCTTTTGTTTAACTTATTAGTATATATGTTACTGTAAAAGCTGGAACTACGGTTAATCCTAAGATTGAAGTGTAAGTCTTAGGATTTACCGACATGAGTTGGTAAATGTAAGTATTTCTGAAAATCGACGATTTTTTCGAGCTTTTATCATTCGAATTCAGTATATGCTAGGTTTTACCACTGTTTTACACTTAAATCTTAGGATCACCCGTAGTTCGAGCTCTCACAGTAACATATACATATTATTCTTATTTAATTTTTGCTGACTGAGGTGCAAACTAGCCGCTGTGGTCTCTGGCAGAATGACCAGCGCTGTGGAATACTCTGCTCCTCATGCTCATGCTGAGCCAAGGGAAATTACAACCACAGCACACACACATTCATAAATCGTACCTAGTTCTTTAAAAAAAAAAACATAAGTTTTTTTTTTTTCATTTTTGTTTTTTCGTATTTTTTGTTAGTAATAAATGTTGTCTGTATCCAAAATACTCTTCGATCTCTCCGTTTTGTTTATACTGTGATGATAAAAATCGTATTTTATGCCAATCAACGGTATAGTTAATATAAAAATAGCTCTAACGTAATTCTTGAAGGTTTCTATTTCAGTCCGCCTACGCTGCCTACAATTCCTATTCAGTTTCTTTTCATTTTCCGTTAAAACGGGTCTGATAATTTTAAATTTGTAGTAATTTAACAAAACGATCCTGCTTCGCAAGGTTTTTATTATAATAGCATAAGGACCTTATTTTACTTGTAGATACATTTCCGGTTAAGTGGTTCGTAATAGGGGCCGTTACACGTGAAGCGGACAGAAAAAGAAAAGAGGTTATGCGTATATTCGGATTATTCATACCTCTAGTATGAACGGTCTCTTGAATAGGATTTTTTAATAGCAAGCTTTGCAATTTGTATAGATATTTATTTTCCCTTTTCGATTAGAAAATCGATATTGAAAAATAAAATTAAATTAATAACGGAATTAAAAGTTTTATATGAGTTTTTCAGTAAGTTCGCCTATTTTTTTGTTTTTATTCCAAAGGTGAACTAATGTAAATGTATATATGCATGTCGCACTGAGTTTGATGTGAGACTTTTTACTTTCTTTTAGTTTTCATCCGCGAATTTTTAATTAGCCCCTGCGCTCTTGAATTCTTGATGTCTAGAATGTCTTGTATTTTTATTAATACTTTATAATTCTATTGAAATAACAACAAAATAATTAACATCACCAATTAAACAAAAATATGTTTATATGACATTTTGTAACAGCAAAACTTCGGACACACTTTAGAAAACTAAGACTGTTACAGAACCTTAATTTAAATTATTCACTATTTATGTCTTATAAAATAAACAAGATTAAAAAAAGAATATTATAGAAAATTAAGTCAACGCAATATTACTATATATATGTAAGCCATAATTATTATAACACATTTTACACATTCTCCAATAATCTTAAACACTTATCCTCGACGTCCGCCGTTCCACAACTGCGCGTTTTTCAAGGCAGTTTTTGCCGCGCACCACCACCTTGTGGAACCAGCTGCCCACTGAAGTATTTCCGAACCAATTCGACTTAGGGTCCTTTAAGAAAAGAGCGTACAAATTCTTAAAAGGCCGGCAACGCGTGTCCATGGGCGGCGGTATCACTTAACATCAGATGAGCCTCCAGCCCGTTTGCGCCCTGTTTAAAAAAAAAACTTATCTGAACCTGTAATATTCTGAAACGGAAATTATTTTAATATTTTTCACACTCTTCGTAGGCATCTTCCATATCAGCGTCGGTGCTCTGTATACGTATTTATAATTTCGTAAACACTATTGGAAGGTTCAGAATGGCGGCGTAAGAATTATTTAACATAACAAATACCTCATTTTCTCTTCTCTGTCTTTAACAAAGTCATTTCATTTTCAGCCACGTTTTTTATATAAAAACTAACAATCTCAACCATACTTGTATATTAATGATATTATCGTCATTAATATATCAAATGGACTAGCTTCCCACTAGCGGCAATCCTAGTGTGCGAACTAGTTCAATTTCTTTTGTAATTTAACATTTTTTTTATGTATGCCGAAGCAATGGCGCTGGTATCAGCTGCCATTTTCATTACAATTTAATAGCATTAATGTAAAATTAGTTCAAAACCGTTATATGGTTTATTTTACTACAAATTAACGTCTATTTCATAGTCTGTAGTAATTCATAAACAAACAAACAAACAAACAAAAAATTAATTTATTCATATAGGTAACATAATGTACACTTATGAACGTCAAAAAAGAAAAGAAATATACATAAAATGATTCTAATTTTACATTTACTGCCAGTTCTCAAATCAAGGGCGTAGAACGGAAGAGAAGAACTGGCAATAAACTCTCCGCCACTCTTTTTAATCGCCAAGTTTTTTTTTACACAATGTTTGTAAGGAGCTGCAACCATTACACCATGTTCCATATGACATCTTGAGTAATAAAGAATAATAAAATAAATTAAAAACAAAGATTTGGCCTCTATCAGCAGGAGGCATGGTGAAATAGGAGCACGCACTTACATACTCGTGAGAACAACACGCAAATACGTAGTATAAACAATATCACCGCATACACAAATTCAAGTACGACCAGTCACCACAAGTAGCACCCATTCACGAGTATGACGCATGGCCAGCCATCGCCCCCCTCGCCATATTTTAGTGAGAGAGACAACCCGACGCATGGACGCCGCCACAAGCAATGACATTTAAGTGAGCATGACGATCCTTGAAATGTGTTAATTATTAAGTAATAATAAAAATGACAGCTAATACTAGCGCCATTGCTCCTACATGTATAATAAAAAAATTCTTTCTTTCCTTAAATTTTAACGGGGGTTTCCTCTATCTAGACTAGTGTATACAGCCAATAAATAATAAGAATTGTAGATACGATATAATATAGTCATAAAATAATTATTTACTAAATAGATTCCGTTTGCATTTTAGTATAGCTTGTTAGATGCTCTTGGCGTAGACAATACTTATATATCTCGATTTCTCCAATATACGTCACAGAAATATTTTGCTTGCAGGTTTCCCAGGCTTTTCAGGTTAGTATGTGGCTTGGTTTGGTTATCCGGAAACCGCATGCACCCAATATTTTTGTTATGTATTCGCACGTCCTTTTTATTTGAACACTTTTTAATCATAACTGTTTTGTCTCTGTCACTCTTGTGTCATTTATAAATAAGGAGATACTATGAACTGTGACAATTACGTAAATAGCAGTGTATGTCGTATAATTATGTTATAATATGCTACGTAAATACGTGACGAACGTCATTTTGACAGATTAACGTAGCAATAACACCTGGCTTTTTATATATGCAGCCCAGTAGCAATATATGTAAAACTAAAATTAGTAATTTTATAATCAATTTAAATGTTATACATATCTGATATCGTTTTAATCGTTTCATTCGAGACGCGTCTACCTATGTAATAATTATTGGTGCGTGTTGTAAACGAAAAAGCATAAAAAGATAAAGCAATAATTTACTGTACATAAGAACTTCAGACACCTTAGGATCTTTGGTGTAATTCAGATACCAGCTTAAAGCCCTCACAAAAAACCCATCCTCATTGCACCACTCCACGTTGTTTCAGGTAAATTCAGACGCGAGTTCCACCGTTCCTACTTTAAATGCTGCTGCTGCCTTCCACCACCAGAGCAGAACGTATCGTTCGCCCCCATCGGCAGCTCCAGAGCTGGAACCACACGAACTGTCGTACGGCGGAACGATTCCTGCGCGAGCTACCGTCTCACTCACCTCTCCCCTTCGAATAACATTCACCGCGATCTGCGAAATACAAACACGTCGTTCATCGAACATATGAATGGAAATCGACGGCTCAAGGTACGTGATGATTCGATCAGTGAGTCAGCTCGATTTACATTGACAACAGATGTCAGGGAATGACAGAATTATAGTGAAAGAAGAGAATGCGATTGTTTTAAGAGAAATGATGAAAGTTACAGCGATACCGATCATCGTACTGATGTTACTGAATTGGAGAGGCCTAAGTTTAGTCGTAGTTTAAATTATCAGAGAAGGTAGACAATGTGTGAATGTCAATGTCAATTTATGGAGTGGAGAACTTAATGTCAATAATCCAGTTCGTTTGCCAACTCACTTCAGTCAGCGAAGATGCGTCAACTAATGCGTGAGTCACACAATGTTATGGAATGAATAAAATCGAGCCGTATTTTTTTATAAATAATTTTTGAACAAATAAAATAGTGTTTGTAAATGTACAAGCTATAGTATTGATTAGTGTAATAGCCTCATGTATTTGGACATATTTGATTTATATATTTAAATATATGTTATACAAAATATTCACAAGCTACGTAAAGATATAATTAGTGGATCCAGGTTTAATGTTATTTTTACTTTGAAAGGCAAAGATACTACGATTATTTTATATAATAAATTTTTATTGAAATATACTTAATTCATGTTACTAATAATCTTATTTTAAATTGGTTATCAAAAAGTATAATGTAAATATATCAAATATATATATTTAATTTACATAAATTATGTAAGTATATTCAACTTAAAGTAATAGTTGAGAAGAATGTAGAATATTAAAAAAAAGTAAAGTTAAAAATATTATAACATTTAAAAGTATTTTTACTTATAAAAAGATTTTTGTATGAACTTGTATGGGTTTCCAATCATTCTATGATAAATAAAGATTTTTCTTTGAAAGAAAAATCTGCATGACACAGTCTTCAATTTTCTGTTCTAAGGAAATAGGAAAACTCATTTCTATAAATAAACTTTAGCTTTTAATAAGCTCCAAGTTCGTGGAACACATCTCTAGCATTAGCATTAGCAGTGTTAGCCTAGTGGCTTCAGCGACTCTCATCCCTAATGCCGTAGGTTCGATCCCCGACTTTCTATGTGCGCATTTAACATTCGCTCGAACGGTGAAGGAAAACATCGTGAGGAAACCGGCTTCCTTAGACACAATAGTGGTGACAGCGTGTGTCAGGCACAGGAGGCTGATAACCTACTTTCCTATTAGATTAACAAGTGATCATGAAACAGGTACATAATTGTGATATTGATTCCTGAGAGCCTTCAGTCGAAGACGTCCATCTTCCATACAATCATTTATCCCGGATTTTTGAGGACGGGATTGGAATTTCTTGGTAGTCAATATTGAGAGAGTCGCTATTGAAAGTTTCAAAGTATCGAGATGGAAATAAATAAAATGGGAATACAACAGGACAAATAAAGCCTTTATTTGCCTTGAAATTGGTATATATTCTGGATGGATTAAAAAAAACACAACCATGTCAAACTAGCATGCAAATATAATTAACGGCAATGAAATTATTGCAAAAAACGGGCAGTCTTATCGTTAACAAGCGATCTCTTCCAGGCAATAGTAAGGAGAAAACTAAAAAAAGAAATATTAAGGGTCAAATGCATAACCAAGTCAATACAAATAAAATTAAATTAAAAAAATGAATATGGCACGGCTCATTAATTACAAATCATTAAGTCTATGTTAGGATCGCAAAACTCTTATTCTAAAAAAACCCACATCAGAGCACTGTGCCTTTGAAAATCCCATCTTGGAAGCTATATTGTGGTTTGTATGCAGTCGAAAGGTGATAGAGCTGCCTTTTAAGAATAGCTTGACCAATTCTTAAATGGCGGCAATCGCGAGCCATCTGACATTGAGTGTCCATGAGCTGTTTGTAAGTTATAATGGATCCATATTTTTTATATGAGAACCCACCATGACTAATACATCAAAATGTAAGTTATTATATTGTATTAGTAAACACAGGAAATAGTAATACAAACTAATTCAATGCGCTAACGCTATTTCTAAATTGGTTTATTTTTAATCGCGTGTGTATTTAAAACGCAAATTTGGCCCGACGTGAAGTACTGTTCTCGTCTCTGAACAAAGAGCGATTCGTCGCTTGTCGTTCGTCGTTCGATCAATCTCTCTCCCTTGTTCCTCTGCGTAACTTAGAGATGCAGGACTTTGCATCTTTTACTCAGATTCATACCAGCAGCTAAGTTCCATTATCGGACGTCAAGGCAAAATACGAAATTGTACGCATATACCTCACCGTCCGTCGTTCGACAATTGAGAATTTGATTGAGTTTTATAAGACAGTTTTTGCCGCAACCACCACTATGTGGAACCTTGTCCAATGAAGTATTTCCGAACTAATTCTACTTAGGGTCGAGAGAAGAGGGTACCAATTCATAAAAGGCCAGCAACGCACTCGCGAACCCTGAGGCATTGAGAGTGTCACTAAGACACTTAGACACTCACTTAAAACTTGACTTAAACAATATTTAATATCCACATGATTTATAAACGTATAATATCTAGATATATTGTCCCTATCATTGTAGTGACGAAATATTATTTACCCCAGTTAAATAGTACAGGTTTCCGAGTTTATCGGCACAGCACAGACTATGCTACAAAACTCCTATAGACAATTAACAATTCGTATTCAAAACAAATGTTACCATAATAATAAAATTATATTTGCCGCATCAACTTATTTCAAAAAAGTCCTTACAATATAAACAGTTTTCAAAGATTCATTAAAAAAAATATTCTACACAGACTTTATATAGATCTGTTTGACATTTAACCACCCTCGTCTGAGCACCGCAATAATAAACTCCGAGATGGATCGTTTATCACAATGACAAACGGCCCAAGACAGGTCAATTTATGCCGGACGTTATGAGAATTTAATTGTACGACTTCGATTAACGATGTTTAAGTGTATACATTATTTAAAGCTTTTACGTCTTTACCGAGGGGGTTCTTTAACAATAGCGTATTTGTTCTTAAAAGACTGGTAACTTTCTCGCATTTTGTTTGAGTTTTTAGCAATAAATAAAAAAACAATGTGGCACTCAGGGATTTCCGCGGTAAAGCTCTTGCATAGCATTTTTTTATCAACTTAACAATTATAATGATTTATTTATTTTTTATTTCTGCAGTATTTTTTTCTTTGATATTAATTCGATCTCCCTCTCTCTACTAAACTGAAACTAACACGCCTATAATATAGTCCGTCTAATTTTAACGCGTACCGTCTGCACCGGCCGCGCTTACGCTACGACACCAATCTCGTCAGAGAGATGTGAATACGCAATATGCATTCTGTCCCCCTCTAATGCACCTGCGCTACGTCACCGATCATGCCAAACCGA
Organism: Pieris mannii; assembly: GCA_028984075.1. Taxonomy (NCBI): domain Eukaryota; kingdom Metazoa; phylum Arthropoda; class Insecta; order Lepidoptera; family Pieridae; genus Pieris; species Pieris mannii. The sequence continues at coordinate 8,789,778 of CM054795.1, read as the reverse complement.
TGTGAGACGCAGTACGGTCTGTCCTACTTTTACGCGTATTGGCCGCACCTATATTACGTCATCGTGTTAGGTTTATTATTCTTGTTACGGAATTTCTTGATTCAATCGAAGCGCTCAAAGCACGCAATTAAATCTATGCAATAGCTTAAAAATATATAATTTAAAATCGTTGTTAGAGATTTCACTATTGATTTACTCGTATGTTTATCAGCATTGTCTCAAAAAAAAAAACTATATACACACTACCGCCCATGGACACTCTCAGTACCAAAGCGTAATTGCGTTGGATTTTTTTTCCATTGATTAATTATATATTTTCGAGGTTAATCTACGAAAGTGCTTCAAAAAACACCCCACATTTTTGATGAAAGCCAACACCTTTGCCCCATATGAAATGAAGCCTGATTTATTTCCCTTCATTTTATTCATAATTTTCTTTAGTGCTTTTTCTACTATCACCTGTTTCAACAAAGGATTGGAAGGACTGTCATTGCAATATCTAAACTATTTAACATCATTAAATAGTTTAGATATTGCAATGACAGCCACGCCAGTTGAACTTAGCTCTATAATTAAATTAAGTATCAGAAAATTTACTTTACACGCAGACTGCTCAAAATGAATTTCACAAAGCGATATTTGCATTTGTTCTACGTAATGTAATTAGTTGATGGACTGCTGCGGTCAGCACTAGTTCTTGGGGAAAAATTAATTAGCCACAAAATTATACTATACGATATCTATATATGACGTAATATTTCTTTATCTGCTTCACTCATGAATAGAATATGCTCAATACTATTGTTTTGCAGGAAATTGAAATCTAGACCTAACATATTTTACGATTGACGTGACCTGATACCGGCGGTCGAATGTGTGGGCGTATAAGTTAATAACATATTCTTCTTTAGGTTAAACTTTATTACTAGGGATGCATCCGATACCGATACCGGTAAATCGGCAATACTTTGGGTTTGCCGATATCGATATACGCGACATTTATGATACTATTCAAATATCGCGCTTTAAAAAACTATTGTAAATGCACATCTTGTTTGATTTAGTGCGTTGCAAATGAGACACAGAGAGACGTATTTTGTGTGTAAATTCGTGTCGCTTCGTAGAAGGACTCTTTTATTGGTTCTTTGAATCTCTCCTTCATTTCTTCTCTTTTATTGGATCTCTCTTTGCATCCAGCATGCGACGGCTACCCGATCTCCAAAGCTTTGAAGCGCCTTTTTGTGTGTTCTTACCTGATTGAACCCAACAATGCACTAAAATGAGTAGTCGAATATTATCTTTAACACCAAGTATCACATTGAATATAATTTCAGAGTGAACTGTTTCGCTGCCTGTTGAAAAATTTCAAGTCATGTAATTAATATAAAAATGAGATCGTGTTTATATTTTATATATTTAATTAACTCATAATATAATGAAGCGATATAATGAAGCTTTTGTATGCAATTCCGAATATCCAAACCGGTAAAGTAACCTTCGGATCACGCAATACAAAAGCTCAAAATTGTCGGGTCTATTGCTGCGTTATATAATTTGTGTATGTTTTTAAGGTTGTGTATGTTATGTTAAGTCGATGTCGATAAGCTGTTTGTATGCAAATCATATTATATTATAAAGATTTTGTATATTATATGTTAATGAATCTACTCAAAATCGTCATACCAAACAATCTTATTTAGGGTCTGTTTCACAATGTCCAGATAAGTTCCAAATATTGGTATGATAAACAATATTATTGCTTTTCACGACTGTCAGATAGCGCTATTCGTCATGAAATGCGACGTATCTTATTCGGAACTTTTATCTTTCGAATAATTTATGTGTTGCATAGCTATTTGGGACTTTATCAATACATTGTGAAAGAGGCCCTTAATGTAACCCCTATATTACTTGTGAAATAAATATGTTTCCATACGATGACAAAGTCAATGTTTATTTAAAACATATAAGATTTGTTATATTAATAGGGTCAGTATACGATGTTATTAGGTTAGATAATTACGTAGTTACTAAATACATTTGGTCCCTTAGTAGTTAAAACATTAAAAAAAAATTGTATGGAAATGATTGTGCAGCATCATATTCAAACCAAATACATTAAAATAATCGTTTTCTTATAGTTATCGTCAAATTGAAAGTGTATAAAAATTTGTATATGTTTCAAATACTTAACTTAAGAAGAGTTTGTAAGGGCACCAAAAATTCATTAAATTCACTTCATGATTCGTGTTTGTATTTGACTACGAACCAATTTTCTATATAGTATTGTACATAGTTATTTACATAACTTTACAATTTTCCTAATAGCATATATAAATGTAAATATGTGTATTGTCAAGTTTTTTATGTGTAAATATAAATTTTGTTTGTATTACAAATATGTATAGATATAATAACAGTTCGTGTATTATTATAAAATAATGTTTTTGTAAAAGTTATTTTTCCTTTTGTTCATATTAATATATCATAAGCATAATTAGTTAAATTAGGTGCACGTTAATTTACTTTTAAATGAATATAGTTCCATTTAATAGTTTCACTTTAAGAATAAGTTACATAATCAGTATTTTCTCTCCAATTAGTGTTAATCTCTATTAAACGCCTAAATGTAAATAAAAATGCGAAATAAATTATTGATGTTGGTACAACTGTGTTATTCTTTTTTTATATAAAATTAAATCCCAGACCGTATATTTCAAAAGTCGATACTATTGTTAGTATTGCCTTTTATTAACATAGCTATTACACATTTAAAGAAAACACCCTTTTACCGGATTGAAGCTATGTATTATTGTAAACTTATAATTAATTAACATAATTTTAAATTTATCCGACGTTTCGCGTGCTTTACAGCGTGCATGGTCACGGTGACTGAAGCAAAAGGTGTTGAACTTACATAACTACTAAGCTAAAATTTCACACTTTAATATGTCAATAAGAAATAGCAAGAGAAGATGGACATTTCCGGAGTAGCTAAAGCCCGGGCTTGGCAGGAGACGCCAAGCCCTCCACGCCTAGTTTAAGCAAATAATTTTTAGGACAGGAGGATTTGACACTTCCCTGACTCGCGCCTCGGTCACAAATCTGCCTGATAGGGTGTAGGAGTAATAACATAACATAAAATAACAAAACTCTGTACTATGGAGAGTATTCAGAGGAGTTGTCCGGATTAACCTGCAAATGAGTTTTATCATCGGACGTCTAGGCAGAAAACGAAATTTCACCCGTATCACCTCGACGTCCGCCGTTCTACAACTGAGCATTTTTCAAGACAGTTTTTGCCGATCACCACCCCCTTGTGGAACCAGCTGCCCACCGAAGTATTTCTGAACCAATTTGATTGAGGACCCTCCTTCAATAAAAGAGCGTACAAAGATCTTAAAAGCCGGCAACGCACTCGCGAGCCCTCTGGCAGTGAGAGTGTCCATGGGCGACGGTATCACGGTGAGCCCGTTTCCCCCTGTTCTATAAAAAAAAGTTACTAGGTGATATATAATTTAGTTGCAGGACATTAATATCAAGATAGGAATAACTTTGATCGAAATGCTGTAAATTGTAATGAAATTTTTATAGGTGTATATAAATTTAATTTATTTTTAGATTTTGGACAGAAACAGAAAACCGTTTGATTAGATATAAATACAATTATAACAAACTAAACAACATTTGAAAATCTGAAATCCAATTACATCCGTACGCAGCATTCTAGTGGAATCTTCAGTGATGGTTTAGAATATATTAACCATTATTAAATGATAATTAATTTATGTTCCACATAATGATTCCATGTTTACAGTTATAACTTAATACAAAGCTATCACCACACAACCGAATGAGGTATTAGTTGTATATGTTATGTATATCCTCGGTATAGTTGTTTTTTGTCATTTAATGTATGTTAGCTGTAGGATTACGAAATAAATTACTAATGCAATAGAACTACACACACACGCGCGTGTCTGTAGTAGTAGAAGGTAACGATAATATTACAATTAAAAACACTTAAAATTATATACCTAGATCTTATTACTAAAGGACCTGGATGGCCGAGCTTTGCTCGGTATTTTTATTTTTTTATAAATTGTGTTTTTTGGAAATTATATTTAAGTACGAATTACATACTAATAAAATGATGAAATATGAACAATATAGAATATATATGCTGCAATAGCTTTAGTGTTGTTGTGTCGTTAAAGCAATTTAAAAAAAATAGTATTATTATTCGCCGATAGATGTCAGGAAGATTCATTTTTCAGTTTAAATTGGGACTACTCAAACACCAGCTTTTTGTTATTTTCTATCATTTATTCCTAGCTAGATCGATTTATCGCCCCCGAAACCCCCCGTATACTAAATTTCATGAAAATCGTTGGAGCCGATCCCGAGATTCCAAGTATATATATATATATATATACAAGAATTGCTCGTTAAATATATAAGATAAGATATGACAACAACAATAGAACAATGTGTGGATTTATCCCATATTATACGCAAACAAAGTCGCCTAAGTTACGAAAACAATTTTAATTCAACGGGAGAGTCAACGGACGGGATAATCTTCTTAGACATATATTTTTAATAATCATATGTATACTCACGTCAGTGTAGTTAAGTTCAGGCGCGTGGAAGCTTTCGTATATGAATTTGCTATCATAAGTTGCCACTAAATTTTAAAGGTAAGTTTTTGTTATTGAAAAGTTCTTCTTAATTTTGTGTCTAGTGTTATTTAGTTAGTTACATCATTACATATTTTCAATTGCATAGGAAGGCAAACGAGCCCAAACTGATCATTCCGCCGATCAAAAGCAGCCTTCGTATTTCTTTTAGAGGGTGCGTTTCTGGCTTATGGTATGTATGCTCTCTAAACAATTGAAGATCGTAACTACCAGCAAATACCTCCACCGGGAATCGATTCCACAATGGTTATTTTACATAAGTTGTGGCTTACCAGCGTCAGTTTCACAGTTTGAAGAGTTTCAACGCTAGCCTAGTCTAGGTGGCAGAAAGTGTAACTAAATTTAAATTAACAGTCAACAATCTAGCTGTTTGATCAACTAGCTGAATATCTTTCAGGCCTCTAGTTAAACGCTGTTCAGTTTGGCTAGGCTGTTAATTAAACTGCTAATTCAGCTACTAGGCTGAATATCAGTGTAGTTGGCTGGTAGTCACATATATACTCGTATATCAATTACTGTTTGCTTGTCTTGCTAAAACTCGAGAATGGAGTGATCGATTTTGTTAATTATGGTCTTGAAATATTTGAGAAAGTTTAGAAAAGGTTTGAGCAGTGGGTAACATAAATAATTGTTAAAGTAAAATACAAAAAAAAATTGGTTACCTGTAAAGTCGGTATACGGGCGAAAGTTTTACGTGACAACGACTTTGAGTGGTAAAATAATTTTAATGTGAATATTCATTCGTATAGTAGGAAGAAGGATGAAATAATAGTAACAATTTAAAACATTTATTTATACAAAGAATTATATTTAAAACATTAATTTATACAAACAACTTTTTATGTCTGTCTCTCTCGCTCTTAGGCGGGCTAACCATGCCCGAGTGGAAGGGACGCGTGCCTCTCACTCGCTCTCATTGTGAGCGCATAACGTGAGCGGAGCGTAACGCAGTTTCTTGAAGTGTCACCCGGCAAACCAATTTATAAGACGTTGTCACGTCAAAACTACATTTGATTTTTCCAATAAAAACTGTTCCTAGGTGAGAAGGTATTTTGTCTTTTTAGAAATAAAAAATTGTCACTTGGCTGTCATATAATTATTAGCTATTAGAAATTTGTGTTTCATAGCTGCATTATGCAATCCAATCTCGTTGGTGTGTTTTAAACATTTTGTGTTAAGTTTTGACACAAATATAAGAAGGTAATGATTGTAATGTAGGTATGTGTAATCAGTGTTGGCCTAGTGGCTTCAGCGTGCGACTCTCATACCTGAAGTCGTAGGTTCGATCTCCAGCTGTGCACCGATGGAGTGTATTTCTATGTGCGCATTTAACATTTGCTCAAACGGTGAAGGAAAACATTGTGAGGAAACCGACATGTCTTAGACCCAAAAAGTCGATGGCATGTGTCAGGCACTGGAGGCTGATCACCTACTTGCCTATTAGATTTAAAAATGATCATGAAACAGATTCAGAAATCTAAGGCCAAGACCTAAAGAGGTTATAGTGCCACTGATTTATTTTTTATATGAAGGTAATATGATTTTCAACGAGTCATTTATCAATCAATCAATCAAAATATCATTTATGTATCGCCGTTAATATAACGTTTACTAATATTTGAGTCCGCACTAAAGCTATTACTTCTAAGCTTAAACTTTAAAGCTTTTTCTGCATCTTTGTTACAAAAGCTCATGAAAGCGTCATGAAACTCCGAAGTATTACCACAAAATAATCCGGAATTCCATCAGAATAACGATATCGTTAAGGTTTTACAACCAGATATAAACAGAACTTTTTATTTTCCCATTTTAACGCGATTTTGTTTAGATCGCTTGTTTAAGGCTGAACTCGGCTTTCTAATGTAACCTTGTCGAATTTATACCGAAGAATAAATTTGTTCCCACTGCCTACTCCAACAAACAGTATACAGTTTTAAGTTGGTGCCTGGTTAGTACCGGTGACCCCATTTTTTTTAATGAGTGGAATGCATTTCCGCACAGAGTGTGGGACTCGCTCTAAAAGCCCTACCCACTAAACCACCAATCACGTCACTGTTGGGGTAACTTGGGGTCGCGTAAGCATTCTACCAAGAGACCCCGTGACTGGCTGCTGCAGCAACAATCTTCCATTACATTGACATCGCCTTAGAAGTCTTTACAGTAGGATTGCAATTTCTTGCACCCAACACGTGATTCGCCGCCATGTTCTCGCTTGCACATATAACACAATGTGGTGCTTCGTCACATCAAGCACCGGTGACCCCAGAGCTGGTGCTTTTCTGGCTCAACGAATAAGTATCGCAATACTACTTATTTGCGTGTTACGAGTAGTAAGTGCGTGCTCCTATTTCACCATGCCTCCTGCTGATAGAGGACAAATCTTTGTTTTTAATTTATTTTATTATTCTTTATTACTCAAGATGTCATATGGAACATGGTGTAATGGTTGCGGCTCCTTACAAGCGTTGTGTAAAACTTGGCGATTAAAAAGAGTGACGGAGAGTTTATTGCTAGTTCTTCTCTTCTGTTCTATGCCCTTGATGTGAGAACTGGCAGTAAATGTAAATTCACAATTAATTTTTTTTTTGACGTACGTGTACTTGTTTACCTATATGAATAAAGATATTTTTGTTTGTTTGTTTGAATATAGTGAGGAAATTCTGCCAGCGTTAAAAGTATGCTAACTATCACTTTTAAAAATAATTTTATATGTTCTATTTAATCAATTTAGTTTATTATTTTAATTACTAGGTCATGAATATTGTAAATACTGTATATTTGTGAGTTAGAAATAAATTTAACAATTATTTAGTTAAAATAGACGTGACGTTAATTTTGGCATGACAGTGTATAGGCCCGAGATTTCTTTATTAGTAGGCGAAGGTAGACGCGTATTTCTTTCTTTAACTTAGTTGGCCGGTCATCGAAAGAAAACATGCACTGAGCTGATTGTCTTTTGGTTCGCAACTATACATCCAACATTCATCACCTGTTACGATGTAAAATACAGCATTTGAATCATCGCCGTTGAACTTATCTAACATTTAGCGACACCAGTCCATGCGAAGGTGTTTCTGGTCGTCTGTTAAAGTATGGGGAATCCATCTGGTGCAAAGCTTCCTGACGACGAATGTTTGTGTAATATTTTTGAACCTGACTCATGCCTAGACATTGGTCTAGGCTTGGCTTTGGCCCGTATCTGCTGATAGGCCACACTTCCTCTGTTTTGCGTCGCAGAGCACTGACGTTATCTTTAATAGCTGTTAAAAGACGTCCCTCACGCGGATCCATATTGAGATTGCTACGTCCACGCTTAAACTCGTTAAACCAATTGTAAATAGAGGCATGAGATGGGGTATCATTAAATAATGCTAATCGCAGCCATCATAGCTTTGTTGTTGACAACGAAAGTCATTATAAATCATTGATCAAATTTTCTCACGTTAAGTTCATTTCACAAGACTTTTCGATTTGCCGCCAATTCACAAAAACAAATGACACATGAACTGTAACTGTAACTAGAAAACTGAAATGTAACTAGATATTAAAAAAAGTATTCTTTAACAATGTTTCTAACTGGCTAGTTTCAATACATTTTCAGTACTTATTTATTTATTTATTTATTCAATTACAGACCATACATGGCTAAAGTATTACCCACGTATGTTAGGTTTATATACGCCATCGTGTGTTAGGTTAATTATCGTTTCGGAATTCCTTGATTCGGTCGTCGCCCTCAAAATCCGCGATAAAATCTATGCAATAGCTTAAAAAAACATTTTTGTATTCTTGGAAATAAATTATTATTAAATTTATAGTAATCGCTAAATTTCTCACTTTTATAAATACCCTTGGCTTTCGGCCCCTTCGCTGAAACTATGTACGGCGTCGACGGATAAAGTATCTGCATATTTAACAGAAGGAATAACACAAAGGCGTACAATATTAAATGACCTATATTGCTTTAATATTATATTCTGCAATTATCGGCGAATTAAAAATCTGCACTGACTTTTGACACCACAACTTTACGGCACAGGTTTTTCGACATTAATTTTTAATCATCTATAGACTATAACAAAGCCGTTCATTAATAATTGGTCGTAATTCCTCATTTGTACCTGAGAAATTCCATTCATTTACGTACTCACCTGTACTGCTCAGAAATGACGGCCTTCTGATGTCTTTCTGATATGGTAACAGCCTTAAAAGCGTTATTCACAATGGTTCATTCCACAGGTTAATTTTTCTACAGGCTTGTAGTCTACTATCACAAAAAATGTATAGCATTTTGGACATACGGTCGACTGAGTCTTACTAAAATATTAAGCGTTCGACAAATCTGCGAAAGAAGATTCTTTTATGACCTGATAAGAAGGGCGCGCCATTACTTAGGCCCTTCCGATCGACAGGCTCTGATAATTCCCTTTTTGATGTCCCTGAAATTCCTAGATAAAATATTGATAGATTAGTTTCAGCTGAGTTTCATAAGCGGACGTCTACGAGGAATTCTACATACATATGGAGAACGTTTATTGCTGTTTGAGAAAAAAATCACGATAATTTTGTATCAGCCATAATCGGTGAAAAATAGAAAAGATTTTTGTTTTGAACAAAAATACGAATAAAAAATAACACAATGGCTAGCGATGCCAAAGCAGACTTTGAATTGAAGCCGAGCCGTGGGTATAAAATCTATAGACTTCTAGAAATTCAAAACTGAACTTTTTTTTTAACAGGGGGCAAACGGGCAGGAGGCTCGTCTGATGCTAAATGACATCGCCACCCATGGAAACTCTCAATGCGAGTAGGCTCGCGAGTGCGTACGGCCAGCCTTTTAAGATTTGGGACTCATTTCTTGAAGGACCCTTAGCCGAATTGGTTCGGAAATATTTCAGTGGGCTTCTTTGGTATTCAATCAGACTGTTCCAAGTTTAAGAGTACTTACAATAAGAAGTATAGAGTCGTGTTCAGTTTCGCTACATATCCATGATGTATATGAACATCATCATGATCATGGTGATGATGATGATGATCATGATGATAGAAAAAAGGGTGCGACCACATGAATTACAAAATCTAGCCTATACAATAATTATGGCTTAAACTAAGGTAATGTTCATTAACAGAGTTCTATAATATTTTGACATTATATTCATGTGAAGGACCCCTAAAGTCGAATCCTTTTGAAAATACATACTTCAGGGGGCAGCTGGTTCCACAAAGCGGTAGTGCGCGTATCTGTATATTCTCAAGTCTATGCACCATAGATTAGTGGCTGGATTCATATCCGGCGTTGGTATCAGCGCCATCTGCCGTAGTCTACGGCTATTACCGATATGGTAAAATGTAGGGAAAATAGCAAACGCCTTTGTAGTTTAAGAGTTTACTTCCACTTTTCGAACTCTTTAATAATAGGTTTAGTATAAATGTTATACTGAAGAAAACATTAAGGATGTAGGGACTCCGTTTCCGCACTTAGACATAAAAAACATCGTGAGGAAACCGGCTTGCCTTAGACACAAAACGTCGACATAAGTCAGGCCCAGGAGGCTGATGATCTTCGGTACCCCAAGGTACAATCCAAGTCAATTGATTTTTTTTTTATTTTTGAACCTAACGGAACTGAGCCACGGTAAACAGTTAACATTGTTTAACTTCAGGTAATAGTTAAAAACAGAATCATTAGCAAAAAAAATAAAGTCTAAATTTAATACAAAAAAAGCATAAAACCTCTTTGGAAAATCCATATTTAAAAACTAACAATAATTTCAGCTTCTAGACTTTGTGATACAATCTACCGTAGCACCGTAGTATTCACTATGATTTATCACCTTGACCCTATTGTAATTAAGCTTTTATTGGAGCTAAAAATACACATAAAGCCTCATTCGTAGAAGTGTGTTGATTTAATTATACTTAAAAGGAGTATTAAGAATATCCGAAATACCGTTAAAGCCTGCATTATGAGCCCACCCCAGCACTGAATTGGCTATTACTTAGTTAAATGCATGTAATAATTTTTAATGATTTTATCCTTTCGTAAATATTTGAACCTTTTTGTGTATATTATTGTAAGAACTTTGAAATACAGATGAAGTCAATATCAGTTATTGACCTTTGTCTTACTTGAATAAAAATTCAGGGTATAAACTTATATTATTTATAGCGAGCGATAAGTACACAGAATGAATCTAGACTAGCGAACATAATACGCAAGTAGAATATTATATGTCGGCGCATCCGTTAACGTCAGACATCAGGTTGTCAAAGTCAGCCTAGCGAGGCGTCATTGTGGATGGTTGTGACAGCGGCCATCTTGACACACGGTTGTTCGAGACGGCGCCCGCACACCGCGCTTGTGACGAATCGCTTTGAATCTGAGTGATAGTTAATCTAGTGTTATAATTAAGTTGAAGACGCGTTGCCTAGACTGTACATTGCTCATTTGACTGGGTATTTCGATTATTAAGCCACGTGCTGATTATACAACCGTAATTGTAACAAGAATACCTATTTACCCACATACATCACACAAGATGAGTTTTGATGAAGGCCATCCTGCCCTTTCATATATAATATTGTGAGTGAATATGACGTCACTACATTATGTATTGCATATTCGGCTGTATCTTTAGTGTATGTTAGCTATTGAATTACGAAATAAATAACTTGATAAACTTACTTAGCTAGAACCAAGTATTGGACAATGTGTGTTGTATTTTGCAAGAATGTGAATTTTTAATATTACGGTTAGAATAACTTTATTTCTCATATGAATTATGTACAAAAATTCGCTTACTGAGAAAACATTATAAACTAAGATTGATAATTATTATTAGAACGCACAGATGTAGGTACTTATATAAAATTTAAAAAACAAAGACAGCAACAAAAATGTAGGTAGACATAATAAACTCGACGGTCAACCAAGCAAAAACATAGATGTTCGGATTGGATTTATTACTAGATGTGGCATTGATGGCATAGTCTGATATAACAGGTTTATATTAATTTCTTTTTATATTTTAATAAGACTATTTTATTTTTATTTATAAGTATATATGCACAGAGAAAAACAATTCTGATTACATTTCGTTTTCATTTGTGGATGTTTTCCCCCAACGTGGACGTAGGCTTACAAATGTTTATTTATTAAACACACAATTATTTTATCAGTATATAATTCTTTAAAGGCCGGCAACGCACTCGCGAGCCCGGTGGCATTGAGAGTGTCTATGGGCGGCGGTATCACCATCAGGAGCCTCCTGCCAGTTTGCCCCCTGTTCTATAAAAAAAATACACTTGGACAATTTTACATATAAAACTACCTGCATTTTATAACTAATAATAAAACCATTCATTGTGTTAGTCTAGTGCGACCCTCATCCCTAAGGTCGTAGGTTCGATCCCCGGCTGTGCACTCATGGACTTTCTTTGGTCACATTTAACGTTCGTTCGAACGGTGAAGGAAAACATTGTGAGGTAACCGGCTTGCCTCAGACCCAATAGTGTGTATCAGACACAAGCTGATCACTTACTTGCCAATTAGATTGACTAATGATCATGATACCGTATCTGAGGCAGAGACCTAAGAAGGTTAGCGCCATAGATGTTTCCAATCAGTTTTATCCAAATACCAAAAGAAGTCCAATAAAACATAATTCTCAATTAATAAAAGTAACTGTTGCGAGTTTATTGCTCTTATAATATATTATTTATAGCAAAAGCAACATTTATTCAAACACCTGGTATCAGTCACTTTGTCAAAGCGGAAGTTTAAACTATGTTCGAGGCTTAGTTTGCCCTCAAAAGATTGTTCGAACAGTTGAAAACTCCTCTAAATACTATGAACTGAGATAAGCTAAGTTCGTACTATGCCTTATCAGCTATATATTTAGTAAGTAATACAGGTTTCGTAGTTAATGTGTTTTTATAACTGACTTTTTTTAATAGCAACAATTTAAAAAATTGTGACACTCTTTCTTTCTTTATATTTACTTGGGGAAATGCATTGCATATATTCCGCGATTCTCAGTCCGGGAGAGTTATATGGAACTATTAATGTGCATACTAGAGATACTTGACGATCATCGATGTTGCTATAAGAAAAAAACGACGGGTTGCACACCAGGAGTGCAGGAAGAAGTCAAAACTTGAATATTAACGTTTCGCATTTCTGATATTGTAATGGTTCGGGAATAATTGTTTTAAACTACGAACGAATTGTATAAAAGTATAAAAGTACTATAATAATAATAATATTTATTTATTTTCTCACAAAAATTCATACATGATATGTTACAATAATGTATCTAAATAATTGTCATTCTTGTTTGGAGTCACATCATTTATGTGCTAGAATACAATATTCCTCCTACACTAACATGACAATTTATTTATTTCATCTTTCATTACATTAAATTCGACGCGCCAACTGTCTAATCTTGATCCGTCTTACGAATTTTCGACCAGGTCACGTGTCCTGACGCGAGTTTAAAATTTTTTACCCATTCCAAAAGAAGTGTGTAACGCCGCTAAAGAAGTTTTCACTTCCAAATATCGTAATGTTAACGAAATCAAACATAAATGTTAACTCACGGCCAAGGCAACTTACGAAACAAATTATGTCCTCTATGAAAGCATCGACAAAACATGTTTATTAAAATATTGAACGCATTCCTGCGCACCGCAGCGTTCCCTTCGTTCGTTATCTCTCACAGTACCTCACTACTCTTTTTCAAATAAATAGATTTTAATGCAGTTCCTTCACAAAATTACTATTCATTCAATGAGTTGATAAATTATATCGGAATTAATTTAATTTGTTATACTCCTTATAAATTTCGAAAGTTGTTTTTTATGTTGATGTTGAATCCACCTTCCAACAATCACCCAAACAACAGCCCAGTAACAGCAGAGCCATATCCAATATGATGTTTTGCGTCTCCACGCCCATTGTTAGTGTGTCTTTGACCACTTGGAAGAAGCTTTGGTATAGAATGCTATTGTGTGGACACGTTAGCACCGTCTCACCAGGGTAAGCACAAATTTGCGCGGCCGCTGAGCAGGCGGATAATTACAAACGCATCCTTATGATAATAAGATATCCTCCAACTTTGATATTGTAGCCTTTGTAGAGACTCATCATACCCTTTGTTTATCATGTTCTTACTGAGGTTAAAATTTTCATTTACTTTTAATTTTTTTTTTTTGGTTGCTAGTTTAATTTTGTCCTTTGCTAGCTTGCTTACGTCTAATATAATTAGTGTGTTTGTTAGTAACGTGTGTGCGGTCATATTTTCCTGTATTACATTAAACATACACGTTGTTTTAGAACTTATAAAGTTTTATCGATTTGTAAATACTGTATATTTGTATGTTGGAAATAAATGTGAACATTATAACACTGCAAAATAAAATAAAAAATAGCAATTTTTAGCATAATTACACTTCTTTGGCGTATCGAAAAAAAATAACTAAAATGCAGGGATTAAGGATAAATAATAAAATTAATCAAAAAGATTTTATTAGTAAATATTATCACCTAGTATAATATTTATTTACACTGTTTAATTGTACTGTTACGAAACACGAGTTCTAAATATAAAATCACTAGAATACTAACTTGAACATAGTTATCGATTTTCATGCCACCTAGACCTAACTTCATTCTGTTAATTTTGTGTCACGGTGCGCGCGCATCGTAAAAATTCACTCTCATCAATTTTTCATAACGCGCCTAAAGAAGTATAACTTCAATAAACTTTCGACTCAAATCGTCTAGTCTAGCTACAAATATTTCATAGTAAATAAAATTACAACTAAATAATGTTGGTGTCTTTTCTCCGCTGTTACTATAGCCATGACCCAAAAAACCCTTCATTGTCATAAGCCGACTTTAATATCACCTGAATCTAAAACGCAAAGAAACAAATTCGTAACGTAATTTGAGCTCTATTACTGAAACTCTAAGACTGATTTTAGAGTCAACTTTGTTCAACGTAAAGTTGAATTGTTCCCAAGCCGCAAAGTTCCTTTGTCTAGCTTTATCACTCATTATCCTACTTATAAAGTGGCAAAGCGTGTATCGGGATGAGATGGCAATTTCAAAAAATATTTAAGCCTGCTCATGCCTGTTTAAAGAACCTTGAGAACTCGCTAGACCTTACGGGGCATAGACACGGTTCAACATCATCATAATCTTCATCAACTGCTATACAAAGAAATTTACTTGATAAGGTCCCTTCTGGGTTTACCTTCTCAAGTAAATTTCACCATTGGAATCTCAAATCAAAGTCCCACTTCAAACCCCTATTGTTTCGAGGTTCTTGACAACTTTTTATATATTAATTCGTATAAAAATAATTAACTCTGCGTCTGAAGGGATCATTTTTCTGGATTCATTATATTTGGGTATAGAATCTTTATCGTTATTCACAACGGCGGTCCAATTATTGAAGTAATGGATTTATATCAACAGGATTGAAGATGTATTCAAGATATCGAAATTCAATAAAATCGGCGATACGCAGTTTACGCAATTAATTAACTGAGACGTTTATATTTTAGTTCGGAGCCCCTGAACAAAGCCTCCACCATAATTTCGCGTCTATTCAATGATCACGCAACTAGTGAGA
Organism: Pieris mannii; assembly: GCA_028984075.1. Lineage (NCBI taxonomy): Eukaryota > Metazoa > Arthropoda > Insecta > Lepidoptera > Pieridae > Pieris > Pieris mannii. Next base: position 8,774,438 of record CM054795.1, on the reverse strand, counting down.
AGATTGAATAAGACAAAAACATTTGAATTAGTGTACGTTAGCCGTGCTAGTGGTATTAGTGGGAAAATAGAACACAAAAGAAGAGTGACTTCCCCTTAATAAAGACTGTTAAGTATCATTATTAGTAAATAAGTAAGACTTAATTAACAAGTTTAAGACTTAAGTTAGGCTAGATCGTGATATCTCAGTGAAGATATAATTTATAGAGTGTTGCAGAAGCGGACTGTTCGGGGTATTTGTTGTTTCCCCGGAGGAGTCGGTACGGAATAAGTTTAAGGAACTAAATTTTACGATATTAACCGGTCAATATATTCTTGAAGCCTTGTTGTATGTACGAAACATTTAAATGATTTTAAAACATTAGATTGTACCACCAAAACATTTTGGTATCGTATTTTTGTTGTTACAATCCTGCAGGTTTCTGTATTCGTTTCGTGATAATGTATTTTTAATACATTGAATAACAATTTTTTTATGGCGAAGTTGGATTAAGTAAATATGAATATTTGAAAATATGTATGAATGTATTGTTTTTCCGGATCCGAGTGGTTGGAAGACAGCACGTCGGGTGCGAATACTCGAATCCGTGAGCTAGGGATGGCAATGGTTTAAAAATTAATGGGATGCCCGCACGGATCCGAGATAAGAAGAGATCAAGAAATAGTACGCTCTTTTTTGACACACGCAGACTCTAAGCGTGTCGGTTCTGACGATGTTTTCTTACCGTAGGAGTGATTATTAAATGTCCAGAAAGAGAGCCTATTAGTGGAACCGGGGATCAGAACCGTTCACTGAAACCAATAGATCAGCTCATAAATGGTGAATCTAAGTTGGAAGTCTTTGTTTTTGTTGAATATATTTAAGGAACTAAATATTATGACATTATCCGGTCAATATATTCTTGAAGCCTTGTTGTATGTACAAAAAAACTTAAACGATTTCAAAACAAATGGTAACTTTCACCAGTATAATACGCGTATATAATGCGAACTAATTTGAGTGTGCGACCAACCAGGCTCCAGAAGATAAACCACTCCTTATATGGAAATTGTATTCGTTTTTACAACAACGCCCCAAGCGAAATTAGAGAATTATGACTAAATAAATTCAAAGCCGTCGTTAAAAATAAATAAATTAATAAAGCTTTTTATAAATGTGACGAATACTTAAATGATCCTAATCCTTGGGATTAGCTATTGCTCCAGTTCAACAATTTGTATTAAAAACTTGGCGATTGAAAGAGTGGCGGAAAGTTTCTTGCCAGTTCTTCTTACCCGCTCTACGCCCTTGACTTGTGAACTGGTAGTAAATGTAAATTTACAATTAATTTAATTTTTTTGACGTTCACAAGTGTACTTGTTTACCTATATGAATAAAAATATTTTGTTTGTTTGATATAAAAATGTTCATATGCGAAAATATTTAATATTTACATTAATATCTTTTTTATAGAAATTTATATTAAACTTTTCCACGTTCATTTTCTCATAAAATTTTCACTTAAACATTTTTCACTTAAAAAACTATTTAATAACATCAAAGACAATAAATGGCGGCGTATGAGAAATATTGTTTTCTTATATTTTGTATTGAACGTTTTAAAGTTGTTTCGATATGATGAAAATTTGAATTAACCTTGTGGAAACTTAAGAAAAACAGTCATAAACTTCAATATCATAAAAAAATTCACCAATTATTTTATGTTTCTACGCTTTTGTTTTGCCTATTTTAGAATTCAAAATTTAATGAAGCTATAGGGAATTTGCCTGGTAAATACCATTGCTTCTCACTGATCCTATATCATAAAGTCACTTCTTACCCCCAAACCCAATAACCCATCTCAATCCATTTTTGACCATCTGAAATAGAAATCTTAATCCAAATATTGATTAAATTCTGACAATAGCCAATCAAGGGATTGTAATAGCCATCTGTCGATACAAACTATCATGGTAGGTCGGATCGGAGTATGTGGATAGAACTTTATAAGAAAATGACAGTTCAACTGTGTCAATATCCTATCTTAAGATTTTAACTTACACCAGTTTTTAAAATAATTAAAAAGCTACTAAATATGTTTTAAACATAGACATGTATTGTTTAATATTATTTTTACTGTTTTCTTTACAGTATTTGGTTTATATTGATTATCAAATATGAGTGTATAGAGCGATCTCCCAAGCGAAATTAGAGAACTGTCACTAAATAAATTCAAAGCCCTTATTAAAAGTAAATTAATTAATAAAGCCTTATATAAATGTGACGAATACTTAAATGACCCTAATCCTTGGAATGAATTTGCTCCAGTTCAAACAATTTGTATTAAAAACTTGGCGATTGAAAAGAGTGGCGGAAAGTTTCTTGCCAGTTCTTCTTACCCGCTCTACGCCCTTGACTTGCGAACTGGTTGTAAATGTAAATTTACAGTTAATTTAATTTGTTTTTCTTGACGTTCATAAGTGTACATGTTTACCTATATGAATAAAGATATTTTGATTTGATTTGAAGAGATTGCATTCTATTCGTCGCCAAAAATGGATAGTCTGCGTAGGTTTAGGTTATTGGGATGCAGAAAGGAGATCGATCAACTGTCATGGTCTGACAATCCACAATCTCAGATTGTTTTCTATCTGAGATCCTGGATTTATTTTTTATTTAATCAACAGATGCAACCGATTTCAGATAACTTTCTTTCGAAATCGAGTAGAACTGATGGCCCATAGATGTCTGACGTGTACCATAAAATAGATTTTACTACACCGCGCCGCTTGGAACTGTAACATCCGATTAAAAAATATTATTATACCCAAAATACCGCGTTACACGTTGCCAAAATGCCTGTACACACATTTTTATATGGTTGGGATATTATCATGTTGTTTACCTAAAATGCGAAAAGGTCTTTGAAGGCCAAGAAAGAAAACATAAATTATTTGCCGCCGTCTGCACGCTTAACATACTTTTAACATATTGTATAGTAGTAAAAGTATTTATATCCAAAACTAAAATATTTACAATTTTCTTAATGCTGCATTAAGCAATTTTTGGTCCCTGTGGCAAAGTATAGATAGATAGCACCTTCAATGGCAGCGATTTATTCGTTGACCGAGGAATGCACCAGCTCCGGTACTATCTATCGCCAACTTAAATCTGTGCACTTGAACCCCACGGCCCAAGAATCCTACTCCAAAGGGAACAAATCGAAGTTGCGGAAAACCTCTTATATTTGAGCCGTTTAATATAATTAATGTTCCAAGACGCAATTAAAATATCCATACCTCTTAAAACTAAAAGCAAGAATAAAACCTACTAAAGCCGTAGATAAATTATCAAATATTACATCTAACTAAGAAGAAAATAGAACTATGGCGTTTATACAGAATAGCCAGGACTGATAGCATGTACAGAAGATACAGATATACAAATAATTTATTAATTAAACTTTCAAGAAAACGACGAAGCGAATTTGAATCAAATGTCATGATGATGATGATGATACTGGTCCAAAATCTTTTTATGCATACATTAAAAAACAATTCAGCTCTATAACAGGAATCCCATCGGTTTTAAAAAATGAGGCAGATGAACTTGTTGTTGAGTTGATAGCAGAAGTATTTGCTGATAACTTTCGAGTCTATTTACTCCCCAGAACCTGATGGACGTCTGGATCTTCTCACGCACTTAATGGGTTAACGTTTGTTTTAAGTTTTTTTTTGTTAATTGTTTTTCATTTTTTGTACTCTACCCTCTATTGGTTTCTTTATCGTTGTCTCTCATTAGGGTTGCCTGGAAGAAATCGCTTGTAAGCGATAAGGCCGCCCTTTGCCTTATAACTTTTGTAACTGTTTTTTTATTTTTGTTATGTGTGTTTTTGTATAAGGCGATAAAGGATAAATAATAATAATAATAATAATAATGACCAAAAATGCAACACCCACTACCACACATACTATATTTTTATGTAACCTTAATAGTCATAGTACATATATATCCCTTTGTATATTTTCTGTCCCCGATTGAAGGCTTGTGACATGTTACCAAAGGTTTAAAATCCTATCAGATCAACCAACTAAAACGTACCAGACCTGTCACAAAGATTGTCAATACCAGCTTGTAAATCCGTTGTAATGTATTGTATGTATATTTATAACATATTAAAGTTATTATATGCAGGTTTTTTAAAGGTTTATATATTTAAAATCTGTATGAAAAGGACACTTCAGTATTTCAAGTACAAATTTTAATTGCATGTATGCTTACATCAGTTTTTAGTTTCGTGGTTTCTGTAAGCGCATTTTATAAAAAAAGGAAAAGCGACGCGCTTTTTGAGTAAATTTTATACAGTCAAAGCTCACATCACTCTGGAAGTATTGAAACTGTAACACAATGAAGTTGTGACACTTCTAACCAAAAGTATTCTTATTTGTGTAAAGCCGAGAACAGATGAAATGCGGGAATATTTGGGAAAGTATCAGAAAATTATTCATTGTTTACATACTAGTGACCCGCCCCAGCATCGCACGGGTGCAATGCTGATGAAAAGCAGGTTTTTATTATGTATTGTTATTTCCGTCGCTGGAAAGCTCCGATAATATATGCGATATATACCATATAGACATATACCATCACGGACTTTTCTGTAGACCTTTTCAATGTGTACAATACTTAGTACATTATTTTGATAAAACTCGTAGGGTTCAGCCTGCGTTTGCAATGTAAGCGGAATCGGTGTATAAAAAATGTAAATAATTACATTTTTTATATCACACATCACAACATCACATTAGAAACCTCAAAAATAACAGTACTTCTCCACTATTTAATGGATGTTATTATACATATAAACCTTTCTCTTGAATCACTCCATCTATTTAAAAAAACCGCATCAAAATCCGTTGCGTAGTTTCAAGATTTAAGCATACAAACGGACATAGGGACAGAGAAAGCGATTTTGTTTTATACTATGTAGTGATAACAGTTAATAAGATAATCATATAATAATAATCAATAAATATTAAAAATCGAAAGTCGATATAACCTAACAATTATACATTCAACAGCCAAAAGAAGATATGGCCACAGACCAGTGTAATTAAAACGTACCATAGACTATAAAAATGGCGCGCCTCAAAATTCAAATATTTCGGAATATTATTCGTGGAAATTTTTGAATAGTTCTGTTCAAACTTAATTCACAATAGGTGTGAACCATTCACTCTAAACGGATTTGTGTTTAAATGGTGTAACGTGACCATAAGCAAATGTAATTCCCATACGTATATGGGTCACGCCTGTCGAAAAGTGACTTTATCTCACTCAAAATATGTCGAATTCTAATTTTACAATACCTATTATTATCTATCTTCACACCTGTTACGTTGTCTCTGGTTTAAGAATAATGACAAATTATGTCATAACCTAAATTATAGTGACATATGGGAGACAGATAATTGACTTGTGTTTTGTTTATAAAAAATTAGTATGTTTCGTTCAAATTAGAATCGTCTAAATATACGTATATGTTAGTAATTTTAGCAAACTTGTATATATTTGTAGGTTTCCTTCTAACCTTTTTGCAATAAACTATTATTATGACTACTTGCAGAAATACTGAAAGTCAATCAAATAAAGAAATAATAATGTTGGTACATATCCAGAAATTTATTATTAAAATTTATGATTGCTAATCATTAAGGCAGTAATAATTTTTATTAATCTACGATTTCGTATGAAATACCTTTACAATTTGAGGGGTTGGCAGTTGCGTCATTCGTAAAAGCTATCCATTCAAAAGTAACTTTCATTTTATATCATTTTATGAAAGCTTTTATTGGTAAATATATTTTTGGTATTATTATATTAGTGATTCGTCGTTTTTGTGGATCTATTGACGTATAGGAATAGTTATATGGATATTTATTTATTAAAGTACATACACTTTTGTCATTTTCTGTCAAATTTTGTTTTCGCTGTGATAGAGATACGGGTAGATACTATACAAGGTAATTTTTTAATTGTTCTAATTGCTTCAAAACTTCACATTAAACATAATCGCCAAAATGATTATCTAGAAACGATTTATGCCTAAACCCAATAACCTATCGTAATCCATTTCAGACAATCTGAAATAGACATTTTAATCCAGATATTGATAAAAGTGTGCCAATAAATAATCGACGGATTATGATAGACATCTGTCGATACTTATCCATCGTAGGACGGATCGGTGTATGTGGATTGACTTTGGTATGAAAATGACAGTTCAACTGTGCCAATATCCTATCTTAAAATTTTAACTGACAGCAGTTTTTAAAATAATAAAACATGTATATTTTAATATTATATATTGTATTTACTTCATTTGGTTTATATTGATTATCAAATATGAATGTAAAGAGCGAAGCGATTGCATTCTTTTCGTCGCCAAAAATGGATTGTCTTCGTAGGGTTTAGTTATTGGAATGCAGATAGGAGATCGATCGAATGGAAGGATCTGATCTCAGATCGTTTTCAATCTGAGATTGTTAATTATCATAGGCGCGTATATTTTAGAACAAGCACTTAGTCGACTAATCTGTGATCGTTATATTCTGTGACGTTAATATGTTTCATTATACAGTTTTCGGTTAATAATGGCATTAGATACTTCATATTGTTAGCTTTGCATATGTTAAAATATAAACTTCGTGTTAAACTAATTCGCTAAAATACAAACACAGGTTTAAAAAAAAATAATGATGTTATTTTAAAGTTACTTTTAAACACTTTTATTTTTTAATATAGTTATTCAACCCAGTGTAAGTAAAAGTGACTAACGAAGGAAAAAAATTATGTATTATTATTGCAATTTTTTTACTAATTAATTAAAAATAAAAAAATACTTATAGGTACCATGAAGGTAGGCAAAAAACTATCGTAAAATAATTTAACTGATTTTGTGTAAGTCAGTTCAGTTCAGTCATAATGTCAGGACATTATGACTGTCATTTTAAACATGAAAGCACACTTACCTATTGCTTTTTGACAAGATATCGGTAGAGTTTGCTACCATACATTTTCTACACCGCAATGCTAAATCTCTCCTATCTCTCAAATCCAGGCCCCAATATAACATTTATGACTTTATGCTTATAATGGCCACAGTTTAATATGTTCGGGTATGATACACCCAAAATGAAGAATGATAGTCGTGACGAAACCCTCCAAAGCCAACTTCGACCCATTTTGTACTAAATACTCCATAAACGCCTATATTGCCCCTACTATTTGTGTGACTTAATAATGTGGTGACCCTTTTCATTTATATAGAACGACATTTTTGTATGTAGATAAGTACGAAGCATCCTTTTGCCTGACATACCCAATGCATATTTGTCATACGACCTGAAGTAATTCCGTACCAATTCCACTTTTAAGATCCAAGAAAATAGCGTACCAATTCTTATAAAGCCGGTAATGGACGCGAGCCCTCTGTCATTGAGAGCGTACAAAACCAATGTACACTTATGAACGTCAAAAAAGAAAAATATATTTATCGGTGAAAACCAATAAATATATTTTGTTAATTCTACTATACCTAATAACCTTAAAATGTAATAATTAAAATATATTATTAAAAGGAATCCCTTTAGGTAAGATTCCGAATATACTGGCGGCGTTCCCTGAATAGCTAGACTTATTCTTTGTTCGAGGTAGCTGCCAGCTCTTCGGTCTCTTAGGATGTCGACTAAAAAGAAATATACATTGAATGCCTTTAATTTTACATTTACTGCCAGTTCTCAAATCAAGAACAAAGGACGGAAGAGAAGAACTGGCAATAAACTCTCCGCCAAGCGCCGCCAGCGACTCTTAACATCAGATCAGCGTCCTGCCCGATGCCTCCTGTGACATAAAAAATATATAAAATGAAATGTTCGAGTAACAATAGTAGAGACACGATGACCCACATCAGAATTTACTGTTGCTGAAAGCAAACAAAATGCTAGCGAGAAAGCCTTATGGCGCATAAAAATATTGTCTCCTATCTTTTGAAAGGAATGTATTAAAATTTTCATTTTCTTAGCATTTTCATGCCTTGAATTTTTTAATATAAATTTATCAGTATTTTAATAATTTCATAATTACTTTATAAAGTAACTACAAGACAAACTTTTTGTTATAGCTTAAAGGCCAAACGGGCATACGGAACGCCATAAAAAGGCAGGCATCACAGCCTCTGGGCACCTATTAGAGGGTGCGTTGCCGGCATTTGAGGAATATGCTGTTATAAAGTTGTAAAAAGATATAAAAATGGCTATACTTTTTTCAATAAAGGTACTTATTTCTTATAATATTAAAAAAAATCATTGGCACTACAACTTTTTTAGTTCAGGGCTGAAGTCTTATAAATTTTTTTTGATGTATATTTTTTTATGATCATTTATCTTATAGACAAGTAGGTTATCAGCCTCCTAAAGTAAAAGTAGATTACCGTCACCGTTCGAGCGAATGTCTATTGGTGCACAGCCGGGTATCGAACCTACGACCTCAGGGATAAGATGCCCTTACCTGATACCTGCTAAGTATTGTATATTAAAAAAAAAGTTTCCTTATAAAATTAAAAGCCATGAATGCCTTTTCTGAAACTGTGTTAACTGATTTGTTTTTATGGTATACAAAGATTATACACTCCCCTTTGAAAATTAAAATACAAACAGCGTTCATTTGACCTTTTTCAGTTTTAATGAACGTCGCACGACGCCGTAGTAAAACAATAAATTTACATAATAAATTAATGATTGAATTTACAGCGGTCAAACGAAGAATTTTTATTTAATTCCAGTTTCAGATTTCAATTTTGAAACTAAGTTTTTAGAATTACTTTAATGAAATTATCAATTCTTATGCTGTGTTACATATTTGAACTGTGTCTATTTCTATACCCGATACAAAGGAAACATCAGCTGTTTGTTACTAAAATAGTATTAATTTTGTTCTCATTATAATTAAATGGCTGTACCACCATGATGGCTGGAAATCTTCCACAGTCCGTTTCACAAGGTATTTTCTTTTGCGAACTAGTGAACTGCGGAATCATGGTGGGGTCTTCCCTGAGAGATACGACGTCCAACAAATCAAAATTCGAGCGTACTCCTCCCTTAAACGCTGGCAAAGCACCCAGTAATAATGGGTGTCTATGACCTGTTTTGCCTTTTTGGGCGTCCCGCAGACTCTATTTCCCCCCAATTATATAAAAAAATGCAATATTATTGACATCATATTATGTTAATTTGTTAACGAAATATACATAGGCTAACGGACCATTTTCATTGTCCGTTGAATTAACTGGTAAAAGTTCTATTATTTGTTAGTGCCTATAGTTAATTAGTTTATTTCTTGTATTTTTATTATGTAAATTGTTTTTCTTAATTAATTTCATTTGGGTCCTTCAAAAAAAGAGTGTAACAATTCTTAAAAGGCCGACAACGCACTCGCGAGCCCTTGAGGCATTGAGGCATTGAGAGTGTCCATAGGCGTCGGTATCATCAGGTGAGTCTCCTGTATAAATATTATAGTATAGCCTAAGGCCACTTTTACACACCACTCTGTCTCTGAAGTCGTCTCTTTTTCTTGTCTTCCTCTACTTCTTTTTCCTTCCCTAGGGTACCATCGTGTCACCATTTTACTCCAATTGTCTTTTCCATGCCCATTAAACTACCTACTAACTAATAGTGACTAACATGAGAAAAAAAACCTCGCCAGTCGCCCATCTACATAAAACCTTCGCAGACGTATTTGGAACGGATCCACTGCCACTTTTATGTAGTGTAGTGTAGTCAAATAAGGCTATTGTATAGACTCATTCCGAATAACAATTATTTTTTCCCAAATTTGATGATTAATTGATTGATGGCCTAAACAGGTCAAATAACTACTTGAGTGTATGTCATACAACCCTCACATGGTAGCTTCGAACCCCGAATGCTCGCCATTCAAAGAAAACATCGTGAGTAAGTGGCTAGCGTAAGAAACAAAAAGTCGACAACGTGTAAGACACAGCAGGTGTCTGTGTTATACTTGTTTTATTAGTAATTAAACACTTTATTTAAGAACACAACGTTGTTTATTAGTTTAAATATTATGTTAAGTGATTCTTACAATGTCGTGCAAGCACGTGTTAAAGGAGAGGGAAGTCCCAGGAAGACAGATGACATATAGATCAACGATTATTACTCTATGTGTCACTGACACTACCACAGACTACACAACAATACTTACCTATATAAAAATAAAATACGTTTTGAATTTTTTTTTATAACGTTTTCGTATACTTAACGTAAAAGTACAATGAACATATAAATAATAAAGTGACCCTTGTTTTCCAAACAAACAAATTGATTTAAATGTGTCGATAAATTTAATACCATTGCAAATTTATTCAAAAACGGCATCATCACAAAACAGATATAGAACCATCCAAAATCCACCATCCAAGGGTTACAGCGCCAATGTATATGCTTTCCCCGTCTTCAATACTCGTACAGGGCTGGGTACTTTTGCAAGGATAAATAATGATTATTCACCGTAAAAATCTACTGGATTACAGGCCAACATTTTAATTTTCAAGTAAACGACTGAAGAAGTGTTAGCAGGATTTAATCATAAAAAATTTAATTAAGACAATAAAAGGGGATAAAAGTTTAGAAAAATCGTAAAAATGCTTTCAACGAACCCAGAATACGTTAAATGTTATTAACTGTAATGGACCGGTTTTTACATTTATTTAATACTAGTGACCCGCCCCAGCTTCGCACGGGTGCAATGCTGATGAAAAGCAGGTTTTTAATATGTATTGTTATTTCCGTCGCTGGAAAGCTCCGATAATATACGCGTTCGATCGCTGCTACATAAGCTGTAATGAGCTGTATAGATCTATATTAAATGAACAATGTATTCAAGGTATTTAATTGGTTAAGGATTAATGCTGTATTGGTTAAAATCGCTTCGAAAATTAGCTATTTGTCGTAAAAAGTAAATGACAAAAAAAAGTTATTGTGGGTTATTCATAAGAGATAGACATATACCATCTCGGACTTTTCTGTAGACCTTTTCAATGTGTACAATACTTAGTACATTATTTTGATAAAACTCGTAGGGTTCAGCCTGCGTTTGCAATGTAAGAAAAAATGTAATTATTTACGACATCACATTAGAAACCTCAAAAATAACAGTACTTCTCCACTATTTAATGGATGTTAATATACATATAAACCTTCCTCTTGAATCACTCTATCTATTAAAAAACCGTATCAAAATCCGTTGCGTAGTTTCAAAGATTTAAGCATACAAAGGGACATAGGGACAGAGAAAGCTACTTTGTTTTATACTATGTAGTGATGATGAAGTAGTGTTTCATTGAAAGAAATGCAATTGTTAACAATTCTATTATTATGATGCGAATTTTTATATTTAATCAATCTGAAAATTCTTTGCACATAAATGATTTATTAAGGCCAAGAAGTTTATTCAGAGATCTGATTATATGTTTCACCGTAACCTGTTGAAAATACTATTTTCTTATTGATACCTAAATATACTTGAAATAAATTACAACAAAAACTGCTGAACGATCCATTACGAAATAAATAAAAGCATTCCACGTAAATGCTTAGTGTGAATTGTAACGTCTTAGCTATCGTAGAATTGACGTGTCTTGAAAATTCCACTCTCATCTAAGCGGCTAAAGCGTATGTTAAGAAATTGAAAAGCAACCCCAGTTTATTCACATAGGTAACACAATATATACTTATGAACGTCAATAAAGAAATACATATTAATTGCTTCTAATTTTAAATTTACTGCCAGTTCTCAAATCAATAGCGTAGAACGGACGAGAAGAACTGGCAAAAAATTCTCCGCCACTCTTAATCGCCAAGTTGTTTTTTGTTTGTATTCTACACTATATATTAGATTATAATATATCTTATATGCCAGTGGCGTTACAACCTTTTTTAAGGTCTGAGCCTCAGGTATCTGTTTTCTGACCATCTCTATCCAACCGGCAAGTAGGTAACGAACCTCCTGTACTTGATACACGCCGTCAACTCTTTAGGGCGAGCCGGTTTCCCCACAATGTTTTCCTTCATTTGAGCAAATATTAAAAGCGCACATTAACAGATAATGCACAGCTGGAGAACCTGAAGGATGACAGTCACAGGATGACGTGGTTAGGCCTCTTCACTCAACAATTCACGCACTACACACATCATCGGTTGTCGATAACGTTTTTTACTTGTTTGTTGTTACAAAAGTCTGTTTATGTCAATTGAAGAGTTACTGACGTTAATGTACACAGTATTTTTCTGCTAATTTTCACCAATTGTTTATGCGTTGAGAATAACATACTTTGAGTGAAAAACACTAGCTGCTAAATTTCAACGTTCGTTTTTTAAAAAAGTAAAATATATACATTAACTTCGTAAATATCTTTCGTTTTGAAAGGTAAGTAAATAAAACTTCGACACTTTCATAAGTCTAAAATATATTGTCATGTCATGTCAAATCACTGTCTCCCTTTTTCTTAGCCTATATTTAAGTTTAATAAGGATTATATTAAGTTTATGTTACTATATTTAATAACACGACCTCCGAAAGAAAATTCAGAATTCTGCCAATTGTCTCTCATCTTCGCTTCTATTTACCAACTTTTCCCTATATCTCTTCTTGGGTGTCCTCTCTTTTTAATTCCCATTAGGTCATTCCAAGTAAAGATCTTTTTGACCCATCTGTCATCACAAATGTGTTCAATGTGACACATTTCTTCTGTAACTTTTTGAGAGTTATTTTTGTAATGCTGTACTACTGTTTTTTACATTCTGTCTTTAATAAATATATCAAGCTACCTTCATATATAGCTACTCAAGGCACATTATACCGATAAATTATATTGAATTTATTGTGTTACTTTCATAAATGAAGTTCAGATAATTTGTAACATGACTTTGACATGCGGCACAAAAATCGCCGAGTCGGTTCGCCGGTCGGTCGGTTGGCTAGTTTATTAATAAACCGGTAATTGTATGACAACCATGTGTATGATGATGTGTATGTGAAAATGACGTCAAATGTAACTTTCAATGTGTAGTGATGATAAAATATTAAAAATCTATTTCGTTAATTCAAATGAAGATAATAAAGATGTGTGTAAAAAAACACCAACAGTAAAACATAATTCAGAAATAGATATAATACATAGAAATATAGAAATGAAATGAAACTGCTTAATTAAAATTAATTACTCAGAATTCATATCTTAATGAAATTACGAAGTGAGATATTTATGGCGGCCATATTTCAGTGATGAAATAATTTTATTAATTGTGAAGGTTATAAATGGCTTCAGTTTCTGGATTGTATTGATTCTGTGGCATTTCAAACACATTTATTACGGGAAACACAATTTTAATGTGTTTTATGTTTACAGCATACGTTAATATAGCCCAATGCTTTAAGCGACTCTCATCCCATATATCGTGGTACGAAATTTTACACTCCCTCGTACGGTGAAGGAAAACATCGTGAGGAAACCGGCTTGCCTTAGACCCAAATAAGATGTAGCAAAACCCGTGTATCAGGAGGCCGATCATCTACTCGTCTTACACAGAATCACGAAACAGACACACAAATGTGAGACTCAGACTTTCTGTTCTATTTTTGAAATGGCATAAAAAATGTGTTGAGCGTGACGTTCTAACAGACTGGTAATGTAAGTTTGGCTCTATACATCCAGAGCAAACAACGTATATGGCGATAGAATACCAAATCACACGATAGCCTATCGTTAACCAACTTAAAAAGTAAATTGAAGAACTTTACTTTATTTGATTACAGTGAGAAACATGATATTATATTATTCTGTTAAATAAATAGATGAAAAAATAAATGATTATATTATTTAACGAAGTATAAATGTTACGATACATCTGTATAATAATATTTACGCCTTAGAAGATACCAAATTTAAATATAGTCCATGCTGTGTGGGTGTAAAATTTTCATCGCTTCCTGATGTTATGGCAAAACTTAGATATTGCTATTTGTAGCCCACAGCCATTTTATCAAGACAAACTTTGAAAGTGTAATATAATGTAATGAGTATTTGCATTCCTCGTCATTAGCTGGAATGGATTTTTCTATTTGCGCTAATAATACTAATAATACTTATAGAAAACCATTATCCCAAAAATTAACGGCGCGTCAAGCCCAGAAAGCTGACCTTTGTTCCCCATAAAAAAGGGAGACAGATTCAGGATAGGGTGGATTCAGGGTGGCACACAACCACCTCCAACTACCATCCATACCTCAGAAATTTGACCGTGCCCGCCATGTACGGCTTAACTACTCTCCTGTACCACAAAATTGCCAAAGACAGACTACATACATACTACGACAGACGGCAACGCACTCGCGAGCCCTCTAGCATCGAGAGTGTCCATGGGCGGCGGTATCACTTAACATCAGGTGAGCCTCCTGCCCGTTTGCCCCCTATTATATAAAAAAAACAAATTTAACTATAGAAATAAACTTGCGTTTCAATCGGGCATCGAACCCGATACCACCTAACAGACGCCTAAAAGTCCGCCAGCTTATCAGCCCTTGTAGGATAGGGTGGCACCTGTATCAATATCAGATGGATTTTATATATAAAATTCTCGTGTCGCGGTGTTTGTGGTTGAACTCCTCCGAAACGGCATTCCCGATTCTCATGAAATTTTGTGTACATATTGGGTAGTTCTGAGAATCGGACAACATCTATTTTTCATCCCCCTAAATGTAGGTAATCATATTATTATATTCAATTTTAGATACAAAAAAAAATTATGATACAGCATTAGTACATATAACCCTGAATTTTCAACCCTTTACAATCAACCCCTATTTTTATTTAATTATTAAAAACTTATGTTGTGAACTCTGAGGTTTATTCAGAGAAAAATTCACAGAACAACCTAAAAAGATTTCATTCCGGAAAACCGAACAGTCTCTGGGATTGCATAGCAAAATGTTCCATGTTGGTATGTACTAAACAGGTAGGCTCAGTAAAATCTCATTAAGGAGAAACTAAGTTCACGGAGGCAGCTAGTTTTTATATAAAACAGGTGGTAGAAGTCTCATCTGATGTTAAGCTACCTTACTCCTTTGCGAACTACCGAACAATTTAATCTACAGGGCTTCCCAAGCACATTACCTATAGGTAAAAAGAGCGTAATCAAAGTCCGGCAACGCATCTTCTATAATTGGGTGTCCACAGGTCGTGGTTGCTGGCTGTTAACTGTTAACTGTAGGTTTTGGCACCCCACTATTTAATGTTGAGTTGAGAGTTTACTCCTGACAAAACAAATGTTGCATCAATCTTGACGAGCGGCATCTACGTCACAACATTGAAGTCCTGGATAAATTAATGGATAGGAAAATGGCTTTAAATGAAGAAATTTAAAGCCTTTCGTATACCCGCATCTATTTATCGCTCCATCGACATGAATAGAACCAAAAAACAGTTCATTTGCTACAAAGGAACTGTAGAATCGATCGTATCGGCTTTGGCACAAAGTTTACCAATATACCTGGCTTGTTTCAGCTGTTTTGCAATCTAACAAAATTTAAAACTGTATGCAGGGCTATAATCAGTGCCAGTTTTAGCATTACCAGCGCCATGGGCGAGATTTATACGGCGCCTCCTAACTGCAATTAAAACCTATATGAAAAAAGGAAAAAGATATAATAAAAAATCCTATTTATTAAAAAAAACGAATAAAATTTGTATTTCTAGCCTTTCTGTCGGCGAACTCTTTGATTATTTTATCAAAATCGAGGTTTTCAGCAATTTCATTCTCGATTGACAAAGTTTCAAAGTTCGTTAATCGGGATTGCGATATTTTCGATCGCAGATAGGTTTTTATAAGCTTAAGTTTAGAAAAAATCCTCTCCTCACTAGCAACCGTTACAGGTATAGTTAATAATATACGCATTGCTATCCATACATTTTGATACAGTTCTTGTAAGTTGCGATCTTTGATAAAATTTAAAACAAAAACAGCCACATTCTGATCAGTCAAAAAGATTTCAGACTTATGAGTTCATCACAAAACATACACCCATCTTTATCTGGATATATAGGGGCACCGCTGGCGCCCCTTTAGATCCGGCGCCCTGGGCGGCTGCCCAACCGTGCCCCACCGTAACGCCGCTACTGGCTATAATCAGTTTACTTAACAGTTATTTAACATGTTAATCTAATTAATTTTAGAGAGCTTAGCTTTTGCTCATAAGGGGGGGGGGGGGAGTTGCTGTAAATCTGCTTAAACTTGGACGGCCCCATAGGCAAAATATTATAATTGTGTGTGTTATAATATAAAGATAATTGACAAATTTATTATTCATCTATTTTAACCGGACAAGCTCTTGCAAACTATGTGTTATTTTCCGTGTTTAAAAGAGGTAAAATCGTGCACAATAAACTACAGGGAACTTTTATAAAATATTTGACTCTGCAACTGTACTAAATCAAACTTAATGTCCATTACTTCCGAGGCTTTCTAAAATTGTTAACATTATTACTGAAATATTGAGGGCATAACCCTCTCTTCCGTGAAAGCGATTTCTTTGGCTTATATTGTTTTTAAATGGTTGCAGATTCTTTTGTTTTGATTTTTTTATGTTACAGGAGGCAAACGGGCTAACCTGATGTTTAGTGCTTCCCATGGACACTCGGACTCACAAGCGCGCTGCCGGACTTTTAAGAATTGGTACGCTCTTTTCTTGAAAAACCCTAAGTCGAATTGGTTCGGAAATACTTCAGTCTGACGACGGATGGTATTACGTTTAGTAATCGGTAATCATGACAAAGACGAAACAAACTGAACCACTTGACTAACAATGATATTTTTATATCAAAATTCATTTATTGTGTCAAAAAACTCTTCCCTACTCTCTCCAATCGCTAAGTTTTTGGTTTCCGACTTATTATTATTAAGGAACCGCAATCTTTCACTTGATATTAAAATAAAGAGTTAAATTTAATACATTTATTTATTATATTAAATTTAAAAAAAAATGTTAATTGTTTATTTTAACAGGATTCAATCATGATCTTGGTACACTGTTGCAGTCGGGCCTTACTCAAGTTAAGATCTTTTTTATAGGTTATAGGTTAGCTAAATAACTGCTTTTGAAGGAAATAAATGCTAATTCGTGTAACTGTTTGGAATTGTTTCGGTATTAGGCAAAATTATTGATGGTAGGGACGGTGAAATAGACAGACGCACGAAACACAGAATTAAAAGAAAATTGAGAAAAAATTACAAGAGTTATATAACGTAAAAGTTAAGTTACATCTATATTTAAGTTTACAATTTAATTAAAAATAAATTAATTTAATTACAATTAATTATAACTTTCTCGTTTCCGAGAATTTCCAACAGGTCACCGCTTATATTCACAACAGATGTGTCACTTCATTTTATTAGCCCATAAATAAAGTTACATTTTTGTGTTAGTCTAGCGTTGTCGTCGTCGTCCAACCCCTAATGTTATAAGCCCTTGTTTTAAACCATTAAATATAGTTTGCCCCTAATTTCATTTAAACATGCCTACTACAAGTGCCACCGAACTTAAATCAAGCGTTTAATTATTACTTATTTTGACATTTTGTATGATGTTTTGCTATTTTAAAAGAGTACCGAGAGTTTTTTACGTCGGCTTTTTCTCTCGGCCTACACCCTTTTCTTTGCCGATGAGTAGGGATGTCTGCGATACAAATTTAATGACGTGGAATAAGTGATTCCTGTATCTTGTATTTCATAGTAAACATTTTTTTTATATATATCGTTGAAAGATGCGTCTTCCAAACTGTATATTAGTCAAACTTATGAAATAAATTTAATTGAATTAAATAATTATTTCTGATACTTTATTCTTACAATTTCGTTTTACTTAAATATGTGAACTTAAAGCTCAGGCATGACTCATTAAACAAATTAAGCTTATGTTTCCATATCTCCAAATAAGTTGTTATCATTGTTAATATGTACAGATAGGCTATCCAATTTATTACAATATGGCTTTGCAAGGTTAAATAAAGGATTTAGGAAATTATTAATCAAAGCATGATGAAATAGGCTTAAGTAGATTTGGGTTAATATCATGGCAATGCGAGATAATAGTGAATGGAACCTGTCTTTATAGAAAACTACTGGTAGCATTTGATTGTAGAACCTAATCATTTTCTAATTTTTCTCAGCGATCGTTCTCTTTTCTGGGCTGTTACTTGTATAACAAACTTAACAAAACTCTGAATATATATTCTAAAAGAAAAAAATTGTATAAAGCAAATAGTTCATAAATGTTTACTTAATTTGAACTATAAGCAAACGGAAAATCTGCTAGAGGTTTTAAAATAATTTTCACATAATATGTTCTCAGGCATGTGCCTGACAGATAACCACACACACATCTTTCTAACACTCACTCACCCACGCGCACATACCCTTTCCCACTATCACACTTACGTACACACACCATACAACTTTCATTAACTTCTAACTAGTTGACCGCTTTGTTTTGTTTTTCTTTCCTTATTTAAAACGTTAAATTAATTTGCCTACCCATATATGTACGTACATTTTACACTCAATATGACTTTGCAGTGGAATGGAAGCCTGGTTATCCATATCATAGGTTCTTAGTTCTTACCAAGTTTTGAACCCAGTCTTCCAATACCTTCTCAACTGTAATCTTATTTATTTTTGTAAATTTTATATGGGAGAAAAAAATAATATTTTTTCAAGTAGGTTCTATCTTTCTCGAAGCTAGAATCTCAGGGCTAAGTTTCCCGCTGAAAACTACCGGCTATAGGTTTGTATGGAGTGCTATATAAATATCTCAATATAATTTTTCCAACCTACCTTTTCAGTACACACAATTAATTTGCTGTGTCCAACAACTGTTTATGCTGCTCGCTTTTACCGAATAAACTCGTTTTTAGGTCATTTCGTGTTTTTCTCCTTTTGGTAGTCAAATTTTAAAGAACGAATAAAAAAAACTATTACTCGAATCGGCCTAGATATTTCTAGATTTACGCTTCGCAACAAATTTTGTGTTTCCTCTTTCTCTGTCTCTGATAAAATTTAAATCCGTTTGGAAATTTAAATTATCTAGACAACATTATCCTAAGTAATAATCGTATACACAGAAAATGTATGTAACAATCATAATAGTTGGTAATGTATGCTAGTCTACCATCAAACTTAAACCATTTCCTGAAAACTGTTCTCCAATGTAATACATTCCAGGGCCGCAATAATACTGGAGAGGTCTTCTACATAACAATTTCAATTATTTTAAATTAAGGTCGCAGTGTTAAAAGCCCCCTGTTTGATAGATCAGGGGGCACACGGGCAGGAGGCTCAACTGATGTTAAAGTCAAAGTCAAAAAAATTTTATTCATATAGGTAACATAATGTACACTTATGAACGTCAAAAAAAAGGCCTATCCGGTCGCAAACTCGAAACAAATACATTGTTTCTTTCCATTATTTGTCATCGTTACCTAAAGTATGGAAATTTTGTAAAATTGAGTATTTTATGTATCAATTTTGAAAAATCCATACACGATTTGAATAACTTCGCTCGATAGAAAAAAGAATTAAAAAATAGGCAATTTTTGACACTTTGAATTCATTTTATGACGAGAATTCATTTAGAACATGATTTTGATTTTGAAATTTTCACGATATATCTTATCGCAAGCCAAGTAATTCATTTCAGAAAAAAAAAGACAGAATACATTTATTTAATGTTTTACATAACTTATTCCACAACGAGACACTAACACAGAAATTCCTTCTGGGGTAGGGCCTTAAGTGATACGCTGCCCATAGAAAATCACATTGTGGGATACATATGCGTGTTGAGGCAGGCAAATAGGCACGTAAATAGGTAAGTTAATGTATTGTTACATTTACTGTGGTGATGTCTGTTAGTGAAGTTTATCTAAAAAAGAAAAAAGTATTACAGCTGTAGAAAATGTTGTATTATCTGTATTTATTTCCCAAGAGTTTGTATCGACTTAAAGATGTAGGGTTTTTGCAGAAATTGCTCACGGTGTCGTCCATTTCCTTTTTTGACATTTAACACCTTTTGTCTTCAGTCACCGTGACCACGCACGCTGTAAAGCACGCGAAACGTCGGTTAAATTTAAAATTATGTTTAAATAATTATAAGTTTACAATAATACATACCCTCAATCCGTTAAAAAAGTGTTTTTCTTTAAATTCTTTTCGATCCTAAAACTCCTAGATCCTAGCAGAATTTTATGTTTCTTCCCAGCGGTAGTTTTGATTTGCTTTCCCTTGACAATCTAATTCTTGAAACTCCTACTCATAAAACTGAATTTTAACTTGAATTTTAACAAAATTTTCCTTTGCTGTGAAAAATATTCTGCTTTGGAACTCCTTACCTCATGATATAAGTCGACCTTTAAATTTATTAAAGAATCTTCTTTGAGATTTTTCTTCTGCCTCGTAATTAGCTCCTAAATTTTTTATTATTAACCTAAAATTAATGGAATATAGAGCATTTACAATTTTCTACTATTTTTTTATATTTTCTGCTACATACATTTTTATTAATATATTAGTTTTTATTACAGTTTAGTTATATAGTACATTTCTAGTATTACATATTATAACTTTGTTTTTTGTTAATTATTTATGCACTTCTTGTCCCGCAGTTTGTATTTATCCATACTTGTTGCCTGGTGGAAATTTCTTCATAGCGATAAGGCCCGTAACCTAATAGTTAAGGGAATCTGCTTTTAATTTAATAATAAAGGAAAGGAAGTGTCAAATACATACATACTTCTTTTTTATACCGTACAAGACGCCGTTTGCAGTCTCACATTGCTTAATAAAAGCGGGTAATTTCTGAGCGTATGGAGGCCGAGTACCTACTTCAAAAACATACATAGAGATGGTTCCTGCCTGCAATAAATCCATAGAATAAAGGTAGTGGTTAAATACTTAGACACTAAACAAAGCCAAAACAGATACCATTGTAAAACAAATATATATGAACAGAAATCAACAGTCAGTCCGTACGTACATTAATACTTTTGAAAAACTACTACTTAATATAAAAATAAATTATTACTGCTAAATAACGTCACAGTCGCCCAGCTTCCTAAATTTTCTCACACCCTCTTTGGTAAGGTAGAAAATGTATTGAGGTCTACAGAGTTTTAGATTAGCAGTTTCTTAAACGGTCGAGGGTACAAAGCGCAAATTATAATTGATTCCTGTATTTCATCTTAGGTGGGCAGGTAAGACATGTTTAATTTATTAATACAGTAGAATCCGTTTATTATGACTCCGCCTATATTGACCAACCGGTTATTATGACGTCATTACACTACGAAGTTTGGTTTTCATATAAAATTATTTATTAGAAGGTCGGATATAATGACTTCCCTTACAGTGACATGTCGCTTATTACGACCCATTTTTAATAGATTAGATAGATTTTTTTATAATTTGACCATAGCTATGTCTTCTAAAGACAATTTATTAGAGAAACAAAGTATTAGAGACTCTTTTTACAATAAAATAAAAAAAACAATAGCGGACAAAAATTACAGATTATTCACAGAAAAATTCACTAGTATGTGTTAAAATGTTCTGGTTACGTGTAATTTTGATTTAATATGTATGTATACATATGTATATAATTACTATGTTTCTGTATTGAAATACTTAAGTACATACATAATACATATGTACATATTTACATAAAAAAGCTTTTTCATTTTACAAAACGCTTTGTATGACGTCCGCTTTTTGTGACGTGTTTGTCAATTCCTTTCGATGTCATTATAAACGGACTCTACTGTACTTCGTTATATGTACGGAAATATAATACAATTGACATTATTAAAAAAAGTAGAACAACTGGCGGCCTTATCGCTTTCGAGCGATCTCTTCTAGGCATCTGTGAGAAAAAATATAGATAATGTAAGCGCCCGATGCAAAAATACAAATGTACAAAACTAATGGAACAAAACAAATTATTTAAAATATATGTAAACCGTTTCAGATCAATTATTACGAAAGTTACGATGTGGACAGTTAATGATTGTACACTAGACATTTAAAGTATGTCAGACGCATGTTTGACGTATGTCAGAGAACAAAAATGATCCACAATTCCTTTGTCAGAATGTCCCCTAAGAATGCCTAAATTCTAGAGCGACAAAGCGTCCTTAGAGAGGCTTTAGTGAGCATGACATTGTCTTGACAAAACTAGTCACATACAGCTCTACAGTTTTATCTAGAATTAATTGAGAAATTCTCATGAGTACTTAAAAAGTTTTTCGATGTTATACACATATTTAAATATATAAATCTATCACTACCACTATCTAAAATATATATTAGACAGAAGTTTCTTAATCTAAGTAGTAAATATATATTTTTTAAGTACTACAAATTTTATTGTAGTGTTATTGGTATTTAATAATATATCTTTAGCTAAATTTAGTTCTTTTTCTCTCTTTGTTCTGTACCGTACACTTTTCAGATGTCTCTATCTTTGCCAATCACCAGTCTCCTCCTACTATTTTTGTAAGCACTATACCTTCTTTTTGGTCTGCCCACTCTTCCGCTCCCGATTGGTGTCGACAGTTCATTAATTCTTCAAAGCTAAAGTAATAAAAAAAATACTTCGTATCGTATTTGCACAGAGATTATACTTCTAAATTTAGACAGTATAATCTGTGCAAATACGATACAGTGTCAATATTTTTGTGGATATAATATTTGTCTATGACTCTTACATTTACAATATACATACTTTTATTAAATTCGTAAATTGCATTCAACGTGGTATCAACGTGGAAGTGCTGATAGTAGTTTTAGGAGGTAATCTTAATTGTGGTAATAATAATAATAATAAAACGCAGTTTTTATTATTTGCGTTGGATGAACGATATAAGGTTCGGTGGTAAGATAAATATAGTTGACTAGTGGACCCGACAGATGTCCTGTATATTTCAAGCGATTAGGATATTAAACAAAGGATGAAATTACCGACTGCAGCGCCGGCCTGATTTGTGAATCTAAACCATACATGTGGCATGTAAATGCAAACTTAAAAAAATCATTCAAACCGGTGAAGCCGTTTAAGAGGATTTCATTGACATACACACGTACAGTATAATTATATATATGTAAGCTATCCTATCTTTTAAAGTCAAACTACACACGGTGTGCAAATTTAGGTAATTTAAATTGGTTAATTAGTTTAGTAGTTCATAGCGGACTTACAACGTGACGCGTAATTTATAGAATTTAAGATTATGTTTTCAGCCCAGGCACAGTATTGGGAAACCTCGAGATTATTAACCATAAAGTAATCGTTATTGTTGCGAATTTCATTTTCTTTCAAAAGTCAGGTTGACCTGGGAAACCAACCGAACAAGAGGATGAGTTCGGAAGATTCCAATAACGATTACACCCAAAGCGACCCACTTTGCGTTCCACGTGAACTTGTATTTGACTGGATTGCAGCATCATGGGCACAGATTATACTTTATCAAGGTGACAATATGGGGGAAGCCGACTTGTCGATTTTCTTTATGTTACAGGGGCCAAAGGGGCAAGAGGGTTAAGTGATCATGGACATTTCGAGAAGGCTTACAGGTGTCGGCCTTTTCCAGTGCTGGTGCTAGGCAAAAATTGACTTAAAGAACCTTGAAACGACGGACGTTGAAATTATATTGCTTAACAATATCATAAGGCTAAATAACATATGATCTAAATTATTTAAGCCCGAGTTCCTATCTGTAATAGTATGACAGGAAATCACAGCGAAGTTCTGACTTGAACTGTCGCATTTCCAATATTACAAGGTAATGTTGAAGATTAATATCTGCGTTAGTGAGAATTCTAAGAACATAATATGTATCAGAATATATTATCATCGACACGGGTCAGTGAAATTTGAATGTTATTGGGGAATCGAAATTGGCTGAGTATACAAAGTGCTGGAGACAGAAATACTTTTGCACAGTCAAATATGTTAGACTCTAATTTTGGAAGTTACACTTCTTTTGGTGCGTTAGGGAAAAATTACGAGTAAATTTTGAAACCCTGAAACTAGTCAACATTTAAGGCTTTTTTTGATATTTAAATAAAAATTGGATGTATTAAATTAATACCTTTTTCTATTGTTAGTATGTTTTTTTTCTACAAACGTAAAGTAAAATTTTTAAAAAGTTCTTAGATTTTATCTTGTTACGCCAAAGTAGTATAACTTATAACGCGTGTACACTGTACATACGTACACATACGTTTCTGATTTTTTATAGCTCACGAAACTAGATTACAGTTTGATGTTCTAGAATATTGACAGACTACAGTATTCAGCGTCGATACTTCGCATTAAATATTTATAACTCCTGTATGTCATTAATGTATTGAATTTGGCAAGTGGCAATGTTACTTAGCCCTATACCACGACTCTGAATGAAAACTTTAAACGTTAACTTAACTTTGCATAGAAGATTATTTGTTCTTATAGGAGGCATACTTATGGCTGACTTCTCATCAGGCTTTTGGGTATGAGGCAAGTAGGATTCCTTACGACGATATCCTTCACAGTTCCGAACGAACTGTGTGACACACCGCACATCGATACGGTCTAACTCTAACACAACGGTCGAACATCTAAATCAGTTTAAAATATACATGCCGGAGATCCAAGCTTCGGTCCCAAGGACGCAATAGCACCAGAGTTACCGGTCGAATAAGTAGATTATTTTTATCAAGCCAAATCAAAGACTAAATATACAAGCGATGTAGTATATTTTATACGTATTTAATCATACCTTTTTACGTGACGCGTGGATTGTATTTCCGCTAAATGAGGTAGACATTTTGTTGAATCCATTAACATTTACATTACACTGAAATAAAGGAATAAGAACACGCATTGCGACGGCCTCGAATAATAAGCTAATCAAAATACGGAATGTGGGCATTTTGTATGCCTTGATTAGTTTTTTCTGGGTTCTTGTTATGTTCCTTGTGACAGCTCAAAAATGTTATTAACATATCTGTGGAAATGTAATTTCAAAGGAAATAAATAATGTTTTGTATACGGTTATTAAAATAGGCAGTTGTTAATATGTTTCAATCAAGAAATAGCTCGTAATTTCAGCTTTTTGCCGGTGTTACCAGCAATACTGATTGTTTTCATTTTGACGGAACAGACTACATATACATAGCTACTGTCATTTGAACTTAAAAAAGTAAAAAGAAATTTTAAAATAACAAAAATACTTTTAGAACATGTCAAACATCAATGCATCCAAAATCCTGTTTTTCCTTTTGGCTCTAGCACAGTTTCTGCATTAGACAGCGTCAAGTATGGGATTTTTATAATTAGCTGTTTTAATTATTGACAGTTTATGCATAATAAAAAACGAAGGATTTTTCTTTTTAAATATTATTTTACAGCAAATTCAAACAAAAATCGCGCCCGCTACATTCCAATTCCTAACTTGTTACAGTTCATAAATTGAATTTTTATTCATACAGATGACTTACACGTTATATTATGTTAAAGAACCAAAGACAACACGTTCACAGACTAAGCTTGTAATGATATTCCATAGTCAACAGCAAAATAGCGTAATTGTTTGATTCTGAAAAAATAACAGACTTGCAATAACGAAGTATTTCCCAACCAATTCGACTAAGGGTATGTTAAGAAAAGAGCATGCAATTCTTAAAAGACCGGCATCTTATCGCGAGCCCGCTGGCATAGTCCGTCTACGGGCGGAACGATATCATCAGATAAGACCATGTTTAGTTTTAAAAAAAGCGACTCAATTCTTTAAAAAAAATTGCGCACCTTGTGGCAATGGAGTATCTAAGGGTATCAAATGAGTCTCTGGTCTGTTAGTCCCTGTTCTATAAAATAATCATTAGTTTAATTGGTACCTTATTTAAACCGCTCCACTGATTCTTTAATCAGCGTAAATAACTCCCAAATAATTCGGGAACTGGTTCCCTATTAATTAATTCCCTTTCGTCCTGCGGTTAGACCATTTCAATGTTAATGAAGCACTATTCAAGTAAATAAATGTACTTCTTATAGTTTTTTATAGTAGGGTAAAATGGCATTCCTGCTCTTTTTTATCAGGACAGCTGTTTTTATTTATTCGACATAGTACTTTACAGAAATGGAAATATACACTCTTACTGACCTGCGCGTTTTTCAAGGCAGTTTTTGCCGCGCACCACCACTTTGTGGAACCAGCTGCCCACTACGAACCAATTCGACTTACGGGCCTTCAAGAAAAGATCGTACCGATTCTTAAAAGGCCGGCAACGCACTCGCGAGCCTTCTGGCATTGAGAGTGATCATGGGCGACGGTATCTGTTCTATTAAAAAAAATATAAATACTTGTATAATATAATATATAATAATACACATATTATTACAAGTCAAAATTGTGAAAATATCCCTTACAAAGATTAAAAAATAGAGGAGAAAACTCATTTAGTTTAATTTAGCACTTCTGTTTTTATTCCGGACGCGAACAGTCTTTATGGAGTATCATCGTAATATGCTTATATGTTGGTATGAAGCTACTAAAAAGGCAGGCTGAGTAAAAACCATATTAAGTTTTTTTTAATAAGAATCAAACGAGCAGGAGGTTTACCTGATGGAAAGTGATACCACCGCCCATGAACACTCACATTACCAAAAGCCAATTATTTATATGAAGTTCGCGGGGGCGGCTAGTAGTAAATAAATTAGCAGAATTTCAGTAAACAGACATTTCCACTGTTACGTGCCGCGAAAGCTAGCATTGTTTTACTCAAACTACTTTGCAAATGGCAGGTTTTTTAATATTTTGGACATAAAAAATATAACCGTTAATATTGTGGTTTATAAATATATCCAGTAGTTTTGAGTTTATTGTTATTAAAATCACTTTTTATAATTCCATCCCATTTCAAAGGTCGACCATTCTTTAATTTTGAATGCCAACTGAGCAATGACTTTTGAAGATTCTTCAAATTGCGGATATTCCAAGCTACTAAAAGTCTGCTTGGCTTTAATAATTGCCTCATCCATATTGATATCCTGGGATACAATAGCGGCTTTTCTTTTGGCGTTCACAGTATAAAGTCACTAGGGATTTAATGCCAATATTTAGACATGAAAAAGGGTTATTAGAGCGCTCTCCTTACATTATATTCGCGTTAAATTGCGATCTTCGACCTTGGTTTTGAAAGCTTCCGGCCTTTGAGGAGTGAAGCGATATTGGCGTTTCAATGCTTATAGTCCAGTCATTTCGTCCGAAAAAAAGGCAAATAAAAGAAATTGAATTTGCGCTTCTAATTTTTAAATATGTTGTAGGGGATACCTAGAAAAGCTTAACTTGAGATTGTCGACCAAGCTTTCCTAGGAGCTTTCGCCGCCATCTTGGAAAACGCTTAAAATTTGTTTTTCGGCAATAACTCGGCTATGCGATGAGATTCGAAAATTTTTGTAGGACACTTTTTGTAGCTTTCTTTGTGCTCTACAATAACGCCCGAACCATTTTTAGCGTATCATGCATCATTATCGAGATATCGATCGATAAAGTCAAAAATTTAGGACACAATTTTTGTTTTTTGCTTTTTTTTTCTTTGGGTCTTAATAAATATGAAAAATTGTAGAATTCCAAATTGTAGAGCATATTCAGCCCTACAATTTCCTTCTTGGATTTTTTTATGTTGGACAAAAATTACGATCTCCAGCGCGCCGCAAAGTCGGTGAATCCACGCTAAGCGTCGAGCGCGCTCAAGTTAGTATATCGTATCGTGTTGAGTTTTTGCTGTGCGTAGTGTAAATCGAGGGTTCCGATATTCTGGGCAAAAATGTCGGCGAAGATATCGATCTTCTGGTTTTACTCGCCGGGCTTGCTCCGGATAAAAATAATATATTTTTCCGCAAACCAGCAAAAGGAAATACGCCGGAAAAGTTGTACTCGCCGCACAGTTTCAAACACAAGTCAGTTCTGGAGCACATTCTTTTCATTCACGCTTTTAGCGGTTGCGACACGACATCATCTTTGTATTACATCGGCAAGTCGAAGTTCATCAACACTCTCGAGAAAAATCCAGAGCTACGGTCATCGGTGGAATTATTCAAACAAGAAAAGGTCGATACGGAGGTTCTCACTTGCGCGGGAGAGCAATTCCTTATCGCCCTATATGGTGGTGATAAGCACGAGAAATCCATAAATATTTTGCGATTCCATCGCTTCGCAAAATCAATGACAGCGAATAAAGTAAATCACCTCTCACTACTCCCGCCAACCAAAAGCGCTGTGCGTCAACATATTTTCCGGACGTATCTCCAAGTTCAAACCTGGCTCGGATTTTTCAAGGATCCACAAGGATGGGGTTGGCGTCAGACCAATCGAGGGCTCGAACCAATCACCAACACCGCCGAACCCGCTCCGCCTGAACTATTAAAGCTCATTTCCTGTAAGTGTAAAGGAAATTGTGAGGCCGCCTGTGAGTGCAGAAAAGCGGGAATCAGTTGCTCCGTTATTTGCATGCACTGCAGTGGCAAACATGCAGAAACGTCGCCAGAGTCGACATTTTGCTAGACGACGACGACGATGTCTGTAACGATGATGATGACGATGCTCTCATCGAATCAGCATCATTTCCAACGTTTCAACAGACACAACAACTCGAAGAGTTTATGGAGGACGAAGATCTTCAGCCTGGACCATCCAAGCGAAAAAAGACATGAAAAAAGTCCATCGTTCGTGTCTCGAGTGCAGAAAAAAATATTTTTCTTTCCGTTTATTTTGTTTTGTTTATTTTGTATTGTAAAAAAATATTTTTTTTTTTACTGCACAAACAAATTATTTGTTTAATAAATTACTATTGTGTGATCCTTAATTTGTTGCTCTATGTACTTATTTTTTATCCCATCAATTTCCTGAACAATTTCCCATTCGATTCGACATCCAGACACAACCGAGCGAGCAGCTCGCTCGACGCTGAGTGTGGATTCACCGACTTTGCGGCGCGCTGGAGATCGTAATTTTTGTCCAACATAAAAAAATCCAAGAAGGAAATTGTAGGTCTGAATATGCTCTACAAGTTTGAATTCCACAATTTTTCATATTTATTAAGACCCAAAGAAAAAAAAAGCAAAAAACAAAAATTGTGTCCTAAATTTTTGACTTTATCGATCGATATCTCGATAACGATGCATGATACGCTAAAAATGGTTCGGGCGTTATTGTAGAGCACAAAGAAAGCTACAAAAAGTGTCCTACAAAAATTTTCGAAATCTCATCGAATGGCCGAGTTATTGCCGAGAAACAAATTTTACCCCTTTTTTCAACATGGCGGCGAAAGCTCCTAGGAAAGCTTGGTCGACAATCTCAAGTTAAGCTTTTCTACGTATCCCCTACAACATATTAAAAAATTAGAAGCGCAAATTCATTTTCTTTTTTGAATGTACGTAATGACTGGACTATTATTCTATCCTAACTATACTAAGTTTAAGTACTATCGGAACACGCATAATATATTGGCCAACCATAGATTGTATGGTATACATGTCAATAAATATGTGTATAATCTGTAATAAATGTTTTGTTAAGAAAATTTTCAATATAGAACAAACAATATTAAAAAAGAAATATTCTCCGAACACACATAAAATTTCATCTAAGCCATTTTGCAAGGGTTTACATACGAGCGCAGAAGATTATGCATGAATATGACTCAATTTTGTACATTGGAAACCAAAAACAGAGGTGATCGTTGTGTTTTAGTAATGATCACACTTTATTAAATTCACAGCGTATGTATAGTTTTTAAACTAGATTTGGGCATACAAATGTTGTTCGTTTGTAGGTTATACGTTATATTCAAATAGAAACGAGGTCCCATTCCCGCTCGTAATAAATGTATAGAATTTTGACAATTGACATACGTGGGTCATAGTTCACCCCAAGTGTGGTTTCCTATGGCTGACGCACAAACCGTGCAGGCCAAGAAAGGGTTAAAAAAGTGTGGTTTCGGTATTTTTCCCTTAATTTAATAAGTTAAAGTTAATTACACTAAAAATGGATACCCACGATTATAACACGTTGGATGTTATTATATTTTAGTTTAAGCTGTAAAGACAAAGTGTCATAGTAGTTAGTAATTACAAAAAAAATATTTTGCCTCTATGTTTGTTGTTTATGAATTCAAACCATCTTAGACATTACTATTCAAATCTCTTAGATCAAAACCTAGTTTACCATATCATAAATATAAGAGTATGTGTATGATATTAGGACGCTTCACAAGAGTATCTGTATCAGTAGGTATATACATTATTTTTTAGATTTGGGAACCCATATAAGTAAAACATGCCTGTATCAGGATTCCCAGCTCTTTTATAGCAAACGAAATACAACTAATATTACTGTTTGTTTTCCTTGTAGTCTAGCAAACCAAACTAGTAGATTAATATAACGCATTTGCGTCTGTATATTAAATCGCAATGCGAGAATAACATTAATGTTATTTTAAAACTAAATTCAGAATAAGTCCGCGGCCATATAAAACTGTAATCAAGCATGACTTGTTATTTTAGAGTTAATCAAGTAAAAAATACCTGAAGGAATTTAATTGGGATTTGGCGTTGCGGCAACTCGATCAATGTCAGGTCTAAGTGCTAAGCTTTTGAAATTTATTGAAGTCCGTGCTAATTAATGAGGATCTTTCATTAGAATATCATCAACTCCAGTTATTTACGATGTAGGTTTACATTTTTTATCTATTGTATTTATAGAGATTTTTTGGCCGATTGCTAGTAATATTATTTTATAATAACAATAAGTAGTCATGAGAAATAAGCTTTATGTTTCGTATTTTTAAATTCATAATACTTATATATTAACTAAAAGATTATCAAGAGAATATTTTATATTCTTAGCTTCACGCCATCTACAGGAACGTAAATACATCACAATATCTGGTATATATAATTATCTTTATTTATCATTCTAATATGCACAAATAAAGAGAAGAAAACAACACAATCCTCTCAAATTTATATTTATTTAATTTTACTGGAAACTGTAACTTTACTTTGTAAATTTATCTTGAAATTTCTTTCAACGTTCAACGTCACACTTTGTTAATTGTCAAAATAAGCTTCAGTAGATGCGTTTGATTCTTGTTTTGCGGTTGTTAAAAATGTTGTTTATTTTTGTGGCTATCAATTATCATTTGAATTATGTTTATAAATCTAGGTAAACATACTATGGCATCATTCTGAGATTGTACAAATAAATAAAATGTCAGACACACCATTAATTTGTAGAATCTGTTTAAGTACAGATGTAAAAGTATACCATTACGATAAATTCAAATTAAAATCGTATTACGAAGAATTTTTAAGATTAAACGTAAGTATATATCTTCTTAAACTATTTACTACTTTGATATTAAAAGTTAGCTTAGAGCTTTAGTATGTGTACCAAATTAGTAAGAATATTAAGTTAATTTAGATACTAATAATTAGTCTCTATGTCTAAATAAAATTAAACTTATATAGTTTCTAAAATTTATATTTTGGCTTAAGAGTTAAGATACTTGTATAAATATTAATTGTATAAGTAATATATTTATTTCTTAATTCCTATGTATATTTGTTTATTATCCACTGTCTTATTAACTTTCTGTTTATTATTTATTAACTTTCTGTTTACAGTCATATGATTCAGATAGGTTGCCACAATACTTTTGCTATGAATGTGCATCATTATTGCACAAATTTCACAAATTCAAAGAGAAATGCTTAACTGGAAGAAAAATTCTTCAAGAAATGTTGTGGAGAGATTCTGTAAGCATTTTATTGACTAATTATACACCATTGACTAAAACTATAAATAAAAAAATTATTGACTATTCTAACTGAAAAATAATTTTACATTGATTCATATCATAGATAAAGTTGTTTTTGAATAGTTAAAAAACTTTTAAGTACTGTCAAAGAGTGTTTAAAGGTAAAAACTATAGTAATAAAAGGAAAAAAAAGTAAATTGTATTAATATTTTTGCTATAATGCTTTAAAAAAGGCATAAATTAATGTCTAAAAATTTGACAATTTTCCTATCATTAAATTTAAAATCCATTTAATATAATATAAAATTTTATTCTTTTCAATTTAAGCAATTTCTATTAAAAGAAAAAAATATTTACTGGTAATTAATATAGAATATTATTTTTTCAGATATCATACGACTCAGTTTTAAAAATAAATAGACAACTTTTACAACTTTCTTCTCCACTGGAAATATGCAGTGATACAAACATTTTAACATACACTTTCAATGAATTTGATAATATTGAGGATAGCAAAGACAATATAGAGAAAGTAATAGTAGATAAAATAGAGGATAACACAGATAATGAATTGGATTTCAACTATGACTTTACTACAGACTATGATAAAGATTTCACAGATATCAAAAGCGAAGATGAAAAGGGGAAAAAGGAGGAAATTAAGAGGCTTAAAATTTATAATAATGTCAATTGGAAGTTAGTATCAATGTCTGAAGATGAAGCCATTAAGGTTTGTAAAATTTAATTGGCTTTTTCAGAACATATTTCTTTATTTAATTAAATGTTTATAAAATCAAATATAAGGAAACTGGTAAAATTAAATGCACAGGGTATAATAAAAAGAAGAAATGTTCCGGGTTCTATTCCGGACAGAAATATTGAAATTGTGTTGAAGGGACCTACTAATTGTTGTAAGAATTAACATGTTAAAAAGCTCTTTTTATGTGTGATTAGATCATTAAATATCACCCGATAGGACCAAATAGAAAAATTCTTCACATTTTTATATTAAGAGAACTTTATAAAATATTGTATTTTAAAGATATTTTATTAAATTCTTTATATATATTTAATTTTTTTATTTAAGTAGTGGTTGTATAAGTGCAATAAGGTGCAAATAAAGAAATATTTCATTTGCAGGCATTTCATGCTCGGGGTAGTGATAAAAAATATCTAGCGGCACCATTCAAGTGCAAAGATTGCTTTAAGGGATTCTCTAAAGAGGAAATGATGAAGCGGCACAGACAATTGAGACATAATACGGTAATTATGTCTAGTAATGTACTTATATACAGTGTAAACTATCATCGTCGTTTATGATTTTAAAACACCAAAATAATATTTATTTATTCACACTGTTTAAATGTACTGTTACGAAACACGTGTTCTAAATATAAAAATTTAGAATATACAACTTGAACATAGTTAACTATTGCCATGCCACCTAGACCTAACTTTACGATGTCGAATTTAGGTGTCGGTGTCGTAAAAATTCACTCATCATTTTCTCCATCTTGCCGAAAGAAGTATAACTTAAAAATCTGTATTAGAAAAAGTTTTAGACCAATGTTAGTAAGTCTGTTATTTTCGCCTTACTTGTTAAACATACCTTGCGATAGTAAGCCATCTTCGTGATATATCACGGTAAAGAAATTCCAATTTCTAAACAATTTTAAATTTCTGAGAAAATTAAAAAAAAAGTACATGCCGCAACTCAAAGGTTCATATTTATAAAAAAAACAAATCCCGTATTTTTTATCTACTCATCTCTCTCTTTTCTATACATATAGAAAGAGACGAAATATGATTAGAGACTTTGTTTTTCTGACTAAAGGGAATTCCTCGGACTTTTTTCAGAATACTTTTTTATTTTATTTTTAGTCTAAAGGCAAGTTGGAGTGTCGTTTCTGTCGTATGAACTTCAAATTTGGGTGTCACGTGCGGCGGCATATGCGTGATCATCTTAATACATATGAATGCTTGAGATGTCATCTTGTCTTTATGTCCGAGTGAGTATAAAAAAGTGCGTACGTACAAAGTACACATGTCAGAAGTAAAACTTCTTTGTAAATTAATTATTACTCAAAGCCCCAATATATGATCACGTACCAGTATATCACTCCATGTATTTGTATATTCTATAGAGAACTGGCAGTAAAAGTAAATGTAAATTCACAATTTTTAAATTTTTTGACGTTCATAAGTGTACATTGTTACCTACATGAATAAATAAATTTTGTTTTGTTTTGTTTTGTTTTGTTATATATTTTTTATTTTATAATATTTATTACCATAATTCTCATATTTTTTTCTAAAAAATAGCTTGCATTTTTTTAGCAAGCATTATATATGACGTGATTAACTTAATTAAAATAATTTATTTGTTTAAACATGTTATTGTTGTGTTAATTTTATAACCTAAATAATAAAGTATATAATTAATCACACAAACACATATTAATTTATTACATGCACATGCAGTCTATTACAATGTGTGATACAGCTCGCGTGCGTGTGACGTAAAAAAGTTTAACTAAGGGTTTTTTCTGCCATGCCCAATCTTAGCCATTCTAGTATCTCTTATCATATGCCTCTCTCCCCAATAATACACTAGAAACACTTATAAAATTAAATGAGTTGTATTTTATTCATTAGTGTCGTATGAAGAAAACACTAATTTAAAAAAATTAAAACATGGGATCACAACTAACATAAAATTTGTGGCTGGACTAACAAAAAACTAATGTGGTGTGAAAATGTGTAAACGTGGGGGGGGGGTGACGTTTCGATCGCGTATTTGGTAAATCAGTTGACGTATTTGTCCCGCTATGCGACACAATGCGCAAACTTTACCCCACTCCCTTGTTTAATGCTCAAAAAGTTTGCCGGTATCCAGGTATACCTTGAAAATATGTAAATCCGTCACTGAAGAAATGTGTTTTCAGATCGTCCGCGTTACATCACGAAGGGTCTCATACTGGGAACATCAAGACCTGCACTCTCTGCGGGGAAGAATTCAAGTAAGTGATCCAATATGAGAAATATTTGTGAACTTTTCCAGCCATCCAGTTCAGCGCACCGTTCGAATTCTTCGCGATTTTAACAGATTGAACACTATCAGGAGCTGGATGTATTCGGTAGTGGGTTGATCGGTTTTAGAGAAATTTTTGTTAGATGCCTTTCTCGAACCTAATTCGCTGTTTTGCTGATGATGTTTTTTTTCTGTTTTCACCAAAAAAATTCTATAAATTTTATGTTTCATAAATTTTAGATGGAAGATTTGTAAAATAATTGTAATAGTATTAAATGTGGATTTAGTACTATGTATAATATATGACGTAAACTTAATAACTTTTAAGATGTCAAGTCACTAACTAAAGGGTATTTCAACAAGAACTTTGTTTTCTAAAACAAAATAAAACAAAGAATTTAGAGGAAAATGAATAAAATTTTTATTGTATTACAAAGAGAAAAGTGTGGCAATTATGAATGAAAAATGATATCTGGCAAATGTCCACCACGACCACGCTGACAGATGGTGATTCTTTCATCAAAATGTTTAATCACTTTTTGGCAAAATGGAGGGTCTATTTCGTTAATGACATCACGGATTTTGAGTTTTAAGGCTGCAATCGATTCAATTGGCTCCGTATAGACTCTGTCTTTAACATAGCCCCACAAAAAATAATCCAGTGGTGTTAAATCACACGATCTGGCTGGCCACTTAACAGCTGAATTTCGCGAAATTATGCGCTCGGGAAATTTGGTTTGCAATAAATTGATCGTTTCATTGGCTGTGTGACATGTGGCACCGTCCTGTTGAAACCACATTTCAGTGATATCCATGTCATCAATAATAGGCCAAAATTTAGTGGTTAACATCTCGCGATAATTGTCACAAACATTCACTGTATACATTTTATTCATACATTTACACAGTTTGTATAATTATATTTTACAGGCACCCATCGACGTATTACTCCCACTTGCGCACGCACAGGAGTCAACACATATGCACTATATGCGGCTCTTCGTTTGTCAGCGAAATTGGTCTTCAACAACACAAGCGCGTGAAGCATTGGGCGGGGCATACTGTAAGTGATAACATTATCTATATTTTAGCAAAGTCATAGTCGGATCGGAATACATTACTTTAAAATATTTATTTCATTGTGTGGCAGAGTTTTTGGAGATTTAAAAGAGTGGCGGAGATTTCTTGCAAGTTCTTGCCGATCCAAAAGAATTTCGGAGAGATTTTTTACAAGTTCTTGGCGCTTCAAAAGTTTTTTGTCAGTTCTTGCAGAAGATGATCGTACCCAGGAACAAATGGATAATAAACATTTTTTATTTTATTTTATAGAACAAGGGGCAAAAAGGGGAGGCTCACCTGATGTTAAGTAATATCGCCGCCCATGGACACTCTCGATGTTAGAGGGCTCGCGAGTGCGTTGCCGGCTTTTTAAGAATTTGTATGCTCCTTGCATTTCAGGCAAATAAGTTTTTAGTTGTTACATTAAGTGTATTGAACTTACTAAAGCGTTGTCTATGACAATTTTAGGAATCTCCTGAAGATGACGACTCCGCGAACACCTTCTGCGTGAAATGCAATAAACACTTTGAAACGCGGATGGCTTTCGAGGAACACCTGTTCCACTCAGCCATGCATACGGATAGTCAGCAGTGAGTTCAGCTCCTTTCATTTTTTAAATTGACGCGACTGAAGAAGACCAGGCCTGTTGAGGTCTAGTTTTAAACCATTAATCGAATTGTAGTATCACCCGATACGTGGAGCTTTGGATGCTTTCAGAAGGTTGACGAGTCCGTTGTCGGCCTTTTACATGTATACTCAAAGACATATTTAAATATTTTTGATAGGCGAGTGTGGTCTGTGATTTTCGGGTGAGCGATTATTATTATTTTTAAACGGAGTCGAACACAGGGTTTCAAGATTGGAAATTTAACCTTATAGCTAGTTTATTATAAGTTTAATTTAAAAAGTACTTTTAACAATTTCTTGTTTTAAATTGTGCAGTTTGTATTGCGTATTAATTTATGCCGCTCCCGCGAACCTTGTTTTGTCAAATTAAATGAAATCGTTTATTTGCTCGAATAGTATAGCCGCCACATATAAATTATAATGTCATATACAAACACTAATAGGCAAGTTAGGTTAGGTATTTAAAATCTGTGTCAAACTTATAATCTAGATATTCCGTGACGTTATATAAACACTTTGCCTTTAAAAATTTAATCACCTTCCCGTTGAAAGAATTGCACATCAGTGAACTATGACCTCTGCATCTTCTACTCCATTTACCATGGAGAGTGTTCAGAGTTGTTTTTGAATAATACCTGCAGCTGAGTTTCATCATCGGACGTCGAGGCAGAATACGAAATTCCACCTATCACCTCGACGTCCGCCGTTGCGACTGAGCGTTTTCAAGGCAGTTTTTGCCGCGCACCACCACTTTGTGGAACCAGCTGCCCACTGAAGTATTTCCGAACCAATTTGACTTAGGGTCCTTCAATAAAAGAGCGTACCAATTCTTAAAAGGCCGGCAACGCACTCACGAGCCCTCCGACATTGAGAGTGTCCATGAGCGGCGGTATCACTAAACATTAGATGAGCCTCCAGCCCGTTTGCCCCTTGTTCTATAAAAAACACCTCTAAGAAGGTCTAGGTCTTAACGTATTTGTTTTACTTAGCCTACCTTTTTAATAGTTACATACCAACATATGGAACATTTTGCTATGCTGCCCTTAGAGACTGTTTGCTTTGTTGTTGTTGTAACTTATAAAAATAATAATAATAAATAAAATACTCGAATTGGCCCCACTGTTTTGTATGTGCGAAATATGTGTATGTGTTTCAGAAACGATGCAGAGAACAAAGCAGATGTTGGCTCAACAAGAAAAATACTCGGGAAGAAAATGCAGGCCAAGGTACTGTTTGACATTCTCAAAATCTTATGTTTTACATTGCATGTGAGTGAACATGCAACCACACACTCACCCACACACTGACACACTCAACCACACACTGACACACTCACCCACACACTTACTCACACACTTACTCGTTCACTCACATACACCCATAAACGTATAAGTAAGTGTTCCCAAATCTTACACTTAATGAATAAACCTTTTTTTTTGAAACCATAAGTCAAATCCTTATTGTACTATTTTTCGAACTATTTTTTCTTTTCAGATTACGAGTCAATTAAAAAATCGGTAAGTCAGTAGAAGTAACTCGTTTGTAACATAATGTGCTTTATTTACACGATCTTAAGAAACTATTTACACAAATTATCTCTGAAGGCTTACGAAAGTATTTTCATCTCTTTCTGTCATGTGTGTTTTCGCTGTATTGAAAAGAGAGATGAATACTCATAAAACCGTGCTGACTGGTAACCATGGCAACTGCGCAATAAGGCCACACCTTTTACAGAAAACCCGATGATATAAAATTTAAACCTATGAAGAGAAGGTGGCGTCGGATGAGGAAACAGTTTAGGAAACCTACAACTTGTCATCAGGTGAGTTGTTGGCTCTTTTATTTAGTTTAACTAATTGAAGTCATGGATAGAAAACGTGCAAGAGGCACTCGCATTGCCAAAAGCTCGTTAGTGCGTTGCCGGCCTTTTAAGAATCGGAACGCTTCTTTCTCAAAGGACCCTAAGTAGAATTGGTTCGGAAGTACTTTAGTGGGCAGCTGGTTCCCAGCAGTGGAGCGCAGCAAAAACTGCCTTAAAAAAGCTCAGTTTTAGAACGACGGACATCGAGGTCCGTTGTAATTTTGTATTTGCTTCCACGTCCGATGATGAAACTCAGCTGTATGTATTAATCCGAACAACTTTTTTGAACACTCTCCGTGGTAAATGCGGTAGAGAAAGTACAGAGACACCAACCATATCTCTACGAAACGTCAAGGGATCAAGCCTCGGAAATTGATTGACGATTCGAATAGGTACGCCTATGTGACGAAGTTAATCCTGTTCTTGCATTGACTGGGCATTGAAACTCTGATGAATGATGTCTGGCGAGTAACTGTTCACCATTTCTCCACACTTTATTCTTGAAACTAATTCTAATTGCACGTTTTTACCTTAGTGTGGAAAATATTTCGATTCCCAAATGGCGTGTATGAAGCATCATCTAGAAGAACACCCGCGTACATCGTTCTATGCGCCGAACGAACGACACATATGTGAGATCTGTGGCGCGTCTTTAGCGGTGAGTTAAAGTAATGTCATTTTCATTGATGACATTTGACATACGTAATGACGTTACCTTATAATGGCGGGATTTTTTTATCACTGCACCGTTGGTTGTTTTCAATTTTAATTACATATTTATTATGGCATTAGAATTTACAATTAACTTTCACTTATAAAATATATTAAACAATCTCTGTTCTAAACGAACAAAGACTTGGAAATGGGGGCATAGTCAAGATGCCATATTTGTAGTGTGTGTAGAAAGTCGAAACCAAATTCGTATACAGCAATGCGTCAGTGTTAAGTTATAACTGACAGCTGTCAACTGTCATATATTAAAATATTGGCCTGATGTATTGTCAATATTGTTACTGAAATTTGGAAAAAAAAAATTGTTTTTTTTCTACTTTTTACTAATAAAAAACTATCATTATTTCCACAGCCGGGTAGTGTACCCACACATCAAAATATGCACACAAAAGAAAAGATACACTCGTGTGAGACTTGTGGACGGCAATTCGTCTCCAATGTGGGGTTGAAACGACATAAATTGGTGAGATTTTGAAAATATCTTGAAATTATTTATAAAAGCCTTCGAAATCTCCAGTAGACTGTTTGCAAGGAGGGTTTACGCACAATACCAAATGAGCGCCTCTCCCTATTCTATGAACATAGTTTTTTTTTCAAATCTTTTTTCAGACACACACAGGCGAAAAACCATACCAGTGCACATTATGCGATAAAAGATTCACACAAAGCAACAGTATGA
The DNA here is from genome assembly GCA_028984075.1 of Pieris mannii. Classification (NCBI taxonomy): domain Eukaryota; kingdom Metazoa; phylum Arthropoda; class Insecta; order Lepidoptera; family Pieridae; genus Pieris; species Pieris mannii. The sequence continues at coordinate 8,734,491 of CM054795.1, read as the reverse complement.
AATTGCATTACAAAACATTCCATCTGAAACAGCCTTATCCAAAAAGGTAAGTATTGCAGATCAAAATTCGTGATTTCAGAGCTTTATATAAACAGTTGAATCCAAAAACATCTATCGAAAAGAAGTACGTAATCTCTTTTTGTTATATCTTTGATGTTATAATATTTGCCTAAAACAATGTGTGCGACAGAGAGCGCTATACGATTCCGAAACAACCCAACTGTCTCGTTCTAAAGGTCGTCCGATATTTCGGTAATTTTTTTTTTGCAGAAATCGAAAGAAGAAAGAAAAAGATGTTATAATGGAAACGGCGAGCGAAGAGTCGGATGTCACTAAAGAAGTTGATCAGCCCGGAGTCGAACCTGTAACTGATGCTTTATATGGCTATATACCCTGATGTGACATTTTGTGTAATAAGTAATAATAATCTCATTGAATTATTAGGTAACGGAATTTTGTGTATTAATGAAATGCTTCGTGTGTAATTATTTATTATTAAATTTAAAAAAATACACTTTTATTTATTATCTTTGAGCACAATGCTCTGTATCACACCCGATCGAAGGCTTTCGCTATGTCCAAACTAACCGCTAGCGCCTCCCCCTTGGACTGAATCTTATCAGCTGGTGGCCCTCCAGATACCACAGGAGCTAGCCATTAACAATGGTTTCCATTATTTTGGAGAACAAGGAGGTTATAGCTATTGGGCGATAGTTGGACGGATCAGACATTTTAAATGATAATTCACTGCCGAAATGGAGCAAGTTTTTTTATCGTACAATTTCATAAATCCAAGCATATTTTATAAACAATAAAACGTATTTGAACCTTTATCTTTTGATTTTTTTAATTAAAAAAAAACTACTACCTCAATTCAAATAACGTTCATCCGTGAATCTTTGCCCAGAGGAAATGTAATACATATTATATTGTCTGTTATTTTCGAGTGTAATTGCGAAAACACTAGAATTTTTTCAACCCTTGACGGAGTGTTGAGCACACAAAAATGTTGACGCATATTGAATACACTAAAACTAAAATATATTAAACAAAGGTAAGTACCGTAATTGTGATTAAAACTTTCTTTGCATGTTTTCGTTGTACCAATTGGACAGATGTCGACAATGACATTTCAAAAAGTATTACCATTTTAAAAAATTACTTAAAATAATATTCGGTTTAAATTTAAATAAAAAACACACACAAATGTAAAACTTTATTACATTAAAAAATAACAATTCCAATTAGAAATTATTTACATCACAGAACAAAACAGTATTTAATAATAAAATGCCTAATGCCGTAACATACCAATGAAAATTTAATTTTATAATGTTGCAAGTATATACCTCGGGTACATTTTGGGAGACGGTATATTTAATAACTGCTATAAATAACTGCTTAGAAATTGCTACAAATCACTGTTACTGTAAAATTATATTTGTATTGATATTTGTTACCCCATACAAAAATCGTTTTTCAAAAATACAATCCAGACTGCTATCATGTAAAATAATTGTGATATTCTATTATGGCCTCTTACAGTAAAATCGAGATGTCATTAAATACATCCAGATTTGTTTAGCCGTTAGGTGGTGAGGCGCACTAGACCGCGACATACAGAATTTTAAAATGTTTAACATTAATCATCTTTTCTTTTATCTGCTACTTGCTCCGGTCTCCTTCCAAGTAGATCTCTTTTTACACATTTTTCATGCTGCAAAAAGAGAATATTTTTTTTATATTTAATTTAATTATATTAATCATAAAATAATTCCGTTTAAATTCACTTTTAAAAAAAGGAGTGGCGGAGAGTTTATTGCCAGTTCTTCTCTTCCGTTCTACGCCCTTGATTTGAGAACTGGCAGTCAATGTAAAATTAGAAGTATTTAATGTATATTTGTTTTTTTTACGTTCATAACTGTACATTGTGTTACCTACATTAATAAATGATTTTCGGATTGAATTTAAATATTGTAATCTCTTTTTATTACATTGTAAACTCAATGTGAAAGAATTAAAAAAAAAACTTTAAAAAGAGTGCAATTGAACATAGTTATTATGAATAAGGCAGTATTAGAACCCACAGATTAGTATCATATTTTTCAGGCATTCATCAATTCGTAATAATCTGACAAACATTTATTTTGGGTAAAAAAATTGACAATATTAAATAACTCTTTTGCCTACTGAATGTAAGCAAATCCCTATTATGCTATTTTACCAACATTGGAATTCATAATCTTAAACTTAACAACATTATATTTATAAACCTTTTAATAAAATTAAAATAATAAGTGTTAATTTTTACTTGAAGACAATGATCCGCAAGTAAAATGTTTAGCCAACAACAAAATGTGACCAGATTCATAAATATTTTTAATATTTATAATTTATAACAAACCTCATTATCCGATGAGTCATCAGTGTCAGTGGATGTGTCTGTGTAATGGCCCAGACCAGGTAACACCGCAACAGACCGCATCGCTCCCAAAGTCTCTGACTGCACTACTATATTGCTTACACTGGAAAAATAATAAAATTTTATATGATACTAGCGGAACCGACAGACGTTGTCCTGTCTACACGTCTTTAATTTGAAAATTTCAAACTTTTTTTAATAAGCTAAATTAACATTCTGGACCATTTTGATGAAAATTATTATTCAAATGTTATGACAATATCTAACGATCCAGCACATGGTCTACAATAACACAATGATAACAAAACTTTTTTTTTAATTTGATCGCAGCGCTAACTGTCGGGATAGACTCAAATTAAAATTCGAATATTATTTAAAATTTGACACTGCGATGGTAGCGCCGTCTGTCGCATCTAATGTAAAACATTCCAAAATCAACAACTACTAATAAAATTAAAAAATAATTAAAAAAACATTGTCTAGCGGACAAAATTGTGAATCTAAACCATTCCCAGATCCCCTTGAACACACACAAAAAATTTCGTCAAAATTGGTCCAGTCGTTTGAGAGGAGTTCAGTCACATACACACGCACAGAAGAAATATATATATTAAGATTTTACAACAAAAGGGGTATTTTCAATTATAATTAATAATTTTTGTCACCTGTAAATAATGGAATTTATTTATTTATGTATACATTTAAGAACAATGTGTATACCTAAAAAATACAAGAAAATCAGACATCAAAAATTTAACACACTTACACATACACATCAATTACATTAAAACTTAATATATCAAAGAAATAAACAAAAAAAAACACTACAAAGTAAAATATATAATAACTAATAATATAAATAATACCTAAAACTAAAAGATAAAATAACAGTAATAAACAAACAAAATGTAAACCTTAACCACATTAAGATTTAAGAATAAAATAGAAAGTTTTTAAAATAGACATCTTAACAAAGCAATAAAGCTAGAACCGCTGTCAAATGTGCGTCCTGGAAACAACTTGTTGGCCTACTAATCATATTTTCAATATTATTAATAGGCGCAACAAGTTGTTATCCTCCTATTAATTATATTTAGTTTATATACATCAATATAAATTGGAGAACTCACCTATTATCAACTCCATTTTTCTGTGGTGGAGTGTCCTTGTCTTTTTCTCCTTCCATTTCACTCGCTTTCCTCTTTCTTACAACAACCTAAAATTATAATTAAATAAATCAGAACTGACAGATATATAAAACTGTGAAATAAACCAGTTGTACAAACTTTTACGATATTATAATAATCATAGGAATTTTAAAAGTCTATTATTAATATTGTAATCAACAAGTTACATAAAATTATGGCCAAAAATATATAAGGATTCCACAAATTTATGAAGATGAAGTATTGTGGGAGGGATATTATAAAATGTTTTGTAGTTCAAAATCTGAGTAATTCTTATGCTTTCAGCTAATGATAAGTAATACTTACACCCTGCAATTTATTCTTCTGTTTTTGAGCTGCAGCCGGTGTAGTCCTTGCGGGTGCTAATTGTGCACGTAGGCGAATTATTTCCTCACTCTCTGCTAAGTTTGACACTCTCTCTCTGGAAATGCACATATAATATTATAGTGCATTGCTTCAACCCTTAGTTAATTATAAGTACATATTAGACCTTAAAAGTGTACAAAATTTTTAAGGAGAAAATATAAAGTACCAGTGAAATTTGAATATTATAACAAATAAAATAAAAAATCAAGATGTTTATATATGTATGTCCTAATGAGATATTTTCTTAGATGACACTATGGGTATGCACCACGCACATATGAAGGATTATCAACAAGATATTAAAACTAGCAGTGGGCTCACATTAGCTTATACCAATTAGTGGTTACATCTCATTTGATCATTTAAACTCTACCATAAGCTGTGCCACCTAAACTAAGTCTATTAAGATATATTAAACTAAAACACTAACCGAAACTCCTGCATCTCTTTTTTCTCCTCAATGCTGATCTGTTGTGCAACTTCTGCTTTTGTCCTCTCAACCAGGTCAAGGAAACCTACTTCATCATCATCCAGACCTCTTATCATGTTCTCTGAAAAATTATACCATTCCATTGTCACAGTATATGTGAGTTACTTTATGTATGTCCTACATTTTACCACTGCCATGGACACTCAATCCTAGAGGGCTAGCAAGTGCATTGCCAGCCATTTAAGATTTGATACACTCTTTTTATGAAGAACCCTAAGTCAAAGTTGTGATTGTCCAATTTAGTTTTATGTTATTTATGTATTGTATTGTATTTTATACATTTTTATGTGATTGATACTAACTAATTAAAAACATATAACAATATATAATAATACAAAACTAATTAAAAGTAAAAAATTAATGACTTACTAAGTTTGTGTGCCTCTTCAAATTCGGCTTCTTTTTTAAGCCTCTGTTCTTCCAATCGTTGATAGAGTGGTCTAGTGTCATAAGGCTCCTCTGGGGCCTCTGTTTAAACAATTATCGTTATTGTTAATTTATTAGTCTTTGATTAATATGTACTATAGATTTTTGGTTTTGCGTTCAATATGCACAAAAAAAAATTAAGAACATGATTGTTGAGTGTTAGAACAGTTTTAGCAAATCAGAGATGCTACTAAAGTTAACATTAACACACATATAAAGAATCGTTTCACCAAATATACAATCATAAGCAAAAAGTAGCTTAATTTTTGAGATAAGTACTAAGTTATTGTAAAAAACCTTTAGGCTGATCTTCAGTGCGGACTTTTTCCCATTCTTCTTGTCGACGACGCCGAGCCTCCAAAATTTCTGATTCCGATATAAATCCGGAACTCATATTGAAGATTTTTTTTACTTCAAGTTCAAGCAATTCGTGCTGCAAGTATGTACAATTTTTTACAACCTCTGACAAGTACTATGGAATGTTTTCAATTCCATTACATTTTCATATTTCAAATTTCAATTATATATCTCCGACCTTTCAATCGTAAAACTGAAAACGTCACAGATTCTATTCTGTCAACTGGTAATTAATTATCAAGTTACAGATACCACATAGTAACCCAAAAACAAAAATTGATTTTGTATGTCGTTAAAACTACAGACAAGAACAAGAAACAAATGTTGACAAGAAAGTAGAAACGTACTGGCTTAAAAGATAACTCTTAATAACCAACGTAAATAAAATACAAATCAGAATAAACATTGTTTGATATCCTTTTAACACAATTTTAGGATGGCCTTAGTAAACAAAGTTCTATGTTTATTTCTATTGTTAGTTGTTTTTGTATCATAAAGTACATTACATAGAAATTGTATTTTAATTCTTACCTTTTTTACCTATAGAGAAAATTTTCAATATCTGTTGTCTGTGAATGTTTATAAAAATAAAATCACATTAATTTGGAGTATTTTAATGTTTTTATACTGGACAAATCAATCAAAAATCAAAGTGGGGTGGACTAGGTTGATAGGTATAAATGGAAAGTTTAAAATTACCTATTTAAATTAAATTGATATTTACTTTTCTTACAAAATATCAACTTAAGTTGTTTACTATAACGATTCTGTTTTTTTAACAGTTAACAGTAATATCATTGTGGGAATAAATTATCAGTTACGATGTCTGATGCCGACACAAAAGATGCCGTCGAAAACGAATATGTTGAGGATGAACGTAATAAACTATTAATAAAATGCAAATTTTGTGGTTCTAAAATTCTAGAACGGAAATCTGGAAAATTTGTTATAAAAGAGGTATGTTCATTTTCATAGTCTAAAACCTAACCTATTACTTAATAAGGTTTTTGTTGTAAACATATCCCAGAATGTAGACCATATACTGTACTGTGGCACTGTGATAGATTGTTGTTTTGTAATGCATAATAACAATTCAACTTCTTTCACTCAATGTGAATAATTGAATAATATAATTTATTTTGTGCTTTACGAAAACAGACAATAAGTCTTACATACATAGGCCTAGAAAAACTAAAGATAATTTCTTCTTACAGATTGATTTACCACTAATGGAACAAGATAAAAGAGCAGAGGCGAAAGTGCAATATGAAAAAATTAATCAATTTTTCTTTGTAGAAAACATGTATACTTTTGAAAATATAGGTTTTACGCATACAATAGATAATTGTAAGTATTTAAGTTGTGCCGATTGTGATGCGGGGCCTGTTGGCTACTATAATATGGATACAAAACATAGTTATGTAGCATTGTCTAGGGTTAAACATGAATAAAATTAAACATATTTATATAAAAAAGTAAGAATAACTCAAATTCAGCTTTCCTATTATGAATATACCGATATAAGCTATCATACACAATGAAAAACCTTATTCTATTCTTGGTCATTTGATATCAACATGAAAATCTATTTTTAAAAATACAATAGTGATTAATATTTTGGTCATTTCCAGAATGCAGTTTAGTATTAGACACATTGTAAGAATTAAGTACTATATATTCTGATATTGTATAGATTTTAACCATTTTAAAAGTATTTGCTTGCATTGTTACTATAATGCTTTGAATTTATTAAATTATTTTTTATGTAAATTAAGTACATATTAAAAACCTGGGTTTATCATTCCATGCATTAGCATTTCACTTTAAATAATATATGCTGAAATTAAATTACTTTTACTGTACTGTGCTTATTTATGTAAATATATTTTATATAATAATTTTAAAACTGTTTTCATGAACCTTATACATACATTTTGTTTACATAAAATTAGTAATATGATATAATATATTATATCTTCAGCTTTCTCTACAAAATTGTTTGGCACCATTGTAATTTCTCTTTAAGTAATTATTTAAACTACTTTCCTTTTCATAAAAATAGGCAATTGGTTTGGTTGTTTTTATATAATACATAAGTTTTATATAGATGACTCTTACTTGCAATCACCCAATCATGAAAATGTTTCACCAATTTTGCACATTAAAATTGTCCAAGGTGCCAAAAGCCAGACAAGACTAAACCAGACCTTTAACATATTATAATTATTTTACTGATATTCATGATCACAAATGCTATTCAGATCAAACATTGTCTTAACATTTGGTTAAAGTACACAGTTTAAATGTATTGATAATTTTGTAATATAATCAAAAAATTCGAAAGTCTGGTATCGGTTTCCGTGGTGTAGCGGTTATCACATCTGCCTAACACGCAGAAGGCCCCCGGTTCGATCCCGGGCGGAAACATACTTTTTCATTTTCTTATTTTTGCTCTTTATAAAAATATTACTATAACAGTTTCACACTATAAATAAAAAGAAAGTGCTTCTCTATCTTTTCACCCAATATCTTATTGGAACTGTAATAATAGTAAAGGTTTTGGAATTCCTATTAAGAAAATGCAAGTCGATCTCACGGTTCAAAAGTCATGCATGCATAACACTTGCTTACGTGTGGCTAGAAGATCAGCGTGCGTAAGATTAGAACTTTTCCCAGTCCCCTCTTATCCCCAAAAGAGGTTTAATGTTCCCGCTATATTTGGCTACAATTTTTTTTTAATTATAATTTTTACGAATAATATTATTTTAAAATGAGAGTTATACATTCTAAATAGTTGACAGTTTATAATGACAGTTGTCATATATTTTGATAGCTTATACTATCGATATGAACTATTTTATTTGATACAAACAAATCCGATTAATATTTATTATATGTTAGTATGTTTGTAACCAATTGGCTCAAAAAGTACCTACTGGATGAATTTTAAAAATTCTGGAATGCTACATTATCACTGATTATAGGTTATTTTAAATGCAATCAAAAAAGTAAGGTAACATACTAAAACTACAATAATATTACTTAATGTGTAAAAAATGCCTATAAAATATCTTCATTGCAAACACTGCTAAAACTATTGATGACAGGTCAAAATCAGGAAAATATCTAGGTCAGTGTTTCCCGACGCCCCAAAGAGCTGCAATTTTATCGGTTTTTTAAATAAGTAATTATTGGTAATTTTAGTATTTCATTATGTTTTTAAATGTACTTACTCATTGTTAACAATTTCTTAGTTATGTCTTTGTAGAAGCTATCATATTAGTTTCTTAAATTAATTTTGGGATTTTCACAGTTCTAGAATGTAATATTACCAGCTTTATTTTTACCCCTCTTTATTTGTTTTTAATAATTGTCGCGTTATCTTTTGTGATTATTTGGTAGTAAACTTCGACGTAGTATTACAGATAAACACCTATCGAGCGATCCCTACTAGTATGAAATTTTTTCATAAAGTAATCGCAAAAATTTAAAAACATATAGACATATAGTCTTCGATGTCGAGACCCTTGGTCCGTGGGGTCCTAGCGTTATAAGGCTTATCAAGGAAATATCAAAAAGGTTAGTCGACATCACTGGACACCGAAGAGCTTTTTTTTTACTTGGGGAAATGCATTGCGCATACCCCTCCGCGGAGCGACTGCTTGGTGCAGAAGGGTTATGTGGGACTCGCCATTGTGCATACCCACTAAAACCCCAAGGTGCCATACATATTAAGTAACTTAAAATTTTTTATTTGTAAATAATACTACATTTTACTGACAAAGTAATGGAACGCAGCAAAGTAATTAAATCATATGTAAACACTAAATGGGACAATAATAAAAATGGCTGACATGAAGAAGAGCGTTTTATTGTCGCACCGCTTTTCTCGTGGCCTGTTAGAAAGCTGCTGACGTCAACACTCGTTAACTTCGTTACATAGAACGAGTCATCAGATTTATGCATCTCCGGAACTTGCAAGTAACGTGCCTACTGCCTACCGGTGAAGATTTTCTACAGATTGAATAATATTGTTTTCCTGTCCTGCTAATGGCTGCGATTGCCTGCGATTTTCCAATATTGTATATAATTTGTTTTATTAATAAACACATATTTTGTTTATATTTTAATTCACATTTGCTCCTATCAAACTTTATTACTATCAAGTTATAATTTTAATGAAAAATGCTACCCTTTAAGAGTACATAATCTTAAAATTAAAGCTAAATCAGCTGCATCATGAGCACTCCACACACATCACATTCCACACAACAGCCGATTTAGGTATTATGATTATATAGAGATATGATTTATATAGAGGAAAATTCATAGAAAACCCAAAAAAGTTTTCATTCCGGGAAACCGAACCATCTCTGAGGTAGCATAGTAAAATGTTCCATGTTGGTATGTACTAAAAAGGTAGGCCAAGTTCACATTAAGGAGAAACGAAGTTCGCGGGGGCAGCTAGTGTTATATAATAATATAATTTATTTATTTGTATTACGAAAAAACAATTGAATAGCACTTTAATAACTTTTAATATAACCTTTCTCATAATAACAAAAAATATTTATCGTAAGCGGGTTATACAGTCAACCAGTAACAATTTAGTTCATTCCCAATCTAGTGTTTACTGCATGTAGGAAATTGATTCGAACGTCGCGGAGGCATAGAGTTTTAATATCCGCTGTAATAATGTGTGACTTAGTTCTTTTGTTTCAGTACGAATTATGTTCGAACGTTTCCAATTTCAAAAAGGTTCGATGCGTTTCTAGAGATTTCATCCAATCTATCTAAAGAATCACTCCAAACACCGGCCTTTCTGGATATATTCTTCATCGTAGGTACTTATTATCGCTACAGATTGTAAATACCGCTGCATGTCTGATAATTTACAGTTATTCGTGTTAAAAATAATTATAGTCTATATCCGTTAATGAAGTATTTAAGTATTATTATTAAGCTTTTGTCTATGACTTATAAAACTAAAATGTTAACAACACAAAGTAATAAAATTGAATTTAGTGTATTACAATTAATTTTTTTAAACATTTTGTTTCTCATGATTAATAAAAATATTTTTATATATTTTAAATGTTCTTTATTTTACTCTCCATAGTCTTTGAAACGCGTAGTTATCAAAGGGATTGCATTATTAAGTCATATATAACTCATACCGAAACTGCTTATCACCACTTGATAATTTGCTTTAATGAAACTATTATAAAGTGAATTTTACATTATGTTAATTTCTCGTAATTATGTACATGATGTATGTTATACAATGTTGACGTGAAATGGTTTTAGTTAGATTTCAAGCGACTTTTACATATTTTACTAGACTAGAACGAGAAAATATTTTCTAGATATTTATATAATGTTTAGAAACGTTTACAGACAACATTTAATACCGCCAAATTTGTTAGTCATAAATGTAAATACTCAAATATATTACGCGCGTTGCAAACTGATGCTCAAGTTAAAAAATATACGCAGAAGAGGACAATTAAGAAGGTGCATAGAACAGACACAGTGAAGACAGGAATGGCGGGATTTGGAGGAGGCGTTTACCAAAAAGGAAAAACCGATATCTAAAAAGAACTAGATGATGGAAATATAAATATCTATAAATGTAAAAGTCCAGTTGAATATCCCTAAGACATTAGGTTCGCAAATGCAATAAATTGAGCCTCTAATTTACACAGTATTATATAGTATTTCCATGTATAGATAAATGTCCGTTAATAGTAGTCTGTGGTTGCTTCGTTATTAAAAGCGAATTTATTACATAACTAAGAATTATAAAAAAAGTGAACTCCGCACCAATAAAGCGCATTAATATGGCAAGATTTTTTTTCGACAAATCATAATATCAAATCTTTGCCAACTTTATGTAGCGTTGACTAAAATTGTCAAGGATTACTTAAAATATATGAAAATTATGAAATCACACTTCATTATATTATGTAGTTCCTGCGTTAAATAAAACAATAATGTTTTGTTGAATTTATTTACAAAATAAAACAATTATTTTTACATAATACCCAATTAAGTATACATAAAAATCATATAATATATTATTTAATTACTTCATAGCTTATAACTATTCCTCACTTACTAATTAACCTGTGAAAAAGCAAAATTAAATACATATTTTAAATTAAAGGCGCATATGTTAATAAAATAAAAAAAAGTAATGGCACTACAATACAGTATACACGAACAAACAAACAATTAATACAGTATACACGAACTGCGCTATCGGCTCCAAGACACGACGGAATTAAAGAAAAGAGCGTACCTACTCCCCAAAGGCGGGCAATGCGTGCGCTAACAAATTGGGTTTCCATGTGTTGTATCTGCTTTTTATGACCGTCCCGTAAGCTCTGTGGTCCAATTTAATTTAATTATATTATAGGGTGTATTTTAGTGGTACTTCTGCTTTTGTGTGACAATAAAATTTTATTTATAACTACAAAATACCATGTAGCTTTTATAGCCTTTTTTGTTCTATTCGATAAACGAAAGCGAAGCCATTTGCTAAAGTTTACAATTATGTCATAGGTGAGGTTTACACAATAATCGCCGGAACATATGAATGTTACGTCATAAATGTATGAATATTATACGGCACCAGAGATATGTAACTTATTTACAGTCTCAGATACTTCTTAAGTCAATTGTCAAAATCCAATGCGCTTTTGACGTACGTGAGTCTGAGTTAACGCTAAGTCGATTCTGATTCGCGTAAATCCAAATCCAAAAAAGATATCAATGGTTGTTGGAATGGGATTATAATTAAAAATGATTTTGGTTTTCTAGCACGCGTGTTGAATGTCGTAATTGTCTATTAAAGTTCCAGGAAACTAAAAGTCTTTAGAGGTCATTAACTAAAGATCTTTAAGCCCACGTATATTTCAGAATAAGGAACTGTGTAAGAAAAATCGAAATCGTTTCTATACTTTTTGAACACTACCCGTTTCATTCGTAGGGCTTTCGATGAAAATAGTTTGGCCTCCTGGTCCAAAATTTCCTACGTACATTCAGAAAAGTACCTAGTAATAATATAGATCCGACTGTAAGGTACTATAACAAGCTGTTAATTCATTAGTTTTAGAAAGAATTTGTATTGAACTGTCTAGTCTGTCTGTCTAGGACGTTCTATAACCAACTATATTTAACATGAATCTTAAATAAATACATTTTGATTAACCTTAAATCATAATAACATTGACCTTATTTAAGATTTTACATAATCAATACAAAAATTGTAAATATTGCATAAGTTTGTCATTGGTATTTTTAAGCCGTATAAAGTCGACCGCAATAACTTGGCCGTTAATATGACAAACTTCAAACACATATTCTGTGGGCCGCAGCAAAGACAAAAGTATTTTAATTTTAACCGGAGATGACAAGTGACTTGCCTTAGTATTTTTAAAATACAGTTATTTAGAACGCATTTTATATCTACCAATCAAAGTTTAAACAATTTTATAATACGAATAAAGAACACATAAACGCCATTATAGCGTGCCTTAAGTGTAAAACATTAATAATCGTGGTCATTCTAACAGCTAATATTAAAGTATGAATAGTTTTTGTATTATTTAAAAAAGTATTACAAACAAATTCAAGGGCATATAAGCATAAAAGCTGAGCGCGTAGTGTGTATGTGTTCCCAGTGATAAAAAAAGGATATCGTTTTACATCCTTCAACCGATACACCACAGCTTCCTAATCTCTATCAAGCTCCAGTCCGTAGTACTGTAGTCATCTCGGGACCGGTCCTGCCAAATGTCACCTTGGAGGCTATTGAGAGGCGGGCGATGCGAAATCTCAAGTCTTATTGTATCTAAATTTTATTAGATAATACTATTGTTTAATAATCTGTAAGGGTTCGTCCACATCTAGCGAATATGCCGCGATTGGGCAGCTAGCGAACCGTTTGCCAGCTGCGCGCGTGCATTTTTGTTCGTCCGCCATCAAAAAAAGCGCCGTACGCGAACAGGGCGCGGGCGGCGCGCTAGCGGCTCACGCCTCACGTCTTCCTTCCGCCCATACTAACTGAGCCAGTAAACGGAACTGTAAGCGCGGGAAATGAGTACGCGTGCGCGCTCCTTTTACGAGCCTTGCACGCGCGGCTCGCTAGCTGCACATTCGCCAGATGTGGACGCACCCTAAGAGTTCAGAGTCGAGACTTACTTACGTCATGCTACCATATGTCAAAAACGTATAGGATTCGTTTCCGAATTTCCTAGACCTGCCCTCTGCAATACGAAATGTCTATAGCCTAAGATTATTATGTTCATTTATTAACAATACCTGTAATAGAAAATATTGAATTTTGCTTTTTGACAGGATAATTAAAGTGTTTAAAGCTATGAATTGTATATTTAATTGCGTATATGTAAAATAATTTCTTGTCTTTTTGGAATTAATTCTTGTTTTAGTTATATTTTTTTTTAATGTTGCCATATTAATGCGCTCTATTGGGGCGGAGTTGTCTATTCTTTCTCTTCAATTGTTAGTTATGTAATTTATATAATAAATTCGCATTTAACAAACCCACCACAGACTACTATTTACGGACATTTATGTATATATGGAAAGTATTTATGAATTTAAATTAATTTAAATATGCTCATTAGTTTTCTCTTTTCGCACTTTTAGTATATTTATAAGAAAGTATTCATCAGAGCATAAACAATGACGTCAATTATGCTTGAATCCTTCCATATCTAAAATTAATTACCTGTGGTTAGCTTGGACGATTGAAGACTATGAGTTTCTAGAGTCGATTTCCTTCGTTTCGGGTCTAATATGTCAGTGTAGATAAGCAACCTAGCCTGAAGAACAAGAAATGAAGAACATATTTTACAATTTTACTATTAAAATCTTTCACATAAGTCTATAAGTACGATTGTGTGTGACAACTTCAGATGCTAGTATCCCAAAAATATTAACTAAATAATAAAGACATTACTGGGGTAATTAGTTTTTTTTATGACAGTATCTCAGTTAAGTAAAAGTAAAAAAAAAGTCCCAGAAATGTACTGAAGAACTCTCACAGAAAAGAAATTTTTTACTGGATACATTAGGTTTTTTATTAATGTATAGAAAGTTGCCAATTTCATTTACATAGAAATTAATTTGTTTAATTAAATTAAAGTGTATTGTAATTAAAATAATATAATTCTGTGTAAAATAAAAGTTCTGATTTAAATTATTGATATTTTTCAAACAATAGATGTTTGTACCTCTACCATTGCTTTCATGCAAAAGCAATGCACAGATAAAATATGGACTTTAAAGACTATGGAAAGGGCGAAAAAGAAGTAGAGGGCGCTCTAATAAAAGGTGAATAGAAGTTATAGAAACTTTAGCAGGAAGCAAATGGAGAAAGAAAGCCATGGATATACATATATATGGTATAAGAAAACGCAAGAGGATGCCTTTACCCCGACGAGAGGTTCCGACAATGGTACAGAAGGAAATCAGGATATTAAGCAATAATTTAAAAAAAAATATAGTTATGTTTATAATGTATATATTTCACCCAGATAACTCTTGATCACTTCACTTAGAAGAGTATTTCCTGTCTTGAATATAGTCCAAATTTACGCGAACAAATCTGCTGTTTATCTATAGAGCAGTGTTGGCTAAGTGGCTTCAGCGTGCGACGCTCATACCTGAGGTTCGATCCCCAGCTGTGCACCAATGGAGTTTCTTTCTATGTGCGTATTTAACATTTGCTCGACCGGTGAAGGAAAACATCGTGAGGGAGCTTGTCTTAGACAAAAAAGCCCTACACTGCCAACTGATCACCCACTTGCAAAATTTACAAATGATCCTGTATCAGATACAGAAAGATACCTAGACCTAGATTACTTGAGATTTCAATTCACTACTGGACAATATTGGACAATTTAATTTTTTTTACATGTTGGTACAGAATCAGAAAACAGTTTGATTAAAGACGTGCACATACATACACTAAACAACATTTGAAAACCTGAAATCTAATTTTAAAAAAAAACAAAATTTCCTTTATTAAGTTAATCAAATCAAATCAAATCAAAATATCTTTTTTCATTTAGGTAAACATGCACACTTATGAACGTCAAGAAAAACTAATTAAATTAATCGTAAATTTACATTTACCACCAGTTCGCAAGTCAAGGGCGTAGAGCGGGTAAGAAGAACTGGCAAGAAACTTTCCGCCACTCTTTTCAATCGCCAAGTTTTTAATACAAATTGTTTGTTTGAACTGGAGCAAATCAATCCCAAGGAATAGGATCATTTAAGTATTCGTCACATTTATAAAAGGCATTTTTAATTCATTTACTTTTAACAAGGGCTTTGAATTTATTTAGTGACAGTTCTCTGATTTCGCTTGGGAGTTTGTTGTAAAAACGAATACAATTTCCATATAAGGAGTGGTTTATCTTCTGGAGCCTGGTTGGTCGCACACTCAAATTAGTTCTATTACGCGTATTATACTGGTGAAAGTCATCATTTGTTTTAAAAATAATGGTCTTAAATATACATTTTAGTACATCCCTTTTAAGTTCTAGAACCTGTGTTAGGGATGCACAAAATTACATCACTTTAGTGGCATCTTCAGAGCTGGTTCACTAAATATCAACCATTGCATACAGTAGGCACATAACGTACACCTATTAAACTTAATGACAAAAAAATAATAAAATAAAATAGGTACTTTAGGTTGGAAGTCTTCACCGTGAATAATAATCTTTATAAATTCACAAAATTTAGAAGCGAAAGAACAGAGATGACAGCGAGTCACATAAGACATTTATTTCTATTAAAATAAATATGTAATGAATAGTTTTGCAGTTAAAATTTGTTTCCTGGTAATTTGTTCCATCGTTTGATTATTCTGACGATAAGACAAATTCACCTAAGTAATTAACTGGCATTAATATTGTAATTTTCGTTATGCAATTTGTGTTTTATGCGCGTTTACATTTCTAGGTCAACGACAATTTGTGAAGAGTAATGCGTACAAGATTGGGAGATGTGAAAAGAGCGGAAAATATCTATTGCAGTATAGCATAGATCATAGATAATTCACGTATTGATATAGGTACAGTTAGAGCAATGTTGGCCTAGTGGCTTCAGCGTGCGACTCTCATACCTGAGGTCGTAGGTTCGATCCCCGACTGTGCACCAATGGAGTTTCTTTCTATGTGCGCATTTAACATTTGCTCGAACGGTGAAGGAAAATATCGTGTGGAAACCGACATGTCTTAGACCCAAAAAAGTCGACGGCGTGTGTCAGGCACTGGAGGCTGATCACCTACTTGCCTATTAGATTTAAAAATGATCATGAAACAGATTCAGAAATCTGTGGCCAAGACCTAAAGAGGTTGTAGTGCCACTGATTTATTTATTTTATAGGTACAGTTACAAAAGTGCGTTCGTTCAAAGTACAAATGTCAGAAGTGAAACTTATTTGTACATTAATTATTACTAAGATCATGTACCAGTATGTGATCACTCCATGTATTTGTATATCTATATTGATGATGATAATGATAATATAAAAAAATAAAAATCTACGTTAACAAAGTTAAGCGACACAATTACCACCTAAATATATATGTAACTACTAAACGAATACATCAACCAATAGCGTGTATTTTTTGCGCGATTAGGTGATAGGAATTTAATATCGTGTAGGTAATTATATAACTCCTTTTTGAGCAGTCGCGTAAAAAGCTCAAGACGTCAATATTGCAACATTGATTGTCGAAGTGATAACATTTATTAACTTGTCTTTTGTTTAGCCGACATAATTCTAAATTGTTCTGAAACCAAATGGGTCTCTCTACATCTAATCGGCTAAAAAATATAATTTACTTATAAACCGAATTTTTATTGAATAAAATATAAATAGATAAACGAACTCAGTACAGTAGTTAAGCGTGCGGTTAAACCCTCAAGATATGCGTTTGAACTCCGGCTGTAAAAATGATCAATGAGAAAGATTACGGAATTTGACGGCAACACCTTTAAAGTGTTGTTGTGATTGATTATAGAGAGAGATTATAGTTGTGATGATTTATAGAGAGACTCTCTCTCTGTGAAAAGTTAAATTTTGAATAAAAGTTTGACTTCAACAAATTCCTATCATAAGGGTATGCAAAATATATTAACTATTTCTATTATTATTATATTACCTATCATGTCGAATGAGAGCATTTAGATGGAGTCATATCGATCCATAACTGTGCACCAATTGACTTTTAATGTGCGCTTTAAAACTCGTTCGTATGATGAAAGAAAACATCGTGAGGAAGCCTAAGATTAAAAAAGTTTACCGTGTGCCAGGCATAGAAGGTTGGTCAGCTGCTTGCATTAAAAATGATCACGGGACAGATACAAAAATCTGAGGCACAGACCTAAAAGCTTGCAGCACCATTACGTTACGTTAATGTCCTACAACCCCTAGGTGGGGCAGAGGGCATCCACAGTGAGCATAGCTTGTAGCGCCATTGGTATATATATTTTGTAGAATGAACTCAGCATGTTCTTGTTAGATGTCTTTAAATTATACTTCATTAATGTAAAAATCATGTCATGAAGTCACGGCTTCGCAACGTCAGGGAGTGGACGGGTATTGCAAATGCCGAAGAGTTGCTGCATCTGGCGCAGGACAAGACGCGGTTCAGAAAACTGACGGCCAACCTCCAGTAATGGAGAGGCACTTCAAGAAGACAAGAAGAAGAATGTAAAAATAATATTTGAGTATTACATATATCAATAAATAATATACATAAATAATTGGATTGCATGTTTTACTACAGCACTGTGAACCAGATAGTTCAATAAAAATAAACATGATTTGTTTAAGGAGTCCCTTTTAAATCTAAGCTAGCCTTCGTAAGTTTCTCAACACTTAGAGCTTTTTATTAATTAAGATCTTTGTTTTTTACACAATTGTTATACTCCTTATTGTCGAGGACTTAAAAATCTATTAATTATTACGAATTAAAAGTGGAATTTTATATATTTGTTATATCTAATGCTTTACAGGTGATTTACTTTGTACGCTGACAATCGAAATCCTTATTGGTTCTTGTCTATGATGTCATAGATTACAAAGTCATATGTCATATGTCACACTTCAAATGTATTACACCGTATTTTTGATACAGAGTTTTATGAATGTGTGAAAACTAAAAAGTACTTTCCCTTTCATTTTGTGGGATTGATACAATATTTTTACAATTATCAGGGACAGTTTTGTTTATTTACTTATAATATAAAACAATACTACAATATGACATACATATAATTCAATAATTTCATTTGCCGGCCTTAATATGTGATGATTACAGATGAGCTGTTTTAAGAGACATTTTCGTAAATAAACAATAAGTAGGTGGTTCTTAAAAATGGTTGTTAATGTTTCTTAAATTATGGTATTAAAATAGTTATGATTAAGTAATAGTGACCTTCAAAATTGTACAACCTTCAATCATTTAGCATTAATCAAGACAAATTAGTTGAAAATCAAAAGTCTAAAACCATTATATCCCAGATAAAGAGAGTTACAAAATGGAGGTCGGTTTAGAATGGTGGTAGTGTCACCCAAGAGGTTAAAAGCGTGCACTATGATCCACTCGCGTACATTCTGCGCATACGATTGCTATTTGCGCGTTGAAACGGTCAGTTCATATAAAACCTTATTTAACAAAACCTCATTTTAACTTAAAATAAAAAAAAACCTATTTAAAAATTTACTTTAAATTAATTTAAAATATTTAATAAATCTCTAATTTGAAAAATAGAATCGCTCGAGCTTTGCATGGATTCGTAGTGTAGTGCTGTGGTTTTAATTGTTTTACTTTTTTTAGGCTGTGGTGCTTTGTGATTGGAAATAATTATTTGTGGTAAGTTTTCTTTAAATATTAACTACTAATGATTGATGTTTGCAACGTTTTTATCATAAATATATAGTAAGATTGTCTGTAATAAAAAAAAATTGTTGGTATACTACTACGACAATATATAAAAAAAGTCAATAGCTTTTATTCTATAGTGAAAATTTTTACAAGCCACTTACTTTAGTCGAAATCATAACACGGCGTAATCCAAGGCAACAATATTTTTTTAAATAAAAATACAGTGATATTTTAAACAATCAATCAAAAACTAATCTAACAAAGCTGCTTGATTTGTTTTGGCCCACGCACAGAAATTTTATAAATCATGGATAATTTAAATTTATTGGGACTTCCATTTTTGAATTGAACATTTATATAGGGTGACTTCGAAGGGCTTCTATCCATGGTCACGTAATTATCTAATACAGAAATAAGCAAGTGACTTGTGAACTATTTAAATGATATATACGAGTAGTTATGTGTATACTCTATTACCTATGTTTATCTGTATAATAATGAAATCGTAAAATTACCCAAAAGTCGTAATCTTTTGTCTTAGATCTTTTACGCTTAAAAACCTTAAATAAGCTATTGTTACGTTACATAATAGTTGTGATCAGATGTATTATGGGAACTGTGCCAGCGGTCGACATACTATACGCCATTGCACTCATGACATTTTTTTGCGATATAATTTATGATGTAGAATTTTCATTACACAAATTATGTATTCTATTTTTGAATTTTATCGTAGAGTTACTTTTATAATAATCTTTTAATTGCCTCGAATGATGCAATTTCGGAAGCACAACACAAGGCAGACATTTAAAAAAGCCAAAGTGAATAGATTATAACCTTTCAACTCATGGCAATGACATCTCAACCATAAACAAAGAGTTCTTAATTCGATTTTTAAAAATGAAACTGAAGTTTTGCATAATATACACAGTTTCTATAATAATTCTCTAGTCTATGATTACCGAAGCATAGTTACTTCACAGGTCATAATGCCGAAAGTGATATGTGGAGAAAGTATGGAATTTATAATAATTGCTGTGAATAATTAAACTTATTTTGGGCCTATCATTGCGTCATGGGTCTTATATGTTAATTTCTCACAGCGGGTAGGAGGCTCAGAAAGTCACTCTATTGGTATCGCCGTTGTCTAACATCCCATGTGCAATATATAGGAGACGTTATAACGTAAACTGTATTTTATATCATTACCTATTTATTTTAAAATGTAATTTCAAGAAAAAAACATAAATCTCTCTATTGGTTTCGCGGTTGTGTAGCGCCTCATATACAATATACTAGAGACGTTATAACGTAACCTGTACTACATATGATGATAAATCTATTTTGAAATGTCATTTCAAAATTCAATAATGAGAGAGCGATTTTAAGATGCACTTATCGGTATTAAGTGTATTTCAAATGAGTTTGCTTATTTAGGTTTCGTAATAGGGCAAAAATATTCAAAAATATTGAAGCAAGAAATTTGGTAGAGCAGTTGAACTGTTAATGTAAAGATCGTGAATTCTAATCACGGCGCATCATCGATTATTTTTTACTACTCGATTTTTATAATACGTAATTTAAATAAAGACAATTAATGTTCTTTATTTAAATTATGAATTCTGTATTCTTCTTCTGTTCGTCATGAATTTAACAAGACTTTTTTTACACCTTTTATTTAAGGGCCATTGTGATACAGACTATAGAAAATATTTTTGCGTATAAAACTGCACTGATAAAGCTTAGAACTCGTAATTAGAATAAAGAACATTTATATTCGTCATGCAATAACCACGCCTTTTTTCACCTGTTTATTTATATTTACTAGGTGTTTTAGGTAAACACAGTTTGATTTGAGTTTGTTATTGACGATATATAAAATCGTGGCATGCAATTTGACTCAATTGGGTAATTTAACTATAAAATTGATGCAATCGTCGCCATAAACATACTCTTATAATACAATCAAGCTAATATGCGAGGCCTTCAAATTTATAAGAAACCATACCAAGTTTTATATGTCGACTGTGAATAACCTGATATAAACTACTTGTAATTTGTAGGCAATTGTTTGTATATGTCGCAGCAAACTAAGTTAATTAGCCGTTCAATTAACAGCCTAGCCTTTTAACTAAACGACGCCGTTTGACTAACGTCCTGAAAGATATTCAGCCGTAGCGTTTGTTACAATATTTTATAAACTCGCTGGCTAATGCTTGGGCCATTCGTACGATAGTCATTATTTGGCAGAAATAAAAAGGATGAAACATATGGCATATTTTTTTTTTTTTAATTTAATTGCTTGTCACTATACTCTTTCATTGTACTTGTTGTTTTTCATGAACGTTGGAAAACACGTTAGAAAAATAGCTAGGCTAGGCAAGTGATGAAACGTCATCGACCCAAGTCTTGTCTCTCAAGTTGCCTAGCTGTTCGATCAACTGGCTGAACGTTTTTCAGGCGGTTCAAAGGCGCCGTTTATTATTGTTATATACATATATATTTTATTTATATAAAATATTTTAAATATTTAAAATACCGTTTTTGCTGTTATTAACAAAATGCATAATCCACTATTATAACGATGAATGATACAATGTTTCCATTAATTATCTTTAGAAATAATGATCATTAACACTGTCAATTTTGCAATGTTCCATTGTATATGATAATGAATCTTTTTGACAAAATTGAGTTTTAAATGACATATTGAAGATTTCTTTAAAACAAATGGACAATATGAAATCATCTTCTAAATCTTTGAAACTCCTATAGTAAATTTACGTTAAGGCTTAAAGATGCCGCGTACAGGCAATTTCTCACAGCGACAGGGTCAGAGGTGAGCATCGAACCCGAGACTTGTTTCTAACCTAGACTTTCCACGATGACCTTAAATGGTTCTATAAGTTTCACTAAGGGCTAATGAGAGCCAATAATTTAGCTCTAACACGAACGAACAATACAGCGAGTAGCATCAAAACTTAATGGATAATTGGGTAGTTAAAATGTCACGAATGTAAGAAGAGTGTGTTTTTTGCCAGTTCTTCTTGCCCGCGCTACTTGACTTGCGAACTGGCTGTAAAAGTAAATTCAGAATCAATTTAATATCTTTTTCTGTTGATGTTCATAAGTGTACTTTTTTTTCAAATTTAAGCAAAAGCTTCCTTGTCTGTGGACCGATGTCTATGGTGGAAGTGTCAACTGTCAAATGATTAGAATTTGCATCAGGTTCAATAGACATTAACATTTCATTAATTAACGAAATAAACTAATATTTTAACCCTTTTATAAATAAACTAATAAACATTTCATTCTCTCTCGCCAATCAATATGATTAAAAAATAATAAAAGGCCCACCAGAGAAAAAAAAGAAAGATCGACCTCTTGTATCATGGGCTGAACGGTTAAAGAAGTTGATAAGAAAATTGCTTAAGATAAAGAGAGACGGAACCAGATGGATGAGGCTTAAACTCTATAAGAGTTCAATGCTTAAAATTTAATTATGTTTTCAAAAAATAAATGAGGCTGAATTATTATTATTATTATTTTTAAATCGATTAAGTTAGACTTGATTAAAGTTTAATGGTCAGCGCCATTTGACCGCATAAGTTGCCAGCAACAAAGCCTTGGAAATCCAAGTGAAGGGTGTCATCAATAAGTTACGAATCTTTAAGGCCAATTCTAGTGTACTTAGTGTTGCAACACCGCCTTGGCTCAGGTGTTAATTTAGAATTCGTACAAAACATCTACCATAACGAAAAATGGGAGAAAAGTGCTTAAGATAGAGGGCGATGGAGACAAACGGCCTATAATCTATAAAAGGTCCTTGCAATTTGGATAATTGCTTGTGTTTAAATTTTAAGTATGAATTCGGAATGATGGATAAATGTTTCAAGAATTAAACATTAAGTATTATTACAGCTTCATAAGCTTTTTTAGATATATATATATAATAGGGGGGAAAACGAGATTGCAGGACGCCCAAAGAGGTAGTCATCGCAGTTCATAGACACCCATTTTTAAAGTGTGCGTTGCCGGCCTTTAAGGGAGGAGTACGCTCGAATTTTGAATTGTTGGAGGTCGTTTCTCTCAGGGAAGACCCCCGCCGGCAGTCAATTTTCTGCACGTTGTTTATTAAGAGAATTAAGCTCGGGACAACTTTGAGCTTTTATGCCATCATAATAAAGTGCCGTGAGCAGTGAGCAGTTTAGGCCTAATTCTAACAACTCATACCTGTCGTCGTAGGTTTGATACCTGGCTGTGCAACGAAGGATTTTCTATGGCATTTAGCACTCGCTCGTACAGTCAGCTACTTACCATCATCGCGGAACATCTGCAAAAAACTAGACGATTGGCAAAAGATTGCAGCTATCATAAAGTGACTTGAAAAGTATCAGAAAAGTTTTTGAACGGTTTTTGTATTATTTGTGAATTATCATTTTTAATGATAACTCTATAGTTCGTAGAAAATCGTATGAAAATAAAACACGACCTCCAACCTGCGAAAGCTACTTTAAAAACATGGCACGTCCTATTAATAATATATATATCTCATCTTTTCAAAAAAAAATATTTTACACACGTATCCTCTCTACCTGGTTTTGGGTTGAATATGATTTTGTCCCTCCATTTCATAGATCTATAGCGATGAGCTTGCAGGCTGTGACCAATTCCTTCTTCAATCTGAGCAAATGCTTTTCTTTGAACCCTTTTAAGCATATATATCTTTTATAAAATAAGGATTCCAAATATGTTCACGTTTGTTTCCTTAATTATAAAATTAAGAATTACAACAGAGATAGTAATCGGATGATTAATTATCAATCGAAAAAAGATATTAATGAATCTAGTTTCGTGTTTCCCACAGCGTTGTGTGAACCTTTGCGTTATTACTCCTATTGTATTAATAGAAAAATCTAATAATTGGTTTATGGATAAGGTTTCTAAAACCACTCACACCGCTGCGACCCAAAAAGTGCCTTCGAAAGACTTCCAGCTTCATCCTCCATTCTGCGCAACACAAATATTTCTTGAAACGAACCTAAATTATTACACATGTATTTTAAAAAATTCGGAAGGTGCCGGTAGGTGGTATCTTGCCTTCTGTTTCCGTAAATTGTTGGCTTTCAGGTGGAGTAGAACCTCCTTCACTCTGTGGATCTTAAACAAACATCGCCTGTTACGGTTTTGTTTTTTTAATTTTGAGCCAGAGTGTTTCACAAATGTTGTCATATAGGCAACGTTAATTTAAAAAATGTGTTACATATACATATTTAAGATAACATAAATTAAGGAGGCACCGGACCTAATAGCTAATGAGCGATCTCTTCCAGGCAATTCCAGTAAGGAAAAACAAATAAACGAGTCCTCTTAGTGCTTAACTACATAAAAAAATACAGATAATATATTTTTACAATAGAAAAACCAAAATAAATATAAAATATTAAAAGCTAATCGTAAGAGTGTAGCAGTCTATGACCAGTGTTGGTTTACGCCCGAACCCAACAATTAAACCACAATCTCAGATAGAGATCAATCTGAGATTGTGGATTGTCAGACCTCGACAATCCATCGATCTCCTATATACCAATAACCAAACCCTACGAAGACAATCCATTTATGGCAACGGACAGAATGCAATCTCTTCGCTCGTTTCACTCTTATTTGATAATCAATATAAACCAAATAAAGTAAATAAAACCATAAAAATAATATTAAAATATACATGTATATGTTTAAAACATATCAAATATCTTTTTAATTATATTAAAATCTGACTTAACTTAAAATCTTAAGATACAATATTGGCACAGTTGAACTGTCATTTTCATGATTTCATTACAGTAACATATTCGACCTACCATGGATAGCTTGTAATGACAGATGGCTATTACAATTCGTCGATTGGTTATTGGCACGTGTCATCAATATTTGGATTAAGTTTTCAGATAAGCAAATATGGATTGAGATAGGTTATTGGATTGGGCGCTCGTAGCTTCGCAGGTTGTGTGGTCGTAGGTTCAATCCCCGGCTGTACACCAATGGATTTTCTGTCTATGTACGCATTTAACATTGGCTTGAACGGTGTAAGAAACATCGTGACGAAACCGGCTTGCCTTAGACCCAAAACGTCGTCGAGAGTGTGTCAGGTACAGGAGGCTTACCTACTTGCCTATTACATTGATCATGTAAGAAATACAAAAATCTGAGGCCCAGACCGAAAATGTATCGTGTTTCTAAATATATATTCGTAGCATGACATATAACACATAGGTTTGAATTTAAGAAACAGATATTTACATAAACGATGATAATGAATGTGCAAATCAGTGTTAGTTTGTCTCTGTCTGACCCCAAAACAGCGGAGCGTAAAACTGAACGTATTGCGTAATTTTTAAACATTACAACATTTTATTGTTTTCTTTGGATCGTTCAGTGATTAATATGGCTATCTATTGCAATAGGATATCCGTGGCTTAGTGGTTAACGTATTAAGTGCTTCAACTTCAACACACAGCAACACATACAAAACGCACTCGGGAGCCCTCTAGCCTCCTGCCCGTTTGCCCCCTATTATATAAAAAAGAAAAAACACATATTAAGTTTAATCAATTATAAACCTGGAAATTTAGGTATCGAAACGACATCTTCGTGTTGGATCTAAGTCCTCTGTAAACACACTCTCTAAATCTCAAAAAAGGAAAAGCGCGCGCGCAAGGCGCGTTAAGGCTTTTTTTCTGGCTTTAGTCGACGTCACAGGAGAGCGAAGAGCTGGCAGCTACCTTAGTCTAGCTATTCAAAGGGGGAACGCTGCCAGTATCTTCGGAACCTTGCCTTAAGGGACTCCTTTTAATAATATTTTTTAATTATTAAATTTTAAGGTTAGTTATTAGGTATATTTTTATGTATATTTTTTTTCCTACATAATAAATATCTACGACATTATCTATGTATAACCACAATATAACTAAAAAAAAAAAACAAATGAAAGCTTATCTTAGGGTATAAATATATATACACACGCACAAAAATAAATTTAAAACTCGGTTGATATAAAGAGAATGCTTTGCATAATAAACGGGAAGGATTTAGTTATTATTGACATTCTTTCATAATCAGGAAGTATTTGTAATCGAATTTGAACCAATTTCCAAATCGATATTGTGCGAATTGACGATTCATCTCAAAGTTACATCATTTGGTCTCGATTCATGACAATAGGTCGTAAAATTATGTACTAAGTATGTTATAAGTGTTGCTAGTTTCGATTTGATTAATATGAATACAAATTGTATATCTTTATATATAATTATACTATACTATATGTCACTGAACTCCTAAACGCCTGCACTGATTTGAATTTGTTTTTGTATGAGGTTTCGTGGCGCCCTGGATTTTTTTAGATTCAAAAATCAACAGCTGATGGCGCTGCAGTCGGTGTATCGGTTATATATCTACGGCAGCTGGTCTATATATAAATCGTCTGTGCTTGTGTTCGTTATTGAACTCCTGAACGACTGGATAGATTTTGATGAAATTTGTGTGACCAAATTGAGTATTTATTTCTTGAGCTCTGATGAAGGGTTTTGCAGCTTAAAGTTTCAGAACAAATTAGAAAAGATTTTACCAGAAATTGGAGAGAAAATGTGAAAATTACACGAAAAATTTGAATAAATTTTGCACTATTTACTGCAATATTATGTTTATTTTCAAAAGTTGTTTATTATTACAAAAATATTATTTGAAATTTTTTTTTTATTTAGTTAGGTTTTCATTCCGGAAAAAAGATATTAGCCTACGAAATTGTCACCTGAATACCTGTAGTAGGTGGGCCATTAATGCCCAAACCCTATCTCAATTAATTTTTGACCATCTGAGCCAGACATATTAAACCAGTTATTGATCAAAGTGTGCCATTAACCAATCGACTGATTTAAGATTTTAACTTAAACCAATTAAAAATAAAAAATTAAAAAGCTATTTCATAAATTAAACCTAAGAAATAACATAATACATCAAAATATACCTAATAACTAACCTTAAAATTTAATTATTAAAAAATATTATTAAAAGGAGTCCCTTTAGGCAAGGTTCCGAAGATACTGGCAGCGTTCCCCCTTTGAATAGCCAGACTAATTCTTTGTCCAAGGTAGCTGCCAGCTCTTCGTTCTCCTGTGATGTCGACTAACCTTTTTGATAATTCCCTAAAAAGCCTTAACGCGCTAGGACCCCACGGACCAAGGGTCTCGACACCGAATGGGACAAAATCATATTCAGAGCCTAGACCCCTGTATTTACAGGCTTTAGCTTTTTCAGCCGCATCACAAGCCGCACCAGCTCTGTTGTTGGTTCCATGAAGATTGGAAGGGGCCAGTGTGTCTGAACAGGTGGCATCCCATACCAAAACCCGACCCATCCTCCATGGAATCAAACTCATACCGTCCGGTCTCTTGTCGTCGTCTTAAAAGCTATTTTATATGTTTTAAACAAAAAATTATCTTTTAATACTATTTGTACGGTTTTATTTACTTTATTAGGTTTATATTAAGAAATATGGGTGTAAAGAGCGAAGAGATTGCATTCTATCCGTCGCCAAAAATGGATTGTCTCCGAAGGGTTTGGTTATTGGGATGCAGATAGGAGGTCGATCGACTGTCACGGTCTGATCTCAGATAAAAAACAATCTGAGATTGTGGACACATTATGGGGTTCGGGCGGAAGAGCACTGTTCTTGTGTATTATTTCTCTAATTACCACAATTAAACACTTAAGACGCGAACAGTACATAATAGCGGAAGATGTTGCAAAAGTTGAATAATAAATACATAGAAATCTTTACCTGACCTAAAGATGCTTACATTTTGTGAGTTCAGTGAAAGTGAAAACAGAATCTGGCGAACACTTGTGATCATTCTAAAATCATATTTGATTATCACATGTATGAGTTTATTGTTGTTATTTATTTTATAAAACAGGAAATTGGTATGAGGCTCTCTGATATTGATTCCCATATACTCAATTCCTAAGTGCGCATTTTAAATTCGCTCGAACGGTAAAGGTAAACATCGTGAGGAAACCGACTTGCCTTAGACCTAAAAAGTCGACGTATGTTAGGCACATGAGACTGATACTTGCCTACTAGATTGGCAAATGATCATGAGACAGAAATCGGAGGCCCAGGCCCTAAAAAGGTTGCGACCACTGATTTATTTTATTTATTTAAACCCTGGAGCTATAAGCTGTTTCTATATCAGACATTACCAATATTCAATCTAGTGTTTCCGGAAGCGCGAAGAACTATGCCACGCTATTATTCTTACATGTTGAATCAAAGGAAAAATTTCAATGTAGTTGGTCAATAGATAAAGGTCAAAATGATGTGTAATGCCACTATACATCTTGTAATTACGTAATTCTTTTGTAAACGGGCGTTTGAACGCTTGGAGTATAGCCTTTTGATACTTTAGTTATCACAGTTAAGTTCAATGGGGGTTCTTGTAGAGATGTACAAATAAATGTTAATGGAAAGTCTTCCTTTAAAGGGTAACAATTGACTTTAACGGTTTAAAATGTGTGTTATAACTATACAATTACAATTACTGTTGTAACGCTACCAAAAACATGTGTGGCAGATTTTATCAACTTATGCAATTATAATTATTTATTTATGCAGTATTTTTTTATTTGATATTAGTTCAATCTGTCATCGACATCGAAATGTGAATACGCAGTATGCGTTCTGTCCCGCTCTTACGCGTACCAATATTACGTCATCGTGTGTTAGGTTTTTATTCTCGTTACGGAATTTCTTGATTCGGTCGCTACTATTGTATATTATATATTGCACTACCTTGCCCTAAGGCTTCACAAATATTAATGACACTTATGTTATTGGACATTATTGGAAACGAGATTGTTAAAATACAATTTATGAGTGGGTAAAACTATAGGGCTCTAGTGATCGATGTTTACATTTTGAATAAGCTTCTAATTATTTAAAAAAATGTTTATATGTAACTTCACTAAATTTACGTTACATGACTCGCCACTGGTTTGTTTTTCTATTTAAATTTCACATGTCATGATGATTAATTGATTTACGAGCTGCGCAATTCGTCTGGCCGTAACTATTGTCCATTGTAGGTTCGATTCCCAGCGGTTGATGTATCGTTCTTAGAACAATAGGTAATCTTTATGACGCTCGTAAAAATTTATCTTCAAACGATTTGTTAAGTTTTACTGGGGTACATTTGGTGTTGTTTTAGTTTAAGTTGC
Source organism: Pieris mannii (assembly GCA_028984075.1). Lineage (NCBI taxonomy): Eukaryota > Metazoa > Arthropoda > Insecta > Lepidoptera > Pieridae > Pieris > Pieris mannii. The sequence goes on along the minus strand of CM054795.1, from coordinate 8,705,034 downwards.
GATTCTCAGTCCTAGTGTCGAAAGTTGGATTCTATGTGCAAATTTACTGTACGAAGGAAAACATCGTGTGTGAGCGGCATGTATTAGACCCAAAAACGAAGGCATAGAAGGTATATATTTCACATCACCTACTGGCGTAATGATGTGAAATATGGATAGAGAAATCTGAGCCTAAGACCTAATAAGCTTTAGCGCCATTAGTAAATATTATTTTGCGTACTAAATAGATTATACGTCTTTAAAAAATTGGATTATAACTCGAATGTTGGCTATTTTTATTTGCAGTATAAACGGCTATCTCTGTATAATTTCTATATCTTTATATATATAGCCGCGTACAAATTATTTGAAGAAATCTATTAGGTATGAGGGTGTGCAATTATTTAATCAATTACCATCTCAAATTCGTGATATTGGAGTGTTTAACAAATTCAAAAAGGCCGTAAAGATGCATGTTAGAATGAACATAGTTAACTAAAACTGTGACGGCTAATGGCGACGTGTATCTCGCTCGTATATATACATATTCATATTAAGTTTCTCGTGTAAATAAAATATTTCTGTTTTGTAATGAGAAATAAAGTTCTTTAAACATATCTAATTCTTCTATACGTGTGCTTTTTGTTATGCGTTTTACTCTTTTTTTTGTTAAATATTCTTAAACCTTTCTTTATTTTTCAGAACATGAGGTGGTGCTTGCTTCTTGCGCTTTGCGCGCTCGTGTGCGCCGACGCATCGGAAACACACTCTCGCTTCCGTAAGTTTATATTCCCATTATATTTAATTGTGCTTCTATGTAACGTTGAAAAGTCCAATCTAAGAAAATTCATTCGTATGTTTCTGCTTTCAATTGGGATATTCTAGACTCGATTTCTGATATAGTAATGATTCTTTCGGGTTGGCGTATGTCAGGCTATTAAAAATACATCAGAAAGGTGCTCCCAATATGTTAAAACCTACCTCATTTGTATAGATATTATTGTATATGTTGTAATACTATGTCTAAGTTATTGGTGTTGTAACATCTAATACTGTCTATTACAAATTTCATACAGAAAGACCTTACTTGACTCTCAAGATACACATTTTTCACATGGGACATTAGATGTTAAACTGAAAAAATCGTTTTAAATGTCGTTCCGGGTTCGATTCTTGGTGAAACGATAACTAATCGAATCGAGCCTGTTGTAAACTGACTTCGATACACACATATTTCATAGTCAAAAAAATCTAGATTTCCGAATCTGTTTCATGATCATTTGTCTGTCTTCTGAGCTTGACACACGCCACGACTTTTTGGGGTCTAAGAAAAGCCTATGTTTTCCTTTACCGAGCGCATGTTAAATACACACATGGAAAGAAAGTCGAACCATCCCATCCACGAGATTCTCAATCAAGCCTAACGCTAGGCTAACACTGCTCAATATTTAACTGTCACTAACTATATGTTATTATGTAGTTGTATATAACCTAATGTAACTAATATTATTTTTACAGAACCAAAAAGACATAGGTCTAGAAATGGTATGTTACAAGGAAGGATTACTTATAATTTTACGCCTGGACGCATTTATTTGCTTGCATATAAAAATATATGTTTTATTATTGCTTAAAGAATACGAAATCAATATAATATACGAGCTTTTAACACTTGTTAAAGCACACTCAAACTCCTTAAATAAATCGTGTACTATTTGCCAAACCAAGTTTGTTTCTTGTCGTATTCAAACACGTTGTAAATGTTTTTTGTGACGAAGTCAAATCATTTATTTCAATTATGCTTAGGCCTTGTAACTATTAAAAAGGCACCTTTGAACGTTAAAATTCATAAAACCGATAAAAAAGTTACTCTAGTTGCCTTTTTCAAAGGTTTCATATGGAGAAGACAGGGCAAGAAACAAACTTACTCTTCTAAAATAGCTCTTACAGTATTTTGTATATAAGGATTTGATAATTGTATGTGAAGACTATGTACCTAGAACCATAACTACTATATTGCAACTATAGATTTTAAAATTTTGTTTTTGGCTGGGTTTGGTATCTTTCTTTGTTCTTCTTTGTCCTTATACAAACACTTTCGTAACACTTTCGTAACTATTATCTTTGAAAACTGATATCTTGGTAATTTGATTGTTGTTTCAAAAAATTTACTTATCTGTCTTTTGTTTCTTCTTTTAACAAAATTTCTTGTACTTCTTCCATTAATTAATCATCTGTATTCCAACATTACTCTGCTTTCAACTATTTGTTTCTTCTTACGTCTTCTCTCCTCTGAGATATGTCTTTGGTGGTGGAATGATTCTCATAGACCTGCCTGACTTTGAGGCAATTTTACAGCCGACCAACTCGGAGATTCCACAGATGAAATGATTGGTCAACTTTTGCAGTGGATTCAAGGGCTTACTCAACAACGAAGCCGAAAAGGTCTGTCTTAAGATCCATCATTCGAAATTTTCTCCTCCCAGAGTTATATAATTATGTTTTTTCAAGATTGTTTGATACAATGTTTCATTATATATATATATGTATATATATATTGATATTTTTTATAGGTAGGGTTCGCTACTCTATTAAGAAGAGTAACTCACCTAGCACTGTTATGCACAGCTTAGCTACAATCACAGTGCACATTGCATTCAATATTAACTATAAATTATAATTAAAAATTTAAATGTTATATTCTAAATTTCAGCTCGCCAGTACTTTGGAGGAAAACCAGAGAAGCCAAGACCATTTGAACCAGCATCGTACCTCCCACCTGCAACTGGTTATCCTGCAGCCGGTTCTCGACCGACACCATCCTACAGTGAAGGTCCTTCACCAACTTACCCTCCATTCCAACCTAGCGTACCGTTCCAGCCTTCACCAGAGCAACCAGCTCAACCTCCTTATACAACAAACTATCAACCCAATCAGCCAACCATCCCACCTTACCAGCCTTCACAAACCCCCGATCAACCCGCAGAAACTCCATTTCAACCAAGTCCTACGTATTTCCCCAATCAACCAAGTAACACAAATGAGCCAAACACAGATGAGTCTACCAATGGCTTCATTCCCAGTCAAACATCTCCCGCGGGACCTAATCAACCAGACAAAACTGACGAAACGTCTGCTCCATCCGATGGGGCACAGCAAACTGTAGAACCCGAAAAACCTCAAAACAACAGTCCACAAATAACACCTGTGGCACCAGACGATGATGAAGATCGTCACCCACCTCATATCCACGCCATTTCTGTCGATTGCGGTAAAGAAATGATGACAATTAATATCGAATTTAACAAACCCTATAACGGGATTATTTATTCTCAAGATCACTTTAAGGATCCGGACTGTATCTACGTCAGGGAAAACTCTAATCAAGCGAAATATTCCTTTACTGTCAGCCTAAACACATGTGGGACAAGATTTTTCAGCGATTTCGAGAATGAAGGTCAAGCGTATCTGGAGAATGTATTGGTGCTGCAAAACGAGCCTGGAATTCAGGAGGTTTGGGATCACATTCGCAGAGTAAGATGTCTTTGGGAGGGTAATTTGACCAAGCAGTTAGTGTCATCGTTGAGTGTTGGAATGCTTAACCAGATAACAAGCAACTTTAGCGGGGACACCGCTATGGCGCGTTTGGACATTCAGGCTGGGAGAGGTCCATTTGCGCCTGAGGCCAACGGCTTAATCAAGATCGGAGAGACTATGACCCTTGTTGTATCTGTCACTGGAGATGCTGGCTTTGACATATTTGTTAGAGAATGCGTAGCTCGTGATGCTGATAACAATTACGTTGTACCTTTAACTGACTCAAACGGCTGCGTGCTTAAGCCGAAACTATTTGGAGCCTTCCAAAAAACAAGAGAAACTGGAAACACAGGTGCATCCATCATTGCATACGCATTCTTTAAGGCTTTCAAGTTCCCTGATGAAATGGACCTGATCATTCAATGCGAGGTTGAGCTGTGCAAGACTGACTGTGAAGTGTGCACTAACCCAGGAAGCATAGAACCCAGAAGAAAGCGTAGAGACGTCATCCACATTGGTAACCAAACTATGGAACCAGTAACGATTGGCAAAGGTTTAAGGGTTGTTTTCGCTGAAGATTTGCCAATCGAACCAGATTTCTGTATGTCTCCAACCACAGCAATGTGGGGCTCAGTCTTGGTTCTAGCTGCGTCATTGTTAAGTAGTATAACAGTCTCTTATTGCTGGCAGAAATCGCGAGGTATTGTCAAGTTCTCGTAAGCAAAAGCAGTTTATTAAGAATACTCAAAAATACAAAAAAAAATTATTGATCATTATGTAAATACGTCAAAGTAGTTCAAATTAGGAATAAATTTAGATTAAGTAGTCTTTAGAAAAACCTGCTTATAATTGTTATCGAACACTGCCACTAAAAATCATTAATTAACAGTATTCTGTTAGTCAATTAGATTATGGTTATCTAATTCATTAATTTATGTTGTATGTTTGTAAATAGTATTTTTATTTGTATTAAAACGTTTAAGTAATTTACAATGTTTTATTTATTGCTCCAAAAAACCAAATTTATTTAGAGGCCCAGCTTCTTTCTTTTGGCGGAAGATTTTCGAATTGTTATCCCTTCTCTGACTTTACTGTTAAGAGTGTTCTGAAAAGTTATTTTTGGGTTGATCTCTTCTGACTTGTTCCATAACTACAAGCCATGTGAACTCAAAATTTCATCAGCATCACCTTGATGGCTGAAAGCTTTCCACGCTTTACGAGACATTTTATTTGCTATCAAGCGATCTGTAGAATCTACTCCTGGTTTGGTTGTTCTGGGATATTTCCAATTATTTATTGTGAGCCTTAAACCGCTTACGTCCATAATAAAATGGGTGTCCACGGGCTGCGATGGTTGCCCGGAACAACAGGATTGCCCTATTCTATAAAAACGGCAGAGAGGCTAGCCAGGTATAGAGAGAAAGAGAGACGGTCTGATTTAATTTATTATGATGCAATAGAAGTATAATGATGCCGTCAATTCATTCAATATTTAGAATTCCTGAAACAAGTATGTTTTCATTAATTGACCATATTAAAAATCTCAACAAATTATCTTTTTTGGTTTATATGCGGTTTTTTCGTGATACTTCTTCTCCTATACTCACTTGTTCCAATTGCTGGCTTACAGCTGCAGCAGGTCCCCCACTCTGTTGATCCAGGGGTACCTAGGCCGACGTAAGAAAACGTAAATTAATCTATAAAGCTTTTTATTAATATGACTAGTACTTAAATGATCCTAATCCTTAGGATTGATTTGCTCCATTTCAAACAAATGACTTAAAACTTAGTTATTAAAATGAGTGTCGGAGAATTTGGCCAGTTATTCTTGCTACGCCTTGACTTGCGAACTGGTAGTAAATGTAAATTTAGATTCTAGATAATATCTCTTTTGTTGATGTTCATAAGTGGTGGTTACCTATATGAATTAAGTTATTTTGAGTTTGAGTTGAGTGAGTTTGACCTACTCCGCGAGGCTGGTTCGGGTAATGCAAACCAATTTAGAATTAACCTAGTGATTAACCGGGTTTTACACGTATTTGCTAATGTTAATTGATGCTGAAACATAATCAGATAAATTATATGAATGTTGGGCGCTCTGTGTGTGAAATACTTTACGCATTTTATATAATTCACAAAAATTATACATATATTTTTATTCTTTCAATGCTATTATATATAATAATTTAGCATGGCTACGACCTCGAATGACGAATTTGTCAACTCTCTGACTGTCACGATTCGCCTTTCATCAGTATATCAGTAAAAGACGAGGCTCAGTGATATCCCATTGGCACCTTCATTGCCAGAGGGCTCGCGAGTAGGTTGTCGGCCTTATAAGAATTGGTACACCTTTTTTTATAGAACAGGGGGCAAACGGGCAGGAGGCTCACCTGATGTTAAGTGATACCGCCGCCCATGGACACTCTCAGAGGCCAGAGGGCTTGCGAGTGCGTTGCCGGCCTTTTAAGAATTGGTAGGCTGTTTTCTTGAAGGACCCTAAGTCGAACTGGTACGGAAATACTTCAGTGGACACCTCGTGAAGGACCTGAAGTTGAATTGGTTCGGAAATACTTCTGTGGGTAGCTAGTTCGACATAGATGTGCGTGGTAGAGAGTTGTGAAAATAAAATAGAAATGGACCAACGTGACCTTAAATAATAACGCGGCTAAAGAAGTAAATATGAAATCCCACAACGGTTTTCTTTCCGATATAATTGTGAGGAAAACTCGAAAAATATATTATCTAATATATAACCAAATCGTAAAGTTCTTATTACATACTCATTGAGGAGCACTACCATGACATGACAGTAATAAACAGTAATTACTTAATTATAGAAATGGTTTGAGATTAGGAGTTGTTTCTGCCACGTTGTCGTTTTACACGTTGGATGTAGTACGGTCAGCAAATATTGATATGACATATTTATACATTATAACATTTAAATTTAACAGTTTTTTATAGAACAGTAAACAATGAATGTTAAGTGATACCGCTCTTGGACACAATGCCAGAGAGTTCTCGAGTGCGTTGCCGGCCTTTTGAGATTTGGTATGCTCTTTTCATTAAAGAAATCGAATTGGTTTGGAAAAAAACCGGTAATTGATTAAAAGTAGTAAGTAAATCATTGCTACAATTAACCAACCATAGTATATTCCATGGGGTGAATAGTTCGTAAGTTGATACATAGATGGCGCAGCTAGTAGTAAATTAATATATTTTTTAAAGACACTTGTTTAAATTTGACAAGTATTTTGAGTAAAGGAATATTTCCCCTTTTCATAATTGTGTATATTGCGGTTTTGCACATACTTCTCATAAGGCGTTACTTTTTAATTATCTGTATCAGCAACGAAAAGTCAATATGACAATAAGATTCTTTGGATTTTTCGGCCCATTCTTACTACTAGTGTTCACACGTAACAAGTGAAACTTCTTTATTACCCTATTTTACGAAAAATTCTACACGCATCTTTACAGAAATTAGTTAAATAAAGTTAAATTAGAAAATTTCTAAATTAAATAAAAAAGTTAATATTAATTCTGAAATACTATCATTAGTATATTATATTTGTAAATTATTTAACTACTATTTAATTTTTACACAATGAGAATTACAATTTCATTAATTGTAATATGATTATTACTATAGTGATCGTATTATATATTTTTTGTTATTATTTGTGACGCGTAGCCGAAAAATGTGACGGTAAATTTTTGCCAACGCCGATAAAAAAGTTTCACTTCAAAAATGTCATTGAATAAATTGCAGACAATTCCATTGCTTAAAATTTGTTGTAAAAATTACTCAAGACTTTAAATAAAGTGAATATAGACAAATTAGAAAACTTTATAGCAAAAATAATTTTGATTTGTCATTTTAATTTTTTGAAGACAAATAATTTTGCTAACGCTTCAGACAATAAATATTTGACTACCGTCTATTTACACAAGATAACATATAACTCGTAACTATCTAAACTCGAATTTGTTTTGTTTTACAAACTTTAAATAGCAAGTTTAATCTTAAAAAATTAAAAATCAAATTAAATACAAAAAATATTTACATTCAATAATTTAATTAGTTAAAACTTTTTCCCATTTGTGACTTAAATGTCATTGTGTTTTTTACCGTAGTTAGGAACAATTTATTTACAAATTTATTGTTTGATCTCAATAAAAAATATTTCAATTGAATTTTACAAAATAAGTCAGTGGCGTTTTAGTTCTGGGCCTCAGATTTCTGTACCTCTTTAACGATAATCAATCTAATAGGCAAATACGTGATCAGCTTTCTGTGCTTGACTCATGACTTTTGAGTAAAGGCAAGCCACGCTCACAATGTTTTCCTTCACCGAGCGAATGTAAAATGCGCACATAGAAAGTCCATTGGGTCACAGCCGATAATCGAACCTACGACCTCGGGCGAACACTGCTCTGAAAATTTTAATTTTGTATATTTTACAAAAGATATGGAGAAACAGGAATATAAGAAAAGCCACGAAGACCAGGCTCGTGAAGACACTTATATTCCCCATATTTCTGTACGCAGCCGAAACGTGGACCTTGCGAGATGTGGAAAGGCAGAAAAGAGACGCTCTCGAAATGTGGTGCTGGAGAAGAATGCTTGGGGTATCGTGGACCGAGTTTCGTACAAACGTCTCGATACTTCAAGAACACGGTGTTAAGCAGCGTCTATTTTCAACAGTACAATCTCGCATCCTTACATTCTTCAGTCACGTATCTCGGCGTGGCGATCAGTCCTTAGAACGCCTTGTCGTCCAGGGGAAGGTGGAAGGCGCTAGACCGCGCGGCAGGTCACCTACACGCTGGACCGATCAGATTAAGTCCGCCGTAGGAGAAACACTGAATCAGTGCAACAGGATGACCTCCAATAGGCAGCGGTGGCGGAGCGTCGTGAAGCGCATCACATCTGCGCCTTCTACTTCTACTACATAGCGATCACGACCGCTCTGGCAAGAGCGTACCGAATGAGAAGAAGAAATTTTACGTAATTTAAAAGTGTTTATAACTAAAATATTTTAATAAAAGGAAACTGGAATCAAAGCATTGTTAAGATAAGTTTAGAGAATCATAAAATTCAGTTTGTATACCATGATCCTATGTAATAAACTATAGATATTATTTATAATACAAGTATGTTGCATCGTAATTAAAGTACAGTTTCACTGAGACAACTTCTTGTCTATCTTGATAATACAATGTTATGAAAATTGTGAAGATTTTTGTTTCATGTTGTGTTTTTAAAAACCAAGTGAAAATGAGTGGAAAAGTGAAGACATCAGCTCTGCTGGTTCAAACACTTGCGACTTTCAGCAGTTTGTATTGTTTTATTCCAATGATGAATAATTATAACTGTAAAATTCCTCTATCCTTGGAAGATAATCTAACAAAGTTTTTTAATGTCGTTTTTCTTTTGTAGATATTAGATAGTTATAAATAAAATAAATACATCAGTGGCGCTAAAACCTCTTTAGGTCTGTCCTCAGATGTCTGAATCTGTTTAAGATCATCTTTAAATATAATAGGTGATCAGCCTCCAGGGCCTGATAAACACCTTCGACGTTTTGGTTCTAAGACTTTTCCTTCACTGTTCGAGCGAATGTTAAATGCGCACATAGAAAGAAAGCCCATTGGTGCACAGCCGGTGATTGAACCTACGACCTCAGAGATAGAGTCGCACGCTGAAACCACTAAGCTAACATTGCTCTATTTACAAATATTATACATATCCATAATTTTGGGTACATAATATAACCTTTTTTCCATTACGTAGTGGAAGAATTTTACGGATTTTATATACATATAAAAAAGGACGTTAACCTAACATATTAATAGGCAGGCAACGCTTTCGTGAGCCCTTGCCATTGAGAGTGTCCATGACCGATTATTTATTTATTCATACTTCGTTGCAAAGAAATACAAATATCACAATACATAAAAATTACAATGGATGCGACGGGCGGCCTTATCGCTAATAAGCGATCTCTTCCAGGCATTCCTAATTAATAATATAGAACAGGGGCAACCCGATTGCCTTATTTTTCTGTTTATTATTTGTAACTTTAATTAAAATAAGTTAACGGTAATTTAAGATTTAAATTTCTGCCTTGTAAATTAATACTCCTGGTATTAAAAAAAATATAAAACTTGTTGGCATAGTGACTACAGCGTGCGGCTGATACCTGAGGTCATAGGTTCGAAACCCGGATGTGCACCAATGGACTTTCTATGTGTGCATCAAATACTCGTCCGTACGGGAAAAATCGTGAGGAATCTAGCGTGACCAGGTCCCAGCCGACGGCATGTATCAGGAACAAGTTCAATCTAATTGGTAACAAAAACAAATGACTGCAAAACTTTTCAATCTCTTTTTTATTTTTAATAGTTGCGTATCTCACCGGACTGACTGGTTTCATTTACGCCTGGCCGTCATACACTTATGAAACCTTCACAACGAACAAGACAGTGCTATCTGCCCCTCTGACTCCAACACAAATGTCTATATTGGGGAGCCTGACAAACGTTGGGGGACTGATAGGAACCCCCTTATGTGCCCTGGTGATTGATAGAATCGGGAGACGATATTCTGCTATGCTGTTTGGGCTGCCATATGTGGTATGTTGTATGATATCATAAGCATATTAATTATATACATTCTAAAACAATCTGTGTGTGTTAACATAAATTTAACACTATGTGTGTTCAATTACATTAGAACATAAGCAATTTATCAAAGGAAAATAAACAAATAACCACAAAAAAAACAATATTAATAAATTAATAATAATTAAAACTAAATGATAATAAATAAAAGTAATAAACAAACTAAAACTTAAACCACATTAAGTCCTGCAAAACAAAATTACGGTAAGTTGGTAGACAATATTTTCATCAATGTTTGTTATTCAGAGTATGAGTAGTATTTAAGCGAGATAGCCTTATCACTGGACTATTAAAAGTAGAAGAGGTTTACTATATGTATTTGTTAAATTGTAAAGATTGTAGTCTCGTAGTTAGATTAAACAGCTTCTTTGCATTAGTCAATTGTTAATTTAAAAAAAAATACTCAAACAAGAGCGTCCCAAGCCGATTTTCAAGGGCATAGAGTCAATGAACTGCACATTTTAACTTTAATATTATAACATTTCGACAAATAAATAAAAAGATATTCGGCTGCCAAGGGACGCCCTTGTCATTGCTCAAATGAAACTATTGTTGCAATGACGGGTTGACTGATATGTTTATCGATTTTTGCACTTATTAGAGAACTTATCAATAAATATTAGAAAATTGTAATTTGCATAATGTTACCCTAGTTTCAGGAAGCTGAAACATTTATTCAGGCAGTTTCAGTACATGCGTAGTCGAGTGGTACAGTTTGCAGGCGTTTGCAGGTTAAACCCATTTGATAAAGGAATATCCTCATTGGTTTAACAAGAAATAAACCCTTGAATTCTTCCGCATTTTCTATTTGATCCCCTAACTCATAACATTATGTTATTAAATACATAATTTTTAAAATAAAAAGTCAAATCATACAATAAGTTAAACCTACTAAAGGGATTTTACGCCAAGAGCTGTTAATATTATGATCTTAAATTGTTGTTTATTATTCAAATTAGGTGGCTTGTAAAAGTTACAGATTAATGTTATTTATTTACTTATAATCATTGCATATGTTTTGTGTTTTATCGAGATATAATTTCTCTGTTTGTTTTTGTATTGTGTATTATATATTACATAATTGATTTCAGATATGCTGGGCGATTATATCAATGACAACATCCATTAATCTCGTCATGTTCGCCATTGGGTTTGCTGGCTTAGGCGCAGGTGGGCAAGCCATATCGACCGTCTACATATCCGAGATATCGGAAGACTCTATAAGGGGTGCCCTTACATCTTCAACCGTGTCCGCGTATTTCATAGGCCTCCTACTCTCGTATCTTCTAGGAGGGCAACTGGCATATCATCATGTATTATATGTGCACTTGGCAATGTCTGTGTTGTATATATTGCTGCTTATGTTGTTAAAGGAGTCTCCTGTGTTTTTGATCCAACAAGGGAAAGAAAAGGTAATTATTCAGGGTTATACAAGATCATTAATTTTATCATTTTTGAAGCAAAATTATAGGACTGCGACGCATAGTGGAATCGGTTGAGTTTCATAATGAAGCTTGTTTTGAATAATTGCCAACAGTAAAACATACTTTAAATCATTTTTAAACACGCTGCTAACTGTACTTGTGAGAAATAACAAATGTTTTTTTTAATTTATTTGATAATATCACATTAAAAGTGATTTGTTTGGTAAACATTTGAATTATAACAAGAAAAGTATATATTCTCTGTTATATAAAACTTTTAATAACGTTTCATTGACTTGCATTTGTAATATTTTAATAGTTCACAATCTTAGGTTTATAACGCCTGTAGAAATATAAAGGCAATGTGTGTTGTCTTTGTGTGATATTTTAACAATCTATTGTCATCTAGCTTAAGCGAACACATTATCAGATTTAAATACGAATTAATCTTTGGCGAACTTATCAGTATACGTGGTCTGTGTAGAATATATATGCAAATTGTTTAATAAACTAACAATTCTAGTAATTATATAGTTCTATATATATAATAGTTCAAAGAAAAACACATTTTTACGGATTATAGTTATGTAGACATAATTTTAAATTTAACCGACGTTTTGCGTGCTTACAGCTTTAATTTAACCGTGCGTGGTCACCGTTAAATTTAAAATTATGTCTAAATAATTATAAGTTTAAATACAATAATACATAACTATAATCCGTAAAAAAGTGTTTTTCTTTAAATGTGTAAAAGTTATGTTAATAAAAGACAATACTATGAACAATTACATATCCAACCCATGGGAGTCTTCAAATACATCTAATTTCCGAACAGTACATGACATGTTACAGAAGTATATTTTCAGGAAGCTGCCGAATCTATAGCCTTTTATAGACGCGTGGGAGTTGATTCAAAGGAAGTTGAATTAGAAATAAATAAAATAAAAATGCAGCTTGATCCCCGATTTGAGCTGATGCTTCAATCTAACGAAGGTATTAAAATTAATATATTCTTGGCTTACCTAGCAGTATAAAAAAAATCCTTTAAATCAAATCAAATCAAATCAAGCAGGTTTATTAAGTAAATAGTCTTAAATCTACATTTTAGTACATCCCTTTTAAGTTCTAGAACCTGTGTTGGGGATGAACGCTCTTTCCTATATGTTGATACCTAAGCTACTTAACTAAGTTCTATAAACAAAACACTAAGTACTTAAATAGGTAATCAAATAAATTATATTTAAATTATACATATTTTAAAAACCCAAATCTAACAAAATCTAACAAGCAAACAGTATGTGTGGTCTGTGCCGAATTTGCTTATTAATTAATATTATATATACTGTATACTGAATTTGTTATTATTATTATTGAGGATCTGTTTACCGCTGCACTTTTCACACGTGTACATTATTCTAACATATTATCGTAAGTATTTAATTGTCCTTATTTTAGCATGTGTGATGTTTGAGATCGATCATGATTGAATTAACATATCATCACTTTTAAATAATTGACACCGATCATGATTTCTGATAGCATCTTCATGGTGAAGTACACGAAAGGTGCAATAAAATAAAAAAAATAAAATACGTTTATTTTGGAATATAAGATAATCATGGTGTCACTTATTATATATATAATGACGTGGTCATTAAAATCGAGCCTGTTGGCATCCCTACTCATCGGCAAAGAAGACAGAGGGTGTTGGCCGAGAGAAAAAGCCGGCGTAAAAAACTCTCGGTACTCTTTTAAAAAAAAGCAAATCATCAAACAATTCTACAATATTTAAAACAAATATAGCAAATTAATTAGAAGTAGCCTGCCCAGCACTAGTACAAGTACAATACATCTTTATTCATTTAAACATTTGAACACTACTATATACAGTCGTTTTAAATAAACATATTTTATATTGATAATATTGTAATCGAAGATTTCTGTTTTTTTATTTATTTATAGCCTTATATCAGAATACAAAATGTATACATTATAGCTATTGTTTTTGTTAATCAACGATAACTGATTCAAAAAGGCCAAAGGCCTCCCCCATTTTCCTCAATTTTTCCTTATTATATCAATCTCGTTCAGGTATTTCCAACCATTTCCACAATTTCGTCGGACCACCTTTTAAATTGCCTACCCCGGTCTCTTTTATGGCGTCTTGGTTGCCATAGTGTTACAATTTTACTCCATTTAGATAAATGCTCCTCTTATAGTATGTTCAGCCCATTTCCGATTTTCTTTTGTTTTATATACGAAGATTTATGATTAGGTAAACTTATTAAATTTATTATGTTAGCTTTATAATCATACAAAATAAAATTAATTATAAAATTACACACATCACCGCCATCACACAATTTTCTTTTACCAAGTCGGCACATGCAGTCCATTACACATGTAAGGGCAACCCATCCTTTACGCTTTTACCGCCAGCATGCTTTCAGGTCTCTATAATGATTCCAGATGCCAATGCGGTGAAGCACTTGCTAGAAAAACCAATGGAAAATGCTAAGAAGGAGCCATCTTGGAAATTTTTAAGTGAGTACATAGCTAATCTATATTGTTTGAAAGTCAAGTAGCAAAGCTACTTCATTGGTTTTAATTAATATTATTGTCAATATAATTAGTCAAAATAAAATAAAAAATACGTGTATTTTGGAACATAAGATCATCAAGGTATCACTTATACCACGTCGTTAAATTCGAACCTTTAGGCATCCCGACTCATCGGCAAGCCTATGTAGGCCGAGAGAAAAAGCCGGCGTAATAAACTCTCGGTACTCTTTTAAAAAAAGTGGTGTTTATGACGCCATTTGCAGAAAATATAATAGTTTTTAGTTTTTGTGTCGTAACGGTACTCTGCAGCACTGTTAAACACTGAAAGAGAATCAGAAACTAATATCATCCGTTTGTCAAAATCCAATACATTTTTGACGAACGGGAGTTATTACCGCCAATATTTTTTCATTCACATTAATTGTGTTCCTTTCACTCACTCACTCATTTATTAACTCACTGACTCATTTACTCATGGCACAACAAAAGACGAAAATTATATATAAATTATGTTTTTTTGGAATTTACTATTAAGTTACTAAAAAGTCGACAGCGTCTGTCAGGTACAGAATATCATGAAACAGATACAGAAATCTGAGGCCTAGACCTAAGATTGTAGTGCCACTGATTTTTTTTTTATTAACACTGCTTTTATACAAATTACAATTTTAATATAATTTACAGTGAAATCTGAGTCTTCCAAGGGAGCACTCTTCGCTGTCCTCTTTTGTATGGGAATAAACATATTGATGGGATCTATAGTGCTGCAAGTGTATGCAGAGCCACTCTTCAAGGAGGCTGTACCTACGATGCACCCTAATCTATGCTCTATACTTTTGGCTGTAGATTATCTAGCTGCTGCGTTAGTCTGCGCCTTTGTCATAGACAAGTTTGGGAGGAAGGTATTTACGAAAAAATCACGAAATTTGTGTGGTGTTTGTTTTCAACCTTAAATTATTAATATACAGTGTAATCTCTTTATAACGTTATCATTTATAACGATAAAGTCCCTATAACGTTGGAGTGAGCCCAAGTTGGTTGGTTTGCGTTAAAACTCACATATCGAAACACTCTTTATAGCGATACGCCATTCTCTATTACGAAGAAATGTGTTCATATTTGTAGATATAAATATTTATTATCGGTATTATTGTTTATGTTATGTTATCAGGTAACAAAAGACTTTGAAGCTCCGAAACATCCGAGGTCGGTCTAGCTTTTGTTATCATTAATTGCCTTGTACACGTGCAGTATGACGCATTGTTTTCTCGGAAGTGATGGTCTTCGACCAAGCATACTGGGTACCTATCGTATTATCAAAAATTCTTATTAATTTGGTTTTTTTTTGTTCACTCCATGTAACGATAACTCTCTATAACGACAAAAAATGCTCAGTCCCTCGAGTTTCGTTATAAAAGGTTTACACTGTATTTAATCTACAAACAGAAGGCGAGAAATATGTTTTTATAATAAAGAAAATATCGAACAAATAAACGAGCAGCACTTACATTACCAGAAAAATCGCAAGTGCGTTGCCGGCCTCTTAAATAATTGGTATGATTTTTTACACAGGCACTGGAGACTGGTCATCTACTTGCCTATTAGATTTAAAAATGATCATGAAACAGATTCAGAAATCTGAGACCAAGATCCTAAAGAGGTTGTAGCGCCACTGATTTATTTATTATGATCTTTTACTGAAGGACCCCAAGTAGAAGTGGTTCGGAAATATATGAGACTACACTTTACATACAAAACGTTGTACCTTGGTGGACTTGCTACTTACCCAAATACTTAACTATAACGTAATCTGTTGATTGATTATAACAACCGTGTGTTTCTAGAGTCTGATGACAGTCACATCAATAGCATCAGGTTTCTTCAACATCCTCTTGGGCAGTCAGCTGCAGTTCCACTGGGCTCCTCATTGGTTCACGGCATTTGTGATATACGCTTATAGCTTCGTGTTTAACCTTGGAGCTGCTGTTGTACCCTTCGTTTTAACCGCAGAAGTATTTTTGCCAGAGGTAAGAGAATAAAACATCTCAACATCTAATCAATTAGTGATATATATGAAAGAAAGAAAAACAAGAATGTTAAATTATAAAAAAAAAACGCTTTACGCATTTCATTATTAACTACTATAAATGTAGACTTAACTAATGTTACTCGGTATAATAGATATATATAAATATAATTTAATGATATATAATTATAGAAGGTATTATTGTAAGGGTCTTTCTCCACTGCTCCGGTCCGGCGTCGGAAGCCGGAATGAGTCATAAGAAAAATATCGGAAGGCCGGATTGCGCTTCTCCACTGCTCTCCACTCTCCGGCAATAATCGATCAGTTAAAATAAGTCACCCCGTCGCAACGGACGTAACGCAGTGATTTATTAAAATTCCTCGGCTTTTATTATTTAGCCATTATTCGTTCGTATTAAATTATTGTTTTTAGATATTCAAGCTGTAGCCTGTAGGCTTGGAGTTTATATTTGGTTTAGTGTGTTCATTGCGTTCGAACCTTAACATAAATTGCATATAATCAAAATTCCCCTAAATAAATGAACATCCTGAAAAAAACCTTGGACATCTTCTTTTCCCCTCAATTTGTACAAGGCATCATTGTCGATCACTTTGGACCGATAAAACACCGCGTTCCGATCTAGCAAGTTATCGGACCGTTAAAAACCGGACTAGTGAAGAAGCACATAAGTACTGTTGTGAGTTTCTAAATCGGAACGGTAATTAACGTTTGCCGGACCGGAGCAGTGGAGAAACGGCCTAAGGGCGCGTGAGCCCGCACATATGTGAGCAATAAAACATAAATTAAAATTTGACATCTAATTGGACTATTTTAAGTATGAAGGCTGTAATTTGTTTCCAGGTCCGAGGTATATGCAGCAGCCTGTCTATGGTATGTATGTGGGTAATGAACTTCGTCACTCTAATAATTTTCAACCCATTGGTGGATCAGCTAGGCCTGGGTCCAACGTTTTATTTCTTTTCGATAATTTGCTTCATCGGAGGTACATATAGCCACCTGTGGCTTCCAGAGACGAAAGGATTGTCTGCTGACCAAATACAGCCATTGTTTATGAAGAAGAAGACCAGAAATACATAAGGTTAAGTTATATTTAAGATAAAGAAAATTTTATATTAAAATGTACAATTTTGTTTTCTTTATTTTTTATCACAATCCCGATGGAAATTGGCGGTCCGCTCGGCACGAGATGGTACGAGATGGAAAGGTCCATCAAGGAAATGAAAGAGAGGTCGACTGGTGCTTTGTTGAGCCTACAATACTTTGAACGATAGGTAACTAATACTAATAGCAATAGGGAGACAATTTTTTGGTATAAAACACCAGCCACACCAAAACACAATATAACGCTACCTAAAACACATCCTCTTTAGGTCCTGGCCTCAGATTTCTGAATCTGTTTCTAATCATTTTTAAATCTAATGGGCCAGTAGGTGATCAGCCTCCAGTGCCTGACACAACAAAAGATTAGTTATAAAATGCCAGTGTTATGAAGATATTATTGTCAAGTTTATAGCAATCCTGTATTTGAATGAGAATTCTCGTCGAGAACAGGTTTCTTATATCGACTATCTATGGAGACTATTTACGTCAATTCTAATGGTTTAGTGGTTATAATGTTATAGTATATAATATGTCGCTGGCCGTAGTATATAAGTTCATTATCTAGATATGTTCGACGTCCTGGTGGACAGAAAAACTGTGTCCAGTTTGTGTTTCCACCACACCGACATATTTTCTATTAAGATTATGTATATTTCGTGACCGCCATCTTGTTTTACATTAATAATCAACACGCTGGCTTTCGCTAAGACAGATACTTAAACATTTTCGACGCTGCTCTATTTAAATCAATATACTAGCGACTTGATTGAATATCGATCTTTAATTAACTGTCTAGAGATTCAATTAACTCTCTGATTTAACTACTTTACTGCGAAAAGTACTGTCAGCATGTCGAAAGGACGAGATGATGCCCACGGCTGGGAATCCAAATCTTTTTTCCTAAATATCCCTGTTATTGTGTATAATATAGTTTTTCTTTCTTTTCTCTTTCAAGAATACTCTTTTCTTTATAGTATCAAAACTCAACAATCTCATTCTAGACAATTAAACAGCCGTAAATGCTGATGAACTAATAATTCTTACTAAATCTGAACACTTCAATAATTAGACTTAACAAAATTAATCATGAGATATGTAGTCATAATGTAAATTTAAATATTATAAACAGTCGTTATATTTGCATATGTCGAGTATATTTCCACGCCGAATTCCTGTTATCAGTCAGGCTTATCTATTTATATTCTAATTATTTGTTGTGGTTTTATTAATAAAAAAAATTATATATGAATATGTTGGAGTTAAATTAGCAATTAAAAATTGTAACATTTTAAATTATATAAGAATATAAATTGGCTTTTTGCTTAGTAGCACTTTGACCAACAATAATTCATTACAGCTATTTACACGTGCATTTAGTTATTGAAAACCATGAATCATTTTTGCGTTCGAATTTTCTTCATCACGTCACTCCATTTATTAAATGAGAAAATTAAATCAAATCAAATCAAAATATCTTTATTCATTTAGGTAAACATGTACACTTATGAACGTCAAGAAAAACAAATTAAATTAACTGTAAATTTACATTTACAACAAGAAACATGAAATATCGCGTTATTTACGAGTTCCACCGTGGCACCAGTGCTGCCGAAACGGCTCCAAGATATTTTGATTTGATTTGATTTGATTTTCTCATTTAATAAATGGAGTGGTTAGTTATGAAATTAGTTCATATATTAAGATTGTTCGCCTAAATTTTCGTGCCCAGCCCAATACTAGGTTTTGATCACATAGTTCTGTATCGGTTTCGTGATGAATTCTTTTTCATAATAGGTGATAATAGTAGGATCAGATTTCTGTGCCTGATACGCTATTTTTGGACTAACTTTTAGTCCATTTTGATTACTAGGTATAAGATTTGACGCCTTAGTGCATGAGTAAGTGTGTGGGTGCAAATGTGTGAGTGAGTGAATGAATAAATAAAGTATACCTTTGACTATTAAGTATACGTTTTTTATAATTAATTGATGCCCAGCGGTCATTGCTAAGCCGGAACTTGACTTGTGCCTTTATAACCAAATTACAATAGTTTTTTCAATATTCAAAAAACCCGTTGGCGAATTTACTTCGCTATGTAAAAATTCCATCAGTTTTATTAGCTCCTTTGCTTGTGTCACTTGTGTCATATAAAATGTAGATAATTAGTGTGTGTTTGTGACTTAAATGTGGGTAATTTAATTTATATTGGTGCTTTTATAGACAAACCTAAATTCCAATACCAAACAATATCTACTGAAATATTGATAAAACAAAACAAGTTAATTTGTCTCGATATCTTTGGTGCATTTAGCTATATTTGACCACCGTTTTAACATTTTAATGTTTGTTTGTTGAGTATAATAATATGTTTTTATATATACGTAATAAATATGAATAAAAAGGCCGGCAACGCACTCGCGATGCCCTCTGGCATTAAGAGTGTCGATCGGCGGTGGTATCACAAATCATTACATGAGCCTCCAGCCTATTTTCCCCCTGTTTTGTAAAAAATGTAAAGGTGATTTTTCCCCTGTTAACTTAATAAACACATTTTTCGGCTAAAGTCTTAAGACATACGAAATGATGATTCCTCTCAATTAATCAGTCAAACTTTACAAAAACACGTTCGTACAGTAATCAATGAATACGCAAAACTTGAATATTTAAGTAAATAAATTATATATTTATGTAGCTTATCTCCGTGATAAGCTTTTGCCAAAATATTTCTTATCAATTTACACAAAATATTATTTTCAATTCGTTTCGACTTAATATGGTTTTACAGCCTACCTTTTTAGCAGTTACATAGCAACAATATCGGATATTTTCTAGCCCAACTATTAAAATAAAATTTAAATTACAACAGATTGGTTCACAGACGAAGGCGCTATAGCGCATATATAGTTAGTATGTACCGTCGATACGGACGGATAATTTTGTATGTGGCCGAGTATATAAAAATGCCAACAAAAACTAAACTTGTAAAAGCCAGGTCGCCATATATGTAAACCAACATACCTATGTTACAAATATATGTATCAGTTAACAATTAGAAGCGTAAAAAATGTAAACGACCTTTTAATTTTTGTAGTAAAAGTATTTGTGTCATATTTAGATTTATGAACCCTTTGACACGTCAAGTTTGTTTTTGTTAGCATCGCAAATCTTAATTTTTTAAACTGTTTTTTCAAACAAAAAGCTTTATTTTTAAATAAATAATAAATAAAATGTAAACATCTCCATAGTAAAACCGTCACCATTCTTAATTTTCGCAACGCAGTTAACAGTTGTAAGATCCATCTAATAAATTATCATATTGTTACGAGCTAGGGGATCGGATAGAAAACGCCGTCGATTTCTTCAAGGGTTTATTTTAATAAAATCTACGAGGAATTCGTTTACACTAATATCTGGAAATTACGCACAGAAAAGCACTAATAACACACACAATGAGACACTGTCACTAATCACTTAAATTACTCAGTACTTTATCACTGGTATCACTTATTCGCACTTTTTCTCTTCGCTGTTTATCTCTTGGAATCGCATTCGATAATCGATACTGAACTAATTGGTCGCGTTTTGGCTCGCTTATATATCCCTGGGAATAGTCGACGATGTTTCTACGAGAACTTTCTAGGCGGGAGCGCTACTGACTTATCTTTCCTCTCTTTCGCGTATCAAACAGTGCTTGTCCCACACCTAGAAAATTCGTTCTAGAATATTCCTTCATCAAAGGGGTATAACCAGGCTTGAAAACGCCTGAAAACGGGTCTGCTGAAAAGTGTACCATTCGTCTATACGTGTTCTGAAACAGACTGAAAAAATGTTTGAGCCTCCTGAAAACTACGGCAACATTATGTAAATTTCGATTTTCTAATTTGTGATTGACCCTCTCCCGAAACGGTCATAAATCATATTTCAGCCTGCTGAAAAGTTCTCTAAGTAGTGGAAAAATCTAAAAACGTTGCAGTTGACCCGTCTTCGTAACAATATCATATACTTACAGTGGCCTAATATATAAATTGTATACTTTACTTGTAAAAGAATAAAGCAGTGTTGGCCTAGTGGCTTCAGCGACTCTCATACGCGGTCGTAGGTTCGATCTCCGGCTGTGCACCAATGAATTTTCATTCTATGTGCGCATTTAACATTTGCTCGAACGGTGAAGGAAAACATCGTGAGAAAAACTAAATCTATTACACCCAAAAAGTCGACGACAGGCACTGGAGGCTGATCACCCACTTGCCAATTAGATTTAAGAATCAAATCAAATCAAATCAAATCAAATCAAAATTTATTTATTCAGTTTAGATGCGACTTAACGCATGCTTATGAATGTCAAAAACGTTTACAAAATTCGCGAAAGAGCAAAACTACGCCATCCGTTCGCAAGACTACCAGGAGGTCTTGTTCTGAGAAGAACGGGCAAGAAACTCAGCAAGTTTTATCCTCCCTTTACATACAATAATTCAAAAGAAAATGTCATTAACAGAGAATGATTATTTAACAGATTCAAAAATCTGAGGCCAAACCCTAAAGAGGTTGTAGAGCCACTGATTTATTAATTTTTCCTTATCACTCAATACGCGTATCAAATACTTGTCGCAAATACAATTTCATCTAGAAATCCGTATCACGATGAGGCCGCTATCGCACGGTGTTCTCATAGTAGAGTTTGTGATGACGCAGTCACCAAAATCGGATGATGGAATCAGAAACGCATCGCACTCGGAGACTACCGCGGTAAAGCTATTTTTTATTTATGTAGTAGTTTCTTTGATATTAATTCAAGATTTTCTTCTGTCTGTCTTACATGCAATAATATTCAGGGTGCGCAAGACACGCTTAAAATAGATCTTTTCTTATATTTTTAATCGTATAATGTTTTGTATGGTGAATTTACTTAGTACTAAAGAAATCTAATTCCTGTCCTTTATGATGTAAGTTTATATCTTGGTCAGTCTGCAATATCTTATATATAAAATTCTCGTGTCGCGGTGTTTGTGGTTAAAATCCTCCGAAACGGCTTTCCCGATTCTCTTGAAATTTTGTGTGCATTTAGGTAGGTCTAAGAATCGGACAACATCTATTTTTCATCCCCCTAAATGTTAAGGGTAATCCACCCCAATTTTATTTTCAATTTTAGATTTTAAAAAAAACTTATGATACAGCATTAGTAAATATATATAACCCTGAATTTTCAACCCTTTAGAATCAACCCCTATTTTTTATTTCATTATTAAGAACTTATGTTGTGAACTCTGAGGTTTATACAGAGAAAAATTCATAGAACAACCAAAACAGATTTCATTCCGGAAAACCGAACAGTCTCTTGGATAAAATAAATAAAATAAATAAAATAAAATAAAATACGTTTATTTTGGAACATAGGATCATAAGAGTATCACTTATTCCACGTCATTAAATTCAAGCCTGTTGGCATCCCTACTCATCGGCAAAGAAGACAGAAGGTGTTGGCCGAGAGAAAAAGCCGGCGTAAAAAACTCTCGGTACTCTTTTAAAAAAAAAAGCAAATCATCAAACAATTCTACAATATTTAAAACAAATATAGCATATTAATTAGAAGTAGCCTGCCCAGCACTAGTCCCAGGCCCTTTTATCAACTAGATAATCACTAACTTTATAGTAAGCCTTTTTACACAGCTTTTCTTTAACACATTTCTTAAATTTAATAAAAGGCAGAGATAAAAGAGCCTCTGGGATTTTATTAAAGAAGACTATCTCTCTTCCCAAAAAAGAATTACTAACTTTACACAGTCTAGTACGGGGAAATTGCAGCCTGCGTTTGTTCCGAGTATTTACATTGTGCGTATGTTCTATTCTAGTATACTTATCACTATTTTTGTATTTATACATAATATTTTCATAAATATATTGCGAGGGAAAGGTAAGTATATTAACTTCCTTAAATTTATCTCTCAGAGATTCCCTACATTTTAAATTATAGATTGCACGAATAGCTCTCTTCTGCAGAATAAAAATAGATTCGACATCAGCAGCATGACCCCATAATAATAAGCCATACGTCATTAAGCTATGAAAGTAACTAAAATAAACAAGTCTAGCTGTGTCGACATCAGTCAGTGAGCGAATTTTTTTAACCGCGTAAGCTGCAGAACTAAGTCTCTTCGCCAATCCGTTGATATGAGGGGACCACTGAAGTTTTGAATCCATGGTAATTCCAAGAAATACAGTTGTATTATCCAGATTCAATTCCTCATTATTTATAATTGGTCCAGTATCCATAACCCTTGCATTTTTTGCACAAAATTTAATGCATTTCGTTTTTTTTGCATTAAGCAGAAGGTTATTCATACTAAACCAATGGACAATCGAAGAGAGAGCTTTGTTTACATCGTCAAAATTCGTTATTTGTCGTTTGATTTTAAAAATCAAGGATGTATCATCTGCAAACAAAACAATCTGATGTTTTTTCTCTACCATGAAAGGTAGATCATTTATATAAACAAGAAAGAGGAAAGGGCCAAGAATTGAGCCCTGTGGTACTCCCATATCTACTGCCGACCCAGAGGACCTCTTACCATTCACTTCAACCTTCTGAGTTCTACCGTGTAAATAGGAAGTCAGAAGATTCAGTGCGGTATTTTTGATGCCATAGTGGCGGAGTTTCCCGATTAAGGTCTCGTGTTGGACACAATCAAATGCTTTGGATAAGTCGCAGAAAACACCTAAGGCGTCATGCGACTCCTCCCAAGCCTTAACTATATATGTATATAACTCAACACCGGCATCGGCTGTCGAGCGACCCTTGGTAAAACCGAACTGATTATTATGTAATAATTTGTTTACATTAAAATAACTTACAAGTTGATTTAATATAATTTTTTCAAAGATTTTACTACAAGTAGGTAGTACGGAAATTGGTCTAAAGTTACTGGGGTCGGACATACTACCTGCTTTAAATAATGGAATTACTTTACTATGTTTCATTAGATCGGAAAACTCGCCACTTTTAATACAATTGTTGAAAATTATAGCTAGATGTGGGGCAATTACATCAATTATGCTACTCATTATTTTTACAGAAATACCCCAAATATCGGTAGTGTTCTTAATATCAATGGTTCTAAATATTCGAACTATATCGTCGGCACCAATGGGTCGGAATATAAAACTGTCCTTGCACTCCTTTACATTATCTTTGAGTAGTGATTCAGCGAGGGCGGGAGATGATTGAAGAGACTTAGTAGTCGAAATTGGAATGTCAGAAAAGTACTTATCAAAAAAAATCGCTATCTCTTCGTTAGATTTGATTATAGTGTTATCGACACATAGTTCGATATCTCTATTGCGATCTTTGACTCTTCCAGTTTCACTATCAATTATCTTCCAAGTCATTTTAGTTTTATTTGTACTATTTTCAATCTTTTTTTTGATATATAAGGACTTAGCCGCGTAACAAACTTTTTTAAATAATTTAGAATAATTTCGAACATAGAGTAAATTCTTCATTATGATTGTATGACTTTTCAGCGTAAAGGTCATACAACCGTTGTCTACTTTTATAAATTCCCGCTGTCGCCCAATCACTAAACGATTTACACTGCGAATGAGAGACTTTCTTTGGAGTAAAGATGGTGTTGAACTCCTTATTAATACAATCACTTAGATTGTTGTATTGGGTATTAACGGTATTACCTACCGGTAATAGAGGTAGGTGTTTACCTATATTATGTCTGAATCTCACCATTCGCTTTTTATTTACTGGAACAAACACACTGCTCTGTTTTACTTGTTTCACCACTTTACATTTTAGCGACACGAACTGTCCACAATGATCTGATCTAAGATTTGTTGTAATTGAGGTTTGCATTGCCTCTGCATCTGTAAATACATTATCTATACATGTGGCAGTGGAGCTTGTAATTCTAGTGGGCTCGAGAAACAAGTTTACAAGATTGTAAGATTGTAATAAAAGATTGAATTTTTTACTTATGGAGGTATTTTCTAATAAGTTTATGTTGAAGTCACCACATACAATTATATACTTATTGTTCTTAAAACTAACTTTACACAGAATTTCCTCCAACTTTTGTTCAAACAAATCGTAAGATGCACTTGGTGGTCTGTAAACACTTAAAATAATACAATTCTCAAGTTCTACACAGGCTACCTCCAAAGAGTGTTCTACAGATAGACGAACGATGTCATTACGCTCTTTACACTTCAAATTTTTGTTAACAATAATCAAAGAGCCCCCATGAATCGCCGACAATCTGCAAAACGAACTTGCAACTTGGTGCTGATCAAAGTTAAAGATGATTTGGTATTCTTTAAGCCAATGTTCAGTAATGCAAAGGACATCAATTTTACTTGATTTTAAAAATAACTCTAATTCTAATTCTTTGCCCAACATACCTTGCATGTTTTGATGCATCAAGTTTAAACAGTTGTTGTTAGTAGTATAACATGTTTGTGTTGAGCTGAGTTGTAAAAATTTTTTGCTAGAGGTCGCCTCTATTGTCACACTATCTAATTTAAACTATTATTAATTAATGAAGTGTTACTAAAAGTATCACTACATCCTTTTAAGAAACTGAACTGCTCAATAGAAGCAGTTGTCTGAAAAGCTAAATGTTTAGCTTTAGTTGTAAATAAAAAGTAAGATAGCATAGTAGCTACCTGTTGTAAATAATAATTAGGTAGGTGGAACCTATCCTTTGTCAATAAATAATTATATTTACATAGACAATTTATGTCAATTAAATTAGGTAGTGTACCTAAGTCACAATTTAATGGTATATTATTAGTTGTTAAGCTGTTGTGCAACAGCATGTTCAACTTATATCTAATTTTATTTTCCCTAGGTGTACCTTTGATGTAAGGAAATGTAAACAAGATAATATTCTTTACATTAAGTGATTTTAATTTGTCAATAAAAGACAACAATTCACTTTGTCCTACATTTCCCGATAGCATAGCAAAATGTTCCATGTTCGTATCTACTAAACAGGTAGGCTCAGTAAAATCTCATTAATGAGAAACGAAGTTCGCGGGGGCAGCTAGTATGTTATATGTTTCTTAACACATATTGTGAATGTTGATACTTAAAAGATATGAATTTTGTATTAACTGAGAGTATCACGATATATTATTTGCCAACTATGAGCGACTTGCAAAATGAGATTTTGGTGCCCCATTTCAATGTAGCTGAGATTAGATAGGTAAGAAGAAATTTTATTTCACAATATATTCACTGTGAAGGTTTATTCATTTGTGTTATTATAGACGTGCTATTCATCGGTGTTTGCGAGGTTTTTCAAATTTTTCCTCAGGTAATATTTTTACTAACGCTTTGCTGAATACTAAATGTCGGCTGATATTTGATGGTGACACACAACAATGATAGTAATGTTAAATTGTCGTGAAATGATTTTCATTGAGAAAACTATTAATAAATTTAGGGGTAACGGTGATAAATAGTTTATGAATATTTTAGTTATTGATTATTTTTTTAAGTTATTCAATATAAAGACTTGATGAGGCGTACGAATAAAAAGGTCATTTATTTTGCAGTTTAATAAACGTCATAGAGAATCAAAAGGGTAGAAGGTCGATTTAGAAGGGTAGAGTTCGCTTTAGGAGAGTAGAAGTTGCTTTAGGAGGGTAGAGGTTGCTTTAGGAGGGTAGAGGTTGCTTTAGGAGGGTAGAGGTCGCTTTAGGAGGGTAGAAGTTGTTTTAAGAGCTCGAATCATTTGTACTGTAGACTTCTCTTTCTCTAGGTCGGTTACTCATATCTGAGTATATTGGTCAACTGTATGATCTGGTGTGTTAATAGTTAATAAACGGCATTTAACATGATACTAAGCACCTTTCTAGTGCAAATTAATTCTTCTGAAATGTTAGCGTAGTGGTTAGAGGCGGACTGGGTTGAGCCACGCCTGTGCAACAATTATTTTATGTGCATAATTCGGACGCATAGGCCAATCAAATGGAAGAGAGATACATGCGGTGTAAGATTACAATGAGCGTAACGGGACATTGAGCGTATCGGGACAATAAGGTCACGCTTTTTCGTAAGCGCAGCCGACGATCATGATTAGACGTTCTTATGTCAGAAGTGAGAAGCCCCATACCAAAGCACCGTGTATGCTACTCTACTGAGTCTCAGTGTATTTGTTTGTTATGTTTGGCTCTGACAATTAATAAATTTATTTATAATAATTTCTCGGATTAAATAATAAAATTTTCACCATTAAATAACTTGTACTTAAATAATTAAATGTAATGATTATATTATCATTAACAAAACATGTAATTAAAACATTTGATATGGCTTAAGCAATGATAAAGGTATTTATTGGGGGTAACCTCCACAACTGAGAAAAAACATTGCCGATACTCAAAATAGACGTTTATTTACTCTAATACCCACAGTTTTCATGTCTTACATGTTCTTTGTTCATTACCTCGGAAAACGAGTGTTTTGAAATACAACGAATAGCACACTACACCATAGTCTAACTAACAGTTTCTCCCATCTCGAAGGATTTGTGATGCGTTAGGTTCGAGCGTTTGATTTTTGTAGCCTTGGGTATAAAAAAGAAGATATATTGATCGTCGTTTTCTTATTCGAAAACAAAAAACTGACATGGTATTTCAATGGCAAAAACGAGCAATTTTAATTAAACTGCTAAGTCGTGTTATCACTGTATTATGCAAAGGCTGCATTGGAATTGGAACATTTATTTATATCCTTCTATCTTAACATTACCTACTAAAGTAGGACAGCACAATAATTATACCTACACCGATAATTCTGTAAATGAAATTACATTAAAACATGACTAATAATAAAACGAACCGCTCTTGTGTATTCACAATTGTGAGCCAGAGTACCAGAAAAGGTCTACTTCGAGAGAATTCTTGTTTATGATGTAATATGGCGTACGATGACAGTGAGGAAACTGACAGTCTAGAATTCCGTAGAATTCTGACTTTTAATAAGTGTTGCTACTAAAAAAGTACTCCACCGAAAAAGGGACAAATTTGACCCATTAGAGGGCATTTTATTGCCCTGAAAAATCAATAAAATACTACCGTTTTTTTTTTATAGAACAGGGGGCAAACGGGCCGGAGGCTCACCTGATGTTAAGTGATACCGCCGCCCATAGACACTCTCAATGCTAGAGGGCTCGCGAGTGCGTTGTCGGCCTTTTAAGAAATGGTACGCTCTTTTCTTGAAGGACCCTAAGTCGAATTGGTTCGGAAATACTTCAGTTAGCAGCTGGTTCCACAAAGTGGCGGTGCGCGGCAAATACTGCTTAGAAAAACGCGTTGTGGAACGGTTATTTTATCTATTATTATATTATCTGTTATTTTTTATGTTTTACCTACAAAAAGGTTAATTGAAATATTTACTTACTCAAGTGACCTAAACAAAAATAACATATTTTAATATCGAGAAGAATACGCACGCATTTTAAACGTACAAAAAAGGATTTTTATTATCCAATTTTTGTGCGCTTTACTGTTTGTGATGACCCTTTATTGTGGAGTACCGCAGTTTATGATACGTATAGACTCAGTTGTTCAGACTCGTATTGAAATTAAAAAATGTGCTATTTTTATTAGCATAGCTTTTACAAAAAAATATGTTAATTAAATTGATCCGATAAAAAACTGTTTTCTTTAA
Organism: Pieris mannii; assembly: GCA_028984075.1. Taxonomy (NCBI): domain Eukaryota; kingdom Metazoa; phylum Arthropoda; class Insecta; order Lepidoptera; family Pieridae; genus Pieris; species Pieris mannii. The sequence goes on along the minus strand of CM054795.1, from coordinate 8,676,014 downwards.
ATGAAAAATCGGCCTCGCCAAAAGGTTTGGAATATCTAATCTAAGTATAGACTAATAATCTGAGTAAAGACTCACATATAATTAAACTGATAGATAGCATTGTTTATTTATTTACTTTAAGTAAGAGCGACATCTAAAACCAGCAGATAGACACTTAAATATTATCGCACTCACATTTCCAGATAGCATGCCGATTAAGTATTACTTTAATATGTTTTTAGTTATATATATATATATATATATATATATATAACTAAAAACATATATATGATTATTCTTGCCTTCCAAACGTTTCCCTTCTCCCTAGGAATAACGCCCTAATTAACTAAATATAGTTTAACAAATTCAGACAAGACCAGCTAGTGAGGAGAAATTAGGGGTCCTATTCCTCTGTAGTACATTTTTGACCTACATGTAGAAATTTTAAGGGCCTGTTTCACAATGTATGTATAAAGTACCAAATAGCTATGCAACACATTAATTATTCGAAAGATAAAAATTCCGAATAAGATACTTCGCATTCCATGACAATTAGCGCTATCTGATAATCGTGAAACGCAAAAATACTGTTTATCTTACCAATAAGTAATAAATAGCTTATTTGGAACTTATCCGGACATTGTGAAACAGACCCTAAGTCTCTCTGTACTAAGAACTAGTGATAGATAAAACATCACGTGGGCCTTCTGCTTTTCTATAAAATATATCATTCCAATTGATTGCCCAGCAACAGTCATTTATATGAATGTGTAAATTTTACGTTTTATCTTGAAAGATTTTTTATCTCGCAAGATAAATCTCTGTTTTGTATATTGCTTGAAATATTTTATAAATGAATAAAGTTTCTTTATTAAGCCCTCCGAAGTAGGAAAATATTTACAATCGCGATGGTTACGCGGTAGACAAACTGTTTCCATATTTGGTATGATTTGATATTGAGTGTCACTATATATTTATCAGTTTTTAATACACATAATTCAAAGCAAGGAAATTACTGCCACATTATAAATGCATGCAGACGCACCGCAATTGGACCGCAAACGCACTGCAACTAGACCGCGTTTTAATGTGTCCATGACGGGGTAACGCACTTTGCAAATTTAGATTAACCGCTAAATCAACATTCGCCAATATTTAAACAGCCCATAATTAATTACTTTAATAGTTATCCAGTATTGAATAACAATAAAACCAATTGTGCAATCAAACCGTAGTCACGGGTGTTTTATGAGTTAAAGAATAAAACATGAGACAATAAATCACTTGTGAAAATAAATACTATTATTTGTGGTTTACAAATTCTTAAAAGGCCGGCAACGCACTCGCGAGACCTCTAGCATCGAGAGTGTCCATGGGCGGTATATCACTTAACATCAGGTGAGCCTTCTGCCCGTTTGCCCCCTGTTCTAAATAAAACTCACATTTAAATTATTTTGAGAATTGAAAATTACTTTAAAATCTTTCTGGTGGAATTAGCGCGGTTCTTGCCCTTACAATGACATTGACCCCCTCCCCCCCCATAGTCACGCTGTGTCACACTTTTTGTGACCCCCCCTAGAAATATTACGTCACAAAAACTAAGACCCCCCCCCCCTGCTGAGTATGATAAATTCTAAATGATAGTAGACAAATTCTGAAAATTAAAAACATTTATTATTTAGTTCACTGCTAAATGACGAATGAAGGAATAAAATAACAATAAATACATGAGAAATAGTATTTTCATTTGTTACCGAATCGAGAGCGCAGGGTACGTGGAAACGTTACTCTCTCAAGTATTGGAAAAACAAAGAAACCCGTTGTGACGGATCGCAACGCCGCTAGAGTCGCGCCACAGAGCTAGCGCTCATGTCAAAAAATAATAAACGGTGAACGTCACGCTGCCCTAAACCCCCCCTCCCCCCTTGTATGGGAACGTATTTTATGAACGGCCCCTTATTACTATATAATATTTTGACTAAAATAACATTTATATACAGTGTCTGTGTTTATATATGTAAAGTCTTGAAACAACATATCTACAGTATTTACAATTATCATAACCTATATAGTAATAAAAATAATAATTAAAAATAATAAATAAAATTTAAAACAAAAATAAAAACTTCGGTCCATATGGCATGCACCTTTATCGCAGTATTGCGATACTTATTAATTGACCGAGGTAACCAGCTCTGCGGTTACCGGTACTATCTACCTCGCGCGAACTGCCAACAGGCTACAACAAAGGTCTTATCAAAAAGGTCTAATTAAAAAAAAGATTTGTTAAGTTTCCAAAATTGATAAATTCGAATAATCACTTAAATAAACAATCCTAGAAGGAAGACGGTGAGGTAACCGGCTTGCCTAAGACTCATTAAGTTTAGGGCGTGTGTCAGGAAGAGAAGGCAGAACCTACTTGCCTATTATATTGATTAATGATCATGAAACAGAAATCTGAGGCCCAGATCTAAAAGGGTTGTAGGGCTATTAATTTATTTTTGATGTTGTAATCTTTTGGCGCATTTTGCTATAGTTAACAATTTCAGTTTTTGACGTGACAACGTCTTATAAATTGGTTTGCCGGGTGACACTTCAAGAAACTGCGTTACGCTCCGCTCACGTTATGCGCTCACAATGAGAGCGAGTGAGAGGCACGCGTCCCTTCCACTCGGGCATGGTTAGCCCGCCTAAGAGCGAGAGAGACAGACATAAAAAGTTGTTTGTATAAATTAATGTTTTAAATATAATTCTTTGTATAAATAAATGTTTTAAATTGTTACTATTATTTCATCCTTCTTCCTACTATACGAATGAATATTCACATTAAAATTATTTTACCACTCAAAGTCGTTGTCACGTAAAACTTTCGCCCGTATACCGACTTTACAGGCAACCAATTTTTTGTGATATTTTAATAAACTTTAATTAATTTTAATTAAATACCTTTTCTATTGTCGTTATTTTATATATCGTTTGTAGAAACAACGACAATAAGGCAAAAAATAAAATTAAAAAAAAAACATAATATGTGCAATTCACACATGGTAGAAGTGAAACCTTCAAAAACAATTTTTTTATTATTAATCATATATAAATTAATCATTTTCCATTATCTAAATGTGTGTGTTCTTTTAAAACAGTTTATTTTAATGATACATTTTAATTTATAAGTTTGATATAAATTTTTAATTTGGCAAAAACTAAAACATCGAAAGTTTGAAATTCGATCAAATGAAAAAGCCGCAGTAAAGAGAGGCTGTATAATGCCTGCTATCTCATTTTCTCCCACGTTAAATCTTATGAATTAATGTTTCTGTCTCTTTTTACTGTCGCTTTTTCCGTTGCATTCGGTTCGAAATCACAACGATTCTAAAGAAGTTTCACTTCAAAAACAATTTTTTATCTTGTTACGCCAAAGAAGTATGACTTCTAACGCGTGTAAATAGAAGAGCTCTTTGTACTGTCCAAACGTAGCACACTAACATTTACGTATCACTATCAGATTCCTTATGTCAAATTTATCAGTTTTGATATATACACACACATGATAAAGTCAGTCCTTACAGACGTGTCGGCCTTTTCGACAATTAAACGAATAAAACCAACAGGATTGATTACCCAGATTTTGACTTTCCTGAATTTGCTGTAAAGGTCATACAAAAACAGTTAAAAGAAATATGTAGTAGTGTTTAATCCATCCGGGTTATCAATACGATTTACGTAGGCTATTTAATACCTCCGACCATTACATAGTCTCCGATGACTACAAAAATCGGTTGTCTGTAAAGACGGTTTACTGACGATAGTTGAAAGTGACAACGGCATAAGAAAATACTGAATACTGAAAATTTTAATATTATTTGTTTGATAGAATGGATATAGATAGAGAAGGAGGTAAATGGAAATCACAATTGAATTGATCCAGGTACATTTAATTGTTCTCATAAATACAATTATGTCAATTTTTTAACGAACGATGCCGAACGCGAAGGTCTCTTTGTCGCTTCAACGCTCTCGCTTGCACTTCAAGGCTTAAATGAAACGCCTCACAGTGAGGTAACGCCGCATGCGTCATGTTTTTCGTGCATGCAGCCGGCTCCTAAGAATTATAAGTCGTTGCCACGTCAAAAAGGAGTAACACATAGTTCTAAATACAATTTGAAATATTCAATGAACACAGTTCAGTACAATATACTTTTATATATCACGCAACGAAAATTATTTAAGATATATTAATATCACTCTTCGCATAATTTGTCTATGCTCATTTTAATATATCATTTGGTTGTGTTCGCTAGTCTTGGATATAAAAGGTAATATTTTTGTAACTATCACACAGAATTATCTTTATGGTGCAATATTTTAATTTAACTTAAACAAAATAGTGGTGAAAATGTCATTTGTTTATTTGAAATCTGTTTCCCGCGTAAATGCGTATCAGAGTATAATTTATTTTTTGACAATTTACAAATGTCTTTTGTTTACGCGAGCATTTCAAGAATTTTGCTTTTATTCGTGAAATGGAGTTAATTAAATTAATTTGTCATTATAATTTCTGTATTATTATTTATTTTGTAACGTTAAAATTATGGAATTCGCTGTAAAACATAGTGGTTTAATTTATGTTTTTGGCATGTTGATTTAAACATATAAAAGTAAACATACTTTAAACAATTTATTCACATTAAATAGAGTCAATCCAAGATATGTCTGCTTATGTTAAATCTAATATAATACTATAAATATGTGTGTCTGTATACTCTACTTATAATCCTCCGTTAAACTACTTTTATGGTACTAAATAAATAAATTATAAATAAATGTTATAACACGTTGACTTAAGTAATTAAACTTATGTATAAATAAATATTGAGAATCATCAGAAACATTGAGATTTTAATATCCAAAGATTAATTGGCGCATACTGAGACAACAGCGTATTTATATATATATATATATATTATATTATACCTTATATATCCAATATATATATAAATATATATATTATATATGGGTATCGCCCCATACCAGAATATCTTCTTGTGCTTCCTACCCTTTACATGAAACTCCCAAGCGATTAGAGAATTATCACTAAATAAATTCAAAGCCCTTGTCAAAAGTAAATTAATTAATAAAACTTTTTATAAATGTGACGAATACTTAAATGATCCTAATTCTTGGAATTGATTTGCTCCAGTTCAAAAAATTTGTATTAAAAACTTGGCCATTGAAAAGAGTGGCGGAAAGTTCCTCGCCAGTTCTTCTTGCCCGCTCTACGCCCTTGACTTGCGAACTGTTAGTAAATGTAAATTTACAATTAATTTAATATTTTTGACGTTCATAAACTTGTTAAATATTTTGATTGATAACCATATAATTTAAAAAAATATTTGTCCAGCCATTTAGAAAAAACTAAGTCACATCATTTATTTCAATCAGGCCTATAACAAGGCATATTTTGCAAATTTATTTGTCATTATTAGCTTTATCAACAGTAGGTAGAAACTAGACTAACAGTAGGAGTGTTTTTTATATATAGGTTTTAATTAAAAGTAAAATCATCATCATCATCAATGGTTTTATAGACCCTTGTGGGCCTTAGCCTCCAGAATTACACTTCGCAATCGCGATCTATCTAGTGCTTCCCGCGTCCAATTGCGAACCCCTATTGTTTCGAGGTCCTTGACAACTCCATCCCACCAACGCAGCCTCGGTCTACCGGTTTTTTTTTGTTGTCACCGGGTTGTGAGTTTAGTAAGGAGCCCAGCCACTTGAGCCTGTTGCACTTTATGAATTGGACGATGTTGGCAGCGTTGGCTATTAAAAGTTAAATACAAATAATAAATTACTAGAATAAAATGTAAAAAGCCGGCAACGCAATTGCGAGCCTTCTAGGCCCCATGTAAATATAAAAATAGTAATAATCTTAGAAAAAACCTGCCATAACGCCAAATGGTGTTGCACTGGAAAGTATTTGTATTTCATAATAAATAACATTAGTGGCGTGACCTTTTGAGGTCTAGGCATCAAATTTCTGTATCATCATCATCATGACAAGTAGGTGAACAGCCACCTGTGCCGTCGACTTCTAGGGTCTAAGGCAAGCTGTTCCTCAAAATGTTGTCGCCGCTAGTGCGAATGTTAAATGTTAACATAGAAAGTGTGGTGTCATTGGTGCAGAGCTGGGTATCGAACCTATGACCTGAGGAATGAGAGTCACACGCTGAAGCCACTAGGCTAACACTGCTCCTCGAAATGTCTCAAGTAATTGGATATTCAGAAATAATATTCCGCGTTTAAGAGAATTTTAGAGACGACAACCAGAAATGATGATAACAGTGTAAGTTTAATTTGATGATTTTTGTTACAGTTTTGCGTGTAAATGTGAAGAAACAAAATGGGATATCTGCGACAGTATCAAGTTACGTTGGCATGTAAGTAATTTTTAAAAATCATTGATGTTGTCGACTTCTGAGTGGTAGAAAAGCTACGGAAGCGCCTTTAGGTTTATTTTTCTTATATCAAGCGATTAGATTCGTTGTCTGGAAAATGTTATGTCACTCTTTACATCACGTGCGATGCCATCAGTGTTATCAGATATATTTAGTTATTAAGAAGCGTTGTATGAATAGTACAATATCTATGCTAAACACCTAAATGCTACATTGTGTTATATCATACTGCATTGTTTAAGGGGCAAGAATTATCTAGTGCTAATACAACTGGGCTAATTGTTGCATCTGCCATTTGACCTCTGAGACAAACGAACATTTTTAGCTCTTGGACATGCCTCACGATATTTGTCTCGAAAGAAAAATTAACACACATAACCAGGATTCGAATATACGACCACTTGGTTAATTATCGCTTCATTATGGAACAGGGGGTAGAAGGGTAGTTGATCTCATGATACTACTGAAAGACCAGAAGCCTCGCTAGTCGCTAGTGTTGGCAAACGTTTTTTATTGGAAGGACCTGGAATTGGTTCGATTATTTTTCAAAGGAACGTTCCACATAATGGTGGGAAAGTTCACACGCTTCATCTTTAGGTTTACGACATTACTGAAAATTTTACAATCACTTCAAGTATGTCGAAGTATTTCTGAACCAAATGGACTTAGAGTCCACCAAGAAAACAGTGTAGCAATTCTTAATATAACGCAACCCTCTTGCGAGTCCTTTGGTATTGAGAGTATCCATGGATGATGGAGTCACTCAACAGATAAGGCTCTTGGACGTTTGTCTCGTCCTAAAAACATTTATTTTACAGGTTCTCTCGGCAACTTCATCATAGGCATTATTTTTGTCTGGCCATCTTATACTTTAAAACTTTATACAACTGCTAATACAACCTTGCTGGATGAACCGCTGTCAGACATGCAGAGTGCGCTGGTGGGCAGTTTACCAAGCCTAGGGGCTATGGTTAGTACCATGTTTGCTGGGTTCATGCTGAACACTCTTGGAAGGCAGAAAGTTGGCTTGTGCGTTGCTATACTCTTCTTGGTACGTAATTACTTTGTTTCTAATTTTCCACCTGCACCAAGTTTCCTCATAACGGAAAGTAGTTAAAAAAAACTATGATAATTTCCGAAGGCTCCTTTTAATTGCTTGACTAGAGGAAAAAAGATGTTTGAATTTTTAATTTTATTTCAATTACTACCCTCAACTTATGCTAGATTAAAATTTTTTGAGGGTAGATATAAGTATTTGTAATTTGACTTCAAATATTGGAAAACATTGTTGGGGTTAAACATTCTTTGGGGTTTTGTAGTTCAGAAATATTCTTCTATTTATTTGCTATGTATTTTGCACATGGCGTAAAACTTAAGATTAAGGTTTTGAGTTCGATTTCTGAAATATGTAAATATTTTTGTATTGGTGAAGTGAACGCCAGAAATGTAATGTCCTGTATATGTACTTCAATAATATCCTTTTTAACTTTCAGCTCTCGTGGTTATTTATCGACCTCAGTTCATCGGCTACATTGCTACTCCTGTGCAGATTTCTATCAGGACTGGCATGTGGAGTATGCTTTGTCTTAGCCCCTGTATTCATATCCGAAATCGCTGATCAATCGATTCGGGGATTGCTCGCTGCTGGTACGTTATTAAAAATTCATCCACACGCCGTTCAGTTGCCTCCCTACTATGTAATAGAATAAAAACATTAGCCACAGCAACGCTTGGCCGAGTCTGTTAGTTTATAAGTAAATTGTTTTTCTATACTGCAATAATAATTAAATATTTAGTGGTAAATTTTGTAAATTGTGTCAAATAATTGTGTTTAATAACTTCGCGATTTTTATCATACCTTTCAGCGCCTACGGCATTCTACTGTTTCGGCGTGTTAATGTCATTTGTGATGGGCTGGACGCTGACTTTCAAGTATATAATATGGACAAATATATTCATCTGTGTGCTGTATGCGGCTTTAATATTATCAGTGAAAGAAAGCCCCGTGTTTTTGCTGATGAAAAATAAAGAAGAGGTAAGTATTTTTAATATAATGGCGCAACAATTCTATATGTATTAATAATTATCTCCGTTTACAAGCACAAGCCTGGGAGATGTTAAATCTGCGGCTCAAAGATTTGAACTGATTTTCCTTTATGTAGTCGAATCACCGCTCCATCTTAAACAGCTTATTTCTTTTAATAAATTATAAAACATCAGGGTTTGCGAATCGAATGAAAAAGGGTATATATTTTTGGCTTAATCTAACAAGTAGACCGAACGCGATGGAGACTCGCTGTGGACGCCCTCTGTCCCACCTAGGGGTTATAGGACAAAGTTTAAAGTAAATTTAATTAATATATTTAAAAAAAATGTTTATAAAAGTTTTTTTATTATTATTCATTGTTTTTGTTTTTTTATATTACTTTTTTGTCTTAATAGTTGGTGCAAACAAATATATTATATATAAACACATACATAAAGAAAGACTAATTTAATACGAGACGATAACACTTTATTATATATCATAAAAAAGTTCGATGTGGTGACATGTGTCGATGTTTTACTTCACCGAGCGACCAAATGCGCACATAGAAAGAAAGTCTATTGGTGTAGACCCGGGGATCGAACCTTGGACCTCAGGGAAGAGAGACGCACGCTGAAGCCACTAGACTAAAATACAACATACAAGACTTCCATTTTAAAATTAAATGACCAAGACATGACAGTTTCATAAAACACTTAACATTAATTAATTTATAAATTATTTTCAGGAAGCAAGGAAGTCCATTGCATATTACAAAGGAATGTCCGTAGACTCAAAACCAGTGTTGGCAGAATTGTCAAGACTAAAACAACAATTGATGCCAGCCTTTGAGCTTATGACTGTAACAGCTGGTATGTTCCTATAATAATACATAAATTTGTGTGTAGGCGTAATTTTTTCATTGAAATTCTCGTACCACATCGAAACGGATTGATTTTTGTGCAATTTGTGTATATATATTTGGTAAATAATAAAATATATAATGAAATTCTCTTTGTGAATATGTGTATATATATCTTTGACTTTGTGAGTTGTGTGCTGCGGTATCGCAATCTACTTGTAAAGAAGTTGCATGGATCTGATTCTCATGCCAAACACGTGTAAATTTTGATGTGACGTCTAATAAATCGATGAACACCAGCTGCACGCACGAAAAAGCATAACGCATTGTCCCATTACACATTATTTCTCTTCTACTCAAAGACTTAAGTATGCAATCATTGCATCAATATTATATTATGACGGTATCACGTTAAACTTTCATCCGTAAACCGACTTTACAAACAATCATTTTTTTTCTATAATTTTACATCAGTATCTTCTATTCTCTCTGTTCTCGTTTATAATAATGGATTCAATGGCTCCTTTTTTTTTTCATTTTTGAAACTGTAATCGAATGGAATCTTGAATCATAAAGCAATACAATAGTCTTTAGTATTTGCTAATGCTAGTTAATAACAAGCAGCTTTATACCCTTACAGATGGGAAAATAGATGAAGCAGAGAAGGAAAAACTCAATCCAGACCACGTCGATATTAACACAGAGAAAATGCCACCCTTCAAAATGTTGAGTAAGTATTACTTTTAAATGTAAGACTACAGAAAAGGAACTATTTTGGGCCTTTCTGTGCTAGGTCGGCACTGGCTAGCTTTCTGGAAATTATGTCTATGGATGGTATCACCTATGTGAGCCTCCTGCCTCACTCTTAATCAAGTTCTATCTTGTGGTAACGATTTTATATTATAAATAAATAATTGTTTTCTTTCGAGGGAGTTTGTTTGTGTCACATTGATGCCTGCTAAGGTAAGAGGTGTTTGTATCGCTTTCGAGCGATCTTTTTCAGGATCTTCTTCTTTTGTGAGATAAGAAGAAAAATATGTTATTTAGAGAGAATACACAATTATTATTAAAATAGGTTGCAACGTTAACAAAAATTTATAGATAAGAATATAATATTATATAAGGAAACCACATGGGGTATGTGTATGTGGGTGAGTGTGTGTATGAGAGCGTGTGTTATCTTGCAGAATGGTTGGTTCTTATTTAAGTTTTTCTTTGTACTTTCCAGTATTTTCGGCGACGTCAAGACGTGCGTTTACCGTTGTGGCAATCACAATTTCATTTCAAGTAAGTATAAAATGTTACCGCAAATATTAAATGATCCACGAAAAAGCGTAAACAGTACATAAATACACAAAAAAATACAATTACAAATGGAAAATAACAGTATTAAGAATATCTTAAGCTAAATCACTTGCATGAGCACACTCCACAAACATACCCATACCTTCACACCATCGCACAGCACAGCAGTAGGTATTTAATGTTTTTTAAATTTACTCGCTCACTACGAGACCAGTGTGTTTTAGCATTCTTTTTAAATGTCTTCAGGTTATGATGGGCATGGTGGCAGTCCAGGTGTACGCGGCGGAAATCTTTCAGCGTGCAGCTCCAACTCTTTCTTCGGACATGTGCTCTGTCCTCTTCGCTCTTGTACTGTTGTCCGGTTGTCTCTCTTGCGCGTTCTTTTCCGATAAATTTGGAAGAAAGGTGAGGTGTTTTCTAGTAAATTCAGTATTAGAAAATTAACAGTGACGTTTAAACCCATGCTATATTCGTGGACTGCGACTATTCTCCAGTTGTTGTCTGCTATTTATAGATAGAAAAGATATACATATGTGAAAATAACATGAGAATTTAAACCGCACCAACGAGGTCCATGCAACATCCTCACAATGGAGTAGTCCTCAATATTTTGGTTGGCACATAACGAGGGGACTCTTTGTATTGAAGTCGCATATGTCAGCCAAGCATCCGCGAATATACAGTGTAAATATATAATCATGTAGGAAAGAAAATAATTATAAAAAAAAAATATAACCAATGATGTAAATTTTGTTTGTCTAAATTGTAATCTAATTGGTTACATTTACGTAGTTTCTGAGTACTTGTCGTGCGATCTTATATAGTCTCCACAACTGAAACTTGCTTAGTAGAGAAGACAGTGAGAAAACCGATGTCTTAGATAAAAAAATTTGGTGCTGCCATCTTTTAATTTCCTAAATCCTAAATACTAAAACATTTTTGACAGAAAATTATCTGATTCCGTTTTTTCCGTCAAATTAGACGGAATAATGGCTGCGATCTAAGGTTTTCGTCGTGTAGGCTAACCGAAACTGCTTGCACACAAAGCCTTAACCCCACACGGAGTACTGATCTCTCCTTTGGGTGGGAGCTCCCCAGTACCAGCTCCATTCATTTCACTGTATTCAATGAAGTAGTTGTAGAGTGTAGAGATGCAGAGTCTCTCAGCATCATCAACCGCTTTACTGAGAGTTCTCATGCTTAATACTTTCTTTCTAGCCCCTCATCATTGGTTCTTCCGTGGGCGTGACGCTGTGCCTCCTTAGCATGGCCTACTTGATGCAAACTAACATCGGACCAGCTTGGGTGATCGCTGTATTGATCCTGATCTACTGTTTCTCATTCATGTTTGGGGCTGGATCGGTGCCTTATGTTCTGTTGGCGGAGGTCTTCTTACCAGAGGTATGTATTTATTCACTTTGGGTAAGTTGCGTAAGGGTAGACTTGCCGGTAAGTATGACTCCCATATGTTACTGACGTAATGGAGTTGATATACTGAGTCTAGATTCGTGATTCTTCCTTCACTATTGTCATAAATATAGACAATAAATGAGAGTTGGTGATAATTGATTTACTTTAGTTGGAAATCTTGACACTTCCATCATACTGATGGACCATGCTAGACGAAACTAACTACCTACATACATTTTTTATTACTATAAGTACCCGTCGTTGCCTACAATTTTCTTGGCTTCTGTTGGTTGAGGCTACACATATGTTCTTTGTTTTGAATACCATTACATGAGGAGCACGGTGTAAGTTTCCCTTATAATTATCTTGTGCAAAAAAAGGGGAAATGTTATTTAAAAAAAATTGAGGAATTAAGTATTGAGTTTGTTATGGAAGACCTGGAAACCCTGGAACAGGTATTCATTTAAAATATTTAAAAAAAATATGATTATAAATACTGGCAGAGAGTTTCTTGTATGTTCTACACTCTTGTTTTGTATGCTGGCAGTTACTTTAATTCATGACTGTATGTTACCCAAATTTTGACTTAATTCTGGTCACATCTTTCAGGTTCAAAACTTGGCATCAATGCTCCTACTGGAACTTGTCTGGCTGCTCAACTTTGGTCTGGTTGGAGTTTTCCCCTTCATGATCAAGTTCTTAGGCATCCACGGGTCCTTCTACTTCTTTGCCGTATTTGGAGTATTGGACGTCCTCGCTGGAATCTTTTTGGTCCCGGAAACTAAAGGACTATCGCGAGAACAAATACAGGAGGCTTTGCAGGGGAGAAGAAAAAAGTAATTTATTGATTTTCCGCCCTAGTTGGGTTTGTGACTTTTTAAGATCAATTTTTTACTAGATCAATAATTCCAAACTATTAGGAGTCATAACAATAGCACATCAAATACAGTAAAACCTCTACAACTCGAACGCCTAGAAACACCTTGAAGTATCTGGAAGTCTTCCATGATCCGCATCATCAGACATTTGCGAACTCTGGAACTAGAATCGACTTCCGATGGAGGTCTTTCTGTATTTTAAAAGTCTGCATATCTCTTTTGTGTCATCACCATTCGACTTGTTCTTTCGTCACTCTGGATCCAGCTGATGCTAAGCATGCGACGGTAACACATCTTAAAAACTTCGAGGCGTCTTTTGTGTCTTTTTTAATGTCTACTGGTCAGTGAAAGAGTCAAACCCTCAGTTTGAAACCCATGTGGCGATAACACAGTTGTACAGTTTATGAAAAGATGAAGTTCATTGCGTCTCATACATCACAATCCTTAACGACTTTGGTGATGACGGGAACTATTTCCGCAACTATATCATGCATAATACTTTATCTACGGTATATGTTAGATACTCTTTTATGTGATATGTATGGCAATTTAGGTAATGATAGAAAAACATTATAATTATAATTAAAATATCAGAATTTTAAATTCTACAAGTACTACTACATAAAATGGTTTAGAGAGAATAAAGAATTTAGACATCCTAGACAACGATTTTAAAGTACATATGTTAATATACAAATTTTTTGCAATGCTTATTGCTCAAAGAAATATTAACAAGAAAGGAGAATCCTTTTTCCATGATGAAAAAGTATGTTTTAATATTTTGACGGACATAATAGCACGATTAAAACATGATTAGTTGACAATAAACAATAATGTCTTGATGGTATATACAATAACTAAAATAATACTGTATTATTTTACAAATTGTGTGTACATAATAATTATTTATTGCAAGAATATGGTACAAAATGTTGACGTGCTACAATCGTAAGTCGTTCGCATATTCTGCCGCACACAGTGGCGCGCAAATTTATCTTAATTTACATTTTACATTATTAGTTAGAGTCAATTCTTATATTATCTGTATCGTATATACGATAAATATTTACTATATTAAAGTAGTAGTAATGAATACGGAGTTAGATTACATTTATACAATTGTGATAAACTTATTTTATATAAGAATTTACAATTGAACTCAATTATTTATATCATACCTTTAAATAAGCGAAATAAATAGTATTTATGGCTTTAACTGTGTGCCTTATATTTAAGAATAATATAATAATAATTAAATAAAGTTACCTTTTGTAAGATTAAAATGATGTCTTCACTTATTGGCGTATTTCAAACATCTATCTTAGTATTAGCTTTATTTTAATATTAGCATATTATGTCCCTTACTATCAAGTTGTGTTAACGCTGTTATAAAAAGAGATTTTTATAGAAATGGGGGCAAACGGGCAGGAGACACACCTGATATTAAGTGATACCGCCGCCCATGGACACTCTCAATGCCAGAGACGTAAATATTTTTATACTTGGAAGCATGTCGCATGTTGCTCTGGCGATATTATGATTTAACATCAGGTTCGCCTCTGTATGCCCTATTCTATAGGGAAAGAAATGATTCGTCTCACAATACAATATGTAATAATATTTAAGGTAGTAGATTACATATAATATGTAATAATATTTATAGTATAGATATGTACGGAAATAAATACAGACAAATTCTCTAAATTGACGTTAACTGCCAGTTCTTAACGGCGTATAAAGGAACAGCAAAGGAACTGGGAATTAATCACTGATTGTGTTCCTGAATCAGTCTATTGCTTTTTTGCCCATTGCAGCAGTTGATAAAAATGCTTTTATTACCCATAGTTCTTAGTAGATAAGGCTTTTCAGATTAAATTTTGCATTTATATTCGATATTATAGAATGAATTGTGAAATTAAAGGCTTTTCCTTACGCCTTTTTTAGATTAATAGAAAAGCTACGCCAAATAAAGATAATTATAACCAGCTTGTCTTTGATTTCAAACGAATGGTTTTGTAAATTTTTTTATAATATACTATAAGTCTTTTGTCTTATATACTGAAGTTTTTTCGAACCAATTCAATTAACGCCCGAACCCAATAATTAATCCACAAACTCAGATTGAAAACAATCTGAGATCAGACCGCGACAGTCCATCGATCTCCTATCTGCATCCCAATAATCAAACTCTACGAAGACAATCCATTTTTAGAGATCCGTCTCTAAGAATGCAATATCTTCACTCTTTACCAATATAAACCAAATAAAGTACATAAAACTGTACAAATATTATTAAAATATACATGTGTACGTTTTAAACGTATTAAATAGCTTTTTAATTATTTTAAAAACTGGTGTATGTTAAAATCTTAAGATAGGATATTGGCACAGTTGAACTGTCATTTTCATACAAAGATCTATTCACATACACGGATCCGAGGATCCGTTGATGTTTAAGAAATGTTTAAGAAAAAAAACATACTAACAATAGAAAAAAATTGCAATGTTGACAATTATTAACTTCAGGGTGTCAGTTTTTTGTGACGCATCGTAAAAAATTACTCTCATCATTTTTCCCTAACGCGCCAAAAGAACTTCATAAAGATGTGATTTACAATCAACCTTCAAAATATATAAAACTAGCCGACCCCGCCCGCTTTGCTGGGCGAATTTTCACAGGAAATAAATTAAATTTTATTCATCATTTTTATTTTTCTTTTGCTTTTTTTGTTAATTTTTATTTTTTTTTCTGAAATTTACAATATTTTTCAAAGAAGAGTCAAATTCACTTAAAATAAAATTTATTGACATAATAAATTATTATTATTATTATTTTTATAATAATAAATGTTGATAAACAACAAAACAAAGAATAAATGGAAAAATTGTCCAATAGAAATGGTCCGATTCATGGAGAAATGAGTATTAATCTTCCTCCATCTCACATTCGACGACTCGTCGCTCGTAAGTTGAGTTTGCCGGGACGTAATACATACTCGTTAACATAACGGAGTTTAAGTATAATAAGAAGGTACTTCACAGTATAATAAAGTTCTAGCAAAATCATCTCTAGAACATAGATTAAAAAATTCAGTCAATGTAGTTTTCGGAGGAGGTATTGCCAAATTTTGTATGTTTGTCGGATTGAAATAAACTTTTGACCATTGTCCAAATCAACTGCTAAATGAAACACTGTTGGATTTCTCTCATGTATTGGGTAACCTAGTATTCTCCAAGTAGCTTCTGAAGAACTTATATATGTATCGACCCGATTGAAAAATTTGGATTTCATTATTTTCATTACTAACTGAATAAGTTGCTTGGTCAGTTCCTTTATTCATGTACTTGCATATAATTGAATTCATAGTTGAAGAGTTACCAATTCTTGCAATCCATAAGATGATCATTGAAGATGAAGATGAAGATTAAATATTATGTGTTAATATATTAATGAACTTTTTTTTATAAATTAATTACGGTATTAATTATTTATCAATGACAAACAAAATTTGTTTAATCATTTGTATGTATATATATTTTGCGGCTGTGGACCGACATGTGCTTTATTGTACCGTATCTACCCTGTGTCCCATTATTCGGCGGAACACAGTGACATGAGGAAACCACAGAGAAAACTCACGCCAGTTCAATCGGTGATAGGCAAATTTTCATTAATCACTAAAATTCTGCATTGTAGTGATCAATGAGCCTTTAACTTATACCTAACAACAATGATGTTCATGCAGGCCAATCGTATTCTTAAGAAGATCACCCATCAAAGTACTAACCACTCTAAAAGCTGCATAGATTGGGTGATCAACCGAATCATACGCCAGCTGCATAGCTATCACTGCCGCACTTATATTAAATAATCTTATTACAATTACAATAATAAACATTAATATTTTTTTTAAAATAGAGAAGGTAGCTTGAAAATGAACCGAAATTTAGAGCTAAATGTACGTCAATGTAGATCAATAATATTATTTTCTGGACATTTTCTAACTTTCTTCTTTATTTTTTAATCTATTTTATTCCTCTATTTTTCAATCTTCTCCTTTTTTCCTTGTTCCTTCGTTCTTCTCCTTATCCACTTTTTCACCTACTCTTCCTTCTATGACTTCTTCGTCTTCTATCTCAGTTGATTCCGTCGCGATGTTTTTTTCATCTGATGGGGTTGTATTAAAATTAAATTTATTTGTTATGTTTTATATAAGTATCTCAATCAACAAATAGAAAATTACTTTTTAATTTCCACTCCTGCTGTTGTTTAGCCTGTTTAACCAAACGCATCATTCGTTCTTGTTCTTTTCTCTCAAAGTAAGTTCGTATTTCTTGAAAGTATAATAAAGCGTTGTAAATTCCGTCAATTAACGATTTCTAGATAAATTTAAATAATTTTTATTACATTCATAATTAACTCTTAAACTTTATTATCACTTTATTTTATTTTTTATGCACATTCACCTCTCTAATCTCTGCAAAGGAAAATTCACTTATATTATCGTATTCTTCAAAGCAACCAATCCCTTCATGGAATCTTCTGTCACTTAAAGCGATTCGGACTATTGTGAAACATCCAATATAAGACTTTCTTGATTCTTTTGATAGTTAATGTCGAATTATTAATAAAAATTTGTAATTTACAATTTAATTATATATCAATATATTTTACAAATCATTACTTACCTAAAGTTTGAGCTTTTATCTCATGAGACCAGTTTTTAGTACCAAACACATAGTCAGCACACAAACATAAACTTTCAATACTTTCTCTGTCTGACATTTTTATTTCACTTCTCAACCGCTTATGAACTGACGTTTTATCATAAAATTAATTAGGTTATATAAAAACAAATGAAATTAATTAAATAAAAAAAAACAATTGACTTTAACCTTTTCTATTTAAATAGTAAAAAAATAATCATTTGGAGTCTGTAGAAGTTACAGTTTGGAAACATAAATTTAACATTCTCACACCCACCCCCGCAATCCCTATTGGAAATAGAATTTCGTAAAATCCTATTTGAGATGATTTCTGCATGACAAATAAAAGATTACTACCAAATTTAAAGTCTATAGAGGTTACAGTTTGGAAATAGAAATTTCACATTTTAACACCCACTACCGCAATCTTTTTCGGCGGTGGGTTGTTGTAAAATCCGCTCTTAAATCATTTCTGCATCACATATAGACGACTCTAGCTAAATCTGGAGTCTGTAGGAGCTACGGCTTAAAAAATAAAAAATTTCACCCCCACAACCCCCTGTGGGGTGTGCTACCGTAAAATTCGTTCATAGACTATTTCTACATCTCTTACAGAAGATTCCTACCAAATTTGGAATTTATAGGAGCTAGTTTAAAAACGGGAATTGTTCATTGTTAACGCCCCCGCAATCCCCTTTGGGGGATGAATTTCTTAAAATCCGTTTTTAGTTGACCTCTACATAACGAAAGTAATATTCCTACCAAGTTTCACATTTCTAAGTCCTATACTTCCCGAGATTTCGTGATGAGTAACTATAGAAATTGGAATACTTCGATTATCATCGAAATTTTGAACGTTTTAGCAGACTTTTTTTAAATTTTCTTTCTTCTGACTTTTTTTAAATAAACTTTCTCCTGACAATTCTGAAGACAATAAAAAAAATTAACCCAATCGGTCCAGCCGTTCTCAAGTGATACTCGATTATAGATACGGCATTTTATTTTTATGCATGCGTGGAAGTTTGTAAGTAGATTCTTAGCTGAATGTAAAAGAACATTATCCGTTTAGTAAACTCCGTTGCCATGGAAACAAAAGAATCAAGAGAAAACGCTTGCAATTAGCGGGATAAATGTTCATAAAAGTAAAACAGCAATAAAAAAATGAAGGAACATTAGAATTCGAAAAATAAACTCGAAATAAATTCGAAAAAAGCCATAAACATCTAGGAAAAATTTCGCATCGAATGGTGGTAGTTTCATGTCGATACGATCAGTGGTTTAGGCGTGATTGAGCCTCAAACGAAGACCATTTTCATTATATATATATAGAGATATATATATAGATAAATAACGTTAAGTTTATTTAGTACACATTTGCTACTGTAATGTGCAGAGTATTATCATTAAATAAATATTACCTACATCTTAATGAATGTATAAATTACAATTAAGACATATAGTAGTTGGCTAAGGAGAGTTGTGTTTCTAATTAAAACAATTATTTAGTGAAATTAAGACATTAAAATGGGAAAACTACATCAGTGTTATACAACTTTAGCATGTATGTATTTATTTATATATATGGAATACAAGAATATAATATATATAAGATCTTTCATTTAAGATTGGAAAAAAGCATTTAAAATTATCTAAGTAATTTCGCATTCGGCTGTGTGTGTGACGGTGTGAAAGTGAGGGTATGTGGGGTGTTTTCATGAACCAGGTGATTTAACTATGGAAATTCTAAATACTCCTATTAAGCATATTCGTAAATAGCGTTTCGAATCGGGCTTGGCGTTGCGTAGAGATGTGGGTCACTCTGCATCTTCTACCGCATTTACCATGGAGTGTTCAGAGAAATTGTTTGGATTATTACCTGCAGCTGAGTTTCATCGTCGGATTTAACGGAATCCGAAATTCCACCCGTATCACCTCGACGTCCGTCATGTCAAAACAGAGCGATTTTTAGGGCAGTTTTAACGAGCCGCCCACTACAGTTCCGAACCAATTCGACTTAGGGTCATCGAAGAAATAGCGTATCAATTTTTAAGTCTGGCAACCCTCTCGCGAGCCCTCATTGAGAGTGTACTGGGAGGCGGTATCACTTAACATCAGATGAGCTTCCTTCACGTTTGTTCCTGTTCTATTTCAAAAACACGATCTCCAATTATTCTCTATCTTCCTTTAAATTTCTACTGTACAAACATTACCTGTCCACATCGTATCTCTAACATTCTCACGACTCTGGGGTCGTGTAGTTCAAGTGCATTTGCGCTATTTAAATATTGAAGGTGGTATATAGTGCCGTTGATCCCAGAGCTGATGTTCTCCTCTCTTAACAAATAGTAATCACAATACAGTGGGAAAATGTGGCATTAAAGGCTGAAACCAAATATTTTGTTAGTTGTTTATACTACGTATAAATACAAATTTGCGTGTTGTTCTCACGAGTATGTAAGTGCGTGCTCCTATTTCACCATGCCTCCTGCTGCTGGAGGACAAATCTTTGTTTTTAATTTATTTTATTATTATTTTTTACTCAAGATGTCATATTATGGAACATGGTGTAATGGTTGCAGCTCTTTACAAACATTGTGTAAAAAAAACTTGGCGATTAAAAAGAGTGTCGGAGAGTTTATTGCCAGTTCTTATCTTCTACGCCCTTGATTTGAGAACTGGCAGTAAATGTAAAATTGGATTCATTTAATATATAATTCTTTTTTTTTTGACGTTCATAAGTGTACATTATGTTACCTATATGAATGAATGATTTTTGATTGATTGATCAATTGATTTGAAATTTATTTTTGTGTCCTGCGACTATTTTTAATTAATATACCTTGATATATCAACTAATAAAATAGATTTAAATTTAAGTAACTTACAGTAAAACGTATGTTTTGTATACGAATAATGCCTACCTAACTACTACTACCTAACTGCTACCTAACTACCATCTACCAAATATTTAATCTCTTTAAGGAAAAAACTGAGTAAATATACAAGATAAGACATGTTACATACGTTGAACAAACACTAAATAGCTGTCATATAGTTTATTGCCCTTAAGTTCGGTGTCGGTTGTTCAGATGCAGATTCAGGCGAAGGAAACCTCAGGCCCGTCGCGTAAACGCGCGACGCGCTCACTAAATCCTCGCCACCTAAAAAGTGCCTAAGCGGGGAGCAGGGGTAAATGCGTTTAAAGGAAGGGATGATGACCCATCCCTGCAAGTCCTGGACCCGATCTCCCCTAGCTATTTGTTAATGCGTATGGCCCGGTCTATGAAAGATGCTTGCTGTGTCAAGCATCCTCACATATAACAATGGGCGTGAAGAGGCGGACGCGACCGCCGCATCGCATGTCGGGAAGCGGATAAGGCTCTGCATCCCGCATCCCGCATAAGGCGATTGTTGGTGGCACCTTGGGGTTTTAGTGGGTATGCACAATGGTGAGTCCCACATAACCCTTCTGGACCAAGCAGTCGCACCGCGGAAGGGTATGCGCAATGCATTTCCCCAAGTAAAAAAAAAAAGATATGTTCAGATATATGTTAAATGTATTTGTTTGAAGCTGGGTAACATCTGAGGTCGTAGGTTCGAGTCCCGGCTGTGCCCCAAACCCAATGGACTTTCGACGTGCGCATTTAACATTTGATCGAACTGTGAAGAAAAGTATCGTGAGGAAACCGACGTGTCTTAGACCGTACTTGCCGATTAGATTGAAAAATTATCATGAAACAGATTCAGAAATCTGAGGCCAAGACTTAAAGAGGTGTTAGTGCCGCTGTTTTTTTTAACTTAACTAAAGTTTAAAATTAAAATAATTATGTGAGATCCTCTAAATATAGTTACGTTAGCTTAATGTTTTGCGTGCAGTTTCGTACCCGTTCCAATTCTTATAAGGCCGGCAATGCACGGCAGAGCCTTTCGGCATTGAGTGTCTATATCACTTGACTTATGGTGAGCCTTCTCTTCGCTTGTTATATATAAAAGCGCTGATATCAAGATTTTTTAATAAATACTTATATATGTATATCTGTAGACTCAGATGTTCAGACTCGTATTGAATTTGAAAAATATGACCGGCCAAAAAGGTTTGCCAACTCTGACATGTCATAAAATGATAGCCGTCACAATTCTATGAAATGAAAAATCGGAGTATACAGGAATGTCATTACATGACCAAGGAAGTTCCGGTAGCGGCTTTAGGGGTTATTTTTCTTATAAGAAGCGATTAGATTCGTTGTCTGTAAAAAGTTATGTCACTCTTTACATCACGTGTGTATTATATCATGCTTGCATTGTTTTAGAGGCAATAATTATCTAGTGCTAATACAGCTGGGCTTGTTGCATCTGCCATTTGCCCTCTGAGACATACGAACATTTTTAGTTCTTGAACATGCCTCACGATATTTGTCTCGAAAGAAAAATTAACACACATAACCAGGGTTCGAATACACGACCACTTGGTTAATTATCGCTTCATTATGGAACAGGGGGCAGAAGGGTAGTTGATCTCATGATACTACCGAAATACCAGAAGGCTTTGCCAACCTTTTTTTTATTTGAAGGATTTGGAATTAGTTCGATTAATGAAGTGAAACTTCTTTACGCACGCTTGACTTGGGGAGTAAGCTGGCGAACGCGTGACGTAAGCGTTACGAAAAGTGTGATCGGGCAAGGCAAACGGAAGTTGATGATAGAGATATAAGCAAGAGACAGCAGTGCGCGCGCACATTTTCTTTCACTCTTCCTCTCATAGCCAAATACGGTCGTGCCATACGCTATTTTGACTATCAGATGGAGCGAAAGAAGTTTCACTTCAGTCGTGTGGTCATAAGCACACTCGTTTTTTTTGAAGGAACGTTCCACATAATGGAGGGAAAGTAAATACACACTTCATCATTAGGTTTACGACATTACTGACAATTTTACAATCACTTCAATTATGCCGAAGTATTTCTGAACCAAATGGACTTAGGGTCCATCCAAATAAAAAAAAATGAAGCAAATAGAGAGTATCCATGGGCGATGCAATCACATTACAGATAAGGCTCTTGGTCGTTTGCCTCATCCAAAAAATATTTATTTTTACAGGTTCTCTCGGCAACTTCATCATAGGCATTATTTTTGTCTGGCCATCTTATACTTTAAAACTATATACATCTGCTAATACAACCTTGCTGGATGAACCGCTGTCAGATATGCAGAGTGCACTGGTGGGCAGTTTACCAAGCCTAGGGGCTATGGTCAGTACCATGTTTGCTGGGGTCATGCTGAATACTCTTGGAAGGCAGAAAGTTGGCTTGTGCGTTGCTATGCTCTTCTTGGTACGTTATTACCATGTTTCTAAGTTTCCACTACCAACAAGTTTATATATAGTTCATAACTAGAGAAAGGAAAGTAGTTAATAAAAAAAGTATAATAATTTACGAAGACTTCTTTTAATTACTTGTTGGACCAGAGGAAAGAATGGGTGGATTATTTTATTTATGAAACTGGAGAAATATATTTTTGTTGCAAAAGTACCCTTAACTTATGCTAGATTAACATTTTTGAGGGTAGATGTAAGTATTTGAAATTTGACTTCAAATATTGGAAAACATTACTGGAGTTAAACATGCTTTGTGTTTTTCTTTTGTTCAGTAGTATTCTTCTATTTACTATGTATTTTATTTAAGAATCAATGGCCCATGTAAAACTTAAAGGTTTTGAGTTCGATCCCAAAATCATTATTTTGTATTTGGTCGATAAGAATATTTATATTTATAATTATATTTCTTTTTAATCTTGCAGCTCTCGTGGTTATTGATCGACCTCAGTTCGTCGGCTACATTGCTACTTCTGGGCAGATTTATATCAGGACTGGCATGTGGAGTATGCCTTGTCCTAGCCCCTGTGTTCATATCCGAAATCGCTGATCAATCGATTCGGGGATTGCTCGCTGCTGGTACGTTATTTAAAATTCATCTACACGCCGTTCAGTTGCCTGTCTTTCAATCCACAGACAGCACTCCGATGAATGCTCATTGGAGAAACACATTATGATTCCGTCACCCCCTTTCAAAGAACGCTTATCTAGAAACTCGCTAGAGTTTGCCCCCTTTTTTCTGACATTCCCAGGGGCCGTACTGCACGATTTAGATCGTCGTTTCTTGTTTTAAAGAAGTTAAACTTCACGATCCCTTAGATTTTCTCTAGTCAATTTAATATGGGCAATTAAAAAGGCATATCCAGGATAGCCACACCAATAGTCCTCATTTTATTTAACATCAGGTGAGATTGTGGCCAAACGTGTCTAGTTCTGTATAATTCGATTTGATTCACAGAATCATAAGTGTAAAATTAACCCATATTATAAAATTGTATCAATATTCCAATTGATGCTTATTAGTATAAAAACCTCCTGCTGCAATGCTTAATCGTATATTTAGTAAATTATAAATAAAGTGCAATAATAAATAAGTATTCAGTTTTGTACATTGTGACACACAATTGTGTTTAATAACTTCACGATTTTTATCATATCTTTCAGCACCTACGGTATTCTACTGTTTCGGCGTGTTAATGTCATTTGTGTTGGGCTGGACGCTGACTTTCAAGTATATAATTTGGACGAATATATTCATCTGTGTGCTGTATGCGGCTTTAATATTATCAGTGAAAGAAAGCCCCGTGTTTTTGCTGATGAAAAATAAAGAAGAGGTAACTATTATAAATGGCGCCACAATTCTATATGTATTAATAATTATTTCCGTTTCCAAGCACTTGCCTGGGAGATGTTAAATCTGCGGCTCAAAGATTTGAACTGATTTTCCTCAATTAATTAAAACATCCTGGTTTGTGAAATGGATGAAAAAGGGTATAATTTTTGGCTTAACCTAAAAAGTAGATACAACAAACTTTAAAGTAAATTTCATTAATATATTTAAAAAAAATTGTTTATAAAAGTCTTATTGTTATTCATTGTTGTTGTTTTTTATATTACTTTTTTGTCTTAATAGTTGGTGCAAACAAATATATATACACATAAATGAAGAAAGACTAAAGATAAAACTTTATTATAGGTATATCTTATAAAAAGATGTTAAATTAAAAAGAAGTCTACTAACCACACTCTATATGTATGTATAGTCAGACTTATTACTTAAACAGCATCAATAGCTGTGTAATTGTCTAGAATGAGACAATACAGTTGAGTTTTGATACACTTATAAAGAAAAGAGTATTCTAGAAAGAGAGTAAAGAAAGAAAAAAAAAATGTTACACAATAAAAAGCATATTTCAGTAAAAAAAGATCAATGGCGCTACAACCTCTTTAGGTCTTTAACAGATTTCTGAATCTGTTTCATGATCATTTTTAAATCGAATAGGCAAGTAGGTGGTCAGTCTCCAGTGCCTGACACACACGCTGTCCACTTTTTGGGTCCACGACATGTGTCCTCGCGGTGTTTTCCTTCACCGAGCGACCAAATGCGCACATAGAAAGAAAGTCCATTGGTGCATAGCCAGGGATCGAACCTTGGACCTCAGGGAAGAGAGTTGCACGCTGAAGAAAGTAGACTAAAATACAACATACAACACTTCCATTTTAAAATTAAATGATCAAGACATGACAGTTTCATAAAACACTTAACATTAATTAATTTATAAATTATTTTCAGGAAGCAAGGAAGTCCATTGCATATTACAAAGGAATGTCCGTAGACTCAAAACCAGTGTTGGCAGAATTGTCAAGACTAAAACAACAATTGATGCCAGCCTTTGAGCTTATGACTGTAACAGCTGGTATGTTCCTATAATAATACAGAAATTTGTGTGTAGGCGTAATTTTTTCAATGAAATTCTCGTACTACATCGGAATGGATTGATTTTTGTGCATTTTGTGTAAATAAAATTGGTAAATAATAAAATATATATAATGAAATTTCCTTTGTGAATATGTGTATATATCACAAATCTTTGACTTTGTGAGCTATATCGCAGGCTACTTGTAAAAAAGTTGCATGGATGTGATTCTCCTGCCAAACGTGTAAATTTTTGATGTGACGTCTAACAAATCAATGAACATCAGCTGCACGCACAAAAAAGCATAACGCATTGTCCCGTTATGCTCATTGTCCCATTACGCTCATTGGACGCGCACATCTATTTCTCTTCTACTCAAAGACTTAAGTATGCAATCATTGCATCAATATTATATTATGACGGTATCCCGTTAAACTTTCGTCCGTAAACCGACTTTACAATCATTTTTTTTCTATAATGTTTTATAAGTATCTTCTATTCTCTCTGTTCTCGTTTATAATAATGGATTCAACGGCTACTTAATTTTTTTTCATTTCTGAAACTGTAATTGAATGGAATCTTGAATCATAAAGCAATACAATAGTCTTGAGTATTTGCTAATACTAGTTAATAACAAGCAGCTTTATACCCTTACAGATGGGAAAATAGATGAAGCAGAGAAGGAAAAACTCAATCCAGACCACGTCGATATAAACACAGAGAAAATGCCACCCTTCAAAATGTTGAGTAAGTATTACTTTTAAATGTAAGAATACAGAAAAGGAACTATTTTGGGCTTTTCTGTGCTAGGTCGGCACTTGCTAGCTTTCTGGAAATGATGTCTATGGATGGTATGTGAGCCTCCTGCCTCCTGCCACTCTTTACGAATTAACGGCCGGCAATGCAACGAACGAAGGCAGGCTTCTGGAATAATTAGTAACAACTATTTAGTGTTATAAATAAATAATTGTCTTTCCTCTTTCGAGGGAGTTTTTTTGTGTGATATTGAAGCCTGCTAAGGTAAGAAGACCCGTGTTTATATCGCTTTCGAGCGATCTTTTTTCAGGATCATCTTGTTTTGTGGGATAAGAAGAAAATATGTATTAAATTACATACGTTATTTAGAGAGAATACACAATTATTATTACAATAGGTTGCAATTATATAAGGAAACCACATGGGGTATGCGTATGTGTGTGAGTGTGTGTATGAGAGCGTGTGTTACCTTGCAGAAAAGTTCGTTCTCATTTAAGTTTTTCTTTGTACTTTCCAGTATTTTCGGCGACATCAAGACGTGCGTTTACCATTGTGGCAATCACAATTGCATTTCAAGTAAGTATAAACTGTTACCGCAAATATTAAATGATCCACGAAAAAGCGTAAACAGTACCTTACACAAAAAATACAAATACAAATAAAAAGAAACAGTATTAAGAATATCCTTAGCTAACCACTTGCATCATGAGCACACGCCACAAACAGACCCTTACGAACATACCTATACCTTTACACCATCGCACAGCACAGCAGTAGGTATTTATTTTTTATTGAAAATGTAGGCTAAGGCATAAATTTTTAGTAAGAACCAATATGCAATATGCATGTTCGGATTCCCAAAATGAAAACTTTTTAGGTTTTTTCGTAATTTGTTTTCTCTGTATAAAGTTCTCAGAGTTGAAGGCAAAAGTTTTTATTTAACAAATGAAAAAAGGGGTTGATCGTACATGGGTGAATTTTAAGGGTTGTATGTATTTTTGTATGTAATATCATAAAAAATTGTCTCAAAAATAAATAAGGGGTGGACCGCCACATAACATTTAGGAGGATAAAATTTAGATCTTGTCCGATTGCTAGACCTAACCGATATACACACAAAAATTCATGAAAACCTGTCCAGCCATTACGGAGGATTTAAGATTAAGAATTTTGTATATAAGATGTATTCGGCTTTTGGGGTATACCTTTAGTATAATTGATTTTTGTTATTAGGATTAATATTTAAAAATATTCCAGCCAGATCTGAGGTACAGATCACGATACCCAGAAAAAGAATGCACTAGATTATTCAGACTTATGTTTTTAAAGGAATAATATAGCCCATATGTATTAAATCCTATTCCTATTTAGAATGTAAATCAGTTGTTTCGGTAGGTTTTACACAAGTGCTTGGGACATAATCCTTCTTCGACCAGAGGGATTCCAACGCTAAATATCATTAGCTCACCGTTTGTCACGTGACCATTTTCATATTAGTTTGTTTGGCGTGACTGGTTCACGCCTGGCGTGTCTGGTCTTGACCCCAGAGCCTAAATTAACTTGCTCACTACTAAACAAGTGTGTTTTAGCATTCCCTTTTATATGCCTTCAGGTTATGATGGGTATGGTGGCAGTCCAGGTGTATGCGGCGGAAATCTTTCAGCGTGCAGCTCCAAGTCTTTCTTCGGACATGTGCTCCGTCCTCTTCGCTCTGGTACTGTTGTCTGGTTGTCTCTCTTGCGCGTTCTTTTCCGATAAATTTGGAAGAAAGGTAAGGTGTTTTCTAGTTAATTAAGTATCAGAATATTTAACAGTGACGTAAAAACCCATAATATAATCATGGACTCGGCCATTGATAATCAAAAAATATGCACTTCTTATATTATGTATGATTATTATTGAGTGTTAGTATTTTTATTTTGCGATTAAACATCGCAAATCTTGCAAGGAGGACAATCAAATACTTATAAATGTATGTAAAGGATATAATAATATGGTATAGCATTTATATTACGAAACTCTGTGATCTGTGATCTTTGATATATTTTCACTATAGTATATCTCGGAGTTCGGTGTGCCTCTTGGCAAATACCTATACCTCTGTTCTCTATCCTTTGCGACTCTTCTTCAGTTGGTGCTGTTTATAGATAGAAACGATATACATACGTGAAAGTAACATGAGAATTTAAGTAGCCGCAGCAACCAAATCCATGGAACTTCCTCACAATCGCGTGGTCCTCAATATTTTGGACTCTTTATATTGGAAGTCGCATAAGTCAGCTAAGCATCGGCGAATATACAGTGTACCTAAATACATAATTTTATATATTAGATGTAGTATATAGATGAAGTGTTTTGCTGGAATTGATGGCTGCAACACATGACCCGGTATCCTTTTCTATGCGACATGAAGTTTGCTATCAGTGAAGTGTGCCTGTTGCTATATTCTGTGTTTTGCGATCAGCTGCATTTTTCTACTGCAAAAATTTCTACTACCTGGTCTGACGAGACAATTACTGATTTTATTAATGAAGTAAAATTGCTGCAAAACATGGAGCTCCCCAGTACCAGCTCCATCCATTTCACCGTATTCGACGAAGAGTTTAGTTGTAGAAATTAAAGCTGCAGGATTTCTTTGCATCTTCAACCGCTATACGGAGAGTTCTCATGCTTAATACTTTATTTCTAGCCCCTCATCATTGGATCTTCCGTGGGCGTGACGCTATGCCTCCTTAGCATGGCCTACTTGATGCAAACTAACATCGGACCAGTTTGGGTGATCGCTGTATTGATCCTGATCTACTGTTTCTCATTCATGTTTGGAGCTGGATCAGTGCCTTATGTTCTGTTGGCGGAGGTTTTTTTACCAGAGGTATGTATTTACTCACATTGGGTAAGTTGGGTAAGGGTGGACTTGCCGCTAAGTATGACACCCGTATTTCAATGATGTAATGGAGTTGACATACGGAGTCTAGACTCGTGATTCTACCTTCAATATTGTGATAAATATAGACAATATAACTGTTTCTTTAAGTCACTTGTCATTTCATTTTAAATTTCGAATATTCATGACCAAGAGAGTGATAAGACTAATGAGAGTTGGTGATAATTGATTTACTTTAGTTGGAAATCTTGACACTTCCATCATACTGATGGATATGGCTGGATATGGACCATGATAGACGAAACTAACTACATACATTTTTTATTACTATAAGTTCCCGTCGTTGCCTACAATTTTCTTGCCTACTGTTGGTTGAGACTACACATATGTTCTTTGTTTCAAAACAAGCATGGAGCATGGTGTAAGCAAGATGTTATTTAAAAAAAATTGTAATTATCAAAAAAGTAGGAATTAACTATTAAGTTTGTTATGGAAGAACTGGCAACCCTGGATGAGGTTTTAACTTAAATTATTAATAAATATATGATTATAAATACTAGCAGAGAGTTTCTTGTCTTCTTTTTGTCTTCTTCTTCTATGTTGTTCTTTTTCCTATCTTCTCTTCACCTTCACCCTTCTTTTGTATGCTAGCAGTAACTTTAATTCATGACTCTAGGTTACCAAAATTTTTACTTAATTCTGGGCATATGTTTCAGGTTCAGAACTTGGCATCAATGCTCCTACTGGAACTTGTCTGGCTGCTCAACTTTGGTCTGGTTGGAGTATTCCCCTTCATGATCAAGTTCTTAGGCATCCACGGGTCCTTCTACTTCTTTGCCGTATTTGGAGTATTAGACGTCCTCGCTGGAATCTTTTTGGTCCCGGAGACAAAAGGACTATCGCGAGAACAAATACAGGAGGCTTTGCAGGGGAGAAGAAAAACGTAATTTATTGATTTTCCGCCCTAGTTGGGTTTGTGACTTTTTAAGTTCGATTTTTTACCAGAGGAATACTTCTGAACTATTACGACACCTAACAATAGCACCTCAAATACAGTAAAACCTCTGCAACTCGAACGCCTAGAAACACTTGGAAGTAGCTAGAAGTCTTCCATGATCCGCATCAACAGACATTTTCTTTTGCGAACTCTTTCTGTATTTTTACCGTCTTCATAAACTTCCGTGTCATCCCGATTCGTTGAAGGACTATTTAATTCTTCACCCTCTGGATCCATCTGATGCTAAGCATGCGACAGTAACACATCTTAAAAACTTCGAGGCGTCTTTTGTATCTTTTTTAATCGTCTACTGGCCAGTGTAAGAGTCGATCCCTCAGTTTGAAACTCATGTGGCGAAAACACAGTTGTTCAGTTTATGAAAAGATGAAGTTCATCACGTCTCATACATCAAAATCCTTTGATGATGACCAAAAGACTTTGATGATGACGGGAACTATTTCCATGGTTTTTGATTAATTTATTTATGTATTCAAATTTACCACATCCTACATAATACTTTATCTACGGTATATGTTACATGCTCTTTTATGTGATATGTTTGACAATTTAGGTAATGATAGAAAAAATTGAAAATTATAACTAAAATATCTGAATTTTTAATTCTACAAGTACTACATAAAATGTTTTATAGAGAATAAAGAATTTAGACATCCTAGACAACGATTTTGAAGTGGTACAAATGTTAATGTACAAATGCTTATTGCTAAAAGAAATATTAACAAGAAACGAGAATCCTTTTTCCATGATGAAATAGTATGTTTTAATATTTTGACGGTCATAATAGCAAGATTAAAACATGATTAGTTGACAATAAACAATAATGTTTTGAGGGTATATATAATAACTAAAACAATACTGTATTGTTATACAAATTGTGTGTACATAATAACAATAATTTATTTATTGCAAGAATATGGTACAAAATGTTGAGGTGGTACAATCGTAAGTCATTCGCATGTTCTGCCGCACACAGTGGCGCGCAAATTTATCTTAATTTACATTTTACATTATTAGTTAGTGTCAATTCTTATATTATCTGTATCGTATATACGATAAATATTTACTATATTAAAGTAGTAGTAATTAATGCGGAGTTAGATTACATTTTAAATACAATCGTGATAAACTTATTTTATATAAGAATTTACAATTGAACCCACAATTTTTTATATCATACCTTTTAATAAGCGAAATAAATAGTATTTATGGCTTTAACAGTGTGCCATTTAAGGATAATATAATAATAATTAAATAAAGTTACCTTTTGTAAGATAAAAATGACGTCTTCTCTTATTGGCGTATTTCAAACATCTATATCATCTATAGTCTAGTATTAGCTCTATTTTAATATTAGCATAATATGTCCCTTACTATCAAATTGTATTTACGCTGTGATAAAAAGAGACAGGATTTATTTTTAGACGTAAATATTATGATATTTGAAAGCATGTTGCATTAAATTACATTGTCAATCCTTAAGCAGGCAACGCACCGGCGAGCCCTCTGGCGATATGATTTAACATCAGGTTCGCTTCTAATCTGTATGCCATATTCTATAGGAAAAAAATGTTTTGTCTGACAGTACAATATGTAATAATATATCTTTAAACGAGCAATTCCTGTATAATAATATAATATAATTGGAATCTCGATTTTCATGAAATTTAGTATATAGCTAGGAATCATTTCTAGAAAATGTAATTTTATTCGTGTTAACTTAGACATAGAATTGCTCGTTTTAAGATGTCAGTCAAATAAAAACTTAAATATGAATATAATTATCTTTATTCGATAATTATATTCATATTTCATCACTTTATTACTATGTAATTCGTCGAAAATATAATTTCCAAAAAACACAATTTATAAAAATAAATAAATACCGAGCAAAGCTCGGGCATCCAGGTACTGTAATAATATTTAAGGTAGTAGATTACATTTATAATAATATATTTTTTTTTATAGAATAGGGGGCAAACGGGCAGGACGCTCATCTGATCTTAAGTGATGCCGCCGCCCATGGACACTCTCGGTGCTAGAGGGCTCGCGAGTGCGTTGCCGGCCTTTTAAGAATTCGTACGCTCTTTTATAGTATAGATTTGTACGGAAATATATACAGGCAAATTCTCTAAATTGACGTTAACTGCCAGTTCTTAACGGCGTATAAAGGAACGGGAAGAACTCGGAATTAATCACTAATTGTGTTCCGGATTCAGTCTCTTGCTTTATTGTAGAGGAGGCCTTAGAGAAGGTCTTAGTAGATAAGACTTTTAAGATTAAATTATGCATTTATATCGAAATTAAAAGCTTTTCTTTACGCCATTTTTTAGATTAATTGAAATCGGAAGCGCCACTCAATAAATAATTATAACCAGCTTGTCTTTAATTTCAAACTAATGGTTTTGTAAAATGTTTTATAATATACTAAAGTCTTTTGTCTTATATACTGAAATATTTCCGAAGCAATTCAACTAACGCCCGAACCTAATAATTCAAAAACAAATCCACAAACTTAGATTGATAACAATCTGAGATCAGACCGTGACAGTCCATAGATCTCCTATCCGTATTCCAATAACCAAACCCTACGAAGACAATCAAAATCTAGCGACGGATATAATGCAATCTCTTCGCTCGTTACACTCATATTTGATAATCAATATAAACCTAATAAAGTACATAAAAACGTACAAATAATATTAAAATATACATGTGTATGTTTAAAACATATGAAATAGCTTGTCAATTATTTTAATTTTTGTAAGTTAAAATCTTAAGATAGGATATTGGCACAGTTGAACTGTTTTTCATACAAAGGTCTATACACATACACCGATCCGACCTGCCAAGGATATCTTATGAAAAAAATTACGAATACTTATGAAATACATAAAACACGTCAGAAGAAAGATACAAATTACACATGAAGCTATACAAATAATGTGGCAAATATTTCCATATTTAATATTAATTCGTTGTGCGTCATATCTTAATATATATAAAACACGTATCACGTTTTGTTTGTCCGCGATGGACTCCTAAACTACCGAACCAATATCAATCAAATTAGCATACCGTGTGCAGCTTGATCTAATTAAACACAATTACATACTCTCAATCCACTTACATCTCAATTTATACCCGCAATATTATTTTATTGCAAATATTTGTTTATCATTTAATACATTTCTAACAGATGGCGCTGCGTTAAAAGTATGTTTCACATAAGCTGTCCTTTCACAAAAGTTATCCTATCGTTTCTCTTGAATTGTTTACTACTATGTAATATAACAAAAACCTTAGCCACAGCAACGCTTGGCCGAGTCTGCTAGTGTCTAAGTATCGTAACTATTGTTGCACTCACGTTATTTAATCTTTTTCTTAAATAGCTCCCTGGAAGAGTCCGCTCGTTGGCTTACTTACTATTTAAATATTTTAGTTTGTGCTGATATTGACAATTACTAATAAAAATACAACTCTCATACCTGAATAATGTCTTAATAATATGGGAAGGTGGGGGGTGGGTGCTCTTTGATTTTCTTATACGGTGATTATGTAATTATTTACTTAATTTTACATGGTATCCATACATTGTCTACGCTTGAAAACGAATGCATTTTCGAAGATTCCTACAAAAAATGAACACTTTATATACTATTATTATTGATAGCTTTACTTTTGCTGACGACCAGGAAGGGGGGGTGAACCAACGATAATCATTTAACGATAATCATTTATTTATTATTTAAATAAATAATTAACATAAAAACAAATTCAAAAAGGCAGTGAAGATGCATGTTAGAATGAACATAGTTGACTGAAGTTGTGACGTGTATCTCGCTCGTGTATATACATATTGGTGTTAAGTTTCTCAAGTAAATAAAATATTTCTGTTTTGTAATGAGAAATAAAGTTCTTTAAACGTTAAACTACTCTTGTGAACCCAGCTAGTTTGAAACAGCATATTGACACTCCCTAATCAGTGCACAATCAACTTTATGATATGAAAGTTTATAGACAGATGACTGATAACAATGATAACTCTTGGCCCAGGTCAAAGAACTAATTTTATTTTAAATATTCTTAAGTAGTTGTCTGAGCCTGACACACACCCGTAATATTGATGTCTATGTTATGGCAGTTTCCTCACCATTCCTTCACCATAGGAGGTCGTTCGCACATAAAGATAAAAGTACACAGGGATGATTCGAATGCACTATCACAGGGTTCAAAATTGCGATCCTAGCCATTAGCTTCAATAATAAAAAAAATATTAAGTAATATTACTTATAAGGTATACATAAGTAAGTAATAAGCAAATACAGGGGTCTAGGCTCTGAATATGATTTTGTCCCATTCGGTGTCGAGACCCTTGGTCCGTGGGGTCCTAGCGTGTTAAGGCTTTTTAGGCAATTATCAAAAAGGTTAGTCGATATCACAGGAGAACGAAGAGCTGGCAGCTACCTCGCACAAAGAATTAGTCTAGCTATTCAAAGAGGGAACGCTGCCAGTATCTTCGGAACCTTGCCTAAGCTCCTTTTAATAATATTTTTAAATAATTAAATTTTAAGGTTAGTTATTAGGTATATTTTTATGTATTGTTGATAAATTAAAATCAATAAGTTTTATTTATGATTATTTTCACTGTAGTTAGTTTATAAGGAATATTTTTTTTATAAGGAATTTAAGTATCGTTTCTTTCCGCTACTTACTTAAGTAGTCTGTAAGTTTATAATTAATTAAGCAATAACTGTAGTTATAGGTATGTAATTG
This sequence comes from Pieris mannii, assembly GCA_028984075.1. NCBI lineage: Eukaryota > Metazoa > Arthropoda > Insecta > Lepidoptera > Pieridae > Pieris > Pieris mannii. Next base: position 8,641,173 of record CM054795.1, on the reverse strand, counting down.
AAGCATAGAGTAATAAATGACATGATAACGTTTAGAAATGCTGTTACTTCTAGTAAAATATTGAATTGGAATTGGACAGGATACATTAGGAGAGAGATCACAGATTAATGGACAACAAAAAGGACGGAAATCTTCGCTATACCAAAAGAAAACGAAGAATACAAACCAGAAGATGGGAAGATGAGCAGACCAACTGGCCCTATGTGGATATATTAAGCTAAACACCGAGAGTGGAAGCTCGGAGGATTGCTCAGTAGGGATGCCTACAGGTTAAAATTTAATGACGTGTAATAAGTGATACGTATCTTATATTCCATAATAAACGTACTTTATTTTAATTTAAACTATAAACAGAAATTAACCGGCTTGATTAATTATTTGTGTTTATTTATTTATTTCGGAATCCTACAACTAACATAAATTAGATATAATAATAATAATAGCCTTTATTCAGATACATGTATATTTTATATACATTTAAAAAAAATCCATTTTAATCCAATTCTGGTGCATCTGTGTGCCCTTTTTTGGCAAAGGCCTCCTCCAAATCCCGCCATTCCTCTCTGCACTGTGCCACTCTCTGCCACTCATTAATTTCAAAACATATTCTAAAATATCGGATAATTGCAAAATTTAATCTACTAAGAACTATGGGTCTCCTCTACAATAAAGCAAGAGACTGAATCCGGAACACAATTAGTGATTAATTCCCAGTTCTTCCCGTTCATTTATACGCCGTTAAGAACTGGCAGTTAACGTCAATTTAGAGAATTTGTCTGTATTTATTTCCGTACAAATCTATACTATAAAAGAGCGTACGAATTCTTACAAGGCCGGCAACGCACTCGCGAACCCTCTAGAATCGAGAGTGTCCATTATATCACATAACATCAGATGAGCGTCCTGCCCGTTTGCCCCCTAAAATATTATTATACCTGCCGTTTCTTTAATTAATTAGATAAAATTACAAACAAATACACTGAAAATATAGCCACAGATGTAATACTTGATACATTTTACTACAAATGGATTTACAACAGGTTGCTCACATTTGTATGTACTGGGATACAGGATATATACTATTTACTGCAATAAAAGCTATTATTATTACTAAACAATACCTAAAAAGCCTTATTTGAAATTTAGCAAATATATCATTTAAGACGTATGTGTACACGTGTTAGAAATTATACTTCTTTACAAGATAAAAAATCCTTATTCCACGTATTAAAGAAGAACCATACTAATAATAGAAAAAAAATGCAATGTTGACAATTGCTAACTTCAGGGTGTTGGTTTTTTGTGACGCAACGTAAAAAAATACTTTCATCATTTTTCCCTAACGCGCCAAAAGAGCTTCAAAAAGATGTGATTTACAATCAACCTTCAAAATAGCGTTTAGTTTATTTAGTATTTGCTACTGTTGTGTGCAGAGTATTATCATTAAATAAATATTACATCTTAATGAATATATAAATTAGATTTAAGGCATATAGTAGTTGGCTAATGCAAGTTGTGTTTCTAAGTAACAAAAGTATTTAGTGATTTTTAGGAGTTTAAAATGGGAAAACTACATCAGTGTTATACAACTTTAGCATGTATGTATTTATTTATATGGATAAGATATATAAAAAGGTTCATTTAAGATATAAAAGCATTCAAAATTATTTAATTATCTAAGTAATTTCTGATTCGGTGTGTGTGATGGTGTGAAATTGAGGGTAGGTGGGGTGTGACATGACCCTGATTTAACTATGGATATTCTTAATACTCCTCAAATTCAATATTCATATAATGAATAATTAAATGACGACAATATGATTATGTTGTAAACACAACAATATACTACAATATGTTTTGGTAGGATAAACCAAAAAAATCCTCCTGGCGCCCATAACTTATTAATTTAGATTAATTTTTAGTTATAAGATTAGTTAATTAGTGTTAATGATTGATTGTATTTTCATAGCGTAAGGTTCCCTTTTGTAAATGTCTTAATATGTGTTTATTTGTTTAAACCATAATATGGGGTGTGTGTGATGGTGTGAAAGTGAGGGTATGTGGGGTGAGTCATAAACCAGCTGATTTAACTATGGATGGACTCATATTAAGCATATTCGTAAATAGCGTTTCGAATCGGGCTTGATCCCTTGGCGGCGCGTAGAGGTGTGGAGTCACTCTGCATCTTCTACCGCATTTACAATGGAGAGTGTTCAGAGAAGTTGTTCGGATGAACCTGCAGCTGAGTTTCATCATCGGACATAATAAAATACGAAATTCCACCTGTTTCGCCTCGACGTCCGTCGTTCCACAACTGAGCGATTTTTATGCCAGTTTTAACGACCTGCCCACTAAAGTATTTCCGAACCAATTCGACTTAGGGTCATCCAAGAAATAGCGTACCAATTTTTAAAAGTCTGCCAACCCACTCGCGAGCCCTCTGGCATTGAGAGTGTAGTGGGAGGCGGTATCACTTAACATCAGATGAGCTTCTTTCGCGTTTGTTCCTGTTCTATTTCATAAAAACACGAACTCCAATTATTCTCTATCTTTCTTTAAATTTCTTTGAAAAAACATTACCTCTCCCATTGTATCCCTAACATTCGTACTAAATACTAACTGACGTGAGACTGATCTTGATTAAGATTTTCGTGATTCATGTGCACTCTTTACTTTTTGTTTTTTTTTGTATTTTATTTTTAATAGTAGTTTCAGTTTAGTTTATATTTTGTTGTTGTTCGTGTTTAGATTCGTCTTAATAACTATATGTTATATGTATTTTTGCACTTCTTGCCTACCCAATGTAATTTAATACATTTTCTTTTTTTCCTTCACTAACAGTGGTTGCCTGGAAGAGATCGCTCGAATGCGATGAGGCCGCCAGTTGCCCTCCTTTTCATTTAACTTTGTACAAATTTTATATTGTAATGTAACGAACTGTTAATAAATAAAATAAAATAAATACATTTTTAATTGCTTCGCAGTGTAGCAATTAATTCTTTAACATGATTTGCTATATAGAAAAATAAAATCTTAATCTAAAAAGATGTAGAGAAATCGCACGACTCTACCACCAGCAATAATCGCCATAACATTATCGTATCAAAATGTACATACAGGCAAGAACTAAATTCTCATCTACGATTATGTAATTAGAAAATCACCAGTGATTTATCGCTAGGTGATATTTTCCTGCGTATTTACACATCGACAATTTAGTAAGAAGAATCTTCATAGTAAGAATATATACGAGAATCTCAACTAGTATAAACACGATAACGAATGACATTTTTTTATCTTCATTCGAGTATCGTACAAATCGGTTTGAACCGTTTTGAGAGCGATATTGTTCATTCCACTTTAGTGATTGCTAGGGTATTAACTTCATAATTGTTGGAGTTTAAATATGTTAATGGCAGGCAACACTTATCACAAGTAAAGAAATAGTTTTAGTTTAGAATATTGAAATGATAATATAATATTGATTCGACGCTTATTTGAATCGTTTTTTTGCATAGGCGGTCAAAATTCTTGAAGTGAATATGATTGGGCTTTCGTAACCCGAAATATATTTCTGAAATTCTAATTGTATTGATTCTAATTTAATTGTAATTCAAGGCACAATGCGTTAGATGTAGATTAGATAAAACATGGATAGCTAATGTTATAACCCAACATGTTTTTTTCCGTTTAATTAACTCTTGTCTTAGAGGAGCAGATATAATTAAAACATCCTTACGCACTGGCACAAAACCTCGAGATACAATTATTGTTTTTGGAATTCCGTTTACAGGGTCACAACAGACTTGCCGTTGTGATGAAATCGCCAAAGAAAGAAACAAGAAAGTGTGAATGTTTAGAAGAATAAACTTTTTTATATTCTTTCGATAATCGTACCTTCGAGATGAGAAACTCCCTCCATCTAAACGGGTCTTTAGTCTAGAAAGACTGGCTGCATTTCGTCTGATACTAAGTATTGCTTTAGAACTTGCAAGAACTTTTGATTTTTACTGATCCCTGGGTGCTTTCTATTCCAAACCCGGCTAGTAAATAATTTTCAGGATATTAAATTCAAGATTAAAATATTTAATGCTTAATGTATTTTGATTTACTTATTAGGAATTTATTGTCGTGTCGACTTGAAAGTTATCTCAATAAACTAGATTCGATTTCTACAACTTTTCAGTACTATCAAATATAACTAAAGATACAATGTTGGTTTAGTGGTGTGGTGCGACTTACATACCTGAGGTCATAGATTCTTATTTTTCGCACCAATGATGGTGCCCAGTCGGGGATCGAAAAATAATAATAATAAAAAGATCATTCTTTTTCTGTACATGTCTAATGAAAAGGATGATAAGTATATGTTTATAAAATCATACATCACTTATACGGTTGTTGTGTCACAGGACAATTATTTTATTTAATTAAAAGAGGCATAATATCAATTATGACTGATATTATGCCTCTTTTATATATACATATATATTTATTAATGACACACAATTAGGAAGTTACATTAATCAGTATTGTAATAATTTCAGTATTAATAATATTTATTTAGTAAATCAGAGGCCGTACAACCTTCTTAGGTCTAGGCCTCAGATTCCTATTTCTGTTTCATAATCATTTCACAATCTAATTGGCAAGTATCAGCCTCCTGTGGCTGACACACGCTGTCGACTTTTTGGGTCTAAACCGATTTTCTCACCGTTCGAGCGAATGTTAAATGCGCATGCGTTTATAATATTTAGGGGATGCAAAATTCAAATTTCGAAGTTGACGATAGGAAAAGCCTCCACATTGTTTGTTTTATTTTTATTAGGTGCAATACACCACGGGATTAGAGAAGTTTCATCAGACTCAAAGGGAATCAATATTCATACATTGTTATCAGTGATAAGGTAAATTTACAATGTGAACAATACAAACGAACATTATTATCATAATATTATGGCAAAATAAATACTATTGTGATACGAAAATAGCTTTATCAAATTTTTCTCGACACCTTGAAGCCTATTATGTATGACGAATGCTTTTGTCGTTTACATAACATTTTATCAAAGATAACACAGATAAAAAGTACAGATCAGCGTATCTCTTCTTCGTAAACTTCATTTCTTCTGTCGTGCTTGTCTTGAATAGCCCTAACCGATACAGCTTGCTGCCTCCACACCACTCTATTTCAGCTTGTCCTAGTGCATTAGGGATGCTGATACCCATCATTTACCTGATCAGACCGATGGGTAGGTGATCGACCCTGGCTCCTGCCAAGACTCAAAACTCAAATCAAAGTCATTTAATCATTTAGGTAACACAATGTACACTTAGGAAAGAAATAACAGAAAAAACTTATTAGACACGATATACAAGATATTTAGATGATGAAGGACACTAGGATTCCCTGTGTTGTGGGAAGCCAGTATTTTCCTCTTGACAAAAATAATTTCTGTATCACCATAGGACAGTCGGTTATGAACGTCAAAAAGAATTACATATTAGATGCTTCTAATTTTACAAATTGTTTGTAAAAAGCTGCAACCATTACACCATGTTCCTTCTTTAAGTAGTTAATAGTTAATGAATAATAAAAATAAAAAACAAAGATTTTTCCACTATCAGCAGGACGCATGATGAAATAAGAGCACGCACTCATATTCTTGTGGGAACAATATGCAAACTTGTCGAGACTATTTGGTTCTCGTCAATATGGATAAATGAGATAAGCACCCGTCTGTAAATGAAAGTCGACAGTCTCGTGGTGATTTTGGACTTATTGGTTCGTTATGCAGTCCAAAGCTTCCGAAAAATCTCCTCCATCACCACATCTAAATGCCTCTATCTCATTTCGGTCCGCTGCACGAATTGACAGGCACAAAAATTATGGAAAGTACGAAAGTTGTGACGACGTGTTAATATTTAAATACAGGATTAAAAAAGTATTTAAATTACGGGTCTCGTAAATAGCCTGTCTTGACTAGAAATTGGGAAATCTGATAATATATATTCTGTAATTTTTCATTGTATTAGTAGTATTATATTGTTGTTTTATTATCTACTTGATTTCGCTAGTCGTGTACGCATGATATAGGGTTCTCTATTTATATCTTTATATGTATGTTATATGTCGCATGAATTCTAAATTTCACCAATATCACCTTAATGGCTGGAAATATTCCACAGTTCGTTTCACGAGGCATTTTCTTTTGCAAACTAGCGAACTGTGGAATCGACTACCAGTGGGGGTCTTCCCAGAGAGATACGACCTCCAACTATTCAAAATTCGAGCGTACTCCTCCCTCAACGGCAACACACCCAACTAAAAATGGGTGTCTATGACTGCCCTTTGTAGGCGTCAGGCTTGATTGGCCCCTATTATATAAAAAAACGTTATTATTATTATTTTTTAAGTGAACAGGAGACAAACGTACAGGAGGCTGACCTGATGTTAAGTAATACCGCCCATGGACACCCTCAATGCTAGAGGGCCATATAAGAATTGGTACGCTCTTTTCACGAAGGACCATAAGTCGAATTGGTTCGGAAATACTTCAGTGGGTTGCTGTTAATTTGTATCATGTATCCTATTTTATAACCAAATAAATATATTCGTAAATACATTTTTATGATTTGTAGTATTCAAATTGTTAAATATAATAATAATTTCTTTATTCAAGCAGACAATCTTAAGTCAATATGGTTTATAACATTATTGTTTTAGTCACAATATTATTTTGAATATTATATTAGTATTGACGTATATAAAATCATACAACTAAAAAGGGCACATTCAGTCTGTTGCAGTAACCCATATCAGGGCAATCCAGTCTTCCTTATATCGCCATATTTTGTTTTAGCAGGGCTTAGACCTCATCTTTTACTTAAATGGGTCCCGAAAATTTGTAATGCTCCACCAATATCCTAAGAAGAAATGAAATACTTCGTTTCGTTTTTGTTTTTGACAAGGCGTTAATAAGGATAAAATATTAGATAAGTGTTTAATGTTATCAACACACAAATATAAAGTAATTACAATATCCTTAAACTACACAGTAATCAAAAAATTATCAATAGAAAATTCAAACAAATTTAAAAAGTTTGGTCCCTTGGCATTGTACATTTAATGCTGGCATTCGCTGTATTTCTGCTACAGTCGTTGAGCGAGAAAGCACCAGGTCTGGGGTCACCGGTACTATCTACCAACCAACTTGAAATTGATTTTTGTTTAGTTTCTTAAAGTTTATTTTTTTTACTAGTGTTTTTTTTTTGTATTGTCAAATAGTTTGTTTTGTTTAATGTTGGATCTCTTCGTGTATCTCATGTTTGTGATTAGTGTTTGTCATATTTAAAATTGTATTTAGTGATTTTCTTTTTTTAGCGATGTAACAGTGTGCCAAGCGTTGGCAAGCTTTTTTATCAATAAAAAAAAAGAAAAAAAACTTAAATCTATATTTAGCGCCTGTGCACTTGAACACCACGGCCCAAGAGGACTCCAAAGGGTACAAAATCGAAGTTGGAGGAAAGATAGTTACATATTTTTCGTCTGCCGAATTAAAAAAACATTTCTTTTATTAAAATTTAGTTTAAAAAAACACGTTCCTTCGTCGTCTCGATTAATTACCTAGATAGAAAGTCTGTTAATTACTTATATTGTTTAAATATATATTCTAACATAGTTTCCCACTGTCTAAGAGGACGACACTTGGGCGTATTTGTCGATAAAGCTTCCCTAAACAATTTTCAGGTCCTAATTTATATATGAAACTGTTACAGGTGTCTTCGGTTCAATAATATCAGCTTCATTATCAGTATGGCCATCGTACACTCTAGCGGAATTCACCTCAAACAGCACGACAGTTCTGTCAGCGCCAATGTCAACATTTGAAGCCTCTCTTTTGGGCAGTCTGCCCGCCCTAGGAGCTATGGTAGGAACCATGATGGCCGGCATGATCATTGACGGACTTGGAAGAAAGAATGGTGGGCTTGTTATTGCAATGCCGTATTTGGTGAGTTCCGTTAAAATAAATATTATAAATGTGACGAAGACTTAAATGATCCTAATCCTTGGGATTGATTTGCTCCAGTTCAAACAATTTGTATTAAAAACTTGGCGATTGAAAAGAGTGGCGGAAAGTTTCTTGCCAGTTCTTCTTACCCGCTCTACGCCCTTGACTTGCGAACTGGTTGTAAATTAATACTATTAATTAAGGCTTTTTAGGGAATTATCAAAAAGGTTAGTCGACATCACAGGAGAACGAAGAGCTGGCAGCTACCTCGCACAAAGAATTAGTCTAGCTATTCAAAGGAGGAACGCTGCCAGTATCTTCGGAACCTTGCCTAAAGGGACTACTTTTAATAATATTTTTTAATAATTAAATTTTAATGTTAGTTATTAGGTTTATTTTTATGTATTATGTTATTTGTATTGAAAGTTATTTATTTAATTATTTTTTAATACTATTTGTACGGTTTTATTCACTTTATTTGGTTTATATTGATTATCAAATATGAGTGTAAAGCGCGAAGAGATTGCATTCTATCCGTCGCCAAAAATGGATTGTCTTCGTAGGGTTTGGTTTTTGGTATGCAGATAGATCGGGCGACTGTCACGGTATGTTCTAAGATTGCAAACGATTTGATTGTGGATTAATTATTGCGTTCAGGCGTAAACGAATCTGCTTCGAAGTCTGGTGGCCTCCACTCTGTCAGTCACCATGATTTTTGCTAAGTTTTTTGGATCCTAAAAATACATGTCCAAAAAATCTCTGGATGCGTTTACAACAAAATGTCGAAAGAGGATTTTTGAAGTAATAACTTCTTAAGCATCGTTGTGATTTGAAAGTCGATAAACTAAAAAGCGACGGTATAAAGAGCAGTGTTGGCCTAGTGGCTTCAGCGTGCGACTCTCATACCTGAGGTCGTAGGTTCGATTCCCGGCTATGCCCCACCTGTGTTTCTTGCTATTTTCTCGAACGGTCAAGGAAAACATAGTGAGGAAACCGACCTAAAAAGTCAACGACGTGTGTCAGGCACTGGAGTCTGATCACCTACTTGCTTATTAGATTTAAAAATGATCATGAAACAAATTCAGAAATCTGAGGCCAAGACCTGAAGAGGTTGTAGCGCCACTGATTATTTTTAAAAGAGACAGATACATAAATTCAAAAGATTTAACGTGCGAGAAAATTAGTTAGGAAGTCTAATACACTGTATAAACTTATGAATTTGATATCTTATTACTGTCGCTTTTTCGTTGCATTGACTTTCAAACATTCATTATTTTAGTTTATATAAAAAATTAAGGTTAACATTAAACATAAAAATTTAAATTTAAATAAAAAAAATATTTTAAAGAAAAGTCTTAAACACGTTAAGATAGTAAAAACGAATCTAATTTAATTATGATTAATTAATAATTTATACTAAACTAAAAAAATAATATTACATTTGTCTCATTATCTTCAAACCAAAATTTTTAAAGGTTTAACTTTTCTGGCAATTTGTGTGGATCAGATGAGTCTTCTGCCCAATTGCCTGCTGCTATATTAACATACACACATATTTTAATATAGTTAAATGTTTAAATTTCAGCTCTCCTGGCTTGTAATAGATTTAACGTCATCTTCCCTGGTGGTACTGATCAGCCGATTCGCTGCAGGTATCTCTATTGGTGCTTCATCTGTCCATGCTCCAATATTCATATCTGAAGTCGCCGAAGAGTCCATAAGAGGGATGTTAAGCTCAGGTAACCTAATTTTTCTGTATGTTTAGTTGTTCCTTAGTGTTCCTTTTTTTTTAATTCCTCTGCTAACCAGAGGGGAGAAGCCCGACCCACTAAAATGTTCTCCTGGACCCTCCATACCGCCAGCGGTGCTAGAATACACACATTCTGAATGAATGACGTCCAGCACCACATTGAGCTCCCACGAGGGTCGCACAAGGCATTCAACCGAAAAACCATTGGTTCCCTAGCAGAACCAATTTTAGACCGATCCGAATCAATCCTTGTTTGAGCTCGTTATGTTGAGTGAGGTATGACGCAAATTCTTGGAGTTTGTATACAAGGCAACGCACTCGCGACAGTGTTCATGGTATATAAAAAAGTAACTACACGAAGTAAACAATTTCAATTTGATGCCACAGAACCCTTAATGTGTCATGTGAAATGTGTCATGATATAAGGGACGAAGAAGATATCAAATCCTTTGCGTCTTTATCCTTCCTTCATCCAAAAAGAAGCCATGTATGCCCGGAAGAACTTGAATTTTAATCTGAAGCCACTAGACCACTGCTATAATTATATTTGTAGTATTATTATCTAGTATACTCTATTTGTTTCCAGGTCCAATTGCAGCTTATTGCATCGGTGCCATGTTTTCGTATGTAATGGGCTGGACATTGACGTATCAGTACATAAATTGGTGCAATATGGCGCTATGTATTACGTATATTATTCTTTTGACTTCTGTAAGGGAGAGTCCTGTGTATCTGATGAGGAGGAATAGAGAAGAGGTTAGTTCTTTATTAAGCATGAGAGTTTTGTTCCAAAAGAAAAATAATTTAATGTGACATAATTTATTACGTAGTACTTATCAAAATATTAATACACGCACACACCAGGAAATAAACTTAGGACGTTCATTTCAATCGCTTAACAACAAAAAATTATTTTTCTACTATATTAGTATTTAGTGGTGATACGAAGAAGTTTGCCAATAATAATATTCAAAAGAAAACAGAAAAGTTTTTCAGCAAGTACCTATTTTGAAAGTTTTCTACAATTTTATTATATGACTTTAATTATCTATTAAAGTTATTTGTTAAAGCCATTTAAGAATCTTAAAACGTATATAATATTATACAAGGCGCTGAAGTCTGCTCTTCTTACAGTACTCATATAATTCTAATAACTCGCAGGATTGAATCAGGTCAAAGGCGGTTTTTGTCTCTGTGTGTGTTATTTACAAGATTCTAATAAATTTGTCATCTGTCCGCCAATTGATAAATTGTATTAAATCATCAGGATGCCCGTCAAGCCATAGCTCACTACCGAGGAGGCTCTGCTGATTCGAAGGCCGTGATGGAGGAGCTATCTCTGCTTAAGCAGCGAGTGCAGCCGGCCCGCGAAATGTTACCTATTAATGGTGAGTATAAAGTTTTGAGCAGGCCTTTCGCTCGATCGGTCCGTCTGGTTCTCGTGTTATTATTATTCTCCTATCATATGAGAATAAATGAGGTCACGCTTGACTTCACTTATGTAAATGCGTGGTCTTACTGTCAAAACCAGTGTCTTCCAGACAACCCAAATATAACTTACACATGCACGAATTCTTCAAATTCGATTGTAAAAATTTAGCGAATTAATAGAATTAAATCTCGGTAAATTTCACATAAAATTACATGAAAAGTTTATAGGATATATTCGGTTTAATCTATTGGATTCTAGCTTTTTTATACTTAAAATTATTTATTTATTATTTATTTATTAACACTTCGTTGCTAGAAAGAAACACAAATAACACAATACATATAAATTACAAGGGATGCAACGGGCGAATTATTCCGAATAACTTTGGTTTTCAGACACTGAAGTGGAAAAAGCAGAGAAGGAAATGTTAAACGAAGATGATATGGATGGAAAGAAGAAAATGCCATCATACAAAATGTTGAGTAAGTATATATACTAACAAAATAAAAATTATAGAAAAATGTTTTTACTTAAGAGTACTGCATTTTTATTCATAAAGGAAAATGGTTCATAATACGCCGCTGTGGCGCCATTTCTCACAGTAATAAATGTACACTAATGAACTTGAATACTAAAAAGTAATTCCCAAAAAATCGTGTCGTATAAAAACAAATTTTATTTAATAGCTAATATGTATAGCGTTGTCAGAGTTTGAAGAACAGAATTTTAAATCTCCAGTCACTGAGTCTACTTTATGCAGAAATAATAATAATAAAAACTTTATTAATGACAGAAATATGATTGTGTCTATGTTATTATAATGATAATTGCAAGAATATGACAAAAATGTATCATCTCAATCTTCTCAATTAATATCATTACAGTCAGTTCTTACATTATTTTATCACTACAACCTCACATTATTAAAAGTACCTGGAAGACCGCGCCTTGCTCGGGATTTTTTTGATAAGTTGTGTTTTGTGTTGTGTGTGTGTGAAGTTGTGGAAATTATATTTAAGTACGAATAACATACTTATAAAATGATAAAATATGAATATAATTATCTTTATTCGATAAGTTTATCTGACGATTTAAGTTTTTATTTGACTGACATCTTTAAACGAGCAATTCTATGTTTAAGATGATAAAACACGAATAAAATGAAATTTTCTAGAAATGATTCCTAGCCAGATCGATTTATCGCCCCCGAAACCCCCCGTATACTAAATTTCATGAAAATCGTTGGGGCCGATTCCGAGATGCCAATTATATATATATATATATATATATATATATACAAGATTGCTCGTTTAAATATATAAGATATTTTATTGCGTTATCCAAATAATAATAATTATAATTTCATGCAATCATTACAGGCATTTACAATTTTCTAATAATAATAAAAATGATTTAAAAAAAAAGTTTGATCCATGTGGCAGTGTACCTTTAGCTGGAAGCATTTCTTCGCTATATTACGGATACTTCGTTGATTAGTTGATCACCAGCTCTGGGGTCACCGGTCCTATCTACCAGGCGTCAACTTGAACTAACATCAGACTTGGGTAAAAAACCGCCTGCACCGGGGAAGGCGAGGACCTTTACTTTGTACTTCGCTCACTCCAGTGAGCTTCCGTCCAGCTCCTCAGGCGATTGACCCCCCCGCGACGGCCCAAGCCGAGGTTCAAATCTCATAGGAGACGCCCTTGCGCCAGTCGCGAGAAACCTGCCCATTCAGGCCGAGCTAAGGTCGCCAAAACAGCCCGTGCTGAGCTGTAAAGGCCCTTAAGGCCAACAGCGAGATTACTTACAAAAAAAATTGAATTTTTAATCAATAGAATAATATACCTTTTTTAAAGTAGTACAGTCGGTTATTAAAACTTCTTTAATGTTTTTGGTAAATTGTTAAAATTTCCATACAAAAGGTATTTCTCCTGTACCATTTTCAGATTAACTATTGGCACAGCCAATTTTTTGTAGATAACAATTACTCCGTTGTTTATGATGCATATTTGAAACAAAAAGAAAGTAGTAGTAAATGGTACCTACTGTATTTTATAAAAAAATGTTTCCAGTTGTCTCACCATCATCACGGCGCGCTTTCATCGTAGTTGGTGCTGCAATATCCACACAGGTACTGGTTCATGGCTGTCCTTTTGCATTATAAGCAAAGCATTTAATTTTATTTAATCTTTTGTTAAATTTGAGTGCGTATTTGCGTAAGTCTAGTGGCTTCAGCGCGCGACAAACATCCCTGAGGTCGTAGGCCCCTTGTGCACCAATGGAATTTCTTGACATTTTTTTGAAACGGTGAAGCAAAACAGTGTGAAAAATCCGGCCTACCGTACACCGTTCTTTCAGACTTTTTATATTGTTTATGACATCTCTATTTAAAGCAATTGAAATGAAAGAGACAGGTAATTAATAATGTGCCTGAAACACACTGTCGACTTTTGGGTCTTGACTGATTACCTACTTGCTATTAGATTGTCAAATGATCATAAAACAGATACAGAATACTGAGGCCTAGACCTCATAACCTTGTAGGCCCATTGATTTTTTTATATATAAGTGATATGGAGTGAAAATAATATCTTTTGTTACAGCGGCCTTTTACCCAGGAACAGGTTCATTAAACTTAATTAACTGTCTCTTTTATTTCTATTGATTTAAATAGAGACGTCATTATCAATAAAATTAGTCCCAAAGAATAGCCAGCAACTATTTCTTAAGCGATAAGTAGGAATTTCTGTTAATTGGAATGATTCTATTATTTACTATTTTCTAGGTTATGATGGGTATGGTCCCAGTCCAGGTGTATGCAAAGGATATCTTCACCCAAGCAGCTCCCAGCCTTTCGTCTCACCTCTGTTCTGTTCTTTTTGCGCTTGTCCTGATGGGAGGAAGTATGTCCAGTGCGTTATTTTCCGATAAATTGGGGAGAAAGGTATGATTTTTGTTAGAAATATATATTTTATATAATGAGAACATGAGAACTTGGAGAAACTGATCGCCGTTGGTGACACATATAGTTATTACATGAAAATGAAAAAAATACGTTTATTTTGGAACATAAGATCATCAAGGTTTGATATATATATATATATATTTATATATATATGTATATATATATACCTACGCACGTATATATATATATATAAATTTGAACCTATAGGCATCCCTACTGATCGGTTATCAACCAGATAGATCAAACAAGTGAAACACACATCATCATCAAAACAATGCACTGTCATAAAAGACGTGATGGACTGAAACCGGGGATTACAATCACTAAAACGAAAATATATATATTATATATATATAATAATATATATATACTAGCAGACTCGCACAAGCGTTGCTGTGGCTAAGGTTTTTGTTATATTATTTAGTAGTAAACAATTCAAAGGAAACGGTAGCAGAACTTATGTGAAACGTTGGTACTTTTAACACAGCTCCAGATATTTCCTTGCCTTTGACATACGCCCAAACTCATAACCTATCTCAATCCATTATTGAACATCGGAGATGGATATCTACATCCAAATATGATAGAAGTGTTCCAATAACCAATCGACGTATTGCAATAGCCACCTGTATATTTTAATGTAATTTGTACGGTTTTATTTACTTTCAGCTTTTTTTTAAATTTCAGCCCCTACTTTTAGCATCAGCCATCACAGTGGGGATCTGCCTGGTGGCAATGGGCTTTTTCATGCAGACCAACATAGCACCACCAGCTGTTTCAGCGATTCTCATTTTGTTCTACTGCTTTGCCTTCATGCTCGGAGCAGGAACAGTACCTTACATATTGTTAGCTGAAGGTTTTGTAGCGGAGGTAATTTTTTATATATTTATGGGACAATGTTCTTATATAGAACAGAGATCTCTGTAACACTCAAAACAAAAACAAAACAAAAAATTCATTTATTCATATAGGTAACAATGTACACTTATGAACGTCAAAAAAAGAAAAGAAATATACATAAAATGATTCTAATTTTACATGTACTGCCAGTTCTCAAATCAAGGGCGTAGAACGGAAGAGAAGAACTGGCAATAAACTCTCCGCCACTCTTTTTAATCGCCAAGTTTTTTTTATACACATTGTAAGGAGCTGCAACCATTACACCATGTTCCATATGACATCTTGAGTAATAAAGAATAATAAAATAAATTAAAAACAAAGAATTGTCCTCTATCAGCAGGAGGCATGGTGAAATAGGAGCAAGCACTTACATACTCGTGAGAACAACACGCAAATCAATAGTGTAAACCCAACCAAGTAAGGTTTTCGCGCGTTTAAACCATCTGCACTACAGATAATATACGTATAATAAACATATAGAATAGAAATAGTCATTTAGATACTTATAGAAAATATGTGCATGAGATAAGGTCCCCGTAAGCAGTGTTGGCCTCAGCGCTTCCCAACCCTGACGTCGTAGGTTCGATCCCCGGCTGTGCACCAATGGACTTTCTTTCTATGTGCGCATTTAACATTCGGTCGGTGAAGGAAAACATCGTGAAGAAACGGGCTTACCCAAAAGTCGAGGGCGTGCGTCATTCCCAGAATCACCTATTTGCCTATTAGATAAACAAATGATCTTGATACATAAATCTAAGGCCCAGATCTGAAAATAAGGTAACAAGGGAAATTTACAACGTTGCGTTATTATAATTACATAGATTTTGATTCTATCTCGCTAATATGAATAATAATTAAAATCATTTAAATATTAATTTCAGGTGCAAAGCTTAGCATCAATGATACTTATGGAGTGGGTTTGGCTTCTGAACTTTTTGATACTAGCAATATTCCCGTATATGGTGCAGTTCTTCGGCGTGCACGGGTCTTTCTATTGCTTTGCTGTGTTCGCTGTGGTGGACGTACTGATTGCTATTTTCATGGTACCAGAGACAAAAGGACTCACAAAAGAACAGATACAGGAAGCGTTCTTGGAGAGGCGGAAAAAATAAAATATATGAACACTATTCTTGTTTATTTATTATAAATAGTATTTTAACAAGTCATACTGTAACAATGGTGGTTCCAAGTTTCCAAAAGGATAATGTTGGTCTAGTGACTATTTTATAGAATAAATGGGCAAGAGTCTCATCTCATGTTAATTGATAACACCGCACCCTTAACCTATCTCGATTCATTTTTGACCATCCGAGATAGACATCGTAATCCAAATATTGATAAAAGTGTGCCAATAACCAATTGCTATTGCAATCCGTCGATACAAGCTATCCATGGTAGGTCGGATCGGTGCATGTGGATAGACCTTTGTATGAATATGACAGTTCAACTGTGCCAATATCCTTAAGATTTTAACTTACGTTTGTAAAATTATTAAGTTATTTGATATGTTGTAAACATAGACATGTGTATTTTAATATTATTTATACGGTTTTAATTACTTTATTTAGTTTATATTGATTATCACATATAAGTGTAAAGAGACAAGAGATTGCATTCTATCCGTCGCCAAAAATGGATTGTCTTCGTAGGGGTTTGGTGCAGTTAGGAGATCGATCGAATATCATTGCCCGATTTCAGATTGTTTTCAATCTGAGATTGTGTAATATTGAATTCGAGCGTTAATTTGTGGTTAAAACTGATAAAGTTGTAGTACCATTTTATTATTACATTTTTTTAAACTTTTAATTATTTATTATTTTAATTTTACAAAATATTATAATAAATCAGAGTGTTACGTTAGAAAACCGCTGTGGTTTGTATTAATCTAACCATAGCAGTCTTGTAGGAGCGCGACAAATGCAAGTAAAATTAGTTTGTCTTTTTTTTACTTTAGAAATTAGGGTTTGTTTCATTAAATTATGAACGTTATAACGTTCATATCCTTAAAGTGTTTTCCGATTTCAACTTATAAGTTCGTGAATCGGAAGTAAATCGGAAAACACTTTAAAATATCTATCGACAATTCTTAATATTGAAGTTTTATAAATCAAAACAATAATTGTAGTGTAGTAAACATATTACAAATGGATGACTTGTGTGCCTGGAATCTCGCTCGGAACGCTCTTTTCTTGAAGGACTAAGTCGAATTGGTTTGGAAATACTTCAGCGGCTGGTGCCACATAGCAGTAGTACACGGCAAAAACTGCCTTAAAAACGCTCAGTTGTATAACGACGGACCTCGAGCTGACACGGTTGGTATTTTGTATTCTGCCTTTTCCTCGTTAATTGCGCTGAAAGTTCAGCTTGTTTCCAAGAGTGTGAATCAAATAATATTTCTGTATCCTATGAACCTATAAAGGAACTCGAAGTATCTAACGTTTTTGCTAATATTTTCTGCAGGCGTTATCATTTAACACCAGTCTAGGAGAACCACTTTGATGTATTACTTCGCATGAAGTTAGTACCGTTGTTGCGATGGTTACAATGTGATGATACAAAAATAATGGAAACCATAGTTACAAATGCCATTCTTTTCGTCGCCAACTACCATTAAGCAGCCATGGTTTTAGATTGAATGTATAATGAAATAGAAATTAGTTCGTTTAAAAAGCTGTTTCATCCACGCATTATACAAAATTACACCCGTATAACAATGTCGGTCGTTCTGCAAATGAGTGCTTTCAGGCAGTTTTAGCCACGCACCTCTACTATGAGGAAGCTGCCCACTCAAGTTACTCCGAACAAATTCGAGTGGTCCTTCAAAGAGCGTCCCAATTCTTTAAAGGCAGGCAACGCATGATCCCTTTGGCCGTTGGCGTTAAAAAAATCCGTTTATTATGGAACATAACAAATACAAGTATCACTTATTCCACCTCATTAAATTTGAACCTGCAGGTATCCTTACTCGGTGAAGGCCGAAAAAAAAGCCGGCGTAAAAAACTCTGAGTACTCTTTTAAAGAAGCAAATCATGAAACAACACATATTTAAAACAAATATAGAAAATTAATTAGAAGTAGCCTGCCCAGTACTAGTTCTAGGCCTTTTTATCAACTAGATAATCGCTAACTTTATAATAAGCCTTTTCACACAGCTTTTCTTAAATGCATTTCTTAAATTTATTAAAAGGCAGAGATAAAGCCTCTGGGATTTTATTAAAGAGTATCCCTTTTCCCAAAAAATAATTATTAACTTTAGATAGTCTAGACATTGAGAGTGATGTACGTAATGACGTACTTAAATATATTTCTTTTTTTTTATAGAATAGGGGACTAACGGGCAGGATCACCTGATGTTAAGTGATACCGCCGCCCATGGACACTATCGATGCTGGACGGCTCGCGAGTGCGTTGCCGGATATGTAAAAATTTAGTCGAAAAATTAAGTAAGAGTCAAAGATAATCATTGTTATACATAAGTTAATACATTGATATTTATTAGTAATCATATAAAATATACAGTACTAGCTGACTCGTCTAACTTCGTTCCGCCTAACAGTTAAATTATAGCGTCGTTAATTTAGTTTAACTTATTTTAGGATTTCATTAAGGCTACATTACAACTTTTGTGTTGACAATCAGAAACGTTTTATTGCTTGCCAGCGCCAAAGAAGAATTGCAGTTTTACACATTAGGTCTCTTCTCTCTAGCGCTTATATTGCGATACTGCATGTTGAAGCACTTTACAATTTTTATTGATGAGGTTACACGTGTCTTCAATCAAAGCCTTATGCATCTCCTCATTCATCTCAAGCTCGAAATTCCTTGAACTGACAGGAATTCGATGTAAAACGATGTCAACTTTTGTCAACAGATGGCACCACATGCTGTTTGCATTTGTAAAATTTATTTACTTATTCATCGTCATTTATCCAATATTTTATTACCTCTGCTATTCGCAACAGAGAATAATCCACCAAAAAAGAGATAGAGAGATAACTTTCGTCGGTGCAGCCGATCTTGAGTTATAAGTGGTGTATCGGACACGAGTTTGTTTTATATATTTAGATTTACAATTTTCTTAACTACATAGTAATAATAGTAATTATTAAAATTAAAATAATTTAAGCTCATAAAATGTTAAAACGTGTTTCCTAGCACACTGTTAAGTAGGAAATAAATCTTACAAACGATTTTTATGTTTGCGCTGACACAAATCGTAAAGTCAAAATCGTTCCGAATTCTTGTGCACACAATGCAAGCCTTTCACCTTAAACATCACAAATACACGCAAAATCATATAAGCTTTTGTTAACAGTAAATCTGTGAGGTTATAAAATATTTAACCTAAATTAACAAAACTCGGGTTTCGCCCCACCTTATTAGGCTTCATAGGCTAGCATAGAAAAAGTCTTTTTTTTGTGAGCCTTCGAGAGATAGTTCAAAATAGGCTTCAGTATCGGCGATTACCTTTATGAGAGCTAAATTCCAGCGAGTATTATGAAATCATGTTAAAATTTTAATCAAATACTAAACAATACAAATAGCAAACAGAATTTCTATCGAAGTAGTCAAATCGATACGGAGGTGGAATGTGTTTTAAAAACTAATCTTAATAAAAATTAAAATAATAATTTTTAGTTAGAGACTCTTGGGTTCAAGTCCACGGGTGCTTATTAAAGACGTAAGTAAAGCGGCTGGTAGATAGTACCGGTGATCCCAGAACTGGTGCTTTCCTGAACGAATAAGTACTGCTTGTACACTGGCTGAGTTAGAAAGTTAAAATCTTAAGATAGGATATAGGTACAGTTGAACTGTCATTTTCATATAAAGGTCTATCCACATACACCGATACGGCCTACCATGGCTATTACAATCCGTCCATTGCTTATTGGCACACTTTTATCAGTATTTGGATTACGATGTCTAACTCGGATGGTCAAAAATGTATCGATATAGGTTAAGGGTTTGGGCGTTAGTAGTAACTATTAAGATTTGATAATGATATGAAAATAAAAAAATGTTATATATTTGCAATAAAATTATTTGTCTAAATGTCTGTCTTGTACCGTTAACAATTCTTGATAGGTAACGTTTTCTGAATATTCACTTAGAGGTACAAATTGCGAGAGCTATGGATGGGTAGTATCAGCGTGTCCAAGTAACGGGACCAGTAAATATCGAAAAGAAAATATAACTGAAAAAACCTCACACACTCTTAGCAGATAAGGAGGCCGTATCTGCTGGGAGGTTCTAAAAATCAATTAAAATATATTCAAGATAAAGTAAGCTTAAATTAAGAAGACCAGACATTTTTGATGAGCGGATGTTTTTATCAAAGCTGCAGGTAAAATTTTTGAAACCTAGGTTACAAAAAATCCATCTCCATTATTGTGAGCGTGGAGCAAATTATAAATTTAATTCCCTAGTGGGAGTAGTGATTGATGACCAAAAGCGACTCGCAACCCTGGGTCGTAGGTTTGAATCCCGGTGCCCCAATGGACGTGCCTTTCTTAAGAACGGTTTTTGAGGAAACCGGCAAGCATGCGACGTCGTGTGTCAAGTACAGCAGAAAACTACTCAGATCTAAAAAGTCCTAGCGCCAGCGGTTTTGTAGCTCTTAAATTGGAGTAGTTAAATTTAATATTAACACGCATTTTCCTCGAAGTTGCTTCGGTCTTGACATACCTCTCTCGCTTCATCCACTCATGACATTCAACATACATACTCGTGGGTTATGGGTACTTTTATCTTGTCCCTTCTCTAGTATCTCCTGGAATAGGTCCTGGTATTTACGACAAGGCATACCCAACCCAATTTTACTATTTATTAAATAACTACCTGACTCGGCTAACTCCGTCCCGCCTTACAATATAATAATATCGTCACTACTTTAGTTTTACTTATTTTAGGATTTCATTAATGGCATTAATACTATTTTTCCCAAATACAGAAATGTTTTATTGCTTGCGATTGCGAAATAAGAATGGCAGTTTTACACATCACACACTTATCTTTAGCGCCAATATGTTAAAACACTTTCTGATATACAACATTTTTTGATGAGGTAACATAAGTCTTCGATCAAAGCCTTATGCATCTCCTCAATCACCTCAAGATTTTCTTGAAGTGACACGAATTCGATGTAAAATGATGCGTAGTTTTGTCAACAGATGGCACCACATGCTTTTTGCATTCGTTAAATAAATAAATACATTGTTATTCGATAACTTATCAGATATTTTATGACATATTCTGCTAGTCGGAGCGGAGAAGAATCCACCGAAAAAGTGATAACTAACATCGGTTCAGCCGATCTTGAGTTATAAGAGGTGTAACTAACACGACTTGGTTTTATATACATACTTAGATTGTATTCTAGTATAGTCCTTTGTTAAATATTTATTAAATATCACCTAGTATTATAGAACTCATGTACTAAACTCAGTAATTTGCAGAGCGGTATGTTTATTGTTTAAGTTAGAGAACACAGATTAGTTAACCGCAAGCTGATCGCAGCTGTTTGAACTATTCAGTTAAACCAACTTGTTGACGGTTCAGCTAAATTCGATTAAACTTAACCAAACTAATTGTCTAAAGTTTAAGAGACTTTACAGACAACCTGCGGCTTTAATTCATATTTAGTTATTTCATATGAAATACAACATTTACTAACAAACAAATATACAATATTTACAATTTTCTTAACCCACATGGTGTAATGAATTTATTATTATTTATTATTATTTTACAAATTTATTATTTAAATCACGTTTATTTTTAATTAATATTTATATTAATTTACAAGCTACTTTATTTGATGATTGTACTTGATTCACGATGTAACGAATTTATGATTATATGTTATTATTTTACAATTTTCTTATGTTTATAATTAATATTCATAATTTACAGTATAGATTATTTAATGATTGTATTTGTTTAATATGTTTTACTCGATGTTAGTAAGTAGATTGATACCGACAGTTACGAAAAGAATGACGAGTCGTCTTGATACGATCTAAAATAAGTGAGGGTATTCGGAGCGATCCGCTTGACCAAGACGGACGTTAAATTGTAAGCTGTGTGGTTGTTAAAGGATAAGAAGTATTGGCAATACATATAATTATTGTTAAATGAAGCAGGCGTTTTATATTATACACCCAGAATAGAATTGTGAGAATTCATCACAATAGTAGAAATAAAAATATTTAAAAAATACAATTAAATAAAGACAAATTTGAAGAGTTCTATCCCTGTGGCAGTGTATGCTGGCGGTCCTCACTCTTTTGTTGAGCGCAGAAAGCATCAACTCTGGCGCCAATTACTAAATTTAGATTTTAATTTGGGTGTAATAAATAAAACCGGTAATTTATTTATCGGTTATTAGTACGGAAGCTGACTTGAGAAGGCCTTTCGCCGATTCCATGGTTTACTAAAGATTGCAGTCCTCTCTGACGTTCATTCGGCCAGGATTTAATAGCCTAGGTTAGTTTGGAGACTAGGTATTTTTAAGATGACCTATTTTCACGGTAAATTTAGTGGACACACTTTGAAAAATTATACTATAATATTATTCTTAAGACCGTATGTAATATTTTAAAAGCCGGTAATTGGCATAATTTGCCAAATACTCCTACCCTTTGGGACTCTGAATAACATCACATTGCCATCAGCCTTCGCATAGAACTGCCCGTATGTAGGCGTATGTAGCCTTGAACACGACAGCCTCCATTGAAAATAGTACGCACAGATTGCAGGTCTTTTTTCCCACCACACCGCGTTGACGACATCATACGTCGCTCTCTTTCCTCTGTCAATGATCCAGCGGTTTTGAAGCCAAGAGCCATCGCTAGACACGATGGCAAGCGGCCGGATGGGATGTCTTTGATCCCTTAAAGGATGAAACGGGATGGTATGGGATTTATGTATACATTAGCTCATAAGCTGGCGCGGCCCCAGAGCCGAAAATAATAGATGGCTCTAATATAAGAGTCATTCCTCCATCATTGTTCCCCTTCTAGTAGACTCTTGGGTCGTTGAGCGCTAATTATGGAATTAAGTTGGCGCCTGGTAGCACCGGTGACCTGGATTGACACAAAAATTATATATACATTAGTATGTCTGACTTCAAGTAGAAGGCCTTCTGTGCCTGACACACAGCGACCATTCTGAGCTCTAAACATTTTTTTTAATAGAAATAAAAATTTGTTGGTGCTCCAAAAGGATTGTTTTTACAATGCTACCTTACAATCATCAAATATATTTCTTTGACGAATAAGTATCGTACAGCGATGAAATGCTGTCAGGATTTTAGGTACAATTGAAGCGAACTTTTTTAATTTTTTTTTATTATTATAGCTATGAATGTTTAAAAGTTTATCAAATCAAATTTTTTTTACTCATTACAATTTTTTTATTGTTTATGCTCATATGAATATGGCAAGTGTGAAATAAATATGTTTTAAATTTAAGTATATGTGAAGTGGTCTAAGAAAACCGTTCAATGTACATTGCCTGTTGGAGAATTAACTGTATTGGGACTGAATATCAATATTGCAAGGCTTTGTTTATATAGATAATAACGATTCATACATTCTACAACCTAGTTATACTGAATACTTGTTCCCAGTGGATTTTATATTATGGAGTTATTTTAAAATTACATTACTTTTTCTTGGAAACGGCTTATTGGTGTGAAGTGCAGCAGTGTTGAACTAGTAGCTTCAGCGTGCGACTCTCATCTCTGAGATCGTAAGTTCAATCCCCGGCTGTGCACCAATGGACTTTCTTTCGAACGGTGAACATCGTCAAGAAACCTGCTTGCCTTAACCCAAAAATTCGACGTTTGTCAGGTACAGGACAAACCTACTTGCCTATTAGATGGAGAAACAGGTACAGAAATCTGAGGCCCGGATCTAAAAAGGTTGTAATGATTAAAGGCATATTGCTTAGCGTTTTCTCTTTGTTAACAAGCTGTCATCGTCAAATGTATATATTTACCTTTTATATATTTGACGATTAAATGATCCTTGTGATTGATTTGCACCAGTTCAAACAATTTGTATAACTCTACTACTAAATTTTGTCGATTAAAAAAAGTACGGAGAGTTTCTTGCCAGTTTTTCTTGCCTGCTCTACGTCCTTGACTTGCGAGCTAGGTATAAATGTAAATTCAAACCAATTTATCATTTTTTCTGCTGACGTTTATAACTGCTTAATAACTATATGAATAAAGTTATATTTTGCTTGCCATGGCGTAACAATCATTGAAATACAACGCATTTGACTTGACATGACTTGTATATGCGTTGACGGCCTTTAATATCGGGAATGTTAATGGGTTTTAAAACATTATTGGTTTTAAACAGCAGAAGCGTTGTTTGAGTTTCATGGAACATTATAGTCCATTCTAATCCGGCAGAAACTTAAAATATCCGCAAATAATTAGATTAGATTCACATCACAGACACAATTAAACTACGCGTCTCCCGCGCATGACTCGGTTAACGAGTGATCCGAAAGTTCGTTATGCGACTTTCATTGCGCGGGCGCATCTAATGATGTTCGTTTATGGTCTCACTCTCTCCAAACATACGAAAAAGGCAATTAGTGTATAATCAATGTTATTTGTGTGTTGCCAGGAACTTTCGTTATTACATGAAATAATTGTGGACGGATTTTTTATCAAGTCTTAGTCTATATAATAATAATAGACTTTATAGATGACATAGACATGTGAATAAACACTAATAATTAATCAGCAAGCTTGTTAATTTCTTATATATTATATATATAATGGACAATGGCCTCCTCTAAGAGCTTCCAGTCTTCTCGACACGCGCCAGCTGTTCTAATTATATCATCTTCCTTTCATTTTATTTCTCTTCCTCGTTATCTTTTGCGAGAAACCATTCCGTCGCTTTTTATCGTTTTATCATTGCATTCTGACATAATTTGAAACTTATCCATTTCCATTTTAATCCTAAAACAAAGAAAATATGACGTTACAAATTTTACCCACAGACATCAATTTTTTTTTTATGATGAAGATGAACAGGGGGCAAACTAACAGGAAGCTCACACTAAGACACTTTTAATACCATAGGGCTCACGAGTGCGTTGTCGGCCTTAGAAATAAGTAAGTTTAAGTTTCTTAAACATCACTGAGTAACACACAAAATTACTGGATGGACTGTTTCGTATGCTGACATATAGATGGCGCTGCTAATATTTGAATTTTTAGTTAGAGTTAATCTTCAAAAGACTCGTCTATAAATTTGACAACTGTCATAGTTTGTGAGATATACCTAGCAGTTATTATAAGCAATCTTTGCGATACTATCTGGAATTAAGTTTGGTGCCGGTAGTATGGATGTTCAAATATAATATATGTTAAATAAAACTTTGAAGCTCGGTGTCAACTGCCATTCATCGTTTAAAACTTCATCTTATAACTAACATACACTTATGGGTAGTAGGGTTGCCACGCTAGATTTAGCTCAGCTATCGTCTTGTGAAGATCCTGTCCGGACACGGATGTTTCGGTAGTTATCTGCACAGAGTAGTAGGGTGTGAAGTGGCACCAACCTGCCACCACTGTGTCGGAGACAGCCCGGATGACGCCCTGCATACGCTGAGGGACTGCCCAGCATGGGACGTGGAAAGGGGACCGTTGCTGGGGGATGATGACCCATCCCTGCAAGTACTGGACCCGATCTCCCCTAGCTATTTGTAAATGCGTATGGCCCGGTCTGTGAAAGATGCTTGCTGTGTCAAGCATCCTCACAAACCAACAATGGGCGGGAAGAGGCGGACGCAACCGCCGCATCGCGTGTCGGGAAGCGGATAAGGCTCTGCTGTTACCGCATCCCGCATAAGGCGATTGTTGGTGGCACCTTGGGGTTTTAGTGGGTATGCACAATGGCGAGTCCCACATAATCCTTCTGCACCAAGCAGTCGCGCCGCGGAAGGGTATGCGCAATGCATTTCCCCAAGTAACAAAAAAAAAAAAAAAAGCCACGCTAGATTATTAACATAACATAAAAAACTAACTTCACCTATTAAGGATTCAATAATATGTCCTGTAAATATAAGTGACTCTTTGTTTCCTATAAAGTATGTAAGTGTAGTCAACCTATTGAACATAATGTAAACGAGAATAATTATTAATTCCACCCATATCACCGCAACGTTCGCCGTTCCACGACTGAGCGTTTTTCAAGGCAATTCTTGCCGCGCACCACCAATTTGTGGAACCGGCTGCCCACTGAAGTATTACTAACCGATTCGACTTCAAGAAAATAGCATACCAATTCTAAAAAGGCCGGCAACGCACTCGCGAGCTCTCTGGCATTGAGAGTGTTCTGTAAAAAAAAGAATATTATGAGTGTGGTAAAAAATAAGGGCTCAGTTTGGCTTCCAGTGTGCCATTATTGGTAATATTTGGTTTGTATTTCTAATTCTTAACTGAAATATAATTTAATTAAGTCACATAACTCTCGTTTTAATGATTGTTGAAGCATTTACCTCTTTCAGATGGTCTCATTTGTCTGTCAGAACCAATAAACGTAATTTTTTAAAGCTTTCTGTAGCAAATAAACAATTTTTGTTCAAAGAATTCATAATGGTGGCGAAGACAGAAAAGAGGAATTGCAATCGTTCGTGATAATTCAAAGAAGACAAGTCTTATTCAAAACTTCCACAGCTATATTATTTATGATCGATCAATCTCTATTAATGACAGAAATCTAGTTTATAGTACTGTTAAAACATTTTTATAAAGCAACCAACATTTTCTTGATTAGGACGCGATATAAAACTATGCTTTCAGTTATTTTTAATACTTGGTTTTTAGCTTCAAATTAGAACCGAAATTTTGCTTTTCGACTAAATTTTTATTAGTTAAGGTCAAACTAGAATTAACCAAACCATACATACCATGGAGTTTCGGAGCTTCAGAGGTTGTTCGGATTAATACCTGCAGCTGAGTTTCATCATCGGACGTCAAGGCAGAATACGAAATTCTACCCGTCCTCGACGTCCGTCGATACATAACTGATCGTTTTTTAAGGCCGCGCACCACTCTCTCTCTCTAACTCTATATGGACCCAGCTGCCTGCTGAAGTATTTCCAAACCATTTCGACTTAGGGTCCGTCATTAGAGAGCATACCAATTCTGAACTGAACACTAGTTGTAAATGTAAATTTACAGTTAATTTAATTTGTTTTTCTTGACGTTCATAAGTGTACATGTTTACCTACATGAATAAAGATATTTTGATTTGATTTGAAAAGGCCGGCTTTCGCTAGCTCTCAGACATTGAGAGTGTCCATGGGCGTCGATCACTTACCAACACGTGAGCATCTTGCCCTTTTGCCTTTATTAAATACTAGGTGTTGGCATAATAGGCATCTCAAAATACAAGATTCTCTAGTCTGAATCAATTAGTGTTTTCAAACCCTTTCATCTTAATATAGGCTTACTAACGCCAACTCAATAATTAATCCATCTCAGATTGTTTTCAATCAGTCAGACCATGAAAGTCGGTCAATCTCCTATCTGCATCCAAATAACCAAACCCTACGAAATCAATCTATTTTTGGCGACGGATAGAATGCAATCTCTTAGCTCTTTACACTCAAATTTCATAATCAATATAAATCAAATAAAGTAAATAAAACCGTACAAATAATATTAAAATATACATGTCTGTTTAAAACATAGCTTTTTAATTATTTAAAAAACTGATGTAAGTTAAAATCTTACATCACTTACATAAAGATTGGCAGTTGAACTATCATTTTCATACAAAGGTCTATCCACATACACCGATCTGACCTACCATGGATAGCTTGTATCAACAGGTGGCTATTACAATCCGTCGATTGGTTATGGACACAGTTTTATCAATATTTGGTTTAAGATGTCTATCTCATATGGTCAAAAATTGATTGAGATAGGTTATTGGGTTTGGGCGTTAGAAGATACTTTGGCGTTTCTCTTCGTTAGAGACTTGACTTTATCCACTTACAAGCCTATTAATCAATCAATGTGTTCGTTTCGTACACAGTATTTTATTCTATGAATAATATTTTTTATCTATTTCAACGTATTAAGCAAAAATTTTGGAACTTCATACGCCCACTCACATCTTTTCCCTGTAATTGGGGTCACAAAACCAGTGTACCTTTGCAATGTGTGTCAACAACTATTCGTTATTTTTAAACACAGTAATTTATCGCATGTCATAGCATATATAAATGCTTGCTATATCTTCTTTAAACCAAGATATATATGTAAAGAAATAGTTATATTTCTTAGAATATTAAGTATCTGTTATGTGTTTACTGAAACGCAATGGAGACTCGCTGTGGACGCGCAATGGAGACTCGCTGTGGACGCCCTCTGCCCCACCTAGGGGTTATAGGACATGAAGAGATGTGTTTACTGGCGTTTTATTTGTTAGTATGTGGAAACGCTAGTTTTGACTTGTGATTTAAATTTTTATTAGTTGTTTTTTGTTAAAACATTTTGAATTTAAAACTAAATTCATGTAAAATAATAAACTGTAAATGTGGTTAATATACATTTCAGCAACACATTAGAGTCATTCATCATATATATTATATAAATTCCATTTCTATAATCATAAACTGTACTTACAATAACTGTGCACTAAAGAAACATAAATCAGATTAATTCTAGCTGTATTTTCTCTCTTTATTTTATTATTTCCTTCCTAGCTAACATCTCTTGGGTCCGGTCCTGTCTGACAGCAGTCTTTAATCTTTAATTAGCATCTATGCACATGTGCTAAATAATCTATTTTTTTTTCATACCTTTGGAATATTATTGAAAATTGACTAAGTCACTTATCAAGGAGTAACGTAAATTCTTTTACAAAATGACAGGAGATTGTCGACGACGTAACATTCAGTAGCTATTTAACGTTTATAGTACGTATATGTGTGACTGTTTGGCTTAACATCCTAGCCTCCATCCTTAGCGTACTGTGGAATTCACTCCGGTAGGGGTCTTCCCAGGGACCTCCAATTTTTTTGAGTATACCCAAAGGCTGGCAACGCATTCACATTTTGGGCGTTCCGTAGGCTCGTTTGGCCCCCTATATAATTAAAAAAATATACTTTTCTTGTTATATGTGGCCTTGCGATTATAATTGCGAAATATTGAAATATCAGAAACGCCTATATTTGTAAAACTCCTAATTAACTATGTTATATATCAAAGCTATGTTAGCAAATTATTACAATGAATCGGAACGTTGTAATAATTTCTTCTCTAATTTTTAGACATATCTCTGAATGCGTCATACTTAGTAATATGTATACTATACTAGTGACCCACCCCAGCTTCGCACGGATGCAATGCTGATGAAAAGCAGGTTTTTATTATGTATTGTTATTTCCGTCGCTGGAAAGCTCCGATAATATACGCGTTCGATCGCTGCTAAATAAGCTGTAATGGGCTGTATAGATCTATATTAAATGAACAATGTATTCAAGGTATTTACTTGGTTAAGGATTAATGCTGTATTGGTTAAAATCGCTTCGAAAATTAGCCATTATTTGTCGTAAAAGTAAATGACAAAAAAAAGTTATTGTGGGTTATCCATAAGAGATAGACATATACCATCACGGACTTTTCAGTTGACCTTTTCAATGTATACAATACTTAGTACATTATTTTGATAAAAAGCGGAAAAAATGTAATTATTTACGATATCACATTAGAAACCTCAAAAATAACAGTACTTCTCCACTATTTCATGGATGTTATTATACTTATAAACCTTCCTCTTGAATCACTCTATCTATTAAAAAAAACCGCATCAAAATTCGTTGCGTAGTTTCAAAGATTTAAGCATACAAAGAGACATAGGGACAGAGAAAGCGACTTTGTTTTATACTATGTAGTGATTTCGCTTTTATTGGAAGTATTTGTATATACGAGGCACTTTACCTCAATATAAAACTATATACTTTGTACTTAAGTAATATTTTTAAATGTTTTAAACCGAAAAAGTTTTTTTAGTTTTGTAGTTATATCATTAGGTCTATATAAAAATCTTACATTATTATAAACTTGTAAGGTTTATTTCAGTTTTGAATAATTGTTAACTACTTGTGCCTTTATGAGGCCTAACCAACCGAGAATGAAGAATCTTCGGGTTCGATTCTCAAAGTATCTAATTTAGAAAATAATATAAAAAAGCCGATAATTTAATATCAATGGGTACTTGTGCGTTACGAAGCTATGATTTGTTTTGAGATTATAACGAGAAGTCTTGGAGTGTTTTAACGTTAGTAAAATATATTATTTAAAATGCGGGGCAAGCATATTTTTGTAACACAAATTCTATATGTCAGTGACGATAGAAGAAAGTTTATTTCAAATAATTTAATAATAAAAATTGGACATAAATACCAGATTTATGTCCCAAGTTCGTTTCAAAAATCAAGGAAAATCTGTGTTTGTCATTTGAAAACGCTTAGAAACTGTTCTTCTGCTGCTACATGGTTTATACATTAACCCAGATGCTGGTCAGTGAAAGATGGATGGCAACTATAATAATGTTGGTAGTGGCTGCCTCGGGTCCAGTTCGCAGAGTGGCGTGGCCGAGTAACAACGTGTGAGTGTAGTGCAGTGTGGTGCGATATAATTTTTGAGTAAGTAGTGCACTTTGAATTTTTAAATTTAGAACTGTTTATCGTTTTTGAATTCGGAACACAATGGCGGTAAACTTTCGGAAAAATATGTTTGAGGAAAGTTTAAACTTTAAAATGCTTTGGAGCTTTTTGGTTGGCAAAAAATGATTAATTAGCATTCATTAATCAAGTCAAAGAGACTGAACGAGTTCTACTTCGGTTTTGTTTTTTTCTGAAGCTTTGGCTTTACAAAGTATTTAAAATAAGTATTTTGTTTCATAAAAAGTGCTGAAAATAAAAAATTAGTTTTTTTTCTAGTTTCTAGAATTAAAATAAATTAAAAAAATATTTTATGCAACATTTTGTGAAAGGCATGATTGATTTAGTAGTAATAGCGATATATTTACACAATAAACTATATAAAATAACCGTTTACAGCTATTTATTTTAATTAAAACGATTTGTTTAGACATTTAATTTTAAGTACTAATGTTATATTTTAAGTAAAAAACAAATATCTAAGTTTTACAATTTAAAAAATATATGTATTAGGACGGGAGCCTTGTGAATTTGTGCAGTTTTATTCAGCCGTTTGTGTAATATTTACGTCTTAAATAGTTAGTAAATTGCTTATAGGAAACATCAGTACTGAACATAAAAAATGCAAAAGCTAAAAAACTTTTAATTAAAGGTCAATGACCTCTGTAAGCGCATTGACCCATTTATACCATTTTCGAATTATTACGTGGGATCGACAGACAGCTTAATTACCTTTAAATTTGCATGTTAAAGTTAGCTTTTACTAGCCTCTTGGAAAACTTTGACTAACGTTAAAGGAAACTATTGTTTTAAACAAGGTGCAATCAGACTCACCTGACAATGACTAGAGGCTTGCGAGTGCGTTACTAGTCTTTAACGCCCGATCCCAATAATCAATCCATACTCTCAGATTGAAAACAATCTCCTATATGCATCCCAATAACCAAACCCTAGAAAGACAATCCATTTTTGGCGACGGATAGAATTTAATATTGAAATATTGAATATCATTATAAACCAAATTAAGTAAATAAAATTATAGAAATAATATTAAAATATAAATGCATAAAATTAAAATCTAAAGATATTGGCACAGTTGAACTGTCATTTCATACAAAGGTCTATCCACATGCACCGAGCGCATATCGAAAGTCCATTGGTTCTGAGCCGGGCTCAAACCTACGATCCCAGGAACGTGCGTTGAAACTACTAGACCACACTGACCGAGACACGACGAGAAATACTTAAGATACATATTCAATATAAAATCGTAACATCATTCTCAAATTTGCTGTAACAAATACATAATATCTTACGAGTTACAAATAATATTTTGTTAATAATATCTCACCTTTTATGTTATTTGCTTTTCTGTGTATGAAATATAAAATATATATCTATTCGTGGAATTAGCTAACTAATGTATATTAAAAAAATAAATTCAATAGTTTTTGAAGATAAAAGTTTTATCTTTACGAATACGACTTATTAATTAGTCATACAGCTACTGACATCGGTATTTATTGGTTACAGAATATCATTTTCTGATAAAAATACACAGAACTGTTAACAATTAATCTCTTTCCACCGACTATTAAGTTACCTACACAAAAAAAAGTAAATAAAAAAGATATTAACAAAAGAAGTAATTTATCAAACAATACAAAAATTTAGTGAAACTCAATCGAATCTCCGCTCAATAGATGTCACTAAAATCAATTACAATTATCACATAAAAGTAGTACATATTTAAATTAATTCAATACATCAATGACTAGTACAATGACCCCGTTCTGTTCAATGGCGAGATTAAGGTCACGGAACGAAAGTATGTAAGTTCGATTTGTGTCCGGTCAAGACACGATAAATACTAAAATAAGTAGTTACCCATAAGACAAGAAAATTGAGACAATCAAACAACCAGCTCTTAGCTATTGATTTTGATACAGCTTAAATAAATCATATGAAACAAAAGTATGAAAGGAAAAATCATTTAATACATTTAACTAACTAATAAATATGGGGTGTTCTCATGATCCAGGTGATTTAGCGTCATGGATAAAGTCAAAGTCAAAAATAATTTATTCATATAGGTAACATAATGTACACTTAACGTCAAAAAAAAGAGAAATACACAATAAATGAATGTAATTTTACATTTACTGCCAGTTCTCAAATCAAGGTCGTAGAACGGAAGAGAAGAACTGGCAATAAACTCTCCGCCACTCTTTTTAATCGCCAAGTTTTTTTTACACAATGTTTATAAGGAGCTGCAACCATTACACCGTGTTCCATATGACATCTTGAGATATTCTTCATACATCTTTTATATGCCTGCTTGTGATGCCTTAATAACTCTGTTTAGCGCATTTTTTTTATAGAACAGGGGGCAAACGGGCAGGAGGCTCACCTGATGTTAAGTGATACCGCCGCCCATGGACACCCTCGATGCTAGAGGGCTCGCGAGTGCGTTGCCGGCCTTTTAATCATTCTTACGCTCTTTTCTTGAAGGACCCTAAGTCGAATTGGTTCGGAAATACTTCAGTGGGCAGCTGGTTCCACCAGGTGGTGGTGCGCGGCAAAAATTGCCTTGAAAAACGCATATTCGTCTCTTAACTGCGACACTTCTAGTTATGTTAAAATACTGTCTCACCTGATGTTAAGTGATACCGCCGCCCATGGACACCCTCGATGCTAGAGGGCTCGCAAGTGCGTTGCCGGCCTTTTAATAATTCTTACGCTCTTTTCTTGAAGGACCCTAAGTCGAATTGGTTCGGAAATACTTCAGTGGGCAACTGGTTCCACAAAGTGGTGGTGCGCGGCAAAAATTGCCTTGAAAAACGCATATTGGTCTCTTAACTGCGACACTTCTAGTTATGTTAAAATACTGTCCTCCACTATTTGTGTTTCTGAAACACGCTGTTGATTTTTGGGTCTCAGGCATTTTGAGACAGATTATTTCATCGGACGATACTTGCACTATACGGTTTTTTAATTTGTATTGGGATTCTCATCTGATGTTTGTTATAACAAGATACAAGAACAAAATTTTGTCAGAATGCTCGCAAGTGCGTTGTACAAAAACAGTGTTGGAGCGCACTATCTTAAATGTCAGCTATTAGCGAGTATAGTACATTAAATATTAACAAATATTTTTTATATATCTCTACTATGTTCTTAAGCTGTAGTCTACTAGATATATTACTTGGTTAAATCAATTTCTTAAACTAATACATACAGAAGTTATCTAAGATGATATTAATAATTGTCTGTCTAATGTATTTTGAAGTAATTAATAGTTGTTCGTATTTATTTCGTTTGCAAGTATGTGGTATAATAATATGATGGAGCTACAATAAAAACTTCGTATATTCTGCCACATATAACAGCGGCCAATTTGTCTCTCATAATTAAAAGGTGAATTTTACATAGTAGTTAAATACATCATGAGTCATATCATTAAATTCTTTGTTATTTTAACACTACATCTTCTTTTAATAACGTTATCAAATTATTATTTATTTTTTTCTAATTGTACATTCAGTCGATTTAAAAGTCTCATAAAAACTTTGAAATTACATACAATAAACCTTTATTGCCAGACAAGAAGTGTTTTTCCTATACATATAACATATTGGTGATTACATTATATATAATTTTTTTGAACCACGAACTAAAAACAGCTAAAATTTTTCTATATATTTTCGTCATGCGGCAATGACAATATACCTACCATGCAATAATATGGTGGTGCATGAATGGTGAATGTGTAAAGAATAGAAGAAAGTACAAATGTCTTTAGCTAACCGAATTTAATACACTGGGATCAGTTTTTACATTTTTAAGGAGTCCAAAGCCATGTGCATCCTTTATATTACATACAAGCCGTAAAAATAGAAAAAAAAATGGATTTGTTTTAAGGTGGAGCCGTCTACTTCGGCAGTTCATTCCCGTTGACAGAAATTTATTTATGTTTTTATGAACAATTAATATTAAAACGTTGTTTCAATAGTGAAATTAAAAAACTCAATTTCTCTATTACTAGGAATTTCATCACAGATTTCGGTAAAGTACAAATTAAAATTGGCCCTTTTGAATATTTTATTTATTACATAAGGTCAATGTTCTAATAAAGTGTATAAATGAGTAATCAACTAATGAATTCGTTACAAGTTTATGCTAATCAGAGTCGAAGAATCTTGTCAAAATAAGAAACGAGATAAGGAAGCTATCCAATTAAAGATATTCTTTTTGCGATTCGCTTCGGTTATTTTTTAAAGTAAACGTTGTTTATTATATATAGGTGTGATACGTCAAATGTTGTTTAAAATATTTTAATTAACTAGAATTTTACATGCCCGTTGGTATGTTTAGTTGTATGTGTATCTTAATGTATTTAAGATACAACTGCGCAAAACATGAAGACGGCTGGAACTGTCAGAGTATTTATATAATGAACTCCAAAGAAGGTTTTTGTAGACAGTTGTTTTAGTATTAAGCGAACAGCGTCTATGGGGTAGCATAGCAAAATGTTCCATATGTTTGTATGTAGATGTCGCCCCCAACTAGTTTATAGACCATAGCAAGATGATCCATATGTTGGTATGTGGCTATCGCAGCCAACTAGCTTATAGGCCATACAATTAAATGTTATAGTTTGCTGACACCGTACTGGCAGTTTGAAGTTATTCGATTCCAGTTTGAGAGTAGCAGAAAGTGGAACTAAATTTAAATTAACTAGGCAAGAAATGAAACGTCATCGATCCAAGTCACTTGCCTAGCTGTTTAATCAACTGGCTGATTTTAGGCCGAAAGTGAAACGGCTATGTTTAGTTAAATTGCAGCTAATTAAGTTTGCTGCGACATACCTACTTAAAATGTTGACCTTTGAAAAAAATAGGCCGAAACGAAGTTAAGGCAAATACTAAATATTTTTTTATTTGCCATGCTACTTAATTAAAAATTATTTTTATCATCAACCATCGGCATAGCTTCATGTTTTTACCAACCAAACCTTTTAAATGCTGGAGACTGGTGATTTAGGATAACTCCTTTCCACTGCCACCAGCTGGTATAAGTTTCAAGTATCTTTTAACACC
This sequence comes from Pieris mannii, assembly GCA_028984075.1. NCBI lineage: Eukaryota > Metazoa > Arthropoda > Insecta > Lepidoptera > Pieridae > Pieris > Pieris mannii. The sequence goes on along the minus strand of CM054795.1, from coordinate 8,605,307 downwards.
CTTTAGCTTTTTAGCTTAATATAAAAAAAATGCAGGTACAGATACCTAGCGATGGCGTTAAACAAAAATACAACATCAAAGTCGTGATCTGTGATGCTCGAAGAGCGGCAAGACAGATCTAAAACGAGATTTAAACTTCGAATTTTTAACATAGCATTCAGTGGTTTCGGCCCTAAACGATTATTGAATAACGGTGAAAACCATGGTTTAATTATAGTAGTTTCGGGTCGATTCCGTACGGCTGTTTCGCTCTATTTAAAACCATTTTAAATATTAGGGTATATAAATTTGATAGGGGCCGGGTTTAGAGGCAACCGGGGATACAGCCCGGCCTCATAATTTTTCTTTTGATATATTTTTATTCGTGTAAATGAATGTACTGAGTTTCATAATAAATGATTAAATGAAAAATTCGACTGAAATTTTTTTTAGATTGTTTTAAAAATAATTTGGGGCCTGGGCCCCACCCTTGTCGCCCACTGTCTCCTGACCACAGTGAATTTAATTAGGTGATACATAAATAAACTGAATAAGAGAAATAAAGAATATATATATTTTTTAGGAACTAACTACAGTCATATTCAAATATATGGAAATGCTTACTCGATGAGATGTATAAAAATAAATAAAAATAAAATAAATCTGTGCGCAACTTTTTTAAAGTCTGGGCCTCAGGTATCTGTTTCATGATGTTATCTAATAGACAAGTAGGTAATCCGCCTTCTGTGCCTGATACACGCCGTCAACTCTTTGGGTCTAAGCCAAGCCGGTGTCCTCACGATGTTCTCCATCACCGTTCGAGCGAATGTTAAATGCACATAGCAAAGAAAGTCCTTTGGTGCACAGCCGAAGATCGAACGTACGACTTCAAAGATGAGAATCGCACGCCGAAGCTTTTAGACCAACACACAAAATAATAACATAATGTTTACAAAACCATCAACTGTATAACATTGAAATTGATAATTATTTACGTGGTTAACATGAACTATAATTAATTGAAAATTACATTATTATTTTTCAAATTCGAAATTCGCTCGTGCAACACTGCAGCCGTATATTAATTATTAAATGAATAAACATAAGAACATTATGCAATATTTACGCTGTATTTACTGTTAGTTCACGCATCAGTTGGTAATATTCACATTAAACAGCGTATAGTGTAATAGCGGTTTCTGGGGTTTTTTTTATAGAACAGGGGGCAAACGGGCAGGAGGCTCACCTGATGTTAAGTGATACCGCCGCCCATGGGGACACTCAATGCCAGAGGGCTCGCGAGTGCGTTGCCGGCCTTTTAAGAATTGTTTAAAAGGTTTGGATTGTTTTTAATTTTAATTTATATACACTTTCTTAAAAACAAAATTTACAATAACAATACAAAATTGTATACTTTCACTAACTCGAACTCAAACTCAAACTTTAATCATAAACTTTAAAGCACACTTATGACCGTCAAAAGAAAATTTGTTATATTGATTCTAAATTTACGTATACTACCAGTACAAGTAAAGGGCGTAGAGCGGGCAAGAAGAACTATCAAGAAACTCTCCCCAACTCTTTCAATCGCCAAGTTTTGAGTCATACAAATTGTTTGTACTAAAGGAAATCCATCTCAAGGAATAGGATCATTTAAATAATCGTCAAATTAATTAAAAGCTTATATATATATATGTGATAATTCTCTGATTTCGCACCGTGTTGTAAAAACGAATACAACTTCCATATAAGGAGTGGTTTAAATTCTGGAGCCTTTTTAGTTGTTGCAATCTTCACATCTCAACCTAAATAAATTTTCAATTTTTATTATAGTTATGGTTCACAATTTTGGCTATAATGGATTACACATGAGAGATAAATGATGAAAAAAATTTCATCACACATAACATATGTGACTAGCGGTATTGGCAGCGCACGCCAGAATAGATCGCAGCTGGTAGATTTTTACCTAGTTACTTGATATTTTGAAGAATTCACACAATATCTTTATATAAACAACGTTTCATCAATCTATATTAATGTAAAGTTTCGTAACATCCAATCAGTAGTTTTTACGTGAAAAACAAACATCCACACTTATATTATTTCGCGCTTATTATATTAGTAGGATGAATCGACAAATTCAAATAAAAGAGGAGAAACAAATCAGTGCATATTTCATAGAACTATGAATATATGCATGTTCAATCGTTCAGTGCAACGATCTATGAAACAGATATTTGAATAACGGAAAATTTATTAATGAATAATTCAATTGTTATTTATTGCGCAAGCTATCTTGATGGTATTATACTTTTGACTTGACTTTACGAATAAAGATTTTATTTTTGCATGTTTGTAACGAATAAACACAGATAAATCATTTAAATGCAGAACAGTATTAGCTTCAGCATGCGACTCGCATCCTTGAGGACGTAGGTTCGAACCCCAGCGGAAAACAACGTGAGGGACAGGCTGATCACCTAGTAGCCCATCAGATTGACAAATGATCATGAAACATACAGAAATCTGAGAGCTAGACCTATACAGCTTGCAGGACCACTATATATTTAAACCATTCCAAAAGTCATTCACAAAGACTGCATGGCAGGAAAAATTGTCCAGTCGTGCGAAGACAGTACAGACGCCGTCTGTAATACAGCGAAACAGAGACTGATGTCATGAACTAAAGCCGCAGTTTTTTTTTAAGAAAAAATCCGCTGTCTGTAAAGTCGGTTTACTGACGATAGTTAAACGTGACAACGTCATAAGAAAATACATATGGAATGGTTACATTTTTCAAATTATAATTTTATTTATTTGATAGGGGTAAATGGAAATCACAATTTAATCGATCAAGTTACATTTATTTGTACGCATAAACACAATTATTTCATTTTTTTAAACGAACGAACGATGCCGAACGCGGTGTGTGAGTGTGTGGCCGTTTGTGTCTCTGTTGCTCGTTCCGCCACCTCGCTTGCACTTCAAGCCTTAAATGGAACGCCTCAGAGCAAGGTAACGCCGCATGCGTCATGTTTTTTCGAGAGTAGCCGGCTCCATCGAATATAAGACGTGGTTACTTCAAAAATGCGTCGTTAATATTGTATTAAACTCTAACCATAAACACTATTATTTTACTGATTGGTATCTCTGGCTGTAAAATTGCAATTTTATAGCTCCATTACGTTCGGAATCTTAATTTTCAGGTAGCTTAAGTAATGACCAATAATTTAAAGAACCGAAGGCTTAACGTTATATTGACATTTAATTATTCACACATGATGTTTAGTCTTAAAAATATTTACCGAGATATCTATACTACTAGATATGAAGATAATATATAGATTTAGATACTATAAACAGTTTTTTTCTAAAATCGAGTAATATATTGAGTTGAGAGAGAAAAAAATACATTTAGTCAATAAGTGTAACAGATAAATATCGTAAATTATATATTCAGTTTAATTAATCGAATTAATTAACTAAAATGTATTCGGTGTCATTCGAGGTATTTTATTAATTAGCTCTTTAATTTGACGATAAAAGTAAGAAATATATATATAATGTCATACTTCGTAAATATAAATATAGGAACAATAAACCTAAAACTGAAAAGCTGATAAATAATGTACTGACTGAAATATATTAATAAAAGGAGTCCCTTTAGGCAAGGTTCCGAAGATACTGGCAGCCTTCCCCATTTGTATAGCTAGACTAATTCTTTGTCCGACGTAGCTGCCAGCCCTTCGGTCTCCTGCGATGTTGAGTAACCTGTTTGCTTTTTCCTTAAAAGCCTTATAGCGCTAGGAACCTCCTAGACCAAGGGTCTCGACACCGAATGGGACAAAATCATATTCGGAGCCTAAACCCCTTTACTTGATTACTTTCTAACTAGTTGTAAACAGGATAAATTATATATCAGATCATTAATAATGATCCACTGGAGCTATACGCAGATTGCTTGAGTTTCCTGGTATATGTCAGACTTAAGGTTTTGAACAAGTGATCAAAGAATTGTGATTGAGCCACTAGGCCAATACTACGATTATTTAAATAAATATTTTTTTATATACTTTGCATTGAGTATTTTACAACTGTACCTATTGGTCTCATATCAAGTAAAGACAGAATAAAATGTATTTAAATGTGTAGTATGAACCTCAGCACGTGATCTATGAGTAGCTTACATTTGATGGCGTATTTTTAAATACTTTCATTTCAAAGTTAAATTATATGTATTGATATAAAAGCAAATACTAAACAAATCCCATACTTACTTACTAAACCCTATTTTAAGACAAAAAAAAAAAAAAAAATGTTATCACAAAATTGTTTCACCGATGTAATCGTTGTAGGAAGAATCAATTCAAATTCAATAAAAAAAGAATTTTCAAAAAAGCTTACGAAATCCATCATAACTCCTGAATACTACTTAATGAAGGCAAACAGTAATGTGAAGGATATCTTATAATGTATGAGAAAAATTAATCAGTTAGTATAAAACTCGCGTACGCTATTTATAGAAAGGCAAGACCAGTCTAGTATGAACTTAATAGGTTCGATGGCACCTTTCGTTAAGACAATCGTAAACTGAGTATATAGAAGATCGTAAGTCTCAATCGTGAGTATGAACAGCGTTAAGCAAGCCGTGAAGGATCTGTCCATGGTGAGCAGAGCATAAACGCATGGAGGGAGCTGAGGATATCCAGACCTAGCTCGTTTATCGGAATGCTCAATCTGTGAAACGCGTTCTTCATAGTAATTATAAATGGGTGTCTATGGGCTGCGATGACTGTCTTTTTGGGCGTCCCGCTGGCTCGTTTGACCACCTATTATATAAAAAAAGTAGTGGAATGGAGTAAAATTCTTTTTTTTACATTACTTATTTTATTATAAAGCCTTTTTGCTGACACCTAGTATAAAGTATATAAACATTTGTATACACTGGTGTGCCACGTGTTTTCGTGATCATCATGTCTTATGATCATCCAGTTGCTTCATTTCCAAGTTGTACCTCTTTATGTCTTCTACCCATGTCTTTCTTTGTGGTTGTCATTCTGTAATTATGTTTATTCAATTCACTCAGCTTTCTCAAAAAAATATTTAGAAGAATCTGAGATAATAGCCTAGAATGGATGACCTTGAACACCTTTTTTTTTATTATTCGAGGTGGAAATGCATTTGCGCATCCCTGCCTGCCCTAGAAAGTTGCAGGGGTATGTGGGACTCGACCCACACCACAATCTCTGCTATTCAGAGACTGGGTGAACAATAGCCACTAAAAACACCTCGACAAATACCTACATAGCCGCGTTACAGAGGCTCCGGGGTCGCTATAGCATTCTACCGGGACCTCAACGGCATATTACACTCAAAAAACTTTCGTGCAATATACACTACATAGGAGGTAGGAGATGGGCATATCTTCTTCTATTTACTCCCCGCCTTCTACCCCTAGGATTCGTCCTAAAGCGCCCCTTTCTCGTTCTGGACCTTGAACACCTAATATGTAAGAATATATTTAAATTAATCCCTTATAAAAATACTTGATCCGCAGACATGTGGTATTAAAATAAATTAAAGTTATGTTGTTAAAGGGAATTTTATGATCTGGATTAAAATTTTTACCGTCTACGACATAACGACTTAAAGGCATTAAACTCTGATATGGCAGAATATAGATAGGGTACAATAAGAATGTACGGCCTATCCATTTGTGTCGCAAGATCTGTTGGCTAATTTGCTAGGGATTTTCTCGGGCCAACATATGGGCGTTCAAGTATCACGTAAGCAGATTTGCTGGAATTTATTCCCCCTTCCCCTTGCAGCCTTCCTCCTCAGCAATAGTACCTAAGCAAAGCTCTCAAACAAACAAACAAAAATATCTTTATTCATATAGGTAAACAAGTACACTTATGAACGTCAAAAAAATTAAATTAATTGTGAATTTACATTTACTGCCAGTTCTCAAATCAAGGGCGTAGAACGGAAGAGAAGAACTGGCAATAAACTCAAAAATAATAGTACATAAACCTATTAATTTTTTTGTAGGAATTCTCGAAAATACATTTCGTAAAGATGCATGTTAGCATGAACATAGTTAACTAAAATTGTAACGGCCAATGGCGACGTGTATCTCGCTCGTATTATATATACATATTCATATTGTTTCTCGAGTAAATAAAATATTTCTGTTTTGTAATGAGAAATAAAGTTCTTTAAACATTAAACATTACATTTCGTATTCAAGTACAGACAATGTGTATGTGTAAAAAAGTACATAATTAAAGAGGGAATCACCATAATCAACCACCAAATAAAAAAAAATTAAGTCGCCCCATGTGCTGTAACTTGAACTACCCCATGCCCAGAATACGGCCAAGATCGCGATTGACGAAGAATTGTAGCTGCATATACACGGTTAATGAATCGTTCTGAAAGAAAGAATTGATGAAATTTGTCCAGTCGTTATTGGGCCTATAATAAGATACGCAATTGAAAAACTTATCTTTGTAACATAACGATTGATAAAATTCCTATCTGATAGAAATAAAAGATTGGAAGTGTAATGTTTAAATTTTTATAACAAGTTTACCATAATTGTCATGTAGGTATATTAGAAAAGTTAACTTATAACATAAACTGTATATATGTATACTTAGAATGCATACCATATACTCTTCTGCTCACCTTCCCATCTGTCGTCAAGCGAATTAACCTGTCTGCCAGCGGATTTTTTAACTTTCATCGAACCGGTACTGCGTGCTGTGTTAGCTAAATAAAACTTTTTCCGCAAATGTCAAGTGTAACAGGTTTCACTTGTTGATCTGAATACATAAGAGAAGTTCTATTTTTAAACGTTCTTAGAAATTAGAATGTGCACACTTTTTAGTCCGTGCAATTTTTTTCATTTATGAAAATATCTTCTTAGTAATTACAATGTGCATACGTTTTGATCTCTGCATATTCCATTTTCAAATTTTTATAAATTAGAATGTGAAGTTTAAATCTGTGCAAATTCCATTTTTGAACTTTCTTTGAAGAATGTACTAAGTTAGAATGGACTTGGAAACTTTATAATCTTGCATCATCGCTTTTTATCAAATGCAATCACAATGTGACGGAAAGAGACAAACAATTTAGTTGAAACATATGATGGTTTTTAATATTAACAGTGTGTGAACATACAATATTTTACAACGCAACATTTCCTTTATATGGACAATATTTCAGATTTTCTTACGAAGTTCTTCTTTTTTTCAGTCTATTATCTTTGTATCCATCTTATATCCCGCGCTCTAGATTTTCAATCAATCAAGATCAATATATAAATATCGTATTGTAATTGTAACGAGACGTAATACTTTTTGAAGTACATTTGACTTTTGATTTGTGTCTTGAATATCGTTGTATTATTTATATATTATTTTATTAGTTATTTTTGCAATAAGCATAATGTACACTTATGAACGTCAAAAAAAAGAAATATACATTAAATGATTCTAATTTTACATTTACTGCCAAAAGTCTTATCTGACCGGATAAACGTTTAATATCTAGATTTAAATCAGTTTTATTAACTGTCCACGCCTGGGAACTAATTGCTATATATATTAATATATTAATCGTCAAATATATGAGACATTATTATACAAATTACTGTTGGCCTAGTGTCTATTGCCAGTTCAGGCTGGTGGTTTATTGTCAGTTCTTCTCTTCCATTCTACGCCCTTGATTTGAGAATTGGCAATAAATGTAAATTAGAAGCATTCAATGTATATTTCTTTTTTGACGTTCATAAGTGTACATTGAGATTCAGATCCAAGAGGAAGCATGCTTAATCCTAAAATTCGTTTCCGAGGCTACATCACCACTGGATGAAACACTAAACAATGCGAATGTAAAATTATAATTACAGTATTCGTGGAATGTTTAGTGATTCCATTCTAGGTTCTGAATTAACATTGAATTCGCTGCATCGCAACCAATAAAGCCTTTCGACAAATGTTATTTGCATAATGGCAATAATGGCTAAATATTGTTAGTAAATCATTTGTCGGTGTTCGTGAAATAAATAAATCAGTGGTACAACATTTTTATATCCTTAGATGTGTGTTTCATGATTAAAAAACAAAAAAACTTGTTTTTTTTAATTTTTCACATAAATTTTAAGGTTATTTGAAAAAAGTGCAAATACAAAGGTTTTAGGTTTGTTATCTAATGGTTACTATTATTTTTTTTTTGGTTTCAAAAATTATCGGCCCTAATCTAAATAGACAATCAGGTGATCTTGCTCATGTCGACTTTTTGGGTCTAAGGCGTATTCGCTCACGATGTTTCTTTACCATTCGAGCGAATGTAAGAATGGAAAGTTGGCTGAAAGATGAACCTATGATCTGAGATGAGAGTCGCAGAATCCGCTCAAACACTGCTCTCATCATCAGCAAAATATCATCTCTATTTTTTTTTCTTTGATTATTGTTATTATGTATGTTTCTGTGTATGTGTGTGTTTTTTTAGTTAATACATGTTATATTTATGTCTAGATTCACGAATTATATTTTTTTATTAATTTATCTCTGAAGACGATCGTTGTTGGTTGTTGAAGTCTGAAATTATACTTAAATTTTTAACACTTACAATAAACGCTATTTAACTACCACAATTTACACACACTACACATTTTCCGTATATAGAGAAATCAATTTTTTTATATCTATACAATAATCACTATTTAATGTTTAAGAAATTCCATATTTTTTTTATACATAATAAGGTTTGTTTACCGAAACAGCATGGCCGGTATAAAAAGATTTTAGATACCTGCCTTCTCTTATCTAAGGCTAGTTAGTGTAAAGTACAAAGACCAGTTAGTGGACTTGCCATTTGTGGTCGATATAACGAGAGGATAAACTGACACTCATTCATTGTATGGCTTTTGTAAATGGCAAAATATACTCGAAAATAATATTCTTTTTTCAAATATATCGCAAAGTTTTTATATGAAAATTATTTAATTTTAAACACTTAGTTCTTATTGATAATAATTATTATTATGTTTTATTTATAGCAATGGCAAAGAAAATAATAATGGAGGCGGCTTGTCAAAATAATTAGTAAGTAAGTAAAATATAATTGTAGCGAAAAAACTAAAAAAAAACTGAATCAATTCAAAAAATACTTAATATTTTTAAACAAATATGTTAGCCAGATAATCTAGCTTAAATCGAGTAGTTAAAAAAGTATTTGGAAAACTTTAAGTATACAGCTTATTAAAATGTAAAAATTAAAAAAAAATTGTAATCTAATAAAAAATAGTCAAGTACATAATACTTAGCTGGATTGGTAAGATAAAATACAGTCGACTCTCGTTAATTCGAAACTCGAGGGACTCTTAAAATATTTCGAATTATCGAATGTTTGAAATATCAAATGGTTCGAAATTTGTAAGAGAAAATCAATAAAACTTCGAATTACCAAGTATTGATCAATAATTATTTATTAACTGCTATTCTATAACGTTTGAACTTGTCGCAAAATGTATTTACATTACAATCATTCGACCTCTTTCTCTCTGCAACGTTGAATTGTCGAGTGTTGACGCCGATGAGTTCGAATTAACGCGTCGTTTTATTATATAGCAATGATTTTTTGGTTCGAATTACCAAGTGCATAAAAATGTGTTGATTAGGTTCGAAATATAAAGAGATTTTATAAGGCACTCGTGATAACCTAGCCTAGATTTAACGAGAGTCGACTGTAATTTAGTTCCAGGCTAAAAAACCAATAAACAAACAAAATAAGTTGAAGAAAACACATGATACAATATATATTTTAAATCAGATGTCAGATCTCTCCTTGCCACACTTGAGGCAAACCAACAACCACAACAATCAGATAATACTCTCTTCTTTCTCTTCCTCTTCATTACTGAATGTCGTGCTTGTCTTGAAGCCCTAACCAATACGTCTAATTGCTGCCTCCACACCACTCAGCTAAGTCATCAACTCTTAGTGTATGGGTTTAATACCCATATTTGTCTTTGTTTGGTCAGACCAACGGGTAGGCGATCGACCAGGACTCTGTTCTTCCGATGATAGGGAGGTAAGGCAGGTCATCAGAGAGATCAGAGAGCAACCCGTCGACACTATTCGGTTCTCATTTGGCAATATGGTCAAAGTAGCTAAGCTAAGAGTAAATGATACGACGATCATCATCGACAATTTCTATTTTATCTTTTCAGTCGACAGCTCATGTCTGAGCCTCGCAGCATCTGGAGCGAACTTTTTTTCTACAAGTTTCTGTCCAGTGCCTCGCTTATGACAGTATGCTTTTGAGGATAATAAGTCTTTCTCATGAACGGTCCATCTGGCTAGGTGATCTTTTGTCTTCTGTGTTATTCTACCATCAGTTTCTCCAAGTTCTCATCGCTCTCGTGTATTGTCATCAAGAGGTTCTGATTATTACGTCTGTTATTTCATACGTATACATACATTATCTTTTACCCAGTTTAATTAATATCTTATGTAAAATAATTTTTTAAAGGCAATGTGCTTTTATAGCGTGGGCGAGTATCTAGATTAACAGACACCAATTCTTAATAACTAAACTTACCCATTATTATTTATTATATGTGAATGTTTGTATTATATTACATTATCTTATATCTTTAAACGAGCAATTCTTGTATATATATATACAGGGTGTCCCAAAAGTCGACGTCAAGTCGAAATTTTCTCATAGGTTTGTGCATTTTATAAGGATTCTAGCGTGGTAAACTTTTAAAGCTGCATGCCAAACTGGAGTAGTACATTTTTTTTAGGACGATCAGTTGAACTAGTGCGAAAAATTACTTTTGAAAACTTGGTACGGTATAAAATGACATTTTCCTACAAGTTGGAGTGATCGGCACAGGGTTTAGGATCATAGGTTACATAAAGCACTATTCGGGATGACGTAAGAGAAAAAAAATTGGCAAAAAGTAAATATTTGTAACAACAGGTATGAAAAAACTGTCACATGGTGTACATTTTCTGGAATAAAAGGAAAATTTCCATAACTTCAAAAATACATGACTAAATTTTTTTTTTAATTTTTCTGATAACTGGTGTGGCATTACCTATGAGAAAATTTCGACTTGACGTCGACTTTTGGGACACCCTGTATGTAATTGGAATCTCGGAATCGGCTCCAACGATTTTAATGAAATTTAGTATACGGGAGGTTTCGGGGGCGATAAATCGATCTAGCTAGGAATCATTTCTAGAAAATTTCATTTTATTCTTGTTATCACACTCATGATTTTTTTCTTTAAATTAATAACTTTCAAAAAACCAGTTCAATTTTTGTTATACTGTCGGTAAGATCGAAAAATATTATTCATATTTCATAATTTTATTAGTATGTAATTCGTACTTAAATATAATTTACATAAAACACGATTTGTAAAAATAAAAAAATACCGAGGAAAGCTCGGTCATCCAGGTCCTAATATTATGATATTTACATGCCTATTTATATATGGCGGATTGTGCGAATTTTTATATATTGTATCTAACTGTACCACTATCTTAGCAAATAAACGATTTCATTTCATTTCATTTGTATGGCGAAATAAGATCCGATTCACTGTAGGTATATGGTAGACACGCGATTCCCTATACAGCGTTTAATTCAATTCACGTCACCTAAAGCTGGTTGCTTTTCTCATGATACCTGTGTAAGTAAAAAACGATTTACTCCTTCACCATAAACAACTTGACAGGTATCTGCCAATTAAATATCAATTACCCAGCACAATATCTAATCTGAGAATTCCAATTGTCATCATAAAGGGGACCACTTTAACTTGATCCGTTCAACTTCCTTCATAATAAAGCCGACTTTATCTTTTGCTTGTGCCATTGAAACTAGTTGCATTAAGTGTCGTCCAATTTATGTTGACCTTTCCTTTCTTCATTTTATAACTGGCTATCAAAGAATGTCTCTGGATTTGTGTGAGCTTATGATTCATGGAATGTAAATTTGTGGTAGATGAACGAGCCTGCAAGTCTACTACCGACAGTAATATTAAACAGAAATCGTAAATATTATTCTCATAAAAGATCCAATAATAACACATGAAAAAGATATTACTATAGAGATAGATACGTCGCAAATCATGTTTTTTGTAGCAAACCGGCAGGAGGCTTATCTGATGGTTAGTGATACACATGGACACTGTCATTGCCAGAAGGCTTTGCAAGCCTTGCCGTTGCCGGCCTATTAAGAATTGCTTTTAAAAGTTTTTAACGATTCGCTGTTAGAGTAGGATCTTTCGTCCGAATAATGATAATTTATTATTTCAGACTATATCAATCTGTAGATTAAAATGTTACCAAACAAAAACAAAGCAAGAAAATCGAAAGTTCCAATGAGATAAGCATTATTATGTGATTTTCAAAATTGATTTGCCTCTGAAACGGACAAAAACAGACAGGCATTATGGTAGATTTAGGAAGACAGATTATTGACCCTAATAACAAGATGCCTACTTTATTTTAATTTTTCTTAAAATAGTTCCAAGCCGACACCACCTCGCAGGTGCTTTTAATAAAATAAAAAGAACATTTACGGTCTGCCAGTGGCATTGTCCCTTTGTTAGACCTTGATTACTCCGTCGTCATTAAAGCTCTTAATATCTCCCTTTATAAGCTTTTTTGGTTTTATATCTTTGCGGGATACGTTTAGAGGTTTGAAAGTTTTATATTCTGTAGACAGACCAATCAGCTGTTTTTACATTAAAACCATTGTAAAGAAACTTATATTATTAGCAGTAAATGTTAGAAGAAGAATTAGAAGCATTTAATGTATATTTCTTTTTTGACGTTCATAAGTGTGCATTATGTTACCTACATGAATAAATTATTTTTGATTTGATTTTGATTTATACTTATCAAAATAAAGTATTTGAGGTGATTGTATTAACCTTAAAAATGGCGCTACAAGATTTTAGATTTCTGTATCTGTTTCATGATAAGTTGTCAATGTTATAGACAAGTAAGTGATCAGGCTACTGTGCCTGACACACGTGGACTTTTTGGGTGTAAGGCAAGCCGGTTTCCTCACGACGTTTTCCTTCACCGTTCTACAGAATGTAGCGTACATAAGCAGAAATACCATTTCTCCGAGGATTGAACCTACGACCTCAGCAATGAAGCACGCTGAAGCCATTAGGACGACACTAGTCTTACCTTATATACCATACAGAAAGTTTTTGCGTACACTTTTTATTTATTTATTTATTTAGTACTCCTACAGCTAACATCAATTATATATACATGATTACAACAAATACACTGAGAATATAGCCAAAGATGGAATACATTATACATTTTACAACAAAAAGATTTATAAATGGGAACAAACAAACAAAGTTTTAAATACATTTAACTAATTGTGATTTAATTTAATTAACTAAGCCTAAATTGGTTGTTGAGTGATGGTGTAAAAGTGTGTTATTGTCAACAAAATCCACATTGACAGCACTAGATAAACGAAACATCCGCTGTCTGCATTCTTCAATTAATCAGATGATCAGTTCAGACTAGATAGACCCAGTACAATTCGCTTTAAAATTAATTTTAACATTTTATAATCCTATTAATAAAGGCCGCATCATATATGGACAGTACAAAGTAAACTAGTAGGTACAGATTCCATAGGAAATCGATTGGAGGATTCTAGAAGAATGTAGTTGTATCAAAAATTATTGAATATTAAAAATTAATTTTAACATTTTATTCATTTATAACCACATAAACATATACATTATGGCTATTGTTTTTGTTAATCTACGATAGCTGATTCTGTGTGCCCACGGGCAAAGGCATCCCCCATTTTCCTCCATTTGTCCTTATTGTATATCAATCTCGTCCAGGTCTTTCCAGCCATTACCACGATTTCGTCGGCCCACCTTTTAAATTGCCTACCTCGCTTTCTTTTATGCCCTCTTCGTTGCCATAGTGTTACAATTTTGCTCCATTTATATCCTCTTATAGTATATCCAGGCCATTTCCATTTAAATTATTTTTAACATTTAATAATCCTTAAATATTATAAGGGCCGCATCATATATGAACAGGACTAAGTAAACTAGTAGGTACGGATTCCATACGAAATCGATTGGAGGATTCTAGAAGAATGTAGTTTAATAAAAATCATAATAATTAATCTACTGACTACAGACATAGGTACATATGACTAAATTAATTTTGATTTCAACTTTCTTGTAAACATTACTATCAAATACAGTAATTAAAGCAACATTTATAATGAGAGTGAACGTATTCATACAACTTCTGATTATGTTGAGATCTATAGATCATTATCGATCATCAAGATGACAGATAAATTAGACACGTCACTTTCGTTTTTATAACAATATGTCTATTGTTATTGAGAAAGTTGTCTACGGTTTATAATATGAAGAGGAAAACTAATTATTTTATTATTTTTAATTTGTCAAAAAAAATATTTATTTTGTTTAACATAAAAATTCTCCGAACGCTTGCTGTGCCCACCAGCTGCCAACTGAAATATTAAGGCAACGCACTCGCCCTCTGTCATAGAGAATGTATATGGACGGCGGTCTCACTTAACATAATATGAACAAACAGACATTCTGTATAAAACAAAATGCCGTAAATTTGGCCCACAGAAAGTCAGTGCTGGTGCCAGAGTTGGGACCATTTGGTGAAATGATTGTGGTTTTGTATTTGCTTTAATCGAATAAATATTTTTTCTTTCTTTTAACTGTGCCATATTATTATTAATTAAATATTAATTACCTAAGATGTCATGTGGAATATGACACATTGTGTAATGGTTGCAGCTCCTATCATAAATTGTGTATAACAAAAAACTTGGCGATTAAAAAGAGTGGCGGAGGGTTTATTGCCAGTTCTTCTCGTCCGTTCTACGCCATTGATTTGAGAACTGGCAGTAAATGCATTAGAAGCATTTATCATTTAATGTGTGTTTCTGTATTGACGTGTAAGTGTACATTTTTTTTACCTGAATGAATGATTAAAAATAAAAAACTAATAATAAAACTAGGCAATGAACTTAGCTAGAAAACAAACAAAAATTTCTACCCCCAGTAAAACCTTTTTAATTACAAGTATCGCTTGCATGGGGGCCTGGGTTATTTAAATAATAGGTACTAATGTACGCGTCAGAAGTAATACTTCTTTGGCGTAACAAGTTAAAAATCTTTTCAAAATTTAATCGTTCGCCTTGTTCTACGTATTTGTAAAAAAAACGACACTAACAATGCGAATCGTAAAAATTTACTCTCATACTTTTTTAACGCGCCAAAAGAAGTATAACTTATAATATGTTTTATATGGAACATTAGAAACCTCAAAAATAACAGTACTTCTCCACTATTTAATGAATTACTCTATCTATTTAAAAAAACCGCATCAAAATCCGTTGCGTAGTTTCAAAGATTTAAGCATACAAAGGGACAGAGAAAGCGACTTTGTTTTATACTATGTAGTGATAATACAGGTATGACTTATCGGCAGAGAAGACAGAGGGAATTTCCATAAATTGATTTCCTTATAAGCGTTTTTTAAGTAAATCACTTAAAACTTGGAATTTCACAGCATTATATACATATTAAGCTCATAAAAAGCTTCCAAATTGCAATGAAAGTAATGTCATTGTGAACCAGCGGAACAATCATGATTTTATTTTGTTTCCATGCCTGTGTTCACTTTCAAATCATACTATAATGATTATCATTTAATGCTTATTTGATGATGTGAGAGTTGTTTTGTAAACGAGCGACTGCGATTTTAATTTAATTTTATATATCTAGCTTTTAGCCGTAAAAGACTGCCAAAAAAAGTAAATGTTTTCTGGTAGAGACACCTTTGTGTATTAAATATGCATGATATATACAGAACAGTTTGCAATAAAATATTAATCTCCAGAAGAATATACTTACATAGATTTTTTTTACTAAGTTTTATAACTAAATTTTGGAAAATTGTAATCCGTCAAGGTTTCCTGAAGGCAGTCTTTTTTTTAATATAGAACAGGGGGCAAAAGGGCAGGAGGCTCACCTGATGTTAAGTGATACCGCCGCCCATGGACACTCTCAATGCCAGAGGGCTCGCGAGTGCGTTGCCTGAAAACTGAGCGTTTTAAAACAGTTACTGTCTCGCATCACCTCTATGTGGAACCAGCTACCAACTGAAGCATTTCTATATAGAGTTCTTAAAAACTGCGTTTCAATTCTTAAAAGGCTAGCAACGCACTCGTGAGTCCAGCGGAATTGAGTGTCCATCGGCGGCGGTATCACCTAATTAGATAAGCCTCCTATCCGTTTTTCAAAAAAAGCAGTCTTATGACTTGTTTTAGGCTCATAAATAAGACATTAAACCATCATACAATTAAATTTTCAATGACTGTACTGTAATCTTTGGAACTCAAAATCTCTGTCGTCGCAATTTTTAAAATGCGATTAAAAAGTCGCTCGGTTACAACGTACGTGCCAATTTACGCCAACAAAAAAGTCATTGTCCATTACTCGCTGACAGCAAAAACATGACAGCTTTAATTGGCTGTAAAAGAGTTTTAATAAGATTATGGGTCAACTTTTTTTGCAAACATTTTTGGTCTAGTCATTCTCGACATAGAGACCTCGAACAGGACTTTCGTTGGATTAGATTTTTTGTCTAACGGTACTCCGATGTTTTTGATACGAAACAAAGTTATTTGAATTAAGAACAAAAACTAACAATTAATATTTATTTCCAACACTCAAATATACAGTATTTATTTTGTACTCCTTCAGCTTATAATTATATAAATTTAATATATAATTATACTAAACATAAAATAAAAGATTAAAATATATTATATAGAAAATAAAACTATAAAAATTAGTTAATACAATTAAACAAAGTAATACCAAATTTGGGTTTGTTGTGTCATATTGTAAAAGTGAGGGTATGCACGCAAGGGTGTGTATATGGGCTGAAGGTAGATGTAATTTAGGATGCAGGGTATTCTAAATTTTAAAAAAATTTTTTTTTAAGGTAATTCATTTTCGCATCCGCAACAGTCCTACCCACTAAATCCCACCCACCAATTACATCACAGTTGGAGTAACTTGGGGTCGCGTTAGCATTCTACCAAGAAACCCTGTGACTGGCTGCAAGATGGTTGCTGCATCTTCCATTACATTGTCATCGCCTTACAGTAGGGTTGCAATTTTATACACCCAACACGCAATTCGCCACAATATTCTTAACTTACATAGCAATAATAATGAAACATTAATAAACAGAAAATAAAAACACATATTAACTTTAACGCTGGCAGCATTTCCTCGCAGCATCTACCGCACTATATATCATGTTTTATTAACATATAATACATAACTTGTGTACCTATTAAATAATAATGATTAATGTGATATTTGCACAGGACGCAGAAATGCATTATCAGCTTCAACTAAACAAAAGGATTTTTAGATTTGAAACTTATATAAAAGTTTTGAGGAGAAAACTGTTAACCGAACAGCCATTATAAGCTTATAGAAAGTTTATGACTACCTTTTAGCTAGCGAGAATTTCCTTGCTAACATTAACTGAAATATCTCGTCTAATACACGAACGAGGGCTATAACGAGGTATCTCTCTAATTCTTTTACTCCTACTATTTAATATATGTTAAATATATACTATTTAATATATGTTAAATATGTTAACTCATACACAGAATAGAATGCTAAAACATGTCTTAATAAACTAATTATATTACTTATAAATCAATATTTTTTATTAAAATATACTTTTAACTAACTCTCGTTCGAATATTATGTAATATAGATTCACTAATTTTGCATTTCCTTTGTTTATTCCGTATTATAATTATGCTGAAAAGACATCTTTATACAATTACTACTTACTATATTTCCTATAAATATGTAAGTTTATTTAAAATATATCTTTAACCCAAACCCAATAATTAATCTCACATAGAAAACCATCTGAGATTGTGGATTGTCAGACCGTAACAGTCTATCGATCTCCTATCTGCAATTGCAAAACAATCCATTACTGGCGACATAAAAAAAAAATAAGATAGCATATTGGCACAGTTGAACTATCATTTTCATACAAAGGTCTGTCAACAAATACCGATATTTTATTTGTACCTAAATAAAATATAAATTCAATATATTATATTATATGCATATACATACTCATATACTTACTACCTTTTATTTATTCTGTGTCATTATCATGCATATAGTAATATTCTAATAAAATGTGTCTAAAAAAATATTTTTGTACACTTAAACCGAATAACCAATCTCAAATCATTTTTGACCATCTGAGATAGACATCTTAATCCAAATATTGTAAAAAGTGTGCCAATAACCAATCGACGCATTGTAATAGCCATCTGTCGATACAAGCTATCCATGGTATGTCGGTTCGGTATTTGTGGATAGACCTTTGTATGAAAATGATAGTTCAACCGTGCCAATATGCTATCTTATTTTTTTTTTAATGTCGCCAATAATGGATTGTTTTCGTAGGATTTGGTTATTGGGATGCAGATAGGAAATCGATAGACTGTTACGGTCTGACAATCCACAATCTCAGATGGTTTTCTATGTGAGATTAATTATTGGGTTCGGGCGTTACTACATAACTTATAAATGTATAATTATTCGTCACTTTCTCTGCCATATTTTATTATCAGCTTTACGATTTTTTTTCGCTTCAAGAACAAAAGTCAGGAGAAGTAGATCAAATTGTATATAACAGTAAAGAGAATTCTTCGTAAAATGTTTTGCGAGCTTTTGCTATGAGGAAGCGTAATTTAACTGGTTATAAACAAAGGCATGTAAACTTGAATGAGTACGGCCTGACAGATAAAATTTTAATGACGTATAATTAAATATATAATATACACAAGGAGACAGACACATAACGGGTCCTTAGTCAAATTCTTTAATCATATTTATTTATTTTTAAGCTTGCCAAAACTCAGCACTCTGATAGAAGAAAAATGTAATATATATTTGAAGTATAAGTCTTTAGGCGCATGAAGTTTACGGCAAAAATTTACGGCACGTCACGAAAATGTGCAGCGTGTTTGTCGATGAAAAGGGAGAGAGTTATAGAGACCGATTGAGATAGGGTGAGAGAGGAAGATCGAGAAAAAATACTTACATATTAGAATTGTAGATGGTAATTCCGTCTTGCAGTAAACGCAGATTTTTTATTTATTTATATTAACTTTAGCACATATACAGTGTGTAAACAGTGTGAATATAGTTAAACAAATATATCATATACTATCATTAGTACATTATCATCTATTGGGGCTTTTACCTGCGTAATAATTAATTTACAAAGTTTCACTCTTGACATGTGTACTTTGTACGCACGCATTTTTTTCTATATGGAGCTTATAGGACAACAACGTGCATAGAGATAAATACATTATAAAAACTAAACAAACATCGATTTCAAATTGGCAGGAGCATCTATGGATATACAGACCTAGCCTAGAGAAATGATTCTATAGACATGAGTCTATGAAGTGTAATTATTTTTTATTACTTCTTGATCTTTCTTATGGATCCAATGATAATCCAACTTTGCACAATTACCACCTATGTTCTTGACTCAAAGTCCTATGTCCTCTAAGAGAAGAGAGCGTTGAAAACCAGCCTGATCGTTACTGGGCTGCTCTTAATCTTCACGTCATTCCAGCTTCCTTCGCCAATTATGCTTCTTCTGCGTCTGATTTGGGCGGCCACCACGGCCTTGAGGGCAAGCCAGGGAGGCCTGTCGAGGGCTTGCTTGTGGCTTGGTACCTCCAGGGCGTATGTCCCACCCATTAGCACAACCTTCTTACCACTAATAAAAGTACCGCTCCTTGCGCGTATGACATCGAAGTAAACGTTTCGTTAACAATGCTAGAGTAAATACAGCAATGAGCTGTCTTCGGAAATCTTTTACGCAAAGAATGCACGTCCTAGAATTTGTATTATAACTTAGCATTTGCATAAAATACATACAAAGTGTTTAGCTATAAAGTACAATAAGATATTGTAACATTTAGCGTAGTCTAGACACAGCTGTTGGAACGGTACCTCAATAAGCACAGTACCGCAAGCTAAGCTGCTAGCACAGTAAAGGATTAGCTATAAGTAATTTTTCCTTAATATAACTTTTATGAATCACTCCTTATGGAAATTGTAATCGTTTTTACGACGAACTCCCTAGAAATAATTCAGAAAAGAATTCTCACTGAATAAATTCAAACAATCTCGATAAACATAAATTAATCACTGAAGTTTTTTATTAATTTGGCGAATATTGAAATTATATTAATCCTTGAGATTGATTTGCTTCAGCTTAAATACTTATTATTGCTGGTCTGCCTTATAAACAATTTATATGACCAAAAACTTCACCGTTAAAATAGTGTATGTATTCTTGTAAATAAATGTTTTATATAACTTAATTATGTATACAAATTACGGTATTTTTAACACCTAAGTTATACCAGTTTTGGACGAAAAAATCTCGTAAATTAAACCCATATCAGATGACAGAATATTTATTTAAAATACCATGATTTCGGTCCACATCATACGAATTTTAAACGTATCATTTAACCTTGTATATAAAATACATGGTGTTTGTAATTAAACTCCTCCTAAATGACTTGACCGATTTTTGTGAAATTTTGTGTGCATATCAGTTGGGTCTATTTTTCATCCTAAATGTTACTGGTGGTCCATTCCTAAATTTAATTTTTAGAGCAAACTTTTATGTTTTTATAATGTAGCATAAATAAATACACAAAACTTTAAATTTTCATTAGTGGATAGTTTTTTAAATGATCCGGTAGCATTCAATGGACACGAACCCTATCGCTAACGTTATCAGACACGCTCCACCGGCAATTATATTTTTTTAAACAACAAAAACAAGATAGGGTATTATAGTAAAAAACAGACTTTTTATTGTACACTATGGCTAATGTAAGAATTAGATTACGAGATTTTCCGCTTCTTACACTGATGTGTACCGTTTTTGTGCATTTTTTTATCCTAAGTGCACGGCTTGACGTTTCAAAAAAATTTAATATAATAAGATGTCAATGGCGCATTGTATTCGAAAACAAATATCGAAATTTAACTTTAAAATTGGAACTTGTTAGTTATGTTAGTTATTAATATGTCTTAGGTAATGCCCTTTCTTTCATACGTAGGGTTCAACGACCTTAAACAATTTGAATTTAATATTTTTAATCGATTTTACTTCAAACAACAACTTGTGCGTACAGTCCAATTCTTGTTATTTCATTTAAAGGATTAACAGACTCTAGAAAGTCACGATTTTATCACTAACCACGCTTTTGGGTACATATTACGATTTAGGAACTTGGAAACTAAAATTCATCAAAATATAACTTGAATTATGACTTTTTAAAATATCAAATCCAAATTGATGGCGATGTTAATCGCGGTAGTAATACAGATTCAAAATAAAATACCAGTTTGACATTTCAATGTAATCAAAGAGCTATAGAGTGGAGAATGATTAATCTGTGAAAGTTCATAAATGTAATTTAAGCTTTTTATATTATAGCGCATTAGATTAATTCTTATGCATAAAAAGTAAGTCATTTAGAAGTTTTTGATACGGTACCTTCCTAAAATAAAACTTTTGAGATGAGTTGAGCTTTTTCATTATAAGTTTTAATTAAGGATGGTATTTAAGTGGAGGAATTTTATTCATAGTAGATATTATTAAACACTAAGCCTCCATTATATCACAATATTATAATTCACAAGAGCTTCACAACTCACCATTTCATTCGTTCTTTGATTCATGATTGCAAGTCACTTCGATATTTTCACCTTATTTTTGTATTGGTTTGAAATTACGCCACATTTGTATACCTCTTAAATTAATTCAGCATTAAAGGACTATAGTAAAATATACAATAGATTATAAATAGTTCTATCTCACAATATTTACATTCAAAAGAAGTATCGTTATATTAATAGCCTATTAATAATAGGTATCTTTGACTTTTGACCTCTCAGTTTATTTGTCGCCGTGACCGAAATTGATCATGTTATTGTTATTGATTATTGATAGTGATAAATTTCTTAGTGAATACTAGCAAAACCTAGCAGTAGATCGTTAAAATGAATACCTATAAAATATTTGTTCAAGTTGCAGTGGCAAGATACAGCAGTAAGTTTCATAAAACCTTGTATTTTTTTCAAAAGTGAATTGTAATCTGATGGCATGTGTGATCCACTAGTCTAATGCTAAATCTTTACGCTCTAATATTAAAAACAGTTATTTGGCGCTCCGATAGCTGTAATCCTGTCAAGGTACGTAATTAATTTGTAAATAAAACTTACAAAGAAGTTTGATACGTGACAAGTATTGTTTAGTTTGAAAAAGTACAACAAAATTTTGTTTGATAAGCTATAGCAGCATTGCCTACAAGGACTACACGGCACTCGGTTATACCATTAAAGTTTTATGAATTTGTTACGATTTAAACACAAGTAAACTTAGCAATAATATGTATGCCCCAGTCGTAGGTAATTAAATCTCACCGATCTAGCACGCCAATGCGCGACGTTGCTGTTTGTTGGCTGTTGTGGTTAATTGTGAATACTTACATAATATTTGCAATGGTGTTAAATTTATCGACTAATTTGACCTCAATTTTATTGGGGAAACCTTGTAATCTTTCTTTCATCTTAATTTTACACCTATATTTAAAAAAAAGGTTTTTTCTACGTTGTATAGAACCAGAGAGTCCATGTAAAGAATTATTTGAAAAGCCTTTTATATCGTTGTTTTCAAAATAAAACTGCCTTTGTGTGTGTTTAACAAATTTTTTTTAGTAAATTGCAAACTAACGTACGTTAAACATTTTATAATCTGTGATCTGTTGTCACGAAATTTGCCCCGTTATGTCACAATCGTAACATAACATGTATTTTAAACTTGTCTCTTATTAAAAATATAATAATAATAAAATAGTATCGAGATTTAGTATTTAGATTGTTTACGAGTATATTTAATGTTAATAAAAAGATAGGCATTGTGACCTAATTAAATCTAGAGGAATAACACAACAGTAAAATGTTTTAAACCAATTTAAACATATTTCCGTAGATCCGCTTGTCGCATAATTCATAGTTTGGCCCTATTTAGCTAAATAAATTACGCTATTAATCTTAAGATAAGATCGCAGCAATTAAATCGATGTACCAGGCAAACAGAAATCTCAACGACGCGAACGTCGTGCAATATTGACCATTATAACTTTCCTTATTGAGGTTCAGGTCAAGCTCAAGGCTATCAGATGACCTCTTTTATTTCATGCGACCCTGGTACGGTTCAAGTTGTAGGTCAGACATTGAACGGATTTAAATTGGCTATTTAAACGGTTTTTTCCAGATCCTAGATTTTTGTCATCCTCCTACGTTAGTTAGTTAGTTTATAGGCTATGTTTTTCTATATTGTATCTATAACAAATTTCAAAATGCCTTAATGATTAAAAAATTTAAATCGAGTAAGTCGTATGTAAGCTTAATGAGAAATTGGAAAGATCTATTCCATCCATTTGAAACGAAATTATAGTAAATGTCAAAAAAACAAGTTCTTTTTTTAGTCTTAAAGAATCTTTATTTTCTAATGTAGATTTTAATTGTTTTTTAAAAGACAGGGGCAGGTAGACATGTTTAACTTAAAGATACATGGACACTCACATTGTCACAGGCTCGCAAGTGCGTTGTCAGCCTTTAGTTAAATTTATAACCAATAAGCGTAATGTAAGCGTAACCATGTTAAATTATTATTTTTATTTAGCTTTTCTATGGAAATCTAGAGTGAATTTTAAAGTAAGGAATTTTTTAAAATTTAAAGACTAACTAATTAGTTACTTAGGTACTTATTTGAATTTTTCCTTAATAACAATTAAAATCTACATTTGAAGTTAAAAGATTCTTTAAGCACCTTTAAAAACTACTCATTGCATCGCTTATAAACGGAAAACAGGTCAAGGGATTTACATCGTACTTAACCTAGAGGTGAATGACCTTTATACGTTCCTAATTTAAAATAGGTCACTTTGCTGCGCATTTGTTTTTTGTGAACAACTACGTACGTGATTTACAGTCTTATATTTTTTGGTAAAAATCTCCATTAGTAAGTTAGGTTTGTTTTGCTATAAATAAAACATTTATAGTAATGAAAAGTATTTCATTTGACATTTTCACAACAGTATTTCCTGTTCCGTTCCATCTCGACTGTTAAAATGTAAAACAGTGCACGTTCAACGGTACAGCGATCAACCGAAACAGTTATTCCGAAACCATTGTGTTGCGTAAAATATATGATATTACCCCAACACAGAGAAACAGGTAAACATAAATACTAACGCTTCACCGACTGTATTGTTATAGGATCTTCGCAAGTATTATATACTGTACTGTATATTGTAAATGGTGGTCTTTGATATCTCAAAGGCAATGATATTTTTTCTGAATCTTTTATCGGTTCAAACAAAAAAAGTTGGTGTTAGCGAATTTTTTTATTACGTTTTGGAGCTTTCAAATATAATTTGTGTTTAACAATTAGTACGACCTAACGTGTGTATATCGACACAAATACTGTAAAATAAATCCATCACAGTTATTATTGCATCTTCAATTAAAATTGCCATATCTGAGACCGCATTCCACGGATTTAAAAATCAAAAAGTGCAAGTCGTAAAGAAACGTCAAATTATAAGGGGCACCTGTCATTATTTGTGTATCGTTCCGAGAAGTCGGGAATAAAATATACCATTATCCTTCTGAGAAAGATTCGAAATAAGATATTGGCGAGATTGGGGTTTTAAATGATTTTTGACGCGATATGACGGGTCAAGTATGGGCGTGTACTGCTACTGGATTCGGAATTTAAATTAAAGTGGCCGCGTTTTTTTTTTCATTTTTATTAAACTAATGTCATAAAAACTCTTTATAAAGGCTATATAATATTAAGAGAGCTGTTAGCTTAGTGACTTCAATGTGTTTCTTATCAATGAATGTACTTTCTGTCTATATGCACATTTAACGATGAAAGAAAACATCATGAGAAAACCGGCTCGCTTTAGACTAAAAAATTGACATGAGTGATCAGGAGCTGGATTATCAACTAGCGTATTATAGTGGCAGTGGTCTCTTGGCCGGCGCGGCGGCTGAAATTGGTATTACCGTCGCCATTTTGAAATGTCAAACTGACATTGTCAGCTTTCAAATACAATTATCTACCAACATCTAATGAAATCCAACTAAAATGTATTTATTTTATTCCTTCCATATTACATAATTACAATGGCAAAGTTTTAATTATCTGTTCTGATTGCTACGTTTTTTAAAAGATTTATGTATTATTAATAGTACAGGTAACAAAACCTAGTTTGTGTCACATCTATTAAAGCCTAATACATTGTTTTACATTTCAATGAATTATTAAGTCAGCCTATATGACTTCAAATTATTCCCCTTATAATGAGTAACTTTCATTTACTGGCAATACTATCCGTGACAGTTACGCACTTACCAGTCAAGAAATGTATGTATGATTGACAGATAATCACAAAACAGATACTGAATCTAACTAAGAATGTTGTAGCGTAAATCTTGTTTTTAGCATCTCACAAAAATGTTTCGAACATATTTTAAAGTATGTTATAGTACAGTAAACTGCAATAACACACCTATTTACTGAAGAGTAACACCTTTCACATATAGAAAGCCTATAATGAGAATGAGAGCCATTCGGGTTAATATCGAAAACGGTAAATTTAACTCTATCCAGGTCGGAGAAAACAATGTGGAAATGATGTCTAGATTCTGTAAGGTTCGTCTATGCTATTGCTTTCAGCATCTTTATTCTATGGACCCTAAGTTATTACAACAAAATTAAATAATACATAAGTGGAATTGCGCACTAAATTATGAAGAAACTGAATTACTAGTCCACTGTAGTATTTTCGAACCAATTCGACTTAGGGTCTCAAGAAAAAAGCGTACTGATTCTTAAAAGCACGAGCCCTCTGGCATTGAGAGTGTCCATGGGCATGACTTAACATCAGGTGAGCTTCCTGCCCGTTTGCTCTATGAAAAATAAATAATAATTTAAACATTTTTAATGTTCACAATCCACACACAAACATATACATTTCTTACTAGCAAAACACACACACAAAATAAGAATAATATAAAAAAAAGAATGACCTCTAACAAATTTTTTTAAAGAACAAGTTATGTTGTAAGTATGTAATGCGTGTGTGCTGTGCTTGTAATTGGCCCTGGTTCAGCATGATGCTGAGGAGCAGACTGTTTCACAGCGCTGGTCATTGTGCCAGAGACAATAGCAGCTAGTTTGCGCCTCGTTCGCAAAAATAATAAGAATTTTATGATACCAATAGTTAATAAAATTAAATTAAAAATTAAATTATCTTAAATCTTAAATTATCTATTTCTTAACAATTAAGTATCTGTTCGATAATTGTTAAAAAATAGATAACTAAATATTTTGGGCGGATTACAAAAAAAGCCATTCCACCTCTCATCCCCTCTATCCTTTCCTAACATTATCACACTTCTAGTGTGTACAAACATCTCAACCATACAAGCATCTTTATTTTAGTAATAAGTCTTTCCATTTTCCGTTTGAAGAGCGGAGTACCCTGATTTACAGGTCTCCCTAGACTTGATATTTTTTATTAAATAACACTTGTATGGATTTTAAAAACGTTACACACGTTGGGTGGCGGACTGATGTTCAAAACACTGTCAAATGTCTTTAATCGACAGGAATAAATAATTTAACCATAACTTGTAGTATAATGTTAACCTCTTGTATATATTATTATATATCTGTGTGTGTTGTCTTTTTTTTGTGAAGTCATTTTTGTTTTGGGTAACTCTGCTTAGATTAAATTCAATCCATCCAATCTATCCTCACCGTGATAACACTTAGAACGCGACATTGGCGGAATTGTGATTGACACAGAAGTCGCCATTAAAAATAAACAATTGAATAGAATAGAATAGAATAATTTAACCAAAGGAAACATAAAACTGTATACTATTGCGACGTTGGACTAAAAAAAATCTTAAAATATATATATCTTTTACCTATAAAGAATGTTATTGATGACCTAATGTTCACGGAAATGAGAAGGTTATATTACAATTTATCATGTATAAAAAATTTAAGGGCTCATTTGTTAATACCAAAACTGACAATTTATTGGCTACAAGTGTAAGATGATTGTTTACATTTCGTTTGCGCTTTTTATCATTTAACTTAAATATTATTTAAATAACGTTAGATTAACTTAAATAACGTTAGATTACATAACTCTTGGCTTATTTATTTCGTAATCCTACAGCTAACATAAATTATATATAACAATCATACTTAAGATTTGCAAAAAATATGAATACATGTGAATACATATGTATATACGAAAGGAAAAAATCAATAAAAAATATTAAACACGTTTAACTAAGTAGTACCTATTTGACTGTGTAATGTTATGGTGTGTTATGGTCCAGTTAAAAATTATTACATTACATTTGTAAAACTTTTTTCACTCTGACAAAATCATTTCATTTTGCCGTGGAATCGGTTTCCAGACAGAGTTCTAAGTACTAATTAAAAAGGGCGTACGGCTCTCAAAGGCCAGCGATCAAAAAATCATTTTCGATAAAATACCTTCGAAGAGTCTTTTTTTTAATATTCCTGCGTATTTCATCTGAACAGATTAATAGCAACAGAATGTATTAACGTAAAACTTTCCCATAATCGAATGATCTCCAAAAATTTGCTCCAGGTGAGGCTCGAACTCACAACCCCGGCATCGCTCACGGCCACTGCCTTATAAGTACCGTGCGCTAACCAATTGCGCCACTGGAGCGATGATGACTGTACCAAATTTTGACATAGTAATAGATATGTGATAACTACCGTCCATTGCCAAATTTTTTTGCTCTCTCATAAAAGTAAGCAATCTTAAGCTGGCGGTGGAGTAATCCTGTTAAATGCTCCATTAAGGAAATCTGACACGGTAAAATGCCCTAAAATGTGACCAGGTACACCTATTTGCCTATAAATCGTGGACTATTCTCGGTCAATGCCAATGCACCCATGAGTAACTGCCTTTAATAAAAAAGTTATCAAACAGACCCTCAGATGACTCTCCCTATTGGGTTATGAGTTCGGAATAGTTACATTTATATTTAAATTAAAACATTCAAATGTCATTTTTAAATACAATAGTACATATAGATATAAAATGTATTAATATAATATAATGAATAAAATATAATGAATAAAATATAATTATTAACTACCCACATAACACATATGTATTAAGAATTTAAAATACTCTTTACTTTTAATAGTAATACTTATATATTAAAAGGAGAGGAAAGTTTATTGCCAGTTCTTCTCTTCCGTTCTACGCACTTGATTTGAGAACTGGCAGTAAATGTAAAATTAGATTCATTTAATGTATATTTTTTTTTTATGACGTTCATAAGTGTACATTATGTTACCTATATGAATAAATGATATTAGATTTAATAATAAAATGTAAGGTTCAAGTGCACAGTCCCTAATTAAAGATTAAAGTTGGCGCCTGGTTGATAGTTACCGTGATCGCAGAGCTGGTGTTTTCAACATTCAACAAATACATACATCGTGTAAATGCCAGCATAGAAACCGTATTTTGTTCTATTAATCAGTTATTATATAACCTTTTATATCAGGCAGTAGGCGGAAAATAATAATCTCAAATATCTTCCATCCTTCCTTCAATTCGTCTTCCTTTCTTCATTTTAGAGTAGAGACTACTTTTAATGGAACAAAATCAAAGTTGGAGGATTTGCCTGAGGTTTTTTTTCTGCGTCTGCGCCTTTTGTGTTTGGAAGGGAATTATTTTTTAACTTACATGTAAAATTGTGTACTTCTTTTCCTATCTTAAATATTAACTTTATTGTTTCTCTTGTTACAGAAGAACACAATGGACCATTGGTTGTTGAAGAAAAATAGTGAATTTGTAAAGTGCTTCAAAATGGATGTCAAATCTCATCTCCTGTTAGTGGCTGGCGTGTTTTTGAGCGGTAAGTGTTTTGTGTTTTTTGTACAGAACATTGGTTAAACGGATAGAAGGCTCATATGAATAATAAGTATACCATCGGCCATGGATACTGCGGAACACTGGCAAGTGCGTAGCCTGTTTACAAATTGGTACTTTTCTTGAAGGACCTTAACTGGAATTTTTACGGAAATACTTCGGTGGGTAACTGGTTCCATATAATGGTGGTGCACGGCAAAATTTGCCTCAGTTGCCGGCTACGTACGTCGAAGTGGAAGAGGTAGAATTTCGTTTTCTGCCTTGACGAACTATTGTTAAGAACATACATAATTTCTATCATCATATAACTGACTTAGATTAATGAGTATGATTTGTTGGAATTCGATATATCAGTAATCATCTTTTTTGGCTATCAAGCACGTGTTCCAAATATAAAAAATTGTGAAATTGTAATTCGGAAAAATTTCTCGGAATCTACACGTTATAATGTAACGAAAATGATATTATCAATTTTGACACAAGGCCGTAGATTTTGCTCACTCAGGCTTTCTTACATCTATTAAGCGTTGAGTTACGCTTTGAGTATAGCTGCCTTTACAAAAATGTTTTAGTTAAATAATTATAATTAGAACAAATTCTTAGCTCTAGTTTATGAGTATAAGAACCCTATAAAGCATAGGTCTTACAAGGCTTGTCGGGTCCATGTGCCAGCCAGCTGCAACAGGTCGTAGGTACAGCACCGCACTCTCTTGTCGCAGATGTCAATGTCGGATGTGACTT
Organism: Pieris mannii; assembly: GCA_028984075.1. Lineage (NCBI taxonomy): Eukaryota > Metazoa > Arthropoda > Insecta > Lepidoptera > Pieridae > Pieris > Pieris mannii. Next base: position 8,575,325 of record CM054795.1, on the reverse strand, counting down.
TGACCTATAATTACAATGACACTTGACAGTAGCGTCATTGCTCCGACATATACATTACAGTTAAAAAAACAACTTCATATTATAAAATAAATTACAATCGAATTATTTTAATGAATGCAATTTTACAAAATGATTGCGAAACGTGTTAACCCAATTCTGAAACTCGAGAATATGCAAATTATTATTTTATTCAATGAATTTTTGTTAAGTCGACTCGGCACGGCGACGTTCACTAATATTAGGGATTTAGAAATGAGACTACTATAAAAATGTCTGTGATTTTAACCTACGTAATTAATCCTTCAATTAAGCAGATTTTGAGGATTTTTTTATACTATATCATTATTAAAAAAAAACTAAGTAGTAGTAGTTTTTATCTACGTTCTAATTTTTTTCATCATAGTTTAAGTAATAAAAATAATAAATAAACTGGATAGAAAGACTTTTAGAATATAAAATATCTGTTAATTGGAAGCGAAATTTAATATGTAAATATTTATCCGAACTGGTAATTATTAACTTAACTGTAGACAAGATTTTCCTTGACACATTATTGATCTGATCTACAGAAAAAACTAGAGAATTAGAGACCCCTAGAGAATTACAGAGAACTAGATTTTTTTTAAACTCTTCTTTCCATAAATAAGAGTTTAAAAAAAAAATATCCATATAAACAAATTATAAAAATATATTTCGGTGTTTATATTAAGTCACATATCCATATATGTTAATTAGTTTATCTATACACAATCATAATTCAATAAACACGATAAACATCAATGATCTATAGATCGTGATCGACGGCGCGATGCCAATAACCGTTAATATGACAATTCGATTAATGGACTATTGATCCTTGTTATATTTGACCTTTGAATAGTGAATCATTAATTATAGGTCACTCACTTGTGTCTTGAATAAAAATAATAAAACTTTATTCATCTTAGACATATAATTGTGACGTAATCAAACGTGTCCGTTGTTTAAAACAATTTTTTTAAGTAAATGTAGTCTGTGTTACAACTAATCAAATAAAAATCGTGTAAGTTGTTAATTATGCGTGAATCTAATGTATGTATGTATGGGAATGAGTGTGTGCGTATAATACACTCTGTATTTGAGAGTGTTATTTTGTGTAAATGATTTTTACTTTTGCAGCTTTTTTATAACAGCAAACGGGCAGACTTATCTGAGTTATGTAATACCTCACATTGCCCGAAGGCTCGAAAGTGCGTTGCTGGCCTTTCCAAAAATACGACGATCGACGATCGTGATGTGTGCCAGCGGGCAGCTGGTTCCACAGATGTGGTGCCAAAATCATTTTAATAAATACCATATGCTCAAAATGTTAGCAAGAAATTATTATGTGATTACTTACAAAACCGTCCGTTGTGAGTTTATCATACATAGGTATATGTGTTTTCTGTCAAGTCAAATATTCGATTTTGCGAACTGTACGAGCTCAAGGCTGTTTATTTTGCTCATTCAGGCTTTCTTAGACGTAGCGATTTTCTAAATCATGGGAGATACGCCCCAAGAGAATAGCCAGAGAGAGAGAGAGTATAGCCAGACGTAAGCATTCTCTTCAACTGTTACATAGCACATATTCGTTTCATAGCCATTAACATTCCATTGTTTCGCTTATATTCTATTGCACGCAAGTGGTTAATATAAGTAAAACTTAAATCCTGTATTATTTAAAGCACCCAGGAACCGTACAAAGTGCACCGTACACGAACTTATTCAACACAGCGTACATTCCGAAACTATAATTATTAACTTAATTAGAAATTTCCGTGCTACGTATTTAAGAGTAGAACGAAAGATTAAAGCGAAACAAATAAATTTGAGTAACGCCTTAGACACAGTCGATTATCGTATAACAGTTCTTTAGTTAGCAATTAAAAACATTGAAATAATTGAACATTTTCCATTAATTAACCCAGATTCGAAGGTATTCAATAAACCTGTCAAAGCATACTGTTAATATTTTTACACTTAACATAGTAACACGTGCGCGAGTGTGATACATTGGGCCTGTTTTTGCTCGGTTAGCGGCACGCGTGTACAGGGTGATTGAATTTTTTGATGTTTTTTGGGACAATCCAGACGGCTGTCCTGGACATGCCTACTTAACCGCTGCTTAAATAAAACCATATTAAACCTTCTTAGAATAAGTTTCACTCCACGAGAAAGACAATGCAATTAGTAGTATGTCGTCGGTCAAAGCACATCGAAGATCCAGTGTGCTTCTAATTGAGCGTATTTTCATGAAACGGTATTCGGAGTGCAATTTATAGAAATGGCAACTGAACGGAATTAATATTTCCGTGATATTAATGTCTAGAGATTTTTTATTATAAATGTCCCAGACACTTGTGGCGCGGGACGTTTAAGAAGACGCGCTAAATTCAAATTCAAAATCATTTATTCATATAGAGTACACAATGTACACTTATGAGCGTCAAAAAATTTGAATGAAATGCTTCTAATTTTACAATTACTGTTTGGGGCTGAGGAGAAGAACTGGCAATAAACTTTTCGCCTTTTTTTAATCGCCAAGTTTAGAAAGGACTAGTGTAACCACTTAAAATATTGATTGCGCTGCAATTGGTCGATGTTCAACTTCATTTATATTTTGGGATACATTGCAGTTTATTTAAAATCCAATTGTATAACCGTGTCTGAGATGTGTGAATAAATGTAAAAAACTGGAAATATTTTTGGATCACGCTGTATATAAACAAAAACTCGTAACATCATTATCTCAACGCTGGCCTACATTGGTTTATCCTTACTGTACACGCAAATGTTTAAATAAATACACTACAATTACTATACGATACGTAAAAAATAACGAAAGATTTTATTAGCAAATTATTTTTTTCTTTAAATTTATTTATTTATAGAAATATAAACATTATCCTTACAGTACTATGCCAAAACGATAATAACAAAATAAAATAAAAATTATCGACACTATGGACATATCCATAGTGTCGATAATGTCGACAGTGAATCGGAGACAGCATTCATTAGGCACATCGTGGTTAACGGGGATCTGTGCATCAGACTAGTTTTAGCCCTGGTATCAACAACATTGGCCTTAGGCGTTGCATATATTATTATTACATATTATTCCTATCTACAAATAAACCGAGTTTTTGGAGCACACTTGGGTTGCTCACAAACCCATCTCACACAAGACTCAGTATATATGTAATTTGTGACTTATGTACTAGAGTATTCGTAGTCTACGTATTAATATTTAAATCCTTAGATGACATCAGAAGTAGAGAGGTTTGTCCGGCGTGAAGTTCCCTAACCGTCTTTGGATTGGATCTGTTGCTGCCCATCATACTGAAAGTTATGGTGGATGCTTACAGCGACGACCCATGAAACCTTGAAGTGTTTTGAGCCGTCGTACTTAAAGAGGACGCGAAGAAAGATTGGGGCGCCCAGAAACCGACCCAAAACAGTCCTGGGGACGGCGACATGATGCTCCAGCTTCAGCACCGGATTGGGCAACAGGGAAGTTGTGCTTGCAGTAGCGCAGTATACGCCCTTGATGGGGATCATGGATTAAGAGAAACTGTTCCGTGCCTCCCGTTTACAGCGAGCAGATGGGGCTTTTGGGTTTCAGTGGGTCACATTTTCCAATTGCAAACAAAAAAGACTTTTATTAACTTATTATTAAAAAAAATAATTTTAATGAATTAGTATAGAGGCGTCATAAATGATTATGTAATATCATAACTGAAATAATTTTTATCCCGGAAATCAATCGAACATAGCATATGTATGTAACATATCTAGGACATAGATATAAGGACATCTTGTAACATTAATCTCTTAATCAAAATATGCATTATTTATCTGTTTGTAAAGATAAATCTATCAACGTGTTGTCAAACCAGTCGGTCGATTGATATCGCTTGAATATAAATTATTTTAATGTCTAATCAGTCCAAGCAGGTTCATTTATCTTAGATCTTGACTATCATAATAATATATGACCACAGATGCGTTAAATGAAACGTCCGTTTTGACACAAGTCAACTGTCATTTAAGCTTTTCTACACACATTGTTGATAATCATTTGTTGTAGCTCCACTGCATTATTATTATTACCGCGTATGTATATCTAATATTTATAGTACTTACAAAGTAAGTTTGTTAAGTTAGTAATTTGTCCTGTACACAAATCTGAAATAAAAATAATCTTATTGTAAACCTAAATCATTATTGACTCCAAAAAAAAATAATCGAAATTGGTCTAACTATTTGAAAATTTAATATCACGCACATAAGATTTAGATATCTATACTTCTATACTATAATATTATAAAGAGGAAAGATTTGTATGTAAGTATGTTTGTAACGAAATAGCTCAAAAAGTACTGGACCGATTTAAAAAATTCTTTCTCCATTTCAATGCTTTATTATCATTCATTATTAGGTCTAGGTGGGATGGACATCGATAACTATGTTCAAGTTGTATATTATTCTAGTATTTTTATATTTACAGTGTGAATATATAAATATTATTTTGGTGTTTTTAAATCAATTTCATATACGACGGTGATAGTATTTACTAATAATTAATTTATTTAAATAAAATCTTTTTGATTAATTTTAATATTTATCGTTAATCACTACTGCATTTTAGTTTTTTTTCCATACGCCAAAGAAGTATAAGTTCTAACGCGTGTACATACGTACACACACTCTTTTTTATGATTACTATGTACGTTAAGAAAATTGTGAGTCGACACAGTTAATTATATTGTTTTAGTACTATAATTTCATCAAAGTTAATATAATAAGACGTCAAAGGAGTAATTTTTCTTTTTAGTGTTATCAGCGACGAAAATCAATTTAATTGCACTTAATATTGAGTTGAGATTACGGTAAAAGCTTTACGGTATTAAGCTCCCACTTTCGCGGAATTCGTACGAATTACACATTCAAGTGCGTACATGAAGTAAAAAGTTAAATCACGTATGATTTTGTAAATTCCATCTCACATCTCACATCCTTCTTAGGCAATTCGTTTAAGATCTCCGCCTTTAAGTTGTGCAATAACATGAAAATAAAGAAAATACATTATGCAACATAAGATAGACAGGTATCACTTATTCCACGTCATTAAATTTGTACCTGTAGGCATCCCTACTCATCGGCAAAGAAGACAGAGGGTGTAGGCCGAGAGAAAAAACCGACGTAAAAAACTCTCGGTACAAATAGTCTGCCATACGTTTAAATATATGAACTTCTTTGATAACCAGGATTGCAAAGATGGTTAATATAATACAAAACTACACAGCATACATATAAATAATTGAATATTTTTAATTTCTATTATCTTTATATATATATAATTCTTCTGTGAGTGTGTCTGTCACTGAACTTCTCTCAAACGACTGGACCGATTTTGACGAAATTTTTTGCGTGTGTTCAAGGGGATCTGGGAATGGTTTAGATTCACAATTTTGTCCGCTGGACAATGTTTTTTTAATTAAGATTTAATTTATTAGTAGTTGTTGATTTTGAAATGTTTTAGGTACATTGGATCCGACAGACGGCGCTACCATCGCAGTGTCAAATTTTAAATAATATTCGAATTTTAATTTTAGTCTATCCCGACAGTTAGCGCTGCGATCAAATTAAAAAAAAGTTTTGTTATCATTGTATTATTGTAGACTATGTGCTGGATCGTTAGATATTGTCATAACATTTGAATAATAATTTTCATCAAAATGGTCCAGAATGTTTTAGCTTATTAAAAAAAGTTTGAAATTTTCAAATTAAAGACGTGTAGACAGGACAACGTCTGTCGGGTCCGCTAGTTACCTATAATAATCTAAATACATTTGAAAGCATTATAAGTAACTTCTAGAAGGACGAGTCTAGTTTGGCCACCATGAAAGAGCTGTTTTATAGAACAATAAAACAAAAGAGGGGCTGCATCTTCTAGGTCTGGTCCTAATATATCTGTTTCAAGCAAGTAGGGTGAGCTTTCCAAAGTTTCATAGAAAGTCCATTGGCCCAAGTCAACCCTACACCAGGGTATCAAGACTACCTCTGTTCGCATAGAAGACTGATTTCGTTATCAAATCCAATATACAACGAGATGGTTAATTATAACTAAATCCAGTTAAAGTGAAAATTCTAGTAATAACATCTAAATTGGATACTAATGAGCTAGAAAGTCAATTACTTTAGAAATGTTAGGAAACTTGTATATATAACTGATTCGTGATTTTGTATTTTGAGTAATCGATTCTGTGAGCAAGAAATTTATCAATATTTGGGTTCAGATTATTTTGCTTAAAATCACTTACGATTATTTATTTCTTTGTTACAGCTTATGTAAGTTAAATATAATAACTAAATATATTATTAAAAGGAGTCCCTTTAGGCAAGGTTTCGAAGATACTGGCTGCGTTCCCCCTTTGAATAACTAGACTAATTCTTTGTCCGAGGTAGTTGTTTTTTCGGAACCTTGCCTCCTTCAATACTCTTAAATTCTAATAATAAATTTTAGTTATTACATTTAAAGGTTAGTTATTGGAGTTATACTTCTTTTGGCGTGATGGAGAAAAATGATGAGAGTGAATTTTTACGATTAGCTCGCACGCTAACACCTAAATTCGACATCGTAAAGTTAGGTCTAGGTGGTGAAATCGATAACTATGTTCAAGTTGTATAGTCTAGTATTTTTATATTTAGGACACGTGTTTCGTAACAGTACAATTAAACAGTGTGAATAAATAAATATTATTTTGGTGGTTTTAAATCAATTTGATTGGTGATAGTATTTACTAAAAAAATATTTATATAAATAAAATATTTTAGATTAATTTTAATATTTATTGTTAATCACTACTGCATTTTAGTTATTTTTTCCATAACGCGTGTACATAAGTACACACTTTACTTATGTACCCGCGCATTTTACTTTTTATATTAGAATGATTTATTAGATGATATTATCATGACTATTTTAACAATTGCATTTAGCATTTACCAATATGTTGTTCAATTGTTGTCGTCGTAAACTATACTTAATGTTCAATATATTGATAAAACCATTACACATATTTATCGCAATATAGCGAGGTGCCGTTAAAGCCACAGGAACCAAACTTTTTATTTTTTTTCAATTTATTATTTTAATTATTATTCTTATTACTATGATGGTTGGTTTAGGAGAAAATGGTATATTGTGTATATTTGATTATCAAAGATGGAATACATATAAACAAAAAGATTCATTCACATTTTCGAAAGGAAACTAAAGTTATTAAATGATAATAAATCTTGAGATTCAGCGAGAAAATGGGGTAATTTTACTTTCTCAAGCGCTCGTGAATTATGCGAAGAGAAACCAACGGAAGGGCATTATAACGATGTCAATATTTATTGAACATTGAGGTATTGGGGTGGTGAAAGCATTGTGTAACTAACTGTACTAAGCCCTCAGAATAAGATAAACTTCTTAATTTAGCATCGTTTCATTGTTTTTATGTATATCAACAACTAATTGATTGATATGAAACAGTCTTGAAAAGTAATTGCTTAAATGATTAAGTCACAAAGGCAGTTATGAATGTCAAAAATATTTAAATGTCTCTATTTGTCCCTTCCAATAGGTCTTAAAATAGCTCTTACAATATTTGTATACATTGATTTAATAATCATACCCAAACACCATGTACATAAAACAAAGAAATACATATTAAATGGTATTAATTTTACATTAATTGCCAGTTCAAATCAAGGGCGTAAAACGGACGAGAAGAACTGGCAATAAACTCTCCGCCATTTTTTTAAATTGGCAAGTTTTTGTTTTAAACAATATTTGTAACGAGCATCCGTTACTGTCTAACCATTAGGCATTTTGTGTCATGGGTTTATACAGGCAATTTTGTTCGCGAACTTTCGTGTTTATATTAGGTCAAATTATTATAAGCACGAAGCTTTCCTTGTGAAATTTTCCTGCATTGTGTACGCCGTTCATGTCATAACTTTCTATTTTACCCTCGAAAGTTTATCTTTTGATTTCTATCTTGGAGTAAACATTTCTCGGCATAGACAAAATATAGATATAGCAGATTTGAATAGGTGATAAAAAATGTCTAAATTAGTCTAAAGACACTCGCAATAGAAATGCTAAATACTAAAGCCTCGATATGCTTTCTTTTCTTTCAAAAAAAAATCAATGGTGCTATAACCTTTTTAGGCCTGGGCCTCAGATTTATGTATCTGTTTCATGATTGTTAGTCTAACAAGTAGGTGATCAGCCTCCTGTGCCTGTCGCAATTAAGGCAAGACGGTTTCCTTACGATGGTGCAAAGCCGGGGATGGAACCTACGACTCCAGAGACGGGAGTTGCATGCTAATGCCACTAGGGCAACACTGCTATATTTATATTTAATAAAGACAAAACATCTAAAAAAAATGGAACCATCATCAAAAAAAATTCTTTCAAAAATTTAAAGTTTAATTGTACGACAATATTTGTTATTTATTTTATATTGCATTCGAACAGTTTTTCGTATAAAAAAAATATTGTAGCGACAATTCACAAATCGAGCAAACGATATAAATGGTCCGAGCTGCAACGCCTGTCTTCGCCCACGGTGAACTTGATAGTCCTTTAGGGTTGTCACCGGTTAAGAATAAATTATTTTAAGATCTTATAATCAATGTATTAATTAAATAAATTAAATCCTTTATTTCTTGAAAAATTAGTGACATTTTTTAAAGAAAAACATTTTTAAGTTGTTTTATGACTATTATTAACTTTTTAATTTTGTGTGCAGTGCGCTTGCGAGCCTTCTAGCAGTGTGAGTTTAGGGTCCTAAGTTTTATAATTTACAACTATTGAAGAACTTGTGATAGCCCTAACGTAAAGCTAGGTGTACGCAATAGTAATTTATTGAATTATCTTTATAGTTCGAAAGCACACCGTAAAGCTGTCTAGACTAGGCCTAAATCTTATACTTTTTATTGTAATTGATATCGAGTCAGGTTACTGATACTTAATACAGTCCATTTATAATGTAGCTGAGAGTATTTTAAATCCTCATAGTAAAAACTCCTTTTTTATTATTTGAATAACGAACGTCAAAATTTTCATGCGTGTTCTATGGCAACGATGTGGAAAGTTACAATTTTATGTTTAGTCTTTATCCGCTTCCGCGGTTTTTGGCGCCATTCAATCGTAACTTTATTGCCAGGTGTTGAGTCAGGTGGAAGGTATTTATAATCTGGAAGTAATTTAATCCCTCATAGTAAGAACTCTCTTCCCTTCTTCACTAAGAAATATTTAAATTACAAACATAAAAATTATATTAAAATATCTTATACACAGAATATATCAATACTCTAGTCTATGGCAACGCAGCACAATGTTGCAATTTTATATTTAATCTGTATCGCCATTGGCGCCATTCGTTACCTTATTACCTTTCGATTGATACGGTTTAATTGATTCGATAAGAAATACGTATGAAACTTACCATAAATAAATAATATGCATTTTTTATTCTAAAATTTTATTATAATAAATACATGCGTTTGCATTAACTAACGCCTTTTGATATATTCAAACATTACTTTTTCAAATAACCCCTAATAAAATTTTCCGCTAAATTTATGTAATGAAATACTCTACAATCATATTTTTTGATAAAATTGTAATTTTAATGTCATTATTTGATTATAAAATTGATTGCTTAGTAAATTTACTCAATTTGGATATATTTCTGAGCAAAGAAAAGCTGATAAATTAGTTTTTCTGTTTTTTTTTTGTTTGAGACAATTTTTGTCGCTCCAGGCACTTGAGACTGTTGGTAAATCACCCACTGGTTATTAATTTCAGTTCGTGGGTACCACTTCCTTCTTCTCCCTCTACATTTGAACCGTCGAAAAACGAGCAAAAGGCTTACATGTTGTTAAGTAACCCATGCACACTCAATGCCAGAGGGCTTGCGAGTGTGTTGCCGGCCTTTTAAGAATTGGTACGCTCTTTTCTTGAAAAACCCTCAGCTCCGTTGCCTCTTTTTTCGCCAAAAAAAGCTCAGTTGTGAAACGACGGACGTAGAGATGATGGGTGGTATTTCGTATTCTGCCTCGACATCCGCTGATGAAACTCAGCAGATTTTTATTATATCTATCCTTTTCAATGCTGTCTTCTTTCCATGTTGTTTTGTTTTTTTTTCATAACTTAAACAACAACAACGGCTTGTTTAAGTAATAATATATTAATAAATAATAAATAGTTTAAGTAAATATTTACGAAAATAACCACTGGCCTCTTTCCTTTAAACTTCTGAGAATGCTATGCTGCTTAATTCACAAGAAGATATCTCAAGATCTTCACAAACACCATTGACCTAGCGATTTCTATTTCGTTCATGAGAAAGTGACGATAAGTACTGCATGTAAATTTACAGTAATCCTGAACCGTGCATAGCAAATAATGGTCACCCACTCATAAGTTATGCTCGCCTGGCGTTCTAAACCTGTTTTCAATTAAGTTGCTCTAAGTAAAACTTAGTTTTTGTTTTGTCTTGAGGCCGTCTATAAATAATATTTTTAATAATGTTTACAGTAAACGAAAACCTCGTTGAAGCAATTATTTTAAAGGCATAATTGTTGTATGGTTTTGGTTTAATAATAAAAAAAGTGTGTGTGTGTGTACACGCGTTAGAAGTTACTTTTTTGGTGTATGGAGAAAAATAACTAAAATGCAGTAGTGATTAACGATAAATATTGAAATTAATCAAAAAGATTTTATTTAATAAATAAATTATTAAGAAATACTGTCACCGTCGTATTTGAAATTGATTTAAGAACGCCAAAATAATATTTATTTATTCACAATTTTTAATTGTACTGTTACGAAACACGAGTTCAAAATATAAAATTACTAGAATATACAACTTGAACATAGTTATCGATTTCCATGCCACCTAGATCTAACTATACGGTGTCGAATTTAGGTGTTGGTGTGCGCGCGCATCGTAAAAATTCACTCTCATCATTTTTCTCCATCGCGCCAAACACAGGTGCACAGCCTCGAATCGAGAGCACGATGTACATACATGCAACTAAATAGACAATAAAATAGATTGACTATTTCTAAGTAAATAAATTTTAAAAAACGCTCTTAATTACTTTATATCGCCGACAGCTATAGTTCAAACCATCGCCGACAGATCAATTCGTGCTTTGCAATTTACAACTAGGATCATCACAATATGTAACTGTTTTATGTTTTTTTTTTTTTTTTTTATTAATTTTTCCTCTACTCCCCTGCCATAGTGTCCAGGGACTTTATATTTCACTGCTACTATTTATTTAACGCGTCGGGAATTACGCCCCGACTACATCGGTAATATTTTTATTAACAATATTCATGGGCGAGCCGGGGCGCAATTCCCCGCGAGACCCGCTGTTTCTGTTTTGTTTGCCGCCTTTATATATACAACTATTTTTTCACAGAACCGTTCCAGGCACGGTCTGTGCTTTATTAACATGTCCTGTAGGCCGTTACGGTCTACAGTCATCTGTATTTGTTGCTCCAGGTCGTGCCTGGACGATGCGAATATAGGGCAGTGTAGAAGCACATGTTCCACTGTTTGCTCTTCATTACTGCAGGCACATGTTGGGCTTGTCCTAATTTTAAATCTGTGCAGGTAATATGCAAAGGCTCCGTGCCCTGTTAGAATTTGCGCCATCTGGGGTGTGAAACGCTTCTCTTTTACCAATTTATACGCAGTTTTAACATTGCCTATAAATAATTTTGTAGTTCCAGCTGTTTCACCCCTCAGGTAGCGCTCATTCCATACTTCCAGAGTCCTTTGCCTTATCTGATGTTTAATATATGACAGGGGGTATGCAGCGTATTCAGGTCCTGACCTTAGTTTTTCCGACGCTGCTTTTGCTAATGTGTCCGCTCTCTCGTTCCCCGGCGTACCAACGTGCGCCTTTATCCAGAAGAGGCTTATATGAGTTCCTGTTCTCCGGCACTCTTCCAGGCTCCGGCGGATCTCGGCTACCTGGGGATCGAGAGATCGTCCACTCACAATAGCATCCAGTGCTGACTTTGAGTCACTGTATATTTTAACGTCGCGCTTGTTTTTATCTACGTGGCTAGTCGCGTTCCGTAGTGCCATCTGTTCGGCTTGAAAGACTGTGCAGTGGGGCGCCATCTTCATTTTCTTGCTGTTTATTTCAATTCCATCTTTCCATTCTGTCCAAGCGGCGCGCACTCCTGTACTTGTTTTGCTGCCGTCCGTATAGATTTGTGTGCCGCCGTGTCTTGCGATTTCTTCCGGATTTGTGAGCATCTTATAGTCCAGTTTTGTTTGTTTCGCCGGGTGTGGGAGATCCACATATTGCACTCTCTTCTCTAATTCCTCGCCCTCCTTCAGTATTTCCGTGCTGACTCCCCTTTTTATCTCGTATAAGGCAGCGGCTTCTTGAATACGTAGGTCTAGAGGAAGTATCCCGGCCAGTAGGGTTGCCGCGTGTAACGATGTCGTCCTATAAGTTTTGGCAATTTTTTGGGCAAAGCCCCTTTGCAGATGGTTTAGTTTTTTCCGTACACAGATTTTATTTGTCGCGGGAGCCCACACCGCGGCCGCGTACATTACGATTGGTTCAATAACGGCAGTGTACGTGGTCGCGATAACCTCCTGGTTTAGTCCCCATTCGATCTTCGCGGCTTTAGCCAGCTGTTTATATATCTGAATGGCTTTCCGGCATACTCTCTCCACATGTCTGTTGAATGTGAGTCTAGAATCCAGATCAACTCCGAGGATTCGGATGTGGTTATCCATCTGTATCGGTATATTATTCATATTTAGCCGTGGGGTGTCATATTTTAGTTTGCGAGTCACCACCATGGCTTTGGTCTTGTGTGGCGCAAATTTCAGTTTGTTTAGGATACCCCATCTATGTATCCGGTTCAATGTTAGGTTGAGTTTCTGCTGGATCTCGCTACCGGTTTCTCCTTCCGCTATCAAAACGATGTCATCCGCAAAAGCCTGGACGTACTCACCACTATTTTGCAAGTCCTGGAGGAGCGGGTCCAATATTAGATTCCACATTGTTGGTCCCCCTATTGAACCCTGAACGCAGCCTTTGTTAGTAACTTTTTCAACCGTGTGTCCAGCGTAGGTTAATTTAATTTGTCTTTCATGTAAGTAACTATCCATAACTTTCCTTAGTTTTAATGGGCATTGTTCTTCTGCCAGGCGGACTCTAATTTGCGGCCACCAAGCGCTGTCAAAGGCGCCCTCTATATCGAGTGATACGATGGTTAGTATCTTCTTTTGTTTCAGCTTTGCGCGTATATGTGTGACTGCGTCATATAGGGCGTCCTCAGTGCTCCGCTGGGGCATGAATCCGTATTGGATTTTCGAGGTTTTCGGGACTAGATGCCACTTTAACCGAACGATTAGCATCTTTTCGTATACTTTACCTAGAAGAGGTAGTAAGCCTATGGGTCGATAAGACTTCGGGTTTGAATAATCGGCCTTACCCGGTTTGCGCAATACAATTATTGTAGCAATTTTCCACAATTTGGGGAAGTACCCTAGCTCCAGGCATTTGTTTAGAACGGTGAGGAATAAGTTAGGCGCCGCGTTTATCGCGTGCCAACTTATGTCCGCCGTTATGCCATCTTCTCCGGGGGCCTTTCTGGGGTTGAAACTGAGAGCGGCAGTTTCGAGTTCAGTCATTGTGAAAGGGGTATCATAGACTAAGTTATGTTCCTCTTTGCTTACTGTTTTATGTTTAGATCATAGACATAATGTGAATGGTTTTTATATTAAGTTGATAACGTGAATTAGCCCAATTTAATTCGTGAACCTTTCGAATTTATTACATTATTTACTGCATAATCAGTATAGTTAAGATTTATTAAAAAAAATCTTAATGTATAGAGGGGCAAACGTGCCTGCGGGACGCCCAAAAAGGGCAGTCATCGCAGTCCATGGACACCCGTTTTTAGTGGGTGCGTTGCCGAGGGAGGAGTACGCTCGAATTTTGAATATTCAGAGGTTATATCTCTTAAGTAAGCTCTCCACCGGTAGTCGGTTCCACAGTTCGCAAAGGAAAATGCCTTGTGAAACGAACTGTGGAGGATTTCCAGCCATCAAGGAGACGTTGGTGAAATTTAGAATTCAGCAACACCACCAGCAAACATCTAACAGTTTACAGTAGAACATGGTGTAATGGTTGCAGCACAACATTGTGTTAAACAAAAAAAGTGCGTTCGTACAAAGTACACATGTCAGAAGTGAAACGTCTTTGTGAATTAAAATTTACTAAGGTAAGCCGTTGGCAAGCTTTTTTATCAATAAATAAATAAAAAAGGTAAAAGCCCTAATACTCCATGTATGTATTTGTATATCTATATTCACTGTACGAATAAGTGCTAATAATAATATATATAAATAAATTATCTAGTAAGCGAATACACAAACCAATATAGCATGTATTATTTCTCAATATCCCTTATTCTCTTCTCACTCAATCTTTCTCACTATAGCTCTCTCCCACCTCTCTCTCCATGGCACTGTGCGTGATACGACAATCGCTCTATCTCACTTTTTCTCTCGATCTTTCTCACTTGCTTGCTCCCTACTCTCACTCCATCGCTAGTTGCTTCATGCTACGTTCGCCCTGTCTTACTCTATCTCAATCGGTCTCGATCGCTCTGTCTCTCTTTTTCGACACTTCCTTTGCATACTTGCGTGACGTTACATTTGTAAAAATGTTACCCTCATGCGCCTAAAGATTTTTCACTTCAAAAACTTGGCGATTAAAAATAGTGGCGGAGGGTTTAGTACCTGTTCTTCTCGTCCGTTCTACGCCCTTGACTTGAATAAATGTAAAATTAGAAGCATTTAATATGTATTTCTTTATCAACGTTCATAAGAGTACATTGTGATACCTGAATTAATAAATGATGTTGAATTATCTTTACGATTTTACCACCAACGTGACTTAGAAAATCTAGTGAAGATATAATCTTGAAGATTTTCTGGCCCTTGACACATTTTCTTAACACCTAACAGACTCGATTAGGATGTGACCGCATTCCGCATTCAAGGATTGATTCAATAGGGTGGGTTAAAACTCTGATCTAGTAAACATTCTGAAGGTTTAAAATATATATTTCGATTTTTATATGTATGTATACTTGAGTTATGTAACTTGACATTAGTTTAGTTATATATTTATATTTTAGTTTATAATTAGAAGCGTAAACAGAATGTTATCAATTATAGTACTTGAAGCCAAAATGAGCTCATTAGTTTTCACCATACTCATCAATTGTAATTTAACATTCTCGTTTCTAATAATGTCCAATTACATTTGGGTTTACGAACGATGAACATAGGCCTACAGTTAATCCAGCGTTGCAACTCCACTACCCCTAATGTTATCGGAGTAAGCGCACGTTATCAACAATTAAATCCAGTTGTAACCCGGCTTCAAACAAAATGTTTTATTTGAACACAACCGCCACAGAAGTTAATTATTGCTTATTATTAATAATATTTTTTTATGTAATTAGAGAGCTGTGTTGGCCTAGTGGCTCCAGCGTGCGACTCTCATACCTGAGGTCGTAGGTTCGTCCCCGGCTGTGCACCAATAGAGTTTCTTTCTATTCTATTTAACATTTGCTCAAACGGTGAAGGAAAACATCGTGAGGAAACCGACATGTCTTACACCCAAAAAGTTGACGGCGTGTGTCAGGCACTGGAAGCTGATTACCTGCTTGCCTATTAGATTTAAAAATGATCATGAAACAGATTCAGAAATCTGAGGCCAGGACCTAAAGAGGTTACAGGCAGGTTTATTGGAGGCAAACGGGACGTATGCTTACCTGATGTTAAGTGATACCGCCCATGGACACTCACATTGCCAAAAGGCTAAGTCGAATTATTTCGGAAATACTTAAGTGGGCAGCTGGTTCCACAAAGTGGTGGTGCGCGGCAAAAACTGCCTTATAAACGCTCAGTTGTGGAACGGTGGACGCCAAGGTGATACGGGTGGTATTTTGTATTGTTTATATAATAATTTCTTTTTTGTAAGCCTAGATCATTATATTTTTTTATTATTGTGTTACTTACAATATTGACATTAATATATTAGTTCCTTAAAATATATTATTTATCATATCCTGATCAATCAAACTCCCAGGCGAAATTAGAGAACTGTCACTAAATAAATTCAAAGCCCTTGTTAAAAGTAAATTAATTAATAAAGTCTTTTATAAATGTGATGAATACTTAAATGACCCTAATCCTTGGGATTGATTTGCTCCAGTTTAAACAATTTGTATTAAAAACTTGGCGATTGAAAAGAGTGGCGGAAAGTTTCTTGCCAGTTCTTCTTACCCGCTCTACGCCCTTGACTTGCGAACTGGTTGTTTTCTGACGTTCATAAGTGTACATGTTTACCTATATGAATAAAGATATTTTGATTTGATTTGATTTGAATCGTGAGTTGTGTAATTGTTGTATCTCCTCTTCCTTTGTATTACATCGCTATTAGCTATTCATGAATCCTTAAGATTAGCTTTTTAGTTTTAGTTAGTTATTAATATTCTATCTATATAGATAATATATATATATATATATAAATATATATATATAACTTCTGGTTATTCACTTCTTGCACTCATCATTTTTGTTTTCTTACTAGGGTTGCCTGGAAGAGATTGCTTGTTAGCGATAAGGCCGCCCGTTGCATCCCTTGTAATTTTTAAGTATTGTGTTGATTGTGTTTCTTTGCAACGAAGTGTAAATAAATATTATATTATGGGGAACATGCTATCAAAGAATTTTTGCTTCCAGCTATAAAATCGCCTTTAACGAAACGGGAATTTTGTTGTTACCATACGAAAAATATTTTAAACTTTTTTTCTGTTTAGTTTAATTTGTTGCAAAAATTAATCTTATCGTCAAAGATAATCTTGATTTAAAATTCGGCTTAAGTAATTTACATTGCGGTGTCAAACATGACGGCTACATTTATTATGTGGTCTTTTATTTCCCAGACATGTTTTTGTAATTAAAATACTTCTTAAATGAATATGAAAGGTGCCGCAGGTGTAAAGCTTCTTCTTTTGGTGACTCTCCTTTACTGGAGATTTCTCTCTCTCCCTCAGTCTCGTAAAGCGTGTGTCCAGAGCTAGATGCATCATCTCTTCCGTAGTCACAATACCCATCAACTCCCTATCCCAACGTAAGCCATGATGTTTCCTGCTAAGCATTCTAATTAATTGAAGGAGATGTTAGCAGTCTTGGCGCAACATGTGGCCCAGGTACGCAACTTTTACGTACGTTGCTTAATATTCTGCACAAGTTTTTTCGACATTCCAACTCGATTAAGAACTTTTTCGTTAGAGGCCTTCAGGATCCAATCTATACGAAGCATGTGACGATAACACCACATCTCTAATGTAAGCGCCAGGTAAAAAGCATAAACAATATATTCGTGAAGTTTGTACAATATGTGAACAAAAATGTAGGGGCGAAACTGGTACAAATAATGTACAAATGCAAAACCATACAAAGATAAAGTCAATATATTAAAAATAATCAAAAAAATAACTTTCATCTTGTTAAATATGAAGTCTTGTGTTAAATATTCGGTAAATTTAGTTATTTAAGCTAGCCAACGGACAGCACGGTAGAAAAAAATAAGATTTGAAGATTTTAACAGGGACTTTTCACTGACACAACCGCCGCTGTCTCTGGGACCCAAAATAAAGTGGCTTTGTAATTGAGAATCTTCCTTTCCTCCTGTGCCATTTCTGCCCAATTTTTTTCTTCGCCGCCCAATGCCCATGCATTCAACGACAAGCACTTATAGGCAAACGAAGATAAAAAATACGTCGATTTATAAATAAAAACTAAAGCAAAATAGATTTCAAAGTGTGACAAATTCATTTCGTTCAATATAACGTAGAATATAGATTATAATGTAGGTATTCAATAGAATAAATATGTGTTTACAAAACATCAAAAATTCACTTCTAGCATTTATTTATATCTATGACTGAGCGTCTAACGGACGGAAAGTCGTATTCCTATTCATTAGTCACCCAATGCGTATTGTAACATCGACGCGACCTACCCGCACTTTTGTAAAAAAAATGTACATATTATAAGCAACTAATATTTTTATCTAATATAGCTTATCTTTTAGTTTCTATCCTATTTCCAGTCGAATGTAATTATTTCAAAAATATCATAGTAATTTATCAACATCTATACAAATCTTAATAGACCATAGACTATTTAAACATAATAGAAGCGATTGAATTCCCTATGATAGCGATCAGATACGACCTTACGGAAACAGTTCCCCATCAAAAGATATAATCAGACCCTTTATCATTTTACGTGAACCGAGAACGGCATCCACAATTGTTTATAACGGGTCATAGTAGCCAAGAAATATGCTCATAAAACCAGGGTTTTACTTAAATACAAATCCCTACTAAAGTCAACTATATTACCAGTTTCGCCCCTACATTTTTGTTCACATATTATACAAATTCACAAATATATTGTTCATGATTTTTACCCGGCGCTTACATTAAAAAAAAAAAAAAAAAATTACAAAAAAGTTGACATGTCAGAATAGAAACTTTTTTGCAAATTAATTATTGAGGTAAAAGCCCCATTAGATGACGTGTGTTTTTTCTCGATCTCCCTTACAGAGAGTAAGTCTCTCAATCTTTCTCACTATAGCTCTCTCCCATCTCTCGCTCCATGGCACTGTGAGTGATGAGACGTTCGCTCTATCTCACTGTCTCTCTTTGGATCTTTCACACTTGCTTGCTTCCTTCTCTCGCTACATTGTTATTTGCTTCATGCTATGTACGCCCTTTCTCACGATCTCTCAATCGGTCTTAACCCTCGTTCTTAAATCGTATAAGCTTTGAGCGGTTACTCAAAGAAATTACATGATTACTGATATTATTTTCTATACACTAGCTAAAAGCAAAATTTAATGGATAATAATTTTGATATAAATGTTAAACTAAAAAGTTTCACGAGATAAAAGTTGTCTGGGTGCTAATGGATTTTCCTCGTCTGCAAAACATTGAGATACTCTTTCGAAGTCTGGCCAAGAGATGCGCGGAATTTTGCAATACTAAAGATGTTGTATTTATACCATTATTTCGTTCTTTATCGTTATAAGTCAAATTAATAAGATAAAAAAAGACTAATAGGTTACAACGATAATAATCATATATCTATTATTTTTACAGTACCCTCGTTTTATAACCAATTATGTCGGTAACCCTTGTTGAAACTTTGCCTATTTACACCCAATAACCTTTCTCAATCCATTTTTGACCATCTGATATAGACATCTTAATCGAATTATTGATAAAAGTGTGCCAATAACTAAACGACGGATTGTAATAGAACTTTGTATGAAAACGACAGTTCCTCTGTGCTAGTATCTTAAGATTTTAACTTACACCAGTTTTTCAAATAATTTAAAAGCTGCTTGATATGTTTTAAACAAAGACATGTATTATTACGTACATTATTTGTACGGTTTTATTTACTTTATTTGGTTTATATTGATTGTCAAATATGAGTTAAAACAGCGAAGATATTACATTCTATCCGTCGCCGAAAAAGTGATTGTCTTTGTAGGGTTGGGTTTGGTCATTGGGATGCTGATTGTTTTCAATCTGAGATTGTGGTTTAATTATTGGGTTCGGGTGTTAAAGAAGAGCATAGTTTCCCTGTCACAGATCTCTGACTTACTTGGGAGGCCTCAATCTGAATTCTATTATATACAGCTAAACAGGTATAATTAAAATTTCGTAAATTCTGTAAATTCGGGACGCCCTGTTAGTAGCCACGCGGTAGACAATGCGTGCCGTCCAAGATTTTTATCTCAAACTTAGAGACCTCGCTAAGGGTTTGCGTGTTGCCATGCAATTATTCTATTTATTTTATATTGAAAGCCATTTATAGAATATCTACATATTAATACTAGTGTTAATTCAATTAGGTATGTTGATAACAATTACATAAATTTATTGATCAGGTGAACCAGCTGTCAATTTGCCCCATGTATTAAAAAAGCGTGGGTAGGATCAGAAATCAGAAAGAGATATAATCAGAAATCTAAATAAATGAAACAAAGTCGTGTTAGTTACACCACTTATAATAAAGATCGGATGGACTGATGTTAGTTATCACTGTTTTGGTGGCTTATTCTCCGCTTTGAATAGTAGAATAAGTAGTAAAATGTCGGATAACTTATCGAATAACAATACATTAATTAATTAATTTTACGAATGCAAACAGCATGTGGTGCCATCTGTTGACAAAACTACGTATTATTTTACATCGAATTCGAGTCAGTTCAAAAAATTCCGATCTTGAGGTGAATGGGGAGATGCATAGGCTTTGATCGAAGACATGTGTTGCCTCGTATAAAATGCAGTATCTCATTATTGGCGCTAGAGAGAAGAGGCCTGATGTGTAAAACTGAGATTCTTCTTTCACAATGGAAAGCATTAAGATTTCTGTATTTGCAAAAAAGGTGTATTAATGTTATTACCTTAATAAAATCCCTATCGTCTTTTAAAACTCTTGTATATAAAAACATTTCCTAACCTTATCATATCCTGATCAATCGTGACCTGTGTAATTCTTGTATCTCCTCTTCTTTTGTATTACATCGCTATTAGCTATTCTTGAATCCTTAAGATTAGCTTTTTAGTTTTAGTTAGTTATTAATATTGTTTTTTTTTCTCTAGATTAAGGTTCTATAGATTAATATAAATATATTTTTATTTATATAACTTCTGGTTATGTACTTCTTGCACTCATCATTTTTATTATTTGTGTTCTTTTCTTACTTGGGTTGCCTGGAAGAGATCGCTTGTTAGCGATAAGGCCGCCCGTTGCATCCCTTGTAATTTTGTTTGTGTTATATTTGTTTCTTTGCAACGAAGTGTAAATAAATAAATAAAATAAAAATCCTTAATTAAGTTAAACTAAACTTAAAACGATATTAGTAGACTGTTAGGCGGAACGAAGTCAGCCGGGTCAGGTAGTATTTAATTATTAATATTACCGAAAAATCAACTTTATGTATCAAAGATTTATATATATATAAGCTTTAAAAATCATCATGATCATTTGTCCATCTAATAAGCAAGTAGGTGATCAGCCTCCTGTGCCTGACACACGCCGTCGACTTTTTGGGTCTAAACTAAGCATTTCCTCACGATGTTTTCATTCAGCGTTCGAGCGAATGTTAAATGTGCATATAGAAAGAAAGAAAGTCCATTGGTGCACGGCCGGGAATCGAATTTCCGACAACACTGCTTTATATTATAAGCTTAGTATTGCAAAAATATAAGACTTTTCTTAGTTCAAATATCTGTTAGTTATCTCTTAAAAACTAGTTGATGTTTTTTATAAATATTTTAATACTACATGTCTTAAAAATAATATATTAACATAAAAGAAATTGTTATCTGTTTATTTATTGAATTCTCTTTTCCAGCTATCTTCTGGTGTGAAGGCGCAAGAGACGCATCATGTCCACGAATTTGTGGGCCAGCACTTCAAGGTGAACCGGTTTGTGCGACCGATGGATACATATACCCATCGCTATGTGAGATGAGGAAGAAGACTTGTGGAAAAGGTACGTGAAAATTATCGATCGTTAAGCAACAGTTGTGGTATCCAGAATTGTGATGGGTCAAACTAGCTAATGCAAACTTCTTCGAATGCATTTGTATATATCTTTTCATAGATATTACAGCAAAAAGATAAATTAACTACATGGGTTATATGTCAAAATGAGCGATCATTACGTTAAGTAAAATAATATTTTTGAAATCATTTTTATTTTGTTACGCTAAAGATGTATAACTTCTAACGTGTGTACATAACGTAAGGCGTAAGTTCACATAATTTTTTTATATATTAATTCTTAAAGGCCGGCAACGCACTCGCGAGCCCTCTGGCATTGAGAAAGAATTGGCGGCGGTATCACTTAACATCAGGTGAGGCCTTCTGCCCGTTTGCCCCTGTTCTATAAAAAAAAAATAATGTCCTTATTTCTGTTTTCTGTTTTTGCCAATGTAATCTGTTTCGGCTTTATATAGTCTGTGTTTTTTTAAATATATAAATGTACAGCTGTAAGATTACTTATAATTAAATCAACCAATGTTTTACAAAACTATATGAAAATGATCGATTAATAACGTTAAGCAACAGTTGTGGTGGCCAGACCGATGATGGGTCACTAGCTAATTCCTCATGCCTTCGAATATGTATATATCGCTGTCTGTTACTAGGTACTTCATCAAGGAGATAAATTAACTACATAAATTTTCGATCGCAATAACAGAATATAAATCATAAACTAGTTTCGCGGGACAAATGGTTTCAATGTACACACCCACATGTATTTCGATTTGGTTAATGCATTTCAGTAACATAATTTATAGCTTAGGAATATAGTGAATTGGACATAGACTATGTTATGACAGGGATGAATGAAACCATAAAATGTCGAGAGCAATGCTTATTAGTTTAATTTGAGAGATTTGTTATTAGCACGTGTGCGATCAGATTCTAAAATATTACATGCGCTGAATAGTTCGTAGACTGAGACATAGATGGCGCTACTACGATAAAAATTTGGTGAATTTGTGAAGCACGACTTACCTAACGCCACTTAAGTTACACACACATATACATGTCTGTGTAAATGCAATTTCATTACTTTACAAGACAATCAATTAAATTATTATGAAGTCTTGAAGGCACTATTAAAATATATACACTCATGTATATATATACATATATAATGTACATATAAGTTAAAAAAGAAGTCTATATTTTTAATAATATTTTACAGACTAAAAAAAAATTATTTATTTTTTAGTTTTATGGTTTTCATGTACAATGCGAGAGTAAAACAAATTTATTTGATTTACAATCGCCACTCATTGCCCGGATTTCTCCAAAACATTCTTATAAAATACTTTACATTCGCATTAATTGCATAAAGAAATGATTTCATAGCTTCGTACTTAAACAATGAATTCCAGGTGTAAGACTGGCCCCAGATCAAGGCTCCTGTTCAAGAGCCCAAGGGTCTAAATGCGAGCACCGCTGCACTTCAGAAAGAGACCCTGTGTGTGGAACAAATGGTCGCACGTATCTGAACAGATGTATGCTGCAAGTAGAAATTTGCAGGTATTTATAGGCAATTGTTCATTAACCATACAAAAATCTATTTTGATTGACGACGGAAACATTACCTAATTGGTGTTTATGTCACAGCCAACTAACTTAATTAGCTGTTCAATTAAAAGCCTAGCCTTTTAACTAAACGGTGCTGTAACTAACGGCCTGAAAGATGTTCACCCAGTTGATTGAACAGCTAGGCAAATGACTTGGACTGTTGACTGTTAATTTAAATTTAATTCCACTTTCTACCATACGAAACTTCAAACTGTCAATATGGTGTCGGCAAACCACAACTTTGGTTGTTTTCCAAAGTTTTATAAAAAAACAACAAGTACAATGGAAGAGTGTAGTGACAATTATTATTATATGAATTTGACTTAGCAATTTAATTCTAAAACAAATGTTTTATATGCCATATGTTTCACCTTTCTATTTCGTCTAAATAATGACTATCGTACGTAGTTTATTAGATGTTGTAACAAACGCTACGGCTGAATATGTTTCAGGCCGCCAGTTAAACGGCGCTTATAGTTAAAAGGCCAGGCTGTTAATTGAACGGCTAATTAAGCTAGTTGGTTGGTTGACATATATATGATCAACTATCTGGTTGTATTCTTATTGTATGAAACAAAAGACAATAATATCTTAGATTTTCTTATTTGGTGATGACATCAACAGTAATTATTGACTCTTTTACACCTATTGTCTATCCTAAAACGAAATGCATTTTCAAGCAGTCCAAAAAAATAATAATACATTTATGTACTATTATTTAAGAAATTTGCTTACTTTTGCCGTCAAGAGGGAGGGGGGCAAGGGAATAAATTCAGTTAATCAACTTGAGTAATACTAGACCGGCCCACATCGAGCGAGTATTTAAGGCATTTATTTATTTTTTACATAGTAATATTAACTAGTACTGCTATTAGTAACTATTGCTGCGTCGGAATTTGGACCTACAACCTTAGGACTGAGAGTCCCACACTTAGTCTTAGTGGACAGCTCAATAATCAAGACATTATCTTTCAGAGTTGGCATCGGTCTCTCTCATTTGGGTGCATGCAACAATATAAGTGCACATCGCGAAAACTGCCCCGTCGACTGTTCCCAAGCCCCACTCGATGGTCCCATTTGTGGATCAGATGGGAACGTCTATAAGAATACCTGTCAGATGAAGCTGTTTACTTGTGGGTAAGTTGGCTGACGTCATAGTAGGAGACGCGAGTAAGTGAGTTATAAGTTAGATTTGATCATCATGGCTGATTTAATTTCTTTTCGTCCAAAAAATCTATATAAAAAGTATTTTACTGGTCCGTCTCCTCTGGAGGCCTGGTTTTCTACCCCAACAGGCTCTTATGAGTCATACACTTTTTTTATAACAGGTTGGCAGATGGACTTAGCTGATACGTGATACCACCCATTGACTCACATTAACAAAGGGCTCGTAAGTGCGTTGTGTTTTAAGAATTGGTCCGCTGTTGAAGGACCCTAAGTCAAAACTTTGAAGGCCCAAATCTTTCTTGTTCACCCTCGCTATCAATTCAATAACTGAGATAGAATCTCGAGACCACTGTCACTTGAAAATTAATCCATTTTGAATGGTTTTTAACACATATATTACGCAACAAATCAGCACCACAACAGTTGTGAATCGAAGATAGTTAGAATTCGAAGATATTTTATAGAAAGCGTCGATCTGTCAATTTCATACAAATATCAATCCAAAAATAGAGGTCCTCACAAAGAGGGTTTACAAATACTGTTTGACTATCGATCCATGGATCAGTTTATTACCAATGTATTGTAATGTGTCGTATTGTAATATCAATCTCAAATATAAAATGTTAAGTAAATATAAATGTATAAAACTGCTATGTAAGAAATATAATATAAAAAAATAAAAAAAACTAAATTGTAAATAAATGAATTAATGAACAAATAAATAAAGCAAAACAAGGTCCCTGATAAGCAAAAGTCAGGGGTGGGTTCGCAGCTCCATAAAAAAAAATATCAATCTCTAGTAGTAAAAATTGGATTGGGATTAATATAGCGGCTGGTTCAAATTGGTTCCGAAATACTTCAGTGGGTATAACACAATTTCTTTGTGCAAACTTCCACCTAGCAACACCAACTTAAGGATAACTGATAATCCACAGGCAAGGTGTCGTCCGGACTAATAAGAAGCATTGTCAAACGACGCGCCACTGCCGCGAGTCCTGTTGGCGTGTTGCCAGACCAACCTGCGGGTCAGACGGCGTATTGTATGCCAACGCTTGCCGAATGAAGGCGACGAACTGTGGGTGAGTGAATTCAAAAATACTTTAGAATATGCATCCACGTAATCGATACGCAATACGAAGCTCAATGCTTCATTGCATTTAGGGCCCTTTGTAATAAAATCTCTTAATCTATGGTTTCTGAGATCAAACTATCCAAGGTATTTTTTTTTATTTATTCGAGGTGGAAATGCATTTGCGCATCCCCTGCCCTAAAAAGTTGCAGGGGTATGTGGGACTCGACCCACATCAAAATCTCTGCTATTCAGAGACTGGGTGAACAATACGCACTAAAAACACCTCGAAAAAATCCTACAAAGCCGCGTTACAGAGGCTCCGGGGTCGCTATTGCATTCTACTGGGACCTCAACGGCATATTACACTTAAAAACTTTCGGTATCCAAGGAATCTACATGTTATAGGGTCGGCACAGATTTTTATATTTTTGCCGTCGCCGGGGTAACCTGGCCGCACCTGGCCACGACCGGATGGAGGCCTAAGTCCAACGGTGGACAAACTAAAACCTAACAAGCAAATGATTATTCCTAAATGTTACATTGTATTTTTAATTCAAAGCAATGAAACTTATAATCTATTATAATTAAGTTTTGGAAATAAAGCCTATGTGGTCAAAATAAAAAAGTACAAACTCACATAACACAATTACGTTAGCCAATTGGATTTCGAATCTACACAGGCCTTCCTTGGCCTTATCTTGGCATGGAGATTCCAAACTAACCAAAACAAAAGACACAAATTCAAGTATATATACATACATACAGTCGTACATACGACTTGTGTAACACTACCTTTATTTTAAAAAAATGTTTTAAATATGTACCAAGGAATAATTGTAATCTAGTTCCCCTCAACATGACCCTTGCATAGTGTGGGAACTATACTCAGATTTTCAATTCCGTAGAATTCTGACGGCTAACGTTTTGTGACATGTCAGAAATGGCAAACCTACCCAGTCTAAACATCTGAGTCTATATACATATTATTACTGAATGTATCCGTTCTTTTGAGTGTGGTGCTCCACCTTGTGGTTTAACGACGAGTGATAATTACGTACGTCATCACAAACAGTTAAAACGCACAAGTCAATATAACATTAGTTAATGGCTAATATTGAAATATTTGTTGGTTTTGTATTTGTATATCGTTCGGCCTCAAAATCCAATGATGAAACTCAGCACGTATTAATCCTCTGAACACTGTGGTACATGCGATAGAAGATGCAAAGGGATCCCACATTGGGATGTTACTCTCAGAATTGAAGTACAGACACTGATCTCTGTATTCCAAATACTTTCTAGATTTTCGAAATCATTTCAGTTTCACCTTCCTATTTCACCATGCCTCCTGCTGATAGAGGACAAATCTTTGTTTTTAATTTATTTTATTATTCTTTATTACTCAAGATGTCATATGGAACATGGTGTAATGGTTGCAGCTCCTTACAAACAATGTGTAAAAAAAAGCTATTAAAAAAAGTGGCGGAGATTTTATTGCCAATTCTTATCTTCCATTCTACGCCCTTGATTTGAGAACTGGCAGTTAATGTAAAATTAGAATCATTTAATATATATTTCTTTTTTTTTCACTTTATATTAATAAATGATTTTTGATTTGATTTGATTCACCACTACATTATACTCACGATTCATTACGATTTTCAGTAAGCACGTGTTCGAAGTGCCCATGGCGTTCTGTGTGTCCCAAGAGCGGACATCTGGAGGCGAATACTGTCCCACCGACTGCTCCGATCAGAAAGAGAAGCTGGTGTGTGGCTCCGACGAGAGTATCTACAGGAATGAGTGTGAGATGAAAATGCTTAATTGTGGGTATGTAGCACCCTTTAATATTTTATTAATTTATTACATAATCTAAAAGAAAGAAGTTCGTGTGCTGGAAACATAAACTGGACAAGTTTTTCTGTCCACCAGGACGTCAAGCATATTTAAATAATTAATACAACGGTGATTCAGATCGCTAGATCATCATACTGTTAAATCAAATAAATCACACTTCAACATTTTGAGGTCTGGACGTCAGATTTTGTTTGTTACATGATCATTTGTCTGAACTGCAAGTATGTGATCGGCCTCCTGTGCCTGACTCATGTCGACTTTATGGGTTTCTCACGATGTTCGATGTTTTGATGCATGACGCAGAAGACAGTCCATTGGTGCACAGCCGGGGATCGAATCTCAGAGATGAGAGTCGCACGTTGAAACCACTAAGCTAAAACTGCTCTCATCTTAATGTTATTTTTGAAAATTCAGAGCACTTGTCTTGGTTTAATTTATAAAATCAGTACTTTAAATTAAAAAAATCTAAATTCATATCAAAACACATGTCCCTCAACACAATTGATAAATTTGTATTATAAACTCCAATTCCATTCTAGCGTGAACAGCAGAAAAATAGTCAAGAAGGTAGACATGGAGAAATGTAAGTCGAAGATGAGCAAGTGCCTCAAAGTGAAGTGTCCAAGCGAAGGTGATCCAGTTTGTGGAACTGATGCGAACGTCTACTACAACCCTTGTCAACTGAAAGTCGCTACTTGCCTGTGAGTTACTTTTTGTTAACACATCGAATGCTTAATACAAATACAAAGTGATAGCCAACCAAAACATTTATTGGCGAATTTTGATTAAGAAAAATTATAAAAATACGTATGAATATATTTTATTTTTATAAAATAATAACATTTTTAGGATCGGAGGGACGCGTGCACGGATCCGAGTGGACGGCACCACTACTATGGCCTCCACTCGGATCCGAGAAAAGAGCACTTAATGTGTTAATTAACTTTATTTCTATTACAAAAATATATTTAGATAAACTTATTAGCTGTCCCAATTATAGTCTACTATGTTCACTGTTTAATGCATTTTTGAATTTGTTAAACGTACTCGTATTGCGAATTTTAGATAGTCATCATCATACCTTATAGACTTCTTCAAATAATTTGTACGCGGCTTCGGCAAGATAAGCATACTCGCTCGACGAGTATTGCGTGTAGTTGTGTATGTATTTGATTTTTATTAATGATAAGTTACTACAGAGAGAAATCTTTAATTTGTCATATGTTAAAAAAATTTAGGGGTGGATTATCCTTTACATTTAGGGGGATGTAAAACAGATGTTGTCCGATTCTCAGACCTTGCCAATATGCACACGAAATTTCATGAGAATCGGGAAAGCCGTTTCGGAGGAGTTAAAAAATTTAAAGATAAAAAGGCCGACAATTCACCCACTATAAAAGGGTGTCTATGGGCTGCGACGACTATCTTTTCAGGCGTCCCGCAGGCTCGTTTGCCCCCCCTATAATATAAAAAAAAAATTCAGCTTTTGAGACATTGTCATCACATAATATGTGCAAGTAGTCTCCCATTTCTCGGCTAAACGAGCGGCGAATTGTACGTAACTATATATATACAATAAATATGCAGTATATATTCTGTACATCATATTAATAACTAATATTTTCAGGAAAGGAGTCCAATTAGCACACTTCGGTAATTGCACTCTGCTGCCGCGGCTTGAGACTGATTGTCCAGAAAATTGTGACAACGTAGTCGAACAACCCGTTTGTGGGTCAGACGGAAATGTTTACAAGTAAGTTCTTAAATAAAATTTAGTTTACGTTAATAATACCACTAACTGACGTGAGACCGATCTTAAATTGGATTATCATGATTCATGTGCACTGTTTACTTTTTTTTTTAATGTAACCTATATCAGTTTAGTTCATTTTTATTTCTTTTTGTTTCTGTTAAGTATGTTTTTTTTCCTATTTTTATTATTTGTAATATGTATTTTTGCCTACCTTAGTTAATATACTCACAGTGGTTTTTACCTTTACTCACATTGGTTGTCTGGAAGAAATCGCTCTAAAGCGATAAGGCCGCCAGTTGCTTTTCAATAATTTATGTTTAATTTTTTTTTACCTTTTATGTAATGCAACGAAGTGTTAATAAATAAATAATGTACAGTATTCACAAAAGTCTTAATCAACAATGGTCTTGCTGAACATCATCTGGTTCCATGGCTAGCTTGTACTTAAAAGTTAGACTACTGTAGCATTTATTTATTAATTCCACACAGTAATTATTATATTAAAATTCTCACATGACATTTTAAATTTTAAAAACACCTTATCGACAATCACAAAACTGGTTATATTCGTTCTGCGAGCACGTGCACGCAGGCAACTTGGAAGAAGTGCGTGCGTTAGTGCGTTTTGTGTTTATTGCACATATGTCTAATTTAATATATTATTGTTTAACCTATTAAAACATATATGTTATATAGCCAGACGTAGGCACTCTCTTCGCCTGTTGCATTCATTCCTTACATAGCAATCAACATTTTATCATATATTATTCTATTGTTATACGCCAGTGGTTAATATGGAGTAAAACTAACATCTATTATTTTAAACACCCAAACGACCCAGAAACCAAAATGATCCATACCATGTATCAGATATGTTAATTTTTCTTACTATTTCTACCATCAAGGCTGATCATCCGCTTCATAAGACACTTTCTTATAAAGAAAGCATTGTTAAATGCATACTCATACCCAATCCGCTGTTTTGGTTTTTTTTTTGTAAAATTGTCATATATTTTAGTATTATGTATGATATCATAAACTTCAAAAAATGAACTGTGGAATCGACTCCCGGTCGGAGTTTTCTTGGGACGTCCAATTGTTAAAAACAGACCATACTTCCACGACTGGCAACGCACCCACATATTCATGTGACGGCCCTATATGGGCGTCCCGTAGGATATCCTAGCCTATTTTTTTTATTAATTTTGTGTTACAGGTCACAATGTGAACTCCGCCGTCTGACGTGCGGGCAGCATGTGGTCGCCGTTTCGGCGTCTCACTGTCGCACCACAGCACTTTGCCACGAAGACTGCCCCGATACACCATCCTTCGTCTGCGGATCCGACAACCGGTTCTATAAGAACGAGTGTATTATGAAGAAGGAGAATTGTGGGTAAGGGAACGATACTTTTCTTTTGTAAGCTGATTAAAACTTACCTTTTTAGTTATCAAGTTTTGACGATGGCAACAAATACGGTAAATGAAATCGCTTATTTGCTATGATAGTGGTACAATTAGATACATTAATTAAAAAATCCGCCATATATAGGCATGCAAATGGCATATTAATCTCAATATATTTAGATTAATGCATGCATATATAAATCTCCTGGCATGATGTTTGTCAGCCATGGACTCCTAAACTACTTAACCGATTTTAAATTAAATTGGCACACCGTGAGCAGTCTGGACCAACTTAAGAGATAGGATAGCTTAGATCTTTACTTTTAGTCGCAATTTTGTTTTATTGCAAATATTTGTTGATCATTTCATACAATTGTAACAGATGGCGCTGTGTTAAAAGTACCAACGTTTCACATAAGCTACCTACCTTTCACATAAGTTCTCCTACCGATTCCCTTGAATAGTTTACTACTGTGTAATATAACAAAAACCTTAACCACAGCAACGCTTGGCCGAGTCTGCTAGTCTTATAATATAATACAGACATTAACATTTATCATAATATCATCTTAAGTCTAACACTGCTAAAGCACTGATAAAGCCTAGCTTTGCTGTGCTTACAGCATAGTTTTTTAAGCCATATACATATAACATCTATCTTAGAAACAATAAAACATCCCAGGTTGTCCAAAAAATAGATTTCCCTTGTAACTTTCAGGTATTATTTCGATATTTAAGATCTGTTTTAAAAATTGTTTATTAAATCTTGGAAATATATTCTTATACATTTGCGCGGATTGTTTTACGTTGCTTACCACTGTCATATACCTACCTAGCGTATCAGGGCAGACACAACAAACCAAAAACTATTAAAATCGGACCAGCTGCTTTGAAGTTATAAGTTTTCGACCCGATTTATTTTATTAAAGTATTCCTACAGCTACTCATTAAACAATATTGATATAATTATTTTATACACAAAAGCCAAAACGGAATATACATTCAAAGATACACATAAAGCACAGTTTTACAAAGCACAAATTCATACTAAATTCTAAATTATAAGTTCTAAGATTGACAGATTATAATATATATTTAATATAAAGGAACCAACAAAGAGTAGTATATATTGACATGACTCTGTTTGCTTATAGCGACTGGCGAAGTTTTTTTTTAAATTTAGACTTAAGAAAGAGTACATTAGTTAAAAGAATGCTTTTGATATTTAAATTATAATATTTTCATATCATGAGCACATACAACCGAATTAGGTATTATTAATTATGTCAAACATTTTGTATATGTATTCAATCTTTGGCTATATCTTTAGTATATTTTTTTATATATATTTTTAGCTGTATTACGTACTAAATATTTGCAATAATTAATACTAACATTGACATTCGCAGAAAACACGTTTATGTCGTGCCATTGAAGCGTTGCCTCTCTCGGTTCAAATACGCTGGTTGCGCACGCGTCTGCCCACCGGAATACGATCCTGTGTGTGGGACTGACAACAAGACTTACTCCAATAAATGCTTCTTGGAGATGGAGAACTGCCGATCAAGGTATGTTATTTTATTAATCAATGCCTTTCTAGTGTCCACAGTGGTAGAGTTAGTTGTTATATGACTTCAGCGACTCTAATCCTTAAGGTCGTAGATTTTCAGTTTACGTACGCATTTAACATCCTGACCTGTTTAATTCTTGTATTTCCTTAAGATTAGCATTTTAGTTTTTAGTTAGTTAATAATATTCTATTTTTTGGTTTTCTTTATATTAATTAAGGTTCTAGATAAAAAAAATATATTAAATTTGATTGTGTACTTCTTGCACTCATCATTTTGCCTGGAAGGGATCGCTTATTCGCGATAAGGCCGCTTGTTGCACCCCTTGATATTTTAAGTATTGTGTAATTTGTATTTATTGTACTACTATTACTACTGCTACTATAAGTATTGCAACGAAGTGTGAATAAATAAAATACATAACATTCGCATGGTGAAGAAAAACATCGTGAGGATACCGGCTTTCCCGAGTCGCCGGCGTGTGTCAGTCACTGATCCTGATCACACATGATCATGAAACAGATACGGAAATCTGAGTCCCGGATCTAAATGGGTTGTGCCACTGATTTGTTTTTTTTTCAGGAGTTTCATGCAGCTAAAACATCTAGGAACGTGCACAGAGCCAATCGCGGAGGAGCCGAAAAACTATTTGTATCGATAATTCAGTGTTCATAATCGCTTATGGTAACACCATTTTCAATTAGTGCCAATTCTTTTAGGAATGATTTTTATGCTATAGCTTAGGTATTTGCATCTGGCAACTTTATTTCATGTTAAAACTATTTTCGTGGGAAAATTTAATTGAAAATAACTTTTTAACTGGGAAACCCATGGAATCCAACTTTAAAAAGCACACAGAAATTGAAATATCTGACAGAAGCAAATTTTCCCTTTTTGTATAGCCTAAAAAGCTTTAGAACACTAAGGGCCTGTTTCACAATGTCCGGATAAGTTGCAAATAAGCTATTTATTACTTATTGGTAGGATAAACTAGTGTCTGTTGCGTTTCATAAGTGTCAGATAGCGGTATTCGTCATGAAACGCGAAGCTTCTTATTCGGAACTTTTATCTTCCAAATAAATTATGTGATGCATAGCTATTTGATACTTAATCCATACATTGAGAAACAGACCCTAAGAATAAATTATGATAAAACAAAAGAAAGACGAAACAAATTCCAGGTTAAATAAAAAACGTTCTATCAAGCGTGAACTTCATCGTGCTTGCTATCGACACGATAACGTTTATCTTCGGATTGTATTGTGATGCACTGTAGAACATATCTTGTGACAGTCTGTCACATGAACATTACATATAAAATATTTGTTAAGATATTTGGCAAATAGATAAAGCATGCCAGTTACTTCACTTCATCGTCTTCCATTCGTCTTTATTATTAAGTACAAAATTATAATCTCTCTGTTATTCTCTACGTAATTTCTAAGTAGTTAGCTTATTCAAGTATCGTCGCATTATTAAAAGTTTTTTATAAAAAACTTGAGGTCAAAAGCCCATTTCTAAAAGCTTTTTCGACACAAAGCTAAACACTCATAGTTTTTGTAAAGAATTGATTAAACGCGCCGTTGGCATATAGATTAAGATTTCTGACTGTTTATTTATTGTTCTTATTTATTATGTAATTTGTAAATACTTTTAGGGTTAAATATATGCCAGACAACATAACTGCTTATAAGAATAATCGATATGTCTGGTCCGTTATAAATAATGATTGGCATGGGTTTTGAGACCAAATGCGGTTCGTTATTTATAACCAAATCTGCACAGTTGCATTTAATAAACGCATGTTTCTATGTATAACTTTAGCAAATTCTAATAGTTTTAATCTGTGTACCGATGTTTTATAGACAAATAAAATGTTTAAATAAATTGTTTTTTTTTTAATTTAACCTGACTAAGTAAATATTTACGCATGTAACAGATGGTATAAGATTGATGTGAACCCGTCAGAAAATTCCCTAACCCAGTAACGGTGAACTTCAGAGGAAAACGTTATCGTAATGCGTGCGCACACGCACTAGCCTTTACTTATAGAATATTTATTTATTCAAGTTGACAACATACACACTATACTATACCTACGGTATATTCTTCGTAGTGTTATAGTAAATGTTTAACATAGATAATCATAAATGTGACAAGATAAATAAAAATACAATAAAATATAAAATACCAGAATTTTTTGTAAAGCAGAAAAACAGCGGACTTCTTTCTGATCGGCCCACAACCAAATATATCCAGCTCCGGAGAAGTACAGTATAGTCATCGCCGCCCATGGACACAAATTTTAAAGGTCATAATTCCCACCGGGAGTCGTTTCCACAGTTCGCTAGTTCGCGAATGAAAGAATCTATTAATGTAACTAAAAAATTACGTGACTGACTCAAAACCATTTAATTTCAATATTACATTATAACAATTCCGATCGCTTCAAGTATAATTATTTATTTCATAATCAGCAATTAATATTATTAAATCACTTTAATATTATTCAAAAACAATTTGTTTCTAATAAGAAGCTCTATTGGATATCCGTATGGCTGAAAAGATATCGACATCTCATCCACCAAGGCTTTGAAGTTTTTTGTGAATTCTTCCAACGTTGTAATATTTAGTGCGTTATGACAAAATAGAATTCTACCTGAAAATAATATTTATAACACCAGTGCTAAACTAATTCCTCTAATAAGAACGCTTCCACCTTCTGCCTGGGTCTCAAATTTCTGTATGTTTTGTGATTTATTGTTCTCACGATGCTCGCCGTACGCACAAGTTTAATCTAACAGCTAGTATAAATATTATAAAAGAAAACACTTATACAATATTACATTGTTATAAAAAATATACTAAAAAAAACATAAATAAAATGCGGACATACACAAAAAGCCCATTGGTGCACAGGCAGGGATCGAACCTTGAACTAAGCAAATACTGCTTGTGTAAAACCAATAATGACTATAACAATTTGTAGAAATTAATAACGCCTCTTACAATAATAGCAAAGACGACTCCGATGTCAGTTTACCTAAATATAATCAAAGATGGCGCTCAAATAAATCTGTTTTAAAAGATAGTATTATATTTATGACGTAGTTAATAAACAAAATGATAGATAACGTTGTAATTACGTAGTAATTCCTAATAATTTCTACAATCATACAGTATTTGTTATGTAACAAAATTACTTATTCTTATATTCTGTGAAAAAGCGCCATCTATGAATATGATTAGGTAAAATGATTGGAGTTGTTTCAAATTGCATTGAATAGCAAAACCCCAGTCTAAAACAAGATTGCCGAATCTCGCCAACTATTAAGTTGATTTCATTATTAAGTGTTCCAGAGAAGGCCCGATCTGTATAACTTAGAGTTTAGTGAACAGGGGGCATACAGGCAGGAGGTTGATGTTAAGTGGTACAGCCGTCCATGGACACTCAATGCCAGAGGGCGAATACATTGCTGGCCTTTTAAGAATTTGTTCATTCAATGAATCTCAGTTGTTGACATCCGAACAAATCTGAACATTCCCATCCCATCATTAAATGCGATAGGAGATGCAGAGATATCCAACATCTCTTCGCAACGCCAAGGGATCAAGACTCAGTAATACCAAATCAAACTCACCTATAGTAGTTATGTATGCTATTAGCCACGCCCAAATCATACAGTTGTATTGTAGTTACCGGAGTGTACCTGACAAAAAACGTAAGTAGGTTCAATGGAGCGCGTGTTCTAAAATACATCTCAAAAGCAAATGTCATGATACTGTTGATGTAAAAAGCAAACTTTGTTTGGAAAAATCCATATTTTTTTTTTTCGTAAAAGAGTCCCCCATAGACAGCCAGGGGGCTCGCAAGTGCCTAGCTGATTAAGACTGGTACGATTATTTCTTGAAGGAATTGGTTCGGAACTACTTCAGTGGGCAGTTCCTCTAATCCTTCGATAAACTAGAAGTTTGTCGAAGGGTATATATGCTTAATTACTTTTAAGAACAGCTTGGTGAATTGACCTCGACTTAGAAATTGTGATTACGACGAAAGAAACAGCAAAATAATAAAATTTAGGAAGGACGATTATACGGTATAAATAAGAATTAAAAAGAAGCAGTGTTATTTTATATTAAAATACTGAAAAAAATATATTTGTGAGCTATTAAAAGAGTTAATGTTACCTTTTACGCGTTTACTTATTTAATTATAAATATTACTTTTAAATTTCTTCAATTTTGATTAGCTAGAAAACACGGAAATAACTTCAAATTCATGACATTCATTACATTGTCAAGTTTGGTAAATAATTTCAGCCACAGATAATGATTATATTTCCTTCATCATCTATACTCTATCCTTTTATCCCAGAATTTCCGATTATGCTCCTCTGCGAAGAATTTTTGACACATTCAGAATCACCATCAAGTTATGGTATAAACTTTGATCCCATACGATTGGCTACCTTGAGGTCTTTTAAGTCTTCTTCATAATCATACACATCTTTCTTTTAATCGTGAACTGCCACGCCTTTGCAGTGCCTGGGGGGCAGGCTGACACTAATGACTTCTGGACGTTGGGAAAGAACGGCATCTTTTAAACAGATTGCAAGGCATTTGGAAGTCCTCAGTGCAATAGTACTCAATAGTAGAGAGTTCGTTGGCTCGGAGACCAGTACGTTCGCGTAGACTGTTTATTTATTTAGTGCATTTTATTTATTGTGGGTACAGAAATTTGTCTTAAAATTGAATCAACACATTCTGCATTATCTTAACGAAATAAATTTATTCTGAAACTTCATTATATGCTTATAGCGGAGTTGTTCCAATACTTCCATGCGTCGTCCATGCGTCGGGTTGTCTCTCTCCCTAAAATATGGCGAGGGGGCCGATGGCTGGCCATGCGTCATACTCGTGAACGGGTGCTACTTGTTGTGACTGGTCGTACTTGAATTCGTGTATGCGGTGATATTAGTTGTTTATACTACGTATTTGCGTGTTGTTCTCACGAGTATGTAAGGGCGTGCTCCTATTTCACCATGCCTCCTGCTGATAGAGGACAAATCTTTGTTTTTAATTTGTTTTTATTATTCTTTATTACTCAAGATGTCATATGGAACATGGTGTAATGGTTGAAACTCCTTACAAACATTATGTAAAAAATTAAAAAGAGAAATTTTCGACTAAAAAGAGTGGCGGAGAGTTTATTGCCAGTTCTTCTCTTCCGTTCTACGCCCTTGATTTGAGAACTGGCAGTAAATGCAAAATTAGATTCATTTTATTTTTTCTCCTCCGCCACTCTTTTAATCGTCAATTTTTTTGTTATGTTACCTATATGAATAAATGAATTTTGATTTGACTTGACTTGACTTGCAGCTTAGTTTCCTCATTGGACCTTGAGGCAGAATACGTAATTCCACCCGTATCAACACGACGACCGGCGCTTCCACAACTGAACGATTTTTCAAAGTGCCTTAAAAACGTTCAGTTGTATATAAAATATTAAACGTTAGAAGACGGTGTAGGTTGTTTACCCTGCTAATATTACTAAAACAAACTGACAATAAGACTCAGTACTTTATTGGTAAGTATATTTTACTATTATAAAGTTATATGTAGGATTAAAAGCCTTGCTTCTATACACATGAATTTCATCAGACTTGGAGGCAGCTGGCAGACTACGACGTTCCACAACTGAGCGTTATAATATGCATTGTGTACTATTTTCGAACCAGCTCGTCATATGGTGCCTTAAGGATGAACTTTAAAAATCATGTTACAAATGTTAGCTTATATATTTATTGGATCTATGATGCTGCTAAGTCTAAAATAACTATACAATTATTGTTTTTCTTAATTTAGGTTAGGTTAGGTCCATAGCAGTCTTGTTTAGGAGCGCGACAAATATATAAATCAATCATTCATATAGATAAGAATGATTTACACAGATTTTATTTTGATTAGAACAGAAGAGAAGAACTGGCAATAAACTCTCCGCCACTCTTTTTAATCGCCAAGTTTTTTTGTTTTACACAACGTTACATCTTAATAAATTCATAATAATAAAATAAATTAAAAACAAAGATTTGTCTCAGATTTTGAAAGATCCTCTATCAGCAGCAGGCATGGTGAAATAGGAGCACGCACTTACATTGCCGTAGTAACAACATGCAAATACATAGTCGAAATACCTCAACGTTCTCTCGCCATATACGTTGTTTCATCTCGACGTACAGAGCTTAACTGAGCCGTGAGCGACGAGCAAACTCGAGCAACCACTTGGGTCTGTACGTCATGCTCAATAAGTTCTTTAAGTCATCTCGAAAAAAGAAAATCTAAAGTAAACAAGTTATAAATATGTAATGATATGTAAATAAAGGATTATAAATTATAATCAAATAATAAATATTGTGGTATAAACGTGTTTGGAAAACTGTCCGAGGTGTTAGATAGTTAGTAATAGGTGCCTGACGCACGCTGTCGATTTTTTGGGTCCTGTTGTATCATGTTTTCCTACATCGTCCGAGCGAATGTTAAAATGCGCACATATAATGAAAATCCATTGGTGCAGCTGGGAATCGAACCTACGTCTTCAGGCACAAGGCCAATACTATTCAAACAAAAACAGCGAATATTAATAAATCGTTTTCTTTAATATAAGGAAAAGTCACTTACGAGCCCTCTGGCAATGTAAGTAATGGCGGTGGCTGTTATGTATAAAAAATATGTAAACTTCTTCATAATGGCTGTAAACAGGTAAGGTTGAGTTTCATCATTATATAAGTTATCGTTAACAATATTATCACCATTCAAATAAGACTCAACAAATATAAAAGATTAATTCATAAAACATTTAGTTACAAATATTCAGTCTACAAGTGTCTGTTTAAATATTAATAATGATGTGTTAAACACCTATTCTGTACTCCTAAAATAAAGGAAAACTTTATGTGAAGAGTTAAAAATGAAGTCAATCTTAAGCGAAGGAAGCCAGATTACGCAGTTGATATGCTCTCTCTTAAGTAAGTATTTTTATTTATTTTTTTCAACTTCGTTGCATACAGAAATATATCACAGTTGACATATTAGAAGGCCTTATCGCGAGCGATCTCTTCCAGGCAACCAATGCGAGAAAAAAGAGATTGAGATAAGGCAGGCAAGAAGTCTAGACAAGATAAGTGGTGAGCCTATTGTTACATATAGCTTAAAAATAAGCATAGCATCCAGTTCCCTGCGACAAATAAAAAAAGAATATATAAAGACATACACATTTGTGTTTTTAAAACGGCAGGTCCATTTCCAAAAACGTCATCATTTTGCAGCCTGAGACAGGCTGTTTTTATTACAAAAATTGAGTCTAGTCTCTAGTAGGAAAAGCCTTATATAGCGGTCTTATTAAAGTAGCTGCTAGGTGAGGGGTACCGAGATCGATTCCCGGTTCGAGTGGAAGTTTTAATTAAATGATTGAACTTGGAAACGTACCGAACGACGAGAGACAAACCTCCGAAGATAATGGTAAAACAGTATAATTTTACTGCTTTACCATCGAAAATCAATCTAATTAGACTGATTTTCGATTAAATATAGGGTAGTTTGCACTCTTAAATGTTATAGCTAATCATTTTCTTTAATAAATCTTCTCTTCTTGCAGCTCTAATACCAGTTTTCTCATATGGAGCTGCTGTCGGCTGGATGTCGCCGATGACCTTACTCCTTCAATCAGAAAATTCCCCAAGAAGTGAACCTCTTTCAGATATAGAGGTAGGGAGTTATTCCTCTCTTCTACGAAACCAGGCTAGCCCACTTTAAGATGTCATTGAAAAATCGGTGTAAATCAATTGATATACCGTTCGCGTTGCGGTATTTATATTGCGAATCAGGTAGATTGCCCCCACCGACTTAATTTAAATTTCGAACGCGTTTAGGCGTGTCTCGCCGATACTCAGATTGAGTATTCTGATAAACGGTTTTGATATCCATAGCTCCTCTCACATTTTGAAATCAATTTTCTTTTTATTTATTTGTACATACAAAATACAATCATTTATTAATGTAACTAAACAAATATACAGTATTATAATTTTTCTTAACCTACAAAGTAATAATAGTGATTAAAAATTAATAAAAAAAATTACAAGAATTTTTCAAAAGTTTCGTCCCTGTTGCGTCCCTTTAACGCTGGCAGCATTTCCTCGCTGTAATTTAATAAATTGTGATACTTATTCGTTGAGCGAGGATATCACCAGCTCCGTAGTCAGTATTATCTACCAGACACCAACTTAAATTAATTATCTTTTATTTTTATAATTTCATTATTTTGTTTAGATTGTTTGTTTAATCTCTTCGTGTTGAATTTGTTTGATTATGGTTGTCACATTAAATCTTTCAATTTATTTTTCTTATCTATGTAGTGTGTATTACGGGTAGGAGGCTCATCTGATGTGAAGTGATAGCTTCATAGACTACTATGTCAAAGTGGTCGCGATTTCTTTAAAAAATTGGAACGTTCTTGTCAAGAGGAACCTCAAATCGAATTGGTTCGGAAATACTTTATTGGGCAGCTAGTTCCTAGTAGTGCTAGTTATTGGTAGTGCGGGGCAAAAACTGTCTTAAGGAATACTCAGTTGTGGAACAACGGATGTTGAGGTGATACGGGTGGATCTACATCGACCACCAATGAAACCTAGCTGCAGGTACTCCGAACAACTCTTCTGAAAGCTACTGTTTAATAGATAGGTCAGTATTTAGATTTAGATGTAGCCGCACGCTACCGCTATTTCGAACTAGCTTCCCGCTGATATAATATTTCCGAACTAATTTGACTTAGGTTCCTTCAAGAGCGTATCAATGATTTGCTCAGTTTAGCCTCCTGTATCTTTATACTATAAAAAATATGTTTTTTTTTTCGTTGGAAGCGAGCGACTATTAAAATTTCATTTCATTTAAAAAATCTAGTTGGTTGTTCTAGTTTATTAATTGCTGCTAGTTTGAGGTGCAATCTATATATTTATTTACTAATATAATAATAATAGTAAAAAAAGTTTGCCTTTGGCATAACAAATGGTATGCCTTCACGCACTTACCGTCATTTTTACACGACATATAATATATATTACATTATAATATATATATATATATATATATATATATATATATATTATAATTATAATTGTACAATATTATAATACAATACCTCACCAACGTAGTAATAATAATTATAAATCAACAAATAGTTGTGGCAAACCTTCAATGCTGGCATTTCCTCCCTGTTTTGCGATACTTCTTCGTTGAGCGAGGAAAGCCAGCTCTGGGTCATTCACAACGAAAACCTATATATGAGCTACCCAAAAAGAGTTGAAAGATAA
Organism: Pieris mannii; assembly: GCA_028984075.1. Lineage (NCBI taxonomy): Eukaryota > Metazoa > Arthropoda > Insecta > Lepidoptera > Pieridae > Pieris > Pieris mannii. The sequence continues at coordinate 8,533,797 of CM054795.1, read as the reverse complement.
CATTAACCAATATAAAAAGTAAATTAAAAAACTGCTTTTATATGTATTTGTCCCTAACAGATATATACAAACCACAGCAGTTTTATAATGTAACATATTATTAATTTATCATATTATTCGGACCAATTCTTAAAAGGCCGGCAACGCACTCGCGAGCCCTCTGGTATTGAGAGTGTCCATGGGCGGCGGTATCACTTAACATCAGGTGAGCCTCCTGCTCGTTTGCCCCTGTTAGCCCCTGTTCTATTGAAAAAAAAACCATTAAAGTTAGTGTCAGTAGATATTTCTTCATTTTTAACTTTCATTGTACCTCACTGACTCCTTTTTCATGTAATAGGATTTTTTCTCAAGACACAAATATACAGTATTAACAATATTCTAAACCTACATAATAACTAAATATTGATAAACAGAAAATTAAAACATTTCTACTACTACATCAACGGTACTATCTTAAATCTGGAGATAAACCAGGTGCCAACTTAAATCTTCTTCTTCTGTCCTATTTAAAAGCTTCCTTAAAAGCTATCAAGGTGGATGGAGAAATTAATAGTTAGGTTCAGGCTTCAGACGCTAATCACTGAAAATTATCTTTCAGATATCATGGATGGCTTCTATTCCATATTTGATAACACTGCCTAGTGCTTGGTTGCTAGTACTTGTCGCTGATAAGTTTGGACGAAAGTTCGCCATACTTCTAGTCTCACTAGCTTGTCTAGTAAGTATGTTTTTGAATGTTATTCTTAAAAGGCTACGCACTTGCGAGCCTTGTGCCTATGGGCGGCGGGTATCGTCTCATACTTCCTTCAAGCTGTATCCAGAAGGTCTCTTACGAGAAGGTTATTACGTAAACGAGTTGAGACGCAGAACACTAAACAACGGAAAGTTGCGTGCCTGGGTCACGTGTTGCGCCATTACCGATACCACCTCCTTCAATTGATTATAATAGGTAAAATCCAGGGTAAACAGCGTGCTGCTAGAAGGAAGAAATCATGGCTTCGCAATGTTGGCGAGTGTGCGGGTATTGCGACTCCAGAAAAATTGCTGCATCTGTCACAGGACAAGACACACTGAAGAGACTGACGGCCGACCTGCGCTAATGGACGTCCCCATTAAAAGACTCTTCTTTTAATGGAGAGGTCCATTCTAACGAAGAAAGAAAAACAAATTGTCTTTAAATGCGACTCTATTGTCCAACTAATTAATATTGGCGGTAGTTACTTAATCGGAAGTAATACTTACAGGGCACCTGGGCTATCCTTCTAGCATCATTAGATACATGGGCCCTCATTACAGCGAGAGCACTGGTTGGAATTGGCGCCTCTGGGAGCTATGTAGTTTTTCCAATATACATTAAAGAAATTGGTGAAGACAGTATCAGAGGAAGTCTAGGATGCTTGGTAAGTTGTTATTCCAGATTTAAAATAAATCAGTGGTGCTACAACCTCTATAGGTCTTGGCCTCAGATTTCTGAATCTGTTTCCTGATCATTTTTAAATGTATTAGGAAAGTAGGTGATCAGCCTCCAGTGCCTGATACACATCGTCGACTTTTTGGGTCTAAGACATGTCGGTTTCCTCACGATGTTTTACTTCACCGTTCGAGCAAATGTTAAATGGGCACATAGAAAGAAAGTCCATTGGTGCACAGCCAGGGATCGATCCTACGACCTCAGGTATGAGAGTCACACGCTGAAGCCACTAGGCCAACACTGCTCTATGTCTATATTTAACAAAGCAAAAAATATCCAAAGTCTTTGATGATAAGCATTTAAAAGAAACGATTAGGTTCATTTAACAGTGATAAAAATTATTTAAAAAATAATAATAGTCCGGTCCGGTTACTTACATAGGTACACTATAAAATGTATGTATTTATAGAAGAACACTTTTTTAACGGATTGAAGTAATGTATTGTAAACTTATAATTATTATAGCTGTGATACTTTTTGACAATCAACACCTTTTGTCTTCAGTCACCGTGACCACGCACGCTGTAAAGCACGCGAAACGTCAGATAAATTTAAAATTATGTTTAAATAATTATAAGTTTACAATAATACATAACTTCAACCCGTTAAAAAAGTGTTCTTCTTTAAATTTTTAAAAGTTATGTTGATAAAATACAATTATACTGCATGTATTTAGTTACATATTTTTTTATGTTTTTTTTTATTATTTATTTGTGTACTTCTAGTACATTACCCTCTGTAGGTGTTTCTTCTGTACTAGGGTTGTCTGAAAGAAATCGCTTGTTAAGGATAAGGCCGCCCGTTGGCGAATAACTTATGTAACCTGCTTATGTAAAGTATCGAATTGAAAATAAATATATGTAGTTGTGCTTATCACAAACATTTATCACTCCAATAGCTCAATACATACTTTGCTCAATCAATAAAATTGTATTTGTGCTGTGAAGAAATCATACTCGAATTTGATAAAGAATTAAACAAATAAAATTTCTTTGTCACAGATTGGCGTTTTCCATACCTGCGGAAATTTGTTTCTATACATAATTGGAGACATGTTAGATTACAATACAGTGTTATGGATATGCTTGTCTCTCCCCGTCACCCACCTCATACTATCATCCATGATGCCGGAAACACCATCATTCCTCTTGAAAAAAGGAGAAGATGAGGTATTTTTATGCTTCTTATTATTTTAACCAATTTCAGGCACAAAAGTTGGAGGACCATACATTGTAGGTAATTTGACATGGAGTAAACGCGCACGTTGTTTCATTACAAAACTTTTCTATAACAATGGCCTAGGCGCAAGCAGCTTAGCTGTAAGTCATCTTTAAGGTATACGTAAGAGTCTCCACGAGTCAGGGATTTCGTATGACGAAGTTGAATGTGTTTAAGCTTAAAAATATTGAAGATAGTTTGCTTTTACTTGATTTATGGTATTATTCATTTCAGAAAGCCCTAAAAGCTTTAGCGTGGCTTCGATGCAGATCAGAAGATGATGTGGAGGTGGTAAAAGAGTTGGAGCATACGAGGCGAGAGCAGGAAAATGATGCTCAGTCTAACAAGTTCCTACTTAAAGAAATATGTAAGTTCTATATTATAAAGAAGTTATATCCAAGTAGAACAATGTTGGACTAGAGGCTTTCATTGATGCTATGCTCCAATGGACTTTCTGCGTATTTAATATTCGCTCGAACGGTGAAGGAAAATATCCGGAGAATATCGGCTTGCCTAAGACCGAAAACGCCGACGGTGTGTGACGCCGAGGCACAGGAGGTTGATCACCTACTTGCCCATTGACCAGAGGCCATGAAACAGATACAGAAATTTAAGGCCCAGAACTAAAAAATGTTGTAGTGCCACTACTACCTTGGATACTTCGTATATTTTTGAATTTGCAGCATACACCCTTATTCAATCGTCCAACTAATCAACATTGACCATTTGTTTTTTCTAGATAATAACAAGATCCTCTTCAAAGCCTTCCGAATTGCCCTAGTAGCCGTACTTGCAAGAGAAGTGTGTGGTGCAGTACCAGTTCTCAACTTTGCTGGTGAGATCTTCACAATGGCGTCTGGAGGCAAAGAACTGTTATTGTCGCCAAATCAACAAGCTATCTTGCTTGGATCAGTGCAAGTTGTTGGTTCAGTGTTCGCTTCAAGCATTGTGGAGAAATCCGGAAGAAAGGTGACAATTTTCGGAAAACTTGATACGAATAATGAAACAAACAGAAGTATCGGTGTCAAACATCATCGATTGAAGTTATTGAATATTTGCTCCTGTTTGAGGTGTTTCATCAAATGACTGTACATTCAGGCCGATAGTTAAACGGCGCTATTTAGTAAAGAGGCTAGACTTTCGAATTCTTGGCAAATTAAGCTAGTTAGCTGCGACACGTACATATGAGATTTAAGTTTTTATATAACACTGTAAAATATTTTCCTTAATCTGAAGTTCTGGTTCCATTGTTCTAGAATTTAGTTCTATTTAATTTCTCGTTTCTTGTAGTAAAACTCTAACCTTAACGCAGAATTCTATTTTTATTTAGATGCCTAAAATATTATAAAACTTAGACATTTGCTTCCAGAATCTTCTATTCTTCACGTCACTCCTCTCAGCACTAAGCATGGGTGCCTTAGCAACATGGTTCTTACTCCAAGACCTTGACATCAGAGCTACATCTTGGCTGCCATTGGTAACCCTATGCTTGTGCATTTTCTGTGACTCTGCTGGTCTACAACCAGTTTCTATGGTTCTTGCAGGAGAGATTTTCTCATTCAAGGTATGTATTTTAAATATACTGTATAAACTTCGTAAATGAACAAATATTTAACAAGAACGGAGTGTCTTACCTTTAATAGAGACTGTAATTTTTATTTTACACTTTCTTATATTCTTCTCTCGTACCTAATTTGTCAGTATTAAAAATTTTCTTACCTCCTTTGAAAGGTATGCTATGTTGCAAGCGCTAAAAGAACACACACAGTGTGCATCAAGGATCAAACTTTAACCATTTTCAAAATTATAAACATAATTATATTTTTTAAAAGGGATAAATAGACAATTAAACCAAATTAAAAAAGTTTGGTTCCTTTTGCGATACTTATTTATTGAGGATAGCACCAGCCTTGGCGTCACCGGTAATAACCAGGCACCAACTTATATCTTTATTTAGCGCCCGTGCACCAACCCAAACTTTCAAGAGTCTTTTCTTCAAAGGGAACAATTCGAAGCTGGAATATATTTTCTGTCATATCTTCCCAGGAACTACAATTCACGTGCTTCAACTCAAATTTAAATTTAATTTGTTTTTGTTTTAGTACCGTGGGACAGTCATGGGTGTAACAATGTCTATTGCTTCCTTCTCGGACTTTCTACAACTCCTCTTCTTCAAACCATTGACCAATGAAATTGGAATATTTGCTGCGTTCTACTTCTTTGCCGCCGTCTGCTTCTTTATTTCTATTTATGTTGTTCTATGTATACCTGAAACGAGAGCGCGAACTTTGGAAGATATTTATGGGGATTTAAGGAAAAAGGAGAAAAGAGAAACAACAGAGAAAGAAGCAACTGATATTTAATTTATACAGTTGGTGTGCATTCCAAAATATATTTAGCTAAGCAAGAAAATAAACTACAGAGAGAGAAAAAGCAGTCTATAAAATTACTGGATTTGGGAAAACAAAATAAATAAAATATTTTTGAATAAATTAGTTTGTATTTCAGATATCTATGAAAATTAATACCTCGTATGATTTAGATATTATGTTACTATGTCTTAACTATCATTGATGTTGTTTAAGATATTCAACTACAAATAGCAAAATCTAGTGCTTGACTAATAGAAAGCAAGATCAATATGAAAAAAAAAATAAGATAGAAACTCTATATGTATCAAAAAGGTTTATCATGAGTTCGTAAAATAAAACGACACATCTATTAAACCAAATGATTATCATTAATAACAAAAAATTTCACACACATAACTGTACTTTACCGGAATTCCATAAATAACTATAATAACTAATTATGATGTTATCAGGCGATGATGAATCGTACAAGACTTTTCAGTAATGTGAAAACTACAAGAAGTCATAAACTAAAAGAGTTTTTAGAAATCGACTTAATGCACTTTAGAAAGAAATGTATTATTAAATTAATGATTATTTGCGAGAAACATTATAATTAATATTAATTTGATCACGTTACAATATATTTTAATAAACTTATACTGTAGTTATAAATACTATAATAAAGTTCTATAATGATATGACTTATAATGTGTGTAACTTTTATTTTAAATTCCCTTTAAGACAAATTTGCACGTGCTAATTTGCGAACTTTAGATTGTACCACCATTTTTGTACCATACTCTTGCAAATAAATTAGTTAATAATAGGTAGAAGAACTATCATGTATTTGACCGTTGATAACATTATAACAAGCAATATTATAAGTATTATATTATTCATATCGAAGCCTACGTTAGACATCTAATATATATAAATCTCCTGTCACGATGTTTGTCCTCGATGGACTCCTAAACTACTTAACCGATTTTAAATTAAATTGGCACACCGTGAGCAGTCTGGTCCAACTTAAGAGATAGGATAGCTTAGATCTTTAATTATAGTCGCAATTTTATTTTATTTGTTTATTATTTGATGCAATTCTAACAGATGGCGCTGTGTTAAAAGTACCAACGTTTCATATAACCTTTCCTTTCACATCAGTTCTCTTACAGTTTCCCTTGAATAGCTTACTACTATGTAATATAACAAAAACCTTAGCCACAGCAACGCTTGGCCGAGTCTGCTAGTAGTATATATATAAACATATATATATATATATATATATATATGTGTATATATATATATATATATACTATTATAAAATTTGATGTTTTCGGAGTTAAAATAAATAGAAAAGATACATAAAACATCTGAATTTTAACAACCCCGTATCAATGGTTTAATAGCGTTGAACTTGACTATATAGCCTAGGTTGTCTTTTTAAGCAAATAATGCTCTTCACTAAGACCAAAACCCTTAAGGTTTTCTGCAAGCCACTGTGCGGATAAATTAATAGCGCCAAGTTGAGCTGCAGACTTTCTACAGGGGCTTCTGGCGATGCCGTACACTGTCATTTTATTAGGCTGAAAGAAAGACAATGATTTAAGCCTGCTTTTTCGGCCACTATGATTAAATTTGCAAAAGCAAGGTGCTTTTATAGTGGGCGAGTATCTAGATTTCTAAGTTTGACACCAATTCTAGATAACTTAATATATTTATTATATGACATTATTAAATTTATATGACTTTTGCATGCCTATTTAAATGTGGCTTATTATTATGACATTATGTTTATGTTTGTATTATATGACATTATTATATGTATATGACATTTTCATGCCTATTTAAATGTGGCTTATTATTATGACATTATGTTTATGTTTGTATTATATGACATTAATTAATTTATATGACATTTGTACCATTATCATAATATTCCTGTATTTTTGCACTTATTGATTTTGAGTTTTTAAAGATGGAGGGACTTCACAAATATGGAGAAGCATGAACCTCTTATATTGTTCTAAAGTCTTGCTTTAGCTCCGTTGTCAAAATTTTTAACGCACAGTCGGGGCTTGAATATACGACCCCAGGAATGCTAGAGCCAGCCCCTAGCATTCCTGGCCTTGCCTTGAGATATTACCGCGCGATCTTTATCCCATTTTTAAGATCACGCTCCGACACAACGCAAAAAAATACTTCTAAGTTTAAAAAACAAATGAGAATTGATTGCTTACATCTTTTATTAATGCATGCAGCAGAGAAGTATGGCCTAGTAACGTGCGACTATCACACCTGAGGTCGTAGGTTCGATCCTCGGCTGTGCACCAATGGACTTTCTTTCTATGTGCGCATTTAACATTCACTCTAACGCTGAAGAAAAATATCGTGAAGAAACCGGCTTGCCTTGGACTCGAAAAGTCAACGCTGTCAGGCACAGATGGGGTGATCACCTACTTGCCTATCAGGTTGACTGAGAGATCATGCAGTTTCTTCAGTAATCTCATATGAATAGTCTTAGCTATGCCTGTCATTTTTTTTCCAGGAGTAAGTATCGCATTACCAGTATTTATTGAACCCTCATAGTTTACAAAATGTTATATCATATTTTGACTAAGTAATATCATACAAATCTGTTACCTCCTCCTCACAGATCACAGGGGCTCCAGTAGCCACAAAACATGGTTCATCATCAATAGTTTTACCACAAGAGACGTCAACGGTTTCACCAGCTCCCGGCATACAACTGCCTTTAGTAATTTCAACTAATGTCTGAAAATTTTAGAGAAAATTAATTAAAATAATAGAAGATACAATTTAAATGTTAACGCAGTGAGAAAAAAAATATGATTGCATGCAATCATTTCTTGTTTCTCATCATCATGCAACATCTTCGTCTGCTTGATTATTTTTCTTTAGTGAAGGTCAGTCCGAACTATTATACCGAATGCTAATAAATATTGGTTATGATAAATCCCCAGTTGATTCGCCAATCAACAAACACAGGAAGCCATACAAAGACAAAACTCGAAAACAGATCTAGAATATTCTAAAATATTTCCGAACTTACCGAAACGAATCTATCATTTGAGTCATATCCAAACGAGAAACAGACAGGCTTAAAGAGTGACGTCAGAGCTAAACAGGCAACTTTACGTTTATCGTTCCATTTCACTTCCTTGTCTAATGTAAATATTGCCAGGTCGTACGCATGTGAGCCTGAAATTAATAATATGCAATACCTCACTGACGATTCTATTATTATTATGACTGAGGCGATTTATTAGATCGTTTAAATCGCCTCAATCAATGGCAACTTGCTTGAAACACTCCAGACTTATTCCTGATTGTGTGGGCTACCGAGAACTCAGACTATGCCGAAAATTTGCGCTTACCATGTATCTAAAAAAGTTGTAACATAAGTTATTTAATCTAACATTTAAGATGGGCTGGGTACTTGTATGGGATGCAACCTGTTCCGACACACTAGCCCCTTCCCATCTTCATGGAACCAACAACAGAGCTGGTGCGGCTTGTGATGCTGCTAAAAAAGCTAAAGCCTGCAAATACAGGGGTCTAGGCTCCGAATATGATTTTGTCCCATTCGGTGTCGAGACCCTTGGTACGTGGGGTCCTAGCGCTATAAGGCTTTTTAGGGAAATATCAAATAGGTTAGTCGACATCACTGGAGACTAAAAAGCATCTCCCTGACACCATATTTCAGTTTCTCACTTTTGTAGGAAAAATATGTCGTTAACAATCTCAGATATGGCCTGCGAAGTTTTTGATGAAAGAAGATGCTCTGTGTTTGGCTACCTGAATTTTGGTTCGAATTCAGAATTCCAGAATTTCGAAATTTGGGTTCGGACTGGGTCCAGGAGCTTAGTGGTTAGACTAATTGCGGAACAGTCACATTACACACTAACTAACCTGAGTTGTAATTTTCGTGCTGTTTTCTGAATGCAACTGAATACATATTCCCTGGTTCTGCCGAATCTGGTATTTTTGCCCAAATATCTTGGTAGACAGACACAATGTGACAAGTAGCAGTCGTTAAAACAACTTTAGATCCTACTAGCACTCCCGCGCAGAAAAGCTCGGCCGCATTTTTATTCATTGCGTCACCTCTAAAAATATTTAAAAAAAAAGCTCGTGAGTTATTTCTGTCATTCTTGGGCTTCAGCGCCAGCGAATGCTAGGGCTGGCCCTGGAGTCAGGCACAGAAGGTCGATTACTTGCCTATTAGATTGACAAATGATCGTGAAATAGATTAAATAATCTGAGGGCAGTAAAAAGGTTTGTACGCCTACTGATTTATTTTTATTTATTCTATTAAGTTCTGATACTAGTTCACAAGTTTGGTTAGTTACGAATGAGATACTAGATACCATTTACTAGTGACACAAGATTGGTATAATGTAGGCGTGGCGTAGCTACCTTGGGTGGCACCCGGTGCGGTAAGAGTCAGCGGGAATGCCCGAATTCTAGAAAGAGGAATCCTCGAAAAAGAAATTTTTCTAGCGATTTTTTTTTGTTTGTACATTGTTCTTACTAAGTTGAAAGACCGGGTGAGAGTCCCAAAAAAGGTGACAGCAGGTGCGGACCGACCCCCCCTTGATGATGATTGCCATCACCCAAGCACCGAGGCTTCGAGAGGTGAGAGGAGAAAGTTGTGCAGCGCTAAGGGAGCGTTCAAGTATTATGTAACGAATTTGAATTACGCGTTATTGTTATGGCTTTCTGCTACTTTATACTACATAAAGGAAACTTTTAGGTATAAAGAGTCACTGGTTAATTACGTAACTTTTACAATTGCCTAACTATTAACGTTACGGCGCTTTACATGCCCTCCCCCCACATGTATATCCAAATATTGAATACTTCTTTAACAGAAGAGTGCGACTGAAGAAGGTAATAAAATTCACCAGATCTTACCTATACAATGAAACACACCATGGGCAGTAATCGCCATCGCGAGCAAAACATTCTGAAATTTAAAGAAATGTCTCACTAAAAATCTATTTTGAATCAATTAGATGACATTTCGGAAAATGATATTTCATTAAGAAACAAATGAAGTCTCCTTTAAATGATCTATTAATGATTGTTATTTCTTATCTTTATTAATCCCGAATAGTTTCAACTGAAGCAATCCAACTTCTTGATACAAAAGGTACAAGACGCCTAAAGAGAACTAAATCTTTTTAGTTATCAAACCTAGTGTAGTTATTGGTGTAGTGGGGTTTTGTATCTAGTGTTTAATTTCTGTAGTAATGATAAGCTAATAATGGTAATACCATGGAGAGAATTATAATAATTATTATTTTGGTTTCTTGGAAGATGTGTGTACGTTGTGTATGTTACATTGTAACTAAACTGTGCAGATTTGTATATAAATTTTGTTTCTGTATGCTGTAACTGACTAAACTAAATTAAATAATGTACAGTTGGAGGAATTTTGATATTTACCAATTGTGTAATTATATTATCTAATCCCTCCTATAACACGTTATAGGAAACGCGTAGTAGTATCCTCACATAACGCGTTTGTATGGTGTCACCATATGTACAAACGATTCACGTTAAAATTTTCTCGTTAAAATGATTTAAAGTGAATATTAATATAAAAACTCAATATAACAAAAAAGGTGTCATACAGAAATACAACGAGTACAATCCCCGCGTAATATGCGGGAATACCTGTTATACGTAGGGCTGAAGTCGCGTATTTTGAAAATACGTTCTGAGAGTACCGTGTAGTTCGTTTACTGTACATTTAATTATATATAATAAAAAGTTTTAACCTTCCTTATTCACGACTTCCGGGGGTTTGGTCATATTACTTTCAACACAGCACCAGTTATAGCCACCCTCACAGGCACCGCCTGATCTGAAACTCGAAAAACTTATTGTAACAAAGCAGCTGTTAACACATAATAATAATGATAATGATAATGATAATGATAATGATAATGATAATGATAATGATAATGATGATGATGATGATAATGATGATGATAATGATAATGATAATGATGATGATAATGATAATGATAATGATGATGATGATGATGATGATGATGATGATGATAATGATGATGATGATGATGATGATGATAATGATGATGATGATGATGATGATGATGATGATGATGATGATAATAATGATGATGATGATGATGGTGGTGATGATAATGATGATGATGATGGTGGTGGTGATGATGGTGATGATGATGATGATGATAATGATGGTGGTGGTGGTGATGATGATGATGATGGTGATGATGATGATGATAATAATTTATTTCAAGTTTGTTTCACAGGAAAAACTTACATTGAATGCTTAAAGAATGGATACAAAGTGAAAGCCGAAAACCAAAATCTTTTATGGCAAATTTTGATAAGCCAGTGTATGATTATATATTATTATTTGCAATAAAAAGAATCATTTTTCGGATCCGAGTGGTCGGCATACAGCACATTGGGTGTCGAATACTCGAATCGGAGAACTAGATATTGTAATACAAGGTATTACTTAGATCTCATAATCTTTTACTACAATAGTAATGCTGAGCGTGGTTGTTTTACATGGTTTTACCTGAATTCACTGACATGTATTATTCCTCCACGCTCGATTTTTTCTCCCTCCTTCTTACAATATGAATAATCTACACAGACTCCTGATCTTCCATCAGCCAGTGTGCACTCTTTTCTTGTATTCCTTACTGAAAATAATTTTAATTAAAATCGTGAAACAATAAAATAATTTAAAATCTCGACCAAAGATGTATCTGTTTCTTTATTTTGTATGCCTGTCACACACCGCCAATTTTAGGCATAGAGATGTTATGGATATGATATTTCGGATCTGGATACGGAAACGGATATAGGAATAAAATTATATCGGTTTCGGATACGGTTACTGATATGTAATTATTTCGGATTATCCGTAAGTTTCGGTTACGGTTATTAGATTGAAGTAAAATATAAACACAAGTAGTATGTAATAATTTAGTTTTAAACATAGGTTTTATCTAAGTCTAGATTATCAGTTGGTATTATAATCGGTCATATATGTAAGTAATTAGCATAAACCTCCTCAGTTTTATGTAATAAAATAAAAGTGCTGTATAAATTTAATAGCTAAAACATTTAGCTTTTCACATGGCACATATTAACTTATAACCTATGTATAACATATTAAATGTTTTTGTGAGAAATGAAACCATTAACAATAACCTGTCAAAACATGTAGTTTTATCTAGATTTTAGACTTCGCCCTTATCCGAATATATATCCGATTGTTTCGGTTACGATTACGCAGCTCCATAACATCCCTGGGATTGGGACGCCCATTGGGATAGCAAAATTAATGATTCCCCCCGCGCGTCTGCCTCTTGTCGCTCTAGTAACTAGTGCAACAAACTTAGGTCGTTCGCATGGGATGAAACGAACTGTATCGCGTTTCGCGGAAGTAAAATGAAGTAAACGCCGAATGCTTTTTACATTAATAACTCGTAAAATATACAATATTGAATGTAATCGCTAGTAACAGCTCTCAGCCTATGCAATGTGCATATTATTATATTTTTATGTCTCCATAATATAAGCCATGATTGAATTAAAACGAAATAAGGCAAACGTGAGGGTTTTGTTTTGGACCGAGGTATTAATATTGTGTTTTTAATTAGAGCAAAATTATAGGGAAGGAAATATTTATTGTTTTTAATTCAAACATATACTTAGTTGAAATCAAATAAAGAGTGATTTTGTTTAGTCCCCGCTCTGAACTACGTTCTTACTAAGAAACGTCTAGTCCACAGCCAGAGTAAAAAACTGCGACTGCCAAATGCATCATTATTTATCCCTGAGGTCATGGGCTCAAACCATAGATTTATGTCAGCAAGCAACATCGCCTTTTGCCTTACACCCAAAAACGACGAGGCGTTGTTAGCCTTTGAAGCTGATCACCGACTTGTGTATTATATTGAAAAATCTTGAAACAGATTCAGAAATCTGATAACATCGTTTTTTAAATATAAATATAACATAATACATTTTTTTTAAATATAAATTGACTTCCTAAATCATGTTGTGACCAATCACAAACGAGCGCAACCTTTCGTCGCAATGGTGGAAACTAGAAATTCGCTATTTTAAAGAAAAACTTCAATCATAGCAGTTTGGTAGTGTTTGAACTACCCCATGTATGTCCTGTACACACATTTAGTTGTATCATATTCTCCTATCGTGTTATTAGAATCCCGCGAAGCAGCCCCCACCAAGGGCTATATAGCCCGACCCCGTACCGCCCTGTATCAGGAGGGCGCGTCCCATCACACCACCCGAAGGGGGCATATGCCCCGTATGGGTTTAGGCATCCCCCTCGCGAGGGAGGATGTAACAAATACCATGACGAGCTAAAGATAAAATCTTTTACATTTGAACAGTATTAGCCGTTTCGACTTACGTATGCCCTGTTAAATAAAACAAAATATGATTGAAATGTGAATTTGTGTAATGCAAACCATTGAAATTTGGCGGCTTTCGTTCAGTGGTTTGAGCCACCACAGCTGATATTAGAAAAAAAAACGTCAAACTTTCGGAAAACGCCATTATCTGAAACATAAAATCGTTTAATAATTAACTTACATAATAATTAAAAATTGATTAATAGAAAATTAAAATAATTTTTAAAAGTTTCGTTTCTGACGGTACACAGAGCTGTGCCGGTACTATTTAAAAAAATAAATAAATCAGTGGCGCTACAACCTCTTTAGGTCTTGGCCTCAGATTTCTGAATCTGTTTCACGATCATTTTTAAATCTAATAGGCAAGTAGGTGATCAGCCACCAGTGCCTGACACACGCCGTCGACTTTTAGGGTCTAAGACATGTCGGTTTCCTCACAATGTTTTCCTTTACCGTCCGAGCAAATGTTAAATGCGCACATAGAAAAAAACTCCATTGGTGCACAGCCGGGGATCGAACCTACGGCCTCAGGTATGAGAGTCGCACGCTGAAGCTACTAGGCCAACACTGCTGCCGGTACTATTTACCAGTCGCTTTAAATCCTTAATTGGCACCTTGAAACCTACGGCACAAGAGGGCGACTCTAACTAAGAAAAATATCTAATTTGTTAATTCTGTCAGAACTCACATGTTATATAATTTTTTTAAGGTTAATGACGATTTTTGGCTTGATACTTAAATTTTTACAAGAAGCATTTTTGTTCGATGTTTGGGGATTTAATTAAAATAATTGCTTATAATTTTAATGAAAGATCAAATAAAAAGACTGAATGTTTCTTAAATTATTATAGCCTTTACGTATACTTAGTTAAGTTTTAAGTGTCTAATAAAAATATATTTTAGCAACTTATTCATATTCTATTTTTAAATTTAATATTTCATAGTTTATAATTTTACCAAACCAATTTGGCGTATGGAAAAAAAAATTAAATGCAGTAGTGATTAACGATAAATATTAAAATTAAATAATAAATAAATTATTAGTAAAAAATAAATACTATCTCCGTCGTATATGAAATTATTTTAAAAACACCAAAATAATATTTATTTATTCACACTGTTTAATTTTACTGTTACGAAACACGTGCTCTAAATATAAAAATACTAGAATATACAACTGGAACATAGTTATCGATTTCCATGCCACCTAGATCTTTACGATTCGAATTTAGGTGTTGGTGTGCGCGCGCATCGTAAAAATTCACTTTCATCATTTTTCTCCATCGCGCCAAAAGAAGTATAAATTCAAAAGTTTCGGCGGGGCGCAGTGTACTTACCTTTAACGCTGGCAGCATTTCCTCGCAAACAAACATAACCAAACAATGAATTATCCCAGCGCTAAAAGCTGTTATAATGTATAATTAAATACCGTTATAATATAAAATTAAACTTACCATCTTAACACGGCTTACTCGAACCACATCTCCCGCAGAACTGGTATTTCTGGCTGGCAAAACGATGCGCACGATTGTTTATCAACATTGTTTCCTCATAATGATTTATTTTAATAATCAAATATTACTTTTCCTTATTTGCTGTTATTTAGCCAATGATAACGGAAATACTAATTATGTAAATTTTATTTACAAAATAATATATATTATTTATTAATATATAAATACTTAAAAAACATACTCAAGAGTGTAGATCTTTTAACGCAGGTATGGGCAATCTTTGACATGTTGAGGGCCTTTCACGTGCAATAACGTTCACGGGCCACGTTTAAAATGTATAGTGCATTTAAAAGTAGAGATAATATTTTTGGGATAGATATTAGACATTAAGGGTCTGTTTCACAATGGATAAAGTACCAAATAGCTATGCAACACACAAATTATTCGGAAGATAAAAATTCCGAAGCGATTTTGCGCTACCTGACAGTCGTGAAACGCAACTATAGTGTTTATCCTACCAATAAGTAATAAATAGCTTATTAGGAACTTATCCGGACATTGTGAAACAGACCCTAAATAAACAAACAAAAAATCATTTATTCATATAGGTAACATAATGTACACTTCTGAACGTCAAAAAAAAAGAAATATACATTAAATTAAAAGATTATAATTTTACATTTACTGCCAGTTCTCAAAGCAAGGGCGTAGAACGGAAGAGAAGAACTGGCAATAAATAGCACGACACTTCATTGTTTTAGTACAATTTATGAACATAAAAATGTTGCATTATGGTTAAATCGAATTAAAACGAATTTCGGAAATTAGTCCATCGATATTTGGATTAGTTCCACTGATACAAAGACGTAAAGAATTTTCCCAATTATCGTCAGTCACTCTTGTAAGATGTGTCGATTTATAGACTTTCATCAATGAAATGAACTGCATTTATACCCTACTGCCAAACGCACGAATTGCGAATTTTCTAAGCTGCGGCAAATTCTCTTTTTCCAGGTAATTATTGTTGAAATCTTTTGATGTGTCGTAAGTAAAGTATATAAGGTAATAGTTTTTTAGTTGGGTTTGTTCAAAATACCTCGCAGGCCGGATTATATAATATATATTTATATTTTATAATACGACTTCAGGGATGAAAATCGCAGGAGTCACTAGACCAACATTTCACTTCCTACAACTATAAATATACACCAACATAAAATGTAATAAACTAAATATATCACAGAATCGTAGCAACATTGTATGCTACGCATATAGTATGTATGTTGTAATGTCAAGACCTTAGATAACGGCTAAAGGAGTATACAATTTAACGGTGCAAATATAATTACATTATAAAAAATTTCTTTCCTCCAACTTCAATTTGGTTCCCTTTGGAGTAGAGACCCTTTGTACAGATGTCAGGTGCAAACAGAGCTAATTCTTTCCTGACCTAAGTCTTGCAAAACAGCGAGGTAATGCTGCCAGCGTTAAAGGTACACTGCCATAGTAACCAAACCTTACAAATTTGTTTTATTATGGTTTTAGTAATTTTTAATTACGTATTTCTTTATTATTTACTTATTTATTAACAGTTCGTTGCATTACATAAAAGAAAAAAAAATAACATAATTAAATTAAAAGCAACTGGCCGCTTTCGAGCGATTTCTTCCAGGCAACCACTGTGAGTAAAGGAAAAAAACATGTATTAAATGACATAAGGTAGGGAAGAAGTGCAAAAATTCATATTACAAATACAATTAGAAGGAAAAAAACATACTTAACGGAAACAAAAAAAAACTAAACTGACATAGGATACATAAAAAAACATAAAGTAAAAAGTGCACATGAATCATGATAATTTAAATCAAGATCAGCCCACGTCAGTTAATAGTTAGTACGCAAGTTAGGGATATGACGTGGACAGGTAATGTTTATACAGCAGAAATTTAAAGGAAGTTAGAGAAGGAGCTAAGCGAATAGTGACGGGAAGTGAATTCAATTATTACTATGTACTAGATAAAGAAAATTGTAAGCAATTTATAATTTTAATTGTTAAAAATAAATTATAATTATTTCATATTACAATAGCTAATTTTACTTTATTTATTAACTTACTATCTTAATCGGTTTAATGATAATTTGTTATCTATCTAATAGGCAAGTAGGTGATCAGTCTTCTGTGCCTGACGCACACCCTCGACTCTTAGGGCCTAAGTTCAGTCGGCTTCCTCACGATGTTTTCACCGTTGGAGCGAATGTTAAATGCGCCATAGAAAGTAAATCCATTGGTGCACAGCCGGGATCGAACCTCCGACCTCAGGGATAAAACTCGCACGCCAATAGGCCAACATAATAGATAAAATGAAAACTTAAATTTAACCAACGCGTAAATAATATTCTAAAGAAAATACTAAAATTCTTTAACTACTCCTTTAAATTTATATATATAAACGAAACAAATTGATTCAAATATGCCATTTCGATACAATCCCTGTTTGGTAACTGAAAATTCAGACTTCTAATTTTATCTTCAACTAAGTTATTGGGTTGAATTGTCTGACCTGCTTCGAGAACGCGATGTTAAGCCAGTTTTTTCCACGGGGTTACTGCCTTGAAATACCTACTGCTACTATACTGGGACTAGTGCTGGGCAGGCTACTTCTAAGTAAATTGCTATATTTGTTTTCAATATTGTAGAATTGTTTGATGATTTGCTGTTTTTTTTTAAAAGAGTACCGAGAGTTTTTTACGCCGGTTTTTTCTCTCGGCCAACACCCTTTGTCTTCTTTGCCGATGAGAAGGGATGCCAACAGGGTCGAATTTAATGACGTGGAATATGTATTTTTTATTTTACCTCACGATAGGGGTCTTCGGGCCAGCTTGTATTGGAGGGAAAATACACCGTCTTTTCTATTAAAAATAAATATTAAAGATCTTCCTCTTAACACTTTGGCGTTATAAGTAAACAAAGTATAACACGGATCGCAGTTTAAAATGGGTAGTGAACATGTTCGGATTCCTCTTCTTAATAACCGCCGCAAAAGGACGTATGGGTATGTCATGTCATGTAAAATTGGGTCAAACCAAGATATAGTTGTCTGTGCTATTTACAGGCCACCAAGGCACAGAACTCAAAACCTGTTTGTCAGGGAGCTCGACAATTGCATGTCATATTTTAACTCAATAACAAATTTGCTTTTAGTTGGTGATATTAATATTGACTAAAAAAAGAATTCTACCTACAAAGATACATTTTTTAGAGACGCTCAGTGAGCGTGGACTTTCGTGTGGAATATCTGACTTTACTAGAATAGAAACAAAAAATAAAATTTAATTACTCAATCTTGCATAGATCATATCTTCTTCCGCGTTCCCTCATTAAGTCCGTACTCGGCGGCGTTAAACACCGTACTAGCCGATCACCGTGCTGTTATTTTTGCCTGCTTAAGCTACACGCCCGTGCCTATTACGCCCACACAGGGACGTACTTGCAAACAAATCAAAAAAGCGATATGTAAAATCTCAAAAAAATACCAAAGCTATACCGAAAAGCTTAAGATACCTTGGATCGATGACAAGGTTAATAGCCTCTGCAACAAACGTAATAAATTATTTCAACAATGGAAGTCCTCAAGGGACCCTGAAATAA
Organism: Pieris mannii; assembly: GCA_028984075.1. Classification (NCBI taxonomy): domain Eukaryota; kingdom Metazoa; phylum Arthropoda; class Insecta; order Lepidoptera; family Pieridae; genus Pieris; species Pieris mannii. The sequence goes on along the minus strand of CM054795.1, from coordinate 8,515,180 downwards.
GGCTTCAGTACAACAGGATCAGATATAAAATACACAAAATTATAGAAGTAAAACGAAATAATTACTACAATAATAAAATAACGGAACACTTTAATAACTCAAGAAAAGTCTATCAAATACTGAATCTGAACTGAAAGGACGAAAGACACTGTCCACCGATGAGGCTATTATGAAAGCCTTTGACTCGCAATGTATCTCAGTTAAACAAATAGCTGACAACTTTGCCCAACATTTCAGCACTGCTGCTGAAAAAGTGTCGCTGACTGTGATACAAAATTATTAAACACAGATAGCACGTGTGACCAAACGTACCCAAGCCAACAGTACAGTTCCAAAACGCAACTGAAGAACAAATTAATAAAATTATACATACTCTTAATGCTCGGAAAACATCGGGCCTTGACCACATAAAAGTATCGGACTTGAAGTTAATAAAAAACGAAGTTTCTCCTGCAATAACAAATCTAATTAACCAAAGTATTAAATACGGGCTTTATCCAAACGATCTAAAACAAGGATGTGTAAGACCTGTCTTTAAAAAAGGAAAGAAATGTGACTATGCAAACTATCGTCCCATTACAATACTATCTTCTATTAATAAGATAGTAGAAAAATATATAGGGGAACAAATTAAATCTTATTTTAAGTAACATAATATAATATACAATTACCAATTTGGGTTTCAAGCGGGCAAAAATACCTCGGGGCTACTATCGCGTTTCACGGACGAAGTAAATGATAATCTAGATCGTAAAAAATATACTCTTGCTTTGTTTATTGATTTTTCCCGCGCATTTGACACTTTGGATCATAAACAACTTGAGGATAGAATTAATCATATAGGAATTCAGGGGCTACTAGGCACTTGGTGTTCAGATTATTTAAAAAATCGTACTGTAGTGAAAGTAAACAAGCGACGTAGTTCCAGTATCTGAAGGCACTGGACAAGGCTCGGTTCTCGGGCCTCTCCATTTTCTGACTTACGTAAATCAAATGCATAACCAAGTTGAACACTCCACTTGTTACCAGTTCGCAGATGATACATGTTTGTTTATTGGAGATAGGGACCCTCATAAAGCTATTGAACGATTACAGTCCGATTTTAACGAAATTCTAAAGTCAACGACGCTAAACTTATACTTAATATTGATAAGACAAAACTGCTTATAATTAATTCGAATTCCATCAAGGCTGCTACTGGTATAGCATTGGTGGCACACAAACACGCATGTCTCCACAATTCAACCGTGTGCAGGTTCCATAGAAATAGTTGATAAACAAAAGTACTTGGGATTAATTATAGACAAAAACATGCATTGGAATCAACACATAGAATACGTCTGCGATAAGCTACGACAGTTTTTGGCACAAATTACAATACTAAAAAATCGTATCCCATTCAAAACCAAACTTTTACTTTACAACGCGCTTTGCGAGTCTGTCATCAATTACGGTCTAAGTAGCTACGGTAGAACTTACCCGACTTATCTCAACCAAATATATAAACTCCAAATGCGAATCCTCAAACACGTCGTATCGAGAAACGTGCTCGACTCATATAAAAATGAAGAAAGAGGTCTTTTTAAACACTGCAAAATACTGCCAATAACAGAAAAAGTAAAAAAATGTCTTCTAGTCGAGCACCTTTTCGAGATGACATAAAAAAACGTGTGGAGCATGACGTACAGACTCGAGCGGTAACGCAAGTTCGGCTCTGTACATCAAGAGCGTACAACGTATATGGCGAGAGAACGTTGCGGTATTTGCTACCGCGGCTAATAAATAGTCTACCCAAACACATAACAGATAGCTTAACACTATCCAATATAAATTCTAAACTAAAAAACTACTTTTTTACTACTAACTTTAACATATTGTAATATATATATTATTTTGTAAAATAAATTGTGGTTGGTTAAAAAATAACATAATTTAAAGAAAACACTTTTTTACGGATTATAGTTATGTATTATTTATTGTATTTAAACTTATATAAATTGACTTTCGTTCAGTTTTATAAGGTATAAAAAGTTTTGGAAATTTTCAAATAAGGAATACTTATTCCACTCAGAGCCGTTAATTAAAAGTAAACTGTGCTTTAAAAGATTATAACAGTCACAACAGAAATAGGATACGTCTATATATCCGGCCGATTTTGCCCTTTGAATTTAAAGAATTCTTCTAATGACACTGGCCAACAAATTCAAAGTTCCTTTACATAGGTAATATTGTATTAAATATTTTATACGCTACAGAGTTAACTAACTTTGAAAATTGAATTTTAAAAAGAATCTACTTTAGTATTTTATATGTGAAATGTAAAGAAAATTTCATAATTAAGTTTTTGTTACATACCTACTCGTAGAATCTAATTAATTAACTTTCGTTTAATATAGACACGTGCTAGACATAATTATCGTCATTACTTAAAAGTTTATTATATATTTGTTCATTTCATATTTCAACAGCTAACAAAATTATATACTTACAACAATTATAGGTGTTAAACATAGTCAAAGATAGAATATACAATAAAAAATATTTTTAAAACATAAAACCTAATCCTGCTGTGTGTGAAAGCGAGGGTAGACAGTCAGTGAGGGTATGTAAGATCAGGAATTTAAATTTCCGATTCTGTAGATGCCCCACTGGGCATCTACAGATACCGTTTACCCACTGGTAAACGGTGAAATTTATAGAATGACTCAATTAATATTTTATCTGTGACAGTGACGTGATCTTTCCAGCAAGTTAAGACAATGGCTTAAGATGAAACGTCAGTAAAGTTTATTATTCCTTTGGATATCGTGTTGTGAAGTGTTGAAGTGTTTCAGTGAGTAATTTATTTATTTTTTAGTAATAAAGCTACTCATACATATTATGAACAAAGCCAAATAGATTATATGCTAAACAAAATATACGAAACAAAAAAAAGTCATTTAGGTACATAAATGGATAAAATATAAATTTATTAATATCCCCTATATTCAACCTCCTATACATGACTTTTGGAGTTTAGGTACCCTGTTAAATACGTACATTAAAGAAAGTCCATTGGTTCACAACCGGGGATCTAACCTACGGCCTCAGCGATGAAAGTCGCACGCAAATAGGCCAACACTGCAATTATAGATAAAAAAGAAAACTTAAATTAAACATCAAATCAACGCGTATATAAAAAAAAAATAGAATTAATTTTTTACCGCCAAATAATGTCAATAACTTCCGGCTTAAAACATTTCCTCACTTTTGGTATGGTGGGAATTAGAATCATCCTTCATATATTGTATTGTAATTCGCTCAAACCCGAAACATTGATGAATTAGCAGATAATTCATCATTGTTATACTTATAAAAAATGGTATTATTGTAAAAAAAAAAATTTAACTGTCATATAAATTAATCGGTTGAAATCATATCAAAAACTAGACCAACACGAGCAGTAGTGGCTTCAGCACACACTCATCCCTGAGGTCTTAGGTTCAAATCCCGTGCATCAATGGCCTTTCTGTCTATCTACGTGCCCGTGCGGTGAAGACAATTGTTAGCAAACCAATAGGCACAGAAGACAAATAAACACATGCTCACGAATCAAATACTGATGTATTAGCACTGAAGTATTTAGACTTAGAATCCTTCAAGAACGTACTGATTCTTAAAAGGCCGGCAACACACTCGCGAGTCCTCTAGTCGCATTGAATTTCCATTGGTGGCGGTATCACTAAATATCAATTGAGCCTCCTGTATGACTCCTGGTGAAAAAGATGATCTGAGGCCCTTTTATTACTTATGTATTATTCAGTTTCTTCTATTAATAGGCCTGTTATCGCAGCCAATGGACACCCATGTCAGCAGAGTGTTGCCGGCCTTTGAGGGAGGAAGGGATGATAATACATACTTGTTTTTGATAAAATATTAATACCCATTTGAGAGGTTATTGGTTTCCTGTTGTATTTCAAACAAGTTTTTGACCCATAAAGATAATACATTAATGGAAATATTCACCTCGAAGTTCCTCTATCAACGTTAATTCCATAAAGACTATTGTTATCTAATATATCGTTCGCTTATAAATATATGTAATTAATAATAAACGTATATATACCTTTATACATCACAATAATTGAATAGAAAAAAAAAATCGATGTAAAAATTTAGGGTTATTATATAATTCAAATTTCCCTATTATATTTCCCAAAAATCGTGTTTGATATAAGTAATGCATTATGTTCGATCAATTCGCAACGGATTGAAAGTATTAAAGAACATATACACGACACCCGGCATTCATAACAGGATTTTTTCATCATTAAATAAATAAATCAGTGGCGCTACCACCTCTTTAGGCCTTGGCCTCAGATTTCTAAATCTGTGGCCTCCAGTGCCTGACACACGTCGACTTAATGCGTCTAAGACATGTCGGTTTCCTCACGATGTTTTCCTGACCGTTCGAGCAAATTAAATGCGCACATAGAAAGAAACTCCATTGGTGCACAGCCGGGGATCGAACCTACGACCTCAGGTATGAGAGTCGCCCGCTGAAGCCACTAGGCCAACACTGCTCTTTTTTCATCATTATCAGCGAGAAAATTTAAAATTATGTCACTGTACGATCGGAGATCTCCAATCATTTAGCTCCTTCAAGAACATTCACAGCAAAGTTCAAATTCGGGAGAATTTTCCAAATTCACTTTTGAGTCTTCGCGAATGTAACACAATGAACACTTCTTATCCATATAGTTTCATATGTATTAACATATGTAATACCTAGTCTATCTAATTTATTAGTATTTTATGCTTAACAATAAGCAAAATAGTAGTAGTAGTTTGTAGTTAAAAACTAGTGTTTTTTGTAACATTTATGCTTACCATAATCTTAATATATATAAATCTCCTGTCACGATGTTTGTCCGCGATGGACTCCTAAACTACCGAACCGATGTTAAATTAAATTGGCACACCGTGAGCAGTTTGATCCAACTTAAGAGATAGGATAGCTTAAATCTTTAATTGTAGTCGCAAATTTATTTAATTGCAAATATTTGTTGATTATTTGATAAAATTCTAACAGATGGCGCTGTGTTAAAAGTTCCAATGTTTCACATAAGCTATTCCTTCCAAATAAGTTCTCCTACCGTTTCCCTTAAATAGTAATAATTCATTACTACTATGTAATATAACCAAAACCTTAGCCACAGCAACGCTTGGCCGAGTCTGCTATTTGTCATATATTTTAAAATAAATAGCTTGTAACAGTTATTGTAGATATAGCATTATATATGATGTAGGCTATAACATGCAAAAAATATATTATATATATCTAAATAATAGATCGAACGGATGCAATCTGGGATCAAAGCCGATTTGTGGTTGTACCGACACTAGGTAATAATTATTGATTTTACTTAGTTATATTGTATTTAGGTAATCGGGAAACGCAAAAATTGATCTATTATGGAGCTATCAATTTTAAAACGTGATGCCTGTCACGTAATGAAATAAACTATACTTAAAATAGCACGAAATCTTAATGAACATATAATATATTTAATAATAATAGAGGAACTTTAATTTTATTTTATAAAAAATGCATGGGTGTTAGATTTGTTGTGTCCTGCACTATGAATCTCTTTTGGGTTTGTGGAACCTCCTGAACTTTCCATTTGGATCTTTTCTTTGCTTCCTCCATCCATTACTCCCCAAATCGTGGTGTCTTCAGCCCTTTTATGGTCCTTCCTAAGTGTCTTTTTCCTGGTGATTGTTGGCTTCTAGTAGGATTCAGCTGTTATCGCGGCTGTGATAAGTAAATAACTAATATAGTTTTTGGCCTAGTATGGACATTTTTATGTTTTGATTTTTTATGTACATATTTAAGAATATAATATTATTAACTGTGTGTTCGAAAAACAGGGTAGATGTATAATTTGTTTTATTATCATACCGAGGGTAGTACGTTGCGTTGTTGGGTGAACAGTTTTAATGTGCTCTTCCATAGATCACGTTCTGGATTGTAATATAATCTTATTATATATCTGTGTGTGTTGTTTTTGTGATGTCATTTTTGTTCTGGGTAACTCTGCTTAGATTAAATTCAATCCATCAAATTGGCGGAACAGTGATTTACACAGAAGTCGCCATAAAAAATAAAGTAAATGGAAGTTAATATATATATAGATATATATGTATGTATATGTATATATTATTATAATAGGGAAGGTAAGTAAAAGTACTTTGTACAGCAAATTCTCTGACGTAGGTTGCGTCCTTAGTTTGTATAGTACAATGTTCGATGTTATGTAATACTTAAACACTCCCTTATTGGCCGTATCGTGTACCTATATATGTATTTATTTATTTCAATATAACATCTCTTTCAATTTTTTTTCTAACGAATGACAGATAAGACTAAGGTGATCATTGAGTGGTAGTAGTTTAGTTAACCTGTGGAAAACGACTAAAAATACCACGAAAGTAGTGGTCTAAGTAAAGTAAATAATATTAAATTTGTCGTTATCATTGTTTTACACCAAAATTATCGAGGTCAAAATGACTGTTTTTACTGCCAATTAATTTAATTAGTAATTAAATGTTTCAATATAAATGAACTTCTAACTTTTACGTCTTTTTAAAATCTGACAGTTTATTCTGTAATTAATTACTTTAATGATGTATTACAATTTGTATATATTTTTTTTTAATTTAGAACGAGAACATACGAAATTCTGATAATACATTACGAAATGAGTTACGTAAATGATAAAAAATTACTTTGCATATTGTAATCGAAAAGTGATGATTACTTTTACTAATGTAACTATGTATTTATATGTGCACAATGAGCCAGGGTTGGAAGGCTATAAAATTATAGATTAACTTGTGGGGCGGCGTGGGGATTAGATTGACAAATGATGTAACAAATATTTTTATTTACCTAAATATATTTAATTTTACAATTACAGAACAGAAAAATTCAATAAATCAATAAACTTACTACGTTTTTTTAATACATATTTTACATGAAAAATTACTATCTAGCCTAAGACTATTAAATTACTACACTTACTACACTATTTTTCTCCTTCCGAGTCTCACTTGAACCAATTCCTTTCCAAAACAAATTATTACTAACAGTAAAACAAATCACATTACATACATTTATTAAAAAAAACTAAAGCAATATCTTGCTAACCTGTCCTATGTTGATACAGAAAATATTCTTATTGTACAAAATAGTTTAAATATAAATGTGTCGTGTAGAAGTTATTAAGTAAAATACTGTTTAAATGTGAAAAGGAAGAAATTGGCTGCCCACAACACAGGGAACTCTATTGTGTTCACCGGAGAGCGACCTATTTGGTGAGCATATGGCGATAGTGTACTCTGATTTGAGGGTATACTTGGAGGGTATTAGGGGTTAGAATATACTGTTTTATGTTATATTAATTAATATTGTATTGTATATATATATTTTTATTATGAGTTTAGTCATGTCTGTATTTGAATAAATAAATAAATTGTGCACTATATATCATCTAAATATCGTGTATATTGTGTTTAGTAACATTTTTTCTTTCTTTCTTACCAGTACTTAAATTCTAATCTAACTAGTAAGGATATTTAACAAACTAAAGTGTCAAATAACACTTTCTAATAAATGGAAGATACTCTGTTCTTGTGTTCCATTTTTAGCACTTTTTTTCACTCACTGCATTTAATACTAACGTGCACTTACACTATTTCACTAGTTCAAATGTACTTTTCAGTCTCACTAGACTCTGTTCGTTGGCTCTAGATTTTTTTTATTGTAGCGACACCCTTAAGATTTCAATGAAGATCATTGTCGTGAATTTAATAGGGAGCATTGACTTTTCCCCTAAACACAGCCCCCATAGCAACCATAAATCCATACAAATTGTCAAGTCTTTGGAATATTGAAAGCGTGAAATTTTACCCAAATTAATTTTCGTGTATTAACGTTCCTTTATTGTTTAAAACAGTATTATGCCTATGACGATGCTAAGATAATTTTAATGCTTTACCTGTCAACACACAAAGACATTAATTACTTTTTAATATTTAATGGAAAACGATTACTGTGTCAGAATTCCGCGGTTAAAAATTATTTACCTGTCATATTACATTAATTTATCTGCTAGAATGGCAAAACTTATATTCGCAACCTCTTCGGGCCACCTCAGACTTTTTACATGACAATGACAACCGTTTAGATATTTTTTCATATATTTTTTTTTTATAGAACAGGGAGCAAACGGGCAGGAGACTCACCTGATGTTAAATGATACCGCCGCCCATGGACACTCTCAATGCCAGAGGGCTCGCGAGTGCGTTGCCGGCCTTTTTGTTCATATAAGGACGTATTAACATACTTAAATTGTGAAATTACTAGAGAATTGGTAGGGAAACACAGTTAGTACATTTTTGAAACCAAATGAAATACTAAATTCCATTTTTTTTTATATTTTCGTATAGAATTAAGAATTATATCTACGGACTAATAAATAAAACCTAAATCCCTACTCATAGCCTTAAGCTGTAGGCCGTAAGGGTATAGGCCGAGAGAAAAAGCCGGCGTGAAAATCTCTCGGTACTCTTTTAAAAAAGTTCAATAATGTTCTCATAAGGTTCCGTACGATTTTAAATATTTTAAATTAGAATCGTACGGAACCTTATGAGAACACTATTGCTCGCAATGAACTAATTTGAAAGCGAAACAAATACATTTTTTATTACATTTGTCACAGCGATAACATGTTATAGGTACTCCAGCATGGCTGAGTGCAAGTTATTTACACCGGGGAGTAAAATTAATCAAATCATCTGCGCATTACTAAGTAAGTACATTTTATTTTTCTATATGTAATTGTTTTTATAGACAATAATGTTTAATATTTAATTAACCTTTTAACTTTATTAAGAAAATGCATTTTATTGTAACATATGAAATTGGCGGTTTGTATGGAAGGATTTTTTTAAATATTATTATTAATTAAAGTATGTGCCATTGCTATATATGAACTTGCGCCATTTTATAGATAGTTCATTGATCCCTTATTAAAAGTGTAGTGAGTTATGTAACTTAACTTTAATAACTTAGTTTAAGTAGACAATTATTACTCAAATACATTTTATGATACTAAAGAGCTCAATATTGGCTTCAATTGGAGTTAACTAAGTTAGGTCACTTTACTCGGGAATTTATAAAATTTTTGAACGCGGTTTCGACTGCGCCATTAGAGTTGAATTTTTTACTTTGCAAGAAAGAAGTTATCCACATAAAACAAATGTGATCAGTTCTGAGCAAGTTGCGTGGAGTATGGTGCATGTATTAGGGTACATCCACATCTGCCATATATTTTTTTTATAGAACAGGGGCAAACTGGCAGGAGGCTTCCCTAATGTTAAGTGATACCGCCGCCCATGGACACTCTCGATGCCAGAGGGCTCGCGAGTGCGTTGCTGGCCTTTTAAGAATTGGTACGCTCTTTTCTTGAAGGACCCTAAGTCGAATTGGTTCGAAAATACTTCAGTGGGCAGCTGCTTCCACAAAGTGGTGGTATGCGGCAAAAATTATTCGTATTCTGCCTCGACGTCCGATGATGAAAATATGCCGCGCCGCGCCGCACCAAACCATTGCCATGACTGCACGCACGCAGCTCGCAAACGTCTCGAGAGCTGCACATTCGTGGCAAATTCGCCAGAGAGACGCACCCTTAGACATTCCAAACGAAGCTCCTCTTATTTGGTAGCCTAGTATAGTGTGTGGTCTAGCGTTGTCGTGAAACAGCAGTGGCCTAAAGCGATTGATGATATATATGCTCATTAAAATGTAAATTATTTCAAATTATCTATCGAAAGAAAAACAATCAATTTTACAAACGTCCAACCTTGTAAAGGCCTTGTTAAAGCGCTGTCGCGAAAATGTAATTTATATTTTAATTAATTAATATTTAGCTTTTACAATATTACAACATATTTATAATAATTAAAGATTTATGAATAGAATTGAAACAATTTAAAAAAGTTTGCTCTCAATAGCAGTGTTGAATGCTGGCATTTCCTCACTGTATGGCGATACTTATTGAGCGAAGAAAGCACCAGCTCCGGGGTCACCGGAAGATATACCAGGCGCCATTTTAAATCTTTTAATACCGCTTGTCCACTTGAACCCCTCGACCCTAGAACCTACACAAAAGGGAACAAAATCACAGTTGACACATCTTTCACAAAATAAAAGATTTTATTTAAATAAATAAATTATTAGTAAATACTATCACCGTCGTATATGAAATTGATTTAAAAACACCAAAATAATATTTATTTATTCACACTATTTAATTGTACTGTTAGGGAACACGTGTTCTAAATATAAAAATACTAGAATATACAACTTGAACATAGTTATCGATTTCCATGCCACCTAGACCTAACTTTACGATGTCGAATTTAGGTGTTGGTGTGCGCGCGAATATTAATTTTACTCTCATAATTTTTCAACGTATAAACTTCAAAAACAAAATAAATATTTTTTGTGTTGATTTTCAGTATGTCTTCCCACCTTCAGCTATGGTACCTGTATTGGATGGATGTCACCAATGACATTACTTTTACAATCAAAAAACTCTCCGAAAGGCGTTCCTCTGACAGATTTAGAGGTATAAAACAAATTATATTAATCCTAAACAATTGCAGGTATAACCATTATTTAGTCGGGCCATAATTCTGGTACAAATAAATTGCATTTTTTCAGTGAAGTAATATTAAATATTACTATATACATATTAATTAAAGTCTCAGCAAAAAATTTAACAATATTCTATTTGAAATGGCCGTCTTTGGCTTATATACAGGGCTTTAAATAAAACACTTTTTTTACCGGATTGAAGCTGTGTAGTATTGTAAACTTATAATTATTTAACATAATTTTAAATTTATCCAACGAATTTATCCGATTTACTATATACAGGCCTTTAATCTGTTTGGCCACGAATCTATGGATTTACGCACTGTCTATGTTAATATGTTATACACTAAATATAAATTAGACGCTGGGTAATAACTGGCTTTTATTGTTTAAAAGCTGCGACGCTGGATTAAAAAAAAAATAACTTGAATTTTTGAAGAGTTCGAAAATCTTAATGACACGTAGCGTATTGACACAATCGACATATTTGAATGTTTGCATAGTGAATTCACAGTAGCGATATTGTATGTGTTTAATATTATATATGCACTTTATTATATTTTATTAAATGATTCTCTACATTATCGTATTGGCATAGTCTGTAAGGATAATTTTTGTAATAAATAAGTAAATTTACGAAAAATGCCATTTAACATAAGTATCAAAAAACACTACTTACAGTCTCTATTGAAAGGAAGACTCTTTCTTGTGCTCTATTTTTCTAAAATACAACATTTGGAATATAGCTAGAATGAATAAAATGCAATGAGGATTACAAATTTAACATATTACCCTATGCGCCGCGAAGGTTCGTAATCAATATTTTTATGGCATTAAAACTATTTAGTTCCACATTTCACACACACAAAAAAGTGTTGAATTAGAAAAACGTTTTTTTTTTGTTTTCAAGATATCATGGATGGCATCTTTACCATATTTAACATGTGTTCCTGCAACATACTTAATGGCATATATGGGAGATACATTGGGAAGAAAATCAACACTTCTGTTCATGTCTGCTATAAATTTGGTAAGTGATAGCTTATACTTTCAAGTCATCAAATTTACTTGATGTAAACTTCTTGCTTGAAACTATCAACCATAAAATGATGACATTGTCAATATGTTTTGCTAGTGACTTTGTCAATGTATCTAATGTAGCCAAAGCAATTTTTACTGTTAATTTTACCTTATTAAAACCTTATATTCATAAAAGGTTTTGTCTTATTTCAATTTAATAAGCTAATATTTAAAAAAACAACATGGATAAATATCTTCGCCCTGAAAGATTTGATATTGACCCGTCAGACAGGTCTAGCACGAGGGCTTGGATACACTGGCGTAACACTTTCGAAAACTTCATTTCCGTGCAGAAACCGACCGCTCCAGAAACAGATGCACAGTCGGAAAAATGGGACATCATAAAATTTCAACTTTTGATAAATCATATATCGCCAAATATTTACACATATATAAGCGAAGCCACAAACTACGAAGATGCAATAACAATACTCCAAAAACTGTACGTAAAACCTAAAAATCTGATTTTTTCTAGACATATATTAGCAACAAGAAAGCAAAGACCTGAAGAAAATATTGACACATACTTACAAGCTTTAAAACTTCTTTCTAAAGATTGTGGTTTTGCGGCTGTTGATGCGGAAACGAACAAAAATGATAGCGTGCGTGATGCTTTCATATCCGGTATATCATCGCACAAAATCAGACAAAGGCTATTAGAAAATCTAACTCTAACTCTGGATCAAGCGTACAATCAAGCTCTCTCTCTAGAAACTGCAGAGATCAACTCTCAAAGCTTCAATACTGTGTCGTTAAATGCTGTTGCCCCAAAAGAGCCAACTTTAGTCTTTCCGAACCCACAAATTGTGAACGACGAGATCTGCTCATCTGTAAATAACTCTCGACGACGAAAATGTTTCTTTTGTGGCGGACAAATACATCCACGTAAGAACTGCCCCGCAATTGAAAGCACTTGCCAGCTCTGCAACAAGAAGGGTCACTTTGCCACCGTTTGCAGAAGCTCTTCCAAACCTACAAACTCTGTGGTAGTAGGTAGTGCAAATGTATCCGCTTGTATCACAGCAGCGTCACCTTTTTCATTACGTAAAGCTACTGTACCCGCTTATATTCGAGGAATAAGAGCAGAAGCACTTCTCGACACAGGCAGCTCCATAAGTTTTATTAATGACAGCTTTGCGAGACTATGCGATTTAAAAAGAAAACCCTGCAGTCAGACTATATCTATGGCCTCTCTAAATTTTACTTCAGAAGTAGAAGGGCAAACTTTACAAACCCTGAATATCGGAAATCATAAATATGATGTAAATTTTCTTATCGTGAAAAATCTTTGTGCTGACATAATTATCGGTCATGATGTCCTCGAAGAACATTCATTGCTAGAGTTTTCTTTCGGTGGGCCAAAACGCCCACTACAAGTTTGTAACGTAGCTGAAGCATCAGTACCAGCTGTACCGCTTTTTGCAAATGTATCGCCTAACTGCAAACCTATTGCTATTAAGTCTCGAAGGCATAGCAAAGAGGATAATGAATTCATTAAAGAGGAGATCAGAAAACTTATAGCAGAGGGCGTGATTGAAGAAAGTAAATCACCGTGGAGGGCCCAAGTACTAATAACAAAAAGCGAAACTCATAAAAGACGCCTTGTGATTGATTACTCTCAGACAATTAATCGTTACACAGAACTCGACGCGTATCCTTTACCAAACATTGAGGATTTAGTTTCGAAAGTGGCAAAGAATACATTTTTCAGCCTAATAGACCTGAAAAGCGCGTACCATCAAGTACCTATACTACCCGAAGAAAGGAAATTTACCGCTTTTGAAGCGCTGGGAAATTTGTACCAATTTAGGCGTATTCCTTTTGGAGTAACAAATGGTGTTTCGAGCTTCCAACGAACAATCGATTGGATTATAAGAAAAGAAAAGCTTCAAAACACTTATGCGTATCTTGATGATATAACCATTTCTGGCCGTACTCTTGAAGAACACGATCTTAACTTAAAAAGTTTTATGAATGCCGCAAAGAAATACGGCTTAACAATGAATATACAAAAATGCAATTTTTCTCAAGAGTCAATTAACATTCTAGGCTATACTATTCATAATCACATTATTAAACCTGACAGTGAACGACTCAAGCCACTGATGAATTTACCTCCACCGAAAGATTTACCGACCTTAAGAAGGACACTCGGCATTTTCGCACATTATTCTAAGTGGATTCCAAACTTTTCTGAACGGATCCACTCACTTGCTAATACGTCAACTTTTCCGCTCACAAGCGAGCAAATTACATGTTTTGAAGGTCTGAAAAATGATATCGCAAAGTCCTCTATACATGCAATTGATGAAAATATACCTTTTACAGTTGAAACCGACGCTTCCGATCATTCCATTGCAGCAGTACTTACGCAAAATTCCAGACCAGTTGCGTTTTTCTCAAGAACTTTAAATTCAAGCGAACAAAACCATTCCGCCATTGAAAAAGAAGCGTACGCAATAGTGGAATCATTAAAGAAATGGAGACATTTCCTTATTGGTAGACACTTTAAGTTAGTAACTGACCAACGTTCGGTTTCTTTTATGTTTAATATGAAGCATTCAAGTAAAATAAAGAATGAAAAGATTCAAAGATGGCGACTGGAACTTGCTGTTTTTAAATACGATATTATATACAGACCGGGGAAAGAGAACTATACTGCTGATGCACTATCTCGAGTTTGTGCCATGGTAGAAACACATACTGCAAAACTTTTCTCGCTGCATGAGGCTCTTTGTCATCCAGGGGTAACGAGAATGTTTCACTGGGTTCGCTCTAAAAATCTTCCCTATTCCATTGAAGAAATCAGAGCAATGACAAAATCTTGTCGAACCTGCTCCGAAGTAAAACCTAGATTCTTCCGAAATACCTCTGATGACCAGAAGAAACTTGTAAAAGCAACGGCTGCTTTTGAACGCCTTAGCATAGATTTTAAAGGACCAGTTCCAACAAACAATAATAACAAATTCATACTTACTATGATCGATGAATTTTCTCGTTTCCCGTTTGCTTTCCCATGCTCAGATGTAAGCTCGAAAACAGTGATTAAACACCTTAACAACTTGTTTATGATATTCGGCATGCCTTCTTACGTTCACTCAGATCGCGGAACAGCATTTCTTTCTGCCGAAGTACAGGAATTTTTACATGTCCGAGGTATTGCCACGAGTAGAACTACAGCTTATAACCCTCAAGGTAACGGTCAAGTAGAAAAATTGAATTCTACTCTTTGGAGAACGATTCTTTTAGCACTGAAAACGAAGAATCTTTCGGTAGAAAATTGGGAACAAGTATTACCACAAGCCTTACATTCAATTCGATCATTACTTTGTACATCCATAAATTGCACTCCACATGAAAGAATGTTTAGACACCCACGAAGATCTACTAACGGCATTTCTGTTCCATCGTGGCTTACAAATTCTGGACAAGTCTTGATGAAGAAATTTAATCGTACAAATAAATATCAGCCATTAGTAGAAGAGGTTGAATTGATACATAGCAATCCTGATTTTTCATACATTCGGTTCCCAGATGGCCGAGAAACAACGGTGTCGAACCGTCATCTAGCACCTCTGGGTTCAGAAGGGGTAGATCTGCGAATAGATAATGAACACACTACTGATTATCATAACGTCGCAGAACCACTTCCCGAAACAGAAGATCAAAACTTGCGAATAGATAATGAACACACTACTGATTATCATAACGTCGCAGAACCACTTCCCGAAACAGAAGATCAAAACTTGGAGACGGAACCTCTTCCAGAAACAGAAGAACAAAACATGGAGATTCCTTCATCGCCACCGCTGGAGCCAACACTTCGTGAGCCAACACTTCGTAGATCTGGCCGCGTCCGTAAAACACCAGAATTTCTAAAAGATTATATTCTAAAATAGATTTTGAGTACCACGACGAGAACGCTACTACGGCAGTTATAATTAAATAGTGCGGGAGAATGATGTAAACTTCTTGCTTGAAACTATCAACCATAAAATGATGACATTGTCAATATGTTTTGCTAGTGACTTTGTCAATGTATCTAATGTAGCCAAAGCAATTTTTACTGTTAATTTTACCTTATTAAAACCTTATATTCATAAAAGGTTTTGTCTTATTTCATTACTTTTATAATTTGTACTAAAATCCTCGATTTCTGTTTATTAAAGAATTGAATTACTGGTAACTTGAAAAAATAAACAATGGAACATCTTCTCTATATATATAAAATTCTCGTGTCACAATGTTAGTTCCCATACTCCTCCGAAACGGCTCGACCGATTCTTAAGAAATTTATTATGCATATTCAGTAGGTCTGAGAATTGGCTACTATGAACCCTAAGCGATATGTATGGCGGTAATTTCTTATTTGGAAATAACTGCCTGATAATGCCTGTTTGTGAATTGATAATGATTGGCTCCATTGAATTAAAACACGCTAAATTAATTCGTATGAGAATGATAACGTGACATTGCTATATAAAATTCTTTAGGCGTTAATGAGTCACTGGTACAAATTGTTACATGTCTCAAGATCTATACTATACTAATATCATGTACAGGAATAAAAATAGATATGAAGCAAGAGAAAGAAAGGCAGTCAATTTTTACCCATGTTTTAGACAATCTGGACTTTAAAAATCTCTTCAATGAATATCTGGGTATTTATTACTGCTCGTATACTGGTTGGTATCGCCATGGCTGGTGCCTGCGTCACAGGCCCAACTTATATCAAGGAGATAAGTGAAGACAGTATGAGAGGAGCTTTGGGATGCTGGGTGAGTCATGTAATTTGACATTGTCCTCAGATTTTTGCATCTGTTTTATGAGTTTTATGAGCAGTGTTGGCCTTGGTTTGGAAATGACAGTTCAACTGTGCCAATATCCTATCTTAAGATTTTAACTTACACCAGTATTTAAAATAATTAAAAAGCTATTTGATATGTTTTAAACATAAACAGGTATATTTTAATATTATTTGTACGGTTTATTTACTTTATTTGGTTTATATTGATTAGCAAATACGACAGTAAAGAGCGAAGAGATTGCATTCTATCCGTTGCAAAAAATGGATTGTCTTTGTACAATTTGGTTATTGGGATGCAGTTAGGAGATCGATCGACTGTCACGTTCTGATCTCAGATTTTTTCAATCTGAGATTGTGGATTAATTATTGGGTTCGGGCGTTAAAGAAGAGCATAGCTTACCTGTCACAGGTCTGACTTACTAGGGAGGCCTCAATCTAAAATTAGGGAGATCGTGCGTTAGGGTCCGTCCGGCAGCGCCCTTGCGAGCCGTCTGGCAGTTCGAGTATCCATGAGCAGAGGTGTCACATAACATCAAAAGAGCCTTCTGCCCATCTGCCTCCTGTAACATAGAAAATAACACACGATTTCCTCAGCCTTGCTTGCTCTTGCTTGCTTAAGCTGGATTATCATTATTAATTGGTACTCAAAACTGCGATTCCGATGTGATGAATAAACTTACATTTGTTTCCAGGCTGCATTATTCACAGCTATTGGATCTCTCTTTTCCTACATCATAGGAGACTGTCTTAGCTATCATCAGATCCTTTATGTGTTGGTGACATTTCCCATGATTCACTTTATTGTGTTTCTCATGATGCCCGATTCGCCATCTTACCTCGTCAAGGAAGGAAAGCTAAAGGTTTCTATGGTATTTTCTTTCACATAAAGGTCGACTACATATTCTAACATAAGTGTAATAGTCTCAAACATTTTAATTTATTTAGATTTTTTTTACGAATAAACTCCTTATGAATAAAATTACAATTCGAATACAAGAGAACTAGCAGATCCGACAGACGTCTGGCTGTCTTGTGCACACGTCTTCATACAAAAAAAATTACAATGTAAATCATTCCCGACACACACATATATATATATATATATATATATATATATATATATATATATATATATATATATATCAAATATAATTTGAATTGCGTTGTTCGCCAATTTTTCGCCCTCTGCCTCAGACGGAAGGGAAACATACGTTTCTTGTAGGAAGCGGTTAAAGCACTGGCGTGGCTACGATGCAAGGATAGGGCGGATCCCTCTATACAAATGGAACTAGAACGTTTGATGAAGGAGCAGAAAGAGAGTGATGAGAATAAACAATTTATGTTAAAATCTATAGGTTAGTATGAATAACCCTTATAACTCGTTCTTTTTTTATGGAGCTGCGAACCCACCCCTGACTTTTGCTTATCAGGGACCTTGTTTTGTTGTATTTATTTGTTTATTCATTTTTTTTTACAATACAATTTTTTTTTTTTAATATATTATGTTTGTTACAGCAGTTTTATACATTCATATTTACTTACTTAGACCCTTACGTATAACACATAACGCGGGGATTCCACATATATTTCTGTACTGTGACATTTATAATTTACACACTTATATTTATAGCACGTATTGTAATTGTATTGAGTAGTGTTGGCTTCAGCGTGCGACTTTCATACCTGAGGTCGGAGGTTCGATCCCCGAACAATGGACTTTCTTTCTATGTGCGCATTTAACATTTGCTCGAACGGTGCAGGAAAACATCGTGAGGAAGCCGACATGTCTTAGACCCAAAAAAAAAGTTGACAACGTGTGTCAGGCACTGGAGACTGATCACCTACTTGCCTGTTAGATTTAAATATGATCATGAAACAGATTCAGAAATCTGAGGCCAAGACCAAAAAAAGAGGTTGTAGTGCCACTGTTTTTTTTACTTTGATAATATAATTTTTTAATATTAAATTGAAATCGATGAAAATATGTGTACACCATATATCTACATAATAATATTGGCTGCATTGTTTTTATAACATGCGCCTATTTTATTTTACATATATAATTAGTCAAAAAATGTATAAAAAAATAATAAATAATGTAAAATATATTTTAAAGCAATAAGTATAGAGTTTCTTGACCTATCGTATAAAACTAGCAGTTAGTAGGGGCAACTATTATTTTGTAAATTTGTAATTGTAATTAACTTGTAAATTTTCCTTTCAAACGGGGCTAATTGAAATAAATGATTTGACTTTGAATTTGAATCGCCTTCGAGAAAATAAATCAAATCAAAATATCTTTATTCATATAGGTAAACAAGTACATCAAAAAAAATTAAATTAATTGTTAATTTACATTTACTACCAGTTCGCAAGTGAAGGGCGTAGAGCGGGCAAGAAGAACTGGCAAGAAACTTTCCGCCACTCTTTTCAATCGCCAAGTTTTTAATACAAATGGTTTGAACTGGTGGAAATCAATCCCAAGGATTAGGATCATTTAAGTATTCTATATAATAAACATGTGAATCATTTGTACATAACGCGTTATACAGGGTCATACTAGCTCGTTATTTTCCTAAAACGCGGAACCAAGCTATCGTGTTATAGCCGGGATTACTGTACTTTCCATTCAGCAAAATATTAGTCTAGTAAATCGTAACTTATTTTTGGCTATTATGTTTGATAACCATTATACATTTTTAGTGACTGACAAAACTCTCTTCAAGGCGTTTCTCATAGCCTTGGTAGCAGCAGTTTCTAGAGAGGTCTGTGGTGCGGTGCCCATCCAAAACTTCGCAGGAGACATCTTCAACCTGGCATCAGAGGACAACGCCTTTGCTCTAAGCCCAAACAAGCAGGCCATGATGTTGGGAGTCGTGCAGCTGGGTGGATCTTTGTTAGCATCTAATGTTGTTGAAAAATGTGGTAGAAAGGTACTGTTAAATTTAACATAGTAGTCGACAGTCAAATTTATTATTAATTTTGTAAGCTTTTTATCGCTTCAAAATTTTTCGCGTTTTTTTTTTTTGAGCTTTGAATTTTTTTTTTTAAGATTTGTATCTTGTTACCCCAAAGAAGTATAACTTCTAACGCGTGTACATAAGTATACACATACGTTATTTATACGAGTAAATAGACTTTAATAACCTTCGATAACTTTTTAAAAACTTATTGAAGTATTCTCATTTCGTCTATGACATAAAATAATCGCTCAATTTCATGGACTACGTTATAAACACCTTCAAAATTTCCCACTTAAAGAAACCGTGTTATACCTGCATTAATTAATTCCAGTGGTTAATGATCATCACCTGCTTAGTATCAGGAATAAGTATGTGCGTGCTTGCGTCTTGGTTCCTGATCAGAGATTACAACATTATCAGCACCGCCTGGATACCAGTAATCACATTGTGCCTGTGCGTATTCTGTGATGCAGCAGGTCTGATGCCAATAAGCATCGTCATAACGGGAGAAATATTCTCATTTAAGGTACGTCATTTAATTTGAATTACGCCTAAACCCAATAACCTATCTCAATCCATTTATGACCCTCTGAGATAGACATCTGTATCCAAATATTGGTAAAAGTGTGCCAATAACCAATCGGTGGATTTTAATAGCCATCTGTCGACACATGCCATCCATGGTAGATCGGATCGGTGTTTGTGGATAGACCGTTGTATGGAACTGACAGTTCAACTGTGCCAATGAGCATAGACAATAGACATGTATATTTGTATATTATTTGTACGTTTTATTTACTTTATTTGGTTTATATTGATTATCAAATACGAGTGCGAAGAGATTGCATTCTATCTGTCACCAAAAATGGATTGTCTTCGTAGATTTTGGTAATTGGGATGCAGATAGGAGATCGATGGACCGTCACAGTCTCCAATAATTATTGGTTTCGGGCATTAGTGACATCAACGTCTATGTTTTAAAAATATCAAATAGCTTTTTAACTATTTTAAAAACTGGTGTAAGTGAAAATCTCAAGATAGAATATTGGCACAGTTGAACTATCATTTTCACACTAAGGTCTATCCACATACACCGATCCGACCTACCATGGATAGCTTGTATCGACAGACGGCTATTACAATCCGTCGATTAGTTATTGACACACTTTTATCAATATTTGTATTAGGATGTCTATCTCAATGGTCAACAATGGATTGAGACAGGGTTTGGGCGTAAGCCAACATATCTCTTATCTCACAAAACTTCTCTACATCAGAATAAATTGTATATATCTATTTTAGTATCGAGGAACAGTCCTAGCAACAACAATGGCGATCGCATCAGTAGCTGACTTCTTCCAACTTCTGTTCTTCAAGCCTCTCGCAAATTCAATTGGCGTATTCTACGCGTTCTACTTTTTCGGAGCCATGTGCCTTTTAACCGTTGTTTACGTGGTCTTTAAGCTGCCGGAAACAAAAAATAGATCATTAGAAGAGATCTATGAGGAATTGAAAAAATCATAATTTATTCCTAAAACTATATTAAACGCAAAAACTAAACAAAAGACATAATCAGTCTATCCACACTATACTGAAACTTTTAATTCGATTCCAGATTAGACAATTTCAGTGTTGCAACGTTATGACGAGTAAAAAATAGTGACGTTGCGAAATTAATCGGAAATGGAATATTTCCGGATCGAAAGTTTCGTTTTTCACGTACTTGTAGGCATTGCGGATCATTACTTTTTCAGTGACAGTGAAAGCTTTTCGAGGACTTTTTTTGTTGGGAACGAGAAAACATCCACGTCTTTTTGTGATGTACTTGGCTGAGGATCCATTTTGATGGAAAACCAAAACAAATAAAAAAAAAACATATGTGCCATTCACACGTGGCAGAAGTGAAACCTTCAAAAATAAAGTTTTTATAATTAATAATATATAAATTAAACTTTTTCCACTTTCTAAATGAACTAAACTTTATATATTGTAATGATAAATTTTAATTTATAGGTTTAATATAAATCTTTAATTTGACAAAAACTAAAACAGCGAAAGTTTGAAATTCGATTAAATGAAAAAGCGGCAGTAAAAAGAGGCTGTGTAATGCCTCTATCACATTTTCTCCCACGTTAAATCTTATGAATTTATGTTTCTGTCTCTTTTTACTGTCGCTATTTCCATGGCATCCGGTTTAAAATTACGATTCTAAAGAAGTTTCTCTATCCATCTCATTTTCTCCCACGTTAAATCTTATCAATATATGTTTCTGTCTCTTTTTACGCTTTTTCCGTTGCATCCGGTTTGAAATCACATCGATTCTAAAGAAGTTTCACTTCAATACCTTAAGGTTACAAAAAACTATTAACTGTACTACAATAAAAAACAGAAATATTAACTTTTTATTAAATAAAGCAGATGTTTCTAATTAATAAATAATTATTATGAATAATTATGGATTTATTTAAATAAAAATCAAAATTTAGTCGTTAATTGGTACACCAAGATTATAATTGAATGACATAAACATACATCGCGATTGTTTGTCAAATTTTGTGTACATCACTACACTTTTGTATGTGGTATCATTATTTTACAAAATGACAGTAGCTAATGTCAAATTCGGAATTGAATTAAAAGTCGTGGTATAGACCTGATGGTTTAACATTAATTTTGTGTGAATTTTTATAGTGAGACATTATGTAAGGACTATAAAATAACGATTGCTTGAACCATAGATACAATTTAGCGTACGAATGGAGAGTTTTGTAAGCATTTGTAAATTTAAGACAAACTTAAATAATGACATTTTTAGTTTATTTGTAAATATAACGTAAGATCATATTAATGAGTACAAAATATTGTTAATTGGTAAGTGTATTTATTCCAAACAAGCAAATGTAAATAGACGAGGTATTGACGCATTTAGTTTGATGATTGGTCAGCATTTAGGCTTTGTTCGAATCTTTTTGTCTATGTTGTCTATTATCTGTGAATCGACAAATATCTTTTATATCCACACTTTTGACTTGTATTTTAAAACTGTATTGAAAACGTTTTATATATTCTATCAAATAATCCAATAAATTATCGTAATTAATCATCATCAAATTGTAAATCTAAGTTTGATTTTTCTTAAAAATCCAGCAAACCACTCTCGAACCTTCTGGCAAAAATCTTGATTTCAAGTAGGTAATTTAATTCTTTTTTTAATCAATAGGTCAAGTAAAGTAAAGTTTAGCTTGATAATTATAAATTTAGTCCGCAGAAAGTGGAAGAAAAGCGCTCTGTTGTAGATTTTCGAGTGAGGATGGAATTTTGGATTCTGCCACGATGTTCAACGATGGATTGGATTGCCTACAATAAAATATAATGCTCCTAAGTCTCTCAAAGGTTCTTACAGAAGATAAATGCTTTATGTATTTATAAAAATTAACAAAATCAAAATCGCTCTCACAAATATGTTTATGTATTTATCTATAGTAAGTCTAACAGCCTTCTATCTGCTTAGAATAATTTATAATATTAATAAGAATATCTTTTCATTTCCATTGAATTTTCTATCTTTAAAGTATTATTAATTGCCACACAAATTAACGAAAGAAGTTTTAAACTAATCTATTATTTCAAGGTTCACATCGTTTTGAGGACTCGCGTTATGCCTTTTATGATTTAGTACGCTATTTGAAGGACCTTTAGTCGGATTGGTTCGAATATTCAGTAGATGGTTCCACATACTGGTGGTGGGCGGCAAAAACTGCCTTACAACCTCAGTTCTGGAACGATGGACGTCGTAGGGTGGAATTTTGTATTCTACCGAGACGATCTGTGATAATATTTTCATCGCATTTCTTTGCCGACTGATATTTGATCACTGAATCAATGGATGTCATAACTCCTGGATTTAGTATCTGTTAAGAAATATGCTACCGATGTATGTACCTACGCGGTAGATTTAGTATGAACGTGACTAAGCATGGTTTCCTATGGTGTAGGCATAGGAAATAATGCAAAATAGGCTTATAATTGTTTGCACCTGTTCTGTGGTCCCTGAGTTTAGTGTCTTTCTTTTCTCATGTTCAACTTGGTGCTGGCTGGTCTTCTACCAGGTATTATATTAGGCCATTGGTTATTAACAGCAATTTATACAGCTTATACGCGATAAAAACCACGAATACATTAGCAATATTTGAGTTTAAGATATCGGTAAAGAACTCGTTTAATCGTAAACTTCATTAAAATTCTAGTTCATAACCCACATACAAATTGCAATGTAAAAATCGATAAAGTTTATTTTAGCACGATCTTTGGTTGTGTTATAATTTAAAGAATAGTTTCAATGTCAGTATTTTAATGATCAGTCCATAGAAAGCCTTGTCATCCAGGGGAAGGTGGAAGGCACTTGACCACGCGGCAGATCTCTTACACGTTGTACTGATCAGATTAAGTCTGCCGTAGGAGAATTACTAAATGAGTGCAGCAGAAAGACCTCCAATAGGCAACGGTGGCGGAACGTCATGAAGCGATTCACATCTGCGCCTTCTATTACCACATAGCGATCACGACCGCTCTGTCAAGTGTGTGCCGAATAAGAAGAAGTCAGTATTTTAGGCTACGTACTTTATCAAGCAATAACATTGGAAAAATTAAAAGGAAATAGTTGCGTTCTTTTAAATCTGGGATTCAGATTTATCACATGTGTATCTGTTTCGTGATCATTTCTTATTTATATTAGACAAGTAGGTGATCAGCCTCCCGACTTTTTGGGTTTGAGACATGTCGGTTTTTCGTGATGTTTTTCTCCCCCACACGAGAGATTCTAAAAATCCGCACCAAGATTGGTGTAAAGCTGGTTTCAAATCTACCCAGGGATCTCTGGCTCCATTTTTTTTAAGAACCAGAGGGCAAGCGGATGGCAGGCTCACGTAATGTTAAGTAATTCCGCCGCCTCAATAATAGAGGGCTCGCGAGTGAGTTGCCGGCCTTTTAAGAATTGGTACGCTCTTTTCTTGAAGGACCCTAAGTCGAATTGGTTCGGAAATACTTCAGTCGGCAGCTGGTTCTACAAAGTGGTGGTGCGCGGCAAAAACTGCCTAGAAAGACGCGCAGTTGTGGAACGGTAGACGTCGAGGTGATACGGGTGGAATTTCGTATTCTGCCTTGACGTCCGATGATGAAACTCAGCTGCAGGTATTAATCCGAACAACTCCTCTGAACACTCTCCATGGTAAATGCGGTAGTAGATGCAGAGAGACCCCTATATGAATAAATGTATTTTGATTTTTTAATGTCATGTTCTGAACCGTATTGGTTACAATATTACTCCCGAGAGTCTTGAATCTGAATACTGTTAACGTGTGGTCTATTCCAACACCTTTAGCCACCGTTATTTCATAATATTCTCAATATACCTACAATAATAATTGTCTCATGACGCAAATTCTAAAAATGAGTCTGACAAAGCAATTAATTTGCCAAAGAAGTAATTTAATATGGATAAGATTGTGTTTTTGTTACGATCATGAATACGTAAATAAATTTCGTCGTAATTACTTTTCATTGTAATGTTCTTAGCCGCCCATCTACGTATAAGAGGGTTTCAAATAATAATTAACATATTACATATTTATAACTGACAATAAATATTTTTTTGTCACACGTATTATTATATTTATTAGTAATCTTACATGTTATAAAACAAAACACAGACGATATACAAAGCCAGAACAAACATTCATAAACAATATATCAAAAACAATAATTAACATTATAATATAATGACTAAAATATATTATTAAAAGGATTCCCTTTAGGCAAGATACTAGCTGCGTTCCCCCTATTTTTTTTTTATGTTACAGGAGGCAGACGAGCAGAAGACTTACCTGATTTTGAGTAATACCGCCGCCCATGGACTCTAGCACTGCCAGAAGGCTCGCAAGTGCGTTTGCGTTTAGTTTTTATAGCTGGACTAATTCTAAATTCTTTGTTCGAGGTAGCTGGCAGCTCTTCGGTCTCCCGTGATGTCGATTAACCTTTTTGCTATTTCCTTAAAAAGTCTTATAGCGCTAGGACCCCATGGACCAAGGGTAACGAAACCGAATGGGACAAATCGTATTCGGAGCCAAGCCGCTCCAGCTGTTAGATGGATCCATGTAAATGAGAAAGGGTCAATATCTCTGAACAGGTTGCATCCCATACTAGAACCCGGCCCATCTGCCATTGAATCAATCGTCTCTTGCAATTCCAGAGGGCAAATACAATGCTATTGTACTTTAATATACGTATATATTAAATACTTAATTAAAATATTATGTTTATTAGTAATCATAACAACTATATATACCTAAAAAAAATTAAAAATGAATACAAAGAAAATTACAACAAATTTAAAAAATGTCCCTGTGAAAGAGTACCTAGTACGAGTAAATGAGCCGTGTTCCAAATTTAAACAAAACAATTTTATTCCTTTAAAAGATGAAGGAACTTTATACATTCTAAACAAGCGCGTTCTTAATTTAAACAAAACAATTTTATTCCTTTATAAGATGAAGGAACTTTATACATTCTAAACAAGCCGTGTTCCAAATTTAAACAAAACAATTTTTACATTTATTTACAAAAGGCTAAAAGAAATACATATTAATTTACACAAATAAAACTTTTCAGTAAACGAGTGCGTTCCGTTTTGGACGTACGTAAAAATGAATAAGTTTTATTTATTCGACGCCAGCAAATGGAACCAAATATTGTGTGCTCTCACAAGTGAGTTTTTGTTATTTTATATGGATTTGTTGTTATGGCAATTGAAGGAAAATTATATATAGTGTTTTTATGATGGTGCCAGACTGGAAGACATTTTTTATAGTATGGAAATGCTACGCATATCTCTACTGAATGTTACTTATGCATACCTAAATCTTTACCTTTCTTTGTAATCGTAAAGTTACTAGAACTAAAAGACTTTTTACGTAACTACGGCTCACGTAACTGCTATTATTAATGTTCAAGTGAATAAGGCTATCTCGCTCTAACAACTTAATAATTAAAATTGATAAAAATATTAATATTTTTTACATCAATCTTCAAACCTTAACTTTGTTTATAATGCTTTTATTGAGGTTGAAGTTTCTATTAAGTTATTATTAATTTATTTTTGTGGTCGCTTCAATACTTTATTCCTTTGTTCACTTGCTTATGTTTTAATATTATTGAAGTGTATGTTTTCATTGTTTTAGAAATTATAATATATAAGCTATTTCGACTAAGTATTTGCGTGTTGTTCCCACAGTAAATTGCGTGCTCCTATTTCACCATGCGTCCTGCTGATAGAGGATCTTTGACAACCTGAGACAAATCTTTGTTTTTAATCTATTATTATTATTCATTACTTAAGATGTCATGTGAAACATGGTATAATGGTTGTAGCCCCTTACAAACATTGTGTAAAACAAAACACAAGCTTGGCGATTAAAAAGAGTGACGGAGAGTTTATTGTCACTTCTTCTCTTCCGTTCTACGACCTTGATTTGTCAGTAAATATAACATTAAAAAATAAATATAATAATATACATCAAAATGCTGTATATTTATTTTAAAGTTCATAAGTGTACATTGTGTTAACTATATGAATAAATGATTTTTGACTTTGACTAAGTAAGAATATAAAAAAATCAGAGGCACTGCAACTCTAGGTCACAGAATTCTGTATTTCATGAGCAATTTATTAGATTAGTTTACATTATACTGTGTCGTGCTACCAAGTTTGTTTGACCTTGAAGATTCTGTATTCGAATACTGGGAAAACACTCTTCAGGTTTAAATTGAAATGTTAAAAAAACTCATTTAAATATTTTTTTAAAAGCTATTAACGTCGAACGACAAACATAAAACCGATATGGTGTAGATGTGTAGTGGCTAAAAAACTTATTTTTACATACAATTTAATGTTTTGTTATAATTCAATTTATGTAGTTTTAGGTTGTATTATTAAAAAACTTCTATTTACTATAAAAACTTTGATAAATGCTTCCACTTTGGCTATTAGGGTTAGTCATAAAACCTATTTTTGCGAGAGTTTAAATTTATAATTCCTTCATTAATCAAAACTATGAATTAATCTCGGAATATAAAACGAAATAATTGAAACGTTAGTATTTGGTATATCCGGGTATATATATATATTCAAAAAATTCCTCAATATTTTCCCGTCATCATGACTGAACAAAACTAAAAAAAAAAAAAAAAGTTATTAAAAAAAAATACACGTTTCGTGTCGTGTGTTCGTGATTGAACTAGATCAGAGTTCCCCAAACTTTTTTGTGTCGTAGACCCCTTGCCATGTTTTCCGTGTTGCGTACTTACCTAATGTTGATTTCCTGTAAATTTTTAACTGTAGTGAAGTTTAGTGTTAAAACCTTGTTAATTTATACTTTTATTAATTTAATTTAATTTTTTTTTGTTTTTACAAGTTCAAAATATATTGCGAACACAAAGCGAATACCATCATCCTACAACTTACACAATTTTATAAACATATAAAATATTTTTTTTACTTCGTAGGTACTTTTAGAAATAATGTGTTTTGATATTAGAAGATGTAAGTAAACAGGTACTATCAGTTTCTTCGTTTATTCTTGTCATCCTTACTCCCTTCAGTAAGGATAACAAGAATAAACTTCACTAACTAACTAACTATTGATCGGAACCCTTTCACGAGTAAAGGCCTTCTCTAGTTTTTTTGCAAACATCTAGCTAGCTAGCTTTCTTCCATTCGTTTTTTGGTAACGCAAAATCTTCTATCCTTATTTTTTTTACAAGGGGTCCTTTCCATATCCATCTTCAAAGTCCATATGTCAGTTCAGTTTTAGAGCATAATGGCATCTTTAACTTTTGTTATCATCCTATTTTTGAAGTTATACTTCTTTTGACGCGATGGAGAAAAATGATGAGAGTGAATTTTTACCATGCGCGCGCACACCGACACCTACAGAATGATGTTAGTTCTAGATAGCAGCTAACTTCACGCATATTCTATTTCTTTTTACTTGTAGATTGTCTTATTCCCATCTCGCTCACACACGCTCGGCGCCCGGCTGGTTTAAAAAGAATTTGACGTCAAACTGTGTCAAGCTACGGTAGGGATATGTTGTGTTTCGCTCGGTTCCCGCGCTAGCGTCATAACTTTCGTACAAAAAATACTTTTAATATATTTGATTCATTGCCTTAATGATCATCATCATCAATCATCATTTAGATTGTATATTTTTACTGTGTTGTCATACACTACTGCATTTTAGTTATTTTTTTTTCCATACGCCAAAGAAGTATAACTTCTAACGCATGTACATAAGTACACACACTCTTTTTTTTTCGCTTTTTACGCATTGTCTTCTTTTCACCGGCGACGCACGTGCGACTCTTCAGGCATTGAGTGTTCACGTGCGGCGGCGGTATCACTTAACATTAGACGAGCCAGCCCGTTTACACTCTGTTCTATAAAATATCTTTTTTCTTTAACCAGCAATCACCTCCCTCATCACATTATCAAAATTGGGCTCGGGTCAGAATGAAGAGGAGACCTGAAAAAATATAAAACATATTTTTCTTACAGTTTGTCTCCCAGCATTCAACTATGGCAACACTCTCGGTTGGATGTCTCCGATGTCTCTACTTCTCCAATCAAACGATTCACCATCTGGAAAACCGCTAACAGATGTAGAGGTATGTTTATCTATTT
Source organism: Pieris mannii (assembly GCA_028984075.1). Lineage (NCBI taxonomy): Eukaryota > Metazoa > Arthropoda > Insecta > Lepidoptera > Pieridae > Pieris > Pieris mannii. The sequence continues at coordinate 8,485,892 of CM054795.1, read as the reverse complement.
TTTTGTAAAAGTTTCCCAAGAAAAATAAAATATAATAGTTGATTAAAATTAAAATAAAAGGGGAGCCATGGCTATCCAGACCTAGCTCGTTTACGCGAATGCTTAGTCTAGATATGGATGAGTTTTAGCCAAAACGCGTGTTTCTAAATGGAAAAACACATGGAATGAAATGACGGAATGCCTGGGGTATCTAGGAATACGAAATTGAATTTTATTGAAAAGGTTGGCGTAATCTTATTGTGAAATATCTTAACAATCAATTTTTTACGATTCTTCAATAACATCTAAAACTACGCGCTAACGTTCTAACTTATGTGGGGCACATTAGAACAATCTATATTAATAAGACGAAATTATACAATAAGCTGTAAAAAGTCAAGTGAAGTGTAGCAGTGGGGTATACTGGACTAAACTGGTTTTCAGGCTATATTAGCACGGCGCGCTGTATGGTCGGGCGGCGCGCGGCCAATAATATTAAAAGCAGTAGCAATAAACAGATTAGGGTTAAAAACCGCCTTCTCCGGGGAAGGCGAGATCCTTTACTTCCCATTTCGCTCACTCCAATGAGCTTCCGTCCTGCCCTTCAGGCAATTGACCCCCCGCGACGGCCCAAGCCGAGGTTCGAGTCTCACAGGAGACGCCCTTGCGCGAGTCGCGGGAACCCCACCCTTTCCGGCTGAGCTAAGCTCGCCAAAACAGCCCGTGCTGAGCTGTAAAGGCCCTTAAGGCCAACAGCGAGATTCCATTCAAAAAAAAAAAGGGTCGGGCGGACTTCTTCGACGCTCGAATTAGATATAGGACGTTACTTATATTTATTGTAGTTCAATATGTGGTTATTTGTTGTTTAATAATTAATAGAATTGTGTGGTCAATTTCGTGTAATCTAATTTGGTTATTTTTAGTAATTTTATTTGTTAATTTCTTACTATACAATAAATAAGAATAAGTAGGTATTAAGATTAGTTAAGAATTGAAATACTATATAGTGTCAAACAAGTATAATAATATAGGTAAATAAAAACAGTAAATAGCTACATAATATAGGATATAAACAAATAAGTAGGTATTAATATTAATTTTAATTAGTTAAGCGTTTAAAGATAAGTTAATGTAAACATTATATGTAAAATTAATTTGTAGGAAATAAAAGGCTTTTATTTATTTTTATTTTTTTATCATTTTTTTTTATTTATATGCAATTTATGTTTTAACGAATTAATTCAGCAGCAAATGAGCGGTGTTGGCCTAGTAACTTTAGCGTGCGACTCATCCCTGAGGTCTTGGGATCGATCCCCAGCTGTGCCAAAGGACTTTCTTTCTATATGCGCATTAAATAAATCCAACAATTTTTTTCTATCACACGTATGAAACAAACTTTTTCATTAACACATAACGCCTTCCTTTAACTGGCGATCTTGACAGTTTCAAAGGTTGTTCACGACTGATAATATATGATAAGTGACGATGGTGCGTTTAGTAACAGATCAAAATTTCCTACAGGCAATGTTAATAAGAATAATAGAACACGTATTTATGCAATGGCGAGACAGCTGTTAATGACCTAAGCTGTATTTCAAAAGATGTCTTCTCTGCCAATGAGTAGGGATGCCAACCGGTTCGAATTTAATGACGCGGAATAAGTAATACTATGATGATCTTATGTTCCAAAATAAACGTATTGTATTTTTATTTTTTTTATAAAAACAATTACACTTAAGGATGTTGTTGATGACTAAATATAAAAATATCTCTTCGTAATAGAGAATGACTTTACACAATGCATCTACATACTGCTGTATATGTGTCGCAGTAAAATAGTTAAATCAGAGAGTTGATGTGTATATATCGGATGGACGCATAATTTAGTTTTTTGTTTTTTACAGATATCCTGGTTGGCGGCTATACCGTACTTAGCTGGAGTACCCTTTTACTTTATCTTAGCGTATATTGGTGACAGATATGGAAGAAAAAGGACACTGCTTCTCTCCACAGCTGTGGGTTCTGTATGTGCTTTATTAAAACATTGAAAGCTTAAACAATGGATACAAAGGAATAGAATTTTGATTGAGTAAATATGTATGTTTGAAAATATGTAAGAATGTATATTGATATTTTTTTTAATCAAAACATTTTCCGGATCCAAGTGGTCGACATACAGCACATTGGGTGCCGAATACTCGGATCCGAGTGCTAGGAATGGCAGTCATTAAAAAAATAAAGGGACGCACGCACGGATCCGAGTGGGTGGCACCGCTACTATGACCGCGCTCCACTCGGATCCGAGAAAAAAAATACAATAAGTATTTATTATGTTAATTCAGAAGTTATCGTAGCGAAGCCGTCAGCCTCATAGTTTCTATATAACACAAAATTTTCAGAGATCAGCTCAGATCTTCATTAAACGTTAAAGTGTCACAAAAAATGTAAAAAAAGTAATAAATCAAATGTAGCCTGAAAGAGATCGGTCAAAAGCGGTTATAAGGCCGCCAGTTGCAATCCTTTTCATTTATGAATGTATATGAATTGCGAGCATAGTATTAAATGCTCATTATTTCTAGCATAATCTACTCCACAATCCACTAGGTATTTTCTTGTGCGACCTGTGGAATCGACTCCCTGTGTAGGTCTACGCTCGCAGATCTGACCTTCTGTTGTTTAAAAGAGCCTCTCTTTAAGGCCGACGACGCACCACTAAAATGTGCGGTAATTAATCTCATCTAAAAATAAATCTAATTCGAATTAATATTCTATTTAATTTTGACCAAAGTAGTCATTTCATTCCAATAAATATATGTAGATTTATGTATTTGAAATCTAAATGGGCCGGAAAACGTCCAAGTCAAAAATATTCTAGAAATTTCCAGATTATCGCCATATTCCTGTTCGTTTCCGCCATGGCTACTAAACGCTGGTACAAGTAAAATATATTTATCACTTCACAACGTTCTATTTTATTTCTATTAGTTATCGCAATTACTGTGTAATAACTTTGAAAATGTATTTATATATATAATTATCTAACACATGTTTTCCGGAACACGTTATCTTTAAAAATAGCACGATATAAGTGTGTTAAATAAATATATTTCTACTACTATTAAAAAAATGTGAGCCGTCACGGGACGCCTGGCAGATGTGAAACATCGAAATTATTCTGTGAAGTAATATGCAGAAAAGAACAAATTGTGATAGGAACTAAATATGTCATAATGATTAAATAAAATATTACGATTTTGTTTTCCAGATAACGATGACTATTTATTGAACAAACATTTAGTTTCATTATATACAAAAATTTACTACTGCATATAGATTGTATGTATATACCAGCATATAGCGTGGCGATGCGTCGCCACGGCATGCGTCTCCAGAAATCGTTTTAACGTGCGGCTATAGATGTTTCACATCAAAAAATAAACTATTTATGGGTAATGGCGATATTTTTGGTTTGAGACAAATATTTTCTCTTTATATGCCTCATAACGATACTAGCTGTAATATTAATATTTATCAATTTATAATATTAAAGAAAACACTTGTTAACGGATTAAAGTTATGTATTATTGTAAACTTATAATTTTTTAAACATACATTAAATTTAAACGACGTTTCGCGTGCTTTACAGCGTGCGTGGATAAAAGACAATACTATTTATAATATTACTAAGACCCTGTTTCACAATGTATGGATAAAGTACCAAATAGCTATGCAACACTAATAGTACATAATAATAATAAATTATTCGAAAGATAAAAGTTCCGAATAAGATACTTCGCATTTCATGACGAATAGCGCTATCTGACAGTCGTGAAACGCAAAAATACTGTTTATCCTACCGATAAGTAATAAATAGCTTATTTGGAACTTATCCAGACATTGTGAAACAGACCCTTAATGTGGTGAACCACGGAAGGACAAAGACGCGACAAAACAAACAATATTAAAACAGTGCCGTCCCTGTGGACTCGATCATGTATTAAGTAATGAAGTGACCTACGTGGAATGTTCAATAATATAAAGTCATGAGGGTAGCCTCCGCGTCAACACGTATCGTTTCTATAAATTGAATATTTAAAAATTAATATAAACGAAAATAAACAAATTAAATGTACTGATCGATTTGTGTTATTAAGGAACTATCTTGTGAGATATTATTAGCAGCTAAAAAGCAGAAAAAGTGCATATCAGATCTTCTCGGAAGAATACAGTGAAATAAATTTACCTACAATCAGTTATATTGTGGATACACGAAGTGAATTAGTGCAAGGTCACTATTGTCAAAGTGAGTGCGTGACTAGAAATACAATTATTATTAAATGATAATTAAATTAGTCATTGACCTTCACGTAAATTAAATTTTAAATACTATAAGATATATTCAGATTTGCCGTCACGGACGCCGTAGCTCTGTGAAGAACGAAGTGATTTAGTGCAAGGTCAGTAGTGTTAAAGTGAGTGCGTGACTATAAATACAATTACTATTAAATAATGATTAAATTAGTCATTGACCTTCACGTAAATTAAATTTTAAATACTATAAGATATATTCAAGTTTGCCGTCACGGACGCCGTAGCTCTGTTCATAAGGTTCTTATCCCTTGTACAACTGAAATTCGGAGCGAGACTTATCAAAAATTTCTTAAAAATTTCCTATTCCACTTCCCATCTGTATTTTTATAATATTATCAATTTTTTTACGGCATCATTCGTGTGTTCTGTTAGTTCAGTAGTTTTAGTAACGCTTTGTTTTTTGATTTACAATTTGACAGCAATAGTAATACAACAGTCGAGGTCTTCCCGCCGTAATAAGAATATTTGCATAAATGTCGGTACACTTACATTTTTCTTTAAATGTCTGATAAAACCCTAACCATATTTTATCAAAACGTGCGAGGCTTGCGGACAAAAACGGGTGAATTTTGTCGTAATCTACTCCTGTCTACGTTTGATATAGTTTTAATAACGGAATCTTGGTTAAACGATAAGTTTTACGATAGCGAACTCTGCGGGGGTAACTATACTATGTTTCGGCGCGATAGATCAAAAGAAACATCACATAAAAAATATGGGGGAGGATTGTTAATCTATATATCTCGTAAATTGCAGGCACACGAAAGACCTGAATGGAACTGCACTAATGTCGAAACTCTGTGGATAACTATACCCGAGAATTCGCTTGGAGCTAATGATCGGCGTAATCTTCATATCGGATTGGTCTATATACCTCCCGATTCTAAGCAGCCGCAACGACTTATGACGTTTATTTCCTCGTTCAGTCATATAATTGAATCAAACGCAAGTGACAACTTCATAATTGTTGGTGACTTTAATCTTCCTAACATTAATTGGTCTCCCACGGGACCTATTATTTTAAAACAGGGAACGACCCATTTACAAGAAATCTCCGAAGATTTTATAAATAAGTTACATTCTTCTGGCCTAACACAGCATAATTTTATATCCAATATTTGTAATAACGTGTTGGATTTAATATTAAGTAACGTCTCTCTAGATAATACCAGAGCTGATATAGCATTGGTTAAGCCCGATATACATCATCCCTGTTTGAGTATAGATGCAACTGACTTGCTTCTACGCAAAATTTCTCCAAAAGTGGATCTGAAGTATAATTTCTACCGCGCTGACTATAATGCTATCAATCAGGAACTAAGCAAGGTCAACTGGACACAGCTTCTAAATGGAGATACTATTGACGAAGTAACTGCAAAGTTTTACGATATTCTGAATAAGATTATTGTAAATTATGTCCCAATGAGTCGTAATAATTGTAATAATAAGTACCCCGTGTGGTACTCTAAATCTCTGATACATGTTATCAAGGATAAACTAAAAGCTCACAGACGCTGGAAAATGTATAAGAACCCGCGAGACTATGATGAATTTTCATTGTTACGTAGTAGGCAAAAGCGTTTATCCAAAAAGTGCATGCTATCTTATGAACAGCATATACAAGAAAGCATGGCTAAAAATCCTAAGGCGTTGTGGTCATACTTAAAAAACAAGAGGCAATGTAAATCTGAGTACCCAAGCATGCTAGTTCTTGGCGATGTGTCCTACAAATCGGAGCCTGAGATTTGTGATGGTTTTAACAAATTCTTCAACAGCGTCTACCACTCTCCCAGCGATACTTATGATCTACCTGACCTACCCGAGTCAGATGTTATATATAACAACATTCACATAACGGAACATGATGTCTTTAAAGCTATAACAAAATTAAATATAGACAAGGGTCCAGGTAGTGACGGAATACCTGCAGTTTTCCTACAAAGATGTAGTAAGGAACTTGCAACACCACTATCATATATCTATAATTTATCCCTTAACACATTCTGCACATTTCCTTTAAAATGGAAAGAAGCACATATCGTTCCAATTCATAAAAAAGGCTCCAAAAACAAAATTGACCACTATAGACCAATCTCAATTCTTAATTCTTTTAGCAAACTGTTCGAAAAACTAGTCCATAATGTTATGAGTCCATTAATCTCTAAACAACTACCGGAACAACAACACGGCTTTACTAAAAATCGTTCAACTATTTCTAACTTAACTATTTTCACTGACTATATACTGCGAGGTATGGATGAGGGAGAACAAATTGATGCTATCTACACGGATATAGAAAAAGCTTTTGATCGTGTTGATCACATTATCCTTTTACATAAGCTTTTCTCCCTGGGAATACGTGGCGATCTTTACAGATGGATAAAGTCATACATAACTAACAGACGACAAGCAACAGTAATATGCGGGTACAAAAGCATGTTCACTAACATCACATCAGGAGTACCCCAAGGGTCAATACTTGGCCCGTTATTATTTAATGCTTATTTATACGATATAAAATACTGCTTTCGCTTTTCCAAACATCTTATGTTCGCGGATGACAAAAAAATTTTCTTAAGAATAAAATCTATAGATAACTGCAATCAAATTCAACTAGATCTTAATAGACTAGAAATATATTACAAACAAAATAAACTTACAATAAATATAAACAAATGTAACAAGATAACTTTTTCACGTAAAAACAAAAAAATACAATATATTTACAAAATCAATAACATCCCCATAAAACAAGTAAAATTAGTTAAAGACCTTGGAATATTATTAGATGAAAAAATGGGCCTATCAGAACATATCGATAACATAACAGGCAAAGCGTATAAACAGTTAGGGTTTGTCAAGCGGTCATGCAAGACATTTCAAAATATAAATTGCATAAAAACCCTTTATTTTGCATATGTCAGAAGCGTGCTGAAGTATGGAAGTATTATTTGGTCTCCATATTATGTAAAATACAAAAAAGCTGTGGAAAATATACAAAAAAAGTTTATCAAATTTCTTTGTTTCAAAAAATACAAAAGTTTCGATAGTTATTCAGGTTCTTGCTCATATTTTAATTTAGACTCACTAGAATATCGACGGAGTCAGCAAGATTTGTTATTTTTACATGCTATTCTTAATGGGCGGATAGATAGTCCCTATTTGCTATCATTAATTTCATTTAAAATTCCTCCTGCGTATGCGACAAGATACTCAAAATTGTTCAGTGTGCCTCGTACGAAGTCGAATTACCTGCGTAATTCTCCAATGTTTCGGGTTTTATCGAACTATGACAGCCATTGTCAAGACATTGATCTTTTCTTCCACAAAAAGAGAGATGTCAAGAAGTACTTGGAGAAGCGGGAAGACTCTGATTTTTTTAAATAGTAGTTTTTTTAAGTAGTAGTTTTAAATTCTTAATATTATTTGTTTTGCTTTTAAATGTCAAATTTCAGTCTTTTAATTTTATTATTATTATTATTTTTTTTTTTTTATGTAAAATTTTCTTTTAATTTAATTTTCAAACTAAGCAATATATGGATGTAATGGATGAGGCTGGATATAGCATCATATACAAAATTCAGAAAAAATATTGTACACGTGACTCGAAAACACGAAAATCAATAATCGACCACGTATGTACAAATCTAAGAGATGACTGTTTTCATATGGCATTTATTGAGAATGGAATGTCTGACCATAGGCAACTTTATATTGAATTAAAAAAATCCAAAGCCCCACAATTGATATATTCTGAATATGAAGCCATTGATTATTCAAGATTTTACAAATTATTCAAGACCTACAATTTAGATATAACAACACTTGATTATTCTCTACTGGAAGAGACCATTAAGGACTGTGTAAGGAAATGCAAACAAGTGAAGAAAAAGATACTTAATCCACCTCAGAAAGATTGGATAAATGGAGAAGCTATTAATGCAATTAATTATAGAAACCAATTATGGGCTGAACTGAAAAAAGATCCTACAAATATAGTTGTTCAAGCACAATATACTACTGCAAGAGACGAGGTCAAAAGAAAGATAAAGGAAACTAAAGATAATTACTTCTCCAACGAATTTGTTAAACACGCTAATAACCCAAAAAAAATGTGGAGTCTAATAAATAAATTGGCTAGTAACAAATTAAACAAAGATTGCACACCTTCAAAACTTATAATAGACACCAAAGAGTTAACTCAAACAACCGATATTTGTGCAGCATTTAATACATACTTTTCTACCATAGGGCTGAAACTAGCTAATGAAATACCAACACAATTTCACACTAATTTTACACTAGCACTTCCTCAAAGTCTTAATGCTGAATTATCTAACTTCAGTCCATGCACAACACTTGAAATAACAAATATAATAAAAACACTAGACACAAATTGCAGTACTGGAATAGATGGAATCAATACTAAAACCATAAAATGCATTATCAATGATCTCTCTGAATATCTCTCGGTCTGCTTTAATAAGCTGCTGCATAAAGGTGAATTTCCGGATTCTCTAAAGAAAGCCAAAGTTACTCCTATTTATAAATCAGGCAGTAAAACTGATCCCGGCAATTACAGACCAATATCCATTCTACCTTCAATCTCAAAAATATTAGAAAAAATTATTTATTCAAGACTTGATACTTACTTACAAACTAACAATTTTATTTTTAAACGCCAATATGGTTTTAGATCAAAAAGCAGCACTTTATCAGCCACAGCCGATCTTATAAGTCATATAAAGGAAAACATTGACTCTAAAAAAATGGCGCTGGGTGTCTTTATAGATTTGAAAAAAGCGTTTGATACCGTAAGCTACAATCTATTGCTTAAAAAATTAGATCGTATAGGAATAAAAGGTTGTGCGCTAAAATTATTCAAATCTTATCTATCAAACAGAACCCAGATAGTCAAAATAGGTAATGCTCAAAGCTCAGAAATACCAGTAACATGCGGCGTCCCACAAGGGTCTATACTAGGTCCACTGTTATTTTTAATATATATTAATAACATTCACGAGCTCGGTTTACATGGCCAAATCACTCTCTACGCTGATGACACCTGCTTATTTTATTTCGGTATAAATATCCAGACTATGATTGCTCGAGCTCAGTCAGACCTAAATTCCCTATATTCTTGGTTTCAACAAAATCTGCTAACCATAAATATCTCAAAAACATCTTATGTAATATTCAGAGCAAAAAATAAAATCATTCCTATCTTTCAACCGTTAAAAGTTCAAGACGTTGAAATCACTAACAAAAAATGGGAAAAATATCTGGGTCTTAGAATAGATACATATTTAAAGTGGAACTTTCATATATCACACATAAATACCAAACTAAAATCACTTATAGGCAGATTTTGGTCAATATCAAAATGTATTCCTCAATCCGTACGTCATTTAATTTATAATTGTTTAGTCAAGCCACATTTCATATATCTAATTGAAATATGGGGTACGGCATGTAAAAACATAATTTCTAACTTACAAACACTACAAAATAAATTAATAAAATCATTATTTAGATACAATTTTTTAACACCGACTAATAAAATCTACCAAAAAACCAAAATTACGACAATCAAACAACTGTATGTATATAGCACCTGTATCTTGATAAAAAAAATTCTAAATAACTCTATCCATAGTTGCTTGTCGTTTAGAAAAGTCAAGTACGCAACGACACGGAATACTCGTCGAGCGAGTTTGCTTATCTTGCCGAAGCCGCGTACAAATTATTTGATGAAATCTATTAGGTATGAGGGTGTGCAATTATTTAATCAACTACCATCTCAAATTCGCAATATTGGAGTGTTTGACAAATTCAAAAGGGCATTAAAGATGCATGTTAGAATGAACATAGCTGACTAAAATTGTTACGGCTAATGGCGACGTGTATCTCGCTCGTATATAATATAATATATACATATTAATATTAAGTTTCTCATGTAAATAAAATATTTCTGTTTTTTTTTGTAATGAGAAATAAAGTTCTTTAAACATTTTTAATGCGCTTTACTTGTTTTCTGCTTTTTATACACAATATGTTTATCTATGTAATCTGTTTTGGCTTTTTGTATTATATTAGTATTTTGTATAATAATATGTATTAATTAGTAAGCTGTTAGATTACTTTAAATAAATAAATAAATAAATTAAAACCTTTCTGATACAAGTAATTAATCGGCAAGCCGGTCAATTTGTGTTATACAGCTTGTCCTTGACAGAGGCTTCTTTTAAGAGCTTCTACTCTTCTCTGTTTCCAGCTTTAGGTAGCCTCAAATAGCTGTTCTTCGCACAAGATCCTCCCATCTTTGTTCATGGCGGAAGCCATTCCGTCACTTTCTTCGTCCATTTATCTTTCTTCTCTCAAAATGTGTCCGGCCATTTCAGTTTTTAATAAAAGTAATCCTTGGGATTGACCCAAGGTTTGGGATTATTTAAATAATCGTCAAATTTATAAAAGGCTTAGTTGATTAATTTACGTTTAGCGATAAAGAATTTCTAATATCATCGGCTAGGGACGCCCTATATTGGAACTGACTGAACAAATGAATAGAATAATTAAAAACATTGTACGGTCTGTTGGCCTCTCTGCATCCTTTGTCATCCTTAACGATGTCAGTCCATCTACTGGGCGGCTGCGTGTTCTTTAGATAGATCTGATAATATACTTTAATAAATAAAAAAAACATTAACAATTTTATGTTTACAGACTCTATGGATTCTAAAATTGTTCCCTCAATTTTGGCCTTTATTCGTATCAAGATGCATGGTCGGAATATTAATGGCGTGCAGTTTTGTCACATGTCCGGTGTTTATAAAGGAAATAAGTGAGAACAATATTAGAGGACATTTAGGCTGTTGGGTAAGATATGTATATTAAGTTACATATATTAGTATTTAGTAGTGATAGCAGCTAAGTGATAGTTTCTGCCCACGCCCATGGATATTGTTAATAATATTACCGATGTAGTAGGGGCGTATTTCCCGACGCGTAATACTTCCAATATATTTCACAAATAGTAGCAGTGAAATGTATATCTTGTTTGTTGAAAAAATTTGTGAGATAGACACGATGGCGTAGAGTATCGACTCTTTGTTTTTAATTTATTTTATTATTCTTGATTACTCAAGATGTCATATGGAACATGATGTAATGGTTCCAGCTCCTTACAAACGTTGTGTAAAAGAAAAAAACTTGGCGATTAAAAAGAGTGGCGGAGAGTGTATTGCCAGTTCTTCTGTTCCGTTCTCCGCCCTTGATATGAGAACTGGCAGTTAATGTAAAATTAGAAACATTTAATGTATATTTCTTTTTTTTATCGTTCATAAGTGTACATTACGTTACCCAAATGAATAAATGAATATTATTATTATTAATATTACAAATAACCGATTTTGGTTCCTATTACCACGATAACAATGAGGTACATAATTCTTTTTAAACTTTAGCCCGCAATGTAAATCACTCAATGCAGTGTTTACGCATGACTTGCTAGTAATAACAGTGTCTTGTTTTTAATGTTATATGTTTTGTTAAGCACAAAACGAAATATGTGCAATTAAATAAGTGTTCTTTTAAACAAATTAATCGTATTTCCAGTAATGTTTTTAATTTATTGACTGTATGACGTAATGTTTTTAATTAAAATTTTAATTACATATACCGATAATACACATTAAATGACATGTAACTGTAACACTACAAAACATAATATAACTTAACATCAGGTGAGCCTCCTGCCCGTTTACCCCCCATTCTATTAAAAAAAAAACAAAAGAGTCGGGGAAACGTGCTTTTCAATGGTTCTCTGTAAAGGCGGTCTACGGATAGTTTAACGTGACGTCATGATTACAATATTGACGAAATGTTTAAATGAAATGGCTTGGAAAATAGATTTATTTTTATTGATCTATCACTATTTTGTATGGACACAACGGAGTGAATCCTCAGTGGAAGAGAGATAGATGCGGCGTAAGCGTACAATGAGGATAACGGGACAATGAATGTAACGGGACACTAAGTCATGCTTTTTTTATGCGTGCAGAAGGCGCTCAACTTTATTAGTCTTCGTCACGTGTGTTTTTTACCAATCATATAGACAAATACACCCCCTCTTTAGAACCAGGCCTACATGTAATAAAAGTACGCGAACCACACTAAAAACGGAATTAATTCTATCTCTGACTGAATATTTCATATTTCTGTCGCGAAACACGATTATATGGAACTATCTGTCCGCGAGGACATATTAGTGGTAGTTCCTAAAAGACCTGAAGCGCACTCGAATGTCTACCAATGTGACCGATTTACAAAAATTGTGTTAAGGGTAATTCAGGTACTCTTCATTTTTATTAAAACGCGCCTTTTCTTCCAGACATCTGTCTTCTATATCTCTGGATGCTTTTTCACCTACGTCTTAGGCGATATGTTGGGTTACAGAACGATAATTTTTATCTGTCTCAGTGTGGCCATAATAAGTTTTATTTCATTCCTTATCCTGCCCGAATCTCCTTCGTACCTGGTACAAATCGGGAAAATCGAGGTAAGATTTATTTTATTTATTACTAGTGACCCGACCCAGCTTCGCATGGTTGCAATGCTGATGAAAAGCAGGTTTTTATTATGTATTGTTATTTCCGTCGCTGGAAAGCTCCGATAATATACGCGACATATACCATATGGACATGTACCATCACGGACTTTTCTGTAGTCCTTTTCAATACAATACTTAGTACATTATTTTGATAAAACTCTTAGGGTTCACCCTGCGTTTGCAATGTAAGCGGAATAAATGTAATTATTTACGACATCTCATTAGGAACCTCAAAAATAACAGTACTTTTCCACTATTTAATGGATGTTATTATACATATAAACCTTCCTCTTGAATCACTCTATCTATTAAAAAAACCGCATCAAAATCCGTTGCGTAGTTTCAAAGATTTAAGCATACAAAGGGACATAGGGACAGAGAAAGCCTTTGTTTTATACTATGTAGTGAAGAAGCTTATAACTAAATTAGGCACTAAATAAAAACTTAGCTCGCCATTAAAATCTTCATCAATCATTTTAATCTAGGCGTTATGGTGGACAGTTTCTGATACAATATGTATTTCACTGATGAATTCAGATGTCAGAGCTCTTCTTGACACCACACTTGTAGCGAACAGGACAATATCAACAATCTTCTGCCCTTACTATAACACTGCTCTTTCTTTAATAATTAGTGTTAACTTTAGGAGAACATGTTCTTGTTTGCGTTGTACCTACACATTCTCTGGTTGGTAACACAAAAGGCAAAAGATCACATGTCCGTTTACCAACCGATCTAGTGAAAGACTCATCGTCCTCAAAACTTAACACTGGAATAAAAGAGACAAATAGAGATAGAGAGATAGAGATTGTATGCACCGAGAAATACAAGCAAATGTATAGCAATATATAATATCAAATCAGGACAGTCTAATTTGCCAGACACATACGCTGTTCCATACCTACAGGATGCTTGCAGGCTTAACACATGTATTTGTTGTTACAGGAAGCAGAAAAAGTATTACTATGGCTGCGTCGTAAAAGTGAAATTGACTGTGCAATAAGACAAGAAATTGAAACGATCAAAGCAGAACAGAAGAACGACGAAGTCAATGATTCATCTATAATTAAAGCCATTTGTAAGTTAATAGGTCTTGGAATCATACCATCTGTTTTCTTAACGATGTGACATCGTCTGTATATTTGTCTAAATTGCCACATATTCCACATTAATATGTCCAAAATTAAAAAGCTCCAAATTTATAAATCCCGTTTCATAGTTTATTTAAAAAAAAATCAATGGTGCAACAACATTTTTAGGTACAGAGACCTGTTTCATAATTAGTCAACCTAATAGGCAACTAGATGATGGGCCTCCTGTGCCTGACCGACGCCGTCGACTTGAGTCTAAGACAAGCCGGTTCCCTCACGATATTTTCCTTCACCGATTGAGCTCATGTTAAATGCGCACAAGTCTATTAGTGCACAGCGGGTATGAACCCTACGACCTCAAGGATGAGAGTGGCATGCTGAAGCTTCTGGATCATCACTGCTCTTCGCTTGTTGATTTACTAAACTTGTTGCAGTTGCTGACAAAATCCTCTTCAAAGCATTTCAAATAGCGTTAATGGCCGCATTCGCTCGTGAATTATGTGGTGCTATACCGGTCGGAAATTTTGCGGGAGATATTTTCTTAAGAGCATCTGATGGAACTCGTGTTGTGCTAAATCCCAACCAGCAGGCAATGGTCATGGGTGCAGTCCAAACTGTCGCAACTATCGTCGCTTCTAATATAGTTGAGAAATCTGGAAGGCGGGTATGTTTTTACGACAAACTCTCAAGCGAAATTAGCGGCTTATCCCTGAATAAATTCAAGATTGTCGATAAACGTAAATAAATCAATAAAGATTTTTTTATTAAAAGTACGATTATTTAAATTATCCTAAACATTGGAATTACAAACAATTTGTATATAATTCTTTAACTTGGCCATTAAAATGAGTGGCGGAGTTTCTTGTCCGCTCTACGAACGGCTCTCTGCCCTTCACTTGCGAACTTGAAGTACCTACATGTAAATTTAGAATCAATTTAAAATCTTTTATTAAATTACAAAAGTGCACTTGGTTACCTATATCAATAAAGTATTTTGAATTCGAATTTGAAGATGACTCTTTTGTTCATCAAAATATACCTTATACGCTATATCTGTAATAAATGAATATAATCAAATCAAATCAAATCAAAATATCTTTATTCATATAGGTAAACATGTACACTTATGAACGTCAAGAAAAACAAATTAAATTAACTGTAAATTTACATTTACAACCAGTTCGCAAGTCAAGGGCGTAGAGCGGGTAAGAAGAACTGGCAAGAAACTTTCCGCCACTCTTTTCAATCGCCAAGTTTTTAATACAAATTGTTTGAACTGGAGCAAATCAATCCCAAAGATTAGGGTCATTTAAGTATTCGCCACATTTATAAAAGGCTTTATTAATTTACTTTTTACAAGGGCTTTGAATTTATTTAGTGACAGTTCTCTAATTTCGCTTGGGAGTTTGTTGTAAAAATGAATACAATTTCCATATAAGGAGTGGTTTATCTTCTGGAGCCTGGTTGGTCGCACACTCAAATTAGTTCTATTACCCGTATTATACTGGTGAAAGTCACCATTTGTTTTGAAATCGTTAAGTTTTTTTGTACATACAACAAGGCTTCAAGAATATATTGACCGGATAATGTCATAATATTTAGTTCCTAGTTAATTTCTCGCTTTACGTTAGTAGTTGTAAATCTAATACATTTTGTTTTATTCTCATTAAGCAGTAAGTTATTCACATTAAACCAGTTAACTATACGAGAGATGGAATTGTTTACATCGTTCAATAATATATTTTTCCTATTCACTTTAAATAAAAGTGAAGTGTCATCAGCAAACAATACCATCTCATGAACTTCGTTGACAAAGAATGGGAGGTCGTTTATGTAGATCAGAAATAAGAAAGGCCCGAGAATCGAGCCTTGGGGGACGCCGATTGACACCTGCGAACCCGGAGAGGTGACTCCATTGATATGCACTTTTTGGATCCTTCCCTTTAAATATGAATTCATCAGGCTGGAAGCTTTCCCATCAACGCCATAGTGTTGAAGCTTTCCAACTAGTATATCTTAGTAATCGAAGTAATCTGTATATAAATCTAAAAATGGGGGAGGCCTTTGCCAGTGGGCACACAGAATCAGTTATCATAGACAACAAAAACCATAGCTATAATGTATAGTATATAATTGATGATTTTGGTATAAGGCTATAAATAAATACGCTATATCTGTTTCAGCCTCTTTTGTTCATCACATGTCTTATATCTGGAATAAGCATGGGCTCGCTGGCTACTTGGTTTCACTTCAAAGATTACGGCTTCAATCCTCCCGCCTGGATCCCTGTTTTAACTCTCTGCATTTGTATCTTTTGTGATTCAGCAGGCCTCTTGCCAGTTGGAACTGTTCTCATAGGAGAAATTTTCTCCTTTAAGGTAAACGATATATTATGATATGTGCTATTAATAATAATAATTCAACATTTGTAAAGATGTTGTTTTTCCAAACCAATCCGTGACTTTCTTCTCCATTTACTTTCTACGCTTCTTTATGCTTCTATTTCTTCTATCCATCTGTTTTTAGGGAACGCTCTTCTCCTTTTTTGTCCTTGGTATATAAAGTTTAGTGTCTTTAATTCCGCCTTTTATCTGTAAATCTTGCTATATGCCCCGCCCATTCTCACTTCTGTTTTAGGAAATAAAGTGTTATGTGCTATTAGACATTCGAAAAGAAGATAAAATGTACCTACTAGAATATATATCGAATAGCTTACTTCACCAATGTCTCTTATTTAGTATTAGTTTGTCTTTATAATACTAATTTCCTGGACGAAATTGATATACAATAAGGAAAAATGGAGAAAAATGGGGGAGGCCTTTGCCCGTGGGCACACAGAATCAATTATCGTAGATTAACAAAAACAATAGCTGTAATGAATATACCTTGTATTCTGATATAAGGCTATAAATAAATAAATAATACTAAGTTACAATAATGTTAGTTTCATTACAATAATGAAACTAGGCTGTTTAGAATACGTCTATTAAATATAAATGTGGTACAATACTGATCTATACTAAACATTTATATTAATAGTGCCTACATTAACCAATTCAATTTTTTTTTAATTTTTCAGTATCGCGCCACCGTTTTAGGAACAAGCATGGCGATTGCATCTATCCTCGACTTCCTACAAGTATTCTTCTTCAAGATGGTATCAGCTGCAATTGGAGTGCACGTAGCCTTCTACACTTTTGCTGTCATGTGCCTCTTGATGGCGTTATATATTTACGCGAAGGTACCGGAGACGCGGACAAGGCCTTTAGAAGAAATCTATGACGACTTAAGAACGAATAAAAAGAAGATTGTTCTTCAGAAAATGGATGTCATAACTAAGTTTTGAAGGAGAAAGTTGTGCCAAAAATATGTGTGTTTGTCTTAAAAATACTAAACCAATTTTTAAAAAAGAAACTTCGCTGTATTGATCCTCCAAATTGTTTTCTAAGATTTTGAAGTTTGCCGGTATCTGTATTCCCCCATATAGTGCGGGGATTTCACATACATTTCTGTTACATTTATAATGATATATGTACGCACTTATATCGTTACTAATATATATTTTCCAAATATTTTTACCTTTAATGTTTAATGAGAAATTATTAATCATTTGTACGTTTTATGGGGTAATACAACGCGTTTCGTATTACGCGGAACTAACCTAGGTATTAAGAGGACATAGGTACTCCCCGAATACAATTCCTTTTTTAAACGGTTTTTTTTAGCTCACCCCGTTTGTTTTATTCTTTTTTCTTGGGTCAAATTTAGTAATTCAAATTTCACCCTCTTCCTGTCAACCGATTAATCTGAAATTTTGTATACACTTTGGATTTTGGTGACAATACAATTATGTTTATTCATTATCATTATAAATTCAAGATGGCCGCCGCTACAAAATGGCAGATAATTTATTTTTTACTAATCCCATCAATATGGGTATCAAATGAAAGGGCTCAACAAGCAAAATACAAAATACTATAAAAAGAATTGAAATCCAAGATGGTAGCCGCTACAAAATGGCGGATAACGTAGGTTTTATCGATCCCATCAATATGGGTTTCAAATGAAAGTGCTCAACCAGTAGAATACAATTTACTATGCAAAATTGAAATGTAAGATGGCCGCCGCTACCAAATGGCTGATAACAATTTTTTATCAATCCCACCAATATGGGTATCAAATAAAAGGGCTTGACAAGAAGAATACAGTGCACTTTGCAACCTCAATATTTAAGATGGGCGCAGCCACCAAATGGCGTATAATAATAAAATTTTAATTTAGAAATTGAATCTGTAATTTAGGTATCTGATTAATCCAGCCTGAATCCACCACCCAAGTCAAGATTTTGTATCGTGTTGAGGACTGTGTGGCGTTAGGGTGGCTAAAAATGATACATACGTCGTTAGCGGTACACCACCCAAGTTAAGGTGAAAGGTTAAAACGCGCCGAGAACTGTATGGCAAACTATTTGCGAATAATGAGACAACAATGGCATCAGACAGAATTTTTGATTGTCGACGAGATTTCCATGGTGTCTTATCAAATGTTATGCATGATGGACGCTCGATTAAGGCAAATTAAGAACTGTGAAAATGAGTTTTTTAGAGAAGTAAACGTATTACTTTTCGGTGATCTTTTACAACTGCCTCCTATAAAACGATCAGGAACACCTGTTTTCAAACAGCCAGAACATCTCCAACCAGCTACACATCTCTGGCGTTTATTCACGCTGTGTGAATTAACTGAAAATATGCGTCAGCAAGGTGACCAGACTTTTATTGATATTTTGAATGCTTTTAGAGTCGGTGAGCTAACAACCCAACATTTTAGTATTTTAATGGGAAGACTTCTTCAAGACACGAGTGATGAGTTTGCAATAGACAAAGCGTTAAGGGTATACCCCACAAATCAACAAGTTAACGACCACAATTCTGCTGTATTGAATTTGTACAGAAATAATGGTGCTCGCATTTACAAAATAAAAGCGCAGGATCAGCTAGTACACGCCACACGAAATGCAGACAATGTGGATATAGCTACTATAATACCAGCTGATATCAACAAAACTGGGGGTTTACCAGCGGAACTGCAAATATTTGTGGGGGCAAAAGTCATGCTACGGTCCAATATTGACGTTTCAAAGGGATTAGTAAATGGCGCTATAGGCTACATCAACGAAATCGTTTGGCCTCAATTTCGTCGAACTCAGATGTATGCAACAGATGTACCTTCCGTCCGAATTGATTTCGCAAGAGACGGAGTACATCTTATACACCCGAAAGCCATACAGTTTCCAGCTAAGTACAATTACGGGACGGCTGAAAGAAGAATGTTGCCTTTAATACTATCATGGGCTTTTACAATACATAAAATGCAGGGCAGCACTGTGGATCACGCAGTCGTATACTTAGGTGCGAAACTGTTTGAAGAAGGTCAAGCCTACGTGGCTCTTAGTAGAGTAAGATCTTTGCAGGGACTACGTATAGAGGAGTTGGACTGCAATAAACTAACGGGCAAGAAACCTTGCAATAATGAAGCACTAAATGAATTAAACAGAATGCGAAATAAAAACTAAAAACTAGAAAATAAAAATAGGTAAAAAAACTTTTTAAGTTAAACGGTTTTATGTTAAACATACATTGCAATGTTCAAGATAAATGTACTAAAAACCAAAAAATAATAAAATAGATACAGTCGTGGGAATTATAAACATATGCATAGACTAGACTAAAATAAAACCGTGGGGCACGCCAACTCCATGTAATGGGGCATCTCCATGTGATGTCGAATGTTGTCTTTGTTAAAATCGTGAAATTTAGTGGCCTCTATGGGCAGTACGGTTTTCGCGGACAGGCAGTCAATTGTCTAAAATCGTTGATTAAAATGTTTGTTTTGTAATGTTACACTATAATTAGGCAGTTGTTCAACCGACAACGATGGACGTATGATAAGTAGGGCTAGAATGTGGAAACAAGCTAGCAAGCTCGATTATAAGCGAGTTTTAGGGTTTCATAGTGGTGAGCGAGTAGTACTTTTATCATATGTTTTTTCGATTAAAGACAAACTACGAGCAGTGAAACAATTCCTCGCCAGCCAGCAGTGTGAATGTCCACAATAAACTAGTTGAAACATCTCTTTTATTTACATGGAGTGTATACCTATTGGAATTTCCATGAGCAAGAAAATAGTAAGTAATTTCCTCACCATCTGCGGGCCAACTGCCTATTTTAACGACGAATTAAACGATTCTTTTATCGCTCATTAAGTCGATAATTTGTAGACAATTGACGTGCCCCACGGTTTTATTTTAGTCTAGTCTATGCATATGTTTATAATTCCCACGACTGTATCTATTTTATTATTTTTTGGTTTTTAGTACATTTATCTTGAACATTGCAATGTATGTTTAACATAAAACCGTTTAACTTAAAAAGTTTTTTTACCTATTTTTATTAAATTTAAAGGTTAATTTAAAGCAAAATTTAAATTTAAAGCAAAGCTCGTTTATTTCAGCTATTTTCATAGTATCATGTCATATGATGATATTTCAGCTATTTTGTGGGGTAATGCCGCTGACATTAATTCGATATTTGTAGTGCAAAAACGGGCTATAAGAGCGATCTGTGGGTTGTCCCCACGGGAGTCAGTCCGAAATAAGTTTAAGGAATTAAATATTTTAACTTTGGCAAGTCAATACAATTATGAGAATATTTTGTACGTGCGGAAAAATATAGATATCTTTAAAAAGAATAGTAGCTTCCATAATTATAGTACTCGTAATAAAGACAAAATTAGCGCACCAACCATAAGGCTGCATAAAACGAGTAATTCTTTCCAAGGCAATTGCATACGTTTTTTCAACAAAATACCTAGTGAGATACAAATATTGTCAATAAATAAATTTAAATCGTACATTAAAGTAAAACTGCCTGCTAAGGCCTATTATAATATAAATGAATACTTAAACGATCATAGTGCTTGGATATGAATTGCTTCAGTATAAATAGGTAACGCGACAGAATCTCTCGGCTGCATTTTCAGACTATGGGGCGATCGTTGACATCTACGACTTTTTTTTAATGTAAAGTGGGAACAAACCGTGATTCATGTGGTATCAAATTATTTCAGTATAATTAGTATTATTACTATTTTCTTGTGTAGCCAAGTGCACATTTCAAGGATCGTCATGCTCACTCAAATGTCATTGCTTGTGGCGGCGTCCATGCGTCGGGTTGTCTCTCTCCCTAAAATATGGCGAGGGGGCCGATGGCTGGCCATGCGTCATACTCGTGAACGGGTGCTACTTGTGGTGACTGGTCGTACTTGAATTCGTGTATGCGGTGATATATGTTGTTTATACTACGTATTTGCGTGTTGTTCTCACGAGTGTGTAAGTGCGTGCTCCTATTTCACCATGCCTCCTGCTGATAGAGGACAAATCTTTGTTTTTAATGTATTTTTTTATTCTTTATTAATCAATATGTCATATGGAACATGGTGTAGTGGTTGCAGCTCCTTACAAGCATTGTGTAAAAAAAAAACTTGGCGATTAAAAAGAGTGGCGGAGAGTTTATTGCCAGTTCTTCTCTTCCGTTCTACGCCCTTGATTTGAGAACTGGCAGTAAATGTAAAATTAAATTCATTTAATATTTCTTTTTTTTGACGTTCATAAGTGTACATTGTTACCTACATGAATAAATAAAATTTGAATTTTGAATTTTTGGTTACCTAGCATTGTTAGTTCAAGATTGCGTAAATCTGTCGTCCGATTATTTTGTTTGAGTTAATTTTTATTTTCAATACTTTTTCTTAGTTTAACCTCTGGAAATCAAACCGAATATAAAAAAAACTGAAAAATTTAGTTTATCTATATGTATGTATGTCAGTTTAGCTAACGCGACCACACTATACCCAGTTTAATATCTTCTCTAATGTTATGTGTTATATATAGTTATTATTATTAAATTATAATTTTGATATTAAAAAATAAAACGTATGCTACAAAATTAAAGTTGAGTTTAATTTTTGTTTTTATTACTATAACACTTGCAATGCAATTGCGTTATAACATAGCCTGTAGCTAGCTATCGGTCTATCTTATTATATACTTTATATCTTCCCAGGAGCTAAGGTCGAAAAGTAATATATATCGTTAGCTACCGATTCAATATATGATTGTATCGTATTCGCTACCAGGTCTTCCCAGTAGCTAAGGTCGAGAAGCTGTATGAAGTATCTATTCCCTGGTGGTTTTAAAGACAGAAGAACTTTATACTTTGAACTTCTCCCAGTACAGATCACGTGGTCACAGGTTAAATTATCGGGTGAGGGTGTAAATAGACCATTTCTTTGTTAAAATTTCAAGACTTTCAGTGTTTTGAAGTGGCTAAGGATCGAACATACCCGCCCGCGCCTTGGAAAATTATAATTGATAGATTTTTTAGAAAATTAATTATAATATATAATTATTTCTGGTAATCTCTGTAATAATATATAATATACTCACTAAATCTGGTAATAATATATAATATACTCACTACATACATTTATCAAGCTTATACATATATATATATATATATATATATATATATATATATATATATATATATATCTCTCAGATTGTTTTCAATCAGAGATCAGACCGTTACAGTCGATGAATTTCCTATCTGCATGCCAATAACCAAACCTTACCAAGACAATCCATTTTTGGCGACGAATAGAATGCAATCTCTTATATAATATGCTCTTTACACTCATATTTCAAAATTAATATAAATCAAATAAAGTAAATGAAACCAAACAAATAATGTTAAAGTATACAAGTTTCTGTCTAAAACATATCAAATAGATTTAGTTTATTTTAAAAACTGGTGTAAGTTAACATCTTAAGATAGAATATTGGCACAGTTGAAGTGTCATTTTCATACTAATGTCTATCCACATACTGATCCGACCTACCATGGATAGCTTGTATCGACACATGGCTATTACAAGCCGTCGATGGGTTATTGGCATACTTTTAACAATATTTGGATTAATATGTCTATGAAGACAAAAATGGATTGAGATAGGATATTGGGTTTGGGGGTCAGTCATGGGCGGATCGTTAATTTGGCTCTGGGCTATTACGGGGAAGGCTCCCGCAATAGACAGAAAACAAGCGACAGGGAAATTTTATAGATCTCAGGGATACCAAATTTACGATTGGATTTTTTTCAGATATTTGTTTTAATTTAAAATATCGCATTTTTTTTCTGGCGCCCTTTGTATTCACGGGGCACTGGGTTGCATCCCAAAAAGCCCTTAAGTAGATCCGCACATGCCTTAAGCAGGGACTGAATAAATTAAACGACTATATGGATTTCACAACTTTTTACTGTAGAACTGCGTTGCGAGACTTGGTTTTTGAAGTTATACTTCTTTTGGCCCGTTACGGAAAAATGATGAGAAAACATTTTTTAAGATGCGCGCGCACACCGTCATGAAAAACTTCTTAAAGACACAAGGTTGTTTTGCCAACATTTAAGTTTTTTCTATTTAGTGGTGTCGTTTTATCTTCAAATATAAAATAAGGCGAAAGATATAATTTTTGAAAAGATTTGTATGTTACACCAAAGAAGTATAACTTCTAACGCGTGTACATAAGTACACACGTTTGTTTAAACGTAGCCCAGGTGTCGCAAAGCACTAGTACGGTACAAAAACTCAGTATTGAAAGGCATTCAATTTACAAACCATCAATGATCGAGCGTTGATAGTCTATATCTTAGTATTGTCTTTTATTAACATAACTTTTACACATTTAAAGAAAAACACTTTTTTACGGATTATAGTTATGTATTATTGTATTTAAACTTATAATTATTTAGACATAATTTTAAATTTAAACCGACGTTTCGCGTGCTTTACAGCGTGCGTGGTCACGGTGACTGAAGACAAAGGTGTTAAATGTCAAAAAGTATTACAGCTGCAGAAAATGTTGTGTTATCTGTATTTATTTCCCCGGAGTTGGTATCGACTAAAAGATGTAGGGTTTTTGCAGAAATTGCTCACGGTGTCCTCCATTTTCGCGGATTGTTTATTTTGAGATTTTAATTTGGATATTATTGGATCCCAGGTGTTTGATAATTTTAGGCCGTCCTCTCTATTGAAATTGGCGTGTTTTTTGATTTCAATGGCTTCGCGTACCAATCTTGGGAAGAATCTTTTTTCTTTCGCAAGTACTTTCGGTTGGTCAAAGCGTATGTAGTGATTAGGCCTATCTAGTGTGTGTTCACAGACTGCTGATTTTGTGTGTCGTCTATGTCTTATGTCCGCAATGTGTTCCTTGAGTCTGCTGGACATATTGCGTTTAGTTTGCCCTATGTAAGACAGGCCACAGTCGCAATCCAGTTTGTATATACCTGCATCTTGCAATGGGGTGTTACTTTTGATTGGTCTTAGGAATTGCTGAATCTTCTTGTGCGGCTTGAAAATTGTATTAATGGAAGCTCGTTTTAGGACCCGGCTAATTCTATCTGTAACTCCCTTCACATATGGCAGGTAAGCTGGCTGGCGAGGAACTGTTTGTGTCTTGTTTTTGTTTCTGTGATGCAGCCGGGGGATGCGCAACTTGTTTCGGTGTAGCACCTGTTTGACATGCTGTAGTTCCTCCTTGAGGTGGGCCGCATCACAAAGACGTTGGGCTCTCTGAAACAAACAGGTTTTTTTGAAAAAGAAAACAACAACTGTCTGCCCTTTTTGGACATTTTAATTATACGCAAAGCAGATGGCACACTAGGTCACACAATACACAGAAAGGCAACCCACACAGATAGGTACCTCAATGGTGAATCCCACCACCACCCGTCACAACTGCTCTCTGTCGGTAAATGTTTGTTTCAGAGAGCCCAACGTCTTTGTGATGCGGCCCACCTCAAGGAGGAACTACAGCATGTCAAACAGGTGCTACACCGAAACAAGTTGCGCATCCCCCGGCTGCATCACAGAAACAAAAACAAGACACAAACAGTTCCTCGCCAGCCAGCTTACCTGCCATATGTGAAGGGAGTTACAGATAGAATTAGCCGGGTCCTAAAACGAGCTTCCATTAATACAATTTTCAAGCCGCACAAGAAGATTCAGCAATTCCTAAGACCAATCAAAAGTAACACCCCATTGCAAGGTGCAGGTATATACAAACTGGATTGCGACTGTGGCCTGTCTTACATAGGGCAAACTAAACGCAATATGTCCAGCAGACTCAAGGAACACATTGCGGACATAAGACATAGACGACACACAAAATCAGCAGTCTGTGAACACACACTAGATAGGCCTAATCACTACATACGCTTTGACCAGCCGAAAGTACTTGCGAAAGAAAAAAGATTCTTCCCAAGATTGGTACGCGAAGCCATTGAAATCAAAAAACACGCCAATTTCAATAGAGAGGACGGCCTAAAATTATCAAACACCTGGGATCCAATAATATCCAAATTAAAATCTCAAAATAAACAATCCGCGAAAATGGAGGACACCGTGAGCAATTTCTGCAAAAACCCTACATCTATTAGTCGATACCAACTCCGGGGAAATAAATACAGATAACACAACATTTTCTGCAGCTGTAATACTTTTTGACATTTAACACCTTTGTCTTCAGTCACCGTGACCACGCACGCTGTAAAGCACGCGAAACGTCGGTTTAAATTTAAAATTATGTCTAAATAATTATAAGTTTAAATACAATAATACATAACTATAATCCGTAAAAAAGTCTATATCTTACCAGTAAATTCCGGAAGCGATGCTTTAAGTCAACGCAAACTGTAGCAAAACAATGACGTAAGTGGTGAGCAATTGCACCAGGCCAACGGGCAGTCCGGCATCTACAACGAACACACCGTATACCGACATCTTCTTGAATTGTGTTTGGTTTAATCGTTTAATGTTATTGTACAATTTAGATTCATCTGAAATAATATAAATCCGTGAATTTCGTTTCAGCTTTATACGATTTTTACTTACATAATATGAAACACAGGGTTTTAAGTAAAACTATATATAAATTATTCTCATTTGAGCTTTGAGCGCGGCGACCGAATCAAGAAATTCCGTAACGAAAATAAACCTAACACACGATGACGTAATATAGGTGCGGCCAATACGAGTTAAAGTGAGACAGACTATGTAGGTGTGTTAGTCTGAGTCTGGAAGAGTGGTAGATTGAATTGATATTAAAGGAAAATACTGCATAAATAAAAAAAATCATAAATAATTATAATTCCATAAGTTTATGTAATAGCTTTACCGCAGCAGTACCCGAGTGACCCAGGTTTTTTTTTTATATTTTCATAATTACCCATAGATAATTCCTGAGACAATCGAGTCGTGCAATAGTGGTCAATATCTAGAATATTCCGATACATTGTTTCACATTCCTTTACAAAACAAACAATATTCAGCAGGTTTTTTATGTTCCATGCGAGGAAGAAAATTTCGTAAGATAACACCAGGTCCTGTAGCAAAAAAAATGTGTTATTTATTTTTAAAAGTTAGGCTGCATTTGAATTATTTCGATTTCTTAACTACCAAGACGGAGCCAAAATAAATTAAAAATCCTATATTCATTTCTAAGTTAGTGTTAGAACATAACGGAAAAACGAATGTATAGACAACACGTCAACTTACCTTCATAATAGAATTATTGCTATGTGTACTATCAATTTCAATATATATCTGTATGTAAATAAGAGTTCTTATAAAATAGTCCGTGACTAGTACAAATATCTGAAAAAAATATATTTACCTTAAAAATAAAATAAATTTTGTTTATTATGGAATATAAGATACAGGTATCACTTATTCCACGTCATCAAATTTGTATCGGTAGACATCCATACTCATCGGCAAAGATGAACTATTTACTTAAAATGGTTCCCAAAAGTAACACACGTATTGTTTTATTCTTTAAAATACGTACCGGAATTTTATACACATATGTAAATACTTCATACGCCTTCAAAATGTCTATATATACAGAATATGTCAAACGAGTGGAATCAAAAAACTTGATCGACTTAGGATTCTTCAACAATCGCTTAGACCAAAAACATGTCACACAGTTGATCAACTTTAAAATTTTGACAGAACTATACACACTAACGTCCGCATACATTGTAGAAACTAAATACATACAAGAACTGAAAGTCGCATACATTCGAGTAGCATACATATAAGCAGACACAAAACCAATAATGGTTACTATGAGGCAAGAGTATTGTATAAAATTCAATTTAATAAATTGTTTTAATGTGAAGTTCGGGGAGTTATTGACAATCTTCTGCAGCCTCATAATGAGAATAATATATTTATTGCTATAGTAAATAGTACTGGTGAGAATCATGATCATCGTGACGCAACTGATGCAAACATTGGCGACGAGAAGGTAAAACAGCTCAATGTGAACGCTGATAACGTTGACATACATTTGCAAGCCAATGATGAAGCTCACAAAGAAGAAGGAAACGAGATAGTAAAGGTAACTACGCGGGATAATGAAATCGTTGGAGATGGAATACGTTGAAAGAAGAAACGCATTCTCTAGAAAGCGCATTGGGAATAAAGCTAATTGAAGATCTTTATTGATAAAATTTGACAGTAATTCATTTCTATCCAACATTTTTACGAGGACCTATGTTGATGGAATATTTATGACTGAAGTGAATACTTCAATTACTTAATGATAATTTGATATTCAGTAATGTTCTTGAAATTCAATTTGACTGATTGATTTAGGACGCCCTATATTGAGATGATTTATAAAAGTTTGTTTGCATTTTTTTAATAAAACGAACAGGAGGCTCATCCAATCTAAAGCCTATATTCTGGCAATGAATACTCAGCTCGCGAGTGCGTTGACGGACGTCGATAAGATACGTATGGTTTCGTAATCTGCCTCGACGTTTGTTGACGAAACTCTTGAACACTCTCCATGGCAAATGAGGCAGAAAAGTGACTCCTTGAATGCAATTATTGAAAAAAAACCTAAGCGTTTGGAGGAGTTTCAAATAATTCAAATAAAAAAAAACAGATTTTTTTCTTTCAGACTTCGGAAGAGAGATCATTTTTATTTCTTAACAAGGCAGCTAGGTGATCAGCATTATCTGCCTGACAAACGTCCATGCCATGTTTTAGCATACCTATCCTCACGATGTTTTTCTTTACCATAAGCGCATGTGTTTTGTGTTGTGTTGGGAGAATTTTTATAGTAAAAATACCATCACACATTTTGTTGCCATTGCACTATGTTGGTACATCGAACTGTTATTGTGTGGAACCCGCGCCCTCTCTCCTGCCTGCAAGAATGGTATGAAATAAGGTAGTACAACGTATAACTTTAGGCAGACGATGTCACGGGTGTTGCTTGTATCGACAATGAAATTTAATTAGATAATGTGTTTTACCATTACCATATTACAAGCAATACTTTTAACACTTACTATAACGAGTTTATTGAACACTTAGGGTCTGTTTCAGAATGTCCGGATAAGCTTCAAATAAGCTATTTATTACTTATTTGTAGGATAAAAACTATTATTGCATTTCACGACTGTCAATAGCGACAATATAATATATATAATTGTTATTTATGGAATGTAACTGATTTTAAATAACTAGTATTCCTAATAACATGATAGTATGTTTATAACAACTTTTATAAATAACAATAAATACATTTAGGGAAAAACCGAAGTTATATCCGAAATCGTAGATTTTGTAACAATTCTGAAAAATATAATATGTAGGTCCAATGTTGACGGATGTTTGATTTTGCTTGAATTTTTTGTAAATCATTAAGAATTGCTTTTATTTATTTAGTGTACAAAGGATGTTATAATAAAATCGTTTTGATGATTTGTAAAGCCGGGAACTGTAGTTATTGTTACAACAAGTTACTTTGTGTTAAATTTACAGAAAAGACCCGACACATTGCGAAGAATGTGTTACGACAATTCGATATGTGGTATCTGGACGCTACAATTTTCTTGTTATCGATGCCGTTTTGCCTATTAGGTTAATATCTTATATATAAAATTCTCGTGTCGCGGTGTTTGTGGTTAAACTCCTCTGAAACGGCTTTCCGGATTCTCATGAAATTTTGTGTGCATATTGGGTAGGTCTGAGAATCGGACAACATTTATTTTTCATCCCCCTAAATGTTAAGGGTAATCCATCCCTAAATTTTTTTTTTAAATTTTAGATTAAAAAATTATTTTTTATGATACAGCATTAGTAAATTCATATAACATTGAATTTTCAACCCTTTACAATCAACCCCTATTTTTTATTTCATTATTAGAAACTTTTGTTGTGAACTCTGAGGTTTATACAGAGAAAATTCACAGAACAACTAATAAAAAATTTCACTTTTAAACCTATATGTTCTATTACTTAATAGCTAACAGCTAAGAAGAGCTGTCTGTCACAATTTATATTATATAAACCAAAAGATAACCTAAATTCCAAAGTAAAAGTTAAGCGCCTTTTAAAAAAGTAAAAATAATGCTTTTATACGTAGGTTTTGCTAAGTAAATTTTTGAAGTGGATAAGTTTCCGAGACATGACGAGTCACAAACCTTCCGTATGTTAAAACACTTTATATAACCTGACCTAAAACCAAGTCTTAGAGAGCTTCTGTCTTCTGTCTTATGTCTTCTGTTGTAATGAGTTAAGCTAACGACATCTTAAATTGAACGTATCAGTATTAAAAATCTTTTGTTTTAAATAAATACATTGAATTGGCAATCGCACTTAAGGACCTATCCAGTCGCCATAATCCATAGATAAAAAATACATTGTTTCTTCCATTTTTTGTCATCGTTTCTTGAAGTAGGGCGAATGGAAAATATATTAGAGTAGTCTATGTTATCCATTTTGAAACATCGATACACAATTTAAATAACTTCGCTCGATATAAAAAAATCCAAACATGGCCAATTTTTGACACTATGAATTCATTTTATGACGAAAATGTATATAGAACATGATTTCTATATAAGCCACTTCTATATAAGCGGTAAAGCGTGTACAAGTGCATATGCAAGTTTTGTTTTGTAATGATATTGTTGTCTAAACAGAATTTCAGTAGTTATCTTCTTACTTTCCCGATTCCAGAGTAAGTTTTCAATTTATTCTCGGCCTTTGTTAGGGTTGTACGGTACCGGGCGAGTGCTTAAACCGTACATGGAGGGCACGGTTGAATTTCTATAGTCTGCAGAGGGCATCGAACTATAGAAAGGATACTGTGTAGGTTTAGAACGTAGCAATACGTCTAGGCCGAGGATGGTAATTACAGTGGTCAGTAATTCAACATTCCTTTTTCATGGCGTCGAATCACGTGTTGTATGAAATTGCAACTCTATGGTAAAGACTTCTAAGGCGATGACAATGTAATGGAAGATGGTTGCTGCAGCAGCCAGTCACGGGGTCTCTTGGTAGAATGCTTACGCAACCCAAAGTTATCCCAACAGTAACGTGATTGGTGGGAGGAGTTTAGTGGGTAGTTCTTTTAGAGCGATTCCCACACTCTGTGCGGAAATGCAATAAAAAAAATAATAAAAAAGTTATCTTCTTACTTAATTACAGCACAGTGACTAGTATAAACTTTAAACCACTCGTTCCAATTTATTAATTTTTAAAATATACTGTATCTACAATGCCTGTTTAGTAAGTTTAATTTAGACTGCTGAGTTACAGATTAATATTTGTAACCCCAAAAAACCTATTATTAACATTTATTAACCATTTAGCGGGTATCATGTTCCCTGGGTTGACCCTAGTTATGGGTCAACTGATCTGCGCGTTCAATTAAGCTCTATTGTTTGTTTTTATATCGTCCATTTGAAGAATATGCGAGACTGTTCCTCATCTACGGGTCATCTTTGTCTGGTTGTTGTGGTTTAAAATTCTGGTACATTCATGGAATATTCCATTTATGTGCGTAATTAATATGCTAATGAAAGATATTGATTCGTTTGCGTTTAAGATATTTAAGAATCGGGTTGTGCCCAACCTACTAGAACTTTAAAATCAATTTTCATTTAGAACGACCTTCAGAAATGTCGATTCAAAAACTTAGATTGAGTAGCGGCCTCAGCGTAGGACTCTCATCCCTTCGTCGTCGTCGGTTCGATCCCCGGCTGTGGACCAAGGGACTTTCTGTATATATGCACATGTGCACATTCGAACGGTGAATTGTGACCCAAAAAGTCGCCATGAGTCAGGCACAGGAGGCTGATAACCTACATGCATATTAGATTGACAAATTATAATGAAAGAGATTCAGAAAACTGAGGCCCAGACTCATATACGTTGTAACGCCAATGTTAACGTATTTTATTGTTTTAGATTTAGCTTTGTTTATGACTAAGCTAATATAAGTTACATTATTATCTCAAGCATAAAGACCTTCCTCTGGATCAGTCATATATCTTCTATACAACATATAAGATAACTACTTCTACTTGAATGATACTTCGGCGTGAGGTGGATACGATCCTAGTAGACTGCCAAGATTTACAGCTAACATAAATTATATAAAACAATAAACAATTATACTAAAGACAGATATAAATATCAAAGATATATAATATAATATAAGAAAGTGAGGATGGTACGTGAGGATAGTGTAGAGTTAAATAATAATAATTATAAAAAATGCAATGTATTTGTAAGTTACAAAAGAGAAACAAAAAATTACAAATGTCAGTAGTATCTCGAATGTCGTAGTCGAGAATGACAGCTGATATTATTGTTCGTTCATGTGAATTTATTTCAAGACTGGCATTAAGTTCAGTGACGATTGTTGTATGTATATATTTAGATATATGCCAAATGAAACACTTCGTTTTAAGCTAACAAAACCTTTGTTGATTTATCTAAGGATTCATAAAACAAATGACTCGTGAACGCTCAGACTCATTCGGGCTGCAAGTGTGAGATGATTGCTTACATTTTGTTTTAGCTTGTTATTATTATCTAATATGAGAATTAATTATTATTATTTTCGCTTTATAATTAGATTTTAAAATAATAATGTTTGATAAGAATAGCATTTAAGTTAAATGGTCAGTCGAATTTCTTTTTTTATTTATTTATTTATTTTTTTATTATGTAATATACCAACATATATTTATTTAGGTACATATATTTAAAAATATGTCGCAAGTATTCCTTACAGCGCAGTTAGCAATACGAATAATTTAGAAGGGCAAGATAAAAACTATTTTAATCAATCACAATACTACTATATAGATACCTTTATCGCTCTGATTTAATTACAAGTTTTTGCACAATTTTAATGTATTTATAGTTATCATTTTTTATCGAATTGAATGATTATCTATAATTTAATTGATTACAATAGGAAAGAGGCCCTTATTTCAGAATATTTTAATCACATTATAACACTAATCAAAGATCAATTCTATTTCCTAGGAGTTCATATACTATTTACCTTCAAATTATTCCACAGGGTATGACTTCAGCTCTTGCCACGTGGAACAGTCCTAAAAGCCAGCTCTCAGATCTCAAGAAGATAATGCTATGATTACTAGGAAACTGTACTGAGTACTAAGTACATTCCATATACGATAATAATTTTTTTTTAAATCATTAGCGATGATTTAAATATTGTTGTATTTAGTGTTATATAAAAAAATAACTATAAATAATAATAAAATAATAATAATAATAATAAAAGCCCTTTATTCGCTGACCATTTAGCTTAAATGCTATTCTTATCAAACTATATAAATATGACTATATTCCTAAATCTATTTACATAGCAAAAACAATAATTTATTCTAAACCGCCCTGGTCAGGTTGTCCGTCGACGTAGGCCTCCCCCAATTGTTTCCATGTCTCTCTATCCTTGGCAGACCTTCTTAGATACAAAAATAACTAGAAAATAGAAATACATTA
Source organism: Pieris mannii (assembly GCA_028984075.1). Classification (NCBI taxonomy): domain Eukaryota; kingdom Metazoa; phylum Arthropoda; class Insecta; order Lepidoptera; family Pieridae; genus Pieris; species Pieris mannii. The sequence continues at coordinate 8,452,877 of CM054795.1, read as the reverse complement.
CAGTAATTTGACTAAAGATCAAAAGCGTTTACGACTGTTTCACTTTTTCAACATAATTACGGACTGCACGGTAACCACACATTACGACGGTAATCTTAACCAATGTCTCGGAAATATTATTTAAACATGGAGATATTACCAGTCTTTATTCGTTTTAAAACTATCGCATTAAAAGTTATGAGAAGTGGTAAAATTACAATCGAAATTGTAAAAATCTATATGGTTGTTACGAATTATTTGAGAAAAATAAAATTGGGTAAACGATTATAACTAAGATTGTGCACAAAATAATTTCCTTAAAAGAAAGTCCTGTTTAAAAAAAATCTGAAAAAAACCAAGGAAGTCAAAATGGGAACACATCAAAACAGTCGTAAGAGTTCTTTATAACTTTAACTTATATAACTAATACATAAATGTAATTACACTTTTTACACAAGTTTAACTGTCCCTTGGAGACAGCTCAACTATTACTCAATTATGTCAATATTAAAGCTTATGCAGCAGAACATGGTCCAGAGAGATAAAAGAAAAATAACGTAAAAATATTGCAAATACCGGCGCTAAGTAAAGAACTTGTCTATCACATAATCACTAACCTCTACTAAAACAGATTTTTGGCAGACAGGCTTATCTGATGTTATGTGATACCAAATATATCGTTACTCTCAATGCCAGAGGGCTCGCAAATGCGTTGCCGGACTTTTAAAAACTGATAAGCTCTTTTCTTGAAAGATCCTAAGTCGAATTGGTTTAGAAATACTTCAGTGGGTAGCTGGTGCCACAAAGTGGTGGTGCGCGGCATAAACTGCTATAACAACGTTCAGTTGTGACACGACAGACGTCCCGGTTGAAATTAAGCATTCTGCCTCGATGTCAGATGATAAAACTCAACTGCAGGTATTAATCCGAACTGCTCCTCTGAACATACACCATGGTAAATGTGGTAGATGCAGAGTGTTCTCTGCCAATGTTACTGGTCGGCGCACTTCGAAAAATACACAATTATCTTCATCTGTAAGTCTTTAAACCTATTTTTAGTTCCTTCAATATTCCTAGCGCTGTTCGAAGTCCATAAGGGAACTGAAATCGCATTTTTCGAATTGATTGTCCTCCGCAATTGATATTTACTGCTATACTTTGAAACGAGGAAGTATGAACTGTGAGGGCCCGCTAATATAGGTCAAGTTACTTCCGACTTGTTTCATTCGAGTTATTTTATTTTGTTTATGGTATTGAATTACTTCCTCATAAGTGAATTAGTACATACTCATTTTATTTTAGTTTGGATCTCATTACATATGTTAAAATGAGGACAATCAGACAATAATAATATGTCATAAATATACACAAATCTGTGACATGACATCAGGCGCAACGCTGATGACGGCAGCACACAATGAGGTGACTCTGTATTGAAGAAGTAGAATGGCCCAGCATCCTCGAATCCACAATCTAAATATATAATTATTTATATTGGAAAAAGAAAAAAAATATTAGCAAATAATTAAAACAACAAAGTTTTCGGATCCAAGTCGTTGGCATACAGCACTTTGGGTGCCAAAAACTCGGATCCGAGAGCTAGGGATGGCAATGGTTTAAAAAATGAATGGGACGCCCGCTTGGATGCGAATGGGCAAGCACCGCTACTATGACCCTGCTCCACCCAGATCCGAGAAAAGAGTACTTAATATGTTAATACAGGCATCTTCATCTATCCTAATGTCCCGAGTCCTTGACTGGGGCAGAAAATGGCCTTTTTTTAATGAGGTGAAAATGCAAACGCAGGAGCGCGCCACGGATCATCGCGGGAACTGTGGGATTTACACTCAAACCCCTCTATTCAGAGGGGTTGTGAGAACCCACCCCAGACGCCCTTAAGATGGGCCCTCGGAGTTCGAAGGCAGAGGATAGCTTTAATTGCCCTTATCGATCAACAACCTCGCTTTTCACCTATCTTCATGTCTTTCTGACTAGCTTTGTCATATTGTTGTCAGGTGGTATGGTATGGTTGGTGGACTCAAGTTCCGCACTAACGCACACACTTACTCATACTTGGTCCGTTTTGCGTTAAGTCCTGGCTAATTTAGCCAGCCTAGATCCTTCCAGAAGCACAGAAGTCTCCCAGGCACTTCACAGGCTTCACGGAGCGACCTCACGGTTACGAGGATTTTTGTACATTATTTAGCCACAACCTCGCATTTCTAGACTACGTGGGTGACTGATTCCTCTGCGCTGAAACAGCCTCTGCACATGGGCCTGTCTATTGCGCCTAAGACAAAAAAATGTTTATTAAGGAGACAATGGCCCGTAAACACGTCGTATCGAGAAATGTTCTCGACTCATATAAAAATATAGAAAGAGGACTTTTTAAAAACTGCAAAATACTGTCAATAACAGAAAAAGTAAAAAATGTCTTCTAGTCGAGCAATTTTTTCGAGATGACAAAAAACTCAGACAGACTCGAGCGGTAACACAAGTTCGGCTCTGTACATCGAGAACATACAACGTATATGGCGAGAGAACGTTGCGGTATTTGCTACCGCGGCTAATACATAGTCTACCCAATCACATAACAGATAGCCTAATAATAAGCAACATAAATTCTAAATTAAAAAACTACTTTTACATGCATTAGTCGCGCTCCTAAACAAGACTGCTATGGTTACATTAATACAAACCACAGCGGTTTTCTAATGTAACTAATTGTAATATAGTATATTATTTTGTAAAATAAAGAGAAAAAAAAATTGTTTTAAGATTGGTTCTATTTAAGCCTACTACAGCACTGCTGGCAGAGGCATTTTGGACTGTTTGTAATCCGCACTTCGCGACCATTCTGTATCGCTGTCAGTTATGACTAATTGAAAACATATCTATCTAAACGAAAATGTATCACAAAATATCGGTTGGACTAATTCAAGTATTTTATTTAAAAAAATAATCTGGTGTCGTGGGACACCAGGTAGGAACGAAGTTCCTTCGGCTAATGTAGAATCGACACAAATTGCAAAATAAACGTGGCTACTCACGAGTAAAATGTATCTATAATGTGAGTATTCGCCACGTGCTTGTCCATGAATTCATGAGTATATACTACGTATTGGCGGGGTGGAGTGGTAATAGAAAGAGAAGGGATGAGAGAACAAAAAGTAAGAGGGAGAAAGAGAATGGTATTATACACTACTCGCTTGTGTATAAGACTGTCGCGCCTGCGCACGTCTCATTTAAGGGTTTTATTCCACGCATTTTTTCTAACGGTTTTACTATCACATTTTTTTCAGTTCGGTCGCGCAGCAAAATCCCTCGCTGCCGTAAGGAACTTCGTTCCAATAATTTGTTACAGCGGAACGTTTTTATGGAATAATTGAAAAAGACTATGTCTTAATGGTATTGATACATATGGTCGGTTCTAGAACCTAAAAGGGATGTACTAAACTGTAAGATTGTAAGATTTAAGACTATTTACTTAATAAAGGAAATTTTTGTTTTTTTTTTAAACATAACGAATAACGGCAGAATATAAAGATTATAATAAGTATTTAGATTTATCGTTTTTTTATCAGAAGTGTGTAAGACAAATGTGTAGTCTGATAAAAGCGATAAACAAAAAATAATCCGATCAAAAATTCATTTGATAAGAGAAATTGTTTTTCGCTTAATCAACAATAAACAGTCGTTTTAATATACAAATGACTTCATTTTCAAGTCAGCTGAGACGAAGGATTGGTAAGATCTAGAATGTTTAAATGTGTCAAGGATTATTGTAACAACTTTCCAAAGCAATGTCGGAATATAATATACTGGCAATTAATGTTTGACATCGGGAAATATATTTAAAGTAATTGAAACTTCAAAGTTTTTGAAGCTAAACTTCTTTTAGCGCGATGGAGAAAAATGATGAGAGTGAATTTTTACGATGCGCGCGCACGTAAATCTAAATTCGACATCGTAAAGTTAGGCCTAGGTGGCATGGACATTTATTATGTTCAAGTTGCATATTCTAGTATTTTTATATTTAGAACACGTGTTTCGTAACAGAACAATTAAACAGTCTGAATGAATAAATATTATTTTGGTGTTTTTAAATCAATTTCATATACGACGGTGACAATATTTACTAATAATTCATTTATTTACATAAAATCTGTTTGATTAATTTAATATTTATCTTTAATCACTACTGCATTTTAGTTTTTTTTTTCCATACGCCAAAGAAGTATAAACTTTTAACGCGTGTACACACACTATTTTTTTATACACATTGTGTATGATATGATGGTGATAAAAACGGTTTAACTATTACAATTTAACTAGCCACAAATTATAATTGTTAGTAGCATTTTAAATCACATTTCACATCAAAAGAATCCTTAACAATTGATACTACATACACATCCGCCATCTTGTTTGACATTTGTTTCCTACCGGTTGATATTCCGATAAAATAAATGTTTCATGGTCTGTTATAATTGTCTGTTCTTATTAATTGTATTAATAAAAGCTTGCTAACGCTCGGTACACTGATACATTGGTACAAGAAAATAAAATACAAGATTTAATGTGACAAGCCTATAAATAGGCAAACAAACAATCACAAAGAGGAAAAAAATTGAAATCATGAATTATAAAAACAGGAAAATTGATTTCAAATTCTGACAGAACTATGGATATCTGGATATATGGATAGACGCAAATATCACATAGGCATCTCCCATGAAATAAATCAGTGCCGCTACAACCTTTTTAGGTCTAGTCCTCAGATTTCTATATCTGTTTCATGATCATTTGTTAATATAATAGTCAAGTAGGTGATCAGCTTACTGTGCCTGACACGCTGTCGACTTTTTGGGTCTAAGATCATTTCGTTAAGATTCACCGCGATTTTCTTCACCGTTCGTCCACCGTGCGCATGTAAAGTGCGCACATAGAAAGTCCATTGGTGCACAGCCGGGGATCGAACCTACGACCAGGATGAGAGTCGCACGCTTGAGCCACTAGCCCAACACTGCTCATCTAGTCTTCTTCCACTAATAAAATGGGTATGTAATCTTAAAACTGGATTATACCTTGACAAGCCCAAGAGATACGAATAAAAACTTTATTGTACCTTTTAGTTTTTTCTTTATACAGATATGACAAATATAATCTATAAAAGCATCGTATGATACACAAATTCATTATCACCAATAGACTATTCTGATTTTCAAATTCCTACTAATTACTATTGATTTGTTGTTTACTATCTGATAAAGTATGATAAAAAAACATTTTTGTACAACCATGATTTTGGTTAGGCAGCTTACTACCGAACTACTCGAGAAACCGATAGCAAACATATATTCATTTTTATAGGTTGGTAAACGCCCTTTTTGGGTGTTCCTTCATCGCAGTTCATGGACACCCATTTTAGTACATGTGTTGCGGGCCTTTGAATGTTGATTGCTCACGTAGAAAGAAAGTCCAATGCATTGATGTACAGCCGGGAATGAAACCTGAGGGCCGCTGAAACCACTAGGCCAACCTTGCTTTTGTAAAGGTTATATAATGACTTACGTTTAACACTACAACAATTCACAGTGACTTTTGTTTTAGTATAGAAGATACTTGTAATGATACCACAAAGAGTTACAATAATTTTTAGGTATTTTAAATTGTCATTTATCAATACGCCAATTCATCAAGTGACTGTGGTGGCTTTGCTACAGTCAGCCTAAATTAATCTGCGCATGATTGCGTGCTATTTTAGTGTTTAACGGCAAGCGTAACGACGTACCCGTATTTTACAACGCTTACTAATTGTCACCGCAAAAACAACTTAAGACTTGGCATTTAAATTGTAACCGATAAAGTGTTCGAAATTTAAACATTCCTTTTTCGATTAAAACAATATCTGTGAAAGTGATAAAATGCGTCTGTGGCGAAAGAATAGGTGACAATGTCATCATGGACCAGGGAGCTAGATGAGGCTTCCATCTTAGCAACAAAGCGAGGATGGTGGCATATCTTGCTGTTTTATTTGCTCTGTGGATTGGCTGCTATACCAACATCATTTTTGGTGTTTTCTCAGGTATTACAAACGTGTGTTCTAGTCTCAAATCTACGCATTTTTCACCTTCTCTTCAGTATTTTCCAACGTAGGGCCAACGCCCCGCAGGGGCCAATTTAATTGTTAAGAGGGGCAATCGAAATCAGCTGGATATAACACAACGTGGAGACTCAAGACTGGAACTAACTAAATTGGAACCTAACATAAAATCTCTGTGCAGCAAGCAGTTTTTCATTGTACTGAAAATTTACTTACTGTGTTTCGTTAACAATTTCCTAGTGATATGTTTCAAAAACCTATCATTTAAGTGTCTGTGTGAGTAAATTATAAAAAATTTATATAAGTATATAAATTATGTATTTTATATAGGGTTGGCATAAGAATTTTAGCTAGGTTGAAAAACACTGATCAAGGACATCGACAAAATATTTACTCATTTAAGTAACTTTGCAATGTATATTTACTATTCAAACAGTAAAATAAAATACGTTTATTTTGGAACATAATGATCATCATGATATCACTTATTCCACGTCAGTAAAATTTGAACCTGTTGCCTTCCCTACTCATCGACAAAGAAGACAGGGTGTAGGCCGAGAGAAAAAGCCGGCGTAAAAAACTCTCGGTACTCTTTTAAAAAAAAAGCAAATCATCAAACAATTCTACAATATTTAAAACAAATATAGCAAATTAATTAGAAGTAGCCTGCCCAGCGCTAGTCCCGGGCCCTTTTATCAACTAGATAATCACTAACTTTATAGTAAGCCTTTTTACACAGCTTTTCTTTAACACAGTAGAACGAAAGAGGACTGGCATGAATGAATGGCAGATGAATTTAAAAAATTTGGAGGGTTTGAACGCATGATTAGGTCAAATACGTATATAATAGACAATTCGTCATTTGAAGATCGCTGGGAGTTTTATTTCAAAGGCTTCCTCAGGGATTTTTCTTATCAAAGACAATAGATTTTATATAAGTTACGATTGGGTAACGAAAAATGGTTGCAACTAACAAGAACTTGTCCAACAATATTTTAATGCAGTCAAATTATTAATGTTTTCATAAACTTAAATTAAACTTATTAGAATTTTTCGACACTTTGATTGTATATAATAATCGTGTTCTGTGTATCAATATATAATTAAAAAAAATATGTAAGCAAATTGAATCCCTCATCACTTGCAAGTGTAAAATCAATTGTTTAAAAATAATAAAAGGTAAAGGTTGGAATAAAGAAACACTAATTTGTTAGTTTTAATTATTAGGTTGGTACTTATTACAAATTAAGAATTTAAAAAAAACCAATAGGTCCGCCCGGGGTTTCAATGCCCCAATGGCCATGAGCCGAGAGACACAAAGCTGAAACTTATACAAGTATATAAACCTAATCAATTTTTAATCAGCATTTTATAAATTTCGCATCATAAACAGTCTATTTGTTCAGGAGCTGCCACAGACCGCAGTCAAACTAATAAAATCCCTCTTGTTGCATCAGGGTTTGATAAATTCGCGGTTTAACTGACGAAAAAGGTTTATTTAAAGAAATCAGAGATTTGATAGTTATTTTTCACGGGTCCAGAACAAACGAGAAATTGGGTTACTTTAAAATGCCGTCGCTCATGGGCATTAGTTTACTTGTGAAATAAAATGGGCTTTCCTCTGTAAAATAAAGTTTAAAATTTTATTTATAAAAGATTACTTAAGTTTGTTATTCTAACAATAAATTTCACAAAAAAGAGTGCAAATTTACATGAATTACAATCTAGCCTATACAATAATTATGGCTAATGATTGACTTAACTTTCTACAATACCAATAAATAGCTTAATCTAGATTAAACTAGATTGTAATTCATGTAGTCTGTTATGTGAAATTTATTGTAGGAAAATATATTATTACAAAGCTGTTCATGAGTATAAAAATCTTAAAATTTCTTAATAAAAGACGTAATGGCTGCAGTGGGCAGCTGTTCCACTACTTTGTGGAACCAGCTGCCCACTGAAGTATTTCCGAACCAATTCGACTTAGGGTCCTTCAAGAAAAGAGCGTACAAATTATTAAAAGGCCGGCAACGCACTCGCGAGCCGTCTAGCATCGAGAGTGTCCATGTGCGGCGGTATCACTTAACATCAGGTGAGCCGTTCCCGTTTGCCCCCTATTATATAAAAAAAAAAGAAAAAGTAATACATTGGCTCATATTCTTCTTATTCGGTACGCTCTTGACAGAGCGGTCGTGATCGCTATGTGGTAATAGAAGGCGCAGATGTGATACGCTTCACGACGTTCCGCCATCGTTGCCTATTGGAGGTCATCCTGCTGCACTGATTCAGTGATTCTCCTACGGCAGACTAATCTGATCAGTCCAACGTGTAGGTGACCTGCTGCGCGGGCTAGTGCCTTCCACCTTCCCCTGGACGACAAGGCGTTCTATGGACTGATCACAAGGCCGAGATACATGCCCGAAGAATGTAAGGATGCGAGATTTTCATTGGCTCATATAACCGTGTGCAAATCAGTGCATTCTGAGTCTCCAATGCGTGTATGTATGAGTCAAGTTGAAATATATTACACAAACATTTATGCGTCAGGAAGCTTCGTAGAAAATGGATTCCCCTTATTTTAACCGACGACCGGAAATACCTTGGCATGGACTGGTGTCGCCAAATGATAATTAGATAAGTTCAACGGCGGTGACTCAAATTCTGTACTTGACGTCGTCATAGGTGATGAAAGCTGGATATATTTCTAGGAATACGAAACTAAAAGAATCAGCACAGAGGGTGTTTTCTTTCGAGGATTGGCCAACTAAGGTAAAGAAAGGAAGAAGTCAAGGAAAAAAGATGATTACCAAATATGGTTGGAAAGGTCATTTCGTCGTAGTTGTTCAAGAACATGGAAGGACAGTTACTGCAGACTGGTATATCAAACGCTGTTTGCCTGTTGTCTTGGAAAAAATTCGACAGCGCACTCGGCGGGGAAAATGGGGGGGGTCCAATAAAGAGATGGGAAGACGATCTGCAGGTAGAATGGAGAAATCAGCTCGTGAAGGAGACGAGTGGAAACAATGGGAGGACTATGTCGGAGTTAGTTTGCAATAAAAATATAGTTAAAATGGATTTTTATATGAATGTATGTATTGGGTACATGATACATGCCAGAGTGGAGTTAGCCTTGTGGCTTCTGCATGAGATTCTCATCCTTAATCACATTCGATCCCCGGCGACTAACGGATTTTGTTTCTATGTGCGCTTTTATCATTCGCTCGAACGGTGAAGGAAAACATCGTGAAGAAACCGGCTTGCCTTATATCCAACCTTCGACATGAGGCAGGCATGACGTGGCTCATCATCTATCAGATTGACAAACGATCATCACATACAGAAATATGAGGGACAGATGTATACGTCGGTTCAATGATTTAGTTATTATGTATAAGTTTAGTGAATAAAGGTTTTTGTTATTATTATTAAACCTCTAGTCTCTACTATTGAGATACGACACAGACGAAAACCGTTCACGAGATGGGTGGATTGCATTGCAAAAACGGCTGGCTCGAGAAGAAAATAGGAAAAAAGTAGTGTAATTTCCTTTTCTTAAAAAATATATATTTAATAAATAGTATTAAATTTACTTTGTTCTTTGCTAGAAGTAAATAGGCTTTTTTATTTATTTATTTAAACGTCTACAGTAGGAATTATGAAGTAGCTAATAAATCATGAACATATCGTTCGAGCGATTAGAATAAGAATTTGCATAACATTGGTTGAACTAGTTATGTGCAGGACGGGTTTATGGTAATTTATACTTTGTATTTTCTTACAAAGTATATCGTTAATAAATCAAGTTGTGTTATTTTTAAATCCATTCATATAGTAATACTATGTAAAATTTTATTCGCTTATCGGTTAGATCTGCGAATCGGACATCTATTTTTCATCCCCGTAAATGTTAAGGGTGGTCCACACTAGAAAAATGTTTTTATTTTTTATTTATGATTTTTTTTTTTGTTTATTAAAATGTAATGACTTGATCTCTGACGTTAATATAGAGAACAATTCACAGAGAAACCTAAGAAGTTTTTTAAACCGCAAAAATTGAACAGTATCTGGAGTAGCATAGCAAAATGTTCCATGTTTGTTACAAAGTAAAACCGCATCAAGGAGAAACGAAGTTCGCGGGGACAGCTAGGTAAACGTGTAACTAACATTGTGCACAAACAAATTTCCGTTGAATAATACATCCTCGTGATTATTATAATAAAAATATAGGTATAGTACATCACACAAGGAAGACAAATCAGTAAACATTGAAGCAGTCGTAATACTGCTTTGTTCCCCGGAGCAAGCGAAAACAAAAATGTCGATAGTGTCGGCGGAAGCATTCATTTAACGCTACATCTTTGTTTAATTTAACGGGGATCTGTGCAAAAGACCGGTTCTGGCCTTTGTATCGTCAACAACGTTGGCCTTCGCCGTTGTTCCCCTAGGTACAAAGAAACCGAGTTCTTGGAGAAAATTTCGGAAGCCAACTGTAAGTCCCGTCTTGTGTCGGAAAATGCTTTTAATTTTACAGCCAGTTCTCAAATCGAACGGCAAAAAGAACGGACAAGAAGAACTGGCAATAAACTATTATACCCCACCATCCCTAAGACAAATTATGTGGAGTAGATTCAGATAGAAGCATACTGCCATAGGGTCTGAGAAAACGTGTAATGTTATTCTGTAAGCACTCCAAAATAAGACAGTTTTTAGCTTCATATGGAGCCTAGACTAGTTGAACAGCTAGTACAACTCAGCTAAGTGTAGAATATGTAAGGCTCAAGACTGGGATCTCTTTTTTGTCATGATTGAGCTCTGTCGGATATAAGCCCTGGTCCCCTGGCGAACCCCGAGGCTCCACAGTCCCCTCGACAATTCGATATCCATGCATTTCCACCTGGTTTATAACAAAAGAATATAAAAAAATAGTAAAAAATTTAATTTTATGTCAAATCAAAGGTCAATATATTACAGGTGTTTACAAATGCAACACCTGGACATTGGTGCGCTCCTCCTCCCGAGTTGAGGGCTCTGGACGACGAGCTCTACCGGAACTTGACCGTACCAGAACAACATGGTGTCTTTGACAGCTGCAAAGCATACAGCGTCGATTCGAGAGAGTTCTTTGACTATTTGGAAAGGTTTAATAGGTATTTTCTAATTATTTGTATTATGTTATTTAAATTTTAACTTTTTCAGTTAAACTGTTTTTTTATAAGCTATCAATTGACGCAATTTACGCAACTACAATTATAATTATTTAAATCTCTTTTAAGGAGATTTTAACATAAATTGTCAGACACGGATATAATTTTTATTAAAAGGCTACAATTTTACTTATTCATATTGGATAAATTTAAATAAAGAAGAACACTTTTTTAACGGATTGAAGTTATGTATTATTGTAAACTTATAATTATTTAAACATAATTTTAAATTTAACCGACGTTTCGCGTGCTTTACAGCGTGCGTGGTCACTTTTTGTGGATTGAAGTTAGTTGTTATCAACTATCATGTCAAAAACTTAAGTGTTTTTCTTTAAATGTGTTAAAGTTATGTTAATAAAAGACAATACTAATTTTAAATAAATCACATTATAAATACCTGACACAACACGTTCATACTGTAACTAAGATACTGCAGCCCGAAAAGTTATTTGGCCTCCGAAACTAGACAAACGATACTTGGAACTCCTTTGGAGTATCTTCATTGTCATTATCCAAAAAACTATTAGGCCTGGGCCTCAGATTTCTGTATCTGTTTCATGATCATTTGTCAAGCAAGCAAGCAGGTGATCAGCCTCCTGTGCCTTACTCATGTCGACTTTTTGGGTCTAAGCCAAGCCCGGGGTCACGATGTTTTCCTTTACCGTTAAGCGAATGTAAAATGGCCACATAGAAAGTCCGTTGGTTCACAGCAAGAAATCGCACGCTGAAGCCGCTGTTCTGTCAATTATGCTCATCAACGAACGTTCTTGACATTTTTTTATATAGATATATAAAATAATATATACTATATAGATATTCCGATGTTTTTTATCAGCGTTGTATCGACACACTACGAAATATAAGCAATGCGCCGTGGTTCACACAAAATGCTGAAGTCCATAAATACTTGGGAATTGCCACTGTCGAGGAAGACATTAAACGATCAACCGTGCGTTACAAAATGAGACTTCAGCAACACGTCAACCCCCTAGCTTCAGGCCTCTTGGAAACGACAGTGTCCGTTTATCGGCTGAAAACTGCGAAACTTGCCGCAGTCTAACAATCTACGGAGTGTTACGGAGGGAGTGGAATAATTGTTGAATTTGCTAACTGTTGAATTCCCTAACTGCCTTTATGTACTTCAAATCTGATAATAGCCAAGAGGCCGATTGCAGATGGATAGAGGAAAAAAAGCGTTGTATCGATATAACAATAACATCTGTTTTTTTTACTCATCTGATCTATAAATTCACTTGTTTCCAGAATTTATGTTATTTGGCAGATAACCAAAAAGTACATTGTTTTGAACTTTTAATGACAGAACGATAAACAAAAAAATCAGTCCATTTATTTTAAGATACGTATATGTGAATTATGTTTTTTTTTTAAACAAGTGATTGTTTATAAATGTTTTGATAGTCTGGAAGGCATAGGTAGTGGTTTAGGCAGTAGTAGTCGGTAGGTGGTACCGAACTACATTCAGAACTGTAATAATTTTGAGCTTTTGTTTCAGGTCCCAGGAACTACACACGAACGAAAATTTTCCATTCAACGTATCTGTAAGAGTTTGGACTTTATATTAGAATAGTAATATTAATAATTAACCTTCATTTATTCCTTGAAACAATCATCTACCTTTACAAAATATTCACAAACATAAATAATTATTTATATTATTTCTCCCATGAACTCTTATAGAGTATAGGCCTCCTCTCACTGGATCAATCTCTCTCTATCCTTCAATGTAAGAGTACCTATATATTACACTCTTATATTGAAGATGCGTACTAATTCTCAAAAGGCCGGCAAACACTCGCGATTCCTCTGGAATTGAGAGTGTCCATGGGCGGCGGCATCACTTAACATCGGGTAAAAATCTTGCCCGTTTGCCCCATGACTTGATAAAAACAACTTCTCTAAGCTCGTTGTCCCACCGTTCACGAACGCGACCTCTCTTTCATTTTCCTGGTCTTCCGTACCATCTTGTTACCCTGTTTGTTCCTCTACCATTGTTCATGCAAGCTGTGTGGCTCGCCCATTTCCACTTAATTTAATCAATTTTAATGCTAATAAAACTGATAAGCAAGATGATAGATGATTCTATTATCAATATCATCATATTAATACATCGTATCTTTATGAGCGTTTCTTAGTGTTGTAACAAAAAAAAATCTTATGGCTTTGTAATGACGGAGTAACCTCGTAACAGCTCACAATTTCCCTTCTAAACATCTAATAATGAAACAAAACTTCTAACGGATAGACTATACATAATAGTAATAGGACTTTTTTAGAAGTAATACCGACCACACAACGTGGCTTTGACAGTGTCCATGGGCGGCGGCATCACTTAACATCAGGTGAGCCTCCTGCCCGATTGCCCTCTGTTCTATTAAAAAAACCATTAAAGTTAGTTTCAGTTGAATTTCTTTCTTCTTGTTGAACTTTTAAGACACAAATATATAGTATTAAAAATATTCTAAACCTACATAATAACTAAATATTGATAAATAGACAATTAAAACAAATTTTATAAACCTTTCACTATTTCCTAGATATATTGTGTACAATTATTCGTTGAACATGGAAAGCACCAGCTCCAGGATCACCGGTACTATCTTAAATCTTGAGATGAACCAGGCGCCAAGTTAAATATTTAATAAGCACCTATGTACTTACGCCCGAACCAATTAATTAATCCACAATCTCTGATTAAAAACAATCTGAGATCGGCTCGTGACAGTCGATCTCGTCCTATCTGCATCCCAATAACCGAACCCTACGAAGACAATTCATTTTTGGCGACGGATAGAATGCAATCTCTTCCTTCTTTACACTCCTATACTCAATATAAACCAAATAAAGTTAATACAACCGTACAAATAATATTAAAATATACATGTCTATGTTTAAAACATATCCAATAGCTTTTTTGTTATTTTAAAAACTGGTGTTTTTAAAATATTTTGGCACAGTTGAACTGTCATTTTCATACAAATGATCCGACATACCATGGATAGCTTGTAATAATAATAATAATAAAAGCCCTTTATTCGCTGACCATTTAGCTTAAATGCTATTCTTATCAAACTATATAAATATTACATTATCCTAATCTAATTACATAGCAAAAACTATAATTTATTCTTAACCGCCCTGGTCAGGTTGTCCGTCGACGTAGTCCTCCCCCAATTGTTTCCATGTCTCACTATCCTTGGCAGACCTTACAATCCGTCGATTGGTTATTGGCCCACTTTTATCAATGTATTAATATGTCTATCTCAGTTGGGCAAAATGGATTGAGAGAGGTTTTTGGGTTTGGGCGATAAACCCCACGGCTCAAGAGTCTGTACCAATTCTATTATCTCACGATGTGTCTAGGGAAAACCAGCGCCTTATTACTAACATTGAAGCAAAGTTCCAAAGGGACAGCAAACTTCAAGTTACATATTTATAAGTTTTCACATTTCTCCTCGGTCCCAGTGAAAAAATAAATTTTAATAATGCTTTTCATTAACAGGAGCTTTTTGATTCCAGACTTCAGTTATAACAGAAGCAATACTAGCTGTACGTAGCAATGAAGCAAAGAAATGTGACAACGGATGGAGTTTCAGTACAGAACTTTACAAACGGACTTTGGTTACCAAGGTACTGTCTGGTTCCTCCAGGTTTCAATTTAACGTTCTAATTTCTGGATGATAGAAAAGTCTGGTGACTTGATTCAAAATCTCTTCCAAAAAACAGCTCACCAAAGTTTGAATAAAAAACATAATACAGTTTACTTTCTATGTACTAACTGTCATTGTATATATGTTTCTGCTCTAGTAAATAATATTACCATTTTGATGATAATTCACTATGAAACCTGGTAATATCACGACAACAGATTCTTTTTAAGTCTCTTCATTTGCCTATTAAACAAGATACGTCATTTGAAACTCCTCATCGAAGTCTTTTTTGTTTTCATCATCTTTAGAAATGGTTGCCGCTATCTCGTCTTCTTCCGATATTGTGTCAGTCTCTGATTTTTTATAATTATATCCTACTATCGAAAATTAATTCATGTGAGCCAAATTATATAAGTCAAAAATAAAAACTATGTGGTGGTATCATAAAAAAAATTGATATTGATTGCGTTTTTAATTCTTAACTATGTATAAGTTACTTAACTAATATTAGTTTACATAACTCGGGTAGTCAAATTAAAAGTATACTTGACATATTTTCTTAAATTTTCAGTACTTATTGGTGTGCGATGCTGACTGGTTACCACGTACCAGCAACGCTTTATTTTGGGTCGGATCTATCTTTGGAAATCTATTTTTTGGATGGATGTCTGACAGGTACTAGTTTTATTATCCATGAATCCATAATCTGAATGTCAGGACTAAATTTTACATACAATAATTTTATTGATACTAGCATTAAAAGAAAAAAGTAGACTATATCTGTTTCGTGATCGTTTAGTTTTTCTAATAAGCAAGTAGGTGATCAACCTTATATGCCTGCCACACACGCCGTCGACTTTTTGGGTTTGGTTGCTAGTTACCGCACAAGGTTTTTCTTTAACATACTTGCGAATGTTAATGCGCAAGTTCATTGAGGCAACACCCGGGGATCAAACCAACGACCTCAGACGCTCAGACCAGAGACGGGGGTAAGTGCCGCACGCTGAGGCCACTAGACGAACACTGCCCCTTTCCTCTTATCCTGTGGATTGTCCTCTCTTTACTCAAGGGACAGTGTTAGCCTAATGGCAAGAGCACTCTCATCCCTTGCTCACAGCAGTGGCAGGTAGGACGGCTGTGCACCGATGGGCCTTCCAGTAGGGTACAAAAGGCTGATCCACTTGCCTATAAGATTAAAGATAAAGAATGGCCAAGACCAAGAATGTTAGTGTCACTGGTTTTTTCCAAAGAGATTTAATTTTTCAGATATGGCAGACGCCCCACAATCCTGCTAATGATTCTTCTTCAAGTGCCTCTATCAATCGCCACTTCATTCCCTGGAAATTACTGGATCTATGTCGTGTTGAGGATATTCTGTGGATTGTTCTTTCCAGCGTTATACCAGTTACCATTCATACTTGCTTTAGAATTAATGCCGCCAGCGCAAAGAACAAATGCTGGTAAGTTTTAGTTAGAAGACAACTGTCGCAGCCAACTTGCTTGGCTAGCCGATCAATTAACAGCCTAGCCGTTTAACTAAACACCTTGACGTCCATCGTTCCACAATATAGCCATTCTTAAGGCAATTTTTGCCGCGCACCACCACCAGCTTCCCACTAAAGTATTTTTGAAGCCATTCGACTTAGGGTCCTTCATGAAAAGAGCGTACCAATTCTCAAAAGGCATGCAGCGCACTTGCGCGTCTTCCGGCAGTGCCAGTGGCTATGGGCGGCGGTGTCACTTAGCATCAGGTAGCCTCCTACCGATTGGCCTCCTATAACTTAAAGAAATCGGCGCCGTTTAACTAGCGGCCTGTACCTATATCAAATCAATTTCCGTATTTGATAATAACCCCATATTCTGAACTTTTAAAGGGAGTGAAATTATTGCATACCTCTAATTGCTTTATCCTTTCATATTATGTATAATAAATAATAAATAAATCAGTGGCGCTACAACCTCTTTAGGTCTTGGCCTCAGATTTTTGAATCCGTTTCATGACCATTTTTAAATCTAATATGCAAGAAGGTGATCAGCCTCCAGTGCCTGACACACGTCGTTGACATTTTGGGTCTAAGATATGTATTCCGCACGATGTTTTCCTTCACCGTTCGAGCAAATGTTCAATGCGCACATAGAAAGAAAGTCCATTGTTCGGGGATCGAACCTACGACCTCAGGTATGAGAGTCGCACGCTGAAGCGACTAGGCAAACACTGCTCTCTATTATGTATTATAAAGTTTTATCTGTTCTTGAGCATCAGCTGATCCTTCTCTTACGTTTATTTATTAAAGCCTATGTTTTTCAGGAATCGTTGTTGGAATGCTGTTTGCAAGTGGAATGTGCTTACTCGCACTTCTAGCGTATGCCCTTCGTGATTGGTTCTACTTGTCACTAGCAACGAGCCTGCCATTTCTACTATTATTCGGGTATGTTATTCTAAAAGAAAATTGATTATTATTGTGGAACGTTCTTTTACCAATTTACTTTACTCATTAATAGTCTCACAATGACCACCACCGATTAACACATTTAGTGCTCTTTTCTCGGATCCGAGTGGAGTCATAGTAGCGGTGCCGCCAACTCGGATCCGTGCTAGCGTCTCCTTCACTTTTTCAAACCATTGCCATCCCTATCTCTCGAATCAGAGTATTCGGCACCCAATGTGCTGTATGCTGACCACTCGGATCCGATTTTTTTAATGAAGATAATAACATATCATCAATCACCATAAAAAGTTTTCTTCATCATCGCCGAGTCGTTTTAGAAACCTGGCTGTATTAATTATCTGCTATAACTATCATCTTTATTGCTACATCATGCATTTTTCCTCACCTATGTATATCAGACAAGCTCAGTCTTTAATTTCATTTAAAAATCTTCTTTTTGATTTTGTTTCTTAATATAAAACAATAAGATTAGGTTTCTTTTTCTTTTTAAATTTCTTACTTCAGACTTAATAATAATTTATTGTTGTAAATTTAATATAAATAGACAATATTTATAATAAATATTAGTTTCCAAGTTCACACCACTTCCATTTGTTTCAATAAACAATAAGTTCCTGGTTGCCCGAGCTTTGCTCGGAATTTTTTTATTTTTATAAATTGTGTTTTTTGGAAATTATATTTCAGTATGAATTACATACTTAGTAATAAAATGATGAAATATGAATATAATTATCGAATAAAGATAATTATATTCATATTTAAGGTTTTATTTGACTGACATCTTAAAACGAGCAATTCTATGTCTAAGTTAATAAATCACGAATAAAATTACATTTTCTAGAAATGATTCCTTGCTAGGTCGATTTATGGCCTCCGAAACTCCCCTTATATGTACTAAATTTCATGAAAATCGTTGGAGCCGATATATATATATATATTTACAAGAATTGCTGCACTGCAATTTTTGCACTGGAAGAAACTAGCGTTTAAAATACAGGCTAGGCCTAGTTTAAACGCTAGCTCATAGATTTATATTATTATGTATAAGGTTAACCACAGTGAATATTGTATATTTTTTTTGTTTATTCTTATGATTTTAATTTATTTAAGTTATAGGTAGTGTTATATGTTCACTGTGTAATGATTTATGCACTTCACCCTCTGTATGTGTTTCTTTTTTATTGCTTCAAATTAGGGTTGCCTGTAAGAAATACGTGTTAGCCATAAGACCGCCCGTTGACTAAACTTATTTTTCCTGCTTTTTTATATGTACATATAAGGTAAAGAAGTCTAAATAAATAAATGTTTGTATGTATATTCGCGGACGTTTGGCAGACCAATGCGACTTTAAAAGAAAGAGTTTTGTGTTTCGATATTGCGGGCTACTCGATTGCGCGGAAGTTGCATGCTTCTTAAGCTCTCATGTCATTTTCACACGTGTATATCCTTTCTATAACACATTATCATAAGTATCTGATTTTTTTTATGCTTACATGTGTGATGTTCGAGAGAAAATATTAAATTAAAGTGCGATACTAGGAACCTGTTGATGACGCTTGTGCCAAGTGCCAAGGTCTTTAAGTTAACTTTTTGGCATGATTTTATTAGAAACTAGGAAAATTTTATTTTACAGTGTTTGATATTGATGAGCTTATCAACACTTTAGGAAGGTTCTTAATTAGTGTTCTTTATTAAGGTGGTGCATGTAAGCCGTGAAATGTAGATAAAACTGATGTTTCAGATACGTCTTTATTCTGCCAGAATCACCTAGATGGTTGGTTGGGAGAGGGAGGATCGCTGATGCTGAGAAGGTCTTAATAAGTATTGCTAAGAGAAATGGAATCACACTGCCACGAGGTTTCTTACTGGAGTTACATGTAAGACCATATTAATTAAGTATATGTTTCTTCAGACATTTCTTAAGTGTTCGTAAGAAACGTCTTCATTTTACCGTTTTACCATTTTTCCTTCAACTTACTTTGCAATTCACCAATAATTATACTTTTTTTTTTTAATTAATCAATCTGAATACCAAAATTAATCGGAATCGAAAAATCCAATCACTGTTCAAGTATTAAGCAAATTTTGTCGAACCTCGTAAAATGCTTTAATACTGTCAACTATACAACTTTTAATTTTAGAAAACATTAAAAGAAGAAGATGACATCGAACTATCCCATGGTCGAAGGCCGAAAATCAGAAGGACATCACTCCGAGAGGAATACATAGAAAGAAGAATAAGCAATATGCCAACATTCAAACCAGATTTTAAAAGAATAGCCGAAATTAATGAAGAATTAAACGAAATTTCTTTATTAAATGCCAACGATAATAAAAATGACGACGGAAGTGAATCTCAAACATCAAATAATGAAAATAGCATAATTTTACAAATGAGTACTTTAAGACGAAAATCAATACAAATAGTAAATAGATTTATAAGTATTGAAGATGATGATTTCGAGAATAAAATAATGGACGATCAAAATTCCGAAGGGGATTGTGAAGCCTCCCTTTTGGATATATTCAGATATCCGAATATAAGGAAGAAATTCTTGATTCTTACCTTCAATTGGGTAGCTGTTGGTGTGGCTTATAATAGCTTAAGTTATAACACACCCAATTTAGGTGTTGATGACTACTTAGCATTTTTTATTGGTGAGTACTTTGAAAGTTCTTCTATTATATAGATTTTTAAAGCATTTTAACTATGTTTTATTAATCGTCGGCATCGAAACTAACCCGAGACCTCAGTGACGAGTGTCGCGCATTGAAAGGCGTCTCTGTTCTCATCATCAGACTCTTACAAGGTAAAATAATAATTTAGAAAATAAACTGTAAGTATAGGAAAACTAAAATCCGTTCTGTTAACTCTTTCACCGTACCTACTTACTACGTTACGATTACTACGGTAATCGGGAATCTATAATGTAGTAAAAACACATACTGACTTCAATAGTTGTGAAGTGTATTTTTGTGAATAGTACCAATTTATATCTTATAACTATAACTTAGAACGTAGTATGATTAATATTAGAAAGATACAAAAAATAAGGCACATCAAAATTAGAAAGATAACCAAGGATATGGATTAGAACACGCTCCGTCACTAAACTGGAGGTGGGCCGGACATGTGGCACGGCTACGTAACAAGAGATGGACGAAAACAGTAACAGTAAAAGAAAGAGAGGTAGACCTGTGGCTAACTGGACGAAATAAAAAAACAGCTGGTCCCAACTGAATCCAAGTAGCTCAATCGACAGAAGCTATCTTTGGAGGAGGCCTTTACCTATAGAGGAGTTTTTACAGAAGAATAATAATTCAAAAGTAGGAAAAACTAACACACTAAATTTAGGAAACAAATTTAATTACTAAAAAAACTAACACTAGTATGTAAGTAAAATTAATTGATTCAACTTCTTGTTCTGCTGTAAGAAATAAAAGGCTTTTTTATTTTTTATTTATATCTTATAAAACTAATTAATTTTAGGTGGTGCAGTAGAGCTACCCTCTTATTTCATAGCTTGGCGTTGTATCGAAAGGTATGGAAGACGATGGGTATTTTTTAGTTTCGCTACAATTGGAGGAATCGCTTGCGTTTGCTGCGGATTAGTTCCTGAAGGTATATATTTCTATTACTCCTGATTGTATTTAAGGATACCATTTTAACAAATGATTTGAAGGAATGAATGTGATTATAGAACGCAGACCAAATAGATCAGAATGAAACAAGAATTTGACGTTGACACTTCAACATTGGAAGTTGACATGTTCTCTAAGAGAGAAATCTTACAATTCGGTTTATTTATTTATATCGTAATCCTTCAGCTAACACAAATTTTAGACGACAAAATACAATTATACCAAACATGGAAACCACATATTATAGAAAACATAATATATACAAAAAAGTTCAAACAATTACGAAAGGAAAACGTCACTAAAACTGAAAAAATATGTAATACCTAATTCGGCTATGCTGTGTTATGGTGTGAAAGTGAGGGTGTGTATGTCTGGAGTTTTGTTTTGCTTTGTAAAGTATTGTATACAAATACAAAATAAATGCTGGGGCTAAACTAGTATTTAAAATATTTTTACAAATTCAAATGAAGACAAATAAGAAATTTGTTACATCTCAAGAAGTCATGACCATAAGACTGTTTTTTTTTAGATTTACCATGGATAACGGTGTCCCTTGCGATGCTGGGTAGACTCTCTGCTGCTGCTTGCTTTGCTGTATTCTACATTCAAATTGGGGAGCTTTTGCCCACTGTTTTGAGAGCTCAAGCAATGGGTGCCTCTTCTTTCATTGCTGGTGTTGGTCTACTGACCTGCCCTTATATTGTATACTTGGTAAGTTCAATGTTTTCATAATAAAGCCTTTTAATTTCAAATCACTAGAAATGGTAATAAAAAAAAAACATTTATTTCAGACCAATTAATAAGTCCATATGTTGTTAGTATAGTAAAACTTATAACTATGTTAGTAAAATTATTAAAAATATTTAAATATTTGATTAATTACGTACGTATGTATTTAATTAATCTACGTTGATTTAATATGTAATAATACACTTTAAAAATTGTTATGTAAATTTTTTACTATTACTCATTATCCTAACTTCCTTTAGAACCATTAATCAAAACCCCTTCACTACACTCCTCTTCCTTAATCCAAATTTCTCCATTCACTTCCTGCTACTGCTTCTTTATCTTCTGTTATCCTTTTTCAATGCCCACAAATAAATTCTATTGAATATTTATTGGTCTCTTGACAACTTGGAAAATTTTAAACATTTTCAGGCAGTGATCTTCAAAGCTTTACCATTGCTCATCATTGGTGTACTAAGTATAGTCGCTGGTTTCACATCTCTTTTTCTACCTGAGACCTTGAACCAGCCATTACCTCAAACCCTGGGTGATGGAGAACTTTTTGGAAGAGACTTTAAGATACTCAGCTGCGTACAAGAAGAGGAATGATGATTCCAAAATAAATCAGTCTAATTATGTCAATTAAATCATTTGTTAATAGTTAACAGTCACTTGAACAATTGAGGGCTGTGACTGAGTTTGTGGAGGCCATTTTACTTATTTTATTTTTAAGTATTAAAGTTATTAAATACCACGTGGGTACTCTGCATTCAATTAAGATTGAGATTCATACTATTGTTACAGTAACATTATCATTAATGTAAATTTTTTAATATACAAATGTATTAAAATTTATAAACGCTTTTTATTTGGTTATACACCAATACACCAGAACCTCCTATAGCGCGGAATAGGAAATCGCGAAGTGGGTATATTCTAGTAAAACCGTTTTTTTAACAATTCAAAAACTAGGAAAGCTGATTTATTAAAGTTATTAGTTTAATTTACAATATCACAATTAATGAAACAAATGCAAAGGTAAACAACTTTTTATGGACGTGAGAATTCCCTGCGTCATAGCCCATAGGGAGGACAGAATATGCGTTATAAGGATACCGCGTTAAAGGGATTACTGCACTTACATTAATAAAATGATAAACGTAAACGAAACTGTACAAACAAATATTTAATAAAAATTCTACAACTCCAAATTTTCCCAGAAAAAGTAAAACAGTACAAAACCTTAATTTAGTTAATTATTCAAAAATAGCTTTGATTTGACCAACATTTGACGTCTATTTGAAAGATTTATTATCTTTCAAATAAACGTCTATAAATCATTATTATGGCAATTAATAATTCTGTATTATGATTTTAAATTTTGCAAGTTTTAGTATCGGTTTCCGTGGTGTAGCGGTTATCACATCTGCCTAACACGCAGAAGGCCCCCGGTTCGATCCCGGGCGGAAACATAGTTTTGTTTTTATTATATTTTAAGTTTAACTACAAATAATCTTACTTTAGTTAATTTAGTTTAATCGCATGCATTTATTTTTAATATATTTTAAGATTTAAGCATAGTAATTACCGAAATAATACAGTTTGTGGGATTAGTAAAAATAAAATATTGTTTTATTGAATTACTGATCATTATTATTGATACACCCATCGGTTAATTAATAATTTCCATCTAATTTGTATAAATTTAGATTTAGACTTCTAGGACTGATATCTTTACCTTAAAGTGGTAATAGCGTCACCTATCGTAAAATAGCAGTACTACAATGTAATTTTACCAGGTAAATGACATGACAATGTCTAGTTAAGTAGAAAGCTAGAAAACGTAACACTACTTTTAATTTTACCTGAATTTATTTTAATTTTAAAATCTGCAGTTAAGCGAGCTTTATAATCTTAAACCGTGATCTATCTTTAAATAGCAACACAATAGTTTTACAAACAGTGACATCTATAATAATATATTTGTACTTTAATATTTAGTAATTTAGTTGGCAATAAAAAGATGGCGACAAAAAAATAAATACCATCATACATTTTAATTGTCTTTGTGCAAAGAAATATTTTAGCTTTTAAAGTTATTGCTATGTTTTGGACTCTTTGAGAGTATTTCCTACACAATACTTTAACCTTTATTGGTTATGTATGCCCTTTGTTGATACCCTGGCTACCAACATGCATGCATGAATTGAAAGATTCACTTTCCTATTTCAGTATTTGTTATATTTATTTTACGTACCACGTCTAAGCATTAGTAAACAATCACATGTTTCGTATAACAAAGTTTTCCCGAAAAAAGAAATTTATTTTATCACACTTGCATAATATAAAACATTTTAATATTATTTGTGAAATTTTAATTACATATTAATTAAAATACCTAAATGCACTAATATTGATTTTTGACAACCATTTGGTATAATCGATCCTCACCATACAGTTATAATTTTCTTTTGGCAGGGACCTTTTCGAAATATACTCTCGCTTACTGTTGACGGGGAGGGTGTACTCTTCTTCCTAAAGTACTTCAACCAGTCCAACTTCTAACAGGCTAAGGTTCTTTTTCATTGAATATTGAATGGAATCTCGCTATTGCCCTTAAGGGCCTTTGCAACTCAGCTCAGGCTGTTTTGGCGAGCGTGGTTTAGTAGGCTTCTTCCGACTACGACTAGCGCAAGGGCTTCTCCTTAACCCTGATTGTCAATCGCCTGAACGACAGGACGGAAGCTCAAAGGAATGGGCGGTTTCCCCGCGACTCGCGCAAGAGCGGCTCCTGTGAAACTCGAACCTCGGCTTGGGCCATCGCGGGGTAGTCAATCGCCTGAAGGGCAGGACTGAAGCTTACTGCAGTGACCGAAGTACGCCGTAAAGGTTCTTGCCTTTCCCGGTGAACGCGTTATTTAACCCTAATGTGTTTATGTCTACTATTATTATTGGCCGCGCGCGGGCGGCTTTTAATTTGTCGTTAGCTATGGTAATTGGATGATCCGGATCCGTTAATACGTGTCGGGGCCACCTACGAGCCTTTTTGTCGGGAATAGGTAGTAACTAGTAGCTGATGATTTTACACATCATGGTGTGTAGTCTTGTCAAAATGGCGTGTGGATGCTACCTTCATCCATTGGGCTATGGTGGGGAAGTGGCTCAAGACGAGAAGTTGTAAATATATATGCTTAGTTGGAAATACTTCGTTAGGGCGTTTTAGGATATGACGTCATCGCAATGATTTGTAAACACAAAAAATAATAAAAAAATAAAAATGTTTATTGTTCCCAAATTTTACGTTAATACATGAGTATGATACAGCCCCCGTAAGTAGTCAGAGACACTTGTGTTGAGGTATAAATATATATAAACACAGATTATATATAGATATAGCTTCACACACATAATATTACATGTTAATAAAAAATTGGATCGTCAATGCGAAAGAACAATAAACCTGTCGGTAAAGCACAAGAGAATGCAATCTCGTGACATATCACACGATAATTAGAATTACTGTATGTTGCGTAATGATTGTGAGTAATTCTCATGGCTCCTATTGGTGGTATTTATTTAAAATTACGATTTACTTGTTAGTAATTTCTGATTATACGGTCCAGAAATTTTGAAGTTTATTCCAGGCATGAATACTTAGGTCATTTTAGGACACGCAATAGTTTTAGGCTTGCGTTAGTCGTAAGCATTTGATCTGCATTTTGACTCCAACTCATAGTCACGCTGTAACATTTTGCCTGGAATAAATGTTAAAGAAAATAACTTTTTTATACGCGGGAGCGGCTAAAGGCTACCTTCAGTTTTTTTCCAAAAATCTCTATCCATGGTTTTCTTTCTCCATTCTCTTCCTGCTATTTATATTTTCTATCTACCTTTTTATTACATGCTGTAGTTAGCACTGCAGATATCGTACCTCAGTCTAAAGACGAGTTTAAATGAAACTTATCCTGAACCCGTATGTCAAAATCCAATAAATTTTTGACGTACGGAAATTCTGGCTAAGTTGTTTTTGAATCCTATATCTCCAGTCCAAAAAAGGGGTCTGGTATTTTTTTTTTAAATGTGATATATTAGTTTTAGTCGCGTCTCCCCAAATTTCAATAAGGTAAAGAAGGTGTGATTTTGCCAAATAATTATAAATAAGAAGATGGACTTTAATTTATTAAAAGATAAAAGAGCCTCTGGTATTTTATTAAAGAGTTTGCCTTTTCCCAAAAGAGAAAGAATAAATTGCCTCTTTAAAAGACATTTAACATTACTATCTAGCCTAACTTAGGACTAAAAACTAACCTAATTTACTAATTAGGATGGTTAACATATGAATGTTTCCAATTAGAAGTCATTATATGAGTTTTAACATTAAGGAATCATTATAATAATTTAATTAATACTAAAAAAATATAACATTACAAGAAACGTTAATCAAGTTATATAATTTTAAAATGGCACGCGTCTACATTATCAACGCAGACATGCAATGTACATGTGTGTGTGGCCCTATGTTGAAATCTCTTAAATAGGGCGAGCCCTGCCACTAATAGAAAAATACAGGGCCAGCTCCGAAAATTTTAAAAATATTCTATTGTTAAATTTAAATTTCGAAGTTCTTTTATCTATGAAGGAGGCCGATTGGATATTAGTTTGTTTTAATATAATATTCTGTTCTGGTATTAAGATCTATAATTTAATAAAATATTTTTTTAATATTTTATTTTTAATTAAATTAAATTTTTCCTTCGCTAGCTTACTTATGTTGTAATATACTTGATCTGTGTATAAAAAAATAGCGATTTAAGTCTCGTAAGCTAGGGTGTTATTCTGTGTCGAGAATTAGCACTAATATTATGCCTTATAATATTACCTTATAATATTTTTTTAATTATTGAAACAGACGATTAAAAGGTAACTCATAATTGTACGTAAGCTGATTTCTATGACTTTGACTTTCATTGCATTTTAGTAAGAATCACAAGAAACAGATGTTGGCTAGATTTTACAATATTTTTCAAATTAAAATACGGTACTTACCAAATCTAGTAATGTAAAGTGTAAGTTACTTATTAGCTGCTCCTACGAACTTCGTTTCAACTTTACATATTGAATTATTAAACAATGGATAGAAAGCAATAGCAGAAAACCAAAACTTTTTTATGGAAAATTTTGATTAAGAATGTTTGATAATATGAAAACATATATTATGATAAAAAAAACTTGGTTCCATGTTGTCGCCATACGGCATGTCGATTGCAGGATACTCGGACTTTGCTGCCCCATATTTCGCGAACACAATTACAAAAAAAAATGTTTTTTAGTTTTTATTTGCAATTTTTCTCTCTTAAACTTATTATAATTTTACAAATTATTAAAATAGCATTGAGAGTGTCCATGGGCATAAGTTTCCACTTAAGATTAGATGAGATGAACAATGGGCAAACGGGCAGAGGGCCCCGGTTCAATAAAGAAATAAATATGTATTTTAAAAGAAAGTGTCTTAAGTCCGCCCCTGGTATCAAAGTTAAAAACATTGCTTGGATCTTTTAGTTACGATTTTAGGTCACACTTTATGTGTGCGTTATAGAATTATCTTGGAGATATTGATAGCTAGAAAAATAGTTTTCGATAACATAGATAATGCGTAGACAAAACAAATGTATGGCACTGAAATAAACGCGGGAAAAACTACAGAAAATGCTTTTCTAAGTCGAATTAGTTCGAAAATATTTCCGTGGGCAGCTAAAACTGCCATATACGATAACTAGTAGAACGACGGACGTGGAGGTGGTACGGGTGGTAATTCGCATTCTATCGGATTATAAAACTCATCTCCTCTAAACACTCTCCATAGTTCAGATTGGTATCAAATTACGGGAAAGCGACTTAAGCTTAGATCAATGTCTTTTTTTATGTTGCAGGAGGCAAACAGGTAGGTTCCCCCTAATATACGAAGGATTCATGATTGAGATGATTTTTTATTTATTTATATATACATTCTAAAACAATGTGTGTGCCTAAATAATACAAGAAAATATGACGTCACAAATTTAACACTGTTATGTAGTCCCCACTATATTATAAATATTTCTATTTAACTAATTACTATTTCTTTTAAACATATGTTTACGATATAAGTTAAGATTAATTAGTTTGTTCGACTTAATTTATCCCTATTCTTAAACGACAAGTTACTATTTCTTTTAAACATCTGTTTACGATAAGTTAAGATTTATTAGTTGTTCCATTTAATGTGTCCCTATTCTAAAACGACAATACCCAAACCTTTAAGTATCAAGTTACAATTTCTTTTAACCATCTGTTTACGATAAATTAAGATTAATTAGTTTGTTCCACTAAATGTATCCCTACTCTTAAACGACAATACCCAAACCTTTAAGTATCAAGCCCCGATCCTTTGAAAGACACTTCCATTCCATATTCTCACTCTAACTCTAGTTTTGTAAGCATAATTTTAAATAAAGTTTTTGTTAGTTTAAAAACAAGTTTTGTCACTGCCTCATAACAAATTTGGCGCAGTCGGTAGGATCTACTTGTGTAGCAAGACGAAACAAACGTACAAAGGACTAGCATCGCCTAGTACGGTAGCCTTAGGCTTTTAATAGTTTCGCCGATACTATGCTCTTGTGGTTCGTGTTACTATGGTAAGTGGCATTTTACTTGTGGCTCATTCTTTTTCCTACTTTTCTATATTTGTGTTAGTGACTTTTCAAAACATCAATAAAATTCTAAACTCTGCTACAATTACATCATACATTTACATGAACGAAATTATAAATATATATTATATTAAATTTTCCTTAAGTCAAAAATGACATATTTACCTTATACCATTTAATTTCAATTCCTACAATACATACTCCTTATATTCCACTATCCCACCTGAACACATGTATCTTGCCACGAGCAAAAACAGTCAACGCTACCTGACGACGAACTCCGTGGACAAGTGTAAAGAACACTCTTCAAACCTTCATGTATGCAGTAAGGTCACAGTCTACAACTCTAACGCACGACCTATCTGTGAAGTCTCCATCTTGCTGACGAATTCTAAAGACATACCTCAAAATTGCGCGGTATCCACATTCTCCGCGTACTTCAACACATTTCATTAATTGAAAAATAACAAATGGATTTTCATACTTTCGAAGAAAATTACATATGCTATAGAATGCAACAGAAAAACCACACATGGTGAAATATTTGGACACGGAATAATTCTGCTACAACCTGAATGCAAACTTTATACACCAAAGGTTACACTCATCGCTGAAGACTCGAAATCGAAGAACATAAGTCACCCCATTGTTATTGTCGACGTGGAAAATACCTGCATCGGAGATTGGTATAATCCAGAACTCATACCTATTCAAATCAACGATGTTTCTTTAGACTCGCTCAATACTATTAAAGACGAGATCAACATCACTCTAAAATATTAAATCAAGAAAAAAATATCATTCAAGAACATCCATATATTTTCACTCAAATGAGTTTATCACCTGGCTCAATCCTTCTTATTTATACTCTTTACAATTTTTGCAATGTTTGCAACCTCTTCAAATACTTTTACCCAAGAAGAAACTCTCACAAACAAGGATGCATTCAAATATTTAATAATTGTTTCGACCAATCCCGAAGACGACAACAAATTGAAATCCCGATGCCTGCATTCAATACGACGACGACGACGACGGCTTCCATCAGCTCGAACGACGAAGAAGAAAACACCCTACAAAATTCCTCAAAAAGTTCACGCCAACAGGCGCAACCTTTATTTTAAGGGGGGAGGTGTTATGTAGTCCCCACTATATTATAAATATTTCTATTTAACTAATTACTATTTCTTTTAAACATATGTTTACGATATAAGTTAAGATTAATTAGTTTGTTCGACTTAATTTATCCCTATTCTTAAACGACAAGTTACTATTTCTTTTAAACATCTGTTTACGATAAGTTAAGATTTATTAGTTGTTCCATTTAATGTGTCCCTATTCTAAAACGACAATACCCAAACCTTTAAGTATCAAGTTACAATTTCTTTTAACCATCTGTTTACGATAAATTAAGATTAATTAGTTTGTTCCACTAAATGTATCCCTACTCTTAAACGACAATACCCAAACCTTTAAGTATCAAGCCCCGATCCTTTGAAAGACACTTCCATTCCATATTCTCACTCTAACTCTAGTTTTGTAAGCATAATTTTAAATAAAGTTTTTGTTAGTTTAAAAACAAGTTTTGTCACTGCCTCATAACAACACACTTACACATCAATTACGTCAGAATTTAAGCAGAGAGACGACCACAAAATAAACAAAAATAAAAATAAAACAAAAACAAATTATAAATAACTAATAATATAAGTAATGACTAAAACTAAAAGATAAAAATAACAGTAATAAACAAACAAAACGAAATCTTAAACCACATTAACAGTCTGCAAAACAAAGTTACTGTAAGTTGGTAGACTGATGTAAAACACATCAATATTTTCATCAATGTTTGTAATAAAATTGTAAAAGCGAGATAGCCTATTTAACTGGACCATTAAAACGAAATTATATTATTTTTTTGCACTAATTATTTCTTATGAATGTAAGTCATATAAAGGATATAGACTTGTCGTGAAAATGACAAGAGAAAGAAGGCGCAGCGCTAATCAGATCCATGCAACTTTCTCACAATCACAGACTGTATGGAATGACACTGTATCGTATAAATTATAGTCGATGCATTAAGAACTGAGGCTTTTGGTCATAAATCATATTCATCTGTCTCGCTCGCACTTCCAGGTCTTATGGAGAGTAGTGCGTATGAATTGTATAGATGCATATCGATAGATACGATCGATATGCTAAATTGTGTCAAATATAAATAAATAATTTAACGCTAAATTGGTTGTTTAGACGTAACCTTGGAGGAACTGCACAGATCGTAATGTGGCCCTGACTTTTTCTTATCTTCTAGGGATATTTCTCAGTTCTTCAAATTCCTCATCTGTCATCTTCCTGTAGGTATCAATGATTTGTAGTAGCTTTATTTTACGCTTAAAAATACTCTTATTTTGGCGTCAGAAGTTGGCAAGTGGAGTTCTCCTGGCATCATCTGGAAGCTTGTGAAAACATTTTTATTTATTTAGAATATAACCCGAAAGTACTCATGTTTATGAAACAGAAAGACAATTGATACAAAACATAAGATTAACACACAATATGTATGTAAATACAAATTGGTCACTGGACCACTGACCTTACTGGCCTTGGGCTTAATTAAAACAGTTTTCGGTAAACGGCTACACTGATTTCGATGAAATTCAGCATGATAGTCTTTATAATTAAACGTGATAAAGTTATTTAATGTAGTATTTAACAACTAAGGGGTTCGAATCTCGATCGAAAACCATAATTGCAGTGAATTTTTGTACGGTCGTAATGTAAAGGAAAATTATTTTGAGGAATTAGAGAATGTCCTTGATATAAAGACCACGACTGCTGTAAATTGTTCTTTCAGGACATATTCAAATTATTCATCGGTTTTTCTTAGGGTGGGGCTGCATACCCTATGCAGAGACTGATCAAGAGTTCTAACCCTGACTGTGGGAGACTATGTGGGGACTACTGTAACCAATTCACAAAAACCCCACGCTTGAGCCTGATAACGAGAGAACCCCGTCCAGAGGAAGATTCAAGCATACATATATACGTAATACATATATTATATATGTATGAGTAGACAGTAGGAACTGAAAGTGGGCCGAACCCACGCAAGAGAATTTTGACTGATTGTTATCGCAATGATAAATCTTAGAGAAACACGAATTTCATTATTTAGGTACATAATTTACCAAAAAAAATTATATAAATCAAATCATAATTAGACCACCTAGAATGGCAAATAAAATATAAAGACGAATCTAGTTGGCGATTCCAAAGGGTAGTTTTGTGTGGAGAAGAATGGGTAACTCCACACTTACTCTTTTAAAATCTAATGTACTCCTAGAATAAAATTACTATACGGGATATCTTAATACATATATATAAATCTCCTGTCACGATGTTTGTCCGCGATGGACTCCTAAACTACTTAAGCGATTTTTTAAATTAAATTGGCACACCGTGAGCAGTCTGGTCCAACTTAAGAGATAGGATAGCTTAGATTATTAATTATAGTCGCAATTTTATTTCAAATTATTTGTCTATAATTAATTGACAGTCACAATTATCTGTTAAATCTAAACGATTCTAACAGATGTCGATACTTTTCGACTGGATTGAGTAAGTAATCAATAGATGGCACTGTTATGGTAAACCGATAAACGTGTCATATAAGCTGTAATTCAATATCATGATTACAACGTGTATTGAAGCTAAAGTATAAATTAAATTTATTTTGTGAAACGAAGGAGAAACGAAGTTCGCGGGGGCAGCTAGTATTCTAATATGTATCATTAAAATATCAAGTATCGTTAGTATACAAGTTCCTCACATATTAAAATATATTAAGCCCTATATTGTTTGGACCCACAGACCAACTAGGTTCTCGACACCGAATGGGACAAAATCATATTCGGAGCCTATACCCCCTGTATTTATCAGTGGCCATAGGTCAGAATATGATGTATGCAATTTCATTAATAGGACAAGCAATCAAATTAATAAAAATACTATTACAATTTGAAATATTCGATATATTTTGTTAACTTATATATATACATTCTAAAACAATGTGTATGCCTTAAAAAGACAAGAATATGAAATCACAAATTTAACAGACACATACACATCCATTACATTAAAACTTAAGCAATATATCAAAAGAAAAACCTAAAGAAACGACCACAAAATAAACAAAAATAAAATAATAGAAATCAAAATAACTTTATCACGTAAAAACAAAAAAATACAATATATTTACAAAATCAATAACATCCCCATAAAACAAGTAAAATTAGTTAAAGACCTTGGAATATTATTAGATGAAAAAATGGGCCTATCAGAACATATCGATAACATAACAGGCAAAGCGTATAAACAGTTAGGGTTTGTCAAGCGGTCATGCAAGACATTTCAAAATATAAATTGCATAAAAACCCTTTATTTTGCTTATGTCAGAAGCGTGCTGGAGTACGGAAGTATTATTTGGTCTCCATATTATGTAAAATACAAAAAAGCTGTGGAAAATATACAAAAAAAGTTTATCAAATTTCTTTGTTTCAAAAAATACAAAAGTTTCGATAGTTATTCAGGTTCTTGCTCATATTTTAATTTAGACTCACTAGAATATCGACGGAGTCAGCAAGATTTGTTCTTTTTACATGCTATTCTTAATGGGCGGATAGATAGTCCCTATTTGCTATCATTAATTCCATTTAAAATTCCTCCTGCGTATGCGACAAGATACTCAAAATTGTTCAGTGTGCCTCGTACGAAGTCGAATTACCTGCGCAATTCTCCAATGTTTCGGGTTTTATCGAACTATGACGGCCATTGTCAAGACATTGATCTTTTCTTCCTCAAAAAGAGAGATGTCAAGAAGTACTTGGAGAAGCGGGAAGACTCTGATTTTTTTA
This sequence comes from Pieris mannii, assembly GCA_028984075.1. Lineage (NCBI taxonomy): Eukaryota > Metazoa > Arthropoda > Insecta > Lepidoptera > Pieridae > Pieris > Pieris mannii. The sequence continues at coordinate 8,419,491 of CM054795.1, read as the reverse complement.
AATAGTAGTTTTTTTAAGTAGTAGTTTTAAATTCTTAGTATTATTTGTTTTGCTTTTAAATGTCAAATTTCAGTCTTTTAATTTTATTATTATTATTATTTTTTTAATGTAAAATTTTCTTTTAATGCGCTTTACTTGTTTTCTGCTTTTTATACACAATATGTTAATCTATGTAATCTGTTTTGGCTTTTTGTATTATATTAGTATTTTGTATAATTATATGTATTAATTAGTAAGCTGTTAGATTACTTTAAATAAATAAATAAACAAACAAAATATTAATAACAACTAAAACAAAAGATAAAAATAGCAGTAATAAACAAAAAAAAAATAAAAATCAAACCACATTAATATTTAAGAGTCTGCAAAACAAAATTACGGTATGTTGGTAGACTGTTGTAAAACACTAATATTTTAATCATTTATTAATAAGTCATACTGAGCAAAAATGGACTTATCATCTATCCTTTTATTTAGGATATGTAATTGTTTATTATATATTATTTATCTTAGCTGTGGGTTACGAAATAAATATTTATCAATAAAATTAAGAACATCATAGTAATAAACTATCCTTTGTTGAAATAATGAATTCTTTCGGGGATTCTACGTATACATAATATATGTATTCTGAATACTGAATCTAAACTTGTCTTTTGTCTGACTTTCTAACCTACTTTTTAATTCATAGTTAATATTTGAATAATGTTCAGAGTGTTGTCAGGCGCGTACTGCCCAGCTGTCTAATACAGAACTTCTTTTTTGTATTCACATCTTTTTTTTAAATATGCTAAATAAAAATAAATCAGTGGCGCTGCATTTTTTTTAGTTCTTAGACTTATATGTATCATGATCGTTTGTCAAACTAATAGGCAGATGATCAGCCTCTTATGTCTGACTTATGTCGACTTGAATGTTTAGATTTGCTTTTTTAAAAGAGTACCGAGAACTCTCGGTAGTCTTTTAAAAAAGCAAATCGATACAATCGAAGCCAGCGTAAGTAGTTACTTACGCTGGCTTTTTCTCTCGACCTGCAACTTCTGCCTACAGGTTCGAATTGATTGATAGATGATCTTATGTTCCAAAATAAACGTATTTTATTTTTTTATTTTTCATATACAAAGCATCCATGCCTCCTGACGTTGGAGGACAAAGCTTTGTTTTTAATTTATATTATTAATTATTACTTAAGATGTCATGTGGAACATGGTGTAATGGTTGCAGCTCCTTACAAACATTGTGTAAAACAAAGGCGATTAAATAGAGTGGCGGAAAGTTTATTGCCAGTTCTTCTCTTCCGTTCTACGCCCTTGATTTGAGAACTGGCAGTAAATGTAAAATTAGAAGCAACTCATAAACATTTCTGTTCATACGTGTACATTGTGTTACCAAACTGAATAAATGATTTTGAATTTGAAACCACACAAAGTACTAGTCATATAATTAAGAAATCCATCAGCTGGTGGTTGCGAGAATCGCATTGCAATACAGTGAAGAAATGCCGTCAACATTAAGGGTCTTTTACATATATTATGTATTTTAATTGTAATTTAGGTCAAAAAAACAATTATATATCATATAAATAAAGTAGGAAATCATAGTCTATATATAATAAAAAGAGTGGTATATTTTTTATCAATGTTTTATAATCCCTATGATTTGTATGCGTGAATAATTGGTACAAACTTGATTTGTTTAGTTAATAGATACGATGCTGGGTCAGGCCGTTAGTTAATTAAGTCGAAGTTGCATTTAATTTGGTTTAATTAATATTGATTTGCCTATTTTTCAGAATAAAGAATCATTCTGCTATAACCTACTATCTATCTTTCCACCACACACTTTGGAGTAGAGACTTTTGGGCCGTGGAGATCAAGTGCACTGGTGCTAATTAAGGATTTAATTTGGCGCCTGGTAGATAGTACCAGTGACCCCCAGAGCTGGTGCTTTCCTCGCTCAACGAATAAACTTCGCAATATAGCATAATGCTGCCACAGGGATCAATATTTTTAAATTTATTTTAATTTTCTATTTTTTTATTTTAAATTATTATTTTTACGCCTGGATTCTTTATTCAAAATACTAGTGGTTTTTTCTACGAGACGTAGATGGAACATCTTTGACAGACATTCATAAAGGAGGTTTTTTTGTGTGAGTTCAAAATCAGTAAGTATCCCATCAATCAAATAAGTTAAAAAGAAAATATATATATATATATATATATTTTCATATAATATACGAAAAGAAGTAAATATACAATTTTATTCAGTTAAGATGCTGCAGAAGGCGTTCTCACCAAGTTTCATTTTTTACAGCCAGCTTTCAATTTCAGTCATTTGCTCTTTTGCTACGCCCTTGTTTCTTTGTCCTTATGGGCCAGTTCATTCGGTAAACGTTTGAAAATCTGCCACCTGTATAACGGGCTAAGTAACCTTATAAACCTAAAAAAATATGAAAAAGGATTCAACTTTACTGCCAGTTATTAATTCAAGAACAAGAACTGGCAATAAATTCCGCAGATGTATGTAACAAAACATCATCCTATTGTCAAAAAACTCAAAATTAAACAAACAACGTAATAAACTAATGAAGTATCAGTTACTCAACTGAAATCAAAAAGGTTTTCTGTGCGAAATGGACCGATAAACCGGTAAATTGGCAAAAATAAACGAATCCAAGAAGTGGGCCAACAACGTGAAGGAAATGATCCGCTGTGGCCATTCTGCACGCTCTTGCGTAAAACTGGTTGCGGAGATAGATTATACAGGCTGTAGACGTATAGCTAGAAAGATTAAGAGGATAAGAGAAGCTACATAACGCTTGTGTATTTGAATCTATAGGTAAACACGCGCCTGTGACTCTTGTTCACTGAAAACGGTTGAAGTTCCAACAACTTGATTGGAACCCGGAAAGCGGACAGTTGCACATGAGACGAAGAGAGCCGGAAACACTTGGAGGTGAAATACGAGGCTCAAGACCGAATGCGATGGAGAGCCCTCTGCCCCATCTAGGTGTTATAGTACATTAAACCACGTCAAAAGTTGAAAAGTCGTCAAAAATATATTGGATATGGGAGACTTATTTTGTTTCCGATTCCATCCTCAATCGAACTGTGAAGGAAAATATCGTGTTTGTGAAGACAGGAGGCTGCTTTAGTACTCTGAAACTATATAATGAGTAAACTATACAAGAAACAAACAACAACACGAAAACAGTGTTGTTTTTTCATATACTTTTCACAACTCGGGTTGCAGGACTCACGGCAATAACTCAAAACTTGAGAATAGCAATTATGCTAACCGTCACGACATCCAATGTTTTACTGTACGGTTGGACACATTGAATTAATTTGTAGATAAATCTACCAAAAGCCTTTTAAAACTTTACTTTCATCGGACAAGCACAAAAGATGTTGCGGCCGCACAGTGAGTGGGAATAAATAAACGGCTCAAGAAATAAAACATCTTTTCTCTTTTCTCCTACTTTGATTTTGTTATGGAGAAGATTCAGTTCGATTTTTGGTGATATCTGGTTTCAAGTATAGGCTTTACTTCTCAAAAGATTAATTTAACGGGTGTTGTCTTTCATATTTATGAAAGGTTATTCAAAAAGACTATTTTTGGAATCATTCACGATAGTACACACTTGGTGGGTCCAGAACGAACTGGCCTGATTTATTGAAGTCGTCCAATTGAAACAAACATAATTTTAATTTACTTCAATCGTCATACATTTTAGATGGAAAATTTGTAAAATATGCCGTAGATTTAGCACTATGTACGATCTGGTAAACTGTTATAAATAAAAACAATGTATTGCTGTAAAGGACGACTGCGAAATAAATATCCCTAGAAGGGTAAGGCAGGGTGACCACAAAAGGGGCAGATAAATGTAGCAAAATTGTAAGACTAAGGCAACCCAGAGGATTAAAGAATCAGAGGTAGGCACTTCACCCTTCTAATTAGAAGGGGCCGATGAAATCATGGAAATGGCTGGAAAGACTATCACCTGTACGACATTGGTATAAATTGGTATACAAAACAAATGGGGGGGCTATAGTAACTAATGCAAATATTTTGTATTTCTAATATATGCCTATAAATAATGTAACGCTGTATATAAATATAACTACTTTACATAGACGAATTAGATAACAGCCTCTATAAGAAACTGCGTTCCGGTCTAGTTGCATAGTTGCCCGACAATCGCGACTTATATAACACCCTGTGGCAATGCCTTTTTATGGCTATCTGATTGCTACGGATAGTTTAGGAGCCGACATATAATGTTACATGTCTTTTAACCGACGTCAAAAAAAGAATGATGCTTACAATTCAACGTTTTATGTGATAGACATAGACACACATTGCCAGTGGGCTCGTAAGTACGTTACCAGCCTTTTAATAATCGGTACGCTTTTTAAGTCGACTTGGTTCAGAAATAATTCAGCGGGTAGCCGGTAGCCTTTAAGACTCTAAGTGGATCGACGGACGCCGTAATACGGGTGGAATTTCTTCGTCGAAATATTGTCGTCAATTAATGCGTATGCGCAGCCATCCAACGCTAGCTCTTACATTAATTATTACGTGACAATTGACGTATACGTTTCACGACACGAAAATAACTGAATCTCTTTGTCACGGTCAGTGATTACGAAATCATTTAATTATTATATCATACCCTACTTTTTACTTAAAAACATTAATTGATATAAGAACTTCCGCCAAGCCTTTGAAATTGTTGGGGAAAAAAAAATTATTTCCGGCCGGCGCAACGTTTAGTGACGCGGTGAGCGTAGGTGTCCGGGTTTCTAAATTCTAATGGACCCCTTTCAACTTCACCGATATAAAGTGGGACTCTTTCTCTTCTCGGGAATATGTTACTAGGATCTGGCCTGGCGCCTTCTGAAACTCTGATGTCATTTTCTCACGTGTATATCCTTAGTATGACATATTTTCATCAGTATTTAATTGTCCTCATTTCAACATTTTGGCTCAAAAATAAAATGAAATCCAACTATGACGGGGCATATTCTTAAGCTTTGGTGATGTTTTTTTTATGTACTAGAAGACAAACGGGCACCTGATGTTAAGTGATACCACCCATGGACACTCACATTGCCAGAAAGCTCGCAAGTGCGTTGCCGGCCTTTCAAGAACATACACTCTGTTCTTGAAGGACTCCAAGTCGAATTGGTTTTGAAATACATCAAATTCTGGTAAAATTCTTTCACTTATTAGAATATTAAATTCCACTCGTATCACGTCCGTCGTTCGACAACTGAGCGTCATACAAGCACGCATAAGCAACCACTATGTGGAAGCAGCATCCACCAAATTTCACCCGCGAAAAAAGCCTTAAAAAAAAAAAAAAAACTCGTAGTGCCATGAAAATTCGCTGACGAGGCTTCAATTCGGTCAAGGGAGTTCATCGAAAAGAACAATTACAAATTGCACAGTCAGTGACCACCAACTGAGACAATTCATAAAAGTCCGCTCAGCAATTTAAAACAATGCAATATTCTTTATAAATTCGTCACTGACCACCTGGTTTCATTGAATACTTTCGTAAATTTATAAACATATTTTATAGTCGTCTAAAGCATAAGGAGCAGTGATGGCCTAGTGGCTTCAGCGTGCAACTCTCGTACCTGAGGTCGTAGGTTCGATCCCCGGCTGTGCACCAATGGAGTTTCTCTCTATGTGCAAACATTAGTATCACAAGGCATTTTCTTTTGCGAACTAGCAAACTGTGGAATCGACTGCCGGACCGCCTCCGACGAATACTCTTCCCTTAAAAGCGGGCAACGCACTCACTAAAAATGGATGTCTATGGGCTGCGATGACTGCCCTTTTTGGGCGTCACGCAGGCTCGTTTCGCCCATATTATATAAAAAAAAGTTAAGTAAACGAAGCCTTCAAAACATTTTTCTTTAAAAGCTCCGTAAGCTTCCGAAAGCTCTGATAAGGCTTACAATTTGGGCTCTAGCTAGCGGTCGCCGACCCGGCCTTGCACGTGGTGCGTATACCCGACTGAGAAATTGCTTTAATATTTGTTATGACTTTGAGATGTTGAAGTTATAAGTTGAACTTCGCTTCCTTTCACTACTATAAAAAACATATTTTTATTATTATTATCACTTAAGGGGGGGGGGGTTAATTTGACTGTAGGGTACAAATTTTGAAATTCCTTAAAGATGTTTCTATTTCACAGGGGGCAATGTTGAATGATACCGCCGTTCATCAAACGTTTGGTTCGGACATACTTCAGTGCGCAGCTCCTTCCACGTAGTGTTTATGTACGGCAGAAATAAAAAAATACTAATATAAAAACGAAAAAATATTACAAAAGATTTTAATAAATAATAAAAAATTATAGCAATAATGTAACATAATCCCTGTAAAAATTAATTAATTCTAAATCACAAACCATAGACAATACTATGAAAGAGTAATTATGCGTCTAAGTGTACTGCGCGTACGCTGACCTGTGCGTTGACATTATGCAGTTTTCGGGAACAGGCTGTGACGTACTTAAACTGGATTACAGCCGTTTCACTCACGCATTAGCGTCACACATAAGAGCGAGGGAGATATAGGCCTAAGGAAGAAAATCAGAACTACAATGCCAGTCTTACAGACTTATGTCGGCGACTGAGTCGGCCATTATTTACTGAGTTAATGCCTAGACTCGGGCTAGTGGTTTTAGCGTGTGACTCTCATCCTTGAGGTCATAGATTTGATCCCCGGCTGTGCATCAAAGGGCTTACCTTCTATGCACACATTTAACATTCGCTCGAATGGTTTTCGACCCAAAAAGTAGACGATGTGTGTCAGGCACAGGCGGCTTGACGGATGAACATGAATAAGATTTAGAAATCTGAGGCCCAGACCTAAAAAGGTTGTTGATCCACTGATTTGTTTATATTAATTTATTGTGAAACAGAAGGTTCAAAATAAGAGTAAAAAATCTAAATAAATCGACGCACGCCCATGTTAAGTTCACAATTCAACAATTGTAGAGAAATGCCCTGAGGCTGTGCGCGGGCGCCGGTGAATTCCACTGTCGCTTTCCGAGCTTTCTTCCGGCGCAGCCTTGAAATTTTGGCACAGAGAATCCGTGGAGCGTCATTCTCAATTTATTTTTTGTCAGAAAATGAATATCACTTGATTGTATTTTTTCGTAACTATTATGTTTAAAATTGTCATATATTGTACGTTTGTTGATAGTAGTCTTGCCCGCTTTACGCCCTTAACTTTCAAACTTGCTGTAAATTTACAATTAATTTAACTTATTTTATGACGTTCATGAGTTTAATTTACCTATATGAATAAAGTTCGACTCCAGAGCATGTGTTGCCACATGGACCAAACTTTTTAAATTTGTTCTAACTTTATTTTTAATTATTATTATAATTACTATGTGGGTTAAGAAAACAATACCGTACTTATAGTATTATTTATGATGTGGTAAACATAAATAAATAAATAAACCTAATTAAAATCAAAATATCCTCAGCCAATTTAATTTCTAAAATAAAAAGAAAAATATTTCTTTTGTCAGTTCTTTCTTTCTGAAAAATTAACATGTATTATCTAAATTTAATATAATTTTTAATAAAAATAAAATAAATCAGTGGCGCTATAACCTTTTTAGATCCAGGCCTAAGGTATCTGTATCTGTTCCACGATTTATCAATCTAACAAGGCAAGTATGTGAGCAGCCTCCTGCGCCTGACAGTTTCGACTTGAAGCTTCCTTACGATGTATTCTTTCGTTATTCCTTCACAGTTCGAGCTACTTTTAATTTCTCAAATAGAGATGATGTCAATTGGTGCACAGCCGGGAATTGAACCTACGACCTAAGGGATGAGAGTAGTACGCTGAAGCCAGTAGCAACACTCAAACTTAAAGATGGTTAATCAATAAAAAACTAGGAAACTTTTTGACACAATGACCTATCAAAATCCTTGATGTGCTCTATAGATCCCCTGTTCCAAACAGAGTGAATGAACCAAATGAGAGATGCACCGAACTGGTACTTTCACCGAGGTGAAGGCCCTGCAGGCCCTTACCCTCGGCCAATGCACTTCTGCATAGAAGAATAGGAATTATATCTTTTTGTGCTATGATTTTTTGAATTTGGAATACTTGTAGATGGCACAGAATAAAAAATACTCAAAAAGTTTTAAATGTTGACTTTAACATAGATTTTATGTAATAATTATAAATCCTAGACCTCCTTTGTGGTGTAATAGGTAGTTGCGATGTATATATACACTAAATATAATATGATATACACAATACCCGGTACTATGAACTCCCTCTCCCAACAAATAAAGTTGTCGATAGTTTCGGGGACAGCATTCAGTTCGCAACCTCTTTGATAACGATGCAACAGACTGTTCAGGGCCCGGTATCGCATACAACCTTTGCCTTCGCCGTCTATGAAACCTAATTACTGGAGAAAATTTGGGTAGAACAGTAGGCCATCTGTTCGTCCTGGTTGGGTTTCAAACTTACAATACGCATAAAAATAATACTAGCCAAATAGGATTTCTATTCAACACAGGCATACATATTTTGATTTTGTTCCTAACGCGGAAACAGCGCACGCTCAAAACTCTAATCCACGCTTAAATACAGAGTGTTTACACACACACATTCACATACATTCACGTGTACTTGAGGTCTTTATACGACTTTTGTTTGATTTGTAGAGACGACTTTTTTTTAATTTGTTTTCACCATGTACCACGGATTGTAATCTAATTACCCACAACATAGTGGGTTAGTATGGGGCGTTAGAACTTTATCACATCCATATTTCTGTCATGAACAAAGTTTTATTATTCTTAGTTATTTATTATATTGTATAAGTTAAGTTGAATTAAAGGCGGTAAATTGTTGGCACATTTAACAAATTTAATATTTGCTACTGTGTTCTGAGTTCCTAGTACTTCGAACAAAATGTTATAAACAATTTTTTTTTAATAAATATTTATTTTTTTCAGCAAATAAATTTGTGCGATTCTCATCCGTTATCTGAGGTCGTAGGTTCTATTCCCAACTGTGTGACTTTCTATGTGCGCATATAACAATCACACGTACTCTTTATTTGCTGTAAAGATAAATAAACTCGATACCGACCGCAGCGCCATCTGCCGCGACACCAGAACGTCCACCATCAACACACAAAAAAATATGTGTGTGTACCAGAGTACACAGGTAAGAAGTGAAACTTCTTTACGACATATAATTTTTTTACTATTTGCAACTTCACGAAAATGGGGTAGATAAGGCTTAAGCCTTAAGGAAAACAATTTTTTCAATCATATTTATTAATACTGATACTTACAATCAAAAAGTGAGGTTAACCTAAAATAAATATTAAAAACATGCTCAGACGTGTTGAATTTATAAAACGAAATGTATAATCACTCTCACTTTTCTTGTAAATACACTTAAATTTGAACAAGTCTTTTTATTTTATCACTTTCAAATTAATATATTGTTATTCTTATTTCAAACCAAACTTCAAAACTAATATATTGTTGTTATTATTATCATATATTACATTATATTCTTTACGTCACTATACTAAATTTCGATAAAAAAGCAACATGGCGCGTAACCGAAAAACGTGACGTTTTCTTACAAATTTTCTCCCATACGTCGATTAAGAAGTTTCACTTCAAAAATCATTCAAATCCAGCCAGAGAAGTTAAGTAACACACACGTACAGTAGAATTATATATTAAATAAACAAACAACTTTATTTTGTGAAGCCGGTTATTACCTTACAAACATTTGAAACTTAAATTACGTAAAAATATTTGGAAGGAAGTTGTTTAAAACAATAATTCTCCAAACCCTGAAACTTTGGTTACATAACTGATTTGTCCGACAAAATTTTATGAAGTTATTACATGATTTTAATACTTTTCGTGTTCTTTTATTTTCCGTATACCGAAAGCGTAAGTTAATTAGAGCGGCTTTTTGTGTAAAGCCGCCGTCCGTGGATCACATTGATTCTGATGATGCCAGTCTGGATGGGGGGTAAGCAGGGCCAGGGCCTCGCTTTTGCAGGAGCCTCGCGCAACAACCCAAGCAAATGAAAAAAAATATCATTTTTTTAAATTTAAAACTTTAAAATTATTCCTTAATTACTTATTAAAGTAACATAATGATTCTTAAGGCAATTTCTGCCGCGTATCACCATCATGTGGAACCAGCTGTTCAGTTAAGTTTTTTCCAAACCAATTCGACTTAGGGTCTTTCAAGAAAGAAGAGCGTACTAATTCTTAAAAGGGTGGCAGCGCGCTTACGAGCCTTCTAGCAGTGTGAGTGTCCATGGGCGGCGGTGTCACTTAGCAGCAGATGAGCCTTCTGCTTTTTACCTCCTGTAACATAAAAAAAGGCAAATTAAATTAAATTAGTTAGCTTATTCGTTCACTCAAAACATAATTCAAAACTTCATTAACCAGAGCGAAATTAGCATCATACTGTTTTCATGCAGTAGTAAGGGCAACTACCTGCTGCCCAAAGCCTCGCAATAGCTCTGGGTTTAGGTGTCAATAAATTCGGATTTGTAGCAGAAGTTTAATTTGCAATGCTGCATTGAGAAGTATATGTATGTATATATGCTTGAAAAATTAAAAAAAAAAGCTAAGGATAAATATTTTCATTATCAAAGTCTTTATTGTGGGGCTCTAATTATGGCTCAGGCCCATAATGTCATCTAATTTTGAAGTCGGTTAAATTTTTATTACATACAATAACTCGTTAAGTATTTATCAAACACTTTATTTCATTTTTTACTATTTTTTTAGGCCTCTAAAAACTAGTAATATATATTTATGTCTTTGTGCAAGATACGTTGATTTGTTTCTGTCTTTACCATATAATTTAATTAAAAGTCTGTAATAATAGACTTTACAATATTCTATGATTATATTACGTCAAAAAATCTACGACTCGTAAGAAATTACGACTGGTTATTATTAATAAGTAACGAACCTATATCTTAAGATACGGTCTTCTTTTAAAGTTTTTAATAATAAGACTAGTTAGACTGTAGCTAAATTAAATAATTGTGATTACAAAATTATTTAATTGTATTTTAAACTGTATTCCGTTGGATTAAGGGTGATTGTAATACACTGAGTTGTCGTGGGAGTGTTCCCACACTGAAACTAGAACTCCTAGACAATTATGAGCGCCTAGTACATGACATTTACGAAGATGTTGGCCTGGTAATTAATTCATTTCTGTGTCTGTTTTAAAAGTATTTATTTGTCTTTGTATCAAGGAGTCGAACGCACACCGAACTTTATCGAACAGTGTCGTACCCTATTCGTTAAAATACTAATTTTATACGCATACATGCGTCAATTAAATAGATTGGCATGACGGAATTGTCTGTGGGGACTAGGGAAATCCAGGTAGGCGGACATAGGAAGACGGTTTATTTAATGCAAAAACTAAGTGATTGCTCCCCGTCAGTTCAAACAAAAGTCCTAAATATTTAACTGCCTTTTCTTGCAGATTTGTTGGATTCGAATTTGAATTTGAATGTAACATGCGTATTTTAGTAATCATAACAATTAGTATTTAGAATTTTCTTAACCAACATAGTAATAATAAAATTTTATAAAAAGATAATTAAAACAACTTTAATAAATTTGGTTCCTGTGGCAGTGTACTTTTAGCTTGCAGCATTTCCTAGCTGTATTTCGATACTTATTCGTTGAGCGAGGAATCCAGCTGGGTATCTACCAGGCGCCAACTTAATTAGCACCTATGTACTTGAACCACCCTCCAAAGAGTCTCTACTACAAAGAGAACAAAATCGAAGTTGGAGGAAATACTCATATTTGAGAGGTTTATTATTTTGCGCCTCATCTGCGACTACCTTAGCTTTTTTGCTCGTCTGACGCCCGGACCCAATAAATTAATCCACAATCTAAGAATGAAATTAATCGTCGATCGATCTCCTGCAATCCAATAACAAGATCCTACGAACACAATCCATTTTTGGCGAAGGATAGAATGTAATCTCTTAGCTTTTTACACTTATATTTGACTTATCAATATAAACCAAATAAATAAAAAACCGTACCAATAATATGTAAATAAGTACATGTCTATGTTTAAAACATATCACATAGCTTTTTAATTATTTTAAAAACTGGTGTAAGTTAACTTCTTAAGATAGGATATTGACACAGTTGAACTGTGATTTTTATACAAAAGTCTATCCACATACACCGATTCGACCTGCCATGGATAGCTTGTATCGCCAGGTGGCTATTACAATCCGTCGATTGGTTATTGGCACACTTTTTACAATATTTGGGTTTAGAAGTCTAACTCAGGTGGTTAGAAATGGAGTGAGGTGAGACGGGGCGGGGATTTTTTTTTATGTTACAGGAGGCTCACCTGATGTTAAGTAACACCGCCGCCCATGGACCCTTGCACTGCCAGAAGGCTCGCAAGCGCGCAACCTTTTAAGAATCGGTTCGCTCTTTTCTTGAACTTGGGGCTAGTTTGAATTGGTAATTTCTAGTTTCTTATTTTTTTAATTTCCCTTCTTAGATCACCGAATGATGAATACAAAGTACCAGGTACGCATGACACGTACAAAGCTTTCATTTTCATAAACCCTTTGATTATGTGCGGGTCATCAAACGCCAAAATCCGTATTTACATTCTATTCTGCTCAGGCTGCCCCCTCCGTAAGCGAAGCGGACTGCACTTTCACTTTTCATTGTAGGGCAATCTGCTAACAGCAACACCATTATGAATCATAAGAATTTTTAAATGAATTTGCACTTTCGTAACTTGTGATAGAGCATAAAATTCTATAAAACTGTTCTTGCAAATGGAACCTTGTCGAATTAAGTGTTTGAAATGAGTAATGTCGTAAGTCAAATATGTTTGTCATTAGATTTGGGAACGTATGTTCTAGTGGTAAAATCGTAAATTTTGTAAGGATTTTTGGAGATTATACGTTTGTATACAAATGGAATAGTCTTAGGTTATTCCGCGGAGAGATTCGGAACCTTATGACGAATGTTATGAAATCTTTGACACGACTCTATGTATTGTTTTTGTGGTTAGAAATCGCAAGAAGTAAATCTAGAGCGAATTTGAAGAGATAATTGCCCATTTAATATATATATATATACATATATACTCATTACAAGTATATTCTAAACATTCTCAAATAGTACGGTTTTTATCGTAGTATTATTTTTAACTGTGCGCGCTTACAAAAGCCTAATTGGGCAGGAGTTGCAGAATTTTATTTATTATTAATATTTTAGTGTTATTAAAAATGAAATGAATAAGTCAGTAGCGCTACAACCTTTTTAGGTCTAGGCCTCATATTCGTCGTCGTCGGTTGTTATCAATCTAAAAGGCAAGTAAGAGATCAGCCTTATGTGCCTGACTCATGTCGACTTTTTGGACCTAAGGCAATCCAAATTTCCTCACGATGTTTTCCTTCACCGTTCCAGCGAATGCGCATAGAAAGTCCATTGGTGCACAGCTGGGATCGAACCTGCGACCTCTGGGTTATTCGGATGCCAAAGCCACAGGCCATGTTTATTTAGAGCAGTTTCCTGCTCATTTTTATGTTAATTGTAGCTAACAAATTCACTATATTATATCACCCTCTTTAATAATAGCTTAAATTTAGTTGACATACTTTTTCATACAGGTCGCCATCGAGCAGGACCTGAAGTTAAATCATGATGTACTCTGCTCGCAGGTGCGTTGCCGGCCTTGATGATGTTGATATCGGATACTATGTTTTCATACTTCTGTCTATGGAATAAATTTGCTTTGTTCAAAATTTCACCTATCGGTAGGCGAGTGATGAGCCTTTTAGACATAAAGTGATTTAGACCAATCTTAAATGAGTTGAACCGCTGTAACGAAGTTTCGAGAAGGAGAAATTACACAATATTACACAATTATTTTTATCAAGATCTGGCAAACTTCGTACCCTAATGGGTACGAATCGAAATGAATGTCATGACATAGATTAAGAATTTTAATACACCCACAACTTTCTAGAAATAAAGGGACCCTCAACAAAGTCAGAAGAAGATTTAATCCGTTACACGATTCTTTCAAATTGTTAGACCTCTAAAAATCCATGTATTCATTCAAAAAGCAGGATTCACTACGGCAGGAATATTACCAGCAAATTAGGCCTTTATTGCTAAAACCCAGTATAATATACACAAACATGTGCTTTTGTTACTTAAACTAACTTACACACATCTTCTAGCAGCTTATATTATTTTCTAATGTTAAATCTTCTTGACCCAGTTTGCCTCCTATTTTCTCTATATCGTCTGTCTATCTCTTCTGTCTTCCTCTTTTCCTATTCCCATCTCGTGGTTCATTTCAATTGGCTTATTTTCTTATGCGCTGTCTCAGTAACCCAGTATACTTCTTTCCATTCCTCTCTGACATGTTTAAAAGAATTTTCTGATATAATTTCCAAGCATGTGACACATGGTAAGATACATTAGTTGAAAACCTCTTAGCTACATCTTTATTTTTAAGTACTAAGGGACCAAAATCTGTTCCATGTGCAAGACACTTCTTTCTATATCAAGAACTACATATTCGATAGTATCTCCGCATGATTCTTTGGTTATAGATTCCCATACGTCATTATTTTCGTTTTGGAATGTTCTTGGAAAGCCCAACCGCCCTACTTGCTGCTGTCAGCTGTTGCAGTATAGTTTGGAGCAGATAATGTGATAACAGAAGTGCCTTAGAGTTTTGATGTTCTGTTAGAGATAAACTCAAGAATTTGTAAAGTATTGGTTCAATTTGAATGAAATTTGAAATGTGTTAGTACAATCCCAGCTTAGAAAATGCCCGGAACTGCTTCGAGAAGGAGTAGCAATGTGGGCGCACTACCGTGCCGCCAGATATTTCGTGGATTTGAAACCTTTATTTAAAACATTCTTCGATTTGAGGGGAGAGCATACCGTATCGACGGGATGAAGTGAGAAGTTCGTAAATTTTCACTGTTTTTTGACAGAGGCCAAAATTCAAATAATAATGAAATATTTCGGTTCTCGAGTTCTAAGTGCGAACAAAACCAAACTTTGTTTTATACATTAAGAGGAAATTATAAATAAATTTTGCATTTATAAAATAAATTATTAACCCAAAATCGTGCAGGCAATATCAGAAACCGAAGATGTCCTACTTTTACAAGGATGACTCAATAAAAATCCGTTATGGAGAGCTGGCCACGTTCACACTGTACTGTATCATTAATAACTGTTTTAGTAACAATTTATGTTTTCTTTAAAATATTTTAGTGTAGTTTGTTTAATTTTTAGCAGTGTTGGCCTAGTGGCTTTAGTCAGGCTGATCACCTAGATGCCTATTAGATTGACAATTGATGTAGAACAGACCAACAGAATCAGAATCTAAGGCCCAGACCAAAAAAGGTTGTATGGCCACTGACTTATAATTGTTTAATCTTAGTTTTTTCTCCATTAATGTACTTAGTTGTCTTACATTTACTGTTTCGTATATTTTGTTTAACAGTGTGATCTGCTTTTGCGCTGTATATTATCTACGTTTTTTTCTTGTATAATATGTTGCATTTACTTTAAATAAATAAATTTACTGCTGTAAATAAACAGATTCATATTCGTAACCTATTTAGTAATAATAATAATTAAAAATCATAATAGGAAATAAAACAATTTTAAAAAGTTTGGTCCCTGTGGCAATGTATTAAAGCTGGCGTTCGCGGTATTGCGATTATATTCGTTGAGCGAGGAAATCATAGGACGTAAAGGCAGAATTCAAAATTCTCCGTATGATGTCGCTGGGGCCAGTGGAACCACGCTATATATCCAAAGCAATCCGACAAAGGGTCCTTCAAGAAAATAGCTTATGAAAGCACCGGCACTTACGTTGAGAGGCCTCTGGCAATGAGTGTCCGACGTTATCATCAGATGAGCCTCCTGCCTCCTGTTACTTAAAAAAAATTTCCCAATGCATCCTCTTTACTATAGTAGTTAATTAATTGGTAATGACAACATACACAGTAAAATTGTCATAGTATGTACCTAGTTAATTTTAAGTTATTTGAAAAGAATCTTCACTACGGTGTGATAGCCGGACATTTTTATTCGCGGAGCCGGATTCAGGATGCGTTCCTTTTGCTTTCATTTGCTCACTTTCCTCGAAGCTATTATTAATAATTTTGGATGACCGTGACACCGTTGGCGTAAGTATAATAAACAGTCATTTGGTGTCAAAATAATAAAAAAAATGACTAAGCAATTTTAAGAAGCGCTGTTTTCGGTCACGTATCTTTGCTAATACGTCATTGAACATACGATCTATCGAGATCCGACTCCCAGAACCAACGTTGGGTTCCGCGAGCTTCTTCACAGGATGTGTTGTGCTTTGGATTCTGTCCGAAACATCGACCCCTTTTCGCACTCTCTACTGCTTTATTTAAAAATAATTTAAAACAACTGTTAATGTCCTAACTCTTACATGTATATGTGTCGTTGTCATGTTTTGTTTTGTTTTACTTTGCTCTGTATCATATCTTTATTAGTGAAACCTATTGTGGATACATCCAATTTTTTTATTTTAAGTTTTTATTTTTTAACATAAGTTTTTTATTGTAAAGATGTTTCTGTTTTGTTTCCAAATAAATAAATAAATCTACAAAGCATATTTTCTGCAATTTACCCCCCCCCCCCTGTCCTAAAAAGTAGGCTAAGGTCGCAAACTAATAGACCATTAACGTATGAACTGTTTGTAGGAATCTTTAGAAATTCAATTCGTTTTCAAGCATAGACTGTGTGTAGGTAATATGTGTAAAAAAAAGGAAATAATTACTGGTGACAATGGTTTCAATATTATTTAGGACCTGTCTATCTATTGATATAGGTTGTACAAATATCGGATGAGTGTTTTTGGAGAGTGTTAGAAAAAAAATACTAGTTATTACATTAATTAGTAATAAATAAATGGTTTAGTATAAATTGATAAATTTTTATGTGTAATAATTATTTCTAATAGTAATATTATTATTAATTAATAATTATTATATTTCTAGTAATTAAAATTAAAAATTTATATTTTAAATATATTTTTGGAACATATATGTATGTTTACCATAATTGACATCGGTATATTTTATCAAAGATAGCTTGTAACATATACTGAACATATAGCATTATGTTATGGTGAACTTTGATAAATAAATAAAACTATTGACCAAATTAAGTTGGCTCTTAGTATTACATAATATTGCAAAACGAATGTCGGTCAAGCGGTTTTGTAATAGAGAAAGGTTGCATAAGCCCGCGAGATGGGACTTGCGATCAAAGATTAATTAAACAGATCTATCTCGTTTTTGTAAGAAATTTCGATGTTGTATCTCTCTCCTCGTGGCACTCTCTTTTGGGAGGAGTTGGCGTTGAGGTAGGAGACTCACTAGGGACAAATAAGCTAGTGAGCTATGGAATCAAGTCGCGATCTTCCTTGGTAATTCCGAGAGATTCGCTTAAAACAAAAGCATGCATCAACTGGCATTTTTGGGCGTCCCATATTTTTTGTCTTATAGGTATTGTTAGGGCTATTCCTAAATTATACGCAATACCTGAACATTCATACATAAGTTTATTTATTTATTTAAATATAGCATCTCTTGCGTATCGAATTTATATCAATATGCGCACGCGCATCCATGACTGAGGATGGCGTGCATTCTTCCAATATTATTATATCACTGAGTAGTGATCAATTATTGTACACGCATTTACAGTTAAAAGCAAACACCGAGAACGTGTGTCAGACACCCGTGAACCAACAGGCAGGTCAGGCATCGGTGGCTCGCAAACTTGCAAGAAAAACAGATAACGTATGTCAGACATCCGTGCACCAACCGTGTGTCAGACATCCGTGGACCAACAGTATGTCAGACATCTGTGGCCCAACTACATACCTCAGACAGAAACAGAAGTCTGATCGGGTTCTATATGTGTTATGTACGCTGTCGACATAAAATTATAAAATTATTACAAAACAAATTTTCATTATTACGGCGTATCAATTTCTTCAATTTCTCAAGATTATTATAACTATGATAACACACGTTTGTCTTATCATAACTGAACGTGGTTTTAATAATATCCAATTTATTAATTTCTATTGTTAACTGAGACTAGTTTTATTTTTCGACGTGACATTTTAGATAACTATTTGGTAACCGTAACAGTCAAAACAATGTTTTACTGGTACCAGTACCACTTAAAATATAATTCTTCTGTTAAGCAAATGTTTAAAGCTTAGATATAATTAAATAAATAAATACGGTGCCACAATCTTTTTAGGTTAAGTTTCTGTATTGATGATCAATCTAATAGGTATCACTTAACATCAGGTGAGCCTCCTGCCCGTTTGCCCCCTGTTCAATAAAAAAAAGTAGGATCATCCTCCTGTCACTGATACATGTAGACTTCTTGGGTCAAAGACAAGCCGGTTTTCTTATGAGTTTTCCTTTACGATCTGGTTTTAAGTGCCGGACCATTGGGATGAGAGTCGAAGCTAGACCAATACTTAACAATTTATCGTAATTAATTTGCAATTCACACGAGGTAGAAAAAAGTTTTATAAACCAAAGTTATTTAAGTTTGCAAGTCGATGAAACGAAAGCAAATCTTTTTGTAAGACATATAAATTCATAAGATTTAACCTGAGAGAAAATGATATATACAGCATTATACAGTGTATAAATTTTAGATAGACATATTTGATCGTTTTCCGATTTAAAAAAATATAGATGTTCAAAAATTTAAAAAAAATCTGTAAATGGTCAAATACACTCTCCAATTTAAAGTTTATACATTGTATAAGGCTTCTTGTCTCATTTTCTCTTAGGTTAAGAGTTTTCTCTGTTTTAGAATGTATGGATAAAGGTAATACCCCGGACTTACGCGATAGGTGGGACTGAGCGCTATCCGCGTAAGTGGAATTCGCGTAAGTCGGGGTACAATTTTGCATGATGAAAATGCGCTCTTCATTGGAGTCTGTGCTTTCCAAAATGTTAATTTTAAGGATCGAACTGAAGGCTTCTGTCAAGTTTCCAACTATGATTTGATCTTCTAATTTAACTGGATCATGATTATTATCAATTTCAATTTCTTGTTCACGCATTGATATGAGCTCATCAATTGTAAGCTCCTCATTGTGTGAATCCAACACCTCTTGAACATCATCACTTCTAAATTTATTTATCAACCAATTTTGACGACAAAAATTAAATCGCGTAACTCCGAATTCGCGTAAGTCGAGGTAGCGTAAGTCGGGGTATTACTGTACCAAATAGCATGCAACACATAAATTATTCGGAAGATAAAAGTTTCGAAGAAATTTCGAGCTAACTGACAGTCGTGAAACGCAACAAACACTAGTTTATCCTACCAATAAGTAATAAATAGCTTATTTGGAACTTATCCGGACATTGTGAAACAGACCCTAAATCTTATAAATATGATATATTAATAAGATACCCATATAACTAATATATGTGTCTATCACTATATACTGTCGCTTTTTTGTTTCATCGACTTTCAAATCACAACAGTGCTAAAGGAGTTTTCACTTCAAACGGCATCGCAAAATATGTTGCTAAGCGCAAAATACAAATATTGCCGAACCAATGCTAATTATTATTTATTCCTTGAACTCTGAGAAACGGTATTTTATTTGTATTAAGGCGCTCAAAGATAAAATCAAGTGTCCTTTTTTATAATTGTCCCTGTTTTGTCACGCAGTTACCTGTAAGACACCAAGATCACCTACTTGCCAATTAGATTTAAAAATGATCCTGAAACAGATTCAGAAATCTGAGGCCAAGACCTAAATAGGTTGTAGCGCCACTGATTTTTTTTTGTTACATTTACTACGAGTTCGCAAGTCGATGTGTAAGAAACTCTTCGCCACTCTTCATCACCATTTTTTATTAATGTGGTAAATAATACAAAACGAAAGACTTGCAGGTGAGTTTCGTTATCGGAAGTCAAGACAGAATACGAAATACCATCCATATCTTTGACGTCCGTCGTTCCACAACTAAGAGCTTCATAAGTCAGTTTTTGCCGCGTAGCTCCACTATGGAACCTGCCCACTGAAGTATTTCCAATTCCGCCTATGGTCCTTCAAAATAAGAGCGTACCAATTTTTAACAACGCACTTGCGAGCCTTTTGGCAAAGTGAGTGTCCA
The DNA here is from genome assembly GCA_028984075.1 of Pieris mannii. Classification (NCBI taxonomy): domain Eukaryota; kingdom Metazoa; phylum Arthropoda; class Insecta; order Lepidoptera; family Pieridae; genus Pieris; species Pieris mannii. The sequence goes on along the minus strand of CM054795.1, from coordinate 8,399,199 downwards.
TGGGCGACAATAACACATAACATCAGGTGAGGCCGTTTGCCTCCTAATAAATAAAAAAATAATCTCATGTTAAATAAGCAGAATTGTCACTTAATATATTTTTGTTAAGCTTTTGCGTAAATCGTATCTATTGGAATAGTCTTTGATGAGCAAAGAGGGGAGGAATGTAGGTTGCAGCGCCTTTGTCCCCTCCACAGACCACTCGATTTAGTTAAGAATGTATAAGAAAAATGACATTTAACTTAATTAAATATTAATATGCAAAGTTGGAATTGGCGTTTCTAAATCGTTCGTGTGACATTCGTTGAAGTAATCAATTCCTGAATTATTTATTTATTTATCTACTCCTAGAGCTAACATATTTATTTTTAATAAAAAAAACAATTATACTAAATAAATAAAAATAATCTGTATAGTATCTAGAATGCGCTAACTGCATCTTGCTAGTTATAAGTCCCTTGTACATCTTTTGAAAACAAGAAACATTTCTTGAATTTATTTATTTAATTGATTGTTGTTGACATTTAAATTAAAAAAAAACAAATACCTTAATTAGGGATGCAACGGGCGGTATTATCGCTAAAAAGTGATGTCTTTCAGGCAACCCTAGTAAGGAAAAAACAAAAAGAAAATACTAAAATAAATATAATATTTATAATTTTTAATTTTTATAATAATTCCCTAAACCAGAGTCTCACAGACGATGCCGAGCTGAGCTCGAAAAAAAAGCCCGTGCTAAGCTGTAAAGGCTCTTAAGGCCAACAGCGCAGCGAGATTCCTTAAAAAAACCCTAGTCCACTTTGAAAAGAACATTCACCGTGAGGGAAGTCATCTTCACGGTATAATATGCCATACATAAAATCTGCAATGAATATTACAATTAATTCAGTTTCTTTCTGAAATAATCGGCGTTGAGACACCCTATAAAACAAAAATAATATTACTAATTGTAGTCTAAAATAAAAAATATTATATAAATTAACTGAGACTCATAGAACTTAGAGTTTTTAACGAACATTAAAATCGGATTAGGTAGCGACTGAATGAAGGTAGCTCTATGTATGTCTAGTGGTTTCTGTGCGGCTCTAGTGCTTTTTGGCGCGTATTTAAATTTCGAATACATTGTAAGGAAGCCAGGTTCCCTTAGACCCAAAACATCGACTGCATTTGTCAGGTACAGAAAGATCACCTACTTGCCTAGATTGACTGATCATAAAATAAAAACAGAATTCTGAGGCCCAGACCTAATATGGTAGCGCCATAGATTGATTTATTATTTTGTTCGAATTTTCTAATAATTTTGTTCTAATAATCTAAAAGATACTGTAATTGCTGTAACTATAATTAATATAACTTCATAATATTTCATTTTACATTGGTTGCATCAGTTTTGTTTTGTTTATTCATGTGAGTGTGTGTGTATGTGGTATTATTTATTATATAAACACACCGAATGGAATGCAAGTTTTCCATAACAATGTACCAGGATGACATAAACGCTAAGTGGAATAAGTTAAACAAAGGCCAAACAATGTCAATCTCTTGTTATTTTATAAAGTCCTAGTACTGTAGGACTTGGCAGCGGTGCAATTTTATCAGTTTGGTTAAGTGATTAATTTAAATCAAGGTAATAAATACCTACCTACCTGTGCCTAATCCATACATTGCTTTGGGCTAAATCTTTTCGTATTACTCTGGACAGCGTTAATTGCGCAGAAATATTAGTGCACAGCCAGGTATCGAACAGACGACCTTAGGTTTTAAAATTGTTTAATAAGAGCACACTTTTATTCACTTTAGATAGCAGCGCTAATGAATATATTCCTGATGCATGAAAAGCTAATTTCCCGCAGAGTTCGGGTGAACGATCTATCCCGCGCGCCCGCGCAGCGCATTTATTACCGAGTAAGGGCTTAACCGACACAGAAAAAACACTAACTTGTATTAAAAAAAAAAGATGAAATTTTTAACAAGATATTTAAAACTGACATGCACCTTATACACATTAAAATATGATTTAAACAAAATTTCTGTATTGTAGTTAGTATGGTTGAAATCGAATTTGAATGAGAGTTATTATATATTGGTTCCCATATACTTTTTTTTCCGACAGTAAATATCGCCTGTCGCGGAAAATAGGCCTGATGGGTTGCGAAATAAAATAAATTATAACTATGGAAAATATTATATAACAGTACACTAAAAAAGGGCCAGCCCTCCACGTGTCCCGCCTATCTCTGTGACCTAGTTACCCACACATTCACATAAGTATGTGCGCGTGGGCATTTTGATATGCATCTACGTGCATTCATTCCCAACGCGTCGATGTGTGCATCATTTAGAACTCTAAACACGTATACTCGTTTCTTTGTGTAGGTGGAATTTTGGTAAGCCCTACACACTACTTGTGTACGATGAAATTAAATTGTCATTGTATGCGTGGAATTTTTTGGAGATTTCCTACTTCGGCCATGTGTGCGTTGATGTCTAAAATGTGTGCGTTTCGTTATTTGCATACATGTGATTTTTTGTAAACATAGTTTTATCGTCTGTTTTTTATCAAAGGAAATGCTTTCGATAGCCTTATACCTTGGATAAAATATGACCTGTTATTGGCATGACACGAAGTTTCAATAGGAGGAAATGTAGACCATGCAACTAATAAATATTTTCAATAATTCTATATCTCCTCCGGTTCTGCCTTAACAGGTGACCCTAAATTGACAAAGGTGAACAATAAGTGAATAAAATTTACAGATGAAACCAAACCAACAAACGTATGAAATTACATAATAAAAATATAAGAAATTAACTAAGTAGGTACTTTACACACAAATAATACAACTTTTGCCATGATGTATATCGTAGGTATCTTGTATTGTCTTGGCAAGTGAAAATGAATAGGTCATACACTCCAAAGAAATACTAATCATATCCCCAATCAGTCGCTTGATTGGAACCCGCAAGGAAAGCGGAAGCTTGGCCGTCCCAAGCAAACGTCGTAGTGTCGTCTGACAGTTACAGATGAGTTGAAATACGAGGTTCAAGACTGAACCCAAAGAGGACTCACTGTGGACGCCGTCAGCTTCATCAAGGAGTTAGGACATTAAGTTATTAATAATAATAATTCTTCAAATCTAAATATTCTATTATTATTTCGTGCTGTTTAGAGCAATTTTAAGGCGAAGGTTAATGTCTGTGCAATACAGACTATTCGCACTTTTCAAATGATAAATATGCACGATGTCAATTGTCAAACTTCAGATCAAAGAAATAGTTTGACGTATAATAATATAAAAGCTACACCAGAAGGCGTCAACAGTCTATATTTTAAAACTCTTTGCTTTAAATGTAAATACATGAATTAATTCCTTTTCGACTATTATGTTCTGCTAACTATAGTTGCAAGTCTAAAGTTTTTGTACGTTATCCTGTTAATCTATGTAATCTGTTCACAATAGATTGTGTATCAAGTGATAAAGTTCGCGCGCTGTCAAATGTCAAACTTCAGATCAAAGACATTTCTTTTTCCTTCAACGGATCTTGAACTAGATTATATCGACTAGACGTCAGACTAGACTGCGAGGTTTACATAGCTCTTTTTTTGCTTAGCTTCATTAGCGCGATGAGTGTGAATTAGCTGAGTTTCCTTGTTCTATAAAGGAAAATAAATTTTAAACCAAACCGATTAATAATAATAACTGTGCAATTAATACTCATTTTACATAATATTCAACACTGATTGAATAAAAGCTAGTTCGTAATGACTCTGAGTACAGCTATTTCTGAATAAGGTGGATTGTAAAAAGCATTTATTAATTACATTTATGAACTTATGTATTAAATTACATATAAATAAAAATGATTAAAATCAAAATGACGGCTGGGCCAATTCAAGTTTTTTTTATTTATTCCTTGATTAATTTGTTTTAAATGAGAAAAGTTTAGAATTCCATGGAAACACAAAAACCTAGCGATTATTCTGGTAAAGAGAACAGTCTCTATGGGGTTAAAATGTTCTAGAAAAAAATTTAATAATGTTAAGGCCTAGGAGAGTAGGTGCGTGAGTTGTTCTAAACTTTTTGGGTCACTCGCGCATCGTCACCTATTACATACAAAAAAAAAACAGTATGCATAGGTAACAAAGTGCAAAGAGAAGTATTGCTTCCCAATTCACCGGACCGATCAAATAAAGGCCCTCACTAACTCGGGCAGTTGTCGATAAACTGAACTTCTGTCTGAAGTCGAAACTCTACTGCGTGTAGTCTCTGACTGGGGCAGAATAAACCTAGCCAGAAGACGACGAAGAGATGAAGAAGACACAAGTTTTCCGCTAAAAAAACCCTTTGTCGTACTCCTCTTTTCGAAAACACTCTTCTCCAAGCCACAGCCAGCATTGTAATTGCATTGACATATTGAACTGAAGTATATCCGAACCAATTCGACTTAAGGTCCTTCAAGAAAAGAGCCTAACAATTCTTAAAAGCACTCGTGAGCCCTCTAGCATTGAGAGTGTCCATGGGCGGCGATATTAATTAACATAACATCAGGTGAGCCTCCTGCCCGTTGGCACCTGTTCTATAAAAATAAACCGTCACCTAAGCAGACGCTTGTCGAAGGGAAGACTGTAGAAGTTGTGCGGCGTTATCCAGACCTGAATGAAGAGTGCGACTGAAGAAGAAGTCACCCCGAGGTCGTCACCACGTTAAAAAAAATGAATACCTTCTCGAAATATAATTGCAGTGAGAAATAACCCGGAAGCCTTGCAAGTCAATTAAGGGATAAACAATAGATCGTGTTTTTCCGTGATTTGCGCACGCGATGGTGAATTTTTTCTTATTTTGCGTTTATTATCCGCCTTAGAAAATAAATACAATACGAGAAATTAAGTTATAGATTGTATTGATATTGGTCCAACATAAAGGGCAGGAATTGCAGCCCATGGTCACCTATATTCGTGGCGTTGCTGTCTTTTGAGGGAGGAGTGTCTTCTATAGACGTCAATTTAGTTCGTTGTGCGCCCTGGCTGATAATGCCATTAAGCTCCTTCCAAAAGTCTCAAAAGTTCCCTGGGCACTTCGCAGTCACCAACTGAGGACAAAAAATGAATGGAAAGACTTCCAACCTTTCAGCCAGCTAGATTTTTTGATAGCTTCCGCCGTCCAATGATGATATGTTTGTCAAATAATTCAGATTCCCAAAACTCGAAATAAATAAATCATTGCTTAATACATTTATATCTGAAATAAAAACTTAATTTTGTTATTTTTTTTACTCTATATATATTTAGCTATAAGAGCTGTGTTGGCCTAGTGGCTTAAGCGTGCGACTCTCATACCTAAGGTCGCAGGTTCGATCCCCGGCTGTGCACCAATGGACTTTCTTTCTATGTACGCATTTAACATTTGCTCGTACGGTGAAGGAAAACATCGTGAGGAAACCGAGATGTCTTAGACCCAAAAAGTCGACGATATGAGTTGCTGGAGGTTGATCACCTACTTGCCTATTACATTTAAAAATGATCATGAAACAGATTCAAAAATCTGAGGCCAAGAGCTAAAGAGGTTGTAGCGCCACTGATTTTTTATTTTTTTATATATACATATATTTAGTATTAAATTGTAACACATATAGACAGAGAATGATGTTTTTTCTTTCATATAAAAAAATCTCTTGAACAAGACCAATCAAAAGAAATCGGGGGCTTCTAAATAGAGATATTAAGAATGAATCAAGTCTGAATTATAAAAATTAGTAACCAATAACCATGAAAGAGCAACCGACAGGTCGGATGAGTCGATTTAGATTAAATTTTATTAGTAGACGAAGTCGCGTGTACCAGATTTACAAATCCACTCGTATCTATGAGGGCCGATGTAGGGCTGCCCCACAAATCGCATCCCACTTTAGAAATTAGGTCGGTATAAATACACTGCACATGCACCGATTAGGGCTGTGCAAACAACTTTATTTAGAAAATTTTATTTAACGATATTTCCAATTTCTTTCCAAAACATAGCTTGTTGTAAAATATTTAAACGTTAAAAAAGGCAACTTTATAGGCCGACACCGCACTTGCGAACTTTTTTGCAATGTGAGTTTCTTCACTTAACATCAGGTGAGCCTCCAGCCGGTTGAATAAATAAATATTTAATATTTATAAAACTAGATATGTCTATACATATTTCATACAAAGATATACGATATCGAAATCAAATAAAAAAAATTCTGATGGATATATTATGTAATAAATAAAACAAACTAGTTTATACTTTGTGGCAACCCTATCAGCGGACATTATAACGAGGAAACGAAAAGCAGAGTTATTTGAAATAATAAAAACCACCACTCTCCTTTGTGATTTTATCCCATTTATTGATCATAGATACTCTTGTGCTGATCTTTGGATAGATAAGAGAATCTATCTTCAGCTTAATAAAAAAACTGTGGGTCTACGTTTTAAGTCAGGGCCTCAGATATATCCTATCGAAATCTTGTCTGGTTACATCATTCATGGCAAAAATGTTCACATATAGAAAAGAACAGAAGAGTGAGGCTAAGAACCCGAGCGTTGTTTACTATAAACCATAAAAAACGCTACAACTTGTCTTCTAATAGGCAAGAAGGTAATCTGATATGCCGTTAGATCTAAGGTTTCCTCACGATGTTTTCCTTCACAAGCGAATGTTGATAAAGTCCACAGCTGGACCTATAACATCATTGGTAGACGCTGACGCCAGCGTCATATTTGCAAACCATTTAAAACCTTTCTTTCAAATCCATTGAATTTTCCTTCTTGATGCCTTATTGTACGGTTTTTGAGTGAGACTTTATTATATATTTTAAATTGAAGAGTATGTAAGTGCGTGCTCCTATTTTACCATGCCTCCTGCTGATAGAGGACAAATCGTTGTTTATAATTTAATTTATTATTCTTTATTACTCAAGATGTCATATGGAACATGGTGTAATGGTTGCAGCTCCTTACAAGCATTGTGTAAAAAAAACTTGGCGATTAAAAAGAGTGGCGGAGAGTTTATTGCCAGTTCTTCTCTTCCGTTCTACGCCCTTGATTTGAGAACTGGCAGTACATGTAAAAATTAGATTCATTTTATGTATATTTCTTTTTTTCGACGTTCATAAGTGTACATTATGTTACCTATATGAATAAATGATTTTTGACTTCCGTGGGTGATGATTCAAGGGCCGATGGCTGGCCATGCGTTATACTCGTGAACGGGTGCTACTTATGTATGTGTACTCTTTCGGCTACGTCTTTGCGGCACAGTTTCGAAGAGCGGCTGTAGAATGACGGATTATGGCGAGGGGGCCTATGGGTAGCCCTGTCATACTCGTGAACGGGTGCTACTTGTGGTGACTGGTCGTACTTGAATATTATTCGTGTATGCGGTGATATAAGTTGTTTCTACTATGTATTTGCGTGTTGTTCCCACTAGAATATAAGTGCGTGCTCCTATTTCACCATGCCTCCTGCTGATAGAGGACAAATCTTCGTTTTTTATTTATTTTATTATTTTTTTATTACTCAAGATGTCACATGGAACATGGGGTAATAAAACGTTGTGTAAAATTTTTATTTTACACAACGTTTGTAAAAGAAAAAAAGTTGGCGATTAAAAAGAGTGGCGGAGAGTTTATTGCCAGTTCTTCTCTTCCGTTCTACGCCCTTGAGTTGAGAACTGGCAGTCAATGTAAAATTAGAAGCATTTAATATATTTTTCTTTTTTGACGTTTATAAGTGTAAATTACGTTACATACAAATTAATTTTGATTTGATTTGATTTGGGTCCTCGCTCACGATGGTAGCAGCATCAGTAGCAGTTTGCACAGAGACCGTTTAAATTTGTTTTATTTTCTTTTTTACGATTTTTATTTATTATTATGCAGGTGTACAATATTGTAATTACTGTATAAATGTCTGTTTTAAACAAATATTATTAGCTGTAATACAGTAAAACCTATACGAAAAACCTATATGAAAAACCTGTTTGAAAATCTTTTTTTTTAAATTAGTTAAAACGATGGTCTAGCGTGATTAATCGGAGACATTAATGTGTCAAAATAACACAATCTGCGCTAACAGTTGTCCCACTTAACTGAGCCAGTTAAAAATAACCGGCATTCCGTCAACTTGCCAAGCGTTTAACCCTGGTTGGTTCAGGCTACTGACCTGATCGTACGTAGTAGCGTTCTATTGTAAGACTCTATTAGAGTTATAAGGGTCAGATCGGAGTAGTTCCGGGTCTTGTAATAACATTTATAAGAAATAATTTAGTAATTTCTTTCACAGACAAAATGCGCTCTAAACACCCACGGTTGTCTAGTACATCCTTCTTGTTGTCCGCTTCTCATTGATCCGTTTAAAAAAAATAAAGAAGAAATTGTCGCGGATATACATTAACAGAGGGTTCAGCTTAAAGAATCAGTTCGCTCTTATCTTGAAGGACGAGTCAAAGTTCAGTAGGTGGCTGGTACCACATAGTGGTTTTGAACGACGGACGTCTAGGTGATGTCCAAACCGTCAATCATTCCCTTTCGTGTCCTGGTCACGACGTCCACTTTTAACACACGCAGCTCCCGTCGGTATAATTATATTATATATATAGATGTTCTACTTTATGTTAACAGTGCCATCCCTTGACCGCTTGGCAGAAGTGCGCGTGATTCATTGCAAATTCACTCTGTCAGTGGAACGATTTAATTAAATTATGGTATAAAAATGTCAAAGTCAAATGTGTATTATTTTGTATCTGACGTTATTATATATATATATATATGATTATCTACTTATTTTAGATAAAGGCAACCATCTGTGCCTGACATAAGATTTAATATTAAAATCAATTCTCCTCGCGATAAGTTCTATTGTAAGGTTGTGAAAACCTCTATAAAACTGCTCCAAATTCTTTTCTATAGTTCCTTACGGCTTGTATGAAGTACCCCAAGTAATATTAAGTAGGCCCTTGGTTTGGACCCTTAAAAAACTGATATGCGTGATGAATAACATTAGGTTAGATTAAGGGCTTGATAGCCTAGCGGTCTTGCCGAGTTATGAAAATATGTAGAAGAAAATTTGGAGATTCTTTTAAGCAAGTAATTGTATTTTGTGTTTGTTTTTACCAATGTATCAATAAAAAAAAATAAAAAAAAACATTAAGACATGGTAAAGGAAGAGATCTGCATGGCCACGATTCAAAAGCAGAACAAGAGTAACTTTAAGCACTAGACTAATTTATTCTCTATCGCTGTCTCTGCTGTCTCTCGCTGTCTATACAGCAACACACTTCGTTTTGAAAATTTATTTCATTGTACTGCAGAAATGTTTAATAAAAATGCATCGAAATATGCACGCACAACGGACCCATTGAGAGTCTAAGTGCGGAAACGGAGTCCCTACATACATGCATCGTAATATGTAAATATGTGCTAAGCGCAAAACTGGAAGGTTGGCCCAATTCGAGTATTTTTTTACTTTTTTTTATAGAACAGGGGGCAAACGGGCAGGAGGCTCACCTGATGTTAAGTGATACCGTGGACACTCTGAATGCCAGAGGGCTCGCGAGTGCGTTGCCGGCCTTTTAAGAATTGGTACGCTCTTACTTATTCCTTGAACTCTGAAAAAGGATTTCTATAAAGAGATCTTTTTCTGTCATAGTCAACATGAACAGTTTCTATGGGGTGACTTAACAACATATTCCATAAGTTGATATGTAGCTACTAAACAGGTAGTCTAAAAATCATATAAAGGTTAAAAATACCGTGCAGCAAATTATAAATAAAACCATGTTTTATATTAAATAAATTTATTTTAATTGCACCTATAACATCAATCGCAAATATTGTCAAACATTATCAAGGCCGTTAACATTTCTTAGAAAAAAGATTTCAAGCAAAAATATACAAAACAGAACAAGATTGAAAACATGTCTTTGGCTCTGAGAAAAGAACAAAAATCAAATGTAGCACCATTTCGATAAAAGATAGAATAAAAATAACAAATTGCGTCTTTATCTGTGTAATTAAATAACATAAATAAAAATGATTTAAACCACAGACTACATTCAACCTGTCAAAGGTATCATATGGTTCCCACAGATAATGACGCACGGAAAATGCAAAGGGAGAAACTTTGTTTCTTTCAGGCCTTCTCGCACTGCATACCAAAGTATTCATTAAAAATAAAAACACGATCGTTTATAAAAATCTATACATACTTAAGTAGTGAAAATATATTCTTAAAAATCCTCTAAGTATATTTATACAATGAATTAGAATATATAGCTCGGGACGGATTTCTTTTACAACTATTATGTATAAGTAGTGTCATTCGCACACTAATTGTTCAAAGCACTATTAGTGCGTGGGGTAAATCACCGTTTGAAAATAGTGTAAAAATTTCTATTCTAGTATTTATTGGATCAGTATGGTAACCATTTGTTTCAAAACCCGTTTATAAATCACCATCGCTTATATTATTTTCACCTTATTGGTATTAAATCAATGTATATAATAGCAGCCTCTAACTTATGTATTATGTGCCTAACCCGTGATTTGAATATAGCGCTGATATTGAAGTACATAGATAAATACAATCAAACACAGATTACATGTAAATTTGTAATAGAATATAAACTATGATCTGTGTAATTTCAACGCTTTTATAAAACAATTTCTTGTACTTATCATCCGGGAGTGCCCAGATCGTGTTTTTATTAACCTACACTAATTAAACGACATTTTAAAGGTACTCTTTAGGAATAAACATTTTAGTAAACAACAAAATATCTTACCCCAATTACTCTTATAGTATATTTACATTAAGTCACGTGAAAATGTCAAAATCATCGATACAATGTCAGTCCTAAGTAAGCCTTCACGTATAAAATTGATGACATATCGGAATTAGGATTTTATTAACAAAGACAAATTATATACAACCAATTTACATAAAAATTACAATTATTCTAAATAACTAATTACAGAAATGTACCAATGTTTGAGCGACGCTAGCGGCATCTAGTTTTTGACAGTCTTAACTTAAAAGACTGATTTAATGAAATTACTTATGTTTAAGGTTTGTGAGACCCTAATGGCAGTGATCTGTTGTGCTCATTTCTATGAAAATTTATTGAACTTTTATGCGTATAATATATTGGATCGACACATGTTTAGTTAAACAGAGTATATTGTCATAATTTGGCAGTTTCAAAACAGTACAATACAGATAAAAACGTTAAATCTTTCAAGTTTAATAGTAATTATTGTCGTTTATATATTTGTTATGTTAGATATTATATACTTAAATCGGTGATACTTGATATTTGAGATCACTATCGTGTATGACCGATTCTCTGCATTTTATGAAAATATTGTATAAAAAGTATTTAATGTATATAGATAGAATAAGCTTTAAGTTCAAAATGGAACGTCACATTCATAAAATGCAGACAAAGTTAATCACAAAATAAATTTGCTAACTAAAACCTAAAAACGTCGTGTCACGGAGCTTCTCTGATTTCTTTAATCTGTAACAAAAAAAGAATTTATTAATAAAAAATAATATCTATGGTTCTTATGATATCTTTTATATCTAGGCAACCAGTTTATTCAAACATTAATTCATTATGAAAAAAAATATATCTTAACTAAAACATTTTAACTTAACTAGGAACGGATAACACTACGTAATATAGTTATTGGACTTTTTCATACCAGAGTCATAGTTCTCACCCATATAACGAAAGCTCTAACTAAAATAATTGTTTGTTAAATCTCTAGATATAAAGATAGAATAAAAATACCGTCTTAATCTATGGTAAATTGTGTATCAAACCAACAAACTCTGTGCCTAAGAGTTGAAGAAAGTGTGTCAAAACCAAACGAATCATTGACAACCGGATACGACAAATAAGGATATTAAAGTCGGATGTTCATGTAACATATTTGAAAGTAGCTTTTTATCATAATACATTTAATAAGGATTTCAATTTTAGTTTTTTTAAATAGATCCCCTAATACCCGGTACGCGATCATCTGCTTCCGAGAAGACAGGCGACACTTCATGAGACTATTAATCAAAAACGTTTTGGATGTCTTATTCGTAATCTTCATTACTGAAATATTTGTCTTGAAAAGTCCTAAACGATACGTCAACTTTCTAAACCAGTCTAACAACAACTTAGTGTAATTGAGGACCAATAGTCTTTGTTTGGTCAGACCAAGGCTACTCCTTGACCCCAACTTTTCGTGCCACCCTCCTCCCTACCATTGTCAAAACTATTTTCAATATGGCCAAAGTAGCTAAGCACCCATTTGTAAGTGACGGTAGTGATTTTTAGTTGGTTGAGATTGGAATTATTGGTTATTTTTGCAGTCCATGATGTTCGCAACAAAACTTTTACACTTTAGATTCATAACCTAAGCACACGGAACTTTAGAAGGGCAATTCCAAATTCAAAATTAAATGGTCATATTTTAAAGGTATACCTTTTCAAGAACATTCAAAATCCTAATTAATAGGGCAAGCACAAACTGTGTTAGTAAGACAAGTTACATAACGCGGAAGAACTTTCACATTTGCGCAAGAGTTGCATAAGCCCAGAGACTCAATGTTCATAGTTATGCAACAATTTTTGGCGGTTAAACTCAAATGCTATAGAAAGTGGGACGTGCGAAGCTGCTACTAGTTCAAGTTGATGTAATCACTTTGAAATTAGAATTTTGGGTCCGCATATGGCGCTATTGTGACCGTCAATGCCTAGTTTTGACAATTGACACGAACTTAACAGTTTAACTAATTGCTTACCCTATGGTTCGGCGCCACAGACTTACAAATATTTAGGTTAAATGATGTATATTTAAAAGGTTTAATTTTTTTAAAGAATGCTTCGATACCGGTGACATTTGACAGTTATCGTTTGACAATTACAACTTTGTTTATGGTATGGTTAAAATATCCTTTCTTTCCCATATGTCTTTGTGCCCACTTAGGATTATATCAGACATGTGCTTTGAATTTAGTAAGGAAAGCAGACTACCTACTTGCTTCTAAAATACAATCATTATTCAAATATTGAAGAATTGGAAATAAAAATAGTATTTAGTTTTATTTATTTAGTTTTAATACCGAAAAATATTGACTTGTGTAACCAATTGTTAAGGAAATTAACTATGTAGAACTAGCGGAAAATACAAACCGAAAATTCAATTCCCTTTGGAGTATAGATTGTAGGGACGTGGGGTTCAAGTACACAGGCGCTAATTAAACATGAACATTTTTTATATGTATGTTTCTGGGTACCAGACATTAGTTTACGGGATTATACAGAAGTCTCCCTACTACTCCTGGGATCTCTTTAGAGTACCTCACTCAACGAATAAGTATCGCAATACAGATAATATATACCGGCATTAAACCCTGCCAGAGGCCTTTTTAAATTCGTTTCTATTTATCAATGTTTAATGATTGTTATAATTATAGGTTAAGAATTTGTGTTGGGAACAAAAAAATATAGTAATTAATTTTTATATACTTATCAAAGCTTGTCTAATTAAATACATTTAGATAATGAGCATACTAGTTTTATGGTGAGTGACATTTATCAAAATTTAGTGCAGCAGAGTGCATTGCCTTCTCACAGTGCAATGACCTCAATTCACTTATTTTTTATGGCGCTCTAGCGAACTTCGGGAGATTTTTCGTTACACGATTTTATTAATACCTTTTTATGCACACACACTATGTTTGTATTAGTGGTTATTAGCACCTGATTTTATTATGAATATTTTTATTCATTGCAGTATAATTCAAAGTAATTCGAGATTTGTTTCAAATATAAAATAAATAATCAACAATTGCTTTATCTCCATCAAATATGTATTAAGAAAATAATGAAGGTACATTCTTAGTTTACTAATTATGTTGTAAATATCTTTAAACAACAATCCATACAAAAATGCTGTTCATTTGACTCGCTAAAACTATGAAATGCCTGAACATTGATCTCGAAATATTTGTGGAAGTTCGGGGAATGGTTAAAAAATATTTTTATATTTAAAGAAGCGTATATAAGTACAGAAAAATTAATTAATTTTCCAATACTTTTTAACCGCAAAACATTTGACGTTTTGAATGTCTTTTGTTTTTCTACCATTATAATTAATCTGCGTTTGTATAATAAACTCCCAAGTGGATTTACGAATGGTTTTTCATAATTTTTACTTAGACATTTTTGTTTTTTTTAATGTTGTATTTAAGACGTGTGTACATAACGTTTGTGTTCCGCCGTTATACTAATAAATATATTTCGACATAGATATCCTTGCTACTGAAATTGTAGATCATGTTATATGACAATTGTTATCTATATATTTTTGAGTTTAATTCAGACTAACCGCGTTGATAATAATCAAACAAATAGTGCATTACATAAGTGATGACATTGCACGCGGGATCAACGCATGTGACGTAAGCACTAAATGTGGGACACATAAAAAAAGAACGCCACACCTTCACACACACACGCGCGTAGTGAAAGTGCGTGCGCGCATCAAACCGTGCGCATTCGGCGCATGTTCGGCGTGTTGATTGCACGTAATAATTGACATACATTAACTTTTTGCTACAAAAACAGATATTACTACATATTTTTCTCCTCATTTAATTAAAATAACAAAATTACTTTAGTAATTTTTTTTAGACACAACTTAGGGTAACTCTAAAGAGATCCTAGGAGTAGTAGGGAGACTTCTGTATAATCCCGTAAACTAATGTCTGGTACCCAGAAACATACATATAAAAAATGTTCATGTATAGAAGGGTGAGGCAATCTAGTGTCTGTCTATAAAAAAGTGCCCAAAAACATACATGTCAAAAATGTTCAACATACAGAAGACAGAATAAGGCAGACCAGAGCGTGGTTCAGTGGCAAAAAAATCACTGTTTTCTAATACGCAAGACACCCCGACTTTTTGGGTGTACTAAGTCAATGTTTTCCTTCCATGCGAGCAAGTGTTAAGTCAATCACTAGGCCAGCACGGTCTCATAAATCCAGTTAAATTTATAAATATTTCCAACTTATAATGGAAGAAATTAATTTCAAGGTGTTACAACATTGAGGAAAAGGCTTGCTCTTGTTGTTTATAAGGCTTCGCCGCGGAATCACGTTGTAGCTAACGTGCATTCATATTTGAATATCCAAATTATTGTTAGCTTATTAATGACAACATTAATATAAATAACTAGCTGACCTGGCAAACATCGTTTTTCCATGTACTTATATCATTTATGGTTATTGTGCCTCACTCGACATAGATAGGTATAGTGTGTCCCGGACTTTTTTGTAGATATTTATAAGATCTACAATTACTTAGAACATTTTATGGTTCTATCTTTAATAGTTTAGGCAGGGTACGCAAAATAAGTAACTTTTTTGGTTGATTTTTTACACCTTGTGTCCGAAAAACCCTAATATCTTACGGAACCCTATTTTTGTTCAAAATTAAATATAGCCTATATTACTCGTGGATAATGCAGCTTTCGAATGGTGAAAGAATTTTTATCGGTCCAGTAGTTTATGAGCCTATTCATTACAATCAAACAAACAAACAAACAAAGTTTTCCTCTTTATAATATTAGTGTAGATGAAACAATTAATTATGAAGTTGTAAATTACTAGATCAATTCATGAACGAGTTGACTCGTTGCTTCTTTGATAATGGGTCTCAAAATCTTAAGATTACGCTTAAACAAACAGAAATAAATAAATGCCAATGGGTATCTGTCCCTCATCATAACAGTGTAAACGCAATTTTATGAAACGGAAAAAAAGTATTTTAGTCAAGTTTGAACGGATGCTGATATGTATTTCATTATTTGTTACATCTGAAATGAGGTTTCAAGGACAAGATAAAAGATGAAAAGGAAACGTGGGAAGACCAGAAAAACAATGGGTCAACCACATATAATCCTAATGGAAAGCTCAAAATTCCAAGGGGTCCATACTGCATTGGCATTATTATTACATCGATGCCTTGAGACAAAGGTCTAACCAGAGGTAGCAATTATAGGTTCGGGTATTATTTAAAAGAACACCTGATGTTAAGTGACACCGCCGCCCATGGACACTCTCAATGCCAGAGGGCTCGCGAGTGCGTTGCCGGCCTTTTAAGAATTGGTAAGCTCTTCTCTTGGACTCTAAGTCAAATTTCCAGTAATTCTTCATCTTTTTATTCCTTTTTTTTAATTTAAAGCTTTTCTAGACATTTTAAAATGGGTGTTCATTTAAGCGGCGGTTTTTTTATACGCACCCTTCAATATACAACAACATAAGCCCAAACGTATGTGAAGTTCTGTAAAAAACTTTTTTCAGATTTAAGTCAGTCCCTCTATATCGAGTGAATGTAGGGCGGGTGTTGATAGCACTGACACAGTTAACCGTATCAATAAACAAACAAACAAACGTAGAGATATCGATTGAGAAGAACTCTGGGCTTATTGATTTACATCAGGCATCGCGGATTTCGCGTATTTTTACAACATTTGTGCTAATCCAATTTAGATGTGTATAATACACAAAGCTTTTTTAGTGGCTTCAGCGTGCGATTCTCATCTCCGAGGTTTTAGGTTCGATCTCCGGCTGTGCACCAATGATGTAGTGTGCGCATTTAACATTCGTTCGAATGGTGAATGGATCGTGCGAAAACCTCCAAAAAATCAGGTACAGGAGGCTGATCACTTACTTGTCTGTTAGGATCTTGAAACGGATACAGAAATCTGAAGCCTAGAGCTAAAAAGGTGGTAGTGCTACTGGATTTGTGATTATTGCGTACAAAAAGCGAACAGGGAACTTTGACTATTTAACGTTTCGTTTATTAGACTGTTTTGCCTTTAATATCTAAATTTTTAAAAATAAATTATTTTTTAAGTGAACAATCAGCGTTTTCTGATAAATAAAATTAGGTATATAAAATCTATAAACTAATAATGTAAATTTAAATAATAATCTCCACTCTGAAACGTGTCTATCACCGTTAGTAGATTTTATTTAGGTTCGTAAAATTAAGTTTATTTGACGCTTTATCTAGTATTGATTACTCTTAACGTACATAAAAAAATAGCATTAAAATGTCAGTTATTGTATGAATCACTATCCGGTACTTTAGATACAGCGTACTTGAGATAACTGCACGCTGGGAAAATAGTTGAACTATATAGGGCTGCCAGATTTCTAAGACGAATGTTTTGTGAGAACCCTTATACGAATTATAAATAACGGACTTAACCCTAAAATCTTTGTGAACACATTAAAATATTTTGGTGAAGGAAAATGACTCAAAAAAAAATCATTTTTTTTATAGAATATAAAATGGACTTATCGGTTGATAAGTAATACCACTCGTGAATACTCTCAACGCGTGAGGGCTCGCTAGTACGTCGCAGGCCTTTTAGGAATTGGTACACAAATCGTTGGATCTTGCTCCTGTGACACGCACAGACTTGCACGTGCTTAAAAACAAATATCGTTAAGCAAATCGTTACCCAATTTTCAATGAGGTAACGATTTCAACGTCTGCGGGATGACTAAGAAGGCCTATGAAACGATAAAATCATACAGATTGTGCGAATCACAATGGTTATTAATTTAGTTAAATTTGACTGACAATTTGATAAGGAACCGGAAACGTGATTGCCTTGAACGATATAATATTTTACATAATTCGGGAATTCGTTCGATTCATTTAAATAACGTATAATTTTAACTAGGATTTATTTTCACACTTTAAAGACATCGCTCATTAATGAATAATTCATGTTGTGTTGTAATTATTAACATTATGAGAACTTTATAAATTTACAGAACATACTGCACTCAACTTAAAAATGATTTTGAGGATTTTTATTGATCAAAAGGGGCAAGAGAGAAATCGAGTGAAGTTCAGAATATATGAATAAGAATACAAGGGACAGGAGAAAGAATTATCTCAGAATAGATCAATAGACAAAGTCATAATACAATTAGGAATGGCAAAATGACTAGTTCGTTGATACAGCAAATAAGTTGGTAATCGAAAGGTTTTTCACACGTTAAGAGGCGTTTCATACTGTTCATGACATCTACAAATCAAGAATGAAAAGTACATTAAATAATAAAAAACAGAAAAACTAGCATTTAACAGCGAAGCACGTTGCAACGGGGAAATAAATAAATGTTCCAATACGAGCAAAGAACGTAAAACTCTATTAATAAGCTTGTTTTGTCTTATAGTATATCAGCGACTGTAACGAAAATCCAGCAACGCACTCGCGAGCCCTCTAGCATCGAGTGTCCACGTAACATAACAAATGAGCCTTCGTTCGTTCCTCGTACGCCTGAGACTCGCTTCCGGCTGTGCACTAATGGAATTTCTTTCCATCTCGTTGATGAACCCGGTATATCTCAAATCCAAAAATCGACGAAGGAATGGTTGCAATATGCAAACCCCTAAGAAAATTATTATTAAAAATCTTAATCTTAACTAAGAATCGTTTCAATGAATGAAAACATTCTTTAAGAATCTTTGTGTCACGTTTTGCAGTCTTTGTAAGCGTAAGGCCACGTGATAATAAAATTTCACCAGTATCGGTCACGTTGCAAGCTTTTTAAAAGATTTAATATTACCATTTGTTTTTTTTTTATAGAACAGGGCGCAAACGGGCAGGAGGCTCACCTGATGTTAAGTGATACCGCCGCCCATGGACACTCTCAATGCCAGAGGGCTCGCGAGTGCGTTGCCGGCCTTTTAAGAATTGGTACGCTCTTTTCTTGAAGGACCCTAAGTCTTGTTTTATTTATTTATAACTTTAATTTATTTTGAATTATTGGAAATCGATTTCCACTTTTAATCATTTGAAATGTATTCTTGTTACACTTGGTTTTAATAGAGATGGCACTACACAGAGCCAAGTTTAATTACCCCTATTGACAAAAAGCGTACAATACTCGGCCGATTTCCCCAAAACTTTCCAACAGCCTACTCAACTCCTGCGCAGATGTTATGCAACACAGAGCCATACATAGTTTTATTATTTGGGTTTATTAACGGTTTAAAGATTTATTCTAAACTTAAATCAATTACTTATCAAACAATTTCCAACCAACCGCCAACGATTCCAAGGATTTGACGGAAATTCCACTCAAAACATCGGGAGCATAATTACATTTATCAAAAAACAATGTGTTAAGGTAAGTTCATGGAAAGTGAAAACAAAGCACGTGATTTATTTCTAGCTGGTTCTTGCGTGGCGATCGTTTGACACACATACCGTGCAGGTTGCGAAACGCTGCGCGGGCGCTGTCTGGCACCGCGGTCATTTCTTGTAAGCCAGCGGATAGGCGCTTTGATGAATCAAACACCATAATTCGAGAATTTATAGATACTTTTTTAATTTCTCAAAAGTTATTTATTTACGTTATAAGTTTGTCTTTTGTTGTTGTTATTAACTACTGCATAACATTTATAAATTTAATTAATATGAACTTACAAAAAAATTGAAAAATTGGGCATTATGTGAACGCTGTATTGCGATAAATATACGTTGAGCAATGAAAGCAAACATTTAATTACTGCCTGTGACACTGCCCAAGAGTCAAGAATCTACTCCATACGTAACAAAATTCAAGTTGGAGGAATGTAATTAATTAGAAACATATTTTCTAACCCTTAACACGGATGCAGTGCTGAAAATCTTCTAAAATATAGCGATGGAAGCGCTGCGTTGTACGAATTTATTGCTTGGTTTGTTTGTTTAATTGCTGGAAAAGCATCACTGGCACTTTTTACGTCCATCAAGTGTTACAGATCAATGCCCCGTGAAGGTTCATTTCCTAACAATATAATTACAGTATTTCATATGTTAGCTGTATTTTAAAAACAAAGTAATGTACTACTCAATTTGCTGCTCGGTAACTTCTTTATAAGTTAAGTCGTTATTTGTAAAAGGGTACGCGATTCCGAATTTAATTGCGTGCTTATGCATTCCAATGCTACACTGACAGTCGCGCGTTCATTAAAAGAAAATATTATATTCTTTATTGCATACAGTCATCCAAAACACAAAAGGTATATTAACGAAAAAAGTGAAAGCACCACGCACACCTACACAACGCACGCACACAATGACAATTTGGCTGAATCATCACTTGGCGGGTTAATTTCGAATAAACAGAATCCTAGATTTTATTCATTTCGTGTTTATATATATATATATTTATAGAACAGGAGGCAAACGGGCAGGAGGCTTATCAAATGTTAAGTGATACCTCCGCCCATGGACACTCTCAATGCCAGAGGGCTCGCGAGTGCGTTGCCGGCCTTTTAAGAATTGGTACGCTCTTCTCTTTTTAGTTTAACTTAACGTAATCCTAATACGTAATTATATCCTTAAAAACTATTTAACCATTGTTTTTTATTATAAACAACAATATATTGTATCATGATAGGTACCAGGTACTTATAAGTTCAAGCAAGTATGTCAATTCATATAAAATGCCTTATAAAAATATTGCTTTCTAAGAAAACAATTTATAAATTGATCATTAATGCCAGCAGCATATAAATGAGTATCAAATTATATAATCATATTATGCATTTACTGCATACAATTGATTGAAATGCGATATGAAAGGCGTGTCATATTTAAAAGGAAGTTCAATTATGTTGAAAATATACAGTTCTGTAAGCAAAATTTTCAATGAGAATTATGTCTATATGTCCTCAGGATTATATATCAAGTCCAGTTTTTAAAGACCGATTTCTATACTAACTAGGTTGTGTTTTTATATTTAGGCATGTGTATGACCTACTTATTCTCAGAATAAATTACTGGTACTCTTACTAAGCTTAGTTAACTGTTTGAAGAATAAAAAAAAATTGAATAAATTAAAAAGCAATATTTGCTTGATATAATCTAGATTTTATTTGATACTTAAAGTTAATTTAACACATGACGTAATAAATAAACTTTCACCTATAAACGTTATTTAACAGAAGTCAAGTGAATTAACAAATGTTATAAAAATAATCAATCAAAAATGTCGAAATTTCCGTCAAATATTTTCGGAACAATTATATTATTTTGCTGTTTAAATGACATTAACTATTTTCTATATATTTTGACTTCGATTACCATTTATATATATTTAATTTATTATCAGTAGTACTAACTATTCTTAAATTAATTAATTAATTACATGGTTTGTCAAATGAGGTGGGATGTTTTAACAGTTTGTCTGATTTATATAATATCCTAAGTAAAGAGCAGTTCTCATTTTTAATTTTAATTAATTATTATTATTACAATATAATTTAAGAATATACTGTATAGTTGTATTTTGAAAATAAATAACTACATTTATTAATTAAATAGATTAAGATTTTTTTCTCACTGATAAGCCAGCCAGCGGCGCTTCCGTTTTATATGAAATATTTCTATACAACTAGAAATCATTTAAGATGAGAGAATTTCAACCAAGGATACACGTTAAAAGTAATGTAGGCATATCAGCTGTATCTAGGACAGGCAGCGAAAATTTTCAACTCACGCAAGCTAATAAGCACCGTGTGTATAAGACACAGGGTTTATTTTTCATTGCACAATGTGAAGCGAAAATGAAAGTTATATGCCGTTTGGCACGGACAAATTTCAATACGAAATTCACGATTCCTTTGCTTTGTGTGGTAGGTCGGATGTAAATACGGGTTTAAGTATATTTCCGACGAATTTCGGGTCATTCGAGTATATTGCAGCTGACACTTATGTGGTCCTTAGCTGGTATCATTTTTGTGATCATTAAGTTGCTGAATTAAACTAAGATTCAGTAGTCCGACTCTAATAAGTCAGATTAATATATTAGATTAAGGGTCTGTTTCACAATGTATGGATAAAGTACCAAATAGCTATGCAACACATAAATTATTTGGAAGATAAAAGTTCCGAATAAGATACTTCGCGTATCTGACAGTCGTGAAACGCAACAAACACTAGTTTATCCTACTAATAAGTAATAAATAGCTTATTTAGAACTTATCCATTGTGAAACAGACCCTTAGTATATCAGATAATAATAAGTAAGATTTTCATACAGGAGTTTCTGAAGGCTTAAGAGTTAAACGTAACTTATTAATCCAAATTTCGTCAGTTATTAAATCTAATTAAAATTATTTTAACAACTGAAAAAAACAAACAAATACCAAAAGAGATCATCGCCCATGGACAAACTCAGAGCTCGCAATTGGTATTCGAAGGTGAAAAGTACTTATCAATAAAATAATATCATTGGAAATCGAATTCATCTACAAAGCTTAAATTTCGCATGACGTTAAATATTCCTGAAATTGTAAGCAAATACAAGAAATTTAAAACGAAAAATGGTGTCAAGTTAACAACGTGAATCGAGTCACGTTTCCGTTTCAAAAGTTCGGTGTTAAGTTAGTCACTTTTCCACGCGGTTTAATCATTTCAAAGAGCTCTAATTATAGACGTTTAGGGTAAAAATCAGAAACGAGATTTGGCGCTTAATCAAAAATTTTGACAATTGACATTTCAAAAATATAATTTAGATGAAATTTTGTATGACTATTTTTGACTTTTGCTTATATTAATTTGATTATTTATGATGCCTTCATTATCAATACCTAGCTTCGACTCCTGACGACAAATTTCCCGACTTTTCATCTTGCCTGTCGGCCCCGCGTTTCTTTTGTTTTTTAGTTACGAGTTCAGTTACTCACGCTGTAATATTTATAATAAACGTCTGATATGGAAACGTGACCAAAACATTGAAACGTGAGGAAAATGACTCAAGGTTTATTCTAAAAATACGAGTTGGAAATTTATTGACACACCCCTGCCCCAAGACGACGCGAAGCCTTTTACACTAGAATTCAAATGGTTGTGTCCTCAAGAGCCACCTCGGTTCTTACAAGGTTACAGAGAAATTCGTGAAATACCATATGAATGGCTCAACAAATTTTATAGGTCTCAAATTTCTGTGTTCCGTGATATCAAGCAAAGATGGTCCACCATCTGACACACACATTCGCCTTTTTGTGTCTAAGACGTTTGATGTTACTCTTCACCGTAAGACTTGTTTACCTGTTTCTTGACAACACGTCATCATACATTAAATTAGATAGATACTATTCGGGCTTGAGCTTTCTAGCTGCTTCGATATCATCAGTATGAGATTAATTGCCAGTTCTTCTATTTTTTTATGTTACAGCAGGCAGACGGGCAGGAGGCTCACCTGATGCCAAGTGACACCGCCAGAATGCTCGCAAGCGCGCTGCCGGCCTTTAAAGAATGGCTACGCTCTTTTCTTGAAGGACCTTAAGTTGACTTGGTTCGGAAATACTTCAGTGGGCAGCTGATTCCACCTAGTCGTGGTGCGCGGCAGAAATCTTCTCTTCCGTTCTACGCCCTTGATTTGAGAACTGGCCGTAAATGTTAAATTAGATGCATTTAATATAAGTATATTTCTTTTTTGACGTTCATAAGTGTAACCTATATGAATAAATGAATTTGAATTTATCCAGAACGGCTGGTTTATTCAATTATTCTCATTACGTATTCCTCCTTATTTGTATCAACGATTTCGAATAATAAAATATGTTTTTTTTAATTTACATTTAAAAACTCGTATAAGAGAGCGAATGTTAAATGCGCACATAGAAAGTCCATTAGTGCACAGCCGGGGATCGAACCTACGACCCCAGGGTACAGTCGCACTAAACCATAAGCCGACACTGCTTTGGTTGATTTAAAGTTATAAAAAATTCTTGGTAAAAGTCGCGCCATTTTTAAATGCAAACCGCGTGGTCTCGTGGGCAATTTTGGGAACATTTTCTCTTGTTTTCACCGTATAAGGTAGTATTTAATACGCACATAGAGTACGATAATTTTAGGGTTAGAAACGCAATAGATAATAAATATATAATAAACGCGATATGTATAATTTATGTTAAGAGCCAAATCAATTAGTTTATAGTATTTTATTAAAACTTCTTTAGGTTTAATGTTGCGTTTCGAACTAAGGACTATGCTGAGAACATTTTTATATCCATTAATAATGTTTTGATTATACGTGTTATTTTGGCCTAATTTACAATACCTGATTTATTGGTAATGAATGATATTAAGTTCGTTCATTACTCATTGCGTTTAATTATTTCGTGTCGTTTAACCAAATTGTTGTAATTTGGTGATCATTACTAGGAAGTTTAATATATTATAGTTAATCGTTTTTTAGACAAACTCAAAACCAAAAAGTACTTTATTCAAATACCGTAGGTACACTTATAAGTGTCAACAGAAAAGATGTCAAATATATTCTAAATTTACATGTACTACCAGTTCGCAAGTCAAGGGCGTAGAGCGGGCAAGAAGGACTGGCAAGAAACTTTCCGCCACTCTTTTTATCGCCTAGTTTTGATTCATACAAATTCTTTTAACTGGATCAAATCAATCCCTAGGATTCGGATAATTTAAATTATCGTCAAATTTATACAAACTTTATTGATTAATTTAGGTTTAATAAGATCTTTGCATTTATTTAGTGATCATTCTCTATGATTGGGAGTTTGTAGTAAAAACGAATAAGTTAATCTTTTGAAACCCGCGCACGGGCTTTGAAAAGTCCAAAGTTAAAACAAAAAGAATCATAGTCGAATATTAATAGATAAATTCTATAAACTATTTAATAAGATTTTTTATAATAAGTATATTAGATATGACTAAAATTTAAATAAGTTAACCTGCAAATAATAATCTGAAAGCCAATTTAAATGTATTGATATATTTCAATACACGAATTACATACAAATAAATATGTCGCAGTCATAAAAATTGCATAACGTCCCATAAAATCAAATCCTTTTCCGATTTACGACTTTCACACACATGCGTCCCGCACACATGCACACCACACTCACACCGACACAACGCACACACTCACCTATGGTCAGAGCGTATGATCCGGCGCATGCGGCGCTCCTAGCTGCAGCATCGACCTGCATAGTTCCGTGATCTCTGGGTGATTCAGATTTATCAGATGAACGTACATTTGTTTGTGCAAACTTAACTCCCCAGTGACGGCTTCTAGCCTCTTCAGTAGAGCATCCTTTTCCCTCAATAAGGTTTTAACTTTTTCTTCCACCTCTCTTGAACGCACTTTGGCCTTTTCGCGTGATTTTCGCACTGCTATATTATTGCGTTCCCTTCGCCTTCTGTACTCATCAGTACCTTTATCTAACCCTTTACCAGACGAGCGTCTTGGGGGTGGCGGTTTGTGCTTTAACAAGGGTGGTAGAAGCGGTGCACCTAGGGGAGGTAATGGGGTAAATCCACCCCCATACGGTCCACTTACACCTACTGGCGGTTGAGGATTGTACTGTCCGGTATACTGGGCACAAGTAACAGATCTTCTGAAATCGTGTGGTTCCGGAGGTTCCTCCTTAATTGGCGGTGCTTGTTCGTGTGAATTGGGTTGAACTGGGGCAGCGTATGACGCACCGGAATGCACCGGCTGCGGCATATATGCTAAGGTAGTGCGAGCGAAGGGCCTCTGTTGGGGTGATCGGCCTCCCGGAAGGATTTCCTGGAAGAGGGCCATCGTTTCCTCTCCACGGAACTGGTCCTCGATGAGGTGTTGTAGGTCCAAACTGATTTCCTGTTCATTGAGATCGGAGTCTAGGTGCCGGGGGTCTAAGTCTGGTGGTTGGTAGTTGGTACGTTTGTCGTCGTTTGTCTTCTTGAGGTCTGGTTGCGGCGGTGGCGGCGGTGCGCCGGCCGCGTCGTACATTTGCGGTGATTCCATACCGCCCGGGCCGATCGGCCCAGCGGTTCCGTTTCGAGTATCCACTTCAGAGCACTAAAGGATCACTAAAGCACATGCGGGTCGCGTGGCGTATCACTCGCGGTACCGGCTAGTACGTGTGTTCGCTCCGGCGTTCGGACGCTGACTGAGCGCGCGCGCAAGGTTGTCCGGAAGGAAGCTGTAACTGAAAGTTTACAAGTAAAAGTTTAAGCGCCGCGCACACAGCCAAGTGTCGATTTATGATTTTTCATACAGCCGGTTTGATGGGCCTTAATTTGACGCGTCAATTTAATATCAAGATTTAGAATTTTATATTAATTTTATAAACGTTACTTGAAGCTTTCTCGCAAGTCCTTATAAAATATCGCACACAAAAAATTACTTAAATAAAAATCCATTTTTTTATAAATAAATTAAAAATATAACTCTTAGTAGAAATGCTAATGAAGAATAATTAAATGCTTATATTAAAAGAAAGCTGTGATTTTTAAATAAGAAAATTAATTTAGCGAAATTTTACGATAATTATATTTTACTTAAATGTGGTTTATATGAGCATAATTACAGTTCGTAGATAAGAAGTTAAATTAAAATTAAGTTAAAAATAATATTTATGGATAAATAACGAGAATTAAAAAATATAATTAAACTTGCAGGCTACAGGCACGCAAACATAATTCTTAAACTTTTTAAATACGATAGATTTTATTTAAACAAAATATATAAATTATTTACTATTAGTGGCCTTATCGCTAAATGTATGAAATTCATAAAAATATTGTTTTTTTTTTATAGATCAGGGGCAGGAGGGTCACCTGATGTTAAGTGATACCGCCGCCCATGGACACTCCCAATGCCAGAGGGCTCGCGAGTGCGTTGCCGGCCTTTTAAGAATTGGTACGCTATTTTCTTGAAGGACCCTAAGTTGCATTGGTTTTATTCTATCCTTAATTTTGTAAAATTTTATTTAAATTTCGTATTAATACAAAAATCTTATAAAAAAAATCAATGACGAAATAATTACGTAAAATAATTCGATCGCTATCAAGTCGATTGCACGTGTATTCGTGTCCCATCTCGATTCATCGATTACAAATAACGATGTGGATGATAACGAGTTCGTGCCGATAAAGATAGCTCTTATCAGTTCACCGTAGGGGTGTATGTTTTTATATCAGTCACTGAACGGAGATCTGCAATATTTTGAACCGGGATCTACTTAAAAAAAGTTCCCAGTCTCAGATTGCTGTACCATTTTTCTAATAGGCGAGAAAGTGTCTGACACACGGGCATGGTATATCTATTGACCTCCGGGTTGAGAGGAACTGTCAAGCACTTTGGCCGACAACGCAATCGCGAGCTCTCTAGCATTGAATGTCCATGGGCAGCGGTATTAGCTTCGGGTGAGCCGATCGGTGTTCTTAAAAAAAGGCCTAGTTTTGCACAAGTTCAAACGCACTTCTTTGAGGTCGGCAGGTTCTTACTATTACTGCCCTCTATTAGAAGATTATGTAAGCTTAAATAATTTTAAACCATATAATGTATTTCATGTTTCCTATTTTACGTATCCCTTAACGTTTTCCATAAAAAAAGATTTTGGTAATAGAAAATTCCGTTTGAAATCCCGTTGTAAGCGACAAATATCTTAACAACGCCATCTAGGTGAAGAAAACGGTGTAAAAATCGATAAATATGCTTTGTTAACATTTTCTTTCACATAATTCTTACGAGCTAGCTATAGCATGACCCAATTCAAGTTTCCGATGTCTAAGTGATATTTGATACTTATAAAGTATTTATAACAACGAAATATTTTGACCCAATCATGTTTCATGAACAGCGGGGTTTTAATACAAATAAAATACAACTGCAAATTTTTAAGTAAAAAACACGACTCCTAACTTTTTGTGTATGAAGCTCCACTCCGCTCCTTTCCATTTTTATTTTTAAATCTTGTGGAGGAAGATAGGTGTTGCTGTTCCTCCAACCTATCTTCTAGTATAACCAGCGACTAGCCTGATTGTGGTATATATATATGTCGGCGCGCACCGTCACTTTGTGGAACCAGCTGCCCACTGAAGTATTTCAGAACCAATTCGACTTAAGGTCAAGAAAAGAGCGTACCAATTTTTAAAAGGCCGGCAACGCATTCGCGAGTCCTCTGGCATCGAGAGTGTCCATGGGCGGCGGTATCACTTAACATCAGGTGAGCCCCCTGTTCTAAAAAAAAATTCGAAATACTTTCTTAGGGCGTTTTAGTCATCGGACTAGCAATAAGCTAGTGTAAAGTTTTTGATTCCCTTCGAGCAGGGCTATTCGTATTTATTGAGGAAGGTGGGTCTTCTGTGCCTGACACGCCGTCATCTAGTGTATAATGTCAGTTTTTAAAGTATATTTTGACGTTCATAAGTGTACATTATGTTACCTATATGAATAAATGTTTTTTTTTCTTCACGATGTTTTCGTAAATTGAGGTCTCGTGAGCTTAGGTATTAAATCTAGCTTTAAGTAACTATTCATGAACGTTTTTTAATGTTACTATTGAGTGTTCTAAAAGAACAACCAGGTATTTGTTGATATTTATTCATTGGCTAACAATATTTATACACAGTATATTTTCGAGGCAATCCAACTTCTTGATACAACAGGAGAGGTGGCATGCCCGGGTGCCACCTGTTCTAAAAAAAGACGCCTAAAGAGAACTAAATCTTTTGAGTCACTAAACCTAGTGTAGTGATTGGGGCAAGTGTGGTATCATAGACACACGAACATAGTTTCAAACATTATTTAACAGTAAGATTGTTAATGAATTTTAGCTATTTACTAGCAGTGTAGAAATTTAAGTCGACGTCATATGACTTATTACCGATAAATATTGTATAGGCTACATTGTTATGTAAAGCAATGTTTTGTTAACTTTTTTCTAAGAAAAAAATAATACATCATTTTTTACATATCTAATTAAGTCTCGTGTCACGGTGTTCGTAATTAAACTCCTCCGTAGTAGCTCGTCCGATAGATTTTTATTTTATTTTTTGTTACAGCGTACAAAAATACGTACAACACTTAATTTTCACCCCTCTATAATCAACCCCTATTTTTTATTTGATAACTAAAAACTTGATCTCATGAATGTTATGAATGACTTGAACTCTGTGGTTTATATGGAGAAAAAATCACAGAAAACCTAAAAAGTTTACATTCCGGAAAATCGTACAGTCTCTGGTGTAGCCAAATGTTCCACGTAGTATATATGTTGTTAGTATGTACTAAAAAGATAGGCTAAGTAAAGTCACATTAAGGAGAAACGAACTTCGCAGCTAGTTATAAAAATCCTCTGTTGGTTCACACTTAAATCGCGCCGAGAGATTATTTTTTGAAATTTTTTTTAAAAATTTGATTTTTTTTTTAAATAACAAAATATATAAATAACCCAGACCTTTTTTATACTATTTATGATTTTAAAATTATTACTTCATTTAATAATCCTTATACACTTACAGCATATACATAATGTTATGGTCGCAGCTCCTTATAAACTATCTTAAAACAAATGCTGGTATCTTGTCTTGCCTTTGAGATCTGGCAATTCATAAAAAAACAACAATGGTCCAACAAATATGTCTCATGATCATTTATCAATCTAATAGGCAAGTAGGTGATCAGCCGCCTGTGCCTGACACCGCCGTTGACTTTTTGATTCTAAAGCCAGTTTCCTAAAGATGCACCGTTCCAGCGAATGTTAAAAGCCCACATAGAAAATCGATTGGTACATCCGATGACCACGGACCTCAAGAATGAGCCTCACGATGAAGGCAGTGGTACACAGCTGAATTTTGATACGAAAATACAAAATTCTTTAGAAGTCTAGAATCCAAGATTTTTTGGCCAAATTCAGTGCAGAACAGCAACTACAAATTGAAATTGACCAATTTTTGGTTAGTTACTTTTAGCTAGTTTTACGGCATTAAGTTGAATCAAAATATTTTTGGACTATTACTTAGGTTGGGTTATCACGAGGATTATTAGCATGATGAATTCTTTGTTCTACTAAACCGTTTATAGACGGTGAGACCTAGTAACCACCCGTAGTGGGGGTAGTGAGAGGGTATGATGCAACGCGCTTCTTAAAAGGTGAACCTCATTTTGGCACGTTTGTCTTAGTAACAATAAGAGACTTTTATTTTAGATACACTCAAACCCATTTATATTTCTATATCCATCTTTTCTCCTCACCCTCAAAGGCCTCCTCCAAATCCCGCTATTCCTGTCTGCACTGTGCCACTCTCTCATGAGCCTGCTGTTTCCTTGTTGTGGTAATTAAATAAAAATTAAGTAATGCAATCGGAACCAGCAAAACGCGGAGAATTAGGAAATGTCCTGTTGGGACATAATTGTTTTTTATAGAACAGGGGGCAAACGGGCAGGAGGCTCATCTGATTTTAAGTAATACCGCTGCCCATATACACTCACGCTGCCTGCATCGCCTGCCTTTTAAAAGTTAGTACGCTTTTCTTGAAGGACTATTATAATATTGGCAATTTTATTTGTCCAAGTACCGATCGACACAATAGATGATGATCTACTGTAGGGGAGTTTCACAAGCAGAGGCCTTAACCATTCTGAGGCTCTGGGCGGCAGATCTTTACGAGGCCCTTACGACGTACGTGATGCGAAAATAGGTCTGGTTTAGATATTTGTCATACTACATAATGATTTTTTAATCATTGAAATTTAATTGTTTTTAGTCATAGTCAGAGTAAACTAAAGTTTATTTTATTTACCATTATGTTATAGGTAAACTTAATAAGTCATTAAGAATCAAATACAAAAATTAAAAATCGATATTTTTAACAATTCGCCTCGAGGCCCCAGGCATGTGCCCTGTTAACCCCCTAAGGCCGCCGCTAGTCACAAATATCCCTGGAAGTATCGGAGCCTAGTTTTATTATTCATAGTTGTGTTGTGTATCTGTTTATACTTGTTACTAAGATTACAGATATATCAGTTCCAAAAGAAAAGAAACAAAACATCCTATCACCAGTTGACTTTAAATCATTATTGGTTTAATCAAAAGTGCCCATATGAGTTGGGCATACGTTTCAATGAGTGGGTAAGTAGGCAAACGACAGCAGAAAGTTGTTGGTAACAGTGACGCAACGCCCGCGCCGCTAACCCAGTCACCGCAACCGACTGCGGACTAAAATGAGAGGAACCGTTTTCGATATAACTGAGCGTTGAGGCAGTGGCTCACACTATATGGAACTATCTGAAGTATGTACGAACCCATTTGACTTTGACACCTTCAATTCTTAAAGCTGCCAGAGTTTTCTGTCATTGACTGGCCGAGAGTTTTGCCCCCATTTCTAGAAAAACCCACCAAAAATTTAAACCAGTTTTTTTTATTATTATGAACGCGAACAGTATGGGTTAGCATAGCAATGTTCCATATGTTGGTATGTACTAAAAAGGTAGGCTAGGTGAAACGAAGGGGAGAGCTAGACATATATATGATAAGTCATAATTTTATACAATTTTGGGGTTTAAAATCAATGGGACACAAAGAACAGCCTCTAACACTTTGAAATTTATTTGTATAAGTGGTTGTCAGTTGTAACATTAGGGTTCTGTTTCACAATGTATACCTAGCTAAAGTAGCTATACAACACATAAATTATTTGGAAGATAAAAGTTCCGAATAAGACACTTCGTGTTTCATGACGAATAGCGCTATCTGACAGTCGTGAAACGCAACAAACACTAGTTTATCCCACCAATAAATAATAAAAAGCTTATTTGGAACTTATCCGGACATTGTGAAACAGGCCCTAAAGATAGTATTTTTTTCTTCCTTCTTATCAATCAGTGGAGCGTTGGCAATAAACATAAAGAACGCGACAGTTTTTCTAGGCAGTTTTTGCCGCGCACCACCACTTTGTGGAACCAGCTGCCCACTGAAGTATTTCCGAACCAATTCGACTTAGGGTCCTTCAAGAAAAGAGCGTACCAATTCTTAAAAGGCCGGCAACACACTCGCGAACCCTCTGACATTGAGAGCGTCCATGGGCGGCGGGATCACTTAACATCAGATGAGCCTCCTGCCCGTTTGCTCCCTGTTCTATAAAAAAAATGGGTTTACGGGGCAGCAGCCTCTGCTTGGATTAATGAGGGATTGAGTATAAATTAATTATTATTAATAATCAGAGTTGGATGCTTAACTAGTTCCTAAGCATCGACAATCGATCAGAGGAGTATCAGTAAAATAAATAAAAAGCCTATTTATTTCTTGCAAATAACAAAGTAAACTTAATATATATTACATATATATTTTAGGAAAAGTAAATTATACCAATTATTTTTCCGATTTTCGATCTATTTCCCAATTATTTTGAAAGAACCCTTCCACCGGTGAAGGCCTCCTCCAAGGAACAGGTATCTCTGGTTTTGGGTGATACCTGGTATAATAATAATAATGTATTAGGTACAAGAGTATGGTAGAAAATGTTATGGTGGCACAATCGAAAGCTTGCATATTCACACACGTGCAAATTTGTCTTAAAAGGAATTTTACATTATAATTATGAGTCATATCAATTAGCCTAATTAAATATCACATTATAAAAGTATATTACTACGTTAATATGATTATTATATGATAAGTATTAAATATTACATGTTTTCCAAAAGTATACATTAAGTCGATTTTTAAAAACAATTAGGGTTGCCGGAAAGAAATTGCTTGTAAGCGATAATCCCGCCCGTTGCCTCATAAATTTTGTAACCTTTTTTTTTTACTTTTTTATGTGTATGTTTTACAATAAGGTAATGAAGTTTAAAAATAAATAAATAAGATATTTTAATTATTTTTTTAATTATTATAAACCTTCATTGCCATACAAAGTATCCATTATAATTCCAGATTATTTTTTGCACAACCAATTTCTCCCCATATCTACTTCAACAGATGTATATTCCCATTGACTTGAAAATATGTATGTTTTAAATATCGAATCCTTATTCTATTATCTCAGACACCAGATGAAATGACGTCGATGATGAGAGGAAATATCTACCGCAGCTAATAAATGGATTACCCAATCAATTATTAACTTAGCGACACAACAAAAAAATTAATTATTTTATATGCATATCTCTCGCTCATAACACAGTAGTTTTTAAATATACTAAGATATAGATTTTAATATTCTGTAATATAAATAAATAAAAAACTATATTCTCTAGTTGTATTAACTGTATTATTACACTTTTTCGCGATTGTTTCTTTTTTAAATCTAATAATAATAAATCAATCGTTTACTTTCAAAGACAGTGTTACATTTAAATTGCTTGATATTAAAGAACATTAATAAGTTGGCAATTGGTTGGTTGGTTTGGTTGTCATCATAATGTAACAACATAAGAACAGGTATTCCTTTAGGTTAGTTATTGTTTTTTTTTATTATCAATTAATTGACGTAAATATAATATTTATGAATTAATTTAGCTAATATATAATTAATATATGAAATACAGATCGGATTCTGAATTGAAAAAAAACAGGTTTATTTATATACGTCAAAAGTTATGGTCCAAATAGTCTTCCAAGCCATAAGGGCATTTTGATTAAACTAAAAATTTTAAATCTCAGTACACTTTATTATAACATTTTGCGTTTGTAAACATGGCTTGTTTATCCCGTATAAAACCAAGTAAACTTTTAAATTCATCAATGAATTTCCAAGGTCCCTCTCGATTTTGAGGTAATGTGTTCGAATCACGGCTTCGGATCAATTTTCGAAGGGCCCAGTACTAGCTCGTACAGTGTACGTGTAGAAATCGACATTTTTCCCTCCCAAAAGAGAGCGGATTTAAAAGCCTATTAAAAACAAAATATTACGAAACAGAAAAGGGTAATCTGTGGTTGTAGCTCTTTTTGAAGTTATACTTCTTCTGTTGGCGGGAAAAATGATGAGAAGATATTTTTACAATGCGTGCGCACACCGTCCCAAAAAGCC
Source organism: Pieris mannii (assembly GCA_028984075.1). Classification (NCBI taxonomy): domain Eukaryota; kingdom Metazoa; phylum Arthropoda; class Insecta; order Lepidoptera; family Pieridae; genus Pieris; species Pieris mannii. The sequence goes on along the minus strand of CM054795.1, from coordinate 8,365,310 downwards.
CACTCCCTGAAGTTAGCCACATTTTTGTTTTTTTTTGTGATATTTAAATAAACTTATTTTTTACTGGATAATGCGTTTTATAAAACTTTCAATGTATTAAATACCTTTGTCTATTGTTAGTGTAGTTCCTTCTACAAATGTAGTAAGTATACAATTTTTTAAGAATTTTTTTCTTGTTTCGCCAAAGAAGTATTACTTCTAACGCGAGAACATAATATTATGTTACATGTATTAAGTTTTCGTGTCCTTCATCATCTATACCCATGCCATTTGTTAAGTTAAATTTGATAGGTAACAATTTTCGACCTCTGCTAACAAATTCATGAATGCGTTGGTGTTGCATAATATACTATGATACATTGATGATGTCATTCGACTGCACTATAATTTTTATAAGTCATGTAAGTATCAAAAGATATATTTTTTTATTACTTAAAGGCAAAGACTTATGGTGGAAAAGGGGCCGAATACATTTCTCGCGTTTGTAATGACAGATGGGTCATCACAAAGCCGTTAATAGTTCAGTGGGAAGAAAAAAAATATGCCAGAAACGAAAAGAAGGGGTAGATGGAATAAAAGCAATAGCGGGGAAGGATTGGAAAATATTGACCAGGATGAGAGACAAGTGGAAGAATTTGGAGGCCTGCATTCCGTAGAGGTGGAATACCAATGCTATTTTTCTCAACCACTTTTACATCGTCTTGCCCCCGTCACTGTTAAAATATAATGATTGTACATAGCGTGTTTTTTAACGTATCTTTTTTATGTATGTGTTGTTTGTATTTATTATTTTTCAACAGACTGCGACCCCCCTTTTAAAAAAACGTCGATGCCCTCAAGGGTCACGACCCGCATCTTGAAAAACGATTTAACTAATGTTAACCTAATTACTTGAATACAAGCTATAAAAACTGTGTTGATTTTACTGTCAACACAATTTTTAATTGTTCGGAATTATGCGTGCATATAGTTTTGTAACTTATTAATTAATTATAATTATTATTATGTATGATTAATTTTGATAGCACCTATTTGATTAGAGCCTTGAATCGAAAATTTAAAGCCGTGTGAACTTTGACGTATTAAATTAATAACCAAAGTTACGCCTACATACACCTACGACACAAAAACATGCACCAGGACGGCATGAATCGGGCACAAGTGATTGCGTAACGAACTCTCACTTTCGCGACTGAGGCCGAGTGTGCTCCATTGGTGTTATGCATACCTGGTACTTTGATGTTTATGTATTTGTAAAGGTTAAATGGCGATTATTATCCGTGATGATTTAACATCGTTTTGGCGTTAAATGTAGCGAAGTATTCTTGGAATTAAACTAAGTGATTAACAACAGAATAGTGAAAGTATTCGCAGGAAAACCAACTTATTAAATATAAGTTTTTTTAGTTTCATAACGTCTCTGTAAGCTTTGTAAGTCAAAATAACCTTTATTACTTTTTTCCACATTCATGTCATTTTACTGTTGATAAATGCCCGAACCCAATAGTTAATCCTCAATCTCAGATTGAAAACAATCTTATCTTACAATTGTTTTAAAAACTGGTGTAAGCTACATTCCTAAGATAGGATATTGTCACAATTGAACTATCATTTTCATACAAAGGACTATCCACAAACATCGACCCGACCTACCATGGATATAGCTTATAACGACATACGGCTATTACAATCGTTTGGTTATTGGCACACTTTTATCAATATTTGGATCAAAAATGGATTGAGATAGGTTATTGGGTTTGGGCGCTAATGAAGTAAGGATTCATTTATTAATGACATGCACAACACACGTTTTATCTTCCAAAACCATGGATAAAACACAATAATATTTTAACAATTGACGAAATACATTTTCTTCGATTCCTGTAATTTTTGATTTTATAACTAACTTAATCTAATACATCATATGTGCCCGTTTTGCTGATTACCAGCTCTTCCAGCTGCTTACATTCGTTTCTACTGCTATGCTTTATATCAGCAATTCTTCTATTTACATTACAATATTAATTTACTAATCTTAAATATAAGCCATGCACCTCCTTAATATTGCCTACTTGATGTTCTATTTTTTTCTACCGTTCTATACTATTTGTATGTACTACCACAAGTACCTTTTGGACCCTTGAAACTGTAAAAAACTGATAATATTGCATGTATGATGTAGATATTGTTTCAGAACATTAACATTAGTATAGGTTAGGTTATAGCCAAAAATTTGTAACTTTAAATAAGGTTTTAATTCATTTCTATGGATACCACCACATCATTGGATGTTACACCATTGCTTAGAGTTAGAAGTATAACTTCTTTGGCGTAACAAGATAAAAATCTTTTCAAAAATTTTATTCTGCGTTTGTTGAAAAAACGACACTAACAATAAAAAAGGCATTTTATACACTGAAAGTTTTATTATAATTATCTAGTTAAATAAAGTTTATTTAAATATCACAAAAAACTACAATGTTTTAGCTAACTTTAGGGTGTCAGATTTTTGTGTCGGTGTGCGCGGGCATCGTAAAAATTTTCTCTCATCATTGTTCCCTCACAAGCCAAAAGAAGTAACTTCAAACACCAGACAAATTGACCCGATTTTGTATAAATAATATAAGCGAAAACCTGCCTATCTATTCCTAAAAGTATATTCATTATAATTCTACCCGGAAGATACAATATTACAAAGTATGCATAAAAATTAGAGCAAGTAAAAGTCCTCAAAAGGCTTTGTCCGATTGCAGTTCAAACATTTTTTCTCTAATCAGTCAAGCAATGACATCATTGTTCATATAAGTTTTTATGGTTTTTATCTGTCTAAAATGCTTTGGTATGGAATGCTACTTGTGTGGACACGTTAGCCTCACCTCCCTCGGACAAGCACAAAAGGAAGCCGCAGACAGAAAATAATTATATAGTATAAGAGAGACAAATATCTAAATATAAGAGATTTATAATAATATATTTAATTATATATAAGAGATTTACAACTTGATTTGTTCCCTTTGAAGTAAACTATTCGGCCGCGGGGCTCAAATGCGCAGGCGCTAATTAAAGAATAAAGTTGCCTTCTGGATATTACGGGTGACCCCCGAGCTGGTGCTATTTTTTTATGTATCGGGCAGGAAGATTATCTGATGTTAAGTGATACCGGTGCACAACACTAGCAGAGAACTAGCGAGTGCTTCGCCGTCCTTTTGAAAATTGGTACCCTCTTTTCTTGTGCGTACCACCATGTGGAACGAGCTGCCCACTTAAGTATTTTCCAGTCGTAATAGGACGGCAACTCACTGCCGATCCATCTGTCCTCTTGGCCAGGTTATCTGGATACCTTCTATATGTCCAAAAATACTTATTGCCATAATTATTAAATAATAGTAAAAACTAAAATTAGAAATGTTTATTGGTATATCATATTTTTTGGTAAAGTATTTAAGAATACATACTTTATATACTGTAGAGATTAAGCTTGTAATCAGTGAATACGTGCGCCCACAAGCAATTCAGACAGGGATGCATCTCATAGTAGAAAGTCATGTAATTGGAGCCAGATGCCATTTGGTGAAATATAGAAAAGAAAGAATTAAGAACTGGAAGATTCCTGCAGTAAGATAGTGAGATGCGTCATTCATTGCAACAAGAGAGTAGCGTAGACGACATGCCCCAACTTGCCTCTGAATAAAGAATAAGGACCACAAAAGTCGGGGTATTGGGAAATGTATATTACCTTATATACACATGTATTTTAAAATAAATAGTTTGTAACGTTTACTTGCGCCCACAAACAAGACAGACAGGGATGCATCATTATAGAGCCCGGTATTTGGAGCCTCCAGGTGACATACTATGGAGAAATTTGAAGAAGCTTCAGATCTGATGATTGCAAGAATGAAGAAGAACTGGAAGATTCCTGCAGTAAGATGATGCCCCAATTTGCCTCTGAATATAGAATAAGGACCACAAAAGTCGGGGGGGGGGGGTTATTGGGTATTATATTTAAAAATAACATATACTGTAAAACATGCATTATATGATGTGGTGCACTTTCGATAAACACGTGCATTGACCTTAATGCAATTTTATCAGTCAGTGCATTTTTTATCGTTCTTTGATCTTGCAGTTTTTCCTGAAGTGCAATCATTTGCATCGCAAACATAGATACCGCGTGTAAATATTATCATGTTACAGATATAATTTAAATGTCGACTTTTTAATGTATTTTAATGTAACATTAATTGTAACATAATTTAAAAAGTTTTTATAAATAAGTCTTTCCTTAAATTTGTTTTTATTTTCTTTGGTAATATTTCTTCAATAAACGCTACTCAAAATGTAAAAAATATCTCACATACACCCACATAGTCATGAACGCACGGGTGTTAAATTATTTATTTTTAATGTTATGGATTTAATATTAAGTTTGTTCAAAAGGGAGGAGGAAGGTCTAGGAACCAAGGTGTTTTTGACTTAAAAGAGCTCTTCACACTATCACCAATAAACACATTTGTTTATTATCTCGCAATATTCTCACAATTTCAGTGAGTTTTATAAGTGATCCCAATTTTGCGAAAACAGCGCTACGGTTATTGATATAACTAAGCATACGATTTTAAATGTCTGTCTCTGCTACGTCCAGCTGTGTAAAAAAATGTTATTCTATTACCAAGACCATTGTGAAGAAGATACAGTTACAAAGGCAGATAACATATTTGCTTTAAAGTATTATCAATCATTAATTATGTCTGTTCCTTCCTTTATAGTTTGGTTACGATCTTTTTTGGATGGACGTTTGGATGGTATTTATTCTGTAAACTAACGTTTGCAAAGCACATGGCATATTTGTGTGTCTGTTAATTTAACTAGCTCGTAGTTTCATCGTTATAATTAATAATTACTATTAAATACATGACAACATGTATTGTTATCGAAACATCTATATAAATCCAGTTTCATTTATTAACTACGACATACTCTTAGGCATAAAATATATTTTCTTATCTTAAAAGGTTATTTATAAAATGACGAACATTACGCTTTGTAGATGCGTATTGTAGGAGGTATATAAAAACTTTCCTGCCTATTTATTTAATCTTAAGGGAATAAATAATTTAGAATACTTTCCTATTAGAGTTTTTAAAAATCGAGTTCTTGTACTTCTTTAGGAAAATATGTCTCTATTCTTGTCTTTTATTAACATAACTTTTACACATTTAAAGAAAAACACTTTTTTACGGATTATAGTTATGTATTATTGTATTTAAACTTATAATTATTTAGACATAATTTTAAATTTAACCGACGTTTCGCATGCTTTACAGCGTGCGTGTCACAAATGTCAAAAAGTAGAAATTGCAATTTCTACATAGAAACCCTACATCTTTTAGTCGATACCAACTCCGGGGAAATAAATACAGATAATACAACATTTTCTACAGCTGTGATACTTTTTGACATTTAACACCTTTGTCTTCAGTCACCGTGACCACGCACGCTGTAAAGCACGCGAAACGTCGGTTAAATTTAAAATTATGTCTGAATAATTATAAGTTTAAATACAATAATACATAACTATAATCCGTAAAAAAGTGTTTTTCTTTAAATGAGTAAAAGTTATGTTAATAAAAGACAAGAATATAAGAATATAAGAAAATATGTTTTTATTATACTTTGCAATACAATACAGTATAGGTATTTCAAAATGTTAATGGGGCTTCTAAACGGGCCATGTTTTGCTGCAATTGATGGCTGCACTATTGACAACTAATTGCCCGGCCACTACAAAAATGTTTTAATGCAGATGATGGCCGAGCAATCTATGGCCGGGCCATGTGTTGCAATATGTCTGCAATAGTATGGCCCATGATGCAGACTCCTAAACGGGCCACACATACAGGCAACAATGGCTGACGAAATCACACTAGTCGCAGCAGCTTATATTAATTTAAAAATAACAGAAAAAGAAGAGATTGTGGATTCGACCTTACTTAAATAGGCGTGAAACTGTAGACAATTTCAGTCTAGAAATAATAAGCCTTGATAATAAATTATTCAAGAATTTTATTAGAATTTCAAAAGGCGACTTTGACTTTCTTTTAAACTAAATTGGACCAAAAATAAAAAGAAATGATACAACCATGAGAACAGCAATACCATTTCATCACCATCACGAGATTTGCGATAACTCTACGGTTTTTGTCAACTGGAGATTCATTAAAAAGTTTGATGTACCTGTTCCAAGTATCAGATGCTTCGATTTCTACCATTATTCAAGAGGTGTGTGCAGCTATTATGGAAGGATTAAAATAATACATCAAGGTAAGTTAACATAGGTTTATTAAATATGTTAATCATAAGGAGTAACAATTATGTAAGTACTTTTTAAATTTAATAATAATAGGTATCTAGTAAAAAACAATTAGTGGCTAATCATAGTAAGAAATTTATTAGGTATTCCTTAAAAATTATAATTTTCAGTTTGATGCATTATTTTGGAGAGTAAAACAACATGCATTTTGCTGGCAACATGCTGTCCGAAAGCAGCATATTCGCTTTTATTTTCGCCAGAATCGCGTATAATATTTTGAGCCTTTTCTAGTATCGACGACTTCCAAAGTTTCAGTCGCCTGTGAATGCATAAAATTGTTAATATATCTTTAAGCTTTTCAGATGCCGTCAGGAGTCACAGAATGGAAACAAGTTGAAAGATTTCGAGGGAAGAAGTTCAATTTATCAATCGATATGATACATACGTAATACAGAGATATGTACATTTTTAAGTCTAAAATACTTTATTAAAGATACTTACGTTATATGTTGCATTTTCACTATCTAATCCTATATTCGCGGTATTTTGAGTAAAGAAAAAAGATATCGCATCGTAAGCAAACCACATTACTGTTTTACTGCCAGCACTACCACTTTTCTTCTTTTTCTCCTCATTATTTGCGTAAGTTCTTAGGCTTCTGAATTTTTTGTAAGACTCGTTGCTTGTTATGCCAAACTTATCAGCGATTTCATTCCATGCATCTTTTTTAGCAATTCTATTTTTGTAGATGCCGGTTTTTATATCCCACAACTCGGGTGCAAATGTATTAATTAATAAAATCAGTAATTGTCTTCTTAGATCAGGTAATAACCATTTTTACGTAGTTGTCAAAATGCAGCTGATCGCAAAACACAGAATATAGCAACAGGCACACTTCACTCATAGTAAACTTCATGTCGCGTAGAAAAGGATACACTGTGCCATAACAAAGAGAGTGACTGAGACAACAATAGAACTGGCCGTGCAATATTGCAGTTGAATTCGATAGCCTAGCGATCGTCCGGCCACCCCTCGGGGCAATATCGGCCATAAGTGGCTATACAAAACACGTTTGGCTATATGGCCGGGACATTACTGCAATATTGCATAGTGTGGCTGACATTGTTTGCAATGTTGCCGGGCCATGTGTTGCAGCCATCAATTGCAGCAAAACATGGCCCGTTTAGAAGCGCCATAATATTAAAGATTCGGTCATTGTTCATATGTACAGGACTGTATCCGCCATCTAGTAATAGCTCATTGTAACTCATAGAAATCGTTTTTCACTCATTCAAGCCTTATTTTTGTTAGACTTCAGTAGATGGCGCTGAACGCTAGTCAGCATTAATAAGCTGTATCATTTAGAAATATGTTAAGTATGTTAACGTTAAGATTATATTCATGGTCTAATAGAGTACAATGTTTGGTAGATTTAGAGAATTCAAAGTAATAAAATAGTTGTATAAATCTTACGCTAGAGGGCGTAACTAACCAATCACAACGCATTATAATGCATATTTATTATTATATTTTATAAGTATTCGTTTCAATTGATAAAAACAATAAAACTAGCGACAAAGATATTTTAGTACTCGTTGCACTTTTAATATTTATTAATAAGTACATTAAGGCTTGTTCAGACACAAAACAGTAAGATATTCGATTTATTTTATCACCAACGCCTGAATCACCTTCTCACTACTCCAATCCTGTCCATCATTAATAACCTCCATCATTGCCAACGTGCTCAGAAAAACCTCTGCTTCATTTTCGGAGTCACTCTCAAGTATTCTATCATGTATTAAATTCTCAAAATTAACTTCATCCAGCGTGCTATCATCCATTTGGTTTCTTCTGAAACTCTTCCGAATATTAAATCCAGCCTCTTTTAGTTTCTTCTTGGCTAATTCTAGAAAGCTTGGCGAGTGTAACGTTTCGCGTAACCAATTCTTGATTTTACTTTTCTTGTCCTCCACGCGAGCTTTGAATCTGGGAAATATTTTGTTGAGTTATTTATTCGTATGTATAAAAAACTAATTTAAATAGGTCATCAGATTGTGCGGTTGATGTAAGGTTCCTTTACATCGACCGCCGTAACTATTCGTGTCCTCAGCGAAAACTAACTGAAAATGACATTGTAAGGAAATAATTAATGAACTTCATTGACAGACGTTTTAAATAGTCCGTTGAGTCTGACAAAATGTCTGCTTCATGTCAGTTCCTATACTATAAGAAATAGACAGTATTTTTGTAAATATTTTAATCTATTACTTTTTGATATTTGTTCTGTGTATGTGTTGTTTTCTTGTAATATAAATCTTCCTGTATTCCGAATAATCTGCAATAGTATTTTTTTGTATAAAAAAAAAAAATATCCTTCTAGAATGATCTTCTTGAACTACATCCCTTAAAACTTAATATGGTGATCTAATGAACCGATGTAATCTGAGGCCACACTAACATATAACAAAACATTTTTCATTCGCCCAAAAGTATTATGGTTATTAATTTGTTTTATTTCGGCGTTCAGTATTGGTTACCATTTTGTATTGCAGTTACCGCAATATATTTTAATACAAATCTGATAATTGCGACTTTATGTGGCTTACAAAGAATTTAAATTCAGTGATTTGTGGTGCTTCGTCATATATATAATTTGTATTTATTAACAACATCATACATATTACGAAATGTACTGATTATTTTATAAAATCTTGTATCTTAAATGTATGACAATTTATATAAACATAAGTTTTGCAATTAAAAACTTATACAAGATATGATAAACATACAATAAAATAAATAAAATTACCAAAAATGTTTGGTACAAAATGCAGAAAAAAAAGGTCAATCGAATTAGGTGTCTAGTCAAGACACATTAACAGTAGTGTTTGTAGCAAGTCGAAAACTAAATTTGTATGAAAATGACAGCTAGTGTCGACAGTTGGTACCAACTACAGCTGTCATTTTCATACAAATTTAGTTTTCGACTTGCTACAAACACTACTGTTAATGTGTCTTGACTAGACACCTAATTCGATTGACCTTTTTTTTCTGCATTTTGTACCAAACATTTTTGGTAATTTTATTTATTTTATTGTATGTTTATCATATCTTGTATAAGTTTTTAATTGCAAAAGTACCGAATATTTTATCCAGCTCCGGATAAGATGTGTTCAATCCGAAAAAGTCGCGAAAAATTCGAACGAGAGGTGCCTGAACACCTAAGTTGGTTTTGGCAAAAGGAACTTGGAAAATATTGGTGATTTTAGACCTAGAGAATGAGTATGGGACTACAATTGTAATATCCTGTAAGAGTTCACTGCTCTGTGTATGATTGTAAACTCGTATACTCAACCTCGACTAAAAACCAACATATGTCAAAAATTACAAAAAGATATTCTTACTGCATTTTTATGGGTTTTTCGAACCATTGTTGTATCTATGTAGATAGTTTAGTTTACTACTAACAACACCTATTCTTTCGCCGGGAATTGAACTAAGTCATCCGGACTACGTCATGCATTGAAAAGTTTTTTTTAAAACGTCATTTGTACGCGCTCCAAGCCAGCTATCCAAAGGCCGAAGTTACGAATCCAATCATTGACAATATATTTACTTCTGCAATTCCTTCTCTCTTTGCCTGGCCTTCTCAATCTTCGCCATTAACTCAGGAACACTGGACGCCTCATTGGACGTGATCGTTTTTTCTACCCAGTTCGATATTTCAGTCACTCTGCTGTATACACCTGTGGGTTTAAAGCAAGTTACGTGTAAGTATTGTGCGTAGAAAATAGACTATAACTCAATTCAACTAACGCCCAAACTCAATAACCTATCTCAATCTATTTTTGACCATCTGAGATAGACATCTTCTAAATATAAAAAAAGTGTGCTAATAACCAATCGACGGGTTGCTAGCAAGCTATCCATGGTAGGTCGGATCGGTGTTACTTACACCAGTTTTTTAAATAATTAAAAAGCTTTTTAAGTTTTAAACACAGACATGTATGTATATTTTAATACTATTTGTATTTGTACTATGTATTGGTTTTATTTACTTTATTTGGTTTATATTGATTATTATCAAATATGAGTGTAAAGAGCAAAGAGATTGCATTCTATCCGTCGCAAAAATGGATTGTCTTCGTAGGGTTTGGAGATTGGGATACAGATAGGAGATCGATCGACTGTCACGGTGTGATCTCAGATTGTTTTCAATCTGAAATTGTTGATTAATTGTTGGGGTCAGGCGTTAGGGTCCATCAAGCAGAGAGCGTATCAAACCATCTTACGAAGCACTTTCTGGCAATTTGAGTGTTCTTGGGCGGTATCACTTAACATCACCTGCCCGTTTGGAAAACATTATAAGTGTTTTATCTGCATTGTTATCTCTTTTTATTGAATACTATTGCACTAGCACTACCCTTGGTGCTGGTCTCAGATATCGTTATCTGTTTCATAATCATTCTCTAATAGGCTGGATTCCGGATTGTTGTATTGTTCCTCACAATGATTAGTAGTTATTACAAAATAAAACATACAATTTTCACCACCTTATTTGTTGGGAACTATAGTAAACAATATTATTCATTTACCAGGTGAGGCAGGGTCGCCGCACTGTTTACCACCGAAAGACACAATCCCCAGAAGGACGCCGTCACGCACTGCAGGCCCACCTGAGTCGTGCTGGGGATTATTTATTCTATATATTTTTTGAAGTGAAACTTCTTTTGGAGCATGAAGGTAAATTTTTCAAGGATGAAACGTCACGAATATGTGAGCGTTTTTGTCGAAGAAATGGGAGAGAGCGATTGAGACCGATTGAGAGAGAGTGAGAGATATACATGCTATTGGTTAATGTATTCGTTTAGTAGTTACATATTAGAACTTTAGATGGAAATTCTGTCACATAATGACCTGAGTGTGAATATAGGAGTATTGGAGTGATCGTATGTACGTGTACAAAGAAGTTTAAATTGTGACATGTATGCTTTGTATGCAGGTATTTGTTTATGCTTAGCATTTCCTAAATAACACTATAAATAAAATAAATAAATCAGTGGAGCTATAACCTCCTTAGGTCTTATCCTCAGAATTCTGAATCTGTTTCATGAACATTTTTTTTAAATCTAATAGGCAAGTAGGTGATCAGCCTCCAGTGCCTGCCACACGTCGTCGACTTTGGGTCTAAGACATGTCGTTCCCATCTTCTGTTGGTTTTTGCAGACGGAATTTGGAAAATTCTGCTGATATTTGAAAAAGATATACTTTTCTAAAGCTGTCAAATGAAGAGATGGGAAGACGATCAGCTGGAAGGATGGCAACCAGCTCGTGCAAGAGATGAGAGGAGACAAGGAGAGGTCTATATCGGAAAACCTGACCAACAGGCTGCTAATACAAAAATATAGTTAAAATGTATGTTATTGCTAAAAAACATATTTATAGGTCTAATGAATGACAAAAAAATATAATTATAGTAATTCTAATATACCTAATAACTAACCTTAAATTTAATAGTTAAAATATATTATTAAAAGGAGTCCCTTAGGCAAGGTTCCGAAGATACTGGCGGCGTTTCCCCTTTGGGGAAAGCTGGAGGTAGCTGCCAGCTCTTCGTACTCCTGTGATGTCAACTTACGTTATTTTATATTTTATTTTTTTAATATATGTCATAATTATATTTCAATGTTATTGCTTAGATTAAAATAATGTAAATGTATTTAGTCAATGTGGTCTGGACTCCAGGTACTTACATTACATGCATCTTTGCCCCCTGTAGCGTACCCAGCACATATCATCCTTGGTGTGATGTAGAAGTTATAAGCCTTCTGACAAGACTCCACCTTCATCACCGGCACGGGGACAAAACGAAGCCGATCTGGGATGTGACCATAACCAGATTCCTGAAAGCGTTCAATGGTAAACGCAGTTCTTCTACCATAAAAATCCCAACTTAAGGAACTTTCTGTCTGAAGTTATTAGCTTAGCAACATCTTATACTGATCCAGTGGCTTAGCAAAGGGGGGGCAGCGGGGGCGGGCAGCACCAGGTGTCACCTTTTTAAGGATGACACCCACCCGGTCTCTCAACTTTAAAATCTCCTTAGCTTAGATTCCTCCACTAGCACTAGCTCAGGTGTATGTAGAATTTGGGGATTCCCGCAAAAGAGCCTGACTGTTGGGGATTCCCCATCCCATACTCGCGATTTTTTAATAAATTATCCATGTCATTTATCACATAAAATTTATTGCTTTTTTCTTTCGTTGGGGTGACACCACCAACTTCGGGATCAGGTGCTGGGTACCCTAGCTATCTAGCTACGCCACTGTAATGCCCACTTGAATATTAGAAATCGTTTATGTTTCTAAAAATATAAAGATTGGCTTGGTAACTGAAATTCAGGCTTCTAACTGCATTCACAACGAAGTTATAGGGGAGTGAAAAATGCCTCAACTGATTCGAGAAGAAGATCGCTTTTTTTGCCGAACTTGCCGGCGCATTGCCGTGGCCCCAAAAGAAGTCTTCTAACGTAAAACACTCCACACTAATGTAGACTACTCGGAGAAATGTATGAAAATATTGTTATAAATACATGCTTAACGTTATGATAGCTCCAGTATGCAGTGGCGCGTTAACCGTGCGTATTATGTTTAGAGTTTGTTTTTTGGTTTTAGTACAGAAACAGAAAACAGATTGATTAAATACATATTACACACTAAACAACATTTGAAAACCTAACGTCCAATTACATCTGTACACAGCATTTTAGTGTTGGTTCACTAAATATTAACCTTAAAATTAATGACAAAAAAAGTTATTCCGGTTCCAATTCTTCACCGCGAATAATCTTTTTAAATTAATAATTACTATAGATACTAGAAAATTAGGCAGAAAACTTACGTCAGTACTGCCCCAGCCGGTAACAATAAGAATATCTTCAGGTTTGATATCATAATCCTCTGAGGGTAAATTTAAAACAGCTATATTTCTCCCAATCGGCATTGGTCTGTCAAGGCGCATCAGGCTGTAGTCATAGTCTGCATTGCCAGGGGAAAAATCATTATGAAAGAATACCTGGAAAATTTTATACAATTTTGTTTTATTTTTGTTTTTTTTATAGAACAGGGCAAGAGGCTCACCTGATGTTAAGTGATACCACCCCCCATGGACATTCTCAATGCGTTGCCGGCCTTTTGGTACGCTCTTTTCTTGAAGGACCCTAAGTCGAATTGGTTCGGACATACTTCAGTGGGCAGCTGGTTCCACAAAGTGGTGGTGCGCGGCAAAAACTGCCTTGAAAAACGGGCAGTTGTGGAACGGCGGACGTTCAGGTGATACGGATGGAATTGCGTATTCTGCCTCGACGTGCGATGATAAAACTCAGCTGCAGGTATTCATTCGAACAACTCTCAACTTTATTAGGACTGATGAAAGAATGCATGCAAAAACCCAAAGATATCGTTTAGAAAATATTTCATCAAGGTTATTATTTGTTAATAGATACATTTATTTTTTACTAGCTGCCCCCGCGAACTTCGTTTCTCCTGAATGAGATTTTACTGAGCCTACCTGTTTAGTACATACCAAAATGGAACATTTTGCTATGCTATCCCAGAGACTGTTCGGTTTTCCGGAATGAATTCTTTTAGGTTGTTCTGTGAATTTTTCTCTGTATAAACCTCAGAGTTCACAACATAATTTTTTAATTATGAAATAAAAAATAGGGGTTGATTGTAAAGGGTTGAAAATTCAGGGTTATATGTATTTATTGCTAATGCTGTCTCATAAAAAAAAAATTTTTTAATCTAAAATTGAAAACAAAAAAATCAGGGGTGGATAACTCTTACATTTAGGGGGATGAAAATAGATGTCCGATTCTCAGACCTACCCAATATGCATACAAAATTTCATGAGAATCGGGAAAACCGTTCCGGAGGAGTTTAACCACAAACACCGCGACACGAGAATTTTATATATAAGATAAAAGCTATTGGCTACTTAGTTATACTTCCTTTCGGCTTCTATAGGGAAAAAATGATGAGAGTAATTATTACGATACGCGAGCACACCGTCACAAAAAAGACACCCTGATGCAGCTATAGTCAACATTTCAGTTTTTTATTGTTAATCAGTGAAATAGTGTTGTTTTTTTATACGTCAGAAATATAAATCTTTAGCCTATTTTATTAAAGTCTTAACGTGCGTAATGACAAATTTAAAAGGACACAATTTAAATGTGATCATAAAAAGTTCTTTCGCTTTTGGAAAGTAACAAATCAAATGGTTCCTTTCAGAATATATTTTTATCGCACTCTTCAAGCGTGCCTCAAAGGCGTCTTGAAACATTCCATCTATACAGCGTTCTCAGTGGATAATCATTAATTAAAAGATAAGTCTCGAATCTCCTTCATTTATCTTTCATCTTTCCTTTGATTTCAAATGCGCGACATTTTTAATAGAACAAACATTTTTATAATGTGGTACATTTGTTAATTTAAATGCAACTAAACTCCGATATAGATCTTAAGCTAATCTTAATATATATAAATCTCCTGTCACGATGTTTGTCCGCGATGGGCTCCTAAACTACTTAACCGATTTTAAATTAAATTGGCACACCGTGAGCAGTCTGGTCCAACTTAAGAGATAGGATAGCTTAGGTCTTTAATTATAGTCGCAATTTTATTTTATTGCAAATTATTTGTTTATATTTGACACAACTCCAACAGATGGCGCTGTGTTAAAAGTACCAACGTTTCACATAAGTTCTCCTACCGTTTCCCTTGAATAGCTTACTATTATGTAATATGTATAACAAAAAGCTTAGCCACAGCAATGCTTGGCCGA
Source organism: Pieris mannii (assembly GCA_028984075.1). Taxonomy (NCBI): domain Eukaryota; kingdom Metazoa; phylum Arthropoda; class Insecta; order Lepidoptera; family Pieridae; genus Pieris; species Pieris mannii. Next base: position 8,350,147 of record CM054795.1, on the reverse strand, counting down.
GTCTGCTAGTAGTTAATGGGGCTTCTAAACGGGCCATGTTTTGCTGCAATGATGGCTGCAATACAGTTGCCCGGCAACATTGCAAACAATAGCAGCCACACTATACAATATTGCAGTAATGTCCCGGCCATATAGCCCAACATGTTTTGTATAGCCACCTATGGCCGGTATTGCCCCAATGGGTTGCCGGACGATCGCTATGGGGCTTCTAAACGGGCCATGTTTTGCTGCAATGATGGCTGCAATACAGTTGCCCGGCAACATTGCAAACAATAGCAGCCACACTATGCAATATTGCAGTAATGTCCCAGCCATATAGCCCAACATGTTTTGTATAGCAACTTATGGCCGGTATTGCCCCAATGGGTGGCCGGACGATCGCTAGGCTATTGAATTCAACTGCAATATTGCACAGCCAGTTTTATTGTTGTTTCAGTCACTCTCTTTGTTATGGCACAGCGTATCCCTTTTCTACGTGAAATGTTGCTCTATTCTGTGTTTTGCGAGTTGACAACTACGTAAAAATAATAATAATAATTCTTGAAATATTTATAATCAAGGCTTCTAGACTCAAATTGTCTACAGTTTCACGCCTATTTAAGTAAGGTCGAATCCACAATCACTTCTTTTTCTGTTTGTTTTTAAAACAATATAAGCTGACGCGACAAGTGTGATTTCGTCAGCCATTGTTTCCGGTATGTGTAGCCCGTTTAGGAGTCTGCATCATGGGCCATACAATTGCTGTCATATTGCAACACATGGCCCGGCCATAGATTGCTCGGCCATCAGCTGCATTAAAACATTTTTGTGATGGCCGGGCAATTAGTTGCCAATAGTGCAGCCATCAATTGCAGCAAAACATGGTCCGTTTAGAAGCCCCACTAGGCTATCGAATTCAACTGCAATATTGCACAGCCAGTTTTATTGTTGTTTCAGTCACTCTCTTTGTTATGGCACAGTGTATCCTTTTCTACGCGAAATGTTGCTCTATTCTGTGTTTTGCGATTTGACAACTACGTAAAAATAATAATAATTCTTGAATAATTTATTATCAAGGCTTATTTCTAGATTCAAATTGTCTACAGTTTCACGCCTATTTAAGTAAGGTCGAATCCACGATCTCTTCTTTTTCTGTTTGTTTTTTAAAACAATAAAAGCTATTGCGACTAGTGTGATTTCGTCAGCCATTGTTGCCGGTATGTGTAGCCCGTTTAGGAATCTGCATCATGGGCCATACAATTGCTGTCATATTGCAACACATGGCCCGGCCATAGATTGCTCGGCCATCAGCTGCATTAAAACATTTTTGTGATGGCCGGGCAATTAGTTGCCAATAGTGCAGCCATCAGTTGCAGCAAAACATGGCCCGTTTAGAAACCCCATAATAGAAACTCGCCAGAAGTCTCGCAAGCGCGAAGAATTTTTTAGAATCTGTAAATAAGTCGGTGGAATTTCGTATTTCTTTTGTGTAATTTCTGTTTTACTCACGTCATATGTAAATAATATTAAACGTAAATTGAATTATAATACATATAAAATAAACTTATTTAAGATCTCCTTAAGACATTATCGTGAAAGAATAAATAAGAAATAAATCGGTGGCTATCGTTTTTAGGTCTGTTTTATGATCATTTGTCAATCTAATGGGCAAGTAGGTCATCGGCCTCCTGTGCCTGACACACACACGTCGGGTCTAAGGCAAGCCGATTTCGTCAGCGTTCATCGTTCGCCAGAATGTTAAATGCACACAAAGAACGTCTATTGGTGCACAGCCGGGAATCGAACCTACGACCTCAGGAGCAAGATTCGTAAGTTGATACCACTAGGCGAACACAGCACTTGCATAATTATCGTAACAAGAACAAAACAACCGCGCACGTTTTCCCATCAAATCTTGTTAGGTATCGAATCTTTAAGAAAACAGTGTCCTTTGAAAAACGTGCAATAAACTAACACCATATAAGCCGGATGATGTGATCCGCCTACTCATTTGTCCCTATTAATAATAAAAAGATTGTGTGGTTTTATGAAACCACGGAAAAAGTGAAAGTTTTATTTCTCATTATACATATTTAACTAAATTTTTTTGGAATAATCCATTAGGGGTATAAAAATCGCTTTATCAATCTTAATTTTATATTTGGAAAATTGGAATGATAATGGGAAATAAAAAAAAATTCACTTAAATAAATAAACACTGACACGAACAAACTAGCGTGGAGCACTGGCACAAATGAATAATGGTCTATACGGTCAGCTGCTGCGAACTATGAACGCTACGATATTATACAAAATAAATTTTTGAGGCACATGTATTTTAGAATGTACGGTGTGTATCCTTTTTATCCACTCATGTAGCCAACATTATTTATTCTTTGTTCTGTAGGCTACAACGAGCTAAGAGTACGCCGAGAATTCGCGCTTGTCATGTACTTAATAAAGCTGTTACATAGCAAGGACAGTAATTCGGCAGTACTTCAGTACCTTAGCTTCAATGTGCCTGATGGGTACGTCAAAAGCGACACCCTCCGCCGTTAAATCATGTGCCCACAGATAGGACTAATCTTCTGCAAATGGCACATGATATTCGGTGTGTTAATTTACTTAACAAAATACATAAGTTAGCGGACCTTTTTCATAGTCTGTTGAGTGAGCTGGCAAAGTTATTTGTTAGTTCCTACCGTTAGTTAGTTAATTTTTTGTATTTTTATTTTGTTATTTCATACGTTTCGCCTGTAATATTATTGTTCACTCGTGTCAATTTAGGGTCACTTGTTAAGACAGGTGTGTTTTTATAAATAAATATTGGCCTTGGCTGCTATGACGAGCGTCTTTCACTTTATCCCTACTCCGCGGCCGACCGTCACGCGACATGCAACACACAGTCGAAAAAGTTTGAGACGATATAATAAAAGTTTCACTTTAAAAACAAACCTTATTGACTCTGGCCTGATATCCGCCACGGCTGTGAAACGAACTACCAGCTCTTACAGTGAATTGTGTCAGTTTCTTCTTATCATCACCACGAACACTGAAAATAAGGATAAACTCATAAAATTTCATCGTTGGCAGGCTTAAAACTTAACTGTAGAAATTTATATTCAAATAGTTTAGATTGACTAAACGCAGTAGCGTAGCAATTATATTATATAAAATATTATATTGTACAATACAAACAAAAAAGAAAGCATAAGAATTTCAGGGATTCCTCCACTAGCACTAGCTCAGCTCTATGTAGAATTCGGGAATTCCCGCAAATGAGCCTGACGCTGTCGTGGGGGAAGCCCCGTCCCATACTCGCGATCTTTTAACAAATGTATTTTATCGTATAAAATTTATTGCCTTTTATTTTCGATGGTTACACCACCAACTTGGTCTTCGCACCCAAGGTGGCCACTGACTCAGCGGAATAAAAAAGTTTATCGATCGAATCGATCCGAATATTAGATTATCCGAGTTCGGTAGGGTTTGTTGATGTTCAGATATTTTAAATGAAACACTTTGTTTCAAAGCTGGGTAACAACTGGCTTAAATAGTTTAACGTCCAAACCCATTAACCTTTCCAATTTTGACGATCTGGGATAGGCATCTTAATCCAAATATTCGCCGGATTGTAATAGCCATCTGTCGATTATTTTTCTCCACATTGAATAATTACAATTCTTATCGTTTCCGGTAAAGAAAAATGAGCAAGAAACTCCACACTTACTTTTTTAAAAAAGAAACTTACAATATTTGTATACATTAGTTAAATAATTATATGTGAAGACTATTAAAAGAAGAAAGTAGAATATTAAAAATTAAAGAATAATAAAAAAAAACAATAAAACAGTGTGAGAGACAAAAATAAAATAATTACAGTTTGTATTACAAAAATATGTAAAATTAGATCAGCAACCAATTGATTTTGTTTAAAATAATGAAATACATACAATTCCAAACAATGAGCTGCTGTCAGCACCCACTGCTCATCAATAATAGAGCCACCACACCAATGCTTCCCATTCCTGGATATCGCAACGTTGTATGGGTACATGGATATGCTGGTCTCCATGCCCCCCACAATTCGGCGCACGGCATATGTCCGAAAAGCCCATGCCAAGTGACGATCACTGTCTGATTCTGGAAACGCTGTAAGAACATTTATTCCAGAATATATCTACAACTTAGGTGAAAAAACTTTTTATTCATTTATTTAATCAAACTTCGTGGCAATAAAAATATGAGAAACCAAAATTACACAATACATAAAAATTACAAGGTATGTAACGGGCGGCCTTATCGCTAATAAGCGATCTCTTCAGGCAAGTAGTAAGAGAAAAACTAGAAAGAGATATGACCCTTTTTAAAATATGGATAATTTAGACAAGTGGCAGGAGTCACATGGAACAGAGTGGCTCAAGAAAGAAAGGAATGGAAAAGGTTAGAGGAGGCCTTTGCCGACTGGCAAACAGATCTAGGAAAGATAACAAAACAACAAATATTACACTAAATTTAAGCATAATGTAAATCTTTAGAATTTAATGTTAACTTAACAAATCCATGTACCTAATTGATCTGAATAAAAGGCTATTATTATTATAATTTAGATTGAATTTAAATTGTTGAGTTTAGATAATGTATCAGTGTATATCTAAATGATGTGACTTAAACCAGGACATTGATTTAATTAAGGTCAAAAGTCAATGAAAAAAAGAGTGTGTGTACTTATGTACACGCGTTAGAAGTAATACTTCTTTGGCGTATGGTAAAAAAATAACTAAAATGCAGTAGTGATTAACGATAAATATTAAAATTAATCAAAAAGATTTTATTTAAATAAATAAATTATTAGTAAATACTATCACCGTCGTATGAGAAATTGATTTAAAAACACCAAAATAATATTTATTTATTCACACTGTTTAATTGTACTTTAACGAAACACGTGTTCTTAATATAAAAATACTAATATATACAACTTGAACATAGTTATCGATTTCCTTGCCACCTAGACCTAACTTTACGATGTCGAATTTAGGTGTTGGTGTACGCGCGCATCGTAAAAATTCACTCTCATAATTTTTCTCCATCGCGCCAAAAGAAGTATAACTTCAAAAAAATACTTATTTAAAGTTATATACATATAGAAAAAGTTAAATGCCTTAAAAGTTATGGATCAAATAATCTTGGTAAATCCCAACATGTTTACTTATATTTATTAGAAGAACAAATTTGTTGTACTTTCATTTTATATTCTGCTCCTCAAATTTCCGCGCGGTTTCTGAAACCGGGACAATTTTGGGTCCCACAGTTAATTTTGGCGACACCGGGACTCGTAATTTGAAAAAGGGGCAGTCCCGTTCCAAGCAGGACGTCTAGTCAGCATATTTACATCTCAGTATAACACAGCGTCCAAAAGTTTTGTTAATTTTTAATTTGGTTTATATTTATTGTGTCAGTCATTGTCATTATAAATCAAATTTAAATCTATTTGTCTTGGAAAGTTATTAAGTGATAAACGTCAGGATAAAGAAGATTTAAATTCACATTTACATATACAAAAAAGAGCGGTGGTGAGTTTATTCCCAGTTCTTCTTTTCCGTTCTGCGTTCCGTAAATGTAAAATTAGAACCATTTAAAGTACATTTCCTTTACATTTATTAAAAATAATGTCGAACTTTTTTGATTAATTCTGTCTTAATTAACGATAAATGTTAGATCACGTGTTCTGAATAATAATACTAGTCTGGGCGGTACTCAGAAAGCGCAAACACACTAATGAACGTCGAAAAATTAATATGCATTAAATACTAAAGAAAAATACAGAATAAACAATAACAATGAACGAGCGTATATTAAGAATAATAGGAGGCAAACGGGAAGGAGGCTCACCTGATGTTGATTGACACCGCCCATGAACACAAACATTACCAGAAGGCTCGCAAGTGCGTTGCCGCCATTCAAGAATTAATACGCTCTTTTCTCGAACGAAACTACGTCGAATTGGTTCGATAATATTTCAGTAGACGACTGGTTCAACTGATAACCCCATGTGCATTAATCCGATAACTCCTCTCAAGACTCTTTGTCCGAAATAAGCTAGAAGGTGCAGAGTGACAGATGAGAGAGACTTACTTGGATCTAATCTATCACCAAATTGTATTCTATATCTGGTCGACGTATTATCATTTCTAAATTTATATCTCTCTTCTAAGAAAGTTTTGAACTCCTCTTCGCTTCCTGTATGTCTTATATCCAGTTCACTCATTTCAGCTTCTCCGGTTTGTAATGATTCATCTACTAACTCAACTACTTCTAAAGCATTTACATTTAATATAACCACTATGATGATTATTATATAGGTTTCTTTCATCGTATTTTATATTCGCGTGAAATAACGTTTAGTATATCGGCCATATTGAGTTGTTTCATTCTATTTTATTGGTTTTGGTTTGTTAAAGAGATTTCTAATACGAAACATGAACGAATGAAACTATTGTTTTAATACCAGATTTATCATTACGGCTATTAAAATTATATATTTTAATAGCCGAAGATTATACTGTATTTACAAACTGTTTTTTAAAATGTACGCGCAAAGTAGCTGAATTTGTCTTTGCAGTGACATATTGATTTACCAATTTTAAGTTTTCTGTTTGCTAAATTGTTCTAAAAATAGATTTATATTTTCAATCTTTGCAGCGAGGTTTTAGACGCTTTCCAAAGTTCCAAAATCACTACTCACAAACGTACAGAACCAGTTTTTATGTCCTTAGTGCAGTGTCTACATTAAATAAAAATTTAATGTACATTTTACGAGCGATTTCATTATTCAGCCAGATGGATTTTCCAAGTACCGTTTTATAGAAAGCGGAATACGTGAATTGATTTTCATTCGAAATTTAAAAATGATTATGGTATTTAGACATAGACGTAGACATATTATTTATTACAAACTAAACACACACACATAAACACACAAACAATAATCAAAGAGAAAAACAAATAAAAGATATTAACAGGTAATTTTTTTTTCCTTTTCCCATTTGGTTCGTCTCAAGCATGTAATGCGTGTGTGCTGTAAATGCTGAGGAGCAGAATGTTCCACAACGCTGGTAATTCTGCCAGAGACCACATCAGCTAGTTTGTTGTTTTTTGGTTATTTTAAACATAGATAGCTATAACAAATTACTTTTTGGTATCAATATATTTTCTTAGAATACTTAATAATAGATAGTCTATCTAATGTAGTGATGTACTGAATTTTATAGCTACGTAGTAAAAAAAAATAAAAATTAAAACAAATTTAAAAACATTGGTCCCCGCAGCAATGTACTTTTAACACTGGCAGCATTTCCTCACTGTATTGCGATACTTATTCGTTGAGCGAAGAAAGCATCAGCCCTGGGATCACCGGTACTATCTACCAGGCGCTTACATATTTAAATATCACATGAACCCCACGGCCCAATAGTCTCTACTTCAAAGGGAACAAATATAAGTTGGACGTTTTCTGCCGCCTCAGTCTTTTTGCTTGTACGTGGGAGGTGAGACGGGCTAACGTGTCCATACAAGTAGCATCATATTCCGTCCTTTCTTCCGAGGGATCAACGACATCTCATCTTAGTGCAACATGTCAGCCGAGTAGCTTCAGCGTGCGACTCATCAAAGGTTCCATTTTTATTGCCTATATCACCTCGATGTCCGACAACACAGCTTTATTCAGGCAGTTTTTAACGCGGACTACCTTGTGGAACCAGCTGCACAATGAAGTATTTTTAAACTAATTCCACTTTGAGAAAAGAGCGTATCAAACCTGATTAGATTACTCTGTTTAGTGTTTGCATAAAATAATTATGACGTTTCTTATTTTCTAATTATTATTTCTTTCTTATTTTTATTTCGATGCGAGCCCTCTAGCATCAAGAGTGTCCATGGGCGGCAGTATCACTTGCCATCAGGTGAACCTCCTGCCCGTTTGCCCCCTGTTCTATTAAAAGAAAACTCTGCAGTCGAGCCAAGTCTTATACTACTACTAAAAACACCTAAATTACCTAATGCTGGGTCAAAAATACACAAAGGGTGAAAAAGGTCAAAGGGTTTTAGAATTCTCTTATTTCTAGTTTAAATGTTCGCTTTAAGTTTTATCTTAGTTTTCTTTTTCAAGGAAATTTACGATTTCACTTAATACTCGTTTCAACTAAAACCTTTTTGGTTGAAAAATTGTTACTGAAACTATCTATTTCTGGCTTAGTCTGTATCAATTACGCTTCCAAAATGTCAGATAAAAATAAATTAATTATGTGTTTTGGAACTTGGAGATGACAAACTCTAGTGCTGTATTAGTGGCACTAGCATTGATTGTTAGCGAATTAAATTTATTACAGAATGGTGAGTTTGAAGTGCTAAGAAACATAAATTGTGCAAAACAAACATAATCCCCTGCTACCAGACGTATTACTAGTAACATGAGAACAGTCACAATATGTGAAGATATCTATATTTCACATGATCTCAGATCTACTAGCCATAATCAAGTACGCATTGAGACCAGGACGTCTTAGCGCCGATGAATCAAGTTAAAATCAGTTCACAAACCAAAAGACCTTCGTACTTTGGGTTCCTGTTCGTTTTAACTCACCCCTGGGTGTAATAGTCTGCCTGATTGGAACTGGCACCATAATATAATAGCAGGTCAATAACTCAGCAATTACTACCAAATTTTTTTTATTCTGTATTTATTTAAAACGGTTTTGGTACATTGCCCTGTTATTTCATTATTAAATTTATGGCGATGTAACTACCGACGTCGTTCTTCGTCTATTTTAAGCGGTAGGATATTTGCAGGATATAAAGATGATTCACAGTTAAGCAGAAATCACTGAAATATGTTTTTCGCATGTATAATAAGATATTCATTGTTACAGCAAACCTTTTAATAGAGGACTTCTTTCCGTCAAACATAGTTTTTCTTCTCAGTATCTGTATTCTTCTGGAACAACTGAGAGTAATCTCAGTGCTTCGTTTGTACTCACCTATAAGCTTTATATTTGAGGTAAGCTCTTAAAAGTCATAAGAGCCTGGTACTTTTTAAAATTGTGTTTTGATATTGTGTCACATAATTACTACTATCGAAACCCCTGTGGCTCAGTGGAAATAAATACAAATGAGGTCTTGGATTACAATCGAAGGAATTACTGACATAAAATTATACAACGAGCCGGAATAACCTAAGTAGGTTTTTAGTTAAGTGCCTATAAATAAAAATTATTAATGTGAAATATAGTTTCAGTTTAAATCTGCCAACGAAATTCTAATTCAGAAATAGACATCGTACAGTATGCGATTTATTTTAGCGCATGATCCGATCTCTAGATATCATTCATAGATAATAATTATGCCCTCAAAAAAACTACTTGTAAACAAAGTCTCGCAAGGCTGTTCTTGCCGTAGTAGTCAGTCAAGTCTACTTAAGGGACCTTCTGTGTTAATATATCTGCTAGAAGTGTCTTACTTAATTCTTGTGTGTGTGTATTTTGGTGATCGGTTAGTGAGTGATTGAGTGACATAATATGGAAATTCGATTTATGATTATTAAAATAGGAACTATCAAATTAAATGAAATTTGAAATAAACCGGGTTTATTTAAACACAGTTTGATGATTCAGGGTTTTATCCACCACGAAGTAAGAGGTCGAATATGGCCAGAACTGCTCCAAGAAGAGGCTAGTACGCGTTGCCACTTTACTCGGCGGACACACATTAACTAACTGACACATATTTCAGATCCTTCTCTCGCTGTTGCTTTTAGAATGTTCACTGCTGTACATTTGGCGGCCTCTACAATTATATCTACTCATCAACGCAGATGATATCCTAGTAAAATTATATGAGAACGAGACATTTAACTGGCTTGTTTGTCCCCTGTGCTGTGGTACCCGCAACCCTGCCCCAGACTTTGCTCGCCTGGTGCTTAAGATTTGTAGTTTTAGCTTTTTACTGTCTGTTATTTTTGCGACTAAATTAAATAAGTAGTTTTAAGTATAAAAATTAATATTTCGAATGTGTTTTATTTATTTTAAATATATTCGTATTTAAATAAAAATAAATAAATAAATTAGTGGCGCTACAACGCCTTTAGATCTTGGCCTCAGATTTCTGAATCTATTTCATGATCATTTTTAAATCTAATATGCAAGTAGTTGATCAGCCTCCAGTGCCTGACACACGTCGTCAGCTTTTTGGGTCTAAGACATGTCGGTTTCCTCACGATGTTTTCCTTCACCGTTCGAGCAAATGTTAAATGCGCACATAGAAAGAAATTCCATTGTTGCACAGCCTGGGATCGAACCTACGATCTCAGGTATGAGAGTCACTGAAGCCAAACACTTCTCGTAATTAAATACTAATAGTCAAAATAAATCAGCCCAGTATGGTGTTTATAAAAAACACGTATACAATTATATGACGTTTCAAATTTTATTAACAACTATACGAATATTATTATTTATATACAAATATATAAAACAGTGTTTAACTAGTAGCTTCAGCGTGCTACTCTCATCCTCGAGGACGTAGGTTCGATCCCCAGCTGTGCACCAATGGACTTTCTATGTGCGCAACTATTCGCTCGAACATTGAAGGAAAACATCGTGAGGAAACGTAACCTTAGACCCAAAAAGTCGATGGCCTATGTCAGGAACATAAGGCTGATCACCTACCTGCCTATTAGATTGACAAATAATAATAATTTATTTATTGCAAGAATATGGTACAAAATGTTAAGGTGAAACATACAGAAATCGTAGGCACCGCCACTAATTTTTCCACGACTTAAATTAATACGATTAAATTCGTTACAATAATTATCTTTCCGAACAATTTCGTTTTATGCTCGCCAAGAATAATAAAAGATTGTCTCATACCGCTAAGAATCTTCAACTTGGGTCCTCGATATTTCAAGCTCTTCTCCAGATTTTCAATAGATTTTTATATTAAGAAAGCGATATTCATTCTTATCTAAGGCATTGAGATTTTATAAAATTTTTGTATTTCGTTTTAATATTAAATCTGTTACAAGAAAATAGCTGCTGCTGCAGCATATTTTCAAAAGTAAATTAATTTGTCCTGCCCATAATGGATATAAATATACAGGGATTCCCATTTTTTGGACCAAATCCCACCATAGTCTTTCTAAAATTCTTATGTAACATACATAATTTTTTATATTAAAAAAAATGAACAAATAGGCAATTGATAATGGAACACTTCAGTAAATTTTCAAAACCTATAATGTTAAGCTGAAAATTCCAAATATTTGTACTATGATAAATACCTTAAATATGAAATCCCTTGTGGGGCGTGGGTCCATGTTGGGAAACACTGGCCTATTGGCTTCAACTACGCACCTGTAGGTTCAATGCCCAGCTGCAACAATGGACTCTAGTGCGCATTTAACACCCGTGCAGTGAAGGAAAACATTGTGAGAAAACCGGCTTTTTAGACCCAAAGGTCAAGAGTGTGTGTTTGACAGGTTGATCACCTGCTTGCCACGGATAAGGATAGTAATGATCACGGATAAGATACAAAAGTCTGAAACCAGACCATAACGATTGAGGTCATTTTTTATAATTAGACAACTTTTTATAGGTTAAAACAACTTGTCAAATCGTTTTATCGCGAATCTATTTAATTATATGCTTAACGTTTCGATTGCACTCCAGCTAATTGAAATTCCAATTACTAAACCATCCGTTGCCGCGAAGTTGGTGTTTGAATTTATCCGTAGATTAATAATCTTCTGAAAAATTATTTATCTATCTATATATAGTATCTAATCTGTCCATTTATTGAGGAAGGCATTAATAATAATAATAATGCCTTTATAATTAAATGATTTTAGTTCTTCACAAGACATTTTATTTTGCGTATTAGCTAACTGTGGTATCGACTGCCGGCGGGTGTCTTTCCTGGGAGATACGTCCTTTAACCATTTAAAAAGAGTATAGGGAGTCTAAGACCAGAAACCCACCCTCTAAAAGGGGTGTCGACAGGCTGTGACGACTGCTCTTTTTAGGCGGTTTATAGGCTCGTTTGCCTATGCTATAAAATGTCAGTCGCCTATGGATATGGGCTGGAAGAAGACCTAACCCGTTCTAGATGCCTAGCCTGTAAACAAAGATAGAGACACAGACTATTCCGTCCATCTTTGACCAGGTATTGTGTTACATGAACAGTCCTTTGCTATTTTTGTTTCAAAGCTCGTGATAGCATCAGTTGTTATTGGTTTTTATAATATATCTTGACTTGATGTATCTTCTTTCTATCAAGTATTCTTTTTTCTTAACTTAAAATACAGACTTCCCAATATTAACTAAGAAAAAGGGTTATATTTATGTATCGGCTACCAGAATTAGACATTATCTCAGAAACATCTTTTGAACTTAAGAACATGCTAATATAATAATAGCATCAATTCAATAAGGCAATTAAATTGACACTGAACTGGGCACTGGAACAAGGGAGACAGAGCAAGAGCTGGGCAGATGTTATCAAGAGGATAGGAAGCACAACTTGGATAAGAGCCAATATTAGAAAAGAATGGAAGCAGCTGGAAGAGGTCTATATCACAGGGCCCACTGATTACCAAAACCGGCACATCTGATGAATTAGATTAAGTTAGGTTACGTAACTAAAACATAATACTAATCTTTAAAAAGGGAAGGCTAGTAGGAACTTACTACATATCCTAGTGTAGCTAAAGCAAAGGGCCTCAACAAAAAGTACCCAAAATTTTTAAACTCCGACTAGTGAACAGAAAATATATCAAAAGAAAAGCTTTGATATATTTTCTTAAATACTAAGCTAATCTACTTGGTTTCACAAAAAAATGATTGATTGGAAAACTTAACTGAAAATAATTTCAAGGCCAGGTCCAGACCTCTAAATCCGGCGCTGGACAAAGTCGCAGGCTTTAAATTTATGTGCGTCGAGCCCTTCAAAAATATCCAGACAAGGACGTTGTGAAAGTATTTTAAATAGCCGAGTTTCATTTCGTGCCACAGTGAGTTATTAAAGCGAGTTTGTGAAATGTTTTAGTAATATTTAAATGTAATTTAACACCCGCTGAACTAACTGTACAAATTTGATCATACCAATTGGAGCTATGCGGCTAATTGACAATTATAGAACGCCGATAACGAAAGTGGGTAGGCACGCTCCGAAGGATTCCATATTACCGAGTAAACTGTCGTGTCACCGTCACCACGTGGTGTCGTCTGGATGCCGTGTATCGAAAATAGGGCCTAAAGCCCTATTGTGAAACACACACACATAACCACACAAAATAGCATCAATCAAAGAAAAAAAATTTTTTTTTTCTCATTCGGCTCCTTTGAAATTTAATTTTCACAATGCGTTTGTACCGTGACTGTAATTAGCCCTGGCTCAACAGTATGCTGATGAGCTGAATATTCCACAGCGCTGGTCATTCTGCCAGAGACCACAGCAGATAGTTTGCGCGTTAGTCGCAAAGGAAAGGAAGAAAAGAAATATAATAAATACCAAATAGAAAGTATGTAATAATAAAAAATATTGAATTATTTTTACGTGAAAGGATGTGTATGTATGTAGACTGGTTTTAAGGCTATTATCACTCAGAATTCTTCCCTGAGTCAAAAGTTATTAGATTGACACATAGATGGCGCAACTAGTAGCTACCTTCAAAAGCTACGTGTATACATATGTTGACAACTGTCATAGTTTGTGAGACATGGTATTGTGTGTAAATGAACGTTTGTTTGTTTAAAAAAATAAATAAAAAAGAATTTCTCTTTCTTTTTTTTGTTTAAAAATAAAAAAGGAAACATATTCGATAGATACTTACGCATGTTTCGTATTCTGTCATTTCAATTCTGCTTCATTCTCTTTGTTGATATTCCAAACAATAAAATAAAGAGCGGAAATGGAAATGCAAACAATGATGATAATGACCACTAATTGGCGATTCAATTAGTAGATGAGTCGCACCCAGCACATACACGTATTGATATCTGAACGCAATATCATTACGGAATTAATTAAATTTCCTAGGTTTCTTGGTGACAGTTTTTGGGTCACAGAGGCAGCGGAGTGAGTGGTTGGAAAAATTTAAAAAGGAGCATTTCGATAGAGACACGACATGATATTATGACGTCCATTTATGCAATCACAATTAATATATCGGCTTTGTAATTTTATACTTCATTACACGATTAAAATAATTTAATTAGGAGGGCAAGGGGCGGACTTATCGTTTACGAGCGTTCTCTTCGAGGCAACCACTGTAACACTTACTTAGCCTTAAAGAATGGAATAAGCCAAAACATATGAAAATGTACACATAAATCGCGATACTTTTAGTTTGTTCAGTTACGATGTAAGTATGGTACAGAAGAGATTTAAACGAAGATAGAGAAGGAGCCAAGCAGACCTGCACGGAATTGAATTGCATACTTCAACGCTAACTAACGCAACTTCTAACACTAACAGATTCTAAAATGTTTAGAAACAACGTAACGTGGGGTATCTGGTTGTGACTGCATCTTCTACCGAATTTACCACGGATTGTGTTCAAAGGAGTTACTCGGATACCTGCAGCTGAATTTCATTATCGGACGTCCAGGAAGAATACCAAATTCCACGCGTATCGCCGATATGAGTTGTTCCGCAACTGAGTTTTTTTTTAGGCGAATAAATTGCCTTTTTGCCGCACAATACCTTGAAATGCCCACGGAAATAATTCAATCAACATCCTTCATCCTTCATGAAAAATGCGTACCAATTAAAAAGTCGGCAACGCACTCACTCAAGAGCCCTGTGGAATTGAGTGTCTATAGGCGGCGGTATCAGTTAACGTGAGCTTCCTGTACGTTTATCCCTTGTTCAATGAAAAAGTACATAGTGAAACAATGCATTGATATCTGATTATCTGATCAAAAATCTAAATTTATTTAATTTATATTAATAGTTTCACTTATGAACTTCAATATTTAAAAACGATGACCTCAAAAATTGTTTCCTAACGTGGGGCAGGGGGCAATTTGATTGTTAAGTTATCCGAAATTTAATTAAAATTATTTGGAATCGCAATTTCAGTTTTTCATTATGTTTTGAAAATTGAGTTACTTTGTTTCGTTAAATATTTTCTAGTGATTTCTTCCTCAAATAAATTACGTAAGTAAAAAGTCAAATTTTTAATATTAATAATTGTAATAATACGAATTTTATAAAGACTACGGCGTACACCATGCTGTTTAATTGTACGATTTATTATTTAAAGAAAAACACTTTTTTACGGATTTTTTACGGACGAATGATATCACAGCTGTACTTTTTGACATTTAACACCTTTGTCTTTAGTCACCGTGACCACGCACGCTGTAAAGCACGCGAAACGTCAGTTAAATTTAAAATTATGTCTAAATAATTATAAGTTTAAATACAATAATACATAACTATAATCCGAAAAAATTGTTTCTCTTTAAATGTGTAAAAGTTATGTTAATAAAAGACAATACTACGATTTATTATATTAATTTTTTTCCATTAACAATCATAACTATAGAACTATACCTTACCCGCTCTACGCCCTTGACTTGCGAACTGGTTGTAAATGTAAATTTACAGTTAATTTAATTTGTTTTTCTTGACGTTCATAAGTGTACATGTTTACCTATATGAATAAAGATATTTTGATTTGATTTATAGAGAAAGAAAAACAAATTAAAAGAGGTTAAAAGTAGCTACTATCGCTCCTTGTATTATAACCAGATGGCCAGATTTAACTGACAAAATGGCGATGGTGTGTTCGACACGATCAAATTTCCCACTAAATTGACAGCGCGTAGCCGCCTTGATTGATGTGATCAATTAAGATCCTTACATAAAGAGATTCCCTTAAAAAACAAGAAGAAATATCACCATTTTGAACCCTAACACAATGAATTAAAGCCCAAAACAACTTGACAGCCCTTCTAGTGTAATACTAAGATATTAAAGACACGGTTATTAAGACGCTTTAATGTAACACTGAGTTGCGTTTCATTTCGGTAGGATTATACACGCTTTCGCGGGAGATAGAAGTGTTGCCAGGTGAATATGTTTTTATAGAACTAAACATCGCTACAATTAAATTCTGTTATAATGTAATGAACCTAAACCTAAACAATCAAACAGTATTTTCTGAACTAATTATGAAGAGCAGAAACTGAATCCACAGTTTACAGTTTTATACAGTACTTACATTTTTCTTAACCTACATAGTTATCATAAAAATATATATTTTTTTTAAATTGAAAGGTTTGATCTCTGTGGTAATGTACCTTAAAAGCAGGCAGAAATTGCTCACTATTCTGTGATATTTATTCGCTGAGCGAGAAAGATTCTGTTTCATTTTCACAAGTCTCCATATTTCATATAGTTCCCGATGGTCGACTGTAAATCTTCACACACTTCATACCTATTTTTGCTTTACTTAATAATAAAATCACTCAAATAATTAATAATGTTTGTGCCTGTAGCCAAACACCCTGGCTTGTAGTTTGAGAGAGGAAATCACCACCTCGGGTGACTCGTTCCGAAGTTATAGATTATAGATACGATAATGTAATTGTGACGTCCCAATATTATGGGTAAAATTTTCGATACTGGCAACCCCCGTACAAACTGTTGCTGGGGCGGCAGGCGTGGGGCTGATTGCGAGAGGCTACCATTTCCCTTGATTCAGATTGTAATTGTAGAGAGATGTTCTTACTTAGTAAAGGTCACACATTTGTCGGTTTTAGAGTTGCTAGATGCATAGAGAAGTATTGAGTCTTAACCTTAACCCCAGACTTTGTTAAAGGGTTTCAAATTTTAACAATAAGCTATTAATTTCTAAAAATAATAATATTTTTAAATTCCGAAACTCTGTGTTCATTAATATATTTTCACTACAACTTTAAATTCGCTTGGCAAAGGCCTCCTCTACCACTTTCCTCTTTTTTCTTTCCTTTGTGACTCTTCTGCAGTCGCAGCCCCCTTGAGTTCGTCCCCCCATCTATTGCGTACAACGCGGCCTCTTCTTCGTTTTCCGACTTTAAGGTGCCATCCGTCAATATTTTGCTCCATTTTTCAAAGCATTATCACACGTGTATCTTCATTTCATTTGGTCTATCTTCGTCTGTCTGTCGTACCGGTTCCAGCTTTTATAACTGTGTTTCTTTGCTTGTCTAATCGTCTTAGGTTTTTTTTCGAACCTAGTTCTGGTAACTTTTAACATACATAGTTTTTTTCATGTTAATCAAAATTATGTATATAAGCTCTGTTATAAAAGATAAAATAGATATTTTTATTGCTTACTCCAAACTGAAGTTGTCACTTTCTTTATACAATGCGATTTCCAGTCTCTGTAGACAGAAGGTAAGAACCCTTGACAACCGACTGGCGAGAGTTGTATGCAGCCAAAAATGTGAACAAACTCACCTAATAACAGCATCATTACATATAAACATATACTTGAGAATAATACTCTTTCCCTGCGAGAATTACCACTGAACTTGAAAATTAAACGCTATTCATGGGGTAATAGCAGCTCTATATAAATCCACTACCCTTACTCCAAATCGCGGGCGTTTTCAGTCGCCCATTACATTTCACAGTGAGCAGACGCCACGATGCAACGGTAAGTATTATCGAAATATCTAGAAAATAAAATTCATTTTTATGTTGTGGTAATATGATGGTTAAAATCGGTAAAATATAAATAAATATTTAATACATTCATATTTATGTCATTTAAATTTGTCCTTGATTAGTTTTTTAATTTATATGCTGACGTCAAATTGAATGAACATTACTATTAAAGTGTTTAGACTTAATCGTAACGGATATTGTAATTCGTATCTATATTATTTTAAAAGTCTGTGTCTCCAAACAGGACATGGGATCGACGTACATTCAGTTCAGAATAACATAAAAAATATTTGAGACTCAAACCTAAGATGTAGGAGGAGTAATGCTAGCAATATTTTAATTAAATTAAATTTTAATGTTCCTATCTATTTTAGACATTTTTACCATCACACCGTTTACAGTTTCATACATTCACTAGGATAATGATAATGTAAGCACCATAACCAAAGAGCCGATAGCCGATATTATATACTTTATCGGATTGAAGCTATTTATTATAGATAATAATAATGTAATTATAATCAAGTCAGTACTTAAGAAGAAATTTTTCTAGTAAACAATGTGGTGTTATGTGGTCCCCACTGTATTATTAATATTTCTATTTACCTAATTACTATTTCTTTACCTTGTATAAGTTAACCATCTGTTTGCGTAGTTATAAGTTAAGATTAATTAGTTTGTTCCACTAAGCGTACCGCAAACATACGGCCGAATTATATAC
Source organism: Pieris mannii (assembly GCA_028984075.1). NCBI lineage: Eukaryota > Metazoa > Arthropoda > Insecta > Lepidoptera > Pieridae > Pieris > Pieris mannii. The sequence goes on along the minus strand of CM054795.1, from coordinate 8,331,732 downwards.
GATTAAGAGGATTTAATGGTAGTCCAAATTATTCTGTTAAAAATATTTATAAGCGTACCGTGCGCATACTGCTGGCGTACCGCAAGCGTAAAGCCGTCATCAATCATTATCAGGACGTAATTGTAGTACAAGTTTTTCTGTTAAAATATTTTTAAGCGTATTGCTAGGCGCATACAGCAGAGTCATGATCAAGACGTAATGGAAGTCAAAATCATTCTGTTAAAAATCTTTATAAGCGTACCGCAAGCCTACTGCAAGCGTACAGCCAGTCATTATTGATTATTAGGATTTTATGGGATTCAAATGTTTTTCTATTGAAAAATTTCATAAGCGTACTGAAAACGTACAGCGTACAGCGACTTAATGGGAACCTAACTATTCATTTAAAGTCTTAATGCTTTCATTAGAATATAATTATCTATAAACGAAAGAATTTCATATTTCCGACACGATTGTAAATATGTTCATCCGCCCTTGTATATAGCCTATATCAATAAATATATATATCGAACAGTTCACACAAATAATATTATTTATATAATACTATTATAGTCAATTCTACAAATTTATACATTAATTAGTAATAATAATAATTCAATAAAAAGAAAACTTACAGATGTAAAAAGTTTGATGCGTGTGTCAGAATACCTTTAACGCTGTATTGCGATACTTATTCGTTGAGCGAGAAAGCACCAGCTGGGCTCAGCGGTACTGGCCTCTTTTTCTTCTTCTTAAACTGACGGCCTCTCCATTACTGGAGGTTAGCCGTCAGTTTCTTGAAGCGTGTCTTGTCCTGCGCCTCATGCGAACTCTTCCGCATGATACGCGCCGAAGCCACGCAACGGAGATACGATACACCGAAATGCTACAATTTATTTGTGCTATTTATCTTTATCTTCAATGAAATGAATAAATAAAAGTTAAAAAACCTATCTAAGATATTTACTTGGCTAAGTATAACCATGAAGATTACGCGGTACTGTCTACCAGACACTAACTTAAATTTGTGCGTGTGTGCACTTGAACCCTCTCTCTCTCTTCTTTATTCCAAAGGAAAAGGTCTTTATTCCAAATTAAAGTTGGAGGAGAGCCGTTCATTATTCAAATATTAATTTAACTTATCGACTACATGTTCACTGACTAGTATATATTTTTTTCTGTACTAACAATAATACTTATGAATAAACTTACCATCAACAATTAACAATGTTTTGTCTCATTGACGCGAGAATGAGGAGCACAATATTCAATTATGTCTCTTAATCTGTATGAAAATCCATGTATAATCTGTGTTAAAACGATTTTAAACCGCTATTGTTCCTGTGTCTCTATAAAATTATATTGGCGAACAAAGAGTTTTGTTTAAGCCCGTTCACTAGGTAATCGTCTCCAACATACATCTCAATCGGAACACTGTCAATACGCTATTTGACAATTCGGAATAAAATGTTATTGAGAGGTATCTGTGTGTCTTTAGAAAGCGTTGTGAAGTAAATATCTGGTAAATTCATTGATTTGTCAAGAAATCCACCATTAAAGTATAGATTTTTCTACGCCAAGTGGCATATTATAATATATATACAATGGACATGTTAATAACATAATAATGACACTCCAATACTTAAAAGTCTTGGAGTGTCATTACGCCAAAGAGCGTTTTTGATCGAAAGTTAATAAATTTGTAATTTAGGAATGGTAATAAACTCATAAAATACTAAGTTATACGTGTATACAAACGGTACGTAATAGAGTGCGACGCCATCTTGCTCAGAGAAGCGTTTTGGCGCGTTCCTATAATAATGTTTGATTTAAATTTTTAAAGTCTACATAGAATTACAATTAAATTACATAGGTTCTATTTTCTTGTCTATGTATAATTGTATAGAACTGTATCAGCCATGGGATAGGATATATAGTTGAAAAAACCAACGTCTCAACAAAACAATCTCTTAGGTTCAGATGTTTCCTTGACCACTTTCGGGCCGTCTAGGCCTTATGTACTAATATCTTAAATGAAATAAATGAATAAAAATTAAAAAAAACCTATCTAAGATATTTACATCGCTTTGTAGTATAACCATGAAGATTACGCAGATAAATCGAATACACCTGCGTTAAAAGAACAAAATGTGGTGGCTTTTTTTTATGTACATGGCAGACAGGAGGCTCATCTAATATCTTATCCGATCTTTCCATGGATACTCACATTTCCAGAAGGCTCGCAAGTGCGTTGCCAGCCTTTTAAGAATTGATAACTTCTTTCTTTGAGCTGGTTCCAAATAGTGGTGGTGCACGGCAAAATATGCCCGCTCAGTTGTGGATGGATTTTCAGTTACATAAAAATCGTTTGTAAATTAAAATATACATGAAGGTCATACTTCCAATGATGTACTGCCGCTCGTTATCACTGTAAATTGAAAATAATGTTGCATTCATTTTTACAAATGAGAAATATGATTTATTCGTTCATTCTCCGTTCACAGTCACGTACCTTGGCCGTCTAGATAAACAAGCTTGGGAGGGTCACATTCTGTTTCAGAGGCGCCGGTTTGTCTCCATTTAATGTGGTTCATGCAAAGTCTGTGTGTACTTTATATTTATCCAAGATAGGGATTCTTCGCTTTGTAGAATCTTTCCAGAACTTCTGACACACACTTGCGTTGCTTGTGTGACCCACCTTCACACAAGCAACGCAAGTGTGTTAATAAATATTTTTTTTTATACATATAATATAATAATCAAATAATAAAAAGTCTTTATTCATTTTAAGTACATTTTCTTTTCAAAGTGTAAGATTTGGAAACCCTTTTAAGTAAAAAATACCTGTGTTAGGGTTCCCAGCTCTTCCATAAACAAACTTAATTATTGAAAATAATGACATTATTTAACCTTTTTTTTTCCTGTTTAGTTTTCTTTTTTGAACCGTTATCATCACAACTGAGTGCATGAGTAAGTGTGTGGGTGTAAATGTGTGAGTGAAAATCATTCGTTGTAGTTTATTTAGTAGGACCACAGTTTTTTATTACAATGTTTATTTTGGAGCCACGTGTAAAGGCTTTATTTAGTTGCTAAGATCATTAATAGTAGATTAAAAGTTCTTGTACTCCTAACAACTTTGTCTATTGTCCAGAACTTTATGATTTCCTGGGTTCTACGTATTTCCGCGTTTATTTTTCTTCACTTTTAAATAGTTACATTACTTTTGGTGTTTGCATGTCAGCTGTCAACTGTCATCTATCAAAATACTAGCATGTTAATTTAGGTTTATAATCTGGTAAATTATTATCGCAACGCGTGTTGGTACTTAATTTGTAGTGTAAGAATTTTCGTGTATTTCATTTGTTTCGTTCAAATATTTCGTACAGCTAACATAAACGAATAAAAAAAAAACAATTCTATTAAAGATATAAAGGTGAAATCCCTAATATACACAAAAACATTTATGATAATTTTTAATGGGCAAGTAAAACGTTTGAGCGAATGTTAAATGCGCACATAGAAAGAAAGTCAATAAAAAAGATTAAATACATTTAACTAAGTAATACCTTGCTGTATTGTGGGGAGGGGTGTGCTTATGCATTCTTTAGCGCTTTGGATATTCTTAATTAAGCATATTCCGCGAAAGCTTAAACAATAATAAAAATGGTTAGGTGAAACAGCAAAGAAAGAACAATCCAATAAAACATTTGAATGGTTTCAAAATCATGTATGACGAAATTTTCCATTTATTTTGCAAATACCATAACCATTAGAAAATTTTTGTCATATAACGATAGACAATAGTTTTACGATGCATTAAACTGAATACACGCCACTAAACGTTATGATAGCTTTAGATTTACGATTCGATTGAACTTTTCCATCAAAATTGTTAGAATTTTTTTATATAACTGATTGTTTTTTCTTACGAATACCTCCTCCACCGATTGTTCGCTCCCTGATAAACAACGTGACACATCCGACTTTGTTATGGCATATTAATGTACAGCTGCTTCCATCTCTAAGAATCTCCTGCTGGGTGAATAAGAGACCTTAGTGCCCAGGTTTTGTCAGTTATTGTCCTTCCTGTCCTTCGGTTATTATAAGGTTTTTAGATTGTCATGATTCAGGGCATTGTAGTCGAACTTTTGCAACTCTCTGGAGACAAATGAAAGCCTCTTGATGACATGCAAATCCTTTATAAATGAACTTTGGTCCTAAGGGCTGTTCAGGGTTTTCAGGGCGCCAGCATACATTACCAGCACAATGTGAATCAAATCAATCGAAACAATCGGAGTAACCCACACACGGCAATTTCAAATTTTACAAAGAAAGGAAAAACATTTATTTGATTAGAGTACACACATATAAATACTGTCACCAGTAACACTGACGGGCAGGAAGCTCACCTGATGTTAAGTGATACCCGCCGCCCATGGACACTCACATGGCTAGAATGCTCGAAGTGCATTGCCGGCCTTTCAAGAAGCTGTTTTAAACACCCTAAGTCGAATTGGATCGGAAATACTTCAATGGTTCCACTTAGCAGTGATGCGCGGAAAAATCTGCCTAAGAAGACGGTTAACTGGAAAGACGGACGTCGCGGTGATACGGATGATAGATTGACTGACGAACAAACTGACAATGAACAAAACAAACATTGAAAAGAAATCGTTTATTTGCTTAGATAGTGGTACAATTAGATAGATTAATTATAAAAATCCGCACAATTAAAGCAATATATAAATAGACATTCAAATGTCATATTAATAATACAAGTTAATTAGACACTTTTATCATTGTCACGATTAAATAAATTGAATTATAACTATTTCTGTATAGTATATATTCATAACTAAACAAGATATTTCAACTTAAACACAGGCTTTTCCTATATCCTATAATCTTCAAACAAAAGCTTTTATCTAGAATAGTAATTATCTTCCATATAACATATCTATTGATTGTTCGCGGCCTCCGTTTCTCGGTTTCAAGGTTCCATCACAAAAGCCATTGAGAGTTGCTGACTATATGAACCATTTTCGAGTGCCCTTTTAAACTTACAAAGTATGTTTTGGCTATTTAAAACGTTAGCTTATGTTTGCTGTCATGTGAAGTATTGTGTTAGCAAGCAATCAATAGCGAGACAATCTGTCTTGTAAAAAAGCCTAACGAAGAAATTCTCGCTAATTCTTCCAGTCTGTTTTACGATTTTATAATAAGCATTAAATATTTGAAGGGGCAGGATAGCCTTCATCAAAACTCATGTAGTGTGATGTATGTGGGTAGGTAGGTAGGCAGGTGGGCGGGAGCAGAAATATCCTTGTTACAATTACAGTTGCTTAATCAGCACGGGGCTTAATAATCGAAATACATAGTCAGATGAGCAATGTACAGTCTAAGCCACACGTCATCAACTTAAATATAACACTAGATTAAACTATCACTCGGATGCAAAGCGATTCGACACAAGCGTGGTGTGCGGGCGCCGTCTCGAGCAACAGTGTGTCAAGATGGCCGCTCTCACAACCATCGACAATGACGACTTTGACAGCTAAAAGTCAACCTGATGTCTGATGTTAACGGATGCGCCGTCATATTCATTAAGATTTTGATTAGTAATTATAACAATGTGTATAAAAAAAAAGTTGGCGATTAAAAAGAGTGGCGGAGAGTTTATTGCCAGTTCTTCTCTTCCGTTCTACGCCCTTGATTTGAGAACTATATTCTAATGAAAAATTAGAATCATTTAATGTATATTTATTTTCTTTTTTTTGACGTTCATAAGTGTACATTGTTACCTATATGAATAAATGAATTTTTTGTTTTGTTTGTTTGTTTTAACAATGAAATACACAGTATTTACAATTTCCTTAACCTACATAATAATAATAAATATTAATAAAATTAAATTTAAAACAAATTAAAAACCTAGTTCCCTGTGGCAGTGTACCTTTAACGCTGGCAGCATTTCCTCGTTGTGAGGTACGTTTTTGCTGAGCGAAAAACGCACCGGCTCTGGGGTCACCGATCTACCAGGTTCCAACTTAAGTCTTTAATAACCGCCCGTACACTTGATCCCCACCGCCCAAGAGTCTCTACTCCAAAGGGAACTAATTCGAAGTTGGAAGAAACACTCACACATAAGTTTAAACTGTTACCTGTATGATTAAATAAGGCAATTGCGAGCCAGCAGTGTACTTAGATAGGTATACGGAACGTATTTGGCTGTGAGAGGAAGAGATAAAAAAAATGTGCGCGCGCACTGTTGTCTCTTGCTTATATCCCCTACTCAACTTCCGTTCTCCTTGCCCGATCACACTTTTCGTAACGCGTACGTCACGCGGTCGCCAACTTACTCCCCAAGTCAAGCGTGCGTAAAGAAGTTTCACTTCAATAAAAATGAATCGTAATATATGTTGCTAAAACCAAAACGGGTGGACCAATTTGAGTATTTTTTGTTATTTATTCCTTGAATTCAGAGGTTGTCATTCACCGTTCGAGCGAATGTCAACTACGCAAATAGAAGGAATTCCATTGTTGCATTTACCTACGACCTCAGAGACGAGAGTCGCACGTTGGACACAAAAACTTAGATTGTAAATAAATGTATTAAAAACAATATAACATATGCCCAATCCCAATAATCTATCTCAATCCATTTTTTACCATCTGAGATAAACATCTTAATCCAAATATTGATAAAATAGTGCCAATAACCAATCGACGGATTGTAATAGCCATCCATTGATACAAGCTGTCCATGAAAGGCCGGATCGGTGTATGTAGGTAGACTTTTGTATGAAAATGGCAGTTCAACTGTGCCGATATCCTATCTTAAGATTTTAACTGACATCAGTTTTTAAAATAGATAATTAAAAAGCTGTTTTAAACATAGACATGTATATTATTTGTACGGCTTTATTTACTTTATTTGGTTTCTATTAATTGTTAAATATGAGTGTAAAGACTTAAGAGATTGCATTCTATCCGTCGCCAAAAATGGATTGTCTTACTAGGGTTTGGTTATTGGGATGCAGATAGGAGATCGAACGACTGTCACGGTCTGATCTCAGATTGTTTTCAATCTGAAAATGTAGATTAATTATCGGGCTCGGCCGTTAATCGTTAGGTCTTGTCAGGCTTTAAACGTAAGTAATAAAACCTATCAACTAAATATAGACTCATGTTTTGGAAAACTTTACACTGAAATTTGAGTTGCAGTGCTTACGTCAATCAAGGCCAATTAATAACATGCAATTTCACAGCGATGACTATCCAGGCCAAATTACCGCGAACAGCGCCAAATTTATAGTCAAACATGGATGTTTGAAAAACGTGTTGAGTAACCTCGGTCCAATATTCAAAGAACTCTATCGAAACACAAAAAGGAACATTTTATGTATTAGTACCGGCTTTTTGTTATTTATTTAATATATTGTATTACTAGTGTACTTAAATGATAAAAGATTTTTAATCATGGTCACTATAAGAAGTTATTGTTATTTGTTAAATTTAAGGAACTAAATATTATGACATTATCCGGTCAATATATTCTTGAAGCCTTGTTGTATGTACAAAAAAACTTAACGATTTCAAAACAAATGGTGACTTTCACCAGTATAATACGCGTAATAGGACTAATTTGAGTGTGCGACCAACTAGGCTCCAGAAGATAAACCACTCCTTATATAGAAATTGTATTCGTTTTTACGACAAACTCCCAAGCGAAATTAGAGTCAAAGTCAAAAATCATTTATTTATACATATAGGTAATACCATGTACACTTATGAACGTTTAAAAAAGAAATATACATTAAATGCTTCTAACTTTACATTAATTACCAGTTTTCATATCAAGGGCGTAGAACGGAAGAGAATAACTGGCAATAAACTCTCGGCTACTTTTTTTTTGTTTTACACAACGTTAGTTAGGAGCTGTGTGCTTAAACTACCATGTTCCACATGACATCTTAAGTAATAAATAATAACATAAATAAAAAACAAAGATTTATCTCAGATTGTCAAATATCCTCTGGCAATTGGGCCGGGCATGATGTTCCATTCTCCCCGCGAACGCTCATGTCTAGATGTGAGACACGTGGCAACAACAAAGTGTAGGCTTCAATTTTTCAATTAATAGGTTCCTAGCAGTACTCTGCTGTTCCGCCCGCATCAATTAGGCCGTAGCACGATGATCTATAGCCTAAAGATTTTCTCGGTAAATAGCAGTATCACGACGTAGATATTGATGTCTTCTATAAAATTGTAGTACATCACTTGGCGCTATTGTCAATAGTTTTCGCAGCGTACGGGTTTTATGAATTGGTGTTTTTCATACAGATTTTTTAATTATACTTTTTTTGGCGCGTTAGGGATAAATAAAATGATAAGAGTAATTTTTTACGATGCGCGCGCACACCGTCACAAAAAAACGATATCCTGAAGTTAGCTATAGTCAACATTTTAGTTTTATTTATTTATTTATTTATTTATCCTTTATTGCCTTATACAAAAACACGCATAACAAAAATAAAAATAAAAAATAAAAAAACAGTTACAAAAGATATAAGGCAAAGGGCGGCCTTATCGCTTACAAGCGATTTCTTCCAGGCAACCCTAATGAGAAACAACGTTAAAGAAACACCATCAGAGGGTAGAGTACAAAAAAAAAACAATTAACAAAAGCAACAAAAAAACTAAAAACTTAAAACAAGCGTTACTATAACTAATTGAATATAATAAAACAAAATCAAAGAAAAAATAGCAATAATAATAAATAAAAATAATTATAGACAAAAATTTAAAAGCAAATAAAAAGGTTAACCTATAAAAATAAATATATATAAGCAGAACTAATTACGAGGTAGAAAGAAAATGATCAAAAAGAAGCTTTTTAAATACATGTGTTTTTTTTATTGTTAATGTTGTTTTTTCTACTAATGTAGAATATAATATTTGAAAAGGTTTTTATCTTGTTACACCAAAGAAGTGAAATACTTTTACACGTATACATATGCACAATCACTTTTGTTTTAAATATTGTAAAGCCTATCTTCAGGGATGACGTAGGGCCAGTTTTGGGGTTTAGTCAATGCAAACAAACAATAAAAAATTTCCTCTTTATATTATTAGAATTAAAAAAAATCACTACAACATTTTAGATCTTGGCACCTTTATTTTAAAATAGACATAACATTTATAACAAACAAACAAATACAAACAAACAATAATCAATAAAAAAAATAAAAAATAATGCGAGATAACATTTTTGTTTTAAAGAACAAGGTGGTACGTTTTAAGTATGTAATGCGTGTGTGGGGGTCAATTACAACCTGTGGTTGGTTGGTTCAGGTTGGTTCAGCATTATGCTGAGGAGTGGAGTGTTCCACAGCGCTGGTCATTCTGTCTGAGACCACAGCAACTAGTTGGCGTCTCAGTCGCAAAAAATAATAACATTGTAATAATACTAAGACTAGTCGAATAAAAAAATAATAATAAAAAAAATAGTGGATAATAAAAAATATATATATATTTATTAACTCTTCGTTGCATTACATAAAAGAAAACAAAGATGGAACATAATATAACAGAAGTGCAAAAATAAAACAAAAAATTATATATAAAAATTATAATTAAATATAAAAATTATAAAAAGATAGTGTAAGTAATGAAGTCTTGTGTAAAAGTGTACCGTAATTAAAATAATTTTAAAAATAAGACTGATTGTTAAGAAATAAAAATAAAGGATTGAATATTATTAATTCCACTCTAAGTCAAGAAGTGTAATCTTTTTGACAATATTTAAACTTCAAAATCGAAATGCAAACTCATGCTCTAAAAACTTATCTCAAAGGGATTCAACATTCGCTGACTCGGAAATAATAGTTTATTGTTTTGAGACAAATAGGCCGCGTCTATTATTAAAATAATCCAGCCTTATTATAAACGAATCTTTTATTCATTAAATAAAACACGTATGTTAAAAAATACTAGTAAATATGTTGTTATAACTTATTCACCTTAATGTCTGGAAATCTTCCACAGTCCGTTTCACAAGGCATTTTCTTTTGCTCTACTCCCAATGTGGGTTTCTGAGAGATTCCCTGAGAGATAGGACCTCCAACAATTCAAAATTGAGCGCACTGCTTCTTAAAGGCAGGCAACCACTTAAAATGGATGTCTATGGGCTGCGATGACTGCCCTTTTTGGCCGTCCCTCAGGCTCGTTTGCCCCCCCAATTATATAAAAACAATATATATATATATATATATATATATACAACTATATTATTTAGCAGTGATAGCCTTAACTACAGCGTAAGACTCTCTTCATCCTAGTTTCGATTATCTGGGTTCCCCAATGGACTTTCTTTCTATATGCGCATTTCAAATGCTCGAACGGTGAAGGAAAACATCGTGAGGAAACCGGCTTCTTATAGATACAGAAAGTTTGAGCTCCAGATCTAAAAAGGTTGCGGCGCCACTGATTGATTTATATATATATACTATTGACCAGCCCCAGCTTCGCACGGGTGCAATGCTGATTAAAAGCAGGTTTTTATTATGTATTGTTATTTCCGTCGCTGGAAAGCTCCGATAATATACGCGTTCGATCGCTGCTAAATAAGCTGTAATGGGCTGTATAGATCTATATTAAATGAACAATGTATTCAAGGTGTTTAATTGGTTAAGGATTAATGCTGTATTGGTTAAAATCGCTTCGAAAATTAGCCATTATTTGTCGTAAAAAGGAAATGACAAAAAAAGTTATTGTGGGTTATCCATAAGAGATAGACATATACCATCACGGACTTTTCTGTAGACATTTTCTAAATGTGTGTACAATACTTAGTACATTATTTTGATAAAACTGGGAGTGTTCAGCCTGCGTTTGCAATGTAAGCGGAAAAATGTAATTATTTACGACATCAATTAGAAACCTCAAAAATAACAGTACTTCTCCACTATTTAATGGATGTTATTATACATATAAACCTTTCTCTTGAATCACTCTATCTATTAAAAAAAACCGCATCAAAATCCGTTGCGTAGTTTCAAAGATTTAAGCATACAAAGGGACATAGGGACAGAGAAAGCGACTTTGTTTTATACTATGTAGTGATATTGAGCAGATACCATCAGTATTTTAATGTTTTAATTCAATTATATATATATATATATATATATATATATATATATATATATATATATAATTGCATATAATGTATATTTATTTCCAACATATATTTGTATGTTGTTATTACAGTATATTTGTATTATTCTTAACCTACATAATAATAATAAAAAAAAAATAGATAACTAAACCAATTAATTAATACTTTAATGGTCTCTATGGCAGTGTACCTTTAACTATGGTAGCAAGCAGTTGCCTCGGAAGACCAGACTGTGAACCAAGGGTGTAGCCAATGTTAATAATCTCGTTAAATTGTGTAAAATGTCAATTACTCCATCATATTAATTGGTAAAGCTGACGGGTGACGGCCTATAATTGAGTCAATTATAGGACGTTCACGTTTATAAGAAGTCGTGTTGAACACGCGGGGTGGAAGTTACCTCCTTTCGCAGGGTTTTAATTTTTTCTGCGCCAATATTTAAGGCGGTGGCTAGATTGGGTCAGTGCATGCTAAGCTCGGTAACCAACTATGATGGGTCCGCGATCGTTACGTGCACGATGTGGTGGCCAGGGGTTCCGCACTGAGAGTTTACCGTGAGAAGCGGAACTTTTGTATGGGCGGTCGTGTGTGTCGATGAGGTGCAGCACCTGTACAGCATAAACAATATTTTTTTTAAATGAAACCTCCCTGTTGGCCTTAAGGGCCTTTACAGCTCAGCACGGGCTGTTTTGGCGAGCGTAGCTGGCGTGGCGGGCGTTTTTTCCGCGGCTAGCGCAACGGCATCTTCATTCTTCTGTGAGACTCGAACCTCGGCTTGGGCCGTCGCTTGGAGGCCAATCGCCTGAAGAGCAAGACGGAAGCTCATTGGAGTCAGCGAAGTACGCAGTAAAGATCCTCGCCTTCCCCTGTGAAGGCGGTGTTAGACGCTAATTAAATATTGCCAGATGGTCTTGGCGACATACCCCTAGACTGAGTTAATTAAGCCAATGTGATACTTGTTATAGAATATTTTCAGTATAAAGAATAAACAAAAACCTTAATTAACCCTGCATTATCCAATATATATAAGCCGAATACTCACAAACTATATGCACGAAATGTATTGCAGTTTTCACCCATATCTAGAATGATTTATTAGAAATGATTAGATGGATATTTTTCATGGTATACAATAACTAGTATAATGTAGAGTTGAGTTTAATTCGAATGCCTTTGAATATTTTCTTTAAGAATGAAACTATAACGCGTAAGAACACTTTTTTATTTTATTGAAATGTTTTAATTAGTCCGTTCTGTTTTATAGTAGTTGAGAAATCTATTAAAGTATTTTTATATTTATATCTTTTAATCAAAATACTATTTTAATAAATGAAGTTTAGAGCCTATAAGAGAGTTGACTTATTATAGTCGACTGAATATTTCTGTGTACACAGGCCGCAAACCTACTGATAATATAAACGATAAGAACAAAAGGCTGCATAATCACGATATATGAAGGATATATGAATTTATCTAAAGGAGAAATATTATCTCTAAAAGATATTTTGATAAAGAGGAAAAATATTTAAAAAAATACTTGAAAAATTGTACACCTATGGAAAGTACTGGAAGCATAATAAATGCTTCCGGTGCTACGGCGTAACGTCGATGCTACAGAAAAAACGGAAATGACGCGTATTTCCGGTCTCTGACAATATCCTTTTGACACGCGGATATTAGCGAATTGTTACACTGTCTGTGATTTTTGTCTTTTGGGTGATACGGTATACTCTATTTTGTACAATTTATTTTTCTTTTCTTGTCATTAACAACCACTCACATACCGAGCGCGCACTGAAGTTTCACTTCAAAAATAAATGCGTACAAATACAAAAGTAAAATGTGTATCTCTGAATTAACATCATCTTAGTTTAGTTTTCATAACACTTACGAAACGCACACGCTTGAAAGTTAATATACAATTTATTTTTGATCAGAATTATCTTGTAGATCATGTTGTCATTCGAACACAGCTATCACTGATATTAGATTTCACATCGTGAAGCCATTTTACAGAGTGCACTTTGCTTGCAACACGTCGCTCTGAGGCACAATTTTATCTTCGCAGCATCTGACATTTGCAATTTACTAGCAATGTCTGTACGAAATTATATTACGTAACATATGTATTTTGTTTATTGGCGAGATAAAACCGTGCATTAAATCTCCTTCATCAGCCTGATGCATAGGAGGTACTCTGAATTCGTGGGAGCTTAGTAAGCCGGTCTTTCACGTCCGTCTTTACCGAGAGTCTTTTACGCCGGCTTTACTCTCGGCCTACACCTCATTGCCGATGAGTAGGGATGCCTACAGGTTCTATTTAATGACGTGGAATAAGTGATACCTAGATGATCTTATGTTCCAAAATAAACATATTTTATTTTATAAAAACTGGATTGATAAGAACGATACGATTTTTATTGTATATTTTTTTAATATAACGTATTGTTGCAAGTTGTTGATTGTCTAAAACAATCCAATTATTGGATTGTTTTAGACAATCATCATTTCTATAGATTATTCATAATGTATCACTGTCTGTGTTCAGTAATAAATCTAGTTTGTTGCATGTTCGGCTATCGATCCAAGTAGGTACATTAATAACCTATTATGTCAGGCATGAAACGTTGTGTTTTGAATTTATTAAAAGTAGATTATGTCTAATTCACAGCCTCTACATAATTTTTATATAGTATGTGTATAGTTTTTTACTAACTTAATTAATATATTAATTGCTTAAGTTGTAAATTCCACGTCGTATAATTTAGTCATATCATGTTTGCAGAGGCCATTGTAATTACTGAAGCAACTAAAACTTTCCCAACTTCAGTTAATCGTTCACTAACTTTGGATGTTATAAGCTTTGAGTGCTTTTCATCGGTTATCAATATTTATAATAAAATATGTCATAGATAATGAAATAAGAACACGATTCATTGTCATTTATTTTATTAGAATGGCAACACCACGCCATTTACATCTTCCAGTTAGTAAATTGTCAATGTGTCAACGTCAATTAATTCTAATCAAAGTGCGTTAGATGTAGATTGATCGTTGATTTAGTTGCAAGAGATTTTACATTTCACACAAGAATGAAATATTTTTTATAAGAATTTAATATGTTTATTGTTTATTGCCAGTTCTTATCTTCCGTTCTACGCCTTTTGATTTGAGAACTGACAGTAAATGTAAAATTAGAAGCATTTAATATATATTAATTTTTTGTCGTTCATAAGTGTACATTATGTTACCTACATGAATAAATGATTTTAACTTTTGACTTTGTTATTAATTAAATGTTAATATTGACAAAAAAGTTCGTGTAAAAAGGCTTTTAGGAACCAGTTATGCAAGGATATGTAAAGAAAAACACTATTTTACGGATTATAGTTATGTATTGTACGTAAACTTATAATTATTTAGCCATAATTTAAAAACATATAAAATTACGTTTTATGTGACTTTTGTATATACAATTTGTTTGTAGATCCAGAATTCATTGGTTATTTTGAGAAATCAGAATTAGATTGGGATTTTAAATTTTATTTAATGTGTCCGAATTTGTTAATCCATAAAGTTTGTGATATTTTAAACAAATGGATAAGATGCTGCTTACTGTAATAGGTTTTTGTTTCTAGATGGATATCTATGATAGGCAACGTTAATATACGTTAAGAAAAGAGCGTACCAATTCTTAAAAGGCCGGGAACGCACTCGCGAGCCTGCATTGAGAGTGTCCATGGGCGGTGGTATCACTTTACATCAGGTGAGCCTCTCGCCCGTTTGCCCCCTGTTCTATAAAATAAATAAATAATAATAAACAGAAATAATCAAATTATTATGACGTATATTAAAAGTAAGAATCAATCGTATTATTACGACATTATGATAATTAATATGACAATTGCATGTCTATATTATATCAAATCAAATCAAAAATCATTTATTCATATAGGTAACATAAATTAAACCTAAGAAATAACATAATACATCAAAATATACCTAATAACTAACCTTAAAATTTAATTATTAAAAAATATTATTAAAAGTAGTCCCTTTAGGCAAGGTTCCGAAGATACTGGCAGCGTTCCCCCTTTGAATAGCCAGACTAATTCTTTGTCCAAGGTAGCTGCCAGCTCTTCGTTCTCCTGTGATGTCGACTAACCTTTTTGATAATTCCCTAAAAAGCCTTAACGCGCTAGGACCCCACGGACCAAGGGTCTCGACACCGAATGGGACAAAATCATATTCAGAGCCTAGACCCCTGTATTTACAGGCTTTAGCTTTTTCAGCCGCATCACAAGCCGCACCAGCTCTGTTGTTGGTTCCATGAAGATTGGAAGGGGCCAGTGTGTCTGAACAGGTGGCATCCCATACCAAAACCCGACCCATCCTCCATGGAATCAAACTCATACCGTCCGGTCTCTTGCCATCGTCTCTAGCAATTCCAGTCGGCTCAAGTAGACTTGGCACGTTGACGGTGGCAAGGGACCGACGTATTATATCGTTGAGAGCGGCATGTCTCGAGAAGCGGCCAGCACTTTTTTGACATGATAGTCCGTGATGTCCTAGTTTGTCGACATCACTGCCACAGGGACATGTATGAGCAGCGCAGACCGGTACCCCAAGCCGCAGACAGGTTGCGATTCGGAGCGTGTCAGGTTCAAGAAAAGTTCCTGTATTTGACGAAGGGTAAGCGTGAAGCCAGTAGCCGGCCTCATGCGTACCCACGGCCAAAAGCCTAGCACGTGCTGAACCTGTACTACGGCTCAAAAGATTGTCATAAGTCATTTTACTGTCTATGTCGTCCCAGCTCCTCTGTGAATTTAGAGAAAATGGAAAATTTTGACCTGGGCATGCAATTAAGAAAGCGTTTCTAGCTTCTTCCAAGCCAGCAATCTCAAAGTTTGAAGGGGATGCCCTTAAAATTTTACTTATGAGATTTGCTGAACTATGGACAGAAGATAGAAAGGCTGGTAAAGCGACACTGGAAATTTTGCGAATCCCCAAACCACCATAACGGATTGGTAATGATGCTTGGGTCCACGATTGCTCGTTCAGCTGTATATTAAGAAGTGATTCTAAACTAATTTTGATTACGTCGTCTACTTGTGTCAAAAGATCTGGGTGATTCCAAAAGGAGCAGCAACGGAGCACATACGTAAATTTTGGGACAAAAAGACAGTTTTTTAAGATGCAAAGTGCATAATGCGGACTAATTTCAAGTAGACGATCAGCAGAATTTTTAAATTTATTAATAGAATTATTAATATATTCAAAAATAGATTCATCAAAAATTGGAGAACCTAAAAGGTAAAGGGAATTACTATTAACTATTTTAATATTTGGAGCCAAAATCTGAAATTTTTGTTTTACTGTATTTAAATTTAAGTCGCAGTTATTTATAAAAAGTTCGCATTTGCTGAGATTTAGCTCCAAACCAATGGCTTCAAATTTAGTTTTTATTAAAAATAGGTCTGAAAACACAGTGTCCACATCACCTCCTAGTGTGCCGTCGTCCAAATACCAAACGTTGAAATTAGAATTTAAATTTTTGATGATTGGGTTTATAGCCAAACTAAAAATTGCAGGCCCAAGGGGATCACCCTGTTGACAACCTACTTCTGAGGACAGTTCATTAGAACGATATAACAGTTTTGTTGGATCAGCGTAACTGAGAAGAAGATAATTGTATATTTCCGGTATATGTTGTTTTATTTCCGTCAACAGGGTATCCCTATTAACTGAATTAAAAGCATTTTTTACATCAATTTTTAGCAACACGTCAGGCTTTTCGTAAGTTAGGAAAGAGCGTAGGGCATGGACGGCTGCCTCACACCCTCCTATTTTAATTTATGTAATTAATAATAATTAAATATCAAGTAAGTATTAATAAGTATGCAATAGTTAGAAATTTATTCATTGGTATTTGTAATATAAATTATAAACTTTTTATTAACAATAATATATATTTATAAGTACTTGATATTAAATAAAAAGCAAAGGTAACATTATGTACACTTATGAACGTCAAAATATACTTTAAATTATTCTAATTTTACATATACTGCCAGTTCTCAAATCAAGGGCGTAGAACGAAAGAGAAGAACTGGCAATAAACTCTCCGCCACTCTTTTTAATCGCCAAGTTTTTTTTTACACAATGTTTGTAAAAAGCTGCAACCAATACACCATGTTCCATATGACATATTGAGTAATAAAGAATAATAAAATAAATTAAAAACAAAGATTTGTCCTCTATGTCAGCAGACATGGTGAAATAGGAGCACGCACTTACATACTCGTGAGAACAACACGCAAATACGTAGTAAAAACAACTAATATCACCGCATACACGAATTCAAGTACGACCAGTCGCCACAAGTACACACAGTTCACGAGTATGACCATCGGCCCCCTCGCCATATTTTAGGGAGAGAGACAACCCGACGCATGGACGCCGCCACAAGCAATGACATTTAAGTGAGCATAAGCGATCCTTGAAATGTGTACTTGGCTACACAAGAAACTAGTAGTAATACTAATTATACTGAAATAATTTGATACCACATGAATCACGGTTTGTTCCCACTTTACATTTAAGAGAAAGTCGTGGATGTCGACGTTCGCCCCATAGTCTGAAAATGCAGCCGAGAGATTCAGTCACGTTACCTATTTATACTGAAGCAATTCATATCCAAGCACTATGATCGTTTAAGTATTCATTTATATTATAATAGGCCTTAGCAAGCAGTTTTACTTTAATGTACGATTTAAATTCATTTATTGACAATAGTTGTATATCACTAGGGATTTTGTTGAAAAAACGTATGCCAATTGCCTTGGAAAGAATTACTCGTTTTATACAGCCTTGTGGTTGGTGCGCTAATTTTGTCTTTATTACGAGTACTATAATTATGAAAGCTACTGTTCTTTTTAAAGATATCTATATTTTTCCGTACATGCAAAATATTCTCATAAATGTATTGACTTGCCAAAGTTAAAATATGTAATTCCTTAAACTTCCTTCGGACTGACTCTCGTGGGGACAACCCACAGATCGCTCTTATAGCCCGCTTTTGCACTACAAATATCGAATTAATATCAGCGGCATTACCCCACAAAATAACACCATATGACATGATATTATGAAAATAGCTGAAATAAACGAGCTTTGCAGTATTCTCATCCGTAAGATCGCGTATCTTTTTCACTGCGAACGCTGCAGAACTTAGCCTATTCGAAAGACCTTCTATGTGTTGGCTCCACTGGAGTTTACTATCTAAAGTAATTCCCAAGAACACCGCACAATCAACAAACTCTATTTCCTCGTCTTAAATTATTATTTGAGAATGACTACTTTTTACATATTTTTTAGTTTTAAATTTAATACATTTTGTTTTCTTTTCCTTTAACTTAAGATTATTTGTACTCAACCAGTGAACCACACTGGAGATGGCACTGTTTACATTCTCAAGTGATGGATTTCGTCGTTTCACTTTAAATAAAAGCGAAGTGTCATCAGCAAACAGTAATATCTCGTGAAGCTCCTTGACAAGAAATGGTAGGTCATTTATATAGACAAGGAATAAGAAGGGACCAAGTATGGAGCCTTGCGGTATGCCCATAATAACAGACGATCCCTGTGATATAGCTCCATTTACCTTTTGAATTCTATCGCGCAGGTATGATTCCATAAGATTTAGCGCTTTTTCGCCAATGCCATAGTGTTGAAGTTTTTTGATAAGGATTTCGTGATGGACACAGTCAAAAGCCTTTGATAAATCGCAAAAAACTCCAATGGCACCATGAGAATTTTCCCAAGCATTTAAAATCTCGGAAATTAATTTAATGCCAGCATCGGCTCCAGAGTGACCTCTTGTAAAACCATACTGCTGGCTATGCATAAGTTTATTATTATTAAAATGTATCAGTAATTGATCAAGAATATTTTTTTTTTAAATTTTACTCAATGCAGGCAGCACAGATATGGGTCTAAAATTTGTGGGGTCAGAAGTGCTGCCCGTTTAAAATAACGGTGTGATTTTACTAAATATCGTAGATTGAGTGGTTTTTTTATTAATCAACCTTTGCAAATAAACGATTAATATTGACATGTATTGTCTGGCCTTTATTTTATAACTATATTACATATAAGTATGATATTGTAATCGTATTAAAATATCGTAACCATGGCAACGAACTTAGTCCAACATTTTACATTCATCCCTTAAATGACTTTAGAAAATTTTAAATCTTTAGTATCTTTATAAAAAACAAATTTATTTAAATTAGATTTAACTGTTTCTTCTACATCGTGACCGCATCGCGGTTTTCTCTTAAAGTTTGCTAATTCATTAAAACAGGATGGATTCAAGAGCGGTTTGAGTGAAATTTGTTTTTGAACAGACATTTATTTAAGCTCAAGTTCCGTAATGGGATTTGGGACATATTTCTCTATAATTTATAAGCACCGTTTTTTACTAATGTTGTTATTAACGCACTGTTGAAAGTTTATTGAATAGTATGACAGTGAAACTTCTATATATAGTATTTATGCAGGATTTTATACGAAATATGTTTTTTTTAATTCCATAAAGTATGTCAAAGAATGTCTGTTTCAGATCTGATCGCTTTAATGATTTAAAATTAATTTCTATCAAAAATTTGTAGAAATAGTTATAAAGTGTAATACAGTTTTAGAAAGCCCATGTAATGATTTTAACGCATATAAAATAGTAAGTATTATGTATATTAAAAAATAAACAGTGAGTGAGGGAATAAAGACAATGTCTCCCTGTGCTTTTGATTTTGTTTTGTAGTGTTGATATTCATAAATTACAATTATTCAAATTAGCTGCGAATACGTGCGGTTTCGGAAGCTAAAAGAAACAGAAAACCTGTATGTATCATGGTTTCTAATGTAAATCTAATTAATTGAGTATTTTGTCTTTATTTGATTATTATCTTATTTAATTAATTTTGCACTTTTGCAATTAAATTAACTTGTTGAGCGATTTTTTTTATTAGCGAGCGCACTACTTTCGAGGTATAATTTACACATTAATGTAATTTCTTGTTCAAGTACTTAAGACAATTTGCATTTGTATTTTGTAACTTTAAATATTTAACGGAATAAATATTAGAAATCATAATTACATATCGAAATAGGTGTGAGCTGTATTATTGTTATTTTATAGTAAAAAAGAAATAAAATAAAAGCCATTGCCTTAAAATGATAAAAACAATTTTATCATTTATTTATTACGTACATACATCTAATCCAATAAAATTAAGCTTTATTTGAAGCCCTATTTAATACCATAGGCTTTTCCAAAAATTCAATCAAATTAATTGGTCAATGGAGACTTTATTACAAATAAAAAAGTTTGTCTCGATTTTCCATAGCGCCTGGTGTATATAAGTGTATTTTTGGATTTCCCGAACGAACAGCTTTGAGGCTAAAAATATGCTTGAACCACGCTTATTCGATCGTAACATGATCTCATATAGGCAAATTCCATGAATTGGGCGTCGAATTCATTCCACATCCACCGTATTTACAGGCAGGCAACGCACTTTTGGCAATGTGTCATCACTTAACATCCTGCCCTTTTGCTCCCTAACACATTAAAAAAATCTTCAAATCTTTCCCCTCTTTTCCAATTCTCAGACCTCAAATGATTCCCGCTTCTTTTGAGACTCAAGTTAGCATACCGACTTTTTTGCCCACAGCTATACGCCAATTCAATACAAAGCCAATTCTTAATTGTTACTGAGTGTACGATAAAAGAACTTCAGATTCATTTAAAACAAAACCCTTACTAAACAACAACACAACTCGTGTTATAAAGTAGGAACTAACGTTACGATTCAGTCGAGAGTAATAGTATCTGAGTGCAAAGTTAAACACCAGTTCTAATCCACGATAGAGGGTTATAAAACTTGTTATATTTTTATACTAGTGACCCGCCCTAGCTTCGCACGGATGCAATGCTGATGAAAAGCAGGTTTTTATTATGTATCGTTACATATTTCCGTCGCTGGAAAGCTCCGATAATATACGCGTTCAAACGCTGCTAAATAAGCTGTAATGGGCTGTATAGATCTATATTAAATGAACAATGTATTCAAGGTATTTAATTGGTTAAGGATTAATGCTGTATTGGTTAAAATCGCTCCGAGAATTAGCCATTATTTGTTGTAAAAAGTAAATGACAAAAAAAAGTTATTGTGGGTTATCCATAAGAGATAGACATATACCATCACGGACTTTTCTGTAGACCTTTTCAATGTGTACAATACTTAGTACATTATTTTGATAAAACTCGTAGGGTTCAGCCTGCGTTTGCAATGTAAGCGGAAAAAATGTAATTATTTACGACATCACATTAGAAACCTCAAAAATAACAGTACTTCTCCACTATTTAATGGATACATATAAATCTTTCTCTTGAATCACTATATCTATTAAAAAAAAACCGCATCAAAATCCGTTGCGTAGTTTCAAAGTTTTAAGCATACAAAGGGACATAGGGACAGAGAAAGCGACTTTGTTTTATACTATGTAGTGATGTTACGAGCATAATCCTCGCTATATTAACTATATGTATTACTATTACTATATCAGCTATTATAAATAATTTCTGCAAATGGCAACATTCTGAACGTCATTGTTTATTGGCATATGTCAAAGTGTTGTGTCGATTGGATAGTCTGTGGTCTTTTTAGTTTGATGTGTATTAAAATACCGAAAATTATTGAAAGGCACTTTTATTATAACGAAGTATTTATGACTAGACTTAAATCGGTTAAAACAAGGGCTTATAAGAAAAAACTTGAACTTATTTATGGATCTTTAAAACAACGTGACACAGATGTAGATGTGAGTAAAGTTTTAATTACTCAGAAAAAATGTATCAGGGCAATTATGGGCGTTGGACCTCTTACGAGCTGCAGACCGATTTTTCACGAACTCGGTATTCTGACAGTACCGAGTTTGTATATCTTAGAAGCAGTTATGACTGTAAAGAGGTATCCAACATTATTTGAAACATTTAAAGAAACTTCCTTGCATATACCGAGGGATCCAACACGGCTGCGGGTACCTGCATGTTGCACCACGCTATATTCTAAAAATTGTTACGCCATGGCTGTTAGAATATTTAATCACCTTCCTAGAAGTTACAGATCGTTGCCATGTAATGTTTTCAAGGGGAAGGTGATTGGGTTTTTAAAGGCAAGGTGCTTTTATAGCGTGGGCGAGTACCTAGATCATAAGTTTGAAATTAACGCGGGGAACATCACTTCAGATGTTATTAAATACAAGAAAAAGAAGCCTAACGATTAAATCGTTGTATTTTTTAGATAAGAATTATTACAAACAGTTTCGGGAATGGCGAGCTTTTTAATTGTTTAATATTTTTTCTTTTTTTAATATATAATATAGAACGAAGCCTGTACTCTTGATGAGCTAAAGTATTTCTGTCAATTTAGTCCTCTGTATTGTTTGCATAATGTATAAAATGGTAATGTACCCATATAATTAGTTTGTTGACAGTTGTATTATCTGTACTCTTTACATAATAAGCGATTAAACCTAGATTGTGTTCTTTGGTTCAAATGAGAGGACTTAAAAGGTTGCCTGGAAGAGATCGCTTGTTAGCGATAAGGCCGCCCGTTGCATCCCTTTTAATTTTTATGTATTGTTTTATTTTTGTTTCTTTGCAACGAAGTGTAAATAAATAAATAAATAAAAATAAATCAGTTGCGTATAAAGGATATTAAGCGATGATGTACAATACATTGTCGGAAACGAGTATGTGTACAATTTATGAAAAACTAAAAGGCTTATTTACTACTATTAAAAGAAGAGTGAAAGATGATTGTTACCGTTACTTCTCATACTCCTCCGAAAGGGCTTCACTGATTTTTATGAAATTTATTTTGCATATTCCGTATGTCTGATACTCAGCTACTATCTATAAGCGATAAGGGGTGTCCAGTTCAATAACTAATTTTTTTATTTTTTGATAATTTGTTTACGATACGGCATGCAACAATACATACAACCCTTAATTTTTACATCTCTACAATTAACCCCTATTTTTAATTTTTTTATTTAAAGCTTACGACAGGAACTCTGGGGTTTATATAGAGAAAAAATAACAGTTCAACCTAATTTAAAATTCGAGCGGACTCCTTCCTTAAAGGCCGGCAACGCACCCACTAAAAATGGTTGTCTATGGGCTGCGATGACAGCCTTTATGGGCGTCCCGCAGGCCGTTTGCCCCCTATATATAAAAAAAACCTTTTCCTTCCGAACAATCTTTGGGCTAGATTAGAAAAATGTTCCATATTAGTATGTACTATAAAGGTAGGATAAGTAAAATCACATTAAGGAGAAACGAAGTTTACGGGGGCAGCTATTTAAGTAGTTAAACTAATGTTAGGTTACATAAGTTGCGTCATAACACATATACGTTGTATTTTTTATTTTATACCAAGCTAATCTTAAGACCAGTTACCTTGAATTTGTTCATGCGAGCTTCCCGCTGTGCAGCTATGGATTTTTATTTATATCTTCGCAATAAACACTCGCATGGGTAACACAGTGAACCTAAGACTTCCAAGAAAACGGGCCTTAATATATCCAAAACCTTAATTAATAACAAACTTTTTTTTAATACAATTATCATTATCAACATTAGTAATTATTAATGTTTAAGTTACGGTCGCATTGGTTTTTGACTGAACCGACAGAAAACATCCATTATGTATATGTACGTGATACATCATATGCAAATTACAGACGTTAAAAAAGAAAAAATATTAGAAACATTCAATGTATATCATTGAATGCTTCTAATTTTACATTTACTGCCAGTTCTTAAATCAAGAGCGTAGAACGAAAGAGAAGAACTGGCAATAAACTCTCCGCCATTCTTTTTTTCACTACACCATGTTCCATATGACATCTTGAGTAATAAAGATTTGTCCTCTATCAGTAGGAGGCATGGTGAAATAGGAGCACGCACTTACATTCTCATGGGAACAACAAGCAAATACATAGTAGAAACGACTAATACCACCGCATACAATAATTCAAGTACGACCAAGAACCATAAGTAGCACCCGTTCACGAGTATGACGCATGGCCATCGGCTCCCTCGCCATATTTTAGGGAGAGAGACAACCCGACGCCTGGACGCCGGCAATGACTGCACATAGTTTATATATCAGATATATGTACAGGTACACGTATTTCAATCGATCGATAAATCGCTTTTAGTAACCGAATGCGTCTGAGATTTTTCATACAAATTACACCATTAATCTTTAATTACACGAATTAAGTGCGAAAAACCTTTGAAGGAAATAGAAAAGCTATTGTTAAAGCAAACTTCTCAAGTATACTAGTTAAAAGTTAACTGTTATTCATACAATTCTTGCATTAATTTGCGAAGTGTAAAGTGTTGAATTGTTAAGAAAATTCTTTGGAAAATATTTCCATTTCTTCAAGGAATTTGTTCGTATTATTCTTAGTCTTAATTATACACGTGATTTAGTTGTCACGTTTTAGGTAATAATGTTTGTAATAGGTCGGTGAAAAACTTTCTTTGCATTTTTTAAGAAAATTCATAACATTTTTTAATATAGTTTATTTACATTTAACTAAAGTATGTACAAGGTACCATTTTATAATGTAACTTTTTGCCATCTTGTAGGTAGATCTAATCTAAAGAAATTTTGGGGCTTCTGATAAAAATTGTTGTTATATTGTCCATTAGGGCAATATAACAACAAAATATCTTTCCATATATAGTTTCTATGAATCACAAATTTCTGAAGGTATTAAATAACCTATTATAATATAATATATTTGGTACCTTCAGAAATTTGTGATTCATAGTTGTTACTTGTAGTAAGAACCATCTCTTTGCCCTCTTTTCAAATGTTATATTAACTTTTGACACAAATATATGTAGATGATACGAACTTCACCGGGTCATATAGTAATAACTTTTCTTTATTTGTAGATAAGACATAGATGGTACAATTTGGTTTCTTCTCATATTCGACTAGTAACAATGGTATGCGAGTTTTGTAGAATTTTAAATTAAAACAATTATTATTACGTTATTTTGTAACTACGTCATCATTAAGGTGCATTATCTAACATTATCATTTTTGAAGTCATACTTCTTTTGGCGCGTTAGGGAATAGTGATGAATTTATACGATGCGCGCGCACACCGTTACAAAAAACCGACACTCTGAAGTTAGATATAGTCCAAGTTGTCGTCTAACGCATATACATGAATAAGTACATACACGTACGTAAAAACATTGTCTGATATTAAGTGATGCCCATGGGCACTCAATGCCAGAGGCCTCTCGAGGTTGTATAAATTACGATAACATAAACAATGTTTTTTTAGTAATCTTAAAATATTTTTAGTAAATCATATTTATTGTCTCATAAAATAAGAGTCAAATAGTTTTGTAGTTTTTGAGTTATTAAAATAAGTTTTAAGTTCCGCATCTGTTACCATTAGTTAGACTCCAAATGGAATAAAATTGTTGTTGCCAACTGCAGTCACTTTTTATACTTAAATAACTTTCCACTCCAACCCACATCGCCTCTTTTATAGAGGATTTTGGGTTTGACATACCCAATTTAAAATAACCAAATGAGTTTCATTAAAGGCATAGTGTGAAATTCTACCTTAAACTTTTGTGGATAAGTATGGGTTGGAGCACGCTGGTCATGCGTTCGAATCCGGGCTATGTAACAATTGATTTTTAGTTTTATGGACTCTATTAATACTCGCGTACAGTAAGGAAAAAAATCACGTGAAAATCGTGCCTTAGACATAAAAAATTCTACTTTGTTTATATAAGTCAGGGAGCAAGCGGGACACTAGCAATATCTCTCAAATCCAGCGAGTACGTTGCCAGATTAATAAGAATTGTTTCTTAAGTCGAATTGGTTCTTATATACTACAGTGGGCAGCCGGTTCCACCGTTCAGATATGGTACTTGAAAATTAACTAAAAATATCCACTGTTTTTAAATTCCCGCATTTAGTGGTAGCAAACAACTAAGTCATGAATAGCTATTGGACAACACCATGTAGAGATATATAAACTACGAGTCACGTTGTTTGCCCAGTATGGACTCCTAAACTACTTAACCGATTTCAATTAAATTTGCAAACCTTGTGCAGTAACTTAAAAGATAGGATAACCTACATATATAATTCTACTGTACGTGTGTATGTCACTGAATTCCTCTTAAACGGCTGGACTGATTTCAATGATTTTTTGTTTACATTTGGTTGGAGCCCTGGATGATTTTAGAATCACAAATCAGTCCGGCAGATGGCGCTGCAGTTGGTACTTTCATACTTTGTTTCAAACAAACAAACAAACAAACAAAATTTATTTATTCATGTAGGTAACAATGTACACTTATGAACGTCAAAAAATTTAAAAATTGTGAATTTACATTTACTGCCAGTTCTCAAATCAAGGGCGTAGAACGGAAGAGAAGAACTGGCAATAAACTCTCCGCCACTCTTTTTAAGTAAGTTTTTTTTTACACAATGCTTGTAAGGAGCTGCGACCATTACACCATGTTCCATATGACATATTGAGTAATAAAGAATAAAAAAACAAATTAAAAGCAAAGATTTGTCCTCTATCAGCAGGAGGCATGGTGAAATAGGAGCACGCACTTACACACTCGTGAGAACAACACGCAAATACGTAGTATAAACAACTAATATCACCGCATACACGAATTCAAGTACGACCAGTCACCACAAGTAGCACCCGTTCACGAGTATGACGCATGGCCAGCCATCGGCCCCCTCGCCATATTTTAGGGAGAGAGACAACCCGACGCATGGACGCCGCCACAAGCAATGACATTTGAGTGAGCATGACGATCCTTGAAATGTGCACTTGGCTACACAAGAAAATAGTAATAATACTAATTATACTGAAATAATTTGATACCACATGAATCACGGTTTGTTCCCACTTTACATTTAAAAAAAAGTCGTAGATGTCGACGATCGCCCCATAGTCTGAAAATGCAGCCGAGAGATTCTATCGCGTTACCTATTTATACTGAAGCAATTCATATCCAAGCACTATGATCGTTTAAGTATTCATTTATATTATAATAGGCCTTAGCAAGCAGTTTTACTTTAATGTACGATTTAAATTTATTTATTGACAATATTTGTATCTCACTAGGGATTTTGTTGAAAAAACGTATGCCTTGGAAAGAATTACTCGTTTTATGCAGCCTCGTGGTTGGTGCGCTAATTTTGTCTTTATTACGAGTACTATAATTATGGAAGCTACTATTCTTTTTAAAGATATCTATATTTTTCCGCACATACAAAATATTCTCATAAATGTATTGACTTGCCAAAGTTAAAATATTTAATTCCTTAAACTTATTTCGGACTGACTCCCGTGGGGACAACCCACAGATCGCTCTTATAGCCCGTTTTTGCACTACAAATATCGAATTAATGTCAGCGGCATTACCCCACAAAATAACACCATATGACATGATACTATGAAAATAGCTGAAATAAACGAGCTTTGCTGTATTCTCATCCGTAAGATCGCGTATCTTTTTCACTGCGAACGCTGCAGAACTTAGCCTATTCGAAAGACCTTCTATGTGTTGGCCCCACTGGAGTTTACTATCTAAAGTAATTCCCAAGAACACCGCACTATCAACAAAGTCTATTTCCTCGTCTTTAATTATTATTTGAGAATGACTACTTTTTACATTTGTAGTTTCAAATTTAATACATTTTGTCTTCTTCTCGTTTAACTTAAGATTATTTGTACTAAACCAGTGAACCACACTGGAGATGGCACTGTTTACATTCTCAAGTGATGGATTTCGTCGTTTCACTTTAAATAAAAGCGAAGTGTCATCAGCAAACAGTACTATCTCGTGAAGCTCCTTTACAAGAAATGGTAGGTCATTTATATAGACGAGGAATAAGAAGGGACCAAGTATGGAGCCCTGCGGTACGCCCATAGTAACAGACGATCCCTGTGATATAGCTCCATTTACATTTACCTTCTGAATTCTATCGCTCAGGTATGATTCCATAAGATTTAGCGCTTTTTCGCCAATGCCATAGTGTTGAAGTTTTTTGATAAGGATTTCGTGATGGACACAGTCAAAAGCCTTTGATAAATCGCAAAAAACTCCAATGGCATCATGAGAATTTTCCCAAGCATTTAAAATCTCGGAAATTAATTTAACGCCAGCATCGGCTGTAGAGCGACCTCTTGTAAAACCATACTGCTGGCTATGCATAAGTTTATTATTATTAAAATGTATCAGTAATTGATCTAGAATTATTTTCTCAAAAATTTTACTCAATGCAGGCAGCACAGATATGGGTCTAAAATTTGTGGGGTCAGAAGTGCTGCCCGTTTTGAATAACGGTGTGATTTTACTAAACTTCATCTGGTCTGGAAAGACTCCACAATCTATACATTCATTAAATATTATAGCCAACTCTGAACTGATAGCATCGATTACCGATTGTACAATGAAAACAGACACACCCCAAAGATCTTTAGTTTTTTTTATTTTTAGCTGTTTAAATGTTTTTATAATATCATTGCAGCTAATGCGGCTAAATATAAACTCACGATTGCATACAGGAACATTCTGTTGCAATAATAAAAGGGCGGCTGATGGCGAAGAATTTAGAACGCTGGTTGTATTTAGTGGAATATTAGTAAAAAACTCTTCAAATGCAGAGGCTACTTCGAGGTCGGAACTAATTACTTTACCGTTTATGTTCATCTTATATTCAGAATCCTTTCTGGAGGTTCTTCCAGTCTCCTCGTTTATAATTTTCCAAGTAGCCTTTATCTTATCAGAGCTGTTGTTTATTTTATTACTTAAGTGTTTTGCCTTAGCGATTTTACACTCTTGCCTAAATTTTTTTGAAAATGTCCTAACATGAGTTTTAAATTCTTCACTGTCATTATACTGTTTTTCATCATACAATTCATACAATTTTAGCCTTTTTTTGTGTAGTTCCGGAGGTGCCCAGTCACAAAAGGTAGGTTTCTCCGAGACCAAAAAAGTCTTCGGAGTGAACACATTTTTGAATTCATCAATAAATGATTCAAAGAATGTGTTATATAAATTATTAGGGCATTGGTTACTACGCAAAAATGGCGTATTAAATATAATTTTTTTTCTAAATTGGTCTAACCGATCATATGTTACAGGAATTGTGCATATTGTCTTTTTTGGATCTTTACATTTAAGTATATTTTGAAATTCAAACAATTGACCAGAGTGGTCAGATGTAAGTTTGTTGATAATACAGGTGTTGAGAGGAACTATATTACTATAGATATTGTCAATACATGTTGCCGTGGTGGCTGTTACCCTAGTAGGTACAATAAAATTATTAATTAAATTATATGATTTAAACAGATTAAGCATACGTTTACTTGAATTACAGTTGTCAAGCAAATTTACATTAAAGTCTCCACTAAAGACCAACTTTTTCTTGGATTTTTGCAATTTGTACAGAACTTGCTCTAATATTTTTTCTAAACTATCATATTGAGCTGAAGGAGGGCTATACAAACTAACAATGATAAATTGCTCCAGCTCCACACAAGATACTTCAATAAGGCGTTCCACAGAGAGGCTCACTATGTCCTTCCTTTCTTTAAATTTTAATTTTTTATGAAGCAATATTAATGAGCCACCGCGTATTGCATTTCCTCTGCAGAACGAACTACCAATCTGATGATTGCAAAAATTGAACATAAGTTCACATGTCTTTAACCAGTGTTCTGAAATACACAATATGTCAATATTTTCACTGCTCAAAAACAACTCAATTTCTAGTAATTTACTTTTCATGCCTTGTATATTTTGGTGAACCAGATTGATAGTTTTATTATTATTATTCTTAAATTTACTTATCTTACTGACTAATTCTTTGCCAGAGAGACTCTCTGTTGTCTTAGTAACTAATTTAAATTATAAATACTATGTCTTGGAATATCTTCCAAGGTCTTACTAACTAAAACCTGCTCAATAGAAGCAGGTTGTCGAGCCAAATTCTTGGCTGTTATAAACAATAAATATGATAGCGAATCAGCTATCTGTCTTTTCAAATACGTAGGTAGATTATATCTATCCTTTGTCAAAAAGTAATTATTACAACTTATGTACCTATTGGTATCAATAAGTGTAAAGTTTTTATTATACATAGCAAATGTATGCATTGTCTGATTTAAAATATGTCTTACATTATTTTCTTGTTGAGTGAAGTTTTTACTATAAGGGAATGTAAACATAATCAGATTTTTTGGATGAAGTGAGCATAATTTTTCATAGCAGTTAATTAGCTCTTTTTTGTTTAAATTCCCTCTATTGCCTATAAATATAATTAGATTATTAGTTTTACTTATAGACTCTTTTACAATATTCTTCACAATATATCCAAAAGTAGCATTTGGGTAACAGCTGTTTAAAAGATTTTGTTCCTTATTTAAAAATTGGCTTATTTGATGGCCTATTTGGTCACAGTACATTACATTTAACTTTGGCTTTGTAATAATATTATTATCCCTACATACTGGTGACACCTGTACAGATTGGCTTGAGTTTTCAAACTCAATGCATTGTGCTGCATTTGTGGAGATCTTGATAAGATCTTCCATAGCAGCCGAGTATTTGGAGACCATGTTTTGAGACTCCTGGAATTTCCATACCATGGAATCTGCTATGTTCTGAAGTTTCAAGATCTCCTTTTGTAATAGTTCAGTGTCAAATTCATATCTAATCCTACTATTTTCCAGTTCAATATCCTAATCGCTTGAAATATAATGCAGGACAACGCCTGACTGGCCCGCTAGTAAACATATATGTCTGGTTCAATGTAAACAAAGCCGCGCCCTTTTGTGGATTGGATGGATGGTAAATTTTATTGTTTATGACCGTTATTGTCCCATATAACTGGTATTATAAACATGCCTACATGCTTGGATGATACTAAGATTTATTTGTAGCGTTTATCGAAGATTTTTTCTTGTGAGGGTGCGAACAACGTATCGATTTCAAATAAACCCTGAAAGTGTGAGAAAACGGAAAGCTCTTTACTTTAAGTGTAACTTACATTTGACCCGCACTTTTGGAAACAAATACGTCATACAGGGACGAATTCTTATTAAATCTGTTTTCTTGTCTTATATAATTATGAACAAGATAGTGCGAAGTACAGAAACCACAGTATATAAGCAAATCCATTGTAAGTTCACTCAACGAGTACTCAGTTCACAGAAGTATTTTGACTTAGGGTCCTTAAAAAAAAAAGAGCGTACCAGCACTTAAAAGGCCGGCAACACACTTGCGAGCCTCCTGGCAATCTGAGTTCGGTATCACTTTACGTAAAAAAATGCATCATCAAGAACAGTTACAACGTCAATTAAAAACATTTTTTGTATATAATAGAGGGGCAAACGAGCCTGCGGGACGCCAAAAAAGGCAGTCATCACAGCCCATAGACACCCATTTTTAGTGGGTGCGTTGCCGGCCTTTTAAATTAAATAATTTAATTAAAATTGCATGTATGGAAATAATGCAGTTCATTATTTCCACACATTTTATACTTACAGAATTTAATTAAAAATCTATTAAGAGTCCATCGCGGACAAACATCGTGTCAGGCGATTTATATATATTAAGAAGATAGTTGAATTTAATAATTTTATTGTTACCAATCTAGTTAATATTATTAGTACTAAACTATATGTAAATATTTATTTAATGGCGTAAAAATAATATTATATTTAGTAAGTAACAGTAATAAGCTGTAAATCTTCGTCAATAAATAAAATAAAACGATTTATAGTCAATTTTAGTCATTGAATTCGTCACTGTTAAGACAAACGCGGGTATCAGATACGTGAACCGCTTGAGCACGTGCCACAGAATAACGAGCACTCTCATAAATCCTTCAAATGTACCACAGATTATAGAACCTCAGTAATATATTTATAGAAGTTTCCGTTGAATTTCTTTAAGCATCGTTGTTTCTTTTTTATAGAATAGGACACAAACGGGCATGAGGCTCTGCTGACTCTCAATCCCAGAAGACTTGCGAGTACGTTGTCGACTTATTAAGAATACATACGGTTTCTTCTTGAAGTCGAATTTGTCGGAACTTTTTTACGGTTACTTTGTTCGTTTGTTTCAGTCGACTGGACTTTTTGTAAAATTCTAGTGCGGATAGTTTCCCACGCTCCTCCACCAGGTGAAAAATTAGCTAAACCTTCCACCAGATCATTTACCGACTGACCCTCAGTCTCTATTATAGGACTTATGGCCCCTCGTTCATGATGAAACAGATACAGAATCTGAGGCCCCAAAAACTAATAAGGTTTTTTTATAGAACAGGGGGCAAAAGGGCAGGAGGCTCACCTGATGTTAAATGATACCGCCGCCCATGGACACTCTCAATGCCAGAGGGCTCGCGAGTGCGTTGCCGGCCTTTTAAGAATTGGTACGCTCTTTTCTTGAAAGACTGATTTGTTTTGAAAGCTTTAAGATGTATTCTATAGTTTTTAATATCTGGAAGGTTAGTAAACTGTGGTACATGATTAGTTCTCTGTGAGTCAAGATTTATGTAGTTGTGCAAAAATTACCAAATTATATTCGACGCGTTTAAGCGATATGGGTGATGTAAATTTGTGGAATATTAGAATTATTTAAATGAGCGAAAAAATATCATGTATTATGTCCAAGCGAATATTAATTTAAAAATATATCAGTCGAAGTTATAATAGCTTTATTCATATAGTAAAAGATAGATTCTAAATTTATATTTCCTACTAGTTCACAAGTCAAGGACGTGGAGCGGGCAAGAAGAACTGGCAAGAAATTGAAAGGATTTACTTAGAGAATTTTAATCGTCTAAACATCTTAGTGCTCCAGACACACCTTTCATTCAGGACACATGTCCAGTTTCAGTCAGCGGAAGAAATTCTAATCGCCATAAATTCTTTTAAACCAGGAACAGATCCAAGCTTCCAGTTCGAAAAGATTTAACACCATACAGTGTTAGAGAAACAAATGCTCGTGTTTAGAAGCATTAAAAAAATATGCATAAACAAACAACAATCATTTATTCATTTAGGTAACATAATATACACTTATGAACGTCAAAAAAAAAATTCATCAAATGATTCTAATTTAAAATTTACTGCCAGTTCTTAAATCAAGGGCGTAGAACGGAAGAGAAGAACTGGCAATAAACTCTCCGCCACTCTTTAATCGCCAAGTTTTTTTTACACAATGTTTGTAAGGAGCTGCAACCATTACACCATGTTCCATATGACATCTTGAGTAATAAAGATTTGTCCTCTATCAGAAGGAGGCATGGTGAAATAGGAGCACGCACTTACATACTTGTGAGAACAACACGCAAATACGTAGTATAAACAACTAATATCACCGCTTACACGAATTCAAGTACGACCAGTCATAACAAGCAGCACCCGTACACGAGTATGACGCATGGCCAGCCATCGGCCCCCTCGCCATATTTTAGGAAGAGAGAGAAACAACAAACGTATACACGAATGCCGAATACGATGACTTTGATCTCTTGGAAGATGGGATGTATTTGGTATGGGATATGCTTGTGCAAACGCCACGCACAGAAGCTGGTGCAACCTGAGCGTGCGCGGTAAACGGAACGGTCTTTCCTCCAACTTTGATTCTGTTTCTTTAGACTCTTGGGTTTCAAAGGCATGAACTATTAAACTTTGTGCCCGGTATGTATAACTGGTGCTGGTAAGGAATACGTATCGCAATACAGCAAGGACATTGTGGCAGCGTAACACTGCCACGAGAACAAAACTTTATAAATGTATTTTCGTTTACCTTTTAAAAATGATGATGTATGGTAGAAAAATAAATTATTATTATTATTAATTATAATTACTATGTACCTTAATAATGTAACATGCATTTAATTAGATAATTATTGAATTAACGTTAAATTATATTTCACATTATAAAAATTCGTGACATATGTTGATATATGCTCATTAAAATGTGTAAGATGTGCACTTACATACTTAAGTTTTGTACGTTTGAATAGCGAACCTTGTAATTATTTTTTTCCTATTCATACAAATTACTTAAAATTTTTATTCATTTTAATATTTTAGAATCAGTCAGATTCAGAATCTCTGAGTCACATTGGATGTATTCTCTCTAAGTCAGAGATAGCCTTCTAATGATAGAATTACACAAAAACTATAAGCGAATGTAGAAAGAAAGCCATGGACAGAGTTAGTTGGATAAAACTGGAAGCTGTTAAAGGGCTTCCCGATCCAAGGCCTGAAGGTAGCTGAGATATAGGATATATAGAAAATAATTTTAGTTCATACTGCACAGCACAGTTTACCAACTTGATTTTGCGGCCTGCGATTTCGGATCCAGTATAGATTAGTTGCAAGATGTTTTGGTTGTGAACATGCAACCGAAAAATGTGACGCGTAACCGACAAATGTGACGGTTTTTTTCAAACGCCTGACAGTGGCAGTCGGATATGTAGCGTAGAGTTCAAACGGGCATGTTACGTTACATTACACCTCGTAACTTTTGAAAGAACCGAACTTACATAAAAAAAGAAAAACAACATTATTGTATAAGCAAACAAGCTGCCACCGGGAACTTCCTTTCGTCTTTAAATGTTTTTTTTAACTTAGGCCACTTTTTTAGTAGCTAAATTCCCAATATATGGAATATATAACAAACACCGTAACACGTGGTCCGTGATTTTAATACAGGTAGTCCTCGACTTACGTCGTTTCGATTGACGTCGTTTCAAGTTACGTCGAACAATGTTTTGATACTATTCCTCAAGATACGTCATTTGTTTCGATTTCCGGCATAGGAGAATTCACTTGTCGCAAGGTCAATGTCCGTGGGGCCGGCACACCAAACACCACTTCGTTGTTACAGCCGATGGATCAAGGAGTTATAGCGTCTTTTAAGACCTATTATCTCAGGAGAACTTTTACACAGGTTGTAAAGGCTTATGAAAATGATGGCATGGAGCTGAGAGATTTTTGGAAAAGTTATAATACATATATCCTTTGTTCTAAATGCAATGTTTTTTCTTTAAATTTCGAGTCCGTATGGAACCTAACCCTTGAGTTTTACATGTAAACATATGAAAACATATGTCTCGACTTACGTCGTTTCGATTTACGTCGCGTATTTCGAGAACCTAACATGCCGTAAGTACGAGGACTGCCTGTATACATAAAAACAAAGTTTCTGTCTAAGTATTGAATTGTATGGTAGAAGTCAGGGTCAGATAATTCACAGTTCGGCCAAAGACCTACCGCATTCTATTTACTCCCAAATAGGCCTAGCCAAAATGAAAAACTCTAGCAAAGCGTAAATCGTTCCTTGAATGTCTAACAATACAAGTCAATTTCGATATTGGCAATTTACGATTCAGTCTCTCGGGAGGTTCATGATACGATTACGCTGTTTGTTCATTCTGTATTTTCCTTCAGTACTTTGGCCTTTTTACTGTTAACCTTTGATACATTCTTTATTTAACGAATAACGATAGGTCACACCTGTAGGCGTATTATTAAGGGTGGAAATCAAGCGTTAATGAAATAAAAAAATAAATAAAATACGTTTATTTTGGAACATAGGATCATAAGAGTATCACTTATTCCACGTCATTAAATTCGAGCCTGTTGGCATCCCCACTCATCGGCAAAGAAGACAGAAGGTGTTGGCCGAGAGAACAAGCCGGCGTAAAAAACTCTCGGTACTCTTTTAAAAAAAAAGCAAATCATCAAACAATTCTACAATATTTAAAACAAATATAGCAAATTAATTAGAAGTAGCCTGCCTAGCACTAGTCCCAGGCCCTTTTATCAACTAGATAATCACTAACTTTATAGTAAGCCTTTTACACAGCAGCATAAAAGAGCCTCTGGGATTTTATTAAAGAAGAGTATCCCTTTTCCCAAAAAAGAATTACTAACTTTACACAGTCTAGTACGGGGAAATTGCAGCCTGCGTTTGTTCCGAGTATTGACATTGTGCGTATGTTTTATTCTAGTATACTTATCACTATTTTTGTAATGACTCTTATATAACAAACATATGTGGGACCAACTGCCCACCTTTGTATTTCCGTACCTATTCGAAATTTGAATGTAGAACAATATGGACATTTTCTATTTGTTTTGTCGAAATATGATTTAATTTCTCATACAAAAATCTCTGGTTCACTGAAGGTTTTTTCATTAGTTTTTTCACGCTATTGGTTTGTCGCTGTGAACAAAAACGGCATATGTGAAGTGACCTCGTCTACTTATGTTTATTATATTAATGAGTTTATGATATGCTCAAGTGAATACGTTAAGAATAATAATATATTTTTTTAATATAATAAGAAATGTTTCAATAATTCCTATAATTTCCAAAACTATCAAATTGTTAGACTTCCCGAAACCCAACTAATCTTCAAAATGCTATAGTAAAGTTATATTAAATACAGCAAGAATAACCCGCAAATTGCTACGAGATATTAATTAACCCTTTAAATTTAAAAAATAATTAATTATTTTTTGCCTTTATTTTTCCATTCTACTGTTACCTTATAAACTAATAATTTTCTTCATTCCTCGGGATGTGCACGTCAATCTGTCCTTCGTGTGATGCTGCGATCGTGACGTACATCCGTCGCATCGGAGTTTACGAGATATGGAATGTGTGACAAACACACACTTGTGCATATCTTCGTATGATCAGTTTACACTACACACACATTAGACGCCATTTCCAAGAGGAAATTAATT
Organism: Pieris mannii; assembly: GCA_028984075.1. NCBI lineage: Eukaryota > Metazoa > Arthropoda > Insecta > Lepidoptera > Pieridae > Pieris > Pieris mannii. The sequence goes on along the minus strand of CM054795.1, from coordinate 8,294,654 downwards.
AAGAAATTATTAAAAATAAATCAATCTTATTATACCGTAATGAAAGCACTCCTTTTGTGACGTTTGTTTATTTACAGTCTGATACCAAACAAAAATTATAAACAAACAAAAACCATTTATTCATTTAGGTAACGTAATGTACACTTATGAACGTCAAAAAAAGAAAAAAAATATACATAAAATGATTCTAATTTTACATTTACTGCCAGTTCTCAAATCAAGGGCGTAGAACGGAAGAGAAGAACTGGCAATAAACTCTCCGCCACTCTTTTTAATCGCCAAGTTTTTTTTACACAATGTTTGTAAGGAGCTGCAACCATTACACCATGTTCCATATGACATCTTGAGTAATAAAGAATAATAAAATAAATTTAAAACAAAGATTTGTCCTCTCTCAGCAGGAGGCATGGTGAAATAGGAGCGCGCACTTACATACTCGTGAGAGCAACACGCAAATACGTAGTAATAAGAATTAATATCACCGCATACACAAATAAAAGTACGAACAGTCACCACAAGTAGCACCCGTTCACGAGTATGACGCATGGCCAGCCATCGCCCCCCTCGCCATATTTTAGGGAGAGAGACAACCCGACGCAAGGACGCCGCCACAAGCAATGACATTTAAGTGAGCATGACGATCCTTGAAATGTAGACTTAACATCATCAGGGATATAACATCCTACCTTAAACAACTAACAAATTTAATAATTTTTAATAGTCTTGCAGTCAGTTCTGGAACAAGGAATTAGTAAGTGCTGGAGGAATTCAGATACCTTCATGTCATGAGTTAAAACATTTAAAATATTTGTGTAAACATCATTTGTCAAAAGATCTTTGGTTATAAACGTTTTTTATCCGTATCACCTCGACGTCCGTCATTCCACAACTGATTGTTTCTCACGCCAGTTTTGGTAGTGTACCACCACTATCTGGAGTTGCCCACTGAAGTATTTCCGACCCAATTCGACTTAGGGTCCTTCGAAAAAAGAGCCCAATTCTTAAAAGGTAAGAATTCTTACTCGCAAGCATTCTGGAAACTTTATGTGGTGTAACTTATATGGGCGGATTCAGAGAATGTTTTTCCATAGTTTTCTCCTTCATATGGTAAATTAATTGTACTTAAAAATAACTATAATACCCGAATGTAATTACAGTGATAACTGTGTCCCACAAGGTTGAAAAAACTGTAGCTTATTTTAATAAGTTCCCAAGAGGGCTGGTTCTGCAGTAAAGCCTGTGAAAATACAAAATTATATTTTATGAATGAACATTTACTTTAAGTCTATTGGATTTTATTACGCTTTTATGATTAAATTTGGTAGATATACGCGTCGTTAGGAAAAATATGTTTATACGTTCTAAATGAAATAAGTCGCATTCTGTACCTTTAAGTTGTATACGTAAATTTTCACTTAGACGCTCATTTTGTCCGTTGTACGTAAATTGTATTACGTATGAAAACTTATAGGTTTCATTCCAAATAAATGAATTTGTGTTTGCCTTAGACATACATGTCTACGTTTGGCTTAATTCAAAGGTACGTGATAATTTTGGTCCTTTATGATCCCGACACGTCATGTTTTGGTCTAAAATCAGCTCACGACGACAGTTGGAATTAGACATATGACATTTCAACTCTGGGGAAGTTGAAAGTATTTTATTTATTTAGCGCCACTTTATCGGTTCGATCGTCACGTGTGACTGAATTAATGATGAAGGGACATGTTATAGCGTGGCCTATTTTCTTTGAAAAATAAAAACTTACTATGTTATAAAGACATTAGAGACATGAGTAAAAATTAAGAAAACCAGATAGAAATCACAATTATGAATTTTATTAAATTTTATATAAATGTGATGTTTAATGTTAGAATTACGTACTAGAATAGACAAATCAAAAGTACCAATAACTGAGAGGCATGGTGTATCAAGAAAGTCGAAGAAGGGAAGGAGTTAATTCTGGACCTTAAGAGATTCGTTTTCTCTGCCTTATATTACTCATGTAATATGTATTAGTTTTAACCAGTTATTATTTCTACCACAACCAAGTGTAATTTAAGGTTTTACTTCCGCTTGGTGAGCGGAAAAAAACTGTCAAAACCCAAACAACTAAACAAAACAAAAAAGAAAGAACTTCCGTTGGTGCACAGCTGAGGATCGAACGTACGTCTTCAGGGATAGTAGCACACTGAGACCACTATGCCAACAATCTACAATTATTGTTAATACCTATCGATTTAAAATCTTAGAGATAAGTATGACTCTATATCAAAGTAGACACATTTTTCACACACATAGTCATACATAAAATTAAGTCAAGACAGGTCTCTTATCTCTTGTAACGAGACTTAGCGCTATTCAATCACCTTCCCAGAAGTTATAGATAGGTTTCGTAACTGTCAAACATTTTCACAATGTTCATACCGTCGGTACAGTAAACGTCAAATCGAAGAACGTAAAGCTTTAGTAATTCGAGTCGATTAATTGTCGATAGATCTTGAAAATTAATCTATTTCCACTTACAATATTCGTAACTTACATAGTGTTTAATGTAAAGGTCGTTGATGGTCCTTCGAGCCGGTTTTGGGTTAAAAAAAACAAGAGAATAATTTTCCTTAAAACTAAACGTCAAATCTTATTCTTCTTTTTCCTATAGTTGTATAGGACATTTGACTGATATAAATAAAAATAGTATGAATATAACCAGATTTGAAGATTTTTATCAGATTAAATATATATTTATAATAATAATAAGATATAGATAGTAGAAATAGTTAAAAACTTTGGTATCTTTAACGCTACTTAAATATACAACAAATCGAAGCACATTAAGTTCATCTTATCTATAACACGATTCTCATTGGCTATACGTAAGAAATTCGCCGGGTCAGGTTTATTAAATATTTTCCTGCCATAGATCATCTGAATTAATGACACACTTAGATACTATAATAGTTCATACACTCTTTACATTATGTAACTGACTTGCCAACGTTATTAACAAAACTATTATATTTCGTTCATGCAATATTAATGAGGTGAAATGCTAATTCTATGCAGCTCTTCCGCCTGGGCTAACTACGCTTGGTGACCACGATTCATGGTGTTTGAAATAGACGACCTACTTTTTAAAAATATTGATTTTACGGCATATTTATTTAGAGTTTGTATTGTACGAGTTCACAGTCAGTTATAAATACATATGACCCGAATGAAATATCAATCAATCAAATCAAAAATCATTTATTCATAGGTACACTTATACACATAACATAACGTCAAAAAAAAGAAATATACATTAAATGATTCTAATTTTATATTTACTGCCAGTTCTCAAATCAAGGGCGTAGAACGAAAGAGAAGAACTGGCAATAAACTATCCACCGCTCTTTTTAATCGCCAAGTTTTTTTTACACAATGTTTGTAAGGAGCTATAGTCGGCCCAAACAGGTAGAGCTATTTGGTGTCTATCAAATTGTGTTACCTTTTATGAAAACAGATTAGTACTTGAGTTACATCGCAGTAGTTAGACATTTTTCATGAACATATGATACATGAATTTCTTATTTTTTTGTATTGCATCGCAATTCATGAATCCTTCAGATTAGCTTTTTAGTTTATTTTTTTGTATTATTTTAAATGCAGGTTGGTGATTATATAATATACAAAATGCTGTCTCCGATACTATCGACATATTTGTATGTTCGCAGAGTGAATTCACAGGAGCGATATTGCGTATATTATGTGTCTAATTTTTATGTACATCATAATATTTTATTAAATGTTTCTCCACATTGTCATTAAATTGCCAATGCATACTCTGTACAGATAATGTGTGTATTTCTGAAATAAATAAATAATTTTTATATGGATTTAATAATGGTTTGTACCCATACTATTTCTTTTTTTCGCTTTATGATGGCTAGGCATACCTTGCCTGTAAGGGATCGCTTGTAAACTATAAGACCACCCGTTGCATCACTTATAATGTTTATGTATTTTGCTATTTGTTTTTCTATAAATGTAACATATTGTAAATAAATATGTATTGTAAAGTATTTGATTTTATTTAACACTTTTCGTTATTCAAGTAAATTCATGATACAATTATAATCTTCAAAGAAAACTGTATGTTCAAGAAAAGAGCGTACAAATTCTTAAAAGGCCGGCAACGCACTCGCGAGCCCTCTAGCATCGAGAGTGTCCATGGGCGGCGGTATCACTTAACATCAGGTGAGCCTCTATGCTAACCTAAATAAACATTTTAAATACAATTATAAAATATGAAACTTTTAATTGTAATCGAAGATTAATATGTGACAACTACGTTTTTAAAATTCATGTATTATTCGTTCCTTTGTTGAGACACTGTGCTTAAACTAAAGCTTTAAGCAAATCTAGGTAATAAGGTCGTACATAAGGGTCGAATTTAGGAAAAAATATCGAGCACGTCCGTTTTTTTAAGGAGAGAACTATTTTGCTTTTAATTGACGACCTTCAAAATAAATATAATTGATCATGTATTAACTAATAACAGTTTCTTTTTGTTTCAGGAATCGAATAGAGAGGTCTGCATCAAAACGATGGCGTGGCTCAGTGCGAAGAGTTATAGCGTCTTCAGTGTGTGAGTACTTCTTTATTATGTTTATTGATATAAAAAAGCTTGCCATTGCACGACACACCGATACATAGGTATAACAGACATTAAATTATGTTGTTAATGCGACAAGCACTTATTGCCTATTGTAATAAATACGAAGAGGTACAAAAAACTAAACGAAAATCGATTTTATAGTAACTATGAATATCCAGACCTAGCTTGTTTATCAGAATGCTCAATCTGGATATCGGTTAGACACGACTAAACGCGTTCTTTTGAACGAGTGACAAATGAAATGATGGCCTTATCTAAAGGAGTATTTTCCAAAGGCCCACGACCCTGGTTTTCGAGAAAAATAATGGTAGATGTTTCCGGGGACCCCAGAGCTGCTGCTTTCCTTGCTCATCGAATAAGTATCAATATAAGATCATCGAGGTATCACTAATTCATCCTCATTTAAGTCGAACCTGTAGGCAACCCTACTCATACAAAGAAGACAGGGGGTGTAGGCCGAGAGAATAAGCCGGCGTAAAAAAATCTGGGTACTCTTATAAAAAAGCAAAACATTACGACAATATTTAAAACAAATTAATTTGCATTAATAAGAAGTAGCCTGCCCAGCACTAGTCCCAGACCCTTTTATCAACTAGATTATCGCTAACTTTATAGAAGCCTTTTTAAACAGGTTTTCTTTAATATATTTCTTAAATTATACAGCGATCCAATACTGCCAGCGTTGAAGGAATGCTAGAGGTCAAATTTTTTTTTTAATTTTCTATTGACGAACTTTTTATTATATTTTAATAAATTATATGATGATTAAGTAAATTATAAATACTTCACAATTAATTGATAATAATTAAACAAAATAATAAATTATATAACAATAAACGAATGGTGTAATGGTTGCAGCTCCTTACAAACAATGTGTATAAAAAAAAACTTGGCGATTAAAAAGAGTGGCGGAGAGTTTATTGCCAGTTCTTCTCTTCCGTTCTACGCCCTTGATTTGAGAACTGACAGTAAATGTAAAATTAGAATCATTTTATGTATATTTCTTTTCTTTTTTTGACGTTCATAAGTGTACATTGTTACCTATATGAATAAATGAATAAAAAAAAAAAGAATCGTCCTACAATGTAAGAGTCAATGTGATTACGTCATACTCCGAAACGCTCACAAAGTAATTTCAACCAAGAATACTGAACGTCCTAACTTCTAGACAAGCCTCTGGGGCCTTCGCACCAATCAAGTCAAGGATCCATATTTTAGGTTAGAAGTGATCCTTCTTCTTCTATATATGTGGGAAATTTATTGAAGGGTAGCGGTGAGTCGTACTCTGTTTAACAGTTAGAACACAACAGTTAGAAGTTCAAGCTACAAAGAATATTTATTTATTTATTTATTCACACTTCGTTGCTAGAAAGAAACACAAATAACACAATACATATAAATTACAAGGGATGCAAAGGGCGGCCTTATCGCTAACAAGCGATCTCTTTCAGGCAACCCTAGTAAGAAAAGAAAACAATAAATAAAAAATGATGAGTGCAAGAAGTGAAAAGAATAGTAATAATATTAAAATAAATATAAAAAGTTTGGTACCTTTAACGCTTCCAGCATTTCCTCGCTGTATTGCGATACTTATTCCCTAAGCAAAGAAAGCACCAGCTCAGGGGACACTGGTACCTTCCACCAAGAGTCAACTTAATCCTATTATAATGTATGAGCATTTCGTTAAAAATATATAAAATAAATAGCTGCCCCCGCGAACTTCGTTTCTCCTTAATGAGATTTTACTGAGCCTACCTGTTTAGTACATACCAACATGGAACATTTTGATATACTATCCCAGAGACTGTTCGGTTTTCCGGAATGAAATCTTTTTAGGTGGTTCTGTGAATTTTTCTCTGTATAAACCTCAGAGTTCACAATATAAGTTTTACAATGAAATAAAAAAATAGGGGTTGATTGTAAAGGGTTTAAAATTCAACGTTATATGTATTTACTAATGTTGTATCAGAGGAAATTTAAAAAATCTTTTTATCTAAAATAGAAAAACAAAATTTAGGAGTGGATTACCCTTAACATTTAGGGGGATGATAAAAAGGTGTTATCCGATTCTCAGACCTATCCAATATGCACACAAAATTTCATGAGAATCGGGAAAGCCGTTTCGGAGGAGTTTAACCACAAACACCGCGACACGAGAATTTTATATATGTATAAATTTATCTCTATAAAATGAGCACAAAATATTCAGGTCTTATCAATATGACGCTTCGAAGTCCCGTGAGTATGAAAGGTCAATTCGATACCACTGCATATCGAAATTAATACAGCTCCACTATATTCACGATTTTATCTCTACAAAATTACGTAGCTTTTTATTTTAATATTATAAAGAGACAAAAATGTCTGCGGACAATTATGGACTGCGAGTGGACGACCAATATGTTTTCGACATTCCGTCGAAATCCAAAATCAACGATGGTCGCATAGTGCAGACTGCAGGCAGTCCAAAATGGCTCTGCCAGCAGTGAACCCACAACTGACTAAGCGACTTCTAAACTTAAACAGAACCGATCTCAAAACAATGATAGGGACAATTACGGGCCATTGTCTCCTTAATAAACATCTATTTGTCCTAGGCGCGTCAGGAGCCCCAGAGGCTGTTTCAGCGCAGAGGAATCAGACACCCACGTAGTCCTGGATTGCGAGGCTGTGGCTAAACAACGTACGAAAATCCTCGGAACAGTGAGGTCGCTCCGAGAAGCCTGTGAAGTGCCCAGGAGACTTCTGTGCTTCTGGAAGGAGCTGGGCTGGCTTAAGTAGCCAGGGCTTTACGCAAAACGGACCAATTTCAAGTCTAGTTGCGGAAACTGAGCCCACCTACCTTACCTTACCTTACCTTTTATGTTTTCGAGATCATGTAGACATTTGACAGAATGGGATTTATGCTTCGAAGCAACAACGTTCACTAATATCAAAGCCATCTCAAACTTGTACAACGCTTTCGTCAAAAGTATAGATACCGGCAAACTTCTTGAGCATTAAACAAAGGAGTGGGGGAAAGATTGCGCATAGTATCGCAGCACGGGACATGAACTGATTTACCGATCAAGCGATTGCCGGTCAGTCTCCATACATATAACTGTAGGGGTCAGCAAGCCGCTCGAATATTGAAATCCTGCAGCGGCTTCAAAACAAAACACAGCGAAATATAATCGCATTGGGAATTGCCACTGTCGAGGAATACATTAAAAGATCAACCGTGCGTTACAAAATGAGACTTCAGCAATACGTCAACCACCTAGCTTCAGGCCTCTTGGAAACGACGGACAGTGTGTGACGGACGAATTACGGAGAGAATAAAAAAATATTGGATTTGCGCTTCCTAATTGCCATCATTTCTCAATGTGATAAAAGCCAAGAGGCTGATAGCAGATGGATTAAAAAAGCAAAGTACGACTTCTATCTGTTATATTCTGATAATTTTCATTCAAATTTCTATAAATGTGTCGTGATAGCTCGTATAATACAAATTTAAATTACTCTTTATAATATATCTTTTTATTTCATAATCCTAAAGCTAGCATAAATTATATGCAAAAAACTACACTAAAGATATAGATAGCTAAAGATAAAATGCTTATTATATACAAAAAGGTTCACAACTAAGTAAACAGTCAATAAAAAATATTAAATACATTTAACTAAGTAATGTCTAATTCGGATGTGTGTAGCCCCACCCCACGTGCTCATGATGCAGGTTATATTAAAAATAACTTTACAGAAAAGCAACTATAAACTCTCAAGGTTACAAAATAGGGGTGGAATGCTAATATAAGCATACTAATTTACCAGTTCACTGCTTTTAGATAATTTGTCATGCTTCACGCATGGCTGCAGCACAGGCTGGGTGTCTGGGGTTCTGGGGAACGAGGCCCTGACAGGCGGTGCCTGGCTTGCAGCTCTACCCTGCCTGGTGGCTCTGCCTGCCGCACCGATGTTCGCAGTACTAGCTGATGTGAAGGGAAGAAAGGCTGGCGCGTTTTGTATAGGTCTAAGTTTTATTGTAAGTGATTTTTTATATAAATATAGGTAGGTAAAAAATTAAAACTATTTTATTAAAGTTATACTGCTTTTGGCGCGATGGAGAAAAATGATGAGAGTGAATTTACGATGCGCGCGCATACCAACACCTAAATTCGACATCGTAAAGTTAGGTCTAGGTGGCATGGAAATCGATAACTATGTTCAAGTTGTATATTCTAGAATTTTTATATTTAGAACACGTGTTTTGTAACAGTACAATTAAACCGTGTGAATAAATAAATATTATTTTGGTGTTTTTAAATCAATTTCATATACGACGGTGATAATATTTACTAATAATTTATTTATTAAAATAAAATCTTTTTGATTAATTTTAATATATATCGTTAATCACTACTGCATTTTAGTTATTTTTTTTTCCATACGCCAAAGAAATATAACTTCTAACGCGTGTACATAAGTACTCTGTTTATATCAATAAATATGTCACTAATCATTATAATATACAGACTAACGTTTCATACTATCTGAAACTGACAATGTTATATGAGGCTTCTCTCTATGAATTCCAGTTCAGCTGGTCTCTAGCAGCATGGTGTGGAGCCAGAGGTGTATGGGCAGCTAGGGTCGCTGCTGGGGCGGGCGGTGCGGGTGCGTTGGCACTCGCCCCACTGTATTGTGCTGAAATTGCCCCCAGAACTAGAGGGCTTGCAGCTATGCCAGCTTTAGCTTGCAGGTAATGTTTTTAACTAAACTTGCTTGACAAACACAAGGTAGGATAAGGTAAAATAAATAATGGAGCGATAAAAAATTATATTTAAATAAAAGTACACAATTTTTTTGCACAATTTTTATAAACATATGCAAAAAAATCGGAAATATTGAACAAACAGCCTTCTTATTTTAACGGAGTTAGATAATTTATTTTAATATCAATCATTTTATTAAAAGAAAATATGTAACTCCATTAAAATTAGAAGGCTTTATTCAATATTTCCAATTTTATTGTATAAGAAAATATTTAAAAAACCGTAACCAACCTCCTACAAATTATGTAGGAGTTTGGCATTGCTAATGACGCAAAAAAAGTATATTAGACACTGAATTGGGATTTGATTGCTCCAGTTGGTTCAAAACTTGGCGATTTAAAACAGTGGTGGAGAGTTTCTTGCACGCACTTTCAAACTAGTAGTAAATGTAACTTTTTCTTGACGTTCTTGAAAAATCTAAATCTTTTCTGCTGACGGTGATAAGTGTTCCTGGTTTGGTATATGAATAAAATTGTTTGAGTTTCAAATGTCGTTGGCACTTACATCTTGGAATAGAACAAATTCCTTCCTCTTAATAAACCTTTCTTCCTTCATTTGTCTCTTACTTCTGTAAACTTCTATTATATTTAGAAACTTTATGTTTCAGCTGCGGCATTCTCTTCGCCTACTCCGCGGGCGGTCTTCTTTCTGCGCACGCGCTGTCTTTGTCAATGGCTATTGCACCCGCACTTCTGCTCATATCTTTACTATGGCTGCCTGAAACACCTTCCTTTCTTATTAATGTTGGGAAAATACAGGTAAAACTTCAACATAGGTTTCAAATTGAAAAGTAACAAATTTAAAACCTAATAACGAGTGAAACCTTAAATTCACCGATTCCAGGAAGCGGCTAAAGTGATGTGCTGGTTTGATGGTTCAGACTTCAGAGAAGACTTAACAGATGTTATTGAGCAGCAGGAAGTAAGGATACGAACGTCAGATTATGCACGACGGGAAATGTCATATGAGTCGGAGACTTCACAACCAATGTTAAAGAAGAGTCAAGAGTCTGATAAGAGGAGTGAGGGGGAGAAGTCGGCTTGTAAGGAGTTGTGTAAGTAAAATGAATAAAAGAATTTATATAAATTACATAACTTAAAAAAATTACATTTTTCGTCTTCTATACTACCTATATATTAGATATAATAATATTAATTAATGAATAATCAATACAAACAACACAACGTGGCTTTTCCTTCGAGACTTGAAAGTTGTTTTTACTACCTTCAACTGAGGACAACTGAAATTTGCCTTTGCTGAATTGTAGAAATAGTAAAAACGAGGGTACAATCTACCGTCCAACGAGGTTTCATATGAAATCTATTATCGCGTCTCTATCAAAACTTTTCACTTGACATGACAGCAGTCGTATGTGACACAAGAACAGAATCTCTCCCTTTAATAGAGATTGTAGTTAGTGTTATTGGATTATGTTAAAGATCATTTTAAGCAAATTACTTTAGTTTTATCACTTATTAGTCCTAAGTTGGGCTTGTACAGACTATTTATAAAGAAACAATAAATAATTGAAGTTATACTTCTTTTGGCGCGTTAGTAAAAAATTATGAGAGTGGATTTTTACGATACACAAGTCAGTCACAAAACACCAACACCCTGAAGTTAGCTACAGTCATCATATATAACTTCTAACGCGTGTACATAAGTGCAAACACGTATTTTTAAACCTACTTTGTTCAATTATTCAGTCTCACATCGACGTTCGCGACGTGCACTTATATCTTGCTTCGTGGTTATCGGCGCGGCTGCCGGGACCGGCGCAGGCGCCTTCAACAGTTTCGCGGCTGCTGTGTTGCGACATTCAGCCCATGAAATACCAGTACTAAATACAACTGCTTACAACTTCTCCATTTATAACGGGTAAGTCTGAACTGGAAATATCGAAAGTATTACTTAGATTGTCAGTAAGCATGTTAACATTTTAGGTATTTCTTTAAAATACATAACAATATGTGGGCACCATATTTACATTGACTTAATTTATAATTATATGTGAAGACCATGTACTTATAATAAAAATCGAAAATAAATGGAATTGTCACCCTGAAATAACTTTACTTTACTACTTTCAATGTATTAAATATCTCTTTTTCTGTTGTAAATGTAAAAAATATACTAAATTGTCAGAGACGGTAAACCTTTTCTGGCGGGCATATTTTTCAATTTCAATACGAGTCTGAACATCTGAGTCTACGTATATACATTTTATTTGTTACTGAATGTTTCAATTTTATTAAGTGCGGTGCTCCACATTAAAAATGGTTTAACGGTGAGTGATAATTACGTTCATTTTCATCACAAACAGTAAAAAACCCACAAGTAAAGATAACTTTTTTTTTAAAGGTTTTAGAATAAGTAAATCCTAACTAACCTGGAATTAGTAGGCAATGATACCAGCTAAAGAATAAAATAAAGTAATTAAACTTAATTTGATATAAAAGATAAGTGTTGTTAGTGATATTGAAATATTCGTTATTTTAGTATTTACCTTTTTGATACAAAGAATTTAAATTTTAATTGCCCTCAAATGGGTCAATTTGTCCCTTTTTCGGTTAAAAACTTTTTTAATAGCAACACTTATGAAATGTCAGCATTCTATGGAATGAAAAATCGGAGTATAAAAAAAATATTATCTTGATACGCCAAAGAAGTATAACTTCTAACGCGTATACATAACTAGACATGCCTATTTTATTTTAGTACAGAAGTTTTGATGTCACGTAACATGTTAAAACTATTTTAAAAGAGTTAGTATGGAGTTTATTGCCCATTTATAACTTTTATTTTGACTTTAAAAAGTGCCTTTTAAATAGGCCTAAAATATATTATATTATATACAAAATAAAAATTACTGAAGTTATGCCATCTGAGGACAAGTCCCATTACTATTGGATTATTATTATTTACTCTAGCAAAATAATTAACAGGACATTGCCACGAAAACTGTTCGAGTCATCTGAAGCTGGGTCAATGTTGTGCGGCACAGCGTTGGTACTGGGTGCAGCCGTTGCTACCGTGACTGTTGATAAAGTCGGACGGAAGGTAATGCACACAGTTTTGTATGACAGGTAAAATACAAGAAGGTATTTTGACTTTGTGACGGGAATGTTAGATCCGCACTGTAGTATCGAATGTTTTTTTTTGTGTTGCCTTTATATAGTAATCAATCTTGTTCAATAACATCATTTCCGAGGTTTTGACAACACAAAAACAGTGATATTAGGCGATATTTTATTGAAATTTAATTTTTTTTCATCTTAATTCTGAATGAAAATACCCATTTTAACGTCCTGTAATGTTAATATTTTTTTTAATAAAAAATAAAATAAAAATAAATCGCTACAAGATTTTGGTCTGTGCCTCAAACTTCTGAATCTGTTTCATATCATTTTTCAATCTAATAGGCAAGTAGCATCAGCCTCCTGTGACACACGCCTTCGACTTTTTGAGTCTAAGCCAAGTAGGTTTCCCCAAGACTGATCACTCATCAGTCTCCCGTGCTGACACACGCCGTCGACTTTTTGGGTCTAAGGCAAGCTGGATTCACGATGTTTTCCTTCAACGTTCGAGCCAGTGTTTAATGCGCATATAGACAGATAGTCCATTCGTGCACAGCCGGGAATCGAACCTACGACCTCATGGATGAGAGTCGCACGCTGAAACCACTAACCCAACCGATTTTTATTTATTTTCAGACTCTCCTCTTATGGTCGTGTTCCGGCATCGCTTTCTGTTTAGCCGTTTTAGGAGTGTACTGTGATCCACATCTACAAGTGAACACGTTCTATAAACATCGTTTCCTAACCAAAAAGTTCACCAGAGATAAAAGTATCAGAGACAAGATAGAATTGCCAGAAAATTTGACAATTTACAACGATTCACTCAAGTATGGGAACGACACAAAAGCGTGGTACAGGGTAGCAGAGAACTATAACGAGACAGAGGTGCAGTGGTCTGTCAAATTTGAACAGACCATAGAGAAGGATGATATATCAATATGGCTGCCGGTTGTCATGTTGTCTTTGGTACTGTTTTTATATAATATAGGCCTTGGATCAGTGCCTTATGTATTGATATCAGAGTTGTTTTATGTAAACGTAAGTATATATTTTTTATTTCTATATTACCTCATATTCCGAACCAATGTGAATTGTCTTTAAGCGGTATCACTTAACATTATTTGAGCCTCATGTCTGTTTGAACCTTATAACATATATATGAATAAACCAAATACTTATATAGGCAAACGACACGTTTGGTGGAAGTTTTTGTGAGCTGTCATTATAATTTTAAAAAATAACCAGCGCTACAACGTTTTTAGGTCTTGGCTTCAGACGTATTTATCTGTTTCATGATAAGTTGAGAATGTAATAGGCAAGTGGATAATCAACCTTCTGTGCCTGACACACGCCGTCGACTATTTGTGTTTCAATCAGCCGTCTTCCTTACACCGTATGCGGGAATGTCACCTGATGTTAAGTGATACCGCCGCCCATGGACACTCACGATGCTAGAGGGCTCACGAGTGCATTGCCGGCCTTTTAAGAATTTGTACGCTCTTTTCTTGAAGGAGAACTAAGACTAGAAAAGAGTTGATAATTAATATCTTTATAAATTTTTAGGTTCGAAGCTTAGCGTCCAGCTTCCTCATAACTTGGATGTGGCTCAGCAACTTCTTCGTACTACGCTATTACGGCACTATAGCCTTCTCTATTGGCCTCCACGCGACATACTATATATGCTCCTCTATCACTCTTATAGGGGCTGGATATATCTATTTCATTCTTCCTGAAACGAAGGGCAAATCTCAGAGTCAAATCGACGCGTCACTTGACGGACCCTGGCTGTTGACGTTTGAGAGGAAGAATCAACGATGACAGACGGAAGTGTTCACCATAGAGCGGAGTGAGTGAACTAAATGTCTATAGTTGATAACGGAATCAAAAATGAACTTTTTAAAAGTTTTTATTTTTGGATTGAATGATCATCATAGAGATTCTAAATGGCCAACTGAAAAGTGTTTTGCTAAGTGTTATGCTATATTTTGAAGGATCAAATCAACGAAAACTCTGGAATGATTAAAAAAGAATTTAAAAAAGGAGCGCCTTGCATGTAGTACAACTAAATTGGCTTATTCTTAAGGCGAGGATGATCAAATAAAAAAGACTTCATTGCTTGAGACATACATTCTGTTCCAAAGTACACTAAAGAGGTCTTAGAAAAAAGGTTTTATGCTAAGGTAACCTACAATCCAACATAACCGTTGCTTTTGATCACGTGACTCAATTAACTCGTTCCGTGAATAGCTTTTGTCCCAAAGCTCCTTGTTGTTAAGAGAGAAGAGAAGAAATAAATGTTGTAATGGCACGCTATTAATTAAATTATATTTTTACTATTGATATTGTAAATGTTAAAGAAAACAAACAATATAGCTTCGATTAACAAGTCGTTATAATCAGATATTTTCCTAAATTCTAAAGAAAATAAAACACCAATACCCATATATCATATAGCTGTTAAAATATAATATAGATTTTATAGATGTAAAGGATTTTCGGAAATGGTTCAAAATTTCTGGACAAAAACGTTGATCTAGTCAATAATTTGTGCCCCTGTGTGTATAATCTCTTGTCGCAGTTTGTGTAAGTTATGAAATAAGTGTACATTAAATGCTTGTTAAGGTACAGTCAATTATAGTGTTAAATGTCAATTTTGTACCTATTCAGAATATTGTTCCATATAAACTCCCTTATTTGTAAAAAGTTATTATTCAAAATTATACTTGTTTTGGCGCGTTAGGAAAAAATGATGAGAGTAAACTTTACGATACGTCGCCGAAACCGACACCCTGAAGTTGTCTATAGTCATAATTTTCTGAAGTACAGTCAGTCCTCGTACTTACGGCATGTTATGTTCTCGAAATACGCGACGTAAATTGAAACGACGTAAGTCGAGACATATTTTTTCATATGTTTACATGTAAAACTCAAGGGTTAGGTTCCATACGGACTCGAAATTGAAATAAAAAACTGCATTTAGAACAAAGGATATACATACTTTATTATCAAAACTAAGTTCTTAAAATATTATTTTTTGGTATTTGTGTGTTATTAATTTTAATAATAATTATAAAACTTTAATATGTAATCAAAATATGCAATGAGAAATAATTATAAATTAAATTTTTGGCTTAAAGAAACTATAGCATAACAGATCATCAATATCATCCGCAGTAATGCAATTTCAGGCAAACGGTTAGCCAAATGAACAATGTCAGTTGTGATTTGGTTGATCTGTGGATGAAGAACTTTAAGATGGCTTAAAAAAAAGTGGGCTTAACTTTTTCCAAACTCCTTTTAAATTGTTCGGTGTCACCTCATCCCATGAAGCAGCAATATTTTTTTAAGCAGTGCAAGATATTATAACTTTTACAAAAATCTGTCAGCTCCATGCCATCCTTTTCATTAGCCTTTACAGCCTGTGATTCTCCTGAGATAATAGGCCTTAAAAGACGCTATAACTCCTTGATCCATCGGCTGTAACAACGAAGTGGTGTTTGGTGTGCCGTCCCCACGGACATTGACCTTGCGACAAGTGAATTCTCCTATGCCGTAAATCGAAACAAATGACGTATCTTGAGGAATAGTATCAAAACATTGTTCGACGTAACTTGAAACGACGTAAGTCGAGGACTACCTGTATTTCTTTTTGGAACAAAGAAGTATAACTTCTAACGCATGTACACACACGTTTTCTTTACATTATTTTATCTTCAAGTAGCTTTTTCCTCGAATATTTATTATAAAATAAGAGTATTTTTATTGAAAAATGATATTTAAATCCATCCATTTAAAAGAAGTCTCTATCGGATGTTTTTGTTATAAATTACGTTAGTTACATTTCGGCCATCTTTGCCTCTAGATACCACCGTTATTTTAAATCTCCGTGTACAGAGTATCTAACTACGATTCACGCATGCGCTGTGGCAACGAATAGAAGTACGATACAAGAGCAGACCATAAGGATTCGTGTGGGTACTGTACCCAGTTTAGTCGGAGTTGGTGTCGTTCTCTCTCTTGCTCTCATAGTTTAGATGCACTAACGGGAACGACCGTATTTACTAACAGATATCCAGATTGATTGATTTAAAAAATATAAGTGTTTTTATGTATATTCCACGTGCTTGTCACATTAAATATTGGTTTTTATTTTTTTTGTACCCATGTATGGTTATATCGTATTTTTTGTACATAGACAAGCTTTTATAAATAAATTAATATAAGGTTTTATGAATAAGGGGGTATTTTTTTAAATAATTTTTGTCATACTATAATATAAGGAAAATGACTCTAAACTCGGCGTCATCAAATTTTAAACCCGATCGAGTTTTTCTGAGAGATGTTTATGAAACTAATTACTATTTGTATGTGTTTAATTAATGTCTCGTATTTTAAGGTAATGGTATTTTTACAGTAAGTGTTAAAATTATAATAGATTAAGACCGAAAAATCTGATGAATCCTTCAACCTTTACTTTCCCATAATGGCTCAAATGACTACGATATTGTCTATGTTAACTTTCTTCCCACAACTATGGCATCTGAGCTGTTACTTTGCTCAATGAAAAGAAAAAAAACTCGTATTTCTGAAGTCTCTGTTTCTTTCTGTCAAATTGATTTGACCGTATGATGAAAAGAGATTACAGATTCTGTTAAATGATGTTAGACGTAGTTTTTATTAGTAAGTCTTTCCATTTTATAGTTATGAACAAATCGCTCTTCGACATTTTGTATAATAGATACTAAAAACTGGTGTTATCACAGGTTATGATTGCAATAATATATCGCTGGCCCTGGGAAACAACGTGATAAAAGCAAAATATATTTCTTTTTCAGGAAAAATAAAAGTAGGTAATGCTATTATTACTAAGATTACATTAATTACATTAATATATTTGGTATCAAATTAAAGCTATTTTCCTATTTGGTAATTTAAACATCGTTCTTTAGTATTTTGTGTAAATAAATTAATGAATTACTAAATGTACATTACAGTAATTTATCTAATTAAACATACGAACAAAGGCCTTTTACGATTGTTTCACTGTTTAACGTAACGTATACTACGACGGTAATTTTGACGAAAGTCAAGGTCGTAATAATTTATTACCACTTCTTATCTGTTTTTCAACTTAATCGCATTAAGTTTTATGATTATTTGGTAGAATTACAAGCTAAACTATTTTTATACTTGCTATCCATTACAGGCAAGTAAAATTATGCCGCAGGTTGTGCACAGCATAATATCCGTTAAATAATTCCTTATATTTTTTATAATAAAATGTTTCCCAAAAATTATGAAAAAACATAGTTATCCAAGGAAGTAAAAAATAAGAAAACACTTACCAGTGCTATACATGCTTCTCAGTGCAAGCGATATTTATAAATGAGATTATATACACTATGATACGATTTATATTCAGATACTTTAATTTAAGTATTTATTGCTTTATTATCGGAACGTTTAATTTTGATACTTTGTAAGGGAGTTACAATAGTTCCTTATTTACGCTTAAAATTAAAAAAATATATATTTTTATGACTGGCAATATACAGTCGTGAATTTGACTACAAAATGGTGTATTAAGTTAATTAGTTAAGTGTGAACTAAAACGTTTGTAGTAATAATTGTAATTTTAAAAAATGTAGAAAAAAATAAAATATTTTAAAAGCATGAAGCCCCACCAAAGTTTGTAAAAAATAAATATTTTGTAAAAAAAATGTGCGTGCACGCATAAATAAAGTTGTAGGCAATGCAAGCGTACCGCAAACTGTATGAGGCGTGACTTCATAGATACAGTCATTTATATGTTTGAAATGTATAATAGTTAATATAGAATTATTTTGTCATGAGATCACTAGCCGTATTTTCGCACAAACAAAAGATATTTTTTAGAAACATTTGGATCAGTATTAAAGATGTATTTTGGTATATTGTCTTAGTTTTCAGTGTCTAATAAATGTGTTGATTGGTTATGACGTGTTTTATTAAATTCGTTTTCATTCATACAAGAACACAAACCTCCAAGCATAGTGTTTAATCTATATATATATAATGAAAATGGTCTTCGTTTGAGGCTCAATCACGCCTAAACCACTGATCGTATCGACATGAAACTACCACCATTCGATGCGAAATTTTTCCTAGATGGTTTATGGCTATTTATTTTGAAGTGAAGTACCTTCTTATTATACTTAAACTCCGTTATGTTAACGAGTATGTTTTACGTCCCGGCAAACTCAACTTACGAGCGACGAGTCGTCGAATGTGAGATGGAGGAAGATTAATACTCATTTCTCCATGAATCGGACCATTTCTATTAGACAATTTTTCCATTTATTCTTTGTTTTGTTGTTCATCAACATTTATTATTATAATAATAATTATAATTGATAATGTCAATAAATTTTATTTTAAGTGAATTTGACTCTTCTTTGAAAAATATTGTAAATTTCAGAAAAAAAAATAAAAATGAACAAAAAAGCAAAAAAAAATATAAATAAAAAAAAATTAACAAAAAAAGCAAAAAAAATAATATAAATAAAAAAAATTAACAAAAAAAGCAAAATAAAAATAAAAATGATGAATAAAATTTAATTTATTTCCTTTGAAAATTCGCCCAGCAAAGCGGGCGGGGTCGGCTAGTTATATACATATAGAGAACTATTAATCGTTTAATAACGATAATCGTTTATTTGCTAAGATAGTGGTACAGTCTCTCAGTACAGTCATATACAAATTGGCATGCAAATGTCATATTCATTTTTATAATTGTTTGAATAAAAACATTTACATAATGTCATAATAATAGGTAAGTTTAGTTATTTAGAATTCGTGTCAAACTTTATATCTAAATACTCCCCCACGCTATAAAAGCACCTTGCCTTTAAAAATGTAATCACCTTTCCCTTGAAAGAATTGCACGTTGCACCGTGACCGTTTTTTTTCTATTAACACCATTTTCTATTATTACTACCGTAGTAGTAACCTAAGTTATTACAATATTCATAACCTATGTTATTAATATTTTTAATGTTTGTGTATTTTTACGGTACATTCTTCTTTTATCTGGCTCTGTTTTGAGGATATTTATTGTTTAATTAAATTCTTTGTTATTAAACAAAGCTTTAGCTACAGGTATTTCTCCGTACTTGTTTCATTTCATAATTAAGTATTGAGTAGTTGACTCAGTAGCGTGCTATCCTCACCCCTGAGATAGAAGATTCAAACCTTGGCTCAACACCAAAAGACGTTTCTTTATGTGCGTCTATTCTTTAAATGAAATAAAAATCGTTCATTTCTTAGAGCAGTTGCAGCAGTGGGTGCACCAGTAGACTTTTGATTCGTGCATTTACAATCGTACGTTGAAGGAAGTTTTGAGGAAACCAACACCCAAAAATTCTACTTGTATCAGGGTGAGAAGGCTCATCATCTACTTGCCTATTAGATACAGAAGACAAAGATCGGTGGTAGCGCCACTGGTTTTATTTTAGCAATCCAGTGATGCTCTTCATTTCTAAATATCGTGTTAGCGCCACACAACTGCCTCCACTCGCCCCAATCTTGGGGAAGCCTACGCCTGGAAGACCTGTACGGGTATTTACTAGATCGGTCCAGGTGGCGTTGAGATCTGGTGCCGGAGTTAAGAGGATTTAAAATAAAGAAACCAGTATATTGTAATTTATTTTTAAATAATAATTTTATAATATCACATTTCATTACAATGTCTTCTAAATCAGTGAAGTTCTAAATAGGTACAATTTGCTCAGCTTAAGAATACACATAGGCTATTCATACTGATTTCTATCTATACATAAATATATAAATATTTTTGTAACAAAACTTATTTCATTGGAATGCTCCTTCATGAAACTTGACTTTATGTTTCTGAAATATTGACGCCTCGACGAAACGGGTCACACTTATTTATTTTTACCCGAACCACTAAATATAACAATAAAATAAACTAGAACCAATGCGTGTCCGTGTTCGACAGCTTGTGACAAGTTAGCATACATGAAAAATGACGAAAAGAGACGAAAAATTACAAAACATGACGGAAAGAGACCAAAAGTTATAAAAAAATTACAAAACATGACAAAAACAGATCAAAATTCCGAAAAAAAAGTCACGTGCTAAAATAATGCATTTTCTGTAATCAGATGGGGAAAAATTTCAGATCTTTCCAAAGACCCCTTATAAAATCAATCAAAAGTTATGAATCAATTAATAATTAAAACCAAAACATCAATTCAAAATATGCAATTTATAGCCCCGCCAGTCTTTGGAAAAAATTTAAAGGTGACACGCGAAATCCAAATAACGGATAAAATGTAAAAGGCAAAGGTCACGTAAAAATATGTATACAAATACCGGCAAACTTCTTGAGCAGTAAACAAGGTAGTGGGGGAAAGTCTGCGCATAGTATCGCAGCGCTGGACACAAACCTCAACTGATTTACCAATCACGCGATCAACACGACACTCTCCCGCCACCCCCTTCCTAGTGATACCTAAAAATCGCTTCTGCGCAGGCAAGAACATTAATTATGAAAGATGTTTGCCGGTATGTATACAAAAGTACATTGTGAACAGAATTGGGTTATTTACTATATTTGAAATGTATAAAGAAAATCAAAAATCAATAAATATAATTTTAAAACTTTTTAGAGCGAGATTCTTAGCAATTCTCCTTAGAAATCTTTCGAAAAAATACTGGTTAGGCATTTTATCTACACTGAAGAAAGTGACAGCAACCTCGACCTCAACTATTACTATTTTATTTATACCACAGTCCCCAACATTTTAACCGTAACCTAAAAATGATTAGTAAATATTTTCATATATATTTGTTCCTTAATAGGACTGGCTGTTACTTCAAACATGGTTTAATATAACGCTTTTGGGGAAAATTTATCGAATCAAGGCTTCAACTTAAAACAGTTAATAACTTTCTATCGTTCTTAACGACTTCTTTGCAGTACCCCAATAATATTAAGAAGGTGCATGTCTTTGGACCCCTTACAATGTTTATAAACTGATGATTTGATATTATATGATATGATATGATATGATATGATATGATATGATATGATATGATATGATATGATATGATATGATATGATATGATATGATATGATATGATATGATATGATATGATATGATATGATATGATATGATATGATATGATATGATATGATATGATATGATATGATATGATATGATATGATATGATAGGATATGATATGATATATGATACGATACGGATGATATTGTCTCAGGTCCCAGTGAATTACATGAGGTTGGGTTTTTTTTAATATTTTACTCTTAGTGGCGTTTGTGATCAGGTATGATTGTACCTGAGCCGTGATTCGACAAATTTACCTCCTTTTATTGTTATATATTTAATTAAAATGTAAAGTTTTAAAGACATATAATTTATATTCTTTTTTTAATATTTTTTTTCTATTAAAAAAAATTGCGTACATATAATATAAATGTAGAACGCAATAGAATAAGAATAGTCATACATATTTTTTAGATAATATGATGTTTGTAATCAAACTCAATCATAAATTTAAAAATCCTACAATACTATAATATATATATGTACCCTCATTTTGAGCAATTAAATATTATCTGGAATTAAAGATATTAATATTGTTACGCACTTTGTGACCCAGATGGTTCACAAGCGTTTTTTGTGGGTAGACAGAAAAGTTGAAATTTCTTAAAAATAAATTTTTGAAACACAATAATACGCGACTAGCAATTTCGTTAAATTAATCTTTCCTCATTTTTTTTTATTAAAAATATATATTTTTTATATCGTCAACTTATATTTATATTTATTCTCTATTTGAGGCGAATTTAAACTCTTCCTTTTTTTACAGAATGCTGCTATTTAAATAACATTATACTTTTGAAACTTAGGTAGGAGACCCCAAACTAAGGGCTAAGCATGACTCTCGAATGTCAAAAACATTGAGTTAGACATACATGAAAATAATTACTATTAATTAATATATCTCCCAATAATCACAGCCTAATATTACCTTGCATTATATCATCATACATCTTTTGGGTCATCGGCACATACTTCCCAGTCTTCTGATCCAAAAAATATACAGGATCAGTTCCTAAACTAAATGCCTGCTCAACCAACTCCTTCTTCTTGAGCTTAAACGTCGCTGTTAACGGAGGTGCTGGTAGTATCCGTAAAAATAACGGTCTGGCGTAAACTGGGAGAGATGTCTTGATGCCGGACGCGAGAGATTCCAGGTCTAACTTCTTTTCTGGATCCGCTATTGCTACCATACCGGCTCGGCCTTCGATGTTCGGTATCTGAAGATAAAGTAAAAAAAAAAAACGAAAATGATATACCTATTGTGATTTTTTTGGAGTGAGAATTCTTTAGGCGTATGATGGTAAAATTTTTACGGAGACGTCACGAAGATGTGCAGCGTTTTTGTCGATGAAAAGGGAGATCGAGAAAAAGTACACGCTTTTGGTTAATCTATTCGTTTACTAATAAACGTAGATATTTTATTTATTTATATTATCATTAGCACGTCTTCAGTGTGTGCACAGTGTGAATATAAATATACAAATACATGGAGTGATCATATACTGGTGACCATTTATTGGGAATTTTACCTTAGTCATAATTAAGAAATTTCAAGAA
Organism: Pieris mannii; assembly: GCA_028984075.1. NCBI lineage: Eukaryota > Metazoa > Arthropoda > Insecta > Lepidoptera > Pieridae > Pieris > Pieris mannii. Next base: position 8,271,423 of record CM054795.1, on the reverse strand, counting down.
ACTAGCGAGCCAAATTGGTTTCGAACACAGGAAAATTCACAAACATGATGGGAAATTTATAGCTCCCAAAGAAAGCGAGTCAAGAAAACGGGAAGGCATTTGCTACTTGGCAAGTCAATGATTAGCTGATGTTGTAAAATCTCTATTAGCCGCATAAAAACTATTAACTTTAAATAATGGTAACACTTACAGAAACTCCATAAACAACGGCGTCTTTCAGCCCGATTAAGTTACTGATTACCCCTTCCACTTCAGCTGTTGAAACATTTTCCCCTCGCCATCTTCAAACAGTAAAATCTAAATCAGTAGGTATCAGTGCGATATTTTTATATCAAATTAAAAAAAAAATTATAATTCAGTGGCGCTACTCAATATTATTTAATAGACAAACAGTGCCATTAACTTTTCTTGACCGGAAAGTGCGTTGCTGTCATGGATATTAGTATTGCCAGTAATTACAAATTAACCATTATAAGGGGAATAATTTTAATAACGTAATAATTTATTTAAATGTCTTAATAAAGCAATGTATGCTAGTACCTAGAAAATACAGTTCTAGGCTTAAATAAATGTGACACCAACTTAGGAACAACTTATATATAGGTTTTGTTGATAGGGTTGACTGGTGGCTACAGCAATTAAATAAAACGTTAGTAATACTTGTAATATTGTGTTTACATGAAAATATATAATAAATCTATAATTGACAACGCACATCAAAAGAAAATAAAACATAATCCAAATTCAAATGTAATGCATCATAGACAATTACTTATATGTGGACAGCACGACGACCAATATTTGTTACCTGTACTATTAATATAATATATTTTAAGATAGCTAGCAATCAGAACCGTTCGATAATTAAAACTTTGCCCTTGTATTTAAAAATGCAAGGAATAAAAATAAATACTTTTAAGTTGGGTTTTTATTACAAGGAACTGTCAATGTCAGTCTGACATTTCAAAATGGCGACGGTATAACCAATTTCAGCCACCGAAAAAAGGCACTGTAGTTGATCTGCCTTTGATCCGCTGACACATGACATATAATGACTTGACATTGACAAAACATGCCTGTTTTCTCACAATGTTTCATCTTAGAAGTAAGTGCTAACACGAAACTTAAAACTTTCGCATTTGCATCGCAAAAAAGCTTACCTAAAAGTATCTCCAGTCCGATCCTTGAAATAAAAGTATCCAAAATGGTCCATCTCAAGAATATCTCCTGTGTTAAAGTAACAGTCTCCTTTCACTCTTACATCTCTTACCATCTTCTTCTCCGACGCGGTCTTGTCCGCGTAACCGGCAAATGTTAGTATCGCTTTTTTAGGCTCTATTTTTCCTAAGAGCAGACCTATAAAGAACCAAAAGTTAAGACATTTTGTACCTAACAAATTATTTTTGTAAGCAACCTAGTTAGTCTTTTTGCGAATACTTTTTCCTTGGGACCTGAATTACCTGCCTGATTTTGTATATTTAGAGTAAGCTGTGTGTATGTATTATATACGTATTCCACAGAAACAAACACACTTAGCACAGATTAACACAAAACAGAATATAATATAGATAATAACAGAGTAATTAAATAATTAAATTAAAGTTAACCTGTAAAATGTTTGTAATATTTTATCTTCGCAGTAGGCTTTCATCAGAAACCAAAATACTAAATAATACCAACCGGGTTCATGAGGTCCACACGTGATACAATTTCCGTTCTCATCTCGCAGTATTTCACCCGTAATTTCGTCGCACCTTAAATATATCAAAAATAAAACAAATGAAACTTGTTACATGTTAAGTCACTCGGTCGTCAACTCCCTAAAAGGAAATTATTCCTTTTCCAACTTGTTGTTCATTCAAAAAATTACTGTTAACAGCGACCTCTGTTGTTGGTTTCGTTTGTCGGTTATGTTCTTGCTCGGCTTAATGAACATCCTTAGACACTTTAGTATAAGTTACTTGAAATTTAGAAATAATCTAGACTTGTAAAAAATCACAAGTGCAAAGCGTTGAGCTACCACACTTTATATTTAATTATGTTTTGTATTAATTAATAGTTTATAGAACTTGTTTGAGACTTAAGATACCCTAAATAACAATGATATGACAAGATTTAGACCTATCTGAAGCTTATATGAATCTGAGACAGCCGTAAGCAGTATGCGTTGTAATATTAAATAATACTACTATACTATTTATTTTCATATAACGACTATAAAATGCAGTAAAATTAGTAGTTCCTAGTTTGGATTTGGTTTGGATTCGATTGCAATACTAAGCTTCCATTGTTCACGATTTATTCATAAGTTTTCTTAAATAGTTGATATGAACATTAGGTAAGTAATTTATAAACATTTAATATAGCACCTTTTCTCATTAAATCTTGGTTTTAATACGTACGATACATAGATTAAAACCATGATTTTTTAATGTAATTATGACAACGATAAACATTTAACTTACTTGACTAATGTTAAAGGATAAATTGATGAAACCGTGCGACTCAGAAATCCGATGGCTCCAACTTTTGAGTCTAAATTCACTGTAAATAAAACAATGATGTTAAAAGTAATAAAAAAAATCAGTGGCGCTTCAACCTTTTTACATTTAGGCCTCTAATTTCTGTTACTGCTTCATGACAACTATGTAATCAGCCTTCTGTGCCTGAGACACGCCGTCGACTTCTTTGATTACAGGCAATTCCGATTTCTCACGATGTTTCCTTCACTGTTCGATCGAATGTTACAACTTACATGCGCTCTATGATAAGAAAGTCAATCGGTGCACAGGCGATAATCGAACCTACGACCTCAGGTCTGTCACAAAAGCCGTTAGACTGCTCTAAATTTTTAAAAAACAGGTAGCCATAAATTATTCTATTTAATAATACTTATTTTACAGATATAAATCTTATATATAAAATTCTCGTGTCGCGGTGTTTGTGGTTAAACTCCTCCGAAACGGCTTTCCCGATTCTCATGAAATTTTGTGTATTGGGTAGGTCTGAGAATCGGACAACATCTATTTTTTCATCCCCCGAAATGTTAAGGGTAATCCACCCCCTAAATTTTTGTTTTTCAATATTTTTTTCTTTATTAATAACTTATGTTGTGCACTCTGAGGTTTATACAGAGAAAATTTGACAGAACAACCTAAAAGAATTAATTCCGGAAAACCGAACAGTCTCTGGGATAGCATAGCAAAATGTCCCATTTTGGTATGTACTAAACAGGTAGGCTCAGTAAAATCTCATTAAGGAGAAACGAAGTTCGCGGGGGCAGCTAGTTTATTATATTACATATTTACAGCGCGGTGCTGAGACAGCTACAGAAACATTGTATGAATCCCGCTTTATATGGCAGTTTTAACCGTGTGATACGTACGTAACGTTCCGTACGACATGGTATTTTTACAAAAAATATCATTAATTTGTCTCTAATTACTTTTATTTTATTAAATATTTAAAGTCTTATCTATATATTAGTCTTATCTATATATATATGTATATAGAGCCAGATTTTAATTAACACACAAATTTCATAAGTTTAATTACAAACACACGTACTAAATAATAAATACTCTGTTTTTTCTGTCAAATAGCCTATTAAATTGTGTCTTGTAAGTCAACGGATTTACCTCCTTCGAGGCCTGTTTGTAATCTTAATATATTATACATATAAATTATCTACGTGTAAGGTTCTTTATACGCGATGGACTCCTAAACTACCGAACCGAAATCAATCAAATTTGCACACCGTGTGCAGTTTGATCTTAACTTAAAAGATAAGGAAGGATAGCTTACATCTCAATTTAAACCCGCAATATTATTTTATTGCAAATAATTGTTTATAATAAAAAAAAATTTGTTTACAGATGGCGTTGTGTTAAAAGTACCAACGTTTCACATAATCTATCTCCCTTTAACATAAGTTCTCGTTCCGTTTCCCTTGAATAGTTTACTACTATGTAATATAACAAAAACCTTACCACAGCAACGCTTGGCCGAGTCTGCTAGTAGAATATAAAGATTTGAAAACTAATCAATATTCTTTGTTTTATAGGTTATAAAAGTCGCCAATTCTCTTACCAAGATTGCTGTTTCCCTCAGTAGCGCCGTAGAACTCCAGAACGCGTTCAATATTGAATCTCTTGACGAACTCTTCCCATATTTGAGGTCGGAGCCCATTGCCAATCAACACCTTCGCAGTATGAGTTGTGTCATACGCTGACGGTGGTACAGTGAGTAGGTACCGGCATATTTCACCAATGTATTGCGCGGCCTGAAAATGTAATATACTTATGTATAATCATAATAAATAGCATATTTGCAAAGAGTACAGTCAGTTTGATTGAAATAAAACAGACTCTGACATATAAAATACGTATTTAAATGTAATTTTATAAGAACAACTAGCGGACCCGACAGACGTTGTCCTGTCTACACGTCTTTAATTTGAAAATTTCAAACTTTTTTTAATAAGCTAAAACATTCTGGACTATTTTGATGAAAATTATTATTCAAATGTTATGACAATATCTAACGATCCAACACATGGTCTACAATAACACAATGATAACAAAACTTTTTTTTAATTTGATCGCAGCGCTAACGTTCGGGATAGACTAAAATTAAAATTCAAATATTATTTAAAATTTGACACTGCGATGGTAGCGCCGTCTGTCGCATCCAATGTAAAACATTCCAAAATCAACAACTACTAATAAATTAAAAATTAATTAAAAAAACATTGTCCAGCGGACAAAATTGTGAATCTAAACCATTCCCAGATCCCCTTGAGCACACACAAAAAATTTCGTCAAAATCGGTCCAGTCGTTTGAGAGAAGTTCAGTGACATACACACTCACAGAAGAATTATATATATAAAGATTAAGTTATTTATTTATTTATATATACAGTCTACAACAATGTGTATGCCTAAAAAAAATATGACAGCACAAAATCCACATCAATTACATTAGAATTTAAGCAATATATCAAAGGATAAAACTAAAGAAACGACCACAAAAAAAAACAAAAATAAAATAATAACGAAAAATTAAAAATGAATTAATAACTAAAACTAAAAGATAAAGTAATAAACAAACAAAATGAAAACACACTAAGATTCTGCAAAACAAAGTTACGGTAAGTTGGTAGACTGTTGTAAAACTCAAAAAGGGCCTCATAGCCTAGCGGTCTTTGTATGTGGCCGCTACGGTGAGGGGTACTGGGTTCGATTCCCGGTTCGAGAGTAAGTTTTAAATTTATTCTCGGCCTTAGGTAGGGTTATACGGTACCGGGTGAGTGCTTAAACCGTACATGGAGGGCACGGTTGAATTTCTATAGTATGCAGAGGGCATCGAACTATAGAAAGGATACTGTGTAGGTTTAGAACGTAGCAATATAATTTAATGTAACCAAATACGCTTACGAACGTCAACAGAAAAGTATTAAATTGATTCTAGAATACCAGTTCGCAAGTAAGTTTTGAGTCATACAAATTGTTTATAAGGCGGCTGGCAGAGCCTGGAACTGGAGCAAATCAATCCTAAGGTTTAGGATTATATAAATATTCGTCAGATTACAAAAAGCTTAATTGATTAATTTACGTTAAACGAAAGTTTTGCATTTGTTCAGTGATTATTCTCTTGTTTTGTTTGGGAGTTCGTTGTAAAATTGCATACAATTTTAATTAAAGGGGTGGTTTATCTTCTGCAGCCTAGTTGCTCGTACGCTGCAGTCTAGTGCTCTCACTGAGTAACTGGAAATGAACTTAAGAATTTAGGTTTTTCTTAGTCAAATGGATAATAAATAGACTTATGCACGTATCAACAATTTATAGCAAGCCATAAAGACAGTGGTTGTATAGCTCAGGTACTTTCTAAGTAGAAACTCAACGCGAAATATGACTCTCGTATTACAAAACTCAATTCCGTTCTATGTCAGACAGACTCATACTATGTCAGACATCAACTTTTACAATGCGTTTTAAATAGTGCCTTATTTGTTGCTATGGTAACTTTATTGAAGAACGGTAAACATGATAACAGGGTGCTTTAGTCCACGTTATACGACGTCAAATAGTCATAAGGCGCGTCCACACGGAGCGAGCAGCCGGACACGTGGAAGAATTTAGAGGAGACTATCAAATACTAGTGTAAAACATAAATGACTAAGTGTTGTTATAGTGTGGTATAATACTCGAATAAAGGCTATTAGTTTTTTTATACAATTCAGATTCTTCTATTTGTCATCTTCTTATAAGTCAGAATATAGTACATATAAGTTCTTTACCCTTCCAATCTATCTTTTGTTCAGTAGAATTAATAAAATAATACATATTATAAAGAAAATAACTATTGTAAGCCTCTGTTACTACGTATAGTCTTACGTAATGTAATAAGCATTCGACGGACGTAAGTCGAAACCGAAACACATTTCTTCAACCCGTCCATCTACAAAAAACGTCGAAAAACAATCAAATTAAAATAAAACACATATTCATCGTTCGGATAGTGGGACAAAGCCACCGACAGTTAGATGGTCCGATAGGTTTTATAGACAAAAACTCACGGGAGCCATAATTAAACACAAATATGTGACTGTGTAAAATTGGATTATATGTATTAATAGTATCGATAAATCGATTGGAAAAGATGAAAATTACCGTGCATTTATAATTCGCCACATCCTTCCAATAGTTACTAGCTGAGAACTTCCGCCTCAGTACCACGGTACAGCCCAAAACGATACATTGACCGGCGCCGAGAACGCCGCCCGCAGTGTGATGTAGTGGCAGGGGGTCGTAGACGATATCAGACGAAGACAGCTGCCCTGAGTTATGCACTCCTAGTGGTATTAGGAGGTACCTGTAGGAGGTTATGACTTGTGAACTTACTTATTTATAAAAGTCAATTAAATTTAACCTGCAATGTGATGTGTCCATGGACGGTATAACTAACACATGTGAGCCTCTTTGTTCAGTTTGCCCACTTTCGTAAAAATAAGAAAATTACTAAACACACTCCCAAGAGTTCGGTGGAAATTTACTTATAAACGGCAATTAATTAAATAATGCCCTCTGGCAATGTTAGTGTCCATTAAGTAATTAAGTATTCAGGTGATCCTGCCCATTTCCCCCCTGTTATTAAAAAAATAGTAATAACTACTCTAAATGTATATACCAAGTAATAGTACCAATGTAGTAATGGTAATGCACTACCAAGTAGTGCCGTAGAAACGTTTTTAACATTGACTTCGTGCATTGTACGTTACGATCAAGCAACCAATCTATAATATAAATAGGATTCTAGGCTTATCATTAGCCTATAATCATTAATCGATTGGTTCATTAACCTTAAATTATTATCCGTTATATCTGTTCAACATTTCCTGCCAATAGGTATCGCTAGAGAAGATGATGATGAAGATGGCAAATGGCCGGATGGGATATTTTGCCTTCCTTGGAGGATGGGACGGGATCTGGTATGGGTTGCTACTTATACACATAGCCTCGTCCCACCTCCCTCGAACAAGCACAAAAGCTTTCGCGCAGAAGGTGGAAAATGAACGGCTAAATAAAAAAAAATAAGATTCTTTCCTCCAACTTTAATTTTATTCCCTTTTTCTTGGAGACTCTCGGGCGGTAGGGTTCAAGTGCACAGGTGCTAATTTAATATTGAAGTTGGCACCTGGGTAATATCGGTGACTCCAGAACTAGTCCTTGAAGATACAGGGACCAAACTTCTTAAATTTTCTATTCGTCTATTAATTATTATTTTTATTATTGGTATACATACGTAGGTTAAGCATATTGTAATTACTGAATATACGAGTACGTGTGATGGATAAATATCATTTTATTTTATATTAGGATTAGGATTAGGATGTCCCGAATTAAAAACATACTAATTATTAACGGTATCACGTACAACAGAGGACAAACGAGCAGTTCACCTCGTGTTAAGTAATCCCGACGCCCATGGACACACATTAGAAGGTTAAAACGTTGCCCGCCTTTTGGCAGATTAATATTCTGAAAACTTTTCTCAGCTTTTTTACCTTATGTTCGTAATGATGGCTGCCTTCGGGAACCCAGTAGTGCCACTCGTGTAGATGTATAGCAATGTATCCCTGGGTTTCGCTGGTTCAGGGTCTCTATAGGACTCAGAAGACATTTCAGTCAGCTCAGTAGATAGAGGAATTGTGTCCTGGAGTATTGGAGCAGACTCTTCCCCTGGCGGGTTGAATTGGAATAACGGTATGTCTGGTATTTCGTTCTGGATAGATTTTATTGCTGAAAATAAATATAATCCAGACTTTATTATTTTCTTACTACTATATACTAGTACAGCAGTATTGGCCTAGTGGCTAAAACGTGAGACTCTCACCCCTAAAGTCGTAGGTTCGATCTCTGGCTGTGCACCAATGGACTTTCTTTCACACATAGCATATTTAAAATTCGCTCGAACAGTGTAGGAAAATTGGCTTGCCTTATACCCAAAAGTCTACGGCGTATGTCATCGTGTAATTATTACTATCGTTACGATTACAGAACAAGCAAGATGACACTTCGGTCTCGCCGAATGCAAGAAAAAAAAACAAAAGTCTCTCAACTTCAATCCTACTCCCTTAGCTTACCTTCAGCCATCTCAGCACCGAAGATCACAGCCTTACATCCAGCTATCCGCAAACAGTAGATCAGCTGAGATCCCCTCAAATTGGTGTTCACCAATGCAGTTGTAACTCTTAATTTCGCCAGACCAAGCCAGAGAAAGACATATTCAGGTTGTGTCTCCATAAACAGGGCGATCACTTCACCACGCTTGAACCCTTGGCGTTTAAAGTACCATGCCATTCGGTTGCTAAGTTCATCACCCTGTGAATAATCATTTATATTAGAAGATAGAGTTAGCCTAGTGACTTGCGCATGCGATATCCGAACCCTAGACGTTTCTTCCAATGTAAAGAAAACATCGTCAGGAAACCGTATTCATGAACAGGGGTCAGAAAAAGAAGCCTGTTAGCTTGACACTGAAAAACATATCACAAAACAGATAAAGATATCTGAGGCTATCTATGATGATTTTTTTTATATAGTAAATATGTACTACTGGGTGAGAACTGTTCGCTTATTGCGTCAGCGCGCGACTGCCATCTCTGAGGTCTTATAGTAGGTCCCCGACTGTGCACCAATGGACTTTCTTTCTATGTTTTAACATTTGCTCGAAGGTCAACATCGTAAGGAAACCGGCTTGCCTCAGACCCAAGTCAACAGCGTATGCAGGCACTGAAGAATCACCTACTTGTCTCTTAGATTGACAAATGATCATGAAACAGATACAGAAATCGGAAGCCCAGACCTGAAAAGCATGTAGCGCCACTGATGTTTTATATATTTATTAGATACCAATATATAAGAAACTAATCCTTAAGTGATCTAAGTAGACGGGCTTACAGGTCAAAAGCTTATTTAAATGCAGAAGAAGATGCAGGGAGATCCCACATCTCTACGCAACGCCAACGGATCAAGCCGCTCGGAAAGCGAATAAACCTGATGTTGTCCATGGGCGGCGGTATACTTTAAGTGACCCTCCTGCACCTGCTGTTCTGATCATCATATTCAGGTTTAAGTTTTCGGTCTAACTCTCATACCTCTCTAAACGTCAAAGATCTGTCAGCCATGATAAATGCCGGTTTGTCTGGCGTCATCTTGGCCACTTCCTCCCACCTGGTAACCACAGTTGTGCCATTGCGGTCCCATAGCCAAATGCGAAACATCGTGGCTAAGAGAACTCGGAGACCTCTGAAAATTAATATTACTTTTGTGATTTTCAAATGTTTTGATGTTATACTTCTTTTGGCGCAATGGAGAAAAATGATGAGAGTGAATTTTTACGATGCGCCCGCACACCAACACCTAAATTCGACATCGTAAAGTTAGGTCTAGGTGGCATGGAAATCGATAACTATGTTGTATATTCTAGTATTTTTATATTTAGAACACGTGTTTCGTAACAGTACAATTAAACAGTGTGACTTAATAAATATTATTTTGGTGTTTTTAAATCAATTTCATATACAACGGTGATAATATTTACTAATAAATATTTATTTATTTAAATTTTAATTTTCAAACTTCTTTGATATAGCCTTATGGCGTTTGACATAACATTAACAGAATGCGTGCTGCAAAAATCGTCAGAGAATAAAAAAATGAATATAGTTTAAAAATAAAATAATCTTAAAGAGCCGGCAACGCACTCGCGTGCCCTCTGGCATTAAGAGTGTCCATGGGCGGCGGTATCTTTAAGATTAACTTAACATCATGTGTGCCTGCTGCCCGTCTGTCCCCAGTTCTATAAAAAAAAAATGATCCGATCGAAGATATTTGTTAACACTTCGTACATTACAATATAAAAATTAAACATAATTAAATAAAAAGGAGGGCAACTGGCGGCCTTATCGCTTTCGAGCGATATCTTCCAGGCAAATCTTTGTTTATCCTACAACATTCGAATAATAAACACATCGTTTACCAATTCGAAATCATTAATCATAGTTATGACAGGACAACGTCTGTCAACACTAGTGATTTATAAACAACTTTTATTAAAATTGCTCTCACTTCATCCACTTATTAATAAATATGCCATACTTCTTAGCCGCAGAAGCATCAGCCAGTTTATAATTACAGATTAAATTTCACGTAACATATACTTGACCGCAGTTTACTTATAAACCACTAATGATAACCCATACTGTCTACATATACAATAGTAGAACTATCGTGGTATAGTTTCCAATGTGTCTCCACACTAGGGTCTTCGGAAGGTCGGAGACCTCTAGGAGGAGCAACTCTCCTCAATATTTTAAGGGCAGGCACTAACCAAAATCATTTAGGGACTTTAAAGGCCGGTTACGCTCTGGCGACCCTTCTTACATTGAGTGTCCATGGGCTGCGTTATCACTGGCAAAATAGCAAGTAGGAGACCTGGCAGCAGACGCAGATCGATTAATCTAAGCTTAAGTCAGGCATTCAAAATTAAAGTAGCAATGATGATCGCCAACCTTTCCCCAGAAAGAAAAAATAACAGAATCCCCTGCGCAGACAATAATCAGAGACAAACTCAATAAGGTGAAAAAAAATACGTAAAATTATGCCTTCCCATAAGATTTTTCAATATAGCACTTGATACACGTACCGGCAAACTTCTTAAGCATTAAACAAGGGAGTGGGGCAACAATTGTGAAAACAATCTAAGATCAGACCGTGACAGTCGATCGATCTCCTATCTAATATCAATCCGTCGATTAGTTATGGGCACACTTTTATCAGTATTGTATTAAGGTCTCTATCTCAGATAGTCAAAAATGGATTGAGATAGGTTATTGGGTTTGGCCGTAATACAATAAAATCAGTTAGAACAACATCGATGGGACTACTCATACTTAATCCTAAAAACCGATGTTGTTATTAAGAACTTAATAGTATTCAGCCGGGACCTATATCATATCAATATAATCGGTATGTTGTTCTAAACGGGGTCGTGATAAACGGAATTGACTGTATATTAATAAATATACACGATCATTTAGTATATAAATCCGTTTCTATTTCGATAAATCTGTATCAAATTGAGGCAAATTGAAGGATAAAGATTTCGTATTCATCTCGCGTTATTCCGTGCGTTACGCTTGACAAATAAAATGTTACCTTGTTCTGGGAAAACACTTCACGTTTTTTAGAGACCTCAAAGTATTTAAATTATTCGCAATTTATAATTTACTAGCTGCCCCAGCGAACTTTTTTGTATTACCACACTCTTTTCAGTATATACCACAGAGACTATTCGGTTTTCTGGAATGAAAACTTTTTAGGTTTTTCTGTGATTTTTCTTTACGAGTTCAAGTTATAAGTTCTTTACTAACAAATAATAAATAAAACCCAATAAAATATCTAAATCCATTTTCGACCATCTGAGATAGATATCCTAATCCAAATATTGATAAAAGTGTGCCAATAATCAATCGACTGATTGCCATCTTTCGATACAAGCTATCCATGGCAGGTCGGATCGGTGTATGTGGATGGAACGACAGTTCTACTGTGGCAATATCCCATCTTAAGATTTTAACTTACAGCAGTTTTTAAAATAATTAAAAAGCTATTTGATATATTTTAACATAGACATGTATATTTTAATATTATTTGTACGGTTTTATTTACTTTATTTGGTTTATATTAATTATCAAATATGAGTATATGAAGAGATTAAATTCTATCCGTCGCCGATTTCCTCACGACATATTCCTTCACCGTTCAAGTCAAGAAAGTCCATTGGTGCACAGCCGGGGATCGAACCTACGACCTGAGAGATGACAATCACACGCTGAAGCTAGGCCATGCTTTATCACATCACAATGGCTACTAATAAAACACAATTAACCTTGTCAATAGAGTCTCAAAGGGAAACTTGAAAGTATTACGAAACTAATTACTATGCATACATTGTAACTGATTGGTGAAATATATAATTCTGTATGTATACTTGTTCTATTAATATATTATTGAAATAGATACGAAACAACACATGGCCTTTGATATTATGCCTACAAAACTGTAACAAGAATGATGTTTAAATGATTTTTGTTGAGTGGTTTTTTAAAGTCAAAATATTTACAGAATTATTAGTCGACCGTCCCTGTTTATAGAACATTTATCAATCTCCTAAAGATTACTGCTCCCCCGGTATTTCTAGCTGCGTATACTGTTACGTCACATAGCCCCCTAGCTACCAAGGTTGTAAAAATTCCATCGCCGGACGTTATTCATTATACCAGGATCGCAGCAAGCAATAGGTGTTGGGTCTATTGAATGATTGCTCTATTAGGAACAACCTTTGATCTGACGATTTTTGTCCGAACATTCCGTATTTTTTAGATGGATAGCCATAATTTAAATATAATTTTTTTCATACTTTCTAAAGTCAAACATATCTATCTATATTTATTTATTTATTTATTTATTAACACTTCGTTGCTAGAAAGAAACACAAATAACATAATACATATAAATTACAAGGGATGCAACGGGCGGCCTTATCGCTAGCAAGCGATCTCTTCCAGGCAACCCTAGTAAGAAAGAAAACAATAAATAAAAAATGATGAGTGCAAGAAGTGCATAACCAGAAGTTATATAAAAAACAAAATATATATATTACTATAAACAGATGGTAAGTATATATGTATAGTATAAAAAGATGGTAAGTACCAGTTGACATCATTCTTCACAGATTTTTTTAAATGAAACTAATTTAGACGCATGAGGATATATTTTTTACGGATGAAACGCAATAATAAGCGTCACGAAGATTTGCAGCGTTTTTGTCGATGAAAAGGGTGAGAGCGACTGAAGGAAAGTGAGAAAAGACAAACGTAGCATGAAGCAAGCATGCAAGTGAGGAAGGTCGAGAGAGAGAGAGAGTAAGATATGAGTGCCATGGAGCGAGTGGTGTGAGAGAACTATAGTGAGAAAGATTGAAAGAGAGAGAGTGCAGGAGATCGAGAAAAATACACGCCATTAGTTGATGTATTCGTTTAGTAGTTACATATTCAAAACTTGAAATGGCAATTCTGTCGCATATCGTCTTGTGCAGTAATCGCAGATTTTTTATTCATAAACGTTATCATTAGCACGTATACAGTGAGTAAACAGTTTAAATATGGATACTTATACAAATACTTGGAGTGATCATATACTGGTACATGATCATCTTTTGGGCAAATTACCTTAATAATAATTAATTTACAAAGAAGTTTCACCTCGGATATGTGCAATCAGTATTTTGTACGCACGAACTTTTTTTCGAATCCTTTATAGACATCAATCAATCTTCGCAGTTAAACAATAATAAATAATAGCATTAAAATATAAGGCGATGAAATATAATATTATAGTTATTCCTTTAAAATATAATAAACTAGCAGACTTTTGTTATATTAGGTACATAGTAGTAAACTATTCAAGAGAAACGGTAGAAGAACTTATGTGAAAGGTAGATAGCTTATGTGAAAAGATGGTTACTTTTAACACAGCGCCATCTGTTAGAATTGTATCAATTAATAAACAATAATTTAGAATAAAATAAAATTGCGACTATAATTAAAGATCTAAGCTATCCTATCTCTTAAGTTGGACCCGGTTGCTCACGGTGTGCCAATTTAATTTAAAATCGGTTAAGTAGTTTAGTCCATCGCGGACAAACATCGTGACAGGAGATTTATATAAATATTAGATATTTACCTACATAATTTGTTTTATGTTTTCGTTTTTCGTTTTGGTGTATTTTGTTTAGCAATGCAATTAATTATAATAATATAATAATATATAATATAGGATAATTTACTTTTACTTAATTGTTACGTACTTATAAATAAGTTGTTCCATCTGCTTCATAAGGCAACAAATGTTTTGTGAAATTTACAGATTTAAAAACTTATAAATAAAAAAAAGATTCTAAAAATTAAATTTCATATTTTTTTTAACCCACAAAAAAACTTTTCCTAACAAAAACACAAACTTCGTGTGCATTCAACAAAGGGGACTTTGGACTGCACGGTACCAGGACACAATGAGCTGTTAAGAGATGTGACACTCTTGAACTTTGCACCATGTAGTATAGAAAGATAACGCTTTCTCACGTTACATTTTTTAACTATGGTATAGTTTAATTTACAAACGAACCATAGAGTAGAACACAAAAATGACAATCATTTTTCTTTTACTTTTTTTTATACAATTAGATTTTTCGTATCGTACAAAATCAATGTCGACTTCCGCTTTCGATTCTTTAACTGAGAGCTAATCATCGAGGAAGAAGAACAAACTGCACAAATCCTCACATAAAAAACACACACATATACAAATCCTTATGTTTAATTTATGATTGGTCAGTCAGTGGTAATAAATAATAATAATTTTATGTTTTATAGTGTTGACCAGGCCGAAAGTTTTGTTTTTATTATACCAGTTCCTCATGAAGCTCGAAGAGGTATAGTGTAACTTGGTATTTGAAATGTGAAATAAATTTTGTTATATTTATTTTAAATTGTTGTGTATAAATCTATAATACATATTATATATAATATTATATAAAAACAAACCTTTTAAGCATTGCAAAATATACAATATTACTGTAATGGGGCTTCTAAACGGGCCATGTTTTGCTGCAATTGATGGCTGCACTATTGGCAAATAATTGCCCGGCCGTCACAAAAATGTTTTAATGCAGCTGATGGCCGAGCAATCTATGGCCGGGCCATGTGTTGCAATATGACAGCAATTGTATGGCCCATGATGCAGACTCCTAAACGGGCTACACATACCGGCAACAATGGCTGTATAAATCACACTTCTCGCAGCAGCTTATATTGTTTTAAAAAACAAACAGAAAAAGAAGAGATTGTGGATTCCTTACTTACTATTATTCTATTCTACTACTGTGGAGACTTTACTTAAATAGGCGTAAACTGTAGACAAATTGAGTCGAGAAATAAGCCTTGATAATAAATTATTCAAGAATTATTATTTTTACGTAGTTGTCAAATCGCAAAACACAGAATAGAGCAACATATCGCGTAGAAAAGGATACACTGTGCCATAACCAAGAGAGAGACTGAAACAACAATAAAACTGGTTGTGCAATATTGCAGTTGAATTCGATAGCCTAGCGATCGTCCGGCAACCTATTGGGGCAATATCGGCCATAAGTGGCCATACGAAACATGTTTGGCCATATGGCCGGGACATTACTGCAATATTGCATAGTGTGGCTGCTATTGTTTGCAATGTTGCCGGGCAACTGTATTGCAGCCATTATTGCAGCAAAACATGGCCCGTTTAGAAGCCCCATAACATACTGTAACAATACAGACCCATTGAAATTGTTCGGTTTTGATTTTCTTTCTGGCAATTCTTTAATAGCTCTGTAAATATCTAGTGACGTCTTTCTTTCGAATTTAAAGTTGTCCTGCCTGAGCACAAAGGAGGTTATTAACATAACGTGACTTATTTTAAACTTTGCTCACCCAGTGAGCTTCCGCCCTGCCCTTCAGGTGATTGACCACCCGGCGACGGCCCAATCTGAGGTTCGAGTCTCATAAGAGACGCCATTGCGCTAGTCGCGTGAAAAACGCTAATTCAGGCCGAGCTACGCTCGCCAAAACAGCCTGACCTGAGCTGTAAAGGCCCTTAAGGCCATCAACGGGATTCATTTAAAAAAAAAAAGTTTAGTTTTAATATCTGAAATGGGTACAGAAGAAATTTATCTGATATTTAGAATCTTATATTTATTTTATTGTTTTTGTATTTTTATTAAAAAACACATGTTCATTAAAAATGTGTGCAACCGAGACAAAAAATAGAGTTTGTTTGTTTTCCACGGTTAGAGCGAAACAACAAACAGTTGAAGGTCAAGTGAAACATTTACGCAGATAAAGTTATCAATAGATCATTAGATAATAAATGTAAATAAAAATACGTCTCTTATCGGTACGGCACGGTATGATATTATGCAAAAAGTTTTATTATTGTCAGAATTTACTTGCTAATGACCTACACTTAGTACCTATGATAAGACTAAAAAAACGGCACACAGGTAACGTTAAGATTTATTGAAATTCTTACGACACTTCTGAATATCTATTGTATTTTTTTTAGAACAGGGGGCAAAAGGGCAGGAGGCTCACCTGATGTTAAATGATACCGCCGCTCATGGACACTCTCAATGCCAGACGGCTCGCGTGTGCGTTGCCGGCCTTAAAAGAATGTTGATGTTCCTATTAATTAATTTGTTATGATTATACAAATAACTAATGAGCGCAATAATCCTGCACCCGGATCTTTATAAATAAACCTAATAACTGTTATGTGGTCCCCACTGTATTATTAATATTTATATTTACCTAATTACTATTTCTTTATCTTGTATAAGTTAACCATCTGTTTAACTGTTCAATACGTTGACTTAGTCAACTATGTCTGCTAGAAGTGACTTAGTGTTTTGATAATCAGTCAGTGAGTGAGTGAACTTAATATACATTAGCTAGTTATAATTCCTAACTAATGGTTTAAATTGAATGAAACTTTACCACCGTGTGACAATGCTAATTATCCGTTAGTCATGTTAACAAAGTCATGGTAAGGAACAGCCTGAACTTTTTCGAGAAGAGATAGACTCTACCGTGTTCCTAGATTACTTTTCTCTTAATAACTCTTATTAAAACAATATTTTTACAGATTACTGTCAAATAACAATGTATTTTGCTGTCAAGCTTAATAACATGTGTGTTGACAGCTGCCAATATACAAGACGCGGCAACAAAGGAATGGAGGCTCCATGGCCCCAAATTATATTGCAAATTAAAAAAAAACGTTTTCAGTTCAGATTCAATCAATAATTGAAACCAAGTAGAATTTAAGTATCTAAGATTCTGGAAATATTTAAGACCATTATAATCATGATTGTATAAAGGTAAAAAAAAATCGGTGGCGGTACCTTTTTAGGTCTTGGCCTCAGATTTCTGAATCTGTTTCATGATCATTTTTAAATCTAATACCCAAGTAGGTGATCAGCCTCCAGTGCCTGAGACACGCCGTCGACTTTTTAGGTTTCCTCACGATGTTTTCCTTCACCGTTCGAGCAAATGTTAAATGCGCACATAGAAATAAACTCCATTGGTGCACAGCCGGGGATTGAAACTACGACCTCAGGTATGAGAGTCGCACGTTGAAGCCACTTTTTTTTTTTTCTTTTTTTTTTGTGGGGAAATGCGTTACGCATACCCTCCCGCGGCACGGTTGCCTGTGAAGAGTTATGTGGGACTCGCCCTGTGCATACCCACGGAGCCACCAACAATCGCCCGAGGCAGGACACGGTAACAGCTTAGCCTTGTCCGCATCCAGCCACGCGATCAGCCGTTAAAAGTCACGGGTCCTCTGCGGTCATGAATGATGTCGATTGGACCTTGGCTCAGCAAGGACCATTCACATCGGCCAATTCGGCCTGTTTAATGAAGCTGGGGGAGGCCGGGTACAATGCTTGCAGGGATACGTCAGCATCCCTTCTTTTAGACGCATGAGCTCCTGTTCCCCCGCTGAAGCGACTGCGACGTTGAAGCCACTAGGCCAACACCACTCTTAGATAGTACAGGTAGATGGTAAAGGTAAAAAAGTCGGAATTTAAACAAACTTTTTTCCAGTCTCTGTGGTGGGGCTCCCTTTCTTGTGGAGGCCCCGGGACTGTACTCTCACTTGCCCTCCCCTAAATATAGCCCTAGTTTTATACTTTTTTTATTAAAACATCTTTATTTTATAAACAAATGTTACGGAAACCGCTATGTGGGTAGATTGTAAACAGCACCAATGTGGTTTAAAAACATCTAAGAATCCTTAGAATCAATGAAATTTGAGTAAATTCCGCGTGAATGATTGGAGTTGTGTTACTAAGAGAATATAAAATGGAAGATCTATAGAATTATTTTAAAAGTAATATAAAGATAGAAATAATTTAAGGGTTTGCCAATTGCCAATATTATTATACCAATACCAGCAAGGCAAAAAGATTATTATAGTCATGATTATGTTTTTTTTTGCCATTGTATTTATTGTAATTAGTTTATATAATAATTGTAGAAATATTATATTGTTTTTTTTTATTTCTCGCAATTAAGAAAATTGTATAATTTTTCATTGTTATTTGTAATAATATTTTTTTATTTGATTATGCAATAATTGTTTTATCATTTTACATTTTTAAAGGATGCGCTTAGTAGGTACTAATGAATGTTGCCTCTTTTATGAGCTATGAATGTATGTGGAATAAAATGTTTCGTGTATTAGAATAGTTGGTACTCACAGTAGATCCCGAAAGAAAGTCTTCTTGCAGATATAAATCCATTGATATCTGTCTCCACTTAACAAAAACACAGTCAAAATAACCACTAAACTAAGGAGTGCCGTATAATGTCGAACGACAAAACATAATGTGCAACAGAGAATAGCGGTTAAAGTCAGAATCAGACCCTTGCGTCTCTCTGCTTCCTCAAAACGAACTTCTGTTTTTTCTGACATCCTAGTACTTTATGTAGCGATGCACATAGTTTGAGAATACTGAAAATTTAAAAAGTTAATTAATAATTAATTAATTAAGAACGTAGAAAAGTAAAGTAGTAGTAAAAAGTGTGGTGGATGAAATAAATATTGTTTTTTTTTAAATGTAGTGTTTCTAAATTTAAAATATGTAACTATTTTTTGACGTTTATACCAAACCCTCACTTGACAGAGATTTTGTTCTTTTTTTGCAGTAAACAAATCTGGCAAAATGTTGAAATGTTGAATGATGATATATTTTTAGAAATAATTAATTAATTATTACAATAATTTATAAAAGCAGCCCGAAATAATTATTTTTTTCTGGACTTATTTCTAAATAAGCCATAATAATTACTCGCATAAGCGTTTTATTATTTTTTCCAAAAACATTTTAAATAATTAACAATAAAAACAATCTTCATAAAGTTTCATTCTTCAAATAGATGCGACGATTTATTTCGAACCAGTAAATTAATTTCAATCAAATAATATAAACGACTTGAGTCCATAAAATAATATATAAAACACTTACTAACAAATAATTAATGTAAAAATTAATACTTACGAAAAATACGACGTCCACTTTATACAAAAACAAAACAAGATAAGGTCACCCGTATACTAGCACTGATTGTGAGTAACTGCGAGGGGAGGAATGACCCAGAGTGATAGTGACGTGCCGCAACGATAACCGTTATGATATCGAACATGTAACGTTTAATTGGAACTGCCTTTGTTCGTCTTTCTTATCAAATAAATGACAAATATATTATATACACAGATTTTGATTTGAACAATATATAAAATGTAGTGCAAATGTGACAAGTAATCTAACATGGCGCTATTTCCATAAAGAATATAATTTGAATGATATAATAATGGTAACATTTTTAAATTTTAATTATGAGCTATTGCTTCAACACTATGGCGTTGATGGGAAAGCTTCCAGCCTGATGAATTCATATTTAAAGGGAAGGATCCAAAAAGTGCATATCAATGGAGTTACCTCTCCGGGTTCGCAGGTGTCAATCGGCGTCCCCCAAGGCTCGATTCTCGGGCCTTTCTTATTTCTGATCTACATAAACGACCTCCCATTCTTTGTCAACGAAGTTCATGAGATGGTATTGTTTGCTGATGACACTTCACTTTTATTTAAAGTGAATAGGAAAAATATATTATTGAACGATGTAAACAATTCCATCTCTCGTATAGTTAACTGGTTTAATGTGAATAACTTACTGCTTAATGAGAATAAAACAAAATGTATTAGATTTACAACTAATAACGTAAAGCGAGAAATTGGTAACCTGAAAGTCAAGGACAGTGAACTAAACTTTGTTGACAAAACTGTTTTCCTAGGCATAACAATAGATAGTAAACTCCAGTGGGGCCCACACATAGAGACTCTTTCGAATAGGCTGAGCTCTGCAGCATATGCAGTAAAGAAAATCCGACAGCTTACTGATAAGGATACGGCTAAAATTGTGTACCATAGCTACTTTCACAGCGTTATGTCGTACGGTATTCTACTGTGGGGTGCTGCTGCAGAGGTTCAATCCATATTTGTGTTGCAGAAGCGGGCTGTTCGGGGTATTTGTTGTGTTTCCCCGAGGGAGTCGGTACGGAATAGATTTAAGGAACTAAATATTATGACATTATCCGGTCAATATATTCTTGAAGCCTTGTTGTATGTACAAAAAAACTTAAACGATTTCAAAACAAATGGTGACTTTCACCAGTATAATACGCGTAATAGAACTAATTTGAGTGTGCGACCAACCAGGCTCCAGAAGATAAACCACTCCTTATATGGAAATTGTATTCGTTTTTACAACAAACTCCCAAGCGAAATTAGAGAACTGTCACTAAATAAATTCAAAGCCCTTGTTAAAAGTAAATTAATTAATAAAGCCTTTTATAAATGTGACGAATACTTAAATGACCCTAATCCTTGGGATTGATTTGCTCCAGTTCAAACAATTTGTATTAAAAACTTGGCGATTGAAAAGAGTGGCGGAAAGTTTCTTGCCAGTTCTTCTTACCCGCTCTACGCCCTTGACTTGCGAACTGGTTGTAAATGTAAATTTACAGTTAATTTAATTTGTTTTTCTTGACGTTCATAAGTGTACATGTTTACCTAAATGAATAAAGATATTTTGATTTGATTTGATTTGAATAGATAGTAGCGCGTCTACCGAATCAAGAAATTCCGTAACGAAAATAAACCTTACACACGATGACGTAATATAGGTGAGGCCAATACGCGTAAGAGCGGGATAGATCGCATACTGCGTCTCACATAGGTTAGGCGTTATCGGTGACGTGGCGCTGGTGCGTTATAGTGGGACAGAACGCATACTGCGTATTCAAATCTCTCTGCCGAGATCGTTAGCGGCCGATACAGCCGGTACGCGTTAGAGTGAGACAGACTATACAGGCGAGTCTGGTAGAGTGGTAGATTAAATTAATATCAAAGAAAACACATACTTAGTTGATAAAAAATGCTTTACCGCGGCAGTCCCCGAGTGCTACATTGTTGTGTTTTCATTTGTCAACGTTACCTGCAAATTGCGCCATGTTTAACGTTACACAACTTGAAAGTTTGACATCATGTGTTTACGATTATTGGAAAATTTCCATTCTGTTCTATTAATTTAGATTAAGAGTGTCCATGGGTGGAAGTTTGTTTGCGCCCTACTCTATTAAAAAAAGTGCGTGCGTACAAAGTACACATGTCAGAAGTGAAACTTCTTTGTGAATTAATAATAATTACTAAGGTAAGCCGTTGGCAAGCTTTTTTATCAATAAATAAATAAAAAAAGGTAAAAGCCCTAATACTCCATGTATGTATTTGTATATCTCAATTCACTGTACGTATAAGTCCTAATAATAATATATATAAATAAATTGTATTGTTTCTGTATTATTTCTCAATATCCCTAATTTTTAAAATTTCTCACTATAGCTCTCTCCCACCTCTCGCTCAATGGCACTGTGCGTGATACGACAATCGCTCTATCTTACTTTTTCTCTCGATCTTTCTCACTTGCTCCCTACTCTCACTCCATCGCTAGTTGCTTCATGCTACGTTCGCCCTGTCTTACTCTCTCTCAATCGGTCTCGATCGCTCTTTCTCTCTTTTTCGACACTTCCGTTGCATACTTGCGTGACGTTACATTTGTAAAAATTTTACCCTCATGCGCCTAAAGAAGTTTCACTTCAAAAATATAGTTCTAAAAAAGAATTTCGTAGTCTCAGCCAAGCGGGCCTTGAGCGGAAAGCCAGACCAACCAACCTCACACTCGAAATAAATATTAGAAATATCGTTGGTAATAGCTAGATAACGTATCAGATATAATGACCACATCACTATGCTTCCTTTATCAGACTACTTCATTCATACCGGTTGTCATCTAAAACTCAGGTTTTTAGAAAATGTACTTTATTCTTCTACACTATGGTTCATTTTTACAGAATATAAACCTAAATTAAGATCAACAGATAATGTTACCTAACAATAAACAAGGATTAATGTGTAGTTCTAGAGTTAATCCTATATTTTTATATATGTACAGAATTACACCATAATGAGTTGGCACGTCAAAGAAGCCTACAATGGTGGCCAGGCGAGAATTGATTCGGCTGAGCCGTGAAAGGAAATAGGATTACAATAATAATTGACAAACAACTTCACTCATATTTTGGTCAAACTATTATTGACGTTTAATTGGGAATAAAATTCTTATTGATTTATGTCAAATTTCTGTAATTTTGTTTATTTATTTAACTTAAATTATACATTATTAGGTTTAGTGTTTTTAACAAATAATGTTTGGATAACATCAACTGGCAACCCTTTGGTTTCGGGCAAGAAATAAAAGGAATATATGGCCGTCACAAAGGCAACACTTCCGAAAATGTAAAAGATAGGGCCTATACCCAGGACCGCTACAAGTGGGTTGAACATGAACAATATTATGAAATTGCACATCCATGCCCATTCGAATGCGATCATGGTGACTATGCCTTTTATCTGAAACAAAAATTGTCATTGTCGTGATTGTGTATTTTATCTTAAACTCGTCTGTTCTCCTACTGTTATGAGCCGGAGCCCCATCTTTCTGGAATATGAGATTTCGTCGATCTGCATCAGGAAGATTATTAATCTCATTTCTTAAAATCTCAAGTATTTCTAGATATCTTTCCGTGTTCAGAGTTCCTTCGTAAAAATGTATGTAAATATGAGTAGCCCTTTCAAACGCTATTATAAAATACATGTGATTTTACTGTCACATTTGGCGGGTTCGATTCCCGGTTGAGGTAGGCGATTTTTAAAAAATCTGTGAATGCAGTTCTACGTATTATTAAAAATTAAACGATGTCTTCTTTCAGTAAAATATCCTATCATTAATATTTAAGGTACTTTCCCTCCGTGTGGCATCGCCGTGGGACGCCCTGTATAGAGATAGAGAGACTTAGCGCAGATAGATTTACATAAGTCATAGTACGCCATTCTGAATTTCACGTTAAAGGTATACATACATACATACATACGCTTAGCGATAAGATTTAAATCGAGATATGCTAATTCCGAATCCGTACGTCGTCAGACATTTTGGATTAAGAGGGAACACGCGAGTCTAAGCTAAAAATTACTTTCGTGTGTCAAATTCAATACATCTGTGAGTTAGACTAAGCTATTTGAGCATTAATTCATTAAACATGACTTAATTAATGACATTAAAAGCGATGCAGTTAATAGTATTTACCAGGAACTAATAAACTTACCTCAGGCAGAAATACCTCCGCAATAAGTACTAGGGGAACAGTGCCTGCACCTAGCGAGTAGGCGACACAGAATGTGTATAGGAATATTGCCGAGATCCAATACGGTCCCCAGTGCAATTGTATCTGTGTTCCCAGTACTAAACAACAGACTCCAGCAATCAAGGATGAACTTATCATAAGAAACTGTGAAACAAAATATATTTTATATATCTTTTGGAGTTCCATACTACTGTCACAAAAAACCGACAAACAAGTTAGGTATAGTTAGCATTTTAGTTTTTTCTACAAACGTAGATAAAATAAGGTGAAAGATAAAATTTTTGAAAATATTTTTGTCTTGTTACGCCAGAGAAATATAAACTTCCATCTAACGTTACGTTTACATTACGTTTTTTTAAAAGTATATATGTATATATGCTAGTTTTTGTTATATTGAAATTTTAAATTTATCTAGGATATCAATATTAAATAATTTCAGTTAATTGTAGGCTTTCTTATCAATAATGAAATGATTTTAAAATTTATGTAGTTAATTTAAAGAAAAATATCACTTAATCAATTCAAGCAGGTGCGTGCGCACTCAAATACCTAGAAAAAGCATTCTTATTGTTAAATATGTCACTGTACACAAACTTTGTTGCTATTGCTTGCTTAACAGGATAAATAAATAATATAAGGAAGCAAACAAAAACCAACCAACCCGGCATATGAAAAATCATATTAGGAAACTAAGACTGAAATACCAGGGTACCATAAAATCAAAGGACATGTTCTCTTATTTGACGAGATCGCTATTTTTTACCGGAAAGCCTGATTGTGCGTATAGATTCATTATAGAATGAATATTTAATTTATACTAACGCATAATAAGCATTATTACTATTTTCTATTGTATCATTTTTCTAGGCTACCCTTACACTATAAAGTGGGTATGTGGGTGGGCGTTATACGTTGGCTTATACTTATACTTACGCCAATAAGACAACCATCCCAAAGTACTAGGGCGCCATAACGGCAGAGGAACTCACCCGCCTTCCGGCCTTTTCCATAAGATACCCAGCCAGACATCCCGCTACAACTACAACTACAGCGAATATTACGCTTGATATTGTTGTAGACACGTGAGGGATCGCCTCTTTGAATAAAGGCTGTGCGTAAACTTGTACTACAATGAGACCTTGGAAAATGGAGGCCGTGTAGAGAATCAGACATAGCAGTAAGGCACGTCTGGTTGAACGGGATTTTTCTGAAAAGATTTTATACTAGGTATATTATTTTACATAGTTTTATTAATAAATAATTATTAATATACATTACATCTTAATATATGTATATAAATTACGTGTCACAATGTTTGTCCGCTATGGACTCATAAACTACCGAACCGAAATCAATCAAATTTGCACACCGTATGCAGTTTGATCTGAGTTAAAAGATAGGATAGCTTACATCTCAATTTATACCCGCAATATTATTTTATTGCAAATATTTGTTTATTATTTGTTACAATTCTAACAGATGGCGCTGTGTTAAAATTACCAACGTGTGAAACATAAGCTACCTTTCACAAAAGTTCTCCTATCGTTTCCCTGCAATAGTTTACTACTATGTAATATAACAAAAACCTTAGTTTCAGCAACGCTTGGCCGAGTCTGCTAGATTTACGAACTCTTCAATTAAACTACCCCCAACAAAGTGTTTCATTTAATATATTAATTCAACAACCGCCCCCGAACGTAACTCTCGTGTCAAAAAAGTTTTTATATCCGCAGTTATACTGGCCACTTTAGTATAAAATATAATAAGAATTGAGTGCTTATATAATCAATTTGGCACTTGATTTGGCGGTAATGATAAATTTCTGCATGTAGTACATTTTTATTTCCAACACTCAAACATACAGTATTTACTCTAAATAATAATAATAAAAAATTGATAAATAGAAAACTAATTTAAAAAGTTCGGCCCCTGTGAAATCGTTTTATGTTGGTACATTTCATCCCTGTATACGTTGAGCAAGGAAATTATTAATTAATGAAATTAAGTATATATTATTCGAGAATTAGTGTTTTACTGGTAGGTGTATTATGAAGCACTTCACTTAGACAGTTTCTCCCTCTCTTACTACCTGATGTACCAAGTTTCTTAAATATACTAGTTTTATTTATTTGAATATTATATTTTCAATTTACTTACACTTTTTAGATAAAGTCAAATTTGTTACGTCATATTTTGGGTCTATTTCATGTGACATACTGTGACAGCAACGTAAATTGACAAATGCAAAATTCAGAATTTGTAAAAATGAAAAAGAAATTACTATTTAAGAGTTAAAAATACTAATATTGTTTGTATAATTGATTCCCTTGATTTCCATAAATTTTATCATTGTATTAGAAATACAATATACTTACTAATGAACCGCCAAAACGATAATTTCTCCTTTTCCGTTGATACTCCCAATTCTTCTTCATCTGCTGTTGCATCTGAAAGTTTTTACTCAACACTTAGTGCGAACTTTATAATAAATTTGACACGAAAGCTATAATTATAATGTGATAAACTATAAGAATAAAATGATAACCGCCATGTACACCTGCAACGCCAGGTGCTAGCGGTTGT
This sequence comes from Pieris mannii, assembly GCA_028984075.1. NCBI lineage: Eukaryota > Metazoa > Arthropoda > Insecta > Lepidoptera > Pieridae > Pieris > Pieris mannii. The sequence goes on along the minus strand of CM054795.1, from coordinate 8,244,856 downwards.
GTTGCAGACCTTGGGCATGGTAACTTTTTTTCTTGAAGGGTGCAGTCGCACCGTTTCGGATTTGCCTCTACTGGCAGCTGGTTTCACAAAAAAGTGGTGTGCGGCAGAAAGTGCCTTACAAAGCGCTGGTTGTCGAACGTGGATGGAATTTATACCCATTTCAAATAAATAAATATAACATATGGGATATAAATTAAACGCGTTGATTGAGTTTTAGTAAAGCCACTATAAGATTACAAAAGTATTTGTAATTTTTTTAACCTTAAGAATTGAGGTAATGTGAATTTATTACCAAAACTAAGGAAATAAACTATAAAGTACTCAAACAATTACAGATAACAATATTTGGAAATGGACGCCATTGATAAAATTACGTTATAAATGTTATCTCATCTCAAATGCGTTAAGAACAAGTTTAATTGAATGGCATAATGCGTAAGTGATAAAAATCTTTTATCACTGTTGTATTGATGAAATATTTTTAATCATACTTTTAATCCTGAACGGGCAAATGAAATGACTAATGGCGTTCAAATGACATCTATTGACAGCGGAATTTTGTAATCTGCCTCGACGTCCGATTATGATACTCGGCTGCAGATACTAATCCACACAACTCCTCTGAACTCTTTCTATGGTAGTAGATGCAGAGTGACCCCATCTCTACGCAACGCCAAAGGATCTGCGCGCAGCGAGTCGAGCCAAAGCCTCCTCGCGCGACGCAGCCCCCACCAAGGGCTATATATAATAGCCCGCCTCCGTACCGCCCTGTATCAGCAGGGTTTGAACCAACACACCACCCGATGGGGGCAAATGCCCCGAACGGGTTTAGGCATCCCCCTCGCCGGGAGGATATAACAAATACCACGTTGCCAAAGGATTAAGCCACTCGGAAAGGGAATCTTCGACGATTCAATCCGCTTTCTGTTAAATATGGTCAAGTGGAAGGAGCTGGTACTAATGAGGTCCAGCCCAGAGCTCTGAAAATTCCTCCATTTGGATGTCGAAATGCTGGCTGTGGTGAACAGAGGAGTAGCAGAAATCGCCCAAATAGTTTATCTTCTTAGGGTTAAATTGGACTAGATTTAATCGAACCTTTATTATGTACGTATGTTTTATTCGATGTTTTGTAAAAAAGATATTTAACTGCCACCCCTTATGATAGCTTCCTGCTGATAGAAGGCAAATCTTTGTTTTTAATTTATTTTATTATTCTTTACTAGTCAAGATGTCATATGGAACATGGTGTAATGGTTGCAGCTCCTTACAAACGTTGTGTTAAAGAAAAAACTTGTCAATTAAAAAGAGTGGCGGAGAGTTTATTGCCAGTTCTTCTCTTCCGTTCTACGCCTTTGATTTGAGATCTGGCAGTAAATGTAAAATTAGAAGCATTAAATGTATATTTCTTTTTTTTGACGTTCATAAGTGTATATTATGTTACCTATATGAATAAATGATTTTTGACTTTATATATGTAGTTGACGATTATAAAGAAAAGAGAGAAAGGAAAGTGTAGCTAAATGTCTTCTCATCTGTTCTACGCCCTTGAAAATATAAATTTATCCTTTTTAATTTTTGACGACAAAATTTAAAATTATATTATAAGTTCCTTCACAAACACTGAAAAGGACAAAACCTTTCGTGTTAGTGAATTTGTGAGAGTGCACGTTAGTCTGAAATGCTAAAGAGTGTAAGTAGTACACACATATAATGCATATTTATTAGTAAACTTGGTAAAACTTAAATTACTTATTACTTTTAAATCAGACAATATCCAAATGTTGATGTCGTGCAGAGACAAATCAAAAAAAAATACATAGTGAAACAGCCAATTCTCAGAGGTCCATTTAATAATTTAAAATTTAAATAAAGAATTTCTGTTTTAGTAATAGGAATTATTTTCGTATGGCTTCGGTTTTTCGAATATAAAAGCGAATAAATTGTATAATGGGCTCGTTAGAAGCTATTCGGTCGATTTGGACCACGAGAAAGAAATACTGCTCTTCTTTTGTTCGAGGTGAGTGCCACCTGTCAAGCTCCTTAGGAGTAAGTTACATAATGCGGAAATGTTGGAAAGGACTGCCAGCGGCGTGAACAGCGTCCGCAATTGCGCGTACGCAACTTTGTTATTACGATTTACGCGAGTGGTCGGGTATTATAAAACAATTCTTAAAAGGCCGGCAACGAACTTGCAAGTCCTCTGGCAATGTGAGTATCCGGTATCACTTAAGAGCCTTAAGAGCCTCCTGCCCGTTTGCCTACTACTACATTTAAAAAAATAGGTAGAACTTGAGAGAATCTCTTAAAGGCCGGCAACGCACTCGAGAGCCTTCTGGCAGTGTGGGTGTCCATAGGTAGCCGTGTCTCTTAACTTCAGATGAGACATCTGGTCCTATACCCTGTTCTATAAAAACCTTACCTTCTTTAGCTTCTAAAACAGGATTCAAGGATCGTCGAATGTTGTCAATTTCTTGCATTACAACCTTGGATTCCACTTTCTCTCCTCTGTAATATGCAACTGATTTTGCTGCGTCCTGTTTAATATTAATAAAGAATTATTCACAGATTCTACAGCAGCCACTCGCTGCCTAACCATTACCTCAGTTCTGCACCAGATATTAAAAAAAAAAATTTTTTGAACATTGTTTTTAGTATATTTGTATTTTTTTAATTTTATAGCGGCTACACATAAGAAATTAAAAAATATACCTTTTCCAAACCCTTCTTCATGAGATGCGTTGGTGACTCCTTCAGGAAACTCAGCAAAGCCACCCCAACGACCGTCAGACTTAAGAACGAATAATTCATAGTGTGGTACTCCAAAGAGCCTCCCAGAACATATGACAATAGCATCCCTAGTCCATAGAAAATGAGGGCTGACGACGTCATCATACCACGTATGGTCTCATCACAGAATTCGCATATGAACACTGGTACTATGAGAAATATGCAACCACTGAGCCCAGATATAAACATGGCGATCAGGACGCCCTCTACTCTGTAACACGTCGAAATTATTGTCCAGGCTATCTGAAAATAAAATTTAGTTAATAAGATTTTGTTTCCGTGATAAATTTGGAAAGGTTCAATGCTCTAAGACGATTTGTTTTCGAATTCGTATTCAGTTAAGCCGTTTGGTCGCCATGTTTTTTCGTTTTTATGATAAACATTGTATGTAGTAAAAATACTATGCATTGACAATTTTAAGAAAAACTCTAGGTAGGAAAAACGCAAACTAGTAGGCAAAAGACGCCGCGCCGGCCATAATCTTTTTTCTACGATGTAATTTCCTTTAAAAATAGAACTGACTCCAAAATGCACTAGACATTACAAAGCCCTAGGGAACCTGTCACATTTGACACTTTAATCTTCCTTCCTAAGTCACGTAAATGTTTGAACCTTTTCTATATAATTGTTTTTGTTGTATAATAGTAATAATTTATGTATGTAGGATTGCGAAATAAATAACTCGTCATATTGATCATCTTTTTCGGCTGTACCCCGCGTATTTAACCATGTGCACATAATAGGAATAGAAAAATGAATCATTTGAGCGCGTTGTACTTCTATTACATAGTTTCTAGAATATATATAATATATACACACATATATGTATTTGTTATAAATATCTTCCAAGATAGTAGTTTAATTGATATCATGGGTTACTTTCCATATATGGCGAAGTGTATATTTAAATAAGGTTTAATGTCTTGTACGCAAATATTGTATTATTTGAATAAATTTTATACATAACAATTGAATCAAAACTGTATTTATTACTTTGACAGTTTGATGTAAATTTTGATTTATTATACAGCATGTAAGTTATCTAGATTTTGTGTGGTATAAGAACCTTAAAAAACTCCTGCGTATCTAATGACATTGACAGTGACAATTACACTTATCTTCTTCTTATCCGAAACATTCTTGGAAGAGCGGTCGTGATCGCTGAGTAGTAGTAATATTAGAAGGGGTAGAAGTGATCGGCTTCACGACGATTTGCCACCGATGCCTATTAGAGGTCATCCTGCTGAGCTCATTGAGTGAATCTTCTTCGGCAGACCAGGTCAGTCCAACGCGTTGGTGAATCGCGCGGTTTAGTGTCTTCCACCTTCCCTTAGATGACTAGGCGTTCTATGGACTGATCACCACGGCCAGATACGAGTCCAAATAATATAAGGAAGCGATATTATACTATTGAGAACAGATGCTGCTTAATACCGAATTCTTAATGTATCGAGACGTTTGTATGAAACTCGGTCCATTAAATCCCAAGCATTCTCCTCCAGCGCCACTTTTCCAGATCGTCTTTTTTCTGCCTTTCCAAATCTCGCTAGGTCCATGTTTCAGCCAATGACAGGGAATATATATGTCCTCACATCTTTCATGATCCTAATATGTATAATGTAATTTTGCGTGACGACTTTTACTAGGAAACAACCCAAAAACGCCAAAAACGTAATTCTAACATCCAACTTGTTAATGTATTATTTTTGTTACATCTATGAAAAAATTTTGAATCTCTGGTTAAAGTTTGCGATAGGGATTTTACGAATATACATTCATTTATATTGTTGATGGTTTATTTCCAAATTACTTAGAAACACTATCTACTTAATTCTATACAATATATACTTACAACTTGCGGGAGCCCGAATAAAATACAAGAGTACTTTCTTCCTAAAACATCTAGCAGAACACCAGAGCATGGTGTACTGAACAGAGCAGCAACAGAAGTAAGACTCCCGAACAAAGCCAGTTCTGTCTGAGACATTGGCCGGTTGAGGGTTGTGTTAGCTGACGCGAAGAGGCCCGACGTCGACGATGGCCAGGAGTTTAGAAGACCAAGGTTGATGCAAAGACAGCATACTAGAAAACATCTTTGTCACTTTATTATAAATACAAAACTAATAAATAATCTGATTTTATTACCCTAATTAAATTGTTAGTGGCATTTTAACCATGGTCATTTAGTATATTGTAAACGAATATTTAGGGGCACGGCGGTACACCTGCGAAGGCGAGTAAAAAAGCGGCACGGCCTACTATCTTTTTTCGGTCAGGCCATTTTCCATTTGTTCAAACTTCGTTGTGGATAAAAGAAGCAAGAACAATTCTTATATTGATATGGTGTCTTTAAGAGGTTATTAGGTTAGCTAATTACATAATAACTTAAGACATATGATGTCTTTAATAGGGACTGGATAAGTTAAATTATCTGGTGTAACATGATCTTTCTACGGTAGAGTTTTTTTACAAGATATATACCATGTTCTGGTGATGGTATAAATGTTTAATCATTTGTTATAACAAAACTATCACTTGTTACCTCAACTCTTCTAACACGGTTATATTATGTTTTTGTATTATTGTTTGCATCCAGCACCGTGCTGTATTAAAAGAAAACCACGCGAAGGCCATGAAACAATCCTTTCTATGAGAAGTTGCTGATATTTTGAAAGGCAGTGTGCTTCTATAATATGTGCTACTACCTATAAGTTTTGTGTTACTACCATACAATATGACATGAAAAGAGGAAATCTTCCAGCTCAAAACTCGAAGACGGCTTGGTTTTCTTTTATAGCAGAGATTTATGGCAGAGAAATTGGAGAAATTTTAGTTAGTAACTATAAAGCAAACTGTCTCTATGGAGTAGCATAGCAAAATCTTCCATATGTTTGTATGTAGCTAAAAGGAATTTTATTTCTCATTACAAAAAAAAATATTTTATTTACATGAGAAACTTAATATTAATATAGAGAGAGATACACGTCGCCATTAGCCGTCTCAATTTTAGTCGACTGTGTTCATTCTAACATGCATCTTTACTGCCTTTTTGAATTTGTCAAACACACCAATATTGCGAAGTTTTGATGGTAATTGATTAAATAATTGCACACCCTCATACCTAAAAGGCTACTTCAAATAATTTGTACGCGGCTTCATCTTCAAAATTATATTCAGGGGGAACGAAGTTCACAGTGCTAGCATTAATTTAATTACTTTTAATTATAATTTGACATATAGACACAGTGCGGTATTCTTTTAAATCATCCACCATAATATCTAATAAATATCAAGTTAAAATTTATTCATTTTAATATTGAAAATTTATTGAAATATTACATACCTATCGCCGTAAAGCCTGCTTGCCGGAAGAACGACATCTCTCACGACAGAAAACACATGAAGATCGAAATGATTCAATGACTGTCTTCGAAGTATTGTAAAGATTAGAGATAATGAAGATTGTATTTGCTCGCTACATAATATTTGTAGTTAGCATAATGGTTATTATAGCCACAGGAATTTATTGTGTCCGTGCCGTGAGTTATGTAACTTAACATTAGTTAATTTAGTTGATAATTAGAAGCGCAAAATGTACACTTAAAGCCAAAATGAGCACTTTAGTTGCTTGAAGCCAGTTGACACCTAGCTTCAAGCAAAGTTTTATTTATTTGACCATCCCTCCAACAAAGGCCCTCAAACTCCCGCTTAATTACAATTAAAATTTTGATTTTTTTTAAACTGTTTACGACAAATTATTATTGAATTTTTATGGGTGCAAGTGAGTGTAATGTGTACGAATGTATAACTACATGTTTGGCCTTAGTAGCATCACCAACTCTGCATAAAGTGAGTTCAGAAATCAGTTTTTAACCGTTTTTAAGTTATTGCATAGATTTTATCGCGGACTTTGAGCGCGACGACCGAAATTCCGTAACGAAAATAAACCTAACACACGATGACGTAGTATAGGTGCGGCCAATACGCGTTAGAGCGGGACAGAATCCATACTGCGTATTCACATCTCTCTGACGAGATCCGTAGCGTAGCGTAAGTGCGGCCCGTGCTGCAGGTACGCGTTAGAGTGCGGCCGACTATATTATAGGCGTGTTAGTCTGAGTATCTCTGGTAACTTGGAAACTTCATACGAGACCCAGAGTACGCTAAGAGAGGGTATGCTGAAGAACGAATGCAAGATTAAGTTCAGTTATCATAGTAAGTAGTAATCAATCACAATACATATATTATGTATTTATTTATATGTACAAAAACTTTACTATAATATTTTTAGTTGTATTGTTTTTTTTTTTGTTTTAGAATTGGTTGCTAGTTATTGTTAATTAAATAACACGGCATTTACTAAATGCGATAGAAGCTTTTATTCAAAAACGACGGTATATTTCGTTCGATTGTTATTGGTCAACATCTTTAGCAACATTCGCAGATACGACAAGTTCTATCTTTCCGTTTAATCAATCATCATTTCTTCTTTTGTTTTATATTCTCAAACCGTTTGGTTATACAAATGTACTATAGTACTCAGCCGTTAAGCATTAAGAATTTTAAATATTATTGTTTTACAATGACCTTTAGTTGCCATGGCAGGTGTATTAAGCCCTTGTTCTTAGGTTATAAATAGATTTGTAAAGGCAAAGAGACCCTTCATGTTAATTTAAAACTTTATAGTTGATACATAAACGCAAATTTAACAATAGATGTAAATTTTTATAGAAGGAAATTTTTATAAAGTTTGCTTAAAGTAAGCCACAGAAACCGTATCTTTTAATTTTGCTTACATGAGTTTGCGGTTGTTTGACAGTAGAAAATTGTAGAAAATTATATCTATTATTTTTGCCCATTTGAAAGTCACGTACACCACATTATGCCAAAATTTCATTAAATATGTCTTACTATATTGAATAGTTTGTACAAAATAGCCATCCTATTAAAATATGATAAATACATAAAAATATAGCATAGGTAGTTGTTTTGTTAAATACGATGTTAAAATCTCCCGCCATCTGTTAGCCGTCATTCGTCATGCGACTGTGCCATAGTTTAAATAGGGATGTACCATTTTACCGGTAATCGAAATGCTGTACACATCGCCTTTCGATCATCGCATTATAGTAAAACGAGTCATACGGTAAGAAACGTACAAACTTATAAATTGCACATTTTATGTTTTAACTTAAACTCCAGATACAGGAAAAAAATGAATAATATGGACGATTTACATAAATAATGCATATTTTGTGATACAGCCTGATTATTTAATTGATTTTGTTGATATTATTATAGAACTCTATAAATTTAAAGGATTACTATTGTTCTTCAAACGTTAAAAGTTTGAATCAAAATATACTGTAAGAAAATATCCATTTTCAATACAAACAAAAATTTGAATTTAAAACATCCTTCGGTTTTTTGAAGTTGTTTCATAAAAGAACCAACTCGTGATCGATTATTGTGAGAACTACCGCATCACTACTTTTAAATTTTATTACTTGTCAAATACTCAAATTATGTGTGGATGGCATTAGAATTTTGTAGAGCGGTCTAAAATATTACCGAAAATCGCTATAAAATTAAATTTTCATTCCTTTTCAAGTAATTAAATGAGTTTAAAGTATGTGAAATATTTTTGTGAATAATATATTTGTGAAATAAGCGTCCATATTAAGAACAATAAGCTATCATTATTGCCGGAAAGTGGAAACATCTTTAGATCGATACAGCGAATCTTTGGAAGAATCCTTTCTTGCATAAAATATTCGTCAACAAAGATATGAGATAACGGTGAGTAGTGAGTAATTTATTCTATGCCAAGGTATCGGCTGAACAAAATTTTATTTTAAACTAAGAAAAACTGGTGATAAGTATTATATTTTTTTAAATAGTACATAAATTAGGCGTATTATCAGTCAACCTTATTACCTTTTACTTCTTTGTAGAAGAAACATTATAACAAAGTTAGGTTTATAATTGTTTTCTTAGGAATAAATATGAATTATGGAATTCACGATTATGAATTATCCTAATAATATCATAAACCTTCAACGAAATTTTAAATTACTAAAATATATTGTCACTCATTATATTCTCTATATTACTAGTAATTAGTAACTTACCAGTTGAAATAACCAAGAGCAGAAATTAGTCCAAGAAAATTAATAAACTTATAATAAAAGCTGTGATTTTCATAAAAAACTACATACATAGAATTTATAACCATACTGTTTTTCTACTAAACACTAAGTTAAGTAAGTGTAACTTAGGTTCTAGTATCTTCTAAGCTGGTAGATAAGAATGTTGTTGATTTATCAATATAGTTTAATGTCCTCCCAGTGAAACCGTGGAGTATCTGCCTCTATTCCACTAAGCATTCTGACAAACTATATCATCTGACATAAGTGCATTTGTTTTTATACATATATAATATATTTTTATTGTTAATAATTACAAAGTAGAAGATTAGTCAAATTTTGTAAGAAAAAATAATTTTTCTAATGTTGATTCATTTTTTCAATGTTGTAAATGATTTGAGTTTGTGTTATTAATTTAATTTGTCACAAATATCAATTAATTTCAGTGCAAAAATGTCATTAGAAAGAGATAACTTGGGCATGATGCCCATTCCAACAACAGGATCTGTGGACCCTCGATCACAATTATTACAAGAGATGCGGGAGCAGAACTTTGACATGATAAGATTTGCTTCCTACAGGACAGCTTGCAAACTTCGATATGTCCAGAAAAAGTGCAATCGTGAGTTAATCTTATATTTTAGTCTGTTTTAATGAACAAAGCATGTCAATTTTATTTATAAAAGAACTTGGGAACTTATAGGGTAATTTTTGGACAGTCTTTGTGGGGCACAAAAATGCATAGTTTTTGGTGACAATTCTAATATACATAATCACTAAATTAAATTTTCAGTTGATCAAATTTTGTTTTGAAGTAGTGCTGTCAAAAGTCTGGCATAAAATGGTTCATATAGCTAGGCCTGTTAAAAAAGATATATTTGAATAATAATTAATGAGTAATCAAGTTTATGTTCTTTAAATAAAATAGTGTCATAGATTGTTTTATGCTTATATGTGGAAAAAGACAATCCTTCTTTATTTTAAATCAAGTTAGTAGTCTTTGTCTTTAAAAGTGAACAATTAAGTCATCAAGTCTTGCCCAAGTATGACTCATTGATTACCAATTGGTTTTTCTTGAGTCATATTTATTATATTATTAAAACTTGCATATATTGAAATTTTGTCTAAATAATTTTGTGTCCTATGTATGTCAAGTAATTTATGCTGAGATTTTAAATTTTTTATAAAGTTGTATTTTTGCAACTATGTTTAATAATTTTAATAGCTAGCATGTTAAAACCACTGTGTGATGATTTGTTAATTTATTTTTCAATTTTGTTTATCTAATCAAGTGATGCATTGTTCCTTAAGTGCATGCTTGACAGTCAATTACATTCAGATATAAAGGGTTAATATCTTGGATTATTTTGCATATTTTTACCTTTGTATAATAATTTTTCTATTAAAGGTATCACTTTTATATATGTCGTTCTTAAAGTATAGCTTAACAATCATAAGTTGTAATTAATATATTACCTATTGTATATTTAATTTTATTATCTGGACTCGCCATACTATTGTCATTATAATACCTATCTGACTCCCTCACAAAATAAATACAACCATACAGAAAGAGATGAAGGCCTAGTTCAGTTAATATTGTGATTACAACTATAAACCAAATAAAAAATAATTTATTCAGGTAGGCAATGTAATGTACACTTATGAACGTCAAAAAAGAAATATATATTAAATGCTTCTAATTTTACATTTACTGCCACTTCTCAAATCAAGGGCGTAGAACGGAAGAAAAGAACTGGCAATAAATTCTCCGCCACTCTTTTTAATTGTCAAGTTTTATCTTTTACACAACATTTTATTATAAATTTATTTATTTAAAAATTTGTATAGCAATGAAATATGGCCCATTTCTCAATTTCAGTACATGCAATAGATATTTGGAATGTCATAGAAGCATTCCGGGAAAACGCATTAAACACACTAGAGCCCAACGCTTGTGTTAATGTAACGAGGTTGGAGACACTTGTGTCATCTTTGTACCACAATTTGAATAAAAGATTACCACCAGTTAATCAAGTATCAGTGGAAGCATGTTCTGCTTTGCTCTTGAATTGGCTGTTGTCGGCTTATAGTACTGGGTAAGTAATCAATATTTTCAGTTTTTATTAATTTTGAATTTGTTTTTTAATTAATAAGTTTAAAATTCTGCTTAAAAAAATATTTTACTTCCCCCTTTCCAGTTTAATTATTAAGAAAAAGATATCTCTTAATCTGCATAGTTTATGCCATAAATGTATACGCTATCTAATAAATACTCCTAATGTCTAACTAGTATGCAGTCTCTCTAGTAGTAATCCATCTATTTAAAAAAAATTTATTAGATATGTTCTCTCCGTCACAATATGTTTGTGTCTATAAGTAGATATAGGAGTATTTAAACTAGATTTTTTTCCCCACCATTCTGTATGAATGTATTTCGGATCAGATCATGATGATAATGTTTCAAAGAATTGGATACTTAAATATTTCATGATTTACTAAACGGAATTGTTTAAAATTTTACAGTGAAAATGTAGGAAAGATACGCGTGTTCTCCATCAAGGTCGCGTTGGCTACTATGTGTGCTGGGAAACTAATGGACAAGCTAAGATGTGAGTATTGTTTTACTATTTCTTTGAATATTGTATGATAACCAGATCTTTAAGCCGGTCCAGTTGTGGTATTTAAAATAAAATATGTTTATTACGGAACACAGGTATCACTTAAGGTAAGGTAAGGTAGGTGGGCTCAGTTTCCGCAACTAGACTCGAAATTGGTCCGTTTTGCGTAAAGCCCTGGCTACTTAAGCCAGCCCAGCTCCTTCCAGAAGCGCAGAAGTCTCCTGGGCACTTCACAGGCTTCTCGGAGCGACCTCATTGTTCCGAGGATTTTCGTACGTTGTTTAGCCACAGCCTCGCAATCCAGGACTACGTGGGTGACTGATTCCTCTGCGCTGAAACAGCCTCTGCACATGGGGCTGTCTATCGCGCCTAGGACAAATAGATGTTTATTAAGGAGACAATGGCCCGTAATTGTCCCTATCATTGTTTTGAGTTCGGTTCTGTTTAAGTTTAGAAGTCGCTTAGTCAGTTGTGGGTTCACTGCTGGCAGAGCCATTTTGGACTGCCTGCAGTCTGCACTATGCGACCATCGTTGAATTTGGATTTCGACGGATTTCCGGAGAATCCACGTTCGAACTAGCGAGAAGGGCAAGGGAAGGAGCGGATACGGGCCATCAGGCGTCATTCCGGAGCCTCTTCTCGCAAGTTCGTCGGCAGCATCATTGCCGAGAGAGCCACTGTGTCCTTTTATCCACTGCCACAGGTATCACTTATTCCACGTCATTAAATTTGAACCTGTAGGCATCCCTACTCATCGGCAAAGAAGACAGGGTGTAGGCCGAGAGAAAAAGCCGGCGTCAAAAATTCTCAGTACTCTTTTAAAAAGCAAATCATCTACACTTATTTTAAAACAAATATAGCAAATACACAGCTTTTCTTAAAATCATTTCTTAAATTTATAGGCATAGATAAAAAAGTATCTGGGATTTTATGAAAGAAGAGTATCCCTTTTCCCAATTTTTTTACTTATATAATGTATCACTATCTTCCATTATTTCACTTGCCAGTGTAAAAACATATTACAACTAATTGCTGCTAATAAAACTACGCCCTTTAGGATAAAGCTGCAAATGACTTAAAAAGAGTTCCTTTCAGATATCTTCTCCCAGTTGTCCGATGGCAATGGTCATTTGCTGATGAAGCGCTTGTCAGATTACCTCAGGGAGGTACTGGCTCTTCCTGCTGCGGTCTACGAATCTCCTTCCTTCAGTTATAATGACAGTCTGGCCTTGTCCATATTTAACCAGGTAAAATTCGCTTTTCAAACATTTATTGCTTACGCAGCAGCAGCAGCAGCAGCAGATTTGGCAGCAGGTTTCGATAGGTTCGACACCCGGCTGTACACCAATGCACTTTCTTTCGATGTGCACATTTAATATTCGCTCGAACGGTGAAGGAAACATTTTAAATATATTTTTAAGAACCCGGCAAAAACCTTCTCTGCAAAATGGCGTCGCAATAGCTTGTGACGTAGGAGTAGGATGGACGGTATGCGTAACGCATTTAATTTACGTACGTATACGTATACGTACGTATACGTATACGTACTTCTAACCTATGTTAGACGAGACGTGTCATGAAATCCATGGTCTTTCCCCTCGGTATAAAGGCGTGTATATATAAATAAATTTAAAAAAAATTTCAGAACAACAAAGTGACAGTGAATGATTTCCTGGATACACTAATGTCTGACCCCGGCCCGCCCTGCCTCGTCTGGCTGCCTCTCTTACATCGACTGGCGAGCGTCGAAAATGGTAAGTCCATATTCTTTATAGTATCTCAAGTCGACATCTTGAGCGCTGTCGAATATACTAAACTTCATGCGGAAAATAGTTTGACAGATAGTGAAATCAGGTTCAATATTGATTGACGTTAATACGGGCCTAAGTTCCCAAATTAGAGGAAACAATTTACTATCTATATCTCATTAGTTTTTTATAGAACAGAGGGTTAACGGGCAGGAGGCTCATCTGATGATAAGTCATACAGCCCATGGAAATTACGCTACCAGAGGGCTCGCAAATGCGTTGCCGGCCTTTAAATCTAGTATCTATATAATCTTGCATCTGTGCTGATTTCTGTGAATGTTCTACAAATTTTCTTAGACTGAGTAATAATTCGAAAGATTATTTAATATTTTTTTAGGGAACCGTCCCAAATTTCACGAAACATAGCCCAGTAGTTTTGTATAATATAGGTATTTTGAAAATTTTATCTAATTGCTATTATCAGTGGTACACCCGCTGGCCTGCAGCGTATGCCGCCGTGGCTCCCTAACGGGCTTTCGATACCGGTGTACGAGGTGTGCTGCGTACACGTTATGCCAGGACTGCTTTTGGAGAGGGCATGTCACACCCCCTCACACCAATGAGCACGAAGTTAAGGAGTACGCAACTTATGTGAGTAAGATGGATTTTTTCGATATTATCATTTTGAAGCTACCCTCAATTGGCTACCTACAGTTAAACAATTGAGGGTAGCTTCAAAAAAGTCATATATCTTGCTGCTGACAATTCAATGTAATTGAGGGTAGCTTCAAGAATTTTTTTTATATCAATGGAATTGAGGGAAGATTCAAGCCAATATTGTTTGTTGACGAAAACTTTCGTTCAGGATCCAACTATATTTTTTTAACTAAAACGAAAATAATAAAATGAAATTCAATTATTTATTTAAAAATAAACATTTTCAGAAATCCCCTTCCAAACAAATAGGTGCGACGCTCCGTAAGTCCTTCCGTTGCGTCCCAGAGAGGGCGCGCGCTCCTTTACCAAGGTACCCCGACCAACCCGAACGTACCCTCAACCTCAGTCATATTGTGTAAGTACCCTCTATATACATTAATTGCTACATTATTATTATTATTAATTGATCGATTTTCTCGCCGAAACTCGAGACTGGCTGGATCGATTTAGTTAATCTTGAACAATTTGTGATAGTTATCTGTTATTTTTAAAAGAGTAAGTGTGGAGTTTCCGGCCCATTCTTGTCCACACGAAACTACCTTTTGGAAGGGGTGACTAGAATTATCTTTATATTTTACTACCTGACCCGGCAAACGTTGTCTTGCCATTTTTTTTTGCCAAAAAATTAAAGTTTATAATTACAAATAAAAAATAGGGGTTGATCGTAGAGGGGTGAAAAATTGAGAGTAATATATATATATTTTTTTTTAGTCGACAGAATAAAAAAAAAAATTGCCAAAAAATTAAAGTTTATAACTAACAAATAAAAAATAGGGGTTGATCGTAGAGGGATGAAAAATTCAGAGTAGTATAAATTTTTTCATTCTAAGTCATCACAAAATAAAAATAAAAATTTTCTCAAAAAATTAAAGTTTATAATTAGCAAATAAAAAATAAGGGTTGATCGCAGAGGGGTGAAAATTTAGGTTTGCATGTGTTTTTGTATCATAAAAAAATAAAAACAAAAATTTTTGTCTAAAAATTAAAAAAAAAATTTAGGGGTTAACCCTTAACATTTAAGAGGATGAAAAATAGATGTTGTTCGATTCTCCCCCCTGGCTAGTATCCTCGCTAAGGATCACTAAACTCGGTCGAGCCGTTTCGGAGGAGTTCGATTACGTACCCCGTGACACAAGAATTTTATATATTAGATTTAACGTCAAAAGTGTCATTTAAGGTGGTCTAATTGGAGTAATTTGACTTTGTCCATTAAATTAAAAATTATCAGATTCAATTAGATTTATTTCGCTGTAATAAGATAAATATTCCAGGCCGCCATCCCCGGTCCCGGCACACAATGGATTCCCAGAATACGGTCCGGGATACGTCAACACAGGCTCTCTGGATAGTCGCTCTTCGAGGTCTACACATAGAAGTATGTATATATGCCGTGTTTTTCTTAATATTTTAAGTGGTTTCAATTTAAAAAATTACATATACCATATGATAATTGAAATCTTAACTTTTAATCCTCTGTTTTTGTGTGTAGCACGTGACGGAATCTATGTCTAAAAATATTCTAAAATAAAATATATTTAAAAATATGTCTAAATATATGTTTAAAATATGTCTAAATATATGTTTAAAATATGTCTAAATATATGTTTAAAATATGTCTTAATATGTTTAAAATATGTCTAAATATATGTTTAAAATATGTCTAAATATATGTTTAAAATATGTTAAAAATATAAGTGTAAAATATGTCTATAAAGCTAAAAGCTAAAAATAAGCGTAAAAATATGGGTTAAAAGTGAGTTACACAATACAATGTTTCGATAAGGTGCGCACGGCGTGCTTACAAAAAGTCTTTATATAACAATTACTCAAACGTGATAATAATTATATAAATAAATATAATTATAGTTAAATCTAATATACCTAATTACTAACCTTAAATGTAATAAATAAAATATAGTGTTAAAAGGAGTACTTAATATCCTATTTGACAGTATGAAGTGTTATTAAGAGTAATACGTAAAAGACATGGTGTTTGGAGTAAAATAATCATTATTTCTGACGAGTCTAGTTAATAATGTCCTGGATGTAATATCGTCGGAGGCTGTTTGTGATTTAAATATATATTTGTGTAATTTAAGAATGGTTATGGTATTTCATAGTGTTTGATGCGAAGCTTACCAAGAGACGTAAGCGGGTAGTTTAAGAAGTTTATTAGAAACCTGTACAAACGAAGGTACAATTTTTTTCCTTACCTCTACCCTACTAAGTTCCTGATGGGGGTATTGGGGTACAATTCATTAGAGCTTCGTAGGGATTTGGCTGTGGGAAGGTTTGGTCTAAACGTTATTAAAAACGAAACGGAAAGCGCATACTCGATGGGGGAAATCATCAGACTGTACGTTCCGGACAATTATTACCGCTGCCGGAAACATAACGTCTTTGCTGTGCGTTCGGCTCGCACTGTCCAGCGTCAACAAGCCATTCCTCGATTACTCTTGATGCTTAATGGGTTTCTCGACTCTTCACCGAAGAGCGACCTATTTGATGAGCGTATGGCGGTAGTATACTGATTTGAGGGTATACTTGGAGGGTATTAGAGGTTACAATATACTGTGTTTGTTATTTTTAATTAATATTGTATACTTATATATTATAGTCTATTTTTAATATGAGTTTAGCCATATTAAAAATATATATATTTTTTTAAATATATAACTAGCTGACCTGGCAAACATCGTTTTTCCATGTACTTTTATCATTTATGGTTATTGTGCCTCACTCGACATAGATAGGTATAGTGTGTCGCGGACTTTTTTGTAGATATTTATAAGATCTGCAATTACTTAGAACATTTTATGGTTCTATCTTAAATAGTTTAGGCAGGGTACGCAAAATAAGTAACTTTTTTGGTAGATTTTTTACACCTTGTGTCCGAAAAACCCTAATAACTTACGGAACCCTATTTTTGTTCAAAATTAAACATAGCCTATATTACTCGTGGATAATGTAGCTTTCGAATGGTGAAAGAATTTTTAGAAATCGGTCCAGTAGTTTATGAGCCTATTCATTACAATCAAACAAACAAACAAACAAAATTTCCTCTTTATAATATTAGTGTAGATAGGGGGCAAACGGGCAGGAGGCTCACCTGATGTTAAGTGATACCGCCGCCATGGACACTCTCGATGCTAGAGGGCTCGCGAGTGCGTTGCCGGCCTTTCAAGAATTTGTACGCTCTTTTCTTGAAGGACCCAAATAAATAAATAATTATAAATCATGTGAAATTTGTATGTTAATTATATACTCAGGTATAGCAGATCATCTCTCTCGTGGTGTTGATGATGAGCACAGGTTGATAGCGAGGTACGCGGCCCGATTGGCTCACGAAAATCGGACTATGGTATGTATTTATCGCATTGGCTTCTCACAAAAGTTCTAATCAAGATCTATTTTTTATATAACAGATGGCAAATATAGAGGCTCACCTGATGTTAAGTGATACCGCTGGACATTCAATGCCAGACGCGACTGCGTTGCCGGTCCTTTAAACTAGACTAATACAGTTATTCGTTCCACAACTGAGAGTGTTAAGCCAGTTTTTGCTGTGCACCACCACTATGTAGAAGGCAGAGCATTCTAAAACAGCAATTAGTTTGCGAGCATTCTGGCATTGGGTATCACTTAACATTATAAGAGGCTAATCTATAAAGAATCTGTATCGTCGATTAATAGACTTTTTAATTCTTGGTCTTTTACGATATTATAGGACGACAAAGATAAAATAGAAAAATATAGGGAAATTCAATTACCACGGGGACAGTATAAAAAAAAATTCTGAATTTTTGATGTGAAACTTCTTTATCGACGTATGGGAGAAATTTTGTAAGAAAACGTCACGTTTTTCGGTTACGCGCCATGTTGCTTTTTTTATCGAAGTTTAGTGTAGTGACGTAAAGAATATAATGTAATATATGATAATAATAACAACAATATATTAGTTTTGAACTTTGGTTTGAAATAAGCATAACAATATATTAATTTGAAAGTGATAAAATAAAAAGACTTGTTCAAATTTAAGTGTATTTACAAGAAAAGTGAGAGTGATTATACATTTCGTTTTATAAATTCAACACGTCTGAGCATGATTTTAATATTTGAGGTTAACCTCACTTTTTGATTGTAAGTATCAGTGAATGTATATAAATCTGTTAAAATTAGCAAGTATTAAATATGACTGAAAAAATAGTTTTTCTTAAGGCTTAAGCCTTATCTACCCCATTTTCGTGAAGTTGCAAATAGTAGAAAAATGATATGTCGTAAAGAAGTTTCACTTCTTACCTGTGTACTCTGGTACACACACATTTTTTTTTTATTAAGAAAAGTACATAACTTAATAAAACTAATTTCGTGCCCTGGAATACATATTTAACCCTATGTGGTGTTGATGGAGTTGCTTGTAATACTTGCGTACCATTTTGTACACGTGTGCAAAATATCGTAAATGTAAGTATGGGTAATCTACATAACGACCATTTTTTAATTAATTGATTGTTAAGCATACGGACATCCAACAATCACAAAGTGCGTGCACGCACACATACACGCGGAACGAGAAACAACAGTTTTGTGGTTGCGTCTTGATAAAGTTTCAATAGAAATAAATATGATATGTATGACAGAAATGATGTTATAAAAGAACACGATGTAATTTGTTTTATTAGAATGGTAACACTACGTAATATAACTTTGCCTTATATCTTTTGTAACTGTTTTTTTTTATTATTTTTTTTTTGTTATGTGTGTTTTTGTATAAGGCAATAAAGGATAAATAAATAAATAAATAAATAATATACGATACTTACGACGAAGTATCGCGTTTACACACTCGTCCTGCCCATTTCCCTGCTCACTACGGCTGAATGTAAATGCGGAATTAGACATCTTACAGGTTGTCAAATGGCAACGTGTCAATTGTCAAAGTAAATTTGTCGTAGTAGTTGTGCGTAGAATCGGTCGTGGAGTACTAGAATTGCTTTTCGATCGGCGCCTGCGCCGGACGTGCGCACTGACTGTGTTTAAATTTTAAATAATAATTTCGACGACGACGGCCGTGACACGAATTTCGCCATTATTAATCGCGTTGAATCTGCGAAATGTATATAATGGATACGTATTATGTGAAATATGTCCACAAAATCTATGGAAACTGATCATATTGATTTTTAATCACGTATTTTATTTCTTATTACTTACAGCCTCGGGCTGGCAGATCGGCATCTCTTACCCCAGAACTGGTAAGTATCTTATTTAATTTGACACATTTCTTCAATACGAATTCGGGTCCTTCAAGTAAAGATCGTAACAATTCTTAAAACGTACTTTCAAAGTCTCTGGCATTGAGTGTTCATTGATGGCATTTATTTATCTCCTCTTTATTCTTGCTTTTCTTGGAGAAAAAACTTGGCAGTGGAAAAAAGGAGTGATGTTCTTGTTCGCCAGTCCTATCGATTCCAAAAGATTTTCTGTGGCAATAGTTACATATATTTTAATCAACAATTAGAAATGCAAACCAAATGTTAAAAATCTTCACACATTTGAAGCCAAAATGAGGAATTCCCACTTATAAATTCTAATATATAATTCTCGTTTCCGATAATGACCAATAGCTCGACTACAGTTATATTCTTTGAGGTAACATAAATTTCGCTTAGATTTAAGAACTGTTATACTCCGATTTTTAATTCCATAGAATTCTGACAGCTGCTTTTTTACACGTCAGTTTGTATTCAGATTTACCTTTTTGTAGGTAAAACGAAAATATGTACCATTTTCTTTAATTGCCTTGAAGTGGACCGAATTTGTCCCTTTTCGGTTGAGAACGTGTTTAGTCAGCAACACTTATGAAATGTCAGAATTCTACGGAATAAAAATCGGAGTATATATAAGCCAAGTAATTTTTTGTTTACGTGGCATCCCCACTAATTGTAGATTATAAGCTCATGTTTTAAATGATTAACGCAAGTTCACATCGGGCTTCGAAGATAGAGTTTCTTTTAGCGTTTATTTGAACCCATGACAAGATGTTTATAAAAACGTTTAATTAAAATTACTACTAGACAAATTAAATAATCATTTTATCATACTCTCAAGAAATGATAATATCTTAGGTTAATGACCTTAGGGTCAATGACCTGGTAAATTTTTTGGTGGTCTATTGGGTACCAAACAATTGTAAACCAGTGCGGAGTAAAACCGGTAGCTTAGTACTAATTGTAATTTTATTGTTTTATACAAATGCTGGTTTTCTAGGGGCGTTCATCTTCAGAAGGCTCAGAGGTAGACGCAGCTCGGCAGCAACGTGAGTTAATATCACAACTCGAAGCCAAAAATAGAGAGATTATGAGGGAAATTGCCAGGCTAAGGTACTTATTATTATAACTGCTTATTTTTTTAGAAAAATTAGTTGTCTTGAAACGATTTTTGAGTATAAATAAGATCGATACTTATGTGTCTATGTTAGCAGCACGTTTTTGACATACTAAAGTTATACTTAGTTATTAGACTAGTATCAATTAGATAGACGTCATTAAAAGAAAATAGCCTTGTGACGTTTAAACGCCGGCCATTTTAACCCTAAGAAGACATAAGTCTAAGGTTTTCGCTAACAAAACACCCTTTGTTGCTACTCATCATCTCGATGACACTCTTCTTAAAGCCAGCAAAATATAACGTTCAGTTTTTCGGTCAATTGGAAGGAAAGGTTAAATTGGCTAAAGAAGCTTGGTGTATTCAAGGCGAGACGGTACTTACTGCGGGCATCGCAGTGGCCGTATACGTGTACGCGTACGTCACATTTAACACTCGCTTGAAGGGTGAAGGAAATCATGTCACCTATAACTCGATGTGTCAATCACAGAAGGCTGATTATAAAAATTTAAGACATTTTTAAATTGGTTATGTTTTTATATTGACGTATATGTAGACGTCAGCAAGAAGCGGAGACATGTTCGAACACTGGCTCAGCCCCGCCCTTGGTGTCGGAGTTACGCGCCTTGAGGCAGAGGAAAGACGAGTTGGAAGGACATCTCTCCTCTTTGCAAGAATCCCGGAAGCATCTCATGCATCAGTTGGAAGGTCTCATGAGGATGTTGAAGGTAGGGAAAGAAAAAAAATGTTTTTAAGTTTAATGTATTTTTATTCGTACATTCAAAATTTAGTAACGCTGTATTTTTTTAATGTAATAATACTTGCAACCCTGATCGAAGTTTATTTTTTGTAAAACGTAAGGATAGAAATCTTAACAAAAATAGATTTAATACATTAACAGATAAACGCAGCAATCATTGCTATAATATATTAGATTATTAATCCCAAGATTTCTAACAAGGTTACGGAGACTAAAAAACACTTATAACTTTACAGGTGTAATTTATTTATTTTATTTTTTATTTTTATTTTTACATTTAGGTACAAAAACAGAAAACAGATTGATTACATACATACAGTTATTATACACTAAACAACATTTGAAAATCTGATATCCAATTATATCTCTACACAGCATTTTACACTAAATATCAACCAAACAACATACACATATTAAATTGAATGACAAAAAAAGAAGAAAAGAACACACATATATATATATATATATATACATTAATTAATTCAAATTAGTATTTAAGGTTGCAAGTATTCACCATGAACTAATTTTTTAAATTTACAAATATTATTGTGAAAAATATCAACCTCAGTACACACAGCATTATAATATTTGCACATTCTAACGAGCGGATACGTATAGCTTATGTACGTACGTAGACGCTTGTTTGGTCGTTGCACAACGTACCAAATCAGCGTCTACGTGCGGAATTGAGTTCACAATACTACTATATTTCATTTGTTGTATTGGTTTCTTCAAATGATTTTTTTTGCAAATAATTAAATTATATACATATATAATTTTCAGACCCAACAATCTTCACCCAGATCTACGCCGAATTCATCTCCTCGTTCGACCAAAAGTCCTCCATTACCTGGATCACAGCCGTCGGCGCCTCAAGAAAGGTTCGCTTTCAGATTTACAATTAAAATCTAAATTGTTTTTATAGTACAGGGGGCAAACGGGCTGGAGGCCCACCTGATGTTAAATAACACCGCCGCCCATGGACACTTAATGCCAGAGGGATCGCGCGTGCGTTGCCAGCTTTTATCTATATTGTACCATTTTTTTTTCTTTAAATTGTAATAAAAACCTTTTCTAAATAGACTCTGTAAATGCTATGTCGAACGGTTCTCTCTGAATAAAAATGTTTAGCAAAAAAATCGGTAATAAATCACAGTTATAGTAGCCAAGAAAATTACATTAAAACGGTCGTAATAGTGCTTTAAGACTATTCCCCGAGGCAAGCTATATATATGTAACTTAACTAACGCTTATTTACATAACATTTCCTAAGAATTAATTTTTTCAGAGAGTCCGCACCGCGTGGCACAGTCCGTAGTGCACCGCAAACGCCATCTCTTGGTGAAAGGGAACGAATTGACATGACGCATAGCTTAGGTGAGTTGTTATATATGTCACCATAGTATAGTTAAATCAGAGAGTTAATTGAATTGATCTCTAGAGTCTAGACAGATTTAAAGATCGATATTCAGTCAAGTCGCTAAAGTTCCGTCAGACAAGTAACTATAGGAAACGTTTAACGAGTTTCCTAAACGTTCCTAGGCAACAACACTAACTTAACTATTTACAATAAAAAAAACACAGAATTTCCAAGCTCTTCACGATCACACCGAAATAATAATAACAAATTATATAATCATGCGGAGTCGTCAACATTTTAACAATTTCAACAAAGACCACTATTTGAAACAAAAAATCAATTAGCTAAAGAAATACTCGAAAAGTAATCAGCTGTTGTCGTGACCGCCATCTTGTTTTACATTATTAATCAACACGCTGGCTTTCGGTCAGACAGATAGTTAAACGTTTTCGCCGCTGCGTTATGTTAAATGAAAATGCTAGCGACTTGATTGAATATCGATCATTAATTAACTCTCTAGATAATCGATTAACTCTCTGATTTAACTACTTTACTGCGACATATATTTTTATATATGACGAATTTTTAAAGAATCTTACTTATTAGTCAAACTCAAAATTACTTTATTCATATAGGTAAACAAGTACAAAGATCTTAACAATCTGAGTTCAGACCGCGACTGTCGATCGATCTCCTATCTGCACCCCAAAAACCAAATCCTACGGAAACAATCCATTTTTGGCGACGGATAGAATGCAATCTCTTCGCTTTTTACACTCATTTGATAATCAATATAAACCAAATAAATAAAACCGTACAAATAATATTAAAATATACATGTCTATGTTTAAATTATTTTAAAAACTGGTGTAAGGTCTTAAGATAACATATTGGCTTTACGCTAAACTGACCAAATTTATTTATTTATTTATTTATTTACACTTCGTTGCAAAGAAGCAAAAATAAAACAAATCATAAAAATTACAAGGGATGCAACGGGCGGCCTTATCGCTAACAAGCGATCTCTTCCAGGCAACCTTTTAAGTCCTCTCATTTGAACTAAAGAACACAATCTAGGTTTAATCGCTTATTATGTAAACAGTACAGATAATACAACTGTCAACAAACTAATTATTGCGCAATATGAGTCGAACTACCTAGGATATTGGTACAGTTGAACTGTCATTTTCACACAAAGGTCTATCCACATACACCGATCCGACCTACCATGGATAGCTTGTATCGACAGATGGCTATTACAATCCGTCGATTGGTTATTCGCACACTTGTCAACATTTGGATTAAGACTCATCTGGTATGGTAAAAAATGGTTTGAGATAGGTTATTGGGTTCGGGCGTTAATCGATAAGTTTTGAATCATACAATAGTTTGAACTGGAGCAAATAAATACCCAATATTACTAACTACTATTTACTGAGACGAGGGAGAGAACCACCAAAGACTTATTCAAGAGTTCTAACTGTTATTAAATGTGTTTTCAAGGCAAAGATTTTCTTGAAGAAATACTTTTCTTATTTCCAGGTGGTATGGATAGTATGAGCAATGAGAATAGAGGCTTTCATCAAAACCAAAGACCCACCACGAGTGAGTATTTTCATTATCATAGACTAGAGAAACCGACCGAGAATTTTCATTATCATAGACTAAAGAAAACTATAATGAACGTTATAACATTCACCGGCAACGTACCTTCTGGCAATGTTGCCCTTACCACTTAACATCAGATGTGCCTTCTGCCCCTTTGTCTTCTATTACACATGAAAAAGTTCTCTCATCACTGAGGTAGTAAGTTCGAATCACGGCTAGGTATTCATGAAGAATTATCGCTTGCTTTATATTTGGTAGTGGCTGATCAAGTGATCAAGGTGTTTTTAAATATTAATAGCTAATATGTAGAAGTGCTCCCGAGAGTTCAAATCATTGGAATCTTCCAAATACCGTCTGTTAATTGTGTAGGTTTGGTCCTAGGAACTAGGCCTCTCATTCGGATTCTCTTGAGAATAGAGATTGATATATTCGGTCGTGAGATGAATTTTAAAAAACGTTGATAAACACGTATTCGGGTACGCGATTAAGGCTATTATACGTACTATTTTTAATAGATAGTAAAAAGTAAAATTTGTAGTTTTTTGGATGTATATAAATTCTTTTGTAAAATGTTGTTTCACCATAATTATCATGTCAAGTAGAATTTTTATTTATAATATTGAGAATATATCTGGCGTCCGGTCGTCGAAAGAAGCTGTGCGGGGTTTTTATACGAGGCAGACAATATGTTAATAATTTTGTCTAAGTTTTATTTAAAGTTGTCCTAGTCATTAGGTAAAGTACTGTATACAAGACTCAATATAAGTTTTTTTTTCATTTTTATATTTCTTGACGTGATAACGTATTTTAAAGACATTTCAAAAAACATGACTCATGCGGCGTTACCTCGCTCTGGGGCGTTCCATTTAAGGCTTGGAGTGCAAGCGAGAGCGCGGAACGAGTGACAAAGAGGCACAATCGACAAAAAAATGACATAATTGTATTTATGCGTACAAATAAATGTAACTTGACCAAATCAATTGTGATTTCCATTTACCTCCTCTATATCCATACAAAATATCTATCAAACAAAGAAAATTCAAATTTTCTTTTGAAAAATGCAACCATTCCATCAGGATTTTCCTTTGACGTTGTCATGTTTAACTATCGTCAGTAAACCGACTTTACCGACAACCGATTTTTAATAATTTCAGTGGGCATAGACAATAGAAGTCTTCGTAGTGATCTATTGTACGCGGCCGATTCGGTTACAAATGCAATGTCAACTTTAGTGAGGGAACTAAATTCGGGTAAGTTGAATGAATGCTTATTGCATGGTCATTGATTTTCTAGGTTTTCTTAGAAATCATTTTTTATCCAATCATTAAAAGCGATATCAAAAATTTGGTATAGGTTTTTTATACATTGCGATTTTAGTAATAAAAATATCTTAGTTATATTAAAATGTCAATTGACAAACAAACTTATTTATTTTATTTATTCTAATTGAATAAATTTTTAACACCCTTTTGTAAAATATATCTTTAGGAATTTAATAAGCGAGAGCCATAGACAACACAATTGACATGCAATTTAAATCTAGCGCCTGTCCCTGTAATTGCTAATTTAATTTTATTATTATCTGTGTTATATTGTAGCTATTTGTTACTCTTTGGTATAAAGTATACCGTTTTGAATTAAAAAAAATAGAGCCATAGACAACACAATTGACGTGCATTTCGCGCCTTCTAAATGTCATTCATAATTCAATTTGATTGTCTGTGTTGTGTTATAAGTTTATTCTGTGACATGATTCATGTTGTCTTTTATCTAGAGTTTTAAATTCAAACATATTTATTAGACTATCATTTTAAAAACGCCCTCTTTTCTTTCTGTACCCTATTAACTCGCTCGGCATAAGAACATTGCGAGAAAACTGTCATATCATTCTTTATTATTTCACATTTTCATTATTTTCCAGAGGGTTCTGACGCTGAGGAAAATGTCAAAGGAAATATGGACGCTAGGAAACGGAGAGGTAAGGTCATCAGAGTATTATTTCTATTGCTCATTGAATTAGTTCAAGTCTTAATTCCACCAGAACTCATCAGATTGCACCAGAACCTATCTATAGCAGACTTCAGCAGTAGAAATAATCTTAACATTTTATAGCAGGCATGTCAGTACCGCACCTTTTGAGCTGAAAAAATAGTTTTACTGAACTAGATTGTGGAGAACGAGAAGTAAAAATGCTTTTTATTATATTATGAGCCGATATAAAACACTGAGAACTTTAAAAATAGATAGAAAGTTAACACGGGGACGGAGCGGATATGCGGATTGTGGCTTGTATGGACGTACAATACAGGTTTAGGAACACGACATATACATATAAAAACAGATTTTAAGCTAATATGTCGCGAATTTTGAGCGCGGCGATCGAATCAAGAATTTCCGTAACGAAAATAAACGTAACACGATGACGTAATATAGGTGCGGCTAATATGCATTAGAGCGGGACAGAACGCATACTGAGTTTCACATCTCTCTGACAAGATCGGTGACGCAGGCAGACTATATAGGCGTGCTAGTCTGAGTAGAGTGGTAGAATTAATTAATATTAAATATAAAAATATACTGCAAATAAAAAACAAAATAAAAATAATTGCATACGTTGATACAAAATGTTGTCAAAAAGTCTATTTAGTAGACGTAAAAATACCTCATCGTTCCCTCGGCGTATACGTTGTTAGCTCTTGGTTTGTCTACTCGTCTTTAGGTCATCTCGAAGTGCTTGATTAGAAGACGCCATAGTTATTTTTCCCCCAAAACAGCGGTTCTATTTAATCTTGGGGTAACTGTTCCGTTCGTTCGTTTAAGCCTGTTGAAATTCTTTGGACAATGCCCCGCTAATAATAAGCTTGTACGCTATTTGCTGTCAGTGATTGGTTCTACTGATTCATTTCTATAGATCGCGTGAAACAATGAGCCTACCAGTGACGTCATACATTTTCTCTTTTGTCCACAGATTTTGAGGAAGACGAGGACAGTGATGAACCAATGCCAAGACCGCAGTTGCCTAGGCATTATATACACGACAACAATGTACAGGTAAATGGCTGCTATTCCAAAATGCACTTGAAACTTCGGAATTATTTTTATTAAATCTGTGGTAATCAAACACTGTTTGGTTTTTATCCAGAAAAATTTAAGTAATGCGTAAATTATTTTTTAATAAATTTTAATAATTTTATTGAAATTCACCTAAATATAAATTTGTGCCAAAAAACAGTATTGCTGTGAACTGTTCAAAAATACGTGATATCTTTTTAGTTTATTGCCGTAGCGTTTATTAATAATAATAATTTTATCATTGCAAGAATATGGGACAAAATGTCAAGGCGGTACAATTGTCAGTCGTTCGCATATTCTGCCACATACAGTGGCGCGCAATTTTTTTTTTTTTTTTTTATATAATAGGGGGCAAACGGGCAGGAGGCTCACCTGAAGTTAAGTGATACCGCCGCCCATGGACACTCTCGATGCTAGAGGGCTCGCGAGTGCGTTGCCGGCCTTTTAAGAATTTGTACGCTCTTTCGAGGTGATACGGGTGGAATTTCGTATTCTGCCTCGACGTCTTACTATTTATCTTAGTTTAGATTTTACATTATTAGTCAGATTCATATCAATTAAGTCAATTATTATACATTATTAAATTTGTATAAATTACCATGTCTCATTTGTAACAATATAAAAATAATTTTACACTAGAATATTAATTAAAAAATTTCGTTTCTATTTTTCCTTGGATTTTGAGGTTATAAGCTTCACCTTCCCTAGAATTTCAACCATATATCGTTAAGCGTTAAAATAATTTTTGTTCTACCCTCTTTTCTCTGATTGCAAAATCCGACTACCACGAAATGAGCGTAGCGATATTGCAAACGGGTAGGATGCTCACCTGGTTTCAAATTATACCGCCGCCCATTGACAGAAGGCTCGCAAGTGCGTTGCCGACCTTTTAAAAATTGGTGCGCTCTGTTCTTGAAGGATCCTAAGTCGAATTGGTTCGTCAATACTTCTATAGGCAGCTGGTTCCACATAGTGGTGGAGCACTGCAAACTGTCTTAAGACGCTCAGTTGTGGACCGACGGACGTCGAGGTCTGCCTTGACGTCCGATGATGAAACTAAGCGGCAGGAGTTAGTCCGAACAACTCCTCTAAATACTATCCATGGTAAATGTGGTAGAAGATACACAGACTCTCCACACAGACAGTTAAGATTACTCGTTTGCCCCCTTTTTATATAAAAAAATTGTGGATCAAAAATAACGTGTTCAGTTACCTGTTTATTAATATAAGTAGAACATTAAATAGGTTTTTTTAATTAAACACAATTTTGTAGTACAGCTTTTGAGGCCGTTCAATCATTATGTAAGCTGATTAACTGCATTATCCTCTCCCTTACTATTGTCAGCAAAAGTAAGCAAAGCTCACAATAAAAATAAAAACGTATTAATTTTTTGTATTAATTCTCGAAAATGCATTTCGTTTTCGAGCATAGAAAATTTGTCGGTAATATGTGTAAACAAATACTGTTGACGTAATCACCCATTAAGAAAATGAAAGACCCCTCTCATCTTCTCTCACCCCCTCTCCCTCTCTTTTTCCCACTCTATCTCCCGCTCTCTCCCCTCCCTCTCCCCCTATCTCTTCTCTCTCCCCTCTCTCACCCCTCTCTCCCTCTCGCCCCTCTCCCTCTCACCCCTCTCTCCCTCTCCCCCTCTCCCTCTCGCCCCTCTCTCCCTCTCCCTCTTTCATCCCTCTCTCTCCCTCTCTCTCTACCTCCCCCCCTCATATTGCTTACGTAATACTTGAACGGCTCTTTATTGATTTTTGCTTTATAGTCTGCACTTTTAATTTCAGAATTTACCTAGTTTGATATCGCAATCATGAGTACTGCTATAGAGGTTTGTGTTGCACTTTTTATTTACACGCTTTATTTATTTTTTGTTGGATGCGCTTCATAACTGACTTTAAACTTTAAAGTGCTATGTTTTGTAAAAATAGTGTTAATATACATACATTTCTTAAAAACTATTATATGTAATTATATAATAAGTTGATGACATCACGGACTGTCATGCCAAAAAAGTGCTGCCCGCTTCTCATACGTCGGTCCCTTGCCACCGTCAACGTGCCAAGTCTACTTGAGCCGACTGGAATTGCAAGAGACGATGGCAAGAGACCGGACGGTATGAGTTTGATTCCATGGAAGATGGGCCGGGTGATGGAATGGGTTCCTGTCAGACACGCTGGCCCCTTCCCATCTTCATGGAACCAACAACAGTGCTGGTGCGGCTGAAAAAGCTAAAGCCTGCAAATTCAGGGCTCTAGGCTCCGAATATGATTTTGTCCCATTCGGTGTCGAGACCCTTGGTCGGGTCTTTTTAGGGAAATATCAAAAAAGTTATTCGGCTATTCAAAGGGGGAACGCTGCCAGTATCTTTGGAACCTTTCCTATAGAGACTCCTTTTAATAATATATTATAGTTATTACATTTAAGGTTAGTTATTAGGTATATTAGAATTACTATAATTATATTTTTTATTTTACATTGTCGTAATATTGAATTATGTCAAATTCACTGTCTCGTTTCTGGATATTACCCTCTTTTGTATGTGTTAAAAAAAATTTAACTGATTAAATATTAATTAATTATTTCAGGACACACCTCCGCCTCTACCAGCTCGCACGGGCCACTATTACCCACGAACATAGCTTAAGACATAGTATATCTGTATCGTGATAAGTTAACGGATTTGTTATCTTAGATGAAATATTATATAGTTACGTATATCTTCATAACCTAAATTAAAATGGAAACTGTGTGTCCCATATTCAATTTGGGTAGCAGTTCTTTCCTATTACGATGTCCTAACACTTACTTAAATTGGTTTATGAGTAATATGTAATTGAGTTAGCGGCGATTCAAAGGCATGTTCAATAAGTAAACATGTACATACTTACATTTTTCGTGGAACTCTTGAACGAAAATAAATGTCTTAATTTTCATCTTCTCCCAGTTCTCGAGGTTATAGAACGAGAACTGGCAATAAAATCTTTGCCACTTTTCCTTATACAACATGCTTGTAAGGAGCATTTTTGCCTTTTCACTATAGTACGTCTGCCTAGCTACGTTCTCGTCGTTGTCTAGCATACCCTGTCTTTATGGTATCATCTGAATAGAAGCCATATTTATTTAAGCTAATATCTTGAGATAGAAGAATTGAATTTTCTGAATTGCTTTTATACCTGAAAGAGAGTTTTTATTCATTTCCTCTTAAACTTTTAAATTACGTAAATTCTCTTCAAAGGAAATTGTCTGTCAATTGCGAAACATGCTTGTCAAAGTCAAATTATGTAAAGTCAAAATACCTAAGTGGGTCTAGATCGAATAGGCTAATAATTAAACGTGTAATAATTAAAGTTCAACAAACATTGTCTATGACAGGGATTTCGAAGGTTTGGTTCCTGGATTCATGTTTTTTTCAACGGAAACCCCTATTCACATATCTATTCTATTTTTCAGTCTTCCACACGTCAATTCCTTCCAAAGTGTACAAAAAAGTCAATTTTTTTCCCTTTTTTTTCTATTAATTTTAGTTCAGCGTAAAAACCTTCCATTTGCATAGTGGCAAAAAGACTGATTCGAAATACCAAATTGTTTCCACCGGTATGAAACCAAAATTTTAATTTAACCTTCGTACTTAATCTTGTTATACGTAAAACAAGTGATGTTTTGTCTCTTTTTCTCGTGTCAGTGCCTACCATAACTTATCCTTTCTCTCGGCCTTATAAAATGCTAAAAGATCATATTGATAATACAATTGAAAAAAAAACCCTATATATTTACCAGAATCGCTCCAACTAAAGGTAGTCTTCTAATTTCCAAATTCAAAATGACGAAGACGAATGACGTGTTTCGTTTAATTCTAATTGGTCAACGTCTAGTCCAATCAGATTCGCGATCCGCCTTTGACCTTTTTTGAATCACAAACGACATGTCATCGTTTCGTATTATACGTTCTCTTCTTTATTTTTAATGTTACACATTATTGTTTTAGCTATAAGTATTCTAGAATTTTCAGTAAAGTTTTATTTTACACTGTACTTAAAGGTTTTACGATTTTAATAGTCATAAGTCATATCATATTTTAAGTGCAATATACATCTTGCCATGATGTGTGATTTTTTTAGATTTATTTTCACTCCAAATATAGATATAATTAGGGTAAGTTTTCTGACGTTTTCATACAAATGACATGGAGACTGGTATCAAAACGCTTACCGACACTTGTCCATATCAGCAGTGTTACTCCGTAAAACCGTGTTCCAATAATATCTGAAAACGAAATCCGATCGTTTCGTTTAATTCAGTGTTCAGCATTTCGTAGCATAAAGATTAATTACTGCTGGATTTGTGGATAAATATCTCAAAACATTTGTTGAAACATTTGCAAGATTGTGAAAGGATATGTATTTTGAAGAACCCTTTTTATACCATAGATTTCATACTGTTTAGAATAGATGGTAGGTAAGGGATAACTATTATGAATAAGTGCGGCACAAACAATTTCTCTATTACCATTTTTGTATACGTTAGGTCACATGTTAAATTGTATGCAGTGTTTGTAATCGTGTATAAAGTGAAGTGACGCGATCTTGCCTTGTCAAAATGACAGATGTCAGATTTATGGAGGAAGGATTATTCCATTTTTAAATAAAGATTTATTGTTTGGAGGTAATTTTATTATACCCTAATGCAATAAAATCGAGTCTACAAATATTTGTAGATATCTTTTATTTTTTATAGTACTAGTCACATAGTCTTGCCATAGACAATGCAAGATGGCGTTTAATGGACTTGTAATCTATAACTATTATGTATTGTAACGACTGTGTCTTGCAATTATAAACATTCCATTGCTTGTGAGTTTGATTTTTATTTCCTCTATTTTTTCTATTTATATCTAAAACGATCTTTGGGAAAATATACTTGTAGCTTAGAAAATACATTGACTATATGAAAAATGAATTTAGATTTTCACTGTTTTATTTTAGTATTTTTAATGCCAAGCTAAAATAGTAATTATATAGTATATACGAGGTATGCCGAAAAAAAGGCGCGAACGTTGGTCGTGGCGGGAGTTTAGTTTTTGTAGTAAAATTTATTAATTTAATTTAATTGGCATAAAAGATCAATTTGTATATAATTGTATGTAGTAATTTAACTTAATTGTTTAAATTTGTGTATATATTCTTCAGTATCTAATGAGTTTCTATACTTTTTCCTCAAGGCCTGGAATCAGGCGAAAAAATGAACGAGGCATGCCTTTTATGTTCTGTCGTTTCCATATTTCCCGGCAATTTGGACCTGTTATATATAGGAATGTGTTTTAATTTTCATTCTCAGAACAGCTGAAAGTATTAGGATTGATGCTATTGTTTAGTCACAGCGTCGATTGGAATGTGTCACCAAAATGTTCGTGCAACAATCTTCTACAACTAAGAGACCTAACGATTTCTTTACATTTCCTAAAATTAAGAAAAGTCTTCTTCGCCAGCCCTCTGGCATTTAGAATGGCGATGGGCGGCGGTATCACTTAACATCAGGTGAGCTTCGGATCCTGCCCGTTTGCCCCCAGTTCTATATAAATATAAGTCCGGTGAAGAAGCCGTCAGAAGAATAATCGAAGATTAATCTCGTTTCAATACTGAGCTTTTGAAGCCACCGCCAATACGTGAAATCAGCCCTAAATCGAATTATAAGGAGATTCGTTTGAAAGAAAAACGTCAGAATTTTAAGCAATTTTATTATATGTATGTCGCAGCCTGGCTTAATGAGCCGTTCATTATTAATTTAAGAAAATAATTCTACCACTTATATTAAACATACCGATAGTGGAGATCACATATCGAAATTTCTGGAACTTTCAAGATGCCATTATTTATAAAAATACGTAAATTATTTTGATAGCAGTTCTTGTTAACACATTAACAATGTTATACAAATGATGTTGATTTTCACAGTCTTAGCAGTATCAGATACTGTCATAGTTAAATTGTCAACTTAATATTAAATAATAACTTAAAAATCATTATACCTAATACAGAAATATTATACAAATACTTATTTACAGGAATGTTAGCGGTTTGAGAACCCATAACTAATAATTTTATATGAATGTGGGAAATAGCCATACAATAATATACAAAGCAATTAGGCAAGGTTTTCCGTAGTGTCTAATTGCATTGTATTGGGTGCGTTTCCCGGCGATACAATAATTCGTACTAAATACTAGAGATGTTATGGATACGATATTTCGGATCCGGATACGGAAACGGATATGTAATTATTTCGGATTATCCGTAAGTTTCGGTTACGGTTATTAGATTGAAGTAAAATATAAACACAAGTAGTATGTAATAATTTAGTTTTATAAATAGGTTTTATCTAAGTCTAGGTTATCAGTTGGTATTATAATCGGTCATATATGTAAGTAATTAGCATAAACCTCCTCAGTTTTATGTATTAAAATAAAAGTGCTGTATAAATTTAATAGCTAAAACATTTAGCTTTTCACATGGCACATATTAACTTATAACCTATGTATAACATTAAATGTTTTTGTAAGTAATGAAACCATTAACAATAACCTGTCGAAACATGTAGTTTTATCTACATTTTAGACTCCGCCCTTATCCGAAAGTTGAGAAACGATTACGGTTACGGATATATATTTATTTCGGATATCCGATTGTTTCCGATACTGTTACGAAGCTCCATAACATCACTGTTAAATTAATACAATGAACATCGTAGGTAGCAGAAATGACTGCCTTGTTTTATTTATTGACACAAAAAATCCTATGTTACCTATCGCTTTATACAATTTATAAACAAAATTACTTTTAAAGTAAGTAAAAAAGGATTTAATGTATATAGAGGCATCGCATTATAATGCGTGTAGTCTATGAAATAATTTAATTTGATTTTGTTATTTTGTAGGCGACAACGTGGCGGCTTTAAATTACTTCATTCATGTATGTACACATATAAACTTCAACAAAAAAGATGTTATATTGATTCTAAACTTATATTTACTACCAGTTCGCAAGTCAAAGGCGTTAGGCGTTGAGCGGGCAAGATGAACTGGCAAGAATCTCTCCGCCCCTCTATTTAATTGCTAAGTTTTTAGTCATCAGATCTATCTTATTTAGAGAAATAATCAACATAATACATTGTGATATCTATAACCATATTTAGATAGCAACGGAAAATCGCGTGCTTTTGCTATTTGTTCATGATATTTTATTGACTCTGCATTACAGTCTTGTTGTAGCAGCTTCCTCATCCTTTTTCTTCCCGAACCCTTCATAGATCTCTTCAATTGTCTTCATTTTCGTCTCCGGCACATAGCAGAAAATGTACACTGTACTTACAAGACAGACGCCGGCGAAGATCCAGAAAATTAAGTACAAACCAACAGATGTCGCTAGCGGCTGGAAGACCCGCAACTCTATAGACACAAGTGTGCAGGCAAACGCTATCACTATAGAAGTCACTGTTCCACGGTGCTGCAAATACAATTCACTTTTAAGTACCATATTACAGCCTTCGTTTCTTGGTTTATGGAGGCAAAGGACTTAAAGGACACAGATTACTAGAAAAAGTAATCAGTGAAATAGGCCGGAGACAGGCAGGCTTTTCTAAAATACTTGTTCTTTTTATGAATTTTGAGTGACGGCAAATTATTAGTTAGTTATAATCAGAATGATTCCAAAAAATCTGTAAATAATAATAATAGCCTTTATTTCCAAAACTTAATTGATTATAAGTTTCATTGATCTTGAATTAAGAAAAAATACACTTTAAGATTTAGGAATAATCATTTAGTTAGGTTTTAATTTGTCCACCGTTGGACATAGGTCTCCTCCATCCGGTTCCACAATAATCTGTACAATCTATTAACTCCCGTAAATTTGTGACCATAAGGGCTAGGTATGCACTAGACGAAATTTTGGTAAAGTTCACTACGAAAAACAATATTATGAGTCCATTATGTGTAAAGTATAGTCGTAGTTTAATTCTTATAGCTTTGGAAATACATATACAGTTTTCTTCGGAATTGCGGTCTAACGGATCGCAATTCCACCGGATGTTAACTGAGACTGTTATGTAGTCCCCACTATATTATTAATATTTCTATTTAACTAATTACTATTTCTTTTAAACATATGTTTACGATATAAGTTAAGATTAATTAGTTTGTTCGACTTAATGTATCCCTATTCTTAAACGACAAGTTACTATTTCTTTTAAACATCTGTTTACGATAAGTTAAGATTTATTAGTTGTTCCATTTAATGTGTCCCTATTCTAAAACGACAATACCCAAACCTTTAAGTATCAAGTTACAATTTCTTTTAACCATCTGTTTACGATAAATTAAGATTAATTAGTTTGTTCCACTAAATGTATCCCTACTCTTAAACGACAATACCCAAACCTTTAAGTATCAAGCCCCGATCCTTTGAAAGACACTTCCATTCCATATTCTCACTCTAACTCTAGTTTTATAAGCATAATTTTAAAAAAAGTTTTAGTTCGTTTAAAAACAAGTTTTGTCACTGCCTCATAACAAATTTGGCGCAGTCGGTAGGATCTACTTGTGTAGCAAGACGAAAAAAAACGTACAAAGGACAAGCATCGCCTAGTACGGTAGCCTTAGGCTTTTAATAGTTTTCGCCGATACTATGCTCTTGTGGTTTGTGTTACTGTGGTAAGTGGCATTTTACTTGTGGCTCATTCTTTTTCCTATTTTTCTATATTTTGTGTTTTATACATTCAATCCTATATTACTATATTTTATATATAATTTAATTACATTATTCATATCTAACTACACACGCATTCTACATTTTTAATCATTAACATTTCATTAAAGACCGAAAACATAATGAAGGCATCACCAGTAAATATTACAACACTTATCAATCTAATTCCTTTATTCGACACAAACAATCATGACGAAATATACGGCTACATTCGGTCCTGTGATACTGTATTTAAATTGTCATCTCCGTCCGAAAGGGAGACTTTGTTAACTTGTGCTCTTAATAATATTAAAGGCATCGCGGCCTCAGAAGTTCGGTGTAAAACGTACGAAACGTGGGATGAACTAAAGAGATTTCTTATTGAAAGATTCGCGAATACTAAGACAATTCAACATTTAAATTTAGAATTGCAATCAATTTTTCAGAGACCCGATGAGTCTTTAACGCAATTTTATCATAGAGTAGATCTTTGTCGTTGCAAAATCTTAGAGAAACTACATTCAGAAATTAGTGATTCGACATTAGACGGACGTGTAGCGACTACCGAGGAAACCGCCTTAAGCATATTCCTCAACGGTCTCTCTACAGACATGGGTATAATGCTTAGAACAAAAGGTTTTAATACTTTAAGAGAAGCAGGTCGTTTCGCAATGCAGGAAGATCAAATTAGGGCTATGAACAAAGCTAGGCAATCATTATTTAGGCCACTTCCAACCCCTAGGCCAGCAATAAGGAGTAGTGCATATCAAAATAATTACCTATGTATTCGAAACCCAAATATTCCATTTAAGCCTCCTAACCCTATATTTTCTCCAAAAACATGTGCTTACTGTAAAAATATTGGGCATTTAATAAACGAATGTCGTAAACGGGCATATAACGAACAAAATAAACAGCGCGCTGTCCCTGCACCAATCCGCCATTTAAACTTAGAAGCGACCAACGAAATGAGCGACTCGTTGGAAATCGCTTCCAGCTCTTACTCAACGAACCCAGCTTATTAGACTATTCAATGCCGCCACAAATTCCAAATTCAAGTCGAGTGTTACAAAGCACTGTGCCTACATCCTTGCATAATAAACCAGCCTATCGGAGGCAATGCAAAGAAGCTGGCACACAGACTGACTTTGAAGCTAGCTTTATACAGACCTACAAACAGGGTAGCCAGTCCCAAACCTTAGGTTGTAATACAAACTCTACCATTTCTTATGAGCCCACTGTATCTTTGAATCCCACTGAATCTACTATATCTAATAAGAACGATGTATCTGCAAAACCCTCTGAATCTAAGCATCTCATCACATCTTCTAACCCCACTGTATCTCAAAATATCACTGAATCTTATAAGCCCGCTGTATCTCAAACTACTAAATCGCATTCAAAATACCACTATAAGAAAAATAAACGTAAGTCGAAATCGAACAATAAGAATATTGAATCATTTTCTATTTCCGCTTTAAATGATGTACCTCCTGAAAATCTATTACATGCTACATTCCACATAGATAATAAACATGTGACTCTTTTAAATAATACCAATGCCGACGCACTCTCTAGGCCCCCAGAAACTTCAGATTATAGTTTCGATACTTCAAATCTACATAATACCTAGTAGTAACCGTGACTTTTCAAAACATCAATAAAATTCTAAACTCTGCTACAATTACATCATACATTTACATGAACAAAATTATATATATATATTAAATTTTCCTTTAATCAAAAATGACATATTTACCTTATACCATTTAATTTCAATTCCTACAATACATACTCCTTATATTCCACAATCCTACCTGAGCACATGTATCTTGCCATGAGCAAAAACAGTCAACGCTACCTAACGACGAACTCCGTGGACAAGTGTAAAGAACTCTCTTCAAACCTTCATGTATGCAGTAAGGTCACAGTCTACAACTCTAACGCACGACCTATCAGTGAAGTCTCCATCTTGCTGACGAATTCTAAAGACATACCTCAAAATTGCGCGGTATCCACATTCTCCGCGTACTTCAACACATTTCATTAATTGAAAAATAACAAATGGATTTTCATACTTTCGAAGAAAATTACATATGCTATAGAATGCAACAGAAAAACCACACATGGTGAAATATTTGGACACGGAATAATTCTGCTACAACCTGAATGCAAACTTTATACACCAAAGGTTACACTCATCGCTGAAGACTCGAAATCGAAGAACATAAGTCACCAGTTGTTACTGTCGACGTGGAAAATACCTGCATCGCAGATTGGTATAATCCAGAACTCATACCTATTCAAATCAACGATGTTTCTTTAGACTCGCTCAATACTATTAAAGACGAGATCAAACATCACTCTAAAATATTAAATCAAGAAAAAAAATATCATTCAAGAACATCCATATAATTTCACTCAAATGAGTTTATCACCTGGCTCAATCCTTCTTATTTATACTCTTTACAATTTTTGCAATGTTTGCAACCTCTTCAAATACTTTTACCCAAGAAGAAACTCTCGCAAATAAGGATGCATTCAAATATTTAATAATTGTTTCGACCAATCCCGAAGACGACAACAAATTGAAATCCCGATGCCTGCATTCAATACGACGACGACGACGACGGCTTCCATCAGCTCGAACGACGAAGAAGAAAACACCCTACAAAATTCCTCAAAAAGTTCACGCCAACAGGCGCAACCTTTATTTTAAGGGGGGAGGTGTTATGTAGTCCCCACTATATTATTAATATTTCTATTTAACTAATTACTATTTCTTTTAAACATATGTTTACGATATAAGTTAAGATTAATTAGTTTGTTCGACTTAATGTATCCCTATTCTTAAACGACAAGTTACTATTTCTTTTAAACATCTGTTTACGATAAGTTAAGATTTATTAGTTGTTCCATTTAATGTGTCCCTATTCTAAAACGACAATACCCAAACCTTTAAGTATCAAGTTACAATTTCTTTTAACCATCTGTTTACGATAAATTAAGATTAATTAGTTTGTTCCACTAAATGTATCCCTACTCTTAAACGACAATACCCAAACCTTTAAGTATCAAGCCCCGATCCTTTGAAAGACACTTCCATTCCATATTCTCACTCTAACTGTAGTTTTATAAGCATAATTTTAAATAAAAATTTTGTTAGTTTAAAAACAAGTTTTGTCACTGCCTTATAACAAGACATCCTAATGCAATGAGGTGCTTGTTTTCGAAAGCTTCAAGGGCTTTAGCTTTTAGCTTCAAGGGAAGCTAGAAGGGAACACCATCTATCTTCCCTTTGTTGGTTCCCCTCCTTATAAATGACTTAAACAGACTTCAGACTTACCTGGAAAGAGAACATCTCAGTCATAATAACGAAAGGCACCGGTTGTAGGCCGGCAGCGTCACAATAAATGCACAGACACAGGGCGCAAATGGGCAACCACGCAAAA
The DNA here is from genome assembly GCA_028984075.1 of Pieris mannii. Taxonomy (NCBI): domain Eukaryota; kingdom Metazoa; phylum Arthropoda; class Insecta; order Lepidoptera; family Pieridae; genus Pieris; species Pieris mannii. Next base: position 8,205,450 of record CM054795.1, on the reverse strand, counting down.
TTACTGCTACCGAACCAGAAGCATGCCCCAAGAATGGTCAGTGCGATTCCAGATACAAGACACGTTGTTCCTAGTAGCGGCTGAAAATAATAAACTGGTTTATTAAATATACACCGTATACGGTAATTAATACGGTAGCTGTTAGATTAGCGTTAGATCAATTTGGTCACAAACATATTTTGTTATTTTTATTTAATTTCTTTCGGCAGTCAATTACGTACAAAAATATCATTAATTTTTCTGCCTCATTGGGGTTAGGATTTCGCTAAGGAGGCGTAGTAGTATTTGCTATAATATCAGCGAAGTGTTGCAGAAACTTCAAGATATTGTATATTATACTAGCAGGCTCGGCCAAGCGTTGCTGTGGCTAAGGTTTTTGTTATATTACATAGTAGTAAAGTATTCAAGGGAAACGGTAGGAGAACTTATGTGAAACATTGGTACTTTTAGCTCAGCGCCATCTGTTAGAATTGTATCAAATAATTTCCAATAAAATAATATTGCGGCTATAAATTAAGATGTTAGCTATCCTATATTTTAAGTTGGATCAAACTGCACACGGTGTGCAAATTTAATTTGAAATCGTTTAAGTAGTTTAGGAGTCCATCGCGGACAAACAACGTGACACGTGATTTATATATTGTGCTTAAGGCTAAAATTCATACTTAACGCAGACATGCGGAAGTCCTATTTAGAAGCTTAACCATATATATATATATATATAGCGGAATGTGTGGTGAATATCCTTACATTTCTCATACATTGCAAGGCATTTAATAGTATATAATAAATGATAAAAAAACATTATATTACCCTCCTTCCAGTCTTCTCAACCAGGCCAGATGCAGTACATGAGCCAACTAGCTGAACGGCTCCTAGTACAGCTGCCTGCTGGTTTGCAGTCAGCACCCAATCAGCACTGGCATCGTTGAAGATCATTGACGCAAAGTGTAAGACGGCGAGACATCCACACAACTCACGCGCAAGTGTTATTATGAGGGTAATACGAAATGCGCGGAATGTTGATTTGTCGGAGACTGAAAATGAATTTTGAAAGATTATAATGGCAAAAGGTAAATTTTATAATAGGTGGAGGGTGACATAGCGACAGACACGAACGGTGTTTATGAGATTTTGAAATTGAAAAAAGTATGTATGTTTTTTTTATATAGAACAGGGGGCAAACGGGCAGGAGGTTCACCTGATGTTAAGTGATACCACCGCCCATGGACACTCTCAATGCCAGAGGGCTCGCGAGTGCGTTGCCGGTCTTTTAAGAATTGGTACGCTCTTTTCTTGAAGAATACTTCAGTGGGCAGCTGGTTCCACAAAGTGGTGGTGCGCAGCAAAAACTGCCTAGAAAAACGCCCAGTTGTAAAACTGTTTTCTTTCATTATAGGTTTAGTTTTATTTTGTTGTAAAGCTTTTTGAAATGATTTTGTTTCTGAATTATACGAGCAAAAAGGTGAACTTCTGAGCAAACGGAATCTAGAACTAGAAGGTGCCACTTCTAGCTACCCTAGAAATTATTAATTGAATTCTTTCAAATAGTCTAAAAAAACTTGTGCGTAGTAAAATGTATCTGTTTCATGATCATTTGTCAATCTAATAAGCGAGTAGGTGATCAGACACAAGTCGGCGACGTTTTGGGTCTAAGGCAAGCCGGATTCTTCAGGATGGTTTCTTTCACCGTTCGAGCGAAAGTTAATTGCGCACGTAGAAAGAAAGTGCATTCTTAGTTTACGACTTCAGGATTGATAACGTTGAAGCAACACGGCTCAACACTGGTCAACAAACTTACATATTAATACATTGTTCATTAATTATGAAGACAGTTCATTAATTAGAGCAGTGTTGGCCTAGTGGCTTCAGCATGCAACTCTCATACCTGAGGTCGTAGGTTCGATCCCCGGGTATGCATCAATGCATTCTATATGCGCATTTAACATTTGCACGAACGGTGAAGGAAAACATCGTGAGGTAACCGACATGTCTTAGACCCAAAAAGTCGACGACGTTTGTCAGACACTGGAGACTGATCACCTACTTGCCTATGATATTTAAAAATGATCATGAAACAGATTCAGAAATCTGAGGCCAAGACCTAAAAAGTTGTAGCGCTGATTTTCATTAATTATGGAACTTGACTCCAGCATCAATACATAAAGAAAGTCGCTTTCTCTGTCCCTATGTATGCTTAAATCTATATGTATGCTTAAATATATAAAACTGCGCAACGGATTTTGATACGATTTTTATTCATAGATGGTGGTTGAAGAGGAAGGTTTATATGTATAATAACATCCATTAAATAGTGGAGAAATTTTTATGATATTTTAAGCTTTCGAATGTGATAATTAATTTTTTCCGCTTACATTGCAAACGCAGGCTGAATCCTACGATATTTATCAAAATATTGTACATTTTACTAAGTATTGTAACACTGAAAAGGTCTACAGAAAACTCCGCGATGTTATAAGTCTATCTCTTTTGGATATCCCACAATTTTGTCATTTACTTTTTACGACAAATAATGGCTTATTTTCGAAGCGATTTTAACCAATACAACATTAATCCTTATCCAATTAAATACTTTAAATACATTGTTGATTTAATATAGATCTATATGACTCTTAACAGCATATGATTTAAATAAATATTTTCAAAGATAATATAAGATATTTAAAAATTGCGGGACGTAGCGTTTGCGGCGGTACCGCTCGGCTGGGGCGGCAGGAGCGTGCCTATAAATACCACATCGGCCGCGGCTCTATAGACAATAATACTTAATCAAAACGTGCTTTTCATCAGCATTGCACCCGTGCGAAGCCGGTACAGCGGCCAGTTAACCATAAAATGTCTGGACATTCCACAGAGAATCCCGCTGTGAATGAAGCTGCGGAAGCTATAACGAGACGCCACAACTAGTTAAACAGTTATGTTAATAGAAACCGGTCAAGCCTAACTAAAATCACGACACTTCCGAACCACTCAGGTGCTCAAATAGTGACGTGTGTGGCCAGGGCCGGATTAAATTTTCTATTCCGCGGTTTTTGAAGTGAAACTTCTTTAGGCGAGGGTAAAAATTAAATATAACGTGACGTTTTATATATAATAATAAAATTTGTTATAAATAAAACGTCACGACGATGTGCAGCGTTTTTGTCGAAGAAAAGGGAGAGAGAGATTGAGACCGATTGTGAGAGAGTGAGAAAGGAAGATGGAGAAAAAATACACGCTATTGGTAAAAGCATATAATAATAAGTAAGTAGGTATATATACTTCTTCGAAAAGCTCTTATCACTATAAAAATAGTGGCGGAGAGTTCACTGCCAGTTCTTCTCTTACGTTCTACGCCCTCAATTTGAGAACTGGCAGTAAAATTAGAAGCATTTAATGTATATTTCTTTTTTGACGTTCATAAGTGTACATTATGTTACCGACATGATTAATGATTTTTGAATTTGAATTATAGTATTACTATTCACTGTATCGTATTCATAATAGCTCATTACTAAATAAGTACTATATTTAAAAAAAACACACCCTATTTCGATGTAAGTCTGTATAAATCAATAAATCCGTCCCTGTCGATCATTACCGTACACAAACACTTGTTGATTCGTTACTAGACGCTATGGGAACGAATTGTTAGCATCCACTTTACATCCCGTTAACGATAGTTTACTTAATGTTACTGCTTTTTGGCACAGACTACATATGCGTTTACAAATAGTAAGGAGTTTAGCTAACCTATTTGGAACTTATGAATAATCTCCGGTAAATTGTAAAATACGGTTATTCATCACAGCTCACATACAATGTTTATTTATTTATTTATTTTTCTACTACACTATTCTACCTTAACAGTTACTACTAATTCGATAGAACGCCAAAATAATACCCATACCAATTCTCCTACATAAAAAACTATTAAAAAATTATACTCGTACTTATATGCCTAAATCTAATTTACTTTTCCATAACACTAAAAAATAAATAAATATATAAATCAGTGGCGCTGCAACCTCTTTAGGTCTTGGCCTCAGGTTTACGAATTTGTTTCGTGATCATTTTTAAATCTAATAGGCAAGTAGGTGATCAGCCTCCAGTGCCTCCAGTGCATGTCGGTCTCCTCACGATGTTTTCCTTCACCGTTCGAGCAAATGTTAAATGCGCACATAGAAAGAAACTCCATTGGTGCACAGCCGGGAATCTAATCTACGACCTCAGGATGAGAGTCGCACGCTGAAGCCACTAGGCCAACACTGCTCAATATTTTCTATAATACAATAGACATTTTTCTCCAAATGTTTTCTTGCTATAAGTAGAATTTTAAATAAAGACCACTTGTTCATTTAAATCTATTTTATTGCACTCGTTTAGCTAAGAAACTTGTTTTTTTTTGTCAAATTGTTTAAAAAACTTTTATATATTTTGTATCCGTTGACCAAAAGTCAGCAAAATAAATTTTTACGACATCATGATAATTCATGACATTTGTATGCCTTCATTAATATTGATGATTGTGCGTTTTTTAATATAATTACCTAATTAATCATTATGTACCAATTTGCAAATAAACGATTTATTATTATTATAACATAGTTTTAAAGTGTGAATTATTCAATTATAGTCAAATTCTAGTATAACGACATCGAAGATCTCATTTTTGGTCGTAAAAACCGATAGTCATAACAGCGGACGACGTTATTAAGAACCTAATACAGCCGGGACATTTGACTTTAGTCAATATAACCGGTATATTGTTCTAAACGATGTCGTCATAAACGGTTTTGACAAAGGTTTGTATATAGGAGTTTTAAAGTATTGATTTCCAATAATCTACCCCAGATTTTGGAGATTTATGCTAAAAAATACATGAAGACTCAAACTAAATTAAAGACAATTATAACATGAACCTATACGCACTTTTACTTGTAACGTATGTGAACAAATAAGCAACAACATAAGAATAAACTAGTGGCATTATGACCCTGGTCCTCATACTACTGTAACTGTCTTGGTAATTTTTTTTTTTTGTCTATCCATTTTTTATTTATAGCCTTTATATCAGAATCAATATATACATTATAGCTATTGTTTTTGTTGTCTATGATAACTAATTCTGTGTGCCCACTGGCAAAGGCCTCCCCCATTTTTTTAGTGTTCAAATTTAAATTTGAAAGGACATGACAATCTTGTACATTTGGGGGGTGGTGGTCTAATTCCCCACGGGGAGTAGCCGGGTTGAGGAATGCTTCTTTTGTTTGATTATCCATAGCTTATAATTACACATAGAGAAACAAATGTGGACATCGAGATTCAAATTGCTAGACCTGAATGAGAGTCACGCGCTCAGACTCTAGTCATGCCAAGTTTATTTACTTGTATTACGGCCATGTAATTCATCGAACGTCAAGGCAGTATACAAAATATCGTCCGTATTACCTCGACGTCCGTTGGTCATTATGGAACCAGCTGCCCACTCAAGTATTTCCGGCGAATTTGACTTAGGTTTCTTCAAGAAAAGAGCTTCTTATTCTTAAAAGGCCCACTTGCGAGCTTTCTGGCAATGTGAGTGTCCATGGGCGGCGGTATCACTTAACAGCAAGTAAGCTTATTGTCCGTTTGCCTTCAAATACATAAGAAAATGAACACACGTAAGATGTGAAACTTCTTTATGACCTTATTTTTAGAAAAATTATCTACTATATGCAAGTTTAACGAAATTGGTTAAATAAAGTCAATTAGATAAAGTTCAAAGGGCTATTACTATCTTATATTATTGACATGAATACAAATAATGTTTATTACAAATTCATTAATTGTTATAATCACAGAAAAAATTAAACACAGAAAGAATTATTACCATCACAGTTATTGTTACTTTATATTTTTGTTATGAATGGCCTCGAAATTAGAATCTCTTCGAATCAATCGTGGTAGGGACAAGAAAAAGATGGCGCGTAACGGAAAAATGTGACGCGTAACCGAAAAATGTGACGGTAAAATTTTTCAACCAACGCCGATAAAGAAGTTTCATTTCAATAAAAAATACTCACCCAATGTTTTTATTGCTTTGAAAAATCCCTCTGATTTAGTCTGCTCCAACTCTATGAGGAGTAACTGCAATTCGCTTTCAATTGACGCATCTGTCACTTGACGACACCGCAGCCAGGCCAACGCATCGCGTGCCTCCTAGAGGAAAACTATATATTAGTAGTTTGAAAACCACAAAAAAAAATCCATAAATACTAGAAGAATACTCGCATCATTCTCTTTTGTTTTTTTTTAAGAAAATCATATTAACGTAGATTTACAACTTACAAGAATTAGTGCCCATAAAAGACAAAAAATGCCTGACATTTGTTATTTAAATAACATCGAATAATCCAAACAAGTTAAAACAAATGAACAAGATTGTTCCATTAGTATTTCTCATAGCCTTTTTGATGATATTTCGGTCGTTGCACCAATACTTTGACAATATCTTGACCCAACTCCGCAAACGGACTCCCCTGCCTACCATATGCCTACAGCAAATTGTATCATAATATACAATGAGAACTTGGAGAAACTGATAATCGTTCGTAACACAGAAGGCAAAAGATCACGTGGCCGTTCATCAATCAGATGGACCGATCTAGAAAACTTCAACCACAAACCATACACTGTTACTATCTAGGGCCATGGGATTCAGTACCAATGAGCCTAAAGCTTTTGTTGAAAATGAATAACTATCACAATACAGCGAAGAAACGCTACCAGAGTTAAAGGAACCAAACATTTTAAATTTGTTCTAATTATCGTTTCATAAATTTTATTATTACTTTGTAGGTAGATCGTATATTTGATTGTTATGATTACTAACAATGTTATATGTTAGCTTAGGGTTAAGATAACTGACAAAATCGATACATTGTTATGTGAGGATCCGTTCGACAGAAACCCGTGGAAACAGATTGTCCGCTCCAGATGTTTCCTTACTGACTGAAGAGTGTAAACTTCACAAAATCGTTGATAAATTTATATTTCTCTAAAAGAAAACTTATTTATAAAAAGTGATTCTCTGGCCATTTAGCATTAGTTATAGGATTGCGTGTTTAGGCATGAAAAATGTAATCGACATGATTTAAGTTTATTGGTTTTGTAATTAATTACTATAAGTTTAAAATGCGTTTGTGATTAACGATATGAAGTTGGGATAACTGTCATTTTTACGATTCCTTAAATCTTACTATTGATTCAGTGATTTAATCTTATTACAAACTTAGATTAGTGAGAGTTTAGATATATTTTTATTAGATTTAGTTATTTATTCGCTTCTTTTCAGTTTTGTTTTATACATGTTAATATATTCTCATACTTAGATAGATAGTAAATGGGTTAAATAAATATTCTGAAGGTTGGTTCGGAAGGCTTCTAATAATTTGAGTAGCTTACATGGTTTTCCTTTATCATATATATAGTCCTTACTTAAATTCATCATCATTTCGTATATATTATATAAGTATTTTATTTAGATAATCCTTTGCTTGATAGATTTTTTTATTTACATGAATGTTTGTATAGCTTCAGTGCTCTTTGAGTTTTCGTTTTATATACAACATGGGGCAAAGGGGCAGGAGGCTCAAATGATCAAGGAAACTCAGAGGGCTCGGAGGGCGTTGACGGCCGTCTCGTTTATCAACAAACTCTTAAGAAAATTACCTCTACTTTCCCAGTCTTCAGCAAGTATGACGGAGTCTCAGGCATCGCGGGAAATACGAGCAGATGTATCAACGGCACAGCAAGGCATATCCATAAAATGGCATGGTAGCACAAATATTCTCCCAGTATATACACGATAAGATTCCCCAAATTTTGCGATAGCACCACGAGGCTTCCAAGAGTACCACGGATGGAGTCTTCGCTGGTTTCTTTAATGTACAGTGGTGTCACCACGTAGGAACCTGCAACTCCAAGTCCAACAATAGCCCTTGCAGTTATCAACGCCCATGTTTCCGTGGAGTACAGCTTGAGGCTCCAGCAGATCTGAAAATTTAGTTTGAATTACTTCTTTTTTGTAGAACAGGGCCAATGAGCCTACAATACCCCAAAAAGGGCAGTATCCGGCAAGGCAGGGCCCAGTCATCGACACCCATTCTTAGAGGTTGCATTTCTGGCCTTTGAGAGATAAAACTTCTGTAGCAATATCAGCGTACTGATTTACGGATATCGTAATTAGCGCCTGTCAAAAATACATTGGATTTAGATTGACGCCAGACAGCGCTGTCTCGTCTCTGAATAGTATACAGGGCGTCCCACGGCGATGCCACACGGAGGGAAAGTACCTAAAATATTAATGATAGGATATTTTACTGAAAGAAAACATCGTTTAATTTTTAATAATAAATAGAACTGCATTCACAGATTTTTTTAAATCGCCTAGAGAAATTATTAAAATTGAGAATTTGTATACAACAGAACGGATCACATTTTGAGCATTTGATAAAAAAAATTTTATAATAAAATGTAAAAGTTTATATTTTTAGTTTCATTTAATATGCTAGGTTATTAAGGAAAAAATAATGCTTATGAGTAGCCCTTTCAAACGCTTTTATAAAATACATGTAATTTTACTGTCACATTTGGCGGGTTCGATTCCCGGTTGAGGTAGGCGATTTTTAAAAAATCTGTGAATGGAGTTCTACTTATTATTAAAAATTAAACGATGTCAGTAAAATATCCTATCATTAATATTTAAGGTACTTTCCCTCCGTGTGGCATCGCCGTGGGACGCCCTGTATATCCAACTGATTTCCTCATTATTAACATTTAGCGGGTTCATAAAATTATGAATATACATTTAAATTTGTAATGTCAATATATAACAGAATTATTATGTACATATAGTTTCCATGCTCACTACTGGTTTTAAAATATTTTAAAATAGCCCATTATATTAATTTCCAAAATATTCAGTCGTCGAGGAATTTTAAAGACACCTGCTTAGGTTTTAATAAGAAGACTGAAGCCCAATATTATATCGTTAATTGAAGGTTTCATCTTAATCTATCATAAACAGAAATAAACCTTACAGCCATGGACAACGACGTGGTCATCAACGCCTTTTTCCGTCCAAAATTATCCACAATAAACCCAAAGAGGAACACCGCTGGCGTGCCAACTAAATAAGGCACTGATGCCATCCAGGAGATAACATCGGGATGTACTGGTTCCGGTGCCGGTCCTTCTTCTGACATGAGTCGCGGTCCCATTGGAGACAACCAACCGACCGCTGATCCATATGAGAAGACTGGCAAGACCACTGCAAAAAAAAATATAAGGAAGGAATCCCACTTAATTTTATTTATTTTTAATTGTTTTGTAAATATATCAATAGCGATTATTGTTGTATTAATTACCTAAATTACGTTATGTAGAAATATTTACGACTCTCCTTTTACTTTTTTACCATGTTTGAGATTATTGGTATTTAAATTACGATATTTCAGAGAATATTATCACTAGATTAGTTTACTTAACACGTAATAAAACTGTAATTTAGGTCTCAACAGAGCTTAAAGCTTTTTGTCTTTGTAACTTTACATTGGCTTTACAGTGAGTTTAAATTTTACAGAGATTTGCGTGGTTTGACTCAGCTTTTGACTTGTAAATAAGAGAAATCTAGTTTATTTATATTTTCACCCAAGTATTGACTAATCCTATCTAAACAAATCACTGACGTCCTACAAAAAATAAGAAAGCTTAAATGGAACTGGACTGGACATATAATGAGGACTAACAAAGAAAAATGGACTAAGGATGTTATAGAGTGGTATCCGAGGAACGGGAAAAGAAAACGAGGAGGTCAAATTAAAAGATGGGAGGATGATCTACCAAAACGATGGAGAAGGTCTGCCAAGGATAAAGAGACATGGAAACAATTGGGGGAGGCCCATGTGTACAACCTGACCAAAGCAGTTGAGAATAAATTATTATTATTTACGCTATATAATTAGATTTAAGAATATTGAGTTTAAGTTAGTTTTGATAAGAATAGCATTTAAGTTAAATGTTCAGGGAATAAAGGGCTTTTGTATTTTATTTATTTATTGACCCCGAGATCAATAACCAATACCAGCCGTTATTGTTATGAATCGTTGAATTCATTCATTCATTCATTCGAAAGTCCGGTTGACCTGAGAAACTAACCGAACAAGAGGATGAGTGCGGTAAATACCAATTTTACGGTTACACCCAAAGCGACCCACTTTGCGTTTCACGTGAGCTTGGATTGGACTGGAATAGAGCCTTATGAACACAGATTATAAACGCTCTTTCTTTTGAAATAATATGTCAAAACGAAGAGATTACTGCTCCCGACACAGATAATCCTAGTGTGACCTTTTTTTTTAAAGGAATCTCGCTGTTGGCCTTAAGGGCCTTTACAGCTCAGCTCGGGCTGTTTTGACTGTCGTTGGCGTCTCCCGTGAGACTCGAACCTCGGCTTGGGCCGTCGCGTGATGGTCAATAGCCTGAAGGGCAGGACGGAAGCTCACTGGAGTGAGCGAAGTACGTAGTAAATGTTTGCCTTCCCTGATGAAGGCGGTTTTACCTTATCTATTTTGGCTAGTGTGACCAGTGTACGTTCTTTTTAAGTAAAAATCTTTCTTTATTATGTACAATAAAGTCTTTGCTTTTATTATATTTAACAGTTTTAAGTCTAAAACGCTTAGGGTCATTCACCTCTCAAAGGTCAGGAACTCCTAATAATTAATTACGAGACAAATTTTCTTTAACAAAACTTTTGCTTTCTTTTTATAAATTCTCTTAAAATATACATCCAACGCCCTTCTCAAGGTTATATTCTTAGCAGGTAACACGCGGCTGGCGACATCTGATACTTATGACGTAATTTATGCTTGAATAACAATTTTGCATCAATTAATTCTGAACAAGGTTGCACCATGATCATTGCCAATGTTACGTTTGACCGAGCCTCGGACGAATCAATATAATTATCATAGCGTGTTTAATTAAAATAAACTGCTACATTGGTATGGGTCAGCCTGCTTGACTGAAACCGTGAGGTCGTGAGATCAAATCATGCAAGGCTAAAAAAAGCTTTAATGTCGAAGCTAGCTTTCAAAATGAAAAAATATATATATTTATTTTTAATACACAAATATAAAGTATGTACAATTCTTAACCTACATACATATAGTTAAATACAAAGTACACATGTCTGAAGTAAAACTTCTTTGTAGATTAATTATTACTAAGGTAAAAGTCCGAATAGATGATTATGTACCGGTATTTGATCACTGCATGTATTTGTATATCTAATACATTAACCAACAGCGTGTATTTTTTCTCGGTCTCCCTTTCTCGCTCTCTCTCAAACGGCCTCAATCGCCCTCTCCCTTTTCATCGAAAACGCTGCACGTCTTCGTGACGTTTCATCCGTAAAAAATTCCCCCTTGCGCGCCTAAAGAAGATTCACTTCAAATAGAAAAATAAAACAAATTTAAAAAGTTTGGTCCCTGCGGCCGTGTACCTTTACCGCGTATTGCGAAAGAGAATATATTTGTTCATTCATGTAACTTATAAACCATCAAGAAATTTGTAAAGATTAAATTACCTAGAGGTCACATGTCAACGGTTTCACATAAAGAGTACGGCATAGTCCTCGTGACCCAAACATTCTAGAACTTTCACGAAGTAGATATAATATTATTGACGCATTTTTATTCTAAAGTATTATTTGCTCTTTAAGGGCTGATCCGAACTATAATTCCGTTAACAAAGTTTGATCCATCTCTGGTCATAAATATTCTTAATCAATCCTTGTAAGAAATAAGAAACACGTACTAAAAATAAGAAAAGTACATTAAAAAAAAGATAAAGAAAGAAGTGATCGCCTTACATTATGCACTTAAACAGCAAACTGGCAATGAGGCTTAAAGTAAGATGCATAGACCAAATAGGACTTTAAAGACGAAGAATGGGGAAGAAGGAGATTCGGGCGCCAAAAAAGGTGGATGAGAGAAACAGAACCGTTAGACAGAGATATTTGTTAAAATCTGGAGAAGGTGAAAAAGGAGAAGGGGTTCCTATCAACGGTTCTAAAGGAAGCTAGGATATAAGGATAGCAAAAAAAAATATATATAAAATCTAAGCTTTACTTTTATATGAAAATAGTGACCCGCCCCAGCTTCGCACGGGTGCAATGCTGATGAAAAGCAGGTTTTTATTATGTATTGTTATTTCCGTCGCTGGAAAGCTCCGATAATATACGCGTTCGATCGCTGCTAAATAAGCTGTAATGGGCTGTATAGATCTATATTAAATGAACAATGTATTCAAGGTATTTAATTGGTTAAGGATAAATGCTGTATTGGTTAAAATCGCTTCGACAATTAGCCATTATTTGTCGTAAAATGTAAATGACAAAAAAAGTTATTGTGGGTTATCCATAAGAGATAGACATATACCATCATCATTTTCTGTAGACCTTTTCAATGTGAACAATACTTAGTACATTATTTTGATAAACGCCTCAGATAAGGGTTCAGCCTGCGTTTGCAATGTAAGCGGAAAAAATATAATAACAAAACTGAATATAGACATTAAATCTTTATTTAAAAATGCCAAATCCTATGCTACTTAATAATTTCAAGACATTTTTATTCTTTTTGTTGTTTGTTCCACAATGATTGTTACTGAATACTGTCGCATCATGAATTACGAGTTGTGTCAAGGGTTGATAGCTTACAAAGTAATGTTCGTTGACAAGATTGCTTCGATGTTTCTAGATGTCTCTTCATAAATTGACAACAATTAAAATACATTTGAATTATAAATGTCAAAAAGACAATTTTATATATCGCATCTTGAATGAATACGTGTTTGGAGATTTATTAATTGATTGATTGTCCCTTTAATAAATTTTACCATTTTACAAAATTTAAGTTTACACATTTACCCCAGGCATGCCATCAAATTTGTACGTTTCAGAAGAACGCGTTTAGTCTTTTCTGATCAATATCCAAATTGAGCATTCTGATAAACGATAAACTATATACGAGATAAACTATATCCATAGGCTCCCATTACACTTAGAAATCAATTTTCTTATAGTTTTTCTAATATAATTGTTTAACCTTTACTTTCTTCGTGTTATGTTTGCCTAAGTGCTTGTCAAATTAAATCTGGTATTTAATTGTCTCTTACCAATCAGTGTGCGGGCGTTGGCAAGCTTTTAAAAATAAATACACTAACAGACGCGTAGTTGCTAAGTATATTTCGTTATTCATAGAAAATTCTATATTATTAATTAATGCAACAATATTATGTTATGAAATAAAAACAGGAAAAAAAATAATTTTATTACAATCTTAAGTTGAGCTAGAAATATTTAAAATATCAAAAATAAACATATATACCTACGTATTTATCTTATATAGACATAGGATAGATACACAATTCATTTAAATTAATTATTTAGAGGTTTTTTCTTTGTTTAAAATTATAAACTAAACTTTCGGTATTATTTAATTAAAAAGCAAAAATGAATATAAAACATCTTTAAGTAAAAACAATTTATTAATAATAAATATTGTTGTAAATTAAACTTTAATAATTTTTTATACTGAAGCTAGCGAGCTACAATTGCATAATAGAAAGCTAATTTCTGTTTGAATTATAGATTATTAATTAACATTTCTAATCCCATCATAAACATGCATATATTCTAACCACATTTAATACGAATTTTATTACAATTTTCGATTTAGAAACCAAAATAATTTTATGCAATAACTTTTTACGTTTATTTAAGTTCTGTTACTTTAAAAATATTTATTATCTGTAAGCTATCATTAATTTAATAATATGATTGTTTTATATATCTTGTATCTGTTAGTCTGTATATTTTAACAGTTAATTCTTCTAGTACAAAATACTTATTTTCCAAAAATTGATTATTTTTTTAATTAATTAATTGTTAATGCGAAATGTTAAAAGTGTACTAAGAACCAACTATCAAATTTTGACAGCTTTAAAACAAAATACTGTGCTAGATTACTTCATTCTCGTGTTCTCCAATTAAAATACCGGACTTGCCTTGCCTGGCCTGTACAACAAATTAAAAAAAAAAACATCTGATTGTCAGACACATATTCTAAACGTGCGCGCATTCGTACCATATACGTACAAATTTAGAACAAGATATGTCTACAACGCAATAAATTAATTGGAAAATATCCAGATAATTTAAATATCTCTTGATTGGCAATACAAAACAATTTAATTAACTTTTATAAATCAATGAATGTGCGCAAACAAATTTGTTAATGCGATACTGACACACATACCGACAGTTAGTTCAAAACAAAACAATTTAACTCGTTAGTTACTTCTTGTGTATGGATATTTATATTGACATTGAAATTTCGATGAAAAAAATTGTAACTATATGAGTCTTAGGGTCTGTTTCACAATGTCCGGATAAGTTCCAAATCAGCTATTTAGTAATTATTGGTAGGATAAACTAGTGTTTGTTGCGTTTCACGACTGTCAGATGGCGCTATTCGTCATGAAACGCGAAGTATCTTATTGGGAACTTTTATCTTTCGAATAATTTATGTGTTGCATAGCTATTTGGTACTTTATCCATACACTGTGAAACAGGCCCTTAGCCTCAGAAATCATCCGATATTGATCATTTTTATTTTAAAGCCAAGTAGATTAGCCATCTGTCTGGCACATCGCTTGCCCCGGGTAACAAAGTAAACCATACATAATGATTTAAGGATACATTTCCTATTCGACAATTTAAACAATTTTGTTATGTATTTACTGTAAATAGTGAAAATTACATATAAATTAGGGTTATAAATCAATTAGAATGAAGAGTATTTTACGATAGTTTCGCTGTTTAAACATAGTTACAGACGACCATCCATACATTACGACGCTAATATTGACGGATTTCTAAAACGTAAAAATTTATTACCACTGTTCCGAATAATTGTTTTTTATATAGGGTTTTTCAACAAGAACTTTGTTTTCTAAAACAAAATAAAACAAAGAATTTAGAGGAAAATGAATAAAATTTTTATTGTATTACAAAGAGAAAAGTTTGGCAATTATGAATGAAAAATGATATCTGGCAAATGTCCACCACGACCACGCTGACAGATGTTGATTCTTTCATCAAAATTTTTAATCACTTTTTGGCAAAATGGAGGGTCTATTTCGTTAATGACATCACGGATTTTGAGTTTTAAGGCTGCAATCGATTCGATTGGCTCCGTATAGACTCTGTCTTTAACATAGCCCCACAAAAAATAATACAGTGGTGTTAAATCACACGATCTGGCTGGCCACTTAACAGCTGAATTTCGCGAAATTATGCGCTCGGGAAATTTGGTTTGCAATAAATTGATCGTTTCATTGGCTGTGTGACATGTGGCACCGTCCTGTTGAAACCACATTTCAGTGATATCCATGTCATCAATAATAGGCCAAAATTTAGTGGTTAACATCTCGCGATACCGTGATCCATTAACTGTTACCGCATTTCCAGCCTCATCTTCGAAAAAAAACGGCCCAATCACGCCTCCAGACCACATAGCGCACCACACAGTAACACGTTGAGTATGCAAAGCCTTCTCAATAATTGCTTTAGGATTTTCAGAAGCCAAAATGCGACAATTTTGCTTGTTGACGTACCCTGACAAATGAAAATGGGCTTCGTCTGAAAAAATGATTTTTTCAGAAAAACCAGCAGGTTGTTCCTGAATGAACTGAGCGAATCTGCGGCGATTTGAATGGGCGATCAGCTTTAATTCCTGATCATGCCACAATTGAAAAACAAACTTCTTGTTGAAATACCCTTTAGTAAAATGTTTTGCGAATATTTTGAAAATTACAGTCTTCACCAAAAGGAATATATTGATTAACGACTTTGTTACGCATGGCAAGTGATATGTCATACATTTTTTTGGTTTTGGATATTTCCTCACGATGTTTGCCTTACCGTAGGAGCAAGAGGTTATTTCGCGCATATAAGTAAAATTCCATTGTTGCACAGTCCTGATTGGAACTCACGACCTCTGGAGAGGGATCTATACAAATATGAGGCTCTAGAAATACTCATATTCATAGTAAATTGGAGACAGTCTGTAGGCTCCCATCTCATGAATATATTTAGCAGAGATGTTGATTAGCTGGTTTTTCTCCAAATTTAGAAGAGATCATAACGATCCATGGGTTTTAACGGGTATATTTATTTAGGTGAGCAGTGTTGGCGTAGTGGTTTCTTTATGGAACTCATCCCCAGGTTCGATCCCCGGCTGTGTACCAATGAATTCTGTTCCATTTATAACACTATCTCGTATGACGGAAAACGTGCGAAAACTGGCATGCCTTAGAACCGAGAAGTTGACGGTGTGTGTCAGGCACAGAATTTTGAAGGTTGCCCAAGAAATGATCACGGAACAGATGCAAAACTTCGTTTTTTTGACATACAAAAGTTACACTAAGCGTTCAGTCTTAAGCTTACATTTAAACACGTTTGCATAATAGCTATCATATGCTTAAGAATATTCATAGCGCTTAATTAGGTACTTGCGTCATGAACACACGCCACATTCACACACACAAACCCCCACGTTCACACCATCACACAACACGACTGAATTAGGTATGTATTTAATAATTTTAGTATTTTTCTTTCGTAAATATTTGAATCTTTTGGTTTATATTAATTAATTCCATCTTTGACCATGTTCTATTGAATCGTTTTTTGTTGTACATAATTTATTTTAGCTTACAAAATAAATCATATTAACAGACTATTAAACATCGAAGTTGTCCGTTTTAGATTTTGCGAAGGCAAAAAATGTATCCCTGTTCCTGAGAATTGAGGTTCGTTAGATATGCTTGTATCATGGGCGACGATAGTTCGTAAAAACTCGTTATAAGAGGTGAATGAACATAATTAACATGTTTTGTAAACTATAACAACAAGGGTTTAATATTTTTGTCATTTATTTAAATTTACAACTACTAAATACGAGTAAATACCTCCACGAAGTTCGTTTCGCTTTATGCATTCACACTTCGTTGCGAAGAAACACAAATAACAAAATACATAAAATTACAAGGGATGCAACGGGCGGCCTTATCGCTGACAAGCGATCTCTTCCAGGCAACCCTAATAAGGCTTTAATATATTTACTAAGCCTAACTTGTTCATCAATAGCGTTCATTTTTGTTTGTACGTTCCGAGACGCTTGAAGTCTAACAAAAGATGGCGCAATCAAACAGACATTTGATTAAAAATACAGATAAGGTGTGATCTAATGTTTAACACACAAACTAAATATTTAATATATATTTTAATAATTAAATTTAAAGATTAGTTATTAGGTATTTTACAATTAACTAAAATTATATTTATATTTTTTAATTGAATGAACAATTAAATCATTTAATTCGCGTAGTAATAAAATTAAAATTAAAATACTCGTCTTCATCTTATTTTACTAAAATGCGCGCCACACCCAAGGGGCCGCATAATGATTGCATGATGTCATGAAGTTCGCGAAAATATTTTTTGAACCAGAAATGTTTAGTGTTTAAAACGATTGTATTAGATACGGCAAGAACTCACAAATTTCTATCCATAAAAAACTGTGTACACTTGTCCCGTGTGGAAATAAGTAAACCAAATATATAATACTATATTACATCAAAATGATATAAAACGGGATTTTTTTTTCTACGTAAGGAGGCTATAGATGGATACAGGCAGGAGGCTCAACTGTTAATACGCCCGTCAACTTATATTGCCAGAGGTTTTGCAAGTGCGTGGCCGGCCTTTTAAAAATTCGTACGCTCTTTTCTTGAAAGATGTTGGTTCGGAAATCTTTCAGTGGGCAGCTGATTCTCAGTTGTGGACGTCGTAATACAGATATTTTGCATTGACTTCCTATATGTTATAAATGTAATATTTACATAAGTTATCTGTCTAAACGAAAATAGTTAAAACAGATGCATTCTGAGGCCAAGATCAAGGGTTGCGCTGGTTTGTGGGTTATTTAAAATTCCACAAAAAAAATTGATTCTAAATTCTCGCTGATGTGGTGTATTGGAATTTCTTACAGATTTAAATCAGGCTTCGAGAATATATTCAAACACGTTCGATGTTTGGGTCTTGCCTTAGAAACATTTATTATTTCTGTCTCTCACTGTTTACATGTTTTATTTGCAAAGTAAAAACATCTTTTATGGGTGCGTGTTAAATGTTACAACAAAATACTTTATTATAAAGCGAAAGGAAAGAAAATTTAAAACTTTTTAAAAAATACACTTTGTAGACGAAGCATATTACAAATTAGGTGATTATATTATAAAAATAAAATACGTTTATTTTGGCACATAAGATCATCATGGTATCACTTATTCCACGTCATTAAATTCGAGCATGTTGGCATCATCATCAAAGAAGACAGAGGATGTTGGCCGAGAGAAAAAACCGGCGTAAAAAACTCTCGGTACTCTTTTTAAAAAAACAGCAAATCATCAAACAATTCTACAATATTTAAAACAAATATAGCAAATTAATTAGAAGTAGCCTGCCCAGCAGTAGTCCCAGGCCCTTTTATCAACTAGATAATCACTAACTTTATAGTAAGCCTTTTTACACAGCTTTTCTTTAATACATTTCTTAAATTTAATAAAAGACAGAGATAAAAGAGCCTCTGGGATTTTATTAAAGAAGAGTATCCCTTTTCCCAAAGAAGAATTACTAACTTTAGACAGTTTAGTACGGGGAAATTGCAGTCTGCGTTTGTTCCGAGTATTGACATTGTGCGTATGTTTTATTCTAGTATACTTATCACTATTTTTGTACACATACATAATATTTTCATAAATATATTGCGAGGGAAAGTATAATAATTTCCTTAAATTTATCTCTCAGAGATTCCCTACATTTTAAAGTATAGATTGCACGAATAGCTCTCTTCTGCAGAATGAAAATAGATTCGACATCAGCAGCATGACCCCATAATAATAAGCCATACGCCATTAAGCTGTGAAAGTAACTAAAATAAACAAGTCTAGCCGTATCGACATCAGTCAGTTTTTTTCAAGATAAAAATGCTGGTCCTGCTCCATAGGACAATCAAACTAGACAAAAGAAACTGGTTGCTAATCTAGTCATACAGGTGTATATATTTATTTTTAAAAAGAAATCAACTTTGACATAACTCACACAGTTTTTGACTATATGTTAACTATTTCTTTTTGTAATGGAACTTCTTTATCAGCGTTGTAAAAAATGTTACGTCACATTTTGATGTGAAACATCTATAGCCGCACGTAAAACCGATTTCTGGCGTGGCGACGCATCGCCATATATCGCTATATGATGGTATATACATACAATCTATATGCAGTAGTAAATTTTTGTATTTAATGAAATAAATGTTTATTCAATAAATAGTCATCGCTATCTGGAAAACAAAATCGTAAAATTTTATTTTATCATTATGACATATTTAGTTCCTATCACAATCTGTTCTTTTCTGCATATTACTTCACAAAATAATTTCGATGTTTCACATCTGCCAGGCGTCCCGTGACGGCTCACATTTTTTTACGTTACGCGTCACATTTTTCCGTTACGCACCATCGTTTTCATGTCCCAAGGTTAATTCGAAGCCATTAATAACAAAATATATAATAACGAAAACAATGGTGGTAATATTTCTATTACAATTAATGAAATTCTGTAATAATCTTAGTAGTAATAAGGTAAAATGAAATAATTGTATTCATGTCTTATAATAAAGGCCTTTTGTTAAACTTTATTTAACCAATTTCTATAAAGCTGCATATACTTCATTCATCTAAACATAAGGTTAAAGATCATTTTCTAATAATAAGGTCATAAAGAAGTTTCACTTCTTACGCGTGTACTCATTTTTTTATAAGGAAAATCTATAGTTGCAATATTTGTGTATATGTAAGCACCAAATCCACATAATAACTTAGTTATCTGCTGCATTGTTTTTTAAAACACCGTGCGGCTATTTTAATTTAGTATAATATTTTTTTTGTTCTATGTTATGTGGTTATAATATATTTAATATAACATGACATGCCGCACTCAACGATATCATACGTCGGTCCCTTGCCACCGTCAACGTGCCAAGTCTACTTGAGCCGACTGGAATTGCTAGAGACGATGGCAAGAGACCGGACGGTATGAATTTGATTCCATGGAAGATGGGTCGGGTTTTGGTATGGGATGCCACCTGTTCAGACACACTGGCCTCTTCCAATCTTCATGGAACCAACAACAGAGCTGGTGCGGCTTGTGATGCGGCTGAAAAAGCTAAAGCCTGCAAATACAGGGGTCTAGCCTCTGAATATGATTTTGTCCCATTTGGTGTCGAGACCCTTGGTCCGTGGGGTCCTAGCGCGTTAAGGCTTTTTAGGGAATTATCAAAAAGGTTAGTCGACATCACAGGAGAACGAAGAGCTGGCAGCTACCTCGCACAAAGAATTAGTCTAGCTATTCAAAGGGGGAACGCTGCCAGTATCTTCGGAACGTTGCCTAAAGGGACTCCTTTTAATAATATTATTTAATAATTAAATTTTAAGGTTAGTTATTAGGTATATTTTTATGTATCAATAAATATATCTCTTTGTAATATATTATGTAAAAATAAAGTCATAAGTATTTATAAATTCAATGCCTACTTTTACTTTCTACGGTACTACTACGTCTACTGCCTAATTTTAATAGTGTATAGAGTTTCTTGTCTATTCTCCATATGAAACCTTCCAGAAGGTTAGTTTAAATAGTTTTTTTTTTTATAATTTAAAGAAGTAATTATGACTTACAAAAGTCCCTTGGTCTAATTTAAAATAAATGATTTAACTTTGACTTTACTTTGTTTTGTTCCATGTCCGACTTTATTATTTAATTGGTTTATGTGTACGAAGTGTTAATAAATAAATTAAATTTAAGAATGTCAGGCACAGAGGACCGATCACCTGCTTTTCTATTAGAACAATATACGATCACGAAACAGACACGAAGTCATGTAAAGAAAGAAACCATGTATAGAATTCCAGCGTATTCGTTTGTTTTATATAAATAAATAAACCAATGGCACTACACCCTTGTTAGGTCTGGGCCTCAGATTTCTTTATCTGTATAATAATCATGTGTCAATGTAATAGGCAAGTAGGTGATCAGCTTTCTGTACCTCACGCATCAGGTTGGGTCAATGGCAAGTCAGTTTGGTGAACAGCTGGGATCGAGTGATGGATACGATCTCAGGGTTGAGCTCACTGAACCCACTAGGCCACTGGTCCACGGAGGTTTTATAACCAAGATATATATTATATAGAAATTATAAATACACCAATCATGTATTTGAGCAATGTCTTAACAGTTTTCGCTAATTTGATGAAAGTTTACTAATAATTATAATCTATAATTTCTATTAACGCTTAATTTTGGAAGCATAATTAATAAATCCCTTTGCTCTCATATGTACAAAAATATTTGCTCCTTATTTGAATGGCAAAGAAAATGAAATATCTTGAGCCTTATTTATCACCATGGTTACGCTTTTAATTTCGTATCAAAAGAATCGTCACCATAGTAACAAATACCTAGTACGGTATATCTATATTAAATGTTTAATACGGCGGAATTAAAATAGATTCTTTAACTAAATGGAGCAGGAATATATGAAGGAATGTTCGGATAACATTATTAAAGAAAAATTACGTAAAATAATTTATACAACCTGTAAGTAGCTTTAAGCTTGAATATTTTGACTGACTTGAAAAGAAATCAATGTAGGTTTTTTATAAAAATGAACGATAAATATAATGGTAATTTAATATGTCTGTAACGCTTTGACGACTGAACCAATGAACCGTTTTTATCTAAGGACAATTTATTATCCTTGTTGCATTATCCGCTAGCCTGCCATTTTAAAGACCTATGAATGGCGTACATTTTTTAATCTTTTTAATTACTAAAGACCTACCTAAAAATGTTATTTTGCATAACAGTCCTATTTTAAGGGAACTAAAAAAATAGGTTAGAAACAAAAACATTTTCCTACAACATCTTACCATAAGTTCGTGTGATCTTTTTTTATTAGTGAGCCTTTTGTGCCTGACACAAGTCGTCGAATTAAGGCATGCTTTTTCATTGCCCAGATAAAAAGAGCAGTACAACACTGCTCAACTGTTACAAAATTACTTTTGATTAAAGGAAAACTTTTATGTGACTAGCGGCCCGTCCCAGCTTCGCACGACTTGATTTTTTTTAAGTTTCGCATATTTATATGTTCTGTAATATCGTGGAACATTTTTTTGTTCTATCATCAATAGTTTTCGCTGGATGAAAGATATTTCATAGGCTTTTTTACACCTTGGGTAACATTATTGTAGTATTCGTAGGGTATGGCTATAATCTTTATTAATCAGTGATAATGTCTTCAAATGGTGAAAGAATTTTTAAAATCGGTGGATACGTTTTGAGCCAATTCCTTATAAACATACAAACAAATCTTTCCTCTTTATAATATTAGTATAGATAAACACTAACATTTAAATTTCAAAACCTTAAAGGCGATTAAACCATTTTCCATACACAAGAAAGCCTGACCGTGATGATAAAGAACGTAAGACGATCGTTCCAAAGTGTCAAGAGAGAAGAGGCAAAGCGATCCAGTAGAGAAGGAGGCATTACAGGTACTGGATGACTAAAACTTTAATTATTAACGATGCAAGGAAACTTAGCTATGACTTCATAAAAACACTATAAATATAACTAAACGGCTCTATGATTATTATCACCAACTTTGACTTTTACTCACTTACTTAGATTCTTTGGAGTAAAGACTCTTGAGCCGAGGGGTTCAAAAGCGCCTGGTAAATAGTACCGTTGACCCAAAAGCTGATCCTTACTCAACGAATAAGCATCGCAATACAGTGAGGAAATGCATTTAAAACACTGCCGCAGGGGCCAAAGGTTTTTAATTGTTTCTTTATTCCTTCTATTATTAGTTACTTATGCCAAAAAAGCACTCAGTTGGGGACTGCATGACAAGAAGATTCAGATGTGGCGTGCCCATTCATAAAACGAAAGAGGCAAGATAATTTATTAAGACAGTTTATTGGAGTGTTTTTGATGAGAACAACAACGATTCTCGTTATAACTGGCCAATTGATTGTTGAAGTCGCATCATGCAGGGACTAATAAAAATGTAACTAAATACTGGATGTATTCAATCATTCATTAAAATTTGTTTAGACTTTAGCCGTAAAACGATCGTGGTTCTGATCACGTTAAAGTCCACGACATAATCGAATCGCGAGTTGTTCTCGGCCTTTTGAGAATTGTTGTGGCTCATCTGATTTTAATTGAAACCGCCGCCAATGCCAGAGGGATCCCGTGTGCGTTGCCTGCCTTATAAAAATTTATACGCTCTTTTCTTGTTGGACCCTAAGTCAAATTGGTTCGGAAATGGAACGAAACAATATTTTTTCGTTTTACTTGTGAAACATGTTTATGCGCGTGCGCCGGTCATCCCATCGAATCTTCGATCACGCGTGTAGACGTCTATATACGTTATTATCTAACAGTTGGACTGATCTTTCAAAGTGCGATATGAGCATTCAATAGCAGGCCTTAGACCTAAAAATGTAAGGCGTCAGGCACGGAAGGTTAATTTCTTGACAGTTAAGAAAAATCACGTAGCAGTTTCAAGAATCTTAAGATAAGACGTTAAAGTAAGGCTATTGTTTTTTTCGAATAACCAGCTGCAAATATATATTTCAGTTTACTTATCTTTTGAGCAGTGTTGGCCTAGTGGCTTCAGCGTGCGACTCTCATACCTCAGGTCGTAGGTTCGATCCTTGGCTGTGCACCATTGGACTTTCTTTCTATGTGTGCATTTAACATTTCCTCGAATGGTGATGGAAAAGATCGTGAGGAAACCGACATGTCTTAGACCCAAAAAGTCGAAGACGTGTGTCACTGGAGGCTGATCACCTACTTGCCTATTAGTTTTAAAAAATGATCATGAAACAGATTCAGAAATCTGAGGCCAAGACCTAAAGAGGTTGTAGCGCCACTGATTTATTTATTTATCACTTGCTGATATGGTTAAGGTAATGTGCGGAACCGGTATGACACACACAAACTTGCCGGGTGTATCAGGCATAGAAAACCAATCGCCAATTTGCCTATTAAGAAAAATAAATCGCGAAACCGATGTAATAGGCCATTTTTTTATTTTTATTATTCAAACATAAAATAATGTGACTCCAACTGAGCAACGGTGACACTAAAATATAAAATGTCGCCTCATAATAATGGAATTTGAATTTATCAGCTGGTCAGAGCATGATCTCAAAAACCAGATTGAAACCAGATAAATTGATGCTAACATAACGGATCATCTTGTTTAAATAATTTTAAAATAAATTTGAATTTAAAATTATTCATCTCGACTTTTCGCGTACTTTACAGCCAACATGGGCAAAGTAGATAGGCTTTATAAAACTGAAAACACTTAGGTGTGAATATGCGTTGTCGGCCTTTCACGGAATGGTGTGCCCTCGAAGGCACCTAAGTCATAACGGAACGGGCCTGGTATGACAGCTGGTGAAATAGAGTTTGGTTCCAGTTTAATCAATAAAGAATGACACAGCTCTGGGAAACAAAGGCAGATTTTTACTTTAAATATTTAAAATTAGGAATGATTATGGTTTGGGATGCTACTTGTGTGGACACGTTTGTGTCTTCGGACAGCAAAAAAAAGGGCGGCCGCAGAATAGGTGCAGAATAATCAACGACTAAAAACAATATAAGAATCTTCTCTCCATCTATGAGTTTATTTCTTTTGGAGATTCTTGGGCCGTAGAGTTTAAGTGCACAGGCGATAATTCAACATTTAAGTCGGTCTCTGGTAGATATTATTTACCAGAGCTGGTGTTTTCCTCACTTAACGAATAACTGCTAGCATTAAGGGGCCAAACTATATAATTTTCATTTTTTTTTATAGAACTGGGGTAAACGGCCATGAGGCTCACCTGTTGTTAAGTGATACCACCGCCCATGGACGCTCAATGCCAGAGTGCTCGCGAGTGCGTTGCCGGCCTTTTAAGCATTGGTACGCTCTCTTGAAAGACCGTAAGTCGAATTGATTCGGAAATACTGTTTATCAATTATTAATTATTATTATTACTTTTTGGGTCAGAAATAATAAATAAACAATTTCTTTAATTGAACCTACATCTCTTTGGTCGTATAAAGAATATTTTCCTGTCAAAGTTATTACTAGGTACAGTCATGCGATAACCACATATCAACGGAGCTTTGAGGTGTTAATATGTAATTGTATATAAATAATATGTCGTATAAATATATTTATTGTACAAGACTATTATAAAATAAAATATTAAATATGAGCACATATAGGCAACTCCAAGAAATAACAAAAAATAAATTACAAAAACTAAAGGAAAATTGATTGTGAATATGAAAAGAAAAGATTAAAATATGTTTTTATAATTATTAATAAATCTATGTGATTTACTATTACTTACTTATTTTTAAACTGTTTAATTTATTAATTAAATTCGTATAATATATTTTTTTTATTAGTAGGTTCTTGATTACTAGCTTCCTCTATAATCTATGATTTCGTTGAATTCCAATTTTGGAGAAAAGCAATATTTAAAAAAATATACATAAATATACTTCACTTAAGTTTAATATTGATAAAGTTTAGTATTTATTATTCACTTTTAATAAAGATATTGTTACTATTAATAAACTTAAAAAAACTCACTCATTACAGCCACCAAAACCTGATGCACCTTGCTGCCTTCCGAACAATATTTTTTCACTGTATACTTCAACATTTTCACAGCACTGTCTGGATACGACCACAGACCAACACAGTATATCACTAAATGAGCATTCCCAGTTATTCAGAGTCCTATATACATTTAACAGGGCGATTCATGTAATACGTTAGGCAGTCGTCGATTTTCGTTAAGGTCAGATATTCTTTTAATAGTCTTATGTCGCATTCGATCGCGCGATTCCACCGATTTGATAATACATTTTAATCATATGTAATTGAATGGGGCTACAAGATTCCGACACACTATGTTTCCGACATAAATATACAGTATTTACAACATACATAAATAAATATTTTTATAGGCTACAAACATTTTAGTTTTTCAGATTTCTCTATCTGTTTCATTATTATTTTGTATGTGATCAGCAACCTGTACCTAACACGCGCCGTTGAGTTTTTGGGTCTAAGCCAAGCCGGTTTACTCACACACATAAAATGAAAGGCCATTGGTACGCAGCCGGAGATAGAACCTACGATCTTAGGGTCGTTATCATCGACCGTAGATCGTCGATCAGTCGAGATAGCTAATAGGCCAACTCTACAATATTTTTTTAAGTTTCTAAAAGAGGTTGAAGTCGAGAGGACCCAAACATTGATTAGCAACCGGTGAACCAATAAGGGAGCCACGTATCGTTGATGTTGAAATTAAAATAAGAAATCAATATTTTTCCACTAGAAAAATCTTTCGGATGTATGCCTTATTTATGATTTATATATTAATAGGATTGTGAATGTGCGAATGTTTTTTGAGATATCAACAAAACAGACAAACGGCTGATTTACAAACAATATATTCTTACTGTATTACTTTTTTGTTTAAATTCTCAAACATTCAGTTTTCACTTAACTTAAAAAAATGTATCGTGACATTTTTGTATTACATATGTAAAAACAAACAGAGTAAAGAATCTTCATAAAAAACTGTATTAATAACTAAAGCATTTTATATTTAAAAGGTTAAGGTTGGCGCCAGAAGAACTTTTGTATATAATGTAATTGGTATGTGGTAATCACCACATAAATATATTGTCTTTTCTATTACCATGTGATTGGTATACCCCGCAGGCGTTTTACAAAGATTTATATAACAAATACAAAATATGTTTTTTATATGTTAGAGGTGAAAAACGGGCCTCATCTGATGTTAAGTAATATTGTCGCACATGGATCCTCGCACCGCCAGGAGGCTCGCAAACGTGGTTTCGGCCTTTTAAGAATGAGTACGCTCTTTTCTTGAAGGTCCCTAAGTCGGTTCCGAAATACTTCAGCGGACAGCTGGTAGCATAGTGATGGTGCACGGCAGAAATTACCTTAAGACTTAAGTTTCTAAACAAAACTACTCTCGAAAACTTAACCCCGTTTAAAGCTGTCTCCAACACTGTCGACATATGAAACTTCGCAGAGGAGTTCACAGTAGCGATATTGTCTATCTTATGTATTTAATTTTGTTTCTGTACAGGCGCCATGTGAGTCATGACCATGGCAGCGACATTATTATGGCATGTGGCTCGCGATATGCCTGAGTCGTGACAGACTACGGTAGTAGGTGTAATTTTAAATCGAATTCATTGAACAACGCTAATAGGAGGCACGTTGTGTATGTCTGATTAACTTAATAGAAATGTGAGTGATAGGTTCTCATGGATTTTAATTACGCATCTTATTATTTATAAATACGAGTAAATTTGTAATTAGGTAGTCTAACGGTAATCAATGTAAATAGAAAGTTGATGAAATATTTTTTATGGATTTGCTGTTTTTTAAATGTAAAACGCTATGATTAAGATTCAGACTATTCTGTAAAATAAATGAATAAAACTGAGTTTTGATAACAGTTAAAATATAACTATATTAAAAACATGAAAAAGAGTTTTCTGGTTTTTATACCTAATTTATAAACATTTTAATTAAGCATTTATAGGTATTATTGTAAAATATTATTTCGAGGCGATGAGAACTTGTAGTTGGTAACATAGAAGGCGTCGTCCTCAAAAATGACCACTGTCATAGGTGAGGCGCTGGACAGAAACCGCTGGAAACAAAGAGTCCGTTCCTGATGCTTATTTGCTAACCACGACGCCCAGACATGAGCTGCCGATTGAAGAGCGGTAATTAAGATCAATTACGCTCATGCTTATATATTTAAAATTTGACTGCGTGTGTCAGGCATAGACAGCTGAAATCATAAATGCAATAGATGCAGAATTTATTTGAACTACATTTTATCTGTATACATTATTCTTCTTTCACTATCGTTATTGACAGACTTATGTCAATAAAAAGCATTCCTTAAAAACAATGTCCAAAGTATCTTGGCTTCTATATCTAAATCTTGTGGTGATACAGGCTATAGATGTACAAAAAACGTCTCGAATTATATGCAAGGCCCACGGGTATGAAATTGTTAACGCCAGGTTCGAGAAGGAATCTCACACGCTCTGCTTGAAATGGCAACTCATAGGTATTGATTTAATCCTAAGTCGACTCTTGCATTTACAATGAACCTGCTAGGTTAGGTTAGACAGAATTTTCTAATTAATTCTAATTTTAGATATTTCTGTTATTTGTTGTATAATATAACAAACATTTACAATAATTTATTTTATATTTATCTCACACACTGTTTTGTTTTTTTCTAGTACTCTTTAATGTATACTATACTTCAATAATAGACCTGTGTAGTAATTTTATTCTGGGAGTACATTGTCTTTACATATAATTATTTACCTAATGTATACAAATATTGTAAATTCTATTTTAAAAGTGTGTGGAGTTTTTTGCCCATTCTTTCTCCACACGAAACTACCTTTTGGAAGGGGCAACTGGAATCATTTTATTTCCATAAGGTTCAAAAGTGCCATTTTACAGGGTCTAATTGGAATAAATGACTTGATTTGTTTTACAAACAGGACAATACACGTATGAAAATTTGTAAAAAACACGTTTTTAAAGACATGGCTAAGCGAAGCATTATTCCGTTCCATGCAACTTATTTATTTTTCCTATGGTATAGAGGACTGCGTCATTTTGCAGATTGGTTAAAACGTGTTCTAGTATTGACTGTCTTGTTCCCCTTCTAGTGTAGTTATTCTCGTCAATTTTGTATTGTGTGTGTAGATGTTTTTATTAACTGTTTCTAGCTTTTCGTTTTATTGTCCTTTGTAATTGATTAATAAACCTGAGACTTTTTTAAATTTGTGTCGCCTGGTTTGTAGTTGCCTAAATTTGCAGCCTGATCCATATTTTCATTCATAATATTTATGTTAGAAAACAGGTGTAAAGACATGAAAACTTAAGATGGCGCAGCCCTAACTTCATTATAATCGAGTAGCCCGCAATATCGCAGCACACTCCTGAGGACTTCTTGTATCGAAGACGCATGTGTCCGCTAAGCGTCCGTTCACAATGTTAATACATAAATAGCTATTAGGTAGGAATATAATATAGCCAAAGCAAATAATAATTATAGTCAAATATGCAAACGCTTCTGCGAAAGATTTCTGTGGAGTTTCTAAAAATGTTCATAGTGTAAATTTTCATAAAATTTTTATTCTGAACGAAACACGGATTTTGTTGCCGACACAATCTGTTAACAGATGGTTTCTGGTCAACTGCTGTACAGCTGGGATTTCACAAATCCATCTGAATTGTGTAGCCTTGTAAAGTTACACTACATCGATGACGTCGGGTAGCAATTCAAGGGCAGCGTCATCTGTTCTCACATTCAGACTTCAAATCAAATCAAATCAAAATATCTTTATTCATATAGGTAAACATGTACACTTATGAACGTCAAGAAAAACAAATTAAATTAACTGTAAATTTACTTTATTTATTTTTCAGTAACCTACAATATGTCCACTGAGGTAGTGTTGTTCACAGCTGGATTTATTTATTGCATAATAATACGTCAACTAGTGCGTTGTTGTGCAGCGTTGCCAAAAATGTTGAGCGCCACGCCACGTGTTGCGGTTCAAATGTTGTCATATGAATGCTTAGCATAATATGTAATATAAATAATTTATTCAAATTAGATAACGCTGATAGGATTGTAAGTACAACTATTAATAACTTAAGAAAACTGATAGAAGAACAAAATTAGACACCAAAACCGTTCGTAATGTTAAAAAAAAATAGTTTACTACACTATGCGTATATAATTTATTTTGGCGCCCTCTAGTAACAAACTCTGTAAAACTAATTGATTGATGTTCTTGAATATCCATGTCGCACGTGAGTAGTTGTATCAAGAGAATGCTTGATGACTTTTTTCGCTCATGAAGAGATAATCACCAAATTTGCAGGCTGATTTGAAAGACAATTCGAACTATAAAAATGGTATCGAAAAATTTTATGACATCGTTTTTTCCTTTTTTTCTTTTCTCTCGAAGTCATGAATAATCAAATTAAATTCTATCAAAAAAGATTATTTAGCGGTCAGAAGAAGCGATCGTAATAATCCTTAAGGGTGAATAAAGAAAAGAATTCTATATATAAATTTTGAATACGTTAAAAGCCATAAATAATAAATTAATAGACGTAAAAATAAAATTACAATATCTTCTATTGGAGTACTGCATAATCAAAATTACATTTAGTCCATGTCAGCATGTATAACATTTGTACTCCACCTCTATTTGTCTCTCATCTTCCTCGTTATCTCTTTTATTCCAATAGTCAGAAACACAATCTAAGATTCATTGTTGATATATTGACTCTGTTCACCAACGGAGTTTCTTTCTATGTGCGCATTTGATATTCGCTCGAACGGTGAAAGAAAACATCGTGAGAAACGGCTTGCCTTAGACCCAAAAAGTTGACTGGGTCAGGCACAGGATGTTGATCACCTACTTGCCTTTTAGATTGACATATGATCATGAAACAGATATAGAAATCTGAGGCCCGGGCCTAAAAAGGTTGTAGCGCCACTTTTTTAAACAAAAATGTTTTTTTGGTTCCTAGATCAGTCTTTGACGTCAGAGGAGTCGGTTCTGCTCCTCGATCCAGACGCAAGCTTGAAAACACCAGATAAACACTACCGACTGAGTGAGATCACCATGGCATATGGTTTTCCGGTTGAGGATCCGGAGTCAGGTTCTGCTGAAGGTTACATTGGAGAGGATCATCAGTTTTATGGTGTTTTACATATAGGTATAACCCCTTCTATATGGTACTTTTTCAGCCCAAAAGCTGTTTTATACACCAGGGGCCAAACGGGCACAAGGCACACCTGTTTAGTCATACCGCTTATGGGCACTCTCAATGTCAGAGGACTCACTAATGCGTTTCCGGGTTTTTAGAATTGGTACTCTCTTTTAAGTTAGTTCAGTGTGCAGCTGGTGGTGGTACGCGTCAAAAACTGCCTTAAGAAATGCTCCGTCGTAGAACGACGGACGTCGAAATGATACGGGGTGAATTTTATATTCGCCATGACATGCGCACGGTGCTGTTTATTAATATTATCAAGCCTTTATTGGTGACCCATTAATATTGATACGAGCTAGGGGATCGGATAGATACGCCGTAGATTTCTTCAAGGGTTTATTTTCAATAAAATCTAAGAGAAATTTGTTTACACTAAGAAGCCGGAAATTACGCACAGAAAGGCACTAAATACATACACAACAAAACACTGTCACTAATCACTTTAATTACACGCACTTCACACAGTAAGTAGAAATATCAAAAACGCTGCAGTTGACCCGTCTTCGTAACAATATATTAAAACTTATTTTAGTTATAATGTAACTTAATCTAATACATCATAAGGCCCGTTTTGATCAGCTTGCTCTGTGATACATAGGCCTCTTCCAGCATAATAGGCATTTTTGTAATTATGTTGTTATACCAGGAAATAGAACCCTGTACGCTGACCCCTACGGGCGCGATGACCCCAACAAGCAGTTTGGGGCTTATGAAAATGACTTTATGCAGGCCCCACGACACGTGCGTAGTGAAACTCAGGTATGCCGTTCCAGAGCTCTTGATATCAATTAGTATCTCAGTCAACTATCATAGAATGTTCTGGTAAAAGTAGATTTTGATATGAAGATGTTCATGAATACTTTGTAAATTTAGTAACTACAAATTACGTTACGATGCGGGCGGGGATTGAATAATGCGTTATTGTTAATATTATTTACGACTTTACATAACACAAATGGCAAATTTTAAGAAGTATTAAGTACCTGGGACCTGGGTGGACATGGAAACGTTACGGTGCGTTAGTGCGGCAGCTGCAGTGAGCTTCCGTCCTGCCCTTCCTTTACATTCTCTTATCTGAATGAATGAATAAATGATTTTAAATTTGAATACGGTGTGCAATTCCCCTACCTATGGTTCAATATTTGGTTAGACTACATTACAATATGCAGCATGTAATCAAAATTGTGTGAAGGAAACTAATAAATTTCTTTCTTTAGGAAAATTGAGTTTAATTATCAACATGCCCTTACACTAAAACTCATCAGTTCAAATACTTACAATAATTTTATTATTTCAGCAAGATTCAGGCTTCAGTCATTTGATGCAGTTTCGTTATAAGGTAATGGAGAAGAAAACCGGAGTGGCACGAGCAAGAATCTGTGAATTGCTTCTCTTGGCGGATAAAGAGTTCTATGAAAAAGTAATGCTATTGATAATTCTAAATCCCCTGAAGCTTGATGTATATTTGAATTTCACGTTTCACGAATGACACGTTTCTGCATCTGCTTTGATGAAACTTTTTAGCCACGCCTATTCCTTTGCCTGATACGTCTATTGAATCTAACACTCCAAGCGAAATTGGAAAATCATCACAGAATAAATTCAAAGCTATTACACGTTAATTATTCAATAAATCTTTTTATAAATTTGACGATTATGTAAATGAACCTAATCCTTCGGATTGATTTTCTCCAGTTGAAATATGAATAATGCATAACTTATTACAAACAATTTGTATGACTCAAAACTTGGCGTTTAAAAAAAATGGTGGAGAGTTTCTTGACGGTGCTTGCCCGTTCTATGCCATTTATATAGTAACATTAAATTTAGAATCTTGTGTACATGGTAATTTATGTGAATAAAGAAGAAAGAAGAAACGATTATTTGATTAAGACACACACATATATAATATATATAAAGGAAATACAAACACATTCGCTTTAATCATAAATGGGCCTGAACTTATCTTCACACTTAAGTCACCAGTAGTATAGATTCATACACTGAAATAAACAAAATTTTTAACAATCATCTACAATTTTTTTTAATCTAAATAAATTGCAGATGACATTCTTATAAATGACATAAGAATGTCATCTGTTGCATTAACATTCACCCCCGTGATTGCTTGTGATAAAACATAATAAAAAATTTCATAGGACGCAAACTCAAGTCTCAAACACGTCATACGCAGAATGATGCATGCGGTCGCTCAAGCAGATATAATATTCCGAAATGCCGACTTTAATGAAGACGGTATACCAGATAATATAGGTAATAGCTATTTATTAATTAAAGTATCACATAATACATTTTACTATATCTACGGCTTGTCCCAAGTTTATCGTTTGACACTGAAATGGTACAAGAAAGGAAAATTAGTAGTTTTTGCTTATTATTAGGAAAAATTACCAGCAAAACAGCGGACTAGGTATAAATTGATTATCCCACTGCTGAATACATCCAGCTCCGGATGAGTACTGTTTAATCTGTTATAATTGCGATACATTCGAGCGGTGTTTGAACTCCTAGGTTGGTTTTTGCAGACGAAATTTTGAAAATCCTTTGATGTTCTGATCTGTATTTGACCATTAAGCAATTTACAAAAGAACACTGGCAAGAGACCTCTAATCGTACAGTGACGTCACATTAGATTTCCCGAAGAAGCCGATGGTACGGGTGCCTATGAAAATACTGTACTAATAAAAGCAAGATGTTAAATAATCTGAGAATGCTTTCAATGAGTTGCGAATGGATCACATATAATACTTTAAACAAATTCCATTCACTTAAAACAGGTCATCGAATATATTTGAACCACGCCGTTACAATATTAATAACCGGATGGAATCTTTTGTTACGGAATATGCTTGCAATTGTGTGATTGCAGGTTTCTCAGTAAAGTACATTCTGGTGCTTACATCGGATGAGACAAATACGCAAGTGTTTGGTGATTTACTTCGAAATCGGTCGATTGACGGCAGGGCCTACTTGATGCATTTTGCAAGGCTCCGTCGCCTCTCTGAAGTGTGCCTTGGTGTTGCGTTTTCGGGACATGCTTTTCATAATAGGACATTGGGACTAAGGTACACATTAAAAGTAGTCTAAAAGCATAAATTTGGGTCAAAATATGGTACAAAAATTGTATGGTGGTACAATCTTAAGGTCGAATATTCTGGCGTGCAAATTTCTCTTTACAGGTAGAGTAGAAGTTACAATGACATAATGAGTCATATTATAATGTTTAAAGAACCTTATTTCTCTTTACAAAAAATGTATTTAACATGAGAAACTTAAAACATTCGATCGCGATATACGTCGCCAACAGCCGTCCTAATTTTGGTCTAATAGACTTATTAATGCCTTTTTGAATTGGTTAAACGCGCTAATATTACGAATTTTAGACGGTAATTTATTAACTAACTGCACATCCTCATTCTTACACTTCTTCAAATAATATGTACGCGGCTTTACAACAGTCGTTTTGGTGTATTTAATTTTTTTAAGTTAAGATATAGGTGCTATAAACATTTCGTCTTAAGTTTGGTTTCTTGGTAGATTTTATTAGTCTGTATTAAAAAAAATATCTTAGTGATTTTATTAATTTATTTAATAAAAAATATTCATTATAGTTAATTCTTATATTATTTTATCAATACTTCATCACGTTATTAAAATATATTATTACGTTATCAAATCAATATTCATTATAATGCTAAGATACTATGTATCACCGTATGAAAATGGTCTACAATGTTGTCCATTAAAATATTAAGCTTTATTAGCTTTATTGTGAATACAACAAGTTGATTTCATTCGAACGCGCGCACACCGTCACAAAAAACCGACACTCGCACATCGTCACAAAAAACCGACACCCGGACACAGTAATTTAAAATGAAAAATATCTATTTCTTTAATTATGTAGAAATATTTTTTGTGATATTTAAATAATCTTTATTTAATAATAATAATAGATAATGCGTTATAATAAAACTTTATATCTATTAAATACCTTTTGTTCTTTTGTTAGTGACGTTTTTTCTTCAAACGTAGAATAAGGCGAAAAAAAATTTAAAATTTTTGAAAATATATTTATCTTGTTACGCCATTAAGAAGTATAACTTCTAACGCGTATACGTAAGTACACACACATGTTTTTTGAAGTGAACTTTAGGCACATGAGGGTATTTTTTTACGGATGAAACGTCACGAAGATGTGCAGCGAAGAAAAGGGAGAGAGCGATTGAGAGAGAGTGAAAAAGGGAGATCGAGAAAAAATACAGGTTATATTGGTGTAGTAGTAACATATTAGAGCTATGGATGGCAATTCTGTCGCATAATGTCTTGTGCAGTAATCGCAGATCTTTTATTTATTTATATTATCATACATGGAGTTATCATATCGTGTGATCATCTATTGGGGCTTTCATCTTAGTAATAATTACCTTACAAAGAACTTTCACTTCTGACATGTGTACTTTGTACGCACCCTTTTTTTAATTATTTCAGTTTCACGTCCCTGGGCGGCGGTATGGGTGGCGCAGCGGGTGGCCTATGCGATCGGCGAGCTTCCGGTCGTTCGTTTAATACACTTGCGTTGGCGCACGGCACCTCAGACGAGAACGAACGTGTGCCTGAGAGGGTCGCTGCGTCTACGCTGGCTCATGAGATGGGTGAATCTTTTTTCTTGATAATATAATAAGATTTACGTCGACTGATTATTATTTAATGTTTATTAAAAGAGGCCCAGCGCGTTAAAATAAAATAAATGTAAATTTTCGCCCGCTTTAGATTTTTCTTGATCACTATTTTTTATTAATGTTTAAAGAACTTTATTTCTCACTACAAAAATATATTTTATTTACATGAGAAACTTAATATTAATATGTATATATACGAGCGAGATACACTTCGCCATTAGCCGTCTCAATTTTGGTCAACTGTGTTCACTCTAACATGTATCTTTAATGCCTTTTTGAATTTGTCAAACACACAAATACTGCGAATTTTAGATGGTTATTGATTGATATATTATTGATATTGATAATTTGTACGCAGCTTCGGCAAGATAAGCAAACTCGCACGACGAGTATTGCGTGCAGTTGTATTTTTGATTTTTTAAATGATAAGCCACTATGGAGAGAGCTATTTAATTTTTTTTGTTTTTTTTTATTACTAGGTGTATTGTTGGCATGTTAATTAGGCACGACATTCTCTTTAAAAACTACATTACAATCAGATATAATGATATAATGGTTATAATTCTCTGTTATCATAGCTACCATACCAAAACACTAGGGTTGCATGAGAGCAGTGGCGGATTTACGTAGAGGCTGTGAAGTCTGTGCCACGCTTGTTTCTACAATTGTCATGTTTTTTTTTATAGAACAGAGGGCAAACGGGCAGGGGGCTCACCTGATGTTAAGTGATACCGCCGCCCATGGACACTCTAAGTCTTGGATTATTATTACAATCCAACATTCGACATGTATTAGTTGATAGGGGGAATAGGAGATGATGCGAAAGAGAGAAATACATTTCCAGCAATTTCGCTCTTTTCACTCATACCATAAACTCATACCATAACCTGGTATGTGGAATCCTGTTTTGGGGGCGGTGGACTAGCTGTTTTACTTTAGAATATGGAAGTTTTCTACACCAAATATACTATGACAAATAAGAAGGGAGAGTCATTGGCGAAATTTGGTGTAGATCTGTAAAACATAAAAGTAAAATATGTTTGAGCCGCTTAATTTGCCACCCCAAACATCTGCCGCCCTTCAGCCTACTCAGCGTGCTGGTAAATCCACCACTGCATGGGAGAGCTTAACACATGGAAAGAAGACTTACTAGACTTCTTGTAACTCTACAGGTCACGTAATATGTAGAACTAGGCTTATACTGTATAGTTTTTTCAGGACATAGTTTTGGTGCGCATCATGACGATAACTTTCCAAATCCGGAATGTAAGGGCTATCTAATGGGGTCTCAATCGTCCACTACACAAACGGCCCATACTCTCGAGTTCTCGCTGTGCAGTAAACGACTCATCGCCGCTACTTTGAGCAGCATGAGCTATTGTCTTGCGGTGACTGAAAGACCATATTGTGGAAATGGTATGTCCAAAATGGTTGTAATGAGGTGTTTGTGTTATAGATGGACCATTTGGAGTATACACAGCAGACAATATTGACCTCACCGTTTAGCGAACTCGTTAGGATAGCGGCTTAATCCCTTGGCGTTATTTAGAGATGTGCGGTTTCTCTACATCTTCGACCGCATTTACGATGAAATAAATACCACCCGTATCGCCTCGACGTCTGTCGTTTCACAACTGAGCGTTTTTAAGGCAGTTTTTGCCGTACTATGTGGAACCAGCTGCCCACGGTACTATTTTTGAACCAATTCAACTTAGGGTCCTTCAAGTAAAGA
Organism: Pieris mannii; assembly: GCA_028984075.1. Lineage (NCBI taxonomy): Eukaryota > Metazoa > Arthropoda > Insecta > Lepidoptera > Pieridae > Pieris > Pieris mannii. The sequence continues at coordinate 8,167,840 of CM054795.1, read as the reverse complement.
GTGTCCATGGGCAGTATCACCTTACATCAGGTAAGCCTCCTGCCCGTTTCTAACCTCAATCATATTCAAAACTTCCGACAAAAAATGCAGGCTTTCTATTGGAACTTAAGTTTCTAATGCTAAATATATGATTTTCTAGGTATAGTGGAAAAAGGAGAGGCGTGTGACTGTGGTCTTCCATTCTACTGCAAGACTAGAGATCCCTGCTGCACACCTAGAGTTGGTGGAACACTTGCATCTGAGGGAGGGTACTAATAATTGAATTAATTGCCATTTAGAATTTAAGATTACTGCATTAGGAGTCCTTACATTATTTAAAAAATCTAAATGCCCTCGACTCATAATAATGGATGTTAATGGTTGGTGGACTCACTCCGTACTTAGACTCTCATTAGGTCCTAAATGCGAAATCATTTATTCATTTTAGTACACTTATGAACGTCAAAGAAATACATATGCTTCGAATTTTACATTTACTACCAGCTCTCAAAGCAAGGGCGTAGAAGGGACGAGAAGAACTGGTAATAAACTATCTGCCACTCTTTTCGCCAAGTCTTTTTACATATACAATGTTTGTATGGTGCTTCAACCATTACTCCATGTTCTACGTGACATCTTACCTTACATGTGGGAACAACACCAAAATACTTAGTGGAAATAACTACAATCACCGCATACACGAATTCAAGTCCAACCACTCACCACACGTAGCACCCGTTCACGAGTATGAGTCATGGCCAGCCTCAGACCAACCAATTAGATCGATCCCCGTTAACAAAGATGTTCCGCTTACTAAATGCTATCTCCGACATTATCGGTATCTTTATATCTTTATGTATTTAATAATATATATCATATTTTATTTATTTCGACATCATCCTTTTGGCGCAATGCTGTAAGGATAATGTGGGTATTTTGGTAAATAAATAGACATGGAGACATTTTTTTAATATGGCTTAAATTTATGCCAACTGGGCACAAGGTACTTCGCCAGTGACGTGTAGATGGAGAAGGCACGAAGGAGATTGATCGGTGAAAATAATAATTATGCACCTAAAAAAAATAGTTGAAATTCGATTGTTTGTTTAAAGACAGCACAGAAAACACAATTATGAGTAATATGATTAAATACTACTTCCTATTTTTTAATAATTTTTATATGTACATTTTTATTACACTTTAATTTTATTACTTTCTATATATTTACATAAAAATATAAAATATGGACTAGACACAAACATTAAAAACCATTTAACACTTAAAACACGAAGAACGTCATAGAGAGGATAGGTTAGTTTAGGATAGTTAAATAGTATGTGAGATACAGTGCCTTCATCCAAACCACACTCACAAATAGAGTGATCCTTTATCCGGAGTTTGGCTTCATAAACAGGAGTGCAAGCATGACCAAAACGCAGACTTGAAATTGTAGATGTAATCTAATGGAGACAATTAATTACAGTGCTCTTCACAAGGAAGGTTGCTCAGTAGCGCCACGAGCAAACTGCCATCCGTCTCAGGGCCTCTGTTGTAACGCAGACTGTCAATATGCTAACCTTACAAAGAGTGGCATCGTAAGTATTCTTCTAAATTAAAAGGCTACTTGATATATTTTAACATAGACATGTATATTTTAATATTATTTGTACGGTTTTATTTACTTTATTTGGTTTATATTGATTATCAAATATGAGTGTAAAGAGCGAAGAGAGTGAATTCTATCCGTCGCCACAAGTGTATTGTCTTCGTAGGTTTTCGTTATTGGGATGCAGATAGGAGATCGATCGACTGTCACGGTCTGATCTCAGATTGTTTTCTGAGATTTTGGATTTATTATCTTAACCTATTTAGGTTCGGGCGTTAGACTGTTAATGAACATTACCTTAGTAATGGCTATTCACTAGTAATTTAGAAAATCAAGATAATATTACTTATTAGCCGTAATTATTGTATAGGCCAGATTATAATTTATGTAAAGTCGCACTCTTTTTTGTGAACTTTATTGCAATAAAAAAAATTCATTATTCATTTTTTCAGGCATAAGGAAACTCATTCTTGGCGGTTAATAAACTTAACGCTAAGCCTCACTCCTGTACGTCAAGTGTGTTGTAATTTGACATACAAAATTTAAAGACTCCTTCAGAAGTTGAATGATTGGTGGTTTCCTCACGGTATTTCTCACGACACCAAGTAAAAGTTGGTGCCGTGTTTCGGGTTGAGAATCTGACGCTCACTTAGAGACAGTTCCTCTTCTTCATGTAGGATCAGTCTTGTCGTTATTATCTCTCTTTTTAACACAACATAGAGATGAAAGTGCAGTGCTGATTTAGTTTTTGGTAAAAAATCTAATTTTATAAAGGGTTTTTGTAGGACTGTACGCGTCAAATGGAAACGTGTACATGCCCCGACCTTAAGAATTGTAGATGTGGTCTAGGTGGACGCTGTTTACCAGATAGAAGTTGTCACGCTGCAGAATGCGCTGTTCTCGGACTAAGAGAGTGTTCCTGTAAGAACTCACCCGTAAGTTTATCATTTAACGATAAATCTCGTCTGTGCAGAATGAACAGAGTTATTATAGTCTTTGGAGAACGTGCTCTGAGATATATCAACGCTAATCATTTATTTATAGAGCACAATATACATACAGACAGTTACATAAACAAGCGTTACATCAATAATAAGAATTTATGGCACAAAAACATTACAAATCTTTTATGAAAAAAAAAGTATTTGTTCTGGGACTAAACTAATATCATTAGAATTATATTACTTGACAAAACCGCGACGCGCCGGTTCTGATTCCGCACAGACTATAACAAATGATAGCGGTTTTCATCTGTCATCGTCAATAGCATCTCTAATCAACTGACGCGAAACATTTCGCCTTTCCGTTTGACCAATCACAATGACACGAATCAAATGAAATGATGGCGTTTCATTTACATCAAAAGGGATAGGTACTTTTCTTAAATAAAATCTCAGAGACTCTTTTATCTCTACCTTTTAATAAATTAAAGAAATATAGTCGCAGTATTTTTTTCTTTGGTATTGATCCTACCTAACCAAATCTTATTTATTGACCGAGGGACCAGAGTGCTCCACCCTTTATAACCTATTTATTTCATTGTTTTATAAGAATGTCGTACTTATTATTAGATAAAAATTATTCAGTTTAGATTCATAATGTGTAAGCTTTTTTTCCAGGGTGGTACTCTAGGTAAAATGAAAATGTGTGGAGTCTGTTGTTGGATAGAATATGGCTCGGCTCTGTGGTGCGTTGGCGCAGAAACTGCCGCTAAATATGCATTTGAACTAAATTTGTTACCGTTTGATTGGCCGGATCCTGATTATATTGGACGTGAGTTACTTGCTTTTTTTGTAATCCAAAGAAAATATATTTTAATATGTACATAACTGGGTTTTATCTGTATATACTTTAAAATCAGCGCGATCTGTGATCGGGATTTCTACGTCACTCGTACCAAATATATCTTATATTACATAGACGTTACTTATAATTATTCGTGTTCAAATAGTTGTTATATGTTGTTTTGAAAATATAGTGTACCTAATTTAGTGTAATCCTATTTGTTTTTTTTTGTAATTTTATTTGTAATTGCTAACTATAAAGTTACTAGTTAACTTAGTCTTTATCTTGGACGGGCTACGGGCGCCAATTAAAGATTTAAGTTGGCGCCTGTTATATAGTATCGGTGACCCCAGAGCTGGTGCGTTAATTGATCACAGAATATCGCAATGTTATGTGGAAATGCCAGCGTTAAAAGTACACTTCCAAAGGGACCAAACTTTTTATTTGTACTTAAGTTTTCCATTTATTTACTTTTAACTATTATTATTATTTCTATGTTGGGTAGACGCTGTATCTATTTGTGGTATTAAATATGTAATTTGATTATACGTTTAAATCTGTTTCTTTTTGTTTTATTATTATTCTCAACCGATTATATATCTAGCTATAATTCGCTCTACAAATTTTCAGCAAATGTCACAGTAAAACTTGGCAACACAACTCTATGGACGTATGCGACGATACGCGCTTGGCCGCCTGGCGATGTGTGCGTGATAAAGAACACAGTGGGCATGTGTTCGCCTCGTGGCTTGTGCAAGAGTGTCAAAATGTTGCCATCTTCCAATATTTACCCCGATATCTTGGTAATATATAGAACCTTTTTATTAATGTTATCCTGGAATATTCTGGAAAAATATTACTTACTCTACTGATCATATGTGCATAATACCCACAGCCGGGGCCATTGGTTAAGATTTGACAGTGATTTGGCCTTTTTTTTCAGACCGCTAAAGTACTCCGACAATCTTCAAGTGAAGGGATGAAATTAAAACCAAGAGTAACACTAACAATTTTATTTATCAGTTTAAATATATTTAATTACACATGTTAAGCCTATTTTTATTATATTTCATATACAATATGAAAGCGAAATATTCCAAACTATACTTTTTGTATTTCGTCTCGTTTATTTGTTTAGAGTGTAAAAAGGACAAAGTCAATAGGTTTGATGATATAACATCTTGACTACATATTCCAAATTATATTTATATCCCTGTTTGTTTTGAAAATGTAATTTATCCGATGCAGATGGAGATTGTTATTGGTGGAAGAATTTTTGAAATCGGTCCAGTAGTTTTTGTATGAAAACATTAAAAACATACATACAGTACTTTTTTATAGTTAGTGTAGATCCAAGATAAAACTGAGATACTATCAGAAAACATCAGCCCTTTTAACGCTAGTTGCGTACCAGAATACAAACTTTGCACTATAACGAAACAAAATATATTATGTGATGAACAAAACGCAGCACTGACTTAAGCTGGTCTGTGGGAGTCACTATGAACTTGACAATAATGGCGCGAAACTGCGCCTGACAGTGCTATAGACAATCAGACTCTATGGTTTGTACCACAGGTTTTGTAAGTTTTTACCTATCCTATTATATTATCATAAATAGTATGCAGTTCCAACTATATAATTATATTCCTGGGAAAGTAAAGCGGATAACCTACTTTTCCTAGTCGGTTAAATTGACTTATAGAAAACTATTCTACTTTGTAGATAAAAAATACATTTTCAAACCATAAACATTTGTAACATCGGTTTTTGTATAAAATGTATCATAAACTTAAGTTTGACTCTCACACAGCTTTTCAAGCATTTTGAAATAACAATATTTAATGTCAAACTCCATGTCATACCAATAATTGACGGCGATGCATCCGTGGCTCTGCGAAACGTGGTGGAACCATAGACTAGGCAGATACAGACAATCCCCTTTATTTATGCGAATTGTGTACTTATGCGCTTTTGAAAATTGAGGGTAGTTCAAAAAGTCCGGCTTGAGAGGATCTGAAACATTACAAATTTAAGATTTTTTCATTGTTTTATTTTCTATATTATAATATAGAAAATAAAACAATAATATATACTATAATAATATTATGTACAATGCCAACAATTTAAAAAAATACATAAGGTTTAATAATTATTAAGCACAGCTAATACAATAATACTTGTAAATATTTCTGTAAAAAACGTCTCTCACATAAAGCAATAAAGTACAAATTTTCATGCCGTTATTTGATATCAACTAAATAATAATATTAAAAAAAAAACAAATTCAGCAGAACCTTTAAAGTATCGGTTTCGGCGCGATAAACATTGCACTTATTTGGAATATATTCAACCATTGCTAATAGGAAATATACGATTAAATATTACAACAAAATTGTAGGCTTTTGATTTCATACCCTTTACACAAAAATTTAAACGTCAAACAAAATATAACTGTTAAGTTTTTTTTTCTTTAAATGTTATGTATTTGTGAAGTAGGCACCACTCCTCATGTAGGTGGTTGGTAGTCTGTAGGTATTTTTAAATTGGCTATTATTAAACATAAAAAAGAAGTTAAAACTAGTCTAGTGAATAGACTTGCCTATACAAATCCAAGGTAGTTCCACACTATCTACCATTCCAATATCCCATCCTTCATTATATTTGAACATTGCCTGTTTATACTTCTTATATGGTACATAAGGCAAGTCTGTGGGCGGAATTAATGTGAAGTCTTTGTACCCATCAATAACACAGTATATGTTTTCATAGGGGTCTTTGTGCACTGAAATAGTTTATATTATGATTAATCAAAGACATCAGCAACTTCTTGACAATACGAGCCGATACTCTGATTATTCCACAGAATTCTGACATTATATAAATGTTGCTATTAAAAAAGTTCTCCACCGAAAATAGGACCATTTGAGGGTAATTAAAAATAAAAAATATTTTTGTTTTAACTACAAAAAGGTAAATCTATATCTAATACTTACTCAATTCTCTTGTGCGTTTTTACTAATAAAATGGATACATTTACTAACAAATAAAACATGTGTATACTGTATACTCAGATGTTCGCCTCGTATTGAAATTGAAAAATGTACCTGGCAAAAATTGCCATCTCTATGCCAAAAAATTATAGCTTTCAGAATTCTACGGAATGAAATATCTGAGTATAGTAAAGCTGAGCAGAGAATGTTCATGTTAAGGAAGTTTAAAAAAAATTCAGTTTTTCACTTCTTACTTGAAGTTATGGCCCTTGAGTCACCCATCCAAAAATTGACAGCATCAGGCTTCTTATTAAATGCTTTACTCGCAAAATCAATTTCATGTTTTACATCTGATAATAATTCTTTGAAGTCTTCAGTTAAGTTAGAATTCTGTCTCTGAATGTAGGGTATGTAATTTTCTCTGAAATATTAATTAAATTTTTTTCACATATTGATAACTGTTTGACACCAAATCTTTGTTTTTTTATACATCCGAAAAATCTATGTTTTCACATAGCAGGCCATGTAAATTTTTAATCTCCCATATGATAATAATATATCATATGCTTGTATTGTGTAGTGATTATACACTTTTTCAATAGAAAATAAAAATAGAGCTTAAACCATCCCAATTATAAATAATGAAGAATGCCACTTATATGAATGCAGTCAGTCTTTATGGCAACATTATAAACTGTGTGCAATGCATTAAAAAGTGGTGGATCTCTGAGCCTAGGAAGTGTATTTAGAAATTAATTTATTTTAATATATCTGTGCCCAACAAGCTGCTAACGTAATTTTTAATAAATATTTAAAATGGTAGTCTGTGTAATCTGAAATTAAAAACAAATTCCTTATTCAAATTATTACCTTTTAATGTATACCTTTTATTTTCAAGCATATCTAAAAAGGATGACATAGTAGTTTGTACTTCATACGGCATCACAAAGCATTCAATACCATTTTTATCTTTTGTTATACCATCTGCATATCCATTTGGTGTGATAGCTAGAGTTATTTCTTTGTTTGGAATAACTTGCCTGAAAATTATAATTTAAGTATTTATGAATTTATTTCCTTAAGTCTTTTTTAATCATTTCAGATATTCACATCTTTACAACAGGTACAAAGAGAAGTAAAAAGACCTTATATTAATTTTTAAGAATATACTACATATTTTTTTATTTACAATGTTTATTATAAAAACACATCCTAACCAATATTTCAAGAAATATTTTTGCAGTATTGTCTGTCGCCTTTCCCTAATTCTATTGTTAATTAAGGTTTATATTTTTATATTGTTTCAGTATCTATTGTTCCAAACTGAATAAGACATTCCTTATATCTAATTAGCAATACATTTTGTAACATTTATATTTGATAACATACCTAAAATACTGAGAGTTCCACTTATGTGTAGCAGACCATTTTAAACATCCACCTCTTACAATTACAGGTATATTTTTGGACACATAGTCTCTGTGAAATTGTAATGCATCTAAAGTGGACACTTCATCAATGTGATCATGCAAATATAATTCTGGAATTTTAAATTAACCATATTATAATACCAGATTATAAATGGGGAATACTGCCAGTATATTCAGAACCTTGCCTAAAGGGACTCCTTTTAATAATATATTTTAGTTTTAATATTTTAAGGTTAGTTTATGTTAAAGTAGTAACAATAATATGGTCACATTTATTTTAATTTCCTTTAATAATATGTTATTATATAAAATATTTACTTTGAATCCAACCAAATACTTTCAAACTTCTAAATCTTAAATTAGTGATAAGTCATATACTAAGGTATAATATCACTAACCCTATAAAGTCCTCAGGCTTATAACAATTCGGACTTACATAAGTAGTTAAATAATTATTAGTCTTAACTTTTAATTAAGTAATAAAACATTGTAACCTATTTTACCTATTAGTTTTAGAGTAGTATAATGCTTTTGTTATGGTTTTTTTTGCTTATGAAATTTTATTTTTCTGAAAACTAATCTACACTACACACAACACACACAGAACACATACATACACAACTAATGTCCTGCTTTAAGTGGTTATGGATTATTGGTTTCTGTAAACACATAAGATTAAGAAGTTATACCCTACCGGATGTTTCTTCGTGAAAAATATTGAGTGCTTCTTCAAGAATATAAGACATTCTTAATGCTAAAATTTTAATTTATTTAGTTCGGTTATTGCTTAACTCGCTTATAAATTATTTCAGATTGGAACTGGTAAACACAGATGAATTAAAAACAATAAACAAATGCGTCACTCGTCAGCAACAACCGACTATATTAAAGAGACAATAGACTTATCGGCGACAACTGACAATAGTTAATAACTTATGATGCCTGTAGCACGAAGAACTAGTTAATTTATTCACGGCATTTAAATTATGAACAGCCTCCTACGATACTGCTATTAATATTAAGAATAAATTTTAGAATACTGCTTCGTTTTTTTTTTTTATTCAGTATAATACAATGTAAAAAATTTTGATGTAACAAATAATTAAAATTGTTCCAAATCTAGATCCCTTCAAATATATTTAATTGGCATGGGTTTTTTTAGTATGCCCTTTATTGGAGCGCTTTGTGTGGAATTTCCCTTTGATTCCATTGGTGGTATTGGAGCTTTATCGATATCTTCAGAGCGATTACGCCAGAACGCTCTTGGCATGAAGGTATAGCTGGCATCCACCGCGGTTACTAAAAAAGATATACATTTCTAAAAGTGCTATCGCTTCATCTAAAAATTTAGTTTGTTTTAGGTATTTAGGTAGACGATCATTTATCCCTCTATTTACACCAAATTTGACAATAAATAAATATTTATATGAGCCATTATAAATATGTATAACAGGAAAGTAAATCAGCAAGAATAGAATCACGTCAGTTATTTGTAGAATACGATTTATACATGTAAAAATATACGTACATTTTGGTTTTTGATTCGAAAACTCAGATATAGAGAGTGCAGAGCGAGCCCTAGGTCCTGGTAACATGTTCAGTGCCAAAAACTCATCAGCGCCATCTTGCGAAAACTAAGTTTATTTTTTTCATGCAATTGACGTAATCGAACAACTTTATCGAAACTTTGCAGGAAAATTCTTGATGTATTATGAATATGAACATCATCTAATACTCCTGTTAAATAATAATTCCATGTACATAATAATATCGTAAGTTGTAATAAGTAAATAATGTTTTGTGGAAATTATATGAGATTAAGAAAAAAAAAAACAAAGAACATGAATACGTAACGTACGTAATAAGTAAACCATCCAAAAATTATATTCTGCGCGATAAAACTCGAATTCAATCTATTATTACAGTGTGTGAAATCCAATTGATTAAGTTAATATTAAAATTATATTTAATGCTAGATAGACAATAATTGTTAGGAGTTTAAAACTCGGGATCTTTAATTGGAAATATTAGAATACAACAATTGATTTTTAATATTTGTATAGGGGCTTTTAAAACACTTACGTAGTGGTCCACATCTAGCTATAATAATTTCTTTATATCTATGTTTTTTAGTCATTGGGTTACCAGTGAAATTCACGTCCACTAAACTCACAAGGGTACATAAGTCGTCTGCAACAGACTGTAAAAATAATATATAAATTAAACTTGTACCACGTAAACTAAGTTTATTTTTTTCATACAATTGACGTAATCGAACAACTTTATCGGAACTTTGCAGGAAAATTCTTGATGTATTATGAATATGAACATCATCTAATACTCCTGTTAAATAATAATTCCATTACCTATGGACCGTGTACTTATTTTCATTAAACGATGTGTGTTTTTTAAATAGTAACAGTGATTCATTAAAATAACGAAGGGTAGGTAGGTAAATATTTTGAAAATAAATTGTATACCTGAACATCTTCAAGAAGATTTTTCTTAGCTATAAGAACTTCCAAGCGACGTAGTGGTCTAGCCCATGATACATCAGATATTTTATTTTCCGAAACATTGAGTATTCTAAGTGATGCCTAGAAAAATATTGAAACTAAAACATGACGAAATATGAACGCATTGAAGTTCTCTTATAAACTTTTCGTAAATATTCGCAATTAGACTTCGAATAGGAATGTGTCGTACCAACAACATCATTTTACCTTTCCACAAGTTAGATTTTTAATTATATATTAAAAAAATAGGGGGAAATTGACAATGAGAGTAGGGAGGGTTCACCATTAAATGATTTAGACTTAGACTGCTATTAAAAATAGTGAAAACTAAACTTACACCAATAGAAATCATTGATCTAGGGTCGAAACATAACGGGTCACCGTTTTCCTTATTCTGTTTTTCAATATGAAGTTCTTCTAAATTTTTTAATCCCTCCAAATTCTCTACGACACTTATTTGATTGTTTCCCAAGTATAGTTTTTTTAGCTTCACTAATTTCTCGAGGCCTTCAATCCTGGCTATTTTATTCCATTGTAAATGCAAATGTGTTAAATTGAACATAGCTTCAACATTTTTTATTTGTAAAATATAATTGTTATGATAGTAGGCATAGATTATATGATTTGGATTTTTCGGAAGAGGCTAAAATAATAATTGTAAGCGGTATAAAATATTTAAAGATCTTCTTCAAAAAAAAAATAATTCAAAATTACTTACAATTTCGGAAATATTCTTCTCGTGCAAAAATAAGTGAGTTATTTTTTGTCCATGCAGTTGCTTTTTAGTAATTTTTTTTGCTTGTTTCCGCAGTGAAAGGTTATTTTCTTTTAAATCGATATATTTGTCTTTACTGTTCATAATTATGAATTTGTAAAAACACGATTTGCTGGTCCATCGATTAATTAAAAAACTGCTTCAAAAACACCGCGATAACTCTCGTAACTATGGAGATAAATTACCTAATACCTATATAGACTTATAATAAACTTGTGCAAAACAAGTGCTTGTCAAATATGATATTTAATTTACTTTTACCAATCAGTGTGCGAGCGTTGCCAAGCTTTTTTAAATAAATATACCGACAGACGCGAAGAAATTCCTAAGTTTTCCGCTAAGTATGTTTTCGTTATTCAGAGTTGATATTGATTTAACGTGGGAATTCTTTTATTTTATTAATCTATGACAATATGATATTAATCTATGACGATATGATATTATAAAATAATGTATAATATAAAGTTTTTTGTTTATTAAAATTATCAGTTAAACTTTCGGTATTATTTAATTAAAAAGCAAAAATTAATATAAAACTTCTTTAAGTAAAAACAATTTATTAATAATATTGTTGTAAATTAAACTTTAATAAATTTTTATACTGAAGCTAGCGAGCTACAATTGCATAATAGAAAGCTAATTTCTGTTTGAATTATAGATTATTAATTAACATTTCTAATCCCATCATAAACATGCATATATTCTAAGTAGTTGGTATTTCTGGGTACTGCCTCAAAGGCAGAACCCGGAAATATTTTGTCCCGCCCAAGGGACAAACCTAAAAATCATGGCTGACCAAAACTAAAAAAAAAAAAAAAAAGTTTGTACTCTATTCCCACTAAACAGGGCGTGCGGAGCCGAAAGCACTCACAGCCGAACTGATATCTCTAACCGTTTAAAAGTTAGCTTTCGCAAAACCGTAGCTCATTAACTTATCACCACCTTATCAGCTCCTATTTCCTGCACGAAATTCCCAGTCATTATCTAATGAATGCCTCAGTACTAATGCATCGCGTTATCTACTTTCCTACATTCACTAACCCAACCTATGGCTTTAAATGAAAAATAATAAATATATATTTAAAGTAACCTAACGTACGATTCTAAACAAATTATAATAAATATACCTAACCTTTAACACCACTACCTATAAATATGTAGATGTAAGGGTTACATGGTAAAATAAAACATTTTTATTCCAGGTATTATTTTTTATTTATATGTTCATTATATTTCTATACAAATTTACTAGCACCATATCATTATTCACTGAGTCACATTCACACGAGTGAAATTTCTAAGGAAGTCTTCTAATCTCATCCCCCTGAACTTGTAATATAAATATACCAAACAGTACTCTCCACACACCGCTGATAGATAATCTTGAACCGTAACGCTATTGTACCTCCACATGCAAGAATTCATCCTTAAAAACCCTTCTATTGCCTCAATAGGTTTACGTCCAAATGAATCAAAATATTCACCAACTCTTTCGACGCTTATATGTATAGCCACCCAATGAGACCCCGGCTGTGAATCAGGGTCAAGATTGCATATGATAAATGCTGGCACCTGAGCATAAATTGGCAATCGATTTGAAGGATATACGTTACTTTGGAGGCTGGGATGTATCATACGAAGACTCATTTGCACTTCTAGTGTGTTCATACTTTAATACGCGTTTACTCCGCTACTCTTTTGCTCTTTAACTGACTACATTTCTAACTATCAATTCATATTTGTACCAATGAATTCATTTAAACCCACATAATATGATCTCAACAGAAGTAATGAGTCTTTTTATTAAACAAGTAATGAGGTAAATAAAAACCATGTCATATTCGTTTAGGTTATATTTTATTATTCTTAATATCATAATTACATAAGTGATTGCTTAACTACTATAATCCACACATACATTTCTGTTCTTATCTATTTCTATAATATTTGAAAACTCTGCGTAAACTACACAGTTAATAGTTTCAGTCAATGCGCTCTCGAATCTTACTTCCATTCTTACACTACCATGGCGAACAAGATTCCAATGCACATTAGAGTTAGCCGACAAGTCAGGTGTTAAATCAAAAGCTAGTAAACAGTATCCATTTGAATATTGCTCCCTCGATATTCCATTACCTTCGTTAAGAAAATGTATACCGGTGCCTGAGTACAGGGTGTGGTATGCGCTCGTAAATACATCGTTTGGAAATGATGGTTGTAACGATTTTGAAGGTATCTGTTGACCATCTATATATAGGCTAAATGAGCAAATACCAAAATTTTCAAAGTTGAAAGGATTTTTAACATAACTACCGTTGAATGCTGTATTATTCACAAAACCTATAATACATCTCTTAGGAACCTGCCCTAAAAATATATTGTCCAGTGTTTTACCCTGCACACCAGACGGTATGGTCAGGACTTTCACTTCACCTCTTGTTATAGGATATTTAGCTGTAGTAGTGGCAAGAACCTTTTGATGGGCTATTAGTATTGATGGATTAATTTTTGCTCTGCGTATTATTAAAGTTGCATCTGTGATACAGACTTTGTACTTATTATCCGCATTCTGTGACATGAGGTTAAATGTTTCTCTCGATCTCACTAATTTTATAGATAATTCGACCCCGTTAATGAGGAATTTATCTTGATTGAATATATCCCCATGTAAATGCCCAATCATTTCAACATCCTTACCATCCTTTGAAAGTTGTTGTCTTTTGTAAAAGCCCTTGTTTGCCTCATTAGTTTCATTCATTTTTCCAGCTGTATCCTCGTACCATAAACCACATGTCAAATGTGATTTTTTGGCGGATGATGAATAATTTAATAGAGTTTCTATGAAAGCACGATATGCATAAGTATTATTTGGGGGTGACACAAGTTTTTGGTTTAGGTAAACATCCAATTGGTTAAATAAAGAATGTAACCAATTATTGACTGGTGCCACTACATTAGCTGCATTAACTACAGAACCGTCTTGATTTTTAATTTGAGCCTTGAGATGGAGTAGTGTATGCGAAAGGTCTATGTAGTCATCTCCAGTACCAGGTACTTGAAATTCGATGGGTCCATCATCACTTAATGAAGAAATTGGTTTGTAGTGTATCCAGTGTCCATATTCGATACTTGTTTGTGTGGAAGGAAGAGCAAACAGATCCAATTCAGATTTAACGCACTCACATGAATGATTATGAATAAATGACATTATGATTAGTTTGAAAATATATCCTTGGAATTATTAATATTTTTGTTCCTTCAGAGTGCCTTTCACGTTGAGGGGTGAAACTCGAATGAGCTCATTACAATATTTTCGTCTTTTATTAACACCCGATCCAGTCATAAGGTTATCAATTTTGGTATCAACTTTGCGTTTAAGCTTAGAACTAGCCTCTTTCAATCGATTTTTAATGGATTCTTTAATAGGACGACTAGCCACAACATCTGACAAAAGCCCAATTCCGCCGTTAAGTGCTTCTTTTCCAATCACCTTAGCACCACTAGTGAGTAAAGGTAGCACACTTCGAAATAACCCCCCAAGAAAACTGCCGATACCATGCCCACGTTGATGTAAGGCTCCTTTGTAGATTACATTTATACCAGACCCAGCTTGTTTCGAATAATAATGTTCATAAGGACATATAAATGTATCTTGAGGTGTATACATTTTAAAAAGGAAATATAGTTTATATTTTTTTTAAATGAAGTTTCACACACGATGTTCCGTATTGAAATGGTACCGCATTTCCCGTGGTTGTTCTTATATCTATCTCAATAACATCAAATTCTCTTCTCATTACCGGCAAATAATGTGGTGGTGAAAATATATGCATTTTATTTGAACCATATATGTATTTAGCAGGATCTAAGGGTATAATTCTCAATAGGGGTGTCATTACATCACCAACAATTTGTGGTTCTATAATATCACAATACACAAATAATTGTGATGGTAACCCCAAATGTAGATTAGCAGGGCGTTTACCGATATTATGATTTACTAAATTGGTATCTGGCTCAAATCCAAGTTGAAAGCTCAAATTAGGTGATAGAGATAATGAAATTATTGATGGATCCTTTACTGCAGCAGAGACAAACTTTGTCACGGTGTCCTGGCGAAAACTAACTTTCTCTTTCGAATTTAAAGCTAGAAGAATATTTTGTATATTATCATAGTTGGTGGCTGGTATATGGTTCTTATACATAAGTGTGGTCTCTTCGTTATTGATGGTAGTTTTTTTACTTATGTACATAATATTTTCATGTTCTTGCACGGAAAACATAGTAGAAGGATATTGAAACTCAACTATACCTACCATCCATTCTCCTTCTAATGTAATGGCTTTAGGTAGTTCTGTAGAAAAATTTGATGTCATATTTCCCGGAAAACATTGTGTAGAACTATTGCTGAGTAAAGTTAAATAAAAACTTTCCTTCATTGCAGATTTTTAATATTCGATAGTAAGACCCAAGAATTAAACTTGTTAGGATATCCTTTCCATTTAACTAATACTTCCTTTCTAATACCGCTTTTACGTGATCTGATGATTTTATCAATTTTAAATTCGGAAGTGGGGGAAAAAGTTATTTTTTGTAGTTCTTTCTCATAAAAAGTTCCTGTTATTGATTCATTGTCTAAATCGTTTAAAGTGTATACAACCCACGGGGAACGATCTATAATCGAAGTAATGATAAAAATTTCATTACTCCAATTACTTTCATAACCTTTTTGAAATACATGTTTGTATTTTGTAATTCTTACATAGTCACCAACGTTAAACTTAGGTACTTTGTTTAAACTTGAAATATAAGTCTTTTCATCATAATATAAATTCCGCCAAACTTCCATTATGTTTTCCATTTTAACATCACATGGTCTCATCTTGATACTAGAGTGTACACTGTGATTATAAGAACTGACCAAATCTTGTAAAATATCTGTATAGCGATAAGTATTCTTATGTGTAAAATAACGCCACATTTTCATTTTCAATGTTCTCTGAAATCGTTCTACTATACTTGCTTTTATATCTGGATTATTTGTAGTGTAATAATTTATATTTTTACTTTTTAAATAAGTTTTGACATCCTTAGATACAAATTCCGTGCCCTTATCTGATTGAATATGTCTAGGAACAGTTTTAGCTTCATCAAAGATGCTAGTAAAACACGTTTTTATTGTGTATGAATCCTTCTTTTTCATTGCTCTAACATAAGCATACTTACTAAAGGCGTCAATAACACACAAAATATATTTATATCCATCATTATATTGCATGTAAGTTCTTAAATCACTTAAATCAGCTTGCCACAATTCATTAATATTTGATAAAATATATTTATTACGCGGGATTTTTTTTATAACCGGTTTATGTAATGTATATGTTTCTTGAGACTGCAACCATTTTAAAACATCACTTTTTGAGATTTTTCCATTCATTGCCTTTGTTAACTTATTGACACTGCTGTAACCGGCTGGATGTGAAATATCATAATAGATGCGATGTAAATCTAATACGGGGTCCATTTCTCCCAATCACTTTTGTTTCTCAATTTATTGATGTATTTAGATTGAGTTGGCGTTGAAGAAACCTCAGTTTGTGGTTCTTGAATCAATGTTTTATCTATACTTTTAAGGTTAGATATATATTTGATTCTTTTCAGATTACCAATGTATGTTAGTGGGGTATTTATATCATTTAAAAACTTGGCGAATATTTCCCAACCGATTGGATCGGATCTCTTCGAGGGTCTTAAGATGTCATTCACTAAATCTATAATATTACTTCCTGGTATCTCTTGTCCACTAATGACAACTGTTCCATTATTATTCCATTGCAATTGATCTGTTTTATTTAATATTGTATCCATCAATAATTCACCCCTCCTCATATAAGTTTTAGGAATTAATTTTAATATTTCTTTAGGTGGTAACCCATATGCGATGTCTTCACCCGTTGAGGGTTGTTTAACATTTAGCATTTTTTCATTTTCACTAGTAGTTATATTATTGATGTTACGGTTTTCGTTAGTATTATCATTTATTACCTTTTCAGTTATTGTTATTTCTTGAGGTTGACGTTCTTCCTTGGAGTAATGTAAGTATCTTTGTAAAATTTGTAGATAAAGCGCCCATTTTTCGCGATCATCCAATTTACTTGATATAATTTTTTCCATTTCTAAATCCAATCTACTTTGCGGTGTTGCTTTATTTTCATTCTGATGTTTCAGTTTATCAATAAAGTCTTGCTCAACGAGAAGCATTTTTTTTGTGTTCATTGTGATTTATTAAAACAACTTACAAGGGTGCTTAGAATTGTACCCAAAATTATTGGAAGAAAGGACCCTCCTTTTTGTATTAATATATTTTTCCTGTATTCAAAACTTTTACCTTTACTGATCAGATTACGTAAGATATTTTTAATTTTTTTTAATTTGGTTTTTGTATTCTCTTTTAAAGGTACTTTTCCTTGTAAAACATTGTGAATACATTCACAAATACAGTTAATTTCTTGATTATTACAAGACTTCAATAATATCCTACGATGTTTGGGCTTTAATTTATGTAAAGCTGATAACAATTCCTTATGCGTTGTTATTCGTTGATACATGATTCATTACTGACTTAGAGTGGCTGATTACAAAGATATTTATACCTTTTCATGGGAACATATATTGTACAAAAATTACTAGATTCAAATATTTTAGATTTTATGCGGTGAGCATCATCAGTGTTTTGTTTCAAATCAATCATTAAATAACCATGAGCTTCTTTAGTAGCATCGGTATATGAATCTTCAATAAACTTCGTGTCTTCCGGTGAAACTTGTCTAGCTAGAAATCGTATTTGTGTTTTGTCACGGGGATTTTTAAAATAAATAATATAACTTGAATTGAGTGAAATGTCGCGCTGTCCTCTTCCTTGATGAAATAAGTTTTGGGTTATGTAAAAAACACTCAAATTTCTATGATGACTGCCTTTTGTAAATATATCAACAACTCGCCCATCAGATTCCCTCATTAAGTCATCTATTATAATCAAATGTGGATTTTTACCATCAAACATATGATATTCCGGTAGTCCTTGGTGGTAATTTACACCGGGTATATTATATAGCGGTTGCATTTCATCATAACACCATGTAATTTCCAAAAAAATCTCATTACATATACTATTTTTATGCTTAATGAAATTTGCAACAAAGTTAGATTTTCCACACCCACTCGGTCCTGCTACGATGGCAGCAAAGGGATGAATAAAATGAATCATTATTTTTTGACTTCTGTCTTCATCAGGGAAAGGAGTAAAACTAAGTTGATATTTTAAAAATGGTTGATATTTATATGGTATATACAGAAAAATGTAAGTGTAATATCACAATATTAATGTATACGTATATACATAATACATGTAAAATAAAAATTTATTGATTATGAATTTATTAATGATTAACTTAATTACATACAAAAAAATTTGTAATGACCTATAGGTAACTTATCGATTTTGTTTGGTAAAATATACCACTTGTATCCATGCCTATCAGTAAAATGTGCGTAAGAAATACAAAGGGCACTCTAAAACCCTTTGCAATCTTAATGGACAATGCATTCTTTAAAACATTTTTGAAATAGATAAGAACAGAAATGTGTAGTAGTTAAGCAATCACGTCATGTAATTGTTAGGAACAATAAAATATATATATGCGAATATGACACGGTTTTTATTTAGCTGCATTACTTTTTGAAGTATTTTATAGAATATGTTTTGTGAATAATACAGCATTCAACGGTAGTTATGTTAAAAATCCTTTCAACTTTGAAAATTTTGGTATTTGCTCATTTAGCCTATATATAGATGGTCAACAGATACCTTCAAAATCGTTACAACCATCATTTCCAAACGATGTATTTACGAGCGCATACCACACCCTGTACTCAGGCACCGGTATACATTTTCTTAACGAAGGTAATGGAATATCGAGGGAGCAATATTCAAATGGATACTGTTTACTAGCTTTTGATTTAACACCTGACTTGTCGGCTAACTCTAATGTGCATTGGAATCTTGTTCGCCATGGTAGTGTAAGAATGGAAGTAAGATTCGAGAGCGCATTGACTGAAACTATTAACTGTGTAGTTTACGCAGAGTTTTCAAATATTATAGAAATAGATAAGAACAGAAATGTATGTGTGGATTATAGTAGTTAAGCAATCACTTATGTAATTATGATATTAAGAATAATAAAATATAACCTAAACGAATATGACATGGTTTTTATTTACCTCATTGCTTGTTTAATAAAAAGACTCATTACTTCTGTTGAGATCATATTATGTGGGTTTAAATGAATTCATTGGTACAAATATGAATTGATAGTTAGAAATGTAGTCAGTTAAAGAGCAAAAGAGTAGCGGAGTAAACGCGTATTAAAGTATGAACACACTAGAAGTGCAAATGAGTCTTCGTATGATACATCCCAGCCTCCAAAGTAACGTATATCCTTCAAATCGATTGCCAAATTATGCTCAGGTGCCAGCATTTATCATATGCAATCTTGACCCTGATTCACAGCCGGGGTCTCATTGGGTGGCTATACATATAAGCGTCGAAAGAGTTGGTGAATATTTTGATTCATTTGGACGTAAACCTATTGAGGCAATAGAAGGGTTTTTAAGGAGGAATTCTTGCATGTGGAGGTACAATAGCGTTACGGTTCAAGATTATCTATCAGCGGTGTGTGGAGAGTACTGTTTGGTATATTTATATTACAAGTTCAGGGGGATGAGATTAGAAGACTTCCTTAGAAATTTCACATGTGACTCAGTGAATAATGATATGGTGCTAGTAAATTTGTATAGAAATATAATGAACATATAAATAAAAAATAATACCTGGAATAAAAATGTTTTATTTTACCATGTAACCCTTACATCTACATATTTATAGGTAGTGGTGTTAAAGGTTAGGTATATTTATTATAATTTGTTTAGAATCGTACGTTAGGTTACTTTAAATATATATTTATTATTTTTCATTTAAAACCATAGGTTGGGTTAGTGAATGTAGGAAAGTAGATAACGCGATGCATTAGTACTGAGGCATTCATTAGATAATGACTGGGAATTTCGTGCAGGAAATAGGAGCTGATAAGGTGGTGATAAGTTAATGAGCTACGGTTTTGCGAAAGCTAACTTTTAAACGGTTAGAGATATCAGTTCGGCTGTGAGTGCTTTCGGCTCCGTACGCCCTGTTTAGTGGGAATAGAGTACAAACTTTTTTTTTAGTTTTGGTCAGCCATGATTTTTAGGTTTGTCCCTTGGGCGGGACAAAATATTACCAACTACTATTCTAACCACATTTAATACGAATTTTATTACAATTTTCTATTTAGAAACCAAAATAATTTTATGCAATAACTTTTTACGTTTATTTAAGTTCTGTTACTTTAAAAATATTTATTATCTGTAAGCTATCATTAATTTAAAAATATGATTGTTTTATATATCTTGTATCTAATAGTCTGTATATTTTAATAATTCTTCTAGTACAAAATACTTAATTTCCAAAAATTGATTATTTTTTTAATTAATTAATTGTTAATGCGAAGTGTTAAAAGTGTACTAAGAACCAACTTACTTACTTTAATGTCTTACTTTAATGTCTTATCTTAAGATTCTTGAATCTGCTACGTGATTTTTCTTAACTGTCATGAAATTAACCTTCCGTGCCTGACAAACGCCATTTGTAGGTCTAAGGCCTGCCATTGAATGCTCATATCGCACTTTGAAAGATCAGTCCAACTGTTAGATAATAACGTATATAGACGTCTACACGCGTGATCGAAGATTCGATGGGATGACCGGCGCACGCGCATAAACATGTTTCACAAGTAAAACGAATAAATATTGTTTCGTTCCATTTCCGAACCAATTTGACTAAGGGTCCTACAAGAAAAGAGCGTATAAATTTTTATAAGGCAGGCAACGCACACGCGATCCCTCTGGCATTGGCGGCGGTTTCAATTAAAATCAGATGAGCCACAACAATTCTCAAAAGGCCGAGAACAACTCGCGATTCGATTATGTCGTGGACTTTAACGTGATCAGAACCACGATCGTTTTACGGCTAAAGTCTAAACAAATTTTAATGAATGATTGAAAACATCCAGTATTTAGTTACATTTTTATTAGTCCCTGCATGATGCGACTTCAACAATCAATTGGCCAGTTATAACGAGAATCGTTGTTGTTCTCATCAAAAACACTCCAATAAACTGTCTTAATAAATTATCTTGCCTCTTTCGTTTTATGAATGGGCACGCCACATCTTCTTGTCATTGAGTCCCCAACTGAGTGCTTTTTTGGCATAAGTAACTAATAATAGAAGGAATAAAGAAACAATTAAAAACCTTTGGCCCCTTTGGCAATGTTTTAAATGCATTTCCTCACTGTATTGCGATGCTTATTCGTTGAGTAAGGATCAGCTTTTGGGTCAACGTTACTATTTACCTGGCGCTTTTGAACTCCTCGGCTCAAGAGTCTTTACTCCAAAGAATCTAATTAAGTGAGTAAAAGTCAAAGTTGGTGATAATAATCTTATTGAGCCGTTTAGTTATATTTATAGTGTTTTTATGAAGTCATAGCTAAGTTTCCTTGCATCGTTAATAAATAAAGTTTTAGTCATCCAGTACCTGTAATGCCTCCTTCTCTACTGGATCGCTTTGCCTCTTCTCTCTTGACACTTTGGAATTATCGTCTTACGTTCTTTATCATCACGGTCAGGCTTTCTTGTGTATGGAAAATCGCCTTTAAGGTTTTGAAATTTAAATGTTAGTGTTTATCTATACTAATATTATAAAGAGGAAAGATTTGTTTGTATGTTTATAAGGAATTGGCTCAAAACGTATCCACCGATTTTAAAAATTCTTTCACCATTTGAATACATTATCACTGATTAATAAAGATTATACCCATACCCTACGAATACTACAATAATGTTACCCAAGGTGTAAAAAAAGCCTATGAAATATCTTTCATCGCATGCTCTGCGAAAACTATTGATGATAGAACAAAAAAATGTTCCACGATATTACAGAACATTAGTTACTAGGCCTAGGCCTACTACTAGTAGGCCTATTACTAGGCCACTAGTCATATAAAAGTTTTCCTTTAATCAAAAGTAATTTTGAAACAGTTGAGCAGTAGCAGTGTTTACTGCTCTTTTTATCTGGGCAATGAAAAGCATACCTTAATTCGACGACTTGTGTCAGGCACAGAAAGCTCACTAATAAAAAAAATAGTCTAAAAGAAAATATGTGTGTGTACCAGAGTACACAGGTAAGAAGTGAAACTTCTTCACGACATATTATTTTTCTACTAAGTATTTGCAACTTCACGAAAATGGGGTAGATAAGGCTTAAGCCTTAATGGCGCTTCTAAACGGGCTATGTTTTGCTGCAATTGATGGCTGCAATACATGGCCCGGCAACATTGCAAACAATGTCAGCCACACTATGCAATATTGCAGTAATGTCCCGGCCATATAGTCAAACATATTTTGTATAGCCACTTATGGCCGATATTGCCCCGAGGGGTTGCCGGACGATCGCTAGGCTATCGAATTCAATATTGCACGGCCAGTTCTATTATTGTCTCAGTCACTCTCTTTGTTATGGCACAGTGTATCCTTTTCTACGCGACATGAAGTTTGCTATGAGTGAAGTGTGCCTGTTGCTATATTCTGTGTTTTGCGATCAGCTGCATTTTGACAACTACGTAAATATGGTTACTATCTGATCTAAGAAGACAATTACTGATTTTATTAATTAATACATTTGCACCCCGAGTTGTGGGATATAAAAACCGGTATCTACAAAAATAGAAATGCTAAAAAAGGCGCATGGAATGAAATCGCTGAAAAGTTTGGCATAACAAGCAACGAGGCTTACAAAAAATTCAGAAGCCTAAGAACTTACGCAAATAATGAGAAGAACAAGAAGAAAAGTGGTAGTGCTGGCGGTAAAACAGTAAAGTGGTTTGCTTACGATGCGATATCTTTTTTCTTTACTCAAAATACCGCGAATATAGGATTAGATAGTGAAAATGCAACTTATAACGTAAGTATCTTTAATAAAGTATTTTAGACTTACAAATGTACATATCTCTGTATTACGTATGTATCATATCGATTGCCAAATTGAACTTCTTCCCTCGAAATCTTGCATTTTGTTTCCATTCTGTGACTCCAGACGGCATCTGAAAAGCTTAAAGATATACTAACAATTTTATGCATTCACAGGCGACTGAAACTTTGGAAGCTGTCGATACTAGAAAAGACTCAAAATATTATACGCGATGTTGGCGAAAATAAAAGCGAATATGCTGCTTTCGGACAGCATGTTGCCAGCAAAATGCATGTTGTTTTACTATCCAAAATGATGCATCAAACTGAAAATTATAATTTTTAAGGAATACCTAATAAATTTATTACTATGATTAGCCACTAATTGTTTTTTACAAGATACCTATTATTATTAAATTTTAAAAGTACATAATAGTTACTCCTTATGATTAACATATTTAATAAACCTATGTTAACTTACCTTGATGTATTATTTTAATCCTTCTATAATAGCTGCACACACCTCTTGAATAATAGTAGAAATCGAAGCATCTGACACTCAGAACAGGTACATCAAACTTTTTAATGAATCTCCAGTTGCCAAAAGCCGTAAAAGGCTTCGGCAAGCAAAAAAAGGGCGACCGCAGACTAGGTAGTAAATAATTAACGACTGCAATATAAGAGTCTTTTCTTCAACTATGATTTAATTTCCTTTGGAGTAGAGATTCTAAAGCCACGGGGTTCAAATACACAGGCGATAATTAAAAATTTAAGTTGGTGCCTGGTAGATTAGAAGTTTTATATACCAGAGCTGGTGTTTTCCACGCTTAACGAATAACTACCAGCATTAAGAGACCAAACTATATCATTTTCTATTTATCAATGTTTAATTATTATTTTAAATACGTGTGTTAGAAATATATTAAAAACAATTTCTTTGATATTAAACTTACATCTCTTTGGTCGTATAAAGAATATTTTCCTGTCAAAGTTATTACTAGGTACATTCATACGATAGCCACATATCAAATGAGCTTTGAGGTGTTAATATGTAACTGTATATAAATATGTCTTATAAATATATTTATTTTACAAGACTATAAAATAAAATATTAAATATGAGCACAGATAGGCAACTCCAAGAAATAACAAATATTAAATAACAAAAACTAAAGGAAAATTGATTGTTAATATGAAAAGTAAAGTTTAAAATATGTTTTTATAAATCTATTGCTTAGCTATTTTTAGACTGTTTAATTAATTAATTAAATTCGTATAATATATATTTTTTTACAAGTAGGTTTTTGATGACTAGCATCCTCTATAATCTATGATTCGGTTGAATTCTTGTTTTGGTGAACTATATTAAAATATACATATTTAAAAAAAATACTTCACTTAGATTTGATATTGATAAAGTTTAGTATTTATTATTCACTTTTAATAAAGTTATTGTTACTATTAATAAACTTAAAAAAACTCACTCATAACAGCCACCAAAACCTGATGCACCTTGCTGCCTTCCGAACAATATTTTTTCACTGTATACTTCAACATTTTCACAGCACTGTCTGGATACGACCACAGACCAACACAGTGTATCACTGAATGAGCATTCCCAGTTATTCAGAGTCCTATATACATTTAACAGGGCGATTCATGTAATACGTTAGGCAGTCGTCGATTTTCGTTAAGGTCAGATATTCTTTTAATAATCTTATGTCGCATTCGATCGCGCGATTCCACCGATTTGATAATACATTTTTAATCATATGTAATTGAATGGGGCTACAAGATTCCGACACACAATGTTTCCGACATAAATATACAGTATTTACAACATACATAAATAAATATTTTTATAGGCTACAAACATTTTAGTTTTTCAGATTTCTCTATCTGTTTCATTATTATTTTGTATGTGATCAGCAACCTGTACCTAACACGCGCCGTTGAGTTTTTGGGTCTAAGCCAAGCCGGTTTACTCACACACATAAAATGAAAGGCCATTGGTGCGCAGCCGGAGATAGAACCTACGATCTTAGGGTCGTTATCATCGACCGTAGATCGTCGATCAGTCGAGATAGCTAATAGGCCAACTCTACAATATTTTTTTAAGTTTCTAAAAGAGGTTGAAGTCGAGAGGACCCAAACATTGATTAGCAACCGGTGAACCAATAAGGGAGCCACGTATCGTTGATGTTGAAGTTAAAATAAGAAATCAATATTTTTCCACTAGAAAAATCTTTCGGATGTATGCCTTATTTATGATTTATATATTAATAGGATTGTGAATGTGCGAATGTTTTTTGAGATATCAACAAAACAGACAAACGGCTGATTTACAAACAATATATTCTTACTGTATTACTTTTTTGTTTAAATTCTCAAACATTCAGTATTCACTTATCTTAAAAAAATGTATCGCGACATTTTTGTATTACATATGTAAAAACAAACAGAGTACAGAATCTTCATAAAAAACTGTATTAATAACTAAAGCATTTTATATTTAAAAGGTTAAGGTTGGCGCCAGAAGAACTTTTGTATATAATGTAATTGGTATGTGGTAATCACCACATAAATATATTGTCTTTTCTATTACCATGTGATTGGTATACCCCGCAGGCGTTTTACAAAGATTTATATAACAAATACAAAATATTTTTTTTATACGTTAGAGGTGAAAAACGGGCCTCATCTGATGTTAAGTAATATTGTCGCACATGGATCCTCGCTCCGCCAGGAGGCTCGCAAACGCGGTTTCGGCCTTTTAAGAATGAGTACGCTCTTTTCTTGAAGGTCCCTAAGTCGGTTCCGAATTACTTCAGCGGGCAGCTGGTAGCATAGTGATGGTGCACGGCAGAAATGACTTTAAGACTTAAGTTTCTAAACAAAACTACTCTCGAAAACTTAACCCCGTTTACAAAGCTGTCTCCAACACTGTCGACATATGAAACTTCGCAGAGGAGTTCACAGTAGCGATATTGTCTATCTTATGTATTTAATTTTGTTTCTGTACAGGCGCCATGTGAGTCATGACCATGGCAGCGAAATTATTATGGCATGTAGCTCGCGATATGCCTGAGTCGTGACAGACTACGGTAGTAGGTGTAATTTTAAATCGAATTCATTGAACAACGCTAATAGGAGGCACGTTGTGTATGTCTGATTAACTTAATAGAAATGTGAGTGATAGGTTCTCATGGATTTTAATTACGCATCTTATAATTTATAAATACGAGTAAATTTGTAATTAGGTAGTCTAACGGTAATCAATGTAAATAGAAAGTTGATGAACTATTTTTTATGGCTTTGCTGTTTTTTAAATGTAAAACGCTATGATTAAGATTTAGACTATTCTGTAAAATAAATGAATAAAACTGAGTTTTGATAACAGTTAAAATATAACTATATTAAAACATGAAAAAGAGTTTTCAGGTTTTTATACCTAATTTATAAACATTTTAATTAAGCATTAATAGGTATTATTGTAAAATATTATTTCGAGGCGATGAGAACTTGTAGTTGGTAACATAGAAGGCGTCGTCCTCAAAAATGACCACTGTCATAGGTGAGGCGCTGGACAGAAACCGCTGGAAACAAAGAGTCTGTTCCTGATGCTTCTTTGCTAACCACGACGCCCAGACAGCTGACGATTGAAGAGCGGTTATTAAGATCAATTACGCTCTATATTTAAAATTTGACTGCGTGTGTCAGGCATAGACAGCTGAAATCATAAATGCAATAGATACAGAATTTATTTGAACTACATTTTATCTGTATACATTATTCTTCTTTCACTATCGTTATTGACAGACTTATGTCAATAAAAAGCATTTCTTAAAAACAATGTCCAAAGTATCTTGGCTTCTATATCTAAATCTTGTGGTGATACAGGCTATAGATGTACGAAAAACGTCTCGAAGTATATGCAAGGCCCACGGGTATGAAATTGTTAACGCCAGGTTCGAGAAGGAATCTCACACGCTCTGCTTGAAATGGCAACTCATAGGTTTTGATTTAATCCTAAGTCGACTCTTGCATTTACAATGAACCTGCTAGGTTAGGTTAGACAGAATTTTCTAATTAATTCTAATTTTAGATATTTCTGTTATTTGTTGTATAATATAACAAACATTTACAATAATTTATTTTATATTTATCTCACACACTGTTTTGTTTTTTTCTAGTACTCTTTAATGTATAATATTCTACGGTTTCGATATTTGTAATTATGTGAGGAAATACTGACACTTCAATAATAGACCTGTGTAGTAATTTTATTCTGGGAGTACATTGTCTTTACATATAATTATTTACCTAATGTATACAAATATTGTAAATTCTATTTTAAAAGTGTGTGGAGTTTCTTGCCCATTCTTTCTCCACACGAAACTGCCTTTTGGAAGGGGCAACTGGAATCATTTTATTTCCATAAGGTTCAAAAGTGCCATTTTACAGGGTCTAATTGGAATAAATGACTTGATTTGTTTTACAATCAGGACAATACACGTATGAAAATTTGTAACAAACACGTTTTTAAAGACATGGCTAAGCGAAGCATTATTCAGTTCCATGCAACTTATTTATTTTTCCTATGGTATAGAGGACTGCGTCATTTTGCAGATTGGTTAAAACGTGTTCTAGTATTGACTGTCCTGTTCCTCCCCTTCTAGTGTAGTTATTCTCGTCAATTTTGTATTGTGTGTGTAGATGTTTTTATAAACTGTTTCTAGCTTTTCGTTTTATTGTCCTGTGTAATTGATTAATAAACCTCTAAGACTTTCTTAAATTTGTGTTGCCTGGTTTGTAGATGCCTAAATTTGCAGCCTGATCCATATTTTCATTCACAATATTTATGTTAGAAAACACGTGTAAAGACATGAAAACTTAAGATGGCGCAGCCCTAACTTCATTATAATCGAGTAGCCCGCAATATCGCAGCACACTCCTGAGGACTTCTTGTATCGAAGACGCATGTGTCCGCTAAGCGTCCGTTCACAATGTTAATACATAAATAGCTATTAGGTAGGAATATAATATAGCCAAAGCAAATAATAATTATAGTCAAATATTAATGCAAACGATTCTGCGAAAGATTTCTGTGGAGTTTCTAAAAATGTTCATAGTGTAAATTTTCATAAAATTTTTATTCTGAACGAAACACGGATTTTGTTGCCAACACAATCTGTTAACAGATGGTTTCTGGTCAACTGCTGTACAGCTGGGATTTCACAAATCCATCTGAATTGTGTAGCCTTGTAAAGTTACACTACATCGATGACGTCGGGTAGCAATTCAAGGGCAGCGTCATCTGTTCTCACATTCAGACTTCAAATCAAATCAAATCAAAATATCTTTATTCATATAGGTAAACATGTACACTTATGAACGTCAAGAAAAACAAATTAAATTAACTGTAAATTTACTTTATTTATTTTTCAGTAACCTACAATATGTCCACTGAGGTAGTGTTGTTCACAGCTGGATTTATTTATTGCATAATAATACGTCAACTAGTGCGTTGTTGTGCAGCGTTGCCAAAAATGTTGAGCGCCACGCCACGTGTTGCGGTTCAAATGTTGTCATATGAATGCTTAGCATAATATGTAATATAAATAATTTATTCAAATTAGATAACGCTGATAGGATTGTAAGTACAACTATTAATAACTTAAGAAAACTGATAGAAGAACAAAACTAGACACCAAAACTGTTCGTAATGTTAAGAAAAAATAGTTTACTACACTATGCGTATATAATTTATTTTGGCGCCCTCTAGTAACAAACTCTGTAAAATCCATTGATTGATGTTCTTGAATATCCATGTCGCACGTGAGTAGTTGTATCAAGAGAATGCTTGATGACTTTTTTCGCTCATGAAGAGATAATCACCAAATTTGCAGGCTGATTTGAAAGACAATTCGAACTATAAAAATGGTATCGAAAAATTTTATGACATCGTTTTTTCCTTTTTTTCTTTTCTCTCGAAGTCATGAATAATCAAATTAAATTCTATCAAAAAAGATTATTTAGCGGTCAGAAGAAGCGATCGTTATAATCCTTAAGGGTGAATAAAGAAAAGAATTCTATATATAAATTTTGAATACGTTAAAAGCCATAAATAATAAATTAATAGACGTAAAAATAAAATTACAATATCTTCTATTGGAGTACTGCATAATCAAAATTACATTTAGTCCATGTCAGCATGTATAACATTTGTACTCCACCTCTATTTGTCTCTCATCTTCCTCGTTATCTCTTTTATTCCAATAGTCAGAAACACAATCTAAGATTCATTGTTGATATATTGACTCTGTTCACCAACGGAGTTTCTTTCTATGTGCGCATTTGATATTCGCTCGAACGGTGAAAGAAAACATCGTGAGAAACGGCTTGCCTTAGACCCAAAAAGTTGACTGGGTCAGGCACAGGATGTTGATCACCTACTTGCCTTTTAGATTGACATATGATCATGAAACAGATATAGAAATCTGAGGCCCGGGCCTAAAAAGGTTGTAGCGCCACTTTTTTAAACAAAAATGTTTTTTTGGTTCCTAGATCAGTCTTTGACGTCAGAGGAGTCGGTTCTGCTCCTCGATCCAGACGCAAGCCTGAAAACACCAGATAAACACTACCGACTGAGTGAGATCACCATGGCATATGGTTTTCCGGTTGAGGATCCGGAGTCAGGTTCTGCTGAAGGTTACA
This sequence comes from Pieris mannii, assembly GCA_028984075.1. Lineage (NCBI taxonomy): Eukaryota > Metazoa > Arthropoda > Insecta > Lepidoptera > Pieridae > Pieris > Pieris mannii. The sequence goes on along the minus strand of CM054795.1, from coordinate 8,137,918 downwards.
TTGGAGAGGATCATCAGTTTTATGGTGTTTTACATATAGGTATAACCCCTTCTATATGGTACTTTTTCAGCCCAAAAGCTGTTTTATACACCAGAGGCCAAACGGGCACAAGGCACACCTGTTTAGTCATACCGCTTATGGGCACTCTCAATGTCAGAGGATTCACTAATGCGTTTCCGGGTTTTTAGAATTGGTACTCTCTTTTAAGTTAGTTCAGTGTGCAGCTGGTGGTGGTACGCGTCAAAAACTGCCTTAAGAAATGCTCCGTCGTAGAACGACGGACGTCGAGATGATACGGGGTGAATTTTATATTCGCCATGACATGCGCACTGTGCTGTTTATTAGTATTATCAAGCCTTTATTGGTGACACCCATTAATATTGATACGAGCTAGGGGATCGGATAGATACGCCGTAGATTTCTTCAAGGGTTTATTTTCAATAAAATCTAAGAGAAATTTGTTTACACTAAGAAGCCGGAAATTACGCACAGAAAGGCACTAAATACACACACAACAAAACACTGTCACTAATCACTTTAATTACACGCACTTCACACAGTAAGTAGAAAAATCAAAAAAACACTGCAGTTGACCCGACTTCGTAACAATATATTATAACTTAAATAAGTTTAAATATATTTATTATATTATAAGTTATAGTTTTATTATATGACCTAACTTAATCTAATACATCATATGACCTGTTCTGATCAGCTTATTCTGTGACAGATAGGCCTCTTCCAGCATAATAGGCATTTTTGTAATTATGTTGTTATACCAGGAAATAGAACCCTGTACGCTGACCCCTACGGGCGCGATGACCCCAACAAGCAGTTTGGGGCTTATGAAAATGACTTTATGCAGGCCCCACGACACGTGCGTAACGAAACTCAGGTATGCCGTTCCAGAGCTCTTGATATCAATTAGTATCTCAGTCAACTATCATAGAATATTCTGGTAAAAGTAGATTTTGATTTGAAGATGTTCATGAATACTTTGTGAATTTAGTAACTACAAATTACGTTACGATGCGGCCGGGGATTGAATAATGCGTTATTGTTAATATTATTTTCGACTTTACATAACACAAATGGCAAATTTTAAGAAGTATTACGTACGTGGGACCTGGGTGGACATGGGAACGATACGGTCCTTTACATGGGGGGGGTCACGAATCTCCAGAAATAGTGTGACGTAATACTTGAACGCGGGGAGCGTTCAAGTATTACGTAGAGTAAAAAATGGCCTTTACCGAGTAGGCAGCTGCAGTGAGCTTCCGTCCTGCCCTTCCTTTATATGAGCATGTAATCAATATTGTGTGAAGGAAACTAATAAATTTCTTTCTTTAGGAAAATTGAGTTTAATTATCAACACGCCCTTACACTAAAACTCATCAGTTCAAATACTTACAATAATTTTATTATTTCAGCAAGATTCAGGCTTCAGTCATTTGATGCAGTTTCCTTATGATGTGATGGAGGAGAAAACCGGAGTGGCACGAGCAAGAATCTGTGAATTGCTTCTCTTGGCGGATAAAGAGTTCTATGAAAAAGTAATGCTATTGATAATTCTAAATCCCCTGAAGCTTGATGTATATTTGAATTTCACGTTTCACGAATGACACGTTTCTGCATCTGCTTTGATTAAACTTTTTAGCCTCGCCTATTCCTTTGCCTGATACGTCTATTGAATCTAACACTCCAAGCGAAATTGGAAAATCATCACAGAATAAATTCAAAGCTATTACACGTTAATTATTCAATAAATCTTTTTATAAATTTGACGATTATGTAAATGAACCTAATCCTTCGGATTGATTTTCTCCAGTTGAAACATGAATAATGCATAACATTACAAACAATTTTTATGACTCAAAACTTGGCGTTTAAAAAAACTGGCGGAGAGTTTCTTGACAGTGCTTGCCCGTTCTATGCCATTTATATAGTAACTTTAAATTTAGAATCTTGTGTACATGGTAACCTATGTGAATAAAGAAGAAAGAAGAAACGATTATTTGATTAAGACACACACATATATAATATATATAAAGGAAATACAAACACATTCGCTTTAATCATAAATGGGCCTGAACTTATCTTCACACTTAAGTCACCAGTAGTATAGATTCATACACTGAAATAAACAAAATTTTTAACAATCATCTACAATTTTTTTTAATCTAAATAAATTGCAGATGACATTCTTATAAATGACATAAGAATGTCATCTGTTGCATTAACATTCACCCCCGTGATTGCTTGTGATAAAACATAATAAAAAATTTCATAGGACGCAAACTCAAGTCTCAAACACGTCATACGCAGAATGATGCATGCGGTCGCTCAAGCAGATATAATATTCCGAAATGCCGACTTTAATGAAGACGGTATACCAGATAATATAGGTAATAGCTATTTATTAATTAAAGTATCACATAATACATTTTACTATATCTACGGCTTGTCCCAAGTTTATCGTTTGACACTTAAATGGTACAAGAAAGGAAAATTAGTAGTTTTTGCTTATTATTAGGAAAAATTACCAGCAAAACAGCGGACTAGGTACAAATTGATTATCCCACTGCTGAATACATCCAGCTCCGGATGAGTACTGTTTAATCTGTTATAATTGCGATACATTCGAGCGGTGTTTGAACTCCTAGGTTGGTTTTTGCAGACGAAATTTTGAAAATCCTTTGATGTTCTGATCTGTATTTGACCATTAAGCAATTTACAAAAGAACACTGGCAAGAGACCTCTAATCGTACAGTGACGTCACATTAGATTTCTTAAGCCGATGGTACGGGTGCCTATGAAAATACTGTACTAATAAAAGCAAGATGTTAAATAATCTGAGAATGCTTTCAATGAGTTGCGAATGGATCACATATAATACTTTAAACAAATTCCATTCACTTAAAACAGGTCATCGAATATATTTAAACCACGCCGTTACAATATTAATAACCGGATGGAATCTTTTGTTACGGAATTGCTTGCAATTGTGTGATTGCAGGTTTCTCAGTAAAGTACATTCTGGTGCTTACATCGGATGAGACAAATACGCAAGTGTTTGGTGATTTACTTCGAAATCGGTCGATTGACGGCAGGGCCTACTTGATGCATTTTGCAAGGCTCCGTCGCCTCTCTGAAGTGTGCCTTGGTGTTGCGTTTTCGGGACATGCTTTTCATAATAGGACATTGGGACTAAGGTACACATTAAAAGTAGTCTAAAAGCATAAATTTGGGTCAAAATATGGTACAAAAATTGTATGGTGGTACAATCTTAAGGTCGAATATTCTGGCGTGCAAATTTCTCTTTACAGGTAGAGTAGAAGTTACAATGACATAATGAGTCATATTATAATGTTTAAAGAACCTTATTTCTCTTTACAAAAAATGTATTTAACATGAGAAACTTAAAACATTCGATCGCGATATACGTCGCCATCAGCCGTCCTAATTTTGGTCTCATAATGCCTTTTTGAATTGGTTAAACGCGGTAATATTACGAATTTTAGACGGTAATTTATTAACTAACTGCACATCCTCATTCTTACACTTCTTCAAATAATATGTACGCGGCTTTACAACAGTCGTTTTGGTGTATTTAATTTTTTTAAGTTAAGATATAGGTGCTATAAACATTTCGTCTTAAGTTTGGTTTCTTGGTAGATTTTATTAGTCTGTATTAAAAAAAAATATCTTAGTGATTTTATTAATTTATTTAATAAAAAATATTCATTATAGTTAATTCTTATATTATTTTATCAATACTTCATCACGTTATTAAAATATATTATTACGTTATCAAATCAATATTCATTATAATGCTAAGATACTATGTATCACCGTATCAAAATGGTCTACAATGTTGTCCATTAAAATATTAAGCTATATTAGCTGTCTTCACAAGTTGATTTCATTCGAACGCGCGCACACCGTCACAAAAATCCGACACTCGCACATCGTCACAAAAAACCGATACCCGGACACAGTAATTTAAAATGAAAAATGTCTATTTCTTTAATTATGTAGAAATATTTTTTGTGATATTTAAATAATCTTTATTTAATAATAATAATAGATAATGCGTTATAATAAAACTTTATATCTATTAAATACCTTTTTTTCTTTTGTTAGTGACGTTTTTTCTTCAAACGTAGAATAAGGCGAAAAAAAATTAAAAATTTTTGAAAATATATTTATCTTGTTACGCCATTAAGAAGTATAACTTCTAACGCGTATACGTAAGTACACACACATGTTTTTTGAAGTGAACTTTAGGCACTTGAGGGTATTTTTTTTACGGATGAAACGTCACGAAGATGTGCAGCGAAGAAAAGGGAGAGAGCGATTGAGAGAGAGAGAAAAAGGGAGATCGAGAAAAAATACAGGTTATATTGGTGTAGTAGTAACATATTAGAGCTATGGATGGCAATTCTGTCGCATAATGTCTTGTGCAGTAATCGCAGATCTTTTATTTATTTATATTATCATACATGGAGTTATCATATCGTGTGATCATCTATTGGGGCTTTCATCTTAGTAATAATTACCTTACAAAGAACTTTCACTTCTGACATGTGTACTTTGTAGGCACACTTTTTTTAATTATTTCAGTTTCACGTCCCTGGGCGGCGGTATGGGTGGCGCAGCGGGTGGCCTATGCGATCGGCGAGCTTCCGGTCGTTCGTTTAATACACTTGCGTTGGCGCACGGCACCTCAGACGAGAACGAACGTGTGCCTGAGAGGGTCGCTGCGTGTACGCTGGCTCATGAAATGGGTGAATCTTCTTGATAATATAATAAGATTTACGTAGACTGATTATTATTTAATGTTTGTTAAAAGGGGCCCAGCGCGTTAAAATAAAATAAATGTAAATTTTTGCCCGCCTTAGATTTTTCTTGATCACTATTTTTTATTAATGTTTAAAGAACTTTATTTCTCACTACAAAAATATATTTTATTTACATGAGAAACTTAATATTAATATGTATATATACGAGCGAGATACACTTCGCCATTAGCCGTCTCAATTTTAGTCAACTGTGTTCACTCTAACATGTATCTTTAATGCCTTTTTGAATTTGTCAAACACACAAATACTGCGAATTTTAGATGGTTATTGATTGATATATTATTGATATTGATAATTTGTACGCAGCTTCGGCAAGATAAGCAAACTCGCACGACGAGTATTGCGTGCAGTTGTATTTTTGATTTTTTAAATGATAAGCCACTATGGAGAGAGCTATTTAAATTTTTTTTGTTTTTTTTTTTATTACTAGGTGTATTGTTGGCATGTTAATTAGGCACGACATTCTCTTTAAAAACTACATTACAATCAGATATAATGATATTATGGTTATAATTCTCTGTTATCATAGCTACCATACCAAAACACTAGGGTTGCATGAGAGCAGTGGCGGATTTACGTAGAGGCTGTGAAGTCTGTGCCACGCTTGTTTCTACAATTGTCATGTTTCTTTTATAGAACAGAGGGCAAACGGGCAGGGGCTCACCTGATGTTAAGTGATACCGCCGCCCATGGACACTCTAAGTCTTGGATTATTATTACAATCCAACATTCGACATGTATTAGTTGATAGAGGGAATAGGAGATGATGCGAAAGAGAGAAATACATTTTCAGCAATTTCGCTCTTTTCACTCATACCATAACCTGGTATGTGGAATCCTGTTTTGGGGGCGGCCGACTAGCTGTTTTACTTTAGAATATGGAAGTTTTCTACACCAAATATACTATGACAAATAAGAAGGGAGAGTCATTGGCGAAATTTGGTGTAGATCTATAAAACATAAAAGTAAAATATGTTTGAGCCGCTGAATTTGCCACCCCAAACATCTGCCGCCCTTCAGCCTACTCAGCGTGCTGGTAAATCCACCACTGCATGGGAGAGCTTAACACATGGAAAGAAGACTTACTAGACTTCTTGTAACTCTACAGGTCACGTAATATGTAGAACTAGGCTTATACTGTATAGTTTTTTCAGGACATAGTTTTGGTGCGCATCATGACGATAACTTTCCAAATCCGGAATGTAAGGGCTATCTAATGGGGTCTCAATCGTCCACTACACAAACGGCCCATACTCTCGAGTTCTCGCTGTGCAGTAAACGACTCATCGCCGCTACTTTGAGCAGCATGAGCTATTGTCTTGCGGTGACTGAAAGACCATATTGTGGAAATGGTATGTCCAAAATGGTTGTAATGAGGTGTTTGTGTTATAGATGGACCATTTGGAGTATACACAGCAGACAATATTGACCTCACCGTTTAGCGAACTCGTTAGGATAGCGGCTTAATCCCTTGGCGTTACTTAGAGATGTGCGGTTTCTCTACATCTTCGACCGCATTTACGATGAAATAAATACCACCCGTATCGCCTCGACGTCTGTCGTTTCACAACTGAGCGTTTTTAAGGCAGTTTTTGCCGTACTATGTGGAACCAGCTGCCCACGGTACTATTTTTGAACCAATTCAACTTAGGGTCCTTCAAGTAAAGAGTGTCCATGGGCAGTATCACCTTACATCAGGTAAGCCTCCTGCCCGTTTCTAACCTCAATCATATTCAAGACTTCCGACAAAAATGCAGGCTTTCTATTGGAACTTAAGTTTCTAATGCTAAATATATGATTTTCTAGGTATAGTGGAAAAAGGAGAGGCGTGTGACTGTGGTCTTCCATTCTACTGCAAGACTAGAGATCCCTGCTGCACACCTAGAGTTGGTGGAACACTTGCATCTGAGGGAGGGTACTAATAATTGAATTAATTGCCATTTAGAATTTAAGATTACTGCATTAGGAGTCCTTACATTATTTAAAAAATCTAAATGCCCTCGACTCATAATAATGGATGTTAATGGTTGGTGGACTCACTCCGTACTTAGACTCTCATTAGGTCCTAAATGCGAAATCATTTATTCATTTTGGTACACTTATGAACGTCAAAGAAATACATATGCTTCGAATTTTACATTTACTACCAGCTCTCAAAGCAAGGGCGTAGAAGGGACGAGAAGAACTGGTAATAAACTATTTGCCACTCTTTTCGCCAAGTCTTTTTACATATACAATGTTTGTATGGTGCTTCAACCATTACTCCATGTTCTACGCGACATCTTACCATCTTACCTTACATGTGGGAACAACACGAAAATACATAGTGGAAATAACTACAATCACCGCATACACGAATTCAAGTCCAACCACTCACCACAAGTAGCACCCGTTCACGAGTATGAGTCATGGCCAGCCTCAGACCAACCAATTAGATCGATCCCCGTTAACAAAGATGTTCCGCTTAATAAATGCTATCTCCGACATTATCGGTATCTTTATATACCGCAGAGACAGTAAGGTAAGGTAAGGTAGGTAGGTGGGCTCAGTTTCCGCAACTAGACTCGAAATTGGTCCGTTTTGCGTAAAGCCCTGGCTACTTAAGCCAGCCCAGCTCCTTCCAGAAGCACAGAAGTCTCCTGGGCACTTCACAGGCTTCTCGGAGCGACCTCACTGTTCCGAGGATTTTCGTACGTTGTTTAGCCACAGCCTCGCAATCCAGGACTACGTGGGTGACTGATTCCTCTGCGCTGAAACAGCCTATGCACATGGGGCTGTCTGTCGCGCCTAGGACAAATAGATGTTTATTAAGGAGACAATGGCCCGTAATTGTCCCTATCATTATTTTGAGATCGGTTCTGTTTAAGTTTAGAAGTCGCTTAGTCAGTTGTGGGTTCACTGCTGGCAGAGCCATTTTGGACTGCCTGCAGTCTGAACTATGCGACCATCGTTGATTTTGGATTTCGACGGATTTCCGGATAATCCACGTTCGAACTAGCGAGAAGGGCAAGGGAAGGAGCGGATACGGGCCATCAGGCGTCATTCCGGAGCCTCTTCTCGCAAGTTCGTCGGCAGCATCATTGCCGAGAGAGCCACTGTGTCCTTTTATCCACTGCAAGGTAACCCTATTGGTTAGTGTTAAAGCCTCCAGTGCTTCATGGCACTCCAGTATTAGTTTGCTGTTTATCTTTTTGTTTCCGAGCGCCATCAGCACGGATGCACTGTCGGATACGAGCTTAATGCAAAAGTCATTAACTCCTAACCGCTGCACGGCTCTGGCTGCCTCCGTTAAGGCGACACATTCACATTGAAAGATCGAGCTCTGTGTGCCTAGGGGTAGGTGTATGTTGATGTTGAGATCAAGAGAGAATATACCAGCGCCAGAGCCACACTCTGTTTTTGAACCATCTGTGTATATACGTAGCTCATTCAGGGTAGACTGATCACGTTCCTCTTCTCTCAATTGTATGTGATAGTTCCTGTTGAATATAAGTTGATTAGTGATTCTGTCACATGGTGCAGCTATAAGAGGTTGGTACTCTATTGCCTTGTTCAGAATCGCTGTGTGTGCACTATAGTGATTCTTTCCCCACAGGTCCAGTACCATAAGCCTGATGGCAGCTAGTGATGCCTCCTGCTGTATGTGTAGGTCCAGAGGTACGATTCCTAGGGCTATCTCCATTGCTGCAGTTGGTGTAGTTCTCATGCAACCGCTAGCAACGGACAAGGCAAGCCTTTGGAAGCGTCCAAGTTTCGTGATTGCCGTTTGAAGCTCTGTTCTTGGCCACCAAACTAGGGCTCCATAGACCAGCATTGGCCTGATAATGGCAGTATATAGCCATATAGTTATCTTCGGCGATAAGCCCCATTTCACGCCCATCATCTTTTTGCATTGATAGAAGGCGATCGTTGCTTTGTTTAGTTTGTGTTCTAGGTGTTTGTTCCAGAGCAGTTTACTATCCAGAATCACACCTAGGTACTTGATTTCATTCTTTAGTATGAGTTCTGTGTTGAAGAGTTTTGGAAGTCTGTACGGTCCAAGAACTCTTCTGTTTGTGAAGAGTATTAATTCTGTTTTTGAGGGGTTGACAGAAAGCTCGTGCTTGTTGCACCATCTCTCAATCACTTTGAAAGCCCTTCTCATGAGGTCGCATAAGGTGCTTTCAAAGGTACCCGATATTAGAATAGCTATATCATCCGCATAACCCACTGTATAAAGATTGTCAGCATTTAGTTCCGTAATAAGTTCGTTTACAACTAGGTTCCACAATAGCGGTGATAAGACTCCGCCTTGTGGACACCCTCTGCCGACAATGCCTCGTGTTGTGGAATTAACGGTGAACTGTATAGCTCGTTGTTTTAACATGTTGTTTGTCCATTCTATCAGGGTTGATAGTACTCCACATTTACCTAGTGCTCTGGTTATACTCGTGAAGTTAGTTTTGTCAAAGGCGCCTTCGATGTCGATAAATGCACCAAGGGTTGACTGCTTTAGCTTTAGAGAGTTGCCAATGCGAGACACGACGTTGTGGAGTGATGAGTCTGTTGATTTACCTGAGCTGTAGGCATGTTGATTCGGGTGTAGGAAATTGGATAGCGATACCTGGCTGCGTATCTCCAGGTCTCCTAGCCTCTCCATCGTTTTTAAGAAGAAGGAGGTGAGGCTTATTGGCCTGAAGGATTTCGCTTGGTTGTAGTCCTCCTTACCCGGCTTCGGAATGAATATGATCTTTACTTCCCTCCATTGCAAGGGTATGTACCGATGTGCAATACAGGCTCGGAAGATAGAGACAAGATAGTCTACTATTGCGTTCCCACTCCATCTTAGTAGACCTGGGAAGATGCCGTCCAAGCCAGCCGCTTTGAATGGTAGGAAAGAGTTGATTGCCCACGCAGAGACAGTATATTATGTATTTAATAATATATATCATATTTTATTTATTTCGACATCATCCTTTTGGCGCTTTGCTGTAAGGATAATGTGGGTATTTTTGTACATAAATAGACATGGAGACATTTTTTAATATGGCTTAAATTTATGCCAACTGGGCACAAGGTACTTCGCCAGTGACGTGTAGATGGAGAAGGCGCGAAGGAGATTGATCGGTGAAAATAATAATTATGCACCTAAAAAAATAGTTAAAATTCGATTGTTTGTTTAAAGACAGCACAGAAAACACAATTATGAGTAATATGATTAAATACTACTTCCTATTTTTTAATAATTTACATACACTTTAATTTTATTACTTTCTATATATTTACATAAAAATCTAAAATATGGACTAAACACAAACATTAAAAACCATTTAAGACTTAAAGGACGGGGGAGTTTAGGGGGAAGAACGTCATAGAGCAACCTAACCTATCCTAGGTTAGGTTGCAAGGAGGTTGCAAGGTTGATAGAAGTGCAAGCATGACCAAAACGCAGACTTGAGATTGTGGATGTAATCCACTGGAGACAATTAATTACAGTGCTCTACACAAGGAAGGTTGCTCACTAGCGCCACGAGCAAACTGCCATCCGTCTCAGGGCCTCTGTTGTAACGCAGACTGTCAATATGCTAACCTTACAAAGAGTGGCATCGTAAGTATTCTTCAAAATGAAAAGGCTATTAATTGATATATTTTAAACATAGACATGTATATTTTAATATTATTTGTACGGTTTTATTTACCTACTTTATTTGGTTTATTTTGATTTTCAAATATGAGTGTAAAGAGCGAAGAGAGTGAATTCTATCCGTCGCCACAAGTGTATTGTCTTCGTAGGTTTTCGTTATTGGGATGCAGATAGGAGATCGATCGACTGTCACGGTCTGATCTCAGATTGTTTTCTGAGATTTTGGATTTATTATCTTAACCTATTAGGTTCGGGCGTTAGACTGTTAATGAACATTACCTTAGTAATGGCTATTCACTAGTAATTTAGAAAATCAAGATAATATTACTTATAAGCCGTAATTATAGTATAGGCCAGATTATAATTTATGTAAAGTCGCACTCCTTTTTGTGAACTTTATTGCAATAAAAAAAATTCATTATTCATTTTTTCAGGCATAAGGAAACTCATTCTTGGCGGTTAATAAACTTAACGCTAAGCCTCACTCCTGTACGTCAAGTGTGTTGTAATTTGACATACAAAATTTAAAGACTCCTTCAGAAGTTGAGTGATTGGTGGTTTCCTCGCGGTATTTCTCACGACATCAAGTAAAAGTTGGTGCCGTGTTTCGGGTTTAGAATCTGACGCTCACTTAGAGACAGTTCCTCTTCTTCATGTAGGATCAGTCATGTCGTTATTATCTCTCTTTTTAACACAACATAGAGATGAAAGTGCAGTGCTGATTTAGTTTTTAGTAAAAAATCTAATTTTATAAAGGGTTTTTGTAGGACTGTACGCGTCAAATGGAAACCTGTACATGCCCCGACCTTAAGAATTGTAGATGTGGTCTAGGTGGACGTTGTTTACCAGATAGAAGTTGTCACGCTGCAGAATGCGCTGTTCTCGGACTAAGAGAGTGTTCCTGTAAGAACTTACCCGTAAGTTTATCATTTAACGATAAATCTCGTCTGTGCAGAACGAACAGAGTTAATTTAGTCTTTGGAGAACGTGCTCTGAGATATATCAACGATAATCATTTATTTATAGAGCACAATATACATACAGACACTTACATAAATAAGCGGTACATCAATAATTAGAATGTATGGCACAAAAACATTACAAATCTTTTATGAAAATATAAAAGTATTAATTCTGGGACTAAACTTATATCATTAGAATTATATTACTTGACAAAACCGCGACGCGCTGGTTCTGATTCCGCACAGACTATAACAAATGATAGCGTTTTTCATCTGTCATCGTCAATAGCATCTCTTATCAACTGACGCGAAACATTTCGCCTTTCCGTTTGACCAATCACAATGACACGAATCAAATGAAATGATGGCGTTTCATTTACATCAAAAGGGATAGGTACTTTTCTTAAATAAAATCTCAGAGACTCTTTTATCTCTACCTTTTAATAAATTAAAGAAATATAGTCGCAGTATTTTTTTCTTTGGTATTGATCCTACCTAACCTAATCTTATTTATTGACCGAGGGACCAGAGTGCTCAACCCTTCATAACCTATTTATTTCATTGTTTTATAAGAATGTCGTAGGTAGTTATTATTAGATAAAAATTATTCAGTTTAGATTCATAATGTGTAAGCTTTATTTCCAGGGTGGTACTCTAGGTAAAATGAAAATGTGTGGAGTCTGTTGTCGGATAGAATATGGCTCGGCTCTGTGGTGCGTTGGCGCAGAAACTGCCGCTAAATATGCATTTGAACTAAATTTGTTACCGTTTGATTGGCCGGATCCTGATTATATTGGACGTGAGTTACTTGCTTTTTTTGTAATCCAAAGAAAATATATTTTAATATGTACATAACTGGGTTTTATCTGTATATACTTTAAAATCAGCGCGATCTGTGATCGGGATTTCTACGTCACTCGTACCAAATATATCTTATATTACATAGACGTTACTTATAATTATTCGTGTTCAAATAGTTGTTATATTATGTTGTTTTGAAAATATAGTGTACCTAATTTAGTGTAATCCTATTTGTTTTTTTGTAATTTTATTTGTAATTGCTAACTATAAAGTTACTAGTTAACTTAGTCTTTATCTTGGACGGGCTACGGGCGCCAATTAAAGATTTAAGTTGGCGCCTGTTAGATAGTATCGGTGACCCCAGAGCTGGTGCGTTAATTGATCACAGAATATCGCAATGTTATGTGGAAATGCCAGCGTTAAAAGTACACTTCCAAAGGGACCAAACTTTTTATTTGTACTTAAGTTTTCCATTTATTTACTTTTAACTATTATTATTATTTCTATGTTGGGTAGACGCTGTATCTATTTGTGGTATTAAATATGTAATTTGATTATACGACTAAATCTGTTTCTTTTTGTTTTATTATTATTCTCAACCGATTATATATCTAGCTATAATTCGCTCTACAAATTTTCAGCAAATGTCACAGTAAAACTTGGCAACACAACTCTATGGACGTATGCGACGATACGCGCTTGGCCGCCTGGCGATGTGTGCGTGATAAAGAACACAGTGGGCATGTGTTCGCCTCATGGCTTGTGCAAGAGTGTCGAAATGTTGCCATCTTCCAATATTTACCCCGATATCTTGGTAATATATAGAACCTTTTTATTAATGTTATCCTGGAATATTCTGGAAAAATATTACTTACTCTACTGATCATATGTGCATAATACCCACAGCCGGGGCCATTGGTTAAGATTTGACAGTGATATAGACATTTTTTTCAGACCGTTAAAGTACTCCGACAATCTTCAAGTGAAGGGATGAAATTAAAACCAAGAGTAACAATAACAATTTTATTTATCAGTTTAAATATATTTAATTACACATGTTAAGCCTATTTTTATTATATTTCATATACAATATGAAAGCGAAATATTCCAAACTATACTTTTTGTATTTCGTCTCGTTTATTTGTTTAGAGTGTAAAAAGGACAAAGTCAATAGGTTTGATGATATAACATCTTGACTACATATTCCAAATTATATTTAGATCCCTGTTTGTTTTGAAAATGTAATTTATCCGATGCAGATGGAGATTCTTATTGGTGGAAGAATTTTTGAAATCGGTCCAGTAGTTTTTGTATGAAAACATTAAAAACATACATACAGTACTTTTTTATAGTTAGTGTAGATCCAAGATAAAACTGAGATACTATCAGAAAACATCAGCCCTTTTAACGCTAGTTGCGTACCAGAATACAAACTTTGCACTATAACGAAACAAATATTATGTGATGAATAAAACGCAGCACTGACTTAAGCTGGTCTGTGGGAGTCACTATGAACTTGACAATAATGGCGCGAAACTGCGCCTGACAGTGCTATAGACAATCAGACTCTATGGTTTGTACCACAGGTTTTGTAAGTTTTTACCTATCCTATTATATTATCATAATTAGTATGCAGTTCCAACTATATAATTATATTCCTGGGAAAGTAAAGCGGATAACCTACTTTTCCTAGTCGGTTAAATTGACTTATAGAAAACTATTCTACTTTGTAGATAAAAAATACATTTTCAAACCATAAACATTTGTAACATCGGTTTTTGTATAAAATGTATCATAAACTTAAGTTTGACTCTCACACAGCTTTTCAAGCATTTTGAAATAACAATATTTAATGTCAAACTCCATGTCATACCAATAATTGACGGCGATGCATCCGTGGCTCTGCGAAACGTGGTGGAACCATAGACTAGGCAGATACAGACAATCCCCTTTATTTATGCGAATTGTGTACTTATGCGCTTTTGAAAATTGAGGGTAGTTCAAAAAGTCCGGCTTGAGAGGATCTGAAACATTACAAATTTAAGATTTTTTTATTGTTTTATTTTCTATATTATTATAGTATATAATAATATTATGTACAATGCCAACAATTTTAAAAATACATAAGGTTTAATAATTATTAAGCACAGCTAATACAATAATACTTGTAAATATTTCTGTAAAAAACGTCTCTCACATAAAGCAATAAAGTACAAATTTTCATGCCGTTATTTGATATCAACTAAATAATAATATTAAAAAAAAAAACAAATTCAGCAGAACCTTTAAAGTATCGGTTTCGGCGCGATAAACATTGCACTTATTTGGAATATATTCAACCATTGCTAATAGGAAATATACTATTAAATATTACAACAAAATTGTAGGCTTTTGATTTCATACCCTTTACACAAAAATTTAAACGTCAAACAAAATATAACTGTTAAGTTTTTTTTCTTTAAATGTTATGTATTTGTGAAGTAGGCACCACTCCTCATGTAGGTGGTTGGTAGTCTGTAGGTATTTTTAAATTGGCTATTATTAAACATAAAAAAGAAGTTAAAACTAGTCTAGTGAATAGACTTACCTATACAAATCCAAGGTAGTTCCACACTATCTACCATTCCAATATCCCATCCTTCATTATATTTGAACATTGCCTGTTTATACTTCTTATATGGTACATAAGGCAAGTCTGTGGGCGGAATTAATGTGAAGTCTTTGTACCCATCAATAACACAGTATATGTTTTCATAGGGGTCTTTGTGCACTGAAATAACTTATATTATGATTAATCAAAGACATCAGCAACTTCTTGACAATACGAGCCGATACTCTGATTATTCCACAGAATTCTGACATTATATAAATGTTGCTATTAAAAAAGTTCTCCACCGAAAATAGGACCATTTGAGGGCAATTAAAAATAAAAAATATTTTTATGTTTTAACTACAAAAAGGTAAATCTATATCTAATACTTACTCAATTCTCTTGTGCGTTTTTACTAATAAAATGGATACATTTACTAACAAATAAAACATGTGTATACTGTATACTCAGATGTTCGCCTCGTATTGAAATTGAAAAATGTACCTGGCAAAAATTGCCATCTCTATGCCAAAAAATTATAGCTTTCAGAATTCTACGGAATGAAATATCTGAGTATAGTAAAGCTGAGCAGAGAATGTTCATGTTAAGGAAGTTTAAAAAAAATTCAGATTTTCACTACTTACTTGAAGTTATGGCCCTTGAGTCACCAATCCAAAAATTGACAGCATCTGGCTTCTTATTAAATGCTTTACTCGCAAAATCAATTTCATGTTTTACATCTGATAATAATTCTTTGAAGTCTTCAGTTAAGTTAGAATTCTGTCTCTGAATGTAGGGTATGTAATTTTCTCTGAAATATTAATTAAATTTTTTTCACATATTGATAACTGTTTGACACCAAATCTTTGTTTTTTTATACATCCGAAAAATCTATGTTTTCACATAGCAGGCCATGTAAATTTTTAATCTCCCATATGATAATAATATATCATATGCTTGTATTGTGTAGTGATTATACACTTTTTTAATAGAAAATAAAAATAGAGCTTAAACCATCCCAATTATAAATAATGAAGAATGCCACTTATATGAATGCAGTCAGTCTTTATGGCAACATTATAAACTGTGTGCAATGCATTAAAAAGTGGTGGATCTCTGAGCCTAGGAAGTGTATTTAGAAATTAATTTATTTTAATATATCTGTGCCCAACAAGCTGCTAACGTAATTTTTAATAAATATTTAAAATGGTAGTCTGTGTAATCTGAAATTAAAAACAAATTCCTTATTCAAATTATTACCTTTTAATGTATACCTTTTATTTTCAAGCATATCTAAAAAGGATGACATAGTAGTTTGTACTTCATACGGCATCACAAAGCATTCAATACCATTTTTATCTTTTGTTATACCATCTGCATATCCATTTGGTGTGATAGCTAGAGTTATTTCTTTGTTTGGAATAACTTGCCTGAAAATTATAATTGAAGTATTTATGAATTTATTTCATTAAGTCTTTTTTAATCATTTCAGATATTCACATCTTTACAACAGGTACAAAGAGAAGTAAAAAGACTTTATATTAATTTTTAAGAATATACTACATATTTTTTTATTTACAATGTTTATTATAAAAACACATCCTAACCAATATTTCAAGAAATATTTTTGCAGTAGTGTCTGTCGCCTTTCCCTAATTCTATTGTTAATGAAGGTTTATATTTTTATATTGTTTCAGTATCTATTGTTCCAAACTGAATAAGACATTCCTTATATCTAATTAGCAATACATTTTGTAACATTTATATTTGATAACATACCTAAAATACTGAGAGTTCCACTTATGTGTAGCAGACCATTTTAAACATCCACCTCTTACAATTACAGGTATATTTTTGGACACATAGTCTCTGTGAAATTGTAATGCATCTAAAGTGGACACTTCATCAATGTGATCATGCAAATATAATTCTGGAATTTTAAATTAACCATATTATAATACCAGATTATAAATGGGGAATACTGCCAGTATATTCAGAACCTTGCCTAAAGGGACTCCTTTTAATAATATATTTTAGTTTTAATATTTTAAGGTTAGTTTATGTTAAAGTAGTAACAATAATATGGTCACATTTATTTTAATTTCCTTTAATAATATGTTATAATATAAAATATTTACTTTGAATCCAACCAAATACTTTCAAACTTCTAAATCTTAAATTAGTGATAAGTCATATACTAAGGTATAATATCACTAACCCTATAAAGTCCTCAGGCTTATAACAATTCAGACTTACATAAGTAGTTAAATAATTATTAGTCTTAACTTTTAATTAAGTAATAAAACATTGTAACCTATTTTACCTATTAGTTTTAGAGTAGTATAATGCTTTTGTTATGGTTTTTTTTTGCTTATGAAATTTTATTTTTCTGAAAACTAATCTACAACTCTCCTAATAATCACTAAAATGTCCTGCTTTAAGTGGTTATGGATTATTGGTTTCTGTAAACACATAAGATTAAGAAGTTATACCCTACCGGATGTTTCTTCGTGAAAAATATTGAGTGCTTCTTCAAGAATATAAGACATTCTTAATGCTAAAATTTTAATTTATTTAGTTCGGTAAATTATTTCAGATTGGAACTGGTAAACACAGATGAATTAAAAACAATAAAAAAATGCTTCACTCGTCAGCAACAACCGACTATATTATAGAGACAATAGACTTATCGGCGACAACTGACAATAGTTAATAACTTATGATGCCTGTAGCACGAAGAACTAGTTAATTTATTCACGGCATTTAAATTATGAACAGCCTCCTACGATACTGCTATTAATATTAAGAATAAATTTTAGAATACTGCTTCGTTTTTTTTTTTTATTCAGTATAATACAATGTAAAAAATTTTGATGTAACAAATAATTAAAATTGTTCCAAATCTAGATCCCTTCAAATATATTTAATTGGCATGGGTTTTTTTAGTATGCCCTTTATTGGAGCGCTTTGTGTGGAATTTCCCTTTGATTCCATTGGTGGTATTGGAGCTTTATCGATATCTTCAGAGCGATTACGCCAGAACGCTCTTGGCATGAAGGTATAGCTGGCATCCACCGCGGTTACTAAAAAAGATATACATTTCTAAAAGTGCTATCGCTTCATCGAAAAATTTAGTTTGTTTTAGGTATTTAGGTAGACAATCATTTATCCCTCCATTTACACCAAATTTGACAATAAATAAATATTTATATGAGCCATTATAAATATGTATAACAGGAAAGTAAATCAGCAAGAATAGAATCACGTCAGTTATTTGTAGAATACGATTTATACATGTAAAAATATACGTACATTTTGGTTTTTGATTCGAAAACTCAGATATAGAGAGTGCAGAGCGAGCCCTAGGTCCTGGTAACATGTTCAGTGCCAAAAACTCATCAGCGCCATCTCACGATAAACTAAGTTTATTTTTTTCATGCAATTGACGTAATCGAACAACTTTATCGAAACTTTGCAGGAAAATTCTTGATGTATTATGAATATGAACGTCATCTAATACTCCTGTTAAATAATAATTCCATGTACATAATAATATCGTAAGTTGTAATAAGTAAATAATGTTTTGTGGAAATTATATGAGATTAAGAAAAAAAAACAAAGAACATGAATACTAAGTAAACCATCCAAAAATTATATTCTGCGCGATAAAACTCGAATTCAATCTATTATTACAGTGTGTGAAATCCAATTGATTAAGTTAATATTAAAAATATATTTAATTCTAGATAGACAATAATTGTTAGGAGTTTAAAACTCGGGATCTTTAATTGGAAATATTAGAATACAACAATTGATTTTTAATATTTGTATAGGGGCTTTTAAAACACTTACGTAGTGGTCCACATCTAGCTATAATAATTTCTTTATATCTATGTTTTTTAGTCATTGGGTTACCAGTGAAATTCACGTCCACTAAACTCACAAGGGTACATAAGTCGTCTGCAACAGACTGTAAAAATAATATATAAATTAAACTTGTATCACGTAAACTAAGTTTATTTTTTTCATACAATTGACGTAATCGAACAACTTTATCGGAACTTTGCAGGAAAATTCTTGATGTATTATGAATATGAACGTTGTCTCATACTCCTGTTAAATAATGATTCCATTACCTATGGACCGTGTACTTATTTTCATTAAACGATGTGTGTTATTTAAAATCTAATTATTTATATCTTAATGGTAACAGTGATTCATTAAAATAACGAAGGGTAGGTAGGTAAATATTTTGAAAATAAATTGTATACCTGATCATCTTCAAGAAGATTTTTCTTAGCTATAAGAACTTCCAAGCGACGTAGTGGTCTAGCCCATGATACATCAGATATTTTATTTTCCGAAACATTGAGTATTCTAAGTGATGCCTAGAAAAATATTGAAACTAAAACATGACGAAATATGAACGCATTGAAGTTCGCTTATAAACTTTTCGTAAATATTCGCAATTAGACTTCGAATAGGAATGTGTCGTACCAACAACATCATTTTACCTTTCCACAAGTTAGATTTTTAATATTATATTAAAAAAATAGGGGGAAATTGACAATGAGAGTAGGGAGGGTTCACCATTAAATGATTTAGACTTAGACTGCTATTAAAAATAGTGAAAACTAAACTTACACCAATAGAAATCATTGATCTAGGGTCGAAACATAACGGGTCACCGTTTTCTTTATTCTGTTTTTCAATATGAAGTTCTTCTAAATTTTTTAATCCCTCCAAATTCTCTACCACACTTATTTGATTGTTTCCCAAGTATAGTTTTTTTAGCTTCACTAATTTCTCGAGGCCTTCAATCCTGGCTATTTTATTCCATTGTAAATGCAAATGTGTTAAATTGAA
Source organism: Pieris mannii (assembly GCA_028984075.1). Lineage (NCBI taxonomy): Eukaryota > Metazoa > Arthropoda > Insecta > Lepidoptera > Pieridae > Pieris > Pieris mannii. The sequence goes on along the minus strand of CM054795.1, from coordinate 8,118,214 downwards.
CATAGCTTCAACATTTTTTATTCGTAAAATATAATTGTTATGATAGTAGGCATAGATTATATGATTTGGATTTTTCGGAAGAGGCTAAAATAATAATTGTTAGCGATATAAAATATTTAAAGATCTTCTTCAAAAAAAAATAATTCAAAATTACTTACAATTTCGGAAATATTCTTCTCGTGCAAAAATAAGTGAGTTATTTTTTGTCCATGCAGTTGCTTTTTAGTAATTTTTTTTGCTTGTTTCCGCAGTGAAAGGTTATTTTCTTTTAAATCGATATATTTGTCTTTACTGTTCATAATCATGAATTTGTAAAAACACGATTTGCTGGTCCATCGATTAATTAAAAAACTGCTTCAAAAACACCGCGATAACTCTCGTAACTATGGAGATAAATTACCTAATACCTATATAGACTTATAATAAACTTGTGCAAAACAAGTGCTTGTCAAATATGATATTTAATTTACTTTTACCAATCAGTGTGCGAGCGTTGCCAAGCTTTTTTAAATAAATATACCGACAGACGCGAAGAAATTCCTAAGTTTTCCGCTAAGTATGTTTTCGTTATTCAGAGTTTATATTGATTTAACGTGGGAATTTTTTTATTTTATTAATCTATGACAATATGATATTAATCTATGACGATATGATATTATAAAATAATGTATAATATAAAGTTTTTTGTTTATTAAAATTATTAGTTAAACTTTCGGTATTGTTTAATTAAAAAGCAAAAATTAATATAAAACTTCTTTAATCTCACACGCTCTGCTTGAAATGGCAACTCATAGGTATTGATTTAATCCTAAGTCGACTCTTGCATTTACAATGAACCTGCTAGGTTAGGTTAGACAGAATTTTCTAATTAATTCTAATTTTAGATATTTCTGTTATTTGTTGTATAATATAACAAACATTTACAATAATTTATTTTATATTTATCTCACACACTGTTTTGTTTTTTTCTAGTACTCTTTAATGTATAATATTCTACGGTTTCGATATTTGTAATTATGTGAGGAAATACTGACACTGCAATAATAGACCTGTGTAGTAATTTTATTCTGGGAGTACATTGTCTTTACATATAATTATTTACCTAATGTATACAAATATTGTAAATTCTATTTTAAAAGTGTGTAGAGTTTTTTGCCCATTCTTTCTCCACACGAAACTACCTTTTGGAAGGGGCAACTGGAAACATTTTATTTCCATAAGGTTCAAAAGTGCCATTTTACAGGGTCTAATTGGAATAAATGACTTGATTTGTTTTACAAACAGGACAATACACGCATGAAAATTTGTAACAAACACGTTTTTAAAGACATGGCTAAGCGAAGCATTATTCAGTTCCATGCAACTTATTTATTTTTCCTATGGTATAGAGGACTGCGTCATTTTGCAGATTGGTTAAAACGTGTTCTAGTATTGACTGTCTTGTTCCTCCCTTCTAGTGTAGTTTTTTCTCGTCAATTTTGTATTGTGTGTGTAGATGTTTTTATTAACTGTTTCTAGCTTTTCGTTTTATTGTCCTGTGTAATTGATTAATAAACCTCTAAGACTTTCTTAAATTTGTGTTGCCTGGTTTGTAGATGCCTAAATTTGCAGCCTGATCCATATTTTCATTCACAATATTTATGTTAGAAAACACGTGTAAAGACATGAAAACTTAAGATGGCGCAGCCCTAACTTCATTATAATCGAGTAGCCCGCAATATCGCAGCACACTCCTGAGGACTTCTTGTATCGAAGACGCATGTGTCCGCTAAGCGTCCGTTCACAATGTTAATACATAAATAGCTATTAGGTAGGAATATAATATAGCCAAAGCAAATAATAATTATAGTCAAATATTAATGCAAACGATTCTGTGGAGTTTCTAAAAATGTTCATAGTGTAAATTTTCATAAAATTTTTATTCTGAACGAAACACGGATTTTGTTGCCGACACAATCTGTTAACAGATGGTTTCTGGTCAACTGCTGTACAGCTGGGATTTCACAAATCCATCTGAATTGTGTAGCCTTGTAAAGTTACACTACATCGATGACGTCGGGTAGCAATTCAAGGGCAGCGTCATCTGTTCTCACATTCAGACTTCAAATCAAATCAAATCAAAATATCTTTATTCATATAGGTAAACATGTACACTTATGAACGTCAAGAAAAACAAATTAAATTTACTGTAAATTTACTTTATTTATTTTTCAGTAACCTACAATATGTCCACTGAGGTATTGTTGTTCACAGCTGGATTTATTTATTGCATAATAATACGTCAACTAGTGCGTTGTTGTGCAGCGTTGCCAAAAATGTTGAGCGCCACGCCACGTATTCCTTTTCAAATGTCATATGAATACTTAGGATAATGATATAAATAATTTATTCCAATTAGATAACGCTGATAGTATTGTAAGTACAACTATTAATAACTTAAGAAAACTGATAGAAGAACAAAACTAGACACCAAAACTGTTCGTAATGTTAAGAAAAAATAGTTTACTACACTATGCGTATATAATTTATTTTGGCGCCCTCTAGTAACAAACTCTGTAAAACTAATTGATTGATGTTCTTGAATATCCATGTCGCACGTGAGTAGTTGTATCAAGAGAATGCTTGATGACTTTTTTCGCTCATGAAGAGATAATCACCAAATTTGCAGGCTGATTTGAAAGACAATTCGAACTATAAAAATGGTATCGAAAAATTTTATGACATCGTTTTTTCCTTTTTTTCTTTTCTCTCGAAGTCATGAATAATCAAATTAAATTCTATCAAAAAAGATTATTTAGCGGTCAGAAGAAGCGATCGTTTTAATCCTTAAGGGTGAATAAAGAAAAGAATTCTATATATAAATTTTGAATACGTTAAAAGCCATAAATAATAAATTAATAGACGTAAAAATAAAATTACAATATCTTCTATTGGAGTACTGCATAATCAAAATTACATTTAGTCCATGTCAGCATGTATAACATTTGTACTCCACCTCTATTTGTCTCTCATCTTCCTCGTTATCTCTTTTATTCCAATAGTCAGAAACACAATCTAAGATTCATTGTTGATATATTGACTCTGTTCACCAACGGAGTTTCTTTCTATGTGCGCATTTGATATTCGCTCGAACGGTGAAAGAAAACATCGTGAGAAACGGCTTGCCTTAGACCCAAAAAGTTGACTGGGTCAGGCACAGGATGTTGATATTTTAGATTGACATATGATCATGAAACAGATATAGAAATCTGAGGCCAGGGCCTAAAAAGGTTGTAGCGCCACTTTTTTAAACAAAAATGTTTTTTTGGTTCCTAGATCAGTCTTTGACGTCAGAGGAGTCGGTTCTGCTCCTCGATCCAGACGCAAGCCTGAAAACACCAGATAAACACTACCGACTGAGTGAGATCACCATGGCATATGGTTTTCCGGTTGAGGATCCGGAGTCAGGTTCTGCTGAAGGTTACATTGGAGAGGATCATCAGTTTTATGGTGTTTTACATATAGGTATAACCCCTTCTATATGGTACTTTTTCAGCCCAAAAGCTGTTTTATACACCAGGGGCCAAACGGGCACAAGGCACACCTGTTTAGTCATACCGCTTATGGGCACTCTCAATGTCAGAGGACTCACTAATGCGTTTCCGGGTTTTTAGAATTGGTACTCTCTTTAAGTTAGTTCAGTGTGCAGCTGGTGGTGGTACGCGTCAAAAACTGCCTTAAGAAATGCTCCGTCGTAGAACGACGGACGTCGAGATGATACGGGGTGAATTTTATATTCGCCATGACATGCGCACTGTGCTGTTTATTAATATTATCAAGCCTTTATTGGTGACACCCATTAATATTGATACGAGCTAGGGGATCGGATAGATACGCCGTAGATTTCTTCAAGGGTTTATTTTCAATAAAATCTAAGAGAAATTTGTTTACACTAAGAAGCCGGAAATTACGCACAGAAAGGCACTAAATACATACACAACAAAACACTGTCACTAATCACTTTAATTACACGCACTTCACACAGTAAGTAGAAAAATAAAAAAAACACTGCAGTTGACCCGTCTTCGTAACAATATATTAAAACTTATTTTAGTTATAATATAACTTAATCTAATACATCATAAGGCCCGTTTTGATCAGCTTGCTCTGTGATACATAGGCCTCTTCCAGCATAATAGGCATTTTTGTAATTATGTTGTTATACCAGGAAATAGAACCCTGTACGCTGACCCCTACGGGTGCGATGACCCCAACAAGCAGTTTGGGGCTTATGAAAATGACTTTATGCAGGCCCCACGACACGTGCGTAGCGAAACTCAGGTATGCCGTTCCAGAGCTCTTGATATCAATTAGTATCTCAGTCAACTATCATAGAATGTTCTGGTAAAAGTAGATTTTGATATGAAGATGTTCATGAATACTTTGTGAATTTAGTAACTACAAATTACGTTACGATGCGGGCGGGGATTGAATAATGCGTTATTGTTAATATTATTTTCGACTTTACATAACACAAATGGCAAATTTTAAGAAGTATTAAGTACCTGGGACCTGGGTGGACATGGAAACGTTACGGTGCGTTACATGGGGGGGGGGGGAGGTCAAGAATCTCCAGAAATTGTGTGACGTAATACTTGAACGCTCCCCTAGAGTAAAAAATGGCCTTTACCGAGTAGGCAGCTGCAGTGAGCTTCCGTCCTGCCCTTCCTTTACATTCTGTTATCTAAATGAATAAATGATTTTAAATTTGAATACGGTGTGCAATTCCCCTACCTATGGTTCAATATTTGGTTAGACTACATTACAATATGCAGCATGTAATCAAAATTGTGTGAAGGAAACTAATAAATTTCTTTCTTTAGGAAAATTGAGTTTAATTATCAACACGCCCTTACACTAAAACTCATCAGTTCAAATACTTACAATAATTTTATTATTTCAGCAAGATTCAGGCTTCAGTCATTTGATGCAGTTTCGTTATAAGGTAATGGAGAAGAAAACCGAAGTGGCACGAGCAAGAATCTGTGAATTGCTTCTCTTGGCGGATAAAGAGTTCTATGAAAAAGTAATGCTATTGATAATTCTAAATCCCCTGAAGCTTGATGTATATTTGAATTTCACGTTTCACGAATGACACGTTTCTGCATCTGATTTGATGAAACTTTTTAGCCACGCCTATTCCTTTGGCTGATACGTCTATTGAATCTAACACTCCAAGCGAAATTGGAAAATCATAACAGAATAAATTCAAAGCACATGTTAATTATTCAATAAATCTAATAAAACAACTAAAATCTAATAACAAATAAAACCTAATCCTTCGGATTGATTTTCTCCAGTTGAAATATGAATAATGTATAACTTACTTACAAACAATTTTTATGACTCAAAACTTGGCGTTTAAAAAAACTGGCGGAGAGTTTCTTGACAGTGCTTGCCCGTTCTATGCCATTTATATAGTAACTTTAAATTTAGAATCTTGTGTACATGGTAACCTATGTGAATAAAGAAGAAAGAAGAAACGATTATTTGATTAAGACACACACATATATAATATATATAAAGGAAATACAAACACATTCGCTTTAATCATAAATGGGCCTGAACTTATCTTCACACTTAAGTCACCAGTAGTATAGATTCATACACTGAAATAAACAAAATTTTTAACAATCATCTACAATTTTTTTTAATCTAAATAAATTGCAGATGACATTCTTATAAATGACATAAGAATGTCATCTGTTGCAATAACATTCACCCCCGTGATTGCTTGTGATAAAACATAATAAAAAATTTCATAGGACGCAAACTCAAGTCTCAAACACGTCATACGCAGAATGATGCATGCGGTCGCTCAAGCAGATATAATATTCCGAAATGCCGACTTTAATGAAGACGGTATACCAGATAATATAGGTAATAGCTATTTATTAATTAAAGTATCACATAATACATTTTACTATATTTACGGCTTGTCCCAAGTTTATCGTTTGACACTTAAATGGTAAAAGAAAGGAAAATTAGTAGTTTTTTGCTTATTATTAGGAAAAATTACCAGCAAAACAGCGGACTAGGTATAAATTGATTATCCCACTGCTGAATACATCCAGCTCCGGATGAGTACTGTTTAATCTGTTATAATTGCGATACATTCGAGCGGTGTTTGAACTCCTAGGTTGGTTTTTGCAGACGAAATTTTGAAAATCCTTTGATGTTCTGATCTGTATTTGACCATTAAGCAATTTACAAAAGAACACTGGCAAGAGACCTCTAATCGTACAGTGACGTCACATTAGATTTCCCGAAGAAGCCGATGGTACGGGTGCCTATGAAAATACTGTACTAATAAAAGCGAGATGTTAAATAATCTGAGAATGCTTTCAATGAGTTGCGAATGGATCACATATAATACTTTAAACAAATTCCATTCACTTAAAACAGGTCATCGAATATATTTAAACCACGCCGTTACAATATTAATAACCGGATGGAATCTTTTGTTACGGAATATGCTTGCAATTGTGTGATTGCAGGTTTCTCAGTAAAGTACATTCTGGTGCTTACATCGGATGAGACAAATACGCAAGTGTTTGGTGATTTACTTCGAAATCGGTCGATTGACGGCAGGGCCTACTTGATGCATTTTGCAAGGCTCCGTCGCCTCTCTGAAGTGTGCCTTGGTGTTGCGTTTTCGGGACATGCTTTTCATAATAGGACATTGGGACTAAGGTACACATTAAAAGTAGTCTAAAAGCATAAATTTGGGTCAAAATATGGTACAAAAATTGTATGGTGGTACAATCTTAAGGTCGAATATTCTGGCGTGCAAATTTCTCTTTACAGGTAGAGTAGAAGTTACAATGACATAATGAGTCATATTATAATGTTTAAAGAACCTTATTTCTCTTTACAAAAAATGTATTTAACATGAGAAACTTAAAACATTCGATCGCGATATACGTCGCCATCAGCCGTCCTAATTTTGGTCTCATAATGCCTTTTTGAATTGGTTAAACGCGGTAATATTACGAATTTTAGACGGTAATTTATTAACTAACTGCACATCCTCATTCTTACACTTCTTCAAATAATATGTACGCGGCTTTACAACAGTCGTTTTGGTGTATTTAATTTTTTTAAGTTAAGATATAGGTGCTATAAACATTTCGTCTTAAGTTTGGTTTCTTGGTAGATTTTATTAGTCTGTATTAAAAAAAAATATCTTAGTGATTTTATTAATTTATTTAATAAAAAATATTCATTATAGTTAATTCTTATATTATTTTATCAATACTTCATCACGTTATTAAAATATATTATGACGTTATCAAATCAATATTCATTATAATGCTAAGATACTATGTATCACCGTATCAAAATGGTCTACAATGTTGTCCATTAAAATATTAAGCTTTATTAGCTGTATTCACAAGTTGATTTCATTCGAACGCGCGCACACCGTCACAAAAAACCGACACTCGCACATCGTCACAAAAAACCGACACCCGGACACAGTAATTTAAAATGAAAAATATCTATTTCTTTAATTATGTAGAAATATTTTTTGTGATATTTAAATAATCTTTATTTAATAATAATAATACATAATGCGTTATAATAAAACTTTATATCTATTAAATACCTTTTTTTCTTTTGTTAGTGACGTTTTTTCTTCAAACGTAGAATAAGGCGAAAAAAAATTTAAAATTTTTGAAAATATATTTATCTTGTTACGCCATTAAGAAGTATACCTAACTTCTAACGCGTATACGTAAGTACACACACATGTTTTTTGAAGTGAACTTTAGGCACATGAGGGTATTTTTTTACGGATGAAACGTCACGAAGATGTGCAGCGAAGAAAAGGGAGACAGCGATTGAGAGAGAGAGAAAAAGGGAGATCGAGAAAAAATACAGGTTATATTGGTGTAGTAGTAACATATTAGAGCTATGGATGGCAATTCCGTCGCATACTGTCTTGTGCAGTAATCGCAGATCTTTTATTTATTTATATTATCATACATGGAGTTATCATATCGTGTGATCATCTATTGGGGCTTTCATCTTAGTAATAATTACCTTACAAAGAACTTTCACTTCTGACATGTGTACTTTGTACGCACACTTTTTTTAATTATTTCAGTTTCACGTCCCTGGGCGGCGGTATGGGTGGAGCAGCGGGTGGCCTATGCGATCGGCGAGCTTCCGGTCGTTCGTTTAATACACTTGCGTTGGCGCACGGCACCTCAGACGAGAACGAACGTGTGCCTGAGAGGGTCGCTGCGTCTACGCTGGCTCATGAGATGGGTGAATCTTTTTTCTTGATAATATAATAAGATTTACGTCGACTGATTATTATTTAATGTTTATTAAAAGAGGCCCAGCGCGTTAAAATAAAATAAAAATGTAAATTTTCGCCCGCTTTAGATTTTTCTTGATCACTATTTTTTATTAATGTTTAAAGAACTTTATTTCTCACTACAAAAATATATTTTATTTACATGAGAAACTTAATATTAATATGTATATATACGAGCGAGATACACTTCGCCATTAGCCGTCTCAATTTTGGTCAACTGTGTTCACTCTAACATGTATCTTTAATGCCTTTTTGAATTTGTCAAACACACAAATACTGCAAATTTTAGATGGTTATTGATTGATATATTATTGATATTGATAATTTGTACGCAGCTTCGGCAAGATAAGCAAACTCGCACGACGAGTATTGCGTGCAGTTGTATTTTTGATTTTTTAAATGATAAGCCACTATGGAGAGAGCTATTTAATTTTTTTTTGTTTTCTTTTTATTACTAGGTGTATTGTTGGCATGTTAATTAGGCACGACATTCTCTTTAAAAACTACATTACAATCAGATATAATGATATAATGGTTATAATTCTCTGTAATCATAGCTACCATACCAAAACACTAGGGTTGCATGAGAGCAGTGGCGGATTTACGTAGAGGCTGTGAAGTCTGTGCCACGCTTGTTTCTACAATTGTCATGTTTTTTTTATAGAACAGAGGGCAAACGGGCAGGGGGCTCACCTGATGTTAAGTGATACCGCCGCCCATGGACACTCTAAGTCTTGGATTATTATTACAATCCAACATTCGACATGTATTAGTTGATAGGGGGAATAGGAGATGATGCGAAAGAGAGAAATACATTTTCAGCAATTTCGCTCTTTTCACTCATACCATAAACTCATACCATAACCTGGTATGTGGAATCCTGTTTTGGGGGCGGCGGACTAGCTGTTTTACTTTAGAATATGGAAGTTTTCTACACCAAATATACTATGACAAATAAGAAGGGAGAGTCATTGGCGAAATTTGGTGTAGATCTGTAAAACATAAAAGTAAAATATGTTTGAGCCGCTTAATTTGCCACCCCAAACATCTGCCGCCCTTCAGCCTACTCAGCGTGCTGGTAAATCCACCACTGCATGGGAGAGCTTAACACATGGAAAGAAGACTTACTAGACTTCTTGTAACTCTACAGGTCACGTAATATGTAGAACTAGGCTTATACTGTATAGTTTTTTCAGGACATAGTTTTGGTGCGCATCATGACGATAACTTTCCAAATCCGGAATGTAAGGGCTATCTAATGGGGTCTCAATCGTCCACTACACAAACGGCCCATACTCTCGAGTTCTCGCTGTGCAGTAAACGACTCATCGCCGCTACTTTGAGCAGCATGAGCTATTGTCTTGCGGTGACTGAAAGACCATGTTGTGGAAATGGTATGTCCAAAATGGTTGTAATGAGGTGTTTGTGTTATAGATGGACCATTTGGAGTATACACAGCAGACAATATTGACCTCACCGTTTAGCGAACTCGTTAGGATAGCGGCTTAATCCCTTGGCGTTATTTAGAGATGTGCGGTTTCTCTACATCTTCGACCGCATTTACGATGAAATAAATACCACCCGTATCGCCTCGACGTCTGTCGTTTCACAACTGAGCGTTTTTAAGGCAGTTTTTGCCGTACTATGTGGAACCAGCTGCCCACGGTACTATTTTTGAACCAATTCAACTTAGGGTCCTTCAAGTAAAGAGTGTCCATGGGCAGTATCACCTTACATCAGGTAGGCCTCCTGCCCGTTTCTAACCTCAATCATATTCAAGACTTCCGACAAAAATGCAGGCTTTCTATTGGAACTTAAGTTTCTAATGCTAAATATATGATTTTCTAGGTATAGTGGAAAAAGGAGAGGCGTGTGACTGTGGTCTTCCATTCTACTGCAAGACTAGAGATCCCTGCTGCACACCTAGAGTTGGTGGAACACTTGCATCTGAGGGAGGGTACTAATAATTTAATTAATTGCCATTTAGAATTTAAGATTACTGCATTAGGAGTCCTTACATTATTTAAAAAATCTAAATGCCCTCGACTCATAATAATGGATGTTAATGGTTGGTGGACTCACTCCGTACTTAGACTCTCATTAGGTCCTAAATGCGAAATCGTTTATTCATTTTAGTACACTTATGAACGTCAAAGAAATACATATGCTTCGAATTTTACATTTACTAACAGCTCTCAAAGCAAGGGCGTAGAAGGGACGAGAAGAACTGGTAATAAACTATCTGCCACTCTTTTCGCCAAGTCTTTTTACATATACAATGTTTGTATGGTGCTTCAACCATTACTCCATGTTCTACGTGACATCTTACCTTACATGTGGGAACAACACCAAAATACTTAGTGGAAATAACTACAATCACCGCATACACGAATTCAAGTCCAACCACTCACCACACGTAGCACCCGTTCACGAGTATGAGTCATGGCCAGCCTCAGACCAACCAATTAGATCGATCCCCGTTAACAAAGATGTTCCGCTTACTAAATGCTATCTCCGACATTATCGGTATCTTTATATATCGCAGAGACAGTATATTATGTATTTAATAATATATATCATATTTTATTTATTTCGACATCATCCTTTTGGCGCAATGCTGTAAGGATAATGTGGGTATTTTGGTAAATAAATAGACATGGAGACATTTTTTTAATATGGCTTAAATTTATGCCAACTGGGCACAAGGTACTTCGCCAGTGACGTGTAGATGGAGAAGGCACGAAGGAGATTGATCGGTGAAAATAATAATTATGCACCTAAAAAAAATAGTTGAAATTCGATTGTTTGTTTAAAGACAGCACAGAAAACACAATTATGAGTAATATGATTAAATACTACTTCCTATTTTTTAATAATTTTTATATGTACATTTTTATTACACTTTAATTTTATTACTTTCTATATATTTACATAAAAATATAAAATATGGACTAGACACAAACATTAAAAACCATTTAACACTTAAAACACGAAGAACGTCATAGAGAGGATAGGTTAGTTTAGGATAGTTAAATAGTATGTGAGATACAGTGCCTTCATCCAAGCCACACTCACAAATAGAGTGATCCTTTATCCGGAGTTTGGCTTCATAAACAGGAGTGCAAGCATGACCAAAACGCAGACTTGAAATTGTAGATGTAATCTAATGGAGACAATTAATTACAGTGCTCTTCACAAGGAAGGTTGCTCAGTAGCGCCACGAGCAAACTGCCATCCGTCTCAGGGCCTCTGTTGTAACGCAGACTGTCAATATGCTAACCTTACAAAGAGTGGCATCGTAAGTATTCTTCTAAATTAAAAGGCTATTTGATATATTTTAAACATAGACATGTATATTTTAATATTATTTGTACGGTTTTATGTATAGGCCAGATTATAATTTATGTAAAGTCGCACTCTTTTTTGTGAACTTTATTGCAATAAAAAAAATTCATTATTCATTTTTTCAGGCATAAGGAAACTCATTCTTGGCGGTTAATAAACTTAACGCTAAGCCTCACTCCTGTACGTCAAGTGTGCTGTAATTTGACATACAAAATTTAAAGACTCCTTCAGAAGTTGAATGATTGGTGGTTTCCTCGCGGTATTTCTCACGACACCAAGTAAAAGTTGGTGCCGTGTTTCGGGTTGAGAATCTGACGCTCACTTAGAGACAGTTCCTCTTCTTCATGTAGGATCAGTGTTGTCGTTATTATCTCTCTTTTAAACACAACATAGAGATGAAAGTGCAGTGCTGATTTAGTTTTTAGTAAAAAATCTAATTTTATAAAGGGTTTTTGTAGGACTGTACGCGTCAAATGGAAACGTGTACATGCCCCGACCTTAAGAATTGTAGATGTGGTCTAGGTGGACGCTGTTTACCAGATAGAAGTTGTCACGCTGCAGAATGCGCTGTTCTCGGACTAAGAGAGTGTTCCTGTAAGAACTCACCCGTAAGTTTATCATTTAACGATAAATCTCGTCTGTGCAGAACGAACAGAGTTAATTTAGTCTTTGGAGAACGTGCTCTGAGATATATCAACGATAATCATTTATTTATAGAGCACAATATACATACAGACAGTTACATAAACAAGCGTTACATCAATAATTAGAATGTATGGCACAAAAACATTACAAATCTTTTATGAAAAAAGAAAAGTATTTGTTCTGGGACTAAACTAATATCATTAGAATTATATAACTTGACAAAACCGCGACGCGCCGGTTCTGATTCCGCACAGACTATAACAAATGATAGCGGTTTTCATCTGTCATCGTCAATAGCATCTCTAATCAACTGACACGAATCAAATGAAATGATGGCGTTTCATTTACATCAAAAGGGATAGGTACTTTTCTTAAATAAAATCTCAGAGACTCTTTTATCTCTACCTTTTAATAAATTAAAGAAATATAGTCGCAGTATTTTTTTCTTTGGTATTGATCCTACCTAACCTAATCTTATTTATTGACCGAGGGACCAGAGTGCTCCACCCTTTATAACCTATTTATTTCATTGTTTTATAAGAATGTCGTACTTATTATTAGATAAAAATTATTCAGTTTAGATTCATAATGTGTAAGCTTTATTTCCAGGGTGGTACTCTAGGTAAAATAAAAATGTGTGGAGTCTGTTGTCGGATAGAATATGGCTCGGCTCTGTGGTGCGTTGGCGCAGAAACTGCCGCTAAATATGCATTTGAACTAAATTTGTTACCGTTTGATTGGCCGGATCCTGATTATATTGGACGTGAGTTACTTGCTTTTTTTGTAATCCAAAGAAAATATATTTTAATATGTACATAACTGGGTTTTATCTGTATATACTTTAAAATCAGCGCGATCTGTGATCGGGATTTCTACGTCACTCGTACCAAATATATCTTATATTACATAGACGTTACTTATAATTATTCGTGTTCAAAAAGTTGTTATATGTTGTTTTGAAAATATAGTGTACCTAATTTAGTGTAATCCTATTTGTTTTTTTTGTAATTTTATTTGTAATTGCTAACTATAAAGTTACTAGTTAACTTAGTCTTTATCTTGGACGGGCTACGGGCGCCAATTAAAGATTTAAGTTGGCGCCTGTTATATAGTATCGGTGACCCCAGAGCTGGTGCGTTAATTGATCACAGAATATCGCAATGTTATGTGGAAATGCCAGCGTTAAAAGTACACTTCCAAAGGGACCAAACTTTTTATTTGTACTTAAGTTTTCCATTTATTTACTTTTAACTATTATTATTATTTCTATGTTGGGTAGACGCTGTATCTATTTGTGGTATTAAATATGTAATTTGATTATACGTCTAAATCTGTTTCTTTTTGTTTTATTATTATTCTCAACCGATTATATATCTAGCTATAATTCGCTCTACAAATTTTCAGCAAATGTCACAGTAAAACTTGGCAACACAACTCTATGGACGTATGCGACGATACGCGCTTGGCCGCCTGGCGATGTGTGCGTGATAAAGAACACAGTGGGCATGTGTTCGCCTCGTGGCTTGTGCAAGAGTGTCAAAATGTTGCCATCTTCCAATATTTACCCCGATATCTTGGTAATATATAGAACCTTTTATTAATGTTATCCTGGAATATTCTGGAAAAATATTACTTACTCTACTGATCATATGTGCATAATCCCCATCCCACATGATCCCACAGCCGGGGCCATTGGTTAAGATTTGACAGTGATATAGACATTTTTTTCAGACCGTTAAAGTACTCCGACAATCTTCAAGTGAAGGGATGAAATTAAAACCAAGAGTAACACTAACAATTTTATTTATCAGTTTAAATATATTTAATTACACATGTTAAGCCTATTTTTATTATATTTCATATACAATATGAAAGCGAAATATTCCAAACTATACTTTTTGTATTTCGTCTCGTTTATTTGTTTAGAGTGTAAAAAGGACAAAGTCAATAGGTTTGATGATATAACATCTTGACTACATATTCCAAATTATATTTAGATCCCTGTTTGTTTTGAAAATGTAATTTATCCGATGCAGATGGAGATTCTTATTGGTGGAAGAATTTTTGAAATCGGTCCAGTAGTTTTTGTATGAAAACATTAAAAACATACATACAGTACTTTTTTATAGTTAGTGTAGATCCAAGATAAAACTGAGATACTATCAGAAAACATCAGCCCTTTTAACGCTAGTTGCGTACCAGAATACAAACTTTGCACTATAACGAAACAAATATTATGTGATGAATAAAACGCAGCACTGACTTAAGCTGGTCTGTGGGAGTCACTATGAACTTGACAATAATGGCGCGAAACTGCGCCTGACAGTGCTATAGACAATCAGACTCTATGGTTTGTACTACAGGTTTTGTAAGTTTTTACCTATCCTATTATATTATCATAAATAGTATGCAGTTCCAACTATATTACATACATACTGGTAAATGGAACAGGTAAATTTTGTTTCGTTCGCCCACATATTCCTGGGAAAGTAAAGCGGATAACCTACTTTTCCTAGTCGGTTAAATTGACTTATAGAAAACTATTCTACTTTGTAGATAAAAAATACATTTTCAAACCATAAACATTTGTAACATCGGTTTTTGTATAAAATGTATCATAAACTTAAGTTTGACTCTCACACAGCTTTTCAAGCATTTTGAAATAACAATATTTAATGTCAAACTCCATGTCATACCAATAATTGACGGCGATGCATCCGTGGCTCTGCGAAACGTGGTGGAACCATAGACTAGGCAGATACAGACAATCCCCTTTATTTATGCGAATTGTGTACTTATGCGCTTTTGAAAATTGAGGGTAGTTCAAAAAGTCCGGCTTGAGAGGATCTGAAACATACAAATTTAACATTTTTTTATTGTTTTATTTTCTATATTATTATAGTATATAATAATATTATGTACAATGCCAACAATTTTAAAAATACATAAGGTTTAATAATTATTAAGCACAGCTAATACAATAATACTTGTAAATATTTCTGTAAAAAACAATAAAGTACAAATTTTCATGCCGTTATTTGATATCAACTAAATAATAATATTAAAAAAAAAACAAATTCAGCAGAACCTATAAGTATCGGTTTCGGCGCGATAAACATTGCACTTATTTGGAATATATTCAACCATTGCTAATAGGAAATATACGATTAAATATTACAACAAAATTGTAGGCTTTTGATTTCACACCCTTTACACAAAAATTTAAACGTCAAACAAAATATAACTGTTAAGTTTTTTTTTCTTTAAATGTTATGTATTTGTGAAGTAGGCACCACTCCTCATGTAGGTGGTTGGTAGTCTGTAGGTATTTT
This sequence comes from Pieris mannii, assembly GCA_028984075.1. Classification (NCBI taxonomy): domain Eukaryota; kingdom Metazoa; phylum Arthropoda; class Insecta; order Lepidoptera; family Pieridae; genus Pieris; species Pieris mannii. The sequence goes on along the minus strand of CM054795.1, from coordinate 8,102,530 downwards.
TAAATTGGCTATTATTAAACATAAAAAAGAAGTTAAAACTAGTCTAGTGAATAGACTTACCTATACAAATCCAAGGTAGTTCCACACTATCTACCATTCCAATATCCCATCCTTCATTATATTTGAACATTGCCTGTTTATACTTCTTATATGGTACATAAGGCAAGTCTGTGGGCGGAATTAATGTGAAGTCTTTGTACCCATCAATAACACAGTATATGTTTTCATAGGGGTCTTTGTGCACTGAAATAGTTTATATTATGATTAATCAAAGACATCAGCAACTTCTTGACAATACGACCCGATACTCTGATTATTCCACAGAATTCTGACATTATATAAATGTTGCTATTAAAAAAGTTCTCCACCGAAAATAGGACCAGTTTCATCCATTTGAGGGCAATTAAAAATAAAAAATATTGTTATGTTTTAACTACACTACTCAATTCTCTTGTGCGTTTTTACTAATAAAATGTACACATTTACTAACAAATAAAACATGTGTATACTGTATACTCAGATGTTCGCCTCGTATTGAAATTGAAAAATGTACCTGGCAAAAATTGCCATCTCTATGCCAAAAAATTATAGCTTTCAGAATTCTACGGAATGAAATATCTGAGTATAGTAAAGCTGAGCAGAGAATGTTCATGTTAAGGAAGTTTAAAAAAAATTCAGATTTTCACTACTTACTTGAAGTTATGGCCATCACCCATCCAAAAATTGACAGCATCAGGCTTCTTATTAAATGCTTTACTCGCAAAATCAATTTCATGTTTTACATCTGATAATAATTCTTTGAAGTCTTCAGTTAAGTTAGAATTGTGTCTCTGAATGTAGGGTATGTAATTTTCTCTGAAATATTAATTAAATTTTTTTCACATATTGATAACTGTTTAACACCAAATCTTTGTTTTTTTATACATCCGAAAAATCTATGTTTTCACATAGCAGGCCATGTAAATTTTTAATCTCCCATATGATAATAATATATCATATGCTTGTATTGTGTAGTGATTATACACTTTTTCAATAGAAAATAAAAATAGAGCTTAAACCATCCCAATTATAAATAATGAAGAATGCCACTTATATGAATGCAGTCAGTCTTTATGGCAACATTATAAACTGTGTGCAATGCATTAAAAAGTGGTGGATCTCTGAGCCTAGGAAGTGTATTTAGAAATTAATTTATTTTAATATATCTGTGCCCAACAAGCTGCTAACGTAATTTTTAATAAATATTTAAAATGGTAGTCTGTGTAATCTGAAATTAAAAACAAATTCCTTATTCAAATTATTACCTTTTAATGTATACCTTTTATTTTCAAGCATATCTAAAAAGGATGACATAGTAGTTTGTACTTCATACGGCATCACAAAGCATTCAATACCATTTTTATCTTTTGTTATACCATCTGCATATCCATTTGGTGTGATAGCTAGAGTTATTTCTTTGTTTGGAATAACTTGCCTGAAAATTATAATTGAAGTATTTATGAATTTATTTCATTAAGTCTTTTTTAATCATTTCAGATATTCACATCTTTACAACAGGTACAAAGAGAAGTAAAAAGACCTTATATTAATTTTTAAGAATATACTACATATTTTTTTATTTACAATGTTTATTATAAAAACACATCCTAACCAATATTTCAAGAAATATTTTTGCAGTAGTGTCTGTCGCCTTTCCTTAATTCTATTGTTAATGAAGGTTTATATTTTTATATTGTTTCAGTATCTATTGTTCCAAACTGAATAAGACATTCCTTATATCTAATTAGCAATACATTTTGTAACATTTACATTTGATAACATACCTAAAATACTGAGAGTTCCACTTATGTGTAGCAGACCATTTTAAACATCCACCTCTTACAATTACAGGTATATTTTTGGACACATAGTCTCTGTGAAATTGTAATGCATCTAAAGTGGACACTTCATCAATGTGATCATGCAAATATAATTCTGGAATTTTAAATTAACCATATTATAATACCAGATTATAAATGGGGAATACTGCCAGTATATTCAGAACCTTGCCTAAAGGGACTCCTTTTAATAATATATTTTAGTTTTAATATTTTAAGGTTAGTTTATGTTAAAGTAGTAACAATAATATGGTCACATTTATTTTAATTTCCTTTAATAATATGTTATAATATAAAATATTTACTTTGAATCCAACCAAATACTTTCAAACTTCTAAATCTTAAATTAGTGATAAGTCATATACTAAGGTATAATATCACTAACCCTATAAAGTCCTCAGGCTTATAACAATTCAGACTTACATAAGTAGTTAAATAATTATTAGTCTTAACTTTTAATTAAGTAATAAAACATTGTAACCTATTTTACCTATTAGTTTTAGAGTAGTATAATGCTTTTGTTATGGTTTTTTTTTGCTTATGAAATTTTATTTTTCTGAAAACTAATCTACAACTCTCCTAATAATCACTAAAATGTCCTGCTTTAAGTGGTTATGGATTATTGGTTTCTGTAAACACATAAGATTAAGAAGTTATACCCTACCGGATGTTTCTTCGTGAAAAATATTGAGTGCTTCTTCAAGAATATAAGACATTCTTAATGCTAAAATTTTAATTTATTTAGTTCGGTTATTGCTTAACTCGCTTATAAATTATTTCAGATTGGAACTGGTAAACACAGATGAATTAAAAACAATAAACAAATGCGTCACTCGTCAGCAACAACCGACTATATTATAGAGACTTATCGGCGACAACTGACAATAGTTAATAACTTATGATGCCTGTAGCACGAAGAACTAGTTAATTTATTCACGGCATTTAAATTATGAACAGCCTCCTACGATACTGCTATTAATATTAAGAATAAATTTTAGAATACTGCTTCGTTTTTTTTTATTCAATATAATACAATGTAAAAAATTTTGATGTAACAAATAATTAAAATTGTTCCAAATCTAGATCCCTTCAAATATATTTAATTGGCATGGGTTTTTTTAGTATGCCCTTTATTGGAGCGCTTTGTGTGGAATTTCCCTTTGATTCCATTGGTGGTATTGGAGCTTTATCGATATCTTCAGAGCGATTACGCCAGAACGCTCTTGGCATGAAGGTATAGCTGGCATCCACCGCGGTTACTAAAAAAGATATACATTTCTAAAAGTGCTATCGCTTCACCGAAAAATTTAGTTTGTTTTAGGTATTTAGGTAGACAATCATTTATCCCTCCATTTACACCAAATTTGACAATAAATAAATATTTATATGAGCCATTATAAATATGTATAACAGGAAAGTAAATCAGCAAGAATAGAATCACGTCAGTTATTTGTAGAATACGATTTTAATGTAAAAATATACGTACATTTTGGTTTTTGATTCGAAAACTCAGATATAGAGAGTGCAGAGCGAGCCCTAGGTCCTGGTAACATGTTCAGTGCCAAAAACTCATCAGCGCCATCTCGCGATAAACTAAGTTTATTTTTTTCATGCAATTGACGTAATCGAACAACTTTATCGAAACTTTGCAGGAAAATTCTTGATGTATTATGAATATGAACGTCATCTAATACTCCTGTTAAATAATAATTCCATGTACATAATAATATCGTAAGTTGTAATAAGTAAATAATGTTTTGTGGAAATTATATGAGATTAAGAAAAAAAAAAAACAAAGAACATGAATACTAAGTAAACAATCCAAAAATTATATTCTGCGCGATAAAACTCGAATTCAATCTATTATTACAGTGTGTGAAATCCAATTGATTAAGTTAATATTAAAATTATATTTAATTCTAGATAGACAATAATTGTTAGGAGTTTAAAACTCGGGATCTTTAATTGGAAATATTAGAATACAACAATTGATTTTTAATATTTGTATAGGGGCTTTTAAAACACTTACGTAGTGGTCCACATCTAGCTATAATAATTTCTTTATATCTATGTTTTTTAGTCATTGGGTTACCAGTGAAATTCACGTCCACTAAACTCACAAGGGTACATAAGTCGTCTGCAACAGACTGTAAAAATAATATATAAATTAAACTTGTATCACGTAAACTAAGTTTATTTTTTTCATACAATTGACGTAATCGAACAACTTTATCGGAACTTTGCAGGAAAATTCTTGATGTATTATGAATATGAACGTCATCTCATACTCCTGTTAAATAATGATTCCATTACCTATGGACCGTGTACTTATTTTCATTAAACGATGTGTGTTATTTAAAATCTAATTATTTATATCTTAATGGTAACAGTGACTCATTAAAATAACGAAGGGTAGGTAGGTAAATATTTTGAAAATAAATTGTATACCTGAACATCTTCAAGAAGATTTTTCTTAGCTATAAGAACTTCCAAGCGACGTAGTGGTCTAGCCCATGATACATCAGATATTTTATTTTCCGAAACATTGAGTATTCTAAGTGATGCCTAGAAAAATATTGAAACTAAAACATGACGAAATATGAACGCATTGAAGTTCTCTTATAAACTTTTCGTAAATATTCGCAATTAGACTTCGAATAGGAATGTGTCGTACCAACAACATCATTTTACCTTTCCACAAGTTAGATTTTTAATTTTATATTAAAAAAATAGGGGGAAATTGACAATGAGAGTAGGGAGGGTTCACCATTAAATGATTTAGACTTAGACTGCTATTAAAAATAGTGAAAACTAAACTTACACCAATAGAAATCATTGATCTAGGGTCGAAACATAACGGGTCACCGTTATCCTTATTCTGTTTTTCAATATGAAGTTCTTCTAAATTTTTTAATCCCTCCAAATTCTCTACGACACTTATTTGATTGTTTCCCAAGTATAGTTTTTTTAGCTTCACTAATTTCTCGAGGCCTTCAATCCTGGCTATTTTATTCCATTGTAAATGCAAATGTGTTAAATTGAACATAGCTTCAACATTTTTTATTCGTAAAATATAATTGTTATGATAGTAGGCATAGATTATATGATTTGGATTTGTCGGAAGAGGCTAAAATAATAATTGTTAGCGATATAAAATATTTAAAGATCTTCTTCAAAAAAAAATAATTCAAAATTACTTACAATTTCGGAAATATTCTTCTCGTGCAAAAATAAGTGAGTTATTTTTTGTCCATGCAGTTGCTTTTTAGTAATTTTTTTTGCTTGTTTCCGCAGTGAAAGGTTATTTTCTTTTAAATCGATATATTTGTCTTTACTGTTCATAATTATGAATTTGTAAAAACACGATTTGCTGGTCCATCGATTAATTAAAAAACTGCTTCAAAAATACCGCGATAACTCTCGTAACTATGGAGATAAATTACCTAATACCTATATAGACTTATAATAAACTTGTGCAAAACAAGTGCTTGTCAAATATGATATTTAATTTACTTTTACCAATCAGTGTGCGAGCGTTGCCAAGCTTTTTTAAATAAATATACCGACAGACGCGAAGAAATTCCTAACTTTTCCGCTAAGTATGTTTTCGTTATTCAGAGTTTATATTGATTTAACGTGGGAATTTTTTTATTTTATTAATCTATGACAATATGATATTAATCTATGACAATATGATATTAATCTATGACGATATGATATTATAAAATAATGTATAATATAAAGTTTTTTGTTTATTAAAATTATTAGTTAAACTTTGGTATTGTTTAATTAAAAAGCAAAAATTAATATAAAACTTCTTTAATCTCGCACGCTCTGCTTGAAATGGCAACTCATAGGTATTGATTTAATCCTAAGTCGACTCTTGCATTTACAATGAACCTGCTAGGTTAGGTTAGACAGAATTTTCTAATTAATTCTAATTTTAGATATTTCTGTTATTTGTTGTATAATATAACAAATATTTACAGTAATTTATTTTATATTTATCTCACACACTGTTTTGTTTTTTCTAGTACTCTTTAATGTATAATATTCTACGGTTTCGATATTTGTAATTATGTGAGGAAATACTGACACTTCAATAATAGACCTGTGTAGTAATTTTATTCTGGGAGTACATTGTCTTTACATATAATTATTTACCTAATGTATACAAATATTGTAAATTCTATTTTAAAAGTGTGTGGAGTTTTTTGCCCATTCTTTCTCCACACGAAACTACCTTTTGGAAGGGGCAACTGGAATCATTTTATTTCCATAAGGTTCAAAAGTGCCATTTTACAGGGTCTAATTGGAATAAATGACTTGATTTGTTTTACAAACAGGACAATACACGCATGAAAATTTGTAACAAACACGTTTTTAAAGACATGGCTAAGCGAAGCATTATTCAGTTCCATGCAACTTATTTATTTTTCCTATGGTATAGAGGACTGCGTCATTTTGCAGATTGGTTAAAACGTGTTCTAGTATTGACTGTCTTGTTCCTCCCTTCTAGTGTAGTTATTCTCGTCAATTTTGTATTGTGTGTGTAGATGTTTTTATTAACTGTTTCTAGCTTTTCGTTTTATTGTCCTGTGTAATTGATTAATAAACCTCTAAGACTTTCTTAAATTTGTGTTGCCTGGTTTGTAGTTGCCTAAATTTGCAGCCTGATCCATATTTTCATTCACAATATTTATGTTAGAAAACACGTGTAGAGACATGAAAACTAAAGATGACGCAGCCCTAACTTCATTATAATCGAGTAGCCCGCAATATCGCAGCACACTCCTGAGGACTTCTTGTATCGAAGACGCATGTGTCCGCTAAGCGTCCGTTCACAATGTTAATACATAAATAGCTATTAGGTAGCAATATAATATAGCCAAAGCAAATAATAATTATAGTCAAATATTAATGCAAACGATTCTGTGGAGTTTCTAAAAATGTTCATAGTGTAAATTTTCATAAAATTTTTATTCTGAACGAAACACGGATTTTGTTGCCGACACAATCTGTTAACAGATGGTTTCTGGTCAACTGCTGTACAGCTGGGATTTCACAAATCCATCTGAATTGTGTAGCCTTGTAAAGTTACACTACATCGATGACGTCGGGTAGCAATTCAAGGGCAGCGTCATCTGTTCTCACATTCAGACTTCAAATCAAATCAAATCAAAATATCTTTATTCATATAGGTAAACATGTACACTTATGAACGTCAAGAAAAACAAATTAAATTTACTGTAAATTTACTTTATTTATTTTTCAGTAACCTACAATATGTCCACTGAGGTATTGTTGTTCACAGCTGGATTTATTTATTGCATAATAATACGTCAACTAGTGCGTTGTTGTGCAGCGTTGCCAAAAATGTTGAGCGCCACGCCACGTATTCCTTTTCAAATGTCATATGAATACTTAGGATAATGATATAAATAATTTATTCCAATTAGATAACGCTGATAGTATTGTAAGTACAACTATTAATAACTTAAGAAAACTGATAGAAGAACAAAACTAGACACCAAAACTGTTCGTAATGTTAAGAAAAAATAGTTTACTACACTATGCGTATATAATTTATTTTGGCGCCCTCTAGTAACAAACTCTGTAAAACTAATTGATTGATGTTCTTGAATATCCATGTCGCACGTGAGTAGTTGTATCAAGAGAATGCTTGATGACTTTTTTCGCTCATGAAGAGATAATCACCAAATTTGCAGGCTGATTTGAAAGACAATTCGAACTATAAAAATGGTATCGAAAAATTTTATGACATCGTTTTTTCCTTTTTTTCTTTTCTCTCGAAGTCATGAATAATCAAATTAAATTCTATCAAAAAAGATTATTTAGCGGTCAGAAGAAGCGATCGTTTTAATCCTTAAGGGTGAATAAAGAAAAGAATTCTATATATAAATTTTGAATACGTTAAAAGCCATAAATAATAAATTAATAGACGTAAAAATAAAATTACAATATCTTCTATTGGAGTACTGCATAATCAAAATTACATTTAGTCCATGTCAGCATGTATAACATTTGTACTCCACCTCTATTTGTCTCTCATCTTCCTCGTTATCTCTTTTATTCCAATAGTCAGAAACACAATCTAAGATTCATTGTTGATATATTGACTCTGTTCACCAACGGAGTTTCTTTCTATGTGCGCATTTGATATTCGCTCGAACGGTGAAAGAAAACATCGTGAGAAACGGCTTGCCTTAGACCCAAAAAGTTGACTGGGTCAGGCACAGGATGTTGATATTTTAGATTGACATATGATCATGAAACAGATATAGAAATCTGAGGCCAGGGCCTAAAAAGGTTGTAGCGCCACTTTTTTAAACAAAAATGTTTTTTTGGTTCCTAGATCAGTCTTTGACGTCAGAGGAGTCGGTTCTGCTCCTCGATCCAGACGCAAGCCTGAAAACACCAGATAAACACTACCGACTGAGTGAGATCACCATGGCATATGGTTTTCCGGTTGAGGATCCGGAGTCAGGTTCTGCTGAAGGTTACATTGGAGAGGATCATCAGTTTTATGGTGTTTTACATATAGGTATAACCCCTTCTATATGGTACTTTTTCAGCCCAAAAGCTGTTTTATACACCTGTTTAGTGTACCACCACAGCTGTTTAGTCATACCGCTTATGGGCACTCTCAATGTCAGAGGATTCACTAATGCGTTTCCGGGTTTTTAGAATTGGTACTCTCTTTTAAGTTAGTTCAGTGTGCAGCTGGTGGTGGTACGCGTCAAAAACTGCCTTAAGAAATGCTCCGTCGTAGAACGACGGACGTCGAGATGATACGGGGTGAATTTTATATTCGCCATGACATGCGCACTGTGCTGTTTATTAATATTATCAAGCCTTTATTGGTGACACCCATTAATATTGATACGAGCTAGGGGATCGGATAGATACGCCGTAGATTTCTTCAAGGGTTTATTTTCAATAAAATCTAAGAGAAATTTGTTTACACTAAGAAGCCGGAAATAACGCACAGAAAGGCACTAAATACATACACAACAAAACACTGTCACTAATCACTTTAATTACACGCACTTCACACAGTAAGTAGAAATATCAAAAACGCTGCAGTTGACCCGTCTTCGTAACAATATATTAAAACTTATTTTAGTTATAATGTAACTTAATCTAATACATCATAAGGCCCGTTTTGATCAGCTTGCTCTGTGATACATAGGCCTCTTCCAGCATAATAGGCATTTTTGTAATTATGTTGTTATACCAGGAAATAGAACCCTGTACGCTGACCCCTACGGGCGCGATGACCCCAACAAGCAGTTTGGGGCTTATGAAAATGACTTTATGCAGGCCCCACGACACGTGCGTAGTGAAACTCAGGTATGCCGTTCCAGAGCTCTTGATATCAATTAGTATCTCAGTCAACTATCATAGAATGTTCTGGTAAAACTAGATTTTGATATGAAGATGTTCATGAATACTTTGTAAATTTAGTAACTACAAATTACGTTACGATGCGGGCGGGGATTGAATAATGCGTTATTGTTAATATTATTTACGACTTTACATAACACAAATGGCAAATTTTAAGAAGTATTAAGTACCTGGGACCTGGGTGGACATGGAAACGTTACGGTGCGTTAGTGCGGCAGCTGCAGTGAGCTTCCGTCCTGCCCTTCCTTTACATTCTCTTATCTGAATGAATGAATAAATGATTTTAAATTTGAATACGGTGTGCAATTCCCCTACCTATGGTTCAATATTTGGTTAGACTACATTACAATATGCAGCATGTAATCAAAATTGTGTGAAGGAAACTAATAAATTTCTTTCTTTAGGAAAATTGAGTTTAATTATCAACACGCCCTTACACTAAAACTCATCAGTTCAAATACTTACAATAATTTTATTATTTCAGCAAGATTCAGGCTTCAGTCATTTGATGCAGTTTCCTTATGATGTGATGGAGGAGAAAACCGGAGTGGCACGAGCAAGAATCTGTGAATTGCTTCTCTTGGCGGATAAAGAGTTCTATGAAAAAGTAATGCTATTGATAATTCTAAATCCCCTGAAGCTTGATGTATATTTGAATTTCACGTTTCACGAATGACACGTTTCTGCATCTGCTTTGATGAAACTTTTTAGCCACGCCTATTCCTTTGCCTGATACGTCTATTGAATCTAACACTCCAAGCGAAATTGGAAAATCATCACAGAATACATTCAAAGCCTTTACACTTTAATTATTCAATAAATCTTTTTATAAATTTGACGATTATGTAAATGAACCTAATCCTTCGGATTGATTTTCTCCAGTTGAAATATGAATAATGTATAACTTACTTACAAACAATTTTTATGACTCAAAACTTGGCGTTTAAAAAAACTGGCGGAGAGTTTCTTGACAGTGCTTGCCCGTTCTATGCCATTTATATAGTAACTTTAAATTTAGAATCTTGTGTACATGGTAACCTATGTGAATAAAGAAGAAAGAAGAAACGATTATTTGATTAAGACACACACATATATAATATATATAAATGAAATACAAACACATTCGCTTTAATCATAAATGGGCCTGAACTTATCTTCACACTTAAGTCACCAGTAGTATAGATTCATACACTGAAATAAACAAAATTTTTAACAATCATCTACAATTTTTTTTAATCTAAATAAATTGCAGATGACATTCTTATAAATGACATAAGAATGTCATCTGTTGCAATAACATTCACCCCCGTGATTGCTTGTGATAAAACATAATAAAAAATTTCATAGGACGCAAACTCAAGTCTCAAACACGTCATACGCAGAATGATGCATGCGGTCGCTCAAGCAGATATAATATTCCGAAATGCCGACTTTAATGAAGACGGTATACCAGATAATATAGGTAATAGCTATTTATTAATTAAAGTATCACATAATACATTTTACTATATCTACGGCTTGTCCCAAGTTTATCGTTTGACACTTAAATGGTATAAGAAAGGAAAATTAGTAGTTTTAGCTTATTATTAGGAAAAATTACCAGCAAAACAGCGGACTAGGTATAAATTGATTATCCCACTGCTGAATACATCCAGCTCCGGATGAGTATTGTTTAATCTGTTATAATTGCGATACATTCGAGCGGTGTTTGAACTCCTAGGTTGGTTTTTGCAGACGAAATTTTGAAAATCCTTTGATGTTCTGATCTGTATTTGACCATTAAGCAATTTACAAAAGAACACTGGCAAGAGACCTCTAATCGTACAGTGACGTCACATTCGATTTCTTAAACCGGTGGTACGGGTGTCTATGAAAATACTGTACTAATAAAAGCAAGATGTTAAATAAATGATCTGAGAATGCTTTCAATGAGTTGCGAATGGATCACATATAATACTTTAAACAAATTCCATTCACTTAAAACAGGTCATCGAATATATGTAAACCACGCCGTTACAATATGAATAACCGGATGGAATCTTTTGTTACGGAATATGCTTGCAATTGTGTGATTGCAGGTTTCTCAGTAAAGTACATTCTGGTGCTTACATCGGATGAGACAAATACGCAAGTGTTTGGTGATTTACTTCGAAATCGGTCGATTGACGGCAGGGCCTACTTGATGCATTTTGCAAGGCTCCGTCGCCTCTCTGAAGTGTGCCTTGGTGTTGCGTTTTCGGGACATGCTTTTCATAATAGGACATTGGGACTAAGGTACACATTAAAAATAGTCTAAAAGCATAAATTTGGGTCAAAATATGGTACAAAAATTGTATGGTGTGGCGTGCAAATTTCTCTTTATAGGTAGAGTAGAAGTTACAATGACATAATGAGTCATATTATAATGTTTAAAGAACCTTATTTCTCTTTACAAAAAATGTATTTAACATGAGAAACTTAAAACATTCGATCGCGATATACGTCGCCATCAGCCGTCCTATTTTTGGTCTCATAATGCCTTTTTGAATTGGTTAAACGCGGTAATATTACCGGTTATAGACGGTAATTTATTAACTAACTGCACATCCTCATTCTTACACTTCTTCAAATATTATGTACGCGGCTTTACAACAGTCGTTTTGGTGTATTTAATTTTTTTAAGTTAAGATATAGGTGCTATAAACATTTCGTGTTAAGTTTGGTTTCTTGGTAGATTTTATTAGTCTGTATTAAAAAAAAATATCTTAGTGATTTTATTAATTTATTTAATAAAAAATATTCATTATAGTTAATTCTTATATTATTTTATCAATACTTCATCACGTTATTAAAATATATTATTACGTTATCAAATCAATATTCATTATAATGCTAAGATACCTACTATGTATCACCGTATGAAAATGGTCTACAATGTTGTCCATTAAAATATTAAGCTTTATTAGCTGTATGCACAAGTTGATTTCATTCGAACGCGCGCACACCGTCACAAAAAACCGACACTCGCACATCGTCACAAAAAACCGACACCCGGACACAGTAATTTAAAATGAAAAATGTCTATTTCTTTAATTATGTAGAAATATTTTTTGTGATATTTAAATAGTCTTTATTTAATAATAATAATAGATAATGCGTTATAATAAAACTTTATATCTATTAAATACCTTTTTTTTTTTTTGTTAGTGACGTTTTTTCTTCAAACGTAGAATAAGGCGAAAAAAAATTTAAAATTTTTGAAAATATATTTATCTTGTTACGCCATTAAGAAGTATAACTTCTAACGCGTATACGTAAGTACACACACATGTTTTTTGAAGTGAACTTTAGGCACTTGAGGGTATTTTTTTTACGGATGAAACGTCACGAAGATGTGCAGCGAAGAAAAGGGAGAGAGCGATTGAGAGAGAGAGAAAAAGGGAGATCGAGAAAAAATACAGGTTATATTGGTGTAGTAGTAACATATTAGAGCTATGGATGGCAATTCCGTCGCATAATGTCTTGTGCAGTAATCGCAGATCTTTTATTTATTTATATTATCATACATGGAGTTATCATATCGTGTGATCATCTATTGGGGCTTTCATCTTAGTAATAATTACCTTACAAAGAACTTTCACTTCTGACATGTGTACTTTGTACGCACACTTTTTTTAATTATTTCAGTTTCACGTCCCTGGGCGGCGGTATGGGTGGCGCAGCGGGTGGCCTATGCGATCGGCGAGCTTCCGGTCGTTCGTTTAATACACTTGCGTTGGCACACGGTACCTCAGACGAGAACGAACGTGTGCCTGAGAGGGTCGCTGCGTCTACGCTGGCTCATGAGATGGGTGAATCTTTTTTCTTGATTAATAAGATTTACGTAGACTGATTATTATTTAATATTTGTTAAAAGAGGCCCAGCGCGTTAAAATAAAATAAATGTAAATTTTCGCCCGCTTTAGATTTTTCTTGATCACTATTTTTTATTAATGTTTAAAGAACTTTATTTCTCACTACAAAAATATATTTTATTTACATGAGAAACTTAATATTAATATGTATATATACGAGCGAGATACACGTCGCCATTAGCCGTCTCAATTTTAGTCAACTGTGTTCACTCTAACATGTATCTTTAATGCCTTTTTGAATTTGTCAAACACACAAATACTGCGAATTTTAGATGGTTATTGATTGATATATTATTGATATTGATAATTTGTACGCAGCTTCGACAAGATAAGCAAACTCGCACGACGAGTATTGCGTGCAGTTGTATATTTGATTTTTTAAATGATAAGCCACTATGGAGAGAGCTATTTATTTTTTTTTTGTTTTTTTTTATTACTAGGTGTATTGTTGGCATGTTAATTAGGCACGACATTCTCTTTAAAAACTACATTACAATCAGATATAATGATATAATGGTTATAATTCTCTGTTATCATAGCTACCATACCAAAACACTAGGGTTGCATGAGAGCAGTGGCGGATTTACGTAGAGGCTGTGAAGTCTGTGCCACGCTTGTTTCTACAATTGTCATGTTTTTTTTATAGAACAGAGGGCAAACGGGCAGGGGGCTCACCTGATGTTAAGTGATACCGCCGCCCATGGACACTCTAAGTCTTGGATTATTATTACAATCCAACATTCGACATGTATTATTTGATAGGGGGAATAGGAGATGATGCGAAAGAGAGAAATACATTTTCAGCAATTTCGCTCTTTTCACTCATACCATAAACTCATACCATAACCTGGTATGCGGAATCCTGTTTTGGGGGCGGCGGACTAGCTGTTTTACTTTAGACGATTAGATGGAAGTTTTCTACACCAAATATACTATGACAAATAAGAAGGGAGAGTTATTGGCGAAATTTGGTGTAGATCTGTAAAACATAAAAGTAAAATATGTTTGAGCCGCTTAATTTGCCACCCCAAACATCTGCCGCCCTTCAGCCTACTCAGCGTGCTGGTAAATCCGCCACTGCATGGGAGAGCTTAACACATGGAAAGAAGACTTACTAGACTTCTTGTAACTCTACAGGTCACGTAATATGTAGAACTAGGCTTATACTGTATAGTTTTTTCAGGACATAGTTTTGGTGCGCATCATGACGATAACTTTCCAAATCCGGAATGTAAGGGCTATCTAATGGGGTCTCAATCGTCCACTACACAAACGGCCCATACTCTCGAGTTCTCGCTGTGCAGTAAACGACTCATCGCCGCTACTTTGAGCAGCATGAGCTATTGTCTGGCGGTGACTGAAAGACCATATTGTGGAAATGGTATGTCCAAAATGGTTGTAATGAGGTGTTTGTGTTATAGATGGACCATTTGGAGTAAACACAGCAGACAATATTGACCTCACCGTTTAGCGAACTCGTTAGGATAGCGGCTTAATCCCTTGGCGTTACTTAGAGATGTGCGGTTTCTCTACATCTTCGACCGCATTTACGATGAAATAAATACCACCCGTATCGCCTCGACGTCTGTCGTTTCACAACTGAGCGTTTTTAAGGCAGTTTTTGCCGTACTATTTGGAACCAGCTGCCCACGGTACTATTTTTGAACCAATTCAACTTAGGGTCCTTCAAGTAAAGAGTGTCCATGGGCAGTATCACCTTACATCAGGTAAGCCTCCTGCCCGTTTCTAACCTCAATCATATTCAAGACTTCCGACAAAAATGCAGGCTTTCTATTGGAACTTAAGTTTCTAATGCTAAATATATGATTTTCTAGGTATAGTGGAAAAAGGAGAGGCGTGTGACTGTGGTCTTCCATTCTACTGCAAGACTAGAGATCCCTGCTGCACACCTAGAGTTGGTGGAACACTTGCATCTGAGGGAGGGTACTATTAATTGAATTAATTGCCATTTAGAATTTAAGATTACTGCATTAGGAGTCCTTACATTATTTAAAAAATCTAAATGCCCTCGACTCATAATAATGGATGTTAATGGTTGGTGGACTCACTCCGTACTTAGACTCTCATTAGGTCCTAAATGCGAAATCGTTTATTCATTTTAGTACACTTATGAACGTCAAAGAAATACATATGCTTCGAATTTTACATTTACTACCAGCTCTCAAAGCAAGGGCGTAGAAGGGACGAGAAGAACTGGTAATAAACTATCTGCCACTCTTTTCGCCAAGTCTTTTTACATATTATACAATGTTTGTATGGTGCTTCAACCATTACTCCATGTTCTACGTGACATCTTACCTTACATGTGGGAACAACACCAAAATACTTAGTGGAAATAACTACAATCACCGCATACACGAATTCAAGTCCAACCACTCACCACACGTAGCACCCGTTCACGAGTATGAGTCATGGCCAGCCTCAGACCAACCAATTAGATCGATCCCCGTTAACAAAGATGTTCCGCTTACTAAATGCTATCTCCGACATTATCGGTATCTTTATATATCGCAGAGACAGTATATTATGTATTTAATAATATATATCATATTTTATTTATTTCGACATCATCCTTTTGGCGCAATGCTGTAAGGATAATGTGGGTATTTTTGTACATAAATAGACATGGAGACATTTTTTAATATGGCTTAAATTTATGCCAACTGGGCACAAGGTACTTCGCCAGTGACCTGTAGATGGAGAAGGCACGAAGGAGATTGATCGGTGAAAATAATAATTATGCACCTAAAAAAACAGTTGAAATTCGATTGTTTGTTTAAAGACAGCACAGAAAACACAATTATGAGTAATATTATTAAATACTACTTCCTATTTTTTAATAATTTATATATGTACATATATATTGCACTTTAATTTTATTACTTTCTATATATTTACATGAAAATCTAAAATATGGACTAAACACAAACATTAAAAACCATTTAACACTTAAAGGACGGGGGAGTTTAGGGGGAAGAACGTCATAGAGAGGATAGGTTAGGTTGCAAGGAGGTTGCAAGGTTGATAGAAGTGCAAACATGACCAAAACGCACTTGAGATTGTGGATGTAATCTAATGGAGACAATTAATTACAGTGCTCTTCACAAGGAAGGTTGCTCAGTAGCGCCACGAGCAAACTGCCATCCGTCTCAGGGCCTCTGTTGTAACGCAGACTGTCAATATGCTAACCTTACAAAGAGTGGCATCGTAAGTATTCTTCAAAATTAAAAGGCTATTTGATATATTTTAAACATAGACATGTATATTTTAATATTATTTGTACGGTTTTATGTATAGGCCAGATTATAATTTATGTAAAGTCGCACTCTTTTTTGTGAACTTTATTGCAATAAAAAAAATTCATTATTCATTTTTTCAGGCATAAGGAAACTCATTCTTGGCGGTTAATAAAATTAACGCTAAGCCTCACTCCTGTACGTCAAGTGTGTTGTAATTTGACATACAAAATTTAAAGACTCCTTCAGAAGTTGAATGATTGGTGGTTTCCTCGCGGTATTTCTTACGACACCAAGTAAAAGTTGGTGCCGTGTTTCGGGTTGAGAATCTGACGCTCACTTAGAGACAGTTCCTCTTCTTCATGTAGGATCAGTCATGTCGTTATTATCTCTCTTTTTAACACAACATAGAGATGAAAGTGCAGTGCTGATTTAGTTTTTAGTAAAAAATCTAATTTTATAAAGGGTTTTTGTAGGACTGTACGCGTCAAATGGAAACCTGTACATGCCCCGACCTTAAGAATTGTAGATGTGGTCTAGGTGGACGTTGTTTACCAGATAGAAGTTGTCACGCTGCAGAATGCGCTGTTCTCGGACTAAGAGAGTGTTCCTGTAAGAACTCACCCGTAAGTTTATCATTTAACGATAAATCTCGTCTGTGCAGAACGAACAGAGTTAATTTAGTCTTTGGAGAACGTGCTCTGAGATATATCAACGATAATCATTTATTTATAGAGCACAATATACATACAGACACTTACATAAATAAGCGGTACATCAATAATTAGAATGTATGGCACAAAAACATTACAAATCTTTTATGAAAAAATAAAAGTATTTGTTCTGGGACTAAACTTATATCATTAGAATTATATTACTTGACAAAACCGCGACGCGCTGGTTCTGATTCCGCACAGACTATAACAAATGATAGCGTTTTTCATCTGTCATCGTCAATAGCATCTCTTATCAACTGACGCGAAACATTTCGCCTTTCCGTTTGACCAATCACAATGACACGAATCAAATGAAATGATGGCGTTTCATTTACATCAAAAGGGATAGGTACTTTTCTTAAATAAAATCTCAGAGACTCTTTTATCTCTACCTTTTAATAAATTAAAGAAATATAGTCGCAGTATTTTTTTCTTTGGTATTGATCCTACCTAACCTAATCTTATTTATTGACCGAGGGACCAGAGTGCTCAACCCTTCATAACCTATTTATTTCATTGTTTTATAAGAATGTCGTAGGTAGTTATTATTAGATAAAAATTATTCAGTTTAGATTCATAATGTGTAAGCTTTATTTCCAGGGTGGTACTCTAGGTAAAATGAAAATGTGTGGAGTCTGTTGTCGGATAGAATATGGCTCGGCTCTGTGGTGCGTTGGCGCAGAAACTGCCGCTAAATATGCATTTGAACTAAATTTGTTACCGTTTGATTGGCCGGATCCTGATTATATTGGACGTGAGTTACTTGCTTTTTTTGTAATCCAAAGAAAATATATTTTAATATGTACATAACTGGGTTTTATCTGTATATACTTTAAAATCAGCGCGATCTGTGATCGGGATTTCTACGTCACTCGTACCAAATATATCTTATATTACATAGACGTTACTTATAATTATTCGTGTTCAAATAGTTGTTATATGTTGTTTTGAAAATATAGTGTACCTAATTTAGTGTAATCCTATTTGTTTTTTTGTAATTTTATTTGTAATTGCTAACTATAAAGTTACTAGTTAACTTAGTCTTTATCTTGGACGGGCTACGGGCGCCAATTAAAGATTTAAGTTGGCGCCTGTTAGATAGTATCGGTGACCCCAGAGCTGGTGCGTTAATTGATCACAGAATATCGCAATGTTATGTGGAAATGCCAGCGTTAAAAGGACACTTACAAAGGGACCAAACTTTTTATTTGTACTTAAGTTTTCCATTTATTTACTTTTAACTATTATTATTATTTCTATGTTGGGTAGACGCTGTATCTATTTGTGGTATTAAATATGTAATTTGATTATACGTCTAAATCTGTTTCTTTTTGTTTTATTATTATTCTCAACCGATTATATATCTAGCTATAATTCGCTCTACAAATTTTCAGCAAATGTCACAGTAAAACTTGGCAACACAACTCTATGGACGTATGCGACGATACGCGCTTGGCCGCCTGGCGATGTGTGCGTGATAAAGAACACAGTGGGCATGTGTTCGCCTCATGGCTTGTGCAAGAGTGTCGAAATGTTGCCATCTTCCAATATTTACCCCGATATCTTGGTAATATATAGAACCTTTTTATTAATGTTATCCTGGAATATTCTGGAAAAATATTACTTACTCTACTGATCATATGTGCATAATACCCACAGCCGGGGCCATTGGTTAAGATTTGACAGTGATATAGACATTTTTTTCAGACCGTTAAAGTACTCCGACAATCTTCAAGTGAAGGGATGAAATTAAAACCAAGAGTAACACTAACAATTTTATTTATCAGTTTAAATATATTTAATTACACATGTTAAGCCTATTTTTATTATATTTCATATACAATATGAAAGCGAAATATTCCAAACTATACTTTTTGTATTTCGTCTCGTTTATTTGTTTAGAGTGTAAAAAGGACAAAGTCAATAGGTTTGATGATATAACATCTTGACTACATATTCCAAATTATATTTAGATCCCTGTTTGTTTTGAAAATGTAATTTATCCGATGCAGATGGAGATTGTTATTGGTGGAAGAATTTTTGAAATCGGTCCAGTAGTTTTTGTATGAAAACATTAAAAACATACATACAGTACTTTTTTATAGTTAGTGTAGATCCAAGATAAAACTGAGATACTATCAGAAAACATCAGCCCTTTTAACGCTAGTTGCGTACCAGAATACAAACTTTGCACTATAACGAAACAAATATTATGTGATGAATAAAACGCAGCACTGACTTAAGCTGGTCTGTGGGAGTCACTATGAACTTGACAATAATGGCGCGAAACTGCGCCTGACAGTGCTATAGACAATCAGACTCTATGGTTTGTACCACAGGTTTAGTAAGTTTTTACCTATCCTAAATAGTATGCAGTTCCAACTATATAACTATATTCCTGGGAAAGTAAAGCGGATAACCTACTTTTCCTAGTCGGTTAAATTGACTTATAGAAAACTATTCTACTTTGTAGATAAAAAATACATTTTCAAACCATAAACATTTGTAACATCGGTTTTTTGTATAAAATGTATCATAAACTTAAGTTTGACTCTCACACAGCTTTTCAAGCATTTTGAAATAACAATATTTAATGTCAAACTCCATGTCATACCAATAATTGACGGCGATGCATCCGTGGCTCTGCGAAACGTGGTGGAACCATAGACTAGGCAGATACAGACAATCCCCTTTATTTATGCGAATTGTGTATCTATGCGCTTTTGAAAATTGAGGGTAGTTCAAAAAGTCCGGCTTGAGAGGATCTGAAACATTACAAATTTAAGATTTTTTTATTGTTTTATTTTCTATATTATTATAGTATATAATAATATTATGTACAATGCCAACAATTTTAAAAATACATAAGGTTTAATAATTATTAAGCACAGCTAATACAATAATACTTGTAAATATTTCTGTAAAAAACGTCTCTCACATAAAGCAATAAAGTACAAATTTTCATGCCGTTATTTGATATCAACTAAATAATAATATTAAAAAAAAAACAAATTCAGCAGAACCTTTAAAGTATCGGTTTCGGCGCGATAAACATTGCACTTATTTGGAATATATTCAACCATTGCTAATAGGAAATATACGATTAAATATTACAACAAAATTGTAGGCTTTTGATTTCATACCCTTTACACAAAAATTTAAACGTCAAACAAAATATAACTGTTAAGTTTTTTTTCTTTAAATGTTATGTATTTGTGAAGTAGGCACCACTCCTCATGTAGGTGGTTGGTAGTCTGTAGGTATTTTTAAATTGGCTATTATTAAACATAAAAAAGAAGTTAAAACTAGTCTAGTGAATAGACTTACCTATACAAATCCAAGGTAGTTCCACACTATCTACCATTCCAATATCCCATCCTTCATTATATTTGAACATTGCCTGTTTATACTTCTTATATGGTACATAAGGCAAGTCTGTGGGCGGAATTAATGTGAAGTCTTTGTACCCATCAATAACACAGTATATGTTTTCATAGGGGTCTTTGTGCACTGAAATAATTTATATTATGATTAATCAAAGACATCAGCAACTTCTTGACAATACGAGCCGATACTCTGATTATTCCACAGAATTCTGACATTATATAAATGTTGCTATTAAAAAAGTTCTCCACCGAAAATAGGACCATTTGAGGGCAATTAAAAATAAAAAATATTTTTATGTTTTAACTACAAAAAGGTAAATCTATATCTAATACTTACTCAATTCTCTTGTGCGTTTTTACTAATAAAATGGATACATTTACTAACAAATAAAACATGTGTATACTGTATAGACTCAGATGTTCGCCTCGTATTGAAATTGAAAAATGTACCTGGCAAAAATTGCCATCTCTATGCCAAAAAATTATAGCTTTCAGAAGTCTACGGAATGAAATATCTGAGTATAGTAAAGCTGAGCAGAGAATGTTCATGTTAAGGAAGTTTAAAAAAAATTCAGATTTTCACTACTTACTTGAAGTTATGGCCCTTGAGTCACCCATCCAAAAATTGACAGCATCAGGCTTCTTATTAAATGCTTTACTCGCAAAATCAATTTCATGTTTTACATCTGATAATAATTCTTTGAAGTCTTCAGTTAAGTTAGAATTCTGTCTCTGAATGTAGGGTATGTAATTTTCTCTGAAATATTAATTAAATTTTTTTCACATATTGATAACTGTTTGACACCAAATCTTTGTTTTTTTATACATCCGAAAAATCTATGTTTTCACATAGCAGGCCATGTAAATTTTTAATCTCCCATATGATAATAATATATCATATGCTTGTATTGTGTAGTGATTATACACTTTTTCAATAGAAAATAAAAATAGAGCTTAAACCATCCCAATTATAAATAATGAAGAATGCCACTTATATGAATGCAGTCAGTCTTTATGGCAACATTATAAACTGTGTGCAATGCATTAAAAAGTGGTGGATCTCTGAGCCTAGGAAGTGTATTTAGAAATTAATTTATTTTAATATATCTGTGCCCAACAAGCTGCTAACGTAATTTTTAATAAATATTTAAAATGGTAGTCTGTGTAATCTGAAATTAAAAACAAATTCCTTATTCAAATTATTACCTTTTAATGTATACCTTTTATTTTCAAGCATATCTAAAAAGGATGACATAGTAGTTTGTACTTCATACGGCATCACAAAGCATTCAATACCATTTTTATCTTTTGTTATACCATCTGCATATCCATTTGGTGTGATAGCTAGAGTTATTTCTTTGTTTGGAATAACTTGCCTGAAAATTATAATTGAAGTATTTATGAATTTATTTCATTAAGTCTTTTTTAATCATTTCAGATATTCACATCTTTACAACAGGTACAAAGAGAAGTAAAAAGACCTTATATTAATTTTTAAGAATATACTACATATTTTTTTATTTACAATGTTTATTATAAAAACACATCCTAACCAATATTTCAAGAAATATTTTTGCAGTATTGTCTGTCGCCTTTCCCTAATTCTATTGTTAATGAAGGTTTATATTTTTATATTGTTTCAGTATCTATTGTTCCAAACTGAATAAGACATTTCTTATATCTAATTAGCAATACATTTTGTAACTTTTACATTTGATAACATACCTAAAATACTGAGAGTTCCACTTATGTGTAGCAGACCATTTTAAACATCCACCTCTTACAATTACAGGTATATTTTTGGACACATAGTCTCTCTGAAATTGTAATGCATCTAAAGTGGACACTTCATCAATGTGATCATGCAAATATAATTCTGGAATTTTAAATTAACCATATTATAATACCAGATTATAAATGGGGAATACTGCCAGTATATTCAGAACCTTGCCCAAAGGGACTCCTTTTAATAATATATTTTAGTTTTAATATTTTAAGGTTAGTTTATGTTAAAGTAGTAACAATAATATGGTCACATTTATTTTAATTTCCTTTAATAATATGTTATTATATAAAATATTTACTTTGAATCCAACCAAATACTTTCAAACTTCTAAATCTTAAATTAGTGATAAGTCATATACTAAGGTATAATATCACTAACCCTATAAAGTCCTCAGGCTTATAACAATTCGGACTTACATAAGTAGTTAAATAATTATTAGTCTTAACTTTTAATTAAGTAATAAAACATTGTAACCTATTTTACCTATTAGTTTTAGAGTAGTATAATGCTTTTGTTATGGTTTTTTTTTGCTTATGAAATTTTATTTTTCTGAAAACTAATCTACAACTCTCCTAATAATCACTAAAATGTCCTGCTTTAAGTGGTTATGGATTATTGGTTTCTGTAAACACATAAGATTAAGAAGTTATACCCTACCGGATGTTTCTTCGTGAAAAATATTGAGTGCTTCTTCAAGAATATAAGACATTCTTAATGCTAAAATTTTAATTTATTTAGTTCGGTAAATTATTTCAGATTGGAACTGGTAAACACAGATGAATTAAAAACAATAAAAAAATGCTTCACTCGTCAGCAACAACCGACTATATTATAGAGACAATAGACTTATCGGCGACAACTGACAATAGTTAATAACTTATGATGCCTGTAGCACGAAGAACTAGTTAATTTATTCACGGCATTTAAATTATGAACAGCCTCCTACGATACTGCTATTAATATTAAGAATAAATTTTAGAATACTGCTTCGTTTTTTTTTTTTATTCAGTATAATACAATGTAAAAAATTTTGATGTAACAAATAATTAAAATTGTTCCAAATCTAGATCCCTTCAAATATATTTAATTGGCATGGGTTTTTTTAGTATGCCCTTTATTGGAGCGCTTTGTGTGGAATTTCCCTTTGATTCCATTGGTGGTATTGGAGCTTTATCGATATCTTCAGAGCGATTACGCCAGAACGCTCTTGGCATGAAGGTATAGCTGGCATCCACCGCGGTTACTAAAAAAGATATACATTTCTAAAAGTGCTATCGCTTCATCGAAAAATTTAGTTTGTTTTAGGTATTTAGGTAGACAATCATTTATCCCTCCATTTACACCAAATTTGACAATAAATAAATATGTATATGAGCCATTATAAATATGTATAACAGGAAAGTAAATCAGCAAGAATAGAATCACGTCAGTTATTTGTAGAATACGATTTATACATGTAAAAATATACGTACATTTTGGTTTTTGATTCGAAAACTCAGATATAGAGAGTGCAGAGCGAGCCCTAGGTCCTGGTAACATGTTCAGTGCCAAAAACTCATCAGCGCCATCTCGCGATAAACTAAGTTTATTTTTTTCATGCAATTGACGTAATCGAACAACTTTATCGAAACTTTGTAGGAAAATTCTTGATGTATTATGAATATGAACGTCATCTAATACTCCTGTTAAATAATAATTCCATGTACATAATAATATCGTAAGTTGTAATAAGTAAATAATGTTTTGTGGAAATTATATGAGATTAAGAAAAAAAAAACAAAGAACATGAATACTAAGTAAACCATCCAAAAATTATATTCTGCGCGATAAAACTCGAATTCAATCTATTATTACAGTGTGTGAAATCCAATTGATTAAGTTAATATTAAAATTATATTTAATGCTAGATAGACAATAATTGTTAGGAGTTTAAAACTCGGGATCTTTAATTGGAAATATTAGAATACAACAATTGATTTTTAATATTTGTATAGGGGCTTTTAAAACACTTACGTAGTGGTCCACATCTAGCTATAATAATTTCTTTATATCTATGTTTTTTAGTCATTGGGTTACCAGTGAAATTCACGTCCACTAAACTCACAAGGGTACATAAGTCGTCTGCAACAGACTGTAAAAATAATAAATAAATTAAACTTGTATCACGTAAACTAAGTTTATTTTTTTCATACAATTGACGTAATCGAACAACTTTATCGGAACTTTGCAGGAAAATTCTTGATGTATTATGAATATGAACGTCATCTCATACTCCTGTTAAATAATGATTCCATTACCTATGGACCGTGTACTTATTTTCATTAAACGATGTGTGTTATTTAAAATCTAATTATTTATATCTTAATGGTAACAGTGATTCATTAAAATAACGAAGGGTAGGTAGGTAAATATTTTGAAAATAAATTGTATACCTGAACATCTTCAAGAAGATTTTTCTTAGCTATAAGAACTTCCAAGCGACGTAGTGGTCTAGCCCATGATACATCAGATATTTTATTTTCCGAAACATTGAGTATTCTAAGTGATGCCTAGAAAAATATTGAAACTAAAACATGACGAAATATGAACGCATTGAAGTTCTCTTATAAACTTTTCGTAAATATTCGCAATTAGACTTCGAATAGGAATGTGTCGTACCAACAACATCATTTTACCTTTCCACAAGTTAGATTTTTAATTTTATATTAAAAAAATAGGGGGAAATTGACAATGAGAGTAGGGAGGGTTCACCATTAAATGATTTAGACTTAGACTGCTATTAAAAATAGTGAAAACTAAACTTACACCAATAGAAATCATTGATCTAGGGTCGAAACATAACGGGTCACCGTTATCCTTATTCTGTTTTTCAATATGAAGTTCTTCTAAATTTTTTAATCCCTCCAAATTCTCTACCACACTTATTTGATTGTTTCCCAAGTATAGTTTTTTTAGCTTCACTAATTTCTCGAGGCCTTCAATCCTGGCTATTTTATTCCATTGTAAATGCAAATGTGTTAAATTGAACATAGCTTCAACATTTTTTATTTGTATAATATAATTGTTATGATAGTAGGCATAGATTATATGATTTGGATTTTTCGGAAGAGGCTAAAAAAATAATTGTTAGCAATATAAAATATTTAAAGATCTTCTTCCAAAAATAATTCAAAATTACTTACAATTTCGGAAATATTCTTCTCGTGCAAAAATAAGTGAGTTATTTTTTGTCCATGCAGTTGCTTTTTAGTAATTTTTTTTGCTTGTTTCCGCAGTGAAAGGTTATTTTCTTTTAAATCGATATATTTGTCTTTACTATTCATAATTATAAAGTTGTAAAAACACGATTTGCTGGTCCATCGATTAATTAAAAAACTGCTTCAAAAACACCGCGATAACTCTCGTAACTATGGAGATAAATTACCTATATAGACTTATTATAAACCACAGAAAAACACCTTAAAATGACATTAGGCTTTGAAATTACCCGTCAACTGTCAAATATCGTTAAATTCTGTCAACTGTCTAGGATCAAATTGTCAGTTAGATAAATAATGCTGAATTATTAATATTAAGAGAGAAAGTGTATTCAAAACGTAATTCGCCATTCGATTGAAATATATTTAACCGAACTCTGTCTGAAATATTGTGAAACATGGGAGAAAGGTACAACATTCATAGCCAGCTCGAACATCTACAAAGCAAATATATCGGCACAGGACATGCCGACACCACGAAGTATGAATGGCTGACAAATCAACACCGAGACTCATGCTGCAGTTATATGGGACATCCAGATTTATTAAGCTACTTTGCTATTGTTGAAAATGAATCAAAAGCACGTGTAAAGTTTAATTTAATGGAGAGAATGTTACAACCTTGTGGACCACCACCAGAAAAACCAGAGGATTAAATGTTCCTTTTAATTATGTACTGAATTTTAAACTGGCTTTTTCGTAATAAATTTAAATTTATTACGAAAAAAGATAAATTAAAATTTTTTATAATATCATGTTTGCTTTTTTTCTTATATATTGTAGTTTCAATAGGCAAATTGCATGAAATAACTAAGAAATGGTGCAAATGCCAAGGAAATGATTTAAATTTCATTGCTATTATAATCTTATATTAAAACATTTCACTTAAAATTGAATAGAAATGTTTGTTGTTTATAAATTAACAAGTAATATAAAAACATTCTGATTTCATCCTGCGTTTAATAACTTTCTCCATTCCTCGACTTTACTTTGAAGCACTTCTTCCCTGAACTTTGCTTCTTCTAATAATATTTTATGTTCATTATGTTGCCTAACAACATTGCTCACCATAATTTTCTTTATTACTGGCATTAATTTATCACACTCTTTTTCTAATATATCCATAACTTTTAATACACATTCAGCATCAACCGAACCAATTTGTCGAAAATCTGTAAATTGTCTTAAATGGTGCATAAAACACATTGTTATGATGCCATGGTTTTTCTCTTTATCAGTGTACATTAAAGCTAAATGCTCTTCTGCTTCTGTAGGGTCAATTATAATCTGATCATTGATTATAGCAACTGAACTGGCTGAAACTATATCATACATTGGCACCACTGCATCCGTTAATGCTAATCCTGCAGCATTTATTGCTGCAGATAAGCAACCACCATCATGTTCTAAGATGTAAACAAATATGTCCATCTGAAAGAATTAAAATATATGAATATTTACTTTGGATAAGGCACAATCAAGGCTTTAGGTATGATGAATTACCTGAAAATTAGGGAATTTATCTCTCCTGACTACAGTCTCTAAAGCTTTTTTTAGATCAGCTGATAAAGCTCTTTCATCGGAATCTGGAACAAGTTGTCGTCTTTTTCGAGGACAACAAAATGGCGCGAATTTCACTTCACAATAGATTTGGCCAAACCAACTGAAAATTTAATTATGGTAGGCGGTATTTATTTTAGTTAATTAGTTTAGCACTATGTTTTAGATAATACGACAGTCGATACCTACCTATATTCGTTCTGATGACCAGCCATTTCTCTAGGATCAAACACGGAACAAATAACCTTTGTTTTGTTAAATTCCACATATGCCGACCCTTTTGCCTGTGATACTATATTTGTTCTAGTGACTAAAAAGTAACATGATGTTTAGTTTTTAATATATAAATTTATAGAAACAAACTATTTAATAAACACGTACAAGACGTACACAAATTTCGTGCTTCATTCAATGCGCGCCCATCCTTCCTTTTACCGTTTTCATCTAGTAAGTCTCTATATAGTTCATCGTAGGTTCGCAGAAAATCTGCAGAAAAGCGTTTATATGAAACACTATCTTCTGGACCATTAAATCGGCGGTAATCAAAAGGCATTTGGAAGTTTTAAAATTGAATTTTGTATCAATTTCAGGTTATGATTGAAAGTTTTTGTTGTGACTTTGTAAAAGTCAGTAAAAATAAAGTTTTGATCACAGATTATTTAATTAAGTAGTTATAGATAAAATATGTGTATGGAAAAGTACTAGCATAAATGAGTAAATAACATAGGTATAATATTCAACAAGTCAAAAAATACATTAAAATCCTGGATTTGACTAGCTTAAAATAGTTCAATTTTCAGGTTTTTCAAAACTGGTTCGAATACTTAGTATAGTCGCTTTAAACACAATGTAATACCTACTAGAATATATTAGAATCTAGTGTATATTTAAAACGATATTAAATCAAAATACATAGTAAAGTTATCAATATTATTAACTTGTCTAAATCATCAAAAATTTTTCTTCTGCTTCTAAGAATTTTTGTTTACTGCCCTTGCACACATCGGGTGAATCAGACCATGTACATATTTGAGGCAAATTATAGATTGTAAAAATAATTTTATTTTCAATCCTATATAAGTCACGATTCTCAATCATATGTAAGTTTTCTAGACGAAAAAAATAGGTTGGGGATGTGATTACTAACATGGCCTGCCCCACACCAGTAAAGCCGTTGCTCACTTGGCACAATTTCTTTTTCTAAAATTTATATGAAAATGATCTCGTAACCAAAAGTAATGTGTTAATGAGTCACGCCTGTCCAAAAGTGAATTTTTTCTCAAGCCCTTTAAATAATAGAATAGAATAAATATTTTATATATTTATATAGTTATCATTGCAAATCTGTAAGACCGAACTTCAAAGTGTCAAAAAATTATTGTCAACGTCATTTGTCGCCACTAGATATCTTCCATCAATTTTTTTGAATGAAACGAAACTCGAAAGGTTTTGGAAATATTTTTATCATTGAAATATGAAATTGGCTATTTTTATCTTATATTCGGGCTAATTACAGTCTGAAATGTACTGAAAGTGTTTATAGCAATTGTTGGTTTAAAAAATATATATTTTCAAGGTTAGTCTTGGTATTCGTAGTAATTTATGTTCCATTCACCTGACAACAGCAATAATATATCTTAAAACAATCAAGGAAATTCATGATTGCCCGGCGATATTAATTTGATATTAAATTAGATATGGTCCGGTAATCTGGACACTTATCCAGATTACTACACCCTGTTTACCTATCACTTATACTTATACTCTTGTAAGTAAATACTAGCTATTTCATTTGCTCTATATTTCTGTGTGAAAGGAAGAGTAAAACATGCTTGAATTGAGATCAAACAATCTTTTTTATAAAATAATGTTGTTGGATTTTTATCATGTCTTAATATTATTAAATACTTAGGGTTGTACATGTAATCTTCAGTGTAGATGAAAGCTAATTAAAATACTGTATCTGTATTTTAAATACTACAATAAGTTTAGTAATTTATATACTTTAATTTTGTCCAGTTTCACACATTTATTCTCAATTCTAGGACTAATCATGCTTAGACTGAGGAGTGTCTATTTAGCGGTTATAGCATTTGCCACAATATGGGTGTTAACTGCTGGAGAGGATCAGGCACCTGGAGTGTCATCAATGCCCCCCACACATGTAAGTTTAAAAAAATATAGAACAGTTAATTATTAAAAACTGACTAAGCCCAAGCTGCTTAATATCAGTCCCAGGTCAGAATTTTAGAATGTATAATTTGAGTTGGAAGGAAGAAATCAATATTTCTGTTAAATTAATTCTTAGCTACTCTTAACTGTTACTATAATTTTTTTGTTTTATTTAATGTATATATAGCATTGCAATAATAATTTAGTGACCAAACTGATATATTATTGCAATCATAGGTATTTGGACAGAAAAAATTATATAATTTTGGCTAACACTAAATTGACTTTTAGTATTTACTGAATTTATTAATTTCCACTGATAGTTTCTAAAATCTGAGATTAGTTTTAAAATATAGCTCCCTCTCGAACTAGATTTTAATCCACCTCACCACCTCTTACTGGTAACATGTTTCACATTTGACTTTTTTGGAAGAAAAATGCTAACTTGGTCTTCCAAGAACGTTGGCGTCCTCAGAAAGACAAGACTTCATATCGGGCCACTACTTGACTATACACTACACTATAAAGTGCAAATTCAGTCCCACACTACTGTTCTTAGCTCAACGCAGTAGCTCAGTACCAGCTCCTTCCACTTAAAACCTGTTAAAATTGTTGATTATCAGTCTCTTTTTGAGCAGATCTCTTGTGTGTTGTTGCATAGAGATTTGGGGTCTGCCTGTATCTTCTATCACATTTACCACAATTGTTTGGATTAGTAGCACCAGCTGAGTTTCATGATTGGATCTTAAGACAGAATATGAGATTCAACCCATGTGACCATTATGCCAAAACGGAGCTGTTTTAAGCGTTTAGGCTCCACATTATCCCTATGTGGAGAAGCCTGTTGAGGTATTTCCAGACCAATATAACTTAGGGTCCTTCAAGAAAAGAGCTTACCAATTCTTACAAGGCTAAGCCAGTGGTCAATAGAGCCGCCTGCCTCATTGCCCCCTGTACAATATTATAATTTTTTTAAACTAATTTCTGTTGATTACTACTAAGGAAAAAGTGGAACAATTATGTTTTATCTAATCGAAAATAATTTACTGATTGAACAAAGATAACTAAATGACTGTGATTTTGAAAATCATGATTTGTTAACATTATTTTAATTGATTTTACAGGTAGATTAATTGTTATCTTATATTAAATTTACTTCAAGATAGTTTATAATGCTCTCCATCATTAATTTAGATAAAAATCAAATTACTTAACAATAAGAAAAACAATATCGCATAATAAAGTTTCCCCAAATCTCATATATAAAATTCTCGTGAAATGGCTCGACCATATTTTGTGAATTGGACAACAGTTTTCATTTTTCACCGTAAATTATGACCTAATATTTTATTTTATTTTTGAGACATATTTTCTTTTCATATTTTCATTTTTAGTATTTTTATAATACAGCATGTAAAAATACAACCCTTAATTTTACCTGTCTACGATCAACACCTATTTTTATTTGTTAGAAAAACGTATGACTTGAACTCTGAGGTTTATATAGAGAATTCTAGAGAATAGAAAATTCACAGTAAACCCTAAAAAGTTTGCATACCAAAAAACCAAACAGTCTCTGTGGTAGCATAGCAAAATGTTCCATATTGGTTCCAAAAGAGGTGAAATGAAGTTCGTGGTGGCATCTAGTAACAACATAACACCACAAAAAACTTCCTAACAGCTGAATCTTTTTTCTATTTAAAGCGCTTTATAATTGTCGTATAATACTTCTGCATACTATGTGTCTAGATAACGACGTGGTAAGTAATTCAACAACATCACTTCAGAATGTTGTGAATTAGTTTGTCACAGTAAAAGCTGTATGCTCCAATGTTCACACGCGTTCTTCGGCCTTATCGTCGCTGTAGAATGATAACCTCGTATGTCCAGAGAACCAAACATTACAGGAAACAAAAAATGTTTCATTTCGTGAATGCTCGTTAAAATATTATTGTCCTTTCGTCCATAGTTTTGTATGGTAAAAAGGACTTATTTATTAATCGGGGACTGCCGCTGTTAAGCTATTGCATAGCATTTTTCATCAACTTATCATTTATTTATCCCTTTTTTTTCTTATTATTATTTGATATTCTACAATGACAATCTACTACTCTACCAGACTCAGCTAACATGCCTATATAGTTTGTCTCACTCTAACGCGTACAGGCTGCCGCTTTCACTATGTCAAAGATCTCGTCAGAGTTGTGAATACGCAGAATGCATACTGTCCTGCTCTAATACGTATTGGCCGCACTTACGTCACGGTTTTTTTTCGTTACGGAATTTCTTGATTTCTCAAAGCCCGCCATGAAATCTATGCAATAGCTTAAAAATAAGATATATATATATCTAGCACAACAATAACTAATTATTTAATTTGATCTAGTAGTATCTCAAATAAGCTTGATTAATCAAAACTAATATCATCTGTACACCCAATAGGTGTTTTAGTGGCGCTAAAGCTGTTTTACATGACTGACATCAGTCAAAGACTCACTTTGAATGATAACTAAAACGACTGAAATCGAATTTTCGCTCGATGTGAATATTCGTATGAATTTGTTCGTTGTGAGAATGCTCACAACACCTTAATATTCGCGACTCGCCTGTGCCCATCCCATCCACAGCTGCAGTCAAAATGGTGGGCGTAGAGGTGGGGACTGACTTGTAATGTAACATTCAAAGGGATTCGTCAAAAATCCAACAGCCGAGTGGAGCGAGCTCAGGCGCTCGGCTCGATGTACTGGGGGTCTAGTCAAGACAGCTTAACAGTAGTGTATGTTAAAAGTCGAAAACTAAATTTGTATGAAAATGACAGCTGTAGATGGTACCAACTGTCGACACTAGCTGAGTCGAAAACTAAATTTGTATGAAAATGACAGCTGTAGTTGGTACCAACTGTCGACACTAGCTGTCATTTTCATACAAATTTAGTTTTCGACTTTCTACATACACTTCTGTTAAGCTGTCTTGACTAGACCCCCTGATATATTAAATATTCGGCTTGTAACGTGCTCACGTTTAGATTTGTGAATGTGTTTTGTAAATAATTTACTAGCTCTCTATTTACACTGATGGAACTAAACGATCTGGTTCTTAGACACGTCCGTTGCCACTCTGTAGAAAAAATCTTATTAATAATATGCGCGTATAGAAAAATTCATTATTGAATAGGGTTTGTATACATGAATGTAATTGAATTTCACAATTCACCGCTTGGCTAACTATGCGAAATGTTTGGTTAATTTTGTGTTACTTTCGCTAATAGTATACATCATTGAACAAAGCCACAGATTACCGGATTGCATGGATTTATATACATAAAATGCTATTATGTCGCTCATATTTCTAGAATTGCATGATGTTGTAGAAATAATACTTGTACTAATGATGTCACCGTCATCTTGCCCGTAAATTTATATATAACATTTTTTTATAGAATGTGGTTTTATTATTCAATATTGTCTGTTGTCTTCGACAGTCATACAAGGATTATAGCGGTCACTATAATACGATTTGTCATTTAAAATCGGCTTCAGTTTCGGTGATTACCATCATCACCAAATTTCTGTCTTGTCTTGAGGTCTAAATCAGGAAAAGTCGCTAGGGCGAAATCTTTCCATAAAATTCTGATTTATTCTTATTGTTTGGAAGATTATGTTTAAAGAAATTTATTTACATGAGAAAGTTAATATTATACGAGCGCGATACACGTCGCCATTAGCCGTCCCAATTTTAGTCTACTATGATCACTCTAAGAGTCCCCGCAGACTACAGACTTTTTATCGGCCGATAGTTTGGTCGGCTTCTTAATCAGTATGAATATGTATGCAGATGCGCACATTACAGTGATTCAGTATCGGCCGATCGGCCGATCGGCTTCACGACTGCCTTCAAACTAAACCATCGGCGAACTATCGCCCGACCGCTTGATCAGTATGGCGCTCTTCCCCGCCCGCATACTTGCCGATTGTTTCATCGGCCGACTCAACTGCTTTGATATTGAAGGTCCAATTAATTTAACGAGTTCATTGAAACTGGTTATGCTCATTCGATAAAAGGAGATAAAAGTTTTCCGGGAAGTGTAGTAATTTAGAATGAATTGTGTAAAACTTCCCTTACAATAATCTGTCATTGTAGATTGGATGTACCCAATACTCTCGATTCCGCTTCTTCATTTTTTTCTCATTTGTATCAAGTATAAGGCAATTATAATATTTTTTTTCGACTGATCTCTTCACCAACTCTAGTAAATTAATCAATCGGCCAAACCATTTGTTGGCTAGTCTACGCACTCGCGACCAACCCAACTGTTTTGTTGGTACAGTGTGCGCACGAACAGGCCAACTCGACTAAACTATCGGCCGATAAAAAGTCTGTAGTCTGCGGGTACGCTAATAAGCATCTTTAATACCTTTTTGAATTTGTTAAACGCGTTAATATTGCAAATTTTAGACAGTAATTGATTAAATAGTTGCACACCCTCATACTGTACAGACTTCTTTAAATAATTTGTACGCGCCTTTATTTGCATGATAAGCAAAGGAGAGAGTTATTAAAAAAAATTAAGAGACAGATTAGCACCTACTATGATACAATAATCATATAGGCAGTTGATTTTAAGAAGGACAAATACAAGTTTAATTTGTGAAAAGGTAGTGATTAGATTAGTGATTAAAGGCTGATATTTCAATAATTAATATAAACTTCGGCATTGAAGGTACCTGACATAAGATTATTGATAAGTGATGAACTAAAGCTATTTGGTTTCAAATCGAAACAAATACTCTTTCGCTGGAAATTCAATATGTATAACGAACACTTGAAATGTTGTTAGAAATTCTGCCAATGCTGAAGCGATATTTCCATTTTGTTAGAAACAAAGTTTTTACTATCGTTTTATATCTTCTCAACCTGTCTTATGCTCGAAAAGTATTCTACCTGTGCAACAGTTTAATTCTAGAAATTGTGTTTTGTAGAATTTAATAAATTACAAACCTTAAATCATTAATAAGTCAATTGTCTCACTGCCCCATGACATATTGAACTGTCAATATAGAGTGGCACATAGAAAAAAATTAACGCGGGAAAATGAGACAGTCGTGGTTTTCGAAAAACAAATGCAAGGGTTTAAAAATTGAATTTGGAATTGCTAACCAAAGAAGAGATATTTGAGCCCAAAATGGCCAGTACGACGACGCTAATATCATATGTAAGGCCATAATATTATGTTACAAGGATAAAATGAATTTTCACTTGTGTGTGTACGTGTTTTTTTATGTGCACATAAAACTTATCTACGACAAAACTATTATCTGAGGTCAAGCTAGAGATATACACCGAACTATTTTGTATTCAATGTAACCATTTTAGAAATTACCCCGTGTTTATTTATGATGTCATCACCCATTAGGTCTCCTCACAGCCTGCCTCCCTATGGCGCCACACCCCAAGGGAGTGAAGGCCATGGAAATGATTAAACAACAGATGTTTCGGGGTATTTCCATTGAATTGTATATTACTATAGCTCTACTGAGTTTTATAAATTCGTACATACATATGTCGTCAGTTAGAGGAGATTTTTTCGGGTAACCGGGGAAAAAGTTCTCTGTTCAAATACTTGACACAGTTATTCTACGATTTCAGTACTTTTCAAAGTTATGATAAAATGTAGAGGAACTACTACGCACGTGAGCCAGACAATGCATTGACGTATGGAAGACAGACATGCCGTGTCTTGTTTCTCAAGCGGGGTCGCGATCCTTGTGGGGTTCGAGTTTGTTTTAAAAGGGGGTCGCAGTCTGTTGAAAAAATAAGTGTGAAAAAATATATCAGGAGTGAAACTTCTTAAAGGCCCCAATAGATGATCATGTATCAGTAGGATATGATTACTCCTTGTATTTTTATATCTATTTTCATACTGGTTACACACAAAAATATAAATTTAAAAAAAATCTGCGTTTACTGCACAATGCGTTATGCGACAGAATTGCCATCTAAAGTTCTAGTATCTAACTACTCAACGAATATATCAATCAATTTTCTGGATCACCCTTTCTCAGTCTCTCCCAATCGGTCTCAATCGCTCTCTCACTTTTCTTCGAAAAAACGCTGCACATCTTAGTGACGCATAATACGCAAAATTTTTAACCTCATGCGCTTAAAGAAGTTTTACGTCATTAGTAATACAAACTGCAAATAGGTACAAAAGATTATAAACATATAATAATAAATTTACATTGACTGATTACCTAACTTTTTGGCTTTTTCGTGGACAAATGGCCGAAAATCGATGATCTATAGCATACTTACACATACACTTATTAGCAAACAAATTTGTGGCTGGTCTTGTGTTGATTAAAAGAGGTTTTCCTGAAATAAATGAACGATGGATACGTCAAATGTTTGGACACAGCTAGTAATAAGATTTTCTATTACTTTAAGTGAACTTTTTAAAAACAACCTTTGTAGGCCCGAGCCTCAGATTTCTTTATCTGTTTCATGATCATTTGTCAATCTAATGGGCAAGTGGATGATAAGCCCCCTGGGACAAACATCGTCGTTATATTGGTCTAAGGCAAGCCGGTGTCCTCGCGATCTTTTCTATCATCGTCCGAGCTAATGTTAAATGCGTACATAGACGGAAACAATGTCACACCCGGGGTTCGATACTACGAACTCAAGGATGTGAATCACAACACCAGCAGACTAAAACTTCTATATTGTCTCTGTCACGTATTTAACGTCTATTGTGTTAGAATTAACAGCATCGATATACACATTGTCTGGTTTTCCCCGCGGGGAAAAACATTTTATTTCAGTTTCAGTGTCCTTTCACGGTGTATTTGTAGATATAAAAATATATGGAAACAAATGTTTATGTGTAAATTTCATTATTTTTTCCACATATCCATTTTCTTATTGACTTCCAAATTGTAGGCGAGTATCAATTCAAAGTAATTACTTCATTAAATTAAAATTAAATCTGGAACTAAATCTCCTTCTGTTGTGTATTCTT
Source organism: Pieris mannii (assembly GCA_028984075.1). NCBI lineage: Eukaryota > Metazoa > Arthropoda > Insecta > Lepidoptera > Pieridae > Pieris > Pieris mannii. The sequence continues at coordinate 8,066,180 of CM054795.1, read as the reverse complement.
CAGAGTCCAAACACAATTGGACAGAGAGGAACGAAGAGTTATTTTGTTGAACAATTGCTTGATTAAAGTAGTTGTAGGATGTTGACCTAGTGGATTAAGCATGGCTCTTCTTGAGTTTGTGGGTTTGAACCCCGAATTTGTACTAGACTATGTGAGCATTTATCACTCGTTCGGCGAAACTAAAAACGGAAGGCTGACGTACTTGCCTATTAAGAAAAGTAAATGATCACCAATACAGTTGTACCTAGTTGTACGACTCTCATCATTAAGGTCGTAAGTTCGATCCCCGGCTGCGAGACTTTCTATGCGCGCAATTAATATTCGCATCGTGAGGAAACCGACTTTTCTTAGACTCAAAACGTAGATGGCATGTGTCAGGCACAGGAAGCTGATTACATATTTGCCTATTGGATTGACAAATAATTATGAAACAAATACAAGATCTGAGGCTCATCTAAATTGTGGCATCGCCACTGTTTAAATTTTATTATAAATGATGTCCAAACATATACAGACTGTATATCTGGTTGTCAAGATAAGGAGACTGATTTTTTGTTGAGCGGTCAGTTTAAATGGTAAAAGGTAATAATAATATATATAATGTTACATATGTTGAACATAATGTTATATTTATGTGCTAACTTTTATGTATTAATAGTGATCCGCCCCAGCTTCGCACGGGTGCAATGCTGATGAAAAGCAGGTTTTTATTATGTATTTTTATTTCCGTCGCTGGAAAGCTCCGATAATATACGCGTTCGATCGCTGCTAAATAAGCTGTAAATGGGATGTATAGATCTATATTAAATGAACAATGTATTCAAGGTATTTAATTGGTTAAGGATTAATGCTGTATTGGTTAAAATCACTTCGAAAATTAGCCATTATTTGTCGTAAAAAGTAAATGACAAAAAAAAGTTATTGTGGGTTATCCATTAGAGCTAGACATATACCATCACGGACTTTTCTGTAGACCTTTTCAATGTGTACAATACTTAGTACATTATTTTGATAAAACTCGTAGGGTTCAGCCTGCGTTTGCAATGTAAGCGGAAAAAATGTAATTATTTACGACATCACATTAGAAACCTCAAAAATAACAGTACTTCTCCACTATTTAATGGATGTTATTATACATATAAACCTTCCTATCCATCTATTAAAAAAAACCGCATCAAAATCCGTTGCGTAGTTTCAAAGATTTAAGCATACAAAGGGACATAGGGACAGAGAAAGCGACTTTGTTTTATACTATGTAGTGATATTACGTTTTTACGCCATGATAATATGTTGTGCAAACAAATTTTAGCGCCGTGATAATTATTAAAGCAAACAAGGACACGCCTAGTCGAAATATTTCGGCAAAGTCTGCATTATGTGTTATGTACTCTATTCTATTTACTCCTGGGGTCCAAATGGGCTGTCAATGTTAACTAATGAAAGGAGTTGATAAGACAGTAAAACCATCATTATTGGATCTAGGCCTACTCCATCTTCCTCCAGTACTCCCGGCACTAGCCTCTTCACTGGGAGCCATCCTTGACGATGTCGTCAGTCCAGCTACTCGGTGGGCGGCCGCGCGGTATATTGCTCTGCCGAGGTCAATTTTTAAGGAGTCCATAAATTTTGTCCATTCGCGCTTAGTGGGCTGCCCACCGCCATTTAGATGGCGATAGTCCTTTCAACGTCACTCACGCCGTTGTTTTCACTATTGTCTCATGTTGTTCGCGATCCCACGGCACGACTGTCATGTTTTTCGTCGTGCCTGCAGGTTTGCGTGTTGTGTGATCATTTTGTTTTCTCTGATTGAAGACCTATGGAGATGTCTTCCCGCATTATATCTCCCAGTTCTCTACTATTTAAATAATAATTAAGGATCACATTAAGTTTATGTTATCATATTTAATATTAAGACGTCCGAATGAAAGCTTCCTTCAATTTTGTACCTTTCTATTTTTTTTTTACCTTTGAAAAACTATTGATTTAAAATAAATCCCACAGAATACGATACGAAAAACATATACATAAATGAGATGGAGACGGAAATGATGAGGACACGCATTTAGTACTAAATAAAATAGCTATTAAAAGAATTAGGTCAAGGGCTCAAATTAACACGCGAGTAAATTCTTACATATTATTAAAATTGCTTAAACTTTACTGTAATTGAACCCAACCTTTGTGATGTTATCAATATTCTGTTAGAAATACATATTCATTTTAATTTGGATGATAAAGTTAAAATGTAAATATTAATTTAATTCAAAGATGACACCGTTTGTCGCATACTGCTATAAACTGATAAGAATGAGAAATTAATTTGTAATTAATTATACTAAACATCTGTTATCACGTGAAATTTTTGATGATATACCTGTTTTTGAAGTCGCTTTACATTGAATGAAAAAAAGAGAAATTAACCAAAATTACATTAAATTTTTTTTTTTACTTTTTACTTTTAATTTTTTCCATTGATAGATTACTTATGTTATATAATATAATTGATGTATATGTGTGTTTGTGATGCCATATTCTTTTATTTTTTAGGCGTACACATTTTTGAACGTTTCAATAAATACATAATTAAAACAGAACCACAAATCACTTAGAGTTATCTGTAGGGCTTCACCACAATACAAATTTAAAAATTCCCTATAGAAGAGTTAAAATGTAGTTACATAAAATCTGGATGGTGACAAAATATTGAAATAAAATCATTATGATCAATAAATGGTCCACCTAAGTCCTGGAATCAGCTCATGGGTCCGCGTCCCTGGATCCGCAGTTGATGTGATGTGTGTCCTTCTTTGCGCGTTTAACATTCGCTTGAACGATTAACGAAAATATACTGTGAAAACGGGGTTGGACCCAAAAAGTCGAGGCTCACTTGATATTGAATGATCATGAAACATACAGAAATGAGGCCAAGACCTAAAGTTGTAGCGCCACTGGATTTTATTTATTGGTGCGTAAAACTATAGGCAGAAGCCTAGGGTTGTTAAAAATACGTGAAATTTGTATAATGGTCGTCGTAAATAAAATAACCACCAAATCTTTGGATTATCATTTATTTCGTGGTTAAAAGCTCTTGATTATAGCTACAACTTAATTTCGTACCTGTAACTAAAACTAATACAGCTATTCCTAGCTATTGGGTTAGCTAATAAATTAGATCCATTCACCTCTTGTACTCGTAGTAGTTTTCTCAATATCTTTCAATTTTCCCCTTTATGTTTCCCTGTTTTTAAAGAACATATTTTAGTCTCTTAGTAATAGTTATTATGCAAGCTGTGTTTGCCTCAATGGTGAACATTTCGTTTTTATGATTATGATAGGCCTTATTCAAATCAAATCCAAGTCATTGATTGGTTTAGGTAAAACCATGTACACTTATGAGCGAATTCTAATTTTACATTTAATGCCAGTTCTCAAATCAAGGACGTAGAACGAAAGTGAAGAACTGGCGATTTTACTCTACCACTCTTTTTAATCGCCATGTTTTAATTTTTACACAATGTTTGTATGGAGCTGCAACGATTACACCATGTTACATATGACATCTTAATAATAATATTAGAAAAATAAAAACAACTGTCCTCTATCAGCAGGAGGCATGGTGAAATAGGAACAAGCAAATGAATGAAACCCCCCAAAAGCTTAATTTAAAGTAAAACAATAAATTTTCCTTTCCAAACCGGTATAAACCGCTTTAGCGATATGATTCCGGATGCGTCACTAAATATATAGTTTTAAAATACATTTGTATGACAAAGCAAAATAAGCTTGGCTGCGAATAATAATGTATATTTTTAGTATACATTAACGCTCAGGTATATATGAAGTAATTTCTTGATATGCCTCGTCCTAGGTCTTTCGTAACAAGCTAGATGTAACGTTAAAATTCCTACTGCCGTCAAGTGTACTTGGTGACTATTAATAACATGGCCGGTTTGCACTGAGTTGATACGATATTTTGTCGTATCGTATCTATATCGACGATATGTATAGTTTGAAAACATTCATAGTATGTTTATTTATTTTGTACAGCTAACTTAAATTATACATAAAAAAACAAATTATACTAATGACATAGTCGAACGGAAACAAAAAGGTTCAAACATTTACGAAAGGAAATGTCAATAAATAAATTTATTATTATTATTATTACATTATATTACAATTCGGCTGGTTGTGTGATGGTGTGTTAGTCAGGGTATGTTCGCGAGAGTGTGCATATGGTGTGTTCTAAAGATGTGGGTTAGTAGTGTTTATGTACTTTTAATACATTTGCACCTAAACGCGTTTTTTGTTGTTCTATGAAAAATTTGATTTCGTATCTTGCTTGCTATCTATGACTAATTTACTATGGACATATGGTACAATTAATATTAACAGTTGGAAAATATATTTGTTGGTATAACATAGAGAAAAAAACAATAATCTTTTTGGATGTGAAGGTTTTAATTACACTAGTGTGTAATTCCAATTCAAGGTCGCATTAATGCAAGTTTTAAAATATAGATGTGTATCAAGATAATGTTATCATAATAATAGATAAACTTGATGATTGCGACTTATAATTGAGTAGTAATTAAAAAATAATCTATTTTATTATTCGGTACATGTATTTATTAAATTTGCCTTTTCTGTTCCTTTCGGCTTCTTCTTCATTATATGACGCATAGTTTTTGCCGCTTACGATATCATCAACCTCAATACGACAAAGTGTGAACAACCGTTCGGGTATTCCTTCAAAACATCTAGTCTGCCCTCGTATCGTTCAGCGCTTGGTCGCGTGCAATAAAATGATAAACTATATTACACGTATCTGATGTTATCAAGATAAATTTATCATGAGATGTGTTTTTAGTGTCATTGCGCGTTTGCGTTTTCGATAGTCTGTGGTCAGTGAAATTGGCGCGTTCTCATCCTAAATATTGGCGCGAAATTTGAAATTGAATTTAGAACGATGAATTTCACGGATATTGTAACGGTGACTAGTGAGATGTTTTCGACAACTGTCCTACCGGATTTGATGTCGACGGATTTTTTTACGACTTCGGATTTTTCGTCGATGTCGGATTTTGCGTCTACGGATATAGAGTCGACTACTGATTTTGTTCCTAGTACGCTGCCTCCCGAGACCGGTATAAGGGAATGGTTGTTGGATCTCGTCGTTAAGGTTTGCGTTTCTATTTTATGGCGTCTTAAGTTAAGAATTATTAAACATTCCTACTAAAGTTCTTACTTTCAATCTAAAGATACTCCAGGCTGTAAAATTTATTAGCTCATCAGTGATAACTCCACAGCGTATATATAACAAGTAAACAGTGGAAACTATCTTTTGAACTCGTTTTTGAAGTTACCATTAACTTTAAAAACGATTAATTTTGGTTCAAAAGTTTCAATATAATGGACGATATTAAAAACAAAAAAGCAGGAAATTCTATATAAGCATGTTTTTCGTCTGCCATGCCACTAGGCCACTGTCTAATATTCAAAGATGGCAACATTTTTTACAACACGTTTATAATGAAACCCTTTATGTAAAATTATTTTGTTAGCAAACAAACATGGTCTAAGTAGTCCACGCATTCATTTGTTTCGATTTTAATATCTTTTTGACATAATTCTGTTTCATTGGTATTTGGTATATTAAATTTTATCGGTTTTTATTTTTTTAAGGCGAAAAAATACTGGCCATAAAAAAAAAATCATACAAAATTGTTGAGATCGATATCGATTGATATCATTCGGTGCATTATGACAAAACTGTATTCAAAAACACCAATTAGGTTAGGTACCCATTATACCCTTACCATATTCAACTTTTTACCGCTAAGCCACGAAACCCTCCAGAAAAAAATTGCAACCATTTTCAGGACAATTTACAATTGTCAAAACTAGTGTCAGAGGACTATCTGACCTAAAATGGTTGCTAAACAATAAGGATACCTTTTTTTTCAATTCTGTTCTTTGTTTTGACGCTCACCTACATGTGTCAAAATCCAATACGTTTTTGACAGATGGGATTCGTACTTAGTGCCTTCATAATGAGATTTGTCATATATAAAGTCTCTACTCTAAAAAGTACATAATCACATTGCTATTGTGTTCATTTATGACCCTCTAAAAGATTCCCAAGGTGTTTAAGATAAACATTTATTGTTACTCATAATAAATACTTGATATTGTTACGACGATAATTGTCTACAGTTTGCGGCTAAAGTATTATGACTAGTCTGGCCATAAGTTCTGTTACAAATGGGAAAGCATTTTTATCAACTTTTTAATTATTTTGAATTTGGAACACGTATATTATATTAAAAACTTCTTTCGATTTTGCGCCATTTCACATACGATTTTCGTGTTAAATTTCAAATTACAAAATTAAATGGGGTGTTAAAGAAAAAAGGATTCAAGTGATCGCTTAGCGCAGGAGCCGTTGGTCATATTCCAGACACCAGACTAAAGATTGCTGTGTTCGTATATCTCTTGTCGATACACACACAAAAGATACATACAAGAACACGTGTGTCGAAAATCAAAAAACATCAGGGCGGCCGCGTGCTGTTAGAACTACAAAGGATGTTAATGCTGTTAAAACCAGAATTCGCCAAAACCCTATTAGGAGGCAAAAAAATCTTATCTAATTAATTCACAATCTCAGATTGCTTTCAATCTGAGATTGTGAATTAATTATTGAGTTCGGGCGTTAGCCTACCATTTTGTTTATCTGAAAATCCTGCAAATATCGCTCGCTCGGCTGCTCGTAGCTATAAACACTCAAGGGTATATAGGGTGATATATCTCGGTATATAGATTTAAACTAAAAATAAATTAGAACAAACATTGTGACAATATTTAACGATGATTTCATGTGAGTTAAAATCTAGTAGGTAGAGGAAAATGAAGTGTAACCTGGTGTTGCTAGTAATACTCTTGAATTATGCATGATGGCAACAAGGTCGTAAGTGCAACGCACTTGGATCTAGGTTTAGTATTCAATTTCTTGCTCTTAGTTTTATTTGTTTATCCTCACAAATATTGTAAACAGTTGATATATGAGGCAGAAGACGTATAATCAAAGGACAGCTAGCTATACAGACTTGTGTATTTGTCCGTCAGAATTTTATATTTGGACAAATTGGTCTACCTATGCTATTAAAAAATAACTCCTTTGAAGTCGGTATACAATAAGTAGGGCTCTCTTAAATTACTCTGATTTTTACTGATTCTGTTGTTGGAATCGATAATCAATAGTTGTTGATTGTCATATGATGCGTGTGCGCATAATCTACAATGGTTTCGAGTACCCGACTAAATGTTCAAGGATGGTCAAGTCACCAGTTTTGGGCTAAGGTTATTCCCCAGGTGTTTTATTTATTTTACTTACATGCTCAAAATTTTACATTTACGTTAGGACGGTAAATTATTTTTTAAATGTCCAACAAAAAAAATATCTAAATTCAGACACATATACTCTTCAGTTTTCAAGACATTGTTAGACAAGTAATACAATTAACAGTTATTGAAAAACCATGTTTTATTATTATCGTTTATTTAGCTAATACCATATTGTTTTCTAAAATGATAATAATGATTTATATTTAAAAAAAAACAGATTAAAGTTCGGTGGCGGTTTTTGGAACTTGGATGGATGTTCACATCCATGAAACTCTTTGTTTAAGAATGGGTGTCAACTGGCTTTAATCGTTTAAAACATGAGCTTATAACTAACTAACACACATTTATAGGTGGGGTTGCGATGCAAGACTAACGTAAAACTAACTTGAATTATTCAATAATTCTTAAATCTCTAGTAAAACAGTTATATTATTTTTTTTGCTAGTATTTGTTATTATATAAAATGTACAAGCAGTGTTGGCCTTTTGTCGTCAGCGTGCGACTCTCATCCTCGAGGAAGGTTCGACTGCGAAAATTAACGTTTGTCCGTAGGTTTGGTGAAGGATACCGTCGAAACCGGCTTGGCTTAGACCCAAATAGTCGACATGAGCCAGGCACAGAAGGCTCACCTGCCTATTAGATTGACAAATGGTCCTGAAACAGATACAAAAATCTGAGGCCCAGATTTAAACAAGGTTGTAGGCTGTAGCGCCATTGCCTTGGTTTGGCCTATGTAACTTAACTAACGTAAGTCTCTCCAGAACTCCAGAGTTTACTTTCGTTTATGAAAGCTAAACTTATATTTTTTCGTATTTATTATATGTATTTATTTACGCCACAATACAGAAATATATATATTAATAATCTTCACACATCGTTTTTTTAATAAGAAGGAGAACGTGTTCTGCAACCAAAATAATTGGCTCTGAAAAAACTGAAGTATTTCCGAACCTAATCGACTTAGGGTCCTTCAAGAAGAGAGCGTACCAATTCTTAAAAGGCCGGCAACACGCGAGTGTGTTGCCGGCCTTTTAAGAATTGTTCCGGATTTTCCCTTCGGCATTGAGAGTGTCCATGGGCGGCAGTATCACTTGACATCAGGTGAGCCTCCAGCCCATTTGCCACCTGTTCTATAACAAAAATTAATGAATCATTTATTATGATCGAAATAATTTTGTGTCCTTGCTGTCACCATACTCGTGGCCAACATATTAATGTCAATAGTTCAGTGTAGTAGTCATTAAATCTGTTTGCTGCTCTAACCATAAAGTTCCTCCCTCTATAATTTGAATTATTATAGGTACATGTAATAGTAACAGTTTATTTGTTTTAGGGCCTTTCACTGTCCAATGTAGGGACAATGTCCGAAAAAGTTCCAAATAAGCTATTTATTACTTATTGGTAGGATAAACTAGTGTTTGTTGCGTTTCACGACTGTCAGATAGCGCGATGCGTCGTGAAAAGTGAAGTTTCTTCTTCGGAACTTTTATCTTCCGAATAATTTATGTGTTGCATAGCTATTTGGTACTTTATCCATACATTGTGAACGTGTGTGATCCATACGATGAGTGCTTTAGTTAAAACTTTGCAAAGATTATAAGCACGTATAAGTTAATGGTATTTAAAATTATGTTTGAATTGTCAGATAGTTTATCTTATCCTAACAGAGAAAGGATTATTTCTAGTTATCATGTTATATTGAATAAGATAATCTATACGTGAACTGTTGCATGTAGACAATTCGTTAATCTGACATGATCTCACAGAAACTAATGTCAAAACCGGTGTTGCGTGTTTTAGAAATGTCAAAGAAAATGAAAAGAATTTTAGACATATATGCCAACAATAGGCATCGCATCTCATGGTCACCGATTTTAGTGGCATTGCAGATCTTTTAAGGAGGAGTATGCCCTTTTTCAAACAGTTGAAGGTCGTATCTCCCAGGGAAGATCCCTCACCAGAAGTCTATGGTGTGGTATGTAGACTCTGTTTCCGCACTTAGACGCTCAATAGGTCCGTTGTACGTAAAGAGTCTATCCGAAAGTTCGTTGGTGCGCCAAAGAATTGTCTTCTGAAGCGGACTGTGGATGACTTCCTGCCATCACGGTTTTAATACATAATGCGCTGCAAAATGTGCGTACGTTGTACGTAAAGACGATTTATTTTCTTTGGGTTTTCAAGGTTGGAAATAATCCTAAAATAAATTGGGGAAATATTAATAGTCTTCTGACGTCAGAACTTTTGATCTGGCTTTATGGAAATGAAGCTTGTGTTATGATATGCTCAATATAGGTTGATGTTAAACGGCTATTATGTAAAGATTTGGTAGATCTTATTTTGTGAAGATTTGAATTAACTTAATCACTTTTAAATGACTCTTAAGGTAATGCGTAGGTGGCTCACCTGATGTGTAGAGATACTGATGTAGAGTGCGTTGCAGGTCTTTTGAGATTTTTAACCTTTTCTTGCGGACCAGTCGTCGTATTGTTTCGGAAATACTTCGGTTGTTGGATTAATGTGCTGCTTTAAATCAAACAGCACAGGTATTCTGTAATTTTAAATTTCGAAAGCAATTACGAGATTCTCTTGATATCCGTAGCACTGATTCGCCTTGAGATTATCGCGGTTCAAAAATGCTTTGAAATCGGGGTCGCAATCGCAAACTTACAAAATACCATTGCAGATGCTGATTATAACTGCCCCACGGATAAGCAATGGAAAACCATGAAATAGGAGTCTAAATTTTAAAAATAGTTTATACAGTTAAACTAAATATATACTTCATAACATAACCTTCACCTGAAATATAGACAATACGGCATAATTACTCTAACAAATTATAACAAAAAACGATTATACCAAAGATGGACTACCTACATATATATACAAAAAGGTAAAAACTTAAAAAAAAAAATCATTAAACTAAGTAATGCCTCTTTCGTCTGTATTGTGTGATGGTGTGAAACTAAGGTTGTGAGGGTGTCTCTGTGCTCATGATGCAGGTGATTTGCGTTACAGATATGTATTAGAGATAGAGATTCTTAATACTCCTTTTAAGCATTTCCGTGATAGGTTAAACAAGTCCAGGTGTTAATATTTTTCGTTGTATGTCCTGGCTGCGCGATACTAAGCTGACTTTTTTGCATAATTAGTGTTGTGAGGAACATGAACGAGTATTGTAGACAGGAACATGGAATTACAGTTTTTTTATAAGTGAAAGTGAAGGGTTAATAAGACCAAATATATCTTAAGTAAAGATAAACCATATTAAGTCACTCCTAAAAACAATTTGCTATTGGATTATCTGTGATGGCAACAAACGCTCTTGAATCTATGGTGACGCGTGTTCTTTTTTCAAACATTGCTGACCTTGACGCGATCCAAGCCAGACGTGACGTAAATGGGATATAATCTATTTACAAAAAAGTTTACGTGAGCGTCGCAATTATATAGTCGTGATATATGTATATAAATGGAAATATTCTTCAGTTAAAATATTAAAGGCTGCTCTGCCTTACAAACAATTTGTATCTATGCTCTGGCTAATAACTTGGCGATTAAAAAGAGTGGCAAGGAGTTTCTTGCGAGTTCTTCTTGCCCGCTCTATGTCCTTGACTTGCGATAATTTTAGAAGTGAAATAGTTTAACATCTTTTCTGTTGACGTTTATAAGTGTACTTGTTTACCTGTATTAAGATATTAACGGTTTGAGTTATTAATCCGCTGTAGGGAAAGTAGGTAGGTCTGCGATAGGTATCTGTAAAAGGAATGCTTACTCTGGTATCAGCTAAAAGTAACCTTGTAAACGCGATATAATAAATGTACAACAAATAATCTCTCTCGATTTCCCAGAGGCTATGTAAGACTCAAAATAACAAAGGCTTTCACGCCTTTAAACCCATTTTTAAATGAGTAAAATCATACTCTTTATTGTACTTGTTACAATGAAACAAAACATTAAAATAGATTATTCACCTTGAATGAATAAGTGAGTTAGTATTTGCAGGCAGTGAGAATGACCTCATTTTCCTCTGATAAGCGTGAAACTAAATAAACTTAATATAAATACTTTGGTGAAATTGTGTCGTCTTTGTTTTGAAAGTAACAAAGAAATATTTTTATCTGTTGTTCTAAGATCTTAACACGACATATGATGTTTTGTTTAAAACACTGTATTTATGCCTGTTTGGTTTGTGCTTAATTGGGTCTTTGGCCAATTTGCTACCAGGAACCACTCTTATAATAATTTTGATATTATATTATAAGTTCAGCATATATGATGATATCAAAATTATAACAGCTATTAAAATAGGAACTCTGTTTTGTGTCTTGAACTGGGTTCGACTAAATCTAGTGACCCCAAGAAGTTTACGTTTTCTGCTAAAACACTCTTGTCGCTGCTCCTCTGTTGGAACACACTCTTAAAGCCACAACCAGCATCGAGATACTTGGCGTTGATTTCGAACGATGTTTAGTTTCCGCGGTAATTTGGAGGCAAGGGCTATATTTGCCTCCAAGAAGTTAGATGTGCCCAGCAAAGCATGACGCAGCCAGAAAAATAAACGTTTGTTCTGTAATTTAAGAAGATGTTGGAGGAGTGTGGCAGATATGCTTCATAATCTATGAGCTTACAATTGTATGGAGCTGATAATGACTTTGCATAAACTGTATAAATTCGCATGTGTCACAACCTCTTTTATAATCTACTCCCTACTCCGACTCGATCATCCATCCCACTTCGGGAAGACGTTCGAGTCAATTCGTAACAATCGTACACAACCGAACGAGTTAAATGAGCAACTATTGCACATGCACACTTGTAGCAAGAGTTTCTTTAAAAAAAAAAGGTTTAGAATAAATATTAAAGTCTAACACAAAAAAAAAATTACACATTCAACAAATCCTCTGTTTCAAAGATTTGCATTGAAGAGCATTTGCATAGCACGGCCGAAACTAGCAAAACTCCGAAAGCGGAAAATACAGAAACGAATTCTATATAGTATATTTATTGGTGAAAATCTGGAACTTTTAAAAACATAGTAATTGATTTAATATTTGTCATTTTCAGAATTCAGCAGTCAAAGGCGGCTTCTGGCAAGGTTTCCTAGCATCACTGTCCGTGGTTATTGTGTCAGAGTTAGCGGACAAGACATTCTTCATAGCTGCAATCATGGCCATGAAACATTCTAGAATAATTGTCTTCTGTGGTGCCATATCGGCGCTTATTTTTATGACTGTTCTCTCAGCAGCCTTTGGCTGGGTAGCCACAGTTGTACCAAGAGTGTATACGCATTATATAAGTGCGGCACTGTTCGCCATATTTGGTCTGAAGATGCTAAGAGATGGATGGAAGATGGACCCGAACGAGGGTCAAGAAGAGTTAGATGAGGTGCAGACCGAATTGAAGAGGAGAGAGGAACAGGTGTGTTTGAAGCTAGTATGTAGACGACTTTTATTTAATACTGTGTTGTCGTAATTGTTTGTGAACGTTTCAATGCAGTTTAACTGTTCAAAGGGCTTCTAGTCGATCGATAGTAAAATCAAAAATTTAAGTCAAAATTCAGTTTCCGTGACGACTGGTTGCTGACGGCTTATTACTACGAGTCTCTATTAATAGATAAATTAGCTGACATAAATATTATATAACTGCCATGCTATGAATCTCGGTTTTTTGCAAAACCTTATAAATTGGATTGGATTATTTGTCTTTGACCAAACGCAGCGTAGCATTTGCAGTAAGCGACTTTAACTTACGGTAATGATGATAGTTCACCAGTATATATACAGTGGCGGAGAGTTTATTGCCAGTTCTTCTCTTCCGTTCTACGCCCTTGATTTGAGAACTGGCAGTAAATGTAAAATTAGAATCATTTAAAGTATATTTTGACATTCATAAGTGTACATTATGTTACCTATATGAATAAATGATTTTTGATTTGATTTGATATATGTCGCGAATATATGTCTCGAGCCTGAATCCCTCACAGCTCTAACTTAATGTGGAACCAGCTGCCCGCTGAAGTATTTCCGAACCAATTCGAGTTAGGGTCCTTCAAGAAAAGAGCGTACCAATTCTTAAAAGACCGGCAGCGCGCTTGCGAGCCTTCTGGCAGTGCTAGTGTCCTTGGGCGGCGGTGTCACTTAGCATCAGGTGAGCCTCCTGCCCGTCTGCCTCCTGTTACTTAAAAAAAAAGAAAAATAATATCACTTTGGCCCCAGAGCCCAAGTTGCAAGTAACCAGTCGACCGTGGTATAATGAATTTTATAATTTGCGACTAGAGGTCATAATTGGGAAATGTCATACATCATCAAAACGAGAAGACAGTATTATCATCATCGTTGTTCTTGTTTCATGAAATTTTTATTCAGTCTTATAATACTGGTTTAATATAGGAATATAGTACGAAATCGAGGTTGGTGATTATAACCGAGAGAACGTCATGGTTAATACATAAACATTTACTGCTCTTGAATTCTATTTATTTTAGTCTATGGAATCTATCAGAATAAAAAGCGGTGGATATCGCAATGATTGATAGGATTTCTACTTTATCTGTTTGTGAAATTGACATTTGACTTTGACACACTATAAGATCGCTCTCGGTGTATCTTATCGTATTGACAGAACTGTCTTTTCCCAGATACATTGTAAATTTTGATTGTTATTGGATATTTCCGTCGTTAGGATTAAAACAATATTAACTTTAAAAACACCGGATCGTTTGTACTCGTCTGTAGTGCTATGTTCTCAGTATTTAACATAGAAAATTATTTTACTGAAAAGTTTATTATTGGATCAATGTCATATATTTCTACAGATTGAAATAATTTCCTAATTAAAGACATAACATTTTGGCCTTGGTTTGATTTGCGTGAAAATAATGCAAATATTTCAGCAAAGACTATTAGGTTTTGTAATAATCTATTTATTGTGCAAGTTTTTATGTTTAAAATATAGAATTCATTTAAGTATTTTTGCGTGGTTGTTTGTTCGTGTCTACTACTGGACATAGGCCTCTCCCATAAAGACGTACGTCTGCGACCAGGTGGTTGGTCTAACTGGGCGAACTGGGATGTCTTAAATGAAGAATCTTAGACAATGGTTTGGTCAAAGCACCAAGTTACTGTTTAAAACTACGTCGCTATAAGAAGATGCATTTTCAGTGCGATCCGGTCACCTGCGTTCTGCATCTAACGCCTTCCATCTTTGCTCAGCAGCGTCTGTGCATTAAAAGTGTCCAGGGCCAATGGTTGTCAGGAATGGTAGCCGGATCCCTGCCGGGGATTCTTAGCACCCCCTACTACTACCATTGCCACGACAAGCTAGACGAGTACTAGGGATCTTAGTATTGTTGTACTGTACATGTTGGGGAAGCAAGTGTGGGTTGGCGAGCGCAGTTTATGTTTAGGCTGCATTTTTCCCAGTTTTATGTTCCCTTGGTCTCTACGACACCCACGGGTAGAAATGGGGGAAAGCAGCCACGGTTTATAGACTAAATATTTTATTTGATTATAAAAAATCTTAACTATTTTAGACGCAATCATAGTTGGATTTGTTAAAAGAATTTAATATGATGCTGAACGTACTATGTGCAGATGTGGCTATTTACATTGTATATCAATAGATAACGATCACAATGAAGTAGAAAGTAAAAATTATGGGTATTTCTTATAATTCGAGTGGTGTTTATAAAATATGAAAATTATTTGTTACATGTCAAAAGAAAAATATGGCTGAAATACAGCCAGCCAATCCTCGATTTTCGTATTATGTTCAATAGTCTTACAGTAGTTTCAGGAAGTTTCTATACTTTTAGCAAATAGTATCGTTGTCTTGCAAAAAAGTTATTAAGTGAGAATAACGATATCAATGTCTGGGCGTAAACAAAAATGAAATTACACAGTTATTACTCTCTGTCTGCTACAATTTCTTTAGATAACAAATGTTGAATTCCTTCTGATATTAAAAATACTATGTATTATAAGAATGGTGTACGCAGGGTTCCCCAAGTCCGTCGAAGACTGAAGACTCGTCGGGAAGACCCCAAAGCCCACAATTAAGTCGGGTTGATTCACAGGCCTCTTTGAACCCTAGAACACCTGAGGCCCGAAAAACATCTAGACCCAAATCAATTAGCATATCTGACAGTCCTAAATCGTCTGAACGCCAGGTTCGCTTCAGCCCAGAAGTTATAAGATCTGATGTAACGTATCGAATTCCTAATGGCAAATCGCCACAAGAGCAAACACCAGCTCAAGATGACCAGGAATCATCCCAAAGTAATCCGAGGCAAAGACTCTCCATAAAGGACAGAAAAGAATCGATCTCCCCAGAAAGAGATAGTGGAATAGGGTTGAAATCACCACAAAAAGCAAAAACAGAATATATATCGCCTGAAGGTGAAAGTCATACGGGATCAAACACCCCCGAAGCGAATGTAACGGGTCAGAAATCCGACCTGCAGTCCCAAGTCTACCCTGAAGATCCCCAGGCCGGGCCTTCGAATCGGCCCGAAATGAGGGTGAACCTATATCATATTGCCTGGCAGTACGAATGACACATTAGTTTTTTTTTATTTAGCTTTTTCTAGGTTTTATTTAGCATCACCATCATTGCCTTAGTATTTTAGTTAAAGGAATTCAGCATTTGATATATATGTATATGTTGTAGCACCATGTACTCGATTTATTATATTTGCTGCCAATTTCAGAGCCTATATTACATCGGTAAACTTTCATTCATGCACTATATAATATATCTCAAAATAATATTTAAAAGTCTTCTATTAATCCTCAAAATGGTCATACGGGTTTTTTGGAAGAAATGTTGTAAATATCACAGCCAACTAGTTTAATTAGCTGTTTAATTGACGGCCTAGCCTTTTAATTTTAGAAACAGCGCCTTTTAACTAGTGGCCTGAAACATATTGCTCAGTTGCTGAAACAGCTAGGCAAATGACTTTGATCGATGACGTTTGATTACTCGCCTAGATTCTTGACTGTTAATTTAAATTTGGTCCCACTTCCTGCCACCTAGCGGCTAGTGTTGAAACTCGTCAAACTGTCAATATAGCAGTGGTTAAATCATTACTTTAATGGTATTTTTCCAGAGTTAAATGAAAAACAATAAGTATAATGGACGAGAGTGTAGTGACAATAATCATGTGAATAATGATGTTACTGACTCAAGTACTTTAATTTGTTTTTAAGTCAAATGTTTTATCTTTTTTATTTCTGTCACATGGTCACTCTATTGTAAGAATGACCTAAGCCAGCTTAAATGTTACAAATGCTACGACTGAATCTTTCAGGCCGCTTGTTAAACGGCGCTGTTTGGTTAAAAGGCCAGGCTGTTAATTGAACGGCTAATTAAGCTAGTTGGCTGCGTCTAAATAAGAGAACACGGTCATATCTTTAGACAACAGCTGATGGGTCATGTTAAAGTTCGTGACCCCGTGGGTGAATGACATGTGTTAGTAAATCCACATTTTGATAGTATATTTAAATTAATTTTTAAACTCATTTTAATATTATTAGTTTTTAGTTTACAATACTCGAAATACATTACAATGTTTTTTGGAATTTTTAATGAAATTGAACTTTGCGTAATTAGAAACGTGTCTTAAAGTTTTTTTGCTAATTACAATAATTTTATTAAACATCGCGATTTATTTATAAGAATGTTTAGTTCGGAAATTGGCAGTATATGTACTATATTTATATTATGTATACGTACTGAAAATCTTAATATATATACTTTGAAGTGTGTTTGGAACGTACGAAAAGTTCCTAACAATCAAATTCACTTGCCGTGATTCAGATCGATACGTTCTCGATATGATTTTCGTAACATACTTCGCACTTATATCATGAATTTCTTATGTTAATTCGCATTATAGTTTATTAATTCGTTTCCGCTTAGCGTCTGGGTCTGACTAACGAAAGTACAATAAAAAATATTTAATCGCAAAAATATTATGGTGGCAAACTTGTTTTAAAAGATAGAATTTTACATAAAAGTTATATTACAGTACATTATAGTCTAAACTTATATTATTATCTTACATCATAATATTATTAAAATATATTATTACGTTATCATTATTAATTATTTTTGCAAATGATTGGAGCTGCTTTGTAATTTCGGTTTGAAATTTTGTTGTAGTTCATAATTCTAGCGTTAATAATAAAAAAAAGTCTGGTCCCTATTATTTGTATTTTCGTTAGTCATACTTGGGATACCTATTATAGAGAGTATTTCGTAGCATTAAAAGTATTTTTTACATGTTCAAATTCCATACAATGTTTTTATGATTATGAAAATTATTTATTTTTCAAAACTTCTTACTACAAGAAATAAGGTGTAAGGGACTCTGTGGTTGATGCAAGTATATAGACTGCGTTATTTTATTTATTTAGAAGTAGTCTTACACAGTGTAGTAGTGTACACAAATACATATTATAAAAGAAAACGCTTAGACAATATTCCTTAGTTTAAACACAATCAAGAGTTATTGTTTCGCGTGCATAGAGGTTTATTGTTCCTTCTATACTCTATAGTAGAGACTTTATTAATATCCTATTCAAAGAACCGCGGTTTGCTAAATTTCATATAAATAAAAAACCTTCCAAAATGCTTCGTTTGACGAGTTATGGATGTCTAAAACATTTGCTAAGAACGAAATTTTAGCTCTATATACTTTGAAACTATATAAACTTTGAATATATTTAATTATTTCTTGTAGTAAGTTGTTGGGGCTTTAAATGTGTTTTTGTTATAAATTTAATGATATTAAAAGAAAATTTCCTTTCTAGGAAGACAAAGAAGAATCAGCTGAGATGCTGGAGCAAGGTCTAGCAGAGAGACGAAAAAGACGTAGTGCCGTCTATAAAGTATTATTGCAAGCGGCAACTTTGACATTTTTAGCGGAATGGGGAGATAGGTCGCAGCTGGCGACAGTGGTGTTGGCCACGAGAGAAGATGTGTTTGGAGTCGTGGTGGGAGGGTCACTGGGTCACGCCCTTTGCACGGGATTGGCTGTGATTGGTGGAAGAATGGTGGCGCAGAAGATTTCTGTTAGGACTGGTGAGTTGGTTTTGCGCTCTTCTTTAATAACATGTTACGATATTTCATTTAAACAAAAGAATTTTAAGATTTATGGTTCTCAGTGACTTTAAAATTTTTGTTCAGCGACAACTAAAACGAAATAATGGCGCGTTTTTTTGCGATGTCAACCAAACATACTCAAACGAAGAGGGCCATTGTTTCTTCTGCCATTTTACATCCTTACCAACAAACTGTGTCTCTTAGTTCAAATATATATATATAAATTTGCATATTTTGGCAAAGTTTAAGTTGAAAATTTTTTAATTAAAATAATAGTTACCTTGCTAAAAAATATATTTTGCGCGCTTTTTACTACTATATAAACTTTTTTTAAATTCCTTCGTTCACAGATTAAACTTTGCCAGCCAGTGACGTTTTAAGACGTATTCGAACTCTTTTGTGATTTAATGTTTATTATATAATGAGAAATTATTATAATTGTACAGTTTTGTCTTTTTACCATAGTGTAAATACATTTTGAAAGAAAGAAACGGCGGTAGTATGTAATATAGATAGTAGATAATATTGCAAAGTTCTTTTCTTAATGATTTAATTTTTTTTTTTCAGTGACAATTATCGGTGGTCTAGTCTTCCTGTTCTTCGCTGTGAGTGCACTAGTGATGGGCCCCGGCGAGTAAAGACTTTTAATCAATCTACATGGTGCTCTCAAATGTTATTAGACGTCTAATGATGACGATCCTAGGGTAGACTAGTGCGTGCGTGTTTGCATTCACTCATTTCATTTTCATTTTGTTGATAAATAAGATAGACATTCTGCACTTTTAAACTCTTCTCTCTCTTATTTATTTATGTGGAAAAATTTTGCGAACAAAAGTTAAATTGATACGTCATTTCTTCTTTACGCAAATAATATAGACAATTAATACTTATGATTACTGGCGTATGTGACGTAACAGTGTTGTCATAACAAAAAAGGAAATCTTGCTCTTCAGCTACCTCAAATCCCACGACGGCTCCCGACGGACTCTTTTATTTGTTTAAATTGACTAATTTTTAAATGAACCCTAAATAATTCAGCATTTATGAATCGTCAGGTCCTCTTCAAACATTTACCTCCGTAAAAATTACAGTTTTACTCTTTTGTCTCTGACTTAAATTGTATGTACGCTGTGATGAAAAGAGACAGAAGAACTTTAGTTTTACGATACAATTTAACGAAGAAAGTTTAATATATTATAAGGTTTTATTTTAAACCTATAAACCTTAACCTAACACCCGTTGCTTACAAAAAATGACGGTAGTTTACAAATATGTACTTGAAAACTACCCACATACTTTGCAAAACTTGGAAATATGCATTTATTTTTTTATTTCTAAATCACTTATGTGATGGTTATTGCACTGTTCTAAGGTAACTCACCTGTCTCTTTCTCTCTAATTGTTTATACTGTAATGAAGAGTCAATACGAGTTCATAATGTCTATCTTAGTTGACTTCGTCTAGGGTTCCTGCTACGTTATTGCCTGTAGATTAGGGATTTAATTCACGAAATGGCGGACAGATATACAAACAACTTTAATTTTATAATTAAATTCTGTCACAAAGAACTGTGGTTTATGACTCCTTTATGTCAAAATCCAGTAGATTTTGACATGCAGGAGTCAGACTTAGTCTTACGAAGGCTGAGGTGTAGACCTCACTTAATTCTAGTTTCTGCTGACTTTTCAGTTTTCGCATTTTGTCACATCTATACAACTTGTATTGTTTGTATATCTGTTTGCGTCTGGTTACCAGTATGAGTCTCATACTATGAGATTGACAAAACCAAGATGACTTCGGTTCGCTTTATAATGACTTCGAAGATTTAAGGATGAGCCAATTAACGATAGCTGATTGTAAAATATGCGCAAAGGCAATCTAAAATACTTTGTTCTTCAACCCGATAGGCATGTATGATCATAAATATATATAACCCCGGACATATTGTCTGGTCTTGCTTGCTCAAATGATACTCCATCGTCGAGTCTCTTGGACTACGTGTTGTTCAATCGTGTATTTGAACCGTTTTGATTTGTACTCATCTGTAGGATTCCTCTTAATGTATGGTTACTAATAACGGTGTATATGGACCCAGCTGCCCCCTGAAGTATTTCCACCAATTCGACTTACGGTCGTTAAAAAAAAGAGGGTACCAATTCTTAAAAAGACCCTTCTTGCGAGTCTGGTGATATGATTGTCTATAGGTAATTTGCCTGTCCTGTTATATAAAAAAATGGTTATAGTAATTGAAACCGGACGTTCCATAGAAATCAATAGGAGATTCACTTTTTTCATCGCAGCGAAAACAGCATTTGAGCAGGTCTAGTCGGTTTGGAGAACATTATCTGTAGTGAGAACTACATAGATTAAGAGTCTATGGTCGCCCTTACGTCAATGTCATACGACTGTGACAGTTTAATTGTCTTTTAGACCTATGAGTTTGCGCATATTATTAATACATATAGTGTTTAATAGACAAAATGTAAATAATGTAAAATATGACAGCATTTTATTAATATTAACCGTAATAAATAGTAATTGTACTTGTTGCGCCCGCCGGTAATTTCGATGAATTAACCAATTAAAATTGCTCAAATCGTTTCGGTTTAGTATTTGTTCACATCCAACACGTAGAATTGAGATTTTTTTATATTTCTATAGAAACCAATTCGATATGTCAGCTATGTTCGAAAAATTCAATTTTTGAGATTTAGACACGATAAACTCCTCAAATCAACTTCAGACACCCAAGTGTCAGTCACAGATGACTATATATTTGGCGGCCTAGTATCAATGAGATTTTGATTTCGGGTATACTGTCAAATGAACCCATACATTTCATACAAATCAACTGTATAATTCCCGCAATGTGATATGTATAGGATGATGTTAAAATAGTGTAAGTACAAATAAAAAACTTAAGTCTATAAAGCACACGTTGACTTAGCTCTTAGGAATTCGGAAAGACTAAGTCTGACTCACTTACGTCAAAAATGTATTTGATTTTGACATATGGTTGCCATAGCTTGGACTAGGTCTAAATCTTATGTTAACAGATTCATCGAGCTTTTTAATTAACATGTAGAGTTTAACAAATCGTAAACTGAAGTTTGAGGTAAATTAAATAATTGGTTTGGAAGCCTCGAATGCTGAGTCAAAGCAGAGTAAGCTCTATAGATTTAAGCATGTCGCTTGTTAAGTTGTAAAAAGTATTATTTTTATGTATTTAACGATTTTATTAAAACATATTTTAATTTTGTTTGTTTTATTTTTCGTTACGTTCGAAATCTCAAGGCCTCAGAGCTACCTTGGGTGGCACCCCATCGAAAGAAAATTTTATATGATAAAGGACATGGACCATTTATAAAAAATGGCGAGTATGGGACGGGGAATCACCCACGATAGCGTCAGGCTGTTGCGGGATCCCCGAATTCTTCATAGAGCTAGTGGAGGAATCCCTGAAAAATAATGGTAGCAATTTTTTTTTGCTTGTACATTGTTCTTAAAGGGTGCCACCTGGTGCGAGCAGCCCTCTAACCCCCCTCCCTGCCTTAGTTATTGAGTGGCTCGAATTTAAGCAAATCTCATTCAGACCTTTTATCTTACCGCTATCTTAAAAACAAAATTTTCACAATCAATTTAAAACTATACATTCGCTCACAGTTTTAAGCAACATCTCAACCTGTTCTATGGTGAAACAACGTAGCTTAATCGTCTCTAGAATGATAACCTCATATGTCAAAAAAAAACATTTTTTATTCTAGATTCTTGTCATTGATATAATCTAATGAAGTAAGGACAAATAATATTTTAACGAACATTCACGACATTAAATATTTGACGTTATGCTTTTTTGCAACGTTGGCTATAACCAACCGCGGCTCAGCCAAGTTTACACAGTCGTAGTGTTCTTGCCTTCTTTAGTTCATATTGTTTTGTTTACATAAATTCTATTTATCGGTAAAGATATTTAAAAATTAATTCATTGCAATAACATTTAAGTTAGTTATAATGTCATTAGGTCCATTGTGTGTAAACATTGCGGAAAGATGACACTGTTGATTTGGATGTAAGAAGGTAAGGATAGACGGCTTCATATCTCCAGGTATCCTAGGTCTGAAGGTTTTTCTTGGGTATAGTCCTCTCTACCTGGTTTTCGGATGAATATGATTTTGACTTCCCCTATTTCAGAGGCTTATAAGGGTGGGGTGGAGAAATAAAAAAACAGTTGGTTGGATTTTATTTTAATCTTATTATCCTAAATAAACAGCTATATAATCGTCGCTAGCGTCAAGCATGGCTTGTTTCAAAATATCATCTCTTGCATTTAGAGCCGTTGTGTGCTTTGGGAGAAACAGACACATATGACTCGCATTAGCCCATGAATGGTTCAGCGTACCTATCACAATAAAACACTTCATATTTTTAACTGATTTAAAAAATATGAAATTGTTTTAATATCTCAGTGTGATAGTTCATTCAGATGAACTATTTACTGAGTATTTACTTGTATGTGTAATTTCTTAGAAACAAAAAGTGTTGATGATTATGTAATGACAATTCAGAAGTTAAGTCACCACGCTTGTTATCAGAGGTACCTCAATACTTTCTTTATATCTACTGCATATACACGCACATGGTGAGGTCAGAAATGACTTCCACCATACGGCGTGTGTCAGGCACGGAAGGCAACCCGTATAAAAAAAACAAATGACCACGAAACAAATCTAGTAATCAGAGGCCCCGACCTAAAACGTAGCCCCACTGGTTTCCCATCATCATAATGATTGAATGATGGAAATTCTTACCATAGTACCGCACAGGCCACTGGTCCATCTCGTGCGAGGAAGACATCAAACACAATGGGAGAGAGCAAGGTGTCAACACCCTTGCTGGCCACCAAGAACAACTGTCCAGCTTGTGCCACACTATGTCATTATATCTACAATAGTAATTAAAATTAATTATCAGTTACAGGTAGGAAGCAGTCACTATAGGAGACAAGCGAGCAGGAGGCTCACCTAATGTTAAGTGATAACCATTGCCGAAAGGCTCGCAAGTGCGTTGCCGGCCTTTTAATTATAAGTTAGCATGGTAAGTTGACAAAAATATTATTAATTAACCACCGAAGTTTAATCTGTGAAAGTCAAAATTACAAGATAAAAATACTAAAATTTTAAAAATTAAGTCACATTGCACCCGTGAAACCAGAATACTCGTCTCACTGCCAGTCAGACCAAAATTAAATTTGTCTTCATTTATTTATCAATTTTTAATTATTATTATTACTATGTCCATGGGCTGTATCACTGAACACCAGGTGAGCCTCCTACCCATTGGCCCGGTTCCATAAAAAAATGGGTGCTGTCGCCTATTAAAGGTAGTTTTGTGGGTGTAATTTTAGTGGGTACACCCGGTTCTCTAAATAACAGAGGATCAAGTCAAGTCCCCCTGCAAAAGAAAAAAAGAACTTGATTTACTGATGACTTACCCCACTTTGGGTCCCCAACGGCAACTGGGGCACAGATCGTGATTGTCATCACCTGGATTATCATCCATACATTTGACCCTGGTGCTTGATAGTACTTTCTCGACGAGTACTGGCGAATCGTTCTTTACCTTCAGTGGGCTTTTACGGTCTAAAAAAAACTCTTTACTGCTTAAAATGTAGAAATATACTCTATGAGGCGTTTATAAAGGTAAGTAGATTTACTGCAATTTATCCCCCCCCCCTCTTCTCACGAAACGTAAGGCAAGCTCTCAAAAATAATAGTACCTTAACGTATTAATCCCCGTAAGTCGCTTGTCGCCCGACTGACTGAGTGACACCTGAGCCCGTTTGCCCTGTTCTATAGAAAAACTTACGTATAACGGAAATAAGCCACTCCCGGGAACAGCTACCGTGGAAGGCGGCTGGGCATTTCTTGCATTCCTTCAAGGCATCAGTCTTGCCACAAACGAGACACCAATTGGTGTGCACTGTCAGCGTACCACTTAAGTCCTCCCACCACTGTAGAGAACCAAGTTCACGTTATTGGCAAAAAAACATACAATACAAATCAATACGATAAATATCGTTCCATTTATCAATACGATAAATTTATTTATTTCCAGTAAATTTTCCTATCTTAACAGTTACAACTAATGCGATAGAATTCCAATATATTTCCCACACCAACTAACCTACATACAAACATTAAAAAATTAAACTTAAATTCCTAAATCTTATAACTAACAATATAGCAAGCAACTCTTGCGAACTCAGCGAACGAAACGAAACTTGAACGTTAAATAAAATATAAAGATGATTGTAGTTGCCTCTTCCAAAAGTTCGGTGAGAAAAATAATGGGCAAGAAACTCGCTTACTCTTTGAAAATAGATTACAATAGTTGTATAAAAATAATAATAATATGTGAAGGTAGTCTTAGAATAAAACTACTAAAAAAAAGAAGTCATTTTTTTTTAGGTCGGGCTGCAGATATGTAAATAGGCAAGTAGGTCAGGTAGGTGTCCGGCTTAGTGGCTTAAAGGTGGGACTCTCATAAGAAATAATAAAAAAAAAAAACATTCACTGGAACACATGTCCACACGCCGTCGACTTTGGGTCTAAGCAAGTCGGTTTCCTCACGATGTTCATCACCGTTCCAGTGAATGTTATTTTTTTTTTATTATTTCTTATGAGTCCCACCTTTAAGCCACTAAGCCATTACTACAATGTCAAATGTATTTTTTTAATATAATATTTAATACAAAAGATACAATTTGATGATTTTTAAAAAAGCTTTTCTGAATGTTTACTGGTTTAGATTATTTACTATTAGATTGGACCTGAACAAATTAAAAAAAAAAATCGCTTGAAAATAAATATTCATTAAATTTTGTGTGATTACAGTAAATGAAGTGAACCTTTTTGTATAACAGCGTTCTAATAAACAAGCGAGATCGTAGATACATACTTCCCTTACACTAATATGTCACGTGTGCGTTTAAATGAACCTTCATGTAATAAAATAAAAATACAGGTAATGTTTTCCGTTTGTCTAGTTCAGTTTTGACTATTTACGTATATATAATAAAATATATTATTCGAAGTGTTATAAAGAAAAGAAGAATTGACAAAATAAGTAACAAGAATTTAAGAGATAAAACAGGGTTTGCTGATATTGAATAGGAGCAGATAAATGGAGCAAATGAAACACTATGGCAACCAAGAGACCATAAAAGAGGTAGGCAATTTATAAAAGGTAGGTCGACGATCGTGGAAATGGCTGGAAAGACCTGGACGAGATTTGTATACAATAAGGAAAAATGTGGGCCTTTGCCCGTGGGCACACAGAATCAGTTATCGTAGATTAAGATAAACAATAGTTATAATGTATATCACATTATAACAGTTTTATATATCTGATATAAGGCTATAAATACAACACATACATAGTATAAAACAAAGTCGCTTTCTCTGTCCCTATGTCCCTTTGTATGCTTAAATCTTTGATTTTGATGCGGTTTTTTTTAATAGATAGAGTGATTCAAGAGGAAGGTTTATATGTATAATAACATCCATTAAATAGTGGAGAAGTACTGTTATTTTTCAGGTTTCTAATGTGATGTCGTAAATAATTAAATTTTTTCCGCTTACATTGCAAACGCAGGCTGAACCCTACAAGTTTTATCAAAGTAATGTACTAAGTATTGTACACATTGAAAAGGTCTACAGAAAAGTCCGTGATGGTATATGTCTATCTCTTATGGATAACCCACCTTTTTTAACCAATACAGCATTAATCCTTAACCAATTAAATACCTTGAATACATTGTTCATTTAATATCTAAGATCTATACCGCCCATTACAGCTTATTTAGCAGCGATCGAACGCGTATATTATCGGAGCTTTCCAGCGACGGAAATAACAATACATAATAAAAACCTGCTTTTCATCAGCATTGCACCCGTGCGAAGCTGGGGCAGGTCACTAGTAAAATATATATTAACATTTTTTTGTATCAATATCAACAATTTAATTATGTATTAAGAACAGTCAGAACTCACCTCATCCGACTTCAATTCAAAATGTACGACAAAGGCGTATCTCCAACACTGTTTCAGATAATTGTCAATTTCGTTCCCAGTAGCGATATTTCGTAAAAGTTCTTCAAACTTGTCTTCAGTACTTGCGTTCACGTTGCGAAGATAATCTTTAACGTCCTTAAAAAAAATTTATTAAGATCTTTATGTCAAAATAGTGATATATTATTTGGATTTCAGCTCCACTGAACGCCCTTGACCTACTGATAGTAAATATATATATATATACTCGTGAACGGTTGCTACTTGTGGTGACTGGTCGTACTTGAATTCGTGTATGCGGTGATATTGGTTGTTTCTACTACGTATTTGCGTGTTTATCACGAGTATGTAAGTGCGTGCTCCTATTTCACCATGCCTCCTGCTGATAGAAGCAAATCTTTGTTTTTAATTTATTTTATTATTCTTTATTACTCAAGATGTCATATGGAACATGGTGTAATGGTTGCAGCTCCTTACAAGCATTGTGTAAAAAAACTTGGCGATTAAAAAGAGTGGCGGAGTGTTTATTGCCAGTTCTTCTCTTCCGTTCTACGCCCTTGATTTGAGAACTGGCAGTAAATTTATAATTAGAAGCATTTAATGTATATTTCCTTTTATGACGTTCATATCGTTCGTTCTTTTTGGAATTTACAATCAATTTGACATCTGTAGACTTTCATAAGTGTATATGTATATGTTCTTGTTTATCTAAATGAATAAAGTTATATAGAGTTCTGAATTTCGAGTTCAGCTTAAAATGTAACTTTAAGGCTGGTTTTAGTGTCACGTCGACCGCACGCGCACGAGTCCAGATATATGAACTTCTAGGGAGCGGTATTGAATGACGCGTAGCTGTCAGCGCGCACGGTGGTCAGCGCTGATGGCTACGCGGCCGTACGCGTCGCGCGTCGGCGCCGCGTAGCTGTCAGCGCTGACGATCGCTAGAGCGCCTCTGCTTTCAGTGAGCGTTTAAATGTCGAACGGAGCAGACGTCGTCAGCGTGTACATGTCTGTACAGTAAGGCGGTCAGTACGATACTAAAACGAGCCACGCTGATGAACTACGCGCTGATCTATGAGCGCCAACGGTGCGCGTGCGGTCGGCGTGACACTAAAACCAGCCTAATTGAAATATATATCTTTTTTATTATGTACTAGCCGACCCCGCCCGCTTTGCTGGGCGAATTTTCAAAGGAAATAAATTAAATTTTATTCATCATTTTAATTTTTTTTTGCTTTTTTTGTTAATTTTTTTTTTATTTATATTTTTTTTTGCTTTTTTTGTTAATTTTTATTTTTTTTTCTGAAATTTACAATATTTTTCAAAGAAGAGTCAAATTCACTTAAAATAAAATTTATTGACATAATAAATTATTATTATTATTATAATAAATGTTGATGAACAACAAAACAAAGAATAAATGGAAAAATTGTCCAATAGAAATGGTCCGATTCATGGAGAAATGAGTATTAATCTTCCTCCATCTCACATTCGACGACTCGTCGCTCGTAAGTTGAGTTTGCCGGGACGTAAAACATACTCGTTAACATAACGAAGTTTAAGTATAATAAGAAGGTACTTCACTTCAAAATAAATAGCCATAAAGCATCTAGGAAAAATTTCGCATCGAATGTTGGTAGTTTCATGTTGATACGATCAGTGGTTTAGGCGTGATTGAGCCTCAAACGAAGACCATTTTTATTATATATATATAGATAGATTATAAAGTTTTTTATTTTTCTTATATTGCCTCATAGTGATCACAGACTGCGTTGTACACCATAGACTGTAGGGATTTTGCTTTTGGGTTTCTTCTGTACAAATAAATGTGAAATACCATACCTCATCACATTCTACGAGTGATCGATCAAATAGTTCATCAAATAATACTTCTTTACCACAACGGATGAAATCTTCAAATGGAATTTTTTCTATATACTGAAATAAAAATTATATTTTACTATGGAGAATATGTTACAAAGAATGGGTTTAATTATCAATAAGGTCCTACATTTAATGGAAAGCGGCATACATCTTATTTTTAAGTAGTTAAAAATAGCAATATAACTAAAATAAATACATTTAAAATAATATAACTATTCAAATACCTGGTCTTCTAA
Organism: Pieris mannii; assembly: GCA_028984075.1. Classification (NCBI taxonomy): domain Eukaryota; kingdom Metazoa; phylum Arthropoda; class Insecta; order Lepidoptera; family Pieridae; genus Pieris; species Pieris mannii. The sequence goes on along the minus strand of CM054795.1, from coordinate 8,037,478 downwards.
TGACACCTCATGAAAGGACCTCAACACATTATAGTAATACATATAATTAAGTAAAATTCAAACTTGTTGGACAAAACCCACCAAGAATTTATTAGGTCATTTAAATTAAATGAAGAAAATTGTGATTGAGTGCAGGTATTTTTGAAATGTATTGATTTCACGTAGTATCTCTCAAAGTTATTTCATATGTATTTTAAACCCATTTGGAGGCCATGACTTATATTTGATAATTTAATCAGTATTACCTCATGCAGTGTTTCCCTCTCCTCAATACCAGACACCGATCCTTCATAATCAGAGCATTGGTCACTCAGGTCACTAAAATCATCTTCAGATTTTTTCTGAAAATTAGGGGACATTTAATCAGGAAAGACTTGTTACATATTTAATTACATATTATATCTTATTTTTAAGATTTGATTTTTTATTATCTATATTATTTTGTATATTAATTTCCAAAAAGTATGTATGTTTTTGTAGATAGAAGGCAAGCCATTTTCACACTCCATGCATTAGTTTAGTCTCTTAAAAAAAAAATATATATATATATTTATCTGACTCTAGAGTAATCTAATCTAATGGGTACAATTGATATTCATTTGTTACAGAATTTTTATTTATTATATTGTGTCTATTGTACATGAAATAAAAGTACTTACTGCCTTTAGTCATCTGCTGCACTGCTTTCATAACAGCACTTATTTTATTTAAGTGTAATAGTTTTTTCAGGGTACACATATAATTATCTATGCATATAAAATATACGTACCCTAGGAGACGGCTTTCCATCAGCAGCTTTTTTAGGTTTGTCTACCCTCTCTGTCCCATAAAAGGGTCTAGACCGCTCAGCTAAGAACATACTTGTGTATGGCAGCCATATTCGCTCCTTTGACCTTAGCACCTCAACATAATAACATAATTCTTCAAACACTTCAATATTATCTCCATTTGCTGATATTCCTAAAACTATATAATAAAGTGTTGATCAAACAATTAATAAATTTGCTTACTACCAATAGTTTTAGTACTAGTAGCAAATGCTAACAAAACATGGGCTATTATTTGCAATTAGGAGTTAGCTCTTAACTTATTAAAAACAAATTTACGAATTGTAAACCCATCTTATTTAGTATGTTAAAATCTACCTACTAGAGTTTGTACATGACCATGAGCCTAACTGACCTAAGCTCTAAGTTGTCTGGAAGAGAATGCTACAAGACTTAGTTAAATTCTAAAACCTATGCTAGCCTGATATCAAATGAGTGTGCATGTTTGACAAAGCCGTTTTAGAATATGAACTATATCCTTCATAAGTTACAAATTGGTTATTAATGATACACCTTCGAGTTATAGATTTATTTAATAAAAATGTATGACCCGCTGACCGAGGTTATATAAAAATAAGGAATAGACGATGAAATTATACTGTGACTATACGTACCTTTGTGATCATAAAACAATCCGTCTTCATCTTTAACTACTTGCACTTTAACATAAACTTGCTTACTTAATCTGCCTAGAGCTACTTCACCCATTCTCCAAAATGAAACTGGCTTCATTGTGCTTTCAATATTCATAAGAATTATATAGGAATTACTAAGTTATAATGCCACTGTAAGTGAAAAGAAAACTATTAAAGAAGAAATGGACATCAAATTAATTATCAAAAACATTCAATCATTTTATTTTAGCTTTTGCCATTTCCGTTTCCGCTGGTTAATTGTACTAAAAATTAAAAAGAATTGTACAATTGGGGTTGGTACATATAAAAAATTATATGTATAAAATATGAATTTTAAGAAGTTTTAACCAATTAAATATGAGTAGAGCATTCACAATTGAAATAAATTACAACAAGAAATTTGTACATCAAGCGGAAGTCAAAAGAGTTTCATATTTTTACCATAAAGTACTTTGAGGAATATTATGTATTAATTTTTTGGATAAATTAATTTATAAAAATTATAAAAGTATAATAATAGTGCTATGTAAAACCGGAAAAATTACCCTGAAATAAATTAAGCTCTAATAAAAAAACTTGGGAGGTGTCAAGGGTTACCCGGATGGAACGAAGTTATCCTCGAAGGTATTATAACAGTAGGTATAATACATTTTCTCAACACCAATATTATATTTCATCGTCAATTAAAGTTTTAAGAGACCAGGAATTTGAAAGAGGAGAACGATGATGTCGTTATGCAACGCAGGGGTTATATATAGTAAAATAACCTAAGTAAATAAAAATTAAATTGCATAATAAATAAGCATATTTTGTATTTTGTGGTTCAGATGTTTTAATTCAGTCTGTTTCATCTCCTTGTATAAGCTGTTCTCGTTGATATATTAGTTCACTAAGTTTTAAATTCGCAGAATTTCATGACATTTTTTGAAACATTATTTATTATAATGAATATTTGTTAAAGTTGATGATGTAACTGTATTTTTCAAGGAAACTAGACACCCTGTAATTATTGTACATGGATTCTGGTGTTTGATCTCTTAAAACAAAAACAAGACTAATTTAGTTAAATTATTCCAGAAATAGTTTTCACTTCTTATCCCTAAGGGAAATAAATAAAACAAACGGGGTGAGCTAAATAAAACCGTTTAAAAAGCCAACATCACGAGGTGTTCCCTGGCGGTCACCCATCCAAGTTCCAAAGAAAACCATCCAAATTCATCCAAAACCTCGCCCGAAGTTGCTTAACTTCGGTGACCGCACGAGAACCGGTGTATTATAAACAAAGAGTCTTAATTTTCTTGTTAGATTGTTAATTTGATTGTCTCAAGCATTCGAAAAATACATATACCAATAATAATACAAGAAGCAACTAACTGACAGTTAAAAAGCATGGCACTATTTCAGTAGTTAATGTTTATTTGACAATTGAGTGAGTCTAAATTTAATAATCTTTTGTATTAGACCGTCCATTGGTCGAGAAAGGTAGACTATATTATATCATCACATGGATTATTTTTTTACGTAAGAGAAGATTGGATTCGTTATGATCTGCGCAAGTCTTCACACTAACATCTTGACCATTTAGTAAATTAGTACTTGTATTTTTTCTCTGCTTTTACTTATATTATATTATTATTATATTTGTGATTTTATTATTATTACTCAATGTGGAGAACGAATTTTGAATAATTTTATGAAAAAAAATGAAGTCACAAGAATGTTTGTACTTTATTGAATTTTCTGTGGCGGAAGGAAGGTTACTGTTCCTCAAACCCAATAATGGGAGTACCACGACCAGTCTAACCAATGACTTGGCCTGAAGGCCCTAGTGGTTAAAGTCAAGAAGTTGTATATATCCTTAGCGCCCGGAATAACGTCGTTAGAGCATTTCAGGGTATGACGTCATCGCATTGTTACCGAAGATTGTAGATGTCGCTACAATTACACGTGTTTGTTAAATTGTGTAAAAATCATACAATGTTGGTGTATTTAATTTACTCTCAAATAAAATAATTGTAATAATTTGCACACTTTTAAATCCTGAATAAATACAATTTGTATGCGTATATTAAATTTATTGATTTTGCCTGCTAATTAATATCTACTACGCATCGTCAAAAGAATAATGTGAAATATCAGTTTACATTGTCTTACCTTTAAATAATTAAACAAATAGTTTTCTACTGCGTAAACAATTAACATATTTTACAAGACATTAAATCATAAGGAAGTCAAAAGAATTCATGTTTTATCACAATATTATCTATGAATGCAATGGGTGTATGCGTGCTATTCGCAGTTTATTACTAATAAATACTTTACTTCAATATAAAACAGAAAACTTATATTACATATTGAAATTACACGCAATGAATAAAATAATATTTGTGTTGATCAGTTTGACGATTTGTGGTGTAGTGCTGAGTGAAGATCAAGAAATAGGGGACTATGAGCTTTCCGAAATGCCTTGCACTATCCAAAACGTTGCTCATTTACTAGATTGTTTGACAAACTTCATAGAAGAGTATGACTTACACAAGCATTGCTTCACCATTTTTCGAGCCGATATGGCTCATTGTAGACTTGCGTAATTCGTTAGTATTTGATAATTTATAAATATAAAAATTATTTACTTGACTCTCGAATGCCATATCCAATATATTTTTGATATACGGAAGTCAGTTCTAGTCTTGACCTAAGTGGTACACAATTTATATATGTATATATAATATAATGAATTCAAATCATTTTTAATTTCAGATCAACGTCTACGACAACGTCTTCCAATTTCAAAATTGGAAGAATTTAACGACCATTGAATACAATTTATTACGCAAATACTATGGAGAGTTTTGCAGAGCAGCTGTTTCATCATCGGACGTCAAGGCAGAATACAAGATACCATCCATATCACCTCGACGTCCGTCGTTCCACAACCGTTTCTTAAGGCAATTAGCTATAGGTACTATGGTATTTCGGAACCAACTCGACTTAGACTCTTTCAACAAAAGAGCGTCCCAATTTACTAGCGAGCCTTCTGGCAACGTGAGTGTCCATGGGCGACGGTATAATTTAAGGTGAGCCTCCTGCCTGTTTGCCTCCAATATAAAAAGGAAAAAAATACCTTATTTATTACATTACAAAGCACTTTATACGCATTATTTATCATTTTGTTATCCATTGTTATTAAAAACAACTAAAATATATGTCTAAACACTTTTTACCAGGTTGAAGCCTATGTATTATTAAACTTATACTTATTTAACATAATTTTAATTTTTTTCATTTTTCCGACAATTCGCATGCTTTACAGCGTGCGTGGTCACGGTGACTGAAGACAGAAGGTGTTGAATTTCAAAAAGTATCACAGCTGTAGAAAATGTTACATTATCTGTATTAATTTCCCCGGAGTTGATATCGACTAAAAGATGAAGGGTTTTAGCAGAAATTGCTCACGGCGTATATGTTTAATAATACAGTTTCAATCCAGTAAAAAAGTGTTTTCTTATAATGTGTAAAAGCTATGTTGATAAACCACAAAACTATAAAATATATGAACATCACGGCTTCTTCGACTGATTTGTTAGTGTTTAAATAGTCAAAGTCAAAATTCATACAGGTATCACAATGTACACTTATGAATATCAATAAAGAAATACACATTAAATGCTTTTAATTTTACATTGACTGCCAGTTCTCAAGGGCGTAGAACGGAAGAGAAGAACTGGCAATAAATATTCTGCCACTCTTCTCCCCAAGTTTTTTTTACACAATGTTTGTAAGAATGTTTTCCGTATTAAATTGCTTATGTACGAATACGAAGTGTAAGTCGCTGACCACGTCTGTTGTATAAAAATTGTAGCGAAATTACGATAATAAACGTTTAATTCAGTTAAAAAAATAATTTAATAAGTAATGAATTTCACAAATAATGCAATATTGTAAAAAAATGCAATAGTTTTTAATAATTGACTTGTCGTGAATTATTATAATTAATATTAATTTGATAACGTAATCATATATTTCAATAATTTATGATGAAGTGATAAAATATTACAAGGATTGACTATATTATGACTCATATGTAATATCTATGTAAAATTCAATTTAAGACAAATTTGCACGCCATTGTATGTACCAACACATTATTGTATCATATTCTTGCAAATAAATATCATTATTATTATTATAAGGAACTGCAAACGCTATAATTGTAATTCCATTGTAAAGACACAGGGAGAAAGGTTAAAATTGGTACAAATGATAAACTATGAACGGAGCAAGTGATAACTTCATCGTTAGGTGCGATAGGTGCTTCAGCGATAGGTGATGATAAGCCTCCAGTGCCTGACACACGTCATCGACTTTTTTGGTCTAAGACATATCGGTTTCGTCACGATGTTTTCCTTCAACGTTCGAGCAAATGTTAAATGCGCACATAGAAAGAAAGTCCATTGGTGCACAGCCGGGGATCGAACCTATGACCTCAGGTATGAGAGTCGCACGCTGAAGCCACTAGGCCAACACTGCTCGTGGTCGTAACTGAGAAATAAATATATATTTTTTAATATTGTCATATACCTGCACTTCTTGCTTACCTTATCTATTTTTTAATAAATAAAACGTGTAACTTTTTTTTCTGTTGCTTTCCTATTCGATTAAAATAATTATGAGTAAACAGCGTACATGTTATTACCTACATTAATACCGTATCGTTATAGTTTGGTTTCTTGTAACTGTACCAAATATTGGTAAATAATATAAAGACTTTAATTTCTTAGAAAGAAATACAATATTAACAATCAAATTGGTCAATTGTCCCTTTGCCATGTTTTTCCGTGTTGGGTAGACCCCCTACTTACCTGATATTGATTTCCTGTAACTGTAGTGAACTTTCGTGTTAAAAACACATGTTAATTTATACATTTATTAATTGAATCGATTTTTTTTTGTTTTTACAAGTTCAAAATGTATTGCGACCACAAAGCGAATATCAATATCCTACAACTTACACAAATTTATAAACATATATAATATTTTTTTACTTCATAGGTACTTTTATAAATAATGTATATGTTTTGATATTATAAGATAGTATGATGTAAGTATATACTACCATCGGTGTATGTGTTGAGATTCACTATCGTGGACCACCATTTTCATTTCATGGACCCCAAATTTTTTTTCGCTGACCCATTGCTGGTTGTCATAGACCCCTAGGGGTCGATATTGACCACTTTTGGGAATCACTGCTTTGGAAGTTGAGAGACTTTGTAGAACTTCTAATTAATATGCTATATTTGTTTTAAATATTGTAGAATTGTTTGATGATTTGCTTTTTTTTAAAAGAGTACCGAGAGTTTTTTACGCCGGCTTTTTCTCTCGGCCAACACCGTCTGTCTTCTTTGCCGATGAGTAGGGATGCCAACAGGCTCGAATTTAATGACGTGGAATAAGTGATACTCTTATGATCCTATGTTCCAAAATAAACGTTTTTTATTTTATTTATTTAAAAGAAGATAAGACGGTAAGGAATGCTACTTGTGTGGACACGTTAGCCCCGTCTCACTTCCTTTAAATAATAAACGGCTTAATTATAAGAGTCTCTCCTTTAACTTCGATTTTGTTCTCTTTGGAGTAGACCTTGGAGCCGTACACGCGCTAATTAAAGATTTGCGTTGCCGCTTGGTTAGTACCGGTCACCCTAGATCTGGTGCTGGTGATTTCCTTGCTCAACGAATAAGTTTCACAGTACAACGAGGAAATGCTGACAGCGAAACTGACTGCCACAGGAACCAAACTTTTGTTTTAATTAACAAATTTATTTTATTATTAATTGTTTAATTGTAAATACTGTTGTTATATTATTTAGGTTTTATTAAACGATATTGATACTATCGAAACTTCGTTTTTTTGTATGGAAATATTTTACTCTAAGTTCTGTATTAAAATAGAGAGATAAATAGATTTTATAAGTATAATTAAGGTTCTAAAAATATACGACAAAAAGCCTGACAAAAGCTAGAATGCTGTTACATACTGGAATGATTTAACTGTTGAATTTTGAACGCGCCTAGGGTTACTCAGGGCACTGTTAAACCAGAGTGGCAATTATCAACAGTATCGTTTCATGATAGTAATGGATATTGTTTTTTGTACTACCTACCTGTTTTAGTCTTCTGTCTGAGCATGCAGTTTTAGAACCTTTATGGACACAAGGTAGTTCTTGCATTGTAAAAACAAAGATTAAAATGACGCAATTTTTTCAGTAATATATCTTATCTTATATATTTAAACGAGCAATTCTTGTATATATATATAATTGGAATCTCGGAATCGGCTCCAACGATTTTCATGAAATTTAGTATACGGGGGGTTTCGGGGGCGATAAATCGATCTAGCTAGGAATCATTTCTAGAAAATGTCATTTTATTCGTGTTTTATCAACTTAAACAGAATTGCTCGTTTAAAGATGTCAGTCAAATAAAAATTTAAATATAAATATAATTATCTTTATTCGATAATTATATTCATAATTCATCATTTTATTACTATGTAATTCGTACTTAAATATAATTTCCTTAATTTTAACTTATAAAAAGAAAATCCCGAGCAAGGCCCGGTCATCCAGGTTCTTATAAATAAAGTGTAGTAGTAGGTATACAGTGTGGACCTAGCATGTCACCGATCAGACTGACCTGATCTTATACCAACGACCTTTTTGGAAATATAGAACAGAGATATTGCCTGAGACCAGCGGGCTAACAAACTCTGGATACGGAGAGTATTACTATATAGCGTATACACAGACCAGCTCCTTGGTCTACAAATATAACTTCCGGTGTACCACAGGGCTCTCATCTAGGGCCAATATTTTAAAATATATTTATAAATGATATACTAACCTGTTTTAAGCAAGAAACATAATTGTTCAAGAAGAAAGAGTAATTCGTGATTTGGAGTTTTCGACGGTAAACTAACGTTTACAGTACACCTGAACTAAGATAGCTTCTAAGATTCTTGCATTTTACCTGAAAAACACTTAAAGATTCAAAAACATCAAAACAAAAATTATATTAAGAAAGGTCTCGTGCGGATAATACTAAAATACAGCACAGTATGGAGGCGGCATCTTGCGACGCAAAAACGATTTCTGTGGCAGATGCCACAAAACACAAAAGTCAGAAACAATAACTACTTTTCTCCAATATCGTCTCAAAAAAAAAGTTGCTAACATACGAATCCAGGCTTGCGCAGAGAATACAGCAAAGCTCTTTTATTTCAGCTATTTTCATAGCATCATGTGATATGATGTTATTTTGTGGGGCTGCTGACATTACATCGATATTTGTAATGCAAAAGCGGGCTGCCTTTTTTAGATCATAGAGCGATCTGTGGGTTGTCCCCACGGGAATCAGTCCGGAGGAAGTTAAAAAATTACATACATATATTGACTTTGGCAAGTCAATATATTATTAAGATATAATGTGGAACATGGTGTAATGGTTGCAGCTCTTTACAAATGTTGTGTAAAATAAAAATAAATGAATAAAACTTCGAGATTAAAAAGAGTGGCAGAGATTTAATTGCCAGTTCTTCTCTTCTATTCTATGCCCTTGATTTGAGTACCGGCAGTGAATGTAAAACTAGAAGCATTTAATGTTTATATCTTTTTTTGACGTTCATAAGTGTACATTGTATTATAAACAATGTACTTGTATAAATGATTTTTTATTTTGACTTTAGTACACCAACAATATTAAAACCTAATGTATAACACTAATACAGGTATCATAGTAACAATGGTATTTAACTATTGTCGACTTCGAAGAAGCCTTTGATATACTATACACAATACTAGACATTCCTAATGTGTGAGATTTTTGAGTTTAAAAGTTAAAATATACATCTGTTGAGTCTGAACCTGCTATGGTGGCGACAGTTATCAATCACATAAGAAATGTTTAATATATAATAAATGGAATACTTTCTTTGGAATGAACATAGTTGTTAAATACCATATTTAACTTGCACGTTTAAAATATATACGGTAGTATAAAAGACAAAACTGTCACAAACACTTGACAGAACCACACAAAATGAAGTTAATTATATTTTTCCTTATTGTAACAATATCCGCTGTTGTTAGCGAGGAAGTTTTAAGGGGCCCTAATGTTGTTTGTATAATAAAATCTATTGTGAATTTCGCAAAATGTCTGAAAAAAAATCACAGTTTCCTTTTAAATTCGAGCGAAAGTATGGAATTCGGTTCCAGTCCGGTGGCAGAATGTTTAAAACATTGGGTGGAAGACGTGATGGCTTGTATTTAAATCGGTATGTATAACGTTAAAAAAACTATGTAACGTTTTTCAATATTAACATAATCTTTAACTAATTTGCTTCTTACTTCTTTTAAAAGTTTCCTACATAAACACGTCTGACCCATATCCCATCGTGCTCATGAATTACATGCTTCCAATCCTCTTCTATAGCCAATAAAGTGTAATTCGTGAACCTTAACATAAGCTTATAGTTTTTCGTTTATAAGTTTTTTTTATTTATATGAATTTTGTTTTTGTTTTTTTGTTTCTAAACTTACCCCCAGGTACTTTTTCTAGGTTTGCCTGGAAGATATGCACTTTCAGTATATTTAAGTAAAGTTTCAGCTAATATGTGTTGGTTTTTTATTACCTATTCCTAACTAAAGGAGGTACAAAACACTTGCCAGATGTAGCTAGTTACAACCCTTTTATTTATTTTAACATATATGTCCTATTATTGTAAGTGTAATTTTATTTACATCAGCCAAAGTTAATATTTAATATTGTCCTTTACAGATTTACATGGCGTTCAAATTATATCCTGCACTTGTTACATCGAAAATAAATATCTAAATGAGCAAGCTTTATTTTTTATTTATCACCTATCTTTTAATTATAAATAGGTTATTTAATAATGGTATTGGAGAAACTTGATAAAAATTTAAATAAATAATAAATAAAATGTAGTAAAGCCATATTTATCTAGGATAAAAATTATTTTATTGTATTAAAAAAACGCCTGTGTAAAAAAGCTAACTATAAAGTTAGCGATTATCTACTTGTTAAAAGGACCTGGGACTAGTGCTGGGCAGGCTACTTCTAATTAATTTGCCATTTTTGTTTTAAAATATGTGTTAATGATGATTTGCTTTTTAAGAGAGTACCGAGAGTTTTTTACGCCGGCTCTTTCTCTCGGCCTACACCATCTGTCTTCTTTGCCGATGAGTAGGGATGCCTACAGGTTCAAATTTAATGACGTGGTATAAGTATTACTTACTTGTCCATATTATGTTCGACAATAAACGTATTTTATTTTAACCATTATGGCTATACAATTCAGACAACAAATAAAAAAAATGTACAAACAGCTCTTCTTATGCTTACAGTTACAAATATAATAAAATTGTGAATAGGCTAAAGTTATTTTGAGTGTAAATTATTGTTTTTCCAGTGTCAGTTGTTTATAAAGGGTATTTCAACAAGAACTTTGTTTTCTAAAACAAAATAAAACAAAGAATTTAGAGGAAAATGAATAAAATTTTTATTGTAATACAAAGAGAAAACTTTGGCAATTATGAATGAAAAATTATATCTGGCAAATGACCACCACGACCACGCTGACAGATGTTGATTCTTTCATCAAAATTTTTAATCACTTTTTGGCAAAATGGAGGGTTTATTTCGTTAATGACATCACGGATTTTGAGTTTTAAGGCTGCAATCGATTCGATTGGCTCCGTATAGACTCTGTCTTTAACATAGCCCCACAAAAAATAATCCAGTGGTATTAAATCACACGATCTGGCTGGCCACTTAACAGCTGAATTTCGCGAAATTATGCGCTTTATATATATTGTTTATCTTGAATCATTTATAAGGTCTGTTAACTATATATTTATGTATTTAAGTCTCTTCTTCTCTTCTCTCTCTTCAAAGCGTTATGTCTTGTCATGTTACGTACATCATTTTCGTACACGTTCCATTTTTGTTGTTAAATTGAGACCGAATTACACAAAAGCCAACATTTGTACTAGAAATGACACTTAAATGTTATTATGTGACGTGAAATTATTTATTATTCAAGTATTATTTTAAGTATTTTACTACTAACTTCTTGTAAAAGTGTTCTCTACATAAATATATCATATCCTGCTCATTTGTGACTTATGTAATTCATGTATGTTTTTAATTTTTTTGTTTAGCAGTTTGAATTGTAATTCATGAACCTTAAGTTTGTTTTTCGTTTAATTGTTTTATATTTTAGTACGGTATTGGTACGTTATTTTATATTTTTTTATTATTCATATGATTTTTATTTTTGTAATAAATTATATTTTATATTAAAAGTAATATTTGTATTAGTTTTGTACTAGGGTTTTATTACTGAAATTTCATCATTGTACGTATGACAATGAAAGGAAAGGAGCATGTTAGGCTTAAATCTGAAAAAAAAAATTAAAAGTACAGCAATGCGAAAAAAAAACAAAAATAATAGCGGCTAAATAGGTGAGCCGCCTGAAATGGCGTTGGGATGGGCACACAGCAAGAAAATGTGACAACCGATGGAGCGAGAGCGTGCTACACTGGTGCCCGATGGATGTCAACACCGCCGTCGCCGGGGTTACCTGGCCGCGCCTGGCCCACGATAGACACGAGTGGAACCGGATGGAGGAGGCCTATGTCCAACGGTGGACAAACCAAAACCTAACAATCAAATTATTATTCCTAAATGTTAAAGTGATTTTTTCTTAAATCAATGAAACTTATAATTTATTATAATTAAGTTTTGGAAAAAAGGGCTATTATTATTATGACAATGAAACTACACTGACTGTATTTTAGTAAACAACCCTTTTATTTACTTAAACATATTAAGTATATATATATAATTATATCCAATATACAAGTAACAATATAAGTTTATATTTAATATTGTCCTTTACAGATTGACATGTCCTTCGACTTATATCCTGCCCTTTGAACATTGAAAATAAATATCTAAATGAGCAAACTTTATTTTTTATTTATCACCTATCTTTGAATCTAACGCGGCAGTACCTACAGTCTTGTAATTAGTAACTTTTAGGATGGCTTGGTACTCCAACCAGAAGAATATGTTTCAAAGAATGGATGGAGGAAATTCCTAAGGAATTACAAACTTTTTAATAACAGTCAAAGCCCTTTATATGTAAAGAGAAAGCTGGATTTCGTACCCAATAATATCTTTTCCTCTCTACACATCGTCACATTCGGTAGAACCACTGAGAAATGCGGTTGGCCCAGTCTTCCTTAGGAATCTCTTCATATAACATTTTCGTACGCTTTCTTACCCGAATCTTCAGGACTCGGAAAGCGAGTACCTCGAATTTTATCTTATTTATTTTATATAGTTCTTAGGGATACATAATTGTCATGGTTGCCAGCAACGACGGATCCAGGGAGGGTCATAGGTGTCATGACCCCCCTAAGCTGGTCTAAGGTGGACTTAGGTGGACCACTAATTCAACATAGTGATTTTATTTCAATATTTTGTCTCCATCCAGATTTTATGTAACTACATATCTTCAATATTTCATTAATTTAAAATAATATAATATAATAACTTTGTATGATGAGAAACGTTATTCTTGACTTGAACACGACTATGTGACCACCTCCTGGCGCCAAAGCTGGATCCGCCCTTGGGTGCCAGGTCTGGCTGTGTGGCGGATGACTCATTATCTCGACACCTGCCATGGTCAAGTATTCAACAGTCTGATTTGCGGAGTGCGCTGCAGCATTGTTGAGGTAAAGGAGGATCCTGCTTCGAGGGCTTTGCTGTCGAATTTTTTTCCAGATAACCTCCAAACAACGATTGATATACTAGTCTGCAGTAACTGTCCTTCCATCTTCTGGCATAAGTGTCGCGAAATGGCATATTCGACCTTTTTTTCTTGACTTCTTCCTTTCTTTATCTTAGTTGGCCGATCCTCAAAAGGAACCCACCCACAAGAGCTGATTGTCTTTTGGTTTCAGGCTCGTAGCCTCCTGAAGCTTCACCTGAATGATGAATGATGATGTGATGCTATGAAATACAGCATTTGAGTCACCGCCCTTAAACATATCAAACACATGGCAACACCAGTGCATGTGAAGGTGTTTCTGGGTGTCGGTTGAAGTATAGGGAATCCATCTGGTACAAAGCATACTGACACCTAAACGTTCGGGTAATTTTTTTTTTGAAGTTGACATATACCAATGATAGGTCACTCTCTTATCTTCCTCTATCATGCGTAACACAGCACTGATGTTATCGTTAGTAGTCGTTGTTAAAGGACGTCCCTCACGCAGATCATCATTGAGATTGGTAAGTCCCCGATTTGACTCGTTAAACCAATTGTAAATGGAGGCACGAGATGGGGTTTCATTAAGAAATGCTACTCGCAGCCGATCATGGCATTGTTGTTGAGTAAGCCCACAACGAAAGTCATAATAAATCATTAAAATTTTCTCGCGTTAGGTTAATTTTCACGTGTAAAAATAGTTAAATTTGTTAAATTGCCGCCAATACACAAAATCAAATGACAACGGACAAGCTAATGTTACCAAAGAGTTCTAAAGTTGAAATTTAAAAATAAGTTTTCATTAGAAATGTTTATAACTGGCCAGTTGTAAACATATTCAGTGTTACCCACGTATATCGACAATATTAAACCTCACGTTTAATACTTATACAGGCATCCCATTAGAAAAGCTATTTAATTTATATCGACTTCAAAGAAACATTTGCTTTGATGGTATAAGACTAGATATTCCTAATGTGTGAGATTGTTGAGTATTTAGAGTCTAAAAATGAAAATCTTATGATCAAGTAAAATACCGTGCTATCGTGGCAACAGTTATCTATCACATAACAAATGTTAAATACATAATAAATGAAATACCTTCCTTGGAATGAACATAGTTTTAAAATACCATATTTAACTTGCACGTTTAAAATATTCACGGTAGTATAAAAGAAAGAGCTATCACAAACAATTCACAGAACCGTACAAAATGAAGTTAATTCTATTTTTCTTTATCGTAACAATTACCGCTGTTCTTAGCGAGGAAGATTTAAAAAAACCTGACATCAAGTGTATAATAACAGCTATTGTTAAGTTCGCAAAATGTCTGAAACCGAATAACGGATTTCTTTTACCTTTGAGCCAAAGATTGGAATTCGGTACGAGTCCAGCTGACGAATGTATCACAAAGTTTCTTGAGGAACTGACTGCTTGTGTGTAATTCGGTAAGCATAATGTTCAAAAAATAATTGCTATGTATCATCAGATTCCTATTATCATCACGAGAGTGTCCATATCACTTAACATCAGGTGAGCCTCGAGCCCGTTTCCCCCTGTTCTAAACAAAACACAGTGCTCTTTTCTCGTATCTCTCTCAGATCCATGCGAGCGGCCCCTTCATTTGTTTCACCTATCCCTAGCTCTCGGATCCGAGTATTCGGTATCCGACGTGCTGTATATACAACTCGGATTTAAAAAAATGTTTTTTTGTTTTAATAATAATTTACATTAAAACATATTTGCTAATATTCATATTTACTTAATCAAAATTCGAATGTATAATACTTTGTATCGATTAAAAAGACTGGCGGAGAGCTTATTGCCAGTTCTTCTCTTCCCTTCTACGGCCTTGTCTGTCTGGCTGTCAATGTAAAATTTGAAGCATTTAATGTATATTTCTTTTTTGACGTTCATAAGTACATTATGTTACCTACATGAATAAATGATTTTTGAATTGTATTAAATTATCCATTGTTTAAGCATTCTTTGTGTTAAAGTATTTCTAACTCGACAATATTCTATTAAAAGTCTTCTACATAAACACCACTGAACCTGCTCAATCGTAGGATATGTAATTTGATGTATTTTCTTATTCGTTTGTTTAGCAGTTTTAATTGTAATTCATGAAACTTAAGATTTGGTTTTAGTTTTGTCGTATATTTTTGCGCTTTACCCTTACTTTTGATTCAATTCAATTTCAAAAAATTCTCTATTTAATGTTCAATAACAATTAAAAGTGCTACATGTCCAGTGTACATTACTTTTGATTGGTTTCCTTACTGTTGTCTGGAAGAGTTCGCTTAACGATTTAGGCCCGCTGCACACTATATAGTTAACGGTACTTGTTTTTATTTATAGTGTAATTATAAAAATTAATAAATAATATTAAAAATTGTCCTTTACAGATGTGGAAAGTGAAAGATGATGGCGTTCGCAATATATTCTGGAGTTTGAACATTGAAAATAAATATATCTAATTGGCCAAGCTTTATTCTTTATTTTTCACATTTCTTTTAATTATTAATAAGAAATTTAATACTAGACCAATAGACTCAATTCATTTAAATGTTTAATATAAAACAAATAAAATGTGATAGAGCCATATTAATCCTGGTAAGGAAAGACGAAAAATATCATTATGACAAAATAATTGTAACTGTTTTTTTATTTTTTTTTGTTATGCGTGTTTTTGCAATAAAGGATAAATAAATAAATAAATAAATTTAGGCAAAAAAAAATTGTCTAAGTATTGGCATAGACTTAGATATAGGCATAGACTTCGCATAGCAAATTAAAAAAACAATCACACACACACAGCTCTATTTATGCTTACAGATATAATAGTGAATAGTCAGAAATTATTTGGAGTGTAAATAATAGTTATTTCAGTTTTTTTTATATCATGAATCATATGTAATGCCTGTTTATTATATTATAAGTCTCTTCAATACTGCTACGTTACATGTTATGTTACGCATATAATTTTCATACAAGTTCTATTCTATATGGTGTTATTTATTAATTATGAAACGAAACATTTAAAAGTCGATAAATGTGGTGTTGCATATCACAGAACATTTTTAGAAAATTTTATAGAAATTTTATAGCAGACAATGACAAAAATATCATTAATTAAAATACCGGTTCAGTCAAAGCCTGGCAATATGAGTGTCCCTGGAGTCTTTGTTAATAAGAAAAATAAGTACAAAACATTATTAACGGAAAAGCGCCGGTTATAGGAAAATTGCTTCTTGTACAATGATTTTCAAAATGCTTATCACTGCCTACGATGACGTAGACATGAAGTGAACAATTTATTAGACATTCAGAATTTCAAAATGAATAGGTACCCTGCTGCGAGTATATACCTTTAAGTCTTTGATTTCGTTTTTCTGATATAGTATGCGATATACGAAATATTGAATTATACGTATCTTTATTTTTAGATCACATTTTTTCTTTTTTTTGACCAGAAACACGATTTCTTTTGCTCAGAAATATTTTCTATCTCGATCACAAAAAAAATCTTATTACAATGTAACATGCAGTGACCTCTGTTATCAGGTAGAAAAACATTTTAAACGTAAGCCGAGTATTTGGAGTTGGAATTAACCATTAAGTATCTACTCGACAATAGATGTCGCCACCCATATGCTTCGGCGTTTTAAATATTAATTTATCTTTTTACGCAATGACAACAATATAACTGATTACATATTATATAAAATTAAATTATAACAAAACTTATAAATACATGCAAACTTCTCAGTAAATGAAAATACATTACATCATTAATACCGTCCTGGACACTTTCGTATGTTATATAAGTATAAGGATACTACTAGTAAATTTGGTAAGGCTTAAATTACTTATTAGTCTTAAGTTAAGCTATAGAGTTTATAAAAAAAACCGTATCCTATATACGTGATTTGTGATATGGTTTGTTTTTAACATAGTGTTCAGTTAATAATTTTTAAAATAATAATTTTGAAAACTTAACGTTAATATTTTTGATAACGTAGTGACTAGGGATTGCAATCCAGCGGCGTTTTCAATCCAGCGGAATTTTTGCTGGATTGACCCGAATCCAGCTGGATCCAGCGCGGATCCAGCAAAACGTGGAAAGAAAATAAAAAGACGACATTTTTAAGACTTTTTTTATTAATTTGTACTTCTAACGATAATCTTTGAAATCTTCCACTCATTTGGTGCTATCTTATATTAATTTGCTTTGGTTTTTTAATAATTTGAGATCAAAATAATCAACATAAATAACAGACATAACCTTATATTCATATAACATTTAAGATAATGTTTCTAAGTAAGCACTATCTTATTAATTACGCTTATGTTTAATGATAGGACGGCTAATCAGTAGCAATCAGTCTCACAAACTCTTTTAAAATTAACTTAATTAACATTCTTTTAAAAAAGGACCGTAATAATAACACTATTTTAATTTTCAATAGTATTTTTGTATCAAACAAAAAAAGCTTTGAAAAAATCTTCTCTCCGCTCGTTAATCCTTAATAATTAAGCAGTTTAAAGTCTGACGATAAGAGACTACTTCTTTTTTTGAATTCTCTGAAGACCTTAGAAAACAAATTTTATCTATTATCTCCCAACCTGCACATTGCAACACCTGCATATCTTCGCACAGAACTGCATATGTAGCCGGCTGCTGAGAATTCCCTTTCGGCCTCTACACTGGTCGGTTTTAAGGTCATTAAATACTCATAAACCATAGATAAATGTTCACCTCGCACTCCTTCGCTCTCATAAACGCTCATTTCTTTTTTCAAGATCTTTTCGTAATCTAATTGACCACTTGGCTTTTGTTTATTAAAGTTCTCCTTCTCTCTTTTAAGTTCTATCTCAAGCTCTAGCTCTAAAGTCATTTTAACGGGTTTTGCGTCATCATCTACACGATCTTCTTCTATCTCCATGGTATCTTCTTGCACCGGCTCTACAATATATTGTTTATTTACTCGTTTTAACAATGTTTTTATCTCCTGCCGCATCGCATTCTTTTTGGGCAATGGAAAATAGCCAGGTTTTTTACTGCTACTGGGGAAAGGGGGCGGGCGGCGTTGCCTTTCATGCGGCACGTGCTATGGTGACAGAACGGCAACGTTGCCGCGCCGATTCGAAAATGGCGGCAACTCAAAACTAAACAATAGAAATTGATACGTTTGCGGATCCGCATCGCTGGATGCTGGATCCAGCATGTTTAAAAAGGCGCTGGATCCAGCTGGATTGCTGTATGCTGGATCCAGCAATTGCAATCCCTAGTAGTGACACATTTTTCAAAGTTGTGCATTTTAAGTATTAATTTTTTTTACAATACTGTAATTATAAAGAAAACACACATATAGAACAACATATTTTAAAATTATAAAAAAATCGTATCTTTTCATTCGATTAGATATTTTAACATTATGTTACTTGATTACTATAAAATATATTTTAATATATAAGACATTTAAATAAATAATTATCAAAGGAACATTACATTTATATGAACAAGTATAATCATTATATTACCAATATTCAATTCCATTAAGATGTTGATTTGACGTGTTATCTTCATTTTTATTAAAAACAGATATTACAATGAATAAACCCTAATTTATCAATTTGATAACGTTTATCTCGACTATATATGATTCAAGATTGGGCGCGTTGATTGGCCAATCTCGAAAAAGGGCGTGGCCACAGCTTCCAATGGTACATTGCTAAGAAGGGGACCAGATTTAGTTTTTTATCAAGCTTACTGTTTGGTGATAAGGTCGTCACTTGTGTGACATTTATATTTCGGATTACATAAATTAAATTGTCTAATTTATGATAATATGTGTAGATTTAATTAGTTTAAATTTAAATATTAAGTTTAAATTTATTTGCAGTTATCAAGAAAAGGCCCAACAGACTCCAATAAAATTAATACACTGGCAAATCTGTGGGTAATGAGTGATCGTCACAGACTGCGTTATCATCAGATCATTCCATCAGATGAGCTTTCTGTTCGTTTGCTCCCTGTTTTTTAAATAATAAAACCTTAATTTAATTTCATAACAAATGAAATCATGATTATCATGAAATGACGTATGTCTGACGAATGATGATTTCGGTCATCGAAGCTTCTTACGAATAATTTAATAGATTTTGCTGCTGCTGGATCTGCTGATCACCAGATCAAGCGATGCAAGTGGAAATGTATAAGGCATACACTCCGAAGAGATTCAAATTATATCCCCAAGTAGGCGCTTGACGCGGCGTCCCAAGCAAACCTGGCGCGTTCAGTTGCAGATGAGACAAATAGAGCCAGAAGGACTTGGAGCTACATGAATAACGAGGCTCCACTCCGAACGCCATAAAGAGCCACTGTTGACGCCCTCTGTCCCATCTTAATGCTTGCTGCCTCAAACATTGTGGGTTAAGGACGCTATAATTTTTTTTTATTTACTCATAGGTACCTCATACCTCAATCCATAGGTTCTCTAACACGGAAGAGACTACAATATATATACTTGATTTTGTGGGACTATATTTATATAGGGACTATATATATTTCATGGGATGTCAAACGGTGTTGCAGGCTACAAAACTCAAGATCGGCGGAACCAATGTTAGTAATCTCGTAGTTTTTGGTAAATTCTTTTCGTTCCAAATAGTAATAATAACAATAAATTAATTAATTCGTTTTACGAATGCTAAAAGCATGTGGTGCCCTCTGTTGACATAATTACGCATCATTTTACATCGAATTTGTGTCAGTTCAGGAAATTCCGAGGTGAATTAGGAGATGTATAACCAGCCTTTGATCTAGATCCCGAATATCTAGAATATACACTATCACAATATTGGCGCTAGAGAGAAGACGTCTAATTTGTAAAACTGCATTCATAATTGAAAGCTATAAAACCTAATGAAATCCTAAAATAAGTTTTTTTATTTTTTAGTCTATTAGACTGTAAGACAGAACGAAGTTAGCCGGGTCAGCTAGTAATAAATAAAAAAATATATGAAATGGGAATAGACTTAAAGGACTAATTAACAACCAGAGAAACCGGATGAAACTATATTAAAATGTAGACAAAGTAAAGCTCGCGGACAGGTGCGTCCTAAGTGAAAGTTCAGCAGATGCCTGTATTACTGTTGCCCACGTCTTCTACTAGAGTATGAACTTGTATGAATTAGCTATGGGTTTTTAATCATGGTTTCTTCTATATGATTACTCAATTTTCAATTTCAAAAATTCTTTATTTAATGTTCAATAACAATTAAAAGTGCTACATGTCCAGTGTACATTAATTCCTGGAATTTAACAAACTTATAACTAAACAGGTTTTTTTTTTTATATGATAACTGGAGCACCAGTTCCTGTGCACTCCGCTCTAAACATTTGTAAAATTCAACGTTACTTGTATTTTTATGATGATGTTATACTTGCACTATACTCTCAGTATTTCTTTTCTTATTGG
This sequence comes from Pieris mannii, assembly GCA_028984075.1. Lineage (NCBI taxonomy): Eukaryota > Metazoa > Arthropoda > Insecta > Lepidoptera > Pieridae > Pieris > Pieris mannii. The sequence goes on along the minus strand of CM054795.1, from coordinate 8,016,666 downwards.
TATTTTTCTTGCCTGTACGAGATCGCTTGTTAGCAATACGGCCGCCCGTTGCATCCCTAACAATTAATGTAACCTGTAAAAGCTATGGCTTTATATAATAGATATGTTTCATAATTTATTGACAGCATACATTTAATTTTTATTCAAAAAATTATCTGTAATTCGTCTCTCATTCTTCCCAAAGCTGTCACAAAGATATCCAGCCGCAGAACTGAGGAAACACACGTGGAATTGGTGACTGCGAAAGACAGATTGCTCTCATTGTAGATCAAGCTCAAATTCTTATAGCTATTTCTATGTATCAAATTCATAATAATAATTTATTCATTGCACGAATATGGTACAAAATGTCAAGGTGGAACAATTGTCAGTCGTTCGCATATTCTGCCACACACAGTGGCGCGCAAATTTATCTTAGTTTAGATTTTACATTATTAGTCAGATTCATATCAATTAAGTTTAATTATCATACATAATTAAATTTGTATAAATGCACTAAGTCGCTTTTTAAAGATTCTTGTCGGAAGATCTTTAAGTTCTTTCGGTAATCTATTGTAAATTTTAATTGCCATACAGAAGGGGTTTTTCCGAAACAATTCTAAATTTATTTTTGGCACAGCCAATTTCTCCCCATGTCTACTACTTACTACATTCGATTTAAAAATATGTATATTTCTGTGTACGAACAGGGACATTTCTAATATATAAATACATGGAAGAGATAACACTTTGAGTCTCTTAAATAGAGGCACGCAACTATCAATGCAATTTGCTCCACAAATTGCTCTAATACATTTTTTTTGGGCCTTAAAAACCCTATTCACTTCGACTGAATGACATATTTACACTTATGAACGTAAAAAACTAAATACCAACTAAATGCTTCTTACATCTACTGCCACTTCTCAAATCAAGGGCGTAGAACGGAAGAGAAGAACTGGCCATAAACTCTCCGCCACTCTTTTGAATGTCCATGCTTTTATTGTTTTACACAACGCTGCAAACATTACACCATGTTCCACATGACATCTTGAGAAATTAATAATAAAATAAATTAAAAAAAAAAAGATTTGTCCTCTATCAGCAGGAGGCATGGTGAAATAGGAGCACGCACTGTACGTGGGAACAACACGCCAGTGCTGCGCTTTACACCTTATAAGGCAATTGAAAAATAATTAAAAGTCATTCTAAAGGAAAGTCTCTTTTAATTTCTTTTGGTTTCGGTAAATTAAGTGACATACAAAAAGTACGATTGAGACACTTTTTATTGTTTAGCCCGTGCCGTACTTTCCTGTACAGTCGCGAAACAAATCTAATTAGAATTAAATAAAAAAAATAAAAATCAGTGGCGCTATAACCTCTTTTAAGTCTTGAACTCAGATTTCTGAATCTGTTTCATGATCATATTTAAACCTAATAAGCAAGTAAATGATCAGCCTCCAGTGCCTGAGACACGTCGTCGACTTTTTGGGTCTATGACATGTCGGTTTCCTCACGATGTTTTCCTTCACCGTTCCAGCAAATGTTAAATGCGCACATAGAAAGTCCATTGGTGCACAGCCGGGGATCGAACCTACTACCTCAGGTATGAGAGTCGCACGCTGAAGCCACTAGGCCAACACTGCACTGCAATTTGAATTAAATATTGTATTTAAAAGTTTTCATTCATACCGTAGGAACGGAACTTATAAAACTAAGTATATTAGCTTCGGAGGTTCCGGAACATTGCGAAAGACACCCCGAAAGTTGTTTTTAGAGTGGGATGTGGCGGTTCGCATAGCTGAATCGGCTTTCTGATTCCCTGGGAGGATGCCTAGTGTGAGTCAAGTCCCATATCCCCGTAGCATTCCAGTGGCGGGAATGTGCAAATAGCATTTCCTGCTCGAATATTAAAACGGCTTTAATTCAAAGCGAGTGCCACCATCAGTAAATATTAATAGATGTCTTTGAAACCACCAAAGAAATGGCGAACCACCAAGCAAATTCGTAAAGTTTGTGAAACAAATTTCGTTGGATATCCCTTCGTAATGAACCAATAAAAAAGATTGCAACATATTTTTTAGTAGTTAATTTCGTAAAGTAATTACATAAAGTTTTGTGATACGTTTAAATTCCGAAATTACAATACAAGATTTATTAAATTTATCTGTAATATTCCTGTAAGCACTTCTTTATAAATCAATAAAGAACTCCAAAAACATCGTTGTGAGTAAGTGTACATCAATGCTCCATTATCATCTAGTTTCGGTGGTTCCGCCTTTTCTCTCGCTTTTTATCAATTTCTTCAAAACTCAATCACCTGTGTCTAAAATATATCCTGTATTTGTTATCTCTCCGCTGGCTTTGCGACCCAAAAGATTCTTGGCCCCGGAAATGAGAAATTGCCAGTGCCACCTTGTATTTTGTACTGACAGTGTACATTCGCGGAAGCTTGGCGGACCCATCCGTCTTCTTCAATACACAGAGTTCCCTAGTAAGTTGGTGCTTCAAATGTGTATATCTTTATATATATATTTGTGTATACATATTAATATAATTTAAATATTTGCTACAACAGGTAAATTTATCGCAACTTCGAATGATTTAAAAAAAATATTAAATGTAATTTTTATCAGTACCTAGATCCTTCCATATAGGTCCTTTCCGAGAGGTGTGATTACCTAATCCAATATGCGTAAAGTCCTGGCTAATTAAGCCAGCTTAGCTCCTTCAAGAAGTTTAAAAGTTTCTTCACTTCGAGGCTTCAAGCAAAATGACTGCTCCGAGGATTTCCTTTATTTAGGAATGCATTCCAGGACTACGTGGGTATTTTATTCCTCTGCGCTGAAACAGCCTCTGTACAAAGAACTGTCTGTCACGCCTACGACAAAAAGATGTTTATTAAGGAGACAATGGCCCGTAATTCGCACGTCACATTCGTTATTAATTTATTTTATTACACAACCAAGTTATGTAAGAATCGATGAAGCGAAAAGATATTCGCACGAGATCAGGTAATTATTAAGATTACACGGTCAATGTATGACTCATTTGTAGTGCAATTTATAAGAACTAGCGACCGTAAAGATTATATTAATTCCAAATATTTAAAGTTTATTGTTCAATTGTTTATGTTCATTAAAATCAAATACATATACAGTATTTACATTTTTCATAACCTACATAGTAATACTAAAAACAATTATAGAACAAATTTAAAAACTTTGGTCTCTGTGGCAGTGTACCTTTAACGCCGGCAGCATTGACTCGCTGTACAGTGATACTTATTCGCTGAGCCAGGAAAGCACCAGCTCTGGGGTCACCGGTACTATCTATCAAGCACCTGTGGACTTGAACCCCACTGCACAAGAGTTTATACTCAAAAGGGAACAAAATCAAAGTTGCTAGTTGCTTGAAATTTTATTAAAATTATGAGATTGACCTCATTTTAATGGGATATTTGAGAGCAAATTTAAAGTTACAATAAACATTATTTATTTTATTATAACTTTGAATAATATATAAAAAACCATTTGGGCGCATCCAGACTATTGATAAAACGTAGGAGTGGAGGTGGAAATTAGAAAATCACTAACGCTATGTTCTTATGAATTGTACTGAATTAATTTAGAGAGTTGAATAGCACGTGCGATGAGATGCGCAGCTGACTTATACTGACCGATCAGCCGCTGCGCAATACTACGACCAGCACGTTTTGATACTAGATATTAATAGATTATTAATTAATAGTTTACTACATTCCCACAACTACGTAAAAATTTTATTGCTGATTTCACTTAGACAATAATAACCTAGAAGAAAAAGAAAAATATGTGCTCACATCTTAGACCCAATTGCAACAGTGAGCCAGAATCACGTGATAAACCTGAGAGAGAACTACTTAAATAGGTACATAGATTTTATTTATTATTTTATTCTTTAATTTGATACAACTTAAATCTAATTCATCTACGAAATTACATATATATAACAGATAACAAATCCCAGACTACGTATGCGTCAAGTCTGAATTATATGTTAGTTACTGATATACGTTATGTGTGTATAACAAGAATTACTTATAATATAGATACAAACGCAAATGGGACAGTGTTTGGGAATTACAAAACCAAGCAAAGTTAGTGAGTATCTGGTTGATAAAAGGGCCTGGGATTAGTGCTGGGCAGGCTACTTCTAATTAATTTGCTATATTTGTTTTATATATTGTAGAATTGTTTGATGATTTGCTTTTTTTTTAAAAGAGTACCGAGACTTTTACGCCGGCTATTTCTCTCGGCCAACACCCTCTGTCTTCTTTGCCGATGAGTAGGGATGCCAACAGGCTCGAATTTAATGACGTGGAATAAGTGATACCATGATGATCTTATGTTCCAAAATAAACGTATTTTATTATTTATTTTTCATAATGTATAATGCGATCTTATAAGAAACTATTTAGAATTAATTCTACTAAGCAATTCAAGATACAAGTTCCCTATACTTAGGTAAATAATTTTAACTGCACAGTACTTATCAGGTAAATTATAATGATTGCTGAATTTGACCAGCTAGAGTACTGTTGTTATGTGCGACTCACAAATTCGTCATGAAATACTAAACTTATTGGATCTAATATAGGGTTGTCCAGAAGAGATTACAAGGTCGTCAATTACGAAACGTAACTTCTAACATTATTATACATATTATAGTGGGATTACACTACGATACGATGTTTCTGTTAGAACGGGGCAGGAGTCACATCTAATGTTAAGTGATACTTTCAATGCCAGAGTGAGTGCGTTGCCAGCCTTTTTAGTAGTTGTAAGATACACAAAATTATGCTGTAAATTTGTCTATGGCCTAAGAAACCGTAACGCTTAATATTTCTCTTCGTATCGTACTATGTACTACTATGTACGTGAATCTTCGCCACAGAGACAGAGCAATAGATTGGCAGACTATATATAGAGAGACATAACATGGACTTGAGGAGCAAACATTAGATAATAATGAAAGCAGCTGGAAGAGGCCTAAGTGTCCGACATGCTGATTACCAAAGTCATGAGAATGATGAATGATTAATTAAATTAAGTTGTGTTATGTATCAAAACAATGCATATATGCACTGGGTGTCAACAATATAGGCTTAAAAATTAGGTTGTTAACAACTTGAATTGTCTATCTTTCCCTAGTCTGATCTGTTTAGAGGATGTGATGACAGTCCACTTCGGTATGTTCCGAAACCAAGACTTCTTCCGTCTACCAGCCCGTCTCTACCCTTTCATTTTGCTCATCATCAAGCTGTCAACACTACGTATAGCAAATAAAGTTCAATTAAAAAATAGCACAGGATTATGCCCCTCTAGTAAGAGTTAACATTCCAATAAGAGAAAGTATCAAAACCGTTGGAGTCTGCGCACGCGCCGGCAGATGTTCGCAGCATCTGTCGCACTCACACGCCGCATCTCAACCTGCAGCAACAGCTGATTGCTACCTGTCGTTTTCCTTTTTTATACTTTATTGAATTCTGATTTCTAAAGCATACATTACATATTGGTCTGTGGTATGCCAAGCTATAGTTACGTTCATAGTTTGATATTTCTTACACTTCAGAAAATGTTAATCTAAGAAATTAAAAAAAAAAACATCTGAATATGATGTTAGTCCTTCTTTTATTTTCTCTCACATACTTATTTACTATAAAAATAGGTATTTACCTTTTTTATTAAATTATTAACCTTAATTTAAGGAATTTCTTACGACAAAATATTTTTAAAATGTGTATATGTTTTCGGCTTGACACATTAATTTATTAGGTAATTAGGTATTTTTATTACTTCTCTCACATATACATACAAGGTTACAATGATTAAAACTAAGATGATAACATTTGAAAGTGTATGTGAGAGACTGGTCTCAGTAACAGGAGACCTGAGTGACAGATTGCCAGCCTCTCCACCACCGGACCGGACCACATAGAAGAAAAAAGTAAACGCTAAAAGAAAAACATTGCAAACAGAGATGTAAAATTAAATTTGATGTGTATGTGCGCATGCGCTTGTGTGTGTCTCTATGTGTATGTGTGTGCGTGTGTGTGTGAATGTGTGGGCGATTAGGTGTTTTACAGAGTAACAGTTAATAAATCTTCATCTCTTAGACTCTTAATTTCAAAGCGTTCAGCCTTCTTAAAGAAAGAGAAAACGATAATTTATCATCCAACGTAAATATATATGCCTCTGTTTTGAGGTTTTACTCATTTATTTCTCAATTTTTAATACACTTGAAGCAAAGGCGTAAGTTTAGAGTGTATTTAATATAAAAATATAGAACGGACATTTTCTGATTTATGTTTAAAAAGTATTTAATAAAAAGGATTTTTGAGGTGTACAGCAATATTCTTAAATATGACACATGTTTCATTTTCTTAAGTTTAGGTCTGTTTCTGACACTTTTTATACCATGGTTTCCATGCCTCAGGATTGGTTAATCTCCCAACATAATAAATTAAATAATAAATAAATATAAACATACATACATACATAATTGATATAACAACAGGCTTCAATGCTTCAGTAGATCGCTGGTACCAGATAGTGGTAGTGCATGGCAAAGTGGAATATCGTATTCAAACACTACGTTCGATGATGAAATGATTTCTTACATATTATACTTATAATTACTAACTAGAAAGCTGTCAATGTCACTTCTTGACCTTCTAATTTGACCAAAAACCAGGTGCAAGACATCTGCTTATAATTGCCAATTTATATTGATATTTATTTACAAAAATTGGCTTAATTTTTATCGTCCTGAGACAAAAAAATATGCTTAGTAATTATTTGAAATGATGCTAATAAACCAGTACATTTTTATTAGGTATATATTCTGTTGATGTCAGTGATTTCCCGCCAAATTACTGCGACAGTGTTAAAGATTATTAAAGTAGGGCAGAGATTATAAATTAAACTTTGTAACCTAGAAATAGTTATGGTCTATGAATTTTTTTGTTTTGATATACTTAACATAATTTGTATAATCTTTAGTTAGTTACTCTGCAGTAAGTAAAATGATTTAATAACTGTTTCACTTTTTGTCTTTATTGTATTTATTGCAATAAATACATAAAAAATGTTTATCTGTCATTTTAGTCTGATATTTTGATACAAACATTAATCTATACTAATGATTCATAATCCCAGACTACGCATGCGTCATGTCTGAATGTTTTTATATTTTGGTATGAATCAGACATGTTTATATTACTCGTTGTCTGTGGTTTGCTTGATACTTGTAGTAACTAAAGTAGTTGAGTTACAATACGAAATGAAATGCACAATTATTAATTTTTTTTAAATATTCTTTATTTATTTCTAATTATTTTATGTGAAACCCTTTTTTGTACAACAATTAAATAAATCAGTGGCGCTACACCCTTTTTAGTTTGACAAGACAGATAGAAATCTGAGGCTCAGTTGTTGTTGTCTTGTCAATCTAATAAGCAAGTGGGTGATCAGCCTCCTGTATCTGACACACGCCGTCGATTTTTTGGGTCTAAGGCATGTTTTCCTGACGATGTTTTCCTCCACTGTTAGAGCGAATGTTAATTGCGTACATAGAAAGAAAGTCTATAAGTGCACAGGGGGGATCGAACCTACGACCTCAGGGATGAGAGTCGCACGCTGAAGTCACTAGGCCAAAACTGCTTTTATTTACCGTAGGTAAATATGTAGAGTAGCTAAATGTTCTCTAAAATTAAAAAACTTTTCCATACAGTCTTTATATAAAAGTTTTTTACGTTAAATAATAACATACATTTTTAAATGCCACCAATCAAATAAAGCGTTTGATACCATAAATATTATAAGATGCGAAAAGCAATCGTAGTGCGTTGACACCAACGCGTGCGCAGGTGCATGGGCGCGTGCTGCAAGCACCTTGCGTCCACAGATTATCGAGATTAACGGATTGTTAACTGGCTATAAGAATCCAGTAAATAGTGAGTTATTAAAAATATTTAAAGGTTAGAGGATCTTTTATTACGATAAGAAAAAGAAATATGGTAATTGGTTTAACGTCAGGTAATGGGCAGTAATACGCTTCTTAGAATATTTTACTTTAAGTATAAGATTTAGAAAAAAAATTAAACGTCAAAGATGACACACAGGACTTAACGATGTCTCGTTTATTAATCTCATAGACTATTACAAATATGAAAGAATGTTTGATCTGAAATTGTCGGCATAAATTGTCTACGCCATTTGCATGTATTAACATATTTATACGAATATTAAGCGGGAAAGGAGCGGATATACGGTTCTTATAAAACATATTTTATGGGCTATCGAAGAATACAATTTAATTTTTATTGATTAAGTGTTACAATATTGGATTTGCTTTTGGTTAATAAAAGTTATCGTGTACAACAAACTCTCTTTAATATGTCACAGAGCAGAGAGATGTTACTAACAGTCATAGAAAGGCGCGAACATAGAATACAGGATAAATTATAGATAACTTATATTTTCACATTAAAAATAACATGACATAATAGATACATAAGGACTGTTTTTAAAGCGCTGTTAATGAAGCATTAATCTCTTACGCATGCGCAATGTAGAGGTTCGGGTAGAGCTAGAATAATATTGGTTATTTTATTAATATTAACACATTAAGTTTCTCGGATCCGAGTGGAGCGGGGTCATAGTGCCGCCCACTCGGATCCGTGCGAGCGACCCGTAATTTTTTTAAACCATTGCCATCCCTAGCTCTCGGAGGATCTGACCGACCACTCGGATCCAAAATATGTTTTTTTTAATAAAAGTAAAAATATACATTCATTCATATTTACTTAATCAAAATTCTTAAAAAATTATTTTCTTAAAAAAATTTGGTTTCCGGCTATTACTTTGTATCCATTGTTTGAGCATTAAATTGGATCTGTCTTCAAATTATCATTACGTTTACGTCCAATGATGACGTAAGCTTTCTTTTCCTCTATCTCCAATAATAAAAACTATATTAGTAGAACTACAAAATTATCACTGAACCTTCCTGGTTATAATGTAACTGTGGTACGGTAATTAACCGACAAAAATTAAAAAAATTTTTTTCCATAGAATGTTTAAATAATAACTTTAAGTACGTCAAAATTTTGATATTATATATGCAGTCGCGCTTGGTACGTTAAACATATAAGTAAAAGTGTATTGAACAAAAAAAAAACATTGATCTGAACATACACAAAAAAGAAATCGTCGTCGTCGTAGGCTCTATAGAATTTATTTCTCTGTTATAATGAGAAAGGTAGCCTGCGAAGCTACTAATTTGTCGCTAACAAACCTACCAATTGGATACACTTCGCTGGACACATTAGTCTAAGATTTCTACAATACCCTATTTAGAGTCTAGCTTTTTCTAGATAATTTGTTGTGAAATGTGAAACTTTATTGAGGCGAACAATATCCAAAAAGTAAGGTCCTATCCGACCGTCAAACTCCAAAAAATATTGTTTCTTTCCATTTCTTGTTATCGTTTCTTAATGTAAGGCAAATGGAAAAGATATATGGTGGAGCTGAAGAGTTCATGCATCCAATTTGGAAAATCGATACATGATTTAAATAACTTAAATAAATAACCCTTTTCGCACTCCATATAATTTAAAACAATTGTTAATGTTAACTCTTACATGTATATTTGTCGTTGTCATGTTTTGATGGTAAAAATGTTTTATTGTATATTATGTCACTGGCCTTAGTATGTATATAAGTTAATTATCTATATATTTTCGACGTCCTGGTGGACAGAAAAACTGTGTTCAGTTTGTGTTTCCATCACACCAACTTCTTCTATTTAAGATTATGTATACAATAAATAAATGTGTGAAAAGAACTAATAAAAAAACTTTAGACGAATGACAGAAATGTATACCGATCAAAAAAGCCACAGCATCCATATTAAACAAAAGTTCCTCACTGTGACGAATTCCTCTAGTTCTAAGGCTCAGAAATCTGGTTCGTGATTTTTAACACATTAAGTGCTCTTTTCTCGGATATGAGTGGAGCGGGGCCATAGCAGCGGTGCTATTCACTCGGATCCGTGCGAGCGTCCCGTTCATTTTTTAAAGCATTGCCATATGCTCTCGGATCCGAGTATTTGGCACTTGTATGCCGACCACTCAGATCCGATTTTTTTTTTATAAATAACATTAAATATTTTCAAACATTTATATTTACTTAATCAAAATTCGCCATAAAAAGTTTTCGTTTCCGGCTATAACTTTGTATCCATTGTTTAGGCATTCAAGTTGTTAAGAGGCATGTAGGTAATCGTTGTGCCTATATATCTCGAATGCCTCTTCGCGATGTCTTCCTTCGGGAGGTTTGAGCGGTGTATACTCGAGGCAATCAACACTGCAATACACGAATACTATTCGGTTTAGATATGTTGGCCTCCTTGAACGAAGACTACAAACAAGCCTTCTGTCTTCTTTGCCGATGAGTAGGGATGCCAACAGGCTCGAATTTAATGACGTGGAATAAGTGATACTCTTATGATCCTATGTTCCAAAATAAACGTATTTTATTTTTTTAATTTTTATTTTAAGAACCTATTTATTTGGACCGTGGGGTTCAAGTACACAGGCGCGGTAATGAAATATTTTTGTTAGCGTCTAGTGGTTGGAACATGCTTCCCTCGATCGACTAATAAGTATCGAAACCCAGCGTGGTTTAAGGACTTTATGTTTCACAAAAAAAGACGAAAATGTCACTTATATGAGAATAATATTTAGGTAAACATTACTTTGTAGTCGTTTACACACAATTATCCCAATAAAGCGATAGACGTATATGCAATAAAATTGAAAGTAAAAATAACCAAAGACATACATACGAATAGAAAAATTTATTATAAGAAAATAAATTAAAAGTAAGTAGTAAGTTATTACTATGTACATTAAGAATATTATACTGCATATTGTGTGTTAGCAATAAATATTGTAAAAACAGGCAAAAGTTTATTTCGTCCGTTCTAAACCCTTTATTTCAAAACTGACAGTAAATTTAATTTAAAATTCTGTATGTTTGATTATTTTTTGATGTAAATTCCCTTAGCTATCTTAGCTAGCATTAGTGATAGTTTGGTTCAATCTTCTACAAAAAATCACGTTTTTTTTAATATTTAAAAATGTCAAAATATTAGTTGCCTACAAAAACGCTTCCCTAATCTAATATTAAAACAGCGATTTACATACAAATTTAACAAATCCCCGGAAAGGTATTTTCATACAAGCGATATCTATATGTAAAATTGTGACAGGATATAACCCCAATTAAAAATATAACTGGAACCATAACAACAGGGTAGATGTTTGATAAGAGAGGTCAGGATGTTTTGGACAGTTTAATAGTAACTTAAAATCGATTTCCGTCGCTTAATACTTGTTAACGGTTCTTTAATTATTTGTAAATGTTAATAAGGGTGAGCTTTTTGTTATCGTAATTTGCATCTATTAAGTTCTTTACCTAAACTGCGTTTAAAGTAATATTAGTTTAAAGCGAGCTATTAATTTTAGCCCCCGTTTATATGCTGTTTATACGTAAAGAGTCTTTACCGTGGAACATTCATCCATGAGGACGTAGTGTCGATCTCTGACTGTGCACCAATGGACTTTCTATGCTCGCACTATTGGCTCGAACTATGGATAGTATCGTGAGGAAACCGGCTTGCCTTAGACTCAAAAAGTCGACAGTGTGTGTCTGGCGCAAGAGGCTGATCGCCAGATTTTTAAATTGATAAATAAAAAAGATACAAAAAGCTGAGGTCCAGCCTAAAATGGCACTGATTTATATCACCGTGTTATGGTGCCTTATTTTTTCATACTTTTGTTCATCTCTGTCTGGCGGTCAGTCTCGTGTGGCGTGTCTTGGCGTGAGCCAAAAGCAGAAACTCTCTTGTAATAACCGCTCCCTATCGTTACAGATACCAAAGATACAAAGATTGCGCATCGTAACGTGACGTCAGTCTCCCACGGCCTCCCTCCAAGTAATACCTAAAAATCGCTTCTACGCATGCAAGGACATTTGTTCAAGATGAAAAAAAAAATTTACGTTTATTATGGAACAAAGATAGCCAAGTATGATTACCACGTCATTAAATTTGAACCCGTACGCATCCCTACTCATCGGCAAAGATGAAAGAAGACAGAGAGTGTAAAAAACTCTCGGTACTCTTTAAAAAAGCAAATGATATTTGGCGGTATCTACACCCAGCCATGAATTTTATCTTCTCCCAACAACCTTCACCCAGGATTTTTCCATGTGGTAGAGGTCATCACGTGGTGGCCCACTTTCCGTTCCTTGATGTGCCCCTTAAGTTTCCTTAACCAAGAACTATTTCATTAGAGCACAGCCTTTTTTCAATACCTAGGCATTTCTGAGCCACCTGTGCTTTATAAATCTGTATAGTTTGCGTAACTTCCTGAATAAAGATTTCATAAATTAAAAACCGTTCTTCGACGATATTATATAATCACCGCATAAATAAAATTTTGTCATCTCAGTTAAATATTTCTCTTGTGTAATCAGTTTAACCACAACAATTATCTACTTAGTTCTCATAGGAATTCGGAAATGATAACGGGAAGCTGCGGTCCGCTGACTGATAGGGAGAGAGACCACAGTTGTTTTGTACTTATATGTGATGATGTAGTAGATAAAATAATATAATTAATGACTATAATTATATTACTCATAATTTATAAACTTCTATGTAAAATTCCTTTAAAGACAAATCTGCACGTCATTGTGTACCAGAATATGCAAACTTTAGATTGTACCACCATAACATTTTTGTACCATATTTCTACAAATATTTTTTTCATAACCATTATATTCCACAGAATTTATTTATTTATTCAAAATAACATACACTATCATTACAGTACTAAGCCCATACGATAATGTCGATCGAAGGAACATATAAAAATGTCGATATTGACAGACAAAATTTAGTAGGCATATACATAAGAAATAAAGCTTTTAATTACTTACTTAACATAGTCAATATTACCTTTATATGTAATAATCTTAATCTAAGTGTAGTAATTAAAGTTTTACTATATAGATTATAATTCTTATAAGACATATTGAGTTGGCGTTCTACAAAGTTTCTTCTCTTTGACAAGTTTGCGTTTGTTCTTTTGACTTTGTCTACCCATCGAGTCAGTGGTCTCTCTGTATCTCTATTTTCTTGAGGGAATTTATGTATTTACCCAGCGATGAAAAGTTTTAATTTAACGCGCGAACCCAATAAGTAATGTATCGACAATCTCAAATTGATTTAATCTGTGATCAGACGATTGATCTCCTATCTGCAAATCAATAACCAAACCCTATTAAGACAATCTATTTTTGTGCGACGGAAAGAATCTTATCTCTTCCCTCTTTACACTCATATTTCATCAATATAAACCAAATAAAGTAAGCAAAACCGTACAATTAATATTAAATATACATGTCTATGTGTAAAACACATCAAATAGCTTTTTATTTTTTTTTTAAACTGGTGTAACTTAAAATCTTAAGATCGGATATTGGCACAGTACTTTCATTTTCATTCATAGCTTGTATCGGCAGATGGCTATTACAATCCGTCGATTGCTTATTGTTATTGGTTTTATCAATATTTGGATTAAGATGTCTATCTCAGACGTTCAAAAATGGATTGAGATAGGTTATTGGATTGGGCGTAAAACATTTCAAGACAGATCTAGTTTTAAGGAAATCGGGGAGAAACGATAAATACTTACGCTGATATACAAGCCCCATTTAGGGGTAGAACCAGCCACGTTATATTATTTAATCATGTAGACTAGTGTTTCTCATTGAAATTACATTTAAAATGTGGAAGTCACCGTATGGCTTCCTCGCTCATATTACTTTCCGCTCGGATGTGTGTTCTGGGAAGTGGTGACTGTGTAAGATGAGATGCGGTCAAATGCCACTCGCCACTGTCTGGTTTATGATGGGTATACGTGATTACTAAATCCCTTCTTATTCATGACTATGGTAACATTAAATAGTTCGGAATTGCGCGAAAAAAATTGCGAAATTCTAACAGGACGCTCCGATAAGAAATATATTTTAACTTTGAAAATCCAGTTATATTTTTTATGCTAAACTGATGTGACAAGTGACTCTGTCCGCCATTTTCAATTAACATCAACATCTAAAATTCTAAATTCAAACATTCCTTGAGCCAAAGAGAATTTATAAATGTCAACAGAAACCAAAGAGGTTTCATATAAAAAAGTTCAAGACGTTAGATCAGCAGAGCGCGACGCAGGGGTGGGCAGATGTTCACACATCTGGTAGTCACCGACCTTGTTATCTAGCCTTTATCTTCCCTCCTGAACGGTCAGTGACCTCAATTTTGTGCTTACAACACATTTTAATATAAGTAGATATTATATAAACAACCCTTAATTTAATAGCTTGTTATATACTGATAATCTTTGACTGACAAGATTCCTCATTTTTCGTCACAATACAAATATAAATAAAACTCAGTGTTGGCCTAGTGGATTTAGCGTGCGACTCTCAAGCCTTACGTCGTAGGTTCGATCTCGGGCTGTACACTAATGCACTTTCTTTCTAAGTGCGCATTTAACATTTGCTTCACCATGAAGGACAAAATCGTAAGAGTTTATTTATGTCTAAAAATTGACGACATTTGTTGGGCACAGAAGGTATTAGATTGACAAATGATCAAGAAACAGATATAGAAACCTGAGGCACAGTTCTAAAACGGTTGAAGCGCCATTTTTGATTTTATAAACACAAAATAAGTTCACAATGTATAAATTTATAGACACTCACATATAATATTATTCTATTTATATTTCTCATATTATTTTCTTATTAAATAAGATGAAGTAACCTTTTGAACGTAAACAATTCGTTTTTGTATACGGGCCACAGCCAAGAAGTTCTCAAATACAAAATTCAATAAGTAATAATACTAAAGTACTATTCTATGATAAAGGAAGTGTGGGAGATAGGGGTGCGGAGCAACACCTGTGTGTAGACGGACCTAAAATTTTGATCCTTTAAATACTTTTTATTAATAACTTAATAACATTCACAGCTCTTACGATGACATAGAAAATTATAAACGGCTAAGACTTTTCAAATAGTGTATATTTATATTTATATATACTAGTCAAAAGTTTTTGACACCTCAGGAGAGCTGGTGATTTCCTGGTTCAACGAATGTATCTAACGAATCAACTAGCATAAAACACAGAGATCAAACTAATCTACCTACCATATTTAAAAATTAATTTAAAATACACTACTGATAAATACACGAAAAATAAAACAATTGCATGAACATAAATCACTTATTTTATAACCGCCGTAAAGATAAGTTTGTTAATAAAATTTTAACGGTAAGAAAAACATGCTTCGTTCAAGTATCAAATGCGACGGTCGGAGTGGGTTCGAAGCCTTCTCATAAGAGCTAAGAGGAAGTTGCAGGGATACATAACATTTTAGCTTTAGTAATTTTCAAATACGCCAGCGGAGTATTAAAGTTCTAGGGATTTTTCGTATTTATAAATAAGTATAATACTTCCTACCACCAGTTTCATCTTAACGTCCATGGTGCCACAACTGAGCATTATTTAATGCAGTTACTGTGAACCACGACTATGTGGCACCAGCTGCTCACTGAAATATTTCCGAGCCCATTCGACTTAGGGGTTCTAAAAAAGGAGCTCTCTGGCATAGTAAATGCCCACATGTCTACGTAAAAAGTCATAGGAACAAACAAATATATATTAACCGTTTTTAAGTTCAATGCTAGCAAGCTGCAAATTCCAAAGACATTGAAATCTGGACTTCATTTGCTTTGGGCCTAGCTGACCACTGAGCTATGGCGTTGTTCAAGATTTTTTATATACAATAGAACAAAAATCTTGTTAGTTTCGTTATTGCGTGTTCAAGTTTTTTAGTTTTCTGTTTCAAGCTTTATAATCCGAAAGGTTGTTTATCTCTGTCGTGGGTGACTTGAACACCTGCCGTTACGCACGTGCCAACTGCTGCCCACCCCTGCATCCGGGGACTGTCCGGTTAACGTTTTTTAAGGCTTTATCACTTTCTTTTTATGTCAATATTCCAAATTTAATTTTAAAGTACACTGTTTGAATATAAGGTATATTACTAGAACGCAGATATTCTATTTTGTATGTAACAAAGTCAGCAGTCAGCGTGCGACTTCCATCCTTGTGGTCGTAGGTTTGATTCCCGGCTGCGCAATGAACTTTCTTACTGACGACGACGGCATGTGACGGGGTCAGACACAGGATGCTGATGTGATGCATACTTGCCAAATTATTGACAAATGACTATGAAAGAGATACAGAAATCTGAGGTTCATACCTAAAAAGGTTGTACTGCCACTGATTTACTAAATTTTTATAAAACAGTGTGTTAACGATACTGAACGCTAAGTATGACTTCATGTTACCTTAAGGCTGTATTAAGTGTATACTTAAATAAATGACTTATTAAAAGACTCATTCTGACAGACTTCACCAGCAGTCACCAATTCCACTCATAATGTCGCTGGTCCCCAATTCTGCATTAGAACTGAATAGTGACAGGTTTGGGAAGACAGAATGTAAGGTGTTTTTTTATACATATCTCTTCACACACATCGTGGAACATTACGAAGAAATAAAATTTAAGACTACTCGAGTAGAAAAAAGTAGTAATTAAAAATGAACATAATCTTGAAAAAATCAATTGGTTGCTGATCTAATTTTACATATTTTTATTATTTTTTGTTTTATAATCCTACAAAATGTAAATATTTTATTTTTATCACACACACTGTTTTATTGCTTTTTTTATTACTATTTAATGTATTATACGGTTTCGACATTTGTAAATATGTGATTAACATGTATATATACTACATACAATATAGTTTTATTCTAGGAGTACATAACTTCACATATAATTATTTAACTTAGGCTTTTTAGGGAATTATCAAAAAGGTTAGTCGACATCACAGGAGAACGAAGAGCTGGCAGCTACCTTGGACAAAGAATTAGTCTGGCTATTCAAAGGGGGAACGCTGCCAGTATCTTCGGAACCTTGCCTAAAGGGACTACTTTTAATAATATTTTTTAATAATTAAATTTTAAGGTTAGTTATTAGGTATATTTTTATGTATTATGTTATTTCTTAAGTTATTTAAATAAATTTAATTATTTAACTAATGTATACAAATATTGTTAATTCCATTTTTAAAAAGTAAGTTTAGAGGTTCTTTCTCATCCTTCTCCACACGAATCTACCTTTTGGAAGGGGCAAATAGAATCATCTTTATATTTTATTTAACGGTCAATTTTAGGTGGTCTAATTGGAATAAATGATTTGATTTGATTGGATATAAATGTGTTAGTCTACTACTTACAGACTCTATCTCTCTCTATTTAATAAAAAACCTATGTATTTATTTTTTAAGTTAATACTATGTAGGCTACGAATATTGTACAGATCAAACATTCGATGTTATCTATCCTAATCAAAAGGGAATCTTCAATCATATGAGTTTCAATTTTAGAATGACGCGCCCAACCGTCCACAGCCGATATATATAACATCGTCAAATCCGTTAACCAACGGTCAACTATGACCGTACAAAGACTGTCAAAGAAGCTCCTTAGTACAATGGCGAATCATTAAAAAGAGACCACTCTTTGTCTATTCCACTAACCTTCCCATAAAGGACCCATGCTTTGTCCTGCGGACGTTACAGTTTTGCAAAGAAACTAGGCCGTTCTCACGCAAAAATTTCACCAGTAATATCTGAACTGAATAGACGACGAACAATAAAATAGATTTGCGAAAGGGATTACAAATAATGCCTTGTAAGAAAAGGGTTTAGAGGTCAGTTGGGTCATCACGGCGCGGTGTTGACCCAATCACTCACGCTGCAGCGATTTCGGGGTGTTTAAAGGGACATAAAGGGCTGTCGTGACCCCTGTTTTGTGGCGGGTCAGCGCGGGTTGGCTACCTGCGCCGGACGGGTCGAGCTGACCCTACCCAGTCAATGGACAATTAAAACGAGAACGTTTTAACGGTTAAGAAAAATCGCGATAACCTTTGGAGTTTGAACGGATTACACAAACGTTTGTAATCGGGTAAAGTTGCAAAGTATTTTCGATCGCGTGCCTTTAATTATTAGATTTAGTGTAATTTCAAACATGCATTTTATTTTTAACTTAAAGTTATGTTGCTAAAACTGGAATAAAACATATTTAATTCGCTATTTTCTGTTCTTAAAATAATTCTTCTATCTCGAAGTCAATTTAGAATGAAGGGAATCTCTGAAAGATAAATTCAAGGAAAGTAATATATGTACTAGAATGCAACAATGTTAATACTCGGAACAAACGCAGGCAGTTATTTCCCCGTACTAGACTATCTAAAGTTAGTAATTATTTTTTGAAAAAAGAGATACTGTTCTTTACTCTTTCATCTCTGCCTTTTAATAAATTTAAAAAATGTGTTTAAGAAAGCTGAGTAAAAAGGCTTACTATAAAGTTAGCGATATTTCTTATAAGTGTTGTTTCATGATTTGCTTATCACACCACGATAACCGATAAACGTTTGGCCTCCTTGGAGAGAAATAGAGAAGCTAGGAACAGATCCAAATGTAAAGTTAAGTGTAGCCTTTTCCCAAACGGTCGATACACAGCACACGAAATTATGGAAATAACTTACATAATAACAAAACCACCTAACACTCATTTGATTTGTGATTTTTTAGGAACAGGGGCAAACGGTCATCAGGCTCACCTGATGTTAAGTGATACCGCCGCCCATGGACACTCTCAATGCCAGACGGCTCACGAGTGCGTTGCCGTCCTTTTAAGTCGAATTAGTTTGGAAATACATCAGTGGACAGCTGGTTCCACAAAGTGGTGATGCGCGGCAAAAACTGCCTTGAAAAAAGCGCAATTGTGGAACGGCGGACGTCGAGGTGATACAGGTGGAATTTCGTATTCTACCTCGACGTCCGATGAAGAAACTCAGCTGCAGATATTACTCCGAACATCTCCTATGATCACTCTCCATTGAAAACGCGGTAGGAGAATTATAGTATGCAATTAATGTGGCTATATTATTATTAAGACCACAACTTGTACCTGTATGCATTGGTAACGGCCAGCGATGTTTGACATATAACGGTCGATATACAAAGAACGCACAAATAAACGACAATCTATTATGTTAAATTAAATTCATATAATTCGCCAAAGGCAAGTCAGTTGCTATTCAAGAAGCTTGGACAATGCAAAAAATAGAGCAGAGTTGTTTCCCATAAAAATTGTAGCGAAAGGGTTTGGTCATAGATAGTCGTTGTTGTGGACAGTGGGAAATTTTGCGTTAGAAAGGGCTTCGCAAATTGATATAGGTCAGTTTGAAGATAGAGCGGCCATTGTTTGGAGCATTATGCAAATTGTCTACAATGAGTCTTTGTGAGATACGTTTTAAAATCAAGAAGCGCGGTGAGAAATGAAGCTACTCTCTAAAACATGCTCTGAAGCCGAATCGTATGGGAATCCAGGTTTATAATAATGTACCAAAAACATTAATGATCTTCATACTAGATTTTTTAAATTCGATTTAATGTACAAGGAAAACAAGTTATTATTCCATTAATGATTACTTGCGTGAAACTTTAGAATTAATATTCGTTTGATAACGTTATATTTTGTTTAATAATGTGATTATGTAGTGAATATAAGAATTGACTATAATGAATCATACGGAATGTAACGTCTATGTAAAATTCCTTTAAAAAATTTGCACGCTATGTGTGGCAGAATATATTTATTTATTTTGTATTCCTACGGCTTACATAAATTATATATAATTACAAACAAGTACACTGAAAATATAGCCAAAGATGGAATACATCATACATTTTACTAGAAAAAGATTTAGAAAAGGGAACAAACAAACAAAAAGTATTCAATATATTTAACATTATTTGAGTTGTGTGATGGTGTAACGAACTTTAAATTGTAACACCATAACATTTTTGTACCATATTCTTGCAAATAAATTATTATTATTATTAAATTTAAAATAAAATAATTATAAAACTGTTGTATAAGTGAATTAAAAAAAAAACAGAACATAATCTATAGTCATTTATAAACAGTATATTACACCCCACATGTCTCCCATAATGTGTTATGACAAATCCACAGTGTCATAAAAATACAGTTATACTTATAAGAAAATCCAGCAATTCTTTTTTTAATTAAAAAAATATTTGACTAAATATAAAAAAATAAATAAAGCCGTGTCGCTACCGCCTTTTTAGGTCTGGACTTCAAACTGTATCTGATTCACGATTATTTGTCGATCTAATTGGTGATCAGCCTTCTGTGCCCGACACATGCCGTCGACTTTTTGAGACTACTAATTCGTAACTTAAACACAGCAGAGTCTTCAAATGTAATAAATAATAATAATTGCATTAAATTTATATTTTAAAATAATTGATTCAAAATTGTTGACGGCGAAATTGAAATTGAACTTTATAAGATTAATTATAAAGTTTTTAATTATTTGGGTCAGTTTTTGTAGGGCAATCCCAAAGTATGGACAGTGCATTAAGTATTAGGAAAACAAAATCTAAATTTGATATAAACCCTTCTTAGTCGCCAGCGATGCCGATGCCTTTACCTACTCCGTTTTTTTATAGAACAGGGGGACACGGGCACTCAGCTTACCTGATACCGTCCATGGACACTCATGACAGTGCTCGTGCAGAGTAGCGGCTGATGAATGCGTTGCCGGCCCCGTTAAAGTTACAAAAATTAGGCTAAGTATAAAGGTCACAAATCAAAAATACAGTTTATAAGACGCTCTATAGATTCTCTCAACAGTGAACACTTTTAAACTCATTAACAAAAGTAATTTTAAGAAAAAAGGAACCTAATTTTCTTGTCAACTGATAAGAAAACAAGCTTCCAATCCAAGGTGCGAAACGTTGACCCCAATACAAAACAAGACATTGAATACTTGCGCTAAAAAAACCGTTATTATTATGTCCATAAGTGCCATATTGCAATAAAAGAAATGCATTTTAAACTTGTCCCACGCAAGAGGACATTAGCAGAATTTTACTGACAAGAATTGTTTCAAGACAACTTATTACGTTCGGATAAGGTTGATTTTAGATTAATTGTTAGGTTTAAGAATGTGTTAGATCGGTGACGACTTATCAGTTTTGCCTCAAATTGTACAACACAACCATTTCCAATATACAAATTAAAATAAAATTCCCGCCTCCATTATCTCATGACTAAGATAATGTTATTATAGATTAAATGTATGTCAAGCTTAAGAATGGTGATGAGGTGATGAGTTATCAATGCCTATTGATATTGCTTTAACCATTTTCAAATTAAATCAGATCAATTTTAAAACAGTTATCTTGCTAAACGTTGCTATACAACTATTGGATAACTTTCGCCTTATTTATTACTAGTAATGCCCAGCGATTTCACTCGCTTAGACTCGATGTCGTAGTAGTAAATAGTAACTAAGTCGGACTATAGATAATAGATATAGTTTTTACTTATTTTCTCTCACATTATTAATTAATAATCTAGTTACTAATATAATAACACACATTAATAAATCTGTATACTAATTAATTAATTAATTAAAATAAAAAATTGTTTGTAGATACGTTATAAAACGTATCTACAAACAATTTACAAATACTATACATTTTTTTGTTCTATCATCAATAGTATCCACAGCGCAAGCGATGATCGATTTTTTGCACCTTGGGTTATATTTTTGCATTATAATAATATCTATAATCTATAAAGTATAATCACTCATTGTTCATTCTTGTCAATTTAGGGTTACCTGTTAGCACTCCTGTGTTTTTGACGTGACAACGTCTTATAAATTGCTTTGCCGGGTGACACTTCAAGAAACTGCGTTACGCTCCGCTCACGTTATGCGCTCACAATGAGAGCGAGTGAGAGGCACGCGTCCCTTCCACTCGGGCATGGTTAGCCCGCCTAAGAGCGAGAGAGACAGACATAAAAAGTTGTTTGTATAAATTAATGTTTTAATTATAATTCTTTGTATAAATAAATGTTTTAAATTGTTACTATTATTTCATCCTTCTTCCTACTATACGAATGAATATTCACATTAAAATTATTTTACCACTCAAAGTCGTTGTCACGTAAAACTTTCGCCCGTATACCGACTTTACAGGCAACCAATTTTTTATAAATAAATAAATTTTCATTTGGGAACCCCATTTATTTTTGAAAATCTCTCGCCTGTGTCAATAATTGAAGATGCGGCTTTCTAATGGTGTATAAAGAATTTTTGAAATCGGTCCAGTAGTTTTTGTGTGAACACATTATAAACACACATACAAAACTAAATGTTTCCTCTTTATATTATTAGCATAGATTACGCGTAAGACGCTTATAGCCAATAATATTTTTTTTAAAGTCATTTTTTTCGATTTATCAATGTTCACCGTAATTGTCATGTATTTTAGAACAAATTAAAATTAATAACGTAGAAAATATATTTACTGTAGTTTAATAAATAAATAAACAAATGCTACGCGGTATTTTTTTTAATAGAAAAACAAAAAACGCCGAATGTAATTTTTGCAACCGCGCAAGAGGCTCACATGTTAATGCATCCGCACAATGCCAGAGGTGAGCAATAGCGAGTCAGTTGCCGGCTTTATTATTCACAAAAATTAAATACTTTTAATTATATAGATGAAGTATTAAGATGACTGGCGTACTATAAAGATGTCGCAGTGTCACAGCAGACACAAATACATAATTTTATACAAACAAAACTTTATTGTGTATTTTGAATTCTTCTCTAGTCAGACGTAAAGTAAATTGGTTATGAATTTTCAATTTAAAATGTACCAAACTAACTAAAAAATAGTTAGGAACACAATTGATTTATATAATTCTTCTAGCTAGACAAATAACTATAAACATGGCTCCCTAGGCAACGTACAAGACAAGCACCATTGTGTCTAACTCACGCTACGCGCTAATCCACAGATTCGCAGTTTCTCACGAGTCCTAAATCAATTAACCAAACAAAACGTTTACATCTATTAAGATGAACCCTTCTGTCCATCATTGACCTAATCGCATAACACCCCAACCGCTCGGTATTTATACCCTAAAAAAACAAAGGGTTTAGCCGACAATAAGCGATTGTCTCTGGTGTCGGAAGAACCCAACATCCGGATGAAACCGGTTTACCTTTAATGCGTTGTTTATGGTAATTTAGCGCTGGTTTTGCATACGTGAGACTTTTTGGATGCTGTCTGTGTTGTAGTGGTTCTGTCGTTTCACCGCATAGGAAACGTTTACCAGATATGGCTTGGACGGAATAATTGTTTTAAGAAAGACTCTGTGGCCAAAATTTGTCTGAAGCCCTAACGTTGTCGTCTTTTTTCTATGTTCTCTATGTCCGCATAAAACGAAATTTGTCTTAATGTATATGAACTTTATATAAACAATAAAAATAATAATAATATAGGTTTTCCGACCCCGGACGGGTAAACGCAAACGATCTTCAAATGACACTTTAAAACCGATTCGAAATTTCCAGAATTTGTAACATCATACAAAAACTTAAATAACCTTATAAAATTTGATACGTAAACATTTCCCGTAGATTAGATCTCTCATTTTTATATATGTATGTATTTTAAAATAAATTATCGAATTGACGGACTCGGCCGAACTGTTTTTTAATCTGTATTGAAATTTGAAATGGCGCGAAAACTTCGAACAAATTAAAAAAAAATCTGCGGTGCTACAAACTTTTTGGGCATGCGATTTCTGTATCTTTTTCATGATCATTGATGATAGGTGATCCTTCCTTACCTGACATACGCCGTCGACTTTTTGGGTCTAACGCATGTTTTTTTTCACCGTTCGAGTGAATATTAATTGCGCACAGTATATGTATATAAAGTCCAATAGTGCACAACCCGCGATCGAACCTACGACTTTGGAGATGAGAGTGGCACGCTGGAGCCACTAGGCTAGCACTGCTCTAAAAACTTAGAATGCACCACCAATGTGGCTGCGTCCTCCTTCACAATCGATCAGAAAATCGAAAAGGTATCCCGAACATCATTTCATCTGTAGGATTATATTTTTTGAGTCGTGTCACAACAAAGCGGTGTGACCAGTTACAATCAATCAAATGCCCCTAATTCTTAATTTTTTGCGCATCCTATACTGTATGCAAATATAAGCAATTAAAATTTTGCATAACGTCTCCCTTTTGTTGTTCTGCAGCTGGACTTATGGTATCGGGTGTCTTAAGAACGTTAGATTTTAACCGCCAAAGGAACTGTGTTTTACAAACTATAAATATTGCTGGCGACATTATGGGTAAAATAATTTAAATTTAATTAATATGCTTCCGTGATTTAGTATACACTGTTTTAGCGCGATTAATGTTTGATATTTAACTATAAATGACAAACTTCTATCACCTACATGATCTCACCCTAATGATGAAAAAGATTCGTGTCATCACCACGACTTTAAAGTTTTCGTTTATACGTCAATACTAAGTTTTTGTTACGTACCTGGGCCAGGTGTTGGGCAGTAAACGCCATCTCCTTCAAGTATAATGGAGAAAATCAATAAACGGCGTGTTGAAGATAAAAAATCATGGCTTCTTAACGTAAGGGTATTGCGACTGAAGAAGAGTTGCTGCAACAGGACACCAGACAGCCAATCTCCAGTAATGAAAAGGCACTATAATATTGTTAACACGAATTTAAAATAACTGTTTAGTTCCAACGCCCAGATGCAAAACACAATTGCTTTTATTATGTTTCGTTATTGTTTCATGTATTGTTGTGTCATTAAATGTTTCTTTACTAAATTGCACACCAAATTATATGATTACATTCACCGAAGATTTATTTTGACTTGAATAGATTTCGGTCAAGGAAGACAGTTAAATGAAAATTCTTTGTTACTTTGTGTGAATAGTATGTTTTATTTCTATTATATTAGCGGCGATAAGTTCTAGATATGATTTCTGACGAATATATTTGGCGACTTACACGTGTTTCGCAAGTTTCGATACGGGTTGACGCCAGGCGTTGGTAAATGCGAAGATGGGCTAGTACCAGTGGAAAAAGACATTCACAAAGATTTGATTAACTGTATACATTCAGAGTCTTTTTTTTTTTCCTTCCTTCCCGTGTGCCTGTATAAAAAAAATATATTGCCAACAAAGCTATTTTTTATATAAGTCTTCGTCATCCTCCTAACGTTAAAAGTACAGTAACTCTTAACAAATCACTTGTTCGTATTATTTTATGCAACTGTATATAGTCACATTTCATAATCCCCACACCCTTGGAACAGTTCAAAAACGTTTTCTCAGATTTGCAATCGTCTACAATTGCATGGCCGATTTTGCCGATGAGCGATGCCTACGGGTTCAAGTTTAGTGGCGTGGAATAAGTGATACCTTTCTATCTTATTTTTCATAATAAACGTATTTTATTTTATTTTTATGGTATAATGCAAAAGTACGAGCATTGTTTAGACAACTTCGAGTTAGATACCCAAAATCTCTGACGTGACTTTATTGACGTTATTTCTAAAATATTGAAACTTAACATACTGACCTTCTTTCTAAATTATTGTTCTAATTCGTTACTGGAACTAAAAGTCTTCTATACGTACTTAGGGCTAGCTTATATGCTATTTTTATGTAAATAGGCCATCTTGCTCTTACAATATAATTACTAACATTAATGAATATATTAATATCTTTACAACAGCTTCCAACTTACTACACAGCTCTTAAGGTTGATATTTTTTTTTTGCAGTTGAAATTTTTATGTTCAAATTATTGATGTGTATGTGTTTAAAATTTGTGACGTCATATTTTCTAGTATCTTTTAAGCATAAATATTGTTTTAATATATGCAATAATATAATAATAATTATATATATAATATCCAGATTCAAACATTATTTTAAGATCGATATGTAATTATCTATATACCTACACATGAAAATAATACTTAAATGGCTGTATTTTAAGTTTTTTTTTCATATTTATTTTTAAACATTATTTTGTATTTAACACATTTATGTGTTATTAGTTAATCTTTTTTATTAATAAAAGCCGTAATTGTATAAGCAGTACGTCTAACATCACCTCGTCTAAGATCACACAATTAATATTTTTAATTTCACGAAAGACGCATAAAATTAACGATTCAATTCAAAACGATTATACTTATCTCAGAAATGCGTGTCTATGTAGTATTATACTTTTTAATATGTGAATCCACAGACTGTACGCCATTTTGGATAAACGAAATCAAAGAATTGAGCAAATTTAGGCGGCAAAATGAGATTTTGACAGAACTGAAATTTAAGACCCCAATGTATGAAAATTTGGGACAAAAAAGATTCAAAGTGATTGTTAGAAGAATTAAAAATGATGTTGGTATACGACACGTAACTGATTATAGAAGAATTATGGAGAATATACCTATTGTATGAGGTAATTTTATTTAAAATAAATTAGTTCAATATTAGTGTGTTTTATATAAAATATATTAACAAAAAAACATAGCATATGTACGTAACGATAAAAACCTACAAAATATTACCATTTAATGAATCGATAAGTTTTGTTTTTATACAACAGGGGGCAAACGGGCAGGAGGCTCACCTGATGTTAAGTGATACCGCCGCCCATGGACACTCTAAATGCCAGAGGGCTTGCGAGTGCGTTACGGGCCTTTTAGGAATTAGTACGCTCTTTTCTTGAAGGGTCCTAAGTCGAATTGGTGGTTCCACAAAGTGGTGATGCGCGGCAAAAACTACCTTGAAAATCGCGCAGTTATGGAACGGCGGACGTCGAGGTGATAAAGCTGGAATTTTGTATTCTGCCTCGACCGATGATGGTCTTCTTAAGTCTGGGCTTAAGATGCCGTCGCCTTTTTCGGTCTAAGCCTTGGTTTCCTCACAATATTTATTTTTACCGTTCATGCGAATGTTAAATGCGCATAAAGACTGCTTTTCTTCTATTAGTAGTTCCCGTAGTCATTCGTTAACGTCAATTATATGTATTACCTAAATTCCACAAACTTTAGCCTTTCCTAATATTATTCTACGACCGGTGTGTGTGTGTGTGTGTGTCCGACACGAGTGAAGAAACGTGGAATACGACTACGGCATTAACTAAAATTCATTTCTATGCTATGTGAAAATATAATTAAAAACAATGTGAGCAGTATAGGCGGCAAAATTAAATTAAAACAGAATTGAAATTTAAGACACCAAAGTATGAAAATTTGGGACAACAAAGTTACAAACAAAGTTAGAAGAATTAACAACACATTTATAATATAGCAAAAACTAACCTAAAACACATGTAACACAATGTTTCACAGTTAAAAATCATTTTTTCATTATACACATATCTTCTGGGAACCTAAAGAAATAGTTTGATTGCCATGCGTAGCTATTAAAAAAAAAGAGTGTGTGTACTTATGTACACGCGTTAGAAGTAATACTTCTTTCGCGTATGGAAAAAATAACTAAAATGCAGTAGTGATTAACGATAAATATTAAAATTAATCAAAAATATTTTATTTAAATAAATAAATTAATAGTAAAAAAGAAATACTCTCTCCGTCGTATATGAAATTGTTTTAAAAACACCAAAATAATATTTATTTATTCATTGTTTAATTGTATTGTTACAAAACACGTGTTCTAAATATAAAAATAATAGAATATGCAACTGGAACATAGTTATCAATTTCCATGCCACTTAGACCTAACTAGACGATGTCGAATTTAGGTGTTGTGCGCGCGCATCGTAAAAATTCACTCTCCGTATTTTTCTCCATCGTGCCATTAGAAGTATAACTTGAAAAAGGTACATAGCTTCAGATTTCTGTATTTGTTTCGTGGTCTTGATCTGATCATTAATTCAATGATTTGTCAATCTAATAGGGTCATGTCGGAAACCACACGATATTTCCTTCACCGTACGAGTGACTGTTAAATGCGCACATAGACAGACATCGGTTTGACAGCATATATAACTATATAAAACAAATAAATAAACAGAAATTTATTACTCACACTCACGCCCTAAGAAATATTTATTCACCGTATATCAAGCATAAATTAACTAAATTAGCATTAACCCAAGTGACCAGTGATTAAAATTTGACCCCTAAGCAATTTGACCCTATGTTTGACCAGGGGTCATCTGGACCATTCTGGACAAAGGTGGACACCAGAAAAAGTTCGATTGGTGTTTCATTTCAAAGGTCGATGTGACCCCTTCGGCTCCCTTCGTCTTTTGAAAGGGTAATAATAGTACGCATAACGGATAGATATTCTTAGCTATTATTATATTTTGAGAGTGTTTGTGTGAAAAGTAATAACCAGGACTTGTTTAGACACACGATTTAATAAGCAAAGAATTATTTTTTTCCTCTGTTACTTCGTTTATATGTAAACTATATGTATAGTTTATATAAACTATAGGGGTGGCGAAAAAAGGCAATCGCTCGGGGCCTCGGTCTTGCGGGAGCCTCGCCCAACAACCGAAGCAAATTTAAAGAAATCGATTTTTAAACTACATATTTATTAATAATAAACGATTGAATTTGATCCTTAATTAATTATAAAGGCTATAACATAACGGTAAATTAAAATGAAGTTAGTTAACTGATTCATTTACTCAAAACATGACTGAACAATTGTCTAAACCAAACAACCAGAAATAGTTTCGCATTCGATAGAGGATCTTTGACAAACTGAGACAAAACTTTATTTTTAATTTATATTATTATTTATTACTTAAAATATAATGTGGAACATGGTGAAATGGTTGCAGCTCGTTACAAACGCTGTATGAAACAAAAAAAACTTGGCGATTAAAAAGAGTGGCGGAGAGTTTATTGCCAATTCTCTTCCGTTCTACGCCCTTGATGAAATTAGAAGAATTTAATGCATATAATTCGTTTTTTGATGTTTATAAGGGTACAATTTGTACCTACATGAATAAATGATTTTTTACTTTGTTTATTACATACTTTTCACGAAGGACAAAAGACCTACCGCCTGGAGCCTTGCAATGTTTAAGGCTGCCTCTGATACTATGGTCTACGCTACGCTACGATCCTGTATCTCTGCAGCTCTACCCAATCGCATATCCACCACATATAATTGTCAGTTACCAAAAAATACAAAACCTTGACCTGCCCTTTTTGACATACTGAATAAAATCCAGAAATGATCCACCAGTGTGGATAGTGAGGATGGGCCTCACTATCCACACTTACCTTTTACAGGGGAAGAGGGCTCATTTGACGTTAAGTGGTACCGTCGACATTTTCAATGCCAGGGCTCGCAAGTGCGTTGCGGGCCTTTACCTTGTTAATAATAATAAAGCCTAAATTATTTCTAACACTTGAGATTTGTTATATACATTGTTTTTCTTGTTATCCTATCTTCCTTCAGTATCTACTCTTGATCGGACATCCTACGGGTTACCTTTCCTAGTTTCTTTCTTGCCTTTGCTGTATATATTAGTCTATTAATGTATCGAAAATTACCAGTTCAGGTTTGCCTTTAAAATTGTTATCTTTGTATTTATTAATTACATATAAGACAGTAAGAAAAAAACCCTACAAGACGCAACTCTCACTATCATTATTCCCAGGTTCGATTACCAATGAATCTTATTATGCAAATGACGTGATTGTTACATCAATGGGAATCATCTTATTTATATCCTATTCAGATGTGATAGTACAAAAACCTCGTTGCACAGTTCAGTGGTTCATGCTAGTTTCATTCATTTGTAAATATTTACAATTTTCTCAAACTACATAGCAATAAAAAAAACATCTTAGTATCAGCCTCCAAGCCGGTTACCTAACGATGTTTTCCTGCACCGTTCGAGCGAATGTTATGCGTTCATAGAAAGAAAGTCCATTGGTATACAGCCGAGGATCGAACCTACGACCTCAAGGATGAAAGTAACACTTGCCACTCTCATCCTTGAAGTCACTTGGTCAACACTACTGGCCTACCTACATAGTAATAATAATAATAATTAAAAATGAATAAATATAAATTTGAAACCAATTTAGTAAGTTTGCTCTCGTGACAGTTTACCTTTAATGTTGTCAATTTCTCTGTATATTATGTATATACTTATATACGGTATATATATATATATATATATACTTATACGTTGGCGAGGATCTAACCAGTTCTAGTGTCAGTGGTACTAACCAGGAGCCAACTAAAATCTTTAATTAGCTGTGCACTTGAACCCCACGGCCCAAGCGTCTCTACCCCAAAGGGAACTAAATCGAAGTTGGAATAAAATTTTACGTTTGTGTATAATTTGTTTTCAATATATTATTCTGTCGATAGTATCGTACTGTAAGGACAAAATGTGTACATTTATATGAATAAATAAACATCAAAACGGGCAGAAGGCTCATCTGAGGTTGCCGCCGTTCGTGGACACTCTTAATGCCAGTGGGCGCTTCCTGCCTTTTAAGAATTTGTACGCTGTTTTCTTGAATAACCCAAAGTCGAATTGGCTCGGAAATACTTCAGTGGGTAGCTGATATGCAACGTAAATAACGCTCAGTTATGGAACAAAGGACCGTCTTACATGTGGAATTTCGCATTCTGCCTGGACATCCGATGATGAAAGTCAGCTGCAGCCATCCGACAACTCATCTGAACACTCTCCATGGTAAATGCGGTGCTTTATATTTTTTTAAGGAATGAATTTATAAAGTTGTTTATAAGGGATATAATGGCTTTCGACTGGTATATAAAATTGAATTTGGAATAAAAGACTTTCTTGTTTGTCAATGACCGCTTTCATCTAGCTGTCTATGGCAAACTTGACCTTGACATATTTTTTTTGTCTATAATTTTTAATAATCTTTGGACCAAAATTAATTAGACTAATGAACATAACCGACAAGATCTCGCCTATTTTACGCCGTTAATAATTACAATACAATTATGAAATGATCAAATTTATATATTTTTTTAATTTTGTCGTACTGAACGGTCTGCTCATAAGATCGGGCTTCGATTCTAGGTTATACCAAGTTTCTGCATGCAGCATGGTCAGTAAAATTAAATGTCTTAAAGGCGGCCTAAAGATACATATATAATTTTACTGACCATGCCTTTTAATTCATTCACGAAAATTTTCGTTAATTTCCACAGTATATTCCCCAAAGAGTCCTAACGCGTGTCTACATGAAATTAACAAGGCTTTTTGTAAGGTTAGGCACACATTACACTTCAAATTGAAAATACAATGATGAATGCATTCAAAAAGCCTAATGTAACGAATCAATCTGTATGAATAATAAATCAATACATTTTTGTTGAATTTCAATCATGCTGCAATAATAATCATTTAAAGCAAAGAATTTGTAATGCCTATAGTTAATGCTTCGAACGACTTATGAGTAAGATTATAACAGTTTATTTTTAATCTAAATGTTGACATTATTATACAAAATTTCTTTATAAAATATATTAACTAATTATATTTAACACAAGGAATAAATGTCTACAGAAACTTAAAAAGCTTGATAAAATGTCGTAAGCGACCATTACAAGAAAAATTGCCAACAATTAATAAAATACGAGAAAAGCTAAATATTTCGAATACATACTCCTTTGTTGTGAACCCCAGTAGGCGACGCCAGAAAGTCTGCGCACACATACACAACACACACATACACAGATCGCAGATAGGCGAGTGACTCACCTGACGGAGGGTGTTGTAGGCACACCATGATTATGGCATAAATGATTTTATTTTAACTTCTAACATTTTTTAAACTGTGAATTAATGAATCGCTCTCTTTCCAAAGCGTCTGGAGTAGACTATCTGTTTCCACTAGTTTCGGTCCACCATGTCTCTTATGACACTTTTGAGGACGATGAGTCTTTCACTTGATCGGTCCATCTGTTTCGTGAACGGCCTCGTGATCATTTGTCCTTTGTGTTACCAACCACGATTAGTTTCTCCAAGTCCTCATCGCCTCTGTGCATAAATGAATAGATTTTGGTTAATAAAACTGTTTTTGTTGCTTTCCCTGGGTTAGGCTTAATTGATTTATTACCGGATTTTTTTTTAAATTATCGATTAAAAAAAGTGGCGGAAAGTTTTTGCCAGTTCATCTTGACTAGCGGGCTGGTAGTAAATGTAAATTTACAATTAATAAAAAAAAAGATATTTTGAGTTTGAGTTTATCAAAACTGTTGTAGTATTTGTTTATTGATAAATAAAATCTGTCAAAATTGCTTACGTTCCTACGCGTATGGAAACCAATTGCCCCAGTACTTTTGACTCCCGATAATGATAGAAATTGCGATTCTGACCACACCTTTTAGTTTTCCTACCGCGTTCCCAAGGTTAAGTACCGCATGGAACTTACAATAATATTTTTCGTTTTTAACCACTTTCTTTAAATGATTTTTTTTTCCTTTTTTAACTAAGTACATACGTTCACTAACAATGACTTTTGGTAAAACAAAACATTACGTCACTGGGTATCCCAGTATTTTATTGTACATAATAACGTTTTTTCTGTCTTTCAGTTAAAATATTACAACTAATAATTAAATATATACTATACAATTAGCCGATAATATTTAAAAAAATAGTAAAATGTTTTGAATGGTGAAACTTCAATGAAATAGAAAAATATTACTCTACAACCCAAGAGATATTTTTCTTAGATAGATAGATTATAATTTTTTTGATATTTTTTTCTTCGTAGGCAAGTGACCTATGTTTGAAAGACGCCGATTTTTGGTCTTATCTAAATGCCGGTTTATTTACGATATATTCCTTGACCTTAGTTCTATGTATGTGATACGAAGCGACAACACCCACGTATTTTTATATGTGGTTTTATAAAAAGTAAGTTTTCATTTTTAAGTCAAGGTCAAGTAAATGCGTGAAAGTCCCACAAAAAGCATAATTCATACTCACTACAGGTACGCTTAGCTTGCATATCGATTGAGCTCTCCCTCGCCCGAGGGGTTTGCTCTTTTTATGTTCAGCTAAAAAGCCGGATAACAGTGGTATTTTTCCCAGAAATGGGGGAAAGAATGCCTCCCTCGCTATTGAAATATTTGTAACACGGAAATGTAGTTATACCTTGTACTGGGTTTATATTTCCCAATAGGCGAGTTGATAGTATGATAAAGTGTTAAATGTAAGAGTAATATGTATAAATATAAGGAGCAGAGTTGGCCTAGTGGCTTCAGCGTGCGACTCTCATCCCTGAGGTCGTAGGTTCGATCCACGGCTGTGCACCAATGGAATTTCTTTCTATATGCGCATTTAACATTTACTCGAACGGTGAAGGAAAACATCGTGAGGAAACCGACTTCTCTTAGACCCAAAAACTCGACGACGTGTGTCAGGCACTGGATGGAGGCTGATCACCTACTTGCCTATTAGATTTAAAAATGATCATGAAACAGATTCAGAAATCTGTGGCCAAGACCTAAAGAGGTTGTAGCGCCACTGATTTATTATTTTAATAGGTATAAAACTTGAATAAAAAAATAAAAAAAAATCTATATTTAAAATTGAGTCAGTAGTCATAGTGACATAATAGTCACAGATTAGTCGAATCGATGAAGCATGAACATAAATATTGTCTTCCTTAGTCTATACCTAATACTTGGAGTTTAATTTCGGCAGACTTGTTTACGTTACAAGGATCGTTGTAGGGAGTGGTGCGACGCCATCTTGCATAAACGTTATGGGGGGATCTTGAAAATACGAATGTTTAAAGCACAGAACGTTATTAAATCTGAAAAAGATTTCAAAACTTTGTCGAATAGCCAATTATGTTTTTTCATTATGTTAATTCCCTATGTACAATAAACGTTTAACACTTAAAAGTAAAAGTATGCAATGGTAAATAAGAAAAATGGCCTTGAGGCAGAAAACCAAAAAAAAAGAAAGATGAAGGTACATTACCACAGGGAATTTATATTTTTTTTTATTATTAGTATATACTATATAGGTTAAGAAAATTGTAATTGATTGATAATTGTTTGTTATAATTACTTATAAATATATATATTTCAGTAAATGAGTAGTTTAGGTGTTAAATAAAGGACTGCATACGTTTCAATTTAAGTGATTTAATGAAATTAAATTATATATTATTTTTATTATAAACACACTTTTGACATCTACTAACCTTTAAAATATTTAATTAAATCCATAGTTACAATATGCCTGAAAATGTGATTAGAAAGTGTAACGGTCGCATTGATATAGGGTAAATATTTTCTCATAGTAGATGCCACGGGAAATACAATAAGTTCCATACTCTCATTGCGACAGTCATTGTAAATTAACCAGTAATTTGTCATGTAACTATATAATAACAGACAATTTACTGTGGCTGAGACATACGTGGGATCGGACAATTCTATTATCTCAAGATTTCTCCTGGACTACTGGTAATTTGTGTTTCATTAAAAAGTCGGGTCATTTATTTATAAGCTTAAAACTAACTGTATTTGATTAGTTCTGATATTATTATATTGTCTCAAGTGATTGTATCACGAAAAAACAGTCGCTTGCGCAATACAACATAGACATATTATTTATTACAAACAAAACACACACATAAACACAAAATAACACTAATCAAAGAGAAAAAAATAAGGGTCTGTTTCACAATGTCCGGATAAGTTCCAAATAAGCTATTTATTACTTATTGGTAGGATAAACACTATTGTTGCGTTTCACGACTGTCAGGTAGCGCGAAATTTCTTCGGAAATTTTATCTTCCGAATAACTTATGTGATGCATAGCTATTTGGTACTTTATCCATACATTGTGAAACAGGGCCTTCATAAAAGATATATAATTTTAATTTTTTTCCTTTTCCCATTTGGTTCGTCTCAAGCATGTAATGCGTGTGTGCTGTGGTGTGAAATGGCCCTAGCTCAGCGTTATGCTGAGGAGCAGAGTGTTCCACAGCGCTGGTCAATCTGCCAGAGACCACATCAGCTAGTACTTGCGCCTCAGTCGCAAAAACTAATATATTAACACTTAGTAGGAAATGGTAATAATAATGGTGAAAGTTAGTAATATCGGTACTTAAGTTTTGTGTAATATGGTGTGAAGTAAATACGTAAAATTGAAAGTTAAAATAAGAATAATTGTTAAAAATTTGATTATTTTTTACAAGATGTCATTGGAGAAAGTTTATTGATTTAAAGTGGGGACGGAGCAACTATGCATATCCAGATCTAACTCGCATTTCAGATTGGTCAGTCTGGATTTAGGTAAACTTTGACAAAGTTTACCTAAATCCAGACCCTTTTGACAAAGACCATTTTGACAAATCAAATTAAAATACGTTTATTATTATTCATTAGGGCAAATCAAATAAAATCGTTTATTTTCTAGAATAGTGTATTTTTTTATTATTTACTCTACACCCCTGCCATGCAGGGACGTTTTCTATCTCACAATGTTTTTTTATTTCACAAAAATTATAAATTTCATTGCTTCCAATACACTAGCAGTACGACGCTACAGCTAGAATAGTGTTACAATTAAGTAACACTATTCTAGTGTAGTAACATAAATTACAAAAATCCGCAAAATCCGGCACCTAAAAATAGGTATGCAAATATCATCTTAATTTTATGATGTCATATTATATAATACAAGTAAGGTAAAGGTTAAGTTAGGTATTTAAAATCTGTGTCAAACTTATAATCTAGATATTCCTTCACGCTATAAAAACTTTGCCTTTAAAAATTTAATCAACTTCTTCGAAAGAAATGCACGACAGTGATCTATAATCTCTTTGAAGATGATTAAATACTTAAATAGCCATGGCGTAACAGTTGCATACATCGTGGTGGATCATGCAGGTACCCACAGCCGTATTGGATCCCTCGGTGTTTTTTTGATAGAACAGGGGGCAAACGGGCAGGAGGCTCACCTGATGTTAAGTGATACCGCCGCCTATGTACACTCTCGATGCTAGAGGGCTAGCGAGTGTGTTGCCGGCCTTTTAAGAATTGGTACGCTCTTTTCTTGAAGGACCTTGAATGTACAGCCTAGTTTCTTTGTATGATTTGAATAATATCTTGTGAACATGTTTACAAAATTCTACGCCATCGCCATGATCTAAACGCATACTTCGGAAAGGAGGGAATGAAATGAATCATTGTTGCTATTTAAGTTACAGGGTAACGTTCTTGCCTCAGTTTGCCATCTACAAAAACATTGTAATGCTTGGGATTTACTTTGGTAAAAAATCTGTTAATTGAGACAGTGGCAATCTAAATTCCTTTTAGTGATAACAACATAGCCACGAGATGAATCCAACATCACAGAGTTAGGAATATTTAGAACAGACTTAAGTATTCTCAAAGTTTTACAAGTAAAAATCGAATATGTATTTTTATTAAAACCTATACACAAACAAATATTCAGTCTTACAATTTTCTTAACCTACCTAGTAATAATATTTATTAATAAACAAATTTAAAAGTTTAGCCCCTGTGGTAGTGTACCTTAAATGCTGGCTGCATTCCTTGCTGTATTGCGATACTTATTCGTTGAAATATAAAAAAAATCATAAATATATAATGTATGAGTATGCGACTTCAATACAGCGGGCTACTCGATTGTGAGGGAGTTGTTTCTTAAGTTCTCATTTCATTTTCACACATGTCCTTTCTATAACATATTTTCATAGTAAATATCGTATATAATTCCATATTTTAATATATTAGTTTAAAACATGCAATTGTATTTTCCTATGGTATTACTATAGTTTTTTACTATTGTCTATGTCACTTCGTATTTGAATTTAGAATGTTAGAATTACCAGATCTGTATGTAACCATCTCGAAGGTATATCTTGGAGGTTCTGGATGTGGAGTAGGAGAAAACAATATTGCTTTAGTATTGTAGGACATGGAAATGGATTGAACTCTTCGCCGTCTTTTAGGGACAAAATAAAATGCTAATAAAAAACTCTTGTAAAAAAATTATTTTTGTATTAAAGAAGCCAAATATACAAAAATAAGCGATGTTTACTAAAAGATTTTCAGTATCTAACTGTATATGTCAGTCTAACTATTATAAGACTATAGTGGCGCGTGCGCAGATAATGCACTCAACAAAGGTTAACCTTAGAGATAAGAGCTAAAACCTCTTTCCTCACTTAGATAAACGAACCCTTTGTTAACCGTTTACAAAAAAGAGTATTCGGAATACATTGAAAAAAAAAAACAATCTTAAAGTTTGGTATGGAAGAGCTGGGGTATTTTTTGCTTAAAACAATTCCCAAATATTTTATTAATATTTAATTAATAAACACATTTCTATATATTTATATTTTGTAAAAGACTATTTATAACTATCATAGTATTACCAAATACCTCCATCGTGCGGTCCCCGGATCTGCACCAATGGATTGCTTGCCATTCCAAAAAGCCGACTGCGTTTGTCAGGCACAGGAGGCTGATCACCAACTTGCCTATCAAATTGATAAATGGTCATAAAACAGATACAGAAATCTGAGACCCTTAACATATTGTTTGACTGATTTTAAATCACCTAACATGTCGATGCCGTTTATATTGAGTAAAGATTTTTTTATTCAAAACTAACTGTCAATTAAAACCATAACCACAAAAGTTTCAAAAACAGAAATGTCAAACAAGGGGCAATGTATGTAAGTACAATGCTCCTTGCCTAAATATAAAGTAAATTGAAGAGATGACGTGGACATCATCATTTGTTGATACCTAGAAGCACATTGAACGGAACACTTGCCCTGAATAATAAAATATAGACTAGGAGCTGAATGGCAAATTAAGGCACAAGAGGGTTGTATCGCGATTGGATTTATTAACAGGTTTTAAATAGAATACAATTTTAACTAAGATGCGGGCCCGTTTCTGGGAGAAGGCCTCCCCTAATTTTTTACACCCTAATTTATTTTGTGCCATAGTCATCCAATTTCTTCCAGCTACTCTCTCGATCCCGTCAGCCCAACGCTCTATTAGTATTGATATTAAAGTTTTAATAATGATATATAAGCCACCTGCTTATATATAATTAATAAAACTTTAATCATGACTGAAATATCTCTCTCTCTTTAATCGGCAGCTTATGAAATCCGTGCATGGTAGCATCTGGAGCGAGCAATTTCTCCACCGGTTTCGGTCCAACACCTGTTTTATACAGTGTTGAGGACGATGTGTCTTTCACTTGGTCGGTCCATCTGGTGGTTGAACGAGCTTTTGCCATTTGTGTTTCCAACCACAATCATTTGTACCAAGTTTTCATCGCCTCTGCCCAAATAGCCGTACATACAATGGCAGTATACACTGCAACAAAAGCGTAAAAACACAAACATTCATGTACATGTATTTTATAGAAACAAATTGAAAAAATTTGGTTCCTGTGGCAGGTTGCCTTTAATGCCATTCGTTGTATTGCGATACTTATTCGGTGAGCGAGGAAAGCCCCAGAAAAATACAGCTCCTAAACTATAAGCCCTATTGTCAGAGTCAGTACAAATCTATAGCTCTGTCTGTCATCTAACTAAGCTATCGCTTTATCATAGAATGTTCTAAATACCTTCTCATATAAACATTTCATTGTTTAGTCCTGACTTCAGCTGTCAGAGAAGTAGTTTATACGTCAGGGAGTAAACTCAAAAATATCTTTATTCATATAGGTAAACATGTACCCTTATGAACGTCAAAAAAACAAGTAAGTAACAAGTAGTAAATTTACATTTACTACCAGTTCGCAAGTCAAGGGCGTAGAGTGGGTAAGAAGAACTGGCAAGAAACTTTCCGCCACTGTTTTCAATCGCCAAGTTTTTAATAGAAATTGTTTGAACTGGAGCAAATCAATTGCAAGGATAAGGATTATTAGTAATAGTAATCTTATACTCAAAAATCATATGTATACCTTCACACACTTCAAAATAAAGAAAGACGTATGTTTTAAAGGTCGACCACACCTAATAGAATCGGTGTACATGGGCTGCGATGGCTATCCTTTATGCGCGTGTATAAGCCTCTGCCCCTATCCTAAAATAAAATTTTCTTAGAGGAGGGGAGGGGGAACCTTTTTACCTAAATCCTTTTTGAACCCACCATGCCAGAGATGTTTGTCTCTCGTGATACTTCGCGTATCAGTAAAAAAATCTATTTTTGTATGAAATTATTTATAAGTTTACTTCATATGAAGAATATGTATAGATGTGATATTACGCTAAATAAATATGTGCTATATCCCTCTAAGACATATTAATGAAATGTTTACATAGATATGGTTTTTTCTTACTTTTCGTGGATGGCGTGGAAACGTTTATCGACGTAAACAAAATGTTAATAAATAAAATACAAAGAACACATGTCAGATGTGAACATTTTTGTAAATTAAATATTACTAAGGTAAAATAGACGATAATGTATCAGTATATCATTCCATGTATTGGTTTATCTATAATCACACTGTTTTTGTGCTAATGATTATATAAATAAATATAAAAATCTGCGTTTACTGCACAAGACGTAATGCGACAG
Source organism: Pieris mannii (assembly GCA_028984075.1). Classification (NCBI taxonomy): domain Eukaryota; kingdom Metazoa; phylum Arthropoda; class Insecta; order Lepidoptera; family Pieridae; genus Pieris; species Pieris mannii. The sequence goes on along the minus strand of CM054795.1, from coordinate 7,976,906 downwards.
AATTGCCATCTATAGTTCTAATATGTAGTTACTAAACCAATACATCAACCAATAGCATGTATTTTTTCTCGACCTCCCTTTCTCACTTCCTCTCAATCGGTCTCAATCAATTTCTTCGAAAAAACGATGCACATCTTCGTGACGTTTCATCCGTAAAAAAATTACGCTCATGCGCCTAAAGAAATTTCACTTCAAAAATAACATTTAACTACGGAATTTTTCAGGATACATTAATACAATTAAAGGTGCACTTAATAGGCCGAACAATAATAAAACTGTGACATTAAAATAAAGTGTATCCGCCGAACTTGAACCCAAAACCATGGTTATGAAACCTTACGCAAACAAAAATAAAGGAAAGGCTTGAATAAGAAGAATTAATTAAATTAGCCGACCTCGTAAAATATAACATTCATCATATATGATAATTAGAATTTTGTGGAGCACGCGACGCGTTTGACCTCTTTTCTCGGTTACTTTTTAATAAAATTATGAGTTTAATAATGAGTAGTGTTTGCCTAGAGGCTTTGCCGTGTCTCTTTGTGTGATCTTGCCAGAAGTCGTAGGTTCGATCCCCAGCTTTGAACAAATCGACTTTCTTTCTTTGTTAACGTTCAAAGAAAAAGAAAATTCGTTATTTTGGAACATAAGATCATCATGGTATCACTTATTCCACGTCATTAAATTCGAGCCTGTTGGCATCCCTACTCATCGGCAAAGAAGACAGAGGATGTTGGCCGAGAGAAAAAGCCTAAAGTAAAAAACTCTCGGTACTCTTTTAAAAAAAAGCAAATCATCAAACAATTCTACAATATTTAAAACAAATATAGCAAATTAATTAGAAGTAGCCTGCCCAGCACTAGTCCCAGGCCCTTTTATCAACTAGATAATCGTTCGTTGGAATCTTCACATAATAAGATTATTTAAGTAATGTATACAAATATTGTAAATTCTATTTTAAGAGTAACTGTGGAGTTTCTTGCCAATTCTTCTCCACACGAAACTACCTTTAGGAGGGGGCATCTAGAATCATCTTTATATTTTATTTAACGTCAAAAGTGTCATTTTAGGTGGTCTAATTGAAAGAAATATTTGATTGATTCATTCTCCAGTGTGGTTCACTGGTTTAGTACAAATAATCTTAAGTTAAACGAGAAGAAGACAAAATGTATTAAATTTGAAACTACAAATGTAAAAAGTAGTCATTCTCAAATAATAATTAATTTTTTAAGTTGATAGTGCGGTGTTCTTGGGAATTACTTTAGATAGTAAACTCCAGTGGGGCCAACACATAGAAGGTCTTTCGAATAGGCTAAGTTCTGCAGCGTTCGCAGTGAAAAAGATACGCGATCTTACGGATGAGAATACAGCAAAGCTCGTTTATTTCAGCTATTTTCATAGTATCATGTCATATGGTGTTATTTTGTGGGGTAATGCCGCTGACATTAATTCGATATTTGTAGTGCAAAAACGGGCTATATGAGCGATCTGTGGGTTGTCCCCACGGGAGTCAGTCCGAAATAAGTTTAAGGAATTAAATATTTTAACTTTGGCAAGTCAATACATTTATGAGAATATTTTGTATGTGCGGAAAAATATAGATATCTTTAAAAAGAATAGTAGCTTCCATAATTATAGTACTCGTAATAAAGACAAAATTAGCGCACCAACCACAAGGCTGCATAAAACGAGTAATTCTTTCCAAGGCAATTGCATATTTTTCAACAAAATCCCTAGTGAGATACAAATATTGTCAATAAATAAATTTAAATCGTACATTAAAGTAAAACTGCTTGCTAAGGCCTATTATAATATAAATGAATACTTAAACGATCATAGTGCTTGGATATGAATTGCTTCAGTATAAATAGGTAACGCGACAGAATCTCTCGGCTGCATTTTCAGACTATGGGGCGATCGTCGACATCTACGACTTTTTTAAATGTAAAGTGGGAACAAACCGTGATTCATGTGGTATCAAATTATTTCAGTATAATTAGTATTATAACTATTTTCTTGTGTAGCCAAGTGCACATTTCAAGGATCGTCATGCTCACTCAAATGTGATTGCTTGTGGCGGCGTCCATGCGTCGGGTTGTCTCTCTCCCTAAAATATGGCGAGGGGGCCGATGGCTGGCCATGCGTCATACTCGTGAACGGGTGCTACTTGTGGTGACTGGTCGTACTTGAATTCGTGTATGCGGTGATATTAGTTGTTTATACTACGTATTTGCGTGTTGTTCTCACGAGTGTGTAAGTGCGTGCTCCTATTTCACCATGCCTCCTGTTGATAGAGGACAAATCTTTGTTTTTAATTTATTTTTTTATTCTTTATTACTCAATATGTCATATGGAACATGGTGTAGTGGTTGCAGCTCCTTACAAGCATTGTGTAAAAAAAAAACTTGGCGATTAAAAAGAGTGGCGGAGAGTTTATTGCCAGTTCTTCTCTTCCGTTCTACGCCCTTGATTTGAGAACTGGCAGTAAATGTAAAATTAAATTCATTTAATATTTCTTTTTTTTTGACGTTCATAAGTGTACATTGTTACCTACACGAATAAATAAATTTTGAATTTGAATTTGAATTGAATGGTGAAGGAAAACATCGTGAGGAATCCGGCTTGTCTCAAAATGTCGATGTTTGTCAGACCCATCAGGCCACCTTCTTGCCTATTAGATTGACAAATAAACGTGAAACAGATATAGAAGTCTCACTCCCAGTCCTAATACCGTTGTACCACTGTTTTATTTTATGATGTTTTTTTTTAAATTTATATCTGGCATAATAAGCTCACCTACTTGCGAAACAGCTGTAATAATTACACAGTTAAAGTAAGGAAAAAATACTTCATAACAAAGAGTTCTTTAACGATTTTAATGGGTGGTCTCCAGCGAAATTGCGAAAACTTTTCTGCTAGATCAACCGAGGAATGGTAATGGTATTTGATTAGACTAAATGTTATTTTCGTGGTATTGGATGACTGATGATTTGTCTAAAGATATTCTTCAGTCGTTCTCTTTTTTCAAAAGATTCAAAATTTTCCAAAATAGTAATAGGTATCCTAATAAGATACTGCCCAAACGTCGCCGACGTACTCCATCAAAAATCTTCAGCCTTATATACCCATAGATAAGTAGAAATATGGCACATCATGCCTGATCGATAGAAAGTCAACAAAGAGAGGCGTGACGATAAAGGTAACGTAAACGTGAACGCTGTGCGTCACGAGTCGAAACAATGAGATCGTGTGCGCGGGCGCCGAGTGTGATTTGAATAATCAATAACTAATGAAAACAGCTGTAGTTTTTATATTTGAAGCAATTATATATATCACAAATAACAATATATTTCAACATAGCCTTAAGTGGTTTAAGATTTTTTTTAATATACATTAAAATAGTAAAATAAAAATGTTTTCATTTGCCATTGTTCTGTACACTGGTACATTGGTACAAGAAAAATGTAGGCAAACATATATACGAAGAGACATGAAAATTTAATTATAAAAACTATAGGAAATCGATTTCAAAATTGAGGGGAGCTATCTAGACCTAGCTCGTTTATGAGAATGCTCCATCTGGATATCGCCAGTATGGCTAAAACTCGTTCTTCTGATAAGGACAAATGGATGGACAAAGGCATGGGATGCCTTCGGTACCGGGTACCGCTATTTCGTGTACCTCTAGAAAGTTCACGAAATTAAATAAGGACTTAAAATTAGCAATATCTCTCTCTCTTCAGTCGGTAGGTCATGTCAGCAAGGAAACATCTGGAGCGGATTATTTCCAACTCCTCTCCTATTATAATTTTAAGGACGCTAAATTTATCACTTCGACTTCACTTCATTCTTTCGTGATTGACATCTGGTTGATGAACGGCCACGTGATTTGCCAGTTTCTCCAAGTTCTCATCATCAGAAGGAAGCAAAGCCAGTTAAATGGGTGACAATCTGGCTGTTTCAGCACCAATGGAGTTTCTTTCTATGTACGTATTTAACACTCGCTGGAACGATGAAAAAAAACAGAAGACTGATCACATACTTGCCTATTAGATTAACAAAGGATGACACAGATGAAGAAATCTGTGTCCAAGACCTAAAAAGGTTTTCAAACTTTGATTGATTTTTGGAACGAAGTTCCTTATCGCGCTATGCGAAAGGGGGTAGACGGAAAAAATTAATACCAAAAGTTGTAACGACACTTTTTGCTATAGTTGTTTTGTGCTCTCTCTCTTTCTCTCATAGAAAGCAAGCCTTTTATTTACGTTTCGTCTTTCTATTACGCATTGAAAGACGAATCGAAAATAATTCATTAAGTTTACGAGTATATTACATAATATTTGTCCCATCCGGGTGTCTCTTGACACCTCTCAAGTTTTTTTATAGTTTGGCTCGCCCAGCTTAATGGACATTAGAAAACTGACGGAAAATGGCGCTGAATATGATAGAGTCTAATTAATCATGGCCTTAGAGAACTTTTTAGGTGTAGCGGTGATAAAAAAAACTTGAGAGGTGTCAAGGGACACCCGGATGGAACGAAGTTCCTTTCGATTTATTTTTTTGAGTTATTATTTTTATATTAATTAAATTTTTTTAAGTTATAATATTTTTTTATTATTAACAAATATAATGTTATTAAAATTTAATCAGTAGGCTTTAGTAATAATTGGCTTGTGGTAATTGAAGTAGGAAACATATTATGTTTGGGTTCTGTTTTATTTATGTCTTGAAAAAACTGCACCGGTGTATTGGCATGGTAGTATTATACTTTGTTGTTTTCTTTTCTTATCTCTAGGAAATGAAAAAAAAGACAACATCACGAGGTGTTCCCAGGCAGTCACCCATCCAAGTACTGACCTCGCCCGACGTTGCTTAACTTCGGTGATCGGTCGAGAACCGGTGAATTACAACAACTATAAGCAAAAAGTTTTCGTAAGAATTTTTTCCGTCTAGGCTCTTTTCACAACGCGCGATAAGGAACTTCGTTCCAAAATCCATATCTTTTTGTGGCACACGTTGAAATCGGAAGTTAACGTGCTAATGGGAAAACGTCAATAAGTAATCAAGCCAAGCTGTGTCGAATCACCCCAAAACTAGGTGCGGCCCATTAGTACCCTAAACTATTATTGGGATGAATCGGCTCACGCGCCACTAATGAGATCAATTTATCAGTGTCAAACGATTAAAAGTAGGTATGATACTATGTTATTCTATATGTGGTATTAAACAAACATAGGCGGAGGCCATCTCTCGGTACCGCCCATGGACACTCGCACTGCCAGAAGGCTCGCCAGCGCGGTCTTTTAAGAATTGGTGCGCTCTTCTTGAAGAACCCTAATATAAGTTCAGAAATACTTCAGCAGGCAGTTGGTTCCACATAGTGGTGGTGCGTGGCAGAAATTGCCAAAGGAACGCTCAGTTGTGGAACGACAGACAAGGTGATACGTATATATACGTATACGTATGATCGTCGTTTGTTTTTTAAACAACTTCTTATTATTTTTTTACAGTATAATACAATCCATATCATATTATATTACATTTGATAACCACTGTGAACAATAGCAGTTGCGCGCGACAAAACTAAAACTTTACTGTCAAAGGTCCAAGCTGTTTTTATTTAATCTATTTAAATAAGAGTATTCCCACCTGGATCACGTTACAAAACAATTTAATCAATGATAAAACGTGTTTTTTTCCAATCTATTTGCTTTATCCCGCCGGGCGATATGATCACACCGTTCGCGTGTCACTACTCAGTTTGTGTAAAAAATACACTAGTAATGGTTCTCGATAATGATTAAGTTAGTGAGAACTTCTCCACTTATTCTTATGTCATTAAAAGTTTTATTTATAAACATCAACTTGTTGTCAAAATTATTTATTATTATAAGGTTATTATAACAGGGGGCAAAACGGACGCTCATCTGATGTTGAGTGATACGTCATACCTAAAAACTTAAAATGCCTTTATAAAATCATTTTTTAACACCTACTAATGCGCCAATGCCTATATTATCGAAATACCTCACTGCCATGTGTTAAGGTGCAGTTTAAAATACACAAAGCACGTATCAACCTAGCTTTAACAAACCTAAGACAGTTTGGTGGTTTGTTTACGTGGCAGAAATATCGAGTTCTTATAGTAGGAGACTTCTCCCCAATGTTTGTGTTTATGGATACCAATTTAGTGATTGCGCGGGAGACGCAAAATTGAGGGGAAAACAGCGGTAACGTGTTTTAATAAAATCGGTAATATTTTAAATGCCAGGTGATTTTGTCTTATAACCAAGCCAATTACGGTTTAACTGGGAACTGAAAGCTGCACCTGGGTATTATGTGTTACTAACTAAACTCACAGACAATTGTAGAAAACATCTGAAGTGGGAAGAGTCTTTTCGCAAGCGCCACAGATATTACAAGACTGAAAGACTCAAATCTCCCCAAAGCCTACTCCAGGGTTAGGCCCATCGCACTCAGAAAGTCGGAAGCATCCTGGGAACACTTCTACTCATGACTATTTTTTTATATAAACCAAACATATAGGTATTAATAAGAACGTATGGTTACGAAGAATATGTAATATCCCCTAAAAGCCACAAACATTATTAATAAATAATTATAGTTACGAATTATATTGACCAAGCAAATAACTTGCGTCCTAACTCGCAGTAAAAGGTGAACAAAGTACAGTCGCTGACAGAATGTTAATATTAATTTTAAATAAAAAGTTTTTTGCTTTTATATCCTCGTATCAAACAATCCTTTCGTATGCAAATAGACCAAAAACTCAGAGGAGTTTTTCTGATTAATATCTGCAGCTGAGTTTCATCATCGACATCCAGAATATACAAAATACCATCCATATCACCTCGTGGCTGTCTGCCCATTTGACATATATTTACAATAACCTGATATTTTGTCATTATTCAAGTTACATTTCAAATAGTCATAGTATAAGAAAAAAAAATTTAATTGTAAAAACACAAATTTTTCTATTATATAAATATAATTACCATGAGTTGACAATTTATAGTATTCTTTCAACATTATACATAATGCTATATCTACAGGTATATGATACTGGATATATTTTCTAAAATACACGACAATACAATAAAAATAACTAGAAAAACAGCGGATAAAGGATTTTCTTAAATTTATAAGCCCATTAGCAAATATAATTAATCGAAAATAATGTACGCGACTGTACACCAACCCAACAGTTTCGTGTAATGATGTTTGCCAACTCTCCCTCGAGATAGCGTTGCGTTTTACGGGAATTAAAAACTGCCCTTTCATTATAGCCGCAGACAATTTTATGTTTTTTTTATACTTTCGTGACTAAGATATGAGTCAGCCAATGTAATTTATACTTGAGAGGTTTTGTGAATTTGACGTATGCGACGTAATATATATTTTTCATCTGTGTTTATGGCATTATTATTATCATATATCAACGAGCTAGATCTGGATATCCATAGTTGCTCCCTTAAAACTTTAAAATCGATTTTTGTTTGTTTTTTTTAATTTTTTATAAAGTTTGTTTTGTTTAGTAATTGTTTTGAAAACGAATTCGACAGCCGCAAACGTATATAATAACGGCATATAAGTATCAAGTAGAAAAAACTAATTTTTTTTTCTACTTTAGCCTATTTGGTATTCACTGCTCTGTGGGACAGTGTAACCGTTACGTACTCTATCTGTAGTTTTCTCATTACAAAATGCTTGACATAAAACACGCGATATTTTATAGCTTTTATAGAGACAACGATAAAATGCCAAGTGGTATTTATCGTCATGTAGTATTGACCAGGAATTGACGTAACACATACACAAAACTTATGGTAAGATTTGGAAACGATAGATAGATATATGCCATAGTCCAACTCAGTTTTTATCTACGAAAGTCTACTTGGCGCTAAATCTCGGTTCTGAAGCTTTACCTAACCTAACTCGGCCACAGATAACGATACTACTATTTCAACTGTTATTGTTACAAAGTCACTATAACAACGGTTATTTCACCTGTGGGCTGCTATTATAAACAATCAGGAATTGTTACTAAAATCAGGGGCCTATTCACTTCCTGGCCAGCTGTTAATTTGTGGAACAATGGTACAGAATAAAAAATGATCTGTCAAATTGCTTTCCCGCCAATTTGCGTTCGATTTGCGCCCTCACGCCTGCGTGGCGTGTCCAATTCCATAGATTAAAAACCAGCCTCGACTGATACGATTATACGTATTAAATATTTCATAGACATTTAAGAATGTTCAAATAATTGAAGTATACTTTTGTTTAAAGTATTTGACTAGTTTAATATAATAAATAAAATATATTTTTTAATTTTGAGACATACTAGTTATATTGTAAATATCCATAATCAAATATCAAATATATAATCTAAAATAAAAGATAAATTTAATTTAATTTTGTTTATGAATAAATGGACTTTAATCAACATTTCACACACGAGTCCTATAAACATTCTTAAAACACCTATCCATAATTACTAAAAGCAAACAAAGTATTCCCTCAAAACATAATTCATCAATATGAAACATCGAGGGTCGCCACGCCCTCAATTTGAGATTAATAGTGCGATGTTTAGACATCGGTCGCCATGACACCGGGGGGATTGTCAATTGTCAATCTGTTATAGGGCGCGTAAATACCACATCTCGAGGGGGACTTTATCTGACAACACTGAATAATGAATTTGAAAGGTCATTGTGTAATTGACTTTACGGAGATTTTATTTAGATTTTATCTTTTTATAAGATTTAATTAAATAAAATGCTGGTTTAATAGTCGATTAAATTTACGTAACAGATGCCAATTTCGTACGACTATAATCTTCTAAAATCTATGGTTTGAAAATATTTCTTCTTTTCTATTCTACGAACCGTTTCGAATATGACATAATAGAAACTTGTCAGAAATCATTACCAAAATTTTAAAAAATGTCTGAAAAACAATTACAGCCACAGATCAACATTCCTATTGAAATAACCGATCTACCTCTCTTCGATGGATCGGTCCAGAATATAAAAGATACATTTGTTTCTGAGATGAAAAGGATTGATGACGAAATGACCAAGTTTAGGTATTGCCATTAAATGTAGCTTTGTGTAGTATTTTTAGTAAAAAACGGCTGCTGTGCGTTTGACATGTATGTATATGTCGTGTGGACTCAATTTCCGCATATAAACGTGCATTTGGTCCGTGGTGCCCGTGTCCGTGGTGGTAAAGCCCTGGCTAATTAAGCCAACCTGGCTTCTTCCAGAAGCTCAGTCTCCTGTCGGTTCGGTCGATTTCGGTTGGTTGAGATGCCACAGCACATTCCAGGTATATGTGGGTGTCTGATTTCTCTGCGGTGAAACAGCCTCTGCATAAGGGACTGCTCTTTCAACATTGACAAAAGCTACAGGCAAACGGCATACCTATCTATAAACGTACAGTATAAAGGAGTACCTACAGTAGACTAATTATACTGTTTAAACAAAAAAAAAATGTTCTTTCTCTTGTCATCAATGCGAAAACGTAATAAGACAGACAGATAGGCACTAGTTGATAGTAGAAATATTGAATTATTGCTTATTTATAAGCGGGTAATGTTTTGTCCCTCTCATTTTACATATATAGAAAGGGTCAATCAAATCTACCAATTACTGTTCGTACAATTCGACGTTCTCAAAGTTCGTCTATAATTGAAGAGTTTTGGTGGAAAAGCAGTGGTGGCCTAGTGGCTTCAACGTGCGACTCATTGAGGTCTACAGCTGTGCATCAATGGACTTTCTATGTAACATTTAACATTCGCTGGAACGGTGAAGGAAAACATCGTGAGGAAACCGGCTTGCCTTATGTGCCGTATGTCGATCAGTAGTCGGATCCCACATGCCTGCCTTGATTGATAAATGGAACGGATACAAAAATCTGAGGCCCAGACCTAATAAGCTTGTAGCGCCACTGATATATTTATTTACTTAAACGTTCCCTGGATTCATATTCCTTTTATTGTTTCAGTGCCAATATCCTAGGATTATATGGTCAAACAGACACTACGTTAACCACATCGAAGGACACAGGAAAGCCATCCACCTGGGATTCTCTTGCTACTTCCTCTCTGATAGAAGGAGAGGGAGAGAATAGAGTGATTAAACTTCAGTTTGATTTGAGTGGATTTGATCCAACTGAGGTACTCCAGTTTACAGCTGTCCTAACTAATATAGCATATTATTAAGAAAGACGATGATGCAATTCCAGGCGAAACAGTAATTGTTATTTTGGTGGTTGGTCTTTTTTTTTTTAATAAAAAAATAAAAGACAGTCTTTTAATAAAAGTGTGGTAATTCTTTTTCTTAACACACTTGAATTTTGATCATTTTTTTTAAATTTGTGTATACAATACACTATAAAATACATATTTTCAAAACTAAAAAAATATTCAGTATATAATATCTGTGGTCATAGGTCAGAATATAATAAGTCATACTGAGAAACAATGTACTTATCAATGTCTGTTAATAATTCGTTATATTTAGAATGCAAATTGAAAATTCAGGTGAATGTGAACGTCACAAACAACCTTCTTCAAGTGACAGCGACACACGAGTTCAAAACTGACACCAGCAGCACCCTTAAAGAGTATAAAAGAGAGTTCCACCTGCCTCGCGGAGTCAACCCTGAGCGAATAGTGTCTTCTCTTACCAAGGAAGGTGTGTTGCTGGTACAGGCTCCCTTGCCACCGTTGGAATCTTTGGCTATTAAATAAATGATTGAAATGATTAATTTTTTATTTAAGTTCCTTATGACGATGAGAGTAGTGGTAGGGAACGAGAAATATTGCCGTCTAGCGACAGGAAGGTCGGAGGTGTGGAAGAGGATCATAACAGAGTCAGGGACTGAAAGTTGACAGAACAACAAGCGATACAATGTCTCGAAAGCATGACATAAGCTATAAGCACCGGCGGATCCGGGGGTCGGGGCCATGGGGGTCATTTATTTATTTATTTATTTATTTATTAATTACAGACATGGCTAAACTCACAATAAAATAGACTATAATATATACAATACAAAATTAATTAAAATAACATAAAACACAGTTTATTCTAACCCCTAATACTCTCCAAGTATACCCTCAAATCAGAGTACACTGCCGCCATACGCTCACTAAATAGGTCACTCTCCGGTGAAGAGTCGAGAAACCCATTTAGCATCGAGAGTAGTCGAGGAATGGGAGCTTGCTGACGCTGGACAGTGCGAGCCGAACGCACAGCAAAGAGGTTATGCCTCCGGCAGCGGTAATAATTGTCCGGAACGTACAGTCTGATGATTTCCCCCATCAAGTATGCGCTTTCCGTTTCGTTTTTAATAACGTTTAGACCAAACCTTACCACCGCCAAATCCCTACGAAGCTCTAACGAATTGTACCCCAATACCCCCATCAGGAACTTAGTAGGGTAGAGGTAAGGAAAAAAATTGTACCTTCGTTTGTACAGGATTCTAAGGAACTTCTTTTGCACCCTTTCAACCATATCCCCATAATACTTTTCATAAGGGGACCATATGACGCAACTGGTTTCAAGAATTGGCCTTACCAAAGATGAATATAGTACCCTAGTGGCAGTGTCCGATAGACCAACTGAATTTCTCAGGACAAACCCCAACCTTCTAAATGCAGCATCCGTTATCATCCGAATATGCTCCGCAAATGAAAGGTCAGGAACAAACAAAACACCCAAATCGCGGACTTTGTCTACGCGCCTAATAACTTCAGATCCTATGCTATAGTCGCAGAGTATTTTATTCAGAGAGGCACTAAAGGTTATCACTTCACATTTGTCATAGTTGAGATGGAGGTTATTTAATTCACTCCAATGTAGCAGTTCATCCAAATCACGTTGCATACATAGACAGTCATTGTCAGTCTTAATCTTTTTAAAAATCTTAACGTCGTCGGCAAATAATAGCACTTTGGAATATTTAATACAGCTCGGAAGGTCGTTAATCATTATCAAAAATAGCAGCGGTCCCAGGTTCGAACCCTGGCTGATACCAGAACTTGTTGGATAAGGTTGTGAGATATATTGTCCATATTTAACGTATTGGTTACGATTTGATAGGTAACTAGAAAAAAACTTAAGCAGAACAGGGCCACACCCAATTGCGGCCAACTTTTGGAGAAGAATATCATTGTCTACTCGATCGAATGCTTTGCGAAAATCCAAATATACTGCATCCACCTGACACCGCTTATCAATTTCGCGCGATACCATGTCAGCAAACGACAATAGATTTGTATTAACTGATCTGCGTGGGAGGAAGGCGTGCTGGGAAGGAGTAATGTGGGGAATGCATTTAGGCAACATTAATGAGTGCAAAGACATTTCAAATACCTTCGCCAGCGTACAAAGAATCGCGATAGGCCTGTAGTTTTCAACTCTGCCACTACAATTAGCTTTAGGAACTGGGGTCACGCGGGATGTTTTCCATAACGTTGGGTAGACCCCTGAGTATAGAATAGTATTGAAAATATGCGATATAGGCAATAATAAATAGTCTGCCAGTCCTTTAATTATATAAGCCGGGATCATATCTGAACCCGGAGGTGAATTAGATTTAAGTTTATTTACACTACGCACAATAACTTCTCTTTCGAAACTTTTGATATCAAAATGATTAGAGAATGCTTTTGGGTTACGACTGGCAGTTGCTGCATTTAGTTGCGGTTTATCTGCCACAAATACCGATTTAAAGTGACTAGCAAATGCCTCTGCAGCGTCACAACCGTAATATTCAACATCATTATACAAAATTGCAGAGTCTTTAGCTTTTGGGTTTCTAAGAGTATTAATATATTGCCAAAATTGCGTAGGTTTATTAACTAAATTTAATGAGATGGTATGTAAATAGTTAATGTTAGCTTTGCGAATGTCGTTTTTAATGACTGACCTGAGACGTTTAAATTCTAAACCCGCGTTATTATCCTTAAGAAATTTCCACTGCCAATGGAGCTGCGCTTTAGTTCTTAATTTAGCGATAATTTCATTACTAAAATATACAGGGTAGACCCTTTGCTTAGTTAACTTCCGTTTTTTTCTAGGAAAGCATTGATCAAACGAACTATATAGAATGCTATTAAAATGTTTCACCGCTTCATCAACATCATCAATACTAAGAAATTCTGTCCAGTCTACGTCTTTTAGAATATAATATAACGACAAAAAATTTCCTTTATTAAAGTTCCATTCATTTATGTTAGTAATATTCGATGGTTCACGGGTTTGCGCAGGCTGATAAAAATTGTAACTAAGAGTTACTTTTAAGGGTGGATGATGACCGTCAATTCGGGACAGCTCATCACCTAAATCTACTGCTTCCACATTCACTCTGCTGTAACTCGACTCTTCACCGGTAAGGACTGCATCTAATACCCTCCCGTTCTTATTCAATATTTTATTGAATTGCATTAAGCCCAATTCAGCCAGAAAACAATTAAAATTCATTATACAACTTTCACTACAGCTATAAAAATTGAAATCTCCCAATATTAAAATCTTATTGCTATTACTAAATTCCTTAACAACATTACTTACATGATCAAACCAGTTTATATACAATTTTTCAGAAGTGGAAGGTGGTAAATAGACAACACAAACGTATACATACTGGCCCATAAAACTAAACCTAGCCCACATATCTTCAACGTCACTGCATTCATATTTTGGTAAACGCGTCAAATGTAAGGGTGCTTTTGACAAAAGCATTACACCTCCTCCAGGACGCCCACGATCTCTGCGAATGACAGACCAGTCACCATCAGTGACTTCGGCGTCACTTACAGAACCATCCAGATTTGTTTCTGTTATAGCGACCAATTGGACACCGATAAGAGTCATTAGGTTCGTTCTGAATGTTAGCAACTTTGTTTTAAGGCCTCTCACGTTCTGATAATAGGCAACCAGACTTAATTTTTCATTCTTATTATATGGTGTATTTATTAAGGAAGTCCTATTTTTCAATTTGTTTGCCTCGAAAATTAGTTTTCCACGGCTTGACGCATATTTTATCTGTCCAGCTCTCTTCCGCCATAACTAGGTTGCCATACTTGGCAGGAACTCCAATTTTAAATGATGCGTAGTTTCCACGGGCGTTAAGAGCTTCTACAGAGATGTCTTTGGTAGTACAGATGTTTTCATGACCCCCCCCTTAGCTTGAGGACTTAGGTGGACCACTAATTGATCATTATGATTTTATTTCAATATTTTGTCACCATCCAGAGTTTATGTGACTACATATCTTTAATATTTAATTAATTTAATATAATATATATATATACAATAACTTTGTATGATGATAAACGTATAAGTTCTTGACTTGACCACGACTATGTGACCCCCTCCTGGCGCCAAAGCTGGATCCGCCCTTGGCTATATGTAATAAAGACACTACAGACTATCAAATAGTGTGTTTATTTGTAAATCTTAAATGATTTGAACTAATTTGACTTAATGTTATTAAATACATTATGAAAATGGCAGCGGATACCAGCTACATTACTCCGACATGTATAATGCTATATCTACAGTATATGTTAAAAGGAGTATCCATAAATCAGCTGCATCATGAGCACACTCCATATACACACCTTCACGTACTTACCCTCAGTTTTACACCATCACACAACACAGCCAAATTAGGTACCACTTAGTTAAATGTATTCAAATTTAATGACCTGGAATAAGTGATACCTGTTATATATTCTCCATAATATATGACAGCTATGGCTAATAAATACGTTCTAATTTTAGATTTTACTTAACCATAAGCAAAAAAATGCTGCTGATTTTTTTTTAATTGTAATAATAATAATAATTTATTTTAAGTTATATAAAAAAAATTAGTCCGGTTTATCTAACGCTGAACTAGATGTGAACCTGTATTTCAGCATACAGCGCCTAACCCCTTAAATATATTAGACAAAACTCTAGCATCAAGTACATGATTCATTGGCGAAAGTTATATGATATAATTTACAACCTATGTAATAAGTAATTATATTATGGTGTGAAGTGTTCAAGTGTTCTCCTTGTGAGTAAGGTGAGAGCGTGTATGTGTGTATGTGTGGGCGAGTGTGAGCACTAATAACACTTTTTTCTGAATGATCAGCCCACTTCCGAATAGTGCATGGATTCCCTCGGCGCGGTAGAAGTGAAACTTCGTAATGTGTAATTGAAAATAGAACACTCTCGCTTTGTCCCTTTCTATTAACCCTTTCCCTGAAGCGAATTAAACGTTTAACGCAACCGTCGCATTTTCAAAAACTATGCTAGAAAAATCAATAATTTCTCTGTGCCAAGTAGATAATGTCGGCAACAAGGCTAGATCTTCTGGGAAGCGTTGCGACGGTTGCCATGGTAACGTGCCGCATCAACACAACACACAGATACGTGTGAAAATACAGCTGACTTTAAGATTGTGGTACACCAAGATTCCAGACATTTACAGATTTTATACGCTTTAGGCGTAAAACTAAATATTTCATCCACATGACCTGAAATCAAGTGGAATGGATCAGCCTTGATGGCTAGAAATCTACGGTTTGAAATAGACTCGTCTTCCCTAGGAGATGCGACATCGCACCCACTAAAACGGGTATCCATTAACTGCCATGACTGTCCTTTCAAGGCGTAGGTTTTGCCCCCAGCTCTCTTGTCATTTGGAACATGGTGTAATGGTTGTAGCACCTTTCATACGTTGCGTAATACAAAAACTTGGCGATTGAAAAGAGTGGCGGAGAGTTTAATGCCAATTCTTCTTCTTCGTTTTACGCCTTTGATTTGAGAACTGACAGTTGTTTTGACGGTCATAAGTGTATGTTGTGTTACCTATACGAATAAATGATTTCTGACATTTGACTCAACTACTCAGGGCCGACTAAGAGACTGTGATCTTAGGAGATATTGTTACTTCTAGACAAGGACGGAGACAGCAGCTGGTGTATGGGTAGAATGAAGATATATTTTATAAGATAAACCTGTAATATATCATTTAAAAAACAATATCTTTTTAATTATCGAAACACCTTATGTTTTGTTTACAAGTTTTATTATGTTTCAATATAGCTATTTTCTCATGTGTTCTGTGTTTAATTTTTTTTTCTACTAAGACAATCGTTGACTGCTTTAAATTAATAAAAATATTATAAGTTATGTATTTAAAAAGAAGTTCATGATTAATAATAACGAGGCTTTATTGTTTATAATTTATTGTTTAATTTTTTTATCCTAAATTTCGGTACGTTTATTGTTACGTCATTATTATTAGATTCTTTACTCCGTGCAGTTCTAAATACTTAAAATAGAAGCTTGAAGTGGCCTATGTATCTCAGGAAATGCTGATCATCAAAACTGGCTCATCTGATGTACTAGATTATGTTAGGTTACATAACTAAAACAAATGTTTGAATACATTTTACTGGGTGTCAGCAATAAAGGCTTAATAATAATAATGCAATTTGTTAATTTCTTCAATATTTATAAATATTTTTTTATATCGTTAATAGTGGCTTCCTATTGTACTTCTATGCCCTAGTGTTTTTAGTTTTATTATGTGAGTACATAAATAAATGTTATTACGAATGTCCAATACAATCTCATTTATTATGTAAATACATTTAATATCCTAATGACCGGGTTATAACTCAGTGTATTATGAACCTGATTAATCTGTTTACATGTGTGAGTTCTATTTATCTACTGTGACATATGGGCCATAGAATAACAAATTATGCTTCGGCTATAGATAATAAACATACATGGGCAATGGTAGTAATAATGAGTTCGATATTCAAAATTTGAGCGGTAATTGCGGCGGGTTACAACTTACGGCAAAGTTCCATTGGGTTCACAGATTATGAAATTGTCAAATAAAGAATAAATATACGCATACAGCATCTGTGGTATGGTCTTTAAGCTGTCCGCTAATACATTCTATTAAAAATATATTTTTAAGAAAAAGTATTTCATTGTTTATAGTTTGTTTTTCATAAATTGATTTTTCAAATAAAGAATGCATTTTATGTATGAATATTTGAAATACTGTAAGACTTAAATTATACGGCCATACTAATATTTCGTTAAATAATAATGCACTGTCATTATCTTTAGACTCGATTCGTGTTCACAAGTAGCACAATAAGATCGAAGGTTGAACTTCCGGTGGGATCACCTCATTTCCGCTTACACCCTTTAGGGAACCGTTGCCATGGTTACTCGGTTGTAACATGTCTTTCGAGCTCGATTCCTTTTTTAATTTCCTTTTTGAATAAATACTTCTTATTTCTCAATTTTTTTAAGTGAGTCTGTGTATTCTATTTCCTGTTTTGTCTGTTTAATAAAATATTTACTGAAGAAGTGATTTATTATAAGTAAAGATATTTAAGTAGTAAGCCTTGGTTTGGTCCCCATAATAACATGAGAAA
The DNA here is from genome assembly GCA_028984075.1 of Pieris mannii. Classification (NCBI taxonomy): domain Eukaryota; kingdom Metazoa; phylum Arthropoda; class Insecta; order Lepidoptera; family Pieridae; genus Pieris; species Pieris mannii. The sequence continues at coordinate 7,959,415 of CM054795.1, read as the reverse complement.
TAGGGCATGCAAAAATACGAAGCATTACTAAAGCTACTGATGCTTGAATCTGGAGATGGACGCTGCCCTGTACAGAGATACTTAAAGATCTTTGGATTTTCCGCCTTCATCTGCAGGAGGGTTCTTATAAACTAATTAGACATTGGTAGTTTTTGGTATAAATTAAAATTAGTGTAATTTATTTAAAAAAAAGGCTTTCTATTTAATTTTTTTTTTAAATCTTATTAGGTTAAAATCAGGGATATCATATCGATACAATTAACCCTTTAGCCCTACCCGACGCCGCTCATGGGCATATAAATGGTTGTATTAAAATAATTATTTAGATTCGTGACCTGCGCCGGCGCATCCGTCTATTGTGCGCTTAATGAGATGTTCATTAATACGGAATTTATTAATTCTTGGTTTTGTAAACTTCTTTGATACTGATAATTTATTGAGACTACCCAATATTTTTGAATTAATCCGCCATTAATATCTACAATTTTCATGTCTTCTGTACCAGATGTTGTACTTGACAAATAAAAAAATATATCTTTATTCATATAGGTAAACAAGTACACTTACGAACGTCAAAAAAAAAATCTAAATTTACTATCAGTTCACAAGTCAAGGGCGTAGAGCGGACAAGAAGAACTGCCAAGAAACTTTCCGCCACGCTTTTAAACCGCCAAGTTCTTACAAAAAAATTGTTTGAACTGGAGAACTTCTTTTACTATTGCAATACACAATCAATTCATAGACTCTGGACACTTGGGGTTTAAGTAATCGACGCTTATTAAAGATTTTTTTAATAAGACTATATAGAAATCGAAAGATAAATCAATAATAATAAAGACAAATTAAATTATAAATCTTAAGTTAAATTCTGAACGCAATCTCAATATGTATTTGACATTAGATTTGACAACCAACTGATATGTCATTCCATCCTGTCGCATTTCAGAGCACGGAAAAAATTATATTATCGTTATATCTATCTTTGTGGCTACGTACGCGAGAACTTTCTTTACTTTGGTGATCCTTTGTGATAGTGACATTCCAAGTAATGTGTTCTTTTTTGTGATAGTGACACTTTACTGCTAAATGAGCGGGAAATTTTCTCACTTTGATTAATTACAATTTACGATGCCGAGGAGAAGACGACCTAACTTAGGTCGTCGTAGTCAATCAAATGTGCGAAGAGCTACCTCACGTGCTAACCGCACTGATGACCAGAGACAGACAGATCAAGAAAATAGTCGTATTGCTATGTCAGAATTGGTTTATTTACGCACCACAAAACAAAACAAAAAATATAGTTTATGAGAAAGCTTTAAATTAATTAACAGACTGTATTTTCACAGTGTGTGTCTGTGAATATCAAATTTAAACCTTATAAATAGCCAGTATTTCAGGAAAACTCTGATTTCTAAGTAAGCAACATGATGTATCGAAAATAATAATAAAACTTCATGCTTTATTCAATAAATGCTTTTTCATTAATAATTATTTTGTTTGTTTTAAAATCATTTTATACAAAAGATTAGGTCTTTTATTTATCGATGAGGCAGTACGAAGTCTGCCGGGTCAGCTAGTGAGAAATAATTATCTTAAACTATAACCCGTAAGTAGGTCAGAGAATGTCCACACTCAAGTCTCCAGCGCGTTCTGTCTTGAGCCTCGCTGCTCCGGCTTGCTTTGCGTCATCTACCACCGTACAGTGGAAGAATGCTCTTGAAGAGTCTTATTTGGGCTTAAAAGCTACTATTTATACGCAATTTGCTATAAAAATGTGCCCGAATATGCCCGAATGCTATGAACCATTTTCATGAAACGGGACGTTACGTACGGGCCAATTTTATAAATATAGAGGAAAGTTGATTCAGAGAGAATTAAGATGACCAGGGAAGGCGCTACATTTATTTATGCGTACTTTATACAAGATTTTTCTTAAACAGACAGACATAACATTTGTTACAAACAAAACACACAAAATAACAATAAGCAAAGAAAAATATATAAAATGATATATATAAAAAAATCCCTTTTCCCATTTCGTTCGTTTCTAATGTGTAATGCGTGTGTGCTGTGGCTGGAATTGGCCTTGGCTCAGCATTATGGTGTTGAGCAGAATGTTCCACATATCCGGTCATTCTGTCAGATACCACAACAGCTAGTTTGCGCCTCAGTCGCAAAAAAAGAGAGAAAAAGAATGTAAAAAATACTTAGCAGAAAAAAAGCGCGATTTTCTACAATTTATATGAAACCTGGAACGTAACTAAACTTAACAAACAACAAGCGTGTCTATAGCAAAAATATCATAATCTATAATTATTTACTTGTTAACGCACATTTGAAAATACCTTTAAAGCCGCATGTACAACATTGACACGAGATATTGTTTTATAAATTAAATACATCTTTATTCTACATATGTATTTTTAATCAATGTTCGCAAGTGAAAACAGTATTATGATAATATGATAATACTATGTTTTGACTGCGGCTCGTGCTGCACATTAAACAAGTACGTATCAAGAATAATACAGTCATATTACAATGCGTGTGGACATTTTCATACAATTGGCCTTTTTATTTTTAAATTATGCACAGGGTTGACAGTTATAAGAAATTATTTAAAGTTTAACATGGTATTTGTAAAAATAAGGCGAAAAACCAAGTGCCCTTTCAATGGCAATGGGCGTGGCATATAGCAAGATGCACAGACAAATGGTGGACTTTAAAGAGAACTATATGGAATGGACCAAGAAGAAAAGGAGTTAGCAGGAAGCGAATGAATAAAGAAAGCCATGAAGAGAGATATTTGGAGAACGCTGGAGGAGGCCTTTACTCGTGAAGAGGTTCCGATCAATAGTGCAGTTGGAAGTAAGGGTATTAGAATTATAACAAAAATATATACAACAAGGTAATAATGGTTAGAAATTAAACGGGCTTTATTGTTATTATCTAAGTTTGTGAGCATGCGACTAATAATATAAATAATATTGTTAACAAGTGTGCAAAATATTCACCTAATTATCAGCGGCCAGTGCTAACAAGCTATCTCTTCCTTGTAACTCTAGTATGGAAAACGTACCATGAGGATTACAATAATTGAAAGGTACATTATAATATATAACTCATATAACATTACAGTACAGTATTTACAATTTACCGTACAAACTAAAAATCACAGTTAGAAATTTATAAAAAAAATTGTTTAAAGGGTTTGGTCCCTTTGACAGTGAGCCTTTTTAGAAACATTATATAGAATCATACAATTATTAACATAAAAAAGCAATAACTCATCCCAGTAAGTATATGACTTGATTAATCAATTAAAAATCATACAATAAATTAAGAAAAATTTAACTGGTTGTTTGGGCTCTAAAACCACCTAACTGATTTGTAAAGTACGTTCACCAGAACCCTACATTATCCCTGATGATCAGGCTATAGAATAATTTCTAAAAGGTGTATGAAATGATCATAGAGTGAAGGTAAAGACCAATCAAAACTCTTAACTCACACGCTGCTGAAACCATTGACAACAGAGCAAAGTGTACTTTTATTGAAAACGTTAATATCTTAATATATATAAATCTCCTGTCACGATGTTTGTCCGCGATGGACTCCTAAACTACTTAACCGATTTTAAATTAAATTGGCACACCGTGAGCAGTCTGGTCTAACTTAAGAGATAGGATAGCTTAGATCTTTAATTATAGTCGCAATTCTAATTTATTGCAAATTATTTGTTTATTCTTTGTAGAATTCTAACAGATGGCGCTGTGTTTAAAGTACCAACGTTTCACATCAGTTCTCCTACAGTTTCCCTTGAATAGCTTACTACTATGTAATATAAAAAAAACCTTAGCCACAGCAACGCTTGGCTGAGTCTGCTAGTCTACTATAAATTTCGTGACATCATATTAGGTTGGTTTTTTGAAAGTCTATCTACCGAGAAACCTTTAGGCTACAGAACATCGTTCTACAACCGAATTAATTGGGGAAAAACCTCTGAGCACATCTATTAAAATAAATTTGTCGTATTCAAAAAACGTTTCTTACTAAAGTTTTCTTAAACTTAAAGGATTATTTCTTAGACAAATTTAGACAACCCTACACAAAGTAGGCACTGTATATCACTACGTGCTTGTTAGTACAATAGAATTATTAGAAGCGCACCACCACTGTGTGGCTGCCCACTGAAGTCGACGAATTCGACGTATGGTCCTTCATGATCGTACCAATTTTGGCATTGTTAATGCCCATAGGCGGTATCACTTAACATCAGGTGAGCCAGCCCGTCTAAAATTCGCAATATTGGCGCGTTTGACAAATTCAAAAAAGGCATTAAAGATGCAGGTCACAGTGATCACAGTAGACTCAAATCGGGACGGCTAATGGCGGTGTATCTCGCTCGAATATACAAATTAAGTTTCTCATGTAAATAAAACACATTTTTGTAATGAGAAATAAACGCTGTAACGAAACGTCGGATAAATTTAAAATTATGTTTAAATAATTATAAGTTTACAATAATACATGGCTTCAATCCGTTAAAAAAGTGTTTTTTTAAATGAGAAATAAAGCTCTTTAACATTAATCTTCGTTTTAGGTATTTCTTTTTACTTATTAGTTATGTTTTCCACTGTTCAATCCGTCCTTGAACTTCCACAAATATTTCAAGATCATAATTATCGGTCCAGCCATTCTACAGTTTTAGCGAGACAAACAAACAAAAATTCTTTCATTTTTTATTTGGAATTGTTTTTCTTATATTTATTAATTCCTGTACTACTATTAAATAATACGTGTTTTAAAGATATCCAGGGTCCCCAACTCCCGAGCAGTTGTGAGGCCTTAATCAGACATATCTTATACGCGAGGGTCGATCGAGAAAGGTGACGCCTGCGCACCTGTCGCTATAGACATTAAAACAAATAGACGCGTATAATAAACGGAAATTAAAAATTAATATTTATAAACTATCTGACTAAATGCACTCTTAAAAGTTAAATTAAGACTAGTCCATTAATAAAAGAGCGTACCAATTTTTAAAAGGCAGGTAAACGCACTTGTGAATCTATCGCGAGCGCCTGAACCTTTCTACAGCAAGTGCCATACTCACATCGGCCAATTCGTCCTGATTTGAGCTGGGGAAGGTCGGGGACAATGCTTGCAAGAATCTGTTAGCATCCTAAGAGAGCTGGAGCTTTCTTCCTGAATAACATTCGAGAGGAAATGCCAGCATTAAATATACACTGCCAAATGGACCAAACTTTTTAAATTTGTTTCAATTTTCTAATTATTATTATTACTAATGGTTAAGAATATTGTAAATACTGTTATTTGTGTCTGATGAATATATAAAAATATACATTTAGCGTTCAATTTGTGTATGTTTTTTTCTACGCTTTTAACAAGGCACTTTCATTGGACAAACATCGTGTGGAAACCGGCATATTATTTTTTAATTTTTATGGCAATAGTTATAACTATATGCCAGTTTCAAACCGGCATATAGTTATAATACATTCAATACATTCAATCCATGTGTAGAGATGGAAAGCTGGTCGTTTGTATATATAGAATAAAACTGATCAATCAGTGGTCCAGACAGATCAAGAGCTGAGAATTGAGACACCAATCCGACAGATCAGAGACGAACAGATCAAGTGAAAGACTCAAAGTCCTCACAACTGTACACTGTCATAAGAGAGGTGAAAAGATACTGGTAGAAACAGAAAACAGAGAGAGTCATCTACATTCAACTAAAACATAATATAATTTATCTTATGTAAGGGATGCCCGTCTATAATGTTCACAGCTCTACGCTGCGCACGCGCGGCCCTTTCTTCAAGACAGTTGGTTACTCCGTTAGTTAACGTTATGTTTACGTCAACGGTCAACACCGTATGCGAAATACAAGCTGCGCGAGCGACTTTCATTGGAACTAGTATACGGAATAAATATTGTGACCCAGGGAAAGCTTTCTTCTGAGACCAATTACTATAATATGGTGAAAAAAATTTGAAATAATATTTATCTGATTTAGATATTTTCATATCTAAGTTACTTAATATGAACAGTGAACCTGGGACTCAAATCCCTGAGATCGTAGATTTGAAACCCGGCTATGCACCAATGGAGTTTCTGTCTATGTGCGCTTCTAACATTCACTCGAACGGTGAAGGAAAACATCGTGAGGAAACTGAAAGACCCAAAAAGTTGATGGCGAGTGTCAGTAGGCTGATCACTTGCCTAGTCATGAAACAGATACAGATATCTGAGGAAGTTTGAAGTTACTGATTTTAAGTAACTTAAAAATACAATACCTATTGTTGTATGCTTATAGTGACCATTTATTCTTTAAGATTGGTTTAATTTATCTAAAAGAATAAGTAGCTAATGAAAAAAAAACACTTTTTTAAAGTAATTTGGCTTAAAAGTTACAAATCACAAAATACCTACCAAAATGTTTAGTTATACTTAGTTATCAGAAGAACACATTTTTGTTTAAATATAGCTGGTGACGATTTTAAATACTCTAATAACTCTTGGCACGTTTTTTTTACATTCAACTGCTCTAATTTTTGCGCGGTTTCTGAAAACGGGACCATTTTACGTCCCACAGTTCACTTCGGGGACAACGGGTTAAATCAAAGATTATGACATGAATCGAAAATTGTGTTTGAGCTTTAAAACCGTGATCTATCTGACCTCTAGAAACATTAAAACCTCTTTACACCTCTGAGAACTGGCAGCTTCGTTCCATTGGTTCGTTTAAAAAAAAAGTCACGTACAAAAGTCAAAGCACAGATAAAATTATCTCGATTGAAGCAATCCTGCGGACATTTGTAGAAAGAGATATGCGTTGAAAAGGGACGAACGATGCGCGGGAAAATGTGAGGCAACGCCGCGGCCACCAATCGTCGAACTTTGTGTTTTTACTTTTTATTTAACTTGTTTTATCATAATTATGTGCGTTGCGTGGATTCAGATTTCAGATCACTTTTAACCATACATAAAACAGCTATGACGTCAATTGTGAACATAACATATTTTTGGTAAATTACATACTCTGTTTTCAGTGAATAAAGGAATTTATGGCACATTATTAAAACAATAGTAAATTTATTTTTTACACTGTAATTTGAGCGATTATATATGTAAAGTTGTGACAAAATGAATTATGTTTCGTCTTGTCAAAGTGACTAAATTTAATTAATAATTACAAATAAATAAATTAAATATTTATTTATTTTGTTTATGCCAACGCTCGTGTCACTGATACATAGCACAAGAAATAAAAATATTTAATTTTTAACTCGAAAAGCGTTTATACACGAAGAGATAACAAAAAAATACATAAGAAATGTGTAAAATACTTGTCCAAAAGCATATAAAATTACATATAGGTACTTTACATGCTTTTGAATTAACAACACTTTCTATTTCAATATCAACATATATTTGGTATCATTTATATTCCCCAAACAAAAACTGTTTTCATAATCGTATCTAGTTTTTCACAACGCTTTGGTATTTTAAACAATTCTCATCACATAACTTTCGCATGCGAGGCAAAGGCTACATAATGTACTATATTGAGAGTAATAACAAAGACGGACCCTCAGCAGCCGAGCGTGTCGGACACCTTGCGGACCCTAACGCCATCTTGTATATTGACCCCTACATCCCAACCTTCAACTTTAATGAATAAATGTCCTGAGAACGTGTGATCCCATTCTTAGAGTCCTTTATTGGTTAATTTATTTTTTAGAGTATAAATTTATGATAGAGTAAGTTTTATTGGAATGTAATAATGATGATGGTAGCATTGTGACACAGGTCACATCAAGAGGAAAGGAAGAACATTCCTAAGGTGGGTTGATGAAATAAGAGCCATGGTGGCACATGGACCCGAACTGCCCAGGTCAGAAATTTATGGTGGCAATTGGAGGAGGCTTTTGCCGATAAAAGGCAAACAGACTAAGTTGTCGAGGGAATGTAAATATTCAATTATATTCATTTATTCATTTTTAATACATTAAACCAATAAAAAATATAATTGTAGTACCTAATAGGTATATAAGAATTAACTAACCTTAAAAAGTCCCTTTAGGCAAGGTTCCGAAGATACTGGCAGCGTTCCCCCTTTGAATAGCTAGCTAATTCTTTGTGCGAGGTAGCTGCCAGCTCTTCGTTCTCCCGTGATGTCGTCTAACCTTTCTGATATTTCCCTAAAAAGCCTTATAGCGCTACGAGCCCACGGACCAAGGGTCTCGACACCGAATTGGACAAAATCATATTCGGAGCCTAGACCCCTGTATTTGAAAGCTTTAGCTTTTTTTATATTTAAGTAAATTTTTCAATACTAAACATGTATATCCAGCTTAAGTAAGATTGTATCTATATGTATTAAGTTGATTTTTTAAAGTCAATCAACGCTTTTGTTAAAGATTAATCATTAGATTTTAATGTTAAGAAACGCTTTGTTTTTTTTTAAATTAATAAACATTTTTTTTTATTTATTAATACTTGTCTATGTTTTTTCCACTTAACAACAAGATATTTAATATATATTCCAATTTCTAGACGCTGAAAAACAAGTGTTTCGTGTAATTGATTACACCTTAATATATTCTGTAACCAAATCAATAAAAAACAGGTTTTTGGTAGACACAATATCTTTGCGCTTAATTTATTCCAACGGAAATATGCAAAAGATAAAACTTAGCTCGCGTTGTTAGGGAGCCAATTGCGACTGGATATTCAATAATAATAATTATTATTTCATGCAGATACTTCTACAATTAAACACGTTCTTCTGTGTGCCCTTTTTTTAATATTATTCGCAAAGACCTCCTGCAAATCCAGCCGTGCCTCTGCCATCTACCTCTTGCTGTTTCTTTAGTTTTATCCATCCATCTTCTAAGCTGTTTACCTCTTTTTTTGTTTGCTGTACCCTGGGGACCAGCTTAGTACTTTTTACCTTATTCTTACCACTTTATTGTTCCTCATGCCCGCCTTTTAGTCTATTTACTTTTGTCCTTACCGTATTTTTGTGTTTGTGTTTCTTAAAGATGTTTTCTTTGTTTCGTCTATTCTTTTTTTCCCTGTTATACATCGATCCATCGGTCTTTGATACAACTGTTGCTTTGCATGCTGCTTTGATTTCTTTGATATATTTTTCTTGACCGTACGAGTGTTTAGTTAATTTTTGATACATTTTTTCTCACTAAATCACTGGCCCTACAATCCTTTTACGGCCTTAGATAACTGTATCTGATTTATGATCATTTGACAATCTAGTAGACAGGAAGGTGATCATCCTCCTGTGCCTGACACGCATCGTAGACTTTTGGATCTAAGGCAAGTAGGTATAAGTCTTCAGAATATAAGGTTATTCTTACAATATACCTACCTTTCTATCAGATATCAGTGATATACCTACATTAAAATACATTCATACATATATACGTATATATGTATGTATTTCTTATCTCAGTTAACATATATTTCAATTGCTTTGCTTTGTTCAATTAGTTTTGTCTACACTTCTTGTTTACATTATCATTTTTTTTATCTCACAGTGGTTGCAATTACAGGGTTACATGTTACCCAAGGTTTGTAAAAGACAGAAACAAAAAATCCTAAATCGCGTACGCTGCAGAAACTATTGCCAATAAAGCAAAGTGATCTACTACAGTTTATAAAAATTCATGAATATCTACAAGTCCGCGGTACTAAATTACGGACAACAACAATTATGTACTGTAGTCTTTTTACTGAGAAACGCCTTAGACTATGGAATATCATGCTACAACCAAATTAATGCAAGTCATGATCATGGTCATGCAGTCAAATTTGCATACTTTTTTTTTTTAATTAATAAACACTGTTCTATGTTTTAAATTAATAGACACTTTATCTACGTGTGTTGTGTGTTGGGTATAAAACCTCTATTTATTTACATATATTAAATCATATACAAAAACACTAGTCTTACTGAGCAGCAAAGTCCATTAAAACTAAGATGTACATTTTTCTCGACATACGGAAACCACTCGCCCGTGAAGAAGGGACATGTATCCTGTGCTTCTTAATGAAATAAATTGCTATACAATGCAAACTCTACAATCAACTGTGCACCTTATACAGTGTTAATAGAAACCATTTTAGCGTGTACATGTATATTAGTATTCGTGAGAAAGGCTCTGTTTTTAGATGTATGACGCTCGAATGCGTTTGAGATACTGTCTCGTTTATCTTGTTATATGGTTAAGCACATAGGAACATTGAGAAATTAAGATTGCGTTTTCTGTGTTATTCCATACTTTTATACACAATCGCAATTCACAACAATTCAATAACGCTGGAACTAAGGAACTGGCAACAAAGTCTCCATCATTCTCTTGAAAGTTTTTAGTATATTTTGTAAGCTGCCATTGGTAATAATATATTTTTTTTGTTTCATTATATACAAACACATGTAAAACATTTATATTATTTATAAATATTAGAATAACTCTTAATTTACATATTTATAAGCACTTAATAATTAAATAAATAACTTTCAATACAAATAACATAATACATAAAAATATACCTAATAACTAACCTTAAAATTTAATTATTAAAAAATATTATTAAAAGGAGTCCCTTTAGGCAAGGTTCCGAAGATACTGGCAGCGTTCCCCCTTTGAATAGCTAGACTAATTCTTTGTGCGAGGTAGCTGCCAGCTCTTCGTTCTCCTGTGATGTCGACTAACTTTATAAATTAAAGTTGAAATAATACATAATGCTATATCTATCATAGATGTTACAAACTCATTTATCTAAATTAAAATTTGAACAATATACAAAATAGCTAAACAACGGATTACGTACGAGAAAGGCACATTAACAACGCCTTCTTAAAAACAGATGATACTACTACCGAATATATCCAGTTCCGGATAAGTACTGTTTAATCCTGAACTCCTAGGTTGGTTTTTGTTCACGGAATTTGGAACATTTTGCTTTGGGAATGAGTAAGGGACGACAAAGTTATTACCCGTAAGAGGTCACATTAACAGTGAGTAAAAAAATGTTGTATTTATATGGACCCCAAGGCTAAAAGCCTCCTACAAGGCATTCCACAATTTTGTATATTTTTCTATCTCCAGCCTATCCCATCAATACATGATGTTTATAATCAATGCGTCAGCCAATGGTCAAGATGATATTGGCTGATGTAATCACTACGGTAATTCTAATAAAACCTACTTATTTATCTCTCTCTGCAGTCGGTAGCTCATGTTTGAGCATCGTGGTGAGCAAGGAGACATCTGGACTATCTGTTTCCACCGGTTTTCATCCAGAGCCAGCTTACACTATACAGTTTTGAGGACAATGATTCTTTCACTTGATCGGTCCATCTGGTTGGTAAACGAGCCGGTTTTTACCGTCTGTGTACCACACCTACTACGATCACGAAAGATTGAATGCTACCAGTTGTTATACATAAGTTGTGTGGTCCATGTTATACTAAATCGGTCAATTTATTCAGTTTCTACTCAAGGGAGCTTCTGTCTTAAGTTACTACGTAGTTAGCTAACCTTGATGTCTGATAATCTTCCACAGTCCGTTTCACAAGGCATATTCTTTTGCGAACTAGCGAACTGTGGAATCGACTCCCGGTGGGGGTCGTCCCTGAGACCTCCAACTATTCAAAATTCGAGCGTACTCCTCCCGTAAAGATCGGCAAGACACCCACTAAAAATGGGTGTCTATAACTGCTCTTTTTGGGCGCCTTTCGTTTGCCCCCTACTATAGAAAAAAAATCTGACAACATCTTCTGGTGACCATATCATTATTAAAAACCTTAACTGATTTTAATTAATACTTTAATTTGGCAATTAAATAATAATTCTTTTTTTTATTATGACACAAATATCTCAATGCAGTTCTTCTACTATAACAAGTACTGAGATCCATTATTAAATCGATCTGTTTATTCAGTTCCTACTCAAGGGAGCTTTTGCCTTAAAGTAATACGTAGTTGGCTAACCTGAGAACATCATAGTGACCATATCAATATCGAAAATCTTAAATGTTTTAAATAAATACTTTGATTTGGTAATCAAAATTCAGGCTTTTAATTTTATCCACAAAGTTATGCTCAACTTGGCGGGAGCACTCCCGTGCCCCAAGATGCGTAAGAAGGTGTTTGATGAGTTATCGTATCTCCATAGAAATTTCATTCTAAAGACATTAAGCGAATTTAATGTTTTTATATAAAACGGAAACACGATGACAATCGAGTAGCATTTGAGAGCTGCTCATCTCACGTTGGGCAGTGGGGTGAATGCACAATTGTGTAGGTGCATAGCGTTGTTATGTACAGTGCGCGATGTTGGGTGAGTATCTCTTTGGATATTATTAAGACTATATAAAAAAAACCTGTGGCACTACAATCTTTTTAGGTATTGTCCTCAGATTTCTACATCTGTTCCATGATCATTGTTGTTTAAAATTATGATGTTTTAAATGTTCACATGGACAGGAAGTTCATTGGTGCACAGCCAGGGTTCGAACCTACGACCTCAGGGATTGCATGATCTTGTCTATCCTAGTCTAACTAGTTCGATATAATAAGGTATAATCGCCGTAAATCTAATCTGATTTCGAAAAAGAAAAGTCAAAGTGACAACATCAAAAAAATTATTTTTGAGAATTTATAAATATAATTTAATGAAATAAAATTGAATAAGTAACAAACGAATGAATTATAATGCCTGGAAATAAACAAAAATTTAAAACACATAAAATTTGAGGTGGGGAAAAATGTGAGTGAAAAAATTGAAAAATTTTGATAGCGAACTCTCCTTTTTTCTCTGTGCTTTTGCATTTATTTATGTTTGTGCTTCCGCATTCGCTTCCGCATGTATGCATATGTTTTTACTCTGGCTCTTCGCTGTTGCCAACGTGGTTGCTAAGGCTGCCTTCCTTGCAAGCTACCATAACAAGCAGTGATATTGACTTTGTGTTTTATATTTTTTGAGTGTTTATTTTAAGTTTCTTTATTGTTTTTAATTTAGATGTAAGTTATTTATTTTTTGAATGCAGACCGAGACTCTTTCATATGATGGCACGTCGAACGCAACCCATACATGTACACAATGCAATAAGTCATTTAAATCATTAAAAGGCCTCAACATTCACACTTCCAAAACACACAGGAAATGTCTTAGTCAAACCAATTCTAAAATCCATCCCATTATTGCGAGTGCGCCCACTTATCCAAATCATTTTCATACATATCTTAGCCATTTGAAAAATAGTATACCAATTGTTAAAAGAATCCCTCGAGGAGCAAGAATAACCGTTGCTACACATTTGACAAATTTAATCAAAAGAAATGTTACATTAGCAATTGTGCTCAAGACTGGCAGAACCTATTTTTATTTACATACAGCACACTACATACAATAAAAACTGATGAACAGAATTTATCATTGACACAAAAAATTAAAAATAACTGTGCTGTAAGCTCCTTGCCTTCTCTTGCACCCTTAATCAAGCATGATACCCCTCGTAATCGCAACAAACTAATAGAAAACAAAATTTGTGACGGAGATCTTAAAGGTGCCGCTCGCCTTTTGTTCTCCAACGACGTGCTATCACCAGATACCCCTGACACCCTTCAGGCTTTACGGACAAAACATCCCTCAGCTCCAGTTAACCCATATTTTCTCGACCCACCAACAGCAGGTCAAGCATGCCTTCATATTCAAAATAAAGATGTTAATTATGCCATTTTATCATTTAAACCTGGTTCGGCATCAGGATTGGATGGAATATCACCCCAACATTTAAAAGACTTAACATCGCATTCTGTGGGTGATGCAGGCGAGCAACTAGTAAATTCGTTATCAAAATTAATAAATTTTATGTATTCAGGTAAAGTCAATACAGAAATTGTTCCTATTCTTTTCGGCGCGAACCTCATTGCCCTCACCAAAAAGGATGGAGGTGTGAGACCAATTGCTGTTGGTTCAACACTAAGACGTCTGGCTTCAAAAATTGCTGTTCGACATATTTTACCAAAATTAAATTCAGAATTTGAACCCGTACAGTTGGGTTTCGGTGTAAAAGGAGGGTGTGAGGCAGCCGTCCATGCCCTACGCTCTTTCCTAACTTACGAAAAGCCTGACGTGTTGCTAAAAATTGATGTAAAAAATGCTTTTAATTCAGTTAATAGGGATACCCTGTTGACGGAAATAAAACAACATATACCGGAAATATACAATTATCTTCTTCTCAGTTACGCTGATCCAACAAAACTGTTATATCGTTCTAATGAACTGTCCTCAGAAGTAGGTTGTCAACAGGGTGATCCCCTTGGGCCTGCAATTTTTAGTTTGGCTATAAACCCAATCATCAAAAATTTAAATTCAAATTTCAACGTTTGGTATTTGGACGACGGCACACTAGGAGGTGATGTGGACACTGTGTTTTCAGACCTATTTTTAATAAAAACTAAATTTGAAGCCATTGGTTTGGAGCTAAATCTCAGCAAATGCGAACTTTTTATAAATAACTGCGACTTAAATTTAAATACAGTAAAACAAAAATTTCAGATTTTGGCTCCAAATATTAAAATAGTTAATAGTAATTCCCTTTACCTTTTAGGTTCTCCAATTTTTGATGAATCTATTTTTGAATATATTAATAATTCTATTAATAAATTTAAAAATTCTGCTGATCGTCTACTTGAAATTAGTCCGCATTATGCACTTTGCATCTTAAAAAACTGTCTTTTTGTCCCAAAATTTACGTATGTGCTCCGTTGCTGCTCCTTTTGGAATCACCCAGATCTTTTGACACAAGTAGACGACGTAATCAAAATTAGTTTAGAATCACTTCTTAATATACAGCTGAACGAGCAATCGTGGACCCAAGCATCATTACCAATCCGTTATGGTGGTTTGGGGATTCGCAAAATTTCGCTTTACCAGCCTTTCTATCTTCTGTCCATAGTTCAGCAAATCTCATAAGTAAAATTTTAAGGGCATCCCCTTCAAACTTTGAGATTGCTGGCTTGGAAGAAGCTAGAAACGCTTTCTTAATTGCATGCCCAGGTCAAAATTTTCCATTTTCTCTAAATTCACAGAGGAGCTGGGACGACATAGACAGTAAAATGACTTATGACAATCTTTTGAGCCGTAGTACAGGTTCAGCACGTGCTAGGCTTTTGGCCGTGGGTACGCATGAGGCCGGCTACTGGCTTCACGCTTACCCTTCGTCAAATACAGGAACTTTTCTTGAACCTGACACGCTCCGAATCGCAACCTGTCTGCGGCTTGGGGTACCGGTCTGCGCTGCTCATACATGTCCCTGTGGCAGTGATGTCGACAAACTAGGACATCACGGACTATCATGTCAAAAAAGTGCTGGCCGCTTCTCGAGACATGCCGCTCTCAACGATATAATACGTCGGTCCCTTGCCACCGTCAACGTGCCAAGTCTACTTGAGCCGACTGGAATTGCTAGAGATGATGGCAAGAGACCGGACGGTATGAGTTTGATTCCATGGAGGATGGGTCGGGTTTTGGTATGCGATGCCACCTGTTCAGACACACTGGCCCCTTCCAATCTTCATGGAACCAACAACAGAGCTGGTGCGGCTTGTGATGCGGCTGAAAAAGCTAAAGCCTGTAAATATAGGGGTCTAGGCTCTGAATATGATTTTGTACCATTCGGTGTCGAGACCCTTGGTCCGTGGGGTCCTAGCGCGTTAAGGCTTTTTAGGGAATTATCAAAAAGGTTAGTCGACATCACAGGAGAACGAAGAGCTGGCAGCTACCTTGGACAAAGAATTAGTCTGGCTATTCAAAGGGGGAACGCTGCCAGTATCTTCGGAACCTTGCCTAAAGGGACTACTTTTAATAATATTTTTTAATAATTAAATTTTAAGGTTAATTTATGTAATAAATAATATTTATTAATTTGTTGAATAAATCGATCCTTATGTTAAAATCGCCGTAAATGTAAGTCATGGTCACCCAATGCGCAAACGCAAGCAAACATCTCAACTGACATTTAGTACAAGTACTGAGAAATTCTCGAGATAAAAATCGATTGTGCTGGCTGGATGTTAATATGCAGGATATATGCGTTAGTTCAATGAACGGTCGTTGTCATAGAACAATAAATTTGTTAATAATATAAACGTGTGACTCTTATCCTTGAGGTCGTTGGTTCGATCCCCGGCTTTCTGTTTATGTTAACATCCTCTCACACGGTAAAGTAGTAAAGGAAACTGGCTTCATACCCAAAAAGTCGACGACGTGTGTCACGTGACTGATCACCTACTTGCATATTAGATGGACAAATGATCATGAATTAGATAGAGAAATCTGAGTACCAGGCTACTTATGCCTCAATATGGCTTTTTCATATAATATGCATTAAGTAATGACACGATTTCTAATGAACAGAAATGGTGCTGAGAAACACTAATTGACACACTTGAATTAACCCCTCAAGGAAAAAGGAAATGTGGCCAAGGCCCAAGGTTAACGTGTTCCGAAGTTAAGTGTGTTGAAGAAAGAACTCGATGATGAAGCATTGATCTGAAGAATTGTTTGGGTTGACCCCTGCATTCTTTCAATTAAAATTTTATCGAAATCACCTTGATGACTGGAAGTCTTCGTTCCACGTTCCGCCGATTTTTAGTTTGGAACTAGCGAACTGTGGAATCAACTACCGGTGGGGTGTCCTCCCTGGGAGATCTAACCTCATTTTTTTTAAATGCCCGCCCGCACAGCTCGACAACGTATCCACTAAATGGACTGCGTGGACTGCCCTTTTTAGGCATTCCGTATGTATCCTTGTGTATCAGTGTTCGTTAAACAAATCTTAAAAAGAAGATGCTTTTTAAACTATACAACTTTGTAACTGAGACGAAAGTAAAACTTCATGCCAAAAAATTTCATTTCTCTGTATTCAATTCTAGGACACCTAATCTTTTCTTTGTCATCGTTTGGGTAATACCATTGACATTGTTTGGGAAATGGCGTCACCTCAGACTTCCTCAATGAAAGAGTTAAATTCATTGATTGGTTCGCAGTCTATATATTACTGTTGACTTTGTACATATAGTAATCGTGTACGTCATAACTGGTCGAAAAGAAAATAGTGCATACCAATAGAGCGATAGGCAGACGAAATTGAAAATAGCTCACAGAAATCGACGTCGGCAAAAATATAACTAACATAAATACACAACATAGCAGTAATCAAAGAGAAAAAATTAAATAAAAGATATAATGAGAGGTATTTTTTTTTCCTATTCCCATTCGGTTCGTCTCAAGCATGTATTGCGTGTGTGCTGTGGCTGTAAATGGCCCTGGTTCAGCATAATGCTGAGGAGCAGAGTGTTCCACAGCGCTGGTCATTCTGCCAGAGACCACATCAGCTAGTTTGCACCTCAGTCGCAAAAAAAAAGAGTATATTAACACTTAGTAGGAAATGATAATAATAATATTAGTGAAAGTTAGCAATATCGGTAATAAAGTCTTGTGTAATATGGTGTGAAGTAAATACGTAAAATTGACAGTTAAAATAAGAATAATTGTTAAGTTTTATTTTTGTATAATGTATGTATATCAATAAGATATGGATTAATAATGGCGTTATTATTCTTTTAATACGTCAAAACCAATGGACATATAACTTAGTAAACAAAGTATGATTGCATTAACAGACAATCTTAATTATAACGTTACCAAACAAAAGTTCGTTGTCTACTTACAGTATAATATGAAAATTTTCATGGTACGAATACAAATATACAATAATAACAGACAAATATACAATAATAACAGACAAATATACAATAAAGCCGCACGAATCCCTATAATTTGTAATAAAAAAATACGATATCATTTATGGCAAAAAATTTCGTAACTTAAATAGAAAGTCTATTTTTTTATTTGATTATTTAAACCTTAGGCAAAACAATATTGTGGTCATTTAGCTTCGGCTTCAAGCTTCAGTTTCGACGGTAACATCTTCATCAGCGAAATTTCCGTTCAGCGGGTGCTTCTTGAGGTCTGGAAACGGTAAAAGGGGCCAATCTGGAGAAAATCGTGGATGAGGAAGCAATCAACGAACGATTACATCGATTTGTGACACGGTGCATTGTCTTGATGAAACAGCAATTTCTTCTTCAAATACGGCCGTTTTAAGGTAGAGTAATACCCCGGACTTACGCGACAGGTCCCACCTGAGCGCTATCCGCGTAAGTCGACGTTACTGTATAACTCTATACTAAACGGATACAGTCAAATCTAAGTCATTTTAAGAAAAAAAAAAATATTTTTAAATTTCTAAAACTCAGCCCAAAACATTATCGCCTCGACATCCGTATCACAATAAATCGATTTCACTTCCATTGTATGCGGATTCTGGGTAGAGATTGGCGCGTGAATACTAATGCAATAAAGAATTTTGACTCATATTTACATAATTGAAACGTGAGCTACTAATATTGTTCTGAACAGTTTTATAATATATGTTTTTGGACGTAATTGTTCATAAACTACTTAGATTGGCGAAAATATTGATATATTTTACAACAATATTCCAACTACAGCTTTGTTGAACATTCTGTGTTCAATCAAGTTAAATAAAGCAGTGGCGCTACAACCTCTTTAGGTCTTGGCCTCAGATTTCTGAATCTGTTTCATGATCACTTTTAAATCTAATAGGCAAGTAGGTCATCCTGTAGTGCCTGACACACGTCGTCGACTTTTTGGGTTTAAGACATGTCGGTTTCCTCACGATGTTTTCTTTCACTGATCGAGCAAATGTTAAATGCGCACATAGAAGAAAGTCCATTGGTCCATTTGGATGGAAGCCACTAGGCCAACACTGCTCAATTTAATTTTAGTTTTTATTTATTTTTCTTCCCTTGCTAGCTTGCTTATTTTCTAATATAACTTATGTATAATTATTACATTATTTATCAATTATATGCATACACATCATTTTAGAACATTAATTTAATTATAACATAGGCAATTTCTTTTGCGAACTAGCGAACTGTGGAATCGATTCCCGTTTGGGTTCTTCACTGTGAGTCTGTGAGATATGACCAATGACTGTTCGAAGTAAGAGTGTATTCCCTAGTTTTTAGTTGAGGTAGAGGTTGACTTTGATAAGTGTCGATGAAATCTCGTAGGCTCGTTTCCCTCCCTATTCTATGTAACAAAAACAATCGTGTACTGTAAAATAATACAATATTTCTAACCCGGGATCCCGGGAGCGGTTCTGACATGACCTGTGCTGGCTTCTGAAACTTCCAATATTCGTAGTATGTAGTTTTGATGAAGTCACCTCAATACCCATAGCGCTGATGTCACAATCTTGGGATCAATAGGACAGGAATGTTTCCATACAATTTGTATGAGCGGCTTGTATGAAAAGTAATTTTGGGTTATGCCAGTGATTCCCTTGTGCGGCCCTCGCCCCACAAGGGGGGGAATTTTGCCAATCGGCAAGGGGGGCTATT
This sequence comes from Pieris mannii, assembly GCA_028984075.1. Classification (NCBI taxonomy): domain Eukaryota; kingdom Metazoa; phylum Arthropoda; class Insecta; order Lepidoptera; family Pieridae; genus Pieris; species Pieris mannii. The sequence continues at coordinate 7,939,863 of CM054795.1, read as the reverse complement.
CGAAAATTTCTAAAAATAATTGTGAATTTTAATTTCACTTTTTCATGTTTTGAAAATATACTGTGTCTCATAAACGTATAATTTAACAATAGAGTAAGAGTTTCTTAAGGGGGGTTTCTTTCTTCTTTATAGGGGGGGAAAGAATTTCAGAAAGGCTAAGGCATGGTACACAAAGGGTTTAAAAAACCTAGGTTTTTTTAAATAGGCGAAATGAATGTTACCCACTACTGTTTTTGATTTGGAGCAAACATTTTTCCACGCATCCTCGTCTAATCTTTTATCTGAATCAGACTCAAGACGGATAAAGTTTACACGATATTATACACTTTAAGATGCATTGTTCGATTCCTAGGATGTGTGTGATCTCGTGTGAGTTGTATTACGATCCTCATTGATAAGGCGAGATCGAGACAATACAGCATTATACTTTACTTAGAACGTCGTGGTAACTGATCAGTGATTAATACATAAAATACTGGCGCACAACCTTAGGGCACAGTGTTCTTACTGCATATTATATTTATTTGGTAATCCTACAGCTAACATAAATTAAAAATATAATTACAAACAAAAACACTGAAAATATAGCCAAAGATGGAATACATCATACATTTTACTTCAAAAAGGTTGAAAGATTTACAAAAGGGAAAAACGAACAAAAAGTATTCAATACATTTAACTAATAAAGTGATTCAATTTATTTAACTAAGCCTAATTTAGTTATGTTGTGTGTGTAAAAGTGTGGGTATGTACGTAATGGTATGTATGTGGGGTGTGCTCATGATGCAACATATAGGAATTTAATATTAAGATCGACATAACCATGAAACTACTTTTCATTACACATTTAATATAATGCTCATTTTAAGATTTTGAGAATCACAAACATTGAATCACAAGGCTCATTCCTTTTTCTCATTCGCTCATTCATTCTTTCCTCCGCCATTATGTTGTGGAATACTTAAATCTATACGAATAGTCCCCTGGGATCATTTAAAACTCTTCTACATCAACATTTCTGAACCATATCCTCTCCTGCACAATCGTGATTAAATAATTCTTGTATTTCATATTGTTTTTAGTTTATTTAAATAAAATATATTTAATACTTTAGATAAATAGTGATTCTATATTTTTTATAAGACTTGAGAGAAGAACAATCGATCGACATACATAAAAAAACCCCCAAAGTCGGATAACCAACCTACGGGACGCCCAAATAAGGCAGTCATCACTGCAAATGGGATACCCATTTCAGTGTGTTGCGCGCTTATGAGGAAGGAGTATGCTCTGTTTTTAAACACTATATAACATTGTAATTGTATTGTTATGAATTTAGTATTATTTGATTTTTGCATCTTGTGTATTTATTACAGACGTTGCAATACACGACAACGTAAAGGTAATGTAACACTTTGTTGCACAAACACAAAAAAAAATAAAAACAAAAATTGTTAATTCATTTTATGTAGGTACATTTTCATCACTTTGTATAAGATTTGGAAACCCTTTTAAGTAAAAAGTACCTGTGTCAGTGTTCCCAGCTCTTCCATGAACAAACTTATTTCTTAATTACTTAAAATAATTACATTATTCAATCATATTATATTTATCTTTTTTCAACCGTTATCAACACGCCTGAGTGCATGAGTAAGTGTGTGGGTACAAATGTGTGAGCGAGTGAATGAGTGAGTGAGTGAGTGAATGTGTAATCATAATTGCCATAATTCACTGGCGTCCTTATCGCTTTCGAACGATCTATTCCAGGCAACCGCTTATATGTTTTGTTGCTTAGTTATTTTCATTAATAGTGGCGCTAATTCAAATATCGGCTTCAATTTCTGTTACGATTTTTACCTCATTTCTTAATAGGTACATCCCTTGTGACTTATTTTTCGTTATGTAAAATAAAAGTCCAAAAAGGTGATTCGTGATTTGGACGACCTCATGCTTGAAAGGCCCTTGGCTATCACTGCATTAACATTACTGTTTTAATACATATTTAATGGAGTTAAATAAGCGTTACTTATAGGCCGCGTATTTAATATTCATTATTTGGAAGACAGTCAAAAAGATCGGTCGATGTAATGTCAATATGAGATAGGATCTTTGCCTGAGGTGAATACTTCTTACTGCTAGTTCTGTATGTATGTTTCTCAAGCGATTTTACTACAACAGTTCCTATAGTGTAAATTATCTGTTTTGTATGTGATATAAATGTAAATAATGTAAGTTGTAGTAACATGTGATGGAAGCATTGTTAAAAAAATCTAATTTTATCTAGTTTAACAATGCTTGAGAATTCTAGTTCTCGAATCTTAGATTAGAAATGTTGCAGAGATTTTGAAATTAAAGTTTATTAAACACTATGACGGAAATGAATTAACACATTTCATAACATTGACATAAAATTAATTTGCAAAATGTATATTGAAATTATTAACCGACTTGAACAAAAAAAGAAGAAGGAGGCTTCCAATTCTAGGTGTATTATTTCTGTATGTTCTGTTATGTAAATGTAAATAATTTATGTAATACTTTTTAGTGAATTTCGGAATGGGTTCTTTGAAAAAACACGAATAAGGAGCCGACCAATTAGAGGTGTAATTTTTCTGTATATTTAAGTGTATTTTCCTGTATTTATGCTTCTTATTCCAGCAATTATTAACAAACGTCTGTCAAAGACTTCAATTCATGCCCGGAAATCCACAATAAGCCTAAATCCTAATTGAAAGTCGTACTTTTCGTATTCATTACACAACTCATGCGCCCGCGCCGGTCACTTAGGAATTTAGGTGTGTGAGAGAAATGTCAAGTAGCAATGAATAAATCTAATCTCTTCGCTTAACTTTATTGCCCAGGAAGCTGCTTGAATAATGTCTGAATTGATTTTGAATTATTTAAACGGTATTGTGTGAGGATCACAAGTAATTATTCCAAGCAGATCTACGATAGTTATTGTGTATATAGTATGTCAAATATGTATTTTATTAAAAACATGTTTTTTTCTATAGTCAGTTATGGAATACCCATTGTACTGGTGTTACCAGACTCTTAGGCTGGTCTATGTTTTAAACAGTATGATGTCCAATCACAACAGCCGCGCTCGCAAAATGTCAAAAAATTCGATGCTAGGTAAAAGTAAGTAAAGGTCTCAAAAATAACATAAAAGAAGAAATTGCATTTCGTTTTTAAGCATAGACAACGCGTGGGTCACATGTGTAAAAAAGTAAATAATTCCTATTGACGTAATCACCACATAAGAAAATCACAGAACCTATAGTGCATACGTAATACATGAACGCTCGCAAAGACAACGCGCGGTCTTAAACCTTTTTAGGGCAGACCCAAGCCAGATTTAGGCCCCAAAACCTCTCTGTTGTATGCCATGCAAAACAAACTATGGAGGTTATTATTTGACTTGGGAGTCGGGGCAGTGCTCCCACCAAGTCAAGGAAAAGAAGACACGATGCGGCGGTACTATCTTCGAAGTTCAGCCATTTTTGCCCCCTAACACTTCGTGGGGGATAAAATTTAGAAGCCTGAATATATTTTTATCTAAATACGACTGTGAATCTATGGACTTAAGAAATTAAACGATTGGTATTACATGAACCTCACAACTTGTTATGTTTGAACAATATTTATTATTTAATTGCCTATTAAAAGTATTTGAAACATTTAAGATTTTTAATATTGATATGGTCACTGCTGCAAAGCTCCCTTGAGTAGGAACTGAATAAACAGATCGATTTGATATTAAATGGATCTCACAACTTGTCGTAGTAGAAGAACTGATTTGCGAGACTTGTTTTTTACAAGTTATAACTTAAAACATTGTAAATCAATCGAAAAGTTTACGGATATATGGAAAATATAGTTTGTGATATTTCACAAGATTTTTCCATATGGATGCAAGGAAGTCTCAGTCTGATTCTGGAAGCGCGGAAGAAGAGGTTGTTGCCTCAAAGCGCTGCGCACATATTGATGAGATGAAATTATAAACACACGTTCGTACTGGTACTACAATAAAACAATAATTATTGTACTATTACAAAAAAAAAGAGTGCGTGTACTTATGTACAGGCGTTATAAGGAATACTTCTTTGGCGTATGGAAAACAAATAACTAAAATGCAGTAGTGATTAACGATAAATATTAAAATTAAACAAAAAGATTTTATTTCAATAAAGAAATTATTAGTTAATACTATCACTGTCGTATATGACATTGATTTAAAAACACCAAAATAATATTTATTTATTCACACTGTTTAATTGTACTGTTACGAAACACGCGTTCTAAATATAAAAGTACTAGAATATACAACTTCAATATAGTTATCGATTTCCATGCCACCCAGACCTAACTTTACGATGCCGAATTTAGGTGTTGGTGTGCGCGCGGATCGTAAAAATTCACTCTCATCATTTTTCTCCATCGCGCCAGAAGAAGTGTAACTTCAAAAATTATTTCTTACCCTACTTAGTAATAATAATAAAAAAATTACATAGAAAATTAAAACCAAATTTAAAAAAATTATTCCCTGTGACATGTGTATCTTTGACAGTATTATCTTGCTGTTACGATACTTATTCGTTATCCAAGAAAGACCCAGCAGGCCAAGAGTACCGTTGGCCTGCTGGGTCTGAGTCTGGGTATGAGTCAGGCAACTTAAATATTTAATTAGCACATGTACACTTCTCCACAACTCAAGTCTCTACTCCAAAGGGGCGAAATCGAAATCTATTTATCCATAAGGCGATATCAGTGAGATCTCTTGTGTGTAATATGAGGCTTGCGCATATTCGCTGTAATATTTCATTTTTATTTTATTAGGTTTTGGAAGTTATTATTTCCACTAGTCATTAAGCATCAGCGGATGTTAAATATGAAAGAATTGGATTTATTTTTATTTGTTTATTTTAACTGAATAATATAATAAAATCATAATATTACATTAAAAAACCGTTTCGGTTTGTATAAATAAAGCCATAGCAGTCTTGTTTACACAACAAATGCATATAAAATTAGTTTTTCAGTTTACTTTATTTATTTATTAACACTTCGTTGCATTACATAAAAGGAAAAAAAATTAAACATCATTTAATGAAAAGCATCTGGCGGCCTTATCGCTTTAGAGCGATTTCTTCCAGACAACCACTGTAAGTAAAGGAAAAAACACTGTGAGTAAATTACATAAGGTAGGCAAGAAGTGCAAAAATACATATTACAAATACAATAAGAAGGAAAAAACATACTTAACAGAAACAAAAAGAAATAAAAATAAACTAAACTGATATAGGATACATAAAAAAAAAAACAAATAGTAAAAAGTGCACATGAATCATGATAATCTAATTCAAGATTTGCTTTATATGTTAGTTAACGTTAGACCATCTTATAGTAGGGAAGCGGATAAGGCTCTGCTGTTACCGCATATATAAGGCGATTTTTGGTGGCACCTTGGGGTTTTAGTGGGTATGCAATAGTGAGTCCCAAATAACCCTTCTGCACCAAGCAGTCGCGCCGCGGGAGGGCATGCGCAATGCAATTCCCCAAGTAAAAAAAAATTTTATAGACTGGGTAGTACGATAGCAAATACCTCAACGTTCATTCGTATACGTTCATATACGTTGATTGCTTTCCATGTAGGTATTGAACCTAAATTGCATTATGTTAGAATTTTTTTTCTAAATAAAATATAATAACGTAATAATTAAGAAACGATTACCTTAGAATATAGGTCAAGTTCGGGACATTTTAGCATTAAAATAATTATAATGCCTTACAATATTTGTACCTTAATAGAATATATGTTTTTATATTCATATGTAGGTTTACAAACATCGCAAGGAAAGCGAAATCGTGGCCGTCCCAAGCAAACCTGGCGCCGTACAGTAGCAGACGAGGAGCGAGCTGAAATACGAGGCTCAAGACCGATGCTATGGAGACTCACTGTGGACGCCCTCTGCCCCACCTAGGGGTTATAGGACATTAAGCTTTATAGCTTTCAAAACTTTCAACTATTTGAAACAAAATATGTGCCAATTTGATTACGAGTGAATATTTCAGCACGCTTGGCGCGCTGTTCCTTATCTGTTCCGCAAAGGAAAATCAGCTTGAATCAAGAAAATTCTGTTAACTGTGAATGAATCGAAGAATGTATGACGTGTGATCGATTCATGCGATTATTTCCCCGAAGGGATCACGTATCGGAAGTGTGTCATTTGTTTTGCTTCCTCGCGTCAGGTTCCATGTTATCTACTTGACATTAACTCATATTTTATTGATTTATTTTACAGAATAATACAGTCAATATATATATATATATTGTGCCTTTAAGCTATGTAATAACTGACCATACTCACCGCTGTAGTAAATACTACTTAACATTTGCTCGGACGTTGAAGGAAAACTTCGTGAGGAAATCGGCATGATTTAAACCCAAAAAGTCGAAGGCGTGTGTAAGGCGTAGGAGGCATATTACTTGCCTATTAAATTGACAAATGATCAAGAAACAGATACAGAAATCTAAGCCTGAGACCTAAACTTTGTAGCACCACTGATTATGCTTGTATTAGTACATACCTCAACGTTTTCTCACCATAGACGTTGTTTGCTCGTAGTAGCAGATTACGTAGTAACTTGCGGTACAACTACCATACAACTTAATATAGTTTTAAAATAATTGTATATATAAGTGCATAGAGTATAAAAAAGTAGATATGAAATCCATTGCAGAGCCTAAGTAGAGTGTTATTCCAGATGTTGGGTTGACTTCAAGTTTTCACAAAGGCTGTACGTCTAAACAATAAGTGGCAAAAGGTTTCGCCCCGTAATGCGTAAAATGTTACGTCACCAATTGACCATTTTTACTTAAGTCACAGTTGTGTATATAAATTGCGTTATTACTAAAACAATGCTACGCGTAGTTCAAACTCCCCCTCCCTCCGATCCCTAACACATCGTGATGTTTAATACTTGAACGCTCCCTTTACTATGTTCAAAATTCGAGTGTACTCCCCCTCAAAGGCCGGCAACGCACATACTAAAAATGAGTGTCTATGGGCTGCGATGACTGCTCTTTTTGGGCGTCCCGCAGGCTCGTTTATTATATCTGTGGCCATTTATATAATTTTAAACATAACACAATACAAAACATTTGGGATAATGGGCTGTGTATCCTAGGACAGAAAGGCCTTCAGAATTGAGACAACTCTAGCCCCCATAGCTCCACCAGAAGACTTCATCGCCTGTCTACCTATTTGTATTTTCCTATCTCCGGGCTGCCAATTTAGTAGTGTCTCAACTTGCTTTTGTCATGTTATATTCTATAAATCATCATGATAAACTTGATGACAAAATAACTATCTATATTTAGGCCAATCTTAATAAATATTTGATAGCTACCGGCCTATCTGATAAGATTCGGGCCTCTGAGCGCGATCTTGAGTGCTGCTCAAATAACTGATAAATAAACGAATTATAGAGATATTATCACAACCCAATTTTTGAAGATAAGTTTGGGTGTGACAGAATAATGAAATGATTACATCCTATTTATTTAACCAGTCATAATCTTAAGGAAAGCTACACAAGCACAACTTGTAAAAAACAAGTCAGGCAGTTCTTCTACCGTTAAAAGTGAGATCCATGTTGGTTAATTGTTGCATAAGGACCTTCTATCTTAAGTAATTAAGTTACTAGCTAACCTAACAATATCTTATACTGACAATCAAATTATATCCACACGAAAGTTATAAGGTGTCAACCAGTGGCGTAGCTACCTTGGGTGGCACCCGGTGCGGAAGTTGGTGTAAATATTATAAAGGACATGGATCATTTATTTAAAGATCGAGGAATCCCCTACGACAGCGTCAGGCTATTTCGCGGGAATCCCCGAATTCTACATAGAGCTGAGCTAGTGGAGGAATCCCTGAAAAAGGATTTTTATGCTAGCCATTTTTTTTGGTTGTACATTGTTCTTAAAGTTGAGAGACCGGGTGGGTGTCACCCCAAAAAATGTAACACCCGGTGTGTCACTATTATACATGCAGATAGGTTAATACCTATCGAGAAGTAATCTTCTTTCTACACTCGCTTAGTATTATTTTTCTCCCGTTTTGTATAATTGTGGTGTAAATAAAGTGTTAAGTTTATTAATAACTTAGCATCGATTCAGGATAACGAGGATCAAACCGTTGCACACAAACCTAAGCCAAGGTTCGTGTGCATCGGTTTGATCCTCGTGCTGTATTTTATTACTGCTTTTTGATATCAATAAATTTCGGGAGGTTTTGAAGAGATATGTTTTATATTATATATTTGATTATTCGTTTCTGTGGTGGAAAATGTAATGTATCCGTATAAACTCAAACTCCAAAAAACTTTATTCATATTGGTTAAGTACACTTCTGAACGTCAACAGAAAAAATGTTACATTTAGAATCAACGAAAAAAATTAAATTTACGTAGTCCCAGTTCGTAATTCAGTGGCGTAGAGTGGGCAAGCAGAACTGGTAAGAAACACTCCGCCATTTTGATTGTATATTTGGATTATGAGCGATTGTTTCTTCTCGGTGTATGTTATTTATTATAATTTTTTTTATAGAACAGGGGGCAGACGGGCAGGAGGCTCACCCGATTTTATACCGCCGCCCATGGACACTCTCGATGCCAGATGGCTCGCGAGTGCGTTTCCGGCCTTTTAAGAATTTGTATGCTCTTTTCTTGAATTATTATATTCACTGACCAAAACATACTACAAAAGGCATTTTCTTAAATTTACAGTTATAATCTGTCGCCTCAAACTTTGAATTCAAACTCACGCCATTCATTCGTTATTACACGTATCTTCACGGAAGCCTCTCGACGAGACAAGAATTAAAACATCCTCCTATAACCACATTAACAAGACCTTTTTGTGCCACATAATACGTATTCAATTACGGCTTTAGTTAATAAGGCATAGATCTTTAGCAACTGGTCAACTTGAAAGAAACCACTGTACTTGGGCCTGCCCTTCCCCCCTTTTTGGTACAAAACAAAGAGGCTTTAGGAAGTTATGTGTTGTTGATAGAGATCAAGGAAAACTGGTTGTTGATAGACAAAATGTCCCGTTACGCCCGATGAGGTGAATGAAGCTCATTCAAATGGTTCGGAGAATATCAGCGGGAGTGTTTTCGTGATTCAACAATGTAATTGTAATGAAGGAAATACTAGCGAGGAATTTTCATGAGAAATTATTTTTGATTGAGTTCTGAGGTAAAAGAATGCTGCCTTCGAGGTTAAATGGCTATGACACATGAACTGTGAGCCCAGAAGATAACTGAGCTTTAAGACATTTTGCTGAGACCTCTATGTGGAACCAGCTACCCACGGAAGTAATTCTGAACCAATGCGACTTATGGTCCTTCAAGAAGAGAGAGTACCAATTCCTAAAAATCGGCGACGCACTTGCGAGGCCTCTGGCATTGGGAGTGTCCATGGGCGCACGTAACATCAGCTGCCTCCTGGTCCTTTGCCCGAGTGTCTATCATTAAAAATAATTGATGAATCATTTACTAATTCGTTATTATTAAAACACACTATTAAGACCACACCACCGCTGTTTCTGGGTATATCTGATAAGCCAGCTGACCGGCTGGCAACGTCAGATTTTTAGTCCTACTTAAGTCCAGGTACGTGCGTAACGGAGAGGAATTGCAGACGGATAGGCAATTTGTGCGCACTTGATCACCTTCTCTGCTTTCTTTAGTTCAGTTCACAGTTCTATTTTAGACTCTCAGCTATAATGTTTGATAAATAATTAAGTGCTCGAAAATACGTCTTAATATATAGATCAACGCCCGAACCCAATAACCTAACTCAAACCATTGTTGTCCATCTGAGGTAGACATCTCAATCCAAAATATATTGATAAATGCACCCAATCGACGGTTTGCAATAGCCATCTGTCGCGCAAGCTATCCATGGTAGGTCGGATCGGTTCAACTGTGCCAATATCCTATCTTAAGATTAATTTTGAATTAAAAAGCAATTTGATATGTTTTAAGCATAGACATGTATATTTTAATATTATTTGTACGGTTTTATTTACTTTATTTGGTTTATATTGACATTCAAATATGAGTGTAGCGCGAGCGAAGAGATTGCATTCTATCCGCCACCAATAATGTATTGTCTTCGTAGGGTTTGGTTATTGGAATGCAGAAAGGAGATCGATCGACTGTCACTGTCTGAACTCAGATTGTGTTCAATCTGAGATTGTGGATAAACTATTGGTTTCGAGGATAATGTATGTAAATAAAAAAATACCCTTTATCCAGTAAAAGTAAAATACTCTTTATCCAGTTATATAATTAGAATTAATTAAGTTAATATACATTTAACATTAGTACACAAACACCAACGGTGTGAGGGATTCCAAATTCTTCCACATCCTCGCCATCACTTCTCTTGACCTCGTTTTCTGTTTATTTTATAGAACAGGGACAAACGGGCAGAAGGCTCACCTCATGTTAAGTGATACCGCCGCCCATGGACACCCGCAATTCTAGAGGGCTCGCGAGTGCGTTGCCAGCGAACTTTGTTTACAGGTTTCCGGTCCTCTCTTTTTACTCCAATCTGGGCCATTTCGAGGATATGTCTGCGGCCTATTTCCTATTTTATGAATGTGTGTCGTCTGTAAAGTAATAGACTTTCTTAGACAGAAATAGAACTATTATCTATATCTTGCAACATTAAACTTCCAAATATCATATCTGAGATTAAAATTCACTTACAGGAAAAGTGTGTTAACTGGTAATAGATAAGCTATCGAGAGATTTTTGAAGTGTTTAGGCTAAAACGATAAATATGCAGCTAGGCGTGATTATTACATTGCTATTTCCATTGTTCATCGACATTGATAGAAAGCGTGTAAGGCGCCGTCCCTTTAAATACGCTCTCGCTTATTTATTTACGAAAATACATACATTATCCTTGCCAATACGATGACTTCGAAAAAATATTAATGATATATTTATTTATACGTTCTAAAACAATGTGTATGCCTAAAAATACAAGAAACTATCACAAATTTAACACACATACATACCAATTGTGTAATCTATAATTGGAAAAAAATAAAAAAAAACAAACACGAAATAAAAAATAACAATAACAATACCTAAACTAAATGAAAACTTAAACCCCAAAAAAAATAAAGCTACTGTGAGCTCACACTGTGAACATAATACAAAGATCGATATTGTCGGAGACAGTATTCAGTAGGCAACAACTTTCTTAATGGGGATCTGTCCAACAGACTGGCTCTGGCCGTCGCACATATATCCCCCGCAATATTTAAAGTAGGTATTAAATATATTTTTTTTTTTGTTGTAAAACTTATATCATTCTTGTCATACAATTAAGATGGAAGATTTTGTAAAACACTGAGTATTATGTATGATGTCGTAAACTCAATAATTAAATAAATATATAGTAGGACAACTGTAATTTGTAGGTCAACCAAATTTATGTAGATATTTGCTTAACATATTTGCATAAAACTACGTTGAAATTACTATCATTCGTAAATATAAAATAAAAATACGTCACTACATCAATTTGACATCAGAAATATTAATACACACAGTAAATTGTATGAATTTGATCCGCTAAATCAAATTATCAAACCATTTTCACAGAAATTATTTATCTACTTGCCAAGCCAACTTTTGAATTTCGAATGTTCCATCCCTTTTCTCCTGAGCGAATCGATCTTTTTAACGAGCCATAACAAAACGTCCGATCTCCAATCATGGAATTCGAAATTTAACTTTATCACTACAACATAAAATAGAAAATCGTCTGAAAGCGTCCTGAATTTTCCCCACAGAACAATCTCGCTGTTCTATATTTAAATTGCTCTATCATTACCCTGAATTTATTGTAAAAGTAGCCATATGTTCATTGCACAGGGTTGGTTTTAGAATAAACTGGTTTGTTTTAAGAGAATCGATCTTAATTCCGCTACGCAGTGTAAAGGGCTTAAATGACATAAGTGATGATTAGTTTGGAATGTACTTTATTGCAATGAATGAAGATTTAAATTGGATTGATAGTGAAACAACAGGGAGTAACGTAGTATCTCTGTTAGGAGATTCAAGATGTATTTAATATGGCGATTGGTTGAGATTTTCAGAGGGCACACTCTCTAGGGATTATATACACATATAATGTATTAGGAAGGGAATACAATAAGTGGGAACCTGTGTCCCTAATACCTACACAAAAATTAGATGTAGGAGTAGGTACTTAGATAACTGTCTTGTAATAATTTTAAACAATTCTTAAAAGACCGTCAACGCACTCGCGAGGCCTCTGTCATTGAGAGTGTCCATGGGTATCATTTAAAATCGGGAAGCCTCCTACCCGTATGCTTTAAAAAAGTAATGTTACACATAAAATGTTTGCTATTACGGATATACCGCTTCCGGATACGGAAACAAAACCACAAATGTCACCTCTATGGTTTGGTATTTCACTGTATTCTATATTTTAATAAATAATTATTCAAAAGTGATTTTTTAATTGTCATATAACTGTTGTTTAACTTAAAAATCGAAATAATAATTCATTAATAAAAAAGAAAAAGATATGGTAAATCCTTTTGCACCTTGTTCCTTCCATTCAATCGTGAATTTTATCCAGTTTAATAGTATTAAAATCAAAATATATGTTCAGTTAAAACTCCACCTTAGCTTTTCTAAAACTCCTATGCTCATAGGGGATATACATAGGGGATGTTACATACCCATCATACGTATATAAACTTCAATAAGAAACTTAAATGATAGATATCGAAACAAAGTAATTAAATTTACAAAACATAATGAAACACTGAACTTCAAATAACAAATAACTCTAATACGTTTTCGAATCGATCAATAACAATCAAATTGGGGCATGGGACATTGGGAATCGGTTGGTTAATAAAGCTATATTTCAACAGTTATGACCGTTCCATTCGTGGACAAGACAGTGGATATTTTGGTGCCAGGCGCGGTGAGAGCGAGGGCAATGGGGGACATAGTAATTAATATTCGACACCCTAGCGTCTTTGTTGGTCTACACAATGGCACTTCCAAATTTCTTTTAAATATTTGGAGAAATAATGTATATGTCGCAGTAAAGTAGGTAATTAATTGAGTCTCTAGACAATTAAAGATCGATATATATTTAATCAAGTCACTAAAGATCCGCCAGACAAGTGATAGAAAAGTTTAACGAGTTTCCTAAAGGTTCCTAGTCAACAAGATTAACCTTACTTAATCTAACCATTACAATAAACCAAAACACGAAATTTCCAAGCTTCTCAGTTCTTCACGATCACACCGAAACAACAATAATAAATAAAATAATCATGGCGAAGTCTTGTTTTACATTATTAATCAACACGCTGCCTTTGGGGAGATAGATATATAAACGTTTTCGACGCTGCTTTATTTAAATCATTGATTGAATATCGATTTTTATTTAACTGTCTAGATATTCAATCATCTCTCTTATTTAAATACTTTACTGCGACATATTTACAAACACTTCTAGCTTTTCGCGTTTCGAAATCAATATTAACAAAATAATTTCTATTTCACTGAAATTTAGCAAATTTTAACTACAACTCATTTATGGTATAAGGGGGTAAACAACCCTACGGAAGGCCCAAAAAAGTAATCGCAGCCCATGGACACCCATTTTAGTGGGTGCGTTGCTTTCGCCTGAGCTTATTTTCAGATACTATACAAATTATTATGATGTAAATGTTCACATCAAACAACTTTTCACAAATTTTCCCTGAAAAACCGGCCAGTTACACAATGACAGCCATTCTCTTATCGGTCGTGGTGTAATTCAGTTTCGATCACTGCTTATTAGATCGTGATAATTGTTCTGGTTATTGATTTAGATCGTGCGCACACGACTCAATGTGTGATTTCTTTTAGTACAAGCCTGCCTCAGCCACTGTTACCTCTGTAAATTATTAAATTTGAGTTTTCTTATATGTATATCCATTAATGTACTTAATTGGCTTATATTTTTTGGTTTAGTATATTTTTGTTCGTATGTTTGGATTTCTACACTGTCTCACTGTTTTTTTAGCTGTTAGGGGGTATGGTCAAATTTTAAAGTGTTTTCATTCACACTCTAAGAGCCAAAAGCCAACGTATAAAGAACCTCAATATTAACAGCATGTTTATGGCATATAGTGAGATGAGACTGTGATGGAAGCACCAAGAGTGGACCCGGTTTAGCTCAACAGCATTCCAAATAGAACGTTCCCAGCCCCGCCTTTGCCGACGCCTTTCTTGACGAGGCTTTGTTTGACCACGTTCATTATTACGTAATCCTACAGCTTGCATATATGTATAACAAAATCTATACTAAAGATATAGCCAAATATGGAATTATACAAAAAGATTTAAACACTTACGAAGAATTTTTTTTTATTAAATACATTTAAGTAAAACATAATTCGGCCGTGTTGTGTGATGGTGTGTGTGTGTGGTGTGCTCATTATGAATATTTAGCTTAGGATATTCTTAATACTCAAGCCAATCTGGGTTGCGATACAAAACAGTTCTAAACCCAGAGAGATACCGCCCAGAGTCCAGCATCCTTTTGCGGCATATTAAAAGTTCAGAAATATCGCTAGTGTGCGCATGCGCTTAGGATATGTGTAATGTACACGAGCGGTTTTTCAGGCACAGGTTTAGCAATATCCGACGCACATCTATGTGCTTATGTAACCAATCTTGTTTCGCGTTCTAGTTATTGATAGCGTGTACATAAACATTATATAGATTGCATTGGTTGTGGGGTAATATAGGCCTCTATAGATATATGTATACTTTCACACGTAAACTTGACTTAAAATCCTATGTCCCCAAATGGGGCAGAGGGCATAGAAAACGAGCCTGATCGGCCTTGGGTGGCTCTCTTAATTTCACTCCAAGTCATTCCAGCTTCCTTCGCCTCTGCAATGATGGTGCTTTTGCCAGATCTGTTTTGGGCGGCCACTTCCTTTTGCCTTAAGGATTCTAATCGAGGGCTTGCTTGGCAATTTTATTTGGATCCCTCTTAAGCGTATTGAATATTTTCGGTGTTTTATAGATCTGTGAATTAGCACCTCATTGCATACCTACCATAGCTGATGGTTAGAGATTCTCTCGCACCAGAAATACAAAAAAAACTTTTGCACGCAAAATAACCTAACCGCACCTATAACATGAAACTTAATAACAATTCAGAATTATCTATATTATTCTTTCAAAACAGTGTTGTACTAGTGGCTTCAGCGACTCTCATCTCTCAGGTGGTAGCTTCTGTGCACCAAACGTCTTCTCGGTGATGGAAAACGTCGTAAGGTTTACCACCTTGGACACAAAAAACTTCGGTTTGTGTCAGACACAGAAGACTGAACGATGACGAAAACAAATCAACACGAAATAGATTACAAATCTGAGGCGTGAGGGTGCCACTGGTAACAAAAACTCTTATTAATCCCTAATCTTAGAATATGATTAAGACGGAACAAGCCCGCCGAGTTACTTGCCTTTTAAGAACTGTTTTTTTATTGACACTGCCGCCCATCGACACTTACATTGCAAGAAGGCTTGCAAGTGCGTTGTGGGCCTTTCAAGAAATCGTACGCTCTTTCTTGACCCTACATAGATTTGGTTCGGAAATACTTTAGTGGGTAGCTGGTTCCACATTTCTATGTGCTTATCGTTTATTACATATTTGTAATTTCGGTAAAACATACTGATGTATAAATATAGAAAGAGATACTGTCCACAGATATTTATTTGTTTTTGAGTGCTTTTTTCTGCTTAAGATATTTTATCTATACAGCTTTTTCAACTAAGATATTGGTGGGATACAAACACTATTAGATCAAGTATTAATGATGGAAATTCACGAAAAGTATTTTCAGAACATCTGTGGTTCCCCACAGATTAACGAAATGGCTTCCAAGGCGGGCGCGATCGATACCCTAGAGGCTTCTAATCTCGCAGAAGCCCTATTCACATACGAAAATCGTAACTCAATCGTACAGCCTTTTGATCAGTACATTCTCTATTAGATTTAATAGTAACTTTACTTTTATATTCGGCTTAATTGTAAAGATGAAAGCAAATTTATTATATTATTGTCACGTTGTTTGTTGTCATGGTAACGCAGGTGGAATTAATTTATTAACATAAAACTCAGCTCTGTATTAACAGGTGTCCCTAAATCCACAAAAATAAATCATAGGCTATAGAATCACAAAATTATAAATAGCTATAGACAATAAAAAGTAGAACTTTTGTCAGTGTATTAGAATTACGAAGCTACCAGTGAAATGGTACATATATTTTTTATGTAATATGAGGCAAATGGGAATAACACCAAATTTTTCGTCCTTGTCTCGCACGAGATAATACTGCCTTATCCCAGGGTCATAAAGACGCATTTCCCTTGCAGGTTACATGAGATTTTCCATCAAAGCTTAAATTTCGTATCCGCTTAGGGTGATATAGCTATATAGCTATACTATGTTTTTGAGGTGTTATGTAAGTATTGTATATACAAAAATAAACGCTAAAAATGATCTTTTGATTTGTATCTGTCAATCAAGATATGTCGGTTTCCCCCATTTATTTTAGTTCTCGACCATTTTATACCTTAGCTTATACTTACCTACTTCAATAAAGGCATTAATTTGACAATCGCACCAAGCTATTTAATCTAATAATATGTATTACTTGTGAGATTTATTGTATTCATGCGATGGCCAATTTAGCTTTGACGTTCATAAGTGTACTTGTTTACCTAGATGAATAAAGATATTTTGTTTGTTTGGTAGTTAAGTCAGGAGCTCAAACCAGCAGAAAGAAAAAAAGATGTTTATTTCCCTAGTTCTTACGTTACATTATGTCCACAGGTCGATGGTGTATTCAGCCTGTGGGTGTGTCAGCTACTAACAATCTCCCTATGTTTGTCTCAGAGAGATTTATATAAGTGTGAGTGTGATCTGTGAGCTTGTTAATTTGTATGTACAGAATAAATGTATAATGTTGTTTTAAATATATTGTCTTATCCTACTTAAAAGCAATTATAATCTATGGGGACGCGGAGCGGTCGTTCGCTTGCTAAACAGCCGGTTCCTGTCTTTTTTTTTAATGTAATCAATTTCACCTATTCTAATATTAGTTAATAGTGGGTTGTACTGTCCGTATCCGAGGTAGGCTTCACCAGGGGTCTCTAGATCCTCGATGTGCATCTCGCGGAGTCGACACAGCATACCCTCGATTAGGTCTTGGGCACGGAGATGCCATGGATCCCAATATAGCATATCCCAGAGTATCGAGATTTCTAGGCGTCTTGGGAATTGCAGACCACGGAAAGCTGTTTGTTTAATGGGAAACGGTGAAGCCAATTTTTGGAAAATAGACATTTTCTTCGATGAAGCCCATTTCCATTTGAATGGCTTCGTGAATACACAAAATTGACGAATTTGGGACTCAGGAAATCCTCATGAAATCCATGACAAATGCACCCACAACGAGTAACTGCCTACTGTCTTGTGGGGATATTACCTAATCAGGCGGCGTGATTGGACATTTTTTTTTTTTAAATGAGGCAGCGACTGTGAACGGCATTCGTTACAGGATAACGGATTTCTTGTGGCCTCAGCTGGACGGCATGAATCTGGTCAACAGGTGGTTTCAGCAGGACGGCGCAACCTGCCTCACCCCGCATGAAACATCGACTTATTGCAGCAACGATTTCCAAAACACATCTCACGAAATTCTGATGTCAACTCGTGTTTTTGCAACGAGATCGTGCATTTTGATGCAAGATCGTGTTTTTGAAATCTAGGCTTTATGCGAATAAACCCCAAAACAATTCCTGAGCGTCAATCGGAACTCCAACGCGTCATCAGTGAGATACAGCCACATCTCTGTGCAAAAGTTATATAAAGAATAATGGCCTGTCAACAGAGCCGTGGCGGTCATTTGCCGGATATTTTATTCCATAATTAATCGGAACATGTCTTTCTTTACAATACAATAAAAAAATTCACAACTCTCTTATAAAATACTTGTTTTTATTTTAAAATAAAAAAGCACAATTTACTGACACCCATTATTATAAACGTTTATTAAAACCTTAACATAACAATAAAATATATGGTATTTACTTACACCTACATAGTCGTTAAACAATAATGAATAAAATTAAATTACAAAAAATTTAAAAAGTTTGGACCCTGTGGCAGTGTACATTTAACGCTAGCAGCATTTCTTCTCTGTAAGATACTTATTCGTTGAGCGAGGAAACCACCAGCTACTGGGTCACCGGTAAAATTTTTTATTCAATTTTCCGGTTTAGAGGAACTGGAACAAACTCAAATTCAATGAAAGATAAGTCTTCCTCGGAGGACTTCACATGGAGTTCTTGTAACTAAAATATACCTATTGGAATTGTATACACGAGGATGCCACCAAGATCGTTCCCACGATGTCTTTACCGGAATTACGAGAAATCTATTAGGGTTGGCACTTCCCACTTAATATCGAGATAAATTTAATTTGATAATTATTATGAAGAGATTGATGATGATGTAATCAAATTTAAGTTAAAAAATATCATTTATTGCACAGGGACAGTATGGTCAAAGATTTTTTTACAGAACAAGGGAGCTATGGGAAGGAGATTCACCTCAATGCCAGATGGCTTGTGAGTGCGTTACCGGCCTTTTAAGAAATTGGTACGCTCTTTTCTTGAAGGAAACTAACGCCCGAACCCAATAATTAATACACAATGTCAGATTGAGAAAAATCTGAGATCAGACCGTGACAATCGATGGATCTTCTATCTGCATCCCATATAATAACCAAACCCTACGAAGACAATCCATATTTGGCGACGGATAGAATGCAATCTCTTCGCTCTTTTCACTCATATTTAATAATCAATATAAACCAAATAAAGTAAGTAACACCGTACAATTAATATTAAAATATGTCTATGTTTAAAACATATGAAATAGCTGTTCAATTATTTAAAAAACTGGTGTTACTTACTTTAATTACTAAAAAGTTAATCTTAAGATAGGATATTGGCACGGTTGAAATGTCGGTTTCATACAAAGGTCTATCTACATACACCGATCCGACCTACTATGGATAGTTTGTATCGGCAGATGGCTATTACAATCCGTCGATTGGTGATTGGCACAGTTTCATCAATATATGGATTAAGATGACTATCTCAGATGTTCAAAAATGAGATGGATTGAGATAGGTGATTAAGTTCGACTTAGGGACCTTCAAGAAAAGAGCGTACCAATTCTTAAAAGGCCGGCAACGCACTAGCGAGCCATCTGGCATCGAGAGTGTCCATGGGCGGTATCACTTAACATCAGGTGAGCCTCCTGCCCGTTTGCCCCCTGTTCTATAATATATAACTGAAAGTTACGCTCAGTTGTGGAACAACTGATGATGAAACTAATTTTTCCGAACCACTCCTCTGAATACTCGCCTTGGTAAATCCGGTAGAAGATGCAGATAGACCCGGTGTGAAAGTGTAGCCTGAAGGCACAGGAGGCTGGTTTCGGGTATTACATGGGCATCAGATTTCGTTAGCGCAATTCGGAGTGACGTCACGTGTGGACGTCATTTTAGTTATTGAAGCTGCAGATTGTAGGTGACATTATAAATTTAAATTAATGGCACTGTAATTATGTCCTTAAACTGGTTTAATTTCGATAAACGTGGTTTTAACACGTAATAAAAAATGACAGCCCTGATTAAATGCATTGAGTAACTGAGAACACCTGAGTTTACATAAAATCTCTTGAGAAATGCTTCGGAATCACCAATATCAGATATATACATATGTACTGCAAACCCCCTTTAAACACTTATTACGCGTTTTCGTTTAACGCGATTTCTTTAGTTAAATTTCTGTAGTTTGAACGTTATTATAATTTGTTTGATGAACTTTATAAAATTAAACTAAATCACTTTATTAAATTCGTGTTCCTAGTTTTTGAATTGTTAAAAAATATAGCTTTACTAGAATAATTCTATTTATAACTGCGATTAATCCCGAACCGAACCCGAGATAAGATGGTGTTACTGTAAAAAGGTTTGTAGACTGTAATCAATGTTTTATTTTGTAAAGAGATCCTAAAAACATGAAAAGAAACGTTTTATTCAACCTTAAGATCGAAAGTTCTTAAATAAGCCGATATAACAATTGTCATTCAAGAGACGTCAACAGACTAAATAAGCAATAAAACCAAATGCCATTTTCGAATTTCGAATGCATGCTCATAACAGCCTTTTGTTCCAAATTTGAAATCAAAAATCGAATCAAAGATGGACGACGGAGAAAGCGCGGTCATTGGTCGACACTGCGTGTTTGAAATCTTGTAAGATTAATTACGATCAATTAATATCTATTGTAATGGCTTAAGGTTGATTTTTGTATCTAAATTGAATACTACCGCATGCGCACGCGTCGAGATGTAATTGCCCTTTTGTTGTCTGCGGATTATGGCTTTTGTTTAAATTTTGTATTACATTGTAGGCAAACAATTCGCCAGACTGGGAAATAAATTATGCAATTTATTAGTAGGTACTCTTTAGTATTTAGATACTTATAATTACATAATATATTTTTGTTACTTTTATTGTTTGTTTAGATAAACAGTTTATCAGTAATAATAATAATAGTTTTCTGAGCCTACCTAGTTATAATAAAAATAATTAAAAATTACTAAAACAAAAATTACAACAAATTTAAAAAATTTGGTCCCTGTGGCAGTGTACCTTTAGCTGGCAGCATTTCCTCGATGTATTGGGATACTTATTCGTTAAGCTAGGAAACACCAGCTCTGGTCACCGGTACTAAATAGGCGCCAACTTAAATCTTTAATTAGCGCCTGTGAAGCCCACGGCCCGAGAGTCTCGACTCAAAGGAAGACGACGACTCGAACGAGAACAAAATTGGAAGAAAGACTCTTATATATAAGCCGTTTATAATTTTCCGACTGCTCTGCGGCCACGCCAGATTTTATAATTTATATTGATTTTTCCTTTTGTTTGAACACTATTTAACAGCCAAACCCATCTCAATCCAACCTATACCAACCTATCTCAATCCATTTTTGTCCATAGACGTCTCAATCCAAGTATTGATAAAACTGTGCCATTAACCAATCAACGGATTGTAATTGCCATCCGTCGATACAAGCTATCCATGGTAGGTCGGCTCGGTTAATATGGATAGACCCTTGAATGAAAATGACAGATCAACTGTGCCAATATCCTATGATAAGATTTTAACTTACATCAGTTTTTAAAATAATTAAAAGGCTATTTGATATGTTTTAAACATAGACATGTATGTTTTAATATTATTTGTACGATTTTTTACTTTATTTGGTTTATATTGATAATCAAATATGAGTGTAAAAAGCGAAGAGATCGCATTCTATCCGTCGCCAAAAATGGATTGTCTTCGTAGGATTTGTTTATTGGGATGCAAATAGGAGATCGAGCGAGTGTCACGGTCTGATCTCAGATTATTTTCAAACTGAGATTGTGGATTAATTATTGGGTTCGGGTGCATTCCATCATTGGCGAAACCTTTAGTATAATTGTTTTTTGGTCTATAATTTTAATTATCTATAGGATTGCGTTGTATAAACCTAAAAATATCCCGTACAGTAATTAAACGATACTTATTACTTACATATAATTATCACTTTCGATTGAACAAACAAGGCGTAAAACCTTTCCATTTTAAAATCACACCGTGAAACATTACGCGAATAACATTACTATTAAGGCATTGTAATCTAATTTTATAACGTGAATAATGGCGTGCATAAATTAATTATAAGAAAAAATAGACGTACGTACGCGAGAATATTGCTATAAAAAAATCTGTGGCTCAGATTTCTGTATCTGTCTCAGGATGATTTGGCAATCTTAAAGGCAAGAATGATCCTGTGCCTTACGGCGTGGACATTTCGGAATAAATCCGGTTTTCTCACGATGTTTTCCTTCACCGTTCGAGCAAGTGTTAAATGTGTTCATAGAAAGAAAGTCGATTGATGTACATCCAGTGATTGAACCTACGACCTCAGCGATGAGAGTCGCAAGCTGAGGCCTTAGGCCAACATTGATACATTAATAAATAGGTTTTGGTTCATTATTAAAGTACATTTTGTATCTATTATTATTGAAGATGTGAGACGGGCAGGAAGCTCATCTGAGATAAAGTCAACCGCCGCCACCACAAAAAAATAAATTATATATAACACAACAACAATAAATTCCGGGTATGCTTACTTCTAAAACTCAATCATATGCCACTGTTAAGACGGCAAGAAACGTTATCGTTCAACCGTCACCCTACTTACAAATCCACCAGTTTTAAGTTGTTTCGAGTAATACGCACTCGCGAGCCCTCTGGCATTGAGAGCCTCCTGCCCGTTTGCCCCCTGTTCTATAAAAAAAAAACCTATAGCTGAGTTTCATGATCGGAACTGTCACTAAATAAATTCAAAGCCCTTGTTAAAAGTAAATTAATTAATAAAGCCTTTTATAAATGTGACGAATACTTAAATGACCTTAATCCTTGGGATTGATTTGCTCCAGTTCAAACAATTTGTATTAAAAACTTGGCGATTGAAAAGAGTGGCGGAAAGTTTCTTGCCAGATCTTCTTACCCGCTCTACGCCCTTGACTTGCGAACTGGTTGTAAATGTAAATTTACAGTTAATTTAATTTGTTTTTCTTGACGTTCATAAGTGTACATGTTTACCTATATGAATAAAGATATTTTGATTTGATTTGATTTGGAGGACGTCGAGGCAGAATACGTACCTGATTAATGAAAAGCAATTTAGCTATTTAATTTATTTCTGCAAGAAGAAAGATGCTGCTATTCCTCTGACCTAAACGGAGGAACCTCCAGCAGTGGAGAATGTAATCTGGTGGTTTGAAGATTGAAGAGCCTTTTCAGCTAGGGTAGTTGTGGTAAGCGTAGTTCTGCCTGGAAAAGGTTTTCCAACGAATATTGCAAGCGCGTCTCCTGCAAGCCTTGAGCCTCGAGCGACTAAAGTTAAGAAGTTGTATTTAATCCTGCCCGTTTGCCTCCTACTACATAAAAAAGTTTTAGGTCAATCGTTACAGGCCACTGCTTTTACAATTTGTATAACTTCTTGCAAGGTAAAATATTCAAGTCTAATGGGGCGGTCGAAATTTCCGTCAAAGATTTTATTGATTCCTGTCCGCATGTTTTGTTCTGTAAAGGGATCATTGAACTATGAACCTTTAAGATGGCAAAAGTGCATAGATAGCCATGGCACATACTTAAGTAATTAAATTAATTCTATTTAAATGAATCTACTTTTTTTCATCCCATACAAAACGCCAATTTTAAATATATTTGGACGAAATAAGTCAGTGCATTTCAGGCTATGACGTCATCGCCGCGATGTAGCCATAGATTATAGGTGTACTACGTTTGAAACTCTCAAAGAAGTTTAACTTCAAGCTACATAGGTATATACCTAGATATATTAACACAGGTATAGTTGAATAACAAAGAAATGCTTTTAGTTCAACCTAATTAGCATACAATATGAGAAATGTGTACTTGGCATATGGTCTTTAGACTTCGCAATGAAAATACATTGTTATGATAGTTTTAGCATATAATTCCCAACTGAACGTTTATTTGAATAAATGTACATATTACATATTTGTTTTACGAGATATATATTTCATATTGCAAGATAGTAGGAAAAACTGTGCACAGAACAAATGAATAAATAAATAAATAGTTTGACAGCTCTTGATTTATTCACTCTTTCACGGTGACCCACCATAGAATCCAGATGCTGTCTACCTCGATAATTGGATTACTGTTTACTACATCAGCTTAAAAACATATTTAACATACTATATAACTTTAAATAAGTATTATATTTAATTGTATTCTTAATATCTTATTCTCAAGTTCAATAAATTACATAGTACAATGTTACAGTAGAGTTATGCTAATATCCTCTGAGAGTCAATCAATACAGAGAGGTCATTGACGATTGCTTAAAAATCAACATAGATTAAAAATTCAGATCTGAAGTGTTTATTTGTATTTGTAGTGTTACTTTGTTTTACACAGCGAAAATGGCGATTCATCGAATATTATTTCTATTCAGTAAACGTTAAACAATACTTACTATTTTATAGTAAGTATTGTTTAACATTACATGGTGTAATGGTTGCAGCTCCTTACAAACATTGTAAAAAAAGCTTGGCGATTAAAAAGAGTGGCGGAGAGTTTATTGCCAGTTCTTCTCTTCCGTTCTACGCCCTTGATTTGAGAACTGGCAGTAACTGTAAAATTAGAATCATTTAAAGTATATTTTGACGTTCATAAGTGTACATTATGTTACCTATATGAATAAATTCTTTTTTTATTTTTTTTTACAGAACAGGGGAAAATGGTAAGAGGGCTCACCTGTTAAGTTACACAGACAGGGTCAGAAAGCTCGTAAGCGAGCGTTTTAGGAATTGATAAGCTCTTTTCTTGAAGGCCCCTAAGTCGGATTACTTCAGAAACACACTGCCTCTAAAGAGGAAAAGATTATTTAGATAATTGTTGTGTGCTGGTAGAGGACATTTCGTGCGCTCCACTTAAACGGCAGGGTAAGGTATAAAGATCTGACATATTTTTCAGCAATGCTAAAAAGGCATTTTCTAAATTAAGCTTAAAATATATTTAAATTAATTTAAAGATTTATAGTTATAGTTTTATATTAACGTTTATTGGCTGCAACAATATTTAATCTATATTATTAAGCGGATATCAAGTCAAAGGTGAATCGAACACTTTTCGATGAATATTCAAAATTATTACGTCTACAAGTACTAAAGAATGTCATATAATGGAATATTTTCTTGTTTGTTGTTATTTTCAAGCGTTTTAATTTGTATATGATATGTTAGTATGACGTATGTATGTCATCGAAAATATACTCCTAACATAAACTAGCTTATAAAGGTAGAAAGCAAAGCAATCTACAATTTCAAAATTAGAACGTTCAAAGCAACGATTAAAAAAATCGTACAGTAAAGTTCGATTTCAAAATTAGAACATTCAAACGAACGTTTAAAAAAATCGGACAGCAATGTACAGTTTTAAAATTAGAACGTTCGAAGCAACGATTACAAAATCGTACAGTAAAGTTCAATTTCAAAGTAAGAACTTTCAAACGAACGATTCTTTAACTATTAAACTACTTATGCCTTATAAACATTAGACTTTTTAATGTATATTTTCCGACGGAGTAGGCAGAGACCAAGGATCTCCACTAACCTCCTACCCCTCTTTCTCTCTCCACTTTCATGACATGTGGTATCATGGGTACCTCCTGGATTTGATCCAGGTATGAACCACAAACAATGCTTACCCAACCTCATCTCTCTATATATGGTTGCCTTGTATATCAACTGCCCACTGAAGTATTTCCTTACTAATTCGGCTTAAGGTCCTTCAAGAAAAGAGCGCACTCTTGAAAGCTGGCAACTCACTCGCGAGCCTTCAGGCATTAAAATGTGTCCTTGGGCGGTATCACTTTACATCGAGTGGGCCTGCCCGTTTGCCACCTATTCCATAAAAAAATCCTACATATTAAATCACATTCATCCGTTATTCTATTTACATGAATTTTAAAATACCTAACTGTTTACTACGACGAGTATACTGTCATAAGCAAGTTGACAAATGCATTTAATTTCAATTGTATTCTAATTAATTTACGTAATGTTATCTGATATTACGGAATTGCGCTTGAGATAAGAGGAATTCAACTTACGCCCAAACCCAATAACCTATTAATATCCATTTGCCATCTGAGACAAAACATATTAAATCAAATATTGATAAACGTGTGCCAATTACCAATCGACGGATTGTAATAGCTATCTATCGATACAAGCTATCCATGGTAGGTCGGATCGGTGTATGTAAATTGACATCAACTGTGCCAATATCCTATCTTAAGATTTAAACTTAGTTTCGTTTCATCAGTTTTTAAAATAATTAAAACGCTATTTGATAAGTTTTAAACATAGTCATATATGTTTTAATATTATTTACTTTATTTGTTTTATATTGACTATCAAATATGAGTCAAGGATCGTCATGCTCACTCAAATGTCATTGCTTGTGGCGGCGTCCATGCGTCGGGTTGTCTCTCTCCCTAAAATATGGCGAGGGGGCCGATGGCTGGCCATGCGTCATACTCGTGAACGGGTGCTACTTGTGGTGACTGGTCGTACTTGAATTCGTGTATGCGGTGATATTAGTTGTTTATACTACGTATTTGCGTGTTGTTCTCACGAGTGTGTAAGTGCGTGCTCCTATTTCACCATGCCTCCTGCTGATAGAGGACAAATCTTTGCTTTTAATTTGTTTTTTTATTCTTTATTACTCAATATGTTATATGGAACATGGTGTAATGGTCGCAGCTCCTTACAAGCATTGTGTAAAAAAAAAACTTACTTAAAAAGAGTGGCGGAGAGTTTATTGCCAGTTCTTCTCTTCCGTTCTACGCCCTTGATTTGAGAACTGGCAGTAAATGTAAATTCACAATTTTTAAATTTTTTGACGTTCATAAGTGTACATTGTTACCTACATGAATAAATAAATTTTGTTTTGTTTTGTTTTGTTTTGTTTTGAGTGTAAAGAGCGAAGGGCTTACATTCTATCCGTCTCCAAAAATGGATTATCTTCGTAGGGTTTGGTTATTATATGGGATGCAGATAGGAGATAGATCTACTGTCATGGTCTGATCTCAGATTGTTTTTAATCTGAGATTGTGGATTAATTATTGGGTTCGGGCGTTAGGGTCCTACAACAAAAGCGTACCAATTCTTAAAAGGCCGGCAACGCAATCGCGTGCTGGCATTAAGGATCCTTGGGCGGTATCACTTAACATCAAGTGAGCCTCCTGCCCATTTTTCCCCTGTTCATTAAAAAAGGATCTTGTAGATTGACTCTTAAAATAATGCCTATAAAAGCAATATACCTACTCGTAGTAGATCAACAGGACAAATGATGTCGTTAGAACAGGATCAAATGAATAAATTTTGATTAATACAATCTATTCAAGAAGGTTTTTATAAATATCAGTAGTCAAATTGAGAACAGATAATGCGGCGGCTGTCGAAGGCGGGAAAGCGGAATGGTTTCGCGTACACGGGATCCAGCCGCGGTGCGCATGCGTAATGCTGTCAAACTTTTCTCCCATGGAATTTTCGATCAGTCATCTTTGTTCAGGGTTGACAGATTGGTGGTGTTAATCCATAGAATCTTTATAACATTAGTCATGAATTTAATTAAACGACAAAATTTGCATGCGTAAAAAGTACGCATGTCAGAAGTGAAACTTCTTTGTAAATTAATTATTACTAAGTTAAAAGACTCAGATGATCATGTAGCAGTATCTGATCATACATATATTCACACTGTATACATACTAATGATAATATAAACAAATAAAACATCTGCGTTTACTAAACAAGATGCTATGCGACAGAATTGCTGTCTAAAGTTCTAAAATGAAACTACTAAACGAATCATCAACCAACAGCGTGTATTTTTTCTCGATCTCCCTTTTTTTCACACTTGAGAGAATCTGTCTCAATCGTTTTCCCCCTAATTTTTTACAAAAACGCCACACATCTTCGTGATGTTTCATCCGTAAAAATATAACTCTTATGCCCCTTAAGAAGTTTGACTTCAAAAATAAATAACCTTAAAATATATTATTAAAAAGAAGGCAAGGTTCCGAAGCATCTGGCAATCCCCCCCATTGCCAGCAATGCCATCGTTCCCCCTTTGAATACATAGGTACAGACCAATTCTTTATCCGAGGTAGCTGCCAGCTCTTCGGTCTCCTGTTATGTTAACTAACCTTTTTGCTTTCCTTAAAAAGCCTTATAGCCCCCTGTTTGTATTAGACCCCTATTTGCATGCTTTAGCTGCATTACAAGCCGCAATAACTCTGTTGATGGTTCAGGAATGATACAACAGATCGGCTCCCGGGACCATTTCTAATCAGGACTGTGCACCAATTTTGTTTTTCTATGTATCACTCCCATGCATCAAACATTTTTCAAACGTGAGGCATGGTTCGAGCTAAAACTCGTTTTTGAATCTCACCCAAACATTGATAGCACAAAACAGTAATGCTACATATTTTGAGTATTATATTTGTGACTAAAGGATAGTTAAACCATTACGTACTCTTTTTGAACTACGCCAGATACATTTCACAGGTTTATAAAATCGTTTAATCATTTATTAATCTAAGAATAACAATCAATTACAGTATAAATAATACAAAGAAAATTAAAACAAATTAAAAAAATTTGGTCCCTGTGGCAGCCTCTTTAACGCTAACATTTCTTCACTGTATTGCGATACTTATTAGTCGAGCGAGGAAATCAGCTCTGGGGTCACCGGTACTATCAGGCGGCATAAAAAATCAATATGAAAACAATGTATGTATACCATTAATGCAGCATATGTGGTCGGTGATTCAGACTATACTTTCAATTTACAATTATATTGTCATAATAACTGGTCGCTACACAAGTTGAATATAAAACAAAATTGGTCATAATGATTTGAGATATATTTTATGATTTCACTTATCAATTCACATTGTCTGTCTTATCATAGATAATTTATAAAGGAATACTATTTTATTATTAATATAGAGAATACCACATATTCCATATTATAGGTAATAAGCAAATCGATTTGATTTTGAAGATCGCAGTTTCGCACACAGAGGTTGTAGGTTCGATACCCGGCTGTATACGAATGGAATTTCAATTTCAAAGGTGAAGTGAAACGTGGTGAACAAAAATCGACGGCATGTGTCAGTCAAAGGAGCCTCAACCTACTTGCCTATTAGAATGACAAATGATGGTACAGAAATCTAAGGCCTAGATCAAAAAGGGTTGTAATGAAACAGATATATTTATTTACAAAAAAAAAAACACTTCAACAATTTAATTATTACTCCGTTTTGTCTATATTTTTATTTGTAAATATTTGTTTTAAAAATCTGTGTATCAATAAACTATTTATTAATAAAAAACTTGCCACCGATCGCCACACTGATTGGTGCAAGAAAAATAAATACGATGTTTAATTTTTCAAATACACTTATATTCAAACATAACATACACGAAGAGATAAAAAATTCAACCAAAAATTTAAATTATAAAAACTAACGGAAATTTTAAAGTGTGACGTGAGCAACTATGGATATCTAGACCCTGATTAAATTCCTTTTGTCGTAATTAAAATGGATTATCTTTTCAGCTAAATTGTATGTTTCTTTATGTCTTCGTATTGAAAGTCACGCTCTAATTAAAATGATCGGGCCCTCTCGAATAATTAGCGTCGTTGCAAAATATCATTAGTATTCACCTCGTCTCTTCTCCCGAGAGTCTTATTTCGCTTTCATCTGTCTGCTTTCTAAATATGATCACGAGTTAGAAAGGTTTTTGAGACTTCAGAAAACGAACCCCTGTGCACCAACGGACTGTCAGTATATGTGAAAAACGTAGGGAACCTCTATACCATAAATCAAAGCAGTGTAAGGCAGACAAATAATCGCGAACAGATATAGTAATCTCACTCAAAAGGTTGTGTAGCACGACTGGTTTTGGAATTCAGAACTAATCTAAAAAATATAAATATTTATATTTAATATCTATAAAGAGTAAATCTTTATAGTATTTTTGTTCGAGTTGACCGTGTTCTCTACTACTGGTCAATTAGTGAAAGAATTTAGTAGTTTGTGTTCAGCAAATACATAATTAAGTGAAATTTACATACACGTATATAACAATATTATTCTTCACAATAGAAGACTAGTAAAACATTTTATTTGGAGACAGCCTCTTGTCTCAGGCTGTGCTGGAAAGATAAATCATCAAAAACTTAATGTACAAACTTTAAATCATCACAATATATTCTTACTTCGCAGTATTACCAAGTTTAGAATAAGAATTAAATTACAAAATAATGCACGCAATAATATAATAATTAAGAAATATAATTAACTGTAAGAGGGTCATGTTACAATGAAATTGAATCATTTAGAATGTTGCGAAAATAAACTGAGACAACTGACCTTCACTTTATTTAACGAATGATAAAGTTTCCTTAAATGAATTGATTTTGCTAATCTGCCCAAAAAAAAAAACTCTCAAACTCTTCCTAGGTATTCCATGTCAACAAAAACATAATGTGTAAAAAAACAAGTCCCGAAACGCAGATCTTATAAATGTTTAAATAGAAATGTGTTTATTCATTTAAAAATAATTAATTAAAATGTGTAAGATTTAGGAACCTTTTTAATTATAAAATACCTGTCAGGGTTCCCAGCTCTATCATTAGTAAGATTTAGGAACCCTTTTAATTATAAAATACCTGTCAGGGTTCTACCATTACTAACTTAATTCTAAATTCCTTAGTATATCTATAATTAAATTACGTCTTTTAAAATTATTTTTATGTTTCAACTGTTTTTAACATGCCTCACTCAAATTATGCATGTGTCAATGTGTGGGTGCAAGTGTGCAAGTGAGGGAATGAATGAAATGTGTGACTACACATAAAGACTCAGAAGCATCTCCACCATTGCGTAAGCTGTGTTCATGAGCCAGTCCTTTTATTAGTTTTTTAGATTGTAGCATAGTATCTATCGTAAAAAGTTGCGAGTGGTTAATTCAGTCCGTCTGAAGGGACCTCCTGCCTTAAGTTATTACATAATTAGCTTAACAAAATCTTATACCGACCATATCAATCAATGTTTTGTTAAAAATATTTTTTTTTATAGAACAGGGGGCAATCAGACAGGAGGCTCACCTAAGTGTTAAGTGATACCGCCGCCCATGGACACTCGATGCCAGAGGGCTCGCGTGTGCGTTGCCGGCCTTTTAAGAATTTGTACGCTCTTTTCTTGAAGGACCATATATATTGACTTGGCCATCCCATGGAAACCGAATGTATCTCACATGTTATGTTAAATTAGATTGTTTAGTTTAGTAGAAAAAAGGCTTCTAATTTTATCTAACGAAGTTATAGAGATTCTAAAAAGGCCCGAACTGCTTTGAGAAAAGTATTTGGCGGACGCACTGTCGTGCCTCCAGATAGAGAAGCAAGATTCAGAGATGAAACTTAGCTCGTATAAAACTTCCTGTATCCCAAAATCCAATATAATGTTGACATATTGAAACGTCGTTTTTCTTACTACTAAGTAAATATACAACATATAGCAATCATTTTAAAATGATTAAAATCATTTCTCAACGCCTTATCTCATGTTGAGTTATCTCGTTTTATTTAGCAATTTTATGTTCAAATGATTACATCGACTATTACGTTTTAAATATTTCTTAAATATCGAGATAAAAATCTGTTTAACATTTGAATTAAATAAACCTAACATTTAAAATATTTGACTGAATCCTGGACAGTTCCTAAATGTGGTGTTGGAGGGGGATGCTTAGGAATCCTTGGTTAGTAAACAAATGCGTCCATACTAAGACTACAGAACAGTTACAGGTAAAAAGTCTCTTAACAGTTCGTTAACATCCTGAGTTTTTTTTAACACGCAGAGATCCAAAATGCGATAAAGCTTACAAAATGTCATCGTAGCTGGCAGAGTGGAGGGCACCAGAGTTCGAGCACGATCCCCTAGTCGCTGGATCAAGTAATGCCCTTACGGGTCTTACCATCGAGGCGCAGAGGCTTGCCGACAGTTGAGGAAGGAGGAAGTTGTGAGGCGTTACAAACACCTTCAGAAAGAAGAGTGCGACTAAAGATAGAGTTTGACTATAAATCCCATACTTATTCCCTTAAATATATATATATATATATATATATATATATTCGTGTTTGTTATTGTCAGAAGAGGTTCTTTTGAAGGAAAAATTAAGAAAATTTCGCGGAAAATTAGAAAATACTTAACTAGTTCAGTGAACCTTGGGTTCTGTCCTCCGTCATTTGGTGTACATGGCCACACCACTTGAGCCTTTTGCATATAATGAATTGGACGATTTTGTCAGTCACAAATATTTTTTGATGTTATTTTTATTTGAACTGCTGAAGTATTATTTATATATCAAAAAGTAACAGTTGTTTAAATAAACTTTGTTTAATATAAGATATTCACCTTTTATATAGTAATCTGTGTAAATAAAATTTTGCTAGTTAGTAGTAATCATAAATTAACTGCCAAATTAAAAAAGATACATATCAAAATTAATAAGGTAAAATAATTCGAGACTCAAGCCTAAGTATGACTGTCCTATGACAAAAAAAAAACTGTCTTATACTGATCTGTCTTATACTTATCATCATGCGTTATACTCGCGGTACCCTTGCGGTTCGATTGCGGTTGCCTTGCGATGCCTACATTATTATTCTATCATTATTTTTTGACAGGAAGATATGCTTTGTAAAAGTTTTTCCTAGGCATAAAGAGTAAATATCTTTGAAATATTCTGTAATCTATATTCACAAATATACAATAAAATACTCTTAACCTCCATAGTAACAATAATAATGAATAAAAATAGATAAGTAGGCAATTAAAATTTAATTAAAATTAAATGGAAATAATTGAAAAAAAAAATTACAACAATAAAATCTTTTGAATAAAAACTTCGTTTTCTCACTTTATTTGACGATATGTAAGTAAAATCATGTTTCGAGGTTTAAAACTCAATATATAACTAATTAATAAAACATTTAGATGAATAAGTACTGAAAGAGTACAATTTGTAATAAATTAATAAGTGGATCAGACCTTCTTAAGTCTCAAATCTGTCTCTGTATCTGTCTCATGATCATTTGTAAATCCATTAGACAATTAGTTGATCAGCTCCGTGAACACACACGACTGTTTGGGTAAGCCGGTTTCCACATTATATTATTCTTCACCGTTCAAGCGAATGTTAACATAGAAAGAAATTCCATTGGTTCAGAGCCGGAGATCGAGCCTAGGACCATACATACAAGTTATGAAGATATTGGTTGTCCATGCCAAAAATATATAATAACGCTTACAACCAAACGAATTGTTATATTCATTAGACCGTTGCAAATAATACCTTATTATATACATAAACTACTTAGACTCGATCCACACTATGATTCACGTTAGACTCGGTCAGTTCCCGGTCCGGTAAAATATACTTAGACAAGAAAGAATGACAGCATTCTCCTTATCGTATCAAAACAGTTCCTACTCGACATCGTGCCGGCACCGGTTGGTCGAAAAGTGGCTTCAGCGTGTGACTCTCTTCCCTGAGGTTAAAGGCTCGATCCCCGGCTACTCAAACTCTCAACGGTGCCTTACAATTTTAACACCACGATGCTAAACGAGATGTATCTCTAATAAGGCGCGTGTGTGCTGCATGCTGGCGGTAAATCGGGAACGCTGGGATACCCTTCCATGGGTCACTGCAATTTTAATTGTTTGTTTCTTGTACAAACTGAAATGAAAATAGTCAGGACACACTATAAGAGAAAACAAAGATAAAAAGACGAAATGAGTTCCCCGCTATGACAAGAAGAAAACGAGGAAGACAAATAAAAGTATGGGTAGATGATAGAAAAAGAGCAGCTGGCCCTATGAGGCTACGTAAAGCTAGAGATCGAGAGGAGTGGAAGCTCTTAGAGGAGGCCTATGTTCAAGGACAAGCTGTAAAACAGAAATTAACCGGCTATATATATATCGGCTGATGGTACATACTCGTACATTTTTATGAACTAGGATAAGAGTTTACAGCAATATGTTAATATAATATTTAAGACAATATTGTAAACACAATAATAATCATAGAATACAAAAATTATTATTAACGAATTTATCTAATAAGATGTAACAAAAGTTCAACGAACTCTCCTACAATATTGACACGCAGAGCACCGATATCAGCATACAAATATTGTATCCAAATACGATTGATCTGAGGTGTTTGAACTCTATAAGTATTCAAAATTAATGTCCTTTGAATAATTTACTCTGTAATTGAGTCATCAACCTTTGTAATTGTTAGACCGCCATTTGTGAAAGATTGAAGACCCTCACCATGATGAGAAGTCCTGGGTTTTATTAATATAAAAAACTGACAGCGCGCTTGCGAGCCATCTGGCAGTACGGGTGTCCACGCAGGACCCCATGCACCAAGGGTCTCGACACCGAATGGGACAAAATCATTTTTAGGCTTTAGGTTTTTCAGCCGCATCACAAGCCGTACCAGCTCTGTTGTTGGTTCCATGTAGATGGGAAGGGGCCAGTGTGTCTGAACAGGTCGCATCCCATACCAGCACCCAGCACTTCTTCCGTGGAATCAAACTCATACCGTCCGGTCTCTTGCCATCGTCTCCTGCAATTTTAGTCGGATCAAGAACACTTGGCACGTTGACGGTGGCAAGTGACGGGCGTATGTTATCATTGAGTTTGGTATGTCTCGAGAAGCGGACGCGGAAGATTGTCGACATCACTGCTACAGGGGCGTTTATGAGGAAATCAATATGAAATATATGTCATTTTTTTTGAATCTACATAATTTTAATAATAATAGCCAATGCTAATATTATTTTCTCACATCACATTATTCTAATAGAATAATAAATTTATTCCAAAAGTATATCAAGGCGATTTTCAAAATTTCAAGATCTTTGAATGTGAAATATTTCGGAATCCCGAATTACAGAAGACTAACTAAATCCCGGAAGTCGACAAATTCATTCACAAACTGATGTAATTTACAAACAGTGTCGTTGACGGAAAAAATATATCGACGGGATGTTGGAGCTATGTTTACATAACACGGTCTAGGGTGGCTGATACATTAGAAATTGTAAATTAGTACTAGGCATTTATTAACACATTAAGTGCTCTTTTCTCGGATCCAAGTGGAGCCATGGAAGCGGTTCCGCCTTATCGGATCCATGCGAGCGTCCCGTTCATTTGTTTAACCTATCCCTAGCTCTCGGATCCGAGTATTCGGCACCTATCGTGCTGTATGCCGACCACTCGGATTTTAAAAATGTTTTTTTTTTTCAATAATAATATATATTCATGTATATTTTTATACATTCATATTTACTTAAGCAAAATTCGCTATTATTTTGGATCCATTGTTAAAGCATTTTATGTGTTAACGAATTGTGCTGCAATTACCTGCATTAATTTGGTCGTTGCGAATACTATGCTTTTTATTTCTGTTAAACATTTGGTATCCTAGACTTTTTGTAGATATTAATGTCTTCAATAAAACTGTAGTACATTTGCTCTATTGTATAGTGTCTGCAAAGAACGCGTTAGGAATTTTCTTTTTACACCTTTTTTTAATATTCTATAGCCTATGTTCATCTGGGATTACGTCGGGTTCTAATGGCGAACGTATCTTCAAGTTCTAGCCGTATCTCGACACCATAAGATGTGGAACCATCTAGCCACTAAAGTATTTCCGAACCAATTCGCCACGGGTCCACAAGAAAAGAGCGTCCCAGTTCTTAAAATGCTAGCCTCTGGCATACTATGGCATTGAGAATGTCCACATAATATTAATTCCACAATACGCGACTAAATACACAGTGTGAATCCATCAAACATTTCTGTGGAAGGAGGATATGATCCTCCGATAATGAGAAACCAATGGCTGGCCTGAAGGGAACATTTTTATCATTTTTTTTGCTGCGCATAACCACTTTGCCAGCTTTGGAACCAGCTGCCCACTGAAGTATTTCCGAACCAATTCGACTGTGTTCTTTAAGAAAAGAGCCTACCAATTCTATAAAGGCCGGCAACGCACTCGCGAGCCCTTTGGCATTAAGAGTGTCCATGGGCGGCGGTATCACTTAACATAAGGAGAGCCTCCTTCCCGTTTACCTCCTGTTCTATAAAAAAATACGAATAGATTTTCACTGTTCTCCTTAAGGGCCATGACAGCTCAGCTGGGGTTGCCAGACTCAGACCTCGGCCTGACCTGCCCTCCATCAACAGCCTGGAGGGCAGGAAGTTCTCTCGCCTTCCCCGACAAAGGCGGTTTTTACCCTATGCTGACGTGCGATGTTTTAACGCGCGAAGTCAAGTATTTGTGTAGTTCTCCGGTCAGAATTACATTGATAGCGCGTTTCAAGATGACGTCATCGTATTGAATTGGTGTCGAAGATGGTCAATTCTTTTTTTTTAACGATTTTTTTGACATCATGGAATAGAATTTTACTTAATGTTTTAAAAGTGAATCTGCATTATGTAATTATCCGATAGAATCAACAAACTCGCATGTCCATTATCGCTGCCAGCTGCTTGTGCGCACGATAGTTTTTTCTTAATACAAGCACAGACTTTGCGCGGTAACTGACACTGGGTAGGGTTGACAATAAATCCTAATAAAATATCAACTTCATTTAATTAATTTATTTAAGAAATATTTAATTTATACCCTATGTTTTTTAAAGTTATATATGTATGATTTACTCAGCTGGCGCCGAGACTGTCTCTACAGTTTTTTGTCATGCAGTTTTGCCGCGCACCACCCCTATGTGGTACCTGCATACTGACGTATTTCCGATCTTATTCTTCTTAGGGTCGTTCAAGAGCGTACCAATTTCTAGAAGGCCGGCAATGCCTTGGCAATGTGAGTGTCTATGGGCGGCGGTATCACTTAACATTAGATGATCCTACCCGTTGTCCCCGTGTTGTCCACGACAGTGTCTGTCCAGCAATATCTGTATTGTAAACCAGATAGACCCAGATTTAGTTATCTGATTTGTGATAAAGTTTCTTTATAAAGTAGGTGTCTTCAGCCCCTTTTACATTAATTCTCTTGACCTTTCTTCGAACGAGAGATTGCAAGTCACTTACTTAAATCAATTTTCAAGAGCTGACAATTTTTCTGTTTGACCTTTGACATATTTGACAGCGCTCAAGCGGATAATACGGGCTAATAAGATCATTATTAACACTCCAGGATATATGACAGCCCTAAATGCAGGCAGGTATGTGTTGCGCTCACGCGCCGTAAGAAAAAAATGAGATTCTTTTAGCATCGTGCTTCCGCCATGTTCGCGTGATGAAAATGATGTATTGGATTATTGGTCATTCGACTTTCTTTCACTTTCGTATGAGAATTTAGTTTTCCGATTGCTGCTTCCTACATGTTTACTTGTTTATTGACATCTTTAGGAGTTCCCGATATATAATGAAAACTTTAACTGGATTAACCATTGGCAACTGTTTTAGTTTTTTGTCTTCTTCTTTGTCTCTCTTGCTTATTATAAAGAAGAGTGATTAAGAAGTAGCGGCTTAATCCCTAAATAAGTCTTATTATTATAATTACTTTATGCAAGTACCACTAATGAAAGGTCCCTTATCGGAATAATCGTGGATATCCGTATCATAAAGACTACAAATCCATTTGAACCTCGGACTGTTCAACTTGGTATATATTTGATCTAAAAAATCGGTTGTCTGTAAATTCAGTTTACTGACGACAGTTGAACGTGACAACGTCATAAGAAAATACTGATGGAATGGTTCTACTCAGAGCGAGGTAACGCCGCATACGTCAAGAGCGAGGTAACGCCGTATGCGTCATGTTTTTTCGTGCGTGCAGAATCCATCGAATTATAAGACGTTGTCACGTCAAATATCTATGATTATAATAATATATATGATAAGAAGACCTTATGATAGGCCATGCGGTGGATCTGATAGCAGGTTGAATAAGTGGAGAGCGCTAGAGGATGCCTACATGTCCCAGGACACACTTTTGACCAAATATTTTGTATTGTGTTGTATATTTAAAATTATTGTATGGCCACAGAATTAAAAAGGTATTACAGACTACAAGACAACCACAAGAAGTGTACAATTACTAGTGATTCACGGTGAAAAAATACTGGCAGGAATTAGAGATAAAAGCACAACAACAATTCTCTTTTTTTTTGATGGAACGAGTTTGTATCGTGTCGAAACATGTTTTTGAACAATTTAAATTCGCGCGATAAAAACAGGGCTTCTATTATGGTAACTAAAACAGTCATTTTAATGTCGGTAATTTAAGGTGTGATTTAATTTTATCCGCATTATATTTATTTATTTATTTATTTATTATTTATTATTTATTAACACTTCGTTGCTAGAAAGAAACACAAATAACACAATACATATAAATTACAAGGGATGCAACGGGCGGCCTTATCGCTAACAAGCGATCTCTTCCAGGCAACCCTAGTAAGAAAGAAAACAATAAATAAAAAATGATGAGTGCAAGAAGTGCATAACCAGAAGTTATATAAAAAACAAAATATATATATAAATCTGTAAAACCTTAATCTAGAGAAAAAAAAAAAAAACACTATTAATAACTAAATAAAACTAAAAAGCTAATCTTACAGATTCATGAACAGCAAATAGTGAATTGCATAATATACAAAAAGAAGAGGAGATACAAGAATTACACAGGTCACGATTGATCAGGATATGATAAGGTTAGGAAATATTTATATAGAAGAGTTTTAAAAGACAATAGGGAGGAAGCCAATCGTATAGACTCAGGCAGCTTATTCCACAGCCTAATGGCGGAAAATATTATATTATAGGTTCGAAAACGTCGAAAAACGTAACATTTGATGAAATTGCGTCATACTATTTATCACTCTTGATTCAACACCTACAGTTAACAGTTAACCAACGCGATAGTATTTAAATAAAGAATAATCATGGCGCAAAATTACTTGCATCATGAGCACAGCTCAGATACCCTCACATTCAAACCATCACACAACACACCGAATTAGCTATTAATAAGCTATAATCATTAATTTAATAAGTTTTATTCCTGTTTGTTTGAATCTTTCCGTATTTTTTTTTATAGAACAGAAGAGAGAGATATTTAATCGTGTTATTACTCATAATTGTGTTACATTAGAAGTCCTAAGTTATAAATACCATGATTATTATGAGTTAATTGCATTTATCAAGATTTATTTAAATCGATATCGATAACAGCCCCTCATAGATACCGAGAAATAGTAAAGATAAAGTCTTCCTGGAGTACTGGTTTGTTTGTTCAATAAATAGATAATTATTACCAACGCTGAGTAAACGTTCAACACCTTAAATGTCCTCTGCTCTGGAAAGATAACGTTTTCTGACACTGCGTCATAATGTACTAACTGTTCGTCCGCGTTTTTAATCTTCTAGTAACGACCCAATCTTGATTTTCTGTCTTTTCTTTAAAATTAATAGCAAGGAAACCGTGTCCATACTAACATGGTAACAGGTTCGTTTTTAGACACTTGGTTAAGAAGAACTTATCGTGACTGCCAAAGTGGAAGGCACAAGTGACAAAACCTAATTGGGCTCGAGCCAATCCTTTACTTAGACCGATCAAGTAAAAGCCCTTACATGTCTTACCCAGGCGCAGGGGCGTGTCGAAGACTCCTCCCTCTCTCTCCCTCTTGTCTCCCCGAGTGGAGGAAGTTGTGCGACATCACTTACACGATGTTAAGAGTGTGGAGAAGACAGGACGCCTATTTCGTGCATCTCGTTGGCTGGTTTGCCTCCTATCTTATAAAAAAACTTCGAGACGGATTCTGTACTTGGAATTATGTCACTTGGTCTCCAAGCCCTAGTTACCTGTGCTTTGGTCGCTGGCGACATGTCGACAGTGCGTAACGACTCGTAAGACGGTTTTGTATCCAAGTTCTATATAGTTCTCTGAATATTTTTTATATAATACAGAGGGCAAACGGGCAGAAGGCTCACCTGATAAGTGATACCATCTTTGGATACTTACATTGCCAGAGGGCTCGCATGTGCCGGGCTTTTAATAATTGGTACCATCTTTACTTGAAGATCCAAACAAAGTTTCACAAGCAAAGTTATATATATATATAGTTAATTCTTAAATTACATTCAGAGGTAATTCCTACAATATTACTATAGGGCATAAATCATGATTACTGGAGGATTGAGGTACATTGGTTTTTTGTTGGTACCTAAAGGTAGGTTGGTACTTAAAGTATAAGATATAAAAAGAAAGATACCTTTTAATATCTCCAATTAAGTTGCTATCAAATCTAGGTTGATTAATAAAAATATTTTTTGCAATTTAAGATTACAAGAGATATAGTTATTATATGACAAGAATTTTGTTTTTCAAGTTGCCGTAAGCGTTTAAAGATTCGTTATCTTCGATATTAAGGAAATAATGTAGTCTAGAAAAATAAGCGCGCATTCCTTAACTGTTAAAGCTTGCAGCGCCATCTTGTGTCTATATAAAAAATACGCACCGGAATTTTATTCACATTTCATTGCAAGAAATACAGTACAATAATTAAAATAATTGAATAATTAGGAGATCGATCGACTATTGTAAGAAAAACTAAATAAAAAAGATGAGTAAATGCAAATTCACATAAAATACATACAATTACTTATACAAAGAGTAGATAAAAAAAGGAGAAGGAAGGAATGATAACGTAGACACGATTAATTGATGGACTTTGATATGGACTTAAGATGTGATTTACGAAGTATATTTGCAGGATTATTTTGAATGTTGAGAGCGCAAACTATACTATAGTTTTGTTATGTATATGTCAATATCAGTTTTTGACAGCTCGTTTTTCCGTATATTATTTACTACACTGATTAAATCCGAATGAACTGGAGTGCTTGCACTCCTGTTCATCAATCCTGAACCAAATTCGCATTCGAACTCGTTGTCTACCGTATGCGTACAGCGAATCGTATCGGATTTTGTGTTACCATCCACGAAATTGATCGTGGATTCAGATTCTGGTGGACACAGAAGGCAAAAATCACGTGGCCGTTCACCAACCAGGTGGACCGATCAAGTAAAAGACTCATCGTCTTCAAAGCTATACAGTTTCATAAGGGAAGCGCTGGACAGAAACCGATGGAAGCAGATAGTCCGCTCTAGATGCTTCGTTGCTGACCACGACGCTTAGACATGAGCTGCCGACTAAAGAGAGAGATATTTAATTGTGTTTTTACTCATCTTTAAATTAACAATCGAATTTGAAGTATTTCTTTTTTAGGTGCATAATTATTATTTTAACCGATCAATCTCCTTCGTGCCTTCTCCATCTACACGAAACTGGTGAAGTACCTTGTGCCCAGTTGGCACAAATAAAAGCCATAATAAAGATAATAAAAAAATCGATTTGTGTAGACCAGGTATGGGCAACCTTTGACATGTTGAGGGCCAAACTTTAGAGCGCAAAATGCAAATACGTTCGCGGGCCGCGCTTAAAAGAACTTACTTAGTTAACATTAGTGCAGTTTAAAGTAGTGATAATATTTTTGCGATAGATTTAGACATGAAATAATACAACAATGTTATTACAGTACCATTTATTAAAATAACAAAATGAAATTTAAAAAATGGTACAATATAGTTAAATCGTTAAATTTGCAATTGTTATAAATTTAAAACTACGAAAGTTATTTGCATCGGAATCAATGAGACACATGAGCATGAATTGGGAAAGTATACCATCGACATTTGGATTAATTCCACTGATATAAGGCGTAAAG
Organism: Pieris mannii; assembly: GCA_028984075.1. Lineage (NCBI taxonomy): Eukaryota > Metazoa > Arthropoda > Insecta > Lepidoptera > Pieridae > Pieris > Pieris mannii. The sequence continues at coordinate 7,898,126 of CM054795.1, read as the reverse complement.
AATTTTCCAAATTATCGTCAGTCACTCTTGTTGATTTACTTTCATCAATGAAAAGGAAGAATATAAATAAGTCCTACTGCCGAACGCATAAATCAATCTTGCGAATTTTCTAGGCTGCGGAAAATTGTCTTTTTCTAGGTATTTTTTGTAGAAATCTTTTGATGTGTCGCTCGTGAGTATAAGTATGTATCTGATGTAATATTTTTCTCTCGGGATGGATCATATCTTACAGCGGGAAGGATCCGGCCCACGAGCCGGCGTGGTGGATGCCCAAATGTGGTGAAGACCCAGGCCCACGAAAGATATTGTGACATCATTCGTGGACTTAATTAATCGGTGGCGAATCTAAAGCCAAAATTTAAATGAATAGGTGTTTCATACTGTTTATAAAATTTTTCAGTGGCCCATGTATAGGTACGCTTTAAAACATGAACTAAAGCGAATTAGAGCAATTATATTTTGTTTTTAAGCGTGATTTTTCTTTAGTATCTAATTAATAGTTATCTAAGTAAACGAGGAAAATTGTTAAATGAAAAGTCATGGTAAATTGCATTATTTGCACTTGACTGTTATACTTGTTTGTCATGGCAACAAATCTATTTAAAGTGAGGAATTTATAATTAATTATTAATCTATAATAGAAGCTCTCCTTATATAGTAATCATAACCATCAAATAAACAGAATTTACAATTTTCTTAACCTTCATAGAAATAATAAAAATCAATTATTTTACTCAAACAGCCAATTTTAAAATAAAACAATTTTTTTTTAACAAAAACTTAATAAGTATTTGGATTTAAGCGACAGAAAGCCTATATTAAAATTAAAATATTTATACAGACTGGTTTTCTTGTGTCAAAAACTGACATTGACGTATACGTCTCTTAAACTGTGCGATCTAATTCGCGCGCGAACAAATGCCATTATCTTGTTTACGATGGAGGTGATTAAATACTCTTTGTATAACTTCTTAAATATAGTTGAGTTTTATGTCTTCAGGTATACGGAAGTAATAATTGCGCAAATAGATTTTTGACCAGCCGGGATGAAAACGAACCTCAGGTTTTAATGCCTGAAGTGAGTTTCTTCGTCATCATTGCAGAATACAAAACACCACCGGTATCACCTAGACATTCCACAACTGAGCGATTCTAAGGAAGTTTTGTGAAACCAGCTGCCCATCGAAGTATTTCCGGACCAATTCGACTTAGGGTTTTCGAGAAAAGAGCGTCTCAGTTTTTTAAAAGGTCGGCTACGCACTAGCGAGCCTTCTGGCTGTGTGAGTGTACCATGGATATCACTTCACATCAGATGATAGCCTACTGCCCGTTTGTCTCCTGTTACATAAAAAAAAGTCGCGATAGCACAGCTCACTTTTTCAACTATTAAAATGCATAACATTGATAGGAGGGTGATTTGTTTGCTCAAAGCAGTGTGACCGATTGTTAAAGGTCAAAATATGAGATGGCTCTTATTGCTTATCTTCTATTTGATTTCCCCTCGGAACCGGCACCCTATTTATTTATTATTTGACTTTGCGTCTGATTTGACAAATTAATTTTTTTAATATTTTTTGGCACCGGGTGAGTCTTTTGGGCATTTCTACACAAAAATCAAGATGTAGGTTTTGCTAGACACATTTTAACATTTTATAAATATCCTAATCATATATTTGCTCAATGAAGGCCAAATAAACATATTTACTTACTGGCATTGTTTTGTACAATTTTTTATATTTAGAACGCGTGTTTCTTAACAGTACAATTAAACAATGTGAATAAATAAATATGATTTTGGTGTTTTTAAATCAATTTCATATATGACGGTGATAGTATTTACTAATTATTTATTTATTTAAATAATTTTTTTTTGATTAATTTTAATATTTATCGTTAATCACTACTGCATTTTAGTTATTTTTTTTCCATACGCCAAAGTATAACTTCTAACGCGTCTACATAAATAAACACACGCTTTTGTTAAAGCTTAAACAATAACGGTGTACAAAAATCAAAATAAACGAGTTTAATACACATACATTATTTTATTTCTAGTGTGAATAAAAATGTTAGCACAACTATAATTATACAACTCATGTGATCAAAAATTTTGTATGTCAATTTTGTCTATTCCCGCTCTATAGACATTAAATACTCCTTTGGCTGTACAAACCACCACCTCCAAATTCCATAACTCCTTGTCGTTCCGTCAGATCCAGCAGGTATTCCTTAACTCTATCAATCCAGTGGTACCTAGGTCTACAAGTCTATTTTTTTTTTTTTTAATTTATTTATTAGCCGGATCTACAAGTCTACGGTGAGTTGGCTTGCCAGTGTATAGCCCTATTAATGATATGTTTAATAATTAAAAATAATAATTTAAAAAACTTTTTATTTCTTATAAAAATTATAATTTGTTAAGATAATAAATTACACTAAATTTTTTTTACAATCGTTTTTTCGTACTTAGTAATATCTAATTTGATAATGTCATCCGCCCACCTAGAGAGCGGTATTCCTCTGTAACGTTTGCCAGTAGGGTCGCCCATATAGTCTATCGATCGCTAGACAGTCTTGCTACATGCTCATATTAAGTATTTTTTATACCTATTGTCATGTATATAAAAATTATAAATAATTTTAATTTATATCCTAAATTGTAATTAAACTGTTATCGAGACTAAAACACATTAAAACAAATACCAGTTATTCTTAATTTTCTAATCGTCTACCCGATTACGATTTGTCATTATTGTACTTATTTGCATTTGACGAACATTAATGAGTTTTTTATTCTTATCAGAGCACAATAATTAGTTCGACGTGTAAAGTACAATCTCATTTTGTTTTAAATATTTAAAGACGAAACCTTTTACTTCTACCCTAAAAGGATAAGTGCGGAGAAAAACAGCCGATTAACTTTCTCTCATTCATTAATCATCGCCATTGACTAACAAATCGTTACTATGGTGGTACCGTAGTGATTCATAAAATACTAATCACCCCTAAGAAGTGATTGCATATGCCTATAATTGTGTACAAGAAGGTAATTAGCAAAAAACTTCCGCGGATCGCTAAATACTTAGAAAAGATAAATATACCTACTATTATCATATCTTTATCAAACGCTTACAGGTAAACAAATGTAATAATACGTTGCCATATTTTATATAGCTGATAATTCAGGGTGATAAATAAAAAATAATTTGATAAAAAATGGAGCCATGACAATTGACATCTTCATAATCGCGCTCTCAAACAATGATCGAAGTCGCCCGGACAATCTGTAGCAGGACGAAACGAATGCCGCTAGCCATCTCACTCACTCGCGTCCAGTCCGAGATGCGCGCTCTCGCTCCCCCCGCGCGCCCGTCCGTCGGTCTCGACCAATCGGCGGCCATCTTTTGCTCCCCCGAGAGCAGAGCGACAGTGCGTGCTCTCATCACGATCACAAGGAGACGACATCTCGCCGCGCGAGGTTGTCGTTCCCGCGGAAGATGCACATGCACCGCGACTCGATTTTAACCAAAGTGCCTTAGAACTTAGTGTAAGACTTTTTAACTGTGCTCAAAGTTACCGTGATAAGTGATTGGGAAGCTTGGAAATTGGACTATTAATCGACTACCGGCTGATATCGCGAAAATTATCCACGATTGGGTAAGTCAGGACTCACCGATTAGATTACAATGCAAATTATCGTAAGTGCGTCGCCCTGTTTTGTTTTTAGGTAGCATTTAAATCGAGTAGGCCGTGCCGGCAAATGTCGGGTAAAAAATATGAATTTAAAAAACCAAATCTAAAATACATTTTGTAAATTGTGTAAAAGTTCCGTTGAGCTTTTTCTGTTTTAAATTAACTTGTGGAATAATGTTGTGTTTTAGTAAAATTACAGTTCTTCCTTTTAGGAATTGTGTTTCTTGAGGATAGAGGTTTTTATAATAAATAGAATATCGGGGTTATATTCGGAAAAATATAAGTTAAGTAGTAGTATTTTTAACAAGCTTTCTTTTGAGATATAGTAATTTAATTATCCAAAAAATATTGTAAAATTTTGTGCGACCAGCGTAGAAAATTAACTAAAACGTAAAACAATTACGTAATAAAAACATTAACTTATGCATAGGTAAGCAAGTAGGTAACTAGCCTAAATTTGGTAATAAAATGAGATGTACCTACCTAAATATTTATCATTGGTAACATATATAATTTTTACATTACATACAAACTATTAGGAATTATTTTGCAATTAGAATTTTCTATGTTATTTACATTAAAATGATTATAAAATATAGATTTTAATAATTGGAAAAGTTTAAACCTTATTTACGTCAGTTTATTGAGTAACAGTTAAATTATAATATTAATAGTTCCTTGTAAATAAATTTAAAATCGTCCTTTCAATATACTTGTTAATTGTTCAAATACATATTTCCGAATAAACCTTGTTTTTGTACTTTTAATACGTTTTGTAAATTTTAATTTGTGTATTGTTCCTGTTAGGAAATTGTCTTGTTAGAATGTCAGGTCGGGTTAATAATAATAATACAAATAAAAACCCTTTATTCGCTGACCTTTTTAACTTACATGCTATTCTTATTAAACAGTAGTATTCTTAAAACGAATTTACATAGCGAAAATAATAATTTATTATCAACCACTTTGGTCAGGTTGTCTGTCGACATAGGCCTTCCTCAATTGTTTCCAAGCTATTCTTGGCAGACCTTCTCCATCTTTTAGGTACATCGTCCTCCCATCTTTAAATTTGACCTCCTCGTTTTCTTTTCCCGTTCCTCGGATACCACTCTATTATATCCTTAGTCCATTTTTCTTTGTAAGTCCTCATTATATGTTGGGTTAATAATTTTTGAATAATAACGGACTTTTCACTTCCGCCGGGAAACCGAAAAAGATAGAATAAAATAACTGAACATAACATTGAATTTAGTTCGAAAATATACGTTAAAATTTTGTAACGCACAGAATACAGAGTGGGTATTTTATGCAATACGTAGATCATTTATAATTTTCTGTGTTAGTAATTTTAGTTAAGTCCATTTAAACCGTCATTTCGCCGAAATCAATTAAATGAATGCCAACTGTAAAATAAACTAAAGTGTATTTAAGTTTGTTTTCTTTATGAGCACAATCATGTGTCCAATTGTTCTGGATTATTCTAGTAATGGTTTGGACTTGCACAATAATATTTTACTGATGAGGTGAGTCTCATATACATTTAAATAAAAAGATATCAAACCAACGCTAATATTAAGCCACGCCCACGAGACCTTTTTAATCCGAGATAATTAAGTAGCCTCGTGATAAAAAATACCTAAAGTATCTTATATCAGATAACTGACTGTGCCCCGCGGTTTTACTCGGGCTAAGTCAGTTAGCTTGATATGCATTAGTCAACTCGAACCAGTACTTCCTGAGCGCGTACAGCCTCTTCATTTTTCCCATTTTTATTTCCTGAAGGGGTAGGCAGAGACCATGGTTCGACCTTCGACAACGCCTACACAATCCTATTTTCCTATCTACGGTTGCCTTAGAGATCCTACTGGTAAGATTCTTATTGGTCTATATGGCTTAAGCATTCCTTTTCGTATCCTTGACAATACGTTTTTTTAACCAGTTTCGTAACAGGTATATAAAAATATTCCACAATTGATTAATAATATAAAAAGCAACCTGATTATAAAAATTGCAAAACACCTTCGTAATAATTACGTAATAAATTACAACAAACCGAGATAAAATCTCAATTTCATCTCAATATCACTCATACGTGTCTAGTAATTACCTTCGAACACTCGACTTTATCTAATCTGTTCCAAATTTGAAATCGCCGTAAGATTGAAATGTCAAAACATCTATTAGGTATAGATAAAAAAAAATCATTTTCATAGATATTTAGTCTCAATCTGGACATTAATTATTGTTCGTGAAGTTTCTTTTGACAGGTGTGTAATAACAGTGATTTGTTTTTGACTATTTTATAATAATTTAAAACAGGTATTAACAAATCGTTAAAGAATAGAATTTTAGGATTTTTCTTCCTTTTTATACATTAAATAAAATTAAAATCAGTATAAATCTTATACAATAACTTTTAAACATATTACATACGTAATAACAAACACAAGAAAAACCCGCTTTAGGCGTTTATGGACACGTTGCGCCATCTAGCGGCCGATTACGTAAAACTTACCTAAGTCATAATTAGATAATTAACACGATCTGAAAATCGTAATTCATGTTATTATATACTCGTAATCTTATCTGATTAAATTATTATTAGTTTTATTAGCTATTTAAGGATCTTTCTCGAAACATTAGACATATTTACATTTTAAATAAAGCAATTTTTTAATTAAAAAAGTAAAAATTTTATCCATTAATCACTTATAACACATTTATCAATGAAACAATAAACACCTGCCCTAAACATTTGTTAAATACCACTGGGAGCTATCAATGTTTCGAGCGAATAATAATTTGATTATTAAAGACTCGGTAATCTTAGATTAATTTAGGATTTAATAATCGAAAGCCTATTGCTTAAAAGTTAGACATACTAAAACATTTAAAGTTAACCCTAGATTCAATCGTAAGCTGAAAATCGTCCTATAACACCGATACTTCATGAATTACTTTACTAATCGTGCATTATACATTGAATATATCATTAGATATACATAAGGCCGGCAACGCACACGCGAGCCCTCTGGCATCGAGAGTGTCCATGGGCGGTGGTATCACTTAACATCAGGTGAGTCTCCTGCCCGTTTGCCCCCCTGTTCTATATAAAAAAAATGGACGATTTTACCACTGTTTAATCATTAATGTAAAAAATAATTACATCACGCTCAATGTCCATCAATCTTAAAATGAAGATGTTATTGCAACTTTGTCACGGATCTCGATAATATTTATCGTTTTTTTATGTCTTCATTACTCTGTGCAATAAAACAATTTATTATCTATGCACGGATAAATTATCTGTGACATTTTGCATAACTCGAATTTTTACACTTGATATTGAAAGTATTCCAACAAATTTCAATGCTAAATTGCTCAGCTACCCATATGTAGTCATTTTTTTATGTTTGTAAACGTTTACTGATAAATTGTTTATTTTAACGACATTTTTGTGCTGCACAAATTTAACATTTCTACATTCATTGTAATACTATTTTACTTAAAAACAAATTAATAACTAATTTCTTAAATTCACTAACATATATATACAGCGTAAATATTTGTAGCAACAGGAATGAAAAAACTGTCACATGGTGTGCATTTTCTGGAATAACAAAAAAATATCCATAACTTCAAAAATACATGACTTATTTTTCTTTTTTAATGTTTCTGATAACTGGTGTGGCATTACCTATGAGAAAATTTCGACTTGACGTCGACTTTTGGCACACCCTGTTTATATAAAGATTATTTAGTGTATAAAAGTGCGTTGCATTTACCTCCGTCCATGATTTAATTATATTCACTAATAAATTATTTTTATTACGTAAATTTGAAAACATTTTCTTGTTAGTATCCACTTTATAATTGTCAAGAAATTTGACAGAAATTTTAATTTATTTATTCACACTTCGTTACATTCATACAAAACAAATAATAATTCATTAAAATTATAAGGAATGCAACGGGCGACCTTATCGCTAACAAGCGATCTCAACCAGACAGCCCTAGCAAGGAACAAACCAAATCTTATTTAAAAAAATATAGAATCACCAACCCTTATCTAAAATTATACAAAAAATATGATAAACTAAAAACTAAATAGCGAACTTCATTCATTCAATATAAAAAAGATTTTGCAAAGTCACGTTTAAGCAGAATAGGATCTGGTTAAAAAATATGCATGCGAAGATATATATATTTATAAGAAATATGTATTCAAAATTCGAGCGTACTCCTCCCTTAAAGGCCGGCAACGCACCCACTAAAAATGGGTTTCTATGGGCTGCGACGACTGCCTTTTTGAGCGTCCTGCAGGCTTGCTTGCCCCCTATTTTATAAAAAAAATGCATAGATGTTAGGGAGGTAGCCAATCGTATGGAGTCCAGCAGATTCCACTTAATGGCGGAGATGATAAACGAATTGCCTAAGAAGGAATTGAAAGACGAGATCGACTCATTTTGCACCTGTTCCTTTGTGACGTAATTCTTGAACAAGTCTATCAGCCAAAGACTCGTTAATGCTGTATATTAACAGTGAATAATTAAATAGCAAAATATTAATGCTTATACGATTATGGAAATCATTTTTTACGTCATCGGGAAACCGACAGACAAAACATATATTACTAACGAAATACACACAAAATAATAATCACAACAGAATAATTTAAATAGAACAATTGAAATAAAGGTAGTATTTTAAGTGTGTGTTGTGGTAGGAACTAGCCCTGGTTCTATTATGCTATGGAGCAGACGAGTTCCACAGCGCTGGTCTTTCACACATTTCCTTGCTTCCATTAAACCAGTGTTATTATGAGGCTCCACGCCACAGGGGTGCAATTTGATTGTCAAGGGCTATTCGATAATGCATTAAAATTATTTGGAATATTAATACATATTAGTTTTTCATTAACAATATCCTAGTAATTTCTCCTACAACCTATAATTTAAGTTTATTTATTTATTTAAGTTTCAAAATTGTGTGTGTTGCATGTGGAGCAATAAGAATTTTAGAAAAGGTAGTGGCACAGCACACAAGGTATCAAAGTTAATACAGAAGTTTTGTAGTGAGTTACGAGCTAAAATGAGTTTCACCGCATCACCTCAAGCCCGTATACTTAGATATTACACCACGATTGCGGATGCTTGACAAATAATCATTAATGATTATGTTCTGTCATCTGATCACGTCTGCACGATAACAGGTGAAATCCTTGTCTCTTATCGCTGTGATAACGCTGTTAATTGATTTCACTTGTTGGTTGTGCTACACATATGAATTAAATCAGTCGTCGTTTCAGGACTGGGCTACAGGTTTCTATATTTGTGATCTGTCAATCTAATAGGCTAGTAGGTGATCATCCTGTCTGACACACGCCGTCGACTTTTTGAGTCTAAAGCAAGCCGGCTTCCACACGATGAGATTCACCGTACGAATGTTAAATGCGCACATAGAAAGTTCATCGACGCACAGCCGGGGATCGAAGCTAAGACCACCGGGACGAGAGTCGCACGCTTTAGCAAATAGGCCAAGATTGCATTAAAACTTAAAACTATATATATGTATTTATTTACAAAAGGCACTCGGCAGACATACATGAGAAACTTAGGGTCCTTCAAAAATAAAGTGGCAATGCACTTGCGAGCCTCCTGGTAAATTGATAGTAACATAAGCAGTTTTAAACATATCAATAGTTCTTATAAAAACTGTTTTAATATTACGTAGTTTAAGTATTTTCAAACCATTTCTTCATTCAAAGAAAGAGCGTACAAATTCTTAACACTTGCGAGCCTTCTAGCAATGTGAGTGTCCATGTCCATTTGCTCCTGCTCCAAAAATAATATAGGTATAACTGACCACATATCAATCCTGAGAAATACATCAAAGAAAAGACCGATGCTCTTTGATAAGCCGGCCCATCTTAAGTAAACTATAGGCATCAGTTTTCGCAGACAAAGAAACACCGCTTTGATAATTCCTTGAAACCACAGTAATATAATATTATCTTGTGTTTCATGATAAACTGTAATTGATATCGTGATCTCATTTTAAATGATATTGTTAAAATTTGATAAGCCAGGTTCTTTACCTAAAAAAATTCCGTAAATATATCTGATACTAATGTTGAAATTAGAGAATTATCAATAAATAAATTTAAAATTCTCTTTAAACATAATTAATGAATCAATAAAGCTTTTTTTATTATTTAAATGATCCTAATTCTTGGGACTGATTTCCTCCGGTTCAAACAATTTACAAAACTTGGTAATTAAAAAGAGTGGCGGATAGTTTCAAGAATCAATTTAACATCTTTTCTATTGATGTACATAAGTGTACTATATGAATAAAGCTATTTTGAGTTTTCAGAGCAAATACTATGGAGAGTGTTCTGAAGAGTTGTTTGGGTCCTCCAGCCTCGTTTCTGTACGAGTCGCATTTACTCAAAATTTCATGGGTTCGCTGATGGCTGTCTTCCCACTCACTATACATTTCAATTTGTAAACTATGAAATCGATCTCTCCCCCCAAAGACGCACCCAAACATGGGCTGCAATGACGGTCCTTTTTCGGCGTCACGTAGGTTCGTTTGCCGTATGCTATAAAAAAGACTAGCGCTAACAGTAAAGTAGGCATCTTAATATTGTCACTGGAATGGAAAGAGAACTGGCAAGAACTGACTCGTCAAGTCAGATATTTGTCTTAAAATTTACTAACTAAATAATAAATAAGTAACAAATGGGCAGAAGGCTCATCTGATGTTAAATGGTACCGCCCACAGGCAGTCACATTTGCAAGGATTAGAAGTACGTTGCCTTTTAGAATCCTCGCAATACACTACTTATTGATATGGGGTGAATGCTTAGAGTACATATTATGTATTTTACATATCTATATAAAATTCTTATGTAAGTATCAATTTGAAAAGGCTGATTTATTATGAATTTCGACTTCTTTAATTAAGTCTTAATTGAAGATAGTAAACTATTTTTATCGTCCCGAGTGATATGGTCTGTAGGTCATATGTATTTTCCTCTTTGTTATATATGTACCTACTTGTGCCGCGTTGGCTTAGTGGCTTTAGCGTGCAACTCTCATCCCTGAGGTCATAGGTTCGATCCCCGACTCCGCACTAATTTACTTTTTATGAGCGCATTTAACATTCGCTTATCACACAATCGTCAGGCACAAGAGACAGATCACCCATCTGACTATTGGAGATCATGAAACAGATACAGAAATCAGAGGGCGATTGGTTTATTAATTTATTTTATATATGTAAACTAAAACTATAATTTTACATATAATTTTCATTAAGCTTTTAATTATCTAGGATGTTTTGATTATCAATATATCAAAAAAACGACGATCAAGTTTAACATAACCCATTCATACCAGCTCTACGACAGGTTATTAGCACGCATTGTCTGAATATAATAGGTCACTTGAGGTGCAATGCGCACGCGCAGGGTGACAATGCCACACTTCCATGGAATATGGATGGACTATTATGTCTAAAATGTCATATTATTTACTTTTAAACCGGTTTAAAATTGACGTTTTATGAGATAACCTGGATTTCGGATCAGTTTGAATATGAAAATTAAAAAATTGCTTTATTAGATTTATATTCCGGAAAAGCGAACATTCTCTATGAGATAGCCAGATAGCCAAATGTTCCATGTATGTACGTAACTAAAAAGGTGGGCTAAGTTAAAAAACAACATACAGGCGAAATGAATTTTGGCAGCAGTTAACAAGGGGCAAAGGGGCAGGAGGCTCGGGAGTGTTCAAGTATTGCGTCACGCAATTTTTGGAGATTCTTCACCCACCCCCATTTAACGCGCCGTAATGTTTTTCTGTACCCAACAGTAAAACGTTTCGTAACCAGCCAGTGACTCATTTAACCTAAAAATTGCCATTTATGTGGTGTAAAGTATCGGAAAGTCGTAAATAATATTAACAATAACGCATAATTCAATCCCCGCCCCGCATCGTAACGTTTCACCCCAAACTCCTTCCCCCCATTCGTTACTTAATACTTGAACGCTCCCTCACCTTATGCTATGATACCGCCCGCCCATGGGCATTGTAAGAGGGTTCAATACACGCAAGCTACGCAAATAAAGCGACCTCTATATTTTCTTACAATATCATCCTACAAGTTATGAAATCGTGGCTCCTCTAGCCATAGACACAGTTCTCGATGTATAGGAAGTGCTGATAACTACGAGGGCTTCGAGTTCTGAGTCATTTCTTTGTCCAATCGATTCTTTTGTGCTAGATACGTTTTATTATTAAACTCAGTAACGCTACAACCTTTTTAGGTCTAGGCCTCAGATTTCTGTATTCATGCTCATGTTATCTAATAGGCAAGATGTGTGTCTCACACGCCGATTTTTTGTTCCTAAGGTAAGCCAGTTTACTCACGCCATGCGCACATAGTCCATTGATGCACGGCCGAGGATCGAACCTAAGACCTCGGATATGAGAGTCGCAGGCATACTATATATACTTGATTTATTTACGGTCAAATGTATTTAAAGACATACATTACTCGCGACACACATACGTCTTGTCCATTTTGTGAAATTTTTTGGCAGGTTTAAATTAAGTCTTATTTTTTTATACCCAAGACGGATGGCCTTTGATTTGGCAGTAATAACTCATATTCTTTTATCAACCCCCGTTTTCAATGACGTTATAAGTAATCTTAGTACCCATAGACACAGCTAAAAGGTGTTCGAAATTATTGAAATGACAACATAATGCGGCCCATGTACATTACAATTAAATTGTATTACGTATTTATTACTAGACACGAGAATTCAATGTTTCGTTATTACCAGGCGTCTCGAGTGGGCGATGCAGGGGGCGGCGAACGCGCCTGCGCCCTCCGCGGCCGAGCCTCCAGCTTCGCAACGTGAGTACATAATATAGGCTCAGATGTTAGTCACTAATGCGGACATGCGCAGCTTAACGTAGAAATTATGTACCTACGTATCATTCTTGATTTGTGCGCATTCGATTCGATTTTCAATTTGTCTGATATCCGCTTTGTTTGGTTCGAAATTCGATTGACACGTTCTAAATTTAAAATTACATTTGCGTAGTCTCAGCTATAATCTTCGCATTCCTTCAACTGAGAGGTTGACACCAGCTATAAAGATTATCTTGACGCGTGCGATCACTACCGCTGTAATTTGACGTCTAATGAGCAATTGCCATGCGCTGAATTTGATATGCATTAAATTAGGTATTTTAAATTGTTTTTATAATATTGACTTTCTTAATACGGATGCAGTAGAAACTGTTAAATTGTTTTACAGTTTCTACAGTACGTCTTTCAAAACGGTATATTAAAAATACCAAGTATCAATAATCTATAACTTCAAGTATATATTCAAAAATGCCATTCTAATTTTAAATATAAGGTTGGAATTTATGACTAAATATATATATTTTTTTAAACTTAGTATTTGCTATTCGATTTTTAAATTTATGTTTCGAATTACGAAGTTCCTATTAATTTAAGATTCAAATTTCCAAAGGCAATTCGATTTTTTGAAATTAGTTCTTGTAATAATTCCGTAAGATGGCGCAAAAACAACTTAATATAAATTCTTTAATACCGACTGAAACTTGAAATATTAAATGAGGAATTCTAATAATTCTTTTCTACGACAGTTATTACGTAATTAAACTTATTTTAATGTGAATTTAACGCATCGTTTAGAAAAATCCTTGGCCACTCATTTTTATGGACCGATTTCTTAATACATTAGGCAGAAATATATAAATGATTACATACTATGTTACGACAGTAGGTCATTATACGTAACATTACATTTGAAGATTTAGGATTTTTATAAATCTATGATCTATTGTATGATTATATACACAATTTTACTTTAGAAATTATTAATAAGTATCGTAAGTAGATCACGTGATCAGACATATTACAGCAGTGTCATAGTTGTTGTTGTTAATAAACTCTGTTCTGTCTCTTTCCAACAAATGTAAAAACAGAGACGGATGCACTTCAAATAGTGCAATTCATATAATGCACTGAATAATTTGGTAATACAACCCTACATCTAAGGTCCATATTCTTATTCGAATCTCAAGTTGCAGTCAAATATGTTAACCTTCATGCATTAAATTTCATTTGACAGCTCCAATTTTATGTTTGATTGACGTTCGTCCTAAGACATGCAGATATATATATGTAGGTACTATGCGGGGTTTAACATTCCGATGCTCTTGCGCAACATTCATTAAGAACCGTTTGTTCAGCCGAGATCACTGGACCACCTGTATCCACATCGCCTTTACACAGATCTTTGACAAACAAAATATCCGGCCTTCATTAAGTACCTACTGTATATTTTCCAACCTCATAGTAATAAATCTTATTCCACGTTATTTTGTGCGCAATCTCAATTAACGAAAGACAGGTTCATACTGAAGTTAGAATCGCGATTGCTTTTGGAAGGTACCTGCAGTAGGTAGGCACAAGACTCCAGAAAAGCCATTATTACTTCATACAGTCAAAAGCACGAAGCGCTAAACCTACTTCGCACAGTCTAAAGCACAAATCGAAAAGACTACTTCGTACAGTCTAAAGCATGAAGCTCTAAGACTACTTCGTACAGTCTAAAGCATGATGCTCTAAGACTACTTCGTACAGTCCAAAACACGATCGCTAACACTACTTCGTATAGTCCAAAACACGAAGCGCCAAAACTACTTCGCACAGTCTAAAAAGCACGTCAGCTTACATTAAGACAAAAAACAATTATTCTAAAGATAAAGGCAATATATACAAAAAATTCAGACAAAGGAAAAATAGGCTGTGTTGTGTGACGATGTGAAAGTGAGGGTGTGTATGTGGAGTTTGCTCATGATGTATTATTTAGCGCTACGGATATTCTTAACTAGTCCTTTTAAGTATATTCAGTGTCACTTTAAACAAGCCATGGCTCAAATATAGGTCGTTGTATTTCCGGGATACAAAACTGAATTTTTTGTATACGGGTTTGTGTTACGAGTTTGGTAGGCAGGAACATGGAAGTGAATTTTTTCTAGAAGCGAGCTGCATTCAATCGTCACATGTACAGTCATACAGCACAAAACTTTAGGTCTTCTCTAATTAAGTACATTTGAAACGAAAGACCAAGAATTGTGCCTAAATTGCGTCAGGTCATTATCTGATAAGAATGCCCTCAATACATGTTTGTACACCGTATTGGGCGAACGGCAAAACATTGATGAGATGAGCACTTCCTGAGGATAAGATAATTTGAAAGCATTTATGTATATCTGTCCCAGAAAACATCGACGCCTCCGGGGCTGTATTGACTTTATGTATTTGCACTCGTACCGTGAAGAAGGTACCCACCGGCATCAGACCAAAAATCGATATGGCTGAGGCTAATCATCAGCTTCTCTTTAAAGAGTGATCATGAATGCAGAGGCACCACTAAAAAATATAACGCTTTTTAATAACACTTATAGAAACAATATAAATTTTCTTGATAGACAAGTCTACCGCGTCCAAGGAGTTTAGTTTTACTTGCCTATTAGATTTAGAAATGATTATGATGCAGAAAGCTGAGGCCTTGACCTAAAAAGGCGCCACTAAATTATTTATTTATCGTCACTTATACAAAAATATACATATAAAAAAACAGATTAGGCAAAAGGCGGCCTTATCGCTAACAAGCAATTACTTCCAGGCAACGCTTATTGGAACCAAAAAAAAAACCTACAGAGGGTAAAGTCTTGTACTTTACCCTCTGTAGGTTTTTCACTATAACAAATAACACTACTACCTAACTAAAATAAAGTGAAATCTAAAGATAAAACAAAAATTAAATACATGAACAATATAAAAATCAAAATGTAAAAGATACTACAAGGGTTAATTGAGTCAGAATTAATTTAAGTAGTAGCTAGTTACGATGCAGAAGAAAAATCATCAAAAAGAATATTTTAAAAGAAATTCTAATAAAATAATATGTAGGTGCATATTACTGACGTAACGTTTCTACGGAATTCTAATTAAATAACATTCTTATCGATTCATCATAAACCTACCCATAAACTTGAATCTGTAAACCTATGAGAGTCCAATGTAATTGTTTAAAAATTGAACATCTACCGTGCGTACTGCGTACTGTACCAAACACGAAGGGTTATCAACCTGCATACGTATAAGATTTTACGTGACAGCTTTTTAAATATATTCTGTGGATCTATGGTCTATACAAAGAAGCGTTTTTAAGGCAGTTTTTGCCGGCCACCACTATGTGGAACCCGAAGCCTGAAATATATCCGACCCAATTCGACTTGGGTCCTTCTATAAAAGGGCTAGTTCTTTATAGGCCAAACGTCCTTACGAGCTTTCTGGAAATGTAAATGTCTAGGGACGGCATCACTTCACATCACATTAGCATCGTACCCGTTGCAAAAGTTACATAAAAAAAATCTACTTATATATATATATATAAGTAGATTTTATTTTTACCTATATATATATATATATATATATATATAGGTACCTATATTTAAATATAAGTAGGTATATATATATAGAATATATCTCACGAAGGAGATAGATAACAATGCACAATTATGAGTCCACTTTTTTAAACTTTTAGTAATCAATACGATTTACACTGAAATACAAATGCGTTTCAAACTCAAATTCAACATAACTTTATTCATATAGGTAACCAGGTATACTCATGAACGTCAAAGGGGACGATGTTGAGTTGATTCTAAATTTACATTTACTACCAGTTAGCACGTCAAGAGCGTAAAGCGGAAAAGAAGAACTGGCAAGACACTCTCCGCCACTCTTTTTAATCGTCAAGTTTTGAGTCATACAAATTGTTTGAACTGGAAAAAATGAATCCCAAGGATTAGGATCATTTAAATATTCGTCAAAATCGTTTATTTTTCGTAATAACTAATGGTTTTAAAAGTTTAAGGGTCTGTTTCACAATGTCTGGATAAGTTCCAAATAAGCTATTTATTACTTATTGGTAGGATAAACAGTATTTTTGCGTTTCACGACTATCAGATAGCGCTATTCGTCATGAAATGCGAAGTATCTTATTCGGAACTTTTATCTTTCGAATAATTTATGTGTTGCATAGCTATTTGGTACTTTATCCATACATTGTGAAACAGGCCCTAAATTACAATAATTTTAGATAAAAATTACTGTAAATTCGATAAAACACGTAATTCCAAACTACATACATTTCCTACATTTAATCAAAAAACTAATATCAGTCCAAAAAACAAAGAAGTGTTGATATATTCCAACGGTAACCTAGTTTCGCGACGGGTGTTTTAGAATGCGCACGCGTCGCCTACCGCCATCTCTGGGCCCTTGAGCGAATCAATCGTTACGCCCCAACCGAATTAATTACTGTGAAAGTGATCGATTTGGAGTCATGTTAACTGTTCGTTCTAAGCCAGCCCTGTGTTTCGTCCGTGTTAATTCGGTCGTAGCGTACACCTGACTTTCCAATCCGAATGAATTATACTTATTTCTTTATCACTACACAGTATAAAACAAAGTCGCTTTCTCTGTCCCTATGTCCCTTTGTATGCTTAAATCTTTGAAACTACGCAACGGATTTTGATGCGGTTTTTTAATAGATAGAGTGATCCAAAAGGAAGGTTTATATGTATAATAACATCCATTAAATAGTGGAGAAGTACTGTTATTTTTGAGGTTTCTAATGTGATGTCGTAAATAATTACATTTTTTCCGCTTACATTGCAAACGCAGGCTGAACCCTACGAGTTTTATCAAAATAATGTACTAAGTTTTGTACACATTGAAAAGGTCAACAGAAAAGTCCGTGATGGTATATGTCTATCTCTTATGGATATCCCACAATAACTTTTTTTTGTCATTTACTTTTTACGACAAATAATGGCTAATTTTCGAAGCGACTTTAACCAATACAGCATTAATCCTTAACCTATTAAATACCTTGAATACATTGTTCATTCAATATAGATCTATACAGCCCATTATAGCTTATTTAGTAGCGATCGAACGCGTATATTATCGGACCTTTCCAGCGACGGAAATAACAATACATAATAAAAACCTGCTTTTCATCAGCATTGCACCCGTGCGAAGCTGGGGCGCGTCACTAGTATGTAATATGAGGCAAACACATCATTATTGTTTGCTCAACATATATATATCCCATCCTCTTTGGTGAGGTGGAAAATATTAATACCATCATAATTAGTTTTATATTTAAATAAAACCCCGAAACTTTGGCGAATTATGTAGGTACAATTAACATTTGTGTATATCTTTTCTCATACGGTGGAGGGATTTTAGAGAAATTAATAAACTTCAATATAAATCATTCAAATGTTAACAACATTTCTAATATTTTACTGCTTCGTTCCTACCGGTGAAATCACTCCCAAAAATGGTAAGCATCTAGTTGGTCACGAAATCAAAATGGCGTCGGTGTTAACGAATGCAAGTCAGGATCGCGCCTTCCGCGTTCATATCATAACGGGTCTTGATGCACTATTATTGATTTGTTATGGGTTATGAGGACAAATTCTGCACTTTATCGAGAGTTCCATATTCAAAATGACACTTGCTCGTACTGTACACATCTTGGGGAGGGGCATGTCTTAGTTCGGCTCAATGTTGGAAAAATCGACGACATATTTCTAAATTGTAACTGTAAAATTATAATTAATATGTATCTTTAGTAACTATATGTAGTTTTTACTTTATTCAAACAGACTGTGTCAATCTTTTAAAACAATTTGGAACTATTTTCTTGTGTAGCCAATCCACATTTCAAGGATCGTCATGCTCACTTAAATGTCATTGCTTGTGGCGGCGTCCATGCGTCGGGTTGTCTTTCTCCCTAAAATATGACGAGGGGGTCGATGGCTGGCCATGCGTCATACTCGTGAACGGGTGCTACTTGTGGTGACTGGTCGTACTTGAATTCGTGTATGTGGTATATTAGTTGTTTTACTACGTAAATGATTAAAATGATTTTTTATTTTATGTATTTATTATTTAGAATCCCCCCCCCCCACTGGTTGCGACCCTCCTTGGGAAACTTGCTTGAGCAACGATGGACTAGATGTTATCTAGTAAAATGAATAGTTCCGTAAGCATAGATGTTTTACGTAAAACCACAGAGCAGATAATCATCCGACAGTTGCCACCGAAATTCACATTTCTACCAAGTCAAGTGAAACCCAATTCTCTATAGCAATTCATTATGAAACGTTTTACGCAAATTAACAACAATAGCCACCAGAGCCAGCGAACCAAACGACACCATTGCTGTAACCACGTAATTGTCAATGGAGTGAAATGATGTCTTAGGATACGCAGTAATTCAGTACCGTTGACTTGGGCGTCACAGATTGTCATGCTAAAAATCATTTACTATTACGGCTGCTATTTATTTATACTTCGTATATCATATATTCGTAATGATTTGCAAACATTTTAGGGTTACATTTTTTGCGGATTGAGTTAATCTAGTAAGTCGTTTGATTGCTAAGTTTCATCATCGCACATCGAGGCAATACAAAATCCTACCCATATCACAATGTCCGTCGTGCGACAACTGATCGTTTTAAAGTACTTTTTGCGCACCACCGATTCTAGTAATAATTCCTAAAAAGCCTGTATTTGCTAGCCTTCTAGTTCTTAAGTTATTACTTAAGTTCGGGTGAGCCTACTGCCAGTTTGCCCCTTGTACGATATAAAATCGATTGCTGAACTTACCTTTATTCAGCCAAAGTTATATATTCATTTTGTTAAAACGGCATCATAAGACCTCGTCAATCTGTCGATTTTATTTATATTTAAGATACATGTTATTTATTCAAAAATACATATAAATAATTATCCTTGCAGTCCCCAACTAATGATGACGAAAAAGCATTATATTTATTTTTAAATTTACCAATCCGTATCGATATTTAAAAATACTTACCTATGCTATATCTTAATTCCACATTATATGTAGCACATGAAGATTATAACAGTGCTATATTGAATTATGCTCGCCACTCGACCGTTCGGACCACGACGTCCCAGTCATATCAAATTATGGTCACACCGTTATGTGTGCCGGTGTTGCAAGGTATAAAATTTTTACTGGTGATAGGACGATTTAAATTCCGAATAAGCGGGAAGGAGGAAGTCACGGCATCTACCTGACACCTTTTCTTGAACTTGAGTGAACCTGATCTTTTCGATAGATATTTTGAGTATTCATTGTATGTCCGAGATACTAACAACATTTGTTACATACATTTTTTTCTTGTTCTCGTAATATCCTATCTTACTACAGCAGCTTTTTACAATTCTTATAAATTAACTTGCCAATGTCAATTAACTCAACAGCAATATATTTGAAATTCTGTTCTTGAATTAAAATTTCCTTTATTCAGTTAAACGTTCTTTAGCTCATCTGACGACATCATATCATTATTATTGTCATTTAATAACTTATTTACTTCACATAATATATATATTCGCGCGATCTCTTCCAGACAACCTTAGTAAGGAGCAACCTTAGTAAAAAAGTGTATTAAATCATGAAAAACAAAAATTACAAGCAACACTGATAAATTATACAATTTACTCAATAACTCCGCCAGCTCTGCGATCCAAAAAGGTCTCTGGATTTACCGAGGAAAAACTGGTGCTGAACGCCAGCAATTGGCAGTAGGTTGCAGAAGACAGGGAGCGCTGGATAATTTATATAAAATAAACTAAAACTCAATCTTACGGTTCATGAATTACATAAGTCACGATTGAGCAGGATAGGACATTTTTTTTAAAGAACGGGGCAAACGGGCAGGAGGCTCATCTGATGTTAAGTGAAACCGCCGCCCATGGACACTCTCAATGGCAAAGGGCTCGCGAGTGCGTTGCCGGCCTTTTAAGAATTGGTACGCTTTTTTCTTGAAGGACCCTAATTCGAATTGGTTCGGAAATACTTCAGTGGGCAGCTGGTTCCACAAAGTGGTGGTGCGCGACTGCCTAGAAAAACGCGCAGTTGTAGAACGGCGGACGTCGAGGTGATACGGGTGGACTTCCGTATTCTGCCTCGACGTCCGATGATAAAACTCAGCTGCAGGATATGGTTTAAGAGTTTATGTAGACGACTTATAAAAGAGGCTATGTTTAAATAAATATTTACTTACCGTTGTAATGTTTCAGTATATTAACACTTCAATTATTTTAGATTATAATTTTCCAGTTGCCTGAATCGTTTTGCCTTTCTAGTTACTTTTATATAAAGATTTTTCTATAATTTAAATCTATTTCATATTTTCACGGACCGGATGTCAAATCTAATAAAATCGTCATTTCTAATAAAACAATAATTATAAGCAGTGTAATTCAATGAATGCACTCGAAATAAGCATAAATAAATTCCAGGAATTGAAATATTAGTTTCATCAGATTTAAAAACGCAAATACTGTTGCGTAAACTTGTCTGTCACACCGAAATGAACACAGACCTTTTATTCACTGAAGTCTTATAAGAAAAGCAATATAAAGAAACAAAAAAATTTGTGCGTGTACACGTAAGATGTGAAACTTCTTTATGACCTTATTTTTCGAAAAGTCATCTACTATAACGAAATTGGTTAAATTAAATTGGATAAAGTTTAACAAAATGCTTTTATTATCATAGACATGAATACAAGTAATAAAATCATTTCATATAACATTATTATTACTAAGATTATTACAGAATTTCATTAATTGTAATAGAATTATTAATATAATTGTTATCGTTATTATATATTTTTGTTATTAATATCTTCGAATCTCGAATCAACCGTGGTAGGGACAAGAAAAAGATGGAAAAATGTGACGGTAAATTTTTTTCACTTAAAAAAAAATTGACGAAACATTTACAATTCGTTCGTGTATTTACAAATTAAGTCCATATCCATGTGTCTTTCATTATAATTAACATTAAAATATTATTTGCGTTTTTAGCTTTGAGTGATCACGTTATCATCCTGTTAAATGTACAAACATTTAAACAGGTGTTGGTGTGCTTATAAAAACAAGTAATAATAATAATAATCAATATTATGTATCTATAAGCAATAATAATATTTAAAAATGGATGAATAGAAAATTAAAAAAAAATTAAAACATTGGTCCTTGTGGCATTCTCTTGCTGTATTGTTATTCGATGTACAAGCAAAGCACCAAGTCTGTAGTTATATATTAAGGCTACGCTTCTAAGCTGAAACACCACCAATGTTAGATGTTTAAAAACTGAGTTCTGAAAAATCTATAATAATATAACGGAAACAAATTATTTGATAAAATTCGCTTTTGTAGACATTCAGAAATACTATCAATAAACAGGTTTCCGAGACAAGAACTGTTTAACATATAAAGTAATTACAATGAAAATGAAATAACTACATTTTACGTCCGTTAATGGCTAAGCTGAATTTGATAATGTAGAAATTCAGTAAGAGAGCGTACCAATTCTTAAAAGGCCGGCAACGCACTCGCGAGCCCTCTGGCATTGAGAGTGTCCATGGGCGGCGGTATCACTTAACATCAGGTGAGCCTCCTGCCCGTTTGCCCCCTGTTCTATAAAAAAAAAGTTCAGTAAATTCAGACGAATTTAACTAATATAATTTAAATCTAACCTAATTTAATAAAAATTTCATTTAATTTCTTAGTAATCATTTCATTCAACGAATAGGTATCGAAATACGAATTTATTGCTTCCTTTTAAAAATTGTATTATTTTCTTTTGAGTAATTGTTTATTATTTGTATTATAATGTAGGTTAAAACAAGTCTAAAAAGGATACGAATAAGAAAGTGTCCAACAAATACTTATATTAAATGACAGACAATTGTGATCTATTTTTTTCACTTATCACTTTTTTAGAACTAACACTAATTCACTACTTGGTGATGGAACGTGGTGTCAAGAATTTGAATAGCATCGACATTCACGTGATGATTTTGTTCGTGGACTCAACAATCTTTTTAATTATTATGGTGACGTCCTCTGCTGCTGCAGAAGAGATTTTCTAAACTGCCGTTTACTTTGAAAATTGAATTACATGTATTATATATATTTATCTATATCTCAGTAAGATGTGTTTAGGAGGAAACTCGAAATTACATATATTGAAAACGGGCCTTCGCGTAACTCACCACAAATTTGTCATAACTTCCGCATGTCTCTTTACATCACAGCGAAAACAGAAATTGATAGAAAGAGATGAATACGTACGAAGATTGATTTAGCAAGTCACGACTCTTACGCATAGTACATGACTTCGGGGACAATGAAGCTGTGTTACGATACGGTGTAACACGCGCCCTTTCTCATATTACGTATTGCATTTATATTTTTCAAAGAAAATGTAAGAATTTGTTCATTATTTTTAAGAAATAGTTCATTATTTTATTTTATTTCGTAATTATATTAATGTTCAATAATCTAGATCGACTTAAGTCAAATCCAATGTTGGTCTAGTGGCTTCAGCGTGGGTCTCTCATGTATTAAGGTCGTAGGTTCGATCCTTCATGCATTATCAAAATCATTTAGTTATTTAGGTAACATAATGTACCCTTACGAACGTCAAAAAGAAATACATATTAGATGCTAAATGTTTCTAATTTTACATTTACTGCCAGTTCCCAAATCAAGGACGAAGAACGGAAGAGAAGAAACTCTACGCCACTTTTTATAATTGTAATTTTTATACATAAGTATGATTCGCATTATTCAATGTATTATTTGATAAAAAATCTTTATCTATACGTTATTTTTTTTCTTTAAAATAATCCAGTTTAACAGATATGATAAATCAACTGATAAAATGAGGACATTTCATTGATATTTGTTTACGTTATAATATTTAATCGATTTTAAGATCTTTTTAATTAGAACACAGCCATTCAAAATTCGAGCGTACTCCTCCTTTAAAAGCCGGCTACGCACCCACTAAAAATGGTGTCTATGGGCTGCGATGACTGCCCTTTTTGGGCGTCCCGCAGCCTCGTTTTCCCTCCCCATTATTAAAAGAAGCTGCGAATTGAGCCCATGATCTCAAAGATGAGACTCGCCAGACCGCAATACAAAGCAATAAGACATTAAATATTATTTGGTAATGAAATTTCCTAAATGAAACACGATAATATCGACCGGATGTTTGTATCTAAAATCGCCTTTATGACGAAAATGGATTCCGCGAATAAGCTGTTTTTTAATGAATAAGATTCTGACATTAACCTATGTTATATGACACCGTTTGTGTATTGAAAACTATATACATAGGTCAACAAAGCATATTATGAAGCGACATTTAAGAAACGAAGCGAAAAGAGATTACGAAATTCCACCCGTATCACCTCGACGTCCGTCGTTCCACAACTGCGCGTTTTTCTAGTCAGTTTTTGCCCCGCACCACCACTTTGTGGAACCAGCTGCCCACTGAAGTATTTCCGAACCAATTCGACTTAGGGTCCTTCAAGAAAAGAGCGTACCAATTATTAAAAGGCCGGCAACGCACTCACGAGCCCTCTGGCATGGAGAGTGTCCATGGGTGGCGGTACAATTAACATCAGGTGAGCCTTCTGCCCGTTTGCGTTTGTTGTTTCATTAAAAAAAAACAATCTTCCGTGTCTTTTTTTTTTACTACCAGATATTTGTATTGAGAAGTTCTGAAAACACTCTGTCACTATGGTTTCTGTACCAGAGGTGTTTGTTATACTATATGTGACGAGAATAGTTTTATCTGTTAACATTTGACAGACTTGAATAATGACAATGACAGCTAGTATCGTGATTTACAGTAAAAACTTTTTCTACAGACTAAATACAACTTGGTCTGAATTTACACCCATAGTATATTAATTTGGATTTTACTGACCTGCTGATATAAATTCATGATTCATTCGACATATGTTTAATCATAATTATTTAACTCAGGTCATCTTATATTAATTCATTAATATAATTTCGATTACATCTTACGTGTCATGCGATTTCGCATATGCACCAATACATTTCTTCTTAATCAACAACTTGTGCTATAAATACTTAATATATATAATAACTTCACCCCTGTGTTGTTGACATATCCAAGTGATACACGATTGGGACCGTTTCTTTTAAAAACAGCCAAAGATTGGGAATGACGGAGAAGAAGGCTTCTTCTTCCCTAAACAGTATAGCATGTCTTCCAGGGATGACTAAATAGGGGCTATGTGCAACGGAGAAGGTTGTTACCTGGCGATAGATAGAGAAGACGATACCACCTGCCTACTATGCCTACGATGCCTACTCTCTCCAAGTCTATAGATATATATGTATTTTAATATGTTTTAATTTTTTTTCGACATTGTGGTACTGACTGTAATGATAGGGTTTATATTCTAAACAAATCTCAAACAGGCTCCAATAGGCAGCATCTCACTCGACATCAGGCGGGATTGTGAAACGTCTGTATGATAAAAATCAACAGTCAATTGCATTTACACAAATCTACGTGCATGAATGAAAACCGAGATTATTTTGACGTGCGTATGATTCAAGGGAAAACCCAGTGGTTTTAGGTCACCACAGGACAATTAATTTAAGACTCACTCAGGCTAACAATAATATTTGACTGGATTTTTTACCTGCATGAAATATAAAGCTCATAACACACAACATTTCTTATGTGTGAAGCGTATTAGAATGATTAATCTGTGTATAAATCATCCATTCAATTGTGAATTTATCAATCTGGGTCGAATATAAATTTATAAAATACTTCATGTTTAAAAAAAATATACGTATAATAATTTCGTCTAGTACAAATGTACTTCCAATGGTTTTCGGTAAAAGAGGTTTTTAGTTAATTAGATATTCCTTATACTGTTACATCTACCTTTGTACTATGCCATAACGTATTTACGTGCTTAAGACTAGTCATAAAATGTTATTATATTTCAAAGTTAATACTAATAACCACATTTTCTAAGTTTTGCAGTAATCTGCAAAACTTAGAAAATGTGGTTCGTTGTGTGCGGCCATATTTTTGTGTTTGATTTGTATCCGGGAAAACGTGATAATGATGTGAAAAGAAATTTCATTTCAAATTTTATTTTCATTGCACAGTCAAAGAGAAGAAATTATTAAGATTAAAAAAAATATTTTCTTCAATTTAAATTTATGTAACTCTATACATATATATATATATATATATATATATATATATATATATATAATATCATATCAAACACAAAAATATGGCCGCACACAACGAACCACATTTTCTAAGTTTTGCAGATTACTGCAAAACTTAGAAAATGTGGTTATTAGTATTAACTTTGAAATATAATAACATTTTATGACTAGTCTTAAGCACGTAAATACGTTATGGCATAGTACAAAGGTAGATGTAACCGTAAATATATATATATATTTATATATACGGTTCTCAGTGTATCATGACTATGAAGATTCTCATGAGTCTAATTTCGGGGATTCACAAAATTCTGGACCTAAAACAAGTGTCATTTCAGTTTTAACTGAACTATAACAAAATCATGAAACCTTTCAAGTTCCACGAAGTTATCTACATGTGACGTTGTACTTTGTCGGTATTGATTTTTCTTCGACCAACCACCGCCCGCGTTCAATACACCGCGCCTTTGCGGATATTATCTACTAGCAGGTACCTGCGAGTTCTTCTGCGTAGTTTAAAAGTATTCTTTTTACGAATTATTCTAATTGCGAACACTATTCCTTATTATTATTACCATGTAAGTTGAGAAGACTCAACTAATAATAATAATTATAATTAGTTGAGTACGTAATGGTAGTGTACCTTTATGCTAGGCATTTCCTCGCTATATATTTCAGTGCGAGGAAAGTCTTGCGATCACCGGTACTAAGCAGAAGCCATCTTAAATTTCTAATTGGCATTTACGGCATAAAAATCACTTCTATAAAAAAACAAACATCGAACGGGCACAAACTCAAAGTTGGAAGAAAGTATATTTGAGCCGTTTATCAGCCACCAATGACATAGGATTTTTAAAAACCTTTTGTATTGATAAAGATCTTTAAATATATGGTGGTATAATATGTACGATACTGACTATAAGTTAGCTATAGCAAGCAAAAAATTATTATTTCACGCCTTTTTTCCGATGGTGTAGACAGACACAACGAATCTCCACTGGTTACTGTTCTGGCATACCTCTCTTGTTTCATCTACTTTCGTGACATAGTATATATAGTGCGGTTTATCTATAATAATTTACCTTAACGGCCACGACCGACAGAACATCAAAGTCCAATTGATAAATAATAATAAAAGATATCTGTCATTATCTCTGTTTAATCCTTGTTCTTAGCGTAGTATGAGCTGTATCGATTATTTCATTTGAGAGGCGATTCCTTATCTCAGTCTATTTGAGTTTCAAACGACGTGTCCCTTGCCGTATTTGTGACAATAGGCCCTATGATTCACGCTTAAAACATTCTTAACTAAACGCGCTAAATATAACTTTACTAATAATTTTTGATCCAAACCTCTTACCGTACCAGGTCGATTTTTAATCTATTAAACGATAACAGGAACTACCATATACATACAATAAACTCTGTTCTAATACATTCGTCAGAATCGACTGACTCATCTATTGTCAACTTTTCTTGGAACAGGAAAATGAAAGCCGCCCGCGGTATTCAAACATTGAACATCAATTGTAAAAGGCTCGTTTGTTGTTACAGAAATCAAAGCAGAAGTCATCAGTGAAGCAAAATTTGATGCTGACGACATGAAGATCGAAACACGGGCCACCAGAACCATGAGTATTGACAGCGATAACCGCTCGGACAGGAGCGATGAAGAGGATTGCAGAAGAGCTCGCAAAAGAGCAGCTTCGTCTTCACCATCGCCCATGCCTCTAGATAAGAGGACAGCGCGTTTTGAATGCCCAAAATGCGTTCAACGCTTTGATTCTATGAACGCCTTTGACATCCACCGATTCACCGCTCATGGCGACGAAGCTAAGACCAACTATGATGAGTATGGCTTTGGTGATTTAGCAAATAAAAAGTTCTCCGATATTAATAGAAACATTGGTGAACGCAATCTGTATAGATGCGAATTTTGCTCCAGAGATTTCCCTTGTTTACAAGTTTTGGATATACACCGAAAGACGTGCTTGTCTACCCGAATCCCCAGTCCAGAGAGAGACCGGCGGGAGGACTTTTTTGCTAAGTTAGATCTAAGAAATAGATCTTTTGGTATTCCTGGAACCCTAACACCGCCTATGGAGAGATTTACTCCGAAATTTGACGACGCACATTTAGCCAATGGCATTAGACATATAGATGCTGCAAGGGATTTGGCTGACATTCAATCCATATTAAATGTCACATCTGCAAGTAGTCTTTTAGAGAGATTAACAGGAACAAGAGTGGCATTAGAGAGCTCTGTACTCACTCCCCCGGATACCGCATCAAAAGAACGGGAACCAGAAGAAACCCAAGATAATTTTGCTGCTGAGTTCAGGCGTATGAAACTTCGAGGAGAATTTCCCTGTCGCTTATGTCCTGCTAAGTTTCCAAATCTTCGAGCCTTGAAGGGTCATAACAGAGTTCACTTAAGCGGAACTGGTCCTGGTCCATATCAGTGCAATATGTGCCCTCATGCGTCTCTCGATAAAGCAGCCTTAGTGCGCCATATGCGGACACATAACGGTGACAGACCATATGAATGTGCCGTCTGTAACTATGCCTTCACAACTAAAGCAAATTGTGAAAGACACCTGCGAAACCGCCATGCCAAGGTAACACGCGAAGACGTGAAGCGGTCTATCATTTACCACCCTTCAGAAGATCCAAATAATGACGAAGTAAATTCGAAGCTTGCACGGGAAGAAGTAAAAAGGTCTCTTGCATTCCATACACCTGATATTGAAAGGCGCACCGACTCCACAGGTCGTGATACTCCTTTAACTCATTACTCTCCAACATTTATCGCTGAAAGGCACCCGGTGACGTCATTAGTCAAATCTCTGCCTGAAACACCAACGCTTACACCTAGAGAATGTGACCAAACATTGCCAAGAATTAAAGTGAAAGGTATCGGTCAACTGACCCAAATACCGGAATTCAGAACTCCAGATGTTACATTTAAAACAAACGAAATACAATCGGAAACTTACAATGAAGAAACTCCTGTTGATTTGAGCACAAGTGACAACAACAGTTGCGATGTCCTTGACCTAAGCAAGAAGAAACGAGATGCCGATGACGACGAGCCTAAAGTTCAACCGCGACCTACGTTTGATTCCACAGCTGCGGCCACTGCTGCTGCCTTTGAGAAGACAAGGTTCCTTTTGGCTCAGCAAAGACTCTTTGAAACCGCTCTACCAAAGTTAGATCCAGCCTACTATGCCTCGCAGCTCTCTCAATTATACGCTGGTGCAGTACCCGGCTTGCCTGGGCTGCCTTTGCCACCATCATTTCCTTTAAACCCTTATTTTCTTCAATCTTCCATCTTTCCCAACCCGACTGATTCGCAAGAACTTGCCGAAATCAAACAGCGTATTCAAAAAGAGATAATTCGTGGCTTGAGCATGTCAGGCGGAAGACTCGTTTCAACAGAGCAAGAAATTCAGCCTAAACAAGAGCCAGAGGAAGAAGACCAGAAGACTTTGCAAGTGTCCACAACGCCTACACCCCCGCCCCACCCTGAATCTCCACAACATAATAGTGTGCCACAAAATGATCCCATTAAAATGGTTATAAAGAATGGTATTTTAATGCCTAAGCAAAAACAACGTAGATACCGCACTGAACGCCCGTTCTCATGCTCACAGTGCTCCGCTCGTTTCACATTGCGCTCAAACATGGAACGTCACGTCAAACAACAACATCCGCAACACTGGAGTGTAAGACGGCCAACGCCGAGAGCGCCACCTCCGTATCCTGGTTCTGAAAATCTAGCTGATCGCGTGAAGTATGCCCTTTTGGCTAGACACCTCGAAAGACCAACACAACTAGACCGCTCCCCCATAAGAAGAGACTCCGACGAAGTTGCTGATAACGAAGAAGACGAGGAGGACGCATTAGTTATTGATGAGGAACCGGATGATAAGACAGATGAACATTCCGCTGCACATCGAGCTGCAGCTGAAATACTACTGGCGACGCGGCAACAGGAAATAAACAAAGACTTTGATCTAAAAATAGCTGGAAGCCTCATTAACAAGCCGTTACCTATACCTTCGGAGAAAACAGAAAGTATTCCGTCAAGTCAAGATGTGGCAGTAGTTCCAACGCGTTCGGATGAAGAAGAGGATGAAGAAGGTCTGGTTGCTTCTACCAGTGAAGGCAATAACTCTGGAAGCGATGAAAACAAGTAAGTATTTTTATTATTGATACAACCTAAAAACTGTGAACTCACAAAGTTATTTATTATACATATTCTAAAAAATCAAATACATAATCTAGATATACTTATGATGGAACATGGTGTAATGGTTGCAGCTCCTTACAAACATTGTGTAAAAAAAACTTGGCGATTAAAATGAGTGGCGGAGAGTTTTTTGAGAACTGGCAGTAAATGTAAAATTAGAGTCATTTAATGTGTATTTTTTTTTTGAGATTCATATTTATGTTACCTATATGAATAATTGATTTTTGATTGATTTCATTGATTGATTGATGTATTATAAATTCCAGATCGGAGTCCGACACAAATCTGCCACCAAAGAAAAAATCTGCCTACAGTCTCGCGCCAAACAGAGTCTCTTGTCCGTACTGCCATCGCAAATTCCCTTGGTCCTCTTCCCTCCGGCGACACGTCCTCACCCATACGGGCCAAAAGCCTTTCAAATGTCCCCACTGTCCTCTCCTCTTCACAACTAAATCCAATTGCGATCGGCACCTATTGCGAAAACATGGAGGCTCGGCTAAGGCTATTTTGGCAGAACCAATTCCTGTCACACTCCCAACGCCGAATGACACCAGAGCAGTACCCGAAAGACCATTCAAATGTGCCACCTGTCCTACCAGCACATTTTCCTCAATGGAGACGTTGAAGAAGCATATGTCTTCGCGCCATGGCAGCGGAGAATCGCCTCCATCGCCATTGCCAGAGGAAGAATCTGATGTTGGGCTCGTTTTCAAATGCCACCTGTGTGAAGCGGCTTTTGGTGACAGGAATGGGGCTTTGGGTCATCTGTCTTCTAACCACACGGTGGAGTACGAGCAGTTGGTGTCAAAGGGTGCCTTGGATGCGGCCAGCGATAGAAGTGAAAGCGCTGATGATGATGATAGGGGAAAGTTTCCAGACCATGCCAATAGAAAGGTATGTTGAAGTACAGCTTTTTTAGCTTAACTAAAACATGACTTCTTTCTTCTTTGATGGTTCATAAATATTTGTCATTATCCTATATAACATAAATAGAATTAAAGCATATACATATCTTAACAATATGTAGGTAATTTAAAAAAATTAAATTTCAGGTGGTATGCGCATTCTGCGTGCGTCGTTTCTGGTCAGCTGAGGATTTGCGCAGACACATGCGCACACACTCCGGAGAACGACCTTTCGCCTGCGACCTCTGCAGGCGCCGGTTCACCCTCAAGCACAGCATGCTGCGTCACCGCAAGAAGCATCGCGAAGAGGCGACTGACGACGAAGAGACCACTCCACCTGATACGCCCATCGATGCCTCTAATGGGTAAGTACTGTATTTTTATTTATTCAATGCTTCATAGTGATCTATCTTACAAGTTCATATTTTCAATGAGTATAAATATAATTGTATTTTTCATTTTAGTTACCGTTACCAGGACGACGATGGCTCCGGAAACGAGATCCCAAACAACGTGAACAACAACAACTCACCTCCTTCCCTGCCCTACGATAAGAAAATCAAACTGGACATGTCCCGGAAGTACTCCTCCGAGGAAAACGAAGGCGAAAACGGAAGCGACCTCATCGGCAAGCTTCTGGGAATTCCGGACAAGACCATCATCAATAAACTTCTCTCATCCGCCGACGAAGCTGCTAAATTCCTGGGAGTCAACAAATGAGAGTACGCTTTAGTCCTCGTCACACCAGCCAGGCTCATTCTGGCCCCGCGAGGACTAAAAATAAACTTGAGTACAGCGCCACCTAGTGGCGAGTAGCGCCATCGTGTCCTCTTAAACATTAAAAAACCTGTTCATTTATTTGCAATTAAGTGTGATAAAACCGTATAAGAATAAGAGGATTCCTGTATTATACACGTTTAGATTTCTCATGCTTTAAACAACGAACGAGTGACATCGATTCAACGCCATCTACCGCGTAAATATCGCTTCGGGTGCCTTTACATGCCTTATAATCTATACCGTCCTGAATGCCTTGGGTTACGAAGTTGTGCCAGTTTTAAAGTACATTATAAAATTTAAGTAACACTAACACGTTTGCATTTCCATCTAGTCGTCTCTCTTCATCCCATCCTATTCTGAAAGCCCAAATCTGTCTAGTCAGTCATTAATTGTGCTTACCAAACAGTTTCGAATAAGCGTAACTCTTAACCAACCTACCAATGAGTAGACTTAAGGAATGTAGTCTTAATTAATAATATTTTCTATCTTTTTCAAATGTAGCGTTAGTTCCTACGGCGATTTACCAAAACCCCGTAAAATTTCTTCGTTCTTTACTTTCAGAATGTAAATAATTATAATGTAGCCGTGTTTAGTGGTAGTTCTATGGTCTATGGTCTCTATTGTGCGGGGTTTCTGTTCGCGATGTACCG
Organism: Pieris mannii; assembly: GCA_028984075.1. Taxonomy (NCBI): domain Eukaryota; kingdom Metazoa; phylum Arthropoda; class Insecta; order Lepidoptera; family Pieridae; genus Pieris; species Pieris mannii. Next base: position 7,865,577 of record CM054795.1, on the reverse strand, counting down.
GTAATGTTTATAATAAGTAAACTTTATTTTGCTCAAACTTATGGCATTTCTTTTAAAATAAAGACTAAAATTATTTAAGAAGTTAGGATCTCGTGTTTATTATAATTGTGTAACCAAAGTTTCGGTGGACTTTAAACCATCGGTAATTTTTTTGACAATTTTTAACTTTTCGTTACTTTGTTATTGAAAGATTTATTTTTTTAATTTTTGTATAATAAATAAGTATTTTGGTGCAGCAATATTATTAGGTGGGTTAAAAACTCGATAGTTTTAAATTATAATTTAGTTTTAGGGATTTCAGTCTCCATCGTGGATTGACGAATCATACGCTAGAATATACCTAAGTCCAAAATGCTTTGTAATATAAAACGCATATAATATACCAAATATACAGAAAATTATCTAAGCTATGAGCGTAGTGTTTAAGAGATAATTATTAATATATTCTGTGTTTCGCTTCAAAGAGTTAAGCAATAATAATCTGTGACTTATTCAATGTGAAAATGACACCCATTCATGTAAATGTCACTTTAAGTTTAATTAATGACAATCCTGCTTACTGTCAATTATAGATAATGTAATTTATTTTTATTCTGTTAAATTTAGTATTCGATAATGTTCCGAGAATTAATGTTATGTGTTAGAATAATCTCGTAAATTAAGGGTAAATTTAAGAATTTTGGCAACACCGCTTGGCCTTTGGATAGTAGTGTGTTTAATATTTACTATTACCTAGTATGTAGCTAGTTAAAGATATACAAGATGCATGACATATTCAATATTATATACTTAATTATGTAAGCGTATTTACTATGATTCACTTTTGCCTCTTTCTTCATGCAATATGAGTGTTTTTAAGACGTTTTGTGAAATACATTATGATTTATAATAAAATAAAGATGTATTGCTTTAGTTGTTTGTTTGTATCATTTAGTCATTATGCTAATTGATCCCTGGTAAAAATTACATGCACAGTAATTAAACTAGATTTAATTACTAATAAATTAGACAACGGAAAAAAATATCTTAAATTTTTTAGTTAGTTATATGATGTACCTGTACAGATTAATGCATCAATGGCGTTTTAACTAAAAACATTTTTTCAAACAAACATACAAAAATATCTTTGTTCATATAGGTAAACAAGTACACTTATGAACGTCAAAAAAAGTTCTCAAATCAAGGGCGTAGAACGGAAGAGAAGAACCGGCAATAAACTCTCCACCACTCTTTTTAATCGCCAAGTTTTTTTACACCATGTTCCATATGACATCTTAAGTAATCAAGAATAATAAAATAAATTAAAAACAAAGATTTGTCCTCTATCGGCAGAAGGCATGGTGAAATAGGAGCACGCACTTACATACTCGTGAGAACAACACGCAAATACGTAGTAGAAACAACTAATATCACCGCATACACGAATTCAAGTACGACCAGTTATCACAAGTAGCACCCGTTCACGAGTATGAGGCATGGCCAGCCATCGGCTCCCTCGCCATATTTTAGGGATAGAGACAACCCAACGCATGGACGCCGCCACAAGCTTACTTTTACTATACACAAGTTTACTTTATACTAACTTAACTGACTAAAATATTGTAATAATAATGTTGCTGTTAATTTTAATTTGATAAAAGTTAAGCAAATTCGTTCACCTCGAGCGGCACGAACCCTTGGCGTTGAATTGTAGCGACTCTATATCTTCTACCGTATTTACTATGGTTTGTGTTTAGCAGTTCGGAGTAATACCTGCAACTGAGTTTCATAATCGGCTACGAGGCAAAGTAAGTAATACACCAACACCCTTTGAACGATTATAGAATAAATTCGACATAGGCCTCATCAATTAAATCCAAATTCCAATTCTTAAAAAGCCGCATCGCAGCCTAGTCCATGGCAGTACATGGGTGTCGGTATCAGGTAAGCAAACTGTTTTTTTTCTCGTTTTATAAATAAAAAAATAAAGGCAAATTATGAAGATGAAGATACTTAAGACTTAGGAGTTGGTAAACTTGTCTGAGTACCATAAATTGAAAACCTCAATTCTCTTTCTACAAAATGAATTAATAAATAATTATAATTGTATTGGCAGCTTCAAGAATGGTTTAATAGTAAGGTTTCGATTTAGAATTACGTCGCCCGAATTTAATGATACTGATTATGTAGGTGTCTCGGGGGATTGGAACTTACAAGTCAGAGTTGCGTCTAAGTATTAAAAACAATATTTACAATTCTGTAATTGAAATTCGTAAACAACCCGTACATTTTCTACTTTTCTATGGGTTGTTAGAGATCTGACATTCTGCATAAAAAATCGATGTTTAATTAATCGATTGATTCTTAATTTTTTTAGTGAAACTTTTATTACATCGTCTCAAACTTTTTGGTTTGTGTGGCGCATGTCGCGTGATGGTCGGCCGCGGAGTAGGGATAAAGTGTAAGGTGCTCGTCATAGCAGCCAATGCCAATATGGCGGCGCACATAGTTCGCAGCAGCTGACCGTGTAGTGTAAAGACTATTATTCATTTGTGCCAGTGCTCCACGCTATTTTAATATGTGTATATAATCTAAATAATTGTTAAGTATTATGTATGTCGTACTCTCTAAGACACAGAATTCAATAAAAATATTAGTTGGAGACTTAGTCTACTTTTATTAGTCCGATTATCATTCTAATTTTCCAAGTACAAAATTAAGATTGATTAAGCGATTTTATACCCTTAATGGAATATTATTCCAATTTTTTTTAGTTAAATGAATAAAAATCTATAATGTGAAAAAAAGTTTCACTTTAGCCACACAACATTTTAAATTTTAAAGTTTTAGAATAATCACCATTAAAATTACCCTATTTCTTATTTTATTTTCGTTGTTTTAAAACCTTAGGCGCGGTGAAAGAGCAGCCCCCAATCACTGTATCAGTTCCTCCGCAGCTTCGGCCTTTTGGACCAGCCTTAGCCGCTACGACTTGCATAATGCCTGTGCTTTGTTACGCAAGGGTGCACTTCCCGTAGCGCCGGAAAACCAATAAACCTATTATTATCTATTGTTCGGTTAGGTTACAGTTTTTATAATTTTCTTGTAAATAGCTGTTTCCGGCGAGTGAAAGTGGAGGTGATAACTAAAGCCTCCTCCTCCACCCTTCCTACAACCCCGACGTTCTAAAACGCTACCGTAACTAATTCATTAGCTTTTGTGAGTGTGATTCGGCATATTACGTATTAGTTATCAGTATTAGATTTGTACAACTTCAAAATGCAAGTTTGTGGGATATACCAAATTGATTCTACTGACCACTAGATGTCGCAGTTTAGAGTACAGAACTACATTTGAAAAATATCTGTGGTATTTTCTACATTATTCTTTATCTATGTTTTAAATTTTTCATAGGTAAGTAATTTTAACTCATATTTTTATAAGAATAATTTTAAAATGATACATAAAAATAAATACTATTTTTACAAACCTAGCTAATAATAGATATTTAAAATTTATTATAATTAAATGGCAACACAAAATAGATGACTGAAGATTTGAAGGAATTTGAAGAAATAGAAAGAAGTCGCTAATTTATGCCAGACGGCGTCTTTATTTTCAGATGCAATCGTTTATGTTGTTTAAGTTAAGGTGGTGATTGTGAAAGGTTACGTGTCGCCCTTGGATTTGTAAACATTTTAAAGCTTATAGTTCGTACGGTAAGGGAACGTGTGATAAATTTGTATTTATCTTTTGAAAAGCTATACTAATTATTTCCTATGAAATCAGAAATGCATTTCTATTAGTGACGTAGAAATACTGCACCGATTATAATGTACATTTTATGTTTCCGTTGAATAAGTAATGTATTAAATAACATCTTTATTTGTGTACGGCCCAACATTCGTTAAAACTTAAAGCGAAAGTTATTTTTAGTTATAACAATTTCTAATTTTGCAGTAAATTAGAAAATACGAAATCAATATGGGGGACCAACAATTTTTCCTAAAATGGAACGATTTCCAAACAAATATGGTGACATCGTTTAGGCATTTACGAGACGAGAAAAGCTTTACTGATGTAAGTCCACTTTTTATTTACCTTGACTTAGATTAACTCTTAAAATTATTAATAGAATGCACACAATGTTATTTTACTTTCATTGTTGTCCTAGCATTAAAATGCACACAACATAGCTGGTATTCACTCATATCAAGGCCTCTGCCTCAAAGTAATTATTTACCATGCAGTTAATATTACAGGGTAAACAAAATACAAATAAAAAAATAGTTGAATATTTTGCAATTTGTAATGTAATACTTTCAACTATTGTAACTTTATTTCCTGTAAATCAGTTTTGTGTGAAATTACTATGTATTTCAAACCCTTTTTTCTGATTTCTCAGATTCAGTTTATGGGAATTCGTACTCATTTTGTTTGCAATTAAAACACATTTATTTTACTATGACAGATTTAACATACATTTAAGACATTTTATATGGTTAAGTAGAGAGTAATAACTGAGAAAATCAAATCTTAAATTTAATCTATTCTATCTTTTATATCTTAAATTATCTCTAAGTAGAAATTGTTCAAATGTATTACAATTTATCTATCTAATAAATCTCATCCTTATACAGATAAACCCTTTAGTGATGAGTCAATTTACAATATGAATATTATGAATTTTGTGTTTGATTTATATAACATATATTTCTAAATTAATGATATCTCAATGCTATCAGGCAAACAGGTTATTATTTTTTTGGAGTAATTTTTGTTTTATCAGGTATGTGTAAAATTAAATTAAGTAAGATTCTCACTCCTCTGATCTTTATGCGACAAATCTGATAGTTCATAAATTTAAAGAAGTGTGTATTGCTAATAAAAATATTTTTTAGGTAACACTAGCTTGCGAGGGACAAACATGCAAAGCCCACAAAATGGTCCTGTCTGCGTGTAGTCCTTATTTTAAAAGTTTATTAGAGGTGAGCATTATTATATTGTGAAGATTATATATGGCGATATACATTTATTATATAAGTTATTAATGAGATAGGTAAATAGAGTAAAGTGAAGGAGTAAGTATAATAAGTGTGTATTTTTGGATAGGATGAATTAGAAACTTAATAAAATGGACTTATCAATAATTCCTAGATATATTGAAATTAATTTTGAAGATATATGTTTTCCCCAACAAATTGTGACTGAACTATGCATCTGTTTTCATATCAAGGGAAATTATTATAGTCAAAGCATTTATGTTTTGAATAAATAATATTTATGAAGTATACCAATAACAAAGGATATGCATTTGTTATCATTACAGATATGTTAAGCATTCAATGTTTTTGTACATAATTTACCGTCTTAATTTAAATGTATTTACAGTATTGATTACATACTTAGAATAATTATGCAATGTGGCCATGAGGAAATATTTGCTACTTTAATGTTTATCAAAATTCCTTATGAGTTTTTCCAGCACATGTTTGAAATATAACATCCTAGTTGTACACAATAGTTTAAATTGTTTTCCCAACTAATTTTCTATGGTAGAAAATTTGATTTTGTCACAAGAATTTATGGAAAATAATTTTTTTTTAAATAAAATTTAAAATTTATTCCATGTTATGTATTTAATATAAATGTATGGACTCTAATATTCTTTATGTAAAAGGATGCAAATGGGCGGAAGGCTCTCAGATGTTAAATGATAACGCTACCCATGGACACTAACGTTTCTAATATACTCGCAAGTGCGTTGCCGGCCTTTTTAAAATTGCTACGTTCTTGAAGGACCCTAAGTCGAATTGTATCCACGGAGTGGTGGTGGGCGTCAGAACTACCTAAAATCGCTCAGGATATCCAGATGATATGTATATACGATGACGATACTTTTTCCATTGTTTTAATTAAGTACCCGCAGTTTCGCCTGATTGTTACATAGGAAATCAGCACAATTTTTCAATTTAAATCACTGATTCGCGAGTTGTGTCATATTTTGTTTATGTAAGATTTACCTACTGCCCGTTGGCAGACATTAAAAATAAAAATGAAATAAGTTTATTTTGGAACATTAGACCATCAAGGTATCACTTATTCCACGTCATTAAATTCGAACCTGTAGGCATCCCTACTTATCCGCAAAGACAGAGGGTGTAGACTGTAGGCCGAGAGATAAATCCGGCGTAAAAATACTTGGTACTCTTTTAAAAAAGCAAATTATCAAACAATACTTATTTAAAACAAATATAGAAAATTAATTAAAAGCGTGCCCAGAACTAGTCAAAGGCCCTATTATAAACTAGATAATCGCTAACATTATAGAAAGCCTTTTTACACAGGTTTTTTTTAATACATTTCTTATATTTATTAAAAGGCAGAGATAAAAGAGCCTCTGGGATTTTATTAAAGAAGAGTATCCCTTTTCCCAAAAAATTTTTGATGTGAAACATCTATAGCCGCACGTAAAACCGATTTCTGGCGTGGCGACGCATGCCGTGGCGACGCATCGCCACGCTATATGATGGTATATACATACAATTTATATGCAGTAGTAAATTTTTGTATTAAAATGAAAATAAATGTTTATTCAATAAATAGTCATCGTTATCTGGAAAACAAAATCGTAATATTTTATTTTATCATTATGACATATTTTGTTCCTATCACAATCTGTTCTTTTCTGCATTTTACTTCAGAAAATAATTTCGATGTTTCACATCTGCCAGGCGTCCCGTGACGGCTCAATTTTTTTTATAAAAAAATTAGTTTTTAGTAAACTTTTTTTTAACAAATATCACTATAATATATATATTATATATAAATTCAGTTTTGAATAATTAAATATGTACAGAAATACATATATTTACCTATAACATAGATTAATAAGAATTTTAATTTAAGTTTACATAGATTTGCATTGCGTAAGTTAGTTCGTGTTTAAATAAAATTATTTGTTTGAAGCTGAAACTACTGACATTAGTTTAAAAATATCTAACACTAGCGACCCGTCCCGGCTTTGCATGGGGCTGTGGGCATCAGTGATAATGTAGCATTCCAATGGTGGAATAAATTTTTAAATCGGTGTTTTTTGAGCCAAATCGTTACGAACATCCATACAAATCTTTTCTCTTTATAATATGGGTGTGGTTGGGATGCTAACGAAATCAAATTTGGCTCATCTGAGAGTTATTAATTGTGTCACTTCAATACAATACAGTCAACCTTTTTGGATATTAGCGGAAACGAGAATATTCTGTTACAATATACTTAGGGCTCTTCAAGAAAAGAAATCCTAAAAGGCCGGCAACGCAATCGCGAGCCCTCTGGCATTGAGAGTGTCCATGGGCGGCGGTATCACTTAACATCAGGTGAGCCTCCTGCCCGTTTGCCCCTGTTCTATAAAAAAAGATAAGGCTCCGTATGGTGCATGTGTTTTCAGCGCCATGTTTGCGATGGCTTACATTTGGTTTGTGCATCTAATTACTAAATTATATGTAACTTAACGTAGACATATGGCTGATATTTTTTGTTTAGTTTTGGGAGGCAAACGAGTCTATTGGTCGCCCCAAAAGGGCGCTCCGTAACTTACTAGTGGGTGCGTTGTTAGACACAGTTAAAACACACACACACTTAACATTTCCAGGAAAATCCCTCAAAGCATCCAATAATAATATTGAAGGATGTGTCGTATCTCCACCTTCAAGCTATCCTAGAGTTTATGTATGCGGGTGAGGTCAATGTGTCCCAGGAGCAATTGCCCGCCTTCCTTAAGACAGCCGCGAGGCTTAAGGTAAGATCTATAAACTGCTATTTATTTAAATATAAACACATAAATTTCAATGATAGTTCAATAAAAATATGTCTTGAAAAAAAAATTATCAAATGTGTTAATTATACGTTAATTACATAATTATTAATTTTAAAAAGTATTTACTTATATAAGTACATTTTTGCATTCCCATGTATAAGATTTGGAAACCCTTTTAAAAAACACCTGTAAAGCTCTTCCGTAACAAACTTAATTCTAAATTCTTAAAATAATGACATTCAATTACCTTCTTTTATTTATTTTTCAACTGTTATCAACACGTCTGAGAGCATGGGTGTGTGGGTGCAAATGTGTGAGTGAGTGAGCCAGTGAGTGAATGAATAAAGTGTGTAAACATACTAGGTCTCAGAAGCAGCAATGAAGCCAGAAGCCAGATGAAATAAGCCAGTCCTTCAGTCGTATTTTTAGATTGTAGACGTCTGTCTAGGTACGGCGTTTACGTATACGTATAGGCGCTGCAACCGTTTAAGTTCCGACTTGACTTCGGAATTCTCTATCTGTTTCATGATCATTTGTCAATCTAATAGGCAAGTCGTATGCACTATGAGGGAAAGTTCTTTGATTTTATTATTTGCTGATTACGTCACACATATTATCCACCCAGTCTATGATTGAAAAGGAAATTAATTTTCGAGGTTTCGTTAGGTATGGTGGTTAGCCTCTTGTGCCTGACACATGCCGTCGATTTTTTGGCCTCCTGTGGATGAGAATCTCACGCTTAAAGCCACTAGGTCAACACTTCTTACACATATATTATATTTTGATCAAAAACAGTCTAAACCGATAATTTATTTAGTAACCTCTTTTTTTAATAAGTTAATGTTTTATACAGATTACAAATTCTTATCTTTTCATACTGTTAAATAGCGCAATACACACATTCGTACTGTATGTGTGTACTAAGACACAGACAGTACATACAGTAATTCTGACGGCGTTAAAATCCTTATTCTAAACTAAAATCAATAGTTGCAAGCTTTGTTAAAACATTTAAATATTATTCCGCGATAATCATTTATATTCTTTGGACATGAAAGCCTATTTCGACTGACAATTTACAAAAACAAAAATTGAAGTGCAGTTTTGAAGAAGTGCTGTTTTAATATTGTTTTTGTGCACATCCGGGTTCGAACCTCATCGCTGAGAGTCGCCCGCTAAAGCCATTAGAACCTTTGGTAATAATTAAATGAAATTCATTACAGGTTAAAGGTTTAGCAGAGCCGCCTCCACAGATGCCCAGCATCAAGCGGGAAGGCTAACACACACACATAAACAGAAATCTGTGCGTGGACACTTGCTAATTTCTTGACCACATAAATTGTACTGTGTTCAATCAGATATATAACCGTAAAAGCGTTTATAAAACATTTCTATATCCGAAGTGTTTGTGTGAAGAATTCGTGGAGTTTAGATAAATACATTTTTATTTTCTACTTAAGACATACATATATTTTTATAGAATTGTGTCAAAAACGAAAATTAGCAAGTGTTCATCGATGTTGCACCAATATTCCCCATGCTAGCAATAAAGCTGTGAGAATGTTTAAATAGAAAAGTTATTTTTGCACAGATTGCTGTGAATATGTAATTAAATCGGTGGTGCGTGATGGTATAGACTATAGAACATTCTCCTGTCCTTCACAAAAATAGATATTTGAAATCCAGTCACAAACGCCAAGGAAATTGTTATGTTTGAGAACTGTCAAAATATGTTTTCTCTGAACAAGTTTGGTTTGGAATTTGGAAGAAGGGTGATCTTGTAAAACGTTGCAATACGTTACAGACATCTAAAAGGTTTACCATTTACAAAACACACCATACCATCTCGCATCGCCATAGAAATAAGGCATTTTTAATTTGGTCGAATTATTTCTTTTTGTGAATAAGGTGTCTCGAATTACTTTCCATCAATGCTAACTTAAATATAATAATATTTTCGTTAACATTACCGTTTTTGTATTCAATGATTGGTAAAGTCTGTGGGCAAGTGTCAAATCTCTAGTTTTCACTCCGGGCCTATCAATTGTCACTGTCAAATATAGACAGTTCATTGGTATTAACAATTAATATAGACTAGTAGTACAAATATTTTCGGTGCGATATTGTATAAATTCTTGTAAATCAAAAACGTTATATTAATTGCACCAACTTTATATAAATATAGCAATATGGTTTTTTTTAAACCACAAACACTTGCCTAGAGCTTTTAATGTTAGCCGAAGCCTTAGAATGAGTTACCCGCAACCAAAGTGTAGAATATTCACATCGTGAGGCGCGCTGACACTGTACCGATGGTTGCCTTAATTTGGTGGAATCCACTTTTCTGGTTTAATATATGGCGCTGTCATTGTCATTTCCAATGTACGCTATAGACTATCAGGCAAAACGTCATTTTCAATTGACACTATTTGTATAGAATTTGACATTTACAGATCTTATGTAAGCAAAAGTTTTTCAAATAGAAGTTATAATTCGTGTTTGAACTTCATGTCATGGCTAAATATTTTATAATTCAAATCACAAGACACAAAAATTTTTTTATACAAATAAAATCTTCATTAAACCAGAAAAGTGTACACCGAGCCTTAATTCTGCTTTAGAATAGGTGTTGTCAACAACATGCATAATAATGGCGTAAGCAATTTATTAACAATTAAGTCAGATTTAAACGAATAAATGTTAAATTCAGAGACAAGTTTCGGAGCGGAGTCTGACATCTGTCAAAATCTGACAGATGACAACTCGTCCTCTAACTTGTCTGTGCCTTTTGGTAATTTATTTAAGATTAAGTCAATCGGGATATTATTTTCTCAGGCGTAGTTAGTGTTTGCAAATTGCTAATTTAAATAATAAGAGGCCGTTCAATACAACCAGAACTTTGCGTTCTAACCCATCTGAACTCTAGTTTTGGCCGAAATTTATAAAGCGCTAGAAATAAGCTTATTTGTTTGCTCAAAGTAATCCCAGGTAGTCAAATATTTACAGTAAATATTTAGACCTACCATTACCACCTCTTATGACTAGCTTAAAGGCTTATCTGAGCTCCGAGTCACAGAATTTATTCATAGCCGTTTTGGGCTAAGAATTACCTGGACGCGTGATAGGGAAGAGCAAATTAATACGTTAGTATTGATATCGCTCATTAAATTTGAAAGATCAGTACGCTTTATTAATTTCGGCTTGACTCTAACAGTAGTTAACATTGACTATTCATGCTATTTAGCGCAATAATATGTACTCATGTTGAGTTTGTTCATATTGTTGTTTAAATAACTCGGCAATCAATTAAGTTTAATTCGTACGCATTGTTTGACAGTTGTCTATCGTTCGTGATAGACTGTAATATTAACTACGTCTTAACTATAAGTTTTTATTTTTATACTTCTCGTCATTGCGATGAACTGTATTTTTACTTAGTACAAATCGTGTCCATAGAGTGCAGCGTCATACGGACTCGAATTCTAAAACGTCACATTGAAATTTCGTATCGCGAGGTGTCAAAATGGCAGATGACATTCAATGTGTACGTTTTAGAATGGCGGTCGTTTTCTCGTGTATCCCCGGTTCCAATATAAAGTCTTGAGTTACTGGAATCGGTAATAACGATTTCTTACCACTATAGTATATTATTGCTTTTATTTCATTCCCTTGCCCTTGTTAAAATAGTTGTTGTATAAATGTAAAACTGTAATTTAGACAGAGTATGAAAGCGATAAATGAACACGTCGAATAGTTGTAATGAAAGATTTGTAATTTTAGATTATAATAAAATTAAAATAATGTTTGTTTTCATTTATTTCCTGATTCTGAGATTTCAACTATAAAACACAAAGCAAACAAGATAACAAATAAAAAAATCATTGCGTCAGTTTATAGTACAGTGGGACATACTTTTCTTGGCGGTAAAAATCGTCGGTGAAAATAAAAATAAATACAATACGTTTATTTTGGAACCTGTAGGCACCCCTACTCATCGGCTAAGAAGACAGATGTCATGGGTATTAGTATTGCCAGTAAATAAAATTTGACTATTGGATTAATTTGAAGTCGTGCAGGCTAAATTAATAATTTATTGAAATATCTTAATAAAACAATGTAAAGTATCTTCCAAATACAACACATTAAGAACAACTGATTTGATAAGTTTGGTTTTAAGATACCTAGCAGAACCGTTCGATAATTATTGTCTCTAATACAATGGAAAAGTTTTAATTAAAATATAATTATACATTTCACACATCCAAATTATTTATTGCACGCACAAAGAACTGACAATGTCAGTGTGACATTTCAAAATGGCGGCGGTAGACTAACTTCAGATGCCGATGAAGAAAAGTAAGTGGAATTACACAATCTATTTATAGAGGTTCCAAAAGTGCCAGCAATCCAGTTATTATTATTCATTATTGAGATCTTTAACTTTAAATAAGGTAAAGTTGCGTAAATGGGCCATGACAACTACCACCTCCTTCAATTAATCTATGGCTAATTACTACTTGACTAATCGAATGTATACCTAAAGTTATTTCATGTTACAGGTGGCAGACGGACAGGAGGCTCACCTGATGATAAGTGACACCGCCGCCCATGGACACTCGCACTGCCAGAAGCGTAGCAAGCGCGCTGCCTGCTTTTTAAGAATTGGTACGCTCATTACTTGTAGGACCCTAAGTCGAATTGGTTCGGAAATACTTCAGCGGACAGCGACACGAATAATAGGCATATGCTACATTTGTACATAGAACGACTTTATTAAGAGATCTAAGAAAACGTTTTTTAATAATCAGTAAGCTAAATTCATAGCGCCTTTTTTACCTTTTTAACAGTATGTTCTGTAAAAAACACATTTTTGACGTGACAATGACTAATAAATCGATAAATGCCGACTGTACCCACGCAAAAGCATGATTAATTGTCCTGTTACGCGGACAATGTTTGGGATCTTTTTAAAGAAGAATTAATGATTTCGATATAGATATATTATAATTCACAAAGCACGAAATAGAACAAATTAAGAATACGTCTGCTCGGATGAGAGTTAGGAGAACGACTGCCTTGATGGTAATGAAAGGTTGTTGATGAATGGGAAGTGATGTCGAGGATATAACATAGGATATGTCAGCAATATAGCTCCACTCAATCGGCCTATGTGTGTAGGATTCACTTCTTTGTATACATAGAAAATCGTGATAATTTAATAAATAAAAATACAATCATTTAATCATATTTTGTTGACGTTGTCACGTTAAACTATCGTCCGTAAACCGACTTTGCAGACGACCATTTTTTTGTTGGTTTTACCAATATTAATTATATTGTAATTCGGGAAATACATTAAAACTCAAAACTTGTAACATATATTTATTGAATATAGCCACGAAAAATATTCGAATAACAAAATAAATATTTTAAGAAAATGGAAATAATAGGAATGATAGATAAATGCTAAGACGTACATATTACGTATCATATTTACAAATTATTTATATTATTAATAATCTGATATATGCAATTTACATACTTTTGATGTTACATAATAAAGCGACGTAGTCTTGCCAGTTCTTCGTCCCATGCCTTTTATTAAGGGAATTGCTCGTAAGTGGTATTACTATATCTGAATAAATGATATGTTTTCTATGAAAGTACACAATTTACAAAAAAAATGTATATACTATCACATGACTTAATTTCGGCAAAAGTTATTTTTTCAAACTACCCTCTTTTATATAATCTTCTTTGCCTTTGCATAAATTGTAAAATAGACATTAAACATAAAATTTGATAAATAAATAGCTAGATGATGTAATCTAAGAAACTCATCTCAAACTAAACGCAATTTTATGGGACGTTTATTAATGTCAAAAACACTAAATATTAATTAAGGTTTATAGTACGTGATTAATAAGTAAGTCGTTTCGATATTACTCCTTTATCATAATTAAATATGGCAACTTATAGGAACGATAAATCAATATAATCTTTGAATTATAATTAAATGAATGCAAAATAAATACATTCCATCTTTGGATATCTTTGGTCATAAATAAAATATTTTCTAATATACATAATTTATACTCTCGCTCTATACGTCAGAATTAATTTAAATATTAGCCAAATGTCCTTAAAACTAGATTCGAGGTGGGTCATATTTCAGAATACGGGCCTATAAATTTATAAATAATTGTTTCTGTTTAGAATTCTACACGAGACGACTAGGTTTTTAGATGAGTGAGCGAGATTGCAATATTATTTGATTATATGGAAATAGCTATACTAACCGTCTTCATACAAAACCAATTTCAGACATAGAGAATACACTGAAATTTAAAAAAAATGTGGGTTTTCCCTTTCTTCCTTTGTTGGAAAGAAAGAGACGGGGCTATATAGAAACTGACCAAAGACACACAGAACTTTAGTTTGATGGATTCTATATTCAAAATATGAGTCGTCATTTCAACGATGTAATTGTAAATTTCTCTTATTGAAAATTTGGAATAAAAAATTTCCCGCGAAAACGCTCGATGACGTCATTACTGTTGGCAATGTTTGTCAAATGTCAACCATGTTTACTTGCGTTACATACGGTGCACAATACACTTACTTTACCAACGTTAGTACACTTTAATTGTATTCAATGTTTTCATGGTACTAAGGTTTACCTCATTATTACGTAAAAATAAATATACTTAGGTCGTAAATAGTTCATACAAACACATACATTGTAATACATCTACACAAAAAGAACTTGTTGGCTACGGCACTGTAAAGCGACTAAAAGGCATATTTAATAAGGATTTCAATTAAATTTGAATTTGGAATGTGCATAGTATGAGTTTTTTTTTAATCAAATCAAATTGTATGAAATAATTACTGGCTGGAAATAATTAATTTGTGAACTAAATTAAAAGTAGTTTCTGTCAAAGACATTCTTTTTTTTAAATCAAAATGGAAACCATAATATTAGTTTAAATAAAATTATGTCTACCTCAAGTAGTGATAATGGTATAAATAAATTCTACTTTATTATTCTTAATATTTTTTTTCATATTAATAAGAAGTAGTTTAGAAAGCGATACTATTTTAAACGAGTACTTTGAATCTACTTAAAAATAATGTTTGCCCCTTGGGCTAAGAATCCACTATGACTTAGTCTATTCTCTATGTCTGCATTAATTTAACATTTATACCCTTGAGGGTTACGACTCTGCCAATTCCACGTATCCCTACACATATCATCTACTGTCTTTGTCGCGCTCCAGCCCAAAAGGCTTCGTGCGAGCGAGACATCCGCGTAATTCGCAGCTATATCCCCAGCACGACGATTGACGATTTTATACGGAATTTTGCGACCGGACGCCGCTTCGAAAGCGGAAATCATTTGAAGAACAGAATATCCGGTTCCGGTACCTGGAAAAGTTGTCAAAAACACATTATTGCACAGGAAATATTGTCCTTAATAGGATATTATTTCTGCGTGCGTATAGACACGTATACACACGTATGGACGTAGGGACGAGGTTTATAGTTATCACCTAACTAACTATATATAACTCCCATTTTTGAACTTGGCATCCCATATTTTTTTTAAATAAAAACTTACCTAAATTAACAGCTTGAAATCCGCTGAAGCCATTCTGCTGGAACAGCTGCATAGCCTTGACATGTCCAACGGCCAAATCCTGTACATGAATATAATCTCGAACCCCGGACCCGTCCACAGTGGGATAGTCATCACCAAACACCATCAATTCGGATAAACGACCCACAGCAACCTGGAAATATACGTCGAAATCGACGTTTAGTAAGTCGGTTAAAAACATTTTATTCGAAGATTTAAAAAGTTCTAGATTAAAAATTAAAAAAAAAAATTGTTTAAAATTTTAATATTAGTACATGTACCTAATTTTCCTCCCATAGATTTTAGTTTGCAGGCAAAAAAAAAAAATTCACTACCAACTAATGAAGAACTTATCAAAATTAACTCGGCACGTTTCACCTCATCAAAGTAACTTTTACCTGTGATATAAAAGGCATCAAATTGTTAGGTATACCCGCAGGATCTTCACCAATCCGACCACTGGGATGTGCTCCAACTGGGTTGAAATATCGGAGTGATATTATTTGCCATTTCTGTAAGAGATAAACAAATTCAAAATAAAAAAAATCAAATGAAAATGTTAGTAGAAAATCTTTTTAGTTATTGCTATAAGTCCAAATGATGAGTCTACCTGATTTTTCAAAACTTTGATAACATTTTTATTTCTACTATGGATTTCAATGGAAAATATTACCATTAAGAATTTTTAGAACATATTTTCTTATGAACCTAAATAATATAATGGAGAGTGGAGGAGGACCTACTGCAGCTGAAAACCACAGCACAGCGCTGGAAATTTCTCGTTTCCGAGAAGACACGACACACAGAGAAGACACTTTTTGGGTCGTAAAGCAGAGTGAAGTTTTTATATATTTGCCAAGAAGGCAAGTAAACAAATCAAATTAGAGACACCTGGTCACACTATGACTCCTTGTCAGGAAGAATTTACTTCGATATCTGGTCAATTGAACTGACCAATTCTTCTTTTCAAACAACGATTATCAAGAAGCACGCTGGAGTTTCACCTAATATTTAATAGTTTTACGAATTAGTTCCCCGGTGCAAGTAATAATCTCTTTACAGTTATTAGTCTACAAACCTCATCACTATTACATAGATCCTTCATAATCTCCTCACAGAAATATTTGGTCCTTCCGTACGGACTGGATATACCTTGTCCGGTTGGGTGAGACTCATCCAAGGGCAACTTCTGCGGTTCACCATATACCGTACACGATGAACTGTATATCAGTTTATATACGTTATATTTACGCATAACCTGAAAAAAAAATGTTTTAGGCTGGTATATTGGATTGGTAAGTATGGTCTAGTATTCATATAGTAATTGTTGAGATTCAGGGAAACTTTTAGCTGAACCAACTTCCCTTTACCAGACTCATAATCATGCTGTTTTACGTTTGTCACAAATATGTTGTCAGTATAAAATAAGGTACTAATAACATACGTTATGTAACGCTTTAGTCTATAAGAGAAATGTATTCTAATTATTAAGTTGTCTTATACAAGTACATCGAATCTTTCATTTGAGTTTAATAAACAAAGTGAACACGAAATAAATAAATACATTGAAGAAATATACTCAGAAATAACTGGACTGTAAAAGGTATATTTATCCCAATTACTTAATAAAGACACATTAACAAAAAAAATCGTAAATTTTATTTACCTTTTCGCAATATATCACAAAGATAGTCAATACAGTACAACCGTGTTTATTACATTATATACGTGTACGGTATTTATTATAGTGCTAGTCTAGTGACTAGCACTATAATATAAAATATACAAAAAAATCTAATACTAGAAATCGTCTTTTGTCTTACCTCTATCAAGGTACAAGTACCACTAATATTAGCTTTGTAGTATTCGAGTGGTTTGTTCACAGATTCGCCGACCGCTTTTAACGCTGCGAAGTGAATTACACACTCGATTTTGTGCTGAAATGAGAAAAAATATCAGTTTTCGGCATAAAGTGCAGACACTTTATGCCAGAAAATCAAAAACAAAGGCATTAGGAACACGACGAAGAATTACAAATACTATTTGGACATGTGGATATCGACAGGACACACCTTGCGAGAAGCTGAGAACTGGTGCAAATCTATAAGTTAGCACTCAAAAACTGGAATAGAAACAAAGGCGGTAGAGATGGAATGATTAAATCAAACGACTTGCAGGTTTGACAAGAGTAAGGGCAGAATAGACCCCGGCTGGCAAATGAATATTGTAAATAATATCACCGATGTAGCCGGGATGATGGAAAAAAGCCCTTGGCAGGGGAATAGATAGAAAAAATAAAAAATGGCAGAATGGAGGGTATGGAGGAAGCTTTTGTCGGGTTCTGCAAACGCACATTAAGTAGTTTTTGACCGATTATGCGTTAAAGGAATGACATTTTCAATACGATTTGTTTGTGTAACTAATGATAGAATAGAATTGTATTCTATTCTATTCTATTATTATTTATTAGTCATTAGTTAAGTTATTCATGTATACGTATAATGAACATCGCTTATAAGCAAAAGTTAGACACATGAAAATTCTGGTAGAAAATCTTGTACATAAGGCCAATGACCTTTCTCCGTAATCTAAAGACAAATTTTTTAATTTTTTTTACACGATTGGAATACAAAAAATATTTTTTCAATTCTCGAATCCGCTTACACAAATTTTTCAACATCATTCCAGACGTTTACGCATAGAAGATTAATATATATATATTAACTAAAGGATCACTAAATTTAAATATATATATATATATTTAATGTTTAAAGAACTTTATTTCTCATTACAAAACAGAAATATAAATTAAATATATTTATATTTAGTGATCCTTTAGTTTCTGTTTCTCTAGATTTAAAAATGACCAGTTTTCGATACCTACATTTTCAAAAACTTTGGCGAGCGCTTTCTCGTCACTTAAATCTATCGGGTAGAAATGTAATGTTCTTCCTGTCATCTCTTCAATCCTGCGAAGTGCGACTGGTTTCTTGTCACTGTCATGTCTGTAAAGAGATTCTATATTAATATAGGCCTTTAATACAGCTCAAATGACCTCTGTGTTTATTTACGAGTACGCACATAAAAAAGGAACAATTTACAAAAACTAGATAATAGATGCTGCCGTGAGATATTCTTTTTTTGGGAAAAGGGATACTCTTCTTTAATAAAATCCCAGAGGCTTTTTTATCTCTGCCCTTTAATAAATTTAAGAAATGTATTAAAGAAAAGCTGTGTAAAAAGGCTTACTATAAAGTTAACAATTGTAAGTTGATAAAAGGGCCTCGGACTAGAGCTGGGCAGGCTACTTCTAAATAATTTGCTATATTTGTTTTAAAATAAGTGTTGTTTGATGATTTGCTTTTTTTAAAAGAGTGCCGAGAGTTTTTTACGCCGGCGAGTTTTTTCAAATTTAATGATGTGGTAATTAATTAGTGATAGCTGTCTATCTTATGTTCCACAATAAACATATTTTTTATATACATATTACAACGTCGTAATACACCATTAAATCATTTATATCGTGTGACTTAACAATAACGATTAATGTGATTTTAATTTTAAGACTTTAATAATCAAACACCGGCCGTTAAAAAAATAAACGAATCTGACAGCTCACGCAATGTTGTCTTTGGTTTGTTTTGAAAACTGAAAATTGTAATTGAATTAATAATTTTTAAATGTATAATCTGCTCTTTTATTGACTGATAGGCGTAACGACTGTTAATAATATCTATCTAATACTAATATGCTAGTAAATATGTATATTTAACATCTTTACTAGCAAACTGTCTTAAAATTTACAGCTTAATCAAAATATATAGTAAATATTTATATTAATGTGTGTCCATGGGCGGGCGGTATACTTGACTTCAGGTAAGCCTTCTGCCCGTTTGCCTCATGTTACGTAACTATGGCGTACATGATGTACGTAAACGTTAACCATGGCGCAACAATCTTTTAGGTCTGGTCCTCAGATTTCTCCATCAACTTCGAGATTTAAAATCCTTAACAGTAGATGATGAGGCCTGACACACGCCGTCAGTTTGGGTCTAAGGCGTGCCGGTTTCCTTACGATATTCTCCTTCGCCGTACGACCTCAGTGCGAGACTCACTCACCGATAACTATTACATAGATTATCCACCACGACGATTTCATCAATATCCTCCTGCTCCAACAGCGTGACCACGGTGTGTGAGCCAACGTAGCCAGCCCCGCCCGTCACTAGAATCGCTGGCATTTTACTGAAACGAGAATTCATACATAAAAAGACAATCGTAAAAAAACCATAGATAACAATGTATAAATTTAATCCTATGTTTAAATATGTATCGTTAATTATTTTAGCTTTGAGTCTGCTACATGTGCTTCATTTTTTATCTGCGTGTGATTTTCACATTCTTTAGACTATTACGTCATTCCAACCGTCATTGTCGCTTCGAAATTATTTAGTAACTATATAAAATTTTCAGGTAGAGGCATTAATTATTCAAAAGTAACGCCATTTGGCGATTGTTAATGTTACGTTGCATGTTATTCAAATTGTAAATTTAATGCTAAATTACTATGATATATATATAATTCAAAATTCGAGCGTACTAAAAATGGGTGTCTATGGGCTGCGACGACTGCCTTTTTGGGCGTCCCGCAGGCTCGTTTGCCCCCCTATTATATAAAAAAACATTTATTCATCTATAATAAAATATTTTATCGATTCAAATTTTATAAGTTCACTAACAATCTTAAACGACATTTTCTCAACCTGTCCAATGTTGTAACGGAAAGTATCCTGGTAGTGGCACTGGCATACGAGATTATAATGAAAACAAAAGACGGAATGATGACGGCGCGACCCTAACTTACTTGCCAACGCTCGCCACACTGATACATAAATAATTGCTTCTAGGATAACAACAAACACGAAGAGACAAAAAATAAAATCATAAATTACAAAAACTAATTACGACCTCTGTGTGGAACCAGCGGCCCACTGTACCAATTCGACTTAGGGTCCTTCAAGAAAAGAGCGTACCAATTCTTAAAAGGCGGCAACGCACTCGCGAGCCCTTGGCATTGAGAGTGTCCATGGGCGGCGGTATCACTTAACATCATAACGCCTGCCTTGCCTTGCCAACTAAAGGAAAATTGATTTGAAAGTGGTGTTAGACCTAGTTTGTTTTTCAGAGGTGAGTTTTGGCCAAAACACGTTCGATCACGAGGGAAGGGAATGTCAAATGGGATGTCTGGAGTATTTCGAGACTACCTTCGATACGGATCGTCTCACGTAAGATATATTGAACAAATATCAACCATCTCAATTGGGCCCGCGATTAAATACTAAATTATTATAAATAATTTGGTATTTCGTAATTGATAAAAATCGTTATTGAT
The DNA here is from genome assembly GCA_028984075.1 of Pieris mannii. Lineage (NCBI taxonomy): Eukaryota > Metazoa > Arthropoda > Insecta > Lepidoptera > Pieridae > Pieris > Pieris mannii. Next base: position 7,844,751 of record CM054795.1, on the reverse strand, counting down.
AAATATAAGTTACAACAACTTATGTTATCTATCATGAAGTATACCTTGGTATGTGCTTGCGTTTCACTTGAAAACACAATATTTACGAATTGGCAATTATTTCATATTAATCATCAATATTGAAACTAGATATGTTTTATACACTGATTGAACAAATGTTAGTAAACTTTAAAAACATTGTGAAGAAATGTAAGAATGAATAATATATAAATAAAGTTAAAGAGTAATTGTAAAATATGCTGCTAAGTGTAAATCTCGAAGATGGCTGAACCACTTAAAGTAAATTAGTTTTGTATTTTTTTTAGCAGGAAATATCGAAACTGGCTGCCCCCGCGCGTTTTTCCTCATAATTTTTAACATAGCCTGTCTTTTTAGAACATACGAACATGAAACCACAGAGTTGAAGTCATAAGTATTTAAAGAACACATAAAAAATAGGGGTGATCCTGGAGGGGTGAAAATTTAGGGTTATATGGATTTTTGTATGCTGTAAAAAAAGTAAAAACAAAAAAATTGCCTAGAAAATAAAAATGAAAATTTAGGGGTAGACCCATCTTAACATTTAGGGGGGTGAAAAATAGCAGTTATCCGATTCGCAAAACTAACCGATATGCACACGAAATTATTAATATACATTTAATAATACTTTTTCCATCCAATATATGACACGAGAATGTCATATATTAGATGGAAAATGTAATACTTACGTATTTATTCAGCAAACAGTCTTTATGAGGTAACATAGCAAAATTTTGCATATATTTATATGAAGCTACTAAAAAGGTACGCTAAGAATTCAGGCGAAACAAATTTCGCGAGGGCGAATTTATAATACAAAAAATCTAAAAAATATTAACAAGAACCACTAATAAACTAACTAGCGAGAAAAAAAATGCAAATTTTAAGATTAAAACATGATTATTGAAATGATTCGTTCAGGTTACACAGTTGTAATTACAAATTTAAACTATCAATTGAGTTCACCAATCTCTGAAAGTACTAAATATTGTTACAAAGGTCGAATTACGTTATCAAAATCCGTTCTAAAAACGGACCGTAAAAAAATCGATAAAAACTTTTTTATAATTTATGAATCGATGCTTTTTTCGTGTTTGTCACAATGTATGGATAAAGTACCAGATAGCTATGCAACACAAATTATTTGGAAAATAAAAGTTCCGAATAAGATACTTCGCGTTTCATGGCGAATAGCGTGACAGTCGTGAAACGCGACAAACACTAGTTTATCCTACCAATAAGTAATAAATAGCTAAATATTGTAAAACAGACCATAAAAATTGTATTTTATTTTCCTTATGTACCAATGTAATAACCAAGCGTTGGCCCGTCCGACATAATTTCGTCTTTTGTTTTCATTATAATATCATATCCCAGTGTTTCTACTATAACTACTGTTAGCACGACTAGTATACGCCTTTTGACGTTACTAGATCGGCAGTGCTATCACCGCTTGGCCGGGCTCGGTGAATGCGAGTACATGGACATTATTTTTAATTGCCAGTGATATGTCGTGAAGTAACCACACGTTGTTTATCGAGAACCGAGGCGTAGTCTCTTTCATCAATAGCGCTATCTTGAGTTATTCATAAAACAACTGCGCTCAACACTTGTATAGCGTCACACCCAAAATAAAAGAAATACTGTTCACTTAAAAATTGATAGCCAACTAGCTAGGGCTGGTCCCCAAATTTAGAGGGAATCAATTTTATTTAAGAAAAAAGTTTTTAAGCTATTGCATAGATTTTATCGCGGGCCTTGAGCGTGGGGACCGAATCTCGAAATTCCGTAACGAAAAAACCTAACACCCCCCACTCCGACCACCAAAATTTTTGCAAAGTAGCCCTCTTTTATATATATATATATATACACACACACACTCACACATATATTTTTTGCATAGATTTTATCGCAGGCATTGAGCGCGGCGACCGAATATGACGTAATAAAGGACAGAACGCATACTGCGTGTCACATCTCTCTGACGAGATCGTTAACGTTAACGTAACGTAAGCGCGGCCGGTACGCGTTAGACATGAGACAGACTATATAGGCTTGTTAGTCCGAGTCTGGTAGATTGAATTAATGTCAAAGAAAAAAAAATACTGCATAAATAAAAAATAAATAAACTTTATCGTGGCAGTCCCCGCGTGCCACACGTTTCTTTTTTTTACTAAAAAAAACGATTCTATACAATATGTGAAACCTAGAACGTAACCAAACTAAACCAAATATAACCTGAAGTTTATATTTTGCTTAGGCTATAACTGAAATATCAAAAAGGGGTCATTCATGTATTACGTAAGCAGATTTACTGCAATTTATCAAAATTTAAATAATGTTTTGTTAGTTTAAAAAACAAGTTTTTGTCACTGCCTCCCTTACTTGATTTAATTACCTACTAATTCTTCTTTATTCGATTTATATTTAAACTAAAAGGCACGACAAGGTAATAAGGTATAAGACAAGACACACGGCTATCATAATTCTAGCAAAAATGTTAATTGTGATGTGATGTGATTGAAAAATGTTAAATGTACGAAATTCAAAAATGCATTGAATCTAAGGACTTGCTCTGAGAACTAGGTTTTTAATTCTCTAGGAACTTGAACATACATTTATTTTCAATTGATACCTTGATATCCATATTGATAAAAGATTAAACGAATTATATACATTATAAATATTAATCCTACGAATTATAAAAATTCAAGATATTCGTGATTCCACGACATACGGGAATGATTACTGATAAATTTTGTTACTGAATTATTCCGTTCTTACGCCGATTGTTAATTAGTTATTAGGGTGATGTTGTCAAACGTCAGCTGGGCTGTTTTAATTTCAATTGAGATAAACGTTTTTCTTATTTTGGGAACATACCACATAGCATAAACTACAAGTGTTGAATATAATATGTAAGTAAAGAAAAACTTTTCACAGTGAATGCTCAACCATCTTTGACTTGCACGTCACGTCACGCACAAGTCTCTTATTTATTTTAAGTTTCAAAAGCTGTCAAAACATGTTTTCTATGACAGCACTCAAGAAGACGAGATAGTGACTTGAGAATTAGATTGTGGCCCCTAAGAATACAGACTTGTTTAAAAAGAATATAATATAATACTATATCTAGTATTATGAATAACGTTTGTAATAAAAACTATTCGTTAGAAATTGTTTAAACACGAGGATAATGAATATGCTATGCATAACAGAGGAAAATTTTATGTACGATTTGACAATTAGTACTTAACACTGTAATACGATATGTTTCGATGAATTTTTAAAACACCGCTAACCTTGAATTACAACTTACAATGTATAATAAAATAAACATATTTCATCAGTGTCGAGTTTCTTACTTTGACGCTATGCGTACGTAGCTTAATCTGAAGATAGTTTTTCAATGAAGAATGATTCGATTCTCGTACCTATTTATACTCAGTATTATTATATTTTGTGATTGAACCCATAACTGATACCTTAAATATATAAAGTACATGCATATATTGTAAATAATAACCCGTTTATCTCATCTAACCCTGCGTTATAGTATTCTACGTCAATTGATATTGTGTTGGCCTTCAAAAACGGATCGGCTAAAAACTAAAACGGCATTAATTTTTTTGCTATGGCGGATCATAAAACATAGAGATAACCTTATGCTATATACTCTATTTCATAAACAATCGATTTACAAATTTAAATATGGAATTACGAAATGAAAATTTCTCACTCAAAAATATAAGCTGTAGACAACAGACACTTTCTACAATTTTTTTTAAATAGAAATAGAATTAAATACTAACTTTTTATTAACCACAGAATGACAAGCGACAGCGGCGACGTACGTCGTGTAACTGATATCGCCTTATCCCATTAATAGCCTAATAATTTGTAGATTATTGTTATCAAGTTGTTGAGTATTGTTTCAGGCAATACAAGATAACATTTTCCTATCTATCCTAAACATCATAACTAGCATCTGATTCTGACATTGTGTGCATGGAATTCAGATCTCTGAACACTATTTTATCCCTTTAAGTCCCTTAAGTCCATTTATTTTCAATGCAATTGAATAGTTATTTAATATATAAATATTTAATAATAATATATTCTCCTATTTATGATGGCTTTACATACATATTTTCAAATGAAAGAAACCTCATAAGTGTGACTTTGTTAGATGATTTTTTTCCATACAAAGTGACTCATGTCGGTCAGTTTTTCTTGCAAAGGGTATTTTTCTTTATACATACAAATCCTAAAGATTTGCTAGCCTCATATGTAAAAATAATATTAATTGTCAGAAAAATATTATTGGCTGCCATACAAAACAAATATACACAATTTAATTGATCAAGTGTATGTCGATAATTTTTACAATGTAATCTTGTAGTCTAGATAAATTTATATAATGGTAGTATAATCCTATTTATTAAGTTGATAGAGTTGATATAGAAGAGTAAATTATTACGATTATATAAAAAATTCTAGTAAATAAATAATATTTACTTTGTAAAATTCACATAGTGACTTTGACATTCTAGGTTCTATTTCAAGAATACTAATAATTTTTTTGTATAGGAAAATATATCTTAAAACTTATAAATTTTTTAAATTAATTCATATCTAGATATACCTGCATTATGTAGAAAAAAAATCTCTCTCTATTATTTATAGAGAAAAATATACAAACATACTACATCAATATATTTAAAATCAGAATGAGGTATAATACAGAATGTTACATGAAAGTCCTTTAAGTGGTTTTTATAACAAATAAGTCAGTTCAGTTTGGCTTGGATGATAGAATAAGTATGAAGGAATTTTAAGAAACATTTTACCAATACAATGATGTAACCTAATAGATTAATTGGACTCAACATTCTAATAGCTCTATTGTACATTGATAAAATAATTGTAAATTAAAATTACTTACGCAATGATAATGAACTCATCTATATATAAATTCTGTTTTTTAACTATTTAAGGGCATAAATATTGGAGATGTATAAATAACAGCGGAAAGATACAAGAATATAATAACACAAACTAATAAAAGACGGGTTTGCACAATTGAAAATCATGTTAGCTAATACAAAATTCTTAGAATTATTTTTATATTAATTATATTATTTATTTACCGGTGCGCGGTTTGTGTATTCTTTTTATGACAAACTACTAAACAAAAAAGATCGAGTCTCGAGATAATAACCTCTATAGTCTATGCTTATTTGTAATGTCAATGCCAACAAGTAATAAAGTTAATGCAAATTTTTAATATTTTCCCAGCTTTGGCAAATTTGCTTTGATAATTTAGCAATTATCATTAAGCATAGTTGCGTGCTTATCAATTAATTTAGCTCGGATAAATACAGACTAGTCGACTGCTACTTTAAGTATACATTTCCTTGCTTCTTAAATACAATAGTGGTCAGAACAAGTGAATAACTATTATACAAAAAGGATTTTGCACATTGAATCAGGATTTACGCCAAGCCGATCAATCAATGTGGGTCCAAGGCACAATTGACTTGAAGTATGTCTAGTCCATCGAAATGTTACATTAGCTGAACATTTGATAGAGGACGCAATTTTATTTATGGAACATGTAGGGGGTCAATACAAGCTTAACCTCCAGTTTGTGGGGTTGGTGCCCTTGTCGTCCGTCCGCCACGTTGGAAAAAGGGGTGAAAACACATTTTTGGCTAATTGTCTTACTTGTATTGACCCCATCTTTTCTTAACTTTAAACTCTTTTCCTCCATTAAAAATCAACAATTAGAGATAATTAAGAAAAACATTTATTTAAATTATTTTAAAAATTAAATTTCAAACACAATAAAGTTTAATTAAATTTTTATCCATATTAATTTTCGAAATCGCTTAAATAGTTTTAGGTGAGTATTGTCTAATATTTTTTATCTGTGTTCGCGTCAGTCCTCGTACTGTCAAAACAACTCTACTGTTTTAGACAGACTGTCACTTTTGTTTTCTGTCTCTTTTACTCCCGCTCAGTCTTCAAGGTGGATATTTTTGTACAAATTTTTCTACGAAAATAATAAAATAGTGAATAATTATTGTAAATATTACTCAATTTCTTAACTTAATTCACTGAAACATCGTTGAAAATAATAATTTTACTATTTAGGGTAAAGATTATGCCGATAACTTTTGCTACTAAAATTCTATCTGTTCATGTCGCCTTCAACGTTGTTTTTGTTAACAAATATGTGACAATAAGTTTTGATAACATTAACTAGTGTTACTCTGGTTTGAATCTTATGTGCTGTAATATGTATAAACTTTGAAGTGATAATATTTACTGAGTGAAATATACCCTAACCTCAAAACTGGCGTCGAGTGCTGTAGTTATATGGTGGTTAATTTTACAGATGAGTACGAAGATTATCAAGCCTGGCGGCGTTGAAGCCGACAACTTTGAGACTTCGATCTCTCAGGCGCTGGTTGAACTTGAGACCAATTCGGACCTCAAGGCTCAACTTAGGGAGTTATACATTACTAAGGCTAAAGAAATTGAACTTCACAATAAAAAAGTAAGTAACATTCATATATAGTTATTCATACTGTAAAAGTAAACAATTTATAATAGGTGTTTCTTTGCCTTGGTATAAATTTGATCTATTGGTTGTATACAATTATAATTTAATTGCAATGATAAACTTTACATTATGATGAATACTTATAGTATGTATCTGTTTTATAATGTTTATGAATTCTCTAACATTTTATAATAGAAAACTAAAAATTTCAGTCAATCATCATCTATGTGCCCATGCCCAAGCTGAAGCATTTCCAAAAGATCCAGATCCGTTTAGTGCGTGAGCTTGAAAAGAAATTCAGTGGCAAACATGTTGTGTTCATTGGTGACAGAAAAATCCTACCCAAGCCCAGCCACAAGACGCGTGTAGCTCACAAGCAGAAGAGGCCTAGATCTAGGTCAGTTTAAACCCTGATAAAAAATTTATTTTGCCTAGTTATACAATAGTCATTATTAATATTGAATACATTTCTAATATGTATATACTTAAATTACATTTTATGTGAAATATAGAACCAAAAGGCTGGAAATATGAATTTATAGTTTCATGAACTTTATCATGACATTCACAATATGTTATTTGCTGTATTGGTACATTTTCTTCATAACAATGACCGTCTACGCATTTACCTATTGAGCCACCAAGTGGAATAAACTGTAAATTGTATATTAAGTAGAATACTCTTATATTTCAGAACACTAACATCAGTATATGATGCTATCCTAGAGGATCTAGTGTTCCCCGCTGAGATTGTTGGCAAGCGGATTAGGATCAAGCTGGACGGCTCTCAACTCATCAAGGTGCACTTAGACAAAAACCAGCAGACCACCATTGAGCACAAGGTTTGTATTTACCATGTATTTTTTAGTAAGCACATTAAACACTTTTTGTCCAAAATCTTATTGTCCATCTTTATTATACATATTCTTTTCTTGAAAAAAAAAAAACTATTATGATACCTTTACATAAATTTTTTTTCTAGAATTGACAGTTTAAACATTGAAGTTTCATAAACAAATTTCGCAAATGCCTTTAAACAGCTAATTTCAAAACAATAATAGGTCAGTCCATTCTTCCAGGCATATTTCAAAATGAAATATTAAACTAAAACTTACCTTTGTTTGTTTTTTTATATTTGGCTAATTAAACTTATTTGTTGACTCTTGCCACTCGTTATTGGTAATTGTACCGTTTTCAATATGTGACGTGTTATTATTTATTGTAATGGTAATAAGTCATCACTGAGTATAATAATTGTGAGTGTTAAATCATTATATTAAACTTAGAGGCATTTATTCACACTTCTTCACCTCAAAAATACCTAACATTAAGTTTTTAAATAAAAGTGACATGTTTATTTTTTGCCAACAGGTGGACACCTTCCAATCAGTATACAAGAAGCTGACGGGACGTGAAGTAACATTCGAATTCCCTGAACCCTACTTGTAAACTTTTACATTAAATATTAAAACCTATATTTTTATTATTTTCCTCATAAGTATTTCATTACTTTCCACTATCTTTCTTTGAGAAATTGTGGCACGTCTCAAGGGGGTTTGCGATAGAATTACTTGGACGAAAAAAAAAAAATATTGTCATCAAAAAATTTCAGAATGAGAAATTCATCTGATTGTATAATTATAACTTCAAAATCATTTTTATAGTGATTTCTTTAGAAAAGGTTGACTTTAAAGTTACGAATTACAAAATATAGGTACCCAAAATGTTTAGTTACACTAATCAGAAGAACAAATTTGTTTTAATGTGACCTTTTTAAATAAGAATGAAACTCGACACGTTTTATATTCTGCTGCTCAAATTTTCGTCTCACAGTTCATTTTGGAAGCACCGGGACTCGTAATTTGAAATAAGGGCAGTCCTGTGTCTTGTAAGATTACATTTGCTAAACAAAAATTTTGTTTGGGTTAATTTAAATAAAGAATTACTTACTAAATTAAAACAAACCAATTTCTCGAATTATTTAATAACTTCAGTCCATTCTATTTAGAGAGCTCACCGATGGTGAGGAAATGCGAAATAAATTCCATAGATAACATGTAAAAACTAGTAGAATAACTTATTGTATTAACCATTTCGCTTTCCTTCCGTTCATGTATCCCACGGCAGAGACTTACAAACATTGGAAGGTTCTCACTGTTCGTCAAATCTTCATTCTTGCCACAATACTACGCAAACACTCACTTCTCAAATATGACCCACACCTCAATGATAATAAGCGTAGAAAAAATGCACTGTGCCATACAAAACCCTTTCGCACAAGCTTTGCTCAAAAATTTTTCTGTTTTTTGGGTGATTACTTGTATAACAAGGTCAACTTTTCTCTCTCCATATATCCCCTAACAAAAAATGAGTGCAAGAAGACGGTTACACTGTGGCTATTGGACTTTAACTATGAGGATACAGAGAAAATGCTTATCATAACTAAATAGTTGAGCATAAAGTTTGACACAAATTTTATTTAATAATTATTTGGAGTGTAGTTGTGCAGTATTTTTACGTCAATTATTCAGAACACACACATACACAGACACACACATACACAAATACACACATACACTAACACACACATACACAAACACACACAAATACACATACACCATGTGGTTTCCTTATAATTAATATAATTGTCTATTCTTTACATAAAATCATTTTGTCGATCCGAAGTGGTGGAGGCCTGATGACCTGTAACACAGGTGCACAACCTTTAACAGGCATCAGTCTCACTTAAGCACTAGCAGTCTCTCCAAAGAAAAATGACAATTATTGTATATGTTTTTGTGAGAAATAAATAAAAAAAAATATATTATTATATATTATTTCACCATTTAACAAAAAATAAAAATTTTATCACAATAACATAATCGCACCTTTATGGTTTCCCATATTACTTACATACTTATGAATTCCAAACAATACATCAAACTATATTTAATTTTACTTGTTGATTATACACCTTATTTACATATCATACGCTTTTTTCATAGTTGGAACCTTTGTTTCGTATTGGTATTCCCAGGTTTGCAGCATTGTTGTATAATATATCCTTAGCTTTCGCAATAGCTAAAGCTAAGGATATAGCTTTAGTCATCACACTGGTAGTAGCTTAAGATTGTAGTTGTGTCTAAATATAATATACAAGAAATTTAAGGCATAAAGGACAAATAACAAAAGATGACGCCCCGTCCAAAGTTGCGATATCTGCCATTCAAGTCGTGGTATACAATGTATGTATCTAGTCACAGATAGATATATATTGAATTAATAGATATATACAATGAACGACATAGTTTATGGTTTTTAGTGGATGCAGAGGCCAATACCGGGCGTACTTCAGGAAGATGTAGGCCTACGTCCAGAAATGGACCAAAACAGAGGCTAACGATAAAACATTAAAGATGACGTCACAAAAAAAACAATTGAATAGATTGCGTCACACTCATTCCCTTTTAACAATCCTATGGTGTCAAATTTGTATGAATATTCTGTTCCAAAATTTGATATGGAGTCGTAAAAATCTATCACAATTAACAATATTGCTTACACTACAATTCTTGCTTGTAACATTTCTCCAAATCCTCTTTGGGCTCAGTATTTTCCATAGGTTTGATAACCTTGATATAATTGACTGGTACAAGGCCTGCAAACTGTTTGTCTGTGGTTGCCATTAACCAACCAGAATTCCAAAGGTGCCCCTGTTGGTGATTTTAAATACGGTAAACATAATTTACACTTTATAGTAATATTAAAATGATACATTTTTTTTATAAAGTATAGGGGGGGGGGGTAATGAGCCTAACAGACCCCAGTTTTAGTGGATATGGGAAGAACCCCATCAGGAGTCGATTCCACAGTTCGCTGGTCCGAAGCAGATGATGCGGATAAAAAAATTTTTGGAGCTTTTGATTATTTGGTTGTTTTGATTAATTCAGTTTTTTTTAAACTGATTTTGTTTACCAAAATTTTTTTTTTATAGAAAAGGGGCCAAAGGGGCTCAACGGACCAACTTAGTTACAATGTTTTATGTTACCCTAAGAAATTTTCACCTGTAAGTGTTGCGGTGCCAATGTTATCACTTGATTCGCATTAAAGCTTAATTCTTGAGGCGTCGTTGCCTGAAAGTCGTGTTGACCGACCGCTCTCAATGGATTCTGCCATGTGTGAGGATCATGTACTGAAATATGAAAAATAAAATTCAAATAGTAAAGAGGCCGTTCAAGTATTCCGTAAATATACATATTGCAAAGAATCTAGTATCCCCTTTCCTCTTGTCAGCAAAAGTACGCAAGGGTCTCCCAAAAATAATAATTCATAAACGCATAATTTTTTTGTAAATATCCTCGAAAATGCATTTCGTTTCCATGCATCACTACATAGTGTAAAACAAAGTCGCTTTCTCTGTCCGTATGTCCCTTTGTATGCTTAAATCTTTGAAACTACGCAACGGATTTTGATGCGTTTTTTTAATAGATAGAATGATTCAAGAGGAAGGTTTATATGTATAATAACATCCATTAAATAGTGGAGAAGTACTGTTATTTTTGAGGTTTCTAATGTGATGTCGTAAATAATTATATTTTTTCCGCTTAAATTGCAAACGCAGGCTGAACCCTACGAGTTTTATCAAAATAATGTACTAAGTATTGTACACATTGAAATGGTCTACAGAAAAGTCCGTGATGGTATATGTCGCGTATAATATCGGAGCTTTCCAGCGACGGAAAGAACAATACATAATAAAAACCTGCTTTTCATCAGCATTGCGTGTTAAAAACTAAATAATTACTGTTGACGTAATCACCTAAATAGAAAATCATAGTGCTTACGCAATACTTGAACGGCCCCTAATAATAAAAGTGTCGCTGCCTTTTTTTTATAGAACAGGGGACAAACGGGCAGGAGGCTCACCTGATGTTAAATGATACCGCCGCTCATGGACACTCTCAATGAAAGAGGGATCGCGAGTGCGTTGCGTGCTCTTTTCTTGAAGGACCCTAAGTCGAATTGGTTCGGAAATGCTTCAGTGGGCAGCTGGTTCCACAAAGTGGTGGTGCGCGGCAAAAACTGCCTTGAAAAACGGCGGTCGTCGAGGTGATGCGGGTGGAATTTCGTATTCTGAACCTTTTTAGGTCCGGGCCTCAGATTTCTGTATTTCATGATCATTTCATTTTTACGTCCAAGGCAAGCCGGTTTCCTCAAGATGTTTCCCTTTACCGTTCAAAGAAAGATACCGGGCATAGAAAGTCCATTGGTGCTCAGCCGGTGATCGAACCTACGACCTCAGGGATCAGAATCGCATACGCCACTAGGCCAACACTGCTTTAAAGTGCAGTAGTTTCATCTTAAAAACAAAAAAAATCCATAACGATTCTCTTTCCACCCCAATTTAAGCGATGCTTACTGATATTTTCACCAACATTTAATCCTATCGTCATGCTACACTAACGCCCGAACCCAATAACCTATCTCAAATCATTTTTGTCCATCTGAGATAGACATCTTAATACAAATATTGATAAAAGTCCACGGATTATAATAGCCATCTGTCGATACAAGCTATCCATGGGATCGGTGTATGTGGATAGACCGTTATATGAAAATGACAGTTCAACTCTGCCAATATCCTATCTTAAGATTTTAACTTACATCAGTTTTTAAAATAAATAAAAGCTATGTAATATTTTTTAAACATAGACATGTATATTTTAATATTAAGTATTTGTACGGTTTTATATACTTTATTGGTTTAGCTAAGAGCGAAGAGATTGCATTCTATCCGTCGCCAAAAATGGATTGTTTTCATAGGGTTTGGTTATTGGGATGCAGATAGGAGATCGATCGACTGTCACGGTTTGATCTCAGATTGTTTTCAATCTGATATTGTGGATTAATTATTGGGTTCGGGAGTAAGCCGTATCGTTTATATCTTACAGCATATGATACTAACATCGCTCATTGATACTTGAAGACAGTCCATTCACCATCTTCAGTACTATATACGGGGCAGCAGCAATCACTCCCAAGAACAGAAGAATCGGCCAACTTGAGCCTTTCGCTTTTTGTTCCGGTGTTGCCACACCCGTTTGTGTTGTTTGCACTGCTTCCGCCCATGCCTTAATAATAATAATAATTTAATGGCGCTCTTTTTGAAGTGAAACTTCTTTATCGGCGTTGGATAAAAATTCACCGTCACATTTTTCCGTGAATGACCATCTTTTTCTTATCCCTACCACGGTTCATTCGAAGCCATTAATAACAAAAATCTATAATAAGGATAACAATGATAGTAATAATTCTATAACAATTAATAAAATTCTGTAATAATCTTATAGGTAGAAGGTAAATTGAAATAATTAATTATTTGTATGTATGTGTGATGATAAAAGTTGCATATACTTTTTCGAAAAATAAGGTCAAAGAAGTTTCACTTCTTACGTGTGTACACTAGTAGTACACGCAAACTTTTTATTATTCAGTATCTTGATAGACAAAGGTGATCTATTGTCTTGATTTATGGGTCTAAGGTAAGGTATGGATGGTAATATATTTCACAGTAAGAGTAGGAATTAACGCACATATGAATAAAATTGTTTTGGCACCGTCAGGTTTCAAACACCCGACTTCAGAGAAGAACACCTAAACCACTACGCCAACACTGATCATCAATTGAAAACATTTATATAGCCGAAATATTATCAAATAACGTCATAGTTGATAAAACATTCATCTTTTAAAACTATATTTATTAAAACTGGCGAGGCTGGATGATAAGATATTGAGGAAATTGTATAAATTTTAAGATTCTTATTTCTTCAGATAAATGAGATTTGGCGGATTAGAATGAACAAAGTTTTTGAATGTATAAATAAATTATTTTTATTTTTACATCGTATCTTTATTAGGGATGCATTGATACGTCTTTTTGCCGATACGATATCGATACTCTTATAGAAATATCGCCGTTACCGAAACCGATACCAATGCTTATTTAATGAAAATTAAACTAAGGTTCAAACTATCAAGTTTGGTTTAAAGTTTTTAATTTTTATTATAAAATATAAATATTCACAATCTTCGGATAGGATATAAGGTTTAGTTATTAAAATTCAGAACTAACAGTAATTATTAAATTAAAATAAAATAACTGTTAGTAATTAAAATTTACTTTGTTAAGATTTTTGTAATTCTGTATTTTATTTCCTACGCGCGATGGCAGTTAAAAGCCAACTGAAAAGTATCGTTGTATCGGCAATTAAAATATCGCCGATACCGATATATCGGCAAACCTAGTGTCGCCGATGTATCGGTATCGGATACATCCATATCGAATTACAATCTAGCCTAACATAAGATTTATAAGTAATTTTAATAAATAATAGATTTATGATACATTTCGGCCTGTATGTTAAAAATTAATGGCCTTAAAATGTAAATGTTTAAAGAACTTTATTTCTCATTACAAAAACAGAAATATTTTATTTACATGAGAAACTTAATATTAATATGTATATATACGAGCGAGATACACGTCGCCATTAGCCGTCACAATTTTAGTCAAACTATGTTCATTCTAACATGCATCTTTACTGCCTTTGAATTTACTTAGCCATATATTTTTTACTTGAGAAATTATGCCAACTGCTTCCTATATTAATACTACATGTGTCTTATAAGATAGTTTAAGCCACCTTTTTTATGTTTCTGTTAAATTGTGGCAAAAATAATGAATATATTAGGTGGGAGGACTAGAAATACATATATCGTTATTGTAGGATGAAGTCTGTGATATTTTCAAAATACATACTAGGATGTGATCGTATACAAAAACACCTTACCTTAAATTCACATTCAGTCCTAATACCTAGAAGCACCAAAAGTTTCCTAATAAGCCAGTTAAGTGATCTTACAACAGCAAATGTTGACCAAAACTGGGCAAATAGTGTTCGTAAGCGGCCAAAGTTTTCTGCAACACCTGAAATATAAGAATATATTTGTGAAAATCGTAAAAAAGAGAACATACTGTAAGGAAAATAAAGTGCTGTGTTAGCCTAGTTATTAAACAACTATTCTTTTTAAACCTGGCTGAACCAATAGAAATTCTTTCAATTAAATCTTGTTTTTAAATGTTTGAGAGTACTGGCACATCAAAGGTAAAATCAATATTATAACTGTACCAAACATATCTTTGCCTTATAACTATTATTTTTATAATTACTTACACCTTTTTTTAAATATTACAGTAGTAATGAAAAACACAAGTCTATGCAATGCTAATTTCCATTAAGTTGTCAGTCAAAATACAATTTTTTTTTAACTTAAACAAAAAGAAGATAACACACATAAGGCTTCATAAGGCTCTTCCCTGAGAGATAAGACCTCCAACTATTCAAAATTCGAGTGTAATCCTCCCTCAAAGGCCAGCAACCCACTAAAAATGGGTGTCTATGGGCTGCGGTGACTGCATGTTTTGGGCATAGCGCAGGTTTATTTGCCCCCTATTTTATTAAAAAAAACAGAGAACCACAAGTACAGATATATCTTGTTACGAGTTATATGACTGATGGCAAAGTAAATACCTAATATAGCTCGAAATGAACTTGTCAGAGCAAAGAATGTGCTCTCAAGCATCATAGCCACACTCCCAACAGCATTCACAATACTTTGTATTGAGTCAAAGGCTGGTCGTGAACTCTCTTCTGCCATTTGAATAAACCTAGGGGAAATAAATAAAGTATCTTCTTTTCATGGATTTTTTAAAATTATAATAAAAAGAAGACTGAAAGCAAAATAACAATTTTTATAAATGAATGTATTATAATAATAGCAAATAGCTGCTAATTACTAATAATGCATATAACTTTTATAAAAAGATTTAATTGTCTTTGGCTTTTGGTCTCCATTAAAGTACATATTTACATTAGATAAATGCTATTGAATATTCTTATCTCTAAAAAAGTTATTTTAAGTGATATGTTCATAGATAGTTTGGAACAACTGTTTTTAAATTATATAAAAATTAGTTCTTTTGTTTTAATTATTGATATGATGTACACTGGCATCAAAAGATCATGTTTCACATATAATATCATTAAATGTTTATAAAAATGTAGAAATATGAGCTATTAATAAGGAAACCACAGTTATTACTTTGGCAAGTTTTCCTGTTTATTAATATACCTGTTTTCTATATCCATTGGGTGGCGGTTGTAACTTCCATAGGGTGCCATTCCTCCAATGCCGCCCATTCCCCCCATACCGTAAGAACTCATTCCATATCCACCCATACCGCCACCATATCCATATCCATAGCCACCGTATCCCCCCATGCCATAATGTCCTCCCATACCATACATTCCACTGTTCATGTAACCAGGTTGAGCAATTTCCGGCCTAGGAGGTAGAGTTGGTGGCCCAAGAACGCCAGTGGATGTTGAAGGTATGGGATTTCGAAACATTGGTACATCAGGCTGGATTGTGGCCACGTTTGATAAGGTCGGGGTTGAGTGTACATCGAATTGTTTACCTGGTTCAACCATTTTTTATCACGTCACACTTGCCAAACGAATATTTTTTTAATAACAACGTAGTATTTACTTTTCCTTAATGGTGTAAGAAAATAGAAATTATTACGTCTCTTGTTATATTATTAAGATTAATATAATTTATCTGATAGCTCGCTTTACAGAATGGTTTGTTGTTTAACACAGAGACAGATGTCATATAGCCTACAGGACAAATTTATAAAAATTATTATCAAGTAATATAATTTAAATTCTAGTCACAGGGCTTAAAGTTTAAAGTCGAAATTCGTTTCATAGGATTTCCATATTTTGACATACCTATTTGAAATCTTTTGACTTTGACTCGTATGACCTTATAAGGTATATCTCTTGATAATTGTATATTGTTGTTGAAATGTCTGTACTATTTATTTATATATGTAGGAATATTTGCTAGGTGTAGGTTTTGCAGCATAATATGCTCTTTATAGTTAAAACTCGTAATTAATAGCTAATTTAAAAAGCATAATAAGTTTGATGCATTGAATACACACCAAATTTTATTACTGTAAACGCGCTCTAATCACGTTCGTACTTTATTCAGAAAGAAAACCGTGCTGAGATTTCAAATCGCTGCAGTGCCAAATTACTTTATTCCGCCATAGTGACAATACAGTTTTATCTTTATATTTGAAGAGTAATAATTGATAAAATAATATATAAAAAATACAAGAAGGCAAGTTAAGTTTTAAATTAATGATAACAATAGTTAAACTTTTAGGCCAATTGATTTTGACTCTATCCTATTGTTTATGCTTATTATATGTTATCTGTGCCAAATGCCAATAATAATTCGTGTCAATACAAATTACAATTGGCCTATAGTTTTGATTTTAGTGTTTGTTATTTATTTTGCTTATTCGTGCTTGTGTTAAATAACTTTACTGCATGGAGTTTGATATATCGAGAAATAAAGGTTTGTAACACTGGCATTATTTTTTGTACCTGTAAGCATGGTTTGTAAACAAAATCACTAAACATTTTGTATTTCTTGTTCATGTATCAGGCTCTTAATAGAAGGTTTTATCTTACTCTAAGGTCCATGTCTTATTAACTAATCCATAATCGAAACCACGCTTATTGTAATTGAATATTGATAATATTTTTCTATTATAAATGAAAGTCCAATCAGAAAGCACAATTATAATATTATAATATATTTCTCTTTTTGCTTAATCATTTTTATAACGTTATTTGCATATCTAATCTAAACATATCCTAAGGCATGGTCGTTTGTATCAAATTTCTGCATAGTAAGTCAAAGAATTAACATTATAAAGTGGATGTGAGTTTGTCAACTAATGACTAATTATATTTTAGTTTTAACATAAAATATTTAATTGAGAAAAAAATATCAATTACTTGCTCTAGGTTTGTATGATTCATACAATATTTTTTGGAATATGTATGGCAAAATAGGCATATCGAAATCTAGTATTTTTTATTAATTTATAAACACAGGTCAAAGTTTGTCCAATATTATTTAAAAATTGCATTATTTACTTAACATTTAATTATGGTCACAATTAAAGGGTATTAAAACTTGAATAGATCTAGATATATGTATACAGCTTATTAAAAATCATATTTCATAATTTTCTACTAATATAGCTCCAAAGAAATTGCCACAGTTAGAGCCAAACTTTAAATCTTTCTCCATCTACAATACATCAATAATTATATTGATAGTTGTGGTGGTTAATGGTTGTTGAAGTAGAAGAAAATTATGAAATATGATTTTTAATAAGCTGTATACATATATCTAAAAGTAATTTTATATATAATATGCAATGTAATTATATTTACTTAATATGTAATTGTTGTATATTCAGTGGGTTTGGGTTCTTGTAAATAAATTAAGTCCGACTTGCAAGAAATGTGTTTAATTTGAAGTCTTTCAAAAGGCACCTGTCGAAATACAAACAAATCAGTAATCGGTTGATAAAATTAAATAAGAAAAGAAAAAAGCTTTTATACAATGCAATTTGTTTGCTCTGATACAATATGGCGATGACAATGTTTTTTAGCATGCGGCGACAAGATTTGAAAAAGAAAAATACAGTTAGAATTAAAGTGAAAAAGACATACCTTTTGAATTATATAACAATACTTTCACAAGACGATTATTTAAATATTTCACAATACTAATAAGAATCTAGATAAAACTTTGGAGCTACTTTCTTTACAGTTTTACTTGCTTGCTCCCTGACAATGAAATAAGTGCTAATGTCACTTGCCAACTTAAGAAAATAATTACATGTCTACCAACTACATAATAGGGATGGGATTGGGTAAAGTCAGCTGTCAGTTGATCAAACTTCAACACTCCTCCTTGATCAACTTACAGCGGAGCATCTCAAATGTTCTTCTGTTGAGTGGTTTCGTCAGGATGTCTGCAATCTGTTGGCTGCTCTCAACATGTTGCAGAGTCACTGTGTTGCCGATGTGTTGCTGAATGTACTTCCTGGGTATTTCGATGTGTTTCTTTCCTCTGGTCGTCTTTCCTTCATGAGCATTCTGTAGCATGTGTATTGCGGACATGTTGTCGACTTTCAGGTTGATTGGCTGATCACCTTCCAGAATTCCAAGTTCAACAGCTATTCTCTTTATCCAGCACACATCGTCAATCACAGACACCGCAGCTCGATACTCGGCTTCTGCCGTAGAGGTAGCCACTAGACGCTGCTTCTGGGAGTACCAGATGATCGGTCCTCCTCTCAACACTAGCACACCACTCGTCGACTGTCCTGTCTCAGAGTCTCCTCCAAAGTCTGAGTCAGTGTATGCCACAAACTCCTTGTCTCCTCCGAAGTAGATTCCAGCAGTTGCAGTTCCTCGCAGGTACTGGAAAACTCGTTTTATCATTGCCTGATGACTCTTCATTGGTTTGTTGCAGAATCGACTGAGGTAGTTCACGGCGAAGCTGATATCAGGCCTTGTTATTGTAGCGAGGTACAACAAACTCCCTATCGCTTCGCGATAGTTATTGTTCGCCGGAAGTGCCTCATCGTTCTTGAAGTCTGCCTTCTGTGAAACCATTCCTTGTTCAATTGGTGTGGATGCTGGGTTGCACTCATCGAATTTCATCTTTCTCAGTATCTTTGCCGTGTAACGTGGCTGACTCACGAAGATACCATTGTTGTCGTTTTTGATCTCCATGCCCAAGTACGTCAGTTTGTCCTGAGCTCTTTTGCTGAAAGTGATCTGAAACTCATTGCTGATCTCTCTCAACAGCCTGTATATTTCTTTCTCATTTTTCCCAGCTATCAGACCATCATCCACGAACAGAGATAACATGATACTCTTGTCCTTGTTGTAATATATGCATGGATCGTCATCGGTGTTGACTAGTCCTAACTGTTGTTCAAAGTACTTGGTGACCCTTTCGTTCCACATTCGTGGAGCTTGTTTTAGCCCATACAGACTCTTGTTCAACTTGCAGACTTTCTGAGTTCCATCTTTGAATCCTTCGGGCTGATTCATGTAGATGTCCTGCTCCAGGTTACCATACAGAAAGGCTGTCTTCACGTCGAACGAAACCAACTTCATTTTCTCTGATGCTGCATGACTCAGAAGTAGACGAATTGACGCATGTCGGGCTACTGGGCTGAAGGTCTCTGCGTAGTCCACTCCCTCTTTCTGTTCGAATCCTCTGGCTACTAGTCTAGCTTTGTACTTTCCGTCCGCTTTCTCTCGCAGTACCCACCGACAAGTTATTGGCTTCACTCCTTCAGGACAATTGATCAGCTTCCAAGCTTCCATTTCCAATAGTGAATCGTACTCCTCCTGCATTGCTTGCCTCCAATTCTCATCTCTCAGTGCCTCACTCACCGGGATATCCTCAGTTTCGCCTATCATGGCAACTTGTGCGCTCTTTCCTCCACGCCGGGATTCAAGTACGCAGTCTTTCAGTCTCGGTGGTGGTTGCAGAGTTCGACGATCTCGCAGAATTCTCCTTTCTGGTTCTTCTTCTGTCTGTCTTGTCCTTTCATTGTCGCTGGATTCCTCTGCACTTTCTCCTGTTGTCCAATTTTCTTCTTCGTCTGACTTGCTGCAGCTCTCTTCTTTCTTCTCAGTTGCTTCTTCTATCGATGTCTCAAGTTCAGTGCCTTGCCTCAGTCTCAATTTCTCTTCATTGAAGATTACATTGTCGGAGCTAACAACTTCTTTTTTTTCCTTCAGATAGACTCTGTAGCATGGTGAGTCAATGTCGTAGCCTACCAATATTCCTTTTTCTGACTTCCTATCAATCTTGCCTCTCTTTTGTCCTTGTACAAGCACGTAGCATTCACATCCGAAAGGTCGCAGCTTTTCAATCTTCATTTTCCTACCGAACCACAATTCTGCTGGACTGCTCCCTGGTATGTTGCTGGTTCCGGTTTGATTTATTGTGAAGATTGCATGATTCATTGCCTCTGCCCACAGTCTCTTGTCCAATTCATTTCCATGTATGGCTGCTCTTGCTGCCTCGACAATCGTTCTCATTTCTCTCTCCACCCTTCCATTCTGTTCTGGAGTGTGAACATTTGTGAAGGTGTGAAAGATTCCCAGTTTGTCCATCAGCTCTTTGGTTGTTGCATTCTTCAGTTCGGTGCCATTGTCAGATCTTAGACTCTTCACTCTTCTTCTCAGCTGATTTTCAACTAGTCTCAAGTAGCTTGCAATCTTTTCTGGAGCTTCACCTTTCGTCTTCATAAAGTAACAGCTTCGGTAGTGCGTGAAATCATCCTTGAACATGAGCCAGTACTTTGCTCCTCCCAGTGATGGAATGTTCATTTCGCCAGTGTCGATGTGCACAAGATCTAATGGCTTCTCAGCTGTCTTTGGGTTGGTTGGGTGTGAGGTACGGTGTTGTTTACCATATGTGCACCCTGTGCACACATAGTCATCCCAGTCATCGACATATTTTATTCCTTTCCTCTTCAGAATATCCCTCACATACTTGACATTTTGATGGGCGAGTCTCTCATGCCACACTCTGATTGACTGGACCATCAGACTAGTCTGTTCTTCTCTCCTGAGCATCATTTGGTAGAGATTTCCTTTCCGTTTTGCTATAGCCACAATGTCTCTGCCATCCTGACTATAGAACGTTGATTTGTTTCCATTTGCTTTCTGAATGTGTCCTTTGTCCAACATCTGACTTACTGAAAATAAATTAAAATTAAGATTTGGTACGTAAATCACATCCTCGAGAACAACTGGGTACCACTTTTGACCATCAAAAGCTTCCATCTCAATATTTCCTACTGCAACGCCATCTAGCCTGGTTGAATCTCCTATCACAATTGGAATTGGCTCGTCCAGTTCGACAAGTTGAACAAACCACTCTCGGTGAGACGTCATGTGTTGGCTGGCTCCACAGTCTTGATACCATGAAATGTTCCTGTCCTTGGAGAGGTTGTTGTCCATTGTTGAGAGTGCTGTAGTTAGGAAAGCTTTTCTGCGTGGTTTTTCATTAGCTGGTTTGCTTCCTTCATTTCGAGCATCACATTCCTTTGCAAAGTGTCCCTTTTTCTTACAGATGTTGCATGAATACTTTTGTTTGCAGTATTCAATGTACTTTTGGCACGGTTTTCCTCTGCATTCTTTGATCATATGACCCTTCTTTCCACACTTGTAACATCCGATCTGAGACTTGTCCTGTCTGTTACTTGACAACTGTCCGTGTTTTTCTTTTCTCGCCATGAGAGCGTTGTTGGTGCTGCCATCTGTGTTCGTCGTTTCCTTGTGTCGTTCATCTTCAAGCCTCAAACGTTCCAACAAAGTTTCTACATTCCTGTTTGCTCCTGTCACGTTGTCCCAAGATGTTCTGAAATGTCCCAGTTTGGGTGGTAGCACACTCATGATCCTGGTCATGATCCAGCTTTCTCTCATAGGATCATTTTCAGTGGAGATCTCTTCAGCAAGATCCAAAATCTCCATGCAGTTCTCAATTGCAGACTTGTTTTCATCGTATTCAAAGGTAAAGAATTTAATGCGGGACGTTTCAAGGGTTACATCTGTTTTGGTACCATACAAACTAACTAACTTATCTATCATATCTTTGGCAGTTTTGCAATTTGCTATTTTGTTAGCAATTTTACTATTTACATTTAACCCTATCAATGTTTGAGCTTCGACATCTTTCTTTGTCCAAGCTGAAACGATTGCCTCAGACACAGAACCTGCTGGTTTAGACTTAACGCCTGATACAATATCAAACAGTTCTTTGTTTTTAAGAGCTAAATTTAACTTGAATCGCCATGAAATAAAATTTACATTTCCTTGACTATCTTCGCTCAACATTTCTAATTGTGACTTAACAGTATCCATTTTGTTTTAAGTTTTAACAATTTGACTAGTTTCTGACAGTTTACGATTTACAAAATAAAACAAAACTTTCGTGGCGATTTTCAGACTTAAAGCGACTTGCGTGTTCGTTGCTGCACGTTGATTTGCTGTGCGTTGACTACTCCAATGTTATTAACTTTGATAACCTCAAATTGGCCTCATCGGTCCTGACACTTTTGTTGCTTTCGTCGGCTTTTCCTTGCTGTGTCGTCCTCAATTCCAACGTAAAGAACCTTCACGGCTGTTCTGGGCCCATAACCTGTTGTATATTCAGTGGGTTTGGGTTCTTGTAAATAAATTAAGTCCGACTTGCAAGAAATGTGTTTAATTTGAAGTCTTTCAAAAGGCACCTGTCGAAATACAAACAAATCAGTAATCGGTTGATAAAATTAAATAAGAAAAGAAAAAAGCTTTTATACAATGCAATTTGTTTGCTCTGATACAATATGGCGATGACAATGTTTTTTAGCATGCGGCGACAAGATTTGAAAAAGAAAAATACAGTTAGAATTAAAGTGAAAAAGACATACCTTTTGAATTATATAACAATACTTTCACAAGACGATTATTTAAATATTTCACAATACTAATAAGAATCTAGATAAAACTTTGGAGCTACTTTCTTTACAGTTTTACTTGCTTGCTCCCTGACAATGAAATAAGTGCTAATGTCACTTGCCAACTTAAGAAAATAATTACATGTCTACCAACTACATAATAGGGATGGGATTGGGTAAAGTCAGCTGTCAGTTGATCAAACTTCAACAGTAATTAAAGTGTTGTCCAACAAAAGTTTTACTAAACCAGGAGTACATGGAAAATATGCCATTGAAATTTATATTCAAATAGTGCTCAAAATTAGATTTTGTATCAATACCATTTTTTAATTGATTCTGCCAGTATCATGACTGGATTTAATATGGTTGTTCGTTAAATGAGTAATTATTGTATTTCATTTACATTTTGAAATTAGATTTGTACTATGATTGGTGGACATTAACTTCTTCAAGTATTTGTAAGTTATGAAGATGTTCCAGCCTCTCATTTCAATATGTCAGTTCTGATCTTGTCATGAACTTTTACTTGAAATAATAATAATAAAGCCTTTCATTTATCCATTATGTAAGTATGAAAAATAAATGTATCCACAAATTTTGTTGTTTTAAGATGCAGCTTTCTCCAATTTCCTTTACTCTATTATTTTCGCCGATACCTTATATATCTCGTCGACATATCACTCTTTCTTGCACTCTCTCTGACTGACCGTCTGACCATCTTCTGTATAGACGACGTGTATATAATAAAATCTATCTAATTGATCGTTAAACTGAATTGAACATAAAATAAATTAGATTAAATTATATCAACTATATCTATATTTTTTAACATAATAACTACCATTACAGATTACTCTAATACAGTAAATATTTACATTTATAAAATATTTCAACCTTTAACATTAATAGATATTTGTTCACAAAAAGGCTATTTATTACAGTATTGGAACTGACGTGATGCAAATCTTTTGTCAGATCACTCAACGAACATTTAATAATATTATTCATGGTACAACTAACGGACCTCGATTTCCACGATAAGAATTGATATCCTTAGAAGTGTAACACGATAAAACATCGCACTACCCTATTTTCCCATTGAACGCTGCTCCATTTTCCACTGACGGCTCCGGAAATAAATGAACCCGTATCGGCCTTCGTAAAGCCTGCGAGAGATATTTAGTGCTCGTATTTTAAGCATTTTATACCAAGCTGCTACTATATTTGCCAAATGTAACACCCAAAGTAAACTATGTCGGTGTAGAGAAGAGCTATATGTCTTCTTACCAAAAATAAATATTGTAGTAATTCCATCATAGATCCTTGAATTATTTTGCCACGCCTGGTGCTTACAAGACAGTACTGTTAAACATGCTTTCTTGGAACCAGAAGCTGCAGCTACCGATCTGATACGACTTAGAGGTCTTCAAGAAAATGGTGTACCCTCTGGGGTTCGCAACACACCCGCAGCATTGCAGGTGTCCATAGATGGCGGTTCAAAATGCCTGTCCAACTGGCCTCCAATAGAGAGGAATCTATTACAAGATTGTTTTATTATAACTAATTGGGTAACAGTTTAGTGCTTTGAGCCTATTTTTATTTTACTCTTGATTTTTCACCTGCTATCATATGTCCTTGATAAATATACTGTTAAACACTACGATCATTTATCAATTCAAATCAGTAGTCAACCTTCAACCAAACAAACAAATTTGCAGCCAGCAAGAGAAGCATAGAGATGCAATAGAATTTAAACCAGTGTTTCTCTTTTTGGGACCCAGGAGGACCTTCAAGCTATACTAGATAAGACCAAACATTTAAACGGCTTCCATGTTTAAAAAGTATTTTCTTTTCAGGTGGCTTCACTTTAAACCTGAAAATATCGATTGGTAAGTGATATTTTGAATATATGTAGATATTAATTAACTTATTTAATGGATGTTTCCAGTATGTGACTAATTAATAAGTATGCTGATTTGTAGGCTGTATTTATATTAATGAAGCTGGAGCCGTGCATAAAGTCAATTTAATATAATTATTTCATAATTCCATGTTGACAAGATAGTGGATGTATAAAGGGCCTTACATCGCTACAAATTAATGAACCCTACAATAGTTGATCTGGTACATAAGGTAATTAAAAAATATATTATGTATCGATAAGTATGGCATCTGCTCGAAGACATCTAAGGTAGTAAGATAGCTCCCGAAGTACGACTCAAATGTCAAACTCTATGACGTACGGAAGTCATTCTTAGTCCCCGAAACTCAATTTAAGAGTGTTGCGGATTCGATTGGAGGCTGATAGGACTTTCTCAAACCTCTAAAAATCAGACTAGCTCATTACGATAGTTATGGACTAAAAGATAATTAGATATTTTTTATACGAAAAAATATATTCTTCTTTCCATAAAACGGTTGTGCACAGGTAAGCTTTGAAAGAAACGGAGACGAACAAAGCTTTAAGCTGGAAAAAGCTATTGTTCTTCTGATGCTAGAAAACTTCAAGCGAATATGAAGTTGGATTCACACTTGTTGGGTCACAACTTGACAGCTCAAAGGGATTAGAACTTTACAATTGTCCTTTTCCTATTTTTTAGTGTGACTTTCATGTGTCAAATCCAATGCGTTTTTGACATTTTAGCGCTAATCTCGTTTCTCTTCAATCGTAGGGCCAACAATGAGGCTTAACAAAAATAATAATCGAGTTACGGTTTAGTCAAAGCGAAGAAGTTTTATCTATCATTTGGTTTTATACATTAGATTATAAAGAAATATTATTGTATGTCATCTTTATCAAAATGATTTTATCACTTTGAACGATAACTCATTGAAGTAATCATTATGATCTCATCTAAAAAATGTTTTTTATACATAAAATATGTATTTCTAATATAAATTATTTTTAACTGATCCGTTTGACCTGTGAAACATGTTTTTTAATTTAGTTTTTTCTAATTTGGTTCTGTATTTTTTTTCTATCTGTCTGTCAATATCACGCGTCAGATAATGCTTTTTGTTAAAAAATATTGGGAGATGTTGAAAGCAGTTAAAAAGTTCGAAATTGTAATTGTTTTTGAAAAAGGAAATTTGTTATGCAATTAATTATTAAGTTTGTTTGTTTGTTTGTTTGTTAGAAGAGCTGATACTGATACAGGATTTTTAGGTAACTATGCCATTCAGTCAATAGATGGCGCTAGTATGAAATCTTATATATAAAATTCTCGTGTCGCGGTGTTTGTGGTTAAACTCCTCCGAAACGGCTTTCCCGATTCTTATGAAATTTTTTGGGCATATCGGGTAGGTCTGAGAATCGGAAAACATCTATTTTTCATTTCCCTAAATGTTAAGGGTGGGTCCACCCCTAATTTTTTTTATTTATTTTTTAGACAGAATTTTTCGTTTTCATTTATTCACGATACAAAAATTTTCACCCCTCTACGATCAACCCTTATTTTTTATTTGTTAATTAAAATTTTTATTTTTTTTGCAAGATTTTTTTTTATTTTGTCATGACTAACATGAGAATAAAAAACTTCATATGACCCTAAACTTTTCACTCCTCTACGACTAACCCCAATTTTTATTTGTTAATTATAAACTTAATTATTTTATTTTGTGATGACAATAAAAAAAATTCATGTCTCTCTCAATTTTCACTCTTATACGATCAACCCCTATTTTTACATCCCGATTTTTATTTTTTTTGTCTATCCACAGATCCGCAATAAGGTTGCAAGATGGCAATCAACTATTATAATTGTAGTAGAATTAAAAATGTTTCCTAGAAATAACATACATGGCAGTTTACGATTGCCGGGTCAGCTATTATTATATACGATTTTAATTGTACATAAATGTTATGAATAGATTACCTTTTAAGCTTAATTCCTATGATATACAATTTTTTTAGATAAGTCTTTCATTTCATTTTGAAAGATTTTATATAAAGCCTTTTGCACGCGATTCCCACGGCATTGTGTGCGTGAAGCGGAACGCTCTTTTAGTAAAATGGATTAAGGCGCCGTCTACACTAGCTTAAAATATGAAAATTCATTTAAATAAATTTTTGTATATATTGAGCGTGCACGCAATTTTTGGAGATGCTTGACCCGCCCATGTAAAACGCCGTAACGTTATTTTACCAATTTAAAACGTTTCATTACCACCCAGTTACTCATTAAACCTAAAAGTTGCCATTTATGAACCCCCCCCCCAAATTCGTTACGTAATACTTGAAAGCTCCCTTGGTACTGTTTATTAACTGAACTAAATCAGTGGCGCTACAACCTTTTTAAGGTCTGGGTCTCAGACTCGTAACTGTCTCATGACATACTTTTTTTTTTCGTGGGCAAATGCGTTACGCATACCCTCCCGCGGCACGGTTGCCTGTGGAGGGTTATGTGGGACTCGCCACTGTGCATACCCACTAAAACCCCACGGGGACACCAACAATCGCCCGAGGCATGACACGGTAACAGCTTAGCCTTGTCCGCATCTGTCTCATGATCACTAGCCAAGCTAGTAGACAAGTAAATTGACCTGCGATATTTTTTACGTGCAACGTAAACGTCATATTAAAGTTATTTGTATAACCGATCCAGTCAGTCTGTCGCTGAACAATTACAAACGAGTTAAAATCAGTTAAAATTCAATCAATTATTAAAGATTTAATTATTTGAATGACAAGTCATACATCGACCTAGTTAAGAACGATGTATGTTGTCTGATGTCTTCTCTTATACTAACTGACCCAGCAAATATTTTGTTTTGGAATATAAATGACGTCTAGTGTACTAATATCGCTAATAAATGAAAGATTATATTATTTATTTACAAAAGCACAACAGTGTAGAATGAAAAACTAATTAAAAATTAAGGAAAAAAGCTAAAGAATGAGATAATAAAAAGCTTTTCTTAGTTCACTTAACGGAAAGTAAATTTTCATTTTCAGAAGGTTAGTAGTCTTAGGTAACGAAAATAACGACAGACAATGCCGCCTTCTGACGTACCCATCAGGTTCTTTCCATGTCAGTTATTACACCAGCACCGAACGCGATTTCTCGGCGTACCCAAAGCTCGATGTAGCCCCCAGAACTAAAAATAAATTAGGTCGGGTTGAAAGGGTACGTCGTAAGATGTGCCGTATTTTTTTATTTAATAAAAATGTATATTTATTGTCTGTGGTATGTATGTCTATTATTGTGCAACTTTTAAACAAGTGTACAAGGTCCCTATTGCAAATGCTCTGTGCAAATTTGGTTTGGCATCATCCGAATTTAACTGTGATCGCGAATGCGTTTCCGGAATCAAATTATGGTGGGAAACGAAAAATACACTTTAAACACATTGTCAATGTTTGTAAATAGAATGCTTTTCGTTGCTGTTGCAGTTGGGATAGTACAGTAGAAATAATGCGGACTGAATTTTCCGTTATCTATGGCGCTTGTAGTTTATATCTATAATTAGAACCTACTTTTCTACTTTCTATATTTTTATCTATATTTAGAGTTAATAATGAAATTAGTATTCATTTTTGGTTGTCGTTGTTAACAAAACTTTGAAAAGAGAACCTTAATCATAATTCATAGCGTAAAGTGAGCCAAAAGAACCGTTTTGACTAATTAGCAATAAGGCAAAAGGGCTCATTTCCCAGACTTGTTGAAGCCCGAATTGAGTACCGACCAATCTATGAATTTCTTTTTATAATCACTATGCTTTTTATAGACTTATTCATGATATAAAATGTGGTAAATTAATTGAAATGTATTAAAAAAATCTGGTACCGCAGCAAGTGAATTTAATGAAGTAGTGTGGGGTGCGACTTTTAAGCTTAGGTATATGTTTTAACCCAGGTTTTAGGTATATGTAAAAAACAATATTTTACATGTGATTAAGATTTTGTGAAGGATCACGGGAAACCGGCATGTCATAGACCAGAAAATCAATGGCACATAGACACTGCTTTTCATGGACTTGTCAAAATAATGTAGAATATCAATAATAATTAGGGCCTGTTTCACAATGTCCGGATAAGTTCCAAATAAGCTATCTATTACTTATTTGTAGGATAAACAGTATTTTTGCGTTTCACGACTGTCAGATAGCGGTATACGTCATGAAATGCGAAGTATCTTATTTGGAACTTTTATCTTTTGAATAATTTATGTGTTGCATAGCTATTTGACAGTTTATCCGTACATTGTGAAACAGGCCCTTAGACTTTGAAAACGTTCCAGATGTTATGTTCCACTTAGTACACAGCTACTATATTCCTATCCCTCTCTTGGTTATGGAATTCAGTGCTGATTCACTTGCTTTTAAGGTATCAAGTAATTAGTCCAGTCTCAGATTGCGTTGACCGTAATCCTAGACGCGTTCTGTTGTTCGCGTCTTTCGATATCTGATGTCTTTGGTAACGGATATGGAAGCAAGAAGTTTGTGATACCAAAGGAGTCGGAAATGAAAGAGCCAAATCCATATAAGAACTGAGCTCTGATTAAACGCTTTGAACTGCAATTTCATCTGCGATTAGTTTGTATTTGAAAACGTTTTAATAAGACCTCCGAATCTTGTTTCGACTTGAGGTCCTTCAAGAATAGAGCGTACTAATTCTTTAAGCGCCTGCAACTCGCGAGCTCCATGGACATCACTCGACACCAGGTGAGCATCCTCCTAGTTTGCCCCTTGTTTTATAAAAACTTAACTTGTACTTCAAACTTTCATTTGACGTTATAGTATAATATACTTTTATATTGCGTTGTTGCTTCAATTATAAGAAGAATTAAAAAAAATCTTACGCCTTTTTTAAATCAAGTATCGCAATCGTACTAACGTACTCAATGTTATTTTATTGGATAGTAATTCAAATAACACAAAGACTTAACAACAAATATACAATGGGTAGAATTAATCACGAACAGTATTGAATAATACAATATTCAATAGACGCAACAATACTAGCATCGCAAATTACCCTCATTTGAATCAATTTAATTTGGCAGTTATGCGAGATACATTCATTAGCCCACGGGTGGTTGAGGTGAACGGTCGTTAGATAAGTGCGCTGTTATTATCTCCGCTTGCCAGCTCTGAGGCACCAGTTAATTGTGCTCATAACTTAGTTGTGTGGCACGAGTGGTATGCTTAGTTAATTAGAACTTTGTATATGGATAATTATTTGGGTTTTTGCAATAGCTGAAATTTAAAATACTATAATTAAACCAATAACATTTTGTACTAATTACACACGACTTACGATGATTATCGCAGATACTGTTCAGTAATTTAAAAAATTAGCAGTTTCTTACGACGAAAAAACATTTGTTTTTAAGGTATTTCTAGCATTATCTATTAAAACCGTTACTGCAACAAAAGCGTAAGTAAGTATGTATTGGAAATATTATTCATGAAGCGGCTATAATATCAAAATCAAGTCCAGCACCACAAGCGTCTGGGTGATTATAAATTAAAAAAAAACCTTCTGCTACAAATATTGAATATTGGTGCATTTAAAACACAATTGTAACAAATCACGCATGTATTGTACTAATTTAAAATGCAAACTATTATTTACTTCGCTATTTAGGTTGCAAATCATGCGAAATTTTAAAAACATTGTGACAGAATTATCGTTTATAAATGTGTTTCGTTACAATGCTTGAAAAATTAAATCACTAGCAGGTGGACATTAATTTTTTTTTTTAAATTTTGTAGATATCTTTAACAATATAGCCTATATTTATAATGTAGCAGATTTTTTAAATCGCCCTAGTACGTTTTAAGCCAATTCGATTCAAACATATTTACATACAAACTTTCCTTTTTATAATATAAGTATAGATTACGAAGCTGTAGTGTTGTCCCAAGTTGTTGATAAAATCACTCGATGAGGCGTTTCCTCATCCTCATCATAAAACAAGCGTTGTAACAGCATGTGAAGTGCAAAAATTTCTTTCAAGTTTAGAAAAATGTGGACTGTACTTAAGTTGAATAATAAATTATATAAATATTTATTAACTAAATAACATACAAACTTGATTAGCTTTCATTTAAGATTTTATATCAAATATGACATCTTAAAGATAATAATTCGCAATCAATATAAAAATATATGAAAGTAATTGTGTCGGTCTATATAATATTTTTTTAATATTAGTTTTACTTTTGTAAGTATAAGTTCTAAAAAAATAAGTTTCATTTTTTGTACTGTAGTATTTAAAAAGCCTTCATATATTTTTACATTTCTCTCCATCTTCAGCAATATTTATCCAGTTTATAACTGCATTTTAGCTTGCAATTATTTACCTAAAACATTTATAAATTCAATCACTTGTGCATTCAAAAGGTGAATTCAATTTTTGGCATACCGATGCTTACCGATCGTATTGCAATTAATTTGCAGATTTTTTTGCGCCAAACTGCAAATGGATTATTATTCTTGGAATCGTGGATTCGTTTTAAAAATGTTAATGTATTGTATACTAAAATGTAAATACAATATTGAGTTTTACGCCATACTAGATATAAAACGTATGTAAATGATTTTAACGCGAAATTATTACATTCTTGAAGTCATGTATTAAAAGTCTTGAAGAAATGGCTATCATTGTAAGCATTATAGATAATGTAATAAAATCTCGCATTTTCTCTGAAGCGATTTTGGATGATTTTGGACCATCAAATCATATTATAACTGTTAAAATAAACATATGTACACACATGGCTTTAATTAATAGCTTATTAATTTACTTTTGAAGTCCATAGTTCGATTACGTGGAAATAAATCGGTTTTGAACGCAATATAGAACACTATTTTTATTGGAAAAAAAAACGGAGCCATGTTCGGAAATCGAAATTTTGTGTCTTCAGTAACAGCTTTTCTACGCAAATGATTTTAAAAGTTACAACTAAAATAAACTTAAAAACGAATTAGTTATTAAGAAATTCAGTTATAGTCTGACATCTATGCCAGTAATACAACTATCGAATCTAAGCCTATTACAGTAATTCCAACTAATCACGTAATTCCTGCTTAGCCTAGAATCCTATATAAGACCTAATCTGTCATAAAATCGTTTGTACTTTCAATAGTTTTACTTTAAAATTCACAGTTGAGACTAACTTGTCATTACTGGTCTAATGCGGCAAGTATTTATAATAACTTCTAATTAATTTGCTATATTTGTTTTTAAATAAGTATTGTTTGATGATTTGCTTTTTTAAAAGAGTACCGAGAGTTTTTTACGCCGGTTTTTTCTCTCGGCCAACACCCTCTGTCTTCTTTGCCGATGAGTAGGGATGCCTACAGGTTCAAATTTAATGACGTGGAATAAGTGATACCTTGATGATCTCAAGTTCCAAAATAAACGTATTTTTTTAAAACATATATATGTACAAATTGGGCGCCCGGAGGCCTAGGCAGTGGAGCATTGTCGAATTCCTTGCCATTTATCAACTTTATGAAGTACGTCGCATGCGCAAATTCTCGGCGCCCTGTGTTTTTCGAAGGCAAGAGAATCTATAATATTACTATGACTCCCGTATGACCAAATCCATTACGTTGTTGAAGCACTAACTAACGGTATGATTCTAAGTCTAGACTGAAAACTTTTAACTCCCGTATGTAAGATCCAAAAGGATAAATAATGAAATAAAATATTATTACTTACAATGACTGGAACTCTGACAGTCTGCGTCATTGAAGCGATTATTCTGAAAAGCTATAAATAATGAAGGATAAATTGGGTCAATCAATAAAATTGTTATATGCGCGTGACTATTTTCTTAATTAGCTAATTATACATAACCCTTATAGGATATTTATTCACCAAAGCGTTGGTGGGTGGAAATCGCGAACATACCCGTGTGGACAGAAGCGGAGGCGGAAAGATCTGACCGCTCCAGGAGCATCGATTGGCGTGCTGCCTTTCCCGTACTGAACAATCGACCTTATTCACTTAACTTAGGGTTGAATTTCGTGAGGGTAGATAGGCTGTTACGACATTAGGATTTTGATGGGTGTTGGATTCATGCGGGGCCCGGAGACCGCAGTGCCGCGCTGGACGCCGGCCGGGATATAGCTTCGTGCGTTGTTTATACAAAATGTTTGCGTCGACGTGTTTTATAAAGTGTTTTGTATAGTGGAGTGTTTGTGTAGGTATTATATTGTGTTTGTGGCTTATATTTCCACTGGTTTTTAGTATGTGTTGGAGGATAATGTAGGCGGTTGATAAGGTACAAATAAGGAAATGAATTAATTATTATATATCGATTTTAATTGAAACGCGTAAAAGTTTAGTCGTAATTATAATT
This sequence comes from Pieris mannii, assembly GCA_028984075.1. Lineage (NCBI taxonomy): Eukaryota > Metazoa > Arthropoda > Insecta > Lepidoptera > Pieridae > Pieris > Pieris mannii. The sequence goes on along the minus strand of CM054795.1, from coordinate 7,811,383 downwards.
TTTTTTTACTTGAATATATAAATTGAGAATATGAAGACGGCCAATCATTGAAATATACCTATCATGGAGACAAACAGATCTAATTAATTGGTCACTTGACGAAGGATGGGCCGGTTTATGACACTTCGTAGAAGACCAGATGATTGGATACTTCATTGATAATAAGCATTCTAATTAGCTTTGAAAGTTTAAGGTGTATTAAGTTTTGCCTTTCCCAAAGGTAGTCTATAAGACATCTACATCTTTCCCATATATAGGTAGTTATCTATAATAGGAAAAAAATTGTATGATGACGATTTATCTTCACAGCTACTGGACAGTTTCTTCTTTTATTAGAATTATACTATTACTGAGTGACAAAAAATTTTGTTGCGAAGCCGGGACATACCAATTTCCTTTAAAAAAAATGTACAGAGATTTTTAAAAATACGATAAGTCCTTATTTTTTTTTATAGAACAGGGGGCAAACGGGCAGGAGGCTCACCTGATGTTAAGTGATACCGCCGCCCATGGACACTCTCAATGTCAGAGGGCTCGTGAGTGCGTTGCCGGCCTTTTAAGAATTGGTACGCTCTTTTCTTGAAGGACCCGAAGTCGAATTGGTTCGGAAATACTTCAGTCCTTATTGATAACTCTTTGGTTATAAATATTTGGGTATAATTGACGAAATTTTAAAATTTTGGGCTGAAAATTACATACATATTATAAAATGCGTCTGTATGAACAAATACCTAATATATTATTCATCAAAATGTGAGGAAGGTATGTGTTATTATAAAGTGTTATTGTCTTGTCATATGCCCGCGTGCATCAGAAATTACGTTAAAAAATTTAAAAATAAAGCTAATTCTATTACAATAATAATATTATTCTATATATATACTACTATGTAGTGTAAAATATGTCAACATATTTAGAATAATTGGTAAATTATGTTTAAACATGAAAAAGATAAAATTCGTTACAATTTTTTTTGCGATTTTTAAGTTTAAGATATTTTGCAAACGCAACCATTTCTAAGAACTTTAAGAACCAGACGGGTCTATAAAATTAGAGTAAAAAATGACCTCTGGATTCTAATAGGGGTCACCGACTACGTTTATACCTAATATTATTATGCTAGAGTTTGTTTGAATATCAGGAACAACTGCTTCGAATTTGTTTTGCGTTTGTCGAAGGTGGATTAAACCTGGGCATTGCTAGTTCACCATAATGAAGAAGCTTATAGAAGCTCATAGAGGACAAATCTTTGTTTTTTTTATATACATTAACTATTATTTACTTAAAGATATTACAAACATTTTGTAAAATAATAAACATGGCGATTAAAAAGAGGCGGAGAGTTTATTGCCAGTTCTTCTCGTCTGTTCAACGCCCTCGATTTGAGAACTGGCAGTAAATCAAATAGTTTTGATTACATTTGATATGTGTTTCTTTATTTACGTTCATAAGTGTACATTGTGTTACCTAAATGAATAGATGATTTTTAATTTGAAGAAAAGGGTTTTTAGCTTTCTGAATTTATTTTTAAGTAGCGTCGACTCTTTCTCTCAAATTGTATTAACACTTAGATGGATAAAGACGGTTGCAATAATAAGCTTTTAAGAAGTGTTATATTGCATCGGTTATTTAATGGGTTTCCATGGTTACCACATATAAAAATATTAACGATAGTTAGTAGGTATTTAGTTGTATTGTGTAAATTTTTATAAGCATAACTCGGCGTATCGCTAAATATAGACATTTCGAGATTGTAATAAGGTCATTACAATTCGATTGAATCTAGAGCAAAATGCTTTCAATGTTATCGCGGAATTAAAATGGAATTTACTTATTGGGCTATTCGTTTATTAATTATAATACTTAATAATTTATTGCAAGAATATGGTAGAAATATTTGTCTGAGGTACAATAGTTAGCTCATATTCTGCCACACAATGGCGCGCAATTTTTTCCCTAAAGGAATATTACATTTTACATTATTAGTCATATTAATTGGTCAAGTCTTATATTGTTTGAATCGTACATATATTGTACATTATTAAATTTGTATCAGCTCTCACGAGACGCTGTTCTTACGCAAATAATCATTTATTAAATGATATATTTTTTCTAAAAGTAATGCACTAAGTCTGGGACATCGGATTCTTCTCATTTTCGTCGCTACCTTCAATTAATTAGTTAAGGCCTACCCTCATATAGTTTCGATTGGGTATAAACTAATAATTACCAACGCTGGCATATTTGTAAAACAGTGATGACTTTACGTTTGATTACCATTTAATTAAAGTTTATAAACTAAGAGGTCCCGTGTATCAAAATAATAATTAGGAATAACACAGATATTTAACCTGTTAAATGATATCAAAAACAGTTTTACAATGAGTGAGATTCGTGTACTCCCAATTGATTCATATCTACTGAAGGGACCTTCTGACTTAAGTATACGTAATTAACTTAAAAACATCTTACAGTGATCATATCTATATAACAAATCTTTAATGATTTTTAAATAAATACATTGACTTGGCTATGACTCATGTATCTCCCAAGTAATACGTGTTAGATTTGAATTGAAAAGAAACATTTTAATTCGATTGTTTACTCATTTGAATTGTACAATATAATTTTATTAAAAATTTTAGGCTTCTAGAAGTGTCTTAGAGTTTTGATGATCCGCGTGTCAAAATGACAAAATTAACTAAAAATAATTAATTACTTTACTAGTTATAATTCTTGTCAAATTCAATGAAGTTTAAAATACACTGTGCTTATATTTGGTAACTGAAAATTCAGGTTTTCAGTTCTATTCTTTTCGAAGTTTTTGGGAGTCGTAGAACTAAAGTTTACATTCTGCAAAATAATAGACAGAACGTGCTAAATGTTTCTTTTGAAATGCATCCAACAATGAATGTTATGAGCGATTGTTTCGATGAATTCATCGTTATGCAAATGTAATTTCAATTCAGACTGCTGAACTTAACGATAAGTTATAATTTTTAATCTCTTTTGAACTGTTAAATATGGTTCGAAGCGATGGTCGTGAAACATAAGTTATTGTCTGTTATACTCACATAAAAGGGAAATAAATCTGTTTTTTTTTTAAATGAGCAAAAGGCTCATCAAATTTTAAGTGATACCGCTAATACGCACTGACATTGCCAGGGATCGCGTCGCCGGCCTTTTAAGAATTGGTGTTTTTTTCTTTATTTTTCAAAATACTTAATATAATATATCACAAAATGTTACATTAGAAAACCGCTGTGGTTTGTATTAATGTAATCATATCGAATAGGTTGGAAAAACTTCGATGGGCAGCTGGTTTCCAATAGAGGTGGTGCGCGGCAAAAGCTGCCCTAGAAAGTGCTCAGTTGTGGAACCACGCAAGTTGATGTGATACGGGTAGGATTTCTCTACCTCGACGTCTGATGATGAAACGAATGAATTAGGCCTACATTGTTGTCTTTTAAATTACTTTTAAAATAAATTTGGGTTATACATTTGGCTTTGGTAGTGGTTAGAGAAAGAATAGTACGAGACCAGAGTGTCTTCACCTAATAGAGACTGTAAGTTATTAGACACTGTTTAATATTCTTATTAGAAAATAAGGTAAGACTTAAATTACTTATTAGTTTAAGTTAGGATGTTATTGTTAAATGATGTCGAATGTTGTTTTGAATATATATAGTTAGGGAAATGTATCCAAAAATATGTGAAAATTATCGAAAAGTTGCCATAAAAAGAGAAAATAAAAAAACAAAGAACACAGAAAAAAATGTTTGGTATCTAGTGTGAGTAAACATTATTCAGACTTAATCCTAGAAAAAGCTATAGACTAGAGAAAGCCTACGCTCACAAGTGACAAAAAATATTTCGAATACAGAATAAAATTGTTGATAATTGTCAATTAACTTAGCCATATTCCATGAACCATAATCATTTATGTCAGTTCTGTCTCATGTCCGTACGAAAATTTTTCGGGTCAATAAAACTCGTTTACGACCTGACCGACTAACTTACTAACAAGTGTTAATAACAGGTGCGTCGTGCCCACCTTAATAGGAAGCTCATGGTATTGTGGTACTTATATAGTCGTCCAAATTGTGTACTTATGTTTGTTAAAATGTCCGTTATACCTCCCAAAGTCTAGTCTTTAATTCTTAACGACATCTATTATCGATTACAATCCCTGTGATGACGTCATGTCCTGATACGCGCTAACGAAGTTGTTGACAAAATAAATTAAGAACGTCTGGACCTCAGCCGCTGGGGACTTCAGGCCAGTCAGTGGTTAGACTGGTCGGAGATCCTCCACTTGGAGGAACTGTTCACCATCTTTTCATAGTTACCCTAGTTCCATCAATTGTTAGAGGAAACCAGCCGTAGAGACGAGAGATCTACCTTCTTGAGCTTTTGAGAAGCACTTCATCGTTATCAGATCATAATTTATTAGGCAGAAACTAAAACTTAACTAGGAAGATGTATAATTAGTACCAACCTTCTTAATAAGTCTCGAACTTTCGGCAAAAATGGCGGAATGTTTATGATAAAAACAGCTAACTAACTAACTAACGAACAGCTGGACGATAAACAATATCGTCCAGCTGTTAGGGTTAATTTGGGCAATAGATCTACTTTAAAGTATTGGTAGCAGCAGGAACACGTTGGCGACTGAGGTCGAAATCACAAACAAATGGACCTCTCCAAGACTTTGTATACAATTATCCCACCGCAACGGGCATGACGTCACGTGTCGCTATGACCACCTAAAATGGCGGACGACAGCCGAATTTCAATTGCGCTATTCGGGACAGTGTTGTCATGCAAATAACGTGGACACACCTAAATGATCAGCTTGACATCTAATGTTTCATGATTATCAGAAATCCTAAGTCGCGTGGTAATTTGTGATCGTACCAGCCGATGGGTTGTCGGGCTCTATTTTTATTAAATTTAATTAAGTTATCTGCGTTACTTTATTTATTTATTTAATTTCACCATATAGAATGCTTTCAGTGTATGTTACAAGTTATCTATTCAAAAATTCATGACAATTATATTAAACAATTGTTACAAAATATATGATATGAGATTTTAATATTACAAAAAAATACTTATATATATTAGAAAGGCACTTAACAAAGCGACAAAAATTGATCAGCCTTCTATCGGATATGACAAGGTCTGAATAAGTAGTGTTCATTCTGTTACATTCGCGCAAAATTAGAGGTGCTTAAAAGTAGGTATAGTCAGATGCAATACTACCGACTAATGATTTTCATAAGCATAGTATTTCATTTCATACCATTAATTTAATAATTTAATGAATACTATCCATGGTACTAAATTTATATATATAAGCTAAGATATAGGATATATAGGATAAAAAGATAAATAAAATAATGTATATAATGTAAAAAAATCTAAGAAGGATTATATTTTTCTTAATGATTGGGAATTAAACGGGCTTTATTATTATTATTATTTATACATGCACGATATACCACGGCATAATTCTAATCTAGTTACCCACCACACAGGGGCTCCCTAGTGTAAATATTGACACAATTATAATTCTGTCATGTTTTATTATTTATTTTTGTTAATTAGTATTATACCAGGAACGGTGTGATTCTAGAATTTTGTTTTTTTTAACATCTGTACAACACAGATGCCTTGTTACAGCCACCAGCCGATAGCAATAATAGACAATTACTTAGCTTAGCCATTATTGTGGTTTTTTAAATTAATTTCTTTTATTTAAGCTCTTCACATTCTCTAAAGAAAACCGATGTTTGGAACTGACCACAGATTATTCTATACCCTACTATATATATATATATATACATAGGGTGAATAGACAAAGATATGCTGCATTTTTTACAGTTCCACCATTCTTGTAATCCTGAACTTCTATTTATAGAATGTTCTCTCTGTATTTAGCTTCGTCCTTTAAAGCAAAGGACGATGGCATGACGTTATACGCTAAAACTGTTTAGAATTCAACTGTTTTTTTCTTATTATTAACATGTGCGAGGCCGCTGGCGAGTTAAAATAGTTATGGGTTGAGGTTCTTTATTTAAGGAAATATTTAAGAATTCCCAAATATATTGCGGCTTTTGACCAAGCTATGTGTCTTGATATAGTAGCTTATATATGTGTGGCTTAGTTGCGAATGAAGTCGGGTAAAGCCTCTGGGGAGTCTTATAATGTGTAAGACCAGTGTAGGAGCCCCAGGACACAGTATGTTGACTTGAGCTTAGATTTTGAAAGCGCATGGCGTAATAAAAATACAGATGAACATACACTGAAATGTATCCGTTTCATACTCTACGACGCGTTAAGTTCGTAGTTCGTAACATACAAAAAGTATATTTTTTATAGAAATTGAGTTATACAATATATATATACAACGATTATAACGGTCATACAATTATTAGAAACCATATTTATAGTACGATTGTCTTTAGCTTAAAAATAAAGCTAATAATAATAAAAATTAAGGCTTCAGTTTTGGCGATTACCTCTTGATCGTCGCAAATTGTGCAGCGAGCATTCTCTTGCGGTCTGAGGACATGAAAAACTAGCAGCGGGCCAAATCTGGTGAATTTTATTGTGCTACAGGATTAACAGTGCGTGCCATACCACTTCGACCGAACCACGACTACTCCGGCTAAAAAATAAAATATAATACGTTTATTTTGAAACATAAGATCATCTAGGTATAACTTATTCCACGTCATTAAATTCGACCCTGTTGGCATCCCTACTCATCGGCAAAGAAGACAGAGGGTGTAGGCCGAGAGAAAACGCCGGCGTAAAAAACTCTCGGTACTCTTTTAAAAAAGCAAATCATCAAACAATACTAAAATATTTAAAACAAATATAGCAAATTGGCTAGCCCCGCGGGTTACCAATGATACGTTATAATTGTAGTAATAAAGTTCAATAAACTTAAAAATTATAATTTGAAGCGTGTATTCTGAGATCTTCTCGGTGTTGGTAAATTTTGACCGCTCGTAAGTGGTAAACACGGCGCACGCGCGTACAATGTAAATAAACTTTAGTAAACAAATCATTTGAAAGTTGAAGCTGGCTGCTTACGGGATTTGATTTTAATGTTTAAGAGAAATCCGTCAGTTAGAAGAATACGTTTTCTTAAAGAATTAAGCAAATGTTATTGAAAATATGAGTATTTAATTTTAAGAGAGAGTTAAACTTGGCAATTTAAAAAAGTGGCGGAGAGTTTATTGCCAGTTCTTCGCTTCCGTTCTACGCCCTTGATTTGAGAACTGGCAGTAAATGTAAAATTATAAGTATTCATAAGTATACATTATGTTACCTACATGAATTATTATTTTTTTTGTTTTTAATTTTGTTTTTTTTTTAAACACTTCAGAAATGAACATAATTCATTCTAAATTTACTAACAGTTCACAGGTCAAGGGCGTAGAGCCGGAAAGAGCGGGCTTATTATCTATTACCGACAAAATTCTTACAAACTACACATATGTAAATTGAAAAGCGAGTAATATTGAATATGATAATGCAAACAGGTGTAGAAATCAGAGGATTTTTCTTTTGGTTTTATTGTACGATTATAAATAATCAACAGGCAATTATGTATTAAAAATGTTTTTTCCAAAACATGTCCATCTAATTGAGTTCATAATACATTTTTCCTTTTAACGAAAGAGATTATTAATGTCGGAAAACGCTGAGGTCCTCATAAAGTGAATTATCTTGGAATTTCCTTTGGGAGTAATTAACGAATCTCAGAGGACAGCTCGTATTGTGGTGATAAATCTTTTAGTAGGAATTTGCACCTGTGGTTTCATTTTGTACGATTTACTAAATGTTATTACATTTTATTTAATAAAGACCGTGTATTGACGTATATATACCGTATATTAAGTTTCTAAGGGTGACATGTATCATGAATGTTTGTTTTATTTTTGAGTTAGGCTCATTTAGGCGTTCCAAAGCGGTGAAGAATCTCCAAAAATTGCGTAATACTTAGAAGAAAAGATCGAGAAGATCACTTAACAAGTAAGTGAAAGTATGACATAAACACTATAGGAGGAAGGGGGGGGGGGTTTGATTTCCTTATATTGTCATTACGTCATCTGTAATAAATTTACTTTTTTTACACTTATTACCCACACATTCTCTCTATGCTTGAAAATTTTCGAAATTTTCGAGGATTCCTACAGAAAAAACCGTTTATTTTTGAGAGATTTAGAGAGAGTATGGGGGGGATTAGTTGCAGTAATTCTGCTTACGTAATACTTTAAACGTTATGATAAGTTTAACTCTTATATTAAAAAAAAAGGGCAGGCAACGTACTCGCGACATCTTTGGCAATTAGTGGGAGGCGGTATACTTAACATCAGATGAGCCTCCGAGTTCTATAAAAATTAAATTAATTTTGAAGAACTCTCAAAAAAGATTTCTAAAGTCCGAATCCACGCGGGCGGATGCTAGTATCTACTTGATAAACTGTACTGTATATATGTATTTTGAATTTATGTAACAATAAATGTGATATATATCGTAACATAATACTTCTTCGGTAATTAAATTTTGCAGATCAAATATATCTTTGATAGCGATCGAAGAATTAAATTAGGACCAAAGCCTGAAAATCGGACAAGATTTTATCAATTCCGATAAATATATGGGCTCTTTGTACTGTCTTATCAAATGTGAGATTAAAGTTATTCGTTAGTAGCTGTATGGTTCCATGCGCCCTTAGCACGAAATTAAAGTTATTCCATGATGTAATAATATTTTTGACGTGACGTCTTATAATTCGATGGAGTCGGCTGCATGCACGAAAAAACATGATTCATGCGGCGTTACCTCGCTCTGAGGCGTTTCATTTAAGACAAAGAGGCACAATCGATAAAACAAAATTTGACATAATTGTATTAATGCGTACAAATAAATTTAACTTGATCAATTCAATTGTGATTTCAATTTACCTCCTTCTCTATATCCATACAAAATATCTATCAAACAAATAAAATTATAATCAGTATTTTCTTATGACGATGTCACTTTCAACTATCGTCAGTAATTACCGACTTTACAGACAACCGATTTTTTTACATGAGGCGGCAAACGAATGGCTCACCTGACGATATATATACGACGTCATGGACACTCATATTGCCAGAAGGCTCGCAAACTGCGTTGCCGGCTTTTAATTAAACTCGATTTTGAATCCACCTTCGAAGCCTGATCTGCTATAAGGTATCATTTGAGAATTGGCAAAAATTTCAAAATTATATAAACCTTAGTTTCGTTTTCATTTTGATATGGAATATGATTTATGTATGAATATAAGATGAAACCTAAGAAATAACATAATACATAAAAATATACCTAATAACTAACCTTAAAATTTAATTATTAAAAAATATTATTAAAAGTCCCTTTAGGCAAGGTTCCGAAGATACTGGCAGCGTTCCCCCTTTGAATAGCCAGACTAATTCTTTGTCCAAGGTAGCTGCCAGCTCTTCGTTCTCCTGTGATGTCGACTAACCTTTTTGATAATTCCCTAAAAAGCCTTAACGCGCTAGGACCCCACGGACCAAGGGTCTCGACACCGAATGGGACAAAATCATATTCAGAGCCTAGACCCCTGTATTTACAGGCTTTAGCTTTTTCAGCCGCATGAATATATGTGATGTATGTGAATGTTCAAACAAAAAAGGGCACAGAGACATCTAGGAATGAGTAATATGATAGAAATATAAATGCGTTCAAATTTATCCGAAATAAATGTCGTGTATTTTTTATTATTATGGCTTGCGTAAAACTTACTTTCTATTTTTTAATAGGGCCATTTATTCTTTGAAATATCGAACCTTTTTAGAATGTATAAAACCTAAGCAATAATTCTATATTTGAAAATTTTATTTCCGGTATCTTATTCAAAGCTCATTAAAACTTCGAAATTCAAATAAACATCTATCTGCATGTACTCTTATCTAATACAGCATGTGAATGGCGTACGAAAACATAGTTACGTTACGCCGGAGCGAAATCCCTGGCTTCCGCAAGCCAAGTTTGAGCCAAGTTTTTGAAATGGTCAGTCATTACAGGCTTAGAATGGCTGTTGGCGCCGCATGCTTGAAATTCTCTTGTACGTGATCTAGACTACACGATGTCGGGACCGAATCTCGTTCCGTAACCTGCTTTGTATAAAGTTTAGATGTTATAAAAATATAAAATATGCAGTTTTAGAAATAAAAATATATAATACAATAAACAATGCACTTATTGTGTTTTATAAGGAGTATTCGTTCGTTTGTCTTTGTTGCCGCTATATCTTTCATCTTCCCAGATGTCCGGTGGGCATTCTCTCTTATTTCTTCCCATTGGGCCATTCCAAGTCTTTTTTCAGAGTCCTTTTGTCCATATCATGGGGGCAATGTGTTTGTCACATTTCCACTTTTTAACTTTTTGTGTAACTGTATATCGGATAAAAATTTAAGATAAAGCAAAAAACAATACAAAAATATTTATTTGAATAATTCAGTAGGTTTTCAATACATTGGCATTATCGAATATACATAATTTATGTTAATAATAATAATTATTTACACTTCTATACTGATGGAGATAGTACCTTGGTGAATGAAATAAACTTGTTTCGATGTCTGCGGATAGGCTAAGCTTTACAAAATACCGATGGTTCCACTTCGTTTAATCCTGCCCGTTTGCCCCTTGTGTTGAGCATTCGCGAGCATTATGGTAGCGGATGTCATGTGCTGATAGTCGATAGAAATCAATAACATATGTCACCCCTTTTATGCATTGTGTTACGTTCTTATACAAATTTTTAAATGGTCAAATACAGAACAAGGATCAAAATCAGCAGAATTTTTGTCTGCAAAAACCAAGAAACTCTCGTTCGTATTATTCTTGGTTATAATGGAATAAACACATTGATATATTCGGGGCTCATCAGTTTAAAAATAGCATTGTTGGGTACCTTTTAGTTTTGTCTTAATAACTATGTATTTTTATTCTTGCACTTCTTACTTACCTTATCTAATGTAATAAAAAAATGTTTTTTACAGTGGTTGCCTGGAAGAGATCGCTCGAAAGCGATAAGGCAGGTTGCCTTCCTTTTCATTTAATTATGCTCAATTTTTATTGTATTAATGCAATGAAGTGTTAATAAATAAATAAATATTTGTATTGTATTTTTTTTTATAAATTTATGTTCACCATTATAATTGCCATGTATTTTAAAATAGATAACTTGTAACATAAACACTAGATATAGCATTATATATTATAAATTTCAAATTCAAATTCAAAAATCTTTATTCATGTAGGTAACATAATATACACTTATGAACGTCAAAAAATGTTAAACGTTTTATTATTTGTTCAGTATAAGTTAAAAATTGTTATCACATAAATCGGTAATTGTCAAACAACAAAGAGATTTAAGATTTTAGACTTGAAGGAAAATTATTATTTTTTACACTATTTGAAAGAGACTATTTGATTTATTTAACAAATTTTAAATGTTAAAATGAACCGTTTCTATACGGTTCTCGGAGTGGATTTGAAAGCACACGTCGACCAACCACATAGAAAATTCAATTAGTTCCACAATAGATGCATTGTAGCGTGCTTTAACTAGCCGAGCCTGAAACTAGCTTAAATTCAGTCTGTATTTTCAGTTATTTATCGATTTCACGGTGTCAGTGTATTTGAAAACCGTTGTTTTGCTTTGAAGTTAGATTCGACCTAAGAAGTTTTTTACTACGGAAACTCTGTGCCGCTCTATAAGTGTGAATCATGGTATGTTACTAACGACATTTCGCACCGGCTTCAAGTCGTCGTCAACCGCTGTCTGCGTCGGTATATGGTCCGAGAAGATCTCCACCGAGCAAATTTTCTAAGCGATGCATGTGGAAATGGAAAGGCCATACGCTCCGAAGAAATCATAATTATAGCCCCAAGCAGGCGCTTGATTGGAACCCGCATGGAAAGTGGATGCTGCCCATGGAAACCTGGCGGAAAGATTTGAAGCGAGAGGAAATACTAGGCTCAAGACCGAATGCCATGGAGGCTCATTTTGGACGCCCTATAACTTATATTCTTCTGTTTTTCAGGCACCCTCTTCTCGTTCTTCCACAAACTCTGTGTTAAACTAGGACCGTCGAAGATTATACAAACTGTTTACTCATTGCAGCTAAAAAGTTATCCTTAACCACATACGAGGTCGTTGGATAAGTAATATATATCATATATCGTCATAATAATTAAACGGTTTTATGGTCGTTTTTGTAAACACATGTGCTGCATAGACAATGGCATGTCTAATTCTGGTTTAGGATTATGTACACGTGCGTTTGAACGTTGTTACATGCCTAAAGTGTAAAGTTTTTGGCCACGTACCTAGCGGCTTAATGCCTTGGCGTTGCGTAGTCGGTGTTTCTGAATCTTCTACCGCATTTAGCACGGAGAGTGTTCAGAGGAGTTGTTTCGGATTAATGCCTGTAACCGAGTTTTATCATTGGACGTCGATTAAACGTAATTCCACCTGCTTCACCTCTATGTTCGTCGTTTTACTCCTAATCGTTTTTTAAGGCAGTTTTTGCCGCGCAGTCCTATGTTGAACTAGCTGCAAAGAGCGTTCCTATTCTTAAAATTCCGTAAGCGCACTTGCGAGCCTTCTGGCAATTTGAGAGTCCATGGGCTGTATCACTTACAACTGCTTACTTACACTACTTTGTGGAATCAGCTGCCCACTGATGTATTTTCGTACCAATTCGACAGAGGGTCCTTCAAGAAAAGAGCGTACAAATTTCTTTAAAGGCCGGCAACGCACTCGCGAGCCCTCTGGCATTATAGTCTCCATGGACGGCGTTATCACTTAACGTCAGATGAGCCTCCTACCCATTTGCCTCCTGCATAAAAAATACGATATTACAAATATGCATCTGCGTGTGTAATAAAGCACCAAGATATTCTTTATATGCGTAAATCACACAAGTATGTAGTAATGTAGACAAGAAGTAAACGTAGGTTATACTCGTAACATCTTCAGAACGCAGTTGTTCGAAACTGTATGACCTATTTTCTCAATTTTATTTAATCAATGTCGCCTTTATCGCTTAATATTTCATACAGATTTAATTTTACGACACTGGCATATGTAAAATACCGTTTAAAACTATTTCAAAGAACCGAAGAGATGTTACGACATTTATTACACACAAATATGGAGTTTACAATATTCTTAATCTACATATTAATAATAATGATGGATAATTTAGCCTCATTTATTCCTTCCACCAACTTCCCAACCACCAGCCCACCGTGCAAAATAAATTTAAAAACGTGCGTGTACTTATGTACACGCGTTAGAAGTTATACTTCTTCGACCTAACAAGATAAAAATCTTTTCAAAAATTTTATCTTTCGCCTTATTCTTGAAGAAAAAACAACACTTACAATAGAAAGCTTAGCTATAACTTCAGGGTGTCGGTTTTTGTGACGGTGTGCGCACGCATCGTATTGATATATAAAGTATTACTACAAAATTTTGGTCCCTGTGGCTAATATTGTTAAATATTTATTTATGTAATAACATCACGGGGTTTCACGCGGAACGCATAAAATAACCCTGTAAATAGCATTTAGATATTTACTAAGTATAACATAAGTCTGTATCGTAACAGTTATGTCTATTTTGAATATTAAACAGAATTAGCCGCCTTGTGAATAACCGGCCTTTACAAGTAGCAATTTTATAGAGTCATTAGTGATAGGTCATTGAACCCCGCTGATTACTAGACAGCGGGACTTGTATGCAGATAAATGTGCAAATGTAAATAAAATTGTTATAACCGTGTTTTAGATTGGCTTTTCCATAACTACAAGTTAATAATAGTAATTATTAATTTTATGTGTTCGTAAGGATTGTATCGATCGTTTGTTTTTTTTATTTCATCATTATCCTTGACGATGGCAGCAACTAGTCGGTGGGCGAGGAGCTGTCCTCATCGTAAAGCGCATTTTCAAAAAAAAAAGAAGTGTGCATAATTAACAAGAAATATTTAAGTACAATATATTTATGGTTTCACTAAAACAGTTGCTTATCTTTCACTTCAAAGATACTACTGTATTTGAAATTTTTAAATGTTTGGTTCTTGACTTCCTGGCAATGTGGGGACCATGAGCAGTGATACAGCTCATGGACATCAACATCAGGTGAGCTTCCTGCCCGTTTGCCTCCTGTTACAAAAAAAAATTACATATAATAATACGATATGAAAAAAATTTGCATCTATGTGTAATTCAGTAGTTAATCGAGTACCAAGGCGTGGCGTAATTATATTACAGATGAAACGGATATCCGGTAACTATCCGGTATCCGGCCTATCCGGTGGCATTTATACTATCCGGCTGGATACCGAATAACTAACTACTAGGCCGGATGCCTATCCGGCCGATTTAGAAAAAAATCTGTAAAAAAATCTACATTTTTAAGTAATTATTAGCTTTATTCAGTCTTAGTATCTCTCAATATTTTTATCACAGAATAGTAAATGAATGCAATAGAAAAAAATGAATTAATTAGTACTCATATTGTTTATAAGTAGAATTCCACCTAGTGCTAATATCTTGCACTAACTGATGCTCGGGTAAACTTAGTTTTTTTTAAATTGTTAGTATTTTTTGTTGAGTTAAACCTGAGTGATTAAAGTGTGCGTGTGTGCGATATATCAAACGGCTAAGTCCCGCCGGATATTCGGCTATTCGGCCACATGGTTGGTCGAATATCCGTTTCATATCTAATTTATATATATCGACAGCGAAGGAAACATTTCGATTATTTACTTAAAACCCTAACAGCTAAACAGTCGTCATAACGTTATGGATATAATAATAAAAAGTATATCGAAAAAGCGCTAAAAACGTTTATAATTGTACCTCACTGAAACCTTTCAAGCGCTTTAAGTGCACTTTGCATAAAGCTTGGCACTTGACGCAACATAGGTGTTGCGAAATGAGATTATGGGCCAAACATTTTGTACAGATTGTATCGACTTGGATGAAATTTTATTTAATCAACGTTCTTCAGTCACTTAACGACGGGACTATTCGAGTATTATACGTTTAAAAGTTTTTTTAAACATTCAAGGTGAGATTAAATAACGAGATAGCGTGAAATATTACTACCTAATATGGGCTGATCAATTTAAAAAAAAAAGATTGTTAAGTGCCTATCCGATACTTTATCCGCTGTTTGGCTAGTCATTTTTAGCTTGACAATAAACTTCAAGTAAAATATGAAAATAAAGTGTGGCCTGTAACATAATTAAGGCATTAGTAAACGTCATATGTAAGTTAAATCTATTAAGATGTATGCGTTTAATTTAATTAAATTTTACAAATTATGTTAGTCAAAACATTTAATACGGGTCATGTAGACCTTGTCGACACCTGGACGAAATCCAGGTGGTACTAGAAGGTACAAGTTAAAACTACCCATAACTGACGGGTATCCATGGCGAATATCATGAAAATGGATGGGGCGAGAGGTATATCAGATCCGTAATCTGAAGTTATTTCTTTGATTGATTGATTTATTTATTTGTTGAGTTTACGACATTGTACATAATTCTAAGTCTACAGAATATTTACCAAAATCTTACATCTAAAATGTATGACTAGAATGTGAAACATAAGTTTTACAAAAAAATAAAATTAAAAAATAATATTAAAACATATATAAAAAAGATAAGCACATAATAGAAAACTAACAGAAAAAAAGATCATCAGCAAAACAGCAATTTAAGTTGGAGAAAGGCACCCAACAATGCTTTCTCTAAAACCGATCAGCCCACTACCGAATAAATCCAGCTCCGGATAAGCTGAGTTCAATCTGTTAAAATCGTGAAGAATTTTTGATAATATATAATTCCGACTATAATTAAAGATCTAAGCTATCCTATCTCTTAAGTTGGACCAGACTGCTCACAGTGTGCCAATTTTATTTAAAATCGGTTAAGTAGTTTAGGATTCCATCGCGGACAAACATCGTGACAGGAGATTTATATATATTAAGATATACCACTCTACTAACACGCCTATCTGTCTCACTCACTGTTGACGCAGCGTCACCGATCTCATCAGAGAGATGTGAATACACAGTATGCGTTCTGTCACGCTCTAACGCTTATTGACCGCAGCTATATTTATATATAGGTTTTTATTTTCGTTACGGAATTTCTTGATTTGGTCGCTGCGCTCAAAGCCCGCGAGAAATCTACTAAATAGCTTAAAAACATCAGTTTTCACATTAAAACCGGGAAAGCCGATTAAGTTTTTCAAGTGCAGTTAAGATGTTCCCGTAATCCTATTACATAAATCAAACGTATGCAAATCGCTTTAAGGAGTAATAAAGCGGATTGAAAACGTTTAATTAGATTTTACAGCGCTTCCGCCTTCACACGAATAATAATTTAGCTTACACACTTATTCATTTTTATTCTTGATTCAGTACTGATATTTTAAAAGTTATTTATGTACTGAGTCATACACATCACGATTCACGCTACGAGTAATAAGGGTAAAGGTCACGCAGCACAGATTTATACCTAATATGAAAATACATCTAACGATACTTTTTTTGGGTACTTTTTGGAACATAAGATCATCAAGGTATCACTTATCCCACGTCATTAAATTTGAACCTGTAGGCATCCCTACTCATCGGCAAAGACAGAGGGTGTAGGCCGAGAGAAAAAGCCGGCGTAAAAACTCTCGGTACTCTTTTAAAAAAGCAAATCATCAATATTTAAAACACATATAGCAAATTAATTAGAAGTAGCCTGCCCAGCACTAATCCCAGGCCCTTTTATCAACTAGATAATCGTTAACTTTATAGTAAGCCTTTTTGCACAGTTTTTTTTAATACACTTCTTAGACTTAATATATATAATTAAAGGCAGAGATAAAAGAGTCTCTGGGATTTTATTAAAGAAGAATACCCCTTTACCCAAAATAAAATTACTAAATTTAGGTAGTGTAGTACGGGGAAATTACGCCTTATTACCGAAAGGGTAGACACAGATGGATTTACATCTTATCAGATTTTCCTATGCTGATACAGAAAATATTCTAATTGTTCCAAACTGGTTAATTTATAAATTGTGTTTTGTAGAAGTTATTGTCAAGTACAGTTAACATGTCAAAAAGATTCCTTGTGTGGGGGCTAGTTCACTTTATTTTACTTAAATATCCTGTTACTAAATAATGCTTCCTTATCTCAACTTTTGACGACCCTGACATACTGTTCGTGAAATTCACCACGTATGCTTATCGGTCTTTGGGAACACTTGATCTGTGTTTAGTGCACCCTGGACGGACTGGACCCCCACCCAACCCAACTTTACCATCTGTCACATATATATACTCGTAGATTTACAAAAAAGATAATGTACTATCTATTAGTGAAACCCGCACAAAATTCATACGATTTTTTTTATATTATGTACGACAAATTGAAAACAATTGAAGTTCTAAATTTAAGTTCTAAAATTAAATTTACCAGTTCCCATGAGCAAGTAAATTTAAATTTAGAAGTTCGCAAGAAGCTTGATCCCCAAGTTTTTGTTTTTTCAGTTTCCCTGTTTATAGTGGCAGATTCATGTGGCCAGAGGATGTCGTTTTAAATGTTGAAACCACTGTAGATGAGCTAATCATATATAATATGGGTGTGTTTAAACAACGGTTTTATTTGGTTTCCAAAAACTATGCATTTTTAATTGATATAAGTATTTATTAAGTTTAATTAACCGGTTTTAAGATGAAAGATAACGAACGCTCACTTCGTTCATAAATAACTCAAAAAGCACTTTTAAACAGAGATAAAACAACTGTTTGTTTGATGGGAGTTATAAAACTAGAAATTTTGAATATTTCATTATAAATTTACAGACAAAAGTGAACCTTTACACCTGGCAATAGAGTTGTATTTCGTACAGTGTACATAAACAAACATTTGAAATTCGCAAACTCATATCTCTGTCTGAATTATGTCAAAAACTTGGCCAACGCAACGTTGCAACGTGCACGTAACTGTCTACAGGGTGAATGAATACTGATATTTGAATTTATAAATATTAACCCAGTTTTTATTATTTCTCTCAAACATCACACATGTTAATGAGGAGAGTCAGATTCTTATGAAAATGTTATAGAAAGGATATACAAGTCGCCAGTCTTGATACATGCACTTTTACAATCGAGTACTAGGAATATCGTAGCACACGACTCAGAGGACTCTTTGTTATGAAATCGCATGGGTCTGCTAAGCATGCCCGAATATTCAATGTAAATACATGATGATGTAGGATAAAGAATAAAAAGCAGCTATATGGAGTAGCTAAATACAAAAAACATTTATTTCACAAGTTCAGATATAAAATGTAAATAAAAGCATACATTAAAGTTAGCTATCCTTTGAGCTACCATCAACAAATGGTAATGATATAAGTAGCAACAGTTTACAGCCTCCCACCCATTTTTGCTCCTACATTGGATGCTCCCCGCCTTTCATAATATCAATTCTGGGTCGTTTTCTCGTTGGTCCTCAAAAATTCTTTATATAGCTGGTAGGAGATCCATCAATTTTTATACGTCGCCTTCTTCTTACAGCCCGAATTGGCACTATGAAGTGCACTTACCGAGTTAAACTCCCCTCATACTCTTTACTGAATTCACCATCATCTCATTAATTCCTTTGCCCCTTTTTTAGCAAAGGCTTCCAAATCCCGCCATTACCTTGGTGCTCGACTTCTGTTCCTCGTGCCATATGCCTAAGTTCATTACATTAAAAGTCAAATCATTTATTCCAATTAGACCACCTGACGTTAAATGAAATATAAAAATGATTCTATTTGCCCCTTCCAAAAGGTAGCTGTAGAGAAGAATGGGCAAGAAACTCTACACTTACTGTTTTAAATAGAATTAACAATACTTGTATACATTAGTTAAATAACTATATGTGAAGACAATGTACTCCTAGTATAAAACTATACTATACTGTGTTGTAAGTATGTTCCTGACATATTTACAAAATGAAACAGCTACCTAATTTATGTATTCTTTTCCCTATATCCTTACATCGACGTTTGACACACTTTGGTGATACAGCATGTATCATAAGTTGCGGTGACAGACATGTAAGCGTAATCGCTTGCATGAAACGTATTAACGTGTGGTAGGTTTAAACTAGGTTTACCGCAATTACTCGACATTATATATGCAATATCTCGAACAATTAAGAAAGTAAATGTAAGGATTAAATACATTTTTAAATTTCAGGATTTGTAATTAAATTAAATAGGTTAGGTCAAGCATAAAATTACTGTATTTATTTAAAGATCTTTGCAAATTTCAGTGTCGTAAAATTTTAGAATATATATATATATATATATATATGTCGCAGCCAAGTAGCTTAATTAGCCCTTCAATTAATAGCCTAACCGTTTAACTAAACGACCGACTCCATATTGACAGTTTGAAGAGTTTCGTTTCGAGTTTGAGACTGACAGAAACATAAATTAAATTTTAATTAACAGTCAAAAGACTAGGCAAGTAATAAAATATCGTCGATTTAAGTCATTTGCCTAGCTATTTGATCAACTAGCTAAAGATCTTTTAGGCCGCTAGTTAAACGGCTAGGCTCTTAATTGAACGGCTAATTAAGCTAGTTGGCTGCGACATAAATATGCATATCTGTATACGTTTGTTTTTCTTTAAGCTATCGCGGAATATGCTTAATAGGAGTTGAGAGTACACCTCACACACACACCGTATTCAGTACAGCTGTATAAGGTATAACGTATTTAATAATTTTTATTGATTTTTTTATTTGTTAGAATTTTTATTCCCTCTTTGGCTATATACTGTCAAAACAAATTACGACGACATCGATACATAGTATAAAACAGAGTCGGGTTCACTGTCCCTATATCCCTATGTATGCTTAGATCTTAAAACTACACAACGGATTTTGATGGGTTTTTTTAATAGAAGAGTAAATGATGACAAAGGTTTATATGTATAATAATATATATTAAATAGTGGAAAACTACTGTTATTTTTGAGGTTTCTATGTGATGTCCTAAATAAAAACACGAGATTTATCAAATTAATCTACTAAGTATTGTACACATTGAAAAGGTCTACAGAAAACTCCGCAATGGCATATGTCTATCTCTTATGGTTATATATTTTTTGCCATTTACTTTTTACGACTGGTAATGGCTAATTTTCGAAGCGATTTTAACCAATACAGCACGGCTTTTCATCAGCATTGCACCCGTGTGAAGCCGGGGAGGGACGCTAGCCGTTTATAAAATTGACCAAAATCAAAAGTCCCGGTAGAATTGTATGAGATACATAATAACGTCATTGACGGTTACGACTATCGACTTGGATCCAAACATTGTCATAGTAAATTTGGTATGTGCAAATTTTTCAACCTATTAAACTTGTATGTTTGTCTGCTAATAAGTCTCAGTTTTCTATTTCATACAACGTATATGGCGGGAGAACGTTGCGGTATTTGCTACCGCGGCTAATAAATACCCAATCACATAACAGATAGCCTAACACTAACCAACATAAATTCTAAATTAAAAAACTACTTTTACATGCATTTGTCGCGCTCATAAACAAGACTGCTATGGTTACATTAATACAAACCACAGCGGTTTTCTAATGTAACATATTGTAATATACTATATTATTTTGTAAAAGAAAGAGAAAAAAAAAATTCTATACCCTGGTCCCTGTAGACTTAATTCGCTCTAATGTTTGCTAAAACAATGTTACTTGTTTTTTGATAAAGTATTGATGATTACGTCAACTTACTTACAAACTAAATGCACTTTCGTGGATTCCAAAGGAATTCGTTTATGTACAATTATTATTGAGAGCTTTGCTTACTTTTACTGACAAGAGGAAGGAAGGAGGACATAAATTGCAGTAAATCTGCTTATGTAGGACTTGAACAGCCCCTAAATAACATACAATAAGTGTTTTTACAAATTTGTTGTCTAAACTCTAAAATATATTGTCTAATTACGAACGAAATACCTCACAACCGAATTTAGAATTTGTGGCTTTACCGATTCTTTTTTTAAAAAAAACCTAATTAATATTTTAAAAGTATCCGATTTTTATCAGTTTTGGTACTTATTAAATAGAGTAACTGTAACGAGGGCCGGTCATTGTTCCCGTTTAGTATTCATGGCGCGTCTCGTCCTTCCGTTCGCATATAGGCTATTGAATGCACGCGTGCTGTTCTAGCTGATATACACTTGCGTGGAATTGAGAAGACAATCGGGCAGAAAATCAGATATCAGTTTCAAATTTAATAAAAAATTTCAATAGTTTGTTTTCATATATAACTTACTTATTAACAAATAAATCATCGCTATCTATGAGACGCCAAACCAGCCCGACTTTAAATAAATAAAGTGCCTTTTATCATCGCTTAATTCATCGACATGTTAAGCGATACTTAGCTAGTTAGATGTTATATTTATTTTTCACAAAAATACATACACTATCCTTACTTATAATGTCGCTACTGTGAATTCACGCTGTGAACATACATATATGTCTTTATTCTTGGAGACGGCATTCAGTAGGCAACGTCTCTGTTAACGGGGATCTGTGCAACAGACTGGTTCTGGCCACTTAACCTTGGCCTTCGCCGTTGCACATATCCCATAGGTACAAAGACACCGAGGTCTTGGAGAACGTTTGGGTTGCTCACCCCCCCACAGGACTTACAATAGATAGTAAGGCCAACAGTAAGTTCGTCTTGTTTCTTATACATATATTTGACGTACCAATTTTTTTATATCAAAAAGCAGAAAAGGCCTAAAAAGGGCCGTCATCGCAGCCCATTGACATCATTTTTAGAGTTTTTTTAGCCGGCCTTTAAGGGAGGAGTACGCTCGAATTTTTTCAATTAAGCCTTGGTTCAGTTAGATAAACAAATATGTCTCACTATCTCGAATATGTAGATTCGCAGACGTCAGCTCGATATAAAAAACTAATAATTTGTTAAAAACGATGAAATATCATGTATCTGTTTATTACCGGAAGTGAACTACACTGACCGGAAGTAGATTTCAAATATGGGTTTGTTATGACACTATCGCCTCTGTTCTATAAATACTATGGCTTATCCATAGTAAAGTACTCTTATGAGTAATATGTTTTATATATTTGTATATTCTTGTACTAAATATCTCTATTAAGTTCAAGTATGTATTAAAATAAATTTTGGATTGAGATACTATTATTTTTGCTTGTTCTTTTCTATTTTTAATCAACTCCAAATATAACCTTACGATACGACGATACTTAAAGATGTCTTACAATATGCTATTTATATATTAGATACAGTTATTATATATTACATATGTACTGTGTTTAAACTTTGATAATGAAGCTATAATTGGCAATTTGTGTAATTCGCCCTATACAAGAAGATCAAAAGCAATCGTAAATAGAATTTATATTGAAAAAGGATAAACACGACAAAAATACTACTTGTCTACCGTAATATATCCAAACGAAAAGCCAAAAATATTTTCTTCTTACCACCATGCAATTAACAAAACCTTGTTTAACTAAAGTTACGTGTATAAATAAAACGGTTAGTTAAATAATGTTTAAACCGACTTTTTAATGAATATAAATGAGAGTGCGTCCTTAACACATTTACCGAAAACGCTCGAAAACCAGTGGAAATATGAAGTTTATTTATTTTTCAATATTTGAATTTATTATTTCTCTTCCAGAAACGTAACATAAGCCAAATGAAGTCGACTGAATCGATTGAAACTGTGATGGCCGCTCGGCGATAAATCGTTTAGGATAAGTAACGGAATACCTAGAAGGACCAAATTTAGAATTTGTGAACGCCTTAATTTTTTAAGTAGCTTTTGCATTGTACAAATGACGGGTTTTTTAAATTTTCTATAAGTGATGTCAGTGACAGTTTAATACAAGTATGGAGCGCTGCGATGGATTCCTTGTTTACAGAAAGCCGGTGTATAGGGTGTTCCAGTATTTGGAAACGTGAGTATTATTAAATATTATTATATATTTTTGGTATATTATTTATTTGCTCAACAGCTACTCACTAAACAATATCCAAACAATTACATTATACACTAAAGCCAAACGGATATTTAAACATAAACATAAAGAACGGTTAGCAATTTTTACCTATTTATTATTTGTTTTTTTTTTTTAATATTACAAAAAATAAAACAAAATATACGTTTATATAATTCTAAGTTATAAGATTCATTGATCATAATAGTATATATTTTATATAAAGGTAGAATTACAAAGCCATTATTAATAAAAGATACCAGATTTTTTAATTTTTTTACTAAACAATAATAAATATTTTTAATGTCACATTTGTTGAGTTACATTAAATATATTTGTTGGTAATTTTTGTTATAATCACAATGTATACATAACTGACTTACTTAAATAGTTTGTATTAGTTTTAGAAGTTTACTTGGTAAGTAAATGTTAATGAGTTGCCTACCTAAATATCTCTATTTGCAAGATAAATAACGTTATTATAAATAATAGTTTATTATAATTTGGAAAAACATATTTTGCATCTGATAATGCTTAAACTGCGTGCTTAAAAAAACAGAAAGGATTCGATATTTAAACGATCTTTCAAATTCCGAATGTCATTTGAAAATGTCTAAATAGCAATTTCTCAGCTTTATTACTTGGTATTGATTGTTAATACCTGCTTTGATGGACTCCTATTGAAATGCCAGTGACAACTAGACGAAATTATTCATTAAGTTAGGTTCTAACTTTGGACTTAATAACCCGGCGATGACAGAACAGTTACGAATCTCATAAATGATTTTGTATTGGAATTATTTTAAGTCTAATATTAATAATAAGTGTTCCGAAAACTCGACTTTGTTTATATATTGTATATTCAGATTATATGACTACCTTAATGTATACCGGTATTCAAGTGCTTATAAATTATAAAGGAAAGGGAAGTTCAATATCATTACAACATTATTATGACAATTACTTGTATCCAGCCATTATCATAATAAAGGCAATGACAAATTTAAGCGCCTATATTTTTATAAATAGCAGTTGCTGTATAACGTCAAATCTCTGCCATATGTAAACCTACTATGTCTTAGTTTTTTATAATATAATATATATATCGTTCGTTTGCCTTTTATATACATAAATATATGCGGGACGCCTAAAACAGCAGCCGTCTTTATAAATAAATAAAAGTAAATTGCAACTAACATTATAATTGCTTTGGACATAACAAAATAGTTACATTGTCTCCTTTTCCTGTTAAAACGCACTTCTGAATCGGTAGGGACGAAAATTACTATGTATTTACCTGTAAACAAAGTATGTTGGAACAACCTTTTCTATGATTTTAAATACGTTTTACTTGATTTTATTTTATGCATTTTAATGTACATTACTTATTTTGACAACACACACACTTCGCATACCTACATATTTCTGACACAATATCGCACTTTCTTCGCCAAACGCTTTTTCTCCTTCGGAGGCAATTTTAACGACTTTCTTAAAAACAAAATTTTCACTAACGATTCAGAAATGTGAAAATTCACGAACAAAGTTAAACAATATACCTG
Organism: Pieris mannii; assembly: GCA_028984075.1. NCBI lineage: Eukaryota > Metazoa > Arthropoda > Insecta > Lepidoptera > Pieridae > Pieris > Pieris mannii. Next base: position 7,786,634 of record CM054795.1, on the reverse strand, counting down.
TGCTATGCTGACGCAAAATATTCTTATTGTTGAACAATATTTTAATTATCAAATGTGTTTTGTAGAAATTATTACTTTTATATATAAAACATATTTACCTACGGAGATGCTAAGCGTGCCTCTTCGTAGCTACGAGCTATATAATAAATTACCCACGATATAAAAAAAATTGTTAGACAAAATTACATTTAATTTCATTTCTTTTAATCAATTTTATTCATATTTCTTTGGTTTCTTTATAGTTTATTGCAAGTACAGCTATCGTTTTATTTGTGATTATTTTAAGAACGACTACAATATACTGTTAATCTAAAGTATTAAGTATATTCATGTGTCATATTTGTCTTTTTTGAGAAATAAAGTCTTTAAACCTAAAAACTATAATATCAAGTACTGTTAATATGTCAAAAGGTGAAGAAAAAACGACACAAGTGCACTTTATTTGTAATTTAATATCCTTTTTTTATGGTATATAATAAGGTTTTTCTCTTTTCTATGGAGTAAGATTTTTTGGTGCCATTGTCTTCAAAAAGCGTGCGTTTGACAGGCGTCACTAATCATCAAGTACAAGTCCGCTTAACTAATCTTTTTAAAAACTTTGATATTATTCGACAGAAATATTGATTATGGGAATCCATTTATAGCATATATTAAACATACCACGTGCACTTGTGAACATTCATTGATCCATTGATACCATACATTCCCATTTATCATAACACCCCAACCGGTGACCCCAGTGTTGGACCCAGGCGGGGGAACACGTTGCACTATTGATTCAATGCAATGGTGCTTTGATTCTTATACAGGGTGGTTCATTCATTGTAGGTTAGTTGAAGAATATATGTTATGTTTGAAATTAACGGTAAACAGTTGCAGTATGGGCGCATAATGATTAAATAAATTTGCATACAATTAAGTTTTTAATGGAAAATATATAAAGGTATAATATGTTTTAAAGGTAACATTCATAACATAACATAACATATACCCCTATTGTCCGTGTTTTAATGTAAACGATAAATTGATTTAAGAAAGTAAAGTAGACTTTAGGTGCCTTGCTTTAATTTTTTAATCGTTTTAGAAAAATGAAACAAAAATATCACGGGCTTAAACTTGGTGCCTAACTGCAAAATAATCAAATTTAAAACATAACAAAGGCAGAGAGAAAAATACTGTTTTTTATCATACGGACTGTGTGGACTCAGTTTCCGCACTTAGACGCCCATCATCAACATACCAGTTGTGCGTCCTAGTGCGTGGCTAGTTCCTTCTAGAAGACCAGAATTATCCGGTCTCTTCGCGAGCTGCACGGAGCGAGCTCACTGTTCCGAGAATTTCTGTTTCTTAGTAAGACAGCCACGTTCATTAATTAACATACATATAATTTAGGACGATTTTCTGGTTATCCCTCGAAGGTGCCAAACATCGTGGCTACTTTTATTTTGTATGATTTCTGAACAATGACTTGATTCTTCGACCAAATGCCGAAGATTCTTTAGAAGAGCGTCTACTTCCAGGCTTCTATGATTTTAAATAAGTTAAGAGTAGTTTTTTAGACTTGTTAGACGTATTTAAAACTCGAACAGTGTAAAACATCCTGTATAAACAGGACCCTATATGACTAGGAAATGCCCATTCCGTGCCCCATAACAATATATAATCAGTAAATTAATTTTTTTAGGGAACAGATGTGAGCGCCACTTATTGTAATTGATTGTAATCGAAGGTGATATGGGTTAAATATACAGTTTTATTTTGTAAGAATGAAAACGTATTAAGTTAGTAGTAGTTAGTAGTTAGTCTTACACACACAAATATACATTATGTTTTTTTATATATAGAACAGGGGGCAAACGGGCAGGAGGCTCACCTGATGGTAAGTCATGCCGCCGCCCATGGACAGTCAATGCCAGAGGGCTCGCGAGTGCGTTGCCGGCCTTTTAAGAATTGTTACGCTCATTTCTCGAAGGACCCTAAATCCTATGTAGGCCAATTACCGGTCATGGTAATTCTTAATTATTATTTCATTATAATAATTATTGGAATTGTCAAGTTGTTTTTAGAAATAATAGAGTAGATGGAGAGTTATACATGATGTGGTGAACGTAAATAAATCAATCTATAAGCCTGTATATTTATTAATTATCTCGATATTTTTCAGTCTACCATTTCACTGTGTTATGTTAGTTCAAAGGGTTGCACCCTTATCCATTTACCCCATATATGCTCTCCGTAGAGTTCTCGAAAGCTGTGTTATGAACGCAATTGTTTTAACGCTGTATCGATAAATTCGCTATATACCCGATATTTTGATTCGGTTTTTCATTGAAAGTAATATTGTTTCTAATTATTTCGGATTCCAATTTCAAATTCAAATTAATTAAAGTATGTTGTTGAGTCTTAAAAACGATACATATTTAAATTTTAATATAAATTTAAAAAAGAAGATATTCGTACCATCGAGCAGAGGAAATGCATATTTTGTCCTCCGTAACTGTCGTAGCTGCTGGTTGATAAGTGGGTAAACTGCGGGTAGACAAATTTATTGGCTTCGAAACATCCGGGAGTATATGGGACTGTGGGACAACTTTAGATTGGTATAGGTTATTTTTGATAAGGTGATAATCCGCCTACGTATGCCATCGTCATGGGGCTGGGTTTACATAGAGATGTTGGTAGCGAGACCCCCAACCAACCAACTGACAACACCTAAAAAAAATTGACCCAAATCTACTCCATGCCAACGTTGCTTGTGTAATTAATATTAAAAGAAATTGTCCATATCAATAATTACGCTTATGGAGGTTCCAATTACAAATTAGCTAATTTTTTGGCGAACTCCCAAAAGTGCTGCAATTCGATACTTGATAGACACTTCAATTTGGTCCTGCTTCCGTGAAGTAACTAGATTGGTTGCCATAGCAACGTCAAAGGCTTATTCTTTTTCTATCATCTTTATTGACTTTCCAGCTATGAGTATTTTTGTTGGGTTGGGTTGAGTGCAAACTTTATATGTGTAAAGAAATAATTATATTTCTTAAATTAGATTATTATCTATTTTGTATTTACAAATGTTTATTTAGTTTTGGAAAATACACTAGTTTTGTTTGTCTATGTACATGTCAGTCATTTTTAATTTAAATATGAAGTATTTGGTATGAGTACATTTTTGGATTTATTATTAAAGAAATTGGATAAAAGTGATTTTCAATTGAAATAGTAGTAGTAAATTCTAAATGTTGTTTTTAAAAAAATGTTTTTGCAACACATTTGAGTTTAACTCCCTTATATATGTAATAATAAAAGCCCGTTTATTTTCATCATTCATCATCATCATATTATATCAATCTTTACTAAAATAGAATTTCCAGCTTAGTTTTGTTATTTCCCTTTTTTTCTTGCTACCCTAATATCCTAACTTCTTTTACAACCTTTTTAGGAACCCTTTTACAGGTAAAAGCCCCCTTTAGCCTTTTCCAAATATCTGTGGCCCTCTATCTCCATATATAAATGTATTGAGCCTTGTCTAGAATACATTTTTAATGCCACCGACTTTATAAAATGGATTAATGTGTTACCATGGTTACCAATTGTGAATAGTTAATACATTTTAAATTTCACGTTTTAAAGGTCGGTTCAGGTCCAAATTCAAAATCAATATTACTTACCTTTGTATTTTGAAAATTATATTTAAATCAGGAAGCGACATAGACAATGACATATTAGATGGTTTTGTTTGATTTCGCGTTTCCATGGTAACCAAGTCGCGATGGTAATCACAGATTGCCATGCGGAAAATACAGTGCCACATACTTTTCTTAGCTGGCTGAGATTGGTACTATCGTCGCCATTTCTCTATCTATTAAAATTCCAACTGAAATGTAATAAATAAATTTTATTCCTTGCATTATTAATTGCAATGGCAAAGTTTTATTTATCGGACGGTTCTGATTGCTCGATATATTAATAGTATAGGTAAAAAATCTAGTAGTTGTTACTCTAAGTTTGGGTTACATTTATTTAAGCCTAGAACTGTATTTTATAGATACATTGTTATATTAAGACATTTCAATAAATTATTAATTTATTATAAATTAGCCTGCACGACTTCAAAATATTGCCCATATAATGGTTAATTTTTATTTACTGGCAATACATCGACTTATGACAGCACCACTTACCCGCCAAGAAAAGTATGTGGCTTATAATGAATGAATAGTTGATTTTGCGTCAACTTAAGTTATTCTTACTGCGAAGCGCCCAAAAATGTAATATTGTATGACGTCATTCTAATAATTCACTTCTAGAACAATTCCAGCAAATGATTGAGTTTTCAGGTTTGACAATGTTCCGAACGTTTGCTGAACGTGTATTTGTAAGCCTTTTTACTTTCTTTCAATTTCAAATACTGTCTGAAGCAAGACGCAGGTGACGAAACGAGTATTCAAATGTTCAGTTTATAGAATTTTAGTGATGTACTTGATGTCGATAAAATATTTTTTGCTTTTTTCTTTAAGCACAATAATCAGATATTTTACACTTATATTTCTATCTACTCCTCCAAATCCCGCCACTCCTGTCTGCGCTGTGACACTCTCTGCCATGTACCACCTCCTTGATATCTACATCCACCTTCTAGGTTGTCTTCCTCTTTTTCGTTTAATTTTCGGCACCAGTTAAGTACTTTTTTGCATACGTCTACCAATTCTTTATATATCGCAACCTTAGATCCTTGAATAGTTGACGACAGTACGATGTTCCTTAGTGTTATGAAGGGATTCGAGTATGAACTTTCTGTAAAAAAATATCGGCGTCTGCGTATTTACTGACACCGGTAAATTTATTTGCCACACTCAATATGAAAAGTAGCTGAATAGTCGCTGAGCGCCAGAAATTATTTTGAATTAAAGTACTAGATATAGATAATTAATTTAACAGATATTATAATTGTGTCTAAGTATCTTTGAGTGGGCGTGTAATTTTGCGGGAAAAGTTTTATCGATAAATAAACAACACTAGAAATTGTATTTCATAAGTGAACTTCACAGAAGAAATATGAAAGGAAGAGAAACATTGAAGATATTAAAAAAGGTTTTTAAACTTTCTTTGACACTTTTAGAATCGTACAGAGCTTTTACGGTATGAGTTTCTTTCGCCATAAATCATAATTATACCGGTTTCATAATATTGTTCATAGGTCGAGGATTATACGACAAAAATATATATCTCTCATCCCTAACGTCGTAGGTTCGATCCCCAATATACTTACAATACAATATAGATACTTAATGCCTCCGACGACTATATAGTCGGGGAATTGTGTAGAAAAAATATAAAAAAAAAAAGGTTCGATCCCCGGCTGAACGCCATTGATTTTTCTTTCTATGTGTACTTAAATAATGGAACTGTAAAGGAAAGCATCGAAATGAAACCGGCTTGCCTCAGACCTAGAAAGTCGACGGCGTGTGTCAGACATAGGAGGCGGATCACCTACTTGTCTATTAGACATTAAACAGATAGAGAAATGTGAGGCCCACACCAATTCGACTTAGGAAACAGCGTACTAATTCTTAATAGGCCGGCAACGCACTCGCTAGCCATCTGGCATTGAGAGTGTACATAGGCGGCGGTATCACTTAACATCAGGTGAGTGATAAAAATTATGTTTACTTATTTCCTGATCACATATAAAAAGATACCTTTTCAAAATTCTGAATAAAACCTCTTCCCTTCTGGTCCTTTTAGTGTATACACTAGACAATGCGTACCTAATTTATGATAGTACTATGTCATTGCCACGCAATGTATCGTGCTTAGATGTCATACTGGGTTATAAATTGGTACATACCCCAAGCTCCTTGTTGTAAAATATTATATACAAAAGTAGTTCAATTGTTTTGTAGCTATTACTTGAACTGTTTTAATGTAACTTGTTTTAAGATGGGTGTCTACTTGATTTGATCGTTTTAAAAATGAGGTTATAACTAACATAAAGAATTGCAGAATATGAATTTCGTATGGAAACTGCAGATCGGCGACCGCTCTAGAGAAGTCGGTCTCGGATGCAACTTTTTTTTTTATAGAACAGGGGGCAAACGGGCGGGAGGCTCAACTGATGTTAAGTGATACCGCCGCCCATGGACACTCTCAATGCCAGAGGGCTCGCGAGTGCGTTGCCGGCCTTTTAATAATTGGTACGCTCTTTTATTGAAGGACCCTAAGTCGAATTGTTCGGAAATGCTTCATGGGGCAGCTGGTTCCGCAAAGAGGCAGTGCGCGCCAAAAACTGCAACATGCAGGCCCTCATGGCCAGCGTCATAAAATATTCCATGCTGTTCTCTTGATTGTAGTATTGGACGCACGCACATACTACGGCGACTTCTACGTCGACGCTTGCGTAATAGTAGCACGAGAAGCAGTGTTTCTTCATCGAAATTCATCTTGTAGATGAACTCGCATCAGTATTATATTAACTGCTCCAAACAGTCGTAGACGACTGCATTATGCGGTCGTGTTGCAGTGGTGTTTCAACGTGACCGCTCTAAAGCCAGCGTAGTCTATGGCCAATGTAGGGGTTCTTAAATCTAAGTTACACCTTAATGTAAGTGTAACCCTTTGTAAATAATCACTCTTAAATATTGTGTGGGAAAAATTAAAAGTATATAAATATATATGTGTAATTTAACTAATGTTAGATTACATAACTCATACGAATGAATTCAGACCGTCTGAATAGCTACCCTATCCCTAATTTATGGTCACGACCTTTCTTTAAACATCTAACATAGTTATTTTTTTATTTTTAGGAGTTTTGGAAAACTAACCCGTGTTATGCGGTTTTAAATCTTGATTGTTGTAACAGATTTTCTGCAATTTAAATTCCTCAGTCGGATGCCACGACACATAAGAGTGAGTTAAGAGTTATTAAATATAAACGAAATATTTAATTACATACACCGATGTTTTCACTTCCAAAACAATCTTAACTTCTATAAACCAAATAGCGTTAGTCAAACAAGAAGAGTATTGTTCAGCATCGAGTGGCTCTGCGTCTGACGAACTCATTAAACTTCGACTTGGAAAGTACGCGGTTAGCCTTATTTCTGTGAAGGATAAATGACAGTAGCTTGAAGGTTTAGAGATGGAATTTAGGATTAATATTTAGGGGCAATTTATAGCATATAATTCAATGTATTTCCAATAAAAACATACAATAATCATCTTAAAATGTACGTAACATTTAAATCAACATATTATCAAACGCATCAAAAAGACTGCAACTTAATGGCTGTCTCTGGCATTGCGAGTATCCATGTTTCTTATCAGAGTATAGGCTATTTAATAATCTCAGATCATGAAAGGGGTTTATCTTTATTGAAACTTGGCAGGTCTCCGGGATGGGATGGATATCCGACGCAACCGCAGTATCACGACAGATCAGAACTGTACAAAATAGGGAACAACAAAAAAGCCTCAAAAGATCTCTGCTATCCTACTAGCTAATGCTTACTTTTACAGCCTTGTGTTATGTCGTGTTGTTCGCAATTTCCTGTATGCTAAAAACGTATTAAATAGAAGCCAATATAATGTAATGGTATGAGTGGTGGGTACCACTCCTTTGCCGTGCAAGGTACTCGGAACTCCTTACCTCTTCATAGCAGACGTTAATTTTTTTTGCATTTATCTTCTGCCAAGTAATTAGCTACTTATATACATTTACTTATTAGCTTTGTTTTTTTAGACTTTATTTTAATTTATAGTTAGTGTAACATTTCTTTCTTGTTAATTATTTATGCACTTCTTGTACCCTCTGTAGGTGTTTCTTTTTTTTTCGCTTGTTAGCGATAAGGCCGCCAGTTGCCTAATCTAGCCTGCCTTTTATATATATAGAGGTAACGAAGTGACGACAGCACTCTTTGAGAGATGACAGCAATGACACTCAATAAAGACATTCGAAAGATTGTTGCCATTTGAAGAAATTCATTCCAATAGTTATTTGCAGGGTTTTTTTTTAATTGTTCAGTTTAATACATAACAAGGTTTTAGTTTAAACAAAACTTAATAGTAAGACAACGTGGCAACTACCATTTATTTTAAAATGTATTTCCTAAGCCAGCATAGCTACGATACGGATTATGTTACGAAGCTGGCAACAAAAAGGATTCGTAAATGTACCAGAAAATGCGTTCGCGGTCAGTGCTTTGAAATAAACGATTCGATTGTCTTTTACAGCATTTTTTATGGAGAAAATCTTTGAAATAAAGACTGCTGTTTTGTATAGAATTTTAATAGATAGAAAGATAATTTTTTTACGTGAACCTCTTAATGCCTCTTGTATTTAACATATTATTTATTTAAAAAAGGTTGGCTACGGATATGAAAAATTAATATCTAGTAACAGAAATCATAGTTAAAACTAATTTTACCAGCTTTAACTGGCAAACATAGCATACTTTATACTTAAAAACTATTACAGAATTCTTATAAATTATGAATATGTAATTTAAAAAGGGATATAAATGATTTTGTTTTCAAATTTTTGATAAATAAACGTATTGCGGAACTGTAAGATCCTATAAGAACTGTGAGATTTTATATTGTTACGAGCGATATGGATAGAAAACGCCCTATATCTCTAGAAGTACCTAGTAGTAGAAGTACTTTATCTCTTTCGCACCGGTCGTCGTTTTAGAATTTTCAGACATTCCTACATCAAAGCCGTATAACTAGTCCTGAAAACGCCTGAAACCGACTAGTGTACTACTCGACTACACATGTTCTAGAAGAACCTGAAAAAAAATTCTGCCTCCTGAAGACGAGGGTAACATGTAAATCATAATTTTGTAATGTGATTGATGGAGGGACTGAAACGATCAGAAATATCATTTAAACCTACTAAAAATAAAAAAATTATCTAAATAGAAAATTCTAGGGACGTTGCAGTAACCCTACGTAGCAATATTATATAAATGTAAATATTTTTAAAACCATTAGTTTGAGTTTTCCCACATTTGTCAAGGACGAGTACCAACTCTATAATATTGTTTATTTTAAAAGCTGTAAAGAATTTTTAGCCTACGATAAAGCTTCACATCCTCGGGCTGATCTCTCATTATACAAGTCCCGAAGGAAAAAGAAAAATCTGTTGGAGACACCACCCCTACAATCGATTCGGGGTGGGCATTGAGATATTTAAATACTTCCTGTCTAGCGAAACCTAAATGACCGTAGAATTTAGGGAGAACTAGAACTCAGGTTTAGAACTCAGGTATTAGCTGGGATTTTTATAAACAAAACTGACTTGGCAAACGTCGTTTTGCCATGTATATCATTCATAATAAAAAATAGGGTTTGGGGTAAATATTAGGCGTTGTATGTATTTTTTAATGCTGTGTCATTTAAAATTTAAAAAAAAATATCTTTAGATAATACAATTTTAATTGAAAAAAAAGTTAGTGGTGGATTACCCTTAACATATAGGGATGAAAAATAGATGTTGTCCGATTCTCAGACCTGCCTAATATGCACACAAAATTTCATGAGAATCGGTCCAGCCGTTTCGTAGGAGTTTAACCACAATCACCGCGACACGAAATTTTTTTAGATATAAGACACATGTCTGCGTCCATCTTATTAATTTTTAAGTACGTTCTCTATGGGGTAATTGAAAAATTCGTGTTGCCATCTCAAACAGTGCTGTTGACTACTAAACATTTCGAGTTAATGCATATTATATATATATATATATCTATATATCCATTATGTCGCCCATAATTATAACAGACAAGGAAATATGACGTTCATATGTTCACACACATCAGACAGTATTTTGTAAACACTACATATGTTATAAAATATTTTCAGTAGAATTTCACAAAAAGGAAAGTACTTTCGAAAACGCCAACACTGTACCAATACGTTAATATATCGAATTAAAGCGTTTCCTTGAGTAATACGTATATAAAAATATTTACGTATTTGGAATTTCTACTGTTTAAAGTGTTCTTTACGTGCAAATTGTGTATTTTTATCTTGAATATAAAACTAGTACGTTTCCTGGGTAATCGGGGTGCTTTATATAATATTATTTTACTATATATACTGCTCAAAACAATTACGGGAACAAAACTTTGAAGTAGAACTATACTTTTTATTTAAGGTTTTAATTATTACTGGCCACTAGATAATGTTAAGGCATTGTCGAAGAAAATAAAAAACAAAAGAGCATCGGCGTGTTGGTTAGTAGTCCTATAATAAAGTGGCAGTGTGCCTAGAAACACCTAAAAACAAAGTGACGTCTTTGAATTTTCATTACTTTCTAATCACAGAAAACACATTTTAAGTAGTTGTTTTCAATCTTTTGAGTATTAAAAGAAATTGAAGTGAGCCTTTTGAGTATTGTTATTCATTGAAGCGAGCGAGTTTAGGTCATAATGCTTAATGATCTGACTGAATTGCATGTCTCCCGAGCAATCGCTTTGCTTGAAGAGGGTCGAACTATGCGTTATGTAGGAAATGATCTAGGAGTAGCCCCTTCTGTTATCTACAGACTTTGGAAGTGATACCGTGAGACGGGAGAATACTCACGAAGGCGTGGTCAAGGTCGAAAGAGAAAAACTACACGTTTGCAAGATCGCTACATCGTCAACTGTGCTTTACGTAACCACCAATTAGTTTTTCGTCTACAATGCACATTTTAATTCTTTTTAATAACAAAAAATACAAATTGAATTTTTTTATTAATTGTAGTCATTAACAAATTAACAAGGTAAAAAATAGCGTACAAGTTAATTTAAATCTAATTTTAGTTTAAGCAATAGAAAGGAGAAAAATCTTGTTCCGCTAATTGTTTTGAGCAGTATATTAGCCACTTGCGTACAACAATAGATTATAAGTTAAAATGAAATCTTAATTACTATGTAACGAATGAATGGAATTGTTGAGAGAGTAGGCACTCTACGTGCCTACTCTCGAGGCGAACTCCGACGGTTTAGGAAATCGCCTTTTAAAAAGTAAGAAAGTCCGAGTGAGCAAATGTACAGCCTTGTATCAATATGAATAAAATCCCATCGCTTGTATTATTTATGTATGAGGGAATTTAATATTTCCATGATGTAGTATTTTGTATTAGAGATAGTTTTATAACCTGCTGATCTGATGTAAAATTATTTTTCTTTACTGTTCTGTTTCCTTACCTTTGTCTGTGGATATACACTCTGAAGCTATAATAAAAAAAAATGTTATATGTATTGACCCAATATGCGACAGTCAACTTGAATTACAATTACACACTTCGCTGGACTAATTGAAATGTGAAACCTTTACGAAATAATTGGTTACACGACTCGTTTGTTTGTGAATAATTTTTCGCAGAGGCTTCGAAAATAATACAGATGTACTACCAATTATGTACCAAATATCGTGAAGTGACGGCGTTCTAACTGTGGGATTTAATTTTTTTTAATACTCACTCCAGATTTGCGACCCATAAGAGTCTTGGCCTCTGATGAGCAAACTGTAGCATTCCCTTTCGTATGCCACCTCTCCATGGTAAATGCAATAGATGCAGACACCCCACATCTCTACGCAACTCTCTATAAAATAAACTTGCCTTTATATCTGATATCAAATCGACTATTAAAAATAACTCAATTGTGTCAACTGTCAATGCAGTTCACTAATTGACCTTTGATTAATTTGTTCAATCAATTAAAAAGAAAGGTTAAACAATCACTGCTAAATTTTAAATTTTTGTGTATGTTTTATTTTAAATTCATTTAACTATTTGTAAGCTATGTTTTAGACGGCTATTCGTTCTGTAGTCTATATATTCATTATTTTTTTAGATTTTAAACTACACATACATTTTAAAAGAAGCATTGTTAAGTGCGTATCTCATACCTAATCCGCTGTTTTGCTAGTATTTTTACTTTATTGATTTATTTTTTGTCATATGTTTTAGAAAAGATAGCTTGTAACATATACTGTAGATATAGCATTATGTAAAGTAATGCAGAGATATAAAGTAAATATGTAAGCACATATTTACTTTATATCTCTGCAGGATATTAAACTTAAGTGAAGATGATGTGTTCAAAATTTTCTATTCGAGATATATTAAAAAAGAATTAGGACTAAAAAGGTACTAAAACAAAGTGCAAACTCAAGAAAAGTCGAGACTGGAACATAGCCTAAAAACCCCTAGGTTCATAAAACATAACCGGGCCAAACTTTATTCCAATACAAAAGTTAGGTCCAACACATTACAAGTTTCTCTTCGGCCGTCGAAACTTTCTTAAAATATTACTGTATAATGTAGTGTTTAACATTATGTAGAATTCCTATTTCTTTTAGTCTTAATTAAATGTATGATAATATCGTAAGGAGATATTTTACTAATTTATTCAAGTTAACCATGATGCGGTGTTAGGCATTAACAAAGTTTTTTTTTATAATCAGCGTCCGGAAATGAATTGCGCAAAGTTCTTTTGTCTCATTTCATGTATTTATTTCCGTCGGGAAATGTTAGGAAATTATTCAAAGTACCAGGAGAGCACGAAACACGAAGCGTTCATATTGTAGAGCAAAAGCGGAAACGTACTGTTGATCGATACCTATAAGGCTGGAATATAAATTAGATCGTCTGCTTACTTTAATTCGATTTTTGTTAAAACATACCTAAGATTATTATCCTAATGGCTGGTTTAACTAGACATGACTCAAAATCATCAGGGATTTAACCAGTAAATAACAATATATTAGTTATTATTTCGGTATAAATTACCGCCATCTTAAGCTTCAAAACAAAACATAAAGATGGCAGATTTCGCCGATTTATGCACATTTGTGGGCATTCGCAATTGCAATGTGGCAAACAAAGTTGGCAACGAAGCACCTTTGCAGTGATGAAAGTAGCTGGAATAACGTGAAGTGAAATTGAGAGAGACGCCCAAGACAGTACCTACCTTAAGTCAAATCATTTCTGGGCAGTAGGGCAATCGTCCAGCATCAGAATCAGGAGTAGTTTTGGCCTAGTGGCTTCAGCGTGCGACTCTCTTCCCTTAGGTTGTAGGTTCGATCCCCGGCTGTTCACCAATGGACTTTCTATCTATGTGCACATTTAACATGCGCTCAAACACATCGAAGGTTGTAGCGCCACGCCAGAACACGTCAGCGATTTATTTATTTTATTTCTAATGGGTCCAAAATCACATAAGTTCCGTAGCCGAAATTTAAATTAGTTATTGAAGTTAGACTGTTTTGCAACTGTTTTCAGTTTTTCAAATATTCCTCTGCTAGAAATCGATGACAATATATATAAAAACATTTATAAATATATTGTTGAATTAAATTTGAAAGCCAAAATAAGAGCAAAAACTCGTCTACCCTCACAAAGGTAGGGAGGGTAATTAAAATCCAGCATGCACAGGCGAGCCCTTTGTCCATTTTCACTTTTTACACACGACGAAAAACCCGTAAATGTGCAGTTCAAAACAAATAGGAAAAAGAAAAGTCTATTGAAAAATTTCTATCGAATATTGCACGTTTTAACATTTACAGCGAGCTTTAGCGCTGGATTTGCCACAAATTGTGTTTGTGAGGATTTAGTGAAGTATATTATTTATTGTTCTCTTGTTCTCTCATAAAGGTTAAGTTAAAGATTAAATCATCAAATACAAAGAGCTATGGAACGAAGTATACTAAATAAAATAAGTATAAGAGATATACAAAGTCAAAGGTTAAACAATGAGTAGGTCATGTATACACAAGATCTAACATGATGGAAGGGACCATCTAGGAAATTAAGAGTAGACATTCCAAAAACGTGGGTTCGACTTAATAGAAATAGCAGGAAAAGACTGGCACACTAATGGCAGAGATTGTCATTACATCTGTTAAGGGTTGGAGGAGGTCTTTACCCAAGGCCAATTCTTAAAAGGGGGACAACGCACTTGCGAGCCTTCTGGCAACGTGAGTGTCTATGGGCGGCGGTATCAACATCAGGTCCGTTTGTCTCCTGAAAGAGGGTTCCATATCCACAGGCGAAAAACATTCGCTATAAGTTTCTAGCAATATTTGAAATTAAGAATATGGAAATAGGGCTTCATAATATGTATACATAGATTATTTTATTTATTAAATATAATAAGCTACCATTACAGATTACTCCAATGCGAAATTACAGCACATAAATAATTATTATCGAGTTACAAAATATTGAGGGTAGATACAATTTTTAGAGAGCACCACTTTTTCATACAATATTTTTAGCCCACGAGTCGGGGCTCGAATATTGTGGCCATAACTGGTTAACTATTTAAAATAAAGACAATTATATGTCGTTGACCTCGTGAGGGTAGTTTCATTTAGTACCTACTAACTCTATTATAAAAGCACAAGGGAAATCTTGAAAAAAATGTCGATCTTAATAGCTATGTCATTTTAAAGCAGCGAGCATTCTTGCTCAGAATTTTGTTATCATTATTCTTCTACAGTATATTTATTAGCTATTTTTCAAGAATGCGCTTTAGGCGCTCGAGGATTATTATTATGAACAGTGCAGTAAGTCTAGGTATATGTTATCTATACGAAATTACTGAATAATTTTATGGTTTATGGTTTGGGGACTCAGTTTCCGGATTTAGATTCTCAATACGTCCGTTGCGCGTAAAGTCCTGGCCTAACGCCCAAACCTAATTACCAATCTCCATCCACTTTTGACCATCTGAGATTGACATCTTCAAATAAGTGTGCCAATAACAAATCGACGGATTTTAATAGACAACTGTCGATACAAGCTATCCATGGAAGGTTGGATCGGTGTATGTGGATAGACCTTTGTATGAAAATTACAGTTTAACTGTGCCAATATCCTATCTTAAGATTTTAACTTACATCAGTTTTTAAAATAATTAAAAAGTTATCTTTTATGTTTTAAAGATAGATATACATATATGTATATTTTAATATTATTTGTACGGTTTTATTTACTTTGTTTGGTTTAAATTGATTACCAAATATGAGTGTAAAGAGCGAAGAGATTGCATTCTATCCGTCGCCAGAAATGGATTGGCTTCGTAGGGTTTAGTTATTGGGATGCAGATAGGAGATCGATCGACTGTCACGATCTGATCTCAGATTGTTTTCTATCTGAGATTGTGGATTCATTATTGGGTTCGGGCGTAAGCCAGCCTAACTCTGGGTACTTCGCAGGCTTCACGGAGCGACCTCACTGTTCCGAGGATTTCTGCACGTTGTCAAAACAAATTTACTGATATAAAAAATATACATTAGATAACACATATCGTTTAAATAGTAAATATATATATTGATGGAGACTCAGGGGGATTGAGAAATTTTATTACCAAAGTAACTGTTTGCTTTTAATGTATGACTCTAAGTACGACTACACTAACTAATAAGAATTTTATAAACTCTTGCATCGATGTAGTACCGACATAACGTTCTCGGCGTTAAATGAAATATTTGAGCGAATTTAATAACGTGAACGAGTTCAGACAGTAAATATTACTCGTGTTTCTAACAAGGATTTGTGGGCGTCATTTTTTATTGTTACGTCTAAATAAGGTAATTCAAAATAAAATACTTTTTTAATTAAGTGTGATTTATAAGATAGTTGCTGATACATATTCCGTGCATGTGTTTGTAAACTCCTCCTTAATGACTGAAATTTGTGAATGGAAAAAAGTTACAATTCGATTTTTTGTCTTCGACGTGTGTATTCCTGTGCAAAACTGCTTTGGACAAAGAGCAGTTTTCATTCGAGGTTCGAAGCTCTCCAAAAAGTTGACGGCGTGTGTCAGGCACATAAGGTTGATCACCCACTTGCCTATTAAATTTAAAAATGATCATGAATTAGATTCAGAAATCTGCGCCAAGACAAAGCGCCACTGATTTATTTTATTTGTAATTAAATAAAAATCAAACTTAATAAAACAATGTATACTAGTATCTAGAAAATACAGTTCTAGATTAAAATAAATGTGCCAAACTTAGATCTGATATGATAGGTTTTGTTACCTGGA
This sequence comes from Pieris mannii, assembly GCA_028984075.1. Lineage (NCBI taxonomy): Eukaryota > Metazoa > Arthropoda > Insecta > Lepidoptera > Pieridae > Pieris > Pieris mannii. Next base: position 7,770,585 of record CM054795.1, on the reverse strand, counting down.
CTATTAATATAATATCTTTTAAGATACCTGGCAATCAGAACCGTTCGATAATTAAGTTTGCTATTGTAATAAATAATGCAAGGAATATGCAAAAATATTTAGTTAGATTTTTATAAGATGTTGGTAGATAGTAAAATTATTTATGGTATGCACTAAAAAACTATGTTAGTCTGACATTTCAAAACGGCGACCGCTTTACCAACCGGCCAAAAAAAGTATGTGGCTATAATGTAGTGCTTATGTCGAGATGTAGATGAATGGTAATCGCTATCGCTCTGGTCCGGAGATATCATCATTTACAAGACATACCTCTTAAGAAGTTAGACTCGAAGTTAGACAGAAGTTCATTCGAAGTATTAAAATAGTGTTTTGTTTAAAAAGAACACTTATCCAATGTTCTATATAAAATAAATTTTAAATTAAAGCGCCATTACCGCTTTAATGGTGAATTCTAAATCCCTAAAGTCTACAGCTGGCTAGACGAATTCTCTATGCAAATTGGTTTCGTGTTGCAATGCAAGTTTCGGCGCACCTCTTTGAGATGCCTGCTCGCCTAGTACATTTTGTTATTAAGTGAACCCGTCTCGAGGGTTTATAAAATTAAACATATTTAAAAGAAATATATAGATAGACTTATGACGAAGAGAATTTTGAGGTACTTAAAGAGCTAATATTATTTTCAATTAATTATAGTTGACATGGTCATTCATGTCTAATAAGAGATTAGACAGAGAGATTATTTTTTGTCTTCTTCTAAAAGGTAAAGAAAAAGCATAAGAATGTAATAGCCCACATCCCGACCGCTATACGTCCCTGCAATACGCCACTTTTTGAGCAACATTATTTTCACTGTGAATTCCCGTAAAAGCGCTATAACTTAATCTCTATTAATGGGATTATCAAAAGAATAGGGTTGTCAATTAAGGAGAATATTTAAGCTAAAAGTCAATAATTTTTTGTATGAATTAATTTGGTAAAGTATTTTCTAATTTGATTGCCATAATAATGTAATGTAAATTAAAATTTGTAATTAGAAAAACAATACCACGAACGGTTTACACTAGTTAAATATAATCTAAATAATATGTGTGTATATCTACTTGATATAATATATTGTGAGTACATAACGATATTTCAAAATCATTTGTTTGGGTATAAATTCTGTTTATCGGACTGTATGACGAAAATCACTTTTTATTTAAAGGCTATTATATTTTTTTTTGGAAAATATTTTATCTATTTAGAATTCAAAGTTCATTTCTATAAAAAGGTTACAGCAAGTCATGTCTTGTAAGTGGCCTGATGTGGATCAGTTTCCTTCATCCATCAAATGTCCTGTTCCTAAAGACGGCAACTCTAATAGCGATAAAGCGCTCTATCGGTTTCCTTAATCCTTTCCGAATTTAACGACAATTTTTGCATAGCTATCAAGGTTTTTTTATAGACAGGGGGCAAACGGGCTCACCTGATGTTAAGTGATACCGCCGGATACCCTCAATACCAGAGGGCTCGCGAGTGCGTTGCTGGCCTTTTAAGAATTTGTACGCTCTGTTTCTGAAGGACCCTAAGTTGAATTGGTTCGGAAATACTTCAGTGGGCATCTGGTTCCACAAAGTGGTTAAATATTGAACATAATTCGTCTTGGAGATTTATTCCTTTTTTATTGTAAGTCATGCTGAAAGAATTTTCAAGTGACTCGAAATGTAACAAGCGCCGGAAAGCACTGCAGCGCTTGAGAACCCAATTTGTACCATGATTTTGAAGTTTGGAGATTATTAAAAAAAAAAAGTATGGCGAAGAAAATAGAATTCTTTCTTTACTAACGAATAGGCTTTTTACTTTATAAAGCAGTGTTGGCCTAGTGGCTTCTCCGTGCGACTCTCATCTCTGAGGTCGTAGGTTCGATCCCCGATGTGCAATAGACTTTCTTTATATGTGCGCATTTAACATTCGCTCGAACGGCGAAAGAAAACATTGTTGTGTGAAAACCGACTTGTCTTAGATCTAAAAAGTGGACGTGGTGCGTCAGTTACAGGAGGCTGATCACCTACTTGCCAATTACATTAACAAATGATAGTGATCTGTTTAGTGAAACAGATACAGAAATCTGAGGCCTAGACCTAAAAAATTTTACTTTATAAATATATTTTAGATTTTATAAACCCAACGGGAAAATATTAAGTTCATTTAAATTATGAGCGTATGTGAAAATTGTAAAACGTTTCGAGGTGTCAAAGTTAAATGTGATAAAATTGCAGTGTCGTTTTCAGGCAGCAGATTGTAGGGCGCTCGAGAGGCCAATTTGCCCACGAGTGTAAATCCTTCAGTATTTCATTTTCAACTTTCATAGAGTTCTGCTATCCTGGTACAAGTTACTAAAAGTAATACCATATTTATTAACATATTTTTGCGTTAAATATACATTTTAACTATATTTTTCTATAGCACATAGTTATCAAGCAGCCAGTTGGTCAAACTGTACTACATAGCCCTCTTCTCGTTGTCTCCACGCGTTTCTTTCACGAGCCAATCTTCTCCATCCTTCCGGCTGGGCGGCCTTTCCTTCTCCCATCTCTGGGATACCATTCTAGGACTTCTGACATGACATTTATCTTTTTTCGAGCTCAATAATTAGTCTTAAGTCCATTTAAGTTATTTAATTTTATGTTGAAACATCACATATTTTGTGGGTCACCTTTGTGACCGTTCAAGTATTATATTAGCAGATTTAGTCCAATTTATCCCTTTCCCTTTGTCAGCAACAGAAAGCAAAGCTCTCAACAAGCTATTCTTTTTACATAAACGATTTCAAGCACAGACAATGTGTGAAAATATGTTAAAAAAAGTAAATAATACTATATAATACTGTTGACGTAATCACTAAATAGGAAAATCAAAGATTTCCCCCCATAGTGCGTCTAGCCCAGCTTCTCTCAGTGGGCCCTTATCTCTTGGAATGACAGTTTCACAATACCCAATATACTGAAATGTATACAATTAAACTAATTAACTACTTAACGAAGAACAAGAAAGGAAATTCTACCAGCGTTAAACGTAGTTTTTAGTTTTTAAATTTCTATTTATTAATTTTATTATTACTATATAGGTTAAGCAATTTGTACATAGTGTATACATGATATGAGAATTGAAGAGAAGACTGTTATGTAGTTGGCGCCACTGTAGGCTTGTAAGGCGCTCGAGTGACCCATTTTCCCTGCAAGTAGGATCCTTCAGCATTTCATATTTAAGCTTCCTAATGGTACTGGTAGCCTGGTACTTCTAGTTATTATTTGTAATATTAAATACGAATAAAAAACAAACCAGTGGCGATACCTTTTTCGGTTTGGGTTTTCTATTTGTATCATGATCATTGGTCATAAAGGCTAAAGCAAGTAGGAACAGGCTCTTGTGCCTGCGAATATCCGACTTTTAGAGTCTAAGGCAAGCCGGTTTCCTCACGATGTTTTCCATCATTGTTGAAGCGAGCGTTAAATGCGCACATAGACAAAAAGTCCATTGGTGCACAGCCGGGGATGGACTACGACTTCAGGTGTGAGTGTCGCACGCTGCCACTAGGCCAACAAGGCTCATAATGCAATACAATACTATTCACTACTTATAAATCACTAAATAGTACCTGCCAATTAATACATAAAGACCAATTCATTTTAATAATTTTAACGTGTCGTTGAGTTTTTGAAATAAAAAAAACTAGGTTTTTTAAAAAATACAATAATTACAGTGAAATAAAATTCAAATCAAATCAAATCAAAAAATAATTTGTTCATATAGGTAACATAATGTATAATTATGAACGTCAAAATATACTTTAAATGATTCTAATTTTACATTTACTGCCAGTTCTCAAATCAAGGGCGTAGAACGGAAGAGAAGAACTGGCAATAAACTCTCCGCCACTCTTTTTAATCGTCAAGTTTTTTTACACAATGTTTGTAAGGAGCTGCAACCATTACACCATGTTCCATATGACATATCGAGTAATAAAGAATAAATAATAAAATTTATAGATATTTTATATAATTTGGCTTCATGGTTGTAGGCATTTTAAAACACGAATTTTGGTGTTATCAGAATGTTAACATGAATGTTAAATGAATTTTAATGATAAAAAAACAAGCTTTTCTTTCTTCGTGTAACTGCGTTCTATTGAAGACGGTAATGTGAAGCAAACAGCCCCGAGCTTAGAGCTTTGCTCAGACATCTCGCAACGCAGTTTTAATTTTACTTTGAAAAGCTTTTTGTTAAACTGGCAATTGCTGAAAATATATTTAGAATCATATAAGATTGGAATATGTAACAAGTTAGTAATATGTATATAAAAAAACTAAATTTCTAGGAATATATAAATTGATTAAAATTTTTATGAAACCTTTTTATGATGTTATTTATAATACATGTAATAAGTTAAATTTTATTCAAACAGTTATAACCTCAATTCTGCTGAATATATACATAATACAGCGCTGTTGTGAGAAAAACACAATTCTCAATCTAAAAATCATTATATACAAACTTAATTTACATGTATAAGTGCATGATAAATACAATAGTTTTATTAAATACCTCCCTAGTCAGAAAAACAATAGTAGTTTTGGGTTGGAAGCCTTTTAGAAGAACTAAACGATTCCAAAAGGTGGCGATGTCTCGTTCAATAGCACGCGTCAAACATTGCTCTTTATAGTTTCTCGTATAAAGAAACTAGAAACACTCAAAGGCGAGCCTTTGACATCGACCGATAGTGAAAAACAAAGCCTGTACTTCACCTGTGACGTGCCATTTGTATACCATTACTTCAGTAGGGTTGACACCTAGATGTGTGTGAATATTATGTATATAAGGTAGTCCACTATCGATGATTATTTAGTACCAATGAACCAGTCGGAATAAAGCATGAAAACTTTGTTAGCTCATCTTGAACGTTTTTTTGAGTGACAGAAGCATGTTGCGTCTAAAATTATAGGCAGGCAATAAAAGGCAGGTTTTGTTGGACACCAATATGTGTAGAACCAGCTGCCTACTGAAGTTCTTCTAGAAAAACGAGGCCCAATAGAAAATGCTAGCACATACAAGCCCGTTGGGTATGTATATTGTGCCTCCTGCCCGTTTGCCCAGTTTTATTAAAATAAAATTGACAACCCTACATTCTATCCGTCGCCAAAAATGAGTTGTCTTCGTAGGGTTTGGTTATTGGGATGCAGATAGGAGATTCATCGACTGTTACGATCTGGATCTCAGATTATTTTCAATCTGAGATTGGAATAAAAAAGCTTTTGCTAATAATTAATTATGGGGTTTGGGCGTTAGCCAAAAATTGACAACCCTACATTCGTAAAACGACCCCCTTTATTCGTTAAATACTAAGTTTAGGGTTGTAAATTAAGGGCTCTGCTCGTTGTTACCTTTTGAAGGCGTCTACAGTTGCCCCTTTGGAATTTTCTACTATTATTTATTTCCTTGTGTTTACAGACGTTGAATTAATATGCCTATGCTGAACTCTTGCATAAACTATGAATAGGATTCAATTCTAATAACAAATAGTCATGTTCTTGTACTATACGAATACTATTCGTAATGACGTAAGTTGTATAATGTAAAACATCTTACAGACTGGATTTTTATTTTGTAACGCGTTATATTTCTAGTCAAACAATTATTGGGGCAGGCATAGACTAGAATTTTTTATACAGACCTATACAAGTGTTTCAGTCAGGCCACAATCTTACCTGATGTGAGATGTTGAAATGAACTCAAATCATATAAAAAGGTGATGGAACTTTTGTCAGTTCTAAAAAATCTTGTATTTAATTTATAAGAATTTAATAGTGTTGACGGAAAATTTCAAGTTTGAAGTTATATTTAAATTTTTAAAATTTCCCTTATACGAACTACGAACTGAAAATGAAGGAGATTATTCAATCGATGTGATTTTTTTAAATAATCCTTTTTTTGTTACAGGTAAGCAGTGTTTTAGTTCATGGTATGCTAAGATGACTTTCTTGCTGCCATTACGACGGTAAGAAATAAATTTGTAAAGGCCATAACTCCAAAAAAATTGTAATGACAGTTTCAAAGACTACAGCATAAATTGTGTGGCATATAACAAGTGTTATCTGTCAGTCGCATATTATTTTCGGTTTTAATAAAATAATTGTCGCAAAAGCTTTTTTTAAGGCCTACTAAATTCTACTACTTTTCTATCGTTCTTAGTTGATGTTTATTTCAACTTGAAGTCGTTAACAACGAAACGCTAGTTTAACTAAAATCAACTCAACTCTCTAAACTCTAAAATGGCAAGCTTGATAATTCTAAGTAAGGACTGAGGAACTAGTTACATTAAAATATATTTATTATTATTATTATGTATGACTATTTACTTCAGCTAAGGATTTAAAAATCAATCCTGGTATTGTTGCACACGGGTGCCAAGTGAACACAGTTTTTTTTGGGTTATGAAATGTAAAACTTTTTGAAGGATTATATAAATCGATTTCAAGAGGGCAAACAGTTTATTATTATTAATGAATGCATTATTATAATTATTAGTAGGGTTTGTATAAATTAAAAATTAAGGTTAGTTTTGTCAGTGTTCTAGTATTTGTATTTGTGTGGGTAAAAGCCTCTTCCAAAGTTTTCCATTTTTCTTTGTCTTGGGAAACATTCATCCAGTTTTCCCAGTTTTGACAGCTTAAAAGATATTTAATAACCTACAATTGTAGAGTATTTTTGAAATACTGGAACTTACATAGTATTAACTAAGTTATTAGAAATAGATATCACTATATACACTAGCTTATATAAATAACTAAGTATGTTAGTTTAGTTTCTCTAAATCTATAAAAATATTTCCCATTCAAAAACTTAAACCAAAACTTTTCTGTTATGAAATAGTCTAGCTTTAGGTGCGATATTAGTAAGATATTTTGCAGGACAGCCTCTTGGCATTATTCCAAGGTTCATTAGACAATATTAATGTACTTCAAGACAATTGCCAACTATTGATTCGATGCTGGACGTGAGAAGGGAATTGATATTTTAATACAAAAAGTTCGCCTTTAATACTTTTGTCTTACGCGGATACAACATCAATAGAACTTCATGTTAATACCAAAGAGCGTCAATAGATGGCGCTATAGTAAAAAATTAATATGTTCAATAACTCATAACATGACATTGTTATCTGTCATCTTGATCAGTCACTCACCAGGAATAATCAGCGTTGTCGACTTGAGAGTTTAAATTTACAGAAAAAAGATGTCCAGGGGTTTTTGGGCGGGGGTATGGGTTTACATTCCAAGTAAACCCATCCCCTCCCCTTATGCCTATTCTACAGTTAGACAGCTACAAAATCAATTCAAAAATAGGGGTTCGAGGGTCAGTATTAGGTAAAACCTAGGTGTTGGCGGCACTGGGAATAATGCTCTCGAAATGGCGAGTTAGTAAGGCGTGTTTCGCTCACTATTCGTAAAAAAATATTCTAGAAAAGATAATGTATTTTTCAATCAATTTAAGTCTGAATTTAAGGTTGTTATTATTTTGCTCTTTAGTAAGAGAGTCAGGCTTCAGAGTTTAGGAGTACTTATAAGTCGAATTAATATGTCAATGTGTTCGATTCGAAACATACAATTCGATTAAAAATTAAATAGTTGTTAGTGCTTTAAAGTAAATAATATTATTTTTTCTACATTCTATTTAAATGCATACTGACACTTTACCTTGACACCTTTTATGGTCTAAATCCACATCGGTGACAGTTAGTAACATAATACAGAAAACCTTGTATTATTATTCAATTTTGTAACATATTACAAATCTATTATGTACAGGCCTTCAAATTGACAAACATATTATTATGTAAATACATAAATCAGATAGTAAATGAGTGTGACTCAGTTCATATACCTAAACCAGATCAAGATAGGTTGGTAGATGTGACCAGTGTTGACCTAGTGGCGTCAGCGACTCTCAGTACTAAGGTCGTAGGTTCGAGGCTGTACACTAATGGAATTTTAGTCTTTGAGTGCATTTAACACTCACTCGTACGTAAAGAAAATCATAGTGAGGAAACCGGCTTCAGAAAGTCGTCGGCGTGTGTCAGGCACCGGGGGCTGATCTTACTTGCCTATTAGATTGACAAATGATCATAAAACAGATACATAAATCCCCATTGTTCTGTATCATGTTTGACATATTTGTCGAGATTCTATCGTGAAACACGAGTTTGAACTTTTTCGTTTCGTTCCGTCAAATTGTGTTTACGCTGTCTTGAAAAAAAACACAGATAAGTACTATAGATAATAAAATATATAAAGATTTAAGTTGACGCCTGGCCGGCTAGTGTATAGTACCGGTGACCTCAGAGCCTGTCTTTGACTTTCCTCGTTTTCACACAGACGAAACTTTTTAAATCTGTTTTCATTAATTTTAATATTTTTTTTAAATTACTTATGAGGTAAAGAAAATTGTTAATACTGTATATTTGATAGTTAAAGTAACTTATATATTTCTTTTATGAAAATATCTTCATAATATATCCATTGCACTATTTAATTTAATTTTGAATAAATGTCGCCTCCAACATCGTTATGCCTTAATATAATTTTAATAAGCCATTTTCCATTTTTTCTCTCTATAAAAACCTTCCTCTAAGAGAGGAATTGTCTTCGAGTTTAGTTTGCGATTCATTTTTATTTATATAGATTGTATTAGTCAATTCTGTGCAATACTGTAAGGACATAAATTCACACTTCCTTAAATAGGAAATATAATACTTACAATCGTGTATAATTAAAACGGGTGCGCCGACATTACGTGTAACATGATACATGTATAGGAAGTTTAATTATACTTACTGTTATACATTTATTTATTAAAGTGTTTTTGATTTTTTTTCATATAGTTTCTCTATCATAACGAGGCTTTCCGGCCAATGAAACCTTCGCTATTGAAACTTTTTGATCTTGAACAAAACTCTTTTTGAGACTATCATAAAGTTTTTACTGTTGTGCTATGACAACCTAGGCAAGGGGCCTATCTGATGGTAAGTGTAACCGCAGTCCATGGCTTCGCAAGTGCGTAGCCGGTCTTTTAAATTAATATTTTTCTCATACTATATGATGAAGTCTCTATTAATCTATGACAATTGACAGAATCATATTAGGCAAAAATAAATTGCGCTCAAGACTCGCAGCGCTTTAATAGAGACTTGAGATGACTTCTCGTGGTATAACTGAATAGTTGTATGACAAGGAATGTAATTAACGCGATCTTAAGACGAGATCTCTATATTATTGTACCACAATGACCGGTTCGGTGGTTGATAGACAATTTTATTTTAGAATAATAAACACGTATTAAGTCGTTTGCAGTGTTGTCCTAGTGGCTTCAGCGTGCGACTCTCATACCTGAGGTCGTAGGTTCGATTCCGGGCTGTGCACCGATGGACTTTCTTTCTATGTGCGCATTTTCCCAATTGCATTTGTTCTATAAAAAAAAAATCTTTCTCGAACGGTGAAGGTATACATCGTGAGGAAACCGACATGTCTTAAGGTGCGTATCCATTTGAGGCAGACTCGGGGCGAGGCAGCCGCTCGATCCGAGGCCGCACAAGTGGAGACGCTGCCTCAACTTGATGCACGCCGCGCCATGAGGCAAATTCGTTGCCGCGAGCCGAGCCATATTTTGTCGGTGTTTTTGGCGCGCTCAAAGAAGCCTCAGTCCGAGCCGTGCACTTGGTGGAGACGGGGGTGTCGCCTCAGGTCGCAATGGACAACGAAACTGCAGTTAAATTAATAAAATTATACGAGTTCCATCGTGTTCTTTGGGATCCGTTAAATAATAACTATTACAACAAAAATGCTAAGCAAGATGCGTGGAACGATATTAGTTCAAAGTTGTGGATTCCAGTGGATGCTGTAAAAAAGAAGATTACTAGTCTCACAGGCTTTACTTTACACTAGTTTCGGATCTAGGCGAGGCGACATGCCTCATCTTGATCTTGATCACCTATGCCTCGGAGTGTGCAGCCTCGGTTTGCTTCAAGTCGAGGCTGCTCTAATGGATACGCACCTTTAGACGCAAAAAGTCGACGACGTGTGTCAGGCACTAAAGGTTGATCACCTAGCCTATTATATTTAAAAATGATCATGAAACAGTTTCAGAAATCTGAGGCCAAGACCTAAAGAGGTTGTAGCACCAGTGATTTTTTATTTTTATTAAGTCGTTTAGATATGTTTTAACATGAAGAATTGTCAGTCATATTCCGTACCTAAAATCCGTACTAATACATTATAATTTCCTGCAATTATAATATTTCAAATTTCAAATAAATGTAGCCTTTACTCGAGTTTTACACTATACTAACTTACACTATGTTTATATCACTTACGTTTTACACTAGTACTCCTCCAAAGTCTCCATCTCTATTCCTCGCGACAATTTTCCTATTCTTGCTCTCCCTTTTATTCCGTCTTCTCAAGTCTCAAGTCTCGTCTCTCCAAGTTTCTGGTGTGCGTCCTTTCTTCCTTCTTACTGGGTCATTCCAAGTATGGGTCTTTTTGACCTATCTGCTATCACAAATGCGGATAATATGACCGGCACATTTCAACTTCAACTCTTTTATTGTTACGACGTCTTATATGTTTGTACGGCTTCGTATCACACCGTCTTTAGGACAAAGGAAATAAATAAGAGATAAATAGGAGGTGGTAACTAATATTTTGGTTGGAACCGGTAGTATATACGAATAAAATACGAAAAAGATAATAATTTAATTTGGCAATATATAACCAAATTCAAAATGCATATAACATCATTCAAGCAAAACAAAAAAGCAAATTATCAAAATTTATAGAATAAAAAATGTGTGTTTGGAAGAATTAATTCGTATTATATATAGCCAGGTAATGTTTTCCAATGCCATATTAAAGGAGAAAATCGAAAGTTATTAATGAATAATTAAACATATGAAGAACTATCTAAGCATATGTTATGACCGTAAAGGAAAGAAAAATGTGTGTATTTAGAACGAGCATTTAACTTCTAACTGGCTTGCCTTCACAAAAAATAGTTCCTTATATGGCACGACCTGTACGGTAAAAATACGAGTTACATTAACTAAGAAATATATTGTCTTAGAGTATCTCACTGCTATAATAAAACCTTTTTTAAGTAGCCTGTTGTCGAATCAAAGGGGCAGATCGACAACTGGTGTACCCAATTCACGATTTTCATGGATCTTCCCATAACGGCTGCGGTAAGGGATGCTATAGACCTAAGTGAAGAGATATCTATGGCAGGGTAGCTAGCATCTTACAGTGACACGACCTTCAGAATTGACGAAGATGAATTTAGTTATAACTAAATGTTAGTCGTCTGTGGATTGCCTCTCTTGGATGAAGGCTTTTTACAGATGTTTCTTTGCCAATAGTCTGCCAGTCTTTTCCTTTTATTTCAATGACATAAAAATACTACTTCTCTCCATAGCTCCTTCTGTTGATCTAATTTTCAACTGCTTTACTGTGAACTTCCAATTTTGGCAACAATAACATAGTGGACAGTATCTTACAATTTCAGAACTTCTTCCATCTATTCCTATTTAATTCTAAAGTTTCTTTACTGAAGGTAGTACTTGTCTTGAAAATCCTTTTACGTCGACTTGCTGTATCTACACTACTCTTATATCAGCTTTTCTTAGTGCATTAGGGATATTGAGACCCATAATTGTTTTTATTTTTATTTGGTCAGACCAAGGGGTAGGCGATCGACCCCGACTTCTGCCATCACTTCTGCCTACTATTATCAACGAGTAAAGACTATTCTATATATAGAGTTATTTCCTGGGAATATGGCCACAGTAGTTAGGAACCAGTCTGGAACGATAGACTTAAATTATTTTAACAATATTGTATAGCATAAAATTTTGAGTAATGCAATCAACTTTCGCGACTATTACTTTATTAAATTGTATTGATTCAATTAATTTAGATTTGCCGAAGACATGTTCATTTATTAGGTAGAAGAGTGGTGCTTTGATAATTTCAATTATAACAAACCTGTTTGGTTCTTGGCCTCTTTTTTGGTTCTGGACTCTGCTCAAATTTATTGAAAGAATTTTCTGTGCGTAATACATGAGCAGTATTTGCCTATTGTCTTCAGCGTGCGACTCTCATCCCAGGTCAGATTCGATCCCCGACTGTGCAACAATGAATTTTCTCTCTATGTGCGCATTTAATACTCGCTCGGTGAAGAAAACACCTTGAGTTAATCAGCTTGCCGTAGACCCAACACACGAACGCTTGTGTCGAGCACAGGAAGCTAATCACATAGCCTATTAGATCGACAAATGATGACAAAACAGTTATAGAAATCTGAGGCCTAGACCTAATAACGCGATACTTCGTTGTAAGTATTCACACACGCGTTCACACACTCGTCCGGGCAGGACGACTACTTCCCTGCTCACTACGGCTGAATGTAATTGTGGCATATAAACGTGGTAATGCCACTAATTTGTTGGTTTTAATACGTATGGTAAAATGTTTTAATATACAATATTACTTATACTTGTATCGTTTATAAATGAGTGAATATCGATTTAGCATACTATCACTGCGTTACCCTGGCACAGATACAATACGGATATTGCATTACCGCAATCCCGCACTTGCCATGTGTTTCATTTAATAGACCACAGATTATGTAACGATTTAAAATAGGCGGGAAATTCAACTGTCAAATAGAATATAGATGGACTAATAGAATTTAGCGTCTGTCAGAAACTTTTATTTACTAGGACAAAAACTTAAAAAAATAAAATATTAATGTATTTGCAATTAGGTTAAAAATACTGGTACTTAAAACGTTTTCAAATGCTAACTTCAACTTTTTAAATATATATAAATTGTAACCTATGGACATTTTCCTTAAAAAGAAATAAAAAATATTTTTTAAATTTCTGCTGATTATTATAAGGCTTGAATGTGAACTCGTATTTATATTAGAGTAAACATAGATCATTTTATGTATACATAATTTCAATGAACAGAGAGTATACTAAGTTATAGATTGTCAGTGGAGAGGTTGATCTACACAACTGAATAGCTTTCTATTGTCCGCTAACAATGGGATTGTTATATGTGTTATGTCAATTAAGAAGCACATATACTGCTCCTTTGACGTTTGGTAAATTGATTTGGTAGTCGCTACCGCTATTTTCATGTGCGTAAACCAACAGAAAAAGAAGGTTATATTAGTTTGACCTGTATGCGTTTAGTTTCCAATAAAAAAGTTTACAATAAAAAATTTTTTCCAAAAAATTAAATGAGGGTACCAAATTTATCTGTTCTTAAACCTACCGATTGTTTACATGTATAACAAGTAGTCGAGCTGTTTCGGAGTTTAATTACTGTTAATCGAGATATATATATTGAAATATATTCTGTCTGCTTCACACATTCATACCTCTTAATTTATTTATTTTTATCAATTAAATTATGCAAACCTAATGAAATCACAAAAATGGTAATTCGTAATACGAAATGTAAATTGTATTTATAATAATGTGTTTTAAACAGTCGTAAACAAAGCCTGTCAATTTACAAACGATTAGGGATGTGCCAAAGTGTCGATGCTATTAAGCTACAAGCAGAGCTTTAGCGACATGGAAAAAATCACTTTTTTCACTTTTTACTGGTTTTACTATTTTCAGATGCTGGATAGACATCGCTTGACAGTTAATATACAGCTTAGTAATGTACGGTGTCTGGGTCAACGGGACACTTTAAATAATACGTTATATTATTTTCACTCTATATTAACCATTTACATTAATTATATGCTAATTAATTAAATGTTAAGTGCTATGAAATTAATGATAATAAACATGTATTTATTTACAAAAACACAATACCAACCGGTTACCCAAAATCAACAAGAATATCCAATAAAAATCACAAATGAAATTAAATAGCTAAATTTTTTTTGGAAAAATATGTTAAAGAGTTATGATGACGTTAACTTATTATTATAGGCACTAACAAATAGAACTTTTGTCAGTTCATTTATACTCACTCAGTCCGCTGGCTTAAACCAAAAAGTGTTTTGGCCTCCGAAGTCAGAATCTTTCTGTGCTTCCTGTCCTGTGCCGACCGCTAACAACAGCAACAGTTCATTAAATGGCCAATCAGCAGAGCAAACGGGCAGGAGGCTCACCTGATGTTAAGTGATAACTCCGCCCATGGACACTCTCAATGCCAGAGGGCTCGCGAGTGCGTTGCCGGCCTTTTAAGAATTGGTACGCTGTTTTCTTGAAGAACTGTAAGTCGAATTGGTTCGGAAATACTTCAGTGGGCAACTGGGGTTCCACAAAGAGGTGGTGCGCGGCAAAAACAAAAACTGCCTAGAAAACCGCGAAGTTGTGGAACGGTGGACGTCGAGGTGATACGTGTGAAATTCCATATTCTGCCTCGACGTCCGATCATGGAACTCAGCTCTATAGCTAATACCTACGTATTAATCCGAACAACTCCTCTGAACACTCTCCATGGTAAATGCAGTAGAATATGCAGAGTGACCCCACATCTCTACGCAACGCGAAAGGATCAAGCCGCTCGGAGAGAGTTTGGTCGTCAACGATTCGAACCGCTCTTCATTGAATACGGTCAAGTAGAAGGAGCTGGTACTGGGCAGCACCCGCCCAGAGGTGGGAACAGTACTCCATGTGGGGCCTCATTTGCGCTTTATATAGTAGCAAGCGGTGACCCGGAATGAAGCACCGTCTCGCCTTGCTGAGCATACCGAGATTTTTTTTGGGGGCTAAGTATTTCAATGCTGTCTGTGGCTTTAAGAAGAGTGTTTTCGAAAAGAGGAGTAGCGACAAAGGTTTTTTTTAGCGGAAAACTTGTGTCTTTTTGGGGTTAAATTGGACTAGGTTTAGTAATGTAAAAGCTGAAAAGAGAGCCTGCGTTTGCCTCCTCTTTAATATCATCCCTTGAGGCGTCCAATGGTTTAGGTAATCAACACGCTTATAAACTAGGAAAGCCTGAGTGAACAGTACCTTTCAGTATGGTTCGAAAGGGTAAAAATATCGATATTGCTTCCCCTCACTGTTCCTTTGCGTAATGGCGGCATATCTTATCCACACGGCATCCGTTCGCCCACACATTGAAATATAAATGCTTTTGCCAAGCCCTTTGCTTATTTTTTAGTATTGTCTTTGCGTTTTCAATTTAAAATAATCGATTTGACACCACAAAATCGAATTCTTTTTTTCAATTTAAGTTTATTTTTAAATTTTGGGTGTATTTTTTCATTTGCTCTTTCGTGGAGTTTATATTATACCTGTCAAAGGCTTAACATTCCTTACATAACTATTGCCATTCAAAAAAACATTCCTTACGTTTATTTTATATGCAGGTTAACTTAATTTTCCGCAATTGTAATTACAATATTGAGTTTTACGCAATTCCAAGTATGAAATTGCTACTATTAATACCTTCAGTTACTGCCAGTTCTCAAATCAGAAGAATGGACGAGAAGAAGTGGCCCGTCTTTTAAATGGTTTTTTTTTTAAAAAAAGCTTGAAAGCACTTCCTCGTCACATGTTAAGGCGGTTGATAGTAATTAAATAATAAATAATTAAGAATACCAAACGTTACACCTCAATCAGCAGGCGGATAAATATATGTTATTGAATATGAATTATGTTAATTTTTCGGATCATGTTTATTTTTTGAATACAAAAAAAAAACAGAAACTTAGTGTCTTAAATTAAACAGTCTGTAGAACTTTTGACTGACGAAAGGCTATAATCAAGTACTTCGTTGGTTTAAAAGTAAATATAAGCCATATAAAAATATTGCCTTTTCCTAGAAAACTATATCAGCCTACTTTTTATCTATTTTGCGTCTCTTTCTATCAAATTGTGTTTATGATATGTTGAAAAGAGAAAATAATTAGATCATTTTGAATTAGGTACCTATATCTTTAAAAATCCCATTTTTGACACACGGTTGAAGAATGTTTCTTATTTTTACAATACAAGTGAGCTTTATGAAAAAGTTATTATATGGTCAAACACAGTTTAATATAAAAAAGTGTAGATATTTGTGTACCGTTTGACAATTATTCAAAACCTTTCATACATTGTACTAATTTTTATTTTTATTATCTTTGTCATGGAAGACCTGAAAGCCCTGACACAGCTATTTTTAGATAAAAGGGTTCCCAAATCAATTGTATATCAATTTTATTGTCGGCCTTAACATAAATTTTCTATGTTGTAACCATGGTAACAAAACTCAATTCACAATTCACGGTCTATGCTTTTTATTAATACTGTTAGTTAACCTCTGTGGGTTTAATAAACTGTGGTGCTCTAAGCGATATTTAACGAGGACACTATGACAATGGACCACTGCAAACGTTTGACAGTGTCAAAAGCACCATTGTTGTTCTGTCAATAAATGTTTTTGTAAAATGACAGTAACTATACGTACCACGACGTACAGTTAACATATAGTAAGTTTTTCTATGGACTAACTTAACTATATAAATATATAACTTGAACGGCGTTTCGTGGAAACATAATACATATTTCTACCGCCTCCATCGGGTAAATGTTATTCTACAAAATCAAAAAAATAGAGACGCAAAGATAACTGACATAAGAAATGGTATCCAAGAGAAGGCAAAGAAAAATGATGTGCACTTGCGTGCCTTCTGGCAATGTAAGTTTCCATGGGCGGCGATATCACTTGACATCAGTTGAGCCCTCCTGCTCGTTTGCCTCCTGATATATGAGAACGTAAAAAAATTATTAATGACCACTCGGAAGCTACGATCTTACGAAGTTGAAAACTTACTATGATGGATGGAATACCTTCGGAAGAATGCTTCATACAATTTAATTTCATAAATGTATGAAATTTTTGCTAATTAGCTGGTAGAGATTATATAGAGCTCTAATTCTAAAAGCCCGGCAACGCACTTGCGAGCCCAGGCATTGGGAGTGTCTGCCGGTATGTTTATAAATAATATTATTATTGTTTATAATTTAACTTCAATATTGCAACGGTTGTTAAATTAAAAGGTTTCAGAATATTCGCTTTTTCTTTCATAGTCGCTGGGGCAAAGGGCACAGAAATATTAGCCTTGTTCCCTTATCATAGGGATGTAAATTCTTTGATGTGTTTAGAAGTTCCGTGTCTGCTGCTAAAGTACGTGAATTAGACTCGAGAACATTACCGCCTTGAGCGACATTTAACGAGCCGATAAGGGATGGATCACGATTGTATGCCACATTATCTTATAAAATTTGCACACATATATATTGCATATATAATGGAGTTTCAGCACCTATAGAGCTATTCTCTCATGAGCGATACATTGAAGGTAATTAATTTAAGTATTTAACTTTCCCTCGCAATATATTTATGAAAATATTATGTATATTTATACAAAAATAGTAAAAATTAACTAGAATAGTACAAACGCGCAATCTTAATACTCGAAACAAACGCAGACTGCAATTTGCCCCTACTAGACTATCTAAAGTTAGTAATTAATTTTTGGGAAAAGGGATACTTTTCTTTATTGAAATCCCAGAGGCTCTTTTATCTCTGCTTTTTAATCAATTTAAGAAATGTATTAAAGAAAAGCTGCGTAAAAGGCTTACTATAAAGTTAACGATTATCTAGTTAATAAAAGGGCCTGGGTCTAGTGCTACGCAGGCTACTTCTAATTAATTTGCGATATTTGTTTTAAAATAAATGTTGTTTGGTGATTTGCTTTTTTAAAAGAGTACCGAGAGTTTTTTACGCCGTTTTTTTCTCTCGGCCTACACCCTGTCTTCTTTGTCGATGAGTAGCGATGTCTACCGACTCATAATTTCCATATATCACCTAGGTGTGGCAAAGGGCGTGTTCAAGGCTCGTTGTGTTCACTTCTGACCACGTCAACCCAAGAGCTCGTGCCTCGGCCGCTAAGCGTCACCAGCAGTAATTAGGGCTTTCACCTTTTTCATTTAAAGATCTCACTTTCACACTCAATACGATAACACTCCTTGGTAAATGTTGTAGAAGATGCACATCTACGCAATCGCCAACTAGCTTCAGCTCCTTCCACTTGACCGTGTTAAACGTACAGCGGTTCGAATGGAATAATGTTTAATGTTTAAAGAACTTTATTTCTCATTACAAAAAAAAAACAGAAATATTTTATTTACATGAGAAACTCCCATCTTCTTCAAACTCAAACGAACTTTATTCATATAGGTAAACAAGTACACTTATGACGTCAACAGAAAAGATTGTAGATTCTAAATTAAAATTTAATGCCCAAATTAAGTAAGTTAAGTTCGCAAGTCAAGAGCGGACAATAAACTTCGCCACTCACTCTTCAGTTCAGTGTCTACCTCATTTTGCCTCATCAGTTACTTCTTTTAATTTAATCGAAAATTTTCAATAATAATTTTAATAATTCGTAATGCCATGATATCTGATGAGGCTGAAGACACGTTTTTCTTCTTTGATTTCATTCAAACTTTATAAAGTAATAAAACTTCGAGTATTCAATTAAGTACTACATAAAATTTACACTGTATTTTTAACACCCTTGGCAACAGGATATATTACAATATTTTGGCACAGCCCTGTAATTATTTATTCGTTTAAGGAATATTCAGTTTAAAAGGTCAATGGCCGAGCTGCCAAACAGTGCAGCAGATGTTAACAATACTGTTAGGTTTTTTAATAAAATCTCTTGGCGCCGTTCCAGCCCTATTATCGATGCTTACATTTATAGTCAAGGAGCTACTGAACATTTCATAAGCAAATAGAAACCGTAACGTCTGAAAATACATTGTTGTTGAGACAAGACAGAGCGTTCAAGACTCTTCTTGCTGAGCCAAGAAGAAAGTTCCAGAAAGGCCCTCACTAACTTAAAGGGCAACGCACTTCCAATTCTCCTCATACATGGGCGGTAAGCACTTCACTCTATGAAATACTCCATACCTTGACAATACCTGACATCAGCGATATTGTCTGCGCAAGATGACAGCACACGTGCTTCCAAAAATGAAATGCTGCTGAATTTACGCATCTTATCTCAGTACGCCGCCTTGTATCTCCAAACTCTCCTGCGACTCTTAAGTGTATGGTCAGGGGATGAATTTCCCCAGACTGATGATTATCTGGTGCCGCTCTAAGAGGGGCAGATTACCGGTTCAGATCGGGTCAGAACAAGGTCAAGGCAATTGACCTGTCAATTCATCGATCTATTAGGGAGAGATTTAAAAAAGCCGCCTGGTCGTGGATTTCTCGGCCTGCGTGATTTGCTTCTCTTATGGAAAATAGGCAAATATAAAAGTAATTGTAGATTTTATTGTATAGCAACTTTTAGACTATAAAGTACGGAAAATAATTGCTACGATCAAAGACTTGCCGTATTCCGTATCAGTTCAATGAAACAATAAAATTGTCTAATAATGTGGCTGTTTGAGTAACATTAAAACTTAATAGGTTGATTAAAAAACATTGTTTTGTGGTAATTTTCCTATGACGTAACATGATTTTCGTCCTTTTTTATTGTTATTTACAAACTGCAAAGTAACGAAGTATTACTATAACTGATTTTTGCATGGATAAATAAACATGTACGCATATGTTAAATTGGAGTATTTAGTTGACATATGTATTAGGTCCTTACATATGAAATTGGTTTTTGTATGGGAGGAACAAAAAAGAGATCTGTTGTAAAATGGAATACATATATGCTATGCAATTTCTTACCTATGTATATCAGACGATCTCAGTCTCTAAATTTATTTCAAAATCTCCTCCTACATACTATTATTTATATTTTTTCTTCAGATTTTATTTTATTTAATTATAGTTAAAAGTTACTTTTAGTATCTTTTTGTTAATTTATATTTTTTGTTACCCACTGTAGGTGTTTATTTTTTTTATTGTTCCATATTAGGCTTGCCTGGAAGAAATTGCTTGTTAGCGATAAGGCAGCCCGTTGCCTAATAACTCACGTTACCGAGTTACTTTTTGTTTTTTATATGTATAATTATGTATATAATGGCAATGAAGTATGTAGAATAAAAAATAAATATATTTAATTAGTTAAAGTATGTACCATTGCTTTCTATGCATTTTGCCATCTCATAGGTAGTTCATTGATTCCTTTAAATTCTAATTGAAGCACCTTAAATTAGGTGGGTAGCAGTCTTTTGTGTAGTGTGTGGTCTACCGTAATCGTGAAGCAGCAGTGGCCTAGAGCAATTGACGAGCCCTGCGATGGATTACAGTATTTTTCTTATTACAGAATACTTCCGCAGTAGCCTTCAATTCCTCGAAATCGATCATTCCTAAAACTAAAAATATCTCCTGTGTTAAGTTTGACCAGAGAGAAAAACCTTTTTTTAATTTTTTTAAAGTAAGTAATAATTGCTAGTTATTACGACTATGCATTTGCGTGTTGTTCCCACGAGAATGTTAGTGCGTGCTCCTATTTCACCATGCCTCCTGCTGATAGAGGATCTTTGACAATCTGAGACAAATCCATGTTTTTAATTTATTTTATTATTTATTACTTAAGATGTCATGTGAAACATGGTGTAATTGTTGCAGCATCTTACAAACGAAAAGAGAGTGGCGGAGAGTTTATTGACAGTTCTTCTCTTCCGTTCTACGATAATTGATACTACTACGATTGATTTTAGAACTTTAAGTAAATATAAAATTAGAAGCATTTAATGTATATTTCTTTTTTTGACGATCATAAGTGTACATTGAACTAAATTACCTAAATGAAAAAATTACATAGGTACACATCATCACGTACATACCCACACTTTTACACCATCACACAACACAACCAATTTAGGCTTAGCTATTTAAATTAAATCACAATTAGTTAAATGTATTAAATACTTTGTGTTTGTTTGTTCCCTTTTGTAAATCTTTTTGTTGTAAAATGTATCATGTATTCCATCTTTTGCAATATTCTCAGTATATTTGTTTGTAATTATATATAATTTATATTAGCTGTAGGAGTACTAAATAAATAAATATTAAAAATGCTTGAGTGTTTGAGTGTCGAAATTGTGATTTTAAACTACTTTACTTTTTCCTAGACATTCACCCATCAAAAGATTAAACTTTGCGGGAGGCTTTAAAATAATTGTCACGAACATATGTCGTACTATTTGTATTGTCAATTACTGGACATACATTAATCATTATGAAAACGTATATGGTGTTGGAATTCTTGTACTCTTCTTCAAACGTTATTGGAATAATGCTTTCTGCCTAATTATAAAAAAATATTCTGACGAGAAATCTATTTTAATAAAAAAACATTTAAGGTCTGAACACAAAATGAGCGCTCCGTCCACACAAGCATCGACATTCGTTACAATAATATATAGGCACTTAAAAATTAACTACAAGAAACGGTTTGAATATATATCTTCTCCAACTTTGATTTTCTTCCCTTTGGTATAGAATAGGGTGGGGCTCCAGAACACAGGCACTAATAAAAATTTAACTTGGCGCTTTGGCGCTTGTCATAGTGACCCAACAGCTGGTGCTTTCCTGGCTCAAGGAATAAGTATCGCAATACAGCGAGGAAATTCCGCCAGCGTTGACAGATCATTTTGAATAATAATAATTTTTTATAAATATGATCATTGGATCATTTTTAATAATAATTATTTTTTCTAAATAAATAATTAAAAATTATCCGTTATAGCAAGGGCAAGAACCAATCTGTTGCACAGATCCCCGTTATCCAGAACTTTACGCCTACTGAATGCTGTCTCCGACACTATTCGCAGTTCGCAGAGTGAATTCACAGTAGCGATATTGTGTATAGGATGTGTTTAATATTATATATGCACTTTATTATATTTTATTAAATGATTCTCCACATTATCGTATTGGCATACTCTGTAAGATAATGTATGTTTTTTTGTAATAAATAAATAAATTGGTTTAGAATATTATAAATACTGTATTTGCGTGTTAGAAATGATTACTAGAATTAGTCACGTCAATCACCTCGAGGTGATACGAGGATTTCGTATTCTGCCTCGACGTCCGATGATGAATCGTATGTTTTCTAGTAGTAATAAAATATCTGCATAGCTAAGTATTTCATAAACTATTTACCTCGTAGGGTTTACTACGCTATATAATAAAAATATAATAATATAGCCTTTTTATTCCAAAACTCATCACTTTATATATATATATTTTTTTCACTCCAGTATATCTCGGAGTTGGGTGTGCCTCTGGACGAAGGCCTCCTTTAACACTTTCCACTGTTCTCTTATCTTTTGCTACTCTTCTCCAGGACGAACTGAAACTAACAGCAGGCTACACCTTTTGCGTGGTCGACCTCTTCTTCGTTTTCCGTCTCTAGGTACCATTCCGTCACTATTTTGCTCCATATTTCATGGGAGCTCCGTAGCATGTGACCCGTCCATCTCCATATCATTTGGTCAATTACAACGCTATAAGTTCCCATAAAAATAAAATGCTTTTAAACAGAAAGTCATTAATATAAAATTACTTGTTTTACAAGAATAATGGCTTGACTCATAAACAATTTAGCGTGTATTGTTTACGCATTGATTACTCGAGACATCGAATGTTTATTTATTAGTCGATTCCTTTGCGATGTAAATCAATTAATTGTCATTAGTTTGCAAATACTGTTATAGGAACAGAATAGTGGAATAAGAAAGTTAAATGGTGTCCCAATAAAGAGGCACAATGCAGAGAAGAGTGGTGGGAATTTAAAGAGATCTTTGCCATAGATAAAATAAGGTATACATTTAAATGTGTTTAGGTTGTAAAGTAATATGACATAAAAGGCTAGTATTATTATTATTACTGTTAGAATAGCCCCGTAGCCTATATACATACATACAGACATAGGACAGACACTGCTTGTTTATCGACATTACAATGGCAGGCATCATGTAATAGCATTTAATGATAACTCTTATAGGCAAGGTTCCTTCATCGACTTGGGAAATTTCAAATTTTGTCAGTGTACATTCTTATACAAAACAGTTCAGAACACTTCTTACCAAGTACAGAACAGTTAAGTCTTACAGAATTGTCGTCCCTTATTCATTCCCAAGGTTTAAAAGCAGAATTTTCCAAATTCCGTCTGCAGAAACCATACCACGTGTTCGACCCTCATTTCGTATTCTTCGTGATTATAATAGAATAAGCAGTACTTATCCAGAGCTTTATATATTCAGGAGAGGGCTGAGAAATTTAAAAAAAGCTTCAAATACCAATCTGATACCTAATCTGCCAAAATCTAAAATTGAAAGTGTAATTTTTTTTGGACATTTATGTTTACAAAAAAACTGTAGATATTGTATATATGATGTGCTAAACTTTAAAAAAAAAACAAAAAAGAAACATTATTTAAATTATTTAAGTAATTAAATAGCCTTTTTTTACAATACGTATAGTACATAATTATCTGTAAGTATTTCACTTAATAATTGGCTCATGATGAGCAGTTTTGGTCTAGTGGATTCGGCTTACGACTTTCATCCCTGAGGTCGTAGGTTCGATCCCCGGCTGTGCACCAATGGACTTTCCAAAGAAAACATCTTAAAGGAACTGACTTGCCTTTGACCCAAAAGTCCACGGCGTTTGTGGTACAGCTACCAGAGGCTGATCCTAATTGCTTATTAGACAAATGATCATGAAACACAATGAATAAATCTGAAGCCTAGACCTAAAATGATTGTAAATTCACTGGTTTCATTAAGAAGTACATACAAGATTCTCCTAACTGAGATTTACGATCTTCTAATTTCAGTTAAGAGCTTTCATGTCAAGGCTAAAGGTGTTTACTGAACAAATCAGGTCGTTGCAACAAATGAAGTGTTGAAACTATGTTTATTGGAGTTCTTATATTTTGCGTACATAATCAAGTACATGCCGTGTCTATGAGTATTCTAATAAGGACAGTGTTAGCAGAGTGTAATTGAATAATAATTTACTTGTTGAAAAAGTTTTATTGTTTTAATATAACAGATAACAATAGGAACAAACAGTTTAACAAAGCCATCAAAAGGAAGTAAGTAACTATAGAGTATAAACAAACCACAGACCATAGAACGCGCCAATTTTATTTTTAACAGACTTTTTAAAAGAGTTGTATGTGATGCCTCGCTGCCTCATTCCATACGAGTTGTATATGAATTCAAAATTTTACACGTATCACCTTGATGGCTGAAAGTCCTCCACGTTCCGCCTCACAAGGCTGTGCCAGCTGTGGAACTGACTAGCTCAGGTTTTCCTTAGGATATTTTGAAAAAGAGTATACTCATGGGGGCCTCAAGCCAGCAACCCACTAAAAAGGGTGTTCATGGGTTGCGAGATGAGCTCGTTTGGCCCCCTATCCAATAAAAGGATAGGGGGCCACATTTATTAAGAAACCCGAGAACGAGGTTCTTCACCTGAAATGCAGTTACATATTATAAATATGTTTTTTTTAGTAGCTTCTTACCAAAATATGGAACATTTTGCTATGTTACCCCATAGATACTGTACGATTTTACGAAATCAAATCCCAAAAACAATATTTTAAATACATATTTCCAAATTGTTTTATCCATAAAAACCTTCCTCAAATATACCGCCGCCCACACTCACATTACCAGAGGCTCGCTTGCGTTGCCGGCCTTTTAAGAATTATAATATTATAGGTTAAATAGTGCCTCTAAATACCTGATTCTCACAATATACCGCTCTGTACGGTTTTTCGTGGGAATGTTTCTCTAGGTTAATGTACCGATAAAAGTTAACAATAGAACACATTCTAAGCTAAACAGTGCATCAATATGTGTGTTGTATATGAACTGTGTTGGGTTTCACACGTTAGTATAATTCAAATGCCTAAACCAACTTCTAAGACTATATTTTGTTTTTTACTGTACTAATATTCTCTATTATTTATTATCTTTTGTCGATTCGAAGTGGTGGAGGCCTGATGACCTGTAACACAGGTGACCACACACCTTTAGCAGGCATTCGACTCACATAAACAATAATTATCCCTCAAAAGTAGAATGAAAATTATTTACATACATTAAATATATAGTATTTGTTACTTATCATGTATGAAGTTTTGTGAGAAAGTAAATAAAGATTAATATTATTACTTTTAAACTATTGATATTGTCTTTGTCTGTGAGCGCAAAACACGGGAAACATAATTAATACAATTAAGACCTAGTCCTGGCGTCGGACAGCTGGATATTTTATTATTATTATTAAGTATTTCTTTGTGACGAGAGAAGATAAACCTTAAGCGTGCGACTCTCATACCGGAGATCGTAGGTTCGATCCTCGCACTGATGAACTTTAATTCTATGTGCGTGTTAACGTTCACGATTCAACGAGTAGACAGCGTGTCAGGCACAAGAGGCCGATCATCTACTTGCCTATGACTAACAAATGATCATGAAACAGATATAGAAATATGAGGCTAAGAAAACGCTAGGTCACTGATTAATTCTTTTTCTTCTTTGCTATGTATAATAAAAACTTTACACTAATTGATACCAATAGGTACATAAGTTGTAATAATTACTTTTTGACAAAGGATAGATATAATCTACCTACGTATTTGAAAAGACAGATAGCTGATTCGCTATCATATTTATTGTTTATAACAGCCAAGAATTTGGCTCGACAACCTGCTTCTATTGAGCAGGTTTTAGTTAGTAAGACCTTGGAAGATATTCCAAGACATAGTATTTATAATTTAAATTAGTTACTAAGACAACAGAGAGTCTCTCTGGCAAAGAATTAGTCAGTAAGATAAGTAAATTTAAGAATAATAATAATAAAACTATCAATCTGGTTCACCAAAATATACAAGGCATGAAAAGTAAATTACTAGAAATTGAGTTGTTTTTGAGCAGTGAAAATATTGACATATTGTGTATTTCAGAACACTGGTTAAAGACATGTGAACTTATGTTCAATTTTTGCAATCATCAGATTGGTAGTTCGTTCTGCAGAGGAAATGCAATACGCGGTGGCTCATTAATATTGCTTCATAAAAAATTAAAATTTAAAGAAAGGAAGGACATAGTGAGCCTCTCTGTGGAACGCCTTATTGAAGTATCTTGTGTGGAGCTGGAGCAATTTATCATTGTTAGTTTGTATAGCCCTCCTTCAGCTCAATATGATAGTTTAGAAAAAATATTAGAGCAAGTTCTGTACAAATTGCAAAAATCCAAGAAAAAGTTGGTCGTTAGTGGAGACTTTAATGTAAATTTGCTTGACAACTGTAATTCAAGTAAACGTATGCTTAATCTGTTTAAATCATATAATTTAATTAATAATTTTATTGTACCTACTAGGGTAACAGCCACCACGGCAACATGTATTGACAATATCTATAGTAATATAGTTCCTCTCAACACCTGTATTATCAACAAACTTACATCTGACCACTCTGGTCAATTGTTTGAATTTCAAAATATACTTAAATGTAAAGATCCAAAAAAGACAATATGCACAATTCCTGTAACATATGATCGGTTAGACAAATTTAGAAAAAAAATTATATTTAATACGCCATTTTTGCGTAGTAACCAATGCCCTAATAATTTATATAACACATTCTTTGAATCATTTATTGATGAATTCAAAAATGTGTTCACTCCAAAGACTTTTTTGGTCTCGGAGAAACCTACCTTTTGTGACTGGGCACCTCCGGAACTACACAAAAAAAGGCTAAAATTGTATGAATTGTATGATGAAAAACAGTATAATGACAGTGAAGAATTTAAAACTCATGTTAGGACATTTTCAAAAAAATTTAGGCAAGAGTGTAAAATCGCTAAGGCAAAACACTTAAGTAATAAAATAAACAACAGCTCTGATAAGATAAAGGCTACTTGGAAAATTATAAACGAGGAGACTGGAAGAACCTCCAGAAAGGATTCTGAATATAAGATGAACATAAACGGTAAAGTAATTAGTTCCGACCTCGAAGTAGCCTCTGCATTTGAAGAGTTTTTTACTAATATTCCACTAAATACAACCAGCGTTCTAAATTCTTCGCCATCAGCCGCCCTTTTATTATTGCAACAGAATGTTCCTGTATGCAATCGTGAGTTTATATTTAGCCGCATTAGCTGCAATGATATTATAAAAACATTTAAACAGCTAAAAATAAAAAAAACTAAAGATCTTTGGGGTGTATCTGTTTTCATTGTACAATCGGTAATCGATGCTATCAGTTCAGAGTTGGCTATAATATTTAATGAATGTATAGATTGTGGAGTCTTTCCAGACCAGATGAAGTTTAGTAAAATCACACCGTTATTCAAAACGGGCAGCACTTCTGACCCCATAAATTTTAGACCCATATCTGTGCTGCCTGCATTGAGTAAAATTTTTGAGAAAATAATTCTAGATCAATTACTGATACATTTTAATAATAATAAACTTATGCATAGCCAGCAGTATGGTTTTACAAGAGGTCGCTCTACAGCCGATGCTGGCGTTAAATTAATTTCCGAGATTTTAAATGCTTGGGAAAATTCTCATGATGCCATTGGAGTTTTTTGCGATTTATCAAAGGCTTTTGACTGTGTCCATCACGAAATCCTTATCAAAAAACTTCAACACTATGGCATTGGCGAAAAAGCGCTAAATCTTATGGAATCATACCTGAGCGGTAGAATTCAGAAGGTAAATGTAAATGGAGCTATATCACAGGGATCGTCTGTTACTATGGGCGTACCGCAGGGCTCCATACTTGGTCCCTTCTTATTCCTCGTCTATATAAATGACCTACCATTTCTTGTAAAGGAGCTTCACGAGATAGTACTGTTTGCTGATGACACTTCGCTTTTATTTAAAGTGAAACGACGAAATCCATCACTTGAGAATGTAAACAGTGCCATCTCCAGTGTGGTTCACTGGTTTAGTACAAATAATCTTAAGTTAAACGAGAAGAAGACAAAATGTATTAAATTTGAAACTACAAATGTAAAAAGTAGTCATTCTCAAATAATAATTAAAGACGAGGAAATAGACTTTGTTGATAGTGCGGTGTTCTTGGGAATTACTTTAGATAGTAAACTCCAGTGGGGCCAACACATAGAAGGTCTTTCGAATAGGCTAAGTTCTGCAGCGTTCGCAGTGAAAAAGATACGCGATCTTACGGATGAGAATACAGCAAAGCTCGTTTATTTCAGCTATTTTCATAGTATCATGTCATATGGTGTTATTTTGTGGGGTAATGCCGCTGACATTAATTCGATATTTGTAGTGCAAAAACGGGCTATAAGAGCGATCTGTGGGTTGTCCCCACGGGAGTCAGTCCGAAATAAGTTTAAGGAATTAAATATTTTAACTTTGGCAAGTCAATACATTTATGAGAATATTTTGTATGTGCGGAAAAATATAGATATCTTTAAAAAGAATAGTAGCTTCCATAATTATAGTACTCGTAATAAAGACAAAATTAGCGCACCAACCACGAGGCTGCATAAAACGAGTAATTCTTTCCAAGGCAATTGCATACGTTTTTTCAACAAAATCCCTAGTGAGATACAAATATTGTCAATAAATAAATTTAAATCGTACATTAAAGTAAAACTGCTTGCTAAGGCCTATTATAATATAAATGAATACTTAAACGATCATTGTGCTTGGATATGAATTGCTTCAGTATAAATAGGTAACGCGACAGAATCTCTCGGCTGCATTTTCAGACTATGGGGCGATCGTCGACATCTACGACTTTTTTTTAATGTAAAGTGGGAACAAACCGTGATTCATGTGGTATCAAATTATTTCAGTATAATTAGTATTATTACTATTTTCTTGTGTAGCCAAGTGCACATTTCAAGGATCGTCATGCTCACTCAAATGTCATTGCTTGTGGCGGCGTCCATGCGTCGGGTTGTCTCTCTCCCTAAAATATGGCGAGGGGGCCGATGGCTGGCCATGCGTCATACTCGTGAACGGGTGCTACTTGTGGTGACTGGTCGTACTTGAATTCGTGTATGCGGTGATATTAGTTGTTTATACTACGTATTTGCGTGTTGTTCTCACAAGTGTGTAAGTGCGTGCTCCTATTTCACCATGCCTCCTGCTGATAGAGGACAAATCTTTGTTTTTAATTTGTTTTTTTATTCTTTATTACTCAATATGTCATATGGAACATGGTGTAGTGGTCGCAGCTCCTTACAAGCATTGTGTAAAAAAAAAAAACTTGGCGATTAAAAAGAGTGGCGGAGAGTTTATTGCCAGTTCTTCTCTTCCGTTCTACGCCCTTGATTTGAGAACTGGCAGTAAATGTAAATTCACAATTTTTAAATTTTTTGACGTTCATAAGTGTACATTGTTACCTACATGAATAAATAAATTTTGTTTTGTTTTGTTTTGTTTTCTTTGTTTATAGATTAAATATTTGTAGGATAAAGTATGCGATCGTATTTCATTGCACGCAACGTCTATAACTCATTGAAAACTAGCACACACTGTTTACATGAGTCATGGGTACAACAACCTTTCAATAAATAGGTTGTCAAAATTACATTCAAAGTGTGCAATGTTCTATTTCCCATGCATTATCTGTGGCACTTGAAAATTTCTACAGGTTCTGGAAATTGTATTTTTTTTTTTGTCAGGAACGTAAGTAATGTCAGTTCAGAGTCATAAATGTATTGAAATGTGACAGGTGTATTTCATATGGACCTAAGGTTTATCGACTTTAGAACATGATTAAAAATATTACTAGATTTTTTTAATATAAATATTTGACTTAATTATTAATGTACTATGAACTTGCGTGAATATTAAAAAAATTGCTTTCTACGATTTCAGTTCTTTTTATAGTAGACGAATTGAGGAGGAGATCATATTGTCCCTGGTTCAATATTTAATTCAAATCCACCTGCGATATACAGCTATTAGACGGTAAAAAAATATATCTCGTCACCTTGGGGTTGTTAAGGTTTTCTGAAAATTAATTTTGTTTTGGTAAATATTCAACTCGAATCGTCGACAATCAATCCCTTTCCGAGCGGCTTGATCCCTTGCCGTTTCGTAGAGTAGGTTTCTCTGTAATAACTCGACCTCCTTCTAGTAAGTATGTAAGTATTTTCCATATACCATCACTATGTGTAAGCAGCTGCCCACTGAAGTATTTTCGACCCAATTAGACTTAGGATTCTTCAAGAAAAGAGCGCACTTATTCTTAAGTCTGGCAAGGGAGCGTTCAAGTATTATAACGAATTTGGGGGGGCTCCGTAAAACGTTACGATGCCGTATGGGGATTGAATTACGCGTTATTCTTAATTTAATTTTCGAATTTCTGGTACTTTACACCACCACATAATGGTAACTTTTAGGTATAAAGACTCACTGGGTGGTAAAGAATCATTTTACTATTGTGTACAGAAACGTTACGGCGCGTTACGTGGGGGGGTTCAAGAATCTCAAAAAATTGCGTGACGTTATATTTGAACGCTCCCCAAGGCACTTTTAAGCTTCCCGGAAATGTGAGGGTACTGCTTCACATCAGATCCTGTTCTATAAAAAAATCTTAACCATTCCCCTAGCGAGTTTGTCGTGTATGATGAATGAGCTGGGAAATTTATGACTGTGTGTGGTAAAAAGAAAGGTCACCTAATAGCAGGTGCGGTTTCATTTATTGACCTCTGCTGTTCCGTGTTTAATACAACCTCATACATTACTTTATGACACTTAATATTAATTAATGTATAATTGTCGAGCAGGTGATCTGTTTTACAGAAATTGTTTACGTTCATTTCCTGATATTTAATATTGGTTGCGTTATTTTCGTTCAATGTTCAATGTTTTTATTGTAATAAATATAACCTTTGATTGCACAATTTGAACAAATATTTTGGTGATTGTAACACTATAAAATAAATAAATCAGTGGCGCTACAACAGTTTGAGGTCTGGGCCTCAGATTTCTGTATCTGTTTCATCATCAATTGTCACACCAATATGCAAGTAGGATCGGCCTCCTGACACGCGCTGACTTTTTGGGTAAAGCAAGCCGGTTCAGCTTTCGTGGGAATGTTAAATGCGCGCATCCATTAGTGCACGGTATTGAACCTACGATCTTAGGGATGAGAGTCGTATACTGAAGCCACTAGTGACTAGACCATCGCTGCTCTTGCTGTTGGATTTCTGTATAGAATTTTAAAATTAAAATATTTTAAAAAGCATTGAATGTTCAATAATTTTAATTTGTTAAAATATTCCTACTAATCTAGGTTTTTTGGAATACGGGCTATTCATCAAATTATAGTGCGCATCTGTCTCCTTTTATTTCAGCGTCAACTTAATCTGACAGAAAGAGACGAAAGAGTGGTTATTAAATTCTTATAGACTGATTTATTTTAAATTATATATACATTATAAGATCATTTGGGAAAAGTAAAAGATTTTCACAGCTTCCAACTACAACGTAAATAACTGTTTATTAAATGTCTAAACCGTTACGAAAACCTTACTTTAAAAAAGCCTGTATAACTCTGTCTTCAATTAGTTAATTATCAACTTCCTTGTTAGTTGTCGTAATGTTTTTAATTATTAATTAATGCATTGTCTATTCCTTTGTTTTGTTTAAGTTAATACTACATTAATATGTAGTATTAACAATTTTATGGTTTCGTGTATTGCCCTTGTTCTATTAATTGTCTACTGTTATTCTTATGATTTAATCTGTGGAGCGTAGATAATCTTAGAATACAAATTAATTTATTCATAGACTGTACATGTGGTAACTTGAAGCTTAAAATAAAACTTATGATTGCCTCCAACTGCCAAGCGCCGTTAATAGCGTAGGTTTGACATTTTATAGAAATGTCCTTGGTTAATATATTTACGAAACACCTAGAGATAATCAATTATTCTCTATCTCGTTTTAGCGGATAGGAAATGCCTTTTGAGTAAATAGAATGGATTGTGGAGCTTCTGACTCCAGCCAGTCTCGCGGCGCACGCGGCGCGGTTCGCGCGTTATCACGCGTTCGGAAATCAAATCGAAGTTTATCGATGTTTATATGTTGCCAGTGTTTAATGGTTTGTTCAAGTTTTTGCGGATATCCTGTGAAGTGAACTGCCATGGGAATAGTTTTGTATTTATTTTGCAGTTTTTAAGATTCGAAAGCGTTAATAGAAAGTATTAGTTTATTTCATTCTAGAAATATAATCGTCTACACGCAACTATAAGTGACCTTTTTAGGTATACTTCTCTTGAATTGAATTATGTGCATCTGTGTATATAAAGCTTGTTTATTCGCTCTACTGAACTACACAATAGTCCAGTTATTTTGTTATTGCAATTTTAATTGAATGAAAATTAAATACCATAAATTTCTTATTAAAATATTTTGTTGAATATTAAAGATGATATTATAATCTGGGATAACAATTTTTTTATGAGCAGAATTACGTAGAAAAACGTATGTTTTAGGTTTATTTACATACTTAAAAAATAACAAAGTTTCTCTTATTATTTCAATTATTAATGTTTAGTAGATAGTAAGTACCGTTGACCCCAGAGCTGGTGCGTTCCTCGCTCGAAAGCATTAAAGGTACACTGCAACAGGGACTAAACATTTTTAATTCGTTTTTATTTTCTATTTATCAGTTTTTAATCATTCTTGTATTGACTTGACTCGTCTTGATTTTACTCAATAACAACTGGATAGTATGGTGTTCCATATCAAAAGCCTTCATATTCAAGGCGTTCAAGGGTTATTTGGGTCATAGACCTGCAGCTGAGTATCATCATCAGACGTCGTTAGTACTGTTTCTGTGCATTCCACTCTGTGAAACCATCTGCCCACTGTAGTATTTCCGAATCAATTCAACTTAGTCCTTCATGCGTACACATTCTTCTATAATAAATAAAATGTTGGGCTGGCCAACCCTTCTATTTCGCCTTTTTGTTTCGGACTCTCCATGATCCGTACTCTTTCCTTGTTGGCCCCAGGATCATCCCTATGTCAAGTCGCTTATGTTGTGTTACTAAACTTTCCCATGACATATGCGATATAATTTATTTACTCATTTTTTTAAATCAATTTAAAAAATCAGTTATGTGTTCTATGAATTAAAAAAGAAATCAATGTCTTTTTCTTATTAAATTAGCGCACTAGGGCGTAGAGCGTAGCATTCAAGAAACCTAGCACGAACTATAACAAAACCTATCAGTGATGGACGACGGCTTGAAATATAGGCATTAGACTCTTAATAGCCAGACGCAAGCAGTATCTTCAGCAGCAGCAATCTGCCCAAGCAATTTGTACACGATTCTTAGCTTCAATGTACCTGATGGGTACGTCAGAAAGCGACATCGTCCGCCGTTACTTCATGTGCCCACAGCTAGGACTAACCTTCTGAAAGGGGCACAATGATTCGGTGTATTCATTTAATTAACGAAATACATAAGTTAACGGACCGTTTTTCGTGCCCGTTGAGTGAGTTGGCAAAAGTTCTAGTATTTGTTAGTGCCTATAGTAGTTAGTTAATTTCTTGTATTTTTTATTATATAATTCCATGTTTGTTTTTTTTTCGTCTGTAAATTTGAATCACTCTAGTCAATTTAGGGTCACCTGTTAGGGCTGTAGTGTTTTTTATAAATAAATAATTTAATTATATGGGAAATATTAAAGCCTGTCCCAAGAACAGCTAAGTAATAGAAAAGAGAATGGCGCAGACCATTAGGAATGCTCTAGGTGTTTTCGAGACAAAATATTGTACAGTGGCTATAACGATCTGGCACATTTCCAGCAGTTCAAATTAGTACAAAGGACAATGGGTATTGATAGTATTTAATAAGTAAAAACGATTTATATATCAAATACATGTAAATATAACCCTTTAAGTGATTATTTTGTTTATGTAATAGACTGGCTTATATATTTTTCATAATTGAATGCCTACTGAAATAGCGTAAGTTTTTTAAGATTTGATATTTTCCTAAATTAATCAATAAATCAAATAACAAGCCTTTAATATTAAGAAGTAAAGCAATATTTATTTGGTTTTCATTGTTATACAATAAATGAGATACCCACTGTAGTATTTCAGAACCAATTTGACTTAGGATCCTTAAAGATAGAGCGTCACAATACCTAAAAGGCTGCCAACACACTTGCTAGCCTTGTGTGATTCACGGTATCACATAACTTCAGATGAGCGGCAGCTCATCATGTGAGGCCCCGGTCATGTTTTCTAATATCTTTGATAACTAAGAGTACAATGTGTAGTTGAACAATAAATCATATACATCAACAATGTAATCACTTAATGTCCGCGATAATCCTTTTTCTTCTTTTCCTTTCATTTAGTTTTTTTCTGCGTGACACGTACGTGACAATTATACCTATTTTGCGTGTTACTGTGTTGGCCCAGTGGCTTCAGCAAAGGAGGTTTGAGGCTCTGAAGTCGTAGGTTTGAATTGGCTGTGTACTAATGGATTTTCTGTGTTTACCACTCCCACAAATGGCGAAGAAAATCATCGTCAGGCACGCCTAAGACTCAAAAAACGACGAAATGTATTTGACACAAAAGACTGATCATCTACTTGCCAGTATTAGAAAAAAAAATTATCACGAAATAGATACATAAATCTGATTCCGGATTGGTATTGTAACATGCAATCGGAGTCTTCCATCAATGAACAGTTGTAACCCCGCTGAATTAATATTACTATTTTATGAAGGTATAACTCATTATGCTATCTACCTGCAATTAATATAGTTTTCTGTTTAAAACGTATAATATAATTAATAATTAATACCTTTAGTGAACGTAAAGCCTATAATCAAGATAATAATCAAAGTAATAATAGTGATATTTATAATATTGCGTATGCGCACGAGTTTCTCAGCCACTTGTGAGTCACGGTTCCCGTTTTAAATGTTAACTGTCATTTTTGCTTTTTAACGATATCGCGTTACGGTTGATATTTTTGAAAATGGAACTTTCAATTTTGAATTTAGAATGGAAAATTTAAAACTCAAACGCAAATTTTTAAATTGTTATTTCTCTATATTTGTATAAATTGTTTTTTAATCTAATTAATAAAGCTTTTATTCTCTGAACGTGCAAACGAATAGTAAAATTTGGTAAGAAAAAACAGGCAAATCAAACTAGGTAAAATCAACTGATTGCTAATCTTGTCATACACGTTTATATTTGATTTTATTTTTTTATAACGACATCTACTTTCACGTAACTCACACACTGTTTGATTTTAATTGTTTCTTTTTTATAAAGAATAATGTCAATTCTGTTGTTAATATTTTTGTGAATATGTTTAATATTTTTAATTTGTATAATAGATTTTCAATAGTGTATTTTAGAGCCCTAATTGATAAAAGTATTTGACTATTTATTTAATAACTATTATGTTTAGCAACCAGTTTTATGGTTACGTAGTCCTCTGTCATAGGCCCATTTTAGCCCTTTATATTCTGTTCTGCCTTGGTAGCTCAGGGCCTGGTTCTATCTTAAAACATTCTTGACTATTTAATAAGCCTAATCGAAATAAATAATTTGACGTTAAAAGTCAATAAATTTTTAACAAGCGGTTTTATGGTCTCGTTATCTTCTGAGATAGGCGTTCCCTATTTTAGCCCGTTTTTGCTCTACCTAAACTAGCCTGGTCCTTTAACTCAAACGCTATTCAATAAGCTTAAAGACCTCTATTAATGGTCCAGGCAAACAGATCTACAAAAAGTACAAACAGATCTACTTAGCTTCTGCGATACAATATGTATAATGACCTGATGAATATTGTGTTTTTGGACATATATCGCTTTATATCAATATTTTTAATATAGCATGTATCTATGTTATATTTACACAGAACTTTTCATTATTTTTATTGAGATATACCTTGATTTTTTTTGTCACACAAAATGACGTACAATCAAGTCTTACAAAAAGTTATTAAAAATAATAGCAAAATGAACCAATAAATACGCTGAAAGATCAAGGCTACGTGGATTCTTGAGAAATTTCAATAATCTCCCAACGATGCTTAATTTCAGCAAAAACTTGGAAAAATTTGTATTCACAGCATTATCTTTATTTTATTACACATACTAATTACGAGTAATTACTTGACACTTGACAGCCTTGAAGTAAAATGCGGATGAAGTCCACCGCAGACACGATCAATCATCACTGACGGTGACAGAAAGATGGGCCTAGAGATTTTTTGTTAGTGGTTTTATCTGTATACCTAACAAGTTACTTGTAAAACATTTGTTAAATTAATATTATCACTTGTTCTTAATAATTTTTTAAATGTAAGAATTTCAAATTAAGGAGCTAGAAAGATGCAAAGAACGGTTTCGAATAGCCACTTCTTTCTTGTTTAACATTATTTTTTATCTATTTAAGCTTATTCAAAACACAAAAGCCAATTAGGAAAAAAACAAGCTCGATTAGCGTTGAACTTAAATATTTAAACTAATCTACATAAGTTCCTAGAATAGTAACACTAATTTAGTTATTATAAATGCTAACTTTACAGTACACGTTATACTTATTTTGGCACGTTTTAAATTATGAGAGTAAATTTTTACGATGCGCGCGCACACCGTCATAAAAAACCAACAGCCTGGAGTTAGCTATAGTATACATTATATTTTTTGATAATAAAATAAACTTTATTTAACTAGATAATGCGTTATAATAAAACTTTTAATGTTTTATATATGTACCTTTGTTCTATTGTTAGAGTCGTGTTTTCTCTAAACGTAGACAAATTTTTAAAAAATATGTTATCTCGTTTGGCCAAAGAATTATAACCAGTGTACGCGGCGGTTTAACCACAAGTAGGTATGTACATAAGTACACACAGGGTTTTTCCTAAATCCTTTTTTCTTTTATCCTAAGTGACAACCCAAATTTTATAAATAGCTTTTTTTATATAACAGAGAGCATGTCAAGTTATACCGCCGCCCATGGACTCTCAATACCAGAGGGCTCGTGAGTGCGTTGCCTTAAAATATAATACAGTTGTATGTAATTCATACAGTAGATACAAACAGTAGGTATGTAATACATAGGGTTTATATTCAAACTGTTTGTAAAACTGTACAATAAAATAAATTCTTTTTAAAAATGGAAATAAAAATAAAAAAAAAACCTGTATAATTAATAGAATATTTTTTGGATAGTGTCTGCACCTAATTCATGAGTGCAATTTCTAATGCACATTTTTTTATTACTTTTCGCATTTGTGTAAATCAGAGATACACATATTAAACAGAACAGAGTTTTGTGTTTAAGATCATATATCAAAAATTACACCACATCCATATTAAACTATTTTATATTACGAAATAATATTGTATTTGATACATCAATCTTTTTTCGAATCCTCTTAACATTTTCCATTTTCCTGATGGTCTCTTAAATAAATAAACTTTCCGGAAGTTCCTCATTCAAAAACCAATCATCCCGCCCATCAACAAACATGGTTTCACGGCAAATCAATTGTGTCAGTATGATGAACGGATAATTAATGACACGAATGACACTTTTATGAGGTCACTTGTCATTTCCTCCTCTTGGTGCTTTTCATAATTCAATAAATGCCATAGTATTTATTATTATATTTGTTACTCTGTGCGGTTCCCGTATTAATTCGGTTGTAACACGATTGTCTATAGTCTATGCTTTTACCGGTAAATAGCATTGCAGTTTAGCGGGAACTTTTTGGTAGAGATTGATGTCTTCTATAAAACTTTTATACAGGGTATTTTAACAAGAACTTTGTTTTCTAAAACAAAATAAAACAAAGAATTTAGAGGAAAATGAATAAAATTTTTATTGTATTACAAAGAGAAAAGTTTGGCAATTATGAATGAAAAATGATATCTGGCAAATGTCCACCACGACCACGCTGACAGATGTTGATTCTTTCATCAAAATTTTTAATCACTTTTTGGCAAAATGGAGGGTTTATTTCGTTAATGACATCACGGATTTTGAGTTTTAAGGCTGCAATCGATTCTATTGGCTCCGTACAGACTCTGTCTTTACCATAGCCCCACAAAAAATAATCCAGTGGTGTTAAATCACACGATCTGGCTGGCCACTTAACAGCTGAATTTCGCGAAATTATGCGCTCGGGAAATTATCGCGAGATGTTAACCACTAAATTTTGGCCTATTATTGATGACATGGCCACATGTCACACAGCCAATGAAACGATCAATTTATTGCAAACCAAATTTCCCGAGCGCATAATTTCGCGAAATTCAGCTGTTAAGTGGCCAGCCAGATCGTGTGATTTAACACCACTGGATTATTTTTTGCGGGGCTATGTTAAAGACAGAGTCTATACGGAGCCAATCGAATCGATTGCAGCCTTAAAACTCAAAATCCGTGATGTCATTAACGAAATAAACCCTCCATTTTGCCAAAAAGTGATTAAAAATTTTGATGAAAGAATCAACATCTGTCAGCGTGGTCGTGGTGGACATTTGCCAGATATCATTTTTCATTCATAATTGCCAAACTTTTCTCTTTGTAATACAATAAAAATTTCATTCATTTTCCTCTAAATTCTTTGTTTTATTTTGTTTTAGAAAACAAAGTTCTTGTTGAAACACCCTTTACATCACTTGGCTTTATTGTCAATGGTCTACACAGCGTTCGCGAGTTAGTTACTTATTTGAATATTATTTCGATAAATAATTTTATTTATTTATTTATTTATCCTTTATTGCCTTATACAAAAACACGCATAACAAAAATAAAAAATAAAAAAACAGTTACAAAAGATATACGGCAAAGGGCGGCCTTATCGCTTACAAGCGATTTCTTCCAGGCAACCCTAATGAGAAACAACGTTAAAGAAACACCATCAGAGGGTAGAGTACAAAAAAAATCAATTAACAAAAGCAACAAAAAAACTAAAAACTTAAAACATGCGTTATTATAACTAATTGAATATAATAAAACAAAATCAAAGAAAAAATAGCAATAATAATAAATAAAAATAATTATAGACTTTTTAGAGATTAGAGAATTTTTAATGTTATAAAAGTATTTCTTGATCTGACTAGTTCACTTTAAGAAAAGCACCAATTTATTTTATCAGGTTTCCTTCCCAGATTTCTTTTGAATGCTTTAGGAACTGTTAAAATTTGTTTAGCAGTAATAAATCAGTAGGGATACGTTTTGATAAAAATAAATGGAATTGAAAAAGTATAAAAATACAAATATTTATTCCTAAATGAAAATATATTAATTCTAAAAACAATACGAAACGTGTCAAACACAGTGGTATGTCACATTTCGTGTTATTACTCCAATTTCGGGGCGCGCCGGGGCGTCCATTAGATAAATTGCGTTAACTCAGTTTGTGTTATTCACTTACCTCTATACTTTATGGCTTTTCGTAATAAGGAATCGTTGTGTTTCATAAATTTATCAATAATAATGTCTTATATATGATATGTTTGGATAGATATATTTGTATGTATTAAATCTCATTCTTTACAAATTAAGGAAAAGTGTCATCTTTTCTTCATTCGTTATAGCGGCTGTGTTGTTTCTCATTTCAGGCCTTACAAATCTGCCTACGCCACTAATATGTCTAAGTAATATCCTTTTGACAAATATAATAGTTTTCTAGTAAGCCGTCTAATTTCCGTCCATCTGTTGTGTGTGTTTTACCCAATTGTACACCTCTAATTCTTCAGTTTCATTAGTAAAGTTTTGCGGCCATTCGGTGACTGATGTCGTCAAAGGCTTAGGATAAATCTAAACTAGTTCAACCAAGCACTTGTTTTGAATTCGTACATATGCT
The DNA here is from genome assembly GCA_028984075.1 of Pieris mannii. Lineage (NCBI taxonomy): Eukaryota > Metazoa > Arthropoda > Insecta > Lepidoptera > Pieridae > Pieris > Pieris mannii. Next base: position 7,730,678 of record CM054795.1, on the reverse strand, counting down.
AATTAGTAAACAAACACTCGACCTTTTGCGGTCGTATCTTCCGGGAATTATTGGAGTTGTCATAAGCTTATTGTCGCTATCAATATTTGGAGGCTTGCCAACGCGGTGACTGATTCAAGTGGTACTGGTAATATTTCAAGTATTCATTACATTGCACCTTGTACAATTGGGCTTTGTTGTAAAATTTTCGGACTATTGTCATCCTTGTTCAAATTAACATATTATTTTTTTCCAAGTGTAAAAGAGACTGTGTATGGGGTAATAACTATTTATATCTCTTTTTTACATTTCTCATTCTCTTTCATAATTCTTCTGATATAAATCTGAATTATTTCTAAAATAAGTCTTCGTGTCTGCTCTTAATTTCGCGTAGCCTAATCAACTCACTACCTACTTCGCCAAGGGTTGATCTTAGGACCGCTGGATTTCATGCCATGCTAATCACAAATAAACAGACGTTATTTGAAGATCGTGAAAGAGGTCATGATGAGAAATAGAAATAGAGGAGGATTGATGAAGCTGGCGTATTACGGTTTTTTCCGTTAATATAAAGAGGAATTATTGGTATTTTAGTGTGTGTTATAATCTCAAAAAGTACTGAAATTATTTTCAAAAGCTTTCACCATTTAACTGCTATCTCATTAAGATAACCATTTATTCGCCAAATATTTTGAAAATTAAATCCCGTACATATCTGGGACAGTTAGTAATAAAATTTGTCCCCAGATACCGCACTAATTCTATACAAATTACACATTAATTTACCATATAATGACGTCATAGTTACGTCACTATGTATTGTTCGATGTAGGACAGTGAACCACTTGCCGACCGCAATTAATTCGCGAAAGTTCGTGAGTAATACTACTTTCATTAAACGCTTTATTTATGTATTAACACTCCGTTGCAATTTGCATACAGAAATATAATACAGTTGACATAATTAAATGAAAAGGAGGCGGCCTTATCGCTTTCGAGCGATCTCATCCAGGCAATTAATATTAGAAAAAAAAATATAATAAGTGCTAAAATACAGATAGTTATTCAGACAAAACGGATGGAACAAAACAAAGCAATCAAAACATATGTAAACAGCAAACAGAACATGTGAATCACGTTAATTTAAAATCAGTTTCACACCAGTTAGTAGGAAAGTTAGATACGATGTGGACAGTTAATGTTTGTACAGTAGAGATTTAAGGAAGATAGAGAAGGAGCCAAAGCGAATAAAGACAGGAAGTGAATTCCATAGCCCCAACTTAAAGGATTCACCAAAAACAGAGGAGTTAAGAGGAAGTGATTTGAAGAATGTAGGCTTTATATCGGATTCAACCGCATTTAATGTATCTAGTATTGACATAGTCATTTCTTTTTGATGACGGTAGACAATACTATTGATATAAATAGATTCTTATTGTCTATACCTTAATCGTTATTTGCCTATTCAAAACAAATGTGACTCAAAATCATGCCAAATAAATTAAACAATAGAATTCTCAAAACTTTATTCCCAAGAAGCCTGCATTTTCAACGCCTTAGCTGTCACAATGGGCGGAAGATACGACACAGTTTACTAACATTTAGTGATGCCAAATGTAGCTATTGAGTTAACTTGCATTTTCTTTATGACGCTTTTGACAGACGTTATACTTGGCCTAAATATAGTCCTACTCCACATAAGCTACCTTGCAAATACTTTTATACTAAGTAGTCTTTTTGTTTTTAATAATGAAAATGGGAAAGTTTACAGTTTGTACCAATGTTTGAGGAAAATTATACGACAATGTTCAAAGGAAATCAATATAAGAGGTGGTAAAGCTCGGCTATTAACAACAGCTTCGCAGTTGCAGGGCTGACAGTTTTTTATTCGCCCTTTCGACAGCTTTACTATATATTCATGATAATAATGTTCCTCAAAGGCCGGTAACACACACGCATGCCCCTTGGAGTTGCAGGTGTCCATTGAATGTGAAAGTGGTCAGAATGCTCGTTTCTCCAAAATAAAAGAATTCAATTATAATTCATTTTCATTGGATTAATTAATTAATTAATAATCTGATTTTTTATACCACACCTATCTGATGTAAACGAAAACAAGAAAACAAATAAATTTCCGCTTAAGGCTTCATTTAAGAAAACTTAAATCTAGTTAAATTTATGATAAAAGTCAAGGCTGACTACGACTTGAGATACTTATTGGAACAGAGGTCTGTCACATTAGTAATTGTATGAGCATTGGTCGATTAAATTACTTGGTAGAGCCGAGTTGAATGACAACAGGCCACACCCACTTCCCGTGACTCATTTGCTTCCTGTCACTTCCGATGCCGTGCCGTTGCATCCTTTTTGCGTAGTGTATGTTTGTCTACAGGTTTCTAGGGAATTAAAATTCCTATCGACTTGATATAATAAAAATAATCAGTGGCAATACAAGCTCTTTCGGTCTGGGCCTCAAATTTCTGAATCTGTTTCATGATCATTTCTCAATCTAATATTATAATAGGCATGTTAAATGCGCTCAAAGAAAATCCATTGTTGCACAGCCGGGGATAGAAGCTATAACCTCAAGCTGAAGCTACAAGCCAACACATCTGGATATATATCGACATAATAGTTACATCAAAATTGCCTATGTAGTTACCACATAGGAAAATAATGTTAAACAAAGATTTTTATTAATAATAATAACACTTTGTTTTTATCATACACAAACACGGTATTAAATTAAATGAAAAAAGACATCACGAATAGCCGTTCTTGCTGCTAATAACATTTTCGTCCAGAGAACTCCAACAAATAATGGTGAATTTGTCGAATCATGGTTGCACCTTAAAACAGCTCCAAATAGTTTTCTCATATTTTCACCACTCGGCAATGGTATACCATGTAATAAATAATATGGTGGCACAGGCTCTTTAACCCAATAAAAATTTACTATAACACCATGAATTTTGAAATGAATGAAATTAGGTAATTTTTATTGGCACTTAGAATTAAAAAAAAACCCTTACCTAACCAGTTTACCAGCTGCACGCTCAAGTATTTCCGAACCAATTCGATACAATGCGACGTCTGAAAAGGCCGGCAACGCACTTCGGAGCCTTCTACCAATGTCATGGGCGGCGGTATCACTTAATTTCAGATGAGTCTCCTGTCCGTTTGCCATCTATTGCATAAAAAAATGTAATTACTGGGACTGAGAATTGAGACAATATAATTTTCATCATCCATGTAATATTATCAGTTTTTAAATTTAAAGGGATCCAAAGTCTTAATATTACTGGGGTACCCCCGTAAAGAACGATAAAAAACACGAAACTGTTTTAAGGTTTGACATTCGACAAATTTACCATTATTGGTTGTTTCGTAAATAATCTATGAATATTTGATATAGGAAAATAAATAAATAGTTTTATATTTCTAAACGTATATAACCTTATTTGGTTTGCATTTATAGCATAGTTCACTTTCTTCTATAATTTATTACATGTGTACCCAGTATGGTTACAACATATTGGCACGCACACAATTTTCTTTGCGATGGTTTGTAGTTTTTATAAGAATAAACCACTGTATAGATTATAGATCACAATAATTTTTAAATGCTCAGAACAAAAAAATCGTAAATTTGCGCCTACCCTCACTTGAAATACAAAAAAGCTATGTAAAAATAAATAAAAGCTCATTTGAATTAACAGAGAGATTATTTATATGAAATATCGTGTGTTCGGTATGATAACTGATATCATCGTGCGAGCAGTGTTGGTCTAGTGATTTTAGCGTGCGACTGATGTAGGAGATGGTGGGTTCGATCCCCGGTTGTGCACCAGTGAAATTTCTTTCTATGTGCACATTTAACAATCGTTTAAACGGTGTAGGACAACATCGAGGTAAACGGCTTGCTTTGACCAAAAAAGTCGACAGCGTGTCAGGCACAGGAGGCTTATCACCTACTTGCTTATTACATTGACAAAAGATCATGAAACAGATACAGAAATCTGATTTCCAGACGCAAAGAGTTTGTAGCGCCACTGACTTATTTATTTTATTTATCATATCCTGCCAGATTTCCTCGCAAACACTTAACATGCGCCCGCGCATTCAATGCACGTACCAATCCACTATCGTTTTGACGTATCGTTCAGCTAAACTGCTTTGGTACATGAGTTTCCTTTAAATGAAATTTACATAATTGTTGCTTAGACATTATTATGATTGATATCATCCAGTGTTTCCCAAGGTGGGGCAAGGGGGCGATTTGACACAACGTGGAGACTTGAACTTGATTTAAAAATTTAGTAATAGTTTCGGTAATATTTCAATAGTGATTTCTTCCTAAAACCTATCATTTATTTCTTAAATTAGCAATGTAACTTTTTAATAAGAATCTCAGGGGGGTAAAGATCTTAGGTAGGCTAAGGCACAGCACAAAATTTGTTGGGAAACATTGGTGTCATCAATGATATTTCATGAATAATAACACTTTATTTAACAACAATAACAGAAAACACGAGGAAAGTAAGGTATATTACTATGTGTTGAGCATAGAATTACGTTTAGCTTCCGGCAGAGTTCTTCATCGGCCTTCGAGGCAGAATACAAAATTTCACCCGTATCACCTCGACGTCCGTTTTTCCAAAACTAATTTTAATTTGCCTCGCATCAATACCATGTGGAATCTAGCCATTGATGAATTTGTGAACCAATTCGACTTCGGGTCCTTTTTGAACAGTGCGTACCAATTATTAAAAGGCCGGAAACGCACTTGCGAGCCGTCAGGCATTGAAAGTGTCTATGGGCGGTGAGATTACCCAATATCAGATGAGCCTTCTGCCAGAAGCTTCCTTGATATATAATAAAAAAATCAAGAAATTCTCCGTTTCATTAATAAATAAATAATAATAATAAACTTCGTTTAATTTCCGATCACAAAAAGATATATTATACGGCTTAGATTGTTTACATTTTATAAACTATTTTATTAATCGTGCTATACTATATTTTAGCTACCTTCAGTACCGTCGATCGTCACCCTTTCTCGGGAAAAGGCTTTTTCCAGCTTTTTCCAACCGACTCTGTCTTCCGCTTTCTTTCTCTATTGGCTTTCTGCTATCGCTTCTATTTCTACTATCCACCGTTTTTATATGACCTTTTCTCTTTCTTCCCCTCGGTCTTTTAAGGCTTTAAAGTCCACCGTATATCTGTGTGTCTTGCTATATATAGCACACTAAGACACAAGTGTATAAATACGCATGGAACAGCAAGGCACAGCTAGTATTCCTCTACTCCAATTCCTTATTCCTACACAATGCCTACGTAATTGTCCTAAAGATATTTATGAGTGGGATGCAATGACTGGCCATGGCATGGCATAACTTTCTTATTTTGGTCATATAGAACAAGCTTAGAATTCTGATACGAAATGAAACCTTGAATGTTCTATCAATAAATTATAGTTTTTTTTTATTTGGTTAATAATTCTCTAAGCTTTGGAAGAGCGCTGTTGGCATTACTGCTATATGATGGAGCTGTAGCTACACTACTGTTCTGGCAAGCTTCTGCTGCATCTTTAGAATATGTTTCGTTTTTTAATACAATTATATAATTATATGAAAGACAATCTCTGACAATCAACTATCTGATGTTACAAGATTTTCACCATAAACTGTATTCAACAAAAAAACCATTTACTTTACGATGGCATTGGTTAGAACATAAAAAGAACAGATTTTGTTAATATAGAAAAATGATAATTATATCTACCTAATATCTTTTTACTATAATTTTCATGTGAAATAAATAAGATGTAGTTTTATTTTATACATAATTTTTAAAGAACTTTATTTTTCATAAAAAAATATTTTATTTACATGAGAAACTTATTATTAGTATGTATATATACGAGCGAGATACACGTCGCCATTAGCCGTCTCAATTTTATTAAACTGTGTTCACTCTAACATGCATCTTTACTACCTTTTTGAATTTGTCAAACACACTAATATTATACATGAGTATATTAATCACACATTCAACAAACACAATGTATGTACTATCGGTTTTTACAAGCAAATATGAGTAGTAGTGATATTGGCTGTATTGGTGTAAATGACAAATATTATGGAGAACGCGGTAATTAAGGACTTTGTTAGACCTACATTGAGACCATATGAGGAATGACATTTGACATTAGAGATACTTGAGAACTTGAGATGCTCATATCGCGAACGCATCAGCATCGCAGACAGTCAGAGACGCAGTTTAATCATAACTGGGTCGTTTTAAGGTCAAGCCCAAGCCCTCACCGTGCCAGCCAGGACTTAATGAGAATAAGCTGTGTAAGGAGCGGGTGGAAGGCTGTATTAGTGTTTTGGATAAACACCATTTATTAAGTCGATGTAAAGTGTCGATAAAAATATGATACATGTATATGGTATTAATAACATAAACCATTTAGACTATTTATAACTGACTAGAGAACACATTCTAGAATGGAGTTTCTCGGAGGATAGGAGAATTCTAGATGGGTTCTAGAAATTTCTAGAACCCATCAAAACGCACTCCTTAACACATAATACCCTCACTTTCAAACCATCACATAACACATTCGAACTAGGTATTACTTAGTTAAATGTATTTAATAAAGAAAACACTTTTTTAACGGATTGAGGCTATGTATGTATAAACTAATAATTAATTTAAATAATTTTAAATTTTTTCCGACGTTTCGCGTGCTTTACAGCGTGCGTGGTCACGGTGACAACGGTCAAAATTGTGTTACGGGTTATGTATTTGATAATTATTATTCCCAGCCCTTCTCTAGTTTTATTTAGCCCATCATGAGCTTACAAGTCGTATCAATGATGACGCAAAAGGTGTCCAAGATAATATACTGTTTCGTTAATTTTTGTTTGGAATTTATGCAGGATAATCTTGGAGCAGGGTTGGCCCAGTGGCTTAAGCGTGCGACTCTCATCCCTGAGGTCGTAGGTTCGATCCCCGACTATGCAAAAATGAACTTTCATTATATGTGCGGATATAACGTTCTCTCGAATAGTGAATGAAAATATCGTGAGGAAACCGGCTCGCCTTAGACCCAAAATGCCGTCCGCGTGTCGGGTACAGGAAGCTGATAACCTACTTGCCTCTTAGATTGACAAAACAAATGATCTTGAAACAGATACGGAAATCTGAGGCCTAGACCTAAAAAGGTTGAAGCGCCACTAAATGATTTATTTGTTTGGAATTTATGCTGTAAATCGAATCGTAATCGAGTCTCGAATTTCGATTTGAATATCATACCTGTAAGCAAATGAACATATAGTCTAACATATGAAAAAAAATATAAATCAAATCAAAAATCATTTATTAATGTAGGTAACATAATGTTTACACTTATTAAATATTTATCGAATATTTGACGTAACAGCAGTATCATTGTGTGTGCAGTTTTTATTAAGTTACCTTGTAAGTACTGAGTGAATCCCAACAAAAAGTGCATCCGATACTTTATAAAGGTACTGTGAACCACATATATTGGAGATTCTTCTGTCACATCCTGAATTGCTGAGTAACTAGAAAAATCTTTGCGACGCATTCTATGAATCATTTTTAAAGTACCCTCATATTGATTTGTCGACAAAAAGAGAAATATCCAAACACGTCAGTCAACGTCATTGGTTAATTTAATTTTTTGGCATTTGACATCTGCCAGCGACACTATTGCCATACAAGCGGCTGGATACAAGCAGTTTGGACCTAGTTATTGTAACATACTCTTTGATTATTCCTACATACGGTTTTGAGTGGAAACAATAATAATGAATTGCCGCAAATGTTTAAAAATTGCATCTGATGTGGACAGCATTAAATGTGTCTCCTGCCTAGCATGGTTGCATTTTTACTGTGCTGAATTGACGGAATTAGACTTCAAGAAAATTTTACCTATGAATAGAATAAAATGGAAGTGTTTGGCATGTAAGACAAAAAAGAAAGCTACTACTTCGATGACTTCACCTACACCTACTTCGGCTTCGCCCTTAAACGTGGACGCGGAGGTTTTAAGAAGAGGAGGGAAGCAATCGGATGATCAACAGATACCTGGTTATACTGGTTTATTACAGGATAGAGACGCCTTGGTATCAGCTATAAGTGATCAAGTACTTGAAGCTATTAAAACTGAACTGCCGCAGATGATATCTAGAATCTTGAAAACAGAATTATCATCCATTAAAGATGATTTGTTGGATTTTCGCCAGTCTGTTGATTTCTTGAGCACAATGCATGATGAAATGAAGTCTGCGATAGAAACTTTAGCCAAAGATAATGCATTAATTTCTAGGGAGAATTTAGAACTCAAGTCCACTGTGTCAGAACTATCTGATCGCCTAAATAATTTGGAGCAACATATGCGCGAGAACAACTTGGAGATGCAAGGTGTACCTGAGCACTATAATGAAAATTTGCCTAATCTTCTGAAACAATGTTCTCGTGTAATAGGTCATGATTTGAAGGAAGATGCAATAGTAAAGTGCACTAGAGTCGCTAAGTTGAATAGAGAAAGCAAGCTACCTCGTAGTATAATTGTCAAGTTTAGATGCGTGGAAGATCGTGATAGCTTTTACTCTGCTGTATATAGATATAATAAATCCAACTCTAGTGACAAATTAAATACATCATTACTAGGAATCGCAGGTGATAAGAAACCAGTGTATGTGAGTGAACATTTATCGCCTTCCAACAAATCTTTACATGCCGCGGCTCGTAAAAGGGCGAAAGAACTTGGATATAAATTTACATGGGTAAAAAGTGGACGTATATACGTTCGAAAAACTATTGATTCTAAGTATATATTGATTAAAAATAGCAAAAGCCTTGCTCTAATAAGTTAATACTATCAGTGCATACTCAAGTACCCATCACGGGTAAAAATAAATACTTAATAGCTAAAATGTCTCTTTCAATCTACTATCAGAACATAAGAGGTATGAAGAGCAAGACTGTTGATATTTACAATAATGTATTGTGTAATAACTTTGATATAATATGTTTATGCGAGACTTGGCTAGATGCCGATGTATTTTCATCTGAACTGTTCGATGACAGATATTGTGTGGTACGTAGGGATCGTGATCCTGGATTTTGTCGACGGTATGGTAAGGATCATGGAGGTGGTGTACTAATTGCTTATTCTAAGAAACTCAAAATTTTGTTGAGAGATGACTGGCAGTCTGACTGTGTCGAGGACTTGTGGGTACAAATCACATTGTATGGTGATTTTACTATGAATCTATGTATTGCATATCTGCCTGGATATCTATCGGCAAATGCAGCTTGTGATTTTATTCAAAAATGTGGTCGCATAGCTGGTGACATGTCTGATCACAGGACTTGTATATTGGGTGATTTTAATCTTAGTAATGTTCTCTGGTCAACTGAAACTGGCTGTCCTCTGAACAATTACTGTGAAAAGTCAAAAGCTTTGTGTGACCTATTCGATGTAACTATATTGCGACAGCTAAATTTTAATAAAAACTATAAGGGTCGAATACTAGATCTAGCTATAACTGACTGCCCAGACTTATTTACAATTACACCGACTCTACACATAAGTCGTCTAGATGAGAACCATCCGACATTTGAACTTATACTTCGAACCACTCCTTCTACATTGATACAGCACACATTGCTTAAAAAACTATGTTTTCGTAAAACTGACTATGAAAGCTGCAGAAAGGATATATTGAAAATTGATTGGGCTGAATATTCATTCAATATGGGGTGTGACGAATTTGTTCTGTTATTTTACAACAATATACATTCAATTATAGAAAAATATACTCCTAAGTCTAATGGTCCAAACAATAAATATCCGCAATGGTATTCCAAAAATTTAATTAAATTGCTAACATCTAAAAACAAAGCTCATATTAGATATAAGCGATTTGGTAACCCAAGGGACTATGACGAATTCTCTATGCTCAGAACTAGAACTAAGGAAGTTATTAAGAGTTGCTTCAGAACATATATAGAACGAATTGAAGAGGATGTTAAACTCAACATAAAAGCTTTTTGGCGCTACACAAAATCTAAACGTATCACCAATAATATTCCTGGTCGGATGTGTTATCAAGACAAGGTTGGTACTACGGGTGAAGATATTGTAAACCTGTTTGCTAGTCATTTCTCATCAATTTACTCTTCTAATACCACAAATAATTACTTTCCTAGCTTTCTGTCATCGAACTACTCTATTGGTAATTTACAAATAACTAGAGAGGAACTGTTAAAAAAGTTACAAAGTGTCGATCTCTCTAAGGGTGCTGGTTTTGACGGGATTCCACCTATTTTTGTTCGTTTTTGCGCTACTGCTCTTGTTACACCGTTATTGATTATATTTGAGAAATCTTTGCACGAGGGAGTATTTCCTAGCCTATGGAAGATAGCCAAAGTTACACCAGTGTATAAATCTGGAGACAAAGGTGATGTTTTGAATTATAGACCTATCTGTATTCTAAACTTATTTGCTAAGATATTCGAGGGTTTTATCTATACCCATATGTATAACCATCTCAAACATATATTGAGCCCACGACAGCATGGATTTGTTACTGGAAGGTCAACCAACTCTAATCTTTTATGCTATACTACTTATTTATGTTCATCATTCAATGATAAAAAGCAGGTGGACGCTATATATACCGATTTTTCAAAAGCTTTCGATAGAGTGGACCATTTTGCATTGCTTGTGAAGGCTCAGCATTTGGGGATTCATGGGAACTTATATAGATGGTTAAGTTCTTACCTTTTGAACCGTACACAACTGGTTGCTCTGAGTGGGTATGAATCTGTGCCATTTTTAGCAACATCGGGCGTGCCCCAGGGGTCAAAGCTGGGTCCTTTACTGTTTTTGTTATTCGTGAATGACTTGCTTAGCAAAATAAGCAGTGAATGTTTGGCATATGCAGACGATGTTAAAGTCTTCAGACGTATATCCGATGAAAGAGATTGTGAGACCTTACAATCGGATATTAATACTATCTCTGCTTGGTGCGATGAAAACTCTATGGTTCTGAATATTAAGAAGTGCCGAGTTATAACATTTACAAAAAGAAGGAACCCTGTCAAGTATAAATATAATGTTAAGGGTATTCTTGTTGATAGAGTTGAGGTGATTCGCGACTTGGGAGTGATATTTGACTCTGTGATATCTTTTAGACAACATTATGATCATATATGTAGTAGAGCTAACCGGATGCTATCCTTTATTTTAAGAACCGCTAAACCATTCAGGCGAGCCGACTCCTTGATTGTCTTATACAGCTCTCTCGTGAGAACCATGGTTGAGTACTGTTCAGCGGTATGGGCCCCGATATACAAAACTCATACAGATAGATTGGAATCTATACAAAGGCGGTTTGTTAAAGCATTGTGCTGTAAGTATGGTCTTAGGCGAAAAATAAACCAATATGACCAGCGTCTTGCCCACTTTGAAATGGTAAGTCTTGAAAGGAGGAGGTGGATGAGCGACCTGTGCACTATACATAAAATAGCAAATGGCTCATTTGACAGCTACCTTTTAGAGAAACTAGAAATCAAGGTACCGACGCGTTCTGTGCGCATCCAGAAATTATTTATGATACCTGTAACTAATAACAATGTGTCCCAGAATGCTCCGCTTGTTAGAATGTGCAAATATTATAATGCTGTGTGTACTGAAGTTGATATTTTTCACAATAATATTTGTAAATTTAAAAAATTAGTTCATGGTGAATACTTGCAACCTTAAATACTAATTTGAATTAATTAATGTATATATATATATATATATATATATATGTGTGTGTTCTTTTCTTCTTTTTTTTGTCATTCAATTTAATATGTGTATGTTGTTTGGTTGATATTTAGTGTAAAATGCTGTGTACAGATATAATTGGATATCAGATTTTCAAATGTTGTTTAGTGTATAATAACTGTATGTATGTAATCAATCTGTTTTCTGTTTTTGTACCTAAATGTAAAAATAAAATAAAAATAAAATTAACGTTTAGCATTAGCATTATTTACATAACTATTGTGGCGTTGATATCTTATTCAGATTTCGTCACGATTACAAGGAAAATAATGAAATATTGATAGGAAAATAGGTTAGGAAAAGTAATACTGCGTCATTATGTTGCGTAATTGATATAAGGATAATCATGACGGAAAAATCTTTTGTTTGGAAATGTATTTATTAATGCAAGTTGGTGAGTTGCGGAAAGAGAACTGTAGTGCGTATTTAATTCTTACTTCCTATAGGTCTCTCTTTAATCGGTAGATGTCTGAGCGTCGTGGTCAGGAAGGTCATCTGAAGGGAACATCTGCTTCCACTGGTATCTGTCCAGCACCTGATGAGTACAGTTTTTAGGACGATGGATCAATTGATGGTTGGTGGACGGCCACGTGATCATTCGCCAACCATGATTAGTTTCTCCTAGTTCCTAGAAATTAAAAGAAAGCAATGTCTAAACTTATTCTAAGCTTGTCTTATTAATATAGAGCATCATTTATATTAAATCGGTACAGTTGTCTTTAACTTGATCGCTCCACCTAGTTGGTAAACGGCCACGTTATTTTTTTTCTTCTATGTTACCAACCACGATCAGTTGCTCCAAGTTCTCATCGCCTCGCATTGTAGGGCCGAAATATGATGCAATTCGCTGTCGGCATATGGTAGACAGGCGAGTCTGTGTGCGGAGTTGGGATTCGTTGGGCTTCAGGATCGAAGTATTGGTGCTATGAGTCAGCAAATACTATCTAGATTACTGTCGAACTGTATTAATATTACAACTGCTGCGAGTTCAAATCCTAAGAGGGTTCTCGCCCGCTGGTTGGTTCCATCATCTAAACATATCAATGTGAAAAAAACGTGTGGTAATCGGGGACTGCCGCGGTAAAGCTCTTGCATAGAATTTTTTAGCAACTTTTTTCTTTGATATTAATTCAATCTACCACTCTACCAGACTCCTACTAACACGCTTATACATATAGTCCGTCTAACTCTAACGCGATCTCGTCAGAGAGATGTGAGACGCATTATGCATTCTGTCCCGCTCTAACGCGTATTGGCCACACATCATCGTGTGTTAGGTTTATTTTCGTTATGGAATTTCTAGTTTCTATGCCATAGCTTAAAATGTTTTTATTAAATGTCTACCTTAAAATCACTCATTAACTATATATTACTTTTATCTTACTAAAGCTTGAATAAAACATCACTTCCGGAAACTCTGTTTTTTATCTGTTGCAAACATGACATCATAGATGTTATCTGTGTGCATTGTCTATAGTAGTTTTGTACCGAGCTGCTACATGAGTAGCATTTGACACTTACACCATAGTATGTTATATGACGTCCTCGATACATTATGTTGAAATAATTATGTTAATCCATCCATATTATTACTAAGTTAAAAAGAAATTATGACGCATCTATGTAGACAAAAGGAACAAATTTTTGAAGAAAAATGCACTTACCAGTCATATGACGCATTTTACAAGGAAACTGGGAATGATCCTAATTATTTTTATTCGTTTTTGCGTAGATAAAGCTTTGTCTTATCAGTGCAATACTAAGCAATGTCTGTGTCATCTTTGCCCGTCTTAATGAGAATCGGTAGGTGTCGATTGATTACTCAAGTATCAACAACAAATTCCTTAGTCTATGCTACGCTTCTTTAAGAGACGGACGTTGTTTTGCTAATTAAATAATTAATAACAATTGTCATCGGAACTTTTTGAAATCGGAACGTTGAAACTATTTTGAACAAATTTTTAAATACTGGCAATTTCGTAGTGCTTACAGTGTGATCGATAAAGTCGTTTAAAAATCGAATGTGATAAAAATGGTGATGGAATCGTTGCCCAGCGGGCGATTCTGGCCGCTGTCACCGCGTCTATGGCGGAGAAGCAATGAATACTCAAAAGTAGTTTTCGAACCTAGAAAACCTCCTTTGTCCCCGATCGAAATTCGAAAACACCGCGTCGATGTCACGCCTGACTTGATCCGATCGAGGTTTATAAAGGAGAGATTGGAGCATTTGAATTTGGAAAATGAACCGGAAATTAAGAAAGCGGAAGTGAAGTTACGGTGTAAGAAAAAAAAGGAGCCAAGACCCAACAGTCTTCAGCTGCTATTGTGCCAATCCAGTTCTGGACATTACAGCAGTAACACGTGGAGATACACTAGAGTCCGGTCTAAAAGGTATTATGAAAACTTTTTATATTAACACTCAAATCAAAAGTTTCATAAACATTCGTGATGAAGGTCGTTTTGTTTGCGTGCCTTGATACAGTCTTAATTTTTCTTTTGTATTTAATTAAAAATCTATTAAAACAAAACAATAAGCGAATATTACATTTCAAAGAATTATTTTTTAAATTACAGTTTAAAAAAATTATTTGATTCGTTTCACGTCCTGCAGGTTCGTATAAAGTTTTAATGATGGGATTTCTGAAATAACCAGTCCATCTGTCTGAGTCTGTGTCTTCCATTAAAACAGATTATCAGCTAATAAGCAGTTTTGACAGTCGACATTCTTTAATCAAGGTTTCGCCCACGTTTCCCGCGCCCACATTGGATGTAGTGTGGAAAGTTTAAAGCTCTGTGAACACGATGGTTTTAATATACGGCCTTATTACAAACAATATTTTTTAATGGTAATACAGCAGTGTTGAAAACAATCTGAGATCAGACCGTGTCAGTCGATCCATCTCCTATATGCATCCCAATAACCGAACCCCACAAAGACAATCCATTTTTGGCGACGGATAGAATGCAATATCTTTACACTCGTATTTGATAATCAATAAAAACCAAATAAATTTAAAAAAACCGTACAAATAATATTAAAATATACATGTCCTTAATTAAAACATATTTGAATAGCTTTTTAATTATTTTAAAAACTGGTGTCATCTAAAATTTTAAGATAGAATATTGGCACAGTTGAACTGTCATTATCATACAAAGGTCTATCCACATGCACCGCTCCGAACTACCATGGATCGCTTGTATCGGCAGATGGCTATTACAATCCGTCGATTCGTTATTGGCACACTTATATCACTATTAAGGTGTCTATCTCAGATGGTCAAAAATGGATTGAGATAGGTTTTTGGGTTTGGGCGTAAGTCTACGTTTTATAAGGACCATAATGTGTCTGTCAAGTGTAGATATGTTATTTTAACACATTTTTACTGATATATTAATTACTATTGTTTAAATTATGAATATCCTGATGACAAAAGAACAAAATCCTTTTTTATTTAATAGACTAAAATCTAAACTAACTTTATTTTGTTGGGATTAAAATTTTATTCTTCTCCGTCATGGATAAACAGCCTTAGAGGCAGAAATGTTGTTGATTACGTTATAAAAGCTTTAAGTTTTGTCGCGTTAAAGATAATTTCATACGCTAATTAATGGCCGTGTTATTTCATAATTGATTTGTATATTTTGTTGATAACTTTCATTTTAAGATTTATAGAGTTGTATGTTTTGTACTTAGTTTTTTAGATTGTGTTGTATTAACCTTTCAAACCCAAGTTCACTGCTGCACATAAATAACTGGTATGTAAATCCAATAAGTTTTTGGTATACGGTAGTCTAAAGTCTAAACAACGCATTCTTTTCACTAAAATACGGCGTGTGCGGCAGTTTGATCAGCTGAATAAAGAAGTACCTATCAAAGGAACATAGAAATCTTAAACAAAGTAGAAGTGCCTAAATTAAATAAATTATGATAAATCAGTGGCGCTACAACCTCTTTAGGTCTGGGCCTCAGATTTCTGTATCCGTTTCATGATCATTTTATCTAATAGGCAATCGACTTTTTGGGTTTAAGGCAAGCCGGTTTCCTCACGATGTTTTCATTCACCGAACGAATGTTACATACGCAAATAGAAATTCCATTGGTGCACAGCCGGGCATCGAATCTACGAACTCAGCGATACACGCTGGCTGGCTAGGCCGAAGCTGCTGTAGAAGTTTCTAATATTTTTCATTCGGATCTTAAAAATTTAACAATTCCAGACTCAGTGCAACGGCCGCGAAGCGTGAAAAATGCTATTGATTTTCAGTCATCACATAATTTGTATGCGAAACAGTTAAAAGCAATGAAGGCGTCCAGTTGTATTATACAGAGGCAGTGTTACCAACGTAAAGACAAAATATGACTTAGTTCAATATTTAATCAGAATACGATTTTTTTATAATAACAATTATTTGATTTAAGAATATTATTTCAATTTTTTTTATGAATTGCATAGATTTTATCGCGGCGACCGAATCAAGAAATTTCGTAACGAAAATAAAAACCTAACGTAATATAGGTGCGGCAAATACGCGTTAGAGTGGGACAGAACGTGAGATAGACTATATAGGCGTGTTAGTCTGGTAGAGTGGTAGAGTCAGTCATCGTAGCCCATGGATACTCATTTTAGCGGGTCCCGGTCTTTGAAGGTCGTAGATAGCTATTGAGTTTATTTAAATTATACATATAATTTGCCAACGTTTTGTATGTTATAAGATAAAGAAATTATTTTCCCTCCGAACTCTCACAATCGCTATGTTGGCAAGCGTGCAACAAATCGATGCGTGGGTGGGTTAGTGACACCCCATTCGCCCCTCACGTGCAGTCTGTGGTAATTAAAGCGTTGTCTATGGTCAGTGTTCAGGGTTGCCTCTAAGTTGTGTAGAAATTTCTGAAGTTTTTTAAAACAACTTATGTTGTAACATGTTAATTGATAACGGAACATGGTTCTACGGAGATACAACCAACTCAACCTTCAGGAAGGTGGTCTTGATTACCGGCATAGTATTTTTTAATTGGCACAGAAATAAATTTGTTTTACTAATCGTAAAAATTGACGTTCACCCAAGACAACAAATTTAAAATTACCTATATTAAATATTTTTTTACAAGTGGTAACCCTGTACAATGTTTTCAAAATGGCGTTGGACTACCTTTTGCTGACTATCGGACTGTGAACTTTGTGTTTTGAAAGGAAAACGATGCGTTGTTGCGTAATATAAAGAAAATTAATATTCAGTGGAGGTTCATAACAAGCTTACAGACATTTAATTCATACACTATCGCCCATGGTGGCTTTTGCTCGACTCTCATTCCTCAGGTCGCCGGTTCGATCCCCGGCTGTGCGTCAGTGGACGTTGTATGTGCGCATTTAACATTCGCTCTAACGGTGAAGGATAACATCATCGGGTATATTAGGCACTGGAGGCTGATCATCTTTTTGCCTTGATTGGCATGATCATGAAAGACAAGGGTAGTAGTTTCCTGATTTATTTATTTTATAATAAAAGGGCCAAAATATTAGAAAGGATGGAATGATAAAGGCGTTGGTTTTACGAACTTGTTAACGATCTTCAAGGCGTCTGAATATTCATACACTTTTGACGGTTATATGAAGATCGAATAGTTAATGTAGTAAGTGTAGGTCTAGTCTTTAAGGACGTTTATAGTTCAGTTATCATATTATATAATTTTCGGAAATAATACAAATTAATTTTAAATGCTTACAAAAAATATAATTTAAGTTTAAAAATGAAATATAATAAGTGCGTAGATTGAACATGCAATAGACAAGTAATGACAAAATTGTGGAGAAGTTACGTGTTTCTGTCCACAGATTATAATTTAGTTTTTAAGTATGTTAGCCAGCACGGGATTTTGGTCCAACCATTGATCCTTGGAGGACACCAGTCCTGCTTTCATAAAATACAGTCAGAGTGTCCTATAATGGTTAATTCATACACAATTTCTTACGAAATTTCTTTGCAATAGGAACAAAACACAGCTTGTTATGTTGAGAATTATTGTGTTCGGCCCGATTGATTTTCAACAATATATTTGAACTCGGAAAATGAGGGTTTTTCTTCGAATTGTATAGAACCTGAACAAAATCTTTCCTTTGTGCTTCCTTTACGAAAATGTATTTGTTAAATATGTATGAAAAAGTTTGTATTTTTCCTGCATGATTGTGTGATATTTTTGTTTGTATCGATTTGTTTTTGTTGTCCAATCTGTTTTAGTTATCACCTTTATGTATTTGCTAAACGACACGATTGTTTAGGGATTTGTTTGGTACTTTTGTAGGCTCAAACAGGCAAAAAGAACATTAAATATATTTAGCCTGAAATTGTATTTTATATGATAACTTTTCAAACTATTATTATTCTTCTATACAAACTATTCATACTATATAAAATATTTAAAAGCTGTAGAAAATATACAAAAAAGTTTATTCCTTACTTTTAAACAAACGAAATAATCGATAGTTTTTGTTAGTAATGTTTTGATATACTCATGACGGTGGAGTCTGGAAAACTAATTATTTTTGCTCTCTTGTCGTTAATTTCTCTATGAATTTTCTCCACCGTATGAGACATGATATTCCCAGTTGTTCCATATGCCTCGTACGAACACGAATTCTCTGGGTAATTCGTAATGTTTCTAGTTTTAGCTAATATAACTATGACACTAATTATGAAAGACGAACTAAATGTACTCATGCTTTCTGCTTTATATGTTTTGTTTATGTAATATGTTTTGGCTTTGGTATATAGTCTAAGTGTTTTCTTTTATGATATGGTTATGTGTTAGTTGTAAGATTACTTATAAATATATGTTACAGTCCAATATGAAGAATGACTACAATTATTTCTTTTCTGTTTTCAGTCATGAGCCGGAAGGCGGCGGGCGGTGCGACGGCCCGCTAACGCGCGCGATGCAGCCCGCTTCGCCCAAGCGGCATGCGCCCGCGCATACACACGGTGAGTCTTAACTAGCTGTATGGTCATCTTAGAAATTTTTATTCTTTTGTAAACAATATTATTTTTTTTCCTTTTTCATTGTAGAGATTTAAGTCATGTATGTATGCATACTGAATATTTTATCTCACAAAACTTCTTCCAGCCATTAACCGATTTTAAAAACTGTAAGATTTTTGACACACTGATTTTTGGCATCGTCAATCTAGTATAATGTAAGAAGAATCAAATAGAATTATTTCAGAATAGTAATTCGACTTAGGATCCTTAAAAAAGTATTTCTGAATAGGCGCCGGCCTTGAGTAGGTACTTTATGAGTAACCACAAATATTACAAGTCTCCTGTCCATGATATAAAAATACATTAAATAAATTCAAACCAGAACGAAAGATTTCGTCCTTCATATGTTTCCGGATTTTTCAATGGGAGATAACGAGGTGGGTTTAATAAGTGTGAACTTTATATACTATTAACATTAATCTCTTAAAATGCCAATGTGTCGTTGATTTTGACTGTCACGGAATAGATAAACATGATGAAAAGGCCGATTCCTGATATGAATAAATTCAATTTTATTTTGATAAGACACTATTGTCTGGATCAGAGCAAATCCCTGGTTGTAGTTAGGTTGGAATGTGAACCACTATTTAAGCCTCGACTTGTTTAAGCTATTTAGTTTAAGTATTAAGATTATTAATACCGCTGAATAACCTGCATCATGAACATGTGTCTGCACACCCTCACGTCCATACCCTTACACAACACGACAGTCGTCTGGACTTAGGTATTATTTAGGTAAATGTGTTAATATTGGATTCTATGTTTGTTTATTTAGTATAATTGATTTTTTGTTATTATTTATGTTAGCTGTAGAAACACGAAGTTAATAAATAATATATATTTTACCTTTATCCATTTTCTTATTTTTGTATTAGGAATTGTTGCAAAATTTAATAAAAATTGCATGATAAGCAAAATTTATACAAGTCATAATATTATTAAAAAAACATAGCAATTCTCTTTAATTACGCCACATTAGTTGCGCAAATTTTTACTTAACATTTTTTTTTAATTTTCTATATTATCAATATAGCCAAAATTGATTACATCATACGAACTAAGACAATGTACTATTTTAAAATTGATTTGAGTATTTCCTTCGAAAATACGCGTTTATAAGTGATGTTTTTAAAGCAAATATCGCGAGAACAGAAAGATATTAGTAAATCTTTTCAACTTCGCTACGCTGCAACTGAGCGTATCTACGAGTATATATGATACGCATTAGTGAATATATACAGTAACTTAGTGATATACATAACTAGTATGTGTCTGTGACATGAATGTACAGCTTTGATAAGCACAACTCTATTGATCCGGTCTCCTAGCGCGTTTAGGTAATTTAGGCCTATGTACATATATATAAAATCGAAAGAGTTTAAACGTTAAAATAAAATAGCCTTTTCGAGTACACTAATAGTGATACGACCGCGTATAGGGAATCGCGTTGTGTTCTCATAAAATCGGTTTTTTGAACACTTCAAAAACTAGGATCTTTCAATTTTATATTAAAACAATTGTAATAGGCGCAAAGGTACGCAAAGAAAACGTTTTCCTTAGTGGAAGTTCTTAGTGCATGAAATATTATGTGGAGGCTTTGCGATCATTAATTCAATGGATTCAATCAGTAAACAGAGTATTTAAAGATGATATAGGTTTTTGAGATTATTAATTATGTTTGAGTTATTTATATAATCAAATAATTATTGAATTTCAAATTTGTTTAGACAAAGGGTGATGTCATAGCGGTAAATTATTGATTGGGTAATATAAACCATTTGATAAAAAATTCTTCATTCCGCTTACTAGAGATTTTGATTCTAAATATAAGTCGCAGTAAAGTATGTAAATCAGAGAGTTAATTGAATCTCTAGACAGTTAATTAAAGATCGATATTCGATCAAGTCGCTAAAGTTCCGTCAGACAAGTGACTGAACGGAACGTTCAACGAATTTCATAAAGGTTCCTAGGCGACAATACTAACCTAACCTAACGATTTACAATAAAACAAAATACGAAATTTCCAACAACAACTCTCTGATTCAACTACTTTACTGCGTTATATACAAGTAGATGATCAGCCATCTGTGATGCCAGAGTCTGTGGGTGGTATTTAGGGTAGGAATATACTTTCCACTAAGCCTGGTACCTTAATTTTTTTTAGACATACCGGTTACCTTACGCGTCTTAGTTTTGGAAAGATTAAGGACCACAGATTTCTCTATCTGTTTCATGATCATTTGTCATGCCTGTTTCTTCACCGTAACCGGGGATTTAGCCTATGACCTCAAAGATGAGCCGCACGCTGAAGTCACTAGACCAAAACTGCTCTCACCACGGTAAGATACTACGCCCTACCGCTGGCCTATCACGGCTTCTTTTTTAAATTAAGTTTTTTTTGTACGTTAGTGTGAAGGATATTTTCACTTTAAAGGAAACGATTCTGTTAATTCTTAGAACGGAAAAAACCTTTACGAATACGGAGTCATTTAAATATTACGCGACACCTGTTCCAATCAATTTAATAAATATTTAATTGTTTTCCCAATATGGAGAACGCATCACGCTTCTTTGAACCATTATCATTGTCCTTTTTACTAACGATAGCTCAGTTTCCGCCTTTGTGGCTTAGTGGTTAAATTATAGGTTAAGTTCGTATGTTCGTAGACTTAGCATGAAAGAAAGAAAAAAGAGATTTATTAATCACAAGAATTGGCTAATAAGTAAAAGTTATGTATAAAAATTTTTTTGTAAAAAAAACTGGGGCGCAACAGTTTTCTGAGATTTTGGTATATGTTTATGTGTTCATTTGTCGATCTAATATGCAAAACGTAATAAAGCTTTTTATAAATTTAATGATCCTAATAATTGGGATGATTTGCCCCAATTAAACAATTTGTATGACCTAAAACTTGGCTATTAAAAAGAGAGGCGGAAATTTATTTTGCCAGTTCGTCTTGCACGGCCCTTGACTTGCGAACTGGAAGTTAATGTAAATTTACAATTAATTTAACATCTTATCTGTTGACGTTCATAAGTGTTCTTTATGAATATAGTATATTTCATTACAAGTGCGGAAAGCCTGTCATTGCAAAGAGTTCCGACGACTGTCTGCCTGAGACGAGGCCGAGTGTGTAATAGCCCTCATCCCGAACGATATACATGAGATTTTGGGTTTGACAAGTAGGTGATCAGCCACTTGCCTGACGCACACCGTCGACTTTGGGTCTAAGGCAAGCCGGTTTCCTCACGATGTTTTCCTTCACCGTTCGAGCGAATGTCCAATACGCACATGGACAGAAAGTCCATTGGTGCACAGCTGGTTATCCATCGATCTCAGAGATGAGAGTAGAACGTTGAAGCCTCTAGAAACACACTGTTAAACAACTTAATATAAAAAACTCGTATTCTCAACTCTTTAGTCGGTTAAAAATGGCATGCCTTCGATTCCCTTTAGACGGATGTCGTTTTTATTAAGATTCCGAGAATGTCGGCATGCAAATTATATTAATATAATCATTTATATTCGTCAGGCCTACGTTGACAATAGCTACGTTGAAAACAATTTTATTGGGCCCTAGATTATGAATTTTATGTCGTCTGTCAGTATTCGATATAATATTTTAAACTGTCCTGCCATTTCTGTTCCTTTTGCATGAGAATAGGATTCTGGGATGTTTTGTAGTTTTGTACATATTATGTATTTAATGATTTTTAAATTAAGTTTGATTCAGAGTAACCGCTAGACAAAACCAATAACCTATCTCAATCCATTTTTGACCATCTGAGAGAGACATCTTAATCCAAATATTGATGAAAGTGTGCCGATAACCAATCGACGGCTTGTAATAGCCATATGTCAATACAAGATATCCATGGTAAATCGGATCGGTGTATGTGGATAGACCTTTGTATGAAAATAACAGTTCAACTGCGCCAATATCCTCTCTTAAGATTTTAACTTACACTAGTTTTAAACATAAACATGTATATTTTAATACTTTTTGTACGGTTTTCTGTACTTTATTTGTTTTATGTTGACTATCAAACTCCTATGTGTAAATATCAAATAGTGTAAAGATCGAAGAGATTGCATTCTATCCGTCACCAAAAAAGATTGTCTTCGTAGGGTTTGGTTATTGGGATGCAGATAGGATATCGATCGACTGTCACAGTCTGATCTCAGATTGTTTTCAATCTGAGATTATGGATTAATTATTGGGTTCGGGCGCTAAGCGTTCAATTATCGAACTGAAATGGGTATGCTTAAAAATAATTTCATACTTTTTTAATGGAAAAAATACGGAATAAAATTACATTAAATAAATCTACAATAAATCTCGAGACACTTATTATTTTTTAAGGTTTCTTGCACATTATACCATGTACGTGTTCTTCGGAGAGTGTTCTGAAGAGTTGTTTGGGTTCATCTTGTAACAGCGGACGAGAGTATTGATCAAACATTTCATTAGCACCACTTTGATGGCTTGAAATCTTCCACGGTGCGCTTCACAGGACATTTTCTTTTGCCAACTGTGGAATCAACTCCTTTGTCTTCCTTGGAACATATCTCAAAGAAATAGTATCCCAAACATATAAAGAAAGAGTATCCCTCAAATCAACTAAAATTGGTGTCCATGGTCTACAATGACTATCATATCTTTTTATGTTAATGATATCATAAATGTCCTGAAACAACAACTTGTGTATAATTTCAAAAATTAAAAAGCAGTCCATACATAAGCCAATTAGCCCCGAACCACATTTAAGTTTTTCACTACGTTACATAACCTCAAAACTGCGACGAAATCAAATACTCGGCCGGGCTTGTTTTTGATAATTTGTCAACCTGACCCGGTCTCCCCAGTTGTGAGGGAAAACCATAAGTAATACTGACTTTAACTTATTTGATTTTGCTTTTTTACAGGCGCAGCTCCAGATCCCACTACCCTAAAAGTCCATCTTCCAAATGGAGGCTTCAACGTAGTCCGGGCCTCGAATGATGAAGATGTACGATCAGTGCTGAGATGTCTTGCAGCAAGACTAGCAGCGGGTGAACGAGTGTATGCGTCGTGTTTTGCATTACGCGCGCGACGCTTGACTACGGGAAAGGTAAATCTGATTCTATATCCGGAAAGTTTTAAAAAAAGCTTTTATTTGGTTAAAGCTCACGCATATAAAAAAATCTAACTTTGGGCCCGACTCGGCTCTAAGTTAATAAAATAAATAAAAAAAGTCTACGTGTTATCTCTTGCAAAGAACAAAATAAACTTAATACTATTTATTACATATTTTTTAAGAAAAGTAAATTATACTTTTATATTTATATATTTTTTTCCAATTTTTTTGTATCTATTTCCCAATTATTTTGCTAGAACCCTTCCATCGGCTATGTTACTGTCACCAAAAACACTGATTTTCAGTGGACCCATAGTTTGGATTGACACTGAACAAACAAAAAATATTACAATTATAATTCAACAAAATACAAATAAGCAAACACAGAATATAAGACATACTATTAAATATATATTTTAAACTAATTCAAATGATTTTGTTCACTTCAATCTCCTCATTAGGCCCATGGTCAAGAAGTTGAATTGCTTCAACATTCAAGTGATGGTGGAGCCTTTGTTCGTGGGCTCCAGCAAAGATTTGATTAATGTGTTGTCGTAGAGAAAAACAACCTTCATTGTTATTGGCACACCTAAACACATTGACAAAAAAATATAAACCCATAAATATCAATTCGGTTGGAATATAAATACATACACAAAAGTGTATATGTTTTCTGTGCTTTATTATGTGTTAAGTAATTTTTTTTTATATTGTGTAATTAATGCAATATTTTAAAATTTCAGATCAGATGGATTCATCAAGACACGCCAGTGTCGGAGTTATTAACGGTATGGCCGGCCAGCGAGTGGCGATTGGAGTTGCGGGTTCGCTACCTACCGGCTAACTTGAGAGACCTGTGTGACTCTGATCGAGTCACCTTTCACTATTATTATGATCAGGTAAGTTTGGATTTTTTGGTTTGGAAACTACTGCCTGGGTTACAAAATTGTGTCATTAGTTTCGGCGTGAACTTCTATTTTCTATAACATTATAAAGCACTCGCGAGTCCTGGCATTGAGGCTGTCCATGGGCGGGCATCGATTAACATCATCGAGTCTCCTGCCCACTATAAAAAAAAGTTAGAAGTTATACTTCTTTGGCGTAACAAAATGAAAAAAAAACAAGAGAAAAACAACACTCACAATAGAAAAACACAAAAAAATGTTGACTGAGGTAACTTCCGGGTGTCAGTTTCTTGGGACGGTGTGCACATCGTAAAAATTTACTCCCATCATTTTTCCCCAACGCGCCAAAAGCAGTAAATCTTCAATAATAATCATGTGTGACTCATAAAAATATATTCCGCTGACTCGAATGCTTCCTGCACAGTGCATTGCATTTATTGAACATCTGACTGTTGACACTTGATTGTTTCTATCTATCTATCTATGTATCTTACGAACCCCTAAACGATAAGGGGAATCCAGCACAATAACAATTTACTTATTTTTTAGACATTTTTTTTTTATTTTTTTTTTCTATGATATGGCATACAAAAATACATACAACCCTTAATGTTCACCCCTCTACACTAACCCCTATTTTTGATTTGTTAGTTAAAAGCTAGGGGCTAAGGGGCAGCATGTAAAAATATTTTTATTATATTTATTTATTATTTATTAACACTTCGTTGCATTACATAAAAGGAAAATATTAAACATAATTTAATGAAAGCAACTGGCGGCCTTATCGCTTTAGAGCGATTTCTTCCAGACAACCACTGTGAGTATATTACATAAGGTAGGCAAGAAGTGCAAAAATACATATTACAAATAATATAATAGGGAAAACAAAAAAAAACATACTTAACAGAAACAAAACAAAAAGACAACACATGTGCATAAACAGTGCACATGAATCATGACAATCTAATTCAAGATCAGTCTCACGTCAGTTAGTAGTTAGTGATATGACGTGTATATTGTTGCTTTTCATTAGTTTGTATACGTATACGTACGTACGTCACAAACGATCTTTCGAAAAGTTCTTTAGTTACAAAAAGAATATAACATTTGATACTATTGTATGTTGTTTATGTTTTATTTGTGAAGCAATTTAAGAACAGTTCTCTAATTGTATTTTTTTATGAATCCTGTATTTGTGTTTGTTTCCTTCTTCAATAAAAAAGTTAGTTGTCACTGACAACTGACGTGTAATGTCACGTGATAACATGTGCTATACTCTAATATTTTTAAGTGGCTCACTAGAGTCTAGCTTAGTGTAGTTGATATATATCCCTATGTTATGTATATGTTAAGTATATTTTTTTAATTATTTGTTCTATAAATTCCAGGTGAGACATGACTACCTCAACGCAAATCATCCGATGGTCGATCAAGATTTGGCGATTCAGATATGCTGTTTGGAGATCAAGTGAGTGAACCTTTATATATAAGTATAGTGTCATATTTCTCTCTCTCAGTGAGTGTTCAAGTTTAACTAATAGTATTTATGGAGGTTTTGGAAAAATATCTTACGTTATGCGTAGCTCAGCCATCCCCATGCGTCTTACTTGGAAACTCCCTCCCTTGTTAACCCGACATAGAAATATGGCTCTCACATACCCAATTGGTGTTACGGTCTCTCACCTTACTAACAGTAACTTTCATTTTGCAACCTGATTAAATTAATTTTTTAAGATATAACTAACCATATAATAGCAAATATATATTTAACGTGTCAAAAAATTATCTAAAAACCTCTGGTATCTTTTATTAATGGCTTTGTCATTCTTCCTTTATCATCATCATCATCATCATCAATGGTTTTACAGCCCCTTGTGGGCCTTAGCCTTTCAATTACACTTTGCCATCGCAATCTATCTAGTGCTTCCCGTGCTTTCCCAATTTCGAACCCCTATTGTTCGAGGTCCTTGACAACTCCATCTCACCAACGTAGCCTCGGTCTACTGGGTTTTCTTTTGCCACCGGGTTGTGGGTTTAGTAAGGACCTTGGGGTTCTCGTTTGCCATTCGGCCTTTATATTTAATATTTATTATAATGGTCAATGAATCATCAATCAAACAAGAACTTATGATTTAGAATTTAGTATGAATTTATATTTTTTGTATAAATGTTTTATGTATTGTTGTGTGCGTGTGTGTGGTGTGTGGTGGTTTGAAGGTGTATTCCGTTCTTGGCTTTTGTGTATAATATATTTGTTTGAATATTGTTTAATGAGTAGATGTAGGAAAACTTTAATAAAATAAAAAAGTCAATTGTCGAGACTATTTTTGATAGTTTAAAGCTATCGTTTGTGTGCTTTTATGATTTATATCACATTAAAGATTACTCTATAAAATCGTTTTTTTTTCAGATATTACTGCAAAGATATGCAAATATCGTTGGACAAGAAATCTAATATTGAATATCTGGAGAAAGAGTTTGGTCTAAATCGATTCCTGCCTAAGTCTGTGTTAGATGCGATTAAGCCCAAAGTGCTGAAGAAGGCTATCCAACAACAGTTTAAAAAGGTAATTATAGTTTTCCCAACATTACTTAGAAAGCTGAAAATCGTGAGATTTCAGTGCCGTATTCTGGAACTTATTATAGCGACAAATTCGATATAGACAAGACAAGAAAAGAGGGAACGAACTCTTAAATGGCTGGCAACGCAATCGCGAGTCCTCTGCAATCACTTCACATTAGGTAAGCCGCCTGCCTATTGCCCTGTTCCATAAAAAATATGTGTCTCAATATTCGTAGTGCTGATGACAACCTTGGTACAATACCTCATTGTTTAAATCAAAGCACAGTTAAAAAAATTACAAATTAAATTAAGCCATCTCAAAGGCGTGTAAATTATCAGCAATGTTATCGAAAATCATAATGCTGTTCCCCGGATCACATGCAAGGATTCATCGAGAATGTAATTTTAATATTTTTATAAGAGATATTGGCCTAGTGGCTGTCCTCCAATGGACTTTCTTTCAAAGTGCGCATTTAACAATCGCTCGAACGGTAAAGGGAAACATCGTGGGGAAACCGGCTTACCTTAGACCCAAAAAGGCAGATTGACAAGTGATACTAAAATAGGTACAGAAATCTGAGGCCTAGACTTAAACTGGATGGAACTCCCAATATGCTGAAATAGTTATACATTAATTCTGTTTAAACTAGATCTTAAATCTAATATTTACTATATACTTAATGTACGTTTTTTCACGTACATTACAAGGTAAAGTAATTAATAATAATTCTCAATTAAAATCTGGAAATTTCTAACAAAGAAATGCTTGTAATTCAAGTGACTAACTCAACCCGCGTCTATTTCCATAGAATAACAAACTCTAAATCTTATAATTATTTAAACGTCAAATTTGACACATCACATAACATGCAAAAAAAAAATAGAAGTAATTCCACATTATACATGACGCATGACTTACTTTAGCCTGTATCTAAAAAAATAAACAAAATTAAATCCTAAAACTTTTTTCAATTGTTTCATAAATTTTAATTTAAACAAGATCTCTATTTGGAAGATCACGTGACACTTTGCTAAAATATCCTTAAACATCGATTTCAGGTAGCAAATCTGAGCGATACAGAAGCTATGCTGAAATACTTGGAGACGATGCATACGCACTACGGGTACGATCGTGAGACGTTTACGGGCGCACTAGGAACCGGGTGGGCTATACCCGTTGAGC
Source organism: Pieris mannii (assembly GCA_028984075.1). NCBI lineage: Eukaryota > Metazoa > Arthropoda > Insecta > Lepidoptera > Pieridae > Pieris > Pieris mannii. The sequence goes on along the minus strand of CM054795.1, from coordinate 7,702,017 downwards.
TTGCTATTGGACCGGATATAGGTAATTTATTTTACAGCTAATTTTATTTGTATAATGCAGAAATATGCATTTATAAAGTATACAAACACAGATAACGTATAACAGTTACAGCACAAGAAAAGATGTAGGAGGGGTGAGTTAGTGTAAATGGGGGTTTATGTACTTTTTATATAATTATAGAGAAGTTTCTTATATGAAGATCAAGTTCTTTTACGGGTATTAATCTAGCAAAGATGACAACGTCTCTGACAATTTAAATATTTTTGTGATAAAATTCAATCAATATGACAACACGTTGTCAGATATAGAATACAGAACTTTTATTTCAATGAAGTTTAGCAATTTTTTTAGATTGGAAAGAAATATAATTTTATGTAGTAAAACTATGCGCAAATGTTTTTATTCCATTTATTGATATTTTTTTTAGATATATCATACGTATCCCACAAAGCCGGTGAACCCCCGACGTACACCAAAATAGCGTCATTCAGTGACATAGTCGCCGTGCAGACACTCAAATCTAATTGTACGCAACAGTCGCAGTCGCAGACGCAGGTACGTGCCACATTATTGTATTATCTGTGGTCATTTTATAATCGCGTATGTATAACGATTATTGATAGGTCGGTATGATAACAATTTGTTAGCATACGTACCAATTCAAAGAGCGTATCAATTCTCGAAAGCCGGGAATGCATTTGCGGACAATTGGACAAGAATAAAATGGAAAAACACACAAATGCGTTGCCGGCCTTTTAATATTAATGAGACTACTGCTTGTTAACTGTTATTTGCTTTATTATATGCCAATCAATTACAATTAACAGTTTATTATTTATTCCAGAGCGGTAGTTCATGTGGCAAAGCAGCTCTTCAGTTGAGAGTGAAAGGTGCCAGCGAAACCTTAACCATCACGTGCAGTAGTGTTGATGTAAGATAATTTTTTTATTAAAAAAAAAAAATTATCTAAAAATATTTCGTTTCCCCTTTGTCATTTGATATTACACAGGGGAAACGAGTATTTTGGTATCAGTATTTAATAAAGTGAGGGGACCACGCCCCACAGAGTTGGATTCCATTATACGAAAGTTTACTAAAATAATTTGGAATTTAAATTTTAGTTTTTCAGTATATAAATTGAGCCCTTAGGAATTTCTTCCTAAAATCCATTATTTAAGTTTTTAATATCCAAAATGATGTATTAGGATTTTTTTATAGAGGCATAAAAAATTTAGTAACTGGTCTAGACTTTCCAACAATTTACAATTTTCTCAGAAACGAAAAATTATGCCAAGATGATGCTGGTTTGAATCGAACCCAATACTGCGCAAGAGCATTCTTTCATATGCATATGTATTTTTTTTTAATGCTATAAATTAACTTCTTTTTCCAGGCCGCAGAAAGTTTAGCGGACTTAGTAGATGGCTACTGTCGTCTTGTCACAGACTCGCAGACGTCGTTGTGGAATCGAACTAGTATGTATTTACTTAAACGAATATACAATTTTCATTGTAGACTTAAATATATTTTTGAAGTGATACTTCTTTAGGCGTATGTGGATAAAATTTTTAAGGATGAAACGCAATAAAAATAATTTTACCGTCACGAAGATGTGCAGCGCTTTTGTCGAAGAAAAGAGAGGGAGCGATTGAGAACGATTGAGAGAAAGTGGGAAAGGGAGATCGAGAAAGAATACACTCTATTGGTTGCTGTATTCGTTTAGAAGTTATATATTAGAAGTTTAAATAAAAATAAAAATAAATAGATATATTTTACTTAGAAAATCTAAAGTTTAATTCTGGGCCTCAGAGATCTGTTTCGTGATTTGTTTTTTCTAATAGCCAAGTAGATGATCAGCCTTCTGTGCCTGACACATGTTGACTTTCGAGTCTTACCATGCGGGTTTCCTCACGATGTCTTCACCGTACGCCCGAGTACGTATACATAGTCTGAAAGATGAGAGTCGCACGTTGTGTCCAATTTCTAGTTACATTATTAATTTATAAATAAATTTTATAATAATTATCGTTATTGCATAGAGTGTTGTTGAGTGTGTGCGTAGTGTGTGTTTGATTTTCTGGTGATGTTATACTATTATAAATAACTGATATAGTACTCAATCAAGAAAAAAACACACATAATTATTGTTAAGTTTACGCTTAAAAAATACTAAACGTGTTCTTAGATATGTATTACTGTATACATTAAAATACATAATTTGTTTATTTCTTATTATTTATAAATACATTTAATGCAAGCTACCGTTTGGAAACAACTCAACTGTCAATGCAAAAGTAAGTTTTTTTTTATGACAATTTTTAAATGACGCAAACTGAAATTAGAAAATTAATATAAATCTTTTGCGTAATTTATTTCAATTTCTTAAATAAGAAAAGAATATATTATATATATTAGAATAATATTTCCTACAATTAAAAATTTGAAAGTGTTATGAAAAATATTGAAAAGGGGCCGTTCATAAAATACGTTCGCATACAAGGGGGGGGGTCTGGCTGAGTGTGACAAGATGTGACAAGGGGGGAGGGGGGGTATAGGGCAGCGTGACGTTCGCCGTTTATTATTTTTTGACGTGAGCGCTAGCTCTGTGGCGCGACTCAAGCGGCGTTGCGATCCGTCACAACGGGTTTCTTTGTTTTTCCAATACTTGAGAGAGTAACGTTTCCACGTACCCTGCGCTCTCGATTCAGTAACAAATGAAAATACTATTTCTCATGTATTTATTGTTATTTTATTCCTTCATTCGTCATTTAGCAGTGAACTAAATAATAAATGTTTTTAATTTTCAGAATTTGTCTACTATCATTTAGAATTTATCATACTCAGCAGGGGGGGGTCTTAGTTTTTGTGACGAAATATTTCTAGGGGGGGTCACAAAAAGTGTGACACAGCGTGACAATGGGGGGGGAGGGGGTCAAAAAAAGCTGATTTCAGTGTGACGTATTTTATGAACTGCCCCAAATCTAAAATCTTAAAATAAAATATTACTGCTATTCAAGCGAAAAAAAAAACAGTTTTAAATAGATTTTATTTCGCAAAAATTACACTTTTAGAGAGGTATCCCATATTTTTATTTTAAGCGGAAATGAGCAGCAGTTCCTCAGAAGGCAAGACCAGCTCATGGGAAGGTAACTCCGCTACCCTTCTCTCGGAAGACTATGCAGAAATCGTTGACGACGATGCCGACTATTCTACTCCGGCTGGTGAGAAATATACTCTATTCGCTTTATTGTATGAGATTAGACAGTGATAGGAATATATAATTAAAACTTTGAAAATAATTTATTTTTATAAACATATATTTGCAATAGATTAGTGATTTGTTGAATTCTTAAACATAGGGTTACTAAAAATCCACTTTTCTTAATGAAGTTATTTATTGAACACTTGCTTAAGTTAAATACCGATTTTTAATATTGAGTTTCGTTATTTTGACATAATATCGGTGCATTGTAGTTATATTAAATCCGTTCGTAATAAATACAGTAATCGATACTGTTGGGGTATCCCAATTCCAGTCAATTATTGAAAATTTAATTATGTATACGTCTTGGAGCTAGATAATGTTAAATATTTATAATTCCAGTTCGTGACTACGAGTTGGTTCGTAATCAAATCGAATTAACGGGTATAATCGGTGAAGGACAATTTGGGGATGTTCATAAAGGTGAGGAAATAGTTTTTTGTTAATACGTTAATATTCTTAGGGCCTGTTTCACAATGTATGGATAAAGTGCCAAATAGCTATGCAACACATAAATTATTCGAAAGATAAAAGTTCCGAATAAGATACTTCGCATTTCATGACGTATAGCGCTATCTGACAGTTGTGAGACGGAACAAACACTAGTTTATCCTACCAATAAGTAATAAATAGCTTATTTGGAACTTATCCGGACATTGTGAAACAGGCCCTAAGTCTTTTATAATCAACTAACCAAAATTAATAGAGTATCTCAACGATTATTTATTATTGTTTGTTTAGAACATTGTTTTGCGTCAAATAAAGTGATTTTTATTTATTTTTTTATGTCATCGGACGTCCAAGCAGAATACGATATTCCACTCGTATCAACTTAATGTCTGTCCTTACATAACTGAGCGATTTTTTTTTAAATTTGCCGCAAGAACTCCACTTAGGGTATTTCAATAAAAGTAACCAATCCTTAAAAAGCCATTTACTTACTTGTGCGCTTTCTTGCAATGTGTGTACGTGGGTGCACGCGTGCATCACTTAACATTAAATGATCGTACCGTCTTGTAAAAGAAATACAAATTTCGTCTAAAAATCACAGATTAGTAAAAACAATTTGCTGAATTTAATCAAATACTCTATATTTTTTATTATTTTTATATAAGGTACCTGCAAAGTGACGTCAGCAAATCACCCATCGTTACGTCGCCAACTCGCGCTACAAAAGCAGCAGGGGAAGAGCTCGACGGGCGAATACGTTTTGCCCGTAGCCGTCAAAACGTGCAAGATGGACGCTGACCTTGATACAGCCGAGAAGTTTCTGGAAGAGGCCTGTGAGTATTTTTCAATTAACAATTGAATTACTAGTTTTTGTATAGATTATTTGTATTGAGGTATGTAAATACTTTGTAAAAGTTGGATTTAGTTGGTTGTTGGACAGATGGTTCGTGGTAATTAAGCTCAAAGCTTACTATATTTAGTTTAGGAGTGATCCTTATGGTGTGGACTCCGAGGCTGGAATAGAGTTATAGGAAATTGATCTATATATATCTATATATATACTAGCTGACCCGGCAAACGTTGTTTTGCCATGTATGTTATTTCTAGGAAACATATTTTTAATTCTACTACAATTAAAATATTTGACTGCCATCTTGCAACCTTATTGCGGATCTGTGGATAGATTAAAAAAAATAAAAATCGGGATGTAAAAATAGGGGTTGATCGTAGAGGGATGAAAAATTCAGAGTAATATAAAATTTTTCATTCTAAGTCATCACAAAATAAAAATAAAAATCTCAAAAAATTAAAGTTTATAATTAGCTAATAAAAAAATAAGGGTTGATCGTAGAGGGGTGAAAATTTAGGGATGCATGTATTTTATTATGATGTATCATAAAAAAATAAAAACAAAAAATGTCGTCTGAAAAAAAAAATTTAGGGGTGGACCACCCTTAACATTTATGAAAAATAGATGTTGTTCGATTCTCCCCCCTGGCTAGTATCCTCGCTAAGGATCACGAAAATCGGTCGAGCCGTTTCGGAGGAGTTCGATTACGTACCCGGTGACACAGGAATTTTATATATTAGATATATAGACGAAAGGTTACCCTTTTGTTACTTGTATCTGCTTAAACTACTGGAATTTATATACTATTCATGCTCTATTGTTAAGCATGGCATCGAGTTATATTCTCATTAAAACATACATGTGAAAAAAATAATTAAAAACAAATATAAATATGTATATCACGCTCTCGTCGTACGCTGTTATTGCAATAGAGTCACAAAACTTAGCAGGCGTATTCAAAAGACACAAAACCAAGTCCTACATTATAAGAACTTAATAGGTTGGCAACGCACTTGCGAACCTTCTGGCAATGTGAGTGTCCGTAGGCGGGCGGTATCACTTAACATAAGTCAGGCAGTGAGTCTCGTGCCCGTTTGCATCCTATTACATAACGAAAGACTCGCTCCGAAATAGGTAATATTTTTGCGATCGTATTCAGTTTTGATTTTCGATAGATGTATATTATTAGTATGTCAGCTTATGAGAGAGAGAGATAGAGTTAAGATTAATGTTCGTGTGTGTTTTTTTTTTAGTTGGTAAATATAATTTTCTACACAAGTACAAAAACTATTTGTTTCCACAGACATAATGCAGCAATTTTCACATCCCCATATAATTGGTCTGGTGGGGGTGTGTAGTACTCCACCCATTTGGATAGTCATGGAACTGGCTACGCTCGGGGAGATGAGGGCCTACTTACAACAGAATTCTCATAGGTAATTAAATGTATATGTCTCCGAAACACTTGGTATTCCTCCATTGTAAATTTTAGACCAGTATTACCGAACTTGGGGCTACGAAATTTGCTTGTTAATAGGCGGGGCTACGAAATTTGCTTGTTAATAGGCCCCTATTGAAATTTTTATTAAAATTAAGTAAACAATTCAGGTTTTCAGGTCGGGACACTGTTCTAGCACCGAAATATCTTTTTCATAACAACGTATTAAATTTAAATTTGTTATTTATTAAATTACATAATTGATATGTATATTTGATATGTATTGTATGTATTTATATATTGATATATATGTTAGAGATAATGTAATAAAATAACACGATGTAATTTCTTTTATTAGAATGGCAATACCATGTAATGTCATAGACATCTTAATATGTGTGTGTCAAAGTCAATTTGTCGGTAGTGCGAAAGCCCTTAGAATCGATCGTTGAGTACAGTTCAGTGTTGCCGTTCTAGAGACTTTGTCGCTAGATCTAGCGGAATTCATGAGTGGTTAGCGGCAAAAAAAATTGAGTTAGCGACAAAAAAATATTTAGAGACTTCTAGCGGATTTTGAGCCGTCGCATATGCGACTTTTTTTTGAAAAAAATTGGAAAATATGTAATGTGTTGTTAAGGCCACCACTACACCTGAACAATCTTAAACATCCGTTCTGGCATAAAATATCTTCAAATAGCCTCAACCCCAAAATTTGTCTCGTTCACAAACTTTTTCTAAACAATTTCTTTTCTTTTATTAGCTGATTTTCAAATGTTCTGGCAACACCCACGTAGAATAATACTAAACGGGAATTCCCTGCCTATAAACAAGCTGTGTAGTTAGACAAATTCAGTTGATTATTTCGTCATTCTTGCACGATCGCAACACGTCAATTAGTGTTGCCCAAAATCGGTCTTGGTCTTGCAGTCTTGGTCATGTTCTTGCATTTTTGCAAGACCAATACCAATACCAAGACCGCCTTATCGCAGCAAGACCAATACCAAGACTGAAGCCTGCAAGACTTGAGCAAGACAATACTTAAGCCTGCAATACTCTTGCGTCTTGCAGTTAGGACAAACTGAGATTTGGGCGTTATTAAGTAGGTATTTGGTTTCAATCCCGATTTTTAGAGACGTTCCCCAGTATCAAAACCATAAGAGTTTTTAGCACCATGAATGTTGTGAAGAGCAAACTCAGAAATAGAATTTCAGAACAAACTTTAAACTCCATTCTACTCATTAGAAACCAAATAAAAAATAAAAATAAAGATTGCTCTAGTTACGATCTGCCGGATGAAGTAATTAATCAAGTCTGAAAACCAATGCCCAAAGAATCTGGTGTAGGCATTGGAGAAGCCTCCACTTCCAGGGATACTGAATATCCGGTTGACATATGTTTTGATTTTGAAATATGTATAGGTAATAAATTATGTAATTGTTAGTATACGTAACAGTTTCAGATTTTATTATCCAGAACATTTGTTGCGATTTTTTGAATAAATATTTTGAATTTGTTTTTGTTTTTTTTGGGAAAAATGAAAATATTTGCCAAAGTTGGATGATCGGCCCCCTCTAAAACCCCAAGTTATGAGGCGCGGACTTCAAGAATAGACTTGAGCGTGTGCGATACGATTTAGCGACTTCTAGCGGATTTTTTAAAAATATATTTACCAATATCTAGCGGATTTTTTCATATTACTAGGGACTTTTAATTTGGTAGAACGGCAACACTGGTACAGTTGCTTTCTGATCAGCTCCTGCGTCGGACGTGCGCACTGACCGTGTTAAATATTAAGTAAACATGTCCGACACCTGAACTTAATATTTTGCTGACAATTTCTGTTTGTTTATTCAAAGACATTTAACTCTAAGTAAGTTTAAAATATATACAATATTTTGACATATGATAAAAAGTCTTAATTTGACGTTTGACTAAATCTTTAACAAATTAACGATAAAATTACGGCTGTTATTTTGGAGCTATCCCGAGCTATTTCGAATCAATTCTAAGAAACGGCAAATTATAGTAAGTTTAAGAGAACAGTGAAGTGTTTGGTGAATTAATACACTTATTTGATTTATTTTCAGGTTAGAAACGTGTACACTCGTGCTATACATCTACCAGCTGTCCACTGCTCTCAGTTATTTGGAGAGCAAGAAGTTCGTGCATCGAGATATTGCTGCGAGGAATGTTCTAGTCTCAACGCCTACTTGTGTTAAGGTATATGTAGATCAATTTTTTAGACCTACAATCATATTTAGGCAACTATCGGATAGTCTCTAGGCCGGTGCTACCAAATGTCATCTGTCACTTAACTGAATAACAATTTTAAGTCTTGGCCATCATCGTTCAGTTGCCTGCCTTCCTTATTCCGTGTGAAGATTATATACGGCATTGACGAGATAGTGACTTGAAAAATCGAGATAGTGAAAACTTTTCATTGTGAATTATATTATAATTTAAAAATTATTATTTTTTATATAGAAAATCTCATAAGGAAAAACAGTCTGGCAATACAAATCGAAACCTGTTGATTTCAAAGCAATTTCAAAACAAATTTTAACAAAAATGTTTTTTTACAGTTAGCTGATTTCGGCCTATCAAAAATGGTTGAAGACAAGTCATACTATAAGGCCTCCAGAGGCAAACTGCCAATTAAATGGATGGCCCCTGAATCTATTAATTTTAGAAGATTCACATCTGCTTCGGATGTTTGGATGTTTGGTAAGATATTTCTTGTTAAAGATGTCTCTCTAATAATCAAAGGAAATAACGGTCCAAAGTAAATATTATAATTGTATGGTAAAGTGTTGCCCGAAACTTTTTAATAATCCCCATGCCTATAACTTTTTAATAATACCTTAGTCTATTGTCTATAAGTTTTTAATAATACCTTTGTCTATTGCCTATAACTTTTTAATAATCCCTTAGTCTATGGTTTTATTATTAATTTTGTGTTTGTGTAATCTGTTAAATCTAAAGCACCGTTCCCAGAAAAAGAAGGGGATTACAATCTCGACGTCTAAAATGCATATTTAGGTTTACCTTCATTCACTAAGTAACGCATGGTTCATATTCCAGGTGTGTGTATGTGGGAGATTTTAATGTTGGGCGTGAAACCCTTCAGCGGGGTGAAGAACAATGACGTCATCGGGAAATTGGAAAACGGTGAGAGGCTGGCGTTGCCTCCAAGATGCCCTCCGAGGCTTTATTCCTTAATGTCCAGGTGTTGGACGTACGAGCCTTCACATCGGCCTAGCGCTAGTCAGCTTAAGGAAACTCTGTGGTGAGCTCTTCTAGGATAACTTGTTCATTTCAAGGCAGTTTTTGCCACGCACCATCTATTTGTGGAACCAGCTGTCCACTGAGGTATTTCTGAACCAATTCGACTTAGGGTCCTTCAAGGAATAGCGTGCCAATTATTAAAAGGCCGGCAACCCACTCGCGAGCCGTCTGGCATTGAGGGTGTCCATGGGTGGCGGTTTTACTGAACTTAACATCAAGTGAGCCGTGTGTCCGTTTGACTCATGTTCTATAAAAAAAAATTAAAAACTATATCTTAGTATATATTATGTATGTATCTCTCCTAATATCTAATATATGTAGATAGAGAGCACATGTGTGTCAATGTAAACGAAAATATTAGGAGATAGATAGAGATTCACAATAAGTTCCTTATATATTAAAAATAAAAGTTTTGTATTATTATTATTACTTTTTAAATCAAACTTTCGGATATCAAAAATTCCTTCACCATTAGAGTGCTACATTATCACACTTGCCATTTTACTTATAAAATGGCAAGCCATCAACGGGGCAAGCTTTTACAATATAAATTTACAATAAATTGTTTATTACAGTGAAATACTCCAAGAAGAGAGGAGTACGGCCTGGGACACAATGCGACGTGAGAACAGGCGCGTCGCAGCCGCTTCTTGGGGCGAACACGCACCACCGAAGCCCTGCAGACCCACTACGGATCTATCTGCAGGTAAATCTCTTGCTAACTCTTTCTCTTCTTATACAATATTCTTACAAATTCATTTCAATTGTATTATAAGTAAGTATAAATTTACAGTAAGTAATAAAAATGTTTCAGTGGCAGATGCGACAACGGGCACCGCAGGCGGACCGCAGACCTACATCGTGGCGCAGAACCCGTTGGTGTTGGCCCATCTGCTTCGAGAAAACCAGTCCCGAGCCATTCACCCCCAGGCCTACAATACTCCCGCCTCGGTATTCAACACCGTAGCAGTCGACTTCGCGCAAACTCTACCGGAGAATATCGAAAAGATCGCCAATCCCAAACCCGACGAAATCATAGACATCCCCCTCCAAACGGCCCCGATCCCCGCCGACAAACTCCACAAACTCGACCCCGTCGTCCCCGAGACGGAGACCCACACCGTCGTCATCGACGCAAAGGAAAGCTGCGACAACCTTTGTCAGAATCTCTCCCCTAAATCCCCGAAAGTCGAAGAGGCTCCCGATTCTTACCCCAGCAGGGTCCGATCTCTCGAACGTACTCCCCGCAATACACTATCCGAACGCGGGCCTATTCGAATGGGCTCGTTGGAGAGGAACGCCCGAGGCAGTCTGTCCCATCGCGGTTCCCCGATCCCGATCGCCCCTTTCACTAGACAACACTCGGTTCCGGCGTCTCCCCCGCCGAGAAGTCGTCGCGAACAGGACATAGGCCAGTTCGCGGTTCAAGGCGCTCTGAACGCGCAACTAGCCGCCAGCGTCGTCAATAAGATGCGTCATCAGCCAGAACCTCCTCTGGTGGAGGAGATTTACGACTTCGGAGGCGATAATGTGAAGAGTTGCGTCGCGATCGCCGCCCACAAAGCGGCGTTGAAGCCCCAATATCGGCCAATAAACATGGCCGCGTCCCATCCGTCGTCGTACGGGGTTCCCGTGGGGGTCGTCCAAGGCGTTCCCTACCAGAGTCCCGCGAAACCGAGTCACAAGTTTCGGTCGAACAGTCCGCAGGTGTATCCGTCGTCGCCGCAAGGCTTTCCGATGGGCGTGGCCCAACCCATGTACCAGCAGATGTTCAGTCAGAACGTGGTGCAGGGTCAGCCGATGCTGTACAGACCCCAGGTGTCGTGCGCTCAAGCCGTTCAGTCCGTAGCGGGCTTTCAGAATCAGTCTCGTCCCCCATTGGCGGGAGTTGAGAGTTCTCGTCAGGAATCTTCGTCTTCTTCGGCGCACGCGCAGGTGATTGCAAAAACTAGCATGCTTTATTTTTGTTTGCGTAGATGGCATGTCTTGACTTTATTTTTGGTACCAATCTTGTGAATGGGTTCCTGTTTCGCGTTCCTTTTTATTTTCTGTATATGATTCCTTTTTTATTTTATTTTCCTTTTTTTTACAGAGTTGTGTGTCTGGGTTTCTCCGGTAGAATTTGGTTTTTTTTTTGACTAGCCGAGATCACATGTGTGCCAGAATCTGCGAGCATTTTTTGGTAGATAGATGGCTTTCCGTTCAGTTTTTGTTTTGGTAGCAAACGCTTTATCGAAAAATTCAGCAATAAATACTTTACACATGGGATTTCCGATATTCAATAACTTTTATTTTGATACAGAACTAATAATGTCGTTAGTAACAAATCTAAACTTTTGGTAATAACAGTCAAATCCTTTGAAATTTTAAAGTATCATTGTAAGTAAGGTATGGTAACACAATCGTTTAAGCTGTAAATAATTTAAAAAAAGGGATTTTTCTTTAAATTTCTTTCTCTCATAAACTTGTACAGAGGTCAAACGGGTACATTTGTATTAACATTGAACATAGGATCTAATTGGATAGAAGGTACTAACTGCATTGTTAGTTCGAAATACGTTCGTGAAAATAACATCTATGTCCATACAAATAGAGTCCAGAATTCGATACGGAGCAAGCTGTGGAAAGGCGGTTGTTAGCGGAATTAGCGAGACAACAACATCAGAGTGAGGAGGATAGAAGATGGCTTCAAATGCAAGAAGATAATTTGGTACGACAGTTTTTATAATCAAATGTTTTTGAAGTGAAACTCCTTTATCGGGGTTGGAAAAAAATTTAGTATAACATTTTTTCGTTACGCGTGACATTCTTCCGTTACGCGCCATCTTTTTCTTATCCCTACCACGCGTGATTCGAAGTATATTTTCTCCAGCGGAGTAGGGATTGGTATATATATATGGAGTTTTCAATATATTTAGTATTTCAGTTACCATAAGCCATTAATAACACAAATATATAATAACGACATCAATGATATTATAATTCTATTACAATTAATGAAATTCAGTAATAATCTTTGTAGTAATAAGCTAAAATGAAATAATTGTAGAATTTGTATTTATGTCTATGATAATAAAAGCCTTTTATTAAACTTTATCTAATTTGACTTTACTTAACCAATTTCTGTAAAGTTGCATATAGTAAATTATTTTTTGAAAAATAACGTCAAAAAGAAGTTTCACTTCTTACGAGTGTACGCTAGTACACACACACTTTTTTTTTTGTTCTTATCACTCTCCGTTTACACTAAATATATATGAGAGTGACAGACGATGCAAAAGTTGATGGTACAATTAGTCCATCCAATTCACATTTGAAGGCTCACAGCGTATTATGTATAAATATGAATCTAATGCACATATTATTATTATTACTTAAGCTTTATTAACCAATCCATACCACCGTTAGTTTACATTTCTTAATATTAGTGTTAGTTAGTAAAAGTTTTATATTTTAAGTTATCTTTTAGTGACCTCTTTATGGGTAAAAGCCTTCTCCATATTTTCCATTTCTCTTTGTCTTAAACAACATTCATTCAGTTTTCCCTGCTACTTCTACAACGTCGATCTTTTCTTTTGTCTGATGCATATAAACCCATCCCAAGTCACATAGTGACAACCGTTACTTACCAACGTTGATTTTTTCCAGAAACGATTATCGAACGTACAAGTCACTGGTTCAGAGGAACAGCCAAATGACAGCAGAATCGAGACTCCGCGCGAAAAACCTTCTAGTCAAACACACTCAGGTGCGAAAGAAAATTGTGCTTACTTTTTTTTATATAGTTTTCTTATTTTCTTACTTTGTAAATAATAATATTATGCTTTGTGGAAATTGAATTCAAGACTTCTGAGCTACGGCCGCGTTTAAATCACTTACAAAGTTAGTTTTTTTTAATAATGACTATTTGTTTATTTTAGTGACAAACTCGACCGAAACCAGTCCAGCTAATACAGTGAATCCCAAAGATAAACCAGTTAACGAGGAAAAGGTATTTCATTTTTTTTATTTGCTTGCTTACAGCACTTTGACAATTTGCATAAGAATCATGACATTGTTTCGGGTTTAATAAATTCAAATTAAAAATCATTTATTTAGGAACACAGTGTACACTTACAAACGTCAATAAAGGAATACATATATACATATACGGCTATTTATACAACAAATATGAAATTTTATTGGAAAATTTTCTAGCCCCAAGCGCCATGTACGTCTACGCCCAACAAGGAACCCGTGTACGTGGCGACAACGGAAGTAGTTCGTTGCGTGATGCGATTAGCCAGCACCGCGAATAACTCTGTAACGCCCGCTTCTATATTGGAAGCTGTGCGAAGTGTTGGGGCTGCTTTACGAGAATTGTGCGCCACCGTGGATGCTTTGGTCCCGCCTTATCCTGTTAACGCCCAGAGGTAAATTCTAACAATACTTTTGCTTGAAGAAATTCCCGCTATAATAGGGTTTTATTTAAAAACAATGCTACAATCTTTCAGGTCTGAGCTGCAGATTTTAATATCAGTTTGATCATTTGTTTCGTCTAATAGCCAAGTATATAATCAGCTTTCTGTGATACGCCGTTGACATTTTGAGTCTGAGACATGCTGGTTTTCTCACTGTATTTCCTTCAGATTACGAGCGAGTCATAATGCGCACATATACAGGTTAAGCGGTGCACAGCCTCTCAAGGATGACAGTCGCAGATTAGGCCAACAGCGGTCATATCTTGAAAATTAGACCATTCGGGCGGTAACAATGCTTAAAGTAATAACATCCTGTAAAATAATGTTTCTGAATCTATTTTGTTGCAGAGAGGTGGAAATGGCTCACCAGGTGCTGAGTAAAGACATGTCAGGTCTGGTAGAAGCCATGAGACTCGCCATTCACTATCACAACACTACGCTGCATCATGAGTACACTAAGTGAGTTTGTTTTTACTTTATGGAAAAAATACGTTTGAACATATTTGTTAACATTTTTAAGAAAACACGAACCATAGACAACATATTCAGCCGCTAAACAAGATCTTTGTTAACAGTAAGTAAATATGCTTCAAATAGGCTAAAGTTGACGCCACACAAGTTAATTTTATTTATTTATCATCTTAATTTTATGGCAATTAGGCAAATATAAATTCTCATATTTTCCAACCCAGAAGCATGTTAGCAGCCGCCCACGTTCTCGCAATGGATGCGAAGAACCTTCTAGACGTCGTCGATTGCATTCGCGAGAGATACCCTCACATCGACTGGCGAGCCGCCCTCTCGGAGGCCGACCTATCTCCCACCATCCACAGCCCACAAAACCAAACTCTCACACAGAACAACCAGTGCCAAACGCTGATACCGCAAAACCCAGTTCTCAGCACTCAATCATCCATCCAAGAGGACCCCAAACCGGACTTCAAAGTCAACCAGCCGGTGACGACCGTACCCACCATACCCACAGAGCACCAGAGAGAACATAACTCTCTGCCTGTCACATCCAATCGCGTTTCGACCCTCATACACAACTACAATTTGTATGGAAACGTCCGCGAACCGCACATTTACGGCAACGAGGTTCATTCCCAATCGATCGACGATTCCAAAATCGACACAGCCCCGATCGAATCGGTCAAGAGTCGAGTCCAAGCGATCTCTGGGAAGATCGACTCGCCGCCGATCTATTCGATTAGCAAGAAAATGGTTCCGATAGAACAGAATCACGATCAAGGCTAAATCAGAGGAATTTTCACCCGTCCATTGATTTAACGTGTCGCTGATGGCTATGATGGTGACGGTACTTATTTGCATTTATTGTGTTCGAAGTTTGCGAAGCTTGTAGTGCGAAAAGACAATCAATCGATTGCTCAATATCTAGCGATTAGATGTCGTGATAATTTTTACCAAGCGTATTGCGTTTATACGTACTCGTACGCGTACTCATACGCGTACTCATACGTTGATTGTGTAATTTAAAAAACTTTTTTTAACTTAACGGTAAGAATTTTCAGTGACAAGCTTTCTTATTATTTCATCAGAATTGACAGCGTTTGGCAAGAAAATTTTAAACATAGCATTCATATCACATTTGTAGTTGGGCATAGTAATTTTGTTTTGTAGAAAGACTACCTGCTTTGGCATTGATATGAAGTATTTTTGAAAATTTTCTTGCACAGATTTATTCTTCAATATGTCATTTAAGATTTGTAACCTTTTGTAATACTTTTCTACTGCAATCCATCATTTAAAACAATTGCATCAAACATAATATTCATTATGAAAATTGTTCTCTATGAGTAAGTAAAACGCAAATGCTTGGTTTAAGTTAACTATTAGATAACATTCATCATCATTTCTTTGTGTCTATAATCATATATGTCGCATATACCGAAGTCTGCTTTTTCCACCAATTTTTATTATGTGAGTTTGTTTGTCATACGTTTAGTCACGTGCGGAAACATTCTTCTTCTTCAGTCTTATTCGGTACACTCTTGACAGAGCGGTCGTGATCGCTATGTGGTAATAAAAGGGGCAGATTTATTGCGCTTCACGACGTTCCGCCATCATACGATACTTAATATTCCAAATTTGCATTCAAAACTGTCTTTGTAACTTCTAGTAAAGAAGTTGCAATCTTGTATTATCAAAACTGAACAAGACAAAACACATATTCGCTAGCTACACGTGATCCATTTTGCATACCGGATGCTTATGTAAGCATCCGATAGTGTGTGTATACTTTTGCGGTATTTACTGAGGTATATGCGAGATTGACATATCGCATTGTTGTGCTTCAAATTTTATAATGTTGCTTCTCGTAAGATTACATATCCACTAACATTTTTTTATTTATCAAAAGCACATTCCTCGAACATCTTACAATATAAGTTTTGTATTTATCTTATATATTGTATACAGTGGCGCAACACTCCGCTAGAAAACTTGGTGAAATATGACTTGATTCTTGTGACAGCTGTCATCGAGAGCACAGGCTGAAATATATTAATAAGACAGTTTTTGTTTATGCTTAACCATAATCAACAAAATATAGATCATGTTTTCACATATTTAATTCTCATAGTTTTTCTAGTGATCAGGTGCTTTCTAGCGCCCGAATTACGTCACTGATTATATATTTTTGCGATATATTATCGTTTTTATACAAAACAAAATGATATCTTCCGTGGCAAACAATAATTTTTATATAATTGTTTAATCGAAGTATTATAGAATATATTTTATGACAGTGTCACAAGTTCGCATTTAGTTCAGATTACGCAGTATTCGATGTCTACTAACATTTTTTTGTAAAAATGTACAAATAATGTCCATATTATTTTACCTATTATCCAAAGTTTATTATAAGCTAAGATCTCATACGGAATTTGTAGCGATAAATATAAGTTGTGTAATTAGAATTTTATTTATTTTCTTCGATTTTTATGTAAAGTTGATTTATTGTTTAGCAGGATTTCATTCCAAAGTACGATAGTTAGCGTAGTGAATGTATGCAATAGTAGTTGTGGGCTGCCCGAAATTATACAGATATATCATGTGAACTGGGTTTTGTTTATGCATTAAACTGAATAAAGGACAAACCATAATACTTGTTTCATTTTCACCTTTATTGATTACCCTTCCCACTCATGGCAAGCGGGAAACTACCCCACAAAAAAGCATATGATCCCCGACACCCAATATTATTATATCATTCAAGAACGAATACCAAAGCCTTCTACTCGCTAACTATTATTTGATAGTGAGACACCTAACACATGATATAACATTCCCATATAAAATATATGACCACCGCTACAATTATTTATAATAGCGACCTCATTTATGGTTGTGGACATGACCCCTTGCACACAGAGCTTTTATACTTTTTTAGAGGTAAAACTTTTTTACGGAACGTCACGAAGTTGTGCAGCGTTTTTGTCGAAGAAAAGTGAGGGAGTAATTGAGACCCGAAGTAAAAAAGTGAGATCGACAAAAAATACACGCTATTGGTCGGTATTCGTTTAGTAGTTACATATTAGAACTTTAGATGGAAATTCTATCCCATAACGTCTTATGTAGTAAACGCAGATTTTTTATTGTTTATTATACTTCATATTATCATTAGCATGCAGTGTGTTACGTAGCCCTAAACTATGGAATCTGCATTTCGCAATATTATAAAGTATCACACGTCCCTGAAGTTACACGGTGTCAGCGGAATCTATATGTCGCAATTTATATGAATTACACGTGCCTCACGTTATGTGGTGTCAGCAATATAGCCTCTTCGAGTCTCTTTATTTTATATAATTGTTAGCATTCAATTTCCATACATCGGGTTGATTAGCTGTAATTTTAATTGTAATTTTTATTTTAAATAAATTAGTTTTAAACCTTTGGGTTTTTTTTGAAACCTTCGGCTGTGGCCTTCGTAATTGGCGCAGTCGGTAGGATTTGTTCGTAAAGTCAGTGAATCGATCACGGATCGGGCAAATTCGGAAACCTACAAGAGCCTGCAGCCAGAGGGAAATCAAGACATCGATTTATCAAAGAAACCAGATGTGGTGAGTACCTAGTTTTTATCTAGACTTGCCAAATTATCCTTTAAGTTTTTTTATAATCCTATACCAAGATTTTCCATCCTAGAGAATCACGGACCCCTAGGTTAGGTATTATACGTAGAAATTTAGAATTTGATATAGGTAGAAATTTAACAGGAAATATGTCGGAGCTTTTAGTTGACAACATATTCAAGGCTTTACGTTTAGTTCCCGAGTTTGATGGTAACCCTAATGTTCTTACAAGGTTCATTAATTTATGTGATCAATTAGTGGCGAAATTTGTAACAGCGGAACCGGGTTATGAATTAAGTAATTTAGCACTTATTAATGGCATTCTTAATAAGGTTACTGGACCTGCTGCGCGGACTTTAAACTCAAATGGAATTTCCGAAAATTGGATCAGCATACGTAATTCTTTAATAAATAATTTTGCAGACCACCGTGATGAGACCTCTTTATATAACGATCTGTCTCTTATAAGTCAAGATTCGGGGACGCCTCAAGAGTTTTATGAGCGTTGCCAGAATCTTTTCAGCATAATAATGACCTATGTTAGCTTGCACGATTCTGTTCAAAGTACCGTTGAAGCAAAGAGAGAGTTATATAAAAAACTGACTCTTCAAGCCTATTTGCGTGGCCTTCGTGATCCACTTGGATCTCGAATTAGATGCATGCGGCCGGAGTCAATAGAGAAAGCTCTCGAGTTTGTACATGAGGAACAAAATACGTTATACATTCAACAGCGCAACCAGAGTTGTACAGATAGAAAATTATATAATAATGATAATAATCCACCAAATATCCATAATTCACAGCGTAACTTTAATTTTATACCTAATTTTAAGCCAGGCCCCTCTAGATTTTTGAACCCGCAACCTAATAGGCCTATGCCTATGCCAGTTATGAAACCACAGTTGCCTCTTGGTCCTACTAGAACTCAGCAGATGTTCGGTGCTCCTCCACCTAATTATCGTCCTCAGAGCAATGTATTCAGAATACCTCAACAGAGACCAATT
Source organism: Pieris mannii (assembly GCA_028984075.1). Lineage (NCBI taxonomy): Eukaryota > Metazoa > Arthropoda > Insecta > Lepidoptera > Pieridae > Pieris > Pieris mannii. The sequence goes on along the minus strand of CM054795.1, from coordinate 7,683,174 downwards.
AATAATGGTCCACAACCGATGAGTGGTGTAAGTCATTTTGTTACTAAGACCTCTCAACCTAAATCCGTTTTTACCGGGCATGATTGGTCTAGACATGGGAACCCACCACCTTCTAATTATTTTAAATTTAAAGATGTTAATTTTAACGAAGTATATAACCAAAACGACTATGACTTTTATGAACATGACTATTACTATGACCCATATTACCAGGAATATTATTATTCAGAGCCTGTTTATGACATGACATATGAACAGTATCAAGACGGTAATGATTATTCACCTCCTACTGTTGAAGAGCCACAAGAGAGTTCAACTTCAGATCAGGATTTTCAAAAATCGGTCAAGTTAGAAAAGCCAAAATAGAAATTAATTTGCATATTCAACGACAATTACCGTATATTCAAATTTACAATCCACCACTTAAGTTATTAATTGATACCGGTGCTAATCAATCTTTTATTAGCCCCGAAGCAGTAAGTAATTATTTTTCAGACATGCCTTTGACATTTGATCCATTCGAGGTGACTAATGTCCATGCAACTACCAGGAATAACTATTCTATTACCTTACCTTGTTTTTCGGAATTAAATAATAATGAAGATATTAAATTATTTTTATATAAATTTCATGATTATTTTTGATTTCGATGGTTTGATTGGACTCGATTTACTCACTAAATGGGAGTCTAAAATTGATCTTAAGGATAAGTTATTAGTAACTAAATTTGGTTCGAATCCGATTCATATGTATAACTCTAGAAATTGTAATTTGTATGAAGATATAATACCTGCTAATAGTACTAAATTAATAAGAGTTCCTATCGCTACGCTAGATGGTGATGTTTTAGTTCAAGAACAAGTTATCTGTAATTGTATCATTCATGAATGCATTACATCTGTCAAAAATAATCGTGGTTATTTAGAAGTAGAAAATCCAACGGATAATGATATAATACTTTCCTTTGATCATGCCGCACATGCTGAAATATTTAATGTTGAAAGCTATGATTGTCTTAAGCCTAATCGTGTTGATGATGTTATCTCTCGTCTTCGTACAGACCATCTTAATCCTGAAGAAAAAGTAAATTTAGTATCACTTTGTTCTCGTTATGCAGACGTATTTTATATTGAAGGTGAACCACTTACCTTCACGAATAAAATTAAACATCGTATTAAAACTACTGACGAGGTACCAGTTTATACGAAGAGTTATCGTTATCCATATGTACACAGACAAGAGGTTAGAGATCAAATCGGCAAGATGTTAGAGCAAGGTATAATTCGACCTTCGGACTCAGCCTGGAGCTCACCTATTTGGATTGTACCCAAAAAGGCTGATGCTTCTGGGAAACAAAAGTGGAGACTAGTAATAGATTTTAGAAAAGTAAATGAAAAAACTATAGATGATAAGTATCCCATACCGAATATTAATGACGTTTTAGATAAGTTAGGTAACTGCCATTATTTCACTACGTTAGATTTGGCAAGTGGCTTTTACCAGGTCGAAATGGCCCCTCAAGATATTCATAAGACAGCTTTTAACGTAGAACATGGGCACTTTGAATTTTTAAGAATGCCCATGGGTTTAAAGAATAGCCCTTCAACTTTTCAGAGGGTTATGGATAATGTTCTTAGAGACCTTCAAAATGTTATATGTCTAGTTTACCTCGATGACATAATAGTTTTTAGTGTTTCATTACAGGAACACATGGTAAATTTAGAAAAAGTTTTTAAAAGATTAAGGGATTCAAATTTCAAGATACAAATGGATAAATCCGAATTTTTAAAGCTTGAAACTTCATATTTAGGGCATATAATTAGTAAAGACGGTATTAAGCCGAATCCTGACAAGATAGAAGCAATTAAAAAATTTCCTTTGCCTAAAACCGCCACTGAAATAAAGCGTTTCCTTGGTTTAGTCGGTTATTATAGAAAATTTATTCCTGATTTTGCTCGCATAACAAAACCTATGACGCAGTGTCTAAAAAAGGGATCTAAAATAACGTTTAACGATTCAAATTACATTAATTGCTTTGAAAAATGTAAGTTATTATTGATTAATGATCCTATCTTGCAGTATCCTGATTTTAATAAAGATTTTATTCTTACGACTGATGCATCTAATTTCGCTATTGGCGCGGTACTTTCTCAAGGAACTATAGGTAGTGACAAACCTATAGCATATGCATCAAGAACACTTAATTCGAGTGAAATTAATTATAGTACAATAGAAAAAGAACTATTAGCAATAGTGTGGGCTACTAAATATTTTAGACCGTATTTATTTGGCAGAAAATTTAAGATTGTCACAGATCATAGGCCACTTCAATGGGTTATAAATCTTAAAGAACCAGGTTCTAGGTTAACGCGTTGGAGACTTAAATTAAGTGAATATAATTTTACCACAGAATACAAGCAGGGCAAAATGAATACCAATGCCGATGCTTTATCTCGCGTCGAAATTCACAATGAGGACGTGAGTTCCATCATAGTAAATACATCTGAAAGACCTCCATCACAGTCTGATTCTGCCACTGAAACAGTTCATACCAGTGACGAAAACCCAATTCTTGAAGTTCCTATATCTGACGAACCGTTAAATAAATTTACGAGACAGATATGTTTTGTCCTCGTAGGTGACATTAAAAAGCGACCAACTGTAACGAAACCTTTTGAGACACATACAAAAACGACTATACAAATTACTGAGACTAATATTGACAATGACGTTATTAATGCAGTTAAGGAATATGTAAACCCCAAGGTCAAGACAGGAATCTTAATCCAACCCCCATTAGCCATGTATAAAATAATCCCCATAATACAAAGTAATTTTAAAAATTCCGCAATGAATCTTATTTTAACGAAAACTGAATTAGAAAATGTTAAGGACTATTTACGTCAACAGGAAATTATACAAAAATACCATGAAGGAAAAACAAATCACCGTGGTATTACAGAATGTTACTTAGCATTATCTTCCAGGTATTATTGGTCTAAAATGAAGGATAGCATTTCAAAATATATTAACGAATGTAATATTTGCGGTCAAGCCAAATATGATAGGTGTCCAATTAAACAGAGGTTCTGTATAGTTCCACCCCCTTCTAAACCTTTTCAGACAGTTCATCTCGATCTTTTCACAGTTCAGTCAGAGAAATATCTTACAATAGTCGATGCGTTTTCCAAATATGCACAAGCTTATCACTTGAGAGATGGCACAGCTTTAAGCGTAGTTCAAGCTCTTCTTATATTTTGCACCCATCATGGTATGATGTTAACTGTAGTTACGGATCAAGGTACTGAATTTACTAATCAAATATTTTTAGAATTTGTTCGTCTTCACAAAATTCAGCATCATAAAGTTTTAGCTCATTCACCAAATGACAATGGAATTGTTGAAAGATTCCACTCAACTATTCTTGAACATTTAAGAATATTAAAATTAGAGAAACCGAACGAACCGGCAGTCAATCTCATGCCTTATGCCATTTTAGCATATAATAGTTCTATTCATAGTTTCACGAAGTGTAGGCCATTAGACCTCATTACATTTGGACATTTTGACCCACGTGACCCTATAGACATTGACTTAACCGAACATTTATTACAACAATATTCTCAAGACCATAGAAAACGAATGACTCAAGTATATGAAATTATCAACGAAACCTCCTTACATGACAGGACCCAATTGACTGAAAACCGAAACAAAGATAGAGAACCTGAAAAAGACTATACCCCAGACCAACAAGTTTTCATACGTAATCCCATGGCATCCCGACAGAAATTAGCACCACGCTATACGCAAGACACAGTGCTCGCGGATCTTCCCATTCATATATATACAAAAAAGAAGCGTGGTCCCGTTGCAAAATCACGCCTTAAGCGAAGTTCTAAACATCTTACATTGTTACAGGATACTACTATGGTTGACGCTTTCCCTATTTGATCCTCATTTGAGACATCTTAATAATAAAATATAGTATGTTTGAGTCAGCACGTCGCAAAAGGAGTCTCATTGACGGTCTAGGTTCCGTTATCAAAAGCATTTCTGGTAACCTAGATTATACGGACGCACTAAAGTATGAACACGCGATAAATATTTTGCGCGTTAATGAACATAAGTTAGGAACGGAACTTAACAGCCGTGTTAGTTTAAATAATGTTAAAGAAATGATAGGTAAACTTAGGATTTTATACTCTAGTAATGAAGTCCTTGACGTAGAATTTAGACAGTTTTATGAAATAATTAAGTTAGGATAGGAGGCAAGTTGTTATAGTAATAAAAGTCCCAATTGTTGTATCCTATACCTATGACCTTTCAAAATTAGCTGTTGTCCCGAATAAAAACCATAAAGTCCTTATTCCCAACTCTCCATTTTTGGCAATTTCTGGAAAAGACTCTAGGTACATAGAGACAGAATGTCCGAAGTTGAATTCATGGTTTCTTTGCACCTCAAAGCCAGATATTGGAAATACCACAACATATTGAATCCAAGCATATTAAACAACCAACATTAAATCTAGCATCTGTAGACCTGAGCACTTTCCATAGTCTTAACACGAAGATGTCTATGCAGCCTCCGGTACATCTAAACCAATATAAGGATATAAGTTTATATCATACTACAATACCTCTATATATAGTATTGGTGGTTACGATTATATTAGTTGGTATCGTAACATATAGACGAATGGGAATTAAACCTGAAACAAAAGGACATCCTGGAAGAGAACAAGTTCCTGAAGACCCCAGTCAAGTTAAAGTGAATCCCGGACATATTTCATCAGCTACTCTCTCAAACAAAGTTCTCGCATAGTCGCTGATTTTAGGAGGGAGGTGTTACGTAGCCCTAAACTATGGAATCTGCATTTCGCAATATTATAAAGTATCACACGTCCCTGAAGTTACACGGTGTCAGCGGAATCTATATGTCGCAATTTATATGAATTAGACGTGCCTCACGTTATGTGGTGTCAGCAATATAGCCTCTTCGAGTCTCTTTATTTTATATAATTGTTAGCATTCAATTTCCATACATCGGGTTGATTAGCTGTAATTTTAATTGTAATTTTTATTTTAAATAAATTAGTTTTAAACATTTGGTTTTTTTTGAAACCTTCGGCTGTGGCCTTCGTAATTAGTGTCTAAACAGTGTGAATATGGATATACAAATACATGGAGTGATCATCTATTGTGGTTTTACCTTAGTAATAATTAATTTACAAAGAAGTTTCATTTCTGATATGTAGACTGTATATTTAAAACAAAAAACAAAACAAAAACAAAACAAAATTTATTTATTCATGTAGGTAACAATGTACACTTATGAACGTCAAAAAATTTAAAAATTGTGAATTTACATTTACTGCCAGTTCTCAAATCAAGGGCGTAGAACGGAAGAGAAGAACCGGCAATAAACTCTCCGCCACTCTTTTTAATCGCCAAGTTATTTTTTTTTACACAATGCTTGTAAGGAGCTGCGACCACTACACCATGTTCCATATGACATATTGAGTAATAAAGAATAAAAAAACAAATTAAAAACAAAGATTTGTCCTCTATCAGCAGGAGGCATGGTGAAATAGGAGCACGCACTTACACACTCGTGAGAACAACACGCAAATACGTAGTATAAACAACTAATATCACCGCATACACGAATTCAAGTACGACCAGTCACCACAAGTAGCACCCGTTCACGAGTATGACGCATGGCCAGCCATCGGCCCCCTCGCCATATTTTAGGGAGAGAGACAACCCGACGCAATGACGCCGCCACAAGCAATGACATTTGAGTGAGCATGACGATCCTTGAAATGTGCACTTGGCTACACAAGAAAATAGTAATAATACTAATTATACTGAAATAATTTGATACCTCATGAATCACGGTTTATTCCCACTTTACATTAAAAAAAAGTCGTAGATGTCGACGATCGCCCCATAGTCTGAAAATGCAGCCGAGAGATTCTGTCGCGTTACCTATTTATACTGAAGCAATTCATATCCAAGCACTATGATCGTTTAAGTATTCTGCTCACGGTGTGTCAATATAAATTAAAATCGGTTAAGTAGTTTAGGAGTCCATCGCGGGCAAACATCGTGACAGGAGATTTATACATATTAAGATAAATAACGGTGTGTTATATCCGGTTTATTTATTACTGTTTTGTCCATGAATATTTTTCAATGAAAACAATTTATGCGGAGGACTTTCTAATATCATCGCCTACATATACTATATGTACTATTTTTTACTGCCAGTTGCGGATTTACATTTTTTCCGGCTGTGACGTTTTTACGGCCTTTGTCTCAATAATTGTCATGTCCTAGATTACACTTATAATAATAAAATAATATTATTCATATACATTTAAACAAATTTACATTTTAATCCTCTTCTAGTATACCTGTGTGCCCTTTTTTGGCAAAGGCCTCCTCCAAATCCCGCCATTCCCCTCTGCACTGTGCCACTATCTGCCATGTACCACCTGCTGTATTAGATTACATTTACGATCCAACCATTTCGTTAAATGCACTATATATATATAAATTTTTGGATTTGAGCACAAAATTATACACCAATCCAGTTCGCAGCCTCCGACCAACAGTAGGAATGATATGTATGGGTTGATAGGAAGAGAAATATATTTTCTACAATTTCGTTCATTTCACTAATACAAAGAGCAAGCTGAGAGGTCGATTACTATTACTATACCTAATATTGAAGTTTGCAACACCGAAAAGGCTATTTCTATAAATTTGTGTACAGGGTGTATTAAAAGACAGATTAGATAAAACTGAGCTAAACTGACCACTGCGTTATAAAATTTCTAGTAGGTAATTCAGATCATTTTAATTTTGTCATTTAATCGATTTACTTGCCCGCTCTACGCCCTTGACTTGGGAACTGGTAGTAAATGTAAATTTACAATTAATTTAATTTTTTTGACGTTTATAAGTGTACTTGTTTACCTAGACGAATAGAGATATTTTGATTGATTAGTTGGTTTGGACGTATCGACATACCATTGATGTCAACAACGGAACTTGTGTTTCAAATGAAAATATAATATTTATTTGCAAAACATACAAATGATAAAAACAATTTAATCCAGGGAAATTCTTATCATAACTTATTGAAATATACAATGTCCACAGATTACTCAATAGGAAAATGCAATTATAGTGAAATATATATTTGCAAGTATCAAACATAAATAATGTTGTGAATTATTCATATATTACACCGCCAAAATATTGGAAGGGCCTTTCGCTAGAATTTGAACTATCACCAGTTTGCATATAGCTGATTTTCGAGAATCCCAAATTAACTATAGGTGCTAATTTAGCGTTTAAATATCGAACCATTGCCATACTTAAAAAAATATCGAAAAAATCAGCGGTATACAACATGAAATGGTCGTTTATGATTTTTCTCGCGAAATCTAGCTGTTACAGCTGTGTTTAATTATTGTTAGATCACGAGACGAATCGTTTACCCTTCCGTCATTGTTCATCTGTTTATTCATATTAAAATTAAGTTATTACGACAAATAAAATTTTAGACAAAAAGATACGGGATTCCAAATTTTCAATTGTCTGAAATGACTCTTGACATTTTGTAAAACGTATTTGAAATCTAATTATTAAAGCAAACACTTTATTTTGGTATTAGAAGCGCGATTAAACAATTTTTATATTTTATACAAATCAAAAACACTTCACATCAATGTCAATGTCAATCTTCATACATGTGACACATGTCGATTTAAAGCGGCAAACCCTTACAAATTAAAGCCATTTTTAGAAAACATGAAGAATATACAAATTCAACTAGATCCAGGCTATTCCAAACCTTTGGATAGCCGTAGCTGTTCTTACTTGAAGTTTCGTTACTACTTAAAAAATTATAATAAAAATACTCATAAGAGTGTTAAATTCTGTGGCTAAATTGTAAAAAAATAATTTAAAAACGACTGAGGGTGCTCGTTTTAAGACTCAAAATTCACAAAGACGCGTATGTATCTTATGGGGCTTCTAAACGGGCCATGTTTTGCTGCAATTGATGGCTGCACTATTGGCAACTAATTGCCCGGCCATCACAAAAATGTTTTAATGCAGCTGATGGCCGAGCAATCTATGGCCGGGCCATGTGTTGCAATATGACAGCAATTCTATGGCCCATGATGCAGACTCCTAATCGGGCTACACATACCGGCAACAATGGCTGACGAAATCACACAATATTGCAGTTGAATTCGATAGCCTAGCGATCGTCCGGCAACCCATAGGGGCAATACCGGCCATAAGTGGCTACACAAAACATGTTGTGCTATATGGCCGGGACATTACTGCAATATTGCATAGTGTGGATGCTATTGTTTGCAATGTTGCCGGGCAACTGTATTGCAGCCATCATTGCAGCAAAACATGGCCCGTTTAGAAGCCCCATTAAGTCCTGTCACACATTACCCCATTGTATGATAGAAACTCTGTAGACAATAGTTTTAAAATTAAATAAAAAAAAGCGCCTTCGTGGCACTGTAGAAGATTTTGGCTGCAATATATTCAAACAGCAGTCTACTTTTCAGATGAACAAGTCTACAAGCACCCAAATACAATATCTGCACCGACTCGCTTAACACTTAGAGTCTCATCATGTTACCTAAATTAATGTTAGATGATAATAGAGGGCACTACCAGTATTCATAAATCAATTCCAATTCATATTGTGTCACAATCCTGTTAATCAAATATGGCAAACTTCATCTTCTATTCTTTCTTGTTTCTCATTCAAGTATAATGTAAGCACAATATGGGGGGGTTTTGATTTTCTTATTTCGCGATTACTTCAACAATAATTGTTTACTTTTTTTACATAAATTTCCCAAACATGCTTGTCTATGCTTGAAATGAAATGAAATTATCAAGGATTCCTACAAAAAATTAAATATACTACTTATTATATAACTAAATAATATAGTACTACATATTATTTTTTGATAGGTTTGCTTACTTTTGCTGACAAGAGGATAGGGGGGAATAAATTGCAGTTAATCTTACTACACAATACTTGAACAGCCCTAAACAGAGAAATATAATTATTCCTGTTTTGCCATATTTGTTTAGAATATGGAATTGAGGTTAATATATGTCTCTATTACCAGTGTAGACTGCCAAACAGTATGTTATTTATATCTCTTATATCAAACATATCGACAATTACAATATAAACTTGCATGGTTGACACATTCTATCTGGATATGTGGCTCTGTTTTAGCTTAAAAAACTTATTAACTCTAAGCGCAAGTAATTTAGTGCATGCCAATTCAAATTAACAATCGAGGAAGTTCGCAGCCATAAGGAGTTCCAGGGCAATCTCTGGTGCAATAGGGAACTCTGGTATCTCTGTTGAAGAGTTTGTATAGCGCACTTTGTATGTAAAGTACATACATACTTTTTGCAACACATGTGATCTGAAATTGGGACATCAAGATATATATCATTCAAAATATTTTATAAATATCATAATGTTAATATAAAATACAGAATATATTTTATCCTTTATAAATATGATAACAAAAAGCATCAAATGGTTTAGTTATATTCAAAAGAGGGATGAAAATCTTTCTGAAAGATTTTCTGTTTGTACACATATAAACACAAGGACTTACGGTATTTCTCTAAAGTTTACTTCATTTGCTTCATTCTCAGCAAACTGTCCTGGTCCACTAAGCATGGCCTTGATTGTTCCAGATGTAAGCGCATGCTCCCGTTTTACAATAAATTCATGACCATCCGATGATACCAACTTTACATACATTGCATCTGGACCCTCACAACCACCATACACTTTTTCTTCTGATGCCACTGTGAATGTAACACAAATTAATGAAAATTTAAGGACTGCTAGGGAAGATTATTTTATAATTATCCAAAGATAGATATAAATATACTATGTCTAAGTGGAAGCAACTTTACCAGAGCCAAAGCCTGCGGCAGCGCTTCCAGAACGCTGTTCTTCAGCAACACTAGTTGCAGATGCTCCGCCTGAGGCTGGAGCTGATCCAACATTAGCTTCAGACATTTTGATATTCTGCAACATTGATTAAGGCTGCATTAAAGAGTTGTGGAATAAGGCGGAAGAAGGGGGTGTATATAAGGTAAGTAAATATTACATTTATTTCGTTACAAACACTACCTAAACTTTATAAACAATGATAATGTATCGTAATGGTTCAATGACTAACAGAAAATAATGTACAAATAGTAATCGAAAATTTCCCTACCTGTATTATTTATTTGCTGATCCCAAATAGTATGTTGCGTAATAGTTGAGACTTAAAGTAAAACTTAAATCGTTAATTTCTTAAAAATGTAAAATAATCTAAATTATCAAGTAGGTTAGAAAATCAGATTCAAAGTTGACATTTCGATCATAATTTTTAATTTTAGTCGCTGACACATGACAGTGTCACAAAAATAGATAGGTAGCAATAGATTGTAGATAAAAAAGGATTTAGGTAAACTTTAAATAGCGGTGAATCATCGCAGTATTAACAGTCTATAGTCATATATTTTTTGAAACGGTAACATCTGATTATCCTGTCGTCATTCGGCGGATTTTTTTTTTCAGTTTTGACATAGGTAGTGATGGCTCTTGCTTTTTGGCTTTACTCTAATAATCCATTATTTTGACATTTCTTGTCAACCGCTACGTATTTTTGTAGAAAAAATCGAATTTCCTGGTTTATCATTCCATTTCTGCTTTCTTCATCTAAAAAGCAGTGAACTGGGTTGAATTAAAAGTTGTGTACATTACAAAACAAGGATGCAGTCCAGAAATTCCGCGAGAACCATGTGACACGAATACGAAAAAGGGCTTCCAGATCGTCAATGTGACAGAAATGTTTTCTGCCATCGCGACGAGCCAACGCTATTGGGGAGCCGAAACGACATCGACGCGTGATAAACGAACGGCGATATAGAGAAGCGCGTCAAAGATGAGCGCGAGATGGCCAGTCCACCACCGAACCCAAAAGACGAGGCGGGCGGCTCCAAGTTTACGGAGGAGAAGGCAAGTCATGAGGCCACCGCGCAGAAGAGCTTCATAGCACCGCCCGCCTCTGAGCTGCCTTCAAAGCTGGTATACGTCGCGCGTGGTGGAAGTGGCCGCAGTGTCAAGCACACGTTTCGCACTGTTAAGGTAGCACGACGAGTGCCAACGCTGCCGCCCAAGAAGATCGAGGCGGCGGGCGGCGATAGCGGCTCAAACGAGGCCGGTCCTAGCCGCCCGCGCCGCGACAAAAGCAAGCGACACGGCTGCACTATTTGTGAAAAACGATTTTCCAGCCCCGGCAAGCTCAGCCAACACATCCTGTCCCATACTGGTGAGTTACCTTTTTCTTGCGACCTTTGTGATAAACGCTTCAATTCTAAATTTAAACTGGTTCGCCACAACCTAATACACAGTGAAGCTAGAGCCTTTGCATGTACAGTTTGTGGCAAAACTTTTAATCGCAAAGATCATCTTACAAACCATGTCAGGGTGCACAACCCTGTTAAAAACCTTTATATATGTGACAAGCCAGATTGTAAGAAATCATACACATCTCAGCTTAGTTATCGTAAGCATGCAGCTCTTCATTCTGCTGAAGAAGGGAATCTGCAATGTAAGATCTGTGACGAAGTGTTCAGTACGCAACAAGATATTGTGTATCATCTGAAAGTCCATACCGGGAGTCGTACTGTGAAAAGTGAGACAGATAAAAAGTATACTTGTGATCATTGCGATAGAAGATTCTTTACTGCAAAAGATGTTCGTAGGCATAATGTAGTACACACTGGAAGGCGAGATTTCTTATGTCCCTACTGTCCTCAGAAGTTTGGCCGCAAAGATCATTTAGTTCGACATGTAAAAAATGCTCATCCAGAGGAATCATGGAAGTCAGCAGCAGTTGGTACATCTCGGGATTCTCTACCAGATATCTCTACTTTTGAGGAAACATTCACTGATTATCCAATTCCTAGAACTGAGTTTGAGCTCTGGAAAGCACCTTCACCAAAAGAAGAGGCAGATGGTAGAACAAGCGTGCCTGCCTGTGATATAATTGTTGAAATACCTGAGTTAGATATTAAAGTGGAACCAGAATTAGATATAAAGATAGAGGAGCCACCTTCACCTGCAGAAATACTTGAATATCCTGTAGTTTATGTTGTACCCCCACCATTTTCCCCTACGCCAACAAACTTGCCATTTATAACAACACAGCAGTTGAGTGATGTTGATGTGCATTTTGGTTCTGGTAATGTAGAGTCTCTATTGTTAGACCCAGGGGAAGGACCATCAGGTTTATCAAGAGAAATGTTAGGTTTACTTGAAGAGAATGAGCCTAGCTACTCTGGTGAAGATAGTAGTAGAAATCAGCAAAGATTGCCAGCTTTTACTCAAGCATTTCAGACTGCTCAAAGTCCGAAACCACCGCCCCCACCACCCCCTCCTCATTAGACAGTAATTGACTAGCATTTATAACTGAGCTACCTCACTAGGTAACATTGGAATAGTCTAAATGATTTTAATATTCTCTTAGGGCGACTGAGTGTCGTCACTTCAGGTATACCAAAATGTTTCCGAATTCTACATGAATATGTAATCTAGTCATGTATGTACTTTCGGATTGTAAATTATTTTTAGTGTACATGTTTGACATATTTTGAGTATAAATGGGACCAACTTTGAGAGCCTTGGAATTAAATAGTTAATGGAGTAACTATTCATTTGTAAAAGTATTAAGCTGAACAGGATCTGCAAGAAGACGTACAGCTCTTGAAAGCAGTGAATTGTATTATATGTTTGAGTGGTTCACTGTTTTCTACGCGAGAATTATACTGAGAGCTTATGTCTTTTGTTTAGAATGTTAAAAAGGTGTCAACATCAGATCTGTCTATAAATGATTGCTATACCACCTTGTTGTGTCCAGAGTAACTGCTTGTCTATTTAAAGAATCTTTGATTAACCAACTACATGTTTACAACAAAAAATGGATCATTAAAAAATTATGAGTTAATTATCCACATTTATAGAAATATTTTATATAGAAAATGATTGCAATTTTATTATCTGGTTTATCTATTCTTTATTGTAGCTTTAATACTGAAAACTGTTATTTTTTGTTCAATACTGCTGAACTCTGAACCATATATCATACCTTAGAGGCATTCGCTTCCTTAACTATACAGCTTTATTGGTCTGAAATGTTTCAATATATAAGTAATGTGCCAAAACTCATGTGTATTTGTAATTTCATTATAAGCAATATTTTGTGTGGCCTTACAAAAAAAACTATTGAATTTTCTCTTTATAAAGAAAGTGTTCATTATTAATTTGTTTAAGACATTGGCATGATGTATCTATATTGTACCAAAATATTAGGTAGGAAATTCCTATTGATGAAAATTTATCAGTGTACATTGAAGTAAGTAGTACATATGATGTAATAGGTGCCTTGAATTCATTGAAAAATATTTTAAATACTTATTCTATTTTTTAATCTTAGTTGTGCTAAATTTTATTTTGTTATTAAGGAATATCCAAGTACAACAGTTCAGATGGAACAAAATTTAATTTTTAAATATTAATCTTATGATAACTCTACAGATTCAGTAACGTATGGCTTCAAATGAGAGATCAAATGTTGTACACGCTTTATTATTGAATATGTAAATAATTCTAATTGTTTAGGATAATAGGACTGTAAAAAATTAAATCTACCTCAATTGCAACTTATTCTTACGTTAAGAAATTTATTAATACTTAGGTTAGTGAGAATATAATTTTTCTATGAGAAATACATGCAAAGGGCTGGTTGGCATACGCATCGTGTTTATATTAGTGTGTGTTGAAAAATCGTTATACTTTAAGTATATATCGCTTCGTATATTAATTAAGAATAGCTGTCGTTTTATATTTGATAAAAAGAACAATACATGTCCCGTTCAGAAGGGGATTAAAAAAAATTATAACAAATTTAAAAATATCATCCTCATCTACATATAAAATCATGTATGCATATATAGACTATAGATCAAGAATCTTCATACAATAGCTATAGTGAAAAAAACAAGGTTTATTTACTTATATGATAGACTTTTAATTTAGTTTCGACCACCAGTCTTCAAGCCCGTTCACTAGTCAATACACATAAACTATTTTTAACAGTGGAATTGCTATTTAACATGTATTTACAAATAAAAACCGATTACAAAATCGTCTTATTCGTATGTTTTGCAGAAAGTTTTTTTTATTGGCACGAGTTGCGAGATTGAATTTAACAAACGTTTAGGAAAAGATTAATCGTCGCGAAATTTGTAGTAAAAGCCGTCTCTATATACATATGATTTCAATGTTTTCTATTATAAATGTTAATTTATTACCTAAAATGTAATAAATAGTATTTAAAATGTAAGTATCCACTTATTATTTAGTTGCACTAAAAGTGTTCATTGTTCCCCTATCCAAGTTTATTATGCATAATTTTGTTATATTATTTTTTTCCAGTTTTTTTATGACTTGAGTGTAACTCGATTTTATATTATATATTTTCTAATACATGTTGTGCAAAGCCAAAAAATGAAATAATTTTATTTTTTTTTACAAATAAGTGTTCGAATATTTTATTTATGTAAGTAACATACGTAAGATTATATGCAACGAATGTGCTACGAGCAATAAGTATTTAAGCCGCGAAGAAAAAAAATAAAGTGAAAATTATGTATCGGGATATTCAAAGAATCTTATTTTTTAACTCGTAGTAGGATGTTCAGTCCATAGATATACGTAACTTGGTACATAATAGGGGCCTTATTAAATTAGTTGGAGTGTATACAAAAAAATATTTTTTAGATTTCTACAAGATTTTTTAATAAAGTGATCTATTTTTGTTACGCTTTTTCGAGCAATAAGGCATTTTTATCGAACATTTAAAATTTGTACAAGATTGTTTGTCTGCCTACGAAGTTAGATACAGTTTTGGTGGTATTTATAGAAAATATCTTGATGCATTTATCGCAAATATATAGTGACACTAAAATTGTATTTAAGTTCAATGAATGAAAATAAAAATGATAATGATTTGAATCATGTGAAACCAGTTTTCCTTTAATTCATGTAAAACAGTATGTAACATGATAATAGTTTGCCAGTCCGCAAGAATGAATTCATTGATAACTGGAATTTATTCGAGTTTTTTATGAGTCTGTTAACTTAGTGTCAGACGCCGGGGCGCTTTGCGACATAAAACCTTTTTTGTTTTCCTTACTTTAAAATGTATCATTTTTTTCCTCAAAGTTCTAAATTTAAAAACTATTTCTGTGTGCCCCCGGTTTAAGTACTGTATTCTTGCGGACTGTTTCATTCAAACAATTGTTATAAATGAGAATTGTACCTGGTATAATAATAATTGTATAGCATTTTCATTGAAATAAATTTTGGACATCACATTTTGTTTAATTTTACTATAGATAAGCGTGGACCGAATCAATGACGTAGTTTTTTATAATCAGGCCAATGAACCCTAGTTTATTTGATATTAACAGAAACTGTTTTTACATATCACATAGTAACTTGCCCGCGACTCGCGCGAATTTGCACACACAAGATAATTTTAGGATATGTTTAGAAGATTTGTATTTGCCTAATTACTTTATAAAATATATACGAATTTATTAATAGGAGTACCGTTGCAGCTAGGAATCCATTACGAGCCTGCTGCTAAGTTTCATAATACAAGCAGCAGAATACGAAATTCCACCGGTATCCGGTTCCACTTTTTTCTGCACACCACCACTATGTGGAACCAGCTGTCCATTGAAGTATTCAGTTTCTCTAAGGGGCCTTTAAGAAAAGAGCTTATCAATTTTTAAGGCAGCAACGTACTTGCGAGCCTTCTAGTAACGTTAGTGTCCATGGACGGCAGAATCATTTAACATCCCTTGCTTGATAATTGGCTATTTAAATCATAAATGTCTAGCCAACTATCGAATATCTGGAGTTTTGTTAGTGATGTTAATATGTTTAATGTATTTATAACTTTATCCATTAGGGTATTGTACATTTATTTACCCAATACTCCAGAATAGTAGTTAAAACTTGTCTAGGGAAAGGTAACCAACTCTATCAAAGAGAAGCATCTAGAGCCTGTATCTGGTCCTAAGCGTTGACATACCTATCCTATATGCCTTTATAGCGTGGGAGAGTATTCAGATAAACAACTACAATTATAACTAACGGTTATTACGTTTTATTATTTTAAGGGCCTGTTTCACAATGTCCGGATAAGTTCCAAATAAACTATTTATTACTTATTGGTAGGATAAACTGGGGTTTGTTGCGTTTCACGACTGTCAGATAGCGCGATGCGTCATGAAACGCGAAGTATCTTATTGGGAACTTTTATATTTCGAATAATTTATGTGTTGCATAGCTATTTGGTACTTTATCCTTACATTGTGAAACAGACCCTAAAGCCAGGACAACGATGCAGAAATTTGTCACAGAACTGAGTACTTTGTTTTAATATTTCACAAAACCTTAACTTAAGGACCTTAATTCACGAATAAATTTTATCTTTAAAAACTATGCGTTGCTAACATTGTTATTATAACTGGCTTAGCTTTTAATACGATCGTCAATATTAGGAGATTGGTTAAACTTGTTTATAGCTTTTTTAAAATAAGTGATCAGTCTCCTGACACACATCGTTTTTGGGCCTGAAGATATGCCTGTTTTCTCACAATGTGTTCCTTCATTGCTCGAGAATTAAATACGTAGAAAGACAAAACCCATGGGAGAAGTGCCGGGGTTATAGATAAATAGACTGCATCAAAAGTGTAATTATCACTAACTGAAATGAAATATTAAATAGTTGAAATATATTTTATTGGTGATCAATCCATTAACAAATAACACATAGACTTAGAACCATAGATAACAAAATAAATACCTTAACCACGGTACATTGTGTCAAAAGAAATGCAAGTAACATGAAATTTTATACATTACTGTTTACATATACATTTATTAAAATATACATGTTCGGTTATATAAACATTTTAGGTACCTAATTTCATTCCTATCTGAATTTGAACTAAAATTGTACTAAAAATCCTAAAAAAACTGTCTACATGTAGACAGTTTATAGATGGGAACGCGGCTGAGTTTGTTAGTTATAAAAGTTAGTATAAAAAGATTTTTTCTTGTCAAATTATTTTTGTCTTTGGAGAAAGCATAGAGCATAGAGTTGAAATGTGTAGATAAAGCAAAATAAAGTTTTTTTTCAATTTCATGTTGTAGAACCTACCCTCCATATAAATTTAGTTAACTACCCTCTTAATTTAAAATCAGTCGCGTTCCGTATAGAAAAGATTCCCGTTTGATAAATGCACCCCGCTCACCGAGAATAAACTAGAATGTACAAACACTAGGGTTGTCAAAAGTCAAAGTAACAATAAAAATTCTATCATAATTTGCGAATGAACATAAGCTTAATAAAATATGAATCGTTATTTTTTTGAAGAAATAAAAGTATTTACACATGTACATTTATTGACGTTGGCAACCCTAGCGGTAAGGAATGTCCTTTACGTAAATAAAAAAACATGTCAGTTTGAGGAAACTTCATACACTTTTCTAGAATTATTTATTTCCGTGTTACAAATAGCTTTATTTATACTATTAATTTTGTTTTTCAATGTAATTTTCTCAACTTTAATTTTTATTCTAAGCTACAATAGCAAAACTATTGAAAATTACTCTTGCTGATACAATTATAGGAATCCGTATGTATCTTTTTGTGGCATACCCTCAAAATAGTTTAAAAAAAATAGCTTCAAATTATAGAATAGACATTTTTTAATATGAAATATCTTCCATATATTTGAAATGGAATATTCTATTTTTTTTAATTGCAATACAATTAATGTGTTTAAAACAGAAAACTGACGGACATGAAGAAAAATGTAATAATTATTTTCAAGTTTTAGGCTGATAATTTAGTACCACCAATTTGATTAATGTCTGCTAAAATTATTCCTACGCACTCTTCGTCTATTCTTCCTAACTTTACCCTTTTTAAGATTTGGTAATTCCGAGTCAGTTTTATATAAATTCGTATCCGAGTCGAGGCCATTTTGTACGTCGGAATCGAAACCATTTTCCTGACAATGTTCGTCGTATTTCCGTATATTTTGAAGCGATTGATTCTTCTGCATGTCATGTACGTTTGTATCCGAGATGCAGTAATCTTCACGGTCCGATTCCGAGTATTTTATTGGTAAATTTTCTTCAGGCGCTTTTAGCCGGATTTCCGGTCCTCCCCCATAAATGTCTATGAAAAATCGCCACAAATCTTCGCTGAGCTGCGCGTGATCCGAGCCTTGCTTCAACGTGTATTTCGTTGCGCCGTCTAATTCCTATAATCATTAAGAAGAATTTATTATATTTATATACTTGTAATTAGTATTGTCTTTTATTAATATAGCTTTTACACATTTATAGAAAATACTTTTTACCGGATTGAAGCTATGTATTATTGTAAACTTATATATACGTTATAACATAATTTTAATTTTATCCAAAGTTTCGTATACTTTGAAGCGTGCGTGGTCAGGTCGACTGAAGACAAAAGGTGTTGAAAGTCAAAAAAGTATCACAGCTGTAGAAAATGTTGTATTATCTGTATTTATTTCCCCGGAGTTGGTATCGACTAAAAAAAATGTAGGGTTTCTGCAGGAATTGCTCACGGTGTCCTCCATTTTCGCCGATTGTTTCAGTATCGACGGGATGAACATTTAATATTTCACAGTTACAAAACATTTTATCTTTTATTGTGACAAATACAACAAATCAAAAACAACGAAAATCTGTGCAGCCGTTCTCGAGAACAAAGACTTTGTTTTATATTTACATACATTCAAAAAAGTATATTTGTCTTAGTGCACGTGCACGTTAGTCTTAAGTTACATTTAAATTACTCATTAGGTTAGAATATGGATAATGTATGAAAAAAAAAAAATCCTCACCTGTTTGTGAAGTATGGGCGTGTTGTCGACGGGCGGGGGCGGACGCCGCGTCTTGTTTCGCACGAAAGCCTGCCATTGGCGGAACCACGACATGCTTATCGCGTAAATGGCGCCGGGCTGCTCTTGCTCCTGGAAAATGTTCATTTAAATTATTTATTAACTTAATTTAATTAGGATTTTCACGTCACGAAGATGTGCAGCGAAGAAAAGGGAGAGGACGATTGAGACCGGTTGTGTGCGAGTGAGAAAGGTAGATCGAGAAAAAATACCCGCCATTGGCTGATGTATTCGTTGAGTATTTCCATCTAAAGTTCTAATATTAGAACTTTAGATGGAAATGCTGTCGCATAATGTTTTGTTCAGTAAACGCAGATTTTTATTACTTTTATCATTAGAACGAAAACAGTGTGAATAGAGATATATATAAATACATGGAGTCACGAGTCACCTACACGGGAACATGTTCATCTATCGGGCCATTATAAGGTAAAACCTTAGTTATAATCAATTTATTTATTTATTAAGTAGTTTCATTTCTGACATGTGTACTTTGTACCCACGCACTATTTTTGATACATAGACTGGGCCCAGTTTAATATACTCTAGACTACATCAGATAAAACTTATATACACTAAAAAACTTATAAAAAATATAAGTATCAAGTCTGTTTATTTATATTAATAAATATTTAATAATATTAAAAAATATGTAATTTTTTTTTATTTTCAAAATTATCCAAGTGTTTAAAAAAATATTACAATCATGAATTATGAAAATATATAACGCAAGTATAATAAATACCTGAAACAGCGCATGAAGATCTCCAAATGCCGTGAGCTCGGCCTCCCTCCGAGCTCTCAACTTATGCTGCGCACGCGCACACGCCCCGCACTCGTGTGCGTGTGTCACCGCCGGACCACCGCCAAAACTAAATTTATGAATATTCAAACGTAAGTTTAAATAAACTTAAAACGTGAAGATGCGCAGCGTTTTTGTTGAAGAAACGGGAGAGAGAGACTGAGAAAGAGTGAGCGTAGTATGAAGCAAATAGCCATGGAGCGACGGTAGGAAGCAAGCAAGTGAGAAAGATCGAGAGAAAAAGTGAGATAGAGCGATTGTCGTATCACGCACAGTGCCATGGAGCGAGAGGTGGGAGAGAGCTATAGTGAGAGAAAGGGAGATCAGGAAAAATACTGGCTATCGGTTGATGTGTTCGTTTAGTAACGCCTTGTGCAGAAAACGAAGACTTTTTATTTATCTATAATATTATAATACATATATAAAGAAATAAAGGGATCATATACTGGTCATCTCTTGTGACTTTACCTTAGTAATAATTAATTTAAAGTTTCACTACTGACATGTGTACTTTGTACGCACGCACTTTTTTATTGAACAAGGTGCAAACGGGCAGGAGGCTCATGCCCATGGTCAGTACTCCAAAAAGCTCGCAAGTGCGTACCATTTAAAAATTGGTTCGTAAATATTTAAGTTGATAGTTGCAAAATCGAACCATAGACAAGAATAATGAATACTAACTGAGTATGCAGGAACTCCCACAATGGCTGGGGCAGTTTGGCGGCGATTGCGGCCAAATGAGGCGCACGTTCCACCCTTACCCCGCCATGGACGCACACGAAGTCGCTGTTGTCTATGGGCCCTGGCTCCGCCCACGTGTTGAATCTGCGTTTAACCACATTTATGTCAAAATATTTTTGTTAAATAAAACCATTGGCGCAACAACCTCTTGAGGTCTGGGCCTCAAATTTCTGTATCTGTTTCATGATCATTTTTAAATATGCAAGCAATTTTTGATCATTTATTTTTTCCTAATAAGTTTTTTATTGTATCCTTGACTTAGGGTCACCTGTTAAGACAAGATTGTGTCTTTTGTACATATATAGATATATAAACAAATATAGGAAATATACTTTTACAAATACCGTGTGTGTTTGACGAATACACATATACATAATTAAGGTCTGATACGACTTTTGTTTGATAAGATGTAACACTAAAACTACTTTAAAAAAAATCTAGTCTAGAATAGATCAATTTTGTCACGACCATATTTCTGTTATTATAAATTGATTATTCAAAAGCTCTAATAACAATGGCGTATATGGCGACTAACAGACATTTTAAAATTACCAAAAAATCTAGACTATTTTAGAAAATCCAGAAATAATTCTTACTTATTAATCCATTGCCTAGAAATATAAAATTTAATATCGTTGGGTTCATTGTTAGCAGCCTCGAGGATTTCCGCTGCTTTTTGACGCAAAATCGCCATTTGAGGGTTCACTTTCCTGAAATTATTTTTGATTAAAATTTATTAGAACACCCACACAGGTGTTAAATAATAATAATAATAATCAGTGGCACTACAACCTCTTTTAGGTCTTGGCCTCAGATTTCTGAATCTGTTATATGATCATTTTTTAAATCTAATAGGCAAGTAGGTGATCAGCCTCCAGTGCCTGACACACGCCGTCGACTTTTTGGGTCTAAGACATGTCGCTTTCCTCACGATGTTTTCCTACACCGTTCGAGCAAATGTTAAATGCGCACATAGAAAGAAAGTCCATTGGTGCACAGCCGGGGATCGAACCGACGACCTCAGGTATGACAGTCGCACGCTGTCGCCACTAGGCCAACACTGCTTTACAGGTGTTAAATACACAAAAAAATGTCGTGGGAGTGAGTGGTTTAGGAGATTTAATTACAAACACATGCACAGAATATATATACACGTATAAAGATTAACCTTTTTGCATGGATATAAAAGTTTTAAGGTATATGTTAAGGATATATGAATGTTTTATATATTTTAACATTTATGAAATAAAATAATCCAATTGAACAAGTGTTCATGGTATAATATTCATTTACTAGCTGTTTTCATTTATTTCAATATGTGTATATGTTTTAAATTAAAAATGCTAAACAAATAGTTAGCAATAAAATCTTTACATAAGTTAAATAATTATACGTGAAGACAATGTACTCTCAGAATAAAAAAGTCAAATATGACAGATTGTTTAATGTATCATATTGTACCTTTTAATTCTTTTTTTAATAAAAAAAACAAATAAAACTGTGTGAAATAAAAATAAAATAATTACAGTTTTTAGTATTATAAAATAAAAAAAATATGTAAAATTAGATCCGCAACCAATTCATTTTATCAAGGTTCTATGATTGTCCTATGGAGCAGGACCAGCATCTAAGTTATGTAACGTAACATTAGTTATATATATATATATATATATATATATATATATATATATATATATATATATATACAGGCAGTCCTCGACTTACGTCGTTTCAAGTTACGTCGAACAATGTTTTTATACTATTCCTCAAGATACGTCATTTGTTTCGATTTACGGCAAAGGAGAATTCACTTGTCGCAAGGTCAATATATTTTATAATAAATATATCCTTTGTTCTAAATGCAGTTTTTGATGTGAAACATCTATAGCCGCACGTAAAACCGCACGTAATTTCTGGCGTGGCGACGCATGCCGTGGCGACGCATTGCCACGCTATATGATGGTATATACATACAATCTATATGCAGTAGTAAATTTTTGTATTTAATGAAAATAAATGTTTATTCAATAAGTAGTCATCGTTATATGGAAAACAAAATCGTAATATTTTATTTTATCATTATGACATATTTAGTTCCTATCACAATCTGTTCTTTTCTGCATATTACTTCACAAAATAATTTCGATGTTTCACATCTGCCAGGCGTCCCGTGACGGCTCACATTTTTTTTCTTTAGATTTCGAGTCCGTATGGAACCTAAGCCTTGAGTTTTCCATGTAAACATATGAAAAAATATGTCTCGACTTACGTCGTTTCGATTTACGTCGCGTATTTCGAGAACCTAACATGCCGTAAGTACGAGGACTGCCTGTATATATATATATAACTAATTTTATGTTATGTAATTCTATTTAACATATATTTGAATATATGTACAACAGTCACCAATCCGGTATAAAACATAAAAATAATAAAAGCCAAAACAAGATTCTATCTAATATTAAAATTCTCGTGTCACCATGGGGTCTAGTCAAGACAGATTAACAGTAGTGTATGTAGAAAGTCGAAAACTAAATTTGTATGAAAATGACAGCTAGTGTCGAGAGTTGGTACCAACTACAGCTGTCATTTTCATACAAATTTAGTTTTCGACTTTCTACATACACTACTGTTAATGTGTCTTGACTAGACTCCCATATCCGTCCCTATACTCCTCCGAAACGGCTCGACCCATTCTTATTACTTTTTTAATCATATTCAGTAAGTCTGAGAATCGACTACTATCTATATTTCAAAAATAAATGTTTATTTATATTTTTAAATAATTATTTTTGTATGAGCATACAAAAATACATACTACTCTTAATTTTCATCTGCCCTCTAAAATCAAAAGTAAACGAAAACTTTAATTGAAATAAAAATCTCACCTATAAAACAGCACATAGGCCTCACAAGTGGCCAAATACTGTAAGGGCACGGGCGTTATCGTGGCGTCGTCGAACGCGTACCAATTGTCGTCCGTGTTCGTGTTCGTCCGAGCTATGCACGTGTAATGCCCCCCGCCCGCCGTCCCCGCGTGACATATAACCGCACAAAGGGCGTATCTGTTTATTTTTGATGTACATTCTGGAAATACATATATTTTTTTTAAATCAGAAAGATATTTTTAAAAATTTTGTATGGCAATGTCTGGATAATATCTTTGACATCCTATACTGGTTTTTGCCATATGGGAACATGTCTCGATTCTGAATACGATTTGTATAAGTTTTTTATTACGTATAAACAAAACAGACATAGAATTGTGTCTGTTTTTGGGTTATTACTTCAAAACACAAAAAAGTTCAATAATGTAAATTTCTGAAATGATTAAAATATCAGTGACGCTACACATTTTTTAGTTTTTCTCTGTATCTATTTGTCAATCTAATAAGCAAGTAGGTGATCAGCCTCATGTGCCTGACACACGCCGTCGGCCTTTTGGTCTAAGGCAAGTTCCTCGTGATTATTTTATTCACAGTTCGAGCGATTGTTAAATATCATCTGAAGCTCCTAGGCCAACACTGCTCCAATTTATATCACAAACAATAAAATAACGCTTTTCCTGCTAATTGATTCATTTCATTAACCATTCGATATTTTTTTATTTTTTTTATGGCAATAATTAACTTTAAGCCACCATTAAATTTAATTTGGTCACTTAATTAAGATTACTGCGTCACTTTCTCCGACACACAAAAAAAAGAGAAAAACAATATTAAGAATTTTGTATTACCTTTATGCGTATACGGCGCCATATTGAGGTCGTTAATAGGAAAGGAGACCCTCGCAGCAACTTTAGCGCTAAACATAAGTTCATGCCGGAAGCGTTTCAAATGCACGCACAGTACTTCCGGTAACTTCATAACACCTGACATTTTGATGCCGTTGCGCAGTTTATTGCATCGGGAACAACTGGAATTTAAAGAAAACACTTTTTTACCGGATTGAAACTATGTATTATTGTAAACTTATATTTAACATAATTTTAAATATATCCGACGTTTCGCGTGCTTCACAGCGTGCGTGGTCACGTCGACTGAAGACAAAAGGTGTTGAATGTCAGAAAAGTTTTTTCTTTAAACGTGGAAAAGCTATGTTAATAAAAGACAATACTAACTGGAATTTATTTTAATTTTTGTTTTGTTAAAAGGGACTCCTTTTAAACCTTTTGTTTTAACCCAAAGAAGAGTTAAAACAGTCGACCCCAGTTATAGAACAAAAATTTGTTCTATTTAGTCAATCGTTTCGTGTTTTAGAAAAGTTTTTTTTTCTGTGGATCGTGTCCGCAAAACAGGCTATTTATTTAATATTTAAAGTATCATATTGGCTACAGAGTATAAGCTGATAAGATATACCTTATAAAACGTGAACCAAAGATTCTATGCTCACCTATACATATTATCGCCTTTCAACTCGTCAGCACTAAAGAAGGCAGCGAGACAGTCCTGCAGGGATACCATCGGGCCATAGAACCACGACCGAAGCCAGCTGACGAGCCACCATAGCTGAAATAAACCAGCGATTTTTAAATCTATATCTTATATTATCGTAGCAAAAATAGAGATACAAGCTTTCTGCCGTAATTATTCTTTGGAGTTACGCCTGGTATATTAAATCACGAGCTTAATTCGTGTGGTTATATTTTATAGACGAAAACTTCGCGAGATTTCGCGTCCTGTGACGCGTACCTATCTAAGTGACGTAAGTTTGCGACTTTGAAGTATACGAGAGTCATACTTCGTTCTAAATAAAAAATAAAAAATCGTTTCTGAATCTTATCCTTACATACTTAATATAATTTTAATTTAAGTTAAAATTATTAAATTTATGTGTATAATTTCCCATTTCTAATATCGGACTAAAAATCCGGATCGAAGGACCATAAAATAAGCTTCGGTCGTAATAAATTCCAGGCTGCCATAGTGTACTGGCTGCGTTTAACATTCATTATGTTTATAATAATATAAATAACTAATCAATATTGTTTTAATTTGACTACTTACCCAAGACTCTTGAGAGACGTGTGGATGGTTGAGAATCGGCTGCTGACATCTTAGCACGGCCAAATGTTCCCGCGAAGGTATTGGTAGAGATAAATCTTGGAATGTTTCCACTCGAGTCGACACCTGCGACAATTTAGTAAATTAAAAAAGTAAAATTATTATTACATTATGTCAAGTGTGTCATTATATTCACCCTATTGCATATAAGGCACTGAACAGACGAGAGCAGCTTGCCATCGAAAACGTCAGACACGATACTGCGGTATCGCACTCCGCGAGTACCATCCCCGCTTCCACCTGCGCAGACGCTGCCGCTGGATTTGCTGGAAATTATTAGTATAATAGATTACAGAGTGGCGAAGTGTCTAACGTACGCCAATTCATTTTTGACATAATAGACAATGGTGCCGGTCAAGTTGCCTAAGCACTATAGGGGGGAGGGGATCTTTGATTTTCTTATATGATTATTACCTCAACGGTAATTATTATATTTGAACATTTTTGTATATATCATATATTCGATCTTTGGCTACATATTAAGGGCCTGTTTCACAATGTATGGATAAAGTGCCAAATAGCTATGCAACACATAAATTATTCGAAATATAAAAGTTCCGAATAAGATACTTGGCATTTCATGACAAATAGCGCTATCTGACAGTCGTGAAACGCAAAAATACTGTTTATCCTACAAATAAGTAACAAATAGCTTATTTGGAACTTATCCGGACATTGTGAAACAGACCCTAAGTATATTAAACTATTTCATATATATATATTTCCGATATGAAATAGTTGGAATGCTCGGATTATCAAATGTTCTGATCAAGTCAATTGACCGTTGTATTTTGTTCCTACTTTTGCTCATCAATGATTCATTACACTTTCCGGAAGCCTATTCCAGTCGGCCACTACGGTTTGGGAAAAAGTTCTTTAGGACATTTGTGTTATGTTGAGTGATCTTAAGTTTTAACGAACTACCCTTCAAATGCGTATTTTTACATAAAATAAAGAGCTGATTGACCTGATCATTTTCGTGGCTTTTAATAACCTTTATGAAATAAGGATCCCAAATGCTGTAGGCATACTCTGGTCTATTGTTTGTATATTTGTTTTAATGTTCTTAAAGGCATTTGAATTGTCTTACTAAATAGAGCAGGGAATTAGCCTTTTTTACAATAACCATGATACGACATTCCCATTTCAAATCATAACATCCAAGTATTTTTGCGTGAATACTAATTGCTGTTGACCCAGGCAATAAGTATCTATTGTGCGGATTTTTCTTTCTATGTGAAATATTGTGCATTTAATAATAGCAACCACTGTATTGTAGTAGTATTACTTTTAAGATTCATTATTTAATTTGATTAGTTTTGTTATTGTTCGTTATTATATTAAACTAGGAAACTACTACTAACTAGACTCATTGAGGATTCGAGAGAACAGTGTGGTGATGAGACGGACGGAGTTGGGTCTATGTGATGTGGTCGAGTAGATTGTGATGAAACTTGAACCCGCCTTGCACCGTTCATCATAATTTAGGCTAAATTACCGTTTGAAGTGTTAAAAGGTAACAACTAAATTTTAAATACTGTACCATCTATAGATGTCTTTTTTTCTCGCACTTTACCAACATGACGCCCACTAATAATGATGCTATAGAAGAAGGCATATCATATTGATTTAGTACTGTAAAGATAATATATGTATTTTTGTTAATAGATAAGTTTTGTAAGTACCTGCGTGCCCTGGTTTCCACAATATCGCTGGCCCCACTCGAGCATGTCTCGTATCTCTCCTCTGCCTCACTCGAACAAGACAACTCAGATTCTGAACCGAGGTCCCTCGAATTTATATCTTTAGTTGGCCCTGAATTATACCAACTATTAAACTGAGTTCCATTAAGATTTCAAGTAAATTTTAAAAATAACCACAAATTTTACAGAGAAAAAAATAACAAAGTTTTTGCCGCGCACCACCACTTCGTGAAACCAGCTGCCCGCTGAAGTATTTCCGAACCAATTCGACCTAGTTAGGGTCCTTCAAGAAAAGAGCGTACCAATTATAAAAAAGGCCGACAACGCACTCGCGAACCCTCTGGCATTGAGAGTGTCCATGGGCGGCGGTATCACTTAACATCAAGTGAGCCTCCTGCCCGTTTGCCGCCGGTATAAAAACTAAATAATCACCAGTGTTGTGAATAATTGCAACATATAGCCACTTATTTATTTACATTTCGTTGCAATACAGAAAAATAGTATACAATATTTAGGTAGATAATAAATTAATTTATAAGTTTATAATCAGTTTTTAATTACTTTAATATGCAAAAGCTGCACTGAGCTGCACTTTTTATTTATTATACACTTCGTTGCAACAATCGGTATAATTACAGTAATACCCCGACTTATGCGAATTCGGAGTTATGCGATTTAATTTTTGTTGTCGAATTACTATGATGCTACGAGGAGATATTTTTATATATTTAAATAACTTCGGGTGTTTATACACTATTAATATAGTTTGTCATATTATCTAGAATTAGAAACTTATTATTTCCTAAATTATTGTTTTATTTAGTCTCCAGTCCCAATTAAACATACTTTGGATGTATTTATATTATGCAAAATTGTACCCCTACGCGGATAGCGCTCAGTCCCACCTATCGCGTAAGTCCGGGGTATTATTGTGTAGTAATTAAATAACGAGGGGGCAAATGCCAGAGTCTCTCACTTAATTTAATATCCTGATAAATATGAATAATAATAGAAAAATTACCATTTATCTGTTGCGTATGCACATTGTATGTGAAATGCTGTGTACCACCAAAACTCGCCGATCGTCGGTGCCGGGATGGATAACCGTCTGACTGCTGTATTCTATACGATTAAACATATCTTCAATACATACAATAAAATAAATTTGCGGCACTACAAGCTTTTTAGATCTTGGCCTCAGATTTATGAATTTGTCTAATAGACAAGTCCTGTGCCTAACACAGACCATCGACTATTTGGGTCTAAGGCAAGCCGGTTTCCCTTCACCGTTCGAGCGAATGTTTAATTTCACATAGTAAGTTGGTGTACAATTCGGGATCAAACCTACGAACTCAGGTATGAGAGTCGCACAATTCTAGGTCACATTTGCCTACCCTTATTAAAGGAAATGTTAATAAAATACAATTGTAAATTCTTATATTTATTGCACCAACAAAGTAGTCACTGTGACATGCACGTAACACAAACTAAGTGCTACCCCAATTATAGGCGCATACAACATTCCGATTATATGAAAGTTATACATTAAAAAAAAAATTTAAACTTTCTTAAAACGAACTTATTAATATTTACCTCAAATATCCATCATGTCTCGGTTCGCTATATGAAGAAGCAGGTGACTTCCGCCGCATTCGCGCAAAATAGGGTGCGTCGCTGGCTGCAGACGATACAGTGAAAAAAAAAACTTTTTTTTTTAAATTTAATAGCATAGGAGCATGAACATGGGGTAGACTGGCCATAGAAAGACCAGAATGGAGAAGATTGGAGGAGGCCTTTGCCACCTGGCAAACGGACACGCAAAAATGGAACAAAAGAACAATCTACAAAAAAAATACTGTCATGTCCGAAAAAAGGCTATTATATATAGCATAGGAGCAAAATGGCCCACGAGACGCCCAAAAATACTGAAGTTGGTACTATAATAAATAATTTTACTATCTACCGACATCTAATAAAAATCCAACTATGTGTATTTATTTTTATTCCTTGCATTACTAATTACAAAGACAAAGTTTTGATTATCAAACAGTTTTAATAGTATTAAAAGTACAGGTAACAAACTAGTTACGAATTAGACATATCAGATGTTTGTAAGTTTGTGTCACATTTATTCAAGCCTAGAACTGTATTTATTGACACTACACATTGTTTTATTAAGACATCATAAATAATTAAATTA
The DNA here is from genome assembly GCA_028984075.1 of Pieris mannii. Classification (NCBI taxonomy): domain Eukaryota; kingdom Metazoa; phylum Arthropoda; class Insecta; order Lepidoptera; family Pieridae; genus Pieris; species Pieris mannii. Next base: position 7,653,519 of record CM054795.1, on the reverse strand, counting down.
GCCTGAACACATTCAAATTATTACTTTTATTAACTGGCGATACTAATATCATTCGAACATGACAGATCAATACTTTTGTCAAACTCAATCAATAAAATATCAAAAACCTACTGTCGAACGAACTACTTCAAAGGGCAACAATCTTTGATGTCTCGTTTGTGAGGATTTGGATATTGCCAGGTTATTTAATAAATTATAAATAAATCAGTGGCGCTACAATCTCTTTAGGTCACTTTTTGGGTCTAAGACATGTCGGTTTCCTCACGATGTTTTCCTTCACCGTTCAAGCAAATGTTATATGCGCACATAGAAATTAAGTCCATTGGAGCACAGCTGGGGATCGAACTTACGACCTCAGGAATGAGAGTCGCACGCTGAAGCCACTAGGCCCACACTGCTACTGCTGCTTAATAGGTAAATTATAGCCGCACCAAAAGGTCAAACATAGAAAATAAATGCTACACAAACTAGAACCAATGTGCGGTTCAAACACAATGCTTATAATTAATAATAATGTTTGTTAAAATAATGTAAATAATAATTAAAAGCAAATTAAAAACTATATTTAAAATAATTACTGTGTAATATGTCAAATGCAAATAAAAAACTTATTAGCAGATTTCTAAAAAATATAAAAAACAATAATGTATGTTTATATCAAAATTCATCAAAAACTATACCTCCAGAGGACACAGCTCTCCGTCGTATATGCAATGTCCTTGTCTCTTGGGGCTCACCTTCCGACTCGGACACAATTTTATCTTCTGTATTATCCCAAACCTATAATTAAAACACCATTTACCGTGTTGGACATGTAAAAAACAAAGTAATACTTTGATTATAATTTTAATGCCTGTTAGAACACTTTTAAAAATCGAATTGCGATTCTCGATTGTGATTGGTCAGCGGTCAGCCAATAACAGTCGAGACACGAACCGTTCTTTTTTCAAACTCTAAACTAACTTGCGCTCTAATTCAAACAATATTTGTATGGAGGGATTTTGCTCAAAAGGAAAATATTTTTTCAAACTCGTGGTAAAACGAATTATTAATATGTAATTGAAAAGAAAAATAATCAATTTATATTAATTAGACAAATATATCAAAATGGACCGGATCAAGATCTCATAGGCTACAACAGAACGTCAACCATAAAACTACAAGCCCAAAGTAATAACTGTATTATTTAAATACTGCTGGAATACTTTGAAAATCGAATTGCGATCCTTGATTGTGATTGGTCAGCGGTCAGCCAATCACAAACAAAACACACGACTCGTTCATTTTTCAAACTTGGCGCTTTATTCTAAGCGATATTTGCGCGAATCGTTTTTCGCATGGATTCCGTAATAATTTTTTTCATTAACAGGTGGCAAATAGGCAGGCTCACTTGATGTTATATGATACCGCCGCCCATGAACACACAAATTGCCAGAACGTTCGCAAGTACGTTGCCAGCCATATACGTGGTAAAATGAATATAAACAATTATAATAAGGTAATAAGGATATACCGGTTCTTTGAGTTCCTCATGCAACTGGTCCATGAAACATCTTAAAAATTCCTGAGTATCGTGTTGTTGGTAGCCACGAAACATTGGGTGTACCTTTAATAGAAAAATGGTTAAAAAAATTAGAAACACTAAAATTCCTTTCAAAGTAAAATTGAAAAATATACTTAAAAACCAAGTAAAGAAGTTTTTTGATTTGAGGTCGCAGCCAAATTACTTTTTTCGTATGTTGATACGTCATTACAGTTGGACAATTAACATAAAAAGGTAAGTAAGAACTAAACTAAACAGCAACCAACAATAAATATATATTGTTTTTAATTTGTCCTTCGAGTCATTTGTCGTCACAGTGTTATTGTAATGTTTCTGAACGAAATCATTATTTATACTTACATTTCGTATCCCATATAAAATACCATTCGGTACAACATAGCCTCTTGTTTTTCTACTCCACATTTCTTTAATTAATTTTTGGTATGCTCTGTAACAAACATATAAAATTAATAATGGCACAGTGCTCCCCCATACAAATTAAAAAAAAAACAAAGGCGCTACAATATTTTTAAGTCTGGGCCTCAGATTTCTGTATCTGTTTCATAATCATTTGTTAATCTTATAGGCAAGTAGAATTTAAGGTTGACGCACGCCCCATAAATTTTTAAGCTTAGTCTGACTAATATAGAAAGTCCATTGGTGCACAACCGGGGATCGAAACTACGACCTCGGGGATGAGAGTCGCACTCTAAAGCCATTCGGCCAACAATGCTCTCAATACAATTTCACAAATCACTTAAAAATTACGCTATCTGAATTGGAATTCCAATTTTTCGATTTCAGGTGCCAAAAAGTAACACAGACACAGCCCACGATTATCAACCGAACCCAATAATTAATCCACAATCTCAGTGACAGTCGACCAATCTCCTATCTGCATCCCAATACCCAACCCTTACGAAGACAATTTTTGGCGATGGATAGAATGCAATCTCTTCCCACTCATATTTAAATATCGACTGAAAAATAATGCATATAGCAATATTACATTCGGCTTTTGGAAAGAGACAGTCGGCTAACTTCAGCACTGTAGAGCGTTATCTCTGTCACACAGTACCACGATGTTTTCATCAAAAATCTTGCTGAAAAACCATGCAGACGCATAAATAAAAACATATTAAATATAAAACCACTCACCGACTTAATCCAGGTTTCTTATCAGCTGATAGAACAGCCACTGCCGCAGCACATTCGAGGAAATATGAGGTCAAAGGCTGCGTATTACTTAAGGCCTGCAACGCTGCATTCATATAGCATGTATTGCCCATATTTTGAAGACCCACTAGACCTGGAGTATGTCGTTAATGTCAAATATTGAATGCCCAATAAATCACATAGTATAAACTAAGTCGCTTTCTCTGTCCCTATGTATGCTTTAATCTTTAAAACTACGCAACAGATTTTGATGCGGTTCTGGTAATAGATAGAGTGATTGACGAGGAAGATTTATATGTATAATACATGATAATAATTTTAACTTAAAAATAAAATACTTTTATTTTGGAACATAAGATCATCTAAGTATCACTTATTCCACGTCATTAAATTCGAACCTGTAGGCATCCCTACTCATTACAGTTTTTCTGTAGTATATTTAGTTAGTATCATTGTACCCGTGCGAAATCGCTGGTTTTTAATAAATTTATTATTATATACACGCAAAAATCATCTTGGCACCTGATTTGGCGATAATGACACTAGGCGAGGTGCCTAGTTAACTTCTGCGTGTAGTACACATTCAATTACTGATTATAAGGAATTACAATCGTATTTTGATCACAGGCTGAAATACAGTACTAAGTAATTTTTAAATAACCAATGTTTTAGCAATAAATAAAATGATTAATTATGTATTGACGTCATATTCACTGATACATTAGTATTGTACCGGTGTGTCATAACCGTTTGCCTTGTTTTGTAATATTTTTCATGTTCTCTAGATCCAACCATTGTACTTAGCGCTGGTTATAAATTAAATATATTTCTTTATTGAATTTTTAATTACAGTAAGACAAAGGTACATCGCTAGCATTGACTTCATCCGTCCTACAAAGTTCTTACAATTATTAATTTTATTACGTAACTTGACTACAAACATCCTTTTAATGAGGAAAACCTATTCCACTGGGTTTCTTTTTTTTTTAATAGAACAGGGGGCAAACGGGCAGGAGGCTCACCTGAAGTTCAGTGATACCACCGCCCATGGACACTCTCAATGCCAGAGGGCTCGCGAGTGCGTTGCCGGCCTTTTAAGAATTGGTACGCTCTTTTCTTGTAGGACCGTAAGTCGAATTTAATTATTTATTATTATTTAATTAAATTGAGTTAAATTGCATTATTTAACCCACCCAACGTTTAGGTTTAGCAAACAAGACTATTGATTGGTGGTATTAAACAAAATTGTCATTACATTTTCCTTTAGAATAATGAATTTAATAATCACAATTACTCTTACCATAAGTAACATCGTGTGGCAAACGCAACGATTTACACAAATCTAATTATTAATTTTTAAAATGGCATGTAATAGTAATGGCAAGATTAACGGCATGGACGTTAATAAACGTTACCTATATCTCTTTCTCTCACTACTATATACTAATGTGCTATCTTTTAGCTCTGGACCTCAGATTTTTGTATGTTTCGTGATCATCTACTTTTGCTAATATCGTTAATAATTCTAAAAACCTTCTCTCTTTCCTTAATTCAAAAATAACGTCATTACCGTACAATGTTTTCCTTCACCGTACGAGCGATTAAACGTATGTAAATAGATAGTCTATTGGTGAACAGCCGGGGTTCAAACCTCCTACGTCACGGATGAGGCCAACACTGCTGTAACTACTTACTATCCAGTATAATTATAAAAAATACAGAGCTATAAACTCTATAGAGTATTTGTTTGAAGTGATCTTCTACCAACCTATAAAAATGACCAAAGAAACATACAAACAAAGGCCAACACTCATAAAAAAATGTAGCGATTGATATACCTCTTGGTCTTCCATCGTCATCATATTCATCGTCTTCCAATTCCTCGTCGTTGACACTGATACCGACTGAACCAAGCCGTGTGCTCACTGACATGTCCTCTATACTTGTTGAATGTACACCCAGCTGTTTTGTTAAAAAGCCTTTAAATTTAATATCTACAGTGCAGTGGCGTAGCTAGCTTGGGTGGCACCAAGTGCGGAACTTGGTCATGTCACCCCATTAAATGTAAAAAGCAAAAAAAATTATATGATAAAGGACATGGATCGTTTATCAAAAGATCGCAAGTATGGGACGGGGAATCCCCCACGATAGCGTCAGATTCTTTTGCGGGAATCCCCGAATTCGACATAGAGCTAAGCTAGTGCTAGTGCTAGTGAAGGAATCCCCGAAAAGACATTTTTATGCAATTTTTATTGTTTGTTTGTACGTTGTTCTTTAAGTTGAGGGACCGTGTGGGTGTCACCCCAAAAATGGTGACCCGGTGCGGAACGCCCCTGCCGAAAAACCTGTCAAAAAAACCGTATAATGCGACAGGTCAAAGTTTATCGACCAATCGCTCAAGGCCAAAAGTTTAAAAAATAAATGTGAGATTTAAAGATCTAAAAAAACGACACAGATAAAAAATGTTCAGGAAATCACATTAAGATGTGTCAAGGTTTTCAATAGTGTTCAATACTAGTTTAGCAATCTACAGTTTATTATGAATAAAAGGCGCGAAAAAACTACCGTTATTAAAATGTAAATATGTATTTAAACTCACATTGGCATGTGCCAGGGCAGCACCAATGTGCACCTCTTTCTCGCAAAGGTAACACCATATTCTCTCCGTCGATATATTCATATGAACACAATGAAGAGGGTAGGTCTGGAATAAAATACCAAATATTATTAATGTGTATTTTATAAATTATATAAAGTACTTGAATACAAAGAATTGTCATCGAGGAAAAGGAATTATTTTGGGTCAAAACTGGAGTCTTGCAAAATCACACAAGTTAAGCAAACATTCTAAGTTTATAGAATTCTGTGTTACTTTAAAAATATTTACAAGTACATATATAGTTGTCAGTAAAAACATAATTGTCTCTTTGTAAGTAAAATTGCAAAAGTTCCTTAAATACATTTTAGTATACATACAAAAGTTAACATTTTAAAAGCATACTAAATATGCCTTCGTTAAGTAATCAAATATTAGTTTAGGTCAGTCACAATCACGTGTAATACATACATAATGCATGATTGACCTCTGCTTGAATCTCAAAGGGCTTCTTATCAACAGTAATAAATAACTTTATATGTGTATTATTTGCAGAAACACATTTAAAATCATACAACAACATAACATATTTAAAAGTTTTTACAACAATATTAAAGTATAAATAAATTGTCAACAAGACTGATGTAAACAAAAGACATGTTTTGTTTAACTGTAGAAGTGTACTTTTACATTTAGTCTTTTCTAAGGAACTTTCTTTAAAACTTTATATATAAACATATAGATCTCAGTTTAGAAAACATGTTTTATATTAAAAATTACATAAACAAAGTTGTTATATTATACCTTAGTTGTTAAAGCTTCAGATTTTATAAAACAAAAGTGTAAAGCAAAGCCTGTACTTTGGACTTTAGGACAATAAAATCAATTGTCTCATTTTATTGCAGTAGCTTTTATGAGTCATGTTTGATTATAATTAAACAAACACATTTTGTTTTTTCATTTTATAAACCACAAATATAATTATATCTTTCTTAATATACTTTTTTTTTAAATTATTATTTATTTATTAATTATTTCTTAAAATTATTACTTATAATAATATTAAAAAATTATTATAAGTAATAATTTTAATAGACTGATTTAGCAACACAATGGAAAACTAAATATGAAAACGTAACAATACTTTTTATTCTTGTGTTTAATGAATGATCTCTTTTACAATAATATTTTAAGGCACTAATGCTGTATACTTATTTATGAAAAATATATTTGTCTGCAGACTTTTATGATGATAGTAATTGCATAACAACATTTTTTTTAAAGATTCTTTTATGTTTCAGCTAATTAATTTTAGCCAGTCTATCTAGGAAATATGTCTAATGTTACCAGTGTTCGAGTTATTGCTACCTATACTTCTTATAATAAATTGTTAATTACCTTTTGGTGTGTAGTACTATGGTCATTTTTAACTTCTGAGCATCCAATATGCCGGCAATCAGTTTGAAGACAAATCCAAAGATTTGGCCCTGAGCATCCACAGTCAAAACAAGTGAGTGACTGGAAATACAAATATTTACGGTAAGAAAGAAATATTTAGCAGACTTAAAATAGGAATGTAATTAAAATTAAATGTAAATTATATTAAAATTGAAATTAATGTACATATATGTACACAAGTAATGGATTACCGCCGACAGAACATAAAGCTCATTTTTTAAATAAAATACGTATGTTGTATATTTATTTTAAAGTGGACAAAAAGTTTAAATACATAACATTGTTTGTCGGATTGTAAACAATGACTTGTCTTTGTGTCGTGTTAACATTGTAATGTTTAGACGGTAACAGTGATCATTGCATAAGCCAAACATAGGTAAAGAATGCTAATTATCAATTTTATGTCGTTTGAGGTTAGGCAAAAGTAAAATCAATTAAATCTCACCTCCTTTGACTGCCAAAGTTCTTGGTCTAAAACATCAGCGAGTTTATTAAGATGCTCACACGTTACGCCTTTATCCATTTTTATGATATAACCACTTGTAGCTGATAAAATACATGAATTTAAACACTAGGAAGTCTAATCACAACAGTCAAGTAAATAAACATGACCTATATTACGGTAGCTGTTAAATTTGTGTATAAAACAATGAAATTATCTAACACGAAAAAATTTACGACAGTCATTTCGAAAACACTATTAATTAAATTAATAATTATTAGTGAATATTTTCTTGAACAACAAAAAAACGTCTAACCAGTGACCAGCGAAAAGTCAAGCAGTGATGGCAATTGACATTACCTAACTTTATTTATACTCTGTTTATTTATTTTTATATTTCTGTTATTACTAAATCTTTCGTCAGTAAGTATGTACAAGAATTAATAGAAATTGCAATAAAAAAAGCAAACTTACAACTTTGTTTTGGAATGCGAAAAAAGACTTTTTTTCTATAGAGTGGAAGTATAATTCTTCCGGGCTAGCTAACTAAACAATTTTGTAGATCCATTTCATAAAAATATAATATTAATCGGTAACTACAATTTGTACGATACAATTGTCGTGCACTACGTTTAATTTTTTTTTAGATGAATAGAAAACATTTACAACACAAATTGTAGATATGTGATAAAGACTGTGTGAATAGTCTATTCACCCATACCTATTACTCATAAAATGTAAAAGAAAAAGTTGAAGGTTCTGTATACATTATATAATATGCCCTTTTCCTAAGTTTTCTTATAAATTTCGTTTAAATACATATGAAGACATAATTATAATCTTTCATCTCTGTGGTTGGCACTTTATTCTTCAGAGCAGAAAATACAACATTTCAACTGGACGTTTGGCAGTTGGCAGTAAAAACCGCAAAAACTGACATTAACAAGATAATACATAATTTATGATTTAAAATGAAAATAAAGAAAATACTTTAAATTTCAGTTTTATGTTCTAACACAAAATATTCAAAATATATTTCGTTTGAAAAGTTAGACGACTATTCGTTTTTAATAAAAAACTACACAGTTATCGACACAAATAGTAAATATTGCAAAATAAACCACTAAGTTTTGGTATTATTACGGTGTTATGTTTTATGCATTCCTTTCTATATATGATTTCGTTTACGTTTTTCCAGAAGCTTATCACTATCCCTTCTAAACTAATTTGCAAATATGACATCGGCATCGTCAAGCAGCGCCCGATCTCTGTTCGCGGAATCAAAACAAAGACTTGCAGAGAGAGTTCAAGTTAATATGAACAATATAGCATCACTAGCGAGGCAGATTCAACGAGGTTCTAAATCTAATGAGGCAAGACACTATCTTATATTTTTCTTAGGTTTTTATCCATTTTTTTTAATATTGGGTTTTTGTTTATTATGAAATAATGTCTTTAATATTTAGGTCAAATAAAATGACTTTCAGAACACAACTCACCACAGTATTCTTTGATTAAAACTTAGTTAACCTGTAAATATATAATTATAATTTTATACAGTTGGTGAAATTTTTTATATAATTTATTAAAATCTTTGTGGTCAGTGAGATACATGATCCTGATTTGTAATCTGCATTAGTTTAATACAAACAATCTGTCATCACTGACTTTCTCTACATTATTATACTATTATTTTCTAGCTCCTTATGAAAGCAGCAAGGGATACAGCATGTACGGAACCATTAATGGAGAGCACAGAACAGAATTTAAAGAAAATGCATCTGATATCAGTGCATATGGGTTACCAGTTTGAAAGCATACAGAAGTCAGCAGAAATAATTACAGAAATTAATGAACAAGTTGCAAGCTTGCATAGATAAATACAGTCTCAATCATGGTATTAAAAAATGTTAGATACCTAATACAGTAGAATTAAGCTGGGACCTTTGTATTTGGTCAATATCACCAGTATGTTGTTCTAAACAATGTTGTTGTAAATGGTTTTGACTGTATGTCTGTCTGTATCATATGTATAATTCTATTTAAAATGGGACAGACATAGTGATTTTTGTTTTTTACAATAATTGTTCTGAAGGTAAATTAACAGAGGATTATCCAAGCAGCTAAGTTCCATATGCCATGGATATGCATATGCATTATGATAGCATTATGACTTCCTGAAGTTAGTCAGTCTTCTAGCTGTGTGCATGATAAGACTAGCATAACATTAGACATATTAAATTTGATCACATACAGCTAGTATTTAAAAACATGTTTTGTTATATTAAATGTGTCATTTAATAAATTCAATCTCATCACTCATAATTATTTTAATATGTACATATAATTAATTTACATAATTATTTGTATTGAGTAATATTAAGATCTTTTATTAAAAAGTATATATACAAGTAACTTTGGAGTCAATAAATTTGGAGAAATTTCAAGTTTAACAAACAAGTCTACAAAATACTGTAACAACAATGCAAAAAGTAAATTCCGTTTCCTCGGAATTATTTTGTATATATATGTATATAAATAAAGTATGTAATCAAATATCTATTATTGTTGTTTATTTTTTATTAGCCAAGAAAGAAATATTGCAATTATTTATTGCATTTGCTATGTATCTTTTCGTAGGCGTATTTTTAACCGATTTGGTTACGCACACCCCAGGAACGTCACCTGATTTAAACCCATTAGATTTCTTTGTGTATGGGGTATAATTCTTTTGAGTACACAATATCTTATAGAGTATGGGGATACGATAAAGATATTGTGTACTCAAAAGAATTAAGAAATATGGAAGACTTCGGAAAAAAATTAAATACAGCCGAAAGGACAATTTATTAAAGACAAGCTTAAGCGAACTTTTTTAGGCGATGTTGCATTCATATTGAGCATATTATTTTATTTTAATAAATTGATTGCAAATATTTTTGTTGTTTTTATTTATGACGAAAATTATTGAGGTATGTTAAAATACAGATAACTAAATGAAATGTAACAAGGTAAAAAGCATAAGGAAGTTTTAAAAATACTTTTGAATTAAAAGAACATGATTCTAATATTTTTAATGTGCTTTAAAAATACAATCTTTTTCTAATAAATAATTCTTGTGAGTTTTCTTATTTTTGGACCTGTATGATTTATCTCTTAACGTAAATTAACTAGCCGATCTGCTAAAGCCAAGTGATTAAAAGAGAATCAATTATTTACCTACAATATTTTCAAAGATACACCCAAAAATGATCTAAAAACGGCAATTCACCAAAGATAGAAAAAAATTATAGCTCCTAAACTACAAAAAGTCGTAGAATCGCTCTGTCTGTGGACCACCGCTTGACTTGACTCTTTTTGGGACGTTCTGTATGTTAGTTCCGTAATCCTATGTAATATGGTACAGCCTACTGGTACCCCGCGTAGACAGTTTAACAGATTTTAAGATTGACACCCCTGATTCTGTAGGTAAAATAAATGATAAAATAATATATGTATCACCCCGACCGCCTCGATGTGATTACATCTATATCTCTATCTATGACCTACCTAGTGACATTAGGCTGTTGCAAAAATATCGTTTAATAGAAACTGTGGTATTGCGACTCTGTGCCTAAATAGATTTATATGAAATATTGTTTTGAGTTATGAAATAGTTCAAGGTACGATTTCATGGAATTCGTCTCACTCTGTTTACGCAAAAAATCAATATGGATTTAGCTATTTTATTTATTTATATTTTATATATTTACTAATAAATTATCTTTATTCGTATTTTTATTTTAACGATCGCATTTTATTCATTAAACTAGTAATTCTATTAGTTTCTTGGTCTACTATTTTTTGTGAAATACCAAAGAGTTTGACGAATATTAATCAAAATCGGCCCCAGAAATAAAATTTATGAATGTACTGAAACTATGATTTAATTCAGCGGAAGTAGGTTTAGTTTTGGTGATTGAGTTTAATTGTGTGTAGACCTATTGCAGTGCAAAATAGTTTTTTTTAACTATTATTATTATAAAATATTGATTTATAAAACGTTACTACTAATTTTTAATAGTAGACAAGGTAATTAAAGCACTCATGAGTTTTTTAATCAGTTTATAGAAAGTTTGTCTCCAGGAAACCTTAAAAAATTATATTGAAAATTTGAGCTTGGGATTCTTTGTAACCCTTTAGTTAGGATTAAATAAAATATTCTTATACTGTACTGATTTTTTAAATATCTATATCACATTGTCATCTTATATATAAAATTCTCGTGTCGCGGTGTTTGTGGTTAGGCTTAAAGACATTTATTCTCATAATAGACATTAGTCACTTACATGAGAACACTTATATGCTAACGTTACAATTTGAAAAAAAAAGAAACTTGGTAGAACTTTCATTTCCGTAGATTTGGATCACGAGATGGTTAAACTCCTCCGAAATGGCATTCTCGATTCTCATGAAATTTTGTGTGCATATTGGGTAGTTCTGAGAATCGGACCACATCTATTTTTCATTCCCCTAAATGTTACGGTTATTCCTAAAAAATTTTTTTCAATTTTAGATTAAAAAAAAATATTTTTTTTTATGGTACAGCATTAGTAAATACGTATAACCCTGAATTTTGAACCCTTTACAATCAACCCCTATTTTTTATTTCATTAATAAAAACTTATGTTGTGAACTCTGAGGTTTATACAGAGAAAAATTCACAGAACAACCTAAAAAGATTTCATTCCGGAAAACCGAACAGTCTGGGATAGCATAGCAAAATGTTCCATGTTGGTATGTACTAAACAGGTAGCCTCAGTAAAATCTCATTATCGAGAAACGAAGTTTGCGGGGGCAGCTAGTTATTTTATAATATTGGTATTTATCGTAAAGCGACTTTACGATCAACAAAAATATAACTCTTTAAAACAATCCTTAGGTATTAGTTATTACTATTAAATAATGTATAATAATATTATTATTACGTTTAGTGCTTACAAAAGGTTAATAGCAACGCGTTATATTTGACCTTTTCACTTATTATTGTGCAATGTTCAGAACCTTGCACTAAAATACGCCGAAGTATGTTATCGTAATCTATTTCATAGGCTACTCTTTGATATTTAACAAGCCACTTAATGTTGAAGCAAATATGTGTAAGGAGACAAAAATATGATTGTTTTACTGAATATATCGCTTAGATACTATGGGTCTCTTTGGTGATAGGTACTTAAAGATGTCGTTTCAACCTGTTGACGTCCAGTGCTGGTCCTCTTAAATTTCTAGTACCGGATCCCCGCTGGCATCCAACGTCTTCCCTCCACCCTGATATATAGTTAGTTTTACTGAGGATATCGTTATTTCTAATCGCGTAAAGAAATAACGGGCATAGCCCGCTTGTGTACCAAGCAAGTTGAAGTAAGAGAGCAAGTATCAGACCCGTAAGTCAACACTGGTAGAACGAAGACTTTTAGCTTTAAGCTTTGAGAAAGCTAAATCGCTGGAAAGGAGAGATCGGAGGAGTACCTCTGATCTCTCCAACTTAAGAACTGTCTTAACTTAAGGCTAATTTGAGCCAAAGTTTAATTATAGGGACTGTTTTTGTATTTTTTATAGGTATGTGTGCTTTTGACAATATATTGTTCTTACATACTTTCAAGTATACTTGATTCTAACGCCTAATCTATGAACGACACTCAAAATCATGTTTGAACAGAAGCCACACAATTTTAAGATTCGATTTGAATAACGGATCTTAGTCGCATCTGAATAGATAGCAAACAATAAAGGAAACGTAACAAAACAGCTTCGTAGAAAATATTTTGTACCATTACAGAAATGATTTCTTAATTGCACAATTAGGTAACATTTTTATTAGATTATTTTATTTAATTTTACAGGCTAATTACTTTCATATAAATTAAATAATAATAATCCAGTGGCAACAAGAACATCCAACTCTTGACCTTGCATTGTATTTATTTAATTTTTTTTAATAGTTAAATTGACTCAGGTCTTTCGTGTATGCCGTCGATTTTTGGGTTAAGGATATGCCAGTTTCTCCGCGAAACTCTTCTTTACCATAGATGCAAGACTTACTTATAATTACTAGACTAGTTGCATGCTTTAGCCACTAGAACACTTTATATAAGAAATGTATTCAATAAACCTCTTCAGATGTGTAAATAACGAATGTTCTGTGTATATTTCGATTATTTATTTAAATAAAGTAACGCGTACTTCCAGTAATTATGAATTACTGAATATTACGCTTAAAAGTTGCGATGTAATCTTTACACGGTTATTTAAAACTAGAAAAATTACTAAGCATTGTATTTAGTTCTGTTCTTTAATTATATAGTAATTTTACAAATACACACGTATACTACGGTATATTAAGGATAACGACTACGAAATGTTACGTAGAGTATACTATTGATGTGACGTATTCGAATCGTTGACGACCAATCTGAGCGGCTTGATCCCTTGGTGTTACGGGGTGTGGGATCACTGCATCTTCTACCACATTTTCCATGGAGACTGTTCAGAGCAGTTGTTCGGATTAATACCTGCAGCTAAGTTTCATCATTGGACGTCGCGGCAGAATACGAAATTCCACCCGTATCACCTCAACGTCCATTGTTCTACAACTGAGCGTTTTTAAGGTAGATTTGGCTGCACACCAGCATTTCAGCTTCCCACAGAAGTATTACCGAACCAATTGGATACTTCAAGAAAAGAGCGTACAAATTCTTAAAAGGCCGGTACCGCACTCGCGAGCCCTCTTGCATTGAGAGTGTCCATGGGCTGATATCAAACACCATCGTCAAAAAAATTATTATGTTTAATTATGTACTATGTTTTTTACAAAATATATGGCAACCAAAATTAACAGGACACTAATTTTAGAGTGTATTAATAAGACAGCTAAGAATTTTTATTTAAGAACTCGAATGTTCTGTAACATGATATATTTTGAAGTGTATTTCCGCCAAATTGTGGAAGCATCCTATTTTAAGTCGTGCCTACCGTGCCATTGTATCAGTTTGCCCGCTCTACTTAATGCACTTTCGTTTTTTTTTCGCGACATCCATTATTATTGTATTGAGAACGAGGTTATGCAACCTCACCGCCTTTGGAGTTTTGATATAATTTTCGCTGCTTTGTGTCTCATACAATCCTATTTTGCCGCCAATTCTGACAGTTGACATAATCGCATTCTTATTTGTTTATGGTACAAAGTTCATTTTCGTCCAAGAAGGTTATAGTGAGAGGTGGAAAGAATTGTCTTTTGATATGATCGTGACTACAGAAGCGCTGGTTCTCTTGTTACGCAAGATAAAGTTATAATTATCTGCGTTGAAAGCGCAAAATTAGTGAGTACTTAGTACAAATGTAGTGCTAGTTTCTTCTCACGACTTTGTTTCGTATTGCAAAGGTTTTAGGTCACTAATAAGACTACTGCAATAGTTTTATAACCCTTTTTCATTTTATTGAACATGACTTAACCTTTTTCGATATAATGACGTCACGAAGATTATGTGGTACCAAAACTTAATATTAAGGATCTAGACAAGTATTTGTTAGACAGGTCAAACAAGCCTTATTTCTGTGGTAAATTATTTTAATTATTCGACTGTTGGGAACTGAACATTTTTTTCTGTAATATTCAAATTGGTTACATACGAACATACCAACGGCAAATGGAGCGTGCCTTTAACGTTACATGTATTCACGTAGCTATTGCAAAGCGATTCAATCGTATAAGACGAGGATAATTAAACTACGTATTACTTAAAAGAAACAAATAAATACGATACGTTAAAGTTGAATATTTTGATTTGATACTTACAGATAAGATACATGTCAAACATCATCTTAATTTCCTCTTCTTAAGACTAGTTAAGTTTTTGACAAGAGTTTGACAATGTTTCATTTATTTGAAAGTATTTTTGCATTCTTACAATGTTTTAAGCATTTTATTTATAAACAAATATTATACGCTGATATACTAAGCGTGTAACATGTTGTTAAGCTACTCGTAGTTAAATCAAGCCCGCGTTCTCAAATACAGATTCGAGTAATAACGAGTTTTAATAAATCGAAAGGTTTAGTTCTCCTTAGCCGTCTTGTTCCTACTGTTCAAGAAGTTAGATTTCCTCAGCATTCACATGGTTATGTAGCATGTTTAAGTGAGCTAAGGCAGACTGTTTTGCCGTATTTAGGACTGTATCCACATTAAGATCATTCCGGATACTTTCATTTTTAATATATCACGATTCACGATTGTATATGTCCCGAAATTCCTGTGGAACCGATGTATTATTTCAATTTTTTTTTTCATTTGACAAAGATTGGAAACGTAACAAATAGTCCTATATAATTTTTAACTTTAAACTTTTTGTTTTGTTTGTTATATATGTATAGGTATATAGATATTTAATAAGAACATAATTAGGGTACATTTACGTTAGTTTATGTAAAGTATGGCTTTGACTATAAGATAGACAACTCTAGACCACACACTACACAACAGACTGCCACCAAATAAGAGGATTGGAACGTCTAAAACATTCACCGGACCTTGCTACAACAGAGAACCATTTTTTTCGAAATATGTATAACTTTTGCAAGGTTTATTTACTCTGATGATGCAGTCCAAACCGCTTTTGAACATTTTATTGAATGTTTTTTTAAGTAAATGGATCAATCAACTACCTATAAGAAAAAGTGCATCATTCATATTTTGATTAATTTAATAATCAAAGTATCAAATCTTTTTGTTTATCACATACAAAACGCCATTTTCATTTAAGGTAACCCAATATTATATGAATGTATTTAGGATAGGCAGCGGTTGCGGAGCGTCGTGAAGCGCATCACATCTGCGCCTTCTACTACATAGCGATCACGACCGCTCTGGCAAGAGCGTACCAAATGAGGAGAAATATTTAGGATAAATTAACATGAATAACTGTAATAATAGATACGCTGGGCTGAAACTGCTGAAAACACATTGTCAGCTCCAGAGGTTTCCTTGCGGACCACGACGTTCAAACATGAGCATGATGAAGAGAACAATAATACAGTAACTAATGTTACACACACAATCTTCGTTTATGGTAGAGGAAGAATTATGCTATTCATATTATAACAGAAACACAGAAGGACAGAGGTCCTTCAAAAAAGAACGAAACAATTCTTAAAGGTCGGCAACGCACCCGCGAGCTCTCTGGTATTGGGAGTGTCCAGGGTCACGGTATCATTTAACATCAGGCGCGTTTGAAGTATAAAATAAAGAACTGGTCTTTCTAAGAACTGGTCTTTACTTAAGACCCTAAGTCGAATTGGTTCGGAAATACTATTATATTAGTTAATTAATATTTAACATAAACATTCATTTTTACTTGAATAAGTCTATCTTTGCTATGTCCAATCAACGCTTGCGCAAGTCATTATGTGATGATGCAAACAAAAAGTGAACTAGTGAGCGCTTATCGAGTTTGAAGGAATTCTAGTTAATCACTATAGTGAAGTTTCTTTTGTGAGCCCTTCGATTTCACCTAATCGTGTAGGCTGATTTTAATATATAAAGAACGTATAAATATAAAACTGATGTGGCTCAGTAAAACTCTCTTCCCTCAAGTATCGTGACAAACCCACTAAAATTTTGCACAATATTCATAATGAGCGGATAGATAGCGACTATTTGCTTTCGACTTTCAATAAAAAAGCGTGCATATTCGTAGTCGTAAGTCGGCAATGTTACCGCTAAATCCCGGCGTTGCGGTGTCAAAGGAATGCGTGTCCTTCTGACCCATGAATACACTTTTCTAACTAAAGTATTTTGTCGTTTGTTTCTGTCAGAACGTTTAGTATAAATGGACTGTGGACTAAGTTATTATTAGCAAGATATATGTTACGGGTTCTTACCGTTTCCTTTCATTTTTGGTTCTTACCAAGGCATAGACAGTAGAGACTTTTGGGCCGTGAGGTTTAAGCGTACAGGCGCTAATTAAAGATTTAAGTTGGCGCCTGGTTCATAGTATCGGTGACCAGAGCTGGAGCTTTCCTATGGAGAAAATGCTGTCAGCGTGAATGGTATCTACACTGCCTTAGGGATTTTTGGCAATAGTTATAACTTTATGCTAGTTTGAAGTAAAAACTAAACGCGAGAAAAAAGAAAGAAACATATCAAAGGGAAACAAAGAGATAAGCCAGTTAAATACTTCATACTTACATAAATATTAAATCTTAATATTATTATTGATTATGAAAGAAGATAATACATTATAATACAATAAAGTGTAAAGTAAAAGGCAGGAGATTTAGTCGGAAACGGAACATGTAGTAATTGTGAGGAATTGAGAAAAGTGGTGCGGTCATATTGGGAACAAGAAAAGAAATTGTGTTGAGGTCACCAATATCTTCTCCACTCACAAATATTACTGTCAACAATACGAATCATTGCTTAATGATAAGGTGTACATACATGCCCTAAACGCATTCTGGAAATGATAGAAGTGACAATTTTAGAACTTTTATTTTAAAGAATATGGTATTATATATGGTTTACTGGGGATCCTGGGTTGAATGTCAGCATAATGCCTTTGAAGTTTGAACTCGCTGCAATCAAACTTTTTTTTTAAAATTTTTATTGACAGTCTTGTCAATGACAGACTGGTGATCTTTAGTTATTGACTTGGCGGCTGTAATAGACAAAAAGCGTTTATGATTGTTGGTATTTTTTCTCAGTTTCAGTTCATGAATCGTTATTTATTAGTGAAACCTAATAGCACGCGCGACCTTACCTTATAATAGTAATGCTCCAGCGATTATCTGTGCCGTATACATGAAATCGTGTGTGTACGTAATTTTTAAGATTGTTGTTTGACGGGCGCATTACCTAATGTACAACCAAATTGATTGAAACACTCTGGCTTTTATTGATTTATTCGATAAGGAAACAGACATGATATATAAAAAGAAATTCAAGTTTTATATAAAGAGTCCGTACAATGCTTTACGGATAATTTATTTTGTTAAAGTAAGAGTATAACTTCTTACACATATAAGTATCCATGTAATACTGTGTTTGTCAATTTATCCAGCCCTTACTTAGGGGAGCTATTGTTTTGAGTTAGGTAATTAGCTGACCAAACATCTTTTATTTATTTTCCTTATTTCCTAGTTTTACAATAACTCAATGCTGTATTAGTAATAGAAAACTAAACTACAAACATAACAAGTAAAATTTTAAAACCTAAACCATTTTACATACATCTGTCTCTGAAGAAATAATATTTAGGGTGCGCAAGACACACATAAATCATGCGGTGATTATACCAATAATTGAAACCTTTTATATTTTAAATGAACACTTTGCCGTCGTATGGAAATCATACGACATTTCATTCATTCGACACAATTAATACATGTTATCTTATATCTTCAAACGAGCAATTCTTGTATATAAATATAATTGGAATCTCGGAATCGGCTCCAACGATTTTCATGAAATTTAGTATAAGGGGGGTTTCGGGGGCCATAAATCGATCTACCTAGGACTCATTTCTTGAAAATGTAATTTTATTCGTGTTTTATTAACTTAGACATAGAATTGCTCGTTTTAATATGTCAGTCAAATAAAAACTTAAATATGAATATAATTATCTTTATTCGATAATTATATTCATATTTCATCATTTTATTACTATGTAATTCGTACAGAAATATAATACAAAGCTCGGGCATCCAGGTACTATTAAATTAAATCGTTTAGTTTAGTAGTAGGCCTTTACTTTTATCCATAACGAATTTATTGGGTGTCTACGAGGTCCTAAGACTTGGCGGGCGTATCTCCCAGACAAATAAGCAGAAATATACTAATAATATGTATCACATAAAAATAAATTAGTTAAAAATTACAAGGATAATGAAGTTTTATCGAAATACATCAACATTGGAACATGGATTATTTTTTATATTATATATAAAAAATAGTTGATATATTAGATAGGATATATTAGTTGGTTATTCTTTGTATCGAGGCTCGAATCTAAATAGAATGTGTCATAAATCGAATGTGAGTGAGGAGATTATTGATTGTAAACCGTTGTAAGATTTATTTTAAAATTACAAAGACTCATGGGTCATTGAACCTTAATGAACTTTAATGAATAAGCTGGAATATAAATAGTAATTCTCACTTCTTTTGATTGAATCTATGAATTTCTCCAAAAAGATATTAACGTCTAATAGTGTCAAAAGTATTATATTAAAGACTAGATAGATGTTTGCCGACAATCCCATCATGTTATGCGTCCGTGTCCAAGAGCTTCCTATTTAACAGCCGCTTAAATGAACCCATTTTAAACTATGATGATGGTGGTGGTAGGTGGTGCATTTCCCTTATTGCTTTTACAAGACGACGAGACGTGACGCGACGATCAATAGTAATGGAGTGAAACTCCAAAGTTCCCCTGGCAGAACGTTGCTTTGAATAGCTTTTAGGGCCTGTTTCACAATGTATAGATGATAGCTATGCATATTTACCAAATAGCTATGCAACACATAAATTTTTAATTTGGAAGATATTTGATTTTTTTTATTATTTTTTTATATAATCGGGGGCAAACGGGCAGGAGGCTCACCTGATGGTAAGTGATACCGCCGCCCATGGACACTCTAGATGCTAGAGGGCTCGCGAGTGCGTTGCCGGCCTTTTAAGAATTTGTACGCTCTTTTCTTGAAGGACCCTAAGTCGAATTGGTTCGGAAATACTTCAGTGGGCAGCTGGTTCCACAAACTGGTGGTGCGCGGCAAATACTGCCTTGAAAATCGCGCAGTTGTGGAACGGCGGACGTCGAGGTGATACGGGTGGAATTTCGTATTCTGCCTCGACGTCCGATGATGAAACTCAGCTAAAAGTTCCAAATAAGATACTTCGCGTTTCATGACGAATAGCGTTATCATCAAAAATACTCTTTTTCATACCAATAAGTAATAAATAGCTTATTTGGAACTTATCCGGACATTGCGAAACAGACCCTTAATCTTTGTGGTATTGAATATGTTGTAACCTCTTTCGTATATATCGTGAGCTTGCTGACAGATGTTTAGTTTTTGATGTTTTGATGTTTGCATTGTTATAAATAGAGAAACTTTTACTTGAAGCTGCCATTTGTGTGAGATTGACTGAAGAGCAATGCCCATTAAACCTTGCACTACTAGTGCATAATTATCTAAGCAACAGGGAGGTCCGCGTCGTTTACGGAGGAGCTGTAGCGACAAAACCAACAAACAAAGGCTGCGTACAGGGATCCATCAGCGGACCCACTTTGTGGAACCTGCTGCTGGACCCACTACTAAAAACATTAGAGAGAGCCGGTGTGTACGCGCAGGCCTTCGCGGATGACGTGGTCCTCCTGTTTGAGTCCAACACGGCGTTGGAAACAGAAAAAGCAGCGAATGATGCACTCGCACAGATCTGGGAGTGGGGGCACAGAAACAAATTAAGATTCGCCCCCGCGAAAACCAAAGCGATGCTCATTACGAGAAGATTAAAATACGACACGCCACGACTCAACATGGGTGGCACACAAATTGATATGTCGGACAGTGTGAGGATTTTGGGTCTGACGATAGATCGCAAGATCACATTCAGTGAGCATGTCAACGCAGCCTGCAATAAAGCCATCGGCCTTTACAAACAGGTTTCCAAGACAGCTAGGGTCAGCTGGGGCCTCAGCCCGGAAATCATTAAAATAATATATACGGCTGTTGTCGAACCCATAGTCCTCTACGCGGCAAATGCATGGGCTGACGCGGCAAAAAAGAGGTACATGATCAAAAGACTGGACACAGTGCAAAGAAGTTTTGCTGCTTATAGGACAGCTCCACTCAGCTCCCTCAGAGTGCTGGCAGGCTTACTCCCCCTAAATCTGAGAGTACACGAAAACAAAACATTAT
This sequence comes from Pieris mannii, assembly GCA_028984075.1. Lineage (NCBI taxonomy): Eukaryota > Metazoa > Arthropoda > Insecta > Lepidoptera > Pieridae > Pieris > Pieris mannii. The sequence goes on along the minus strand of CM054795.1, from coordinate 7,632,351 downwards.
ACCAAATTAAAAAGGGGCATATGACCTGCGAGTACTTGGGGGGAGCTGAGGTGGAAACGAAAACACCTTTTCATAAAAGTCTTCACCCGGCAAAGACAGCACTGGAATATGTTATTCTAACAAACGAAGAACTAGCGATAAATAATGAAAGCATTCAAATATATACGGATGGTAGTAAGACGCAAGAAGGGGTGGGAGCTGCGATCTTCCTTTGGAAGGGAGAAAAAGAAATAAAGAGTCAAAAGCTGCCTCTGGCACATTTCTGAACCGTGTATCAGGCAGAACTGGTGGCCTTACAAAGAGCGGCGCAGATAGCGGTGCAGCGGAAGGAGACCGAGGTCCTCATATACAGCGACTCAAGGTCTGCATTGGATGCGGTTGCGGGGGACGCTCTTTCGATCCCATGGTCACCGAGATCCGCGAGCTTCTTACCCAGCACCCAGAGAAGAGCGTCAAACTTTTCTGGGTAAAAGCACACGCGGGGAGAAGAGGGAACGAAAGAGCGGACCAGTTGGCCAAAGAAGCCACTAACACAAAGCGGAGGCCAGTCTACGACCGATGCCCGCTATCATATATTAAAAAATTAATACGCGCAAGCACGGTGCGGGAATGGGTCAAGAGACAGTCCGAAGAAACAACCGGGGCGACAACTAGGATGTTCTTGCCCGACACAGAAGCTGCGTACAAAATCGCAAGGACCAAAGGGTTTAACCCTATAATGACCCAAATTTTGACAGGGCATGGAGCCTTCGCGGAATACCTCCACCGTTTCAAAATAAAAATTCCCGCATGTGAATGCGACGAAAACACAATACAAACGGTGGAGCATCTCCTAGTGGAGTGCCCCATATTCGCCATTCAAAGGCACGATCTGGAGCAGACCGTGGGGATGCGGATGACACGCAATGTGCTGCCCGACATCCTTGCGGGGCACAGGACGGCCCTGGAAAAATTCTGCGAGCGGATTCTGGGGTGGACGGGAATATTCAACGGCGCCCCGAATATTGTTAAACCCTGTAATTAATTCAAAATGACCAAAATGTTAAATTTTTATGAAAGTATGTAAAGTGAATATAAATAAACAAAGAAAATAAATATACAATTTAAATAAAGAAAACTACTACACTAAACTAGGAAATGTAAAATGTTAAGTAAATGTGAATGCATAAGGCTGCTGTAAGAAACACAATATAATTTAACATAACAATATAAAAAAAAATGAATGAACAAAATAAATACAGCAAAAAAGGACCCTGATAAGCAAAAGTCAGGGGTGGGTTCGCAGCTCCAAAAAAAAAAAAAAAACCTCTTTCGTATATATCGTGAGCTTGCTGACAGATGGACAGAAAAAACATAGAGAAACTATTCCATATTTACACATTTTTCATGTTTGCTACTGCACATATATATGTAAGAAATTTGGTATATATTGCTTGCGGCTACAAGGTTTTTGGACTTGTTTATTCCATAAAATCGTAAATATGTCTATGCTATTTCAACGTCCACAGGGTTTAGTTACATTGCATATAATGTACGCGACCCAGTTTTTACCACGCGATACCAATTATCCTGATATTTTTTAATGTTGCCGTTCTATTGTAATATGCCAATATATCCTCATATTACAGTCCCAAATCAAATCAAAAATATCTATATTCATATAGGTAAACATGTACACTTATGAACGTCAAGAAAAACAAATTAAATTAACTGTAAGTTTTACATTTACAACCAGTTCGCAAGTCAAGGGCGTAGAGCGGGTAAGATGGTGTTGGAATGGAAAAAGGAAGCCAGTGTGGTCAAAGTTATGGGTAGAAGAAATAACAGAGATAGTGGGGAAAGATGAATGAGTAGACGTTGAGTAGATGAGAGACGTGACATAATTTTTAGGTTCACTCCTTTCAAGGTCATATTTAATATAATAATAAATTAAACTAAATGTAACTTTCAATACAAATAACATAATACATAAAAATATACCTAATAACTAACCTTAAAATTTAATTATTAAAAAATATTATTAAAAGTAGTCCCTTTAGGCATGGTTCCGAAGATACTGGCAGCGTTCCCCCTTTGAATAGCTAGACTAATTCTTTGTCCAAGGTAGCTGCCAGCTCTTCGTTCTCTTATGTAACTAATGTAACTTACTCTGCCAGCGTTAAAGGTACTCAGAGACCAAACTTTTTAAACCTCTTTTGGTTTTTTATTTTAATTATTTTTAATTATTACTTTGTAGGTTAAAAAAATTGTAAATACTCTATATTTTATTGTTATTATTACTAAGAAAAAAAGAAATATGTAGAAAACCTAAAATGTCAGCCTTCATTTTTTATGAAGGATGATTGACCTACTGAAATATACGCAGAAATTTGTCTACATACATTTTGCATTTTCTCTGAATTTTCACAACGTTAAAATTTTCTTCATAAACCTACTAGCCGGAAATTGATCTCAAGTTAAAAATAATACACGTTTCATAATGTATTTGCAACTTTTCTGATACACAAATAGCGGATCATTAATATTAATAAACTTCGTTATTCTGTCATATTTTGATAAAATTAGTATTCAGTGTAAACTAAAAAACACAATGGATGATTTCATATAATTTATAGTGTTAGTTATTATTTATTGGTTATTTATGTAAAAATTTAGTGTGACATTAAAATCTGGTTTTTAATGACCATCCTAAATGATACAAAGCATTGTTTTATATTGTAAACATTAATATTGATAAATAGAAAACAAAAGAATATCGCCAAAAAAAAACAATAAACAGGCAAAAATTTACGAATTTATTGGCTCGTCGCACCAACTATTGAATCACGGGTGTACCAAAGTTCAAGGTTTTAATGTCATAAAATCCTTTGTCAAAAAAAAACCATTTATTGAGAATTTAATTAGATTTACTGAAAGAAGACTAGACGTACTTAAAAACAACGTACAACAAAAAGGTTGTACGTTCGACAGATATCTGTTTCAGTCATCATTTGTTTTTCTAAAAGGGAAGGAAGTAGGGTGTCGAGTTTTCGGGTCTTATCTATATTATAGGCTGTGATGCTCACATAGACAGAAATTCCAGACCGGGCTTTGGAGTTTTACAGCCACTGCCAAAGAAAACATTACGTTGTATCTGCCAAATGGATTCAAATAGAATTTTTTGAAGAATTTCATTTCATGTATAATTTATAGGGTCTATTCTTTAGCTCATTGGAAATCAGGTTCAGTAGAACTAAGTGTAAACCAAGGTATACGAATGAGTATTATATTGTAAATGTCATAACCTCTTTGCTGTGCGTTCGGCTCGCACTGTCCAGCGTCAACAAGCCATTCCTCGATTACTCTCGATGCTTAATGGGTTTCTCGACTCTTCACCGAAGAGCTACCTATTTGGTGAGCGTATGGCGGTAGTATACTCTGATTTGAGGGTATACTTGGAGGGTATTAGAGGTTAGAATATACTGTGTTTTATGTTATTTTTAATTAATATTGTATACTTAAATATTATAGTCTATTTTTAATATGAGTTTAGCCATGTCTGTAATTGAAATAAATAAATAAATAAATGTCACTTTGGTAAATTGATCTGCGGTTTTGCAGCAATATATTATCTTTGATTCTAGGAACCTTTTAAAATATGCCAACGCTTACGTAACGTCATTACACATGAAGAGTCTGTATTTTTGGTGTAACAATTGGGAGCAGGAAAAATTATTCAATTGATTTTTTTTATAATTTGTACGCATAAGAGAAGTTAAGAATCAAGGAATTTGAACCATGGTTTGTGTACAATACAGACTTTAGTCAGATTTACAATCATCCCAAATACCGAAATTTTGCAGTTCAGTTCACAGGTATTCCCCACCTGAAGATCATTTCACCGACTACGACTATTGTTGTCTTATCTGGTGTCAGTTTTTCCTTGGTAGATCTTGGGTTTGACGTTGCTGGCCTCAACATTCAACACTACTGGTCTCCCGGCATTCACCAATTTTAAAATACACTCAAAAGAAGAGAAGATAATTATCAGTAAATAAATTGAAAGCTCTCGTCGAACGTAAATGAATCCATTAAGCTTTTTATAATTTCACAGATATTTAAATGATCCTAATCCTTGGGAATTATTTGATTAAAAAGAGTGGTGGAAAGTTTCTTACCAGTTCCATTTGCACGCTCTACGCCCTTGATTTGAGAACTGTTCGTACGATAACTGTACGAACGAGAAGAATAAAATCTCCGTCACTTATTTAAATCGTCAAGGTATTTTTAAGGACATATTCCTTAATGTTTCTTTAATTAAGAATATTTTTAAAGTAAAATTAACTTATACGTATATAATATAAATAATTTATAATTTAACTAGGAATCGAATCCAAGATGTTGTTCTGTATATTAAGAAGTAAGCCACGAAATTAATACGGTTAACATTGGAAAAGCTTTATCGAAACATAAGAGGCACCATTCTCGTTGATGTCTTTTGTTTGATGGAAATGGGTTCTTTTCATAGGTGTGTATCTATGTATTTATTAATTTTCATCTATTTTCAGTTAAGAAAAATTGTATATGGCAGTGTTGGTATAGTTAATATAAACAAAATTCAATTTTATAGAAAATAATATTTATAATTTTTTTTTGCCTTTTTTTTACAATTCAATTTATTCCATTTGATTGAGTGCATTCAATTTATGGACTAAAGCCAACTGGGCACAAGGTATTTCGCCAGTGTCATGTAGAGAGGAGAAGACACGAAGGAGATTGATCGGTGAAAATAATAATTATGCACCTAAAAAGAAAAAAAATAGTTGGAATTCGATTGTTAGTTCACGTTTTTCACTGAAATAAAAATACTTCATAAATCATATATGACAGGCATCAAATTGACATAATGTCACAATAATTCCTCTATTGTGAATACCTAAAATATTCTTAAATGAGTTATTCCGCTTAATTAATATAATAAAGTTATTAATTTGTCATTTCTCTGTCAAGTCGCGTTTCTTCAATCCCTGAACGACGTGAATGGGATAGAAAAACCAGTGTCGTTTTCCGATAGAGTACCCCACTGTCCCACCAAGGTTTTATCCATTTGCCCCCACACATTCGCGATTAGTTCGCTCGGACGAGTCGAGCGGTGCGAACGTCGCGACAATAGTTTCTCCGCACGGAAAAATTGTGTCGCGTGTGCCCCGAAGCCCAGTGGTACTTTTATACGATATGGATTATGTGCATGCCCCTTTGTGAATATTTTGTGTTTTACTCCAGCGCCCCCGGACCACCCTTTTAGCTGACTTCCATACTGTAAGTAAAAGTTAATAAGGTTAATCTGTAATTAGGGATGTCTATAATATTGTAGCTATGATTGCTTAAGATAACTAAAAGTGTAAAAAGTATAGAGCCTTTTCAGCCCTATACAGATGCATCAGCTGTATTAAATGTATTGAATACGCGTACAGCTTGTGCAAGCGTTATGCAAGTATTATGAGAATTTGAAACTGAAAGTGGTCTTTCGAAAGGCAAAGGTATCCGTATAGCGTCAGAGATGCTCATGACTGTTTTTATTAGTACTGCTCTAAATTAAAATTTTTTTAAATTGCTGCGTTAATTTTTTTAAGACTATACTTTGTGTAAAATTTACACAAAATTTTAGTACAAATCTTATTAGAAAAGACATTGTGTAAAAGGAAAAAATTGACTATTAAAAAGAGTGGCGGAGAGTTTATTGCCAGTTAATCTCTTCCATTCTAAAAAATAAAATTTGTTTTAATCAAATAGTACGTGCTTTCATGCTTGAGATATTATCTGTGTAGGATTGCAATAGTATTATTTTATAAAGGCCGGCTACGCATCCGTTTACTGCCATAGCTGACAAATGGCTGTCATTAGCCTATTAGGATTAAGTTTTTCTAGTACGCAAGTCACACAAAATACAGGATAAAATTATTATTTCTAAAGGATGGCAACGCTGGATGCGTCCGTCCATCCTAATGGGTGTCCATGGGTATATATTAACTTTAAAAAAATATTAACTAACTAATAGAACCAAGATTTAGAAATTAAATTACATTATTTAGAAAAAAACGATATTTTATTACCTAAAATTTAATTCGTACTATTAAAAACCGTATAGGATTGGTTTTGAAGAAATGAATGACCGAAGTTGTTTTAACCTTGAATTACTTAAATAGACATAATATGACTTAAACGGAACTAAAGTCACATATAAATGATCGTATATTATGGTGAAGACTATATGAAATTATTTTCTTAGGGATTCAGTTTTAGCTCATGCCAGATTAGTTCCGCTACTTTTAGTATTTCATTTGTTTAGATAAAATCTTAATAATACATTAAAAGTGTTTCATTATATCAGTGCTCAATCACTTATAAAACCCGTTTAATCATGCGAAACTTTTGCGGAAATTGCAGTTCATGAAAAAATCTATAATTTTAATTCCACGGCATTGATGAAATATGTTTCAAGTATTTTGTACAATTCTGTATAAGAATTAATGTGTCTTTTTCATGACGTAGAGAAGTATTGATTGATGGCATATGTATATATAAATTCATTCAAAGTTAAACAATTGTGTATGTATATTATGTGTATATGCCAATTATGTGAGGTATTTGAGGTTCTAACTACGAGTAAATTACCATACATGATAAAACTGTTACGTCATAATAGTTTGACAGTAATTTGAAATAATTAAAAGTATGGTTTAGTCAATTAATGTCGCAGAGCAAGCAAATTCGTTCAAACGAAATTGACGTGTCGTTTATATTTTTTGCAATTTATATTCAACAGTGGAACGACAAAAAATTGTCGTTATCCAATCTCCGGTCAGTGGTCAAACCAGTGTGGGACCTTTGAACTTTATAATTCAAGCCTTTAAAGGTTTGAGTTCTATTACTCATAATATATCAAACTAAATATTACGATTCTAATGCGTGCAGGTACGATCTTCGGCTGTGTAACAATGAACTTTCTTTCTAAGTGCGCATTCAACATTCGCTCGAACGGTGAAGGAAATTTCGTAAGGGGCTTCGTAACCGGCTTGCTTTAGACCCAAAAAGGCGTGTGTCAGGCGCATGAGGCTGATTATCTACTTGCATATTAGTTTGACAGATGATCATGAAACAGAGAAATTAAAAGAACAATAACCTACAAATTTGGAGCTCCACTGATTTTACTTAAATATTATTTATCAACCTATATAAATCAAGTTTTTAGTTCATGAATGGATAATTCATATATTAAAATGAATTCTATTGGTCATTGACAGTCTTAGGGTCTGTTTCACAATGTCCGGATAAGTTCCAAATAAGCTTTTTATTACTTATTGGTAGGATAAACTAGTGTTTGTCGCGTTTCACGACTGTCAGATAGCGCTATTCGTCATGAAACGCGAAGTATCTTATTTGGAACTTTTATCTTTCGAATAATTTATTTGTTACATAGCTATTTATTTACTTTATCCATACATAGTGAAACAGGCTCTTGCTGTTCTATAATGTTTTCAGACTATGTTTGTGAGTACGATACACTACGAACTCAAAAGATTTAGATCTTTTTAGGCATTTTCTCTGTTGCATCAAGAAGTTGGATTCCTTCAGGTCTCATGCTCATCTTAAAGGCAGCTGAGGCAAACGTTTCACCGTATTTAGGATTGTATTAATATTAAGAACCTTTGGATACTTTTGTTTGATTTCATGAATTGTTATATTAAAATAATTACGTTAATTCATTATTATATAACCTAAATTCGAACTTGAATTCGAAATTTATGAGTAAATTAAATATTTTTATATCATTGAATAACTTGGGTAAGGTTTCGTCAGGGTTTTTGGATTACTAAGAAGGCCTTAGAAACTTTGGTTTGAGCTAAAAAAAATTTTTTAATTTTCTAATTTTTCAACTTATACAATTATTATATAATATTGCATATCATCTGATGTATTTATACCAAATACTAACGACCCGTTCAGTTCATTAAATATATTTTATAGGCATTTTGTACACCTTGGGTAATAGAAGTGTAGTTTTACTAATTATCCTTATTTTTGCAAATAATCCTGTATTCATCGGTTGCATTCAAATGGTGAAAGAGTTTTTAAAATAGGTCCAGTATTTTTTGAGCCATTTCGTTCCAAACATACTTGCATACAAATGTTTGCTGTTTATAATATAAGTATTGATATGAAAAAAGTATATTATAAAAAAACTATTTTCTATTAAGATAATTTATCCTTGATTTTACCTAAAAATCTTAGTAGTACTGAGATAAATTCATTAAAACTAGGCCTTTTGTTTGAAACTTATAACGGAGCGAACATATTATAAGCTGATCGACATCTGTATTTACTAAACGAAACGATAGTTTCATCGAAAGTCGAACTGGGGCACATTTATATCATCTCACATACTGTTCGTAATTGGTGATACTTATAAGGTTATGTTATAAGTATATCCATATAGTAATATAGCGAGGAAATGCTGCCTGTATTAAAGGTACACTGCCACGGATCAAACATTTTCAATTCGTTTCAATTTTCTTTTTATTAATTTGTAATTATTTTTGTTTATACTATATAGGTTTATAAAACTGAAAATACTATATATTTGTTTTTATATTTAGTTACAAGTTAGTTAGTTTATACTACGTATTTCCGTGTTGTTCTCACGAGTATGTAAGGTGCGTACTCCTATTTCACCATGCCATACTGATAGAGGACAAATCTTTGTTTTTAATTTATTTTATTACTCTATATTACTTAAGATGTCATATGGAACATGGTGTAATGGTTGCTGCTCCTTACAAACGCTGTGTAAAAAACTAAACTACTAGGCGACTAAAAAGAGTGGCGGAGAGTTTGTTGCCAGTTCTTCTCTTCCGTTCTCCGCCCTTAAATGTAAAATTAGAATAATTTAATGAATGGTTCTTTTTTTTGACGTTCATAAGTGTACATTATATTACCTACATGAATAAATTAATTTTGATTTGATTTGAAAAAGAATTAAGGTCTTAAAATGTATATTTTTGAGTGCCTGGAGTGTGATTATCTTGTTTAATTAGTTTTGTTTGTATTGTTATAATACTTTTTCTTAACTTATACTTTATAAGTTAAGCATTTTGGTACTGTGGTACTTACCTGTATTTATTATGAAATTATAATAAAATATAATGCCTTGGAGCCAATTTTATCTATTTAAATGTAATAAATATGTCCAAAAGATTTTCTTTTGTAAAAGTTTAATATATAGGTACGGGTAAACTTGGTTATTAGAACTGTATTGTATGTACAGTCATGATTTCGAAAAGGGATATGATAATATTGTGACGACGTTCTTATTGTGAAATGGTAGCACGTGTTATCATTAAACATTTCTTATCTAACTCCCGCCTTATCATTTTCATATCAATAAAGAATAATCACGTTCGTGCTTTGATTTCCACACTCATCTTAAAAGAAGGTTTTAAACCTGCAATAGCCTTCAATACGCTAATTGCAGTCACTATATAAGTAATATAAGGATACTTTTTCCCATGGATGATCACGTGATTGAGTCAGAAATTTGCTGGGATTGGATGTGTATTGTCGGCTCGTTTAAGATGTTTTTACTGTATTGTCAAAATATATTTTTTTGGCTTAAATGAATAAAATTAACTTATAATCGATTAATATACATGTCGCAGCCAACTGGCTTAATTAGCCGTTTAATTAACAGCCTACCCTTTTAACTAAACGGCGCAGTTTAACTAATGGCATCACCATAGTATAATGCATAATGAAATCACCATAGCGCTTGTTACAACATTAATTAAACTGGCTGGCTAATGCTAAGTAGTACGATAAAGTCATTATTTGGCAAAAATAAAAAAATAAAAAAAGATTAAATATCTGACAAATGTTTTTTTTAAATTAAATTGCTTGAGTCGAATTTACATTATTATTATCACTACACTCTTCCTTTGTTCTTGTTGTTTTTCATGAAACCAGCATCGAAATTGTGGTTGGCCATATTGACAGTTTGGAGAGTTTTGTTTTGAGCTTGAGAGTGACAGAAAGTGGAATTAAATTTAAATTGACAGTCAACCCTCTAGGCAAGTAATGAAACGTCATCGATCCAAGTCATTTGCCTTACTGTTTGATCAACTGGCTGAACATCTTTCACGCCGTTAGTTAAACGGAGCCGCTTAGTTAAAAGGCTAGGCTGTTAATTGATCGGATAATTAAACTAGTTAGCTGCGACATATACATATAATTAAGCTTATCATATTTAGATAATTTTTGACTATGGTAAGTCGTAAATTTTCATTATTAATTTCTTATAATTTGCATTTGTATTCTATTCTAATTAAAAAAATAGTTTGGCGCACAAAATTCGTTAATGCCACTAGGTCACAGGTCACTTAAGATAAATATTCTAATAATTCTAGCATTTATTTTGTTTTTTACACGTAAATTTTAATAATATTTAAATACAATGATAAAATGACATTTAAAACTATTAATTTACATGAAATAGTTTTGCTACTCAATTTGATGATATTCTATTATCATAATGTATACTAGAATATGTTTAAAAGGAGTTTTTGCTCTGTTTTTGGATTATTTATAACATTTTACAGACTGGTGTGATTTATACAGTTATAATCATTATAACATAAAATTAAATATATACATATTAAATGTCTAAAATTGATATATTTGTAAAAATTTTACTTGACAATTTAAAAATTACTAGTTATATTCGGAGTAGGTATGCAATATAAAGTTTTTTTTTTAATGAGCCCACTATCAATAAAATTTTTACTATGAAAAGACCCCATCCGTTAATCCTTTAATATCATACCTTTTATAAAATGATCGGTGGATGTCTACCCATTGAAGTATAAACTACGAGAGTTCACATCTAAAATGTCACTTGTACAGTAGTGCGCAGACACCTCTCACCAGTCACAGAGATTTTAACGTAGTCGAGCGGCAAGTTAAGTAAATTTAAATTTTCATGGTTAGTTTGCGTGACAACCAATTATATATTTAGAATTTAAAGTAATTATAAAATAGATTTTCACAGTTTGTTTATTTCTCAAGTTGTTGGTCAACAGTGACGGTTGCGTTATTTCAACGGTCTGATGCACTAACCTACATTTTTGAACCACTAACAGTGTATACATGTGATGATATAGCCAAATTATAGTACAGAAATTCCACCCGTATCACCTCGACGTCCGCCGTTCCTCAACTGCGCGTTTTTCAAGGCAGTTTTTTCCGCGCACCACCTCTTTGTGGAACCAGCTGCCCACTGAAATATTTCCGAACTAATTCGGCTGAGGGTCCTTCAAGAAAAGAGCGTACCCATTCTTAAAAGGCCATCAACGCACTCGTGAGTACTCTGGCATTGAGAGTGTCCATGGGCGGCGGTATCACTTAACATCAGGTGAGCCTCCTGCCCGTTTGCCCCCTGTTCTATAAAAAACATATATAATAATTTAAATCGTATATCGCGGTTAAAATTTAATATAGGAACCAATTTGAGGTAAATAACAAAAATCCCTGCTATAACCGATACATTGATTCCGCGTTATAGTAAACGCGTTGTTAGAGGATTTTCGCAATACGCTATTGTTGACCCCATATAACGCGTTATGTACAAATGATTCACGCTTAAGGTTTCTCGTTAAATGGGACTTAAATTGTATATTAAGAAAAACTATGTTGTGAGCGAAATAATTCTGTGAGTCACAGAAGTATAACAAATGAAATGCCCGCGAATTGAATTCAGTAATATGGCGTTATAGGAATACCGTGTTATAAGGGTATCTATTTACTCTTTACAAACAAATCAATGTTTATAGAAACTATAAAATCCATATTTGTTAGTGGAGTTATTAGCACATTCCAACCACTTCTAACCAAACTATGATCATCTAGAAGAACGCTGGAGTTTCAACCCTTTGTTGTCGACCAACCCAGGACAAACCGTTCCTTATAACAACAAAAAACCGTGGAACTCCTTCCCCCTTACATCTTCTACGCAGATGGATATGGGTTCATTCAAGCGGGGTTACACAACATCTCCTGGCGTGACTTTCAGTAGACCACATAATATTTAACAGTAGGTGGGGTTGTGGCTAAAATGTGGCCTGTCCAGCGCTGTAAAAAAAACCTTACTCTCTTGAGAACCATTTTGATCTGTCCCTTCCCATTCGTAACTTCGAATGGTTACACAAAGCGTGAAAATCTCCGCAAATGATTCATATCGGTGTAATGGCGATGTCCTAACCAGAAGATAATTTGTGAATTTTGACACTGTCCGCCATTTTGTTTGACAACTAAGACAACCGCAAGTTCTGCAAGACAATTGTGAAAGAAATTTACATGTAACAATAATTTCAATGTTGAATGAGAAACTACTTAAAGGATGGTTTTAGAATAGTTTTCTTGTATGGATCTGTTTCTACGTAAATAAAGGGTATTTCAACAAGAACTTTGTTTTCTAAAACAAAATAAAACAAAGAATTTAGAGGAAAATGAATAAAATTTTTATTGTATTACAAAGAGAAAAGTTTGGCAATTATGAATGAAAAATGATATCTGGCAAATGTCCACCACGATCACGCTGACAGATGTTGATTCTTTCATCAAGATTTTTAATCACTTTTTGGCAAAATGGAGGGTTTATTTCGTTAATGACATCACGGATTTTGAGTTTTAAGGCTGCAATCGATTTGATTGGCTCCGTATAGACTCTGTCTTTAACATAGCCCCACAAAAAATAATCCAGTGGTGTTAAATCACATGATCTGGCTGGCCACTTAACAGCTGAATTTCGCGAAATTATGCACTCGGGAAATTTGGTTTGCAATAAATTGATCGTTTCATTGGCTGTGTGACATGTGGCACCGTCCTGTTGAAACCACATTTCAGTGATATCCATGTCATCAATAATAGGCCAAAATTTAGTGGTTAACATCTCGCGATAATATTATAAAAACACATAGCAAAATGTTGTTTAAAAAGGGACGTTAGAAAAAGGATACGAAAGGGAATGCTTAGGTGGTTTTTCCATGTGGAACAGACGAAGAAGCAGTTAAAAAGAAGGATTTACAAAGCAACCGTGGATGAAGAGATCTTGTTGGGTACTGGACCAAATCCAGCGGTGGAACCAATTAAAGTACCCATAGGCGACGAGCATGGTGATTGTCACGAAAGTGGATGCGACAGAGTTGTGTCAGGACCGAAGAAAGTGGAGATCCATTGTCTCTGCTTACCCCTTCAGCAATGGCGTGATAATATAAATAAACAAATAAACTTTATTCAATGTCATAGAGATATTAAAATACAATGTACTTTATGGAATATCTATTATATTTTTTTAAATTAAGAATTAACTGTCATATTGGTTTATAGTCTATGGACCAGATGGCATATGGTATAAGTCATTAATGTCATTAGTAGTGACAGCCAAGTTATTGAAAAGAACTATTTATTCAAGCAAGACGCATTCAAATCAATTCATTTTTAACTGTATATAAAATTCAGAGTAACAATGTCATTTTAAGAATTGTATGCAGTAATATATTATAGTATAAACTTTAGAACTCGGCCGGTGTCCTCTTTATGTTAAAAATATGTTTATTTTAGTATTCAAATATTTAATACGTTTGAGTGGTTAAAGATTTCCTCAGACGGAATATTTGAATGTAAGAATGTAGACAATCGGTACAGACATTTATTGAGAGGTGAAGGCTATACATACACATACTATATATATACGTTGGCCACTAGACACATATAGCTTATTAATGATTGTTACATATGGGTTTTCGAAATAAAAGTCGTCGCTTAGTTTCTTAATCTTTAATAAACTTAAATGAACTAAATCTTTAAATTTATATAAAAACAGTGCCGCCACAACATTTTAGGTCTAGGCCTCAGATTGGTGTATTTTTCTTAAAGTCAAGTAGGTGATCAGCCTTCTGTGCTTGACACATGCCTTAAAAGTTTAGATCTAAGGCATAATGTTTTTCTTCACTGTGTCTTCCTTCACTGTACGAGCGACTGTTAAATCTGATATAAAGTCCATATGCGCCCAACCGGAGTCCGAACCCACGTTATAGACTGATGCCACTGATGTCTACTCGCGGTAAACTCCCAACATTCCTCCACCATATTCGTATCTAACCAAAGTATTTATTTTAATTTTTTATTAGAAATCTTACAGCTAACGTAATATAAAACAAAGCACTTAGACCAGATTCCATTGGTAAAAAAAATATATTAAACATGTTTAAAAATAACTGAAATTTAACATTAAACAAACGACAAACTAATTTTGCCTCGTCAAATATTTCCTCACATCTTTTTTGGGTGAGTTGTAGTTAATTAAAACCCGAACCATTGGCGAATTGTGTGTATCTTGTCACATACGTTAGAGCGTTTCTTAGAGAGATTAACGACAGCAAATAGAGACTATCTGCCCATAAAGATATATTGCAAAAATAAGAAATATGAAGTTGTGATGGTTTAGGTATATAATTTGTCTTCTTCGCATAATGTCAACATTTGTTGATATTTCAAATTTACTTGCCATTTATAGTATTATATAAATTTGATCATTGCATAACATATGTTGTAATAGTAGCTTCTTGCTTTCGCTGCTGACCTTTCTGGTAATGTTAGGGTGTTGATATAGCATTTAATGCATTTGCAAGACGTTGCACCACGTCTAATGCTCTGTTTGATTGGAGAAAATCAATCAAAAATTTTAACATATAACTTTTTATATAATATAACGACGCAAACGGGAGGTTAAGTGTATCGCCACCCAAGGACAATGTCAACGCCATAGGGCTCGCGAGTACGTTGCCGGCCTTTATAATTATATATTAAATTGCTTTAACTTAAAAAGTAGTGCAGAGTTTATCGTTGACGATTAACTTATTAAAATATATGACCTCTTGTTTTTTCTCTTTTCATTTCAGCGTAAACACAATTTGACAAAAGGAGACGAATGGTTACTTTAAATATTAAGTCGAGTCGAGCGTTTTTGAACCATAGTAATCATAGAATTCGTGTCTTACCAAAGTCTTGCCCTCTTGCCAAAATAATCAATGCTTTTAACACCTAGAATTGATGTTATCCATATCGTTGATATAAGTACTGTACATTTTAATACATCTTAACTCCTCGTGATTAAAATGTTTACATAACTGGACATTTCGTAACTTCTGTGAGTGACTGCGACATTAAATTTACAGTTTTTAAGTCACCTTTGCGAGCCCTCTAGCTTTGCGAGTGTCTATGGACGGTGGTATCACTTCACATCAGGTGATCCTCCTACTCGTTAGTATAATCTGATACCATTCTATCCAGAAGCAAGTTAAGGGTAAGAGTCAAATTCAAGACTTACTAAGTACGTATATGTAATAATTTGAAAATACTTTACTTTAAAAACTTTTATTATTTAATTTTTTTTGCATCATGTATAATACTTTATATACAGTAAATTTTGTTATTATTCTAAAATAAATGTTATAAAAAATTAAAATATTATACATACAATTCAGATCTTAATAGTACCAATGCATTATATATTGTAATTGTAATGTTTTATGTATTATCAGGTATCAGATAGGCACATAATAATAATAGGTATTAATTCCATTACATTCTTATTTTAGTGTAGCTGTATGACCTTTTCCCATGCAAATCCCGCCATTCCTCACAACCACCTGCTGTTTCTTTAATTTGGTAAATATACCTTCTAAATTGTGTCCCTCTTTTTTGTTTGCTGTACATAGCAGTTTAGATAACAATCCTTTTTTGAAATCGATCAGCCCAGTACCTAATATAATAAATAGTATTTATTCTGTTATTCTTTATTTATCCTATGTCACGAGTATTAAGTACATTAAAAATTCGTTCGTTGCACTTGAAGTTCATTGATCGCACCCCGCGATGTGTCAATATTGGTGCTTAACGGTATACGAAATACAGTACTAGACATCAATCTTATTAGCTACGGTCAATCATTTGTACATTTAATACAACCGGAAGTGGCAAAAAATATTAGTCATCACGAAGGTGCTACCCATCGAGTTTTTTTTATAAAACAAAAGGCTCACCTGATGTTAAGTGATACCGCCCATGGACACTCTCAATGCCAGAGGGATCGCGAGTGCGTTGCCGGCCTTTTAAGAATTGGTACGCTCTTTTGTTGAAGGACCCTAAGTCGAATTGGTCAAGTCGCTTGGTGATGAAGAACTTCATCTTTTTTTGTATATGTAACACACTATTTGCTATTCTTGAATCTTTAAGATTCGCTTTTTAGTTTTAGTGAGTTATTAATATATTTTTTTTTCTCTAGATTAAGGTTTTATGGATTAATATAAATATTTTTGTTATATAACTTCTGGTTATGCACTTCTTGCACTCATCATTTTTGTTTTCTTACCAGGGTTGCCTGGAAGAGATCGCTTGTTAGCGATAAGGCCCGTTGTATCCCTTGTAATTTTTATGTATTGTGTTATTTGTCTTTCTTTCTAGCAACGAAGTGTGAATAAATAAATAAATAAATAAAAAACCTTAGGGTGCTATTTTGTGCTTGCTTGCTTTTTTGTGATTCCTATGGCTTGAAGGTCCATCACAGTAAAGGCAGTAAGGATTGGGAAGGTCCAGCGTAATTTCGGTCTTCCGCAGCTCTGTCAATCTCTAAGGTACATTTCATACACCAATTATTCAAAGACTGACAACAAACTTCAAACCCTCTGTCAATGTGTGTGTATATGTTGATCAATAGTGTACCCTGCGTCTACCCCCTGTTTCATTAAAAAAACTCTTTCTCCATTCGGGTATTATAATTAGCCCACTATTGTTTCTTAAGGGGTATGGCGTTCTTGTAATCTGGTCGTCGTATTGAGTTGCTAATTATAAGTATAAAACGAATCATTTTTAGAATTTTTTAGTTTAAACACCAATTGCTGATCAATACCATCAGCAATTGCTCACATATACGAGTATGTATTTAATGTATCGAAAATGTATCAAAAATAAATTAATTTTGATTGTTGCCTATTTATTTGTAGCGTAAGAGTATTCGTAAACTCTTAACCGTATTTTAATGTTAACTAAAATTTTTGTTCCGTAGATTATGCTTTCTAATTTATTATTTATTTCTTCTTCGTCTTCAATACTATTGTGCCTAACTGGAGCCCCAACCGATACGTCGCCTTGCTGCCTCCACAGTGATCTATCCTCTTGTTTCAGACCATAATTGTCTTAATTTAGTCAGAACGCCAACCCGTTGGTGGCGATAAACCCCAACTTCTGCCATCACCCCTACTATCATCTACCTCCCTACCTACATCAGCAGTTTTCTATACATGTTATTGTAACTTAAATGCGTAATTAAGTTAAAGTTCAGCTCGCAACCTTTGACCAACAGTTGACTCATAATTGTTAACAACGCCTAATACCTCTTGATTGACGTTTATAAGTAAAGAGGTTTGTTAATTTTACCGTTTACCTGATGCAATAACTAATGTAGATTATGAATACAAACATTTATCAAGTGATTAATACACAAAATACTTAAAACACAATTTGAGTATAATTTCGTGGTAATAATCAAACAGAACATATCAAGCTAAGATTCTGTTCCTGTTACACCTGAATTAAAAATTCCGTGACAAAAATAAATTCAACTAAGTCACGAATTCCCTTCTCGACTCCAAATCTAACCTTCTATCAGTCTGATAAAGTCTGTTATTGGAAGGACATAAGATTAAGAAGAAGAATAGACTAAGAAGTATCATGTAACAATATTAAAATGGTTTATAATTTGTGGCTGAAGTCTTTCGTCTACAAATACTGTGAACAGTAAAGGCAAATTTTTGACGTGACAACGTCTTATAAATTGGTTTGCCGGGTGACACTTCAAGAAACTGCGTTACGCTCCGCTCACGTTATGCGCTCACAATGAGAGCGAGTGAGAAGCACGCGTCCCTTCCACTCGGGCATGGTTAGCCCGCCTAAGAGCGAGAGAGACAGACATAAAAAGTTGTTTGTATAAATTAATGTTTTAAATATAATTCTTTGTATAAATAAATGTTTTAAATTGTTACTATTATTTCATCCTTCTTCCTACTATACGAATGAATATTCACATTAAAATTATTTTACCACTCAAAGTCGTTGTCACGTAAAACTTTCGCCCGTAATACATATGAATACATATGATCGCCCGTGTGTAATACATATGATTGATATTAGATTTAATATATCTAGAATAAATCAAAGAACTCTGTCTCTAATACAGAATAAACTAACCTATCTATAGGTTTAAATATCCTTCCAATTTAATTAAGAAGTTCCGTTAAGTGACGAAACTTTCTTAACGAAACTTCATAATAATTCAGCCTCATTTATTCCCTAAAATAATATACACTTATATAATATACATTAATTTTTTTAGGATCCTTCAACCGGCTTCATCTCTCAGACGAATTTTTCTATCAACTTACTTCTTTAAGCTCCTACAATGTGAGCCCATGTATCCATATTGCTTCTGGGAGCAGTGAGTGAATGTGTGAGTGAGTGAGTGAGTCAGTGAGTAATGAATAAAGTGTGTAATTACATACTAGTTCACAAAAGCACTTCTAACACTGCACAGGTGTGTTCATAAGCCAGTCTTTTAGTCGTATTTCTAGATTGTAGACGGTGAGCAGATAGATATGAGGCAGCCTATTCTATTTATTATAGATATTGTGGGCTGGACTTCGACGACTATCTTTTTTGGGTATCCCGTAGGCGTTTTTGTCCCTCTATTTTTTATTCTATAAAAAAATGTTATTTTTTCGAAAGAACTTGTCTATATTAAATTATTTTTTTGTTTGATTAATAGATAAACATAGAGATGTTGATGTTGTAAAGTGAATGCACCGACACCGTTAAGTAAAGACTACGGTGTCAATAAAAAATTAGGTCAATGTTGACAAATATTTTTACTGGTTGTCAAAGACTCGAGTAGCTCTTGAGATTTATGTACACACACCGGTGGTATACGCGTATGGCGCATGGGTTTCGTTTCCAGGCGGAACAAGAAGGGATTAGACAAAAGGCTTATTCGTAATATAATTTTTTAATGTAACAAACGCAAACGTTGGGTAAACGGGATGGAGGCTCACTGCCACTGTCAGAGGGCTCGTGACTGCGTTGCCGGCCTTTTAAGAATTGGTATGCTCTTTTCTTGAAGGACCCTAAGTCGAATTGGTTCGGAAATACTTCAGTGGTTCCACAAAGCGGTCGTGCGCGGCAAAAATTGGCCTGAAAAACGCTCAGTACAACTGAGCTGGAACTGCGGACGTTGACATATCTTATTGTAAATCTAAACGATATTTGAATATAAACAGTGATAACACAACATCGACATGGTTTAGCCGTTTAGGAAGAGTTTAATGGCAAACGCACATAGCATTTTTCCGAATTAATCCGAAACAATAACAAAAACATCAGTACTTTTGGTATTATTTAATTAAAAAACTAAACTATAGAGTATTGCCAGTATTCCTAACTCTATGTCAATAATTAAATTTATAAATTGAATATACAATATTGCGTGTTGCGTGTTGTTCTCACTCGATATGTCATATGGAACATGGTGTAATGGTTGCAGCTTGTACAAACATTGTGTAAAAAAACTTGACGATTAAAAAGAGTGGCGGAGAGTTTATTGCCAGTTCTCCTCTTCCGTTCTACGCCCTTGATTTGAGAACTGGCAGTAAATGTAAAATTAGAATCATTTAAAGTATATTTTGACGTTCATAAGTGTACATTATATAATATGAATAAATGATTTTTTTTAATTATATTTATAACTTATTTGCCGAGTATCGGAAGGGAATTAAAGATATACTAATATATCTTTGATTCCCTTTCAAAAATTTATCTAATGAAATTTATTTGTATGTCTTAAAATTTTGCGTAAAGACACAAAATGCACATTTTATATAGCAAATTACAATAAACAAAAGCTTTTAGTTTCAGTAACAAACATCTTAATATCGCGAATAAATTCTTTTACATAACTATTTTTCTATACAAAATATTTTCTATATTAATGAGTGGTCATCAATATAATACACATTGACCGGTTTCACAAGTTTTTCCTGTTTCATTAGAGTTCACATCGGAGTTAAATATTGCGTCATTATGTTTTAAAATTGATCGCTATATTATCGAAATAATATGTTTTGTTTCAAATAACAGAAATCCTTTATTATTAAGAATATGTCTGAAATGTTACAGACTTGTTTGTGTATGTGATAACTATATTAATAAACATTTTAAAATTATATTTATACTTTATATAAAAAACGAAAATTAAAACGTTCAAATAAATAATTGATAGCATGAAAAAAGGATTTCCTAGCTACACTAAAATATAATTTGAATTGACTTTTGTATTTTATGATCATGTGTCAATCTACTAGGCAAGTAGGTGATCAGCCTTCTGTGCCTGACACACGCCGTCGACTTTTTAAGTCTAAGGCAAGACGGTTTCCTCACGATGTTCTCAGCCAGGGATCAAACCTCAGAGATGAGAGTCGCATACTGACGACACTAGGCCACCACTGATAAATTAAAACATATAAATTTAATAAGTTTTTAAATTTAAATATCCATTTATATTACCAATATTTACGCATAGCCGTATATCGACCATCTTGCTTCATCCATTCACATACTAAATATTTCTACCATAAATAACAAAAAGGTAAAAAAATAAAATAAAATAAAAATCGTAATACAGAGAAGAAGTGCCAGACTTAAAGGACCAAATTTTTTAAATTCGTTTTAGTTTTATTTGTATTATTGTATTCGTTAGTTATCTAGGGGTGGAACTCCACCTGATCAAAACCATTTCCTGGATTTCTCGATTTGACTTTATTCGTGAGAGAATTCTGTAAGGATGCTTACCACAGATTTTGGTTTCTTTTTTATTAATATTTTCCTCAATAGATAGAGATCACTCTTGTAGATACGTTTTTTGCAATATATGCCGTTATTTTCCTATAGATAATTGTATAGGATTTGAACGCAAACACGAGTCTAAAATCTCGTATCCACAAACACTGCCCTGTTTAAAAGGGTAATACAACGCTAGACAGCTATTGCAAAATAGATCGATTCGGTATCGCAATGAACTGCGAGCACTCGGAAGTGTTACGTCACAAGTCTTACACTTTCATTCGCTATGCCACAGACTACGGTAGCTAAATGACTTAATATAGTTAATGCGAAAGTAAATTTAAACAGAAATCAATGTAATCTTTGATCATTACTTTATTGAATAAAAAAGAAGCCATATTTTTTAATTAAAATTGTAGTTTAGTAGTAGTTTGACTAACTATCTTGAAATGTCAACAAATGTTGTGAACAATATTCATTCTATAAAGTTTATATCGTGGAATACTATATTGAAAGAAAATAATTTTAAAATGACGAAAGAGGTTTTAAGGTAGATTTCATTAAGATGGTTAATAAAAAGTTTTGTTATGGCTTGTATAATATGAATATAAATAAGATGTATTATTGAATTGGTCACGATTTGCATACTTTTTATATTTTGATATAAAAACTTTTTGGTTATTTTTTAAAACTATCGTTACTAAAATGTGCTTAAATATGTTTTTGTTTTATATTTAAGTTAATCAAAATGAGTAATTTTTAATTCCGTTAAAATACAATGCATAAAGAAATACGAATACAATATAATAGAATGCGTACCAATTCGTAAGGCCAGAAACGCACTTGCGAACAGGAGGAAACCTTCTTCCCGTTTGCTTTTGTATATAAAAAAAACAGCTGCCAGTGAATGGGGTCAATTCTCGAACCATTCAAAATGCGCATACATAAAGTTATCTTAAAATCATAAAATGTATTATTACATATATATAACACAATTACACCAATGTTGGTTACGCATGACCGATTCCAATATAAAACCGACCGGTAACGATTACCTAATACGTTGCGTTTCTATTACGTCCTTTGTTACGATGTTGGTTTTTGCATTTGTATTTTAACGTCAAAAAAGTAAAATCAAGTTTGTTAAAGTAATATTTAATATTTTGTCTTGGTAAAGTAAATGAAATATAATATATACCCTTACAGGTATAATTTAATGCAGAAAAAGGATTTTCCGATCCGAATACAAGTTATTCTCAAGAAACAAGTTTTATTTACCCACAAGCTATTGTAGTCTGATACTCTTGATGTGGTATTTAAAGTGTCACCAGATTATTTACGGCTGGCAACCCAAAATGCGCCTTCGAGATAATCAACTAGGTTCGAAGGGCCTGTTGGCTAAAGTAGAGGTCCTCCTATGGAAATTATGTTGATAGCTCATCCGTCCACGTAAATAATTCCTTATTATTAGAAAACAGAGAAAAATACGCAATTTAGTATATCGGAGTATCGGCACTGGTATCGGCTGCCATTTTCAATATTATTCAATTACATCAAAAACAATTTATTTAAATACCTTTACATGGTTATAGAAAATACAAGATATGGATATGGAAGGCAAACAATTTTCGCTATTTCCTTTAATTTTTATTACGTGACTTACTTTCCTATACGCCCAGGTGGGATGCGATGTTAGAAAATTACATAAAGATCAGACATACAAACGTAAAGATCACGATAATATATATATATATAATATGTTATAGTGATCAATATTCATAACTGTTGCAAATGTATCTACTTTAGCTTAGGTAATAATCATAAAATCGTAGAGGTTATGATCGTAAAATAGGCTTTATGCAGTAGTGACCTCTATTTTAAAACCTACATTACTAATCTTCGAATTAAGTTTATTTAAAGTTTATAGAACATCCTTTTTTTAGTAAAAAAATAAAAAATACGTTTATTTTGGAACATAGGATCATAAGAGTATCACTTATTCCACGTCATTAAATTCGAGCCTGTTGGCATCCCTACTCATCGGCAAAGAAGACAGGTGTTGGCCGAGAGACAAAGCCGGCGTAAAAAACTCTCGGTACTCTTTTAAAAAAAAAAGCAAATCATCAAACAATTCTACAATATTTAAAACAAATATAGCATATTAATTAGAAGTAGCCTGCCCAGCACTAGTCCGTAGTAAGAATAAAGCCCTAACAATCTTTACAAATGTTGAGATTCGTTTATAATGTAATAATAATGAAACACTAATATATAAAAAAGTAATAACTAAAATATATTGTTTAAAGGAGTCCCTTTAGGCAAGGTTCCGAAGATACTGGCAGCGTTCCCCCTTTGAATAGCTAGACTAATTCTTTGTGCGAGGTAGCTGCCAGCTCTTCGTTCTCCTGTGATGTCGACTAACCTTTTTGATATTTCCCTAAAAAGCCTTATCGCGGGTCCTAGACCCCACGGACCAAGAGTCTCGTCTCGTCCGAATGGGACAAAATCATGATTCGCTTAATTTTTTCATCCTAACTTCTTTCAGTAATATTAGTCTAAGATCCGGGATTAGAAAATATACCCTCATCTGTTATTGAGATGAAACAATTTTTTATAAGCTGATTTCAATATCATGAACTTATAAAAATAACCTCTGCCATCATAGGCCTGCTGCAATTAATAGTTATTAATTAATTAACAACTAATATATTTTTACTTACTTTCTCATGTTAGTTACATGTAGTAAGTAAAAACCGTAAATATTTTATATTATATACCTCACTGTAGTAGGCACCCATCTCTATGATTGCTATACTTACCTGCAGCCAGGTGAGAAAAGGTAAATAAATGTAGCTTATTTCCCTCACATGTTAATTAAAAAATCTAAGTACAATAATAAACGGCGTAACTTACTACATGTAACTAACATGAGAAAGTAAAAATTAAAAATAAATTAGTTGTTAATTAATTAATTACTATTAATTACAGCAGTCTTATGATGGCAGAGGTTGTTTTTATAAGTTCATAATATTGAAATCAGCTTATAAAAAATTGTTTCATCTAAATAACAGATGAGGGTATATTTTTCTAATCCCGGATCTTAGACTATATTGATTGGAAGCCCTTGAGGGTAAAGGCCTCCTCCAGCTGTTTTTCTCCATTTTTCTTCTGCTAACGCCTTAATGTCTCCTATTCACTATTTTTACTGCACCCTTTTCTCTTTCCCTTGGTCTTTTCCATAAAGTTGCCTTTAAATCCACCACCTTTTATAATGTAAGATAAAAATACTCTGCAATTTAAGTTACTAGACTTCAAGGTCCTGTCTACAGATGATAGCCATACTTTGGGCTTTTTTAAATTCACTCCACGTCATTCCAGCTTCCTTCGCTTCGCAAATCATGATCCGTTGTCAGATTTTCGGCGGTCACGGGTGTTTGCCAATGTCAGTTGGATGTCTCTGGAGCGTATGGTCTACCCTCTTCCGCTTTCGATGTTTTATAGTCAGTTGTCTGCTAGATTAACTATAATTGTTTTTTAATGGCAGATATATATACAATCACACACATGCATAGATAGATATCATAAGCAATTTGTACTTAATAAGGGCCGACTAGTATTAGTACTAGTCGGCCCTTATTAAGTACAAAATATACAAATTAAAACTAATTTTAACTTTTGAATATCGCTTCCGTAGATTCATGGCAGTCTTGCGATCATGTTTCAGCGTGCGTAAATAATACGTACGATTTGCTTTTCACTTCTTCAATCTATATCTTTCACTAGCCCTTATCCAGAATCGATATTAGCCAATTATCATAGAAAGTAATTTCGAATGTCATCAACCTCTGAATAACCGTATCATTAAATAAATTACTGTCACACAGGCAACGGAAGTGTATATGCACGCAATGTTTGTGTGTGTTAGTATTTTCTTCTACGTTTATATTACGATGATTTAGAATTCAATTGTAGCTGTCGACGCCACAGTTGATATAGTTCCCGTGTCTTGAGAAAGCCAAAAAACCCCGGAGTTGTATGCAATTATGAGTTCGTTTTCTCAATTCAAGGCGGCTTAGTGATTTAGGCCCAATAATGTATTTATTACTAATATCCAACACACAGTATTTACAATTTTATAGACTACAATTTTTTTTTATAGAATAGGGGGCAAACGGGCAGGAGGCTCACCTCACTTAAGTGATACCGCCGCCCATGGACACTCTTGATGCCAGAGGGTTCGCGAGTGTGTGTGAATGTGTACGCTCTTTTCTTGAAGGACCCTAAGTCGAATTGGTTCGGAAATACTTCAGTGGGCAGCTGGTTCCACTAAGTGGTGGTGCGCGGCAAAAACTGCCTTGAAAAACGCGCAGTTGTGGAACATAATAAAAATACTCATAATTAAATAGAAAAATAAAACAAATTTAAACGTTTTCCGTGTGGCAGTGTAGGCTTTAACTCTAGCAACATTTTATCGCTCTATACATTTTATTACTTAGTTAAGGAACATTTATTAACCAATGTTTATCAATAGATTGTCCATGAACGAAATAATTATATAAGCAACCTTTCGAATTTGTCGTATTCGTCATAAATTTGTGTAATAAATTTGTAGAGAAAAAGTGTTTAAATTGAAATTTTAAATTGTTTTTATACGGCGTTAAGTGGTATTAATGTGTTATAAATAAATAATTATTAATTTGTTTTTCTTTACAGGTAAGTTGGAGCAATCGTTATCCAGTTGTGAGTACATAGCACTGATTTTTTTACATTTAAGTAAAATGTAATGTTTAAACATACAAATAAGACTAAGTTTAGTTATTAGGTATATTTTCAATATAATTATGGTTATCAAAATAATTAAGGAATTTTGATTTATCGTAAATAAGACTATAATTTAAAATATAATATCATAGATAAATATTTAAAATATATATAAATAATATAATGATTTAAAACGACAAAATTTTTTGGGACATCAAAGCGATGGCTTTCCCAATTTTTAAATTGAATATCTTCCATTTTGTAAACCAATAAAAGGAGATAAACTAAAAACGGTTCGACGTTATCTTTTATAAAACTTGAAGTGATCGAATTAAAATTATTTCATTCAAAAAAAAAAGATAATATATTGTAAAAGATTTTAGCTTGGTCTACGAGAGATATCTTTTGTAAGACAAATTCTATATTTTAAAAAAACATAATATTAACGTAATCAAGTCATCTTTGTGACTGTCTTTGTTGAAAATAAATATTTGAATTATAATGTTTAAAGAACGTTATTTTCTCATTACAAAATATGTGTTTTATTTACTTGCGAAACTTAATATGTATATACAAGCGAGATACACGTCGCCATTAGCCGTCTCAATTTAAGCCAACTGTGTTCACTCTAACAAGCATCTTTAATGCCTTCTTGACTTTGTTAAACACGCCAATATTGCGAATTTCTAAAAATTCTAGCTCATACCCAGCCATGCTTTGTGAATACTAAACGTAAAAATAACTATTCGTTATAGGTTAAATATAGGAACAATTTATGCGCGTCACAAAATCACGGAAACTGACGTCTCGCCGGCCTTCTGAGAGTATTGACTCTTACTTATTTATTACTTATTTTTCTCGTTTTCAAACCTGTTTTAATATTCTACATGACAATACACTATTATATACAATATACCGTACTATATCGGATTATTTCGTTTTAAATGTCATTGGTAAAAATGAAACGCTTTTGAAAACGCGTTATAATTAAACGATGTCTTTGAATGTATTTATACGAGTAATTTAATACATTGCTCTTGTTCTCAACAAAATTCAAAAAAAAAACCAGCAAACAATTGTTCGTATGTTGACCTCGTGTTTTTGACAGATCAGACAAGTTTACGACATTTCCTCACAATATTTTCCATAGATGTATGATGTGAAATGTGATGAAAGAAAGAAATAATCATCTAGTGATGGTCTGTCGTGATCTGGGTTCGAACGGACATTTAACAATGTTCACGTTATTATTTCAAAATAAAATTAAAAAAATATATAGAATATGTTTTTTTTTTAATATAAGATACAGGCATAACTTATTCCATGTCATTAAATTTGAATGGGCACCCTTATCATCGGCAAAGAATACAGGCTGAGAGTTAAAGCCAGCGTAAAAATCTTTCGGTACTCTTTTAAAATAGCAAATCATCAAACGACACTTATTTTAAAACATATATCGGTAATTAGAAGTAGCCTGCCTAGCGTATTCGTCCCAGGCCTTTTCATCAACTAGATAATCATTAACTCAATAAAACCCTAAATTCATTTCATTCATAATTCATTTGTAGAAACACTAGAAAATGTATTATATAAATTTTCAACGTACCTTTGACTTGATGTAAGATTCAATTCCCGGGGAAAAGAAAATGTTGCTCGTATACATCAACGAAGTAGACGTTCGATATATCTTATCATCACATTACACATTTTGTTTATAAATTTGATATTCGCTAAACGAAATGAACAAATTTTTGAACGTTTGACTCTTATTTTTTAAACTCTAATCTGTATTCACCTGTTGAAGTTCAATGACTGCATATAAAGTATTCCTATCGACTATTTCTCACTAATTCTCAGGCCTGACGCATATCACCACAAACAGTTACCCATTGTGTAGTTACATTGAATTCAGAACAATAATATCCTAGTATCAACATGGTTTAAATCGTTAACTTAATCAATCAAAATCAAAAATCATTTATTCATATAGGTAACATAATGTACACAAAAAGATGTCAAAAAAAGAAATATATATTAAATTTTACATTTACTACCAGTTCTCAAATCAAGGGCGTAGAATGGAAGAGAAGAACTGGCAATAACTAATTAAGTCACTTCAATCTTTATCGCATCAATATTTGAGCTGAAGAATTTCTTACCAGCACTGATCTCAGGAACTTCTTCGAATAAAATCAAAAATGACTTTTTTTATATATAGAACAAAGGGCAAACGCCAGAGGGCTCGCAAGTGCGTTGACGGCCTTTTGACCCGTCGAACTCGCATCAACAACGTATATTTATGCTTAAAACTTAATATAACGTTTTAAAAATAGATGAAAGAGAAGGAACCGAATATTAGCCTTAAGGCATTTATAAGGGTCAGATTCACAATGTCCGGATAAGTTCCAAATAAGCTATTTAACACTTATTGGTAGGATGAACTAGTGTTTGTTGCGATTCCCGACTGTCAGATAGCGCTATTCGTCATGAAACGCGAAGTTTCGTATTCGGAATATTTATCTCCCAAATAATTTATGTGTTGCATAGCTATTTGTATGCTATTTGTATGCTATTTGTATGCTATTTGTATGGATAAAGTATATAAAATATACATAAATTATTATGTATATTTTATATACTTTATCCATACATTGTGAGACATACCCTTAATATATTACAATTACAATTTCTAACAAGCCAAAAGATGTCAAACTTTCTCAGCTACGAACAGTTCTTATCGGAAAATTCACTGTCGTATTGACGTATACGAACACGTAAAATAATAAAATTTGCGATAAATGAAAAGATTAATTATAATCCTCAAAAGACGTAAACTTTTCATATTTTGATTGATTGATGGAGGCATTAAGTGACCGGATGTATCTCCAAGATTATCTAAGAGTTAATTTATGACGATGGCAGCACAATCGAAAATTGTCATTGTATTTTTTTAAACCTTGGTTTCAGTTAAAGGTCGAACGAGCGTTGATAATTGTGACAATTTTTATTCGATCTTGGACTTAGCTTGTAGGAAATACAAATGATACAGTTCAACGCTAATAAGTGATAGTAATTCAATTTAATTCAAAATCATTTATTCATGTAGGTAACTTAATTATTATTAACGTAAAAAAAAAGAAATATACATCAGTAAGGTCTCTCTAAAAAATTATATTGAAGAATTATTTATAAGTGGTTTTATAAGTTTAAATAAGTGGTATTATATAACCAAGTAAAATAGGTAATATGACAGTCGTAGTGGTGGGAGATGATTTGCGTAAGGTTGCCATTTCCTTTGTCATTACGTACTTCCTTTTGTTGCAACGTGAGCATGTGGGTTAGGGACAGATGTAATGATAACGTTCGCCAATCTTTGCGTAAAAATATGCTATGCTATGCTATGATTAAGGGAAATCACCAGAGTACTGAAGGTGTTGGTGTTTACCAGGTTTTTAACTGAGTTATTCTCAAATATCCGGTCATCTACCTATAACCTCACCGCGGCTCATATTTTTTTTTAGAACCGACAGGAAGCATGCCGGCGCGGAGTCGCGAGTGCGTTGCTGGTTTTTAAAAATTGGTCCGTTTTTTTCTTGAAGGACTCTAAGTCGAATTGGTTCTGAAATACTACAATAAACAAACAAAAATTATTTATTCCCGTAGGTATTGCAATGTACACTTATAAACGTCAAAAAAGAAATATACATTTATTGCTTCTAACTTTACATTTACTGCTAGTTCTCAAATCAAGGGCGTAGAACGGAAGAGAAGAACTGGCAATAAACTCTCCGCCTCTCTTTTTAATCGCCAAGTTTTTTTTCTTTTACACAATGTTTGTAAGGAGCTGCAACCATTACACCATGTTCCATAACATCTTAAGTAATTCAGAATAATAAATAAATTAAAAACAAAGATTAGTCCTCTATCAGCAGGAGGCTTGGTTAAATAGGAGCACGCACTTACATACTCGTGTGAACAACACGCAAATACATACTAGTGGAATATTGCTCATCGGTGCGACGTCCGATGTTGTTTCTACTAGACAACGCTCACATTACCAGCCATCTGTTCTGTGTTAAACGCGCACATAGAAAGTCATATTGGTGCAGCCAGGGAAACTGAGCAATTTACTTATGATTTATTTCTATGTAATTTGATTTATAAGGATATAGAATCAGGGTAGGGCGCTAATTTATAATACTATCTTAAATAATACAGCGTGGTTCCGTTCAATATTTCGAAACGACATCGTTTCACACTTCCTTTAACGCAACTTAACCGGTAACTTTTTGTTCCGAACGTTAATTTGGTTTTGTATGATTTTGAGGCATTTATACAATTAATATTATTATACTTACTAGCAGGCATATTAATAGTATAGACCTAGTCTGTAAATAATACGTATGTATATTTTTCAAGCCATAATATTCAATTATTAGTATTTTCGGGACTTCAAGCAACTAAAAGTGGGCGGGACATGTAGCGCGATTCACAGATGATAGGTGGGCGAAAACAGGAACTACATAGAGAGACACAACAGGCAAACGCTGCAGTGGATAATACTTCGAGGAAGGGTGGGGGAAGACATTAAAAAACGCAATGGAACCCAATAGTCGGGATAGAGAAATCATAGGTTCGATCCCCGGCGACCAATGGATTTTTTTAGTATCTGCGCATTTAACATTCGCTCGAACAATGAAAGAAAACATCGTGAGGAAACCGGCTTGCATTAGAACCAAAAAGTCGGTGGTATGCGTCAGGCACAGGAGGCTGATCACCAACTTGTCTATTAGATTAACAAATAACCATGAAACAAATACCGAAATCTGAGGCCTCAAGAGTTTGTAGCGCCACTGATATTTTTATTTAGGCTAAATTGATAACAGATATCGGTAATTTTATAGCATGAAGTTTATATATCAAGTTACATAGGAATTAAGATAATAAAAGGTTTACGCGGTAGAATTGAAATTGTCAATAATTCTGAAATAAACACAGCTAGAGGCAATGAAAATCTACTGTTGCCAGTTGGATATTACGAAAGGTGTCTTAATATGTCAAGTTTAGTACCGTGGTTAGATATCTTTTAAGCACTAGTTCATACCATTGATTTAAATTGAATTCTACTGAGTTTCTAAGCTGTTTGTGTTGGCGTAGTGGCTTGTGTCTGTGACTCTCACTCCTGAGGTGGTAGGTTCAATACCGGCTGTGCACCAATGGACTTTCTCAGTATTTGCGCATTTGAGATTCGGTCGAATGGTGAAGAAAAACCTAAGAAAACCGGCTTGCCTTAGATCCTTAAAGTTGACAGCGTATTTCAGGCACGGGCTGTCATCTATGATATTGAAAGAAATCTGACGCTCAGTCGCAAAAAAGGTTGCTGCGCCATTTATTTATTAGTAATTTAGTAGTAATTTAGTAGTTAGTAGTTATATAATATTTTTAATATAAGTATCAGAACAGAAGACATGATTCTTTGTATTATTACCGATATCGACAAGTCTTAATTCTTAAACCGGCGTTTAGCCATATACAGTAATATTTTTATGTATGTAGAAAAAACGTGTATTGCAAACACAATTCGTAAGTGTAGTTTACAAATAACTCTTTCAAAAAATATATCCTTAAAATTTAATGGATTTTAATACAAAGACTTTAAAAAATCATAAATCAATTTTATATTTTTAAGTCTTATTGTAATCGTCGGTATAAAAATATTACAATTTAATTACAAGTTAATGCTTTGTAGTGGAACAAAGAGAAGAAAACGAGATAGATAGTTTCGAAGGTGGAAGAACCGTAACTGGGAAAATATGGACAAGGAAAGCTCAGAACAGAGCAGAGTGGAAAGAAATGGAGGAGGCATTTGCCAAAGTTGGGCAAACAGATGAGTTGTCAGTGTTTAAATTTATGTAAAATATCTGTCTGAATAAGTCAAATCAAATCAAAAATCATTAATTCATGTAGGTACATAATGTACTCTTCTGAATAACCAAAAAAAGATAAAAGGTTATAATATATATAAAAAATAAAGGCTAATAATATTTATGTTTTCTAATCCAAAGGTGTCATGGATTTGCGTAAATACAAAGGATGTCGACACAATTGTGCCTACGCCTCCAAAGAGGCGTATTCCTTTCAATGTAAAAGCTGAGACAGTTGAGCCATGCTTAACTTTAAGCTTGATTAGTTTAATTATTATCTGATGTGGATAATCAAGGAGACAACATTATTTTCTTCGATCTGTATTCTTCACCCAACCAAAAAAACTTGACTTGTGTACCTGTTTCGTGATCATACGTCACTCTAATCAAAAAAGAGTCAGCCTCCATTACCAGACACACGCCGTCGAATTATTGGTTTAGGGCCGGTTTCCTCACGATGTTTTCCTTCACCGTTCGAGCGAATGTTAAATGCGCACGAATAAAATAAGTGCATTGGTGCTGGGGATCGAAGCTACGATCTCAGGGATTAGAGTTCAATTCCGAAGGCAGGCCAATACTGTTTTTATAAACAATAAGCCAGCCTCGCACGACTGAATACGTTTTTACATATCGTCGAATAAGTATAGCCCATAAAACATCACAATCTGATTAAAATATGTTTATTATGGAATATAAGATATCACTTATATCAGTCATGAAATTTGATTTGCTAGACATCCCTGCTTATCGGCAAAGAAGTCGGTGTAGGCCGAGAGAAAAAATATCAAATCATCAAAGAACACTACGTTAAAATAAATATCGCAAATTAATTAGAAGTAGCCTGTCTAGCACTAGTCCCTATCTGTACTAGACATATTGTTTTGATTTATTTATTTTATTTTATTCAAAAATAATATACATCATTTATAAACTTCACCGGGGATCGAAACTTTTTGAACTTAAAATACTTTAAAAAAATAACGTTCAAATTTTAATAAAAGCCTTAACGATACTAAAACGATAATTTTCCATTTTGTATTGAAAATTATCGTTATCGATGTATTTATTTTTTAAATTTAAGTAACTAGGTCGTATTGACAAGGCTATGGTTCATGGTTTCTTACATTATACTTAGCTTTCTACAATAAGGCTGTTTACTGACAATTGACGTCCTGTCCTTGACAGCCTCAGTTGATAAGATAAAAAAAGCAATAATAATATATATATATAATATGTATATATAATATGTATATATAATATTTACATATTAATATATATATATTAGCTACTTAGGTTTGTATTAAATCAATGAAATAGTAATCTGTGTTATGGCAGGTATATTTCTGTCTATTTCATGAATAATTTTCTTTGTATAAAAACTTTTTACTAATAAAACGATCATTTTAAATTTGTAATGCTCTTTAACGGTTCATGTAAAAAATATTTCTTTATACCATACCTATACAATATGTGTATATATTTTAAATTATATTAATCAACGTTTGATCAGCGGTTACACCATGATGATTAACACTGTGCGGTCAGCCGAATTACATATTTATTTATATCAGACTTTTCCCATAGTGGTAGGCAGAGTCCAAGTATTTTCCGTGGGCTCTGCCTTGCTACGGTCCTGACTTACCTCTGTCGCATCCACTTTCATGATATTCACCATGTATGTGTGTTGGTTATGGGTAACATGGACTCTAGTACGTCATGGACTTGGTCCAGGTATGTACGGCAAGAACTACCAAAAGAAAAATTACCATCATGCTGTGCGCTATGCATGATTGCGGTGTCAAGATTACATCCATCCTTGTGTTTAAAAACCATAATATATCAAATGCTGGATTTAATATGGTCTATATTGCTTAGTAAATGAGTTTAAAATGGAAAATAAACGTAAACATTTTCACGGCTCGTTAGAAATTGAGTCTAATTTCACGTTTCGTTAATTTTTCTTTCTTTTTGTCTTTCAAAGTATGTTAATGTTTCTTTGAGTTTAACTGAGTTAAAGTTACATACTACCTTCATTATTTATTTATTCACACTTTGTTGCAAAGAAACACAAATAACACGTTACATAAGAATTACAAGGGATGCAACGGGCGGCCTTATAGCTAACAAGCGATCTTTTCCAGGCAAGCTTAGTAAGAAAAGAAAACAATACATAAAAATGATGAGTGCAAGAAGTGCATAACCAGCATTTATATGAAAAAAATATATTCATATTAGTATATATAACCTTAATCTAGAGAAATAAAAAAACAATATTAATAACTAAAACTAAAAAGCTAATCTTAAGGTTTCAAGAATAGCTAATAGCGATGTAATACAAAAGAAGAGGGGATACAAGAATTATACAGGTCACGTTGATCAGGATATGATAAGGTTAGGAAATGTTTATATATAGAAGAGTTTTAAAAGACGATAGGGAGGAAGCCAATCGTATAGAATCCAGCAGCTTATTCCACAGCCTAATGGCGGAAATCTTAAATGAATTGCCTATGAAGGATGAGCTGTGGGATGGAATTTCCAATAGACATCTATTGGAAGAGCGTAGCGTATAGTTAGAAGGACCTAAGAATTTGAAATGATTTTTGAGATAAGAAGGTGTTTGAAGGGGTTAATTATCATAAATAAATCTTTTAATAGCACTGTTTTTAACTGAAGTATTCATAAACAGCGTACTTTGACAAAAAGAAACGAAAATTTCTAATATGAATTCACTAATAGTTATCTCTGCTATATATGTCTATGCATTAAATTTATATTATACTTGTCACTATAGTTAATTTTGTCCTCTAGTGCGGTATTGGCCTAGTGGCTTAGTAGGCCTCGCGGGTTCGATCACCAGCTATGTTTGGACTTTCTTTCTATGTTCGCTCGAACGGTGAAAGAAAACGTCGTGAGGAAACCGGCTTGCCTTAGACCCAAAAAAAGTCGACGGGCTGTCAGGCTAAAAACAAAAAATCTGAAGCCGAGATCTAAAAAGGTTACCTTGTAACTTGGTCATTGAAACAAGTAAGTTTGGAAGTCAAACACGTACTTAGGACAGTCCATAGAAACACAGCCGGGAATCAAACCAAAGCCACCAGGTCAATATTCCTCCAGAAAGTCCTTATACAGGAAAAGACACGTCTATATGAAAATTAAAGATACAGGAAACAGTCATTTTGGAGGTTTATCAAAGGTTACTTCAAGTTCAGATATCGAAATTTACATCACGTATCAGTGGTACGAAAAGCACTGGAATTTTATAAGTACAGTTTGAATCGGCAGTTATCTCTACGTAGGTATGAGATAGTACAGAGCTTGTTATAGCAAGCCTAGAGCAGCCCTCTAGTATATTATTTCTAATCGACAATAATTAGCCTTTAAGTATCCACGTCATATATATATAAAAATTTATTTACTACTCTAACTTGCGGCCTCTGGCAAGGCCTCTTCTAATTTTTCCCTCCTTAATTTATTTCTTGCCATAGTCATGCAACTTTTTCTTTAATAAAATTTATATACGAAACGAACATCAAACATTAATTCGAAAAAAATCGGTTTTTTTGTCCAGTTCCTCTCATGTGAATAGTATTGCGGACGATAAGTGATTCACTTGAGCAGAGTTGCCCTAGTGGCTACAGCGTCCGACTCCTTGAGGTTGAAGGTTCAATTCCCGACTGGCAATTTAACATTCGTTCGAACTGTTAATTTATCTGAGGCAGCTCGTTTTAGACTTAAAAAGTCGAGGGCGTGTGTCAGGCACAGGAGGCTGATTACTTACATTACTTGACAAAAGAAATACAGAGATTCACACCTAAAAAGGTAGCACCACTGATCGGTCATCAGGTTGGAAAACGGCCACGATGACGTGTGTACACGCGTTAGAAGTCATACTTCTTTGGCGTACGGAAAAAAATAACTAAAATGCAGTAGTGATTAACGATAAATATTAAAATTAATCAAAAATATTTTATTGAAATAACTAAATTATTTGTA
The DNA here is from genome assembly GCA_028984075.1 of Pieris mannii. Taxonomy (NCBI): domain Eukaryota; kingdom Metazoa; phylum Arthropoda; class Insecta; order Lepidoptera; family Pieridae; genus Pieris; species Pieris mannii. The sequence goes on along the minus strand of CM054795.1, from coordinate 7,596,697 downwards.
ACTAGCTGACCTGGCAAACATCGTTTTGCCATGTACTTATATCATTTATGGTTATTGTGCCTCACTCGACATAGATAGGTATAGTGTGTCGCGGACTTTTTTGTAGATATTTATAAGATCTACAATTACTTAGAACATTTTATGGTTCTATCTTTAATAGTTTAGGCAGGGTACGCAAAATAAGAAACTTTTTTGGTTAATTTTTTACACCTTGTGTTCGAAAAACCCTAATATCTTACGGAACCCTATTTTTGTTCAAAATTAAATAAAACCCTATATTACTCGTGAATAATGTAACTTTTGAATGGTGAAAGAATTTTTAAAATCGGTCCAGTAGTTTATGAGCCTATTCATTACAATCAAACAAACAAACAAACAGAGAACGAAGAGCTGGCAGCTACCTTGGACAAAGAATTAGTCTGGCTATTCAAAGGGGGAACGCTGCCAGTATCTTCGGAACCTTGCCTAAAGGGACTACTTTTAATAATATTTTTTAATAATTAAATTTTAAGGTTAGTTATTAGGTATATTTTGATGTATTATGTTATTTCTTAGGTTTCAATTTATAAAATACATCATAACAAAGTTTTCCTCTTTATAATATTAGTGTAGATATCACCGTCGTATATAAAATTTATTCAAAAACACCAAAATAATATTTATTTATTCACTGTTTAATTGTACTGTTACGAAACGCGTGTTCTAAACATAAAAATACTAGAACATACAACATGAACATAGTTATCGATTTCCATGCCACCTAGACCTAACTTGTCGATGTCGAATTTAGGTGTTAATGTGCGCGCGCATCGTAAAATTTCACTCATCATTTTTCTCCATCGCGTCAAGAAGTATAACTTCAAAAAAATATCTCAGCTTCCATTAGTTGAAGCTACTCAAAAACAGTTTTATTCGACTAATAGCGACTGCGGTCTTAAACCACGCAGTTGCTACTCAACTTGTTGTGTTACCACACCTATTGTAAATGGTTTATTAGGCAAGCACAAACAGTTGAAGGCTGACGTTTAATGTATGCGATGAGATTTGCGTTAACTGTTGTAATTAACTGCAAACAAATCTTTTTCAAATTGTAAAAGAATTATTACTAAAACGTTGAATGATGAATATCTGATTTAAAACTAAATACACTAACTATAAATTAGTAATATTTAAGCAATATAAAATAATGTTAGATAAATTGACAGTGTGATTATAAGTTGAGTGGCGGAGAGTTTATTACCAGTTCTTCTCTTCCGTTCTACGCCTTTGATTTGAGAACTGGCAGTAAATGTAAAATTAGAATCATTTAAAGTATATTTTGACGTTCATAAGTCTACATTATGTTACCTACATGAAAAAATGATTTTTGATTTGATTTGAGTTTGACATACTTTCAATGCTAGAAATTCCGCGCTGTACTGCGTTCGACACTCGCGGACTGCGACAGATCGTTGACCGAGACACCAGCTCTGGGGTCTAACCAGGCTCCAACTTAAATCACGTATCAATAGTTAATATTTTAACGTGATTTTAAACCTAACTAAAACTTATAAAAAACACAAATTAATTACTTAGGTTAACGTAAGCATATTTTCACATATGTATTAAAAATGGGTTTACCTTAGACCAATGGAATTTCTGTATATGTGTCAGACAAAAGGATGAACCTATGAAGTGAAACTGATAGAAGCTTTGATGCATATAGGGTTGCAACACCACTATATTTTTATGACAAGTTAGCGCAAAGTTTAGAGGATTCCCCTTTACTTAAGATATTTCTATTTTGAAATGTAAGGGTCTCATATAGTTTGTTATATTTATTTGAACAAATAACGAATTTGGATAAACGAGATTCAACTATGGGGTTCGTCGTGTGACTCTAACATAAGTATCATACAGAGGGTCCAAAATTACATCTTGAAACAAATATACAACGGCCCGTGGTTTATAAAAACTTTGGAGATTCATGAGCACCTCAAAATCAGGACTGTTATAGAGGAGAGAAAAAGGCTGGAAGTAATAAGCTTGCCACGCAACTAACCATACCTTATAAATAGGCTTTAAAGGCGAAAAATCCTAAGTTTGATAGACACCGTTGACAGTATGGAGCAGTCTCGATGGAGATTTTGCTCTTAACGCCTAACAGTTCTGAATACATCTGCTCATACTCTAGCTGACTGATTGCAAGAAAATGATTTATAAAAAAAATAAAAAATACAAATAAAATATTTGCAAGGAAACGCCTCTAACATAACACGCAAAGTCTATAAAAAATAATTATGTACTATTTTATAAAGTGATATTAGAATAATTAAATAATTTATTATAACGGAATTAATTGAGGTTTCAACTACTTTTCGGTGAAATTGTTTAATTACAATTTGTTCGCTTTCTACATTCTTGTTCGTAAATTGTTTGAGAAATAAAAGTATTTTGAGTTTATTAGAGAAAAATGAATAGTGATTTATGGCTCTAAAAATGTGTAAATTTTTAAATGCAAAGTGCTTTTATAGCATGTGCGTATATCTAGACTATAAGTTTGACACAGATTTTTAATACTTAGCATGCCGATTATTGTTTGTATTATATGTATATGTAATCGTAAAATTAAGATGACATTTGCATGCCTTTTATGTGACGGATTTTGTAATTATGTAGCTACGTTCTTCCCCCAAAAGTCCCCCGTCCTTTATGCGTTAAATGTTTTTGATGTGAAACATCTATAGCCGCACGTAAAACCGATTTCTGGCGTGGCGACGCATGCCGTGGCGACGCATCGCCACGCTATATGATGGTATATACATACAATTTATATGCAGTAGTAAATTTTTGTATTTAATGAAAATAAATGTTTATTCAATAAATAGACATTGTTATCTGGAAAACAAAATCGTAATATTTTATTTTATCATAATGACATATTTAGTTCCTATGACAATCTGTTCTTTTCTGCATATTACTTCACAAAATAATTTCGATGTTTCACATCTACCAGGCGTCCCGTGACGGCTCAAATTTTTTTAAATGTTTGTGTTTAGTCCATATTGCAGATTTTTATGTAAATATATAGCAAATAATAAAATTAAAGTGTAATATATATATAAATTATTCATAAATAGCAAATAGTATTTAATCCTGTTTTGACTCATATTTGTGTAGTCTGTGCTGTCTTTAAATTAGCAATCGAATTCCAACTATTTTTTTTTTAGGTTCATAATTATTGTCACCGATCAATCTCCTTCCTGCCATCTACACGACACTGGCGAAGTACCTTGTGTCCAGTTGGCACAAATTAAATACATTAAAAAAAATATATGTAACTTATTGTACTCAAGCAAATGAACGATTTGATTTAATTTGATTTTGATTTGATATAATTAACACAAATGGTGCTTAAATATATTTACTATGAGATCCCATATTTTTCTTAACAGATGATTAGGCACTGGAGGCTGATTTTTACGTCGAAGTGGTGTTTTTCCAATTGCAATTGCAGTTGCTTTGCATACGGTATTTATCACTCGCTTTACATAGAAAGGGAGTATATACAAACTATTATATGTATATATATATATACACATATAACTTTTTGTAACACTTATGTTTACATAAACTGTCATACATTTTAGATGGAAGATTATGTAAAATATGCCGTGGATTTAGTACTATGTATGATGTGTTAAACTTAATAAATAAATAAAAACTATTGAACCGTGATTCATTCGCAAGACTTCTGACAAGACTATCTACTATGCAACTGCTCCCAAATGTCCCAAAAAATCGGCTTCATGTGCTTGACTTTGACCGATAGTTTTATGTTGTGGTGTCTGTAGTTTCGTCATGTTAATGTTATATAATTATTGGCTCATAACTTTTACTTGTGTTTTACGGGTATTACGACATTGTTATATATAATGCGATTAAATGATTACGTGCAACTAAGAAGTGAAAAAAATCGCGTTTCATGTTCAACGTTTCATAGAAATATGGTTTGAAAATGGCAGAATCTTAGCTGGCTTTTACGGGGTGGGTTTTTAAATAAGCTTCTGAATTTAGCTTAACCAATTATGATAGATTGGTTCATGTGACAAATACACACATATATATATTACATGGTCATGGTCTCTGCCTGCTAGGGTTGCAGCGCCGCTGATTTTAATAAATAAAAATAATATTTTTTTAAATTTAAGGAAGCGTCAAAGTTTACAAGCTATCTTACAAAAGCCTGTATAGTTGTATCAGTGAAAACAATAAGCTAATCTTTTAATACTTATGATATTTACATAGCTTATTTGAGCTGTCAGTCAGAGATCAATGATCAATTATCTTAATACTGATAATTTCGACAGGACTATTTGAATCCACTATCCTAACAGTCATATATATCTGTCCTTTTTCTTTATAATGTGATAGAAAGAGTTAAGTAACGATAGACCTGATTTCGATTTTATTTTATATTTTAAACTTACATTAGTTAAGTGTTAGTAGAAACGTCATTAACATTACTATAACACCTCGTTAACGAGCTCTTGTTAATGACTACATAGTCAATGTATTATGTAATTACTAAATAAATAATAAAATATAAAAATTTAAGTTTACCAAAGAATTGTTAAAATTCAGAGTTCGAATCCTGGCTGTACGCCGAAAGAAATACTTGCTCGTATAGCGGAAATTTACGTATTTATATATCGACGATAAAAATAGGAGGCATTTTCACCTTTCTAACATTCTCTTTTATTGTTAAAACTATATAAAACTGTAGACCCTGGCTTCGATTCTTTGTGTAACATTAATAATTTCAACGAAATAGAACTTAAATTATCTCTTCATGAATGTTTTATTATTATTATTACTATATATTCTATTTAGTTGATATTATAAGGTTTATATTATTAGATTAAGAATATTGTAAATACTGTAGGTATGTATTCCTAATAAGTATATCAAATACAAATATAAAGATTTTCCATAATTCCATTTGAAATTCAGTGAATTTCACTTCTTTACTTTCTTTTAAATCAAATATTAAATATCAATATAATTTTTATGTATTGTCCGCATAAAACAAGTTGAATTATTTAATTGCACGTCCATTTTGGATAGAAAAATACAATCAAGAGATAAATTAGCAAATACTAATTTATTATACGTAAAATGTCACTGAGTATGTGCCGCTACAGACGAAGCGTCCTTGTCTTTTTTGTTCATTTACTTGCCATTCGCCGTTCACTGTACCGTAAATTCAGATTAAATACTGGTAGGTACCAAATAAATATTTAAAGAATATAGCATGTCCTTTTAATTTATAAAACATTACATTAAACTCTTAGGGGATATAGTATTATTATTTCGCAATTCGTCGTGATTGGATATACGAAAGCCAAACCATTTCGTGGACGTTCGCCACCTAGATGGATGGAAGTTAAAAACTCGTCTTACGTCGTCGTCAAAATTATGACAGTAAAAAGTGCAGAACAGATATATGTGGAGAAAAATCATTGTATAGATCTGGAATCTATACAAGTGACCTCGATAATCAGTCATGAGTTACCGACCCAGTCAAGTATTAGTATCTACGGATACTAATTCTTCTCTCTTTGATAAAGACTTATCTTTGCACGCTAAATTAATATACTCTATATCATAATCATAGCGTAAATAGAGTCAGAGAGATAGGAAAAAGTTCAGAGTTTTAGTAGAAGATTGCAATTATATTTGTGATATTTATTCGAATTAAAAAAAAGGCATGTTTTGGCCTAGTGGCTTCAGCGTGCTAATCTCAGACCTGAGATCGTAGGTTTGATCCCTGACCAATGAACTTTTTTTCTACGTGCGCATTTAACATTCGCTCGAACGGTGAAGGAAAGCATCGTGAGGACTGAGACTGACCGAGGAGGAACTGGCTTGCCTTAGACTAAAAAGTCGGCGGCGTGAGGCATGAGGCTGATCACCTACTTGCCTATAAGACAAATGATCATGAAACAGATACGGAAATCTGAGGCCTAAACCAAAGGTTGTAGTGGTACTGGTTCTTTAATCGATTTACAAAACGTATATTAAGATTACATCGTAATATTTCGCAATAACTTTCATTTGTCCCAAAGAAAGTCATAATTGGGATTCAGGCAATGTTCACAAACGTATTATAATGTGCACCGAATCTAAAGCAAGTGCTTTCATTCTGTTAGGAAAGTGTTTACGTGACATTTCTTATATTAACATCGGTATACGACGTTAATTTTGGGATTTGGAAGGAAAAATGTTTCAACTAAATTCGGACTCCAACTTGAGCCGACAAATGCTGTCTACATTTTTTTTTGTTTTTTTTTATTTTTACTTTTGTAGCTATTTGTCATATTTACACTTTTAATGTTTTGTTTCTTGTTCACGCTTATATATATATAGGTCTTAACAAATTAGTCTTGAGTCTATAGTAGAGTTTTTCCTCCAACTTAGATTTTGTTCCCTTTGGAGTAGAGACTTTTGAAAGGCCGGGTTCAAGTGTACAGGCGCTCAGTAAACATTTATTTTGTCTCCTGGTTAGTATCGGTGACCCTGGAGCTGGTGCTTTCATCGCTCGACGAATAATCGCAATACAGCACGGAAATGCCCAGCATTAAAGGTACACAGGGAAATAAAATGATTGGTACATTTTATTTCATCTTCTATTTTTAGTTCTCACCATGTAGGTTAATAATATTTTAAATACTGTATATTATGACAGTCTGTGAAGTTATGACAGCACGCGGCCGCCCCGATCTTTTCTGGCCCTCGACAGACGAAGAGTTATCGTATCTGTTGATAGTACGATATACGAACATATGGCTGATACCAAGCTTTTTAAGTGTCTGCAATATGACTGACATTTCTACGGTCCATTATGCAAGGCGAGTACTGCGTTACTATTTTCTTTAACATTCCATTCCATATTGTAATTTAATGAAATAGCGCCAAATCGAAAGAAGTTTTTAAAATAATATTAGTGTTCCAAATTCAAAATAATTATAAAGTTGAAAAAAAAAAAAGATTAAACAATTGTAACAGAAATTATGGATGTTGATGTGAGATGTTCGTCATTAATTTACGGTACAAAGTGTAATCGGCCTTTGGGTTGAGAATCTCGATATTAATAACTAGATTAACGCAGCCCTAAGTTTTATAAATAACATTGAATAACGCCCCACATTTATCCTTGGAATGTCTACCTCGAAGATTAAATGGCTGTAAAAATTAGTTCTGTCGAATTACTTTCAATATTCTGCGAATTTCGAGAATGGATATTGTTACATAACATGCACATTTACACTGAGGTACCCCCTACTGTTCGCATTAAGCGGTTTTTGACCCTTTGATAAAGTTCCAGAAATGCCGTTACAAAAAATATATGACTACAACATCAATTCACATGTTTATAGAAATCTTGATATGTCTCCGCGAAAATTGTAATTTAATACCCTGTTCAAATAGTAAAAATATCGTGTATATTCATTTTGTGAAACACAATTCCTTTGTACTAAAGGAGTATGTATTTAAAGTTTGCTATTAACAACAGTGGTAGAATTCTAGTTCCTCGGTGACGACAACTTCGTTCTCTCTCTCACTCTCATCTCTTGAATTGTGCTCATTATAAGATGCGATGATGGGCAGTGTTGGCCTAGTGGCTTCAGCGTGCGACCCTCATACCTGAGGTCGTAGGTTCGATCCCCGGCTGTGCACCAATGGAGTTTCTTTCTATATGCGCATTTAACATTCTCTCGAACGGTGAAGGAAAACATCGTAAGGAAACCGGCTTGCCTTAGACCCAAAAAGTCGACGGCATGTGTCAGGCACAGGAAGAAAGAAAGAAAGTCATAGGTTCACAGCCACCGAACTTACGACCTCAATTATAATTATATATATATATATATATATATATATATATATTAATAATCTATATGTTAGGCCTTAAGTTAACTTAACACTCGTAGTATATTTAACCACAAAGTCTTAGAATGATTTAACCATTATTGGTACATATTAGTAGCTTAGGAAGAAGTGGGATAGTACTTAACATTACGGGACTTTAGAAAGATCGTTTAAATTTAAAAACAACTAAAAATCAATAAGGAAACTGTTCCTTGTAGCGTCTTATAGACCTTGGCCATTTATTCCAACGAAATAAAGTTTAATTTGCATTGATAACTTTGGTAAGCAAAGCAAGCATTTCCCGCTAATTGGCGAGTGCGATATCTTTGTCGGTATGCCCATAATTGTCACTTGCGCGTTGTTTTTTGTCTCTGACTCATGCGGACAGGATTCTTAAGGGACTGAAGAGGAATTTTATGGGCTGATTCTTCTTCCGGCTTTACATAAGCGAAATGATCAATTTCTTCGTCGAATTTCATACTGGAAATTCGGAGAATTTAATTTTTTGGATTCATTTTTAAAGCTATGTGTTAATGTGGAATATAAAGCATTTTGAATACATTTCACAAAGGGTTTTTTGTGATAACTTGTGATTTTCAAGTTATCCATATATATTTATGGATTCCCGACAAGCATGATCATTCGTGTTATTTATAACAATATTAAGTTACTGCTAATATTAACATAAAGAACACTTAAATAGTGTTGTTTGGATCACAGGTTCAAACAAGACGTAAATTTTCTGTTCATGGGCGAATTTATTACTAGCTAATTTGTATTTAAATTAATAAAAGAGACAAAAGAATTGTTCGGTTAAATTTGTGCAATTACACTTATTTATTACGTATAATGGCGAATGATTCTATAAAAGAGTTCAACGCGCATAAAGCTATGTTTGACAGCTAAAGCACATGAATAATTTTAAGTAAAATTAGAAAAAAATATATATATATTTTTGCTTAAATATTATAGTATTAACCACGAGTTCTAAGTTGATTAACCTGTAATTTTTTAAGGCAAAATCTTATGCCAGTTGGAGGAAACTTTGTAAATTAATAAATATATTGTTCTATAGTCATTATATCACTATATAAATAAAATCTTAAATGTTATTAAGAGTTTTCTATTTAATGTTATTAAATATATAAATCAAAATCCCCCATAAGTCTCGCTTCTGCTAATAATTAAAACACCTAATAGCTGTCAATTTTTAATGATTTAAAAAGATAATACCAAATAAAATCTTACGTCTCTTTTTATATATAGCATAGATAGCGGCATAGATACAAATTTGAAGAAAAATACAAATATATAGGCGTTTATCGATAAGGATATTTAAAATGGTTTAAGAATATATATTTGTATTATTTGATGATGAAAATGGCGTGTAATAGTCAAAAATAAGAAAAATTATAAATTTTGTTATCAAATTGGGTTGTTTTATATAAAATCTAAAACTAAATTTTTCTAACGCCTTTATAACGAACTAAATTTACATATGACGATGTAATAAATGATAAAACAATCGTTTGTCTTGTCAGATATAATATAATTGTTTTTATATATTTAAATACTTATATCAACAGACAATTAATATATGACTGCTCAATTCCTTGCCAAGGTAAATCAGTTAATTAATATATATGTGTATATGACACATTCATCATTCGCTGTTCCTCACTTCTTCCTGTTCTCGAATTGCTATTTACATGTATCAGTTGGCTTTTCACGCTTAAAAACAAATATATTTGTCATAATGAGAAAACAATTTCTATGGAGGCAAGAAACAAGAAAGTCTAGCAACAAAATATGAATGTGAAATTGATTTATATATTTCGTCCAAGCTGAAATTTTTATGCAAAAAAGTACAAGAACCAATAATAATTATTTATAATATCTACAGTATGTTTATCGTTCTCCTAATTTTTATTAAATAAATTTATAATTAAATGATTTATAAAATTTGTGCCGTCACGTTTTATTTTGCTTAGTATTACATTTTTATCAGTGAAACTTGTTTAATTTATTTAGTAAATAAATAAACCTAATATTCACAGCTTTGTACTAGAATGTTAATGTAGATCGAAGCGTTGGTAACTTCTACTAGAAATGTTAGTCTGTAATGATATACGCATCACCCTAACTGGGAGTCTGCACTCTTCAACGGTCCGTTTTTTTTAATTGTGGAAACGTATCTAGTGTGGGTCTTCCCTGACAGATATGACTACCAATTATTCAAAAAAGATACCATGCCAAATTAATAAAATGAAAATTACTAGTTTAAAAAATTATGAAATATATGATTTACGTTTTGACAAACAACAATACAAATAATAAAACATTTCAAGCCTTTCCTGGGTTTATAATACTTTTTAAATCTTATAAGACATCTCACACGTTTCGTAAAATCGGATACGGCTTACGCAAGAGCGTTCGCACGGCTGGCGGCTGCAATATGTATTTTTGTAATAATACTTTTGTGTGACGAAATTTGCTGACCAATGTGAAATCAATCGTTGCTACGTCCAGTCATAGTTTAATCTGCAGAGTTTTGAATGTATTAACTCTGAACTTTCAAATAAATTCAACGTGACGATTATGTAGATTAGACACTAATAATACAAGCAAATATATAAAATAAATCAGTGGTGTTACAACCGTTTGGGGTCTGGGCCTTAGATTTCTGTATTTGTTTATCAATCTAAATGGCAAGATAGTGATCAGCCTCCTGTGATTGACACACACAGTCGGCTTTACGGGGCTATGGCTGGCCCGTTTCCTCACGATGTTTTCCTTCGCCGTTCAAGCGAATGCTATATGGTCCATTGCTGCACAGTCAGGGATCAAACCTCAGAGATGAGAATGACACGAGATCACTAGAAAGATCAGGGATTTAAAACCACATAGGTGAATGCATGTGTGTGTGTCAAGCCTTCTTGGTGAAAATATACTTGCCTATTAGATTGACAAATGATCACCTAATGGATACTGAAATCATCTACAATACATATTGAATAGTTATCACGTCTTTCAATATTTGAAGATCATTGCCATCTGCAGGTTTGTAAGTCAGTTGATAAAAGCTTTCAAGGAAAAATCCTAATAATAAATAGTACATATATTTAATTTGTGTGCGAGAAATTTAAAGATATATCAAATCCAGGGAATTTAAACGTGGCATTTCAAACAACCCAGCATGGTGTGGGTTTTGCCATACAACACGGAAATGAGCGTAAACGATGCGTCCGCGCAATAAATATTGTCCAATTATAAGGATAAAGGATTTAGTTGCGTAATTTTTCATTTTATGTAATTTATTGATGCGTTTAAATTTATTTATTGATTCAAATGTCCGTCTTACATTACGACTTTACAATTGTTTATCTGTTACATTGATTTAAAGTGTGTTTATTATTTATTGCATTATTACAATTGTTTTTAAATAGGCAACAATGACGTAATTTCCTGTTATGTTATTTGGTGTTAATACTTATTTTTCCCCGAAAGCCATTTCACCCAAACATGATTGTTCTTTGCGAGTTGTTAGTCTTTTATTGATTAACGAAAAACGAAATTTGAACAGTTTTTCAATGAACTAACTAAAGCTTTTCCATAAAGTATGAGAGCCAACATTTTTACATTTAATTAGAGGTCGACTATGAATAAAAGACTGAGAATGGGGCTTGGATGTATAAATATAATGTTATTTAGCTATGTTTTATAATATAATGAATATATATTAATAAGCTATTTAGTGTCTAAATAAAATAAATAAATAAATCAGTAGCGCTACAACCTCTTTAGGTCTTGGCCTCAGATTACTGAATCTGTTTCATGATCATTTTTTTATAATCTAATAGGCAAGTGATCAGCCTCTAGTGCCTGACACACGCCGTCGACTTTTTGTGTCTAAGACATGTCGGTTTGGGTATGTATATGTAATATTTTTTTTTGCGTAAGCCTCTCTCGTTCTGTAACAACGCGTGAACGATTCACCATTTCGAATAAACGCAGTTCTCAGTTCAGTAAATGATTCCCTTTTGACCCCAAGGAACTCCACGTAACCTCACCCAAACCGGTCCTATGTAGGAACAGCACACTGCATGCATATTGCACTGTTCCGCGAAGCGTCGTCTTTTTATAAGTGCACTGACCTGTTTGTTTGTATTGGCATGAATAATCTATGAACACATTTTTAGGGATGGCAACACTCCCAACAATCTGGAAGACGAGATGTACAATTCCATGGTTATATTTTATCACGCGAATTTTCGAAGACATATCGGAGTTCTTTGAGTTTATCAGCCCAGCGTGTAAGAGAGCGAATTCTTTATTTCCTTTTCCATCTTGTCACTATTTTGGTCCATAATCTTGACTATTTATATATATTTTAGAAACGAAACAATGAAATAAAAAAAGTGCGTTACAAAGTACACATGTCAGAAGTAAAACTTCTCTGTAAATTAATTATTACCTTAGGTAAAAGCCACAATAGATGAATATGAACCAGCATATGATCACTCCATGTGTTTGTATATCTATATTCACACTGTTTACACACTGTATACGTGCTAATAAAAATCTTTGTTTGCAAAAGACGTAAAGCGATAGAATTGCCATCTAAAGTTCAATATGTAACTACTAAACGAGTACATCAACCAATAGCGTGTATTTTTTCTCGATGTCCCTTTATTACACTCTCTCTCTCAATCAGTCTCAATCGCTCTCTCTCTTTTCTTGGACAAAAACGCTGCATATCGTCGTGACGTTCCGTAAAAAAATTACCACCATGCGCCTCAATAAGCCACTTCAAAAATAAAGCGTATTAAAAAATACTTCAATCAAAAAATTTTATATGTCAACCCTGAATCATTTACACATTTAAAGATAAATAATGATGGCCACCCGTTCTTTGAGACTCCCGCGGGCTATTTCGCATAATAATTGTCAGAATTAATTGATTGCTGGCATATCAGTTATAACTTTTCGTTTAGTGTGTTAGTCGGAGATTTTTTTACGATTTAAAACCATATTGATGAATTTAAGATCCACCACGGTATTATTACACAATTTTGGGTAAATAAAAAGAAAATTCTTAAGGATGAATTATAGCGTTAATCACATTTAGCGTGGGGCATGGGACGTTTTGGGACTCGATATTGAATGGTTAAACTAGACGTGACTGGATTGAAAGGTGACAATAATAACATATACACTTAAAAATCGTAAAAACAACTTAAAATCACAGTTAAATTTTTAAATATTTTTATAAATGTCAAACCAATATCAATTGCTGTAATAAAATGCGGCCCTTAAATGAACAATTATCTAGAATGGTATAATAATTAGTGACCTTTTCATCTGGTTAAGGATGCGACCAGATCCGGTACGATGTTTTGACATCTGACCATTCCTAGGATATATTAATTTATAGGCAGCATTGAGATGCATCCGTGTGCATCTGTATTATAATAGAGCATCGTATTTAGTTCAATTCTCACTTGTTTACTTATAAAATAAAATACGTTTTTTATGGAGCATAAGACAGACAGGTATCACTTATTCCACGTCATTAAATTTGAAGTGTAGGCATCCCTACTCATCGGCCAAGAAGACGGAGGGTGAAGGCAAGAAAAAGCCGTCGTAAAAAGCTCTCGGTAAACAATTATATCATCATTAAAGGCCTTGTCTGCCTTATTCCGCCTTCACGCGAGTATATTTCGTGCTTCTTGCTTCGAACTGAGAACAACTATTTATTTATTCATTTCGAAATCCTATAGCTAACAAAAATATATTTAAAAGCAACAATTACACTAAAAATATTGCAATAGATGGAATAAATAATATTTACGGTTAAAACAATTACAAATTATTAAATACACTTGACTTTATTTGTTGCCATGCCATTAATAATTGTAGATAACAGTACAGGGACTTATATTAGTTAATTTTTTTTTTCCTTTCCTTTTTTAATACTGGACTGTCCGGAAAGTAACGCAGCCCATAGACACGTAGTATACGTTTCCTGATTAGAAAAATAATAAAATAATTATCAGTGGCGCTACAAGACCTTTCAGGTCTAAGCCTCAGATTCCTGTATCTGTTTGATCATTTGTAAATCTAATAGGCAAGTGATCAGCTGTCAACACACGCCGTCGACTTTCTGGAAAGGAAAATCGCTTTCCTCACAATATTTTCCTTCACTGCTCAAGCGAATGTATAATACGCATAAGGATTTTCCATTTGTGTACACAGCGGAGGATGAACCTATGACCTCTGGGATGAGAGTCGCACGCTGAAGCCAACATTGCTTACTGATTATCTCTAGATTTTCATTTTTATATGACGTGTAGGTCCTATACGTATGGTTGTTTATTTTACTCCAGAAGAGGTAGGAGGTCAAATCATTTAAAGACTGATTTTTGTTACAGCGTAACCATGGAGGCGTTGCAACCTGTGTCCGTCCCGTGGCTATCCACATTAGTTCTTCTCTGCTCTTTCTTTTCAACACACACCCTTGACACCAAGGTAAGTTTTTAAAATTTAAGAGTTCTTTTTTAAATTATTTGTTAATTAAAAATTATTGAATCAACATTTAGTTTTATCTATAATCAAATATGTTTTGAATTAGAGAAAAATCAATATATTTGATCGAAGCATATACAAAAGAAACAAATTCAATCACTATGTAAAAAATGGGCCGTACTTAATGTTAAGTTACAGCCCGAAGCACTGAAGTTGAGTGGGCCAATGGGGCCATTATGAACAAGTACAAATTATGCCGAGATTGTAATATGATATTCACGAATTTATTTTAATACACAAAGACATTAAACAAAAATAAAATCATCGTACCATTTTATCATCAATATTATTGGATGATAAAAATACATTTTATGCAACAAGGTGTAGGTATATTCTAAAATGTTTTACAATTAAATAATTACTCAACTAAACGTTAACTTTGCTTCCAATATTTAATCATCAATTAATTAATGCCTATTATTTTGTTACGTAATTATTCAGAAATGATGTATTATCGAAATTGTTTAATCCACGCGTAAAAAACTTTAGTTTCCCTTGAATTTTATGATGTTTGCATTACAATGTTGCATATTAATATTATATATAGATCGTGCCTCCGGGTACAGGTGTTTTTTTTTTGGTAAAGTCTTTTACTTTTCGAGATATTTGATGTTTTCGATAATACAAAAAATTACATTTCTTTGAATTAGCCGAATGAAAGAAATCTGTTTTTGCGTACTGTTTTGATGTCGATAATAATATGCCACGATCATAAAGCTGTGTATGTATGACTTTAAATGGTTTTTATGGTGAGTATATATGTGACTTTAAATGGATATTTTTTTAGGATGCATTTGCTTTAAATAAACATCTCCCTTTGTAAAAATGCGACAAAAGAATAATAATAAAGTAGTAATAGTAAAGTAGTAAATAGTGGTTGTCTGGAAGAAATCGCTCTAAAGCGATAAGGCCGCCAGTTGCTTTTCATTAAATTATGTTTAATATATTTTTTTTTACCTTTTATCAAATGCAACGAAGTGTTAATAAATAAAAATAAATAAATTATCTATGACATGTGTAAAAATATGGGTAGTATCTTTAATCTTAACCTTCGATTATTAATAAACAACCAAATTGTTGTAACCCGCAAAAAAGACATTGTATTAAAATTAACATAATTGTTAATTAAGATTTAAATTTTTTGTATGAATGACGTTATTTTTGACATATTAAAATTACATTTTAATACAATAGTAAATTCCTGTTCCTAAAAACGCTTAAATAATATTATGTTTCGCCTTCCGCACATGTTGAGTGTAGTTAAAAACTTAGCCGTATTATTGTACTCGACTGTGAGGAAATCGCAAAGATTAGCGCTGTCTCTTCTTAATTTCTCATGTCATTTTCACACTTTTATAACATCACAAGTATTTGATGGTCCTCATTTTAGTATCTCTGATGTTTGAGAGCAAAAATAAAGAAATGTAATTGCACAATTACACGTTTCAAGTGCTTTTCAGCTGTCAATAAAGCAAGTATAACAAATTTTACATCACTGAAATGTTTTCTGAAGTGAAAACTTCTTTAGTGGCGATATATACTTTTCTTTTTTTTGTAAACTTGCGTGACACGACTCGCGCGGGACACGTGACCTGATCGAAAATTCGTAAGTCGGAGAGTAGAGAGCTGGCGCGGCGTATCTAATGTTATATAAATTGCCAAATTTGTGTACGATAGCGCAATAAATAAATAATGTATTCTAACACATAAATGATAGTACTTTATACTGATAATTAAAGCAATTCGTGCAAAATTATTCCCTAACCATTCCAAAATATCAAAAATGCACAACGTTAATATTCAAATTTTTAAGTGTAACCCGTCGTTTTTTTTTTTAAATTGGAAAACGGGCATGAGACTCACTTCATGCTAAGTGATACTCACTCACACTCACCTAGTGCACTCACGTTGCCCAAATGCGTTGCCTAAAAGTTTATAATAACGCCATCTATTATCGCAAAGTTGTGGTGATGTTTTGTAACCGCTTAATGAACTTTTACTTAGTGTAGATGTAGCATAGGTAGAAAAAATATGAGCATGAATTACTAGTTAGCAATAAAATTGTGGGAACACAGGTGTGCAAAGTCATATATATGTAAATTAGACGCAATAAATCCTTCGGTCATGAACGAAAATTCGACAGAAATTATTTATTAATTTGCCTAGACTTCATTCTTCCTCTGTTAAACGTATATAATATATGAATAAACCCCCCCCTCTCTCTTCAGTCGGTAGTTCAGGTCTGAGCGTTCTGGTCAGCAAGGAAACATCTGGACTATCTGTTACCACCCGTTTCGGTCCAGTGCCTCTCTTACAGTGTACAATTTTGAGAACGATGATTCTTTCACTTGATCCGTCCATCTGATTGGTGGTACTCTGTTACCAACTACGATCAGATTCCCCAAGTTCTTATCACCTCTGCGCATTGTATGTCTAGTACCCAGTTATTCATAAGCAATAAATCGGCCTAATTGTACCATCACTTTTCATCAGATGACTACTCTAGTCCCAACAGACAAGCAAGAAATACAGTAAAATTAAAATGATTAAATAAAATGGAGGGCAACTGGCGGCATTATATATATCTCTTGCAGTCAAGCACTATTCAAATGACTACAGATTGTCTCTGACGTAACGTACGGAGTGGATCTAAACTTGATAAAAACAATCATATCATAAATTTCCGTTTTCTAAGGCCACTGTCCACTGAAGTATTTCTAAACTCAGTGTCTTTCAAGACAAAAGCGTACCAATTCTTGAAAGGCATTGCCAGAACGCACTTGCGTGCCTTCTGGCAATGTGAGAGTCCATGGGCGGCGGTATTTCTTAACATCAGGTGAGCCATCATATCATATATATCAGGAGGTCTGTTTGCCTCATATTATATATAAAAATATCTCCAACTTTCGGGGTAAAAGATTATAGAACCAGTAACATAAAAATGTTACTTAATCAGCTAATATACGATTGATATACAAATTCTAATAAAAAATTGAGTGAGTCATAAGATTAATTATTCCTATCAAATCTTTTGATAAAAACGCTTAAAAAAACGCGTGTTTTTCCTAAACTATTTCATAGTGTTTCGGTCAAGACATATATCACACTAATGAACCATATATTTTACGGTACATTGACCTCTGTACCGTTACTTATCAATTTGGACACATCTTGTGAGTATTACGAATTAGTCAAATATAATATGTATTTATTGCTTTTGTCTTTGGTTAAAGTAATAGATACTTTAATAATGGTTATTTAACAAAACTAATTTTAATTCCAGTGTATTTGGCGATATGGATTATAGATTGTTTTTTTGTGATTATATTTTCGTATTCTTTCATTGTAAATTTTTGTTTTATGACGCATTTAGGATTTTGCTAAGTTATTTGAATTTTCAGCGTTGGGAAACGCCGTCAAATAAGGTGTACCATCGATATAGTAATATGTATGTAGTGAAAAATACCACCTAAAAAGGTTTGGTACATTTATTTTTATTTTTTTTAATACATTATCACATCACGGGATATTACGATCTAGGTTCTAGCCTAACATAAGACTAATAAGTCATTTCAGTCTAACATAATTTACTAAAAATTTACTGTTTAGATCTTAATATTAGCGTACACTAACACTAATTCCCTAGTTCAAATGATTTTGTCCTTTTAAGTCTTCTCATTAGGCTCATGGTGTCAAAGAGTTAAATAGCCTCGACATTCACGTGATGGTGGAGCCTGTGTTCGTGGGCTCCAGCAGTCTTTTACGAATGTGGTGACGTCCTCTACATTAAGGTCCCGATGGAGGTCGGAATTGCAAATGTACCAGACAGCATTGACTATTCTGACCACTTTGTTTGGTAGGATAATCAAAAAATCCTCTGGGTTCCCACCTTCATTAAGTTAATATATAATTGTAGACTACTAATTTGTTGTTTTATAAATATCCAATAATATAGGTTTTGGAAAAAAAGCTTGTTAATTCTTTTAGATAAGTTTTATTCAATATTATGCACATAAAATTAATTTGATTCGGAAGATTGTAAGGATATTGTTTTAGACAAATCAAAGTATCTTCTGGTGCTTTATTACTTGAAGGTTGGCTGTTTGAATTTCCGGGTATTTTGCACTAGTGTCAAATAATAATAATAATAATAATATATTTATTTATTTCTCACAAAAACATATACAATAATTGTCATTTTTCTTTGGAGCGACTGCTAGTGCTTAAGTGAGACTGATGCCTGTTAAAGGTTGTGCACCTGTGTTACAGGTCATCAGGCCTCCACCACTTCGGATCGACAAAATGATTATATGTAAAGAATAGACAATTATATTAATTATAAGGAAACCACATGGTGTATGTGTATGTGTGTGTGTTTGTGTATGTGTGTGTTAGTGTATGTGTGTGTTTGTGTATGTGTGTGTCTGTGTATGTGTGTGTTCTGAATAATTGACGTAAAAATACTGCACAACTACACTCCAAATAATTATTATTTAAAATTTACATAAAATTTGTGTCAAACTTTATGCTCAACTATTTAGTTATGATAAGCATTTTCTCAGTAACCTCATAGTTTAAGTCCAATAGCCACAGTGTAACCGTCTTCTTGCACTCATTTTTTGTTAGGGGATATATGGAGAGAGAAGTGTTGACCTTGTTATATAAGTAATCACCCAAAAAACAGAAGAATTTTTGAGCAAAGCTTGTGCGAAAGGGTTTTGTATGGCACAGTGCATTTTTTCTACGCTTATTATCATTGAGGTGTGGGTCATATTTGAGAAGTGAGTGTTTGCGTAGTATTGTGGCAAGAATGAAGATTTGACGAACAGTGAGAACCTTCCAATGTTTGTAAGTCTCTGCCGTGGGATACATGAACGGAAGGAAAGCGCTTACCTTGAGAATAGCTCTTTGAGCTCTTTCTACCTTCAGAAGTTGTGTTTTTGCGGAGCCACCCCATGAAGATATACAATAGCCCAGAATGGATTGACATAGTGATAAGTAGACGGTTTTTATTAAAGTGTGATTAGCAATGTGCCTCAAAATTTTGAATATATAAATCAATTTTCTAATTCTACCGGTCAATAGATCAATATGAGCTTGAAAATTCAGGTTGCTATCTAGCATGACACCTAAGTATTTCAAGGTACTTGTGGAGGTAAGTTTTGGACATCCGCATTGCACTTTGGTTAAACATGATCCAGCATGTGACACAAGTTCAAGATTAGAAGGGATTTTACGCTTCGTAATTTCGAAGGTTATGAATTTGGTCTTATCAGAGTTAAGGGCCAGAGAACTTATAAATACTAATAACAGAGAAATACTCGACAGATGTGATTCCAGTCCACTCCCATGCATTCCGCAACCTATACATATATATGTTTAGCACATTTTGATTGTGATAGTGACAAATTTTAGGCTGTATTCTTGTTCTCAATTGTGAGAAAATCGCTAAGATTAGCGCAGCGCATTCTTAATTTCTCGTGTCTTTTTCACACTTGTTTATCGTCTCTTTAACATATCACAAGTATTTGATGGTACTTATTTTAACATGTGTGTTGTTTGAGAGCAAAAAAATAATATAAAATTGGTTACACTATTCCATGTACTTTTCAGACGTCAATAAATGCAGTGTTAGAGTCAGTAAGAAGCCAATAATTTGACGTCACTGAAATGTTTTTTTTAGTTGGAAAACGGGCTCACTTGATGTTAAGTGATACTCACTCAATCTACTAGTGCACTCAAATTGCCCCCAGGCAATGCACTCATAATGTATGCATTTAAACTAAACAAAACTCCTTCATGAAACGGACTTTAATTTGTGTCTATGAAATGGTTTTTCCATTCAACAAGAACGAAGTAGTGTGATCTCATTGTTGACAGGAAATTTTTACATTCTTGGAAACAGTCTCAACAAATTAGATAATTTGCATATCATATAATTTGCATATGTTTTATGAGGTACAAAATGACTAACTAAAACAACCTAAACTTCTTAATTGCTTAATAATATTACTTTGCATCACACACACACACACACAGTATTCCATGTAACTGATTCTTCCATATTTTCCTTTTATTTCTTCTTTTTGTAAGAGGCTAACGGGTTGGAGACTCGTCTGGTTTTCAGTGATACCACAATGAACAGCCACATGATCGAATGATTGCAAATGCGTTGCCAGCCTTTTAAGAGTTTGTACACTCAATTGAAGGACCCTAAGTTCAATTGGTTCGGAAATACTTCAGAGTTACACATAATCGCGGTACGCAGCAAAACTGCCAGTATTTAAGCATCCAAAAACTAATACAGCCACACACTCAAATACCCAATACGAACTATTTTTTATGTCAGACGATTCATCTCTTTTATTTCTGTCACATGGTCACTCTCTCCTAAAAATGGCCTAAGCCAGCCAGTATATTAAAAGTTGTTACAAACGCTACTTTCGTGATTCTCAGTTGCTATATAAAATTATAAACAGATACCACACCTCAACGGAAATTAGCAAAAGATAACCTACGTGGGTAATTAAATCAAAGATTGCAAGTACTAGTGTTGTAACCCTGACCCGTCCGGTTTCCTCGTCTTGAGCCGCGCCCTTGACGCCGAGAAAGGTGATTTAAACTGTGAATAAATCTTTTACTGCTTTATTTTAATTCAATTATTTCTCCACGATTCCTGTATTTATCATACATTCTTGTCTCATAAAAGTTGAAATCAATTTATAGTAACAAATTCAATATTTACTTTTATAGAACAGGGGGCAAACGGGCAGGAGGCTCATCTGCTGTTAAGTGATACTTGTCACTTAACATTAGTTTATCAGTGTTGGTAGTGAAGCGCCGCCCATGGACACTCAATGCCAGGCTCGCGAGTGCGTTGCTGGCCTTTTAAGATTTGGTACGCTCTTTTCTTGAAGGACTCTAAGTCGAATTGGTTCGGAAATACTTCAGTGGGCAGCTGGTTGTGCTCAGCTCAGTTGTTGAACGGCGGACGTCGAGGTGATACGAACGTTAATGTTGTTAACCTGCATAGTAATAATGATAATTATGCAGCAGTGTATACTGGCATCTCCTCGCAGTAACTGCAAAACACCAGCTCTGGGGTCACCGATACTAACAGGCGTCAACATAAATCATTAAAGCACCTGTGTATCTATCAAATGAAATGAAAATTCATTTAAACAAATTAGATGCGTCTTAGGGCATGCTTATAAATGTGAAAAACGTTTACAAAATTCGCGAAAGAGCAAAACAACGCTATCCGTTCGCAAAACTACCAGGAGGCATTGTTCTGAGAAGAACCGGCAAGAAACTCAGCAAGTTTACCCTCCCTCTACATAACAATAATTCAAAGGAAAATGTCATAAACCACAACGTCATCTAAGTTATATAAGTAAAAAATTCAATAAAAATCTGTTCTGTGATTTACCACATTCACCGTTACATACATATTCACAACACTTCCAAGATAACAAAACAAATTATAACAATATAATTACAGCTATTGCCAAGCGTTTTTATATTATCTATATTATATTAGCACGTATACTGGTACATGATTACTATTGAGGCTCTTTAGTACTAATTAATTTACAAAGAAGTTTCACTTCTGACATGTAAACTTTATTCTAATTTTTATTAAATTATATATGTATATACTTAGTCCGTGGAGTCTTAGCGCTATAAGGCTTTTTAGGGAAATGTCAAAAAGGTTAGTCGACATCACTGGAGATCGAAGAGCAGCTACATCGGACAAATAACTAGTACACAAACACAAATAACTAGTAACAAATAGCTATTCAAAGGGACTGCCAGTATCTTCGAAACCTTGCCTCAAGGGACTCCTTTTAATGATATATTTTAGTTATTACGGTTAGTTGTTTTATTAGAATTATTTATAAAACAAAAACATTATATTCTTGTTTCGTAAACATTTATTAAATATAAACTTATTAACGGTATTTTTTTTAAATTAAAAAACGACTCGTAATTAGTTAATATTGAAACCTACGTTGGCCAATAATCTCTCAGTAATGTTATGGCTCGGAATATATAGATATACCCATCATATTTCACAAAAAGAAAATTACACGTATCTTAGAATGTGTCTTAGGACTAAAGTCACCTTTATTTATCAGTTTTGGTATTTATTTTTGAAACGGAATTATATTACAAAGTATTAATATTTTTAATAATGAAATATATTATTTATTAAGCTATTGCATAGATTTTATCTCAGGCATTGAGTGCGGCTACCGAATCAAGAAATTCCGTAACGAAAATAACCTAACACGCTATGACGTAATAAAGGTACGCCTAATATGCATTAGAGCAGGACAGAACGCATACTGCGTGTCACATCTCTCTGACGAAATCGGTAACGTTAACGTAACGTAAGCGCGGCCGGTACGCGTTAGACATGAGACAGACTATATAGGCTTGTTAGTCCGAGTCTGGTAGATTGAATTAATGTCTAAGATAAAAAAATACTGCATAAATAAAAAATAAATAAACAATTATAATTGCATAGGTTGATAAAAATGCTCTGCAATAGCTTTATCGCGGCAGTCCCCCAGTGCCACACGTTTATTTTTTATTTATTTATTTAAAACTTTATTCCCTTATTCAAAAACATACACAAAAAAAAAACAGGTTACAAAAGTATAGGGCGGCCTTATCGCTAACAAGCGATTTCTTCCAGGCAACCCAAATAACCACTTTATTTATACCTACAGTGTACTTCAGGTAAAAGCGCGATTTAGTTTTTCGTATTTTCCTACTAAAGGTTCGCGTAAACTTTCCTTCTCTACACAAAATCTTGCCACGCTGCGTGCTCTACGTAAATGACTGTTTTCTGTCTGTTTGACATCGTTCAAAAGGAGACATTATATAGTGACTTATTTCAGTAGAAATTATATCTGCTAGGTTAATAGCAGTCATGTTTTAGAATAATTAATTCCGCTGGTTGCCACACTTTGCGCACGACTTGCCCTTCAAAAAATGTCCGAGATATTTGTATTCCTTTTTTAAAATTTATTCTATTTCGAAGTAGTTTTATAATCTGTGGACATGTCATATAACACAACCCCTCTACTACTGTTACCGCGTTACGCAAAACCAATTTGACCGCAAAACCTTCAATTCTGATCTTGGACTGAATTAGGCACGTCCACGAAGTAAGTAACAATAGCTGTCTCTCTTATTCCTATAGATATAAAGACGCAAATGAAAGAGCAAGGTGGTGCGGTTTTTAATTGCACTTTCATGGTTTGCGTGTGAGTTTCATTCTGATTTTGTATTGGTGTCGTATGTTATGGCCGTTTGAGGCGTGATTTTCATGTCAAATTTGTGGAAATCCTAGGCTTAAACAAAAAATTTACGCAATACATTTGAAAACTGTATATATAGCAATACTATTAAGTTTGTTTGCAAAACCTTTATTTTTATATTCCGTTTCATAAGTCTATTTAAAATTGTTATGTCAAAGATTTTTAATAGTATTATTTAGGCGTTGTATTGCGGATTTATTTTGAAGCTTATTATAGTAATATTGTTGTAAATGTAAATTACGGACTGGTTGTAAATGTAAACTTACAATTAATTTAATTTGTTTTTTTTTTGACGTTCATAAGTGTACATGTTTACCTATATGAATAAAGATATTTTGAGTTTGAGTTTGAATAAAAAAGCCTTTATCTCCATATTATAGATACATATTTAACAAAAATAGATATAAATAAAATACTACTCTTAGATACTGTTCCTTTTTGGTCTTCTCTATGGTCTGCCCTTCTTCCATCTGGAACATTCCATGCGGTTACTGTTTGAGACCATCTGCTTATTATTATTATATTGCACAGCATCCATATCGAAACTGATTGATAACTTGATTTTGTAAACAAACTTTTGTCGAAAAATCACGTGATTTAGACGACAAGCGTTAATCAAATTGAACCATAGATTAACGCACCAGTTTATTTAATTCAATTATTTCGGTTTCCAAAAGTTGGGAAACGCAAAAGGTTGTTAAACTTAAAACACCTAAATCTATCTCTCTTGAGTTAAATTCTTGGAATTATAAATTTTAGTTTTTATTTCGGAAGCAACATTTGGGTCGCAGAGACAGAGGAGTGAATGATGTACTAGCTTTGAGTAGCTACATATCAAAATATATCACTATGCTACCCCTTAAAAATTAAATAAATACGTAAAGTATACTATATTTTTCTCTCGAAAAAAATTTTCAATTCTTTAAAAAAACCTTCTCTTAAAAATAAAAAACTCGAGTTGGTTCAGCCACCTTCGATTGCGCTTAGCAACACATTTTGCAATTAATTTTTATTTATAGAAAACAATTGAATCGAGCTGAAAGATTCAATAATATTCTACAATCTTTATTGCCAATGGAATGACTACTTTATATTATATAGAAATACATTTTAATTTATTATCACAGTTGTACAATACTGTACTAAATTTAAAATTATAAATAAGTATCGTTTTACATGCTTTACAGCATATAGTGACAGAGTATTAAAAAAGCAAAAAATATTAGTCTCGACTATATATTTGCGTGCCTATTTGCCTACTGCTGAATAGAACAAATCTTTGTTTTTTTTTATTAATTAAGTATTAATTACTTGAAATGCAACATAGTGTGATGGTTGCAGCTCCTTACCAACGTTTTGTGAGAGTGGCGGAGAGTTTATTGCCAGTTCTCCTATGTTCTCCATCCTTGATTAGAGAACTGGTGGAAATGTGAAATTAGACGCATTCAATATGTATATTTTATTGACATTCATGAGTGTACTTTGTGTTAGCTTAGTAAATAAATCATTTTTGAATTTAAATGTTGATCTGTATTTGAACAATGTGAGATATGCGTCAGCGTAAAAAAACGAAGTAAGTATTATTAAACTATCCTAACGAGTCATACGTCTCTTTCTGACACTATGTTATTACCCTTTTTTGATAAGGGATAGTTAGATAAGTTTATATGCGATTTTAAATGTCTCATTTGACAGTCGTGCTATCTACGTGTAATACAATAACGATTCGTATTTCCTACTCAACTATATTCAACTACGTACAATAACGATTCGTATTTCCACCCACGCGTTAGCCGTAAAACAACAGACGGAGTTACATACCTTTAGACCACCTTGAAAGTGACCTAGTATTGATAATAGCTTATCACGCACCCGGAACAGGATATCATGAGGTAACAAAAGATATATTGATAACGTAATTAATGCAACTCCGGGACCGAAAACTGCATTTAATTATATATATGATAATATATGGTATTAATAAAACTGTATGTCATACTAAACCCCATTTGGTCAAACGTTTGACCTGGTCTAATAAAATCTAGACAGACTCAAATTAATGTTTTAATAGTTTTTGCTTACTAAATTCTCCATTTATTTATTAATCTGCAGTCAAATTTCAACTTAAAATATTAAAATACAATTAAGAGATTTTTGTTTATAATTATATACATCCATTGATAGAATCGATAGCTGTTTCATGATCCTTGTTAATCTAAGAGGCAAGTAGGTGATCAGCATTCTGTGAATAACGCACGACTTAATTTACTTAAATACGCACATAGAAAGAAAGTCCATTGGTGCACAGCCGGGGATCGAACCTACGACCTTAGAGATGAGAGTCGCACGCTTAAGGCTCTAGGCCAACAATGTTTTTTTTTAAATCGATTAAGGATTACAATCTTCTACTAAAAGCCGCCACTTTTTCCTATCTCTTTGACTCTGTTTAAACCTTTTTAAATCATAGGGTCTTAAAGAGTTCTAGTCTACCTGGCACAAGGCAGACCAATGCAGTGACTATCTAGTCTCGTAACGGCAGTATAATATTCAAGTTCCGTATATATTGGATTATTCACTCACTATGTGGAACGAGAAAACAATTCGACTTAGAACCAAGAAAAAGCTTAGATAAAAAGCTGGCAATGAACTTAGCCTCTGGCAATGTTAGTGTCTATTGGCGGTATTACTTTACCTCAGATGAGCCCCCTGCCTGTTTGTTACATAAGAAAAGCCAGCTTATCGGAGGCAGAAATAAAATTACAAATTTTGTTATATTTTGCCGCCCGATCAGGCGTCGAACTTAAGGTTTTAAATTGGTTGACGAAACATTATTAACATATATTCAGTAATTTGTTTCCCAACTTGAAGGTTATGGTATACACACCTGGTTATTAAATATAATAAAAAGATAAATTCCGGGATAGAGCAGTGGTGGCTTACATGTACTCTGAAGTCTGGGGACATGCGTTCGACTAACAGCTGTTTCTTTCTATGTGCCTTTCACACTGGCTTCTAGGTTTAATAATACTACATGTTTAAGGGCTAGTATGATCGCCTCTTGTGATTTAGCCCCAATTAGATATTTTTTAAATCGCTATGTTATCCCAAGTTAAATGCGTAAGTAAGCTCGTTTTAAACGGATAAAGATTTTGAATTTGTTTTCCGTTGTACATAAATCATATTTCTCAAACCAATACCATTATTTATTGTTCATAAAAGTAGTATTAAATTACTATTAAATTATTTAAAAAAGGTAGAAAATGGCGTTCTTTGTTCCTTTAAAAGGGCAAGGTTAAGAAACTCCGTATTTGTTGACAATATTAATAATAAGACGCTCGTCACGACTCGCTTTTTGCAGGTCTTTAGCCGCTTAAAGAGTCAAATCCCCTTACTCGTATAAATCAGTTTTATTATTTAGTTGTGGCTACAGCATTTATGACATGATTTAAACATTATAAATAGCTAAAATACTGCTCATTCTTTATTAATTTATACAATTTTTAGTTATTCAATTCGACTTAAGGTCCCTCATATGAGCGTACACATTCCTAAAAGGCCGGCTACGCAATTGTGAGCCAGCGTCTTTGCCCCCTGTATACAAAACTGTTATATCAACGGAATATGTTTCAAATATGGCAGAACCATGCATTATCTGACTATTTGTCAAGTATGTACTAACCAAAATCTTTATTCACTGTATAAAACGACGGTATTAAAAAAATATTTATGTCACTATTTATATATTTAAATAAATAATATATCAATATCTTCCTAATAATGAAATGCGGTATTTTCTATAAACGAAAGTGTCTATGGTCCTTCACCTTATGGAATATAAAATATAATTATACGTAATTGTAGTATGTAATTATATTTTCACCGTCAACTGAGGACGTCCTGTATGAGCTTGTTCAAGCTCACCTAACAACTTTCCTTGTACTAACATAGCATTCATTTGAATACTAAATTTAAAAATGACAGTTGAATGAAGTAATTAATTTCGTTCATTCGATAGTATTGACTGAACCAGTTGTAAAATGTGAAAGAATTCGAAATAAACTCATTTTTTTTTGTTAGTTCGACTTTCTTTAGTCATCTCATATTGAGCGTTGAAACAATCTGTTACCACCGGTTTTTGTCCAGCGCCTCTCTAATGACACAGTAAATAGTGTAGATAGTTTTAAAGACGATGAGTCTTTCAGGTTTGGTCCATCTGGTGATCTTTTGCCTTCTGTGTTACCAACTATGATAAGTGTCACCAAGTTCTCATCCCGTCTGCGAATGTTTATGGCCGAAAATTAAATACATTTCGCTGACGGCATATGGTAGACAGGGGAGTCCGTATGCGGAATTGGGTCTAGAACGATGTATTGGTGATTAATTTGACAAAGGAATATTTTTTTATTATTTCTAATCTAGTAACACTTGTTCAAAATATCAAATAATATATACACTAAATGACGTAGTAAAGGTAAAAGGTTGCGTAATTATAATTTAAATGAGGTGGTAGGGAAGCGGTCATCATTATTATCAACGGCCCGAATGAGAGAGGCTCGTACTATAAGGTAAAAACATTTTACAATCTTTCTTGTATTACAGTAACAAGAAACAGATACACGATAGATAAAAAGCAGAACTAAACTACAGATACGACATACCATATCCATGTACAAATCTGACGCAATGGTCTCGGAAGCGGGAAGACAGTTGTTATGTCACAAATGTTGCGTGACTGACAGCTGTCTTCACAGTCCATTTATCCCGCCTAATCGAACAATAGCATATTAATCTTCGTTTTATTATACGATTTACCTTGTGCTAGACTTTAGAGTATAGACTAAATTTATTAAGGAGGTCGAATTGTTGTTCAAAACGTCTGACTGTTCTTGGTTGATACGTGAGTATTTAAATTAATTATTACCAGATATAATCACGAAGTGATTGTCTCTAGGTGGACACGATTGCCGAGAGATAGTAAAACGCCGAGTTAAATTTAATTAATTCAGCTTTATATCTGTTATTAAAATTAATTGAGATTTTAAACAAACATTTGAACTATATTTTAATGGGATTCATTCAGTAAAAAACAGAATATATTGTTTAAATATATCAATTATATAGTACATATATGCGTTGTCAGAAACGTATTTGAAATTGACAAAACTATTTGTTTGTGCCATGATCTGTGTACTTTAATCATAGAGTAAACAAAATTTAGTTGAAACAGGTGAATGTGCACTTCAGTGGAATTTGTAAATCGTCCTTTTATAAATACTTAAATACCTATAAGTATATATATATGTTGTCTCACAATATATGTAAACCTTAATGTTATAAATTACGAAAAGTATGCATTCAAATTGCAATTTGAAAATTCTAAATTGATAATAAACAAAAATAAATTGAAAACCGGACCTTATGAATGGAATTCCATATCTAATCCGTTAAGACTTCCGGTTTTTTACAATGTAAGAATTTCGATATTTGGCCCAAAAATATCGGCAATCACACCATTTACACGACAATTGAAAAAATAAATATTCAATTTCAAGCATATTTAAACATCGAATGGTAACGGTTTACGTAATAAAATCCGGTCCGAAATAAATTCCTTTATTTGGGTACAATTTGTTTGGAATACATACTGATATTTTGTGTACGCTGACAATTTTATGCCGACTTCGCTAACAAAGCATTAAATTAATATAAAAAAAACATAACTAACTCGTAAAAGTGTAATATGACTTGTACCCATTAATCTTATGTGTGTTAATTGGGACAAAATTCATATTTATAAAACTACAAAAACATTGTGGTAGATAAACTAATCACATTTTGTCATAAACAATGAATCCCTCAATTATCTATGTCATGAAAATCATTAAAAACTGCATCTGTCTTCGTCACGAGAAAAATGAATTTGTCAATGGTTGACAGCCATGACACAATACAAAGCGCGGTAAAAACGCCCGCGCTTTCTTGCTAGCATCAAAAGGTTTGCCCTTTACCTATTGACACAGATTATAGCACAGAATCGCAACTTGTTAGTCATGCATGTGCACAGTTGATAGTGAATAATATTTTGTGTCGATGGTTATGTTTTTTAGACTAAATCTTTAGACATTTTGGTTTTTTATTTAATATGGTATTTTTATGTTTCCATTTGCCACAACCAGACACACATAAAGTTTTTTTGATATTTGTCCACTATTCTTATGTTTAATTTATAATTATAAAATGCTGCCCTTACTTTTTATTTGAAATGTATATGTCTTTTAGCCTGAAGCAAAAGTGAAAGAAAGTTATTGACAACTTTGACAAGTGGACACGGAAACAGGAAATTGTCTATTGTTTGTTTATCACTTCCGTTGCTATTTCGATAGTGTCAAGGTCGTTATGCATTTTATAATTTAATTGTATTTACAATGGGTAAATATTTGACATTGCTGAAGGTTAGAACAGAAAGATCCTTTAAATATTATTCAAAACTTAATACTAGGAATCTTAAAATCTCTAAGTGGTTTTGTAAAGAATATAATACCTGGGCCTAGGGCTCGAAGAAATGACATTAGCTGACGCTATGTCACGTGACCATTTTTATAAAAATTAGTTTAGCGTTACAGAGTGACAATTATCGAAAAATCGGTTCAATATTTGAACGGTGAAGGAAAACATCGTAAGATAACCGGCTTGCCATAGACCCAAATAGTTGAATGTGTCAGGCATAGGAGACTGATCACCTACTTGCCTGACCTGATTGCGTTGCGATATTGCGTAGTAGATTGATCTAACTGTAATGAAACAGATACAGAAATCCGAGGCATACGTTTATAGCACCGTCAGTTTATTTTCTTTCTCAAGTATTTAAGATAATAATCACAATATTAATTTGACATTTAATAGTCAACCTCTAATGTGCGATAGCCATAAACTGACAAAGAGCGTATTTATTTGTGACACAATTTTATTGTTGTGTGAAAAACATTTTCTGTGAAACAGCCACTTCCTGGATAATTATCTACATATTTCTAAGATGCAAATTATGTTTATATGTGACATAGTGGTTTTGCTTAGTTAAATAATGAGTCACGTATAATAGGAATCATCGTTCAAAGTAATCTATTAAAGTTGATTTAACACAAAATATGTCTGCCCACAGAACTTTAGTGAATCTAAAATTTAACTTAAATATCAAAAAACCTAAACTCTCTCGAAAACGTATCATTTCGATATTCAAAATTTCATACTTAATACATATGACATGTTTTAACATTTTCCTATAAAAAAGTATGGTTCCATATTTAAAAATCTGATTATATGTTAATTTAAGATACAGACAACTTTAATAAACAAAATTCATTTAAATTTTATTATTAAAAGTTCGATATTCAAAATTGCATACTTAATACAAATGACATGCTTTAAATTTCTCTTAAAAACTATGTTCCATATTTAAAAATGTATCTCATACAGTTTGTATTAAGTTATTATGCTAGCGTAAAATTCAAAAAAAAAAATCTTAATTCAAATTACATACCAATAGAGAAACACCTCTAATCAACAAACGTTCCAAATTCAAACATCAACCTGCCAATACATAGATATAAGAATATTACTCAAGTCAGCCTTCCTCAAAAGGAAACCAATTTCCTGCCACACATTCCTTTAATACTGCGAAATTAAGGCTAAGAGTTAATTGTCTAATAAGATCCGGTGTTCGTGTTGAAAGGTCGAATGGTGTATGCCAATAACAATGACAATTTATCAATAAATTTTGATTAGTTATGTATAGAGGCAAGGTAACTCGATAAACTTATTACATTAATATTACCTTAGTAATTTTAGATTAGATTTAGCTGATATAATATAGACAAAATTCCTTCGAAAAGATTGGCTTTTTGGGGATTGGGGATTCGAAATCACAGTGCATGAATCTATAACTAACAAGTCTTTATTATATACATTCACACCTAGAACCTCGTCTATCTACTGAACCATGGAGGTAGCATAACGCATATTAAATTACTAATTGCCATAATAATAATGAAAAGGTAATAAAAATGAAAACAATAATTTTGTCTAATTAAATAACAAAATAGTTCCCAAAAGGTTTACATAACATAACCTCAAAACACAAAAACAATATAACATTAAACCGGTTCCCGCGCAATTATACAACTGATAAGTGACGTCACTGCGCAAGCGCATGAAAACGAAAGTGATCCGTCAACAGTGGAAGTGATATACTACTTATAAGTAGTACACTTTAATTACTTGTTATCGATATTATGTATTAAGTAGGACGGCTAGTGTTATATTTTGTAATAGCATCTGTTTTTTAATATATGCTTGTATTTTTTATAAAGAATAATGTAAGACCATAAGCCTATTTATGTTTTATTCTATGTACATCACTACATAGTATAAAACAAAGTCGCTTTCTCTGTCCCTATGTCCCTTTGTATGCTTAAATCTTTGAAACTACGCAACGGATTTTGATGCGGTTTTTTTTAATAGATAGAGTGATTCAAGAGGACGGTTTATATGTATAATAACATCCATTAAATAGTTCCAGCGACGGAAATAACAATACATAATAAAAACCTGCTTTTCATCAGCATTGCACCCGTGCGAAGCTGGGGCGGGTCACTAGTATAATTATAAAACGTATATACAATATTGTTTATTTTTTATAGAACAGGGGGCAAACGGGCAGGAGGCTCACCTGATGTTAAGTGATACCTCCGCCCATGGACACTCTCAATGCCAGAGGGCTCGCGAGAGCGTTGCCGGCCTTTAAAAAAATTAAAAGACCGGCAACGCACTATTAAGTATGGAGTTTCTTCTCCATATAGAACTTCAACCTTTATTTATTTTTATTAGGCATAAAGTCATTTATGCAAGTCATTATTGTAATAAATTATTTGACTTTGACTATTGTAGCAAATTTCTTCAAAAATTGCATTTAGTTTCAAATGTTTTATCGTCTGATCTACAAAGGGGAAGGAACAGACTTACTAATCAAAGTTGAGCGAATAAGTCATCAGATCTGGTGTCACCGATACTACCAGGCACCAAATCTTTAATTATGTTTTATATTCGAGATATCTTCGTATTATAGTTGATAATGGTTCAGTTTAGGGAGATCAGAGGCGTTTGGTAACAGGATAAAGGTTTGAATCCGGGTAAACTATATCCTCCGTTCATCTCTAAAAAGGAAATTCTCTAGTGCTAGGTGTTTATTGGAAAATTACTCCATTTCTCCTTTTCCGTAACGGTGTGTCCAGTCCATGACCTCTTTAGATTCAATATATCATACCCCTTTGGCAAACGTCTAATTTGCATTTGCCTATGTTTGGCTTATACACACTGTTAGGATGTATTTATTTTAGTAAACGGAAACTCAAAGATAAAAAATATATTATGTCCATGCGTCAATATTATATTGTATAACCTACTTTTTATACATTGACTTGTTTATGTAATTCTTGTATAATTCAAAGAACACTTTCGTTTAGTGTAACAGTTAACAATTTAACAAAAATATTTACAAACTTTGACTTTCGAATTCAAACCAATTCTAGGGTCCTTCAAGAAAAAAGCGTACCAATTCTCAAACGACCGAAAACGCACTCGCGAGCCCTCTGGCGGTGAATTAGCAGATGAGCCTGTACCGTAAAAAAATATTAAACTTAATAAACAAAATTATTAAAATTTCAAATAATACTCTGAACTACAATTATCTAAAAAATTTTAACGACTGCGATGGATTCTTAATCGAACCATAATTTAATATTAACTCATAAAAGCTTTTAAGTGGAGAGTCACGATCCGTAATAAGGTAAAAAGTTAGTATAATTTTTCTTTGTCTATTTCAATATGTAAAAGTTAAGGCCTATATTATATATTAACAATTGAACAGTGTTATCGAGATTTGTTGACTATAATGCTAATTGGCTAAGGTGACTCTCATCCCGCTTGTGAGGAAAAACATCTTGAGAAAATGCATCATCTCGCATGTCTTTCCTAACCTTTTTTGTATAATGCCCCAACTTAGACTTACTAAAATACCCGTTACTCAACATACATAACTTTTAAATTTAGAAACATAAATTATCACCTTCATATTTTCCCTTTTAAGAACAATTTTTTACCGATATACAGTAAGTAAAACATACATATAATGAAATATTTGAATTCTAATTCCAAATAAATTTTCTAGTTTCCCCCTTAACAATAAAATTGTCCAGTGGGGTGTGGGCTCCACGTTGGAAATCACTGCCTTACAACAAATTACGACGGCTTATATCAAGCACAGAAGGCACAAATAAACAGATAAATTTTGAGGCCAATACCAATCCTTGTACTGGCACTGGAGATAGTGAAATTTAAAAGAGAAGCGCCACTGGCTTGTGCACCTGGAATAAAATGTCTTTCCCTTAGGGTTGAGAATCGCATGCCCTAACCGTGTGGCTCTTCATTACATAAAAACAAAATTAGAACAGGAAATGAGATTATGAAATTAAAGTCAAAATACTGACTTGCATAACGACTTTCTATTGTTAATAAATAGCTCAGGCACACAATGATATAAAGCATTGTACACAATGTGAGAACTTTGGCCTTTAAGTTATATGTCATAATAATAAATAAATATATAAGGACCATCTAACAAAATTCTTTGAATGGAACTTGATCGATTTAAATGCAGTCGAGTACTTTTGAATCAAATTAATATTTTTTTAATTAAAAAGTTTTTACGTGTTCTATCTTAGTAAAAATCTTAAATACTTAAAATTAATTATGTATATAATTACTATTACTATTTTATTACATCATATTGGCGTAACATGTGTCCATGGGCAGTTCAACACTTCTATCTTAGCCTTCGCGTTACCCTGTCAAATAAAACACCTAACCAATATTTCAGCCAGTTGTTTATAAAAATCCCCTCTAATTTAAATTGTTTTGTTTAATGTATTATCTCTTCGTGTGTCATGTTTGTCTGTAGTCATTAAAAACTGTATATTGTGGTTCTTTTACCAATGATAGTGTGTCGAGCGTTGGCAAGCTTTTATCAATCAAAAGATATTTCGAATTTAGAATTCAGAGTCAAGACTTGTACGATCCCAGAATATGAATATTAGACTAATTTAATGTAATTTCTAATTAAATGAGAATAATTTTAATTAATAAATTTTAAGACATTAAATTTTTTTTTTTAATTTTTAATGTCTTAAAAACTAAAACGGATGATGCTCTATTTCAAGATTTTATATCTGACTTATCCTTTACCACAAAACATAAATATAATTGTAATATCATTGCACATTGCAACACTTACAAATAGTAATTACATTTTTATTTCCTTGACAATGTTATGCGGGTTGATTAATTTTATGTCCCACATGTATCGACATGTAATAATTGTAAGGTTAAAAGAATGTATTTGCTAAAAAAACATATATAACTATGTAAGAGAAAGAAAGAGGAAAGAGTTCGTGTAGTAATAATGTCATTTATAAGTGAACGAGGGCAGCTTAAAAATATTATTAAAAAAAAAAGAATTTTACAAAAGAATAGATTGTAAAATTATTTTTTGTTAATAATATTTATAATAGAATATGAGGCTCACCTGATGCTAATAATATTGCTAGAAGGCTCGCAAGTGCGTTGCCGGCTTTTAAGAATTGGTACGTATTCTCGAGGAATCCAAAGTGATATTGGTTCGGTAATAATTCAGTGGATAGCTGGTGCACGGTAAAAATTGCCTTAAAAACGGTCAGTTGGTGAACGACGGACGTTAAAGTCAAAGTCAAAAATCGTTTATTCATATAGGTAACACAATGTACACGTATGAACGTCAAAGAAAGAAATATATAATTAATACTTCTAATTTTACATTTACTGCTAGTTCTTAAATCAAAGGCGTAGAACGAAGAACTGGCAATAAACTCTCCGCCACTCTTTTTAATCGCCAATTTTTTTGTTTTTTTTTTGTTTGAGGTGAGAACGAAAATGTATCATTAAGCAAACATTATGAACGCATCCGAACAAAATGAACTTTCGATTGATAGGTAATTTCTTGTCTGTCAGTAACTGCAATTTCTTTAACAATAGAAGTGTTTTACAATTCAATCATCTGACATCTTAATATCAAAATTAAGAATTGAATTAAAGTGAATTAAATAAATTAAAGCAGTGTTGGCCTAGTGAAAAATATTATTTTTAATTTTTAATCTGTTAATCTGTACCCTATTTGGAAAACAATTGAATATCTACATTATTATTTTAATCGACGGGGATCTTATCGAATAACGAGATCATCAAGCAGAGATGTGTTGGCCTAGTGGCTTTAATGTGCTATTTTCATGCCTGAGGTCGTAGGTTCGATCCTGTGCACCAATGGCCTTTTTTATATAAGCGTATTTTGCATATGTTCCAACTGGAAAGCAAAACATCGTGAGAAAATTGGTTTGCCTTAAATTCGACGGCGTGTGTCAAGTGCTAATCACATACTCTATGATCTGAAATAGATCAGAAAACATAACATAGGCATATACCTCAAAAGGTTATAGCGCTATTGAGAGATATATATATATATATATATATATATATATATATATATATAATATATACAATTTTCGTGTCACAATGTTTGTTCCCGTACTCCTCCAAAACGGTTTGACCGATTCTTATAAATTTTTTATGCATATTCAGTAAGTCTGAGAATCGGCTACTATCTACCTTTCAAACAGTTCAGTGATAAGGGGGGGAATCCCAAAAAAATACTTTTTAGACTAATTTTATTATTTTATTATGATACAGCATACAAATACATACAACCCATAATTTTCATTTACCCTCAACAATCAACCCCTATTTTTTATTTGTTAGTTAAGAACTTATGACTTGAACCAAAAAGTTTTCTTTCCGGAAAACCGAACAGTATCTGGGGTATCATAGCAATATGTTCCATATTGGTATGTACTAAAAATGTAGGATAGTCATTAAGAAGAAACGAAGTTCGCGGGGGCAGCTATAATATAATATAATATAATATAATATAATATAATATAATATAATATAATATAATATAATATAATATAATATAATATAATATAATATAATATAATATAATATAATATAATATAATATAATATAATATAATATAATATAATATAATATAATATAATATAATACAATATAATCAAACAAACTAATTAAACATTTAAAGAAAACTTTATTAACGGATTGAAGATTATTATAAATTTATAAATATTTTACACAATTTTAATAACTTTCTTTTATAGCTGTGATACTTTTTGGCATTCAATACCTATTTTTCTTCAGTCACCCTGACCACGTACGCTGTAAAGCACGCAATACGTCGGAAAATTTTAAAATTATGTTATATAATTATAAATTTATAATAATACACAGCTTCGTTCCGTTGAAAAGGTGTTTTCTTTAAATGTGTAAAACTTAATATGTTAATAAAAGACAACACTAATTATATATATGTACATTGACAGTTTGTCTTTGTTTTTGGGTGGTTGAGTTGGCATCTTAGAAGCTAAGTGTTCCAGTGGTGAGACAAAAATAACGGTGGATATTAAGAAATTATCACAGTAGTACTAATGTTCGGCCTGAGTCAATATCCGCACCGGCATAGTTAAATGATATTCACCTTAAACAATTCACATCTTCCTTTTACTTAACAAAGAAACGTTCATATATATCTGTACTAATATTATAAATAGAAATATTGGTATGTAGATTTTAAAAATTCTTTCAAAATTTGAATGATACAATATTACTGATTATGTTAGGCTATTTTAAATGCAAAATATAAGAATTCTGGCTGAACTGGCAAGCGTCGTTTTGCCATGTATATCATTTATAATAAAAAATAGGGGTTGATCGTACAGGGTAGAAAATTTAGTGTTGTATGTATTTTTTAATGCTGTTGATACAGTTGATAAAAAATAAAAATTTATCTAATAATTTAAAAAATATATTTAGGGGTGGACTACCCTTAACATTAAGGGGGATGAAAAATAGATGTTATCCGATTCTCAGGCATACCCAATATGCACACAAAATTTCATGAGAATCGGCCAAGCCGTTTCAGAGGAGTTTAACCACAAACACCGCGACACGAGAATTTATATATAAACCTTAGTGATTTTTTTAAATGACCCGTTGATGTCATTTATTCTGTGGTCGTTTTTTTTAATCAAGTCCCATACACAATGGAAGCAAGAAATGCATTAAGGTTGTCCACCTATTACAGTAGGTTTAAGCCAAGATGTTAAAAAATAAATATCCCGTGCGAAGCCGAGGGGGCCGCTAGTAATCGTATATACGATTATATTTACAGTAAAAACTACTCAACAAACGTAACACTCCCTGCTCATATCAATGTTAAGGGTTATCTACTAACACAAACACATCAAATTTACAACGACAATTTGCGTCAGCGATATATCTATTTTTGTATATAACGAAGGAATCTAAACAATGACCTCTTGAACAATGTTCGTTGAACACAATGGAGAACAATCGACTCTCCTAATACCTTAGATGGTATACATTGACGTGGAATATGTTAAAGGTATTGTTGCCATAGAAAACTCAAAGAGCATAAAATGGCGCTCGCTATACTTTAAATTAAGTATAGACTTTAAATCAGATGAGATTAGGGGGTGGGGGTTTGATTTTCTTAATTGGTGATAACGTCAACAGTAATTACTGCTGCACGCACGAAAAAATGACGCATGCGGCGTTACCTCGCTTATGACGCATACGGCGTTACCTCTGTTCAATTTAAGGCTTGAAGTGCAAGCGAGAGCGCGGAACGAGTGACAAAGAGGCACAATCGGCTGCGTTCGGCAGTGTCGTTGGTTAAATAATTTACATAATTGTTTTATGAGTACAAATGAATGTAACTTGATCCATTCAATTGTTTTTCCATTTATTCCATCTCTATATATATCCATACAAATCTATCAAACAAATAAAATTAAAATTTTCTTTTGAAAAATGCAACCATTCCATCAGTATTTTCTTATGACGTTGTCCCGTTCAACTATCGTCAGTAAACCGACTTTACTGACAACCGTTTTACATATTACCCACACATTGTCTATGCTCGAAAACGAAATGTATGTTCGAGAATACAAGTTAATATTTTATGGACTTTTGGACTTTGCTTACTTTTGCTGCCAAGAGGAGAGGGTCCCCCCCCCCCTCCATAATTGCAGTAAATCTGCTTACGTAATACTTGTACCCCTTCGAGTTACAGGAGAATGGTTTAACTTTTTGATATGGTTCTTTACTCGCTTGGTTAGTGATTCCCGATAATAGATCGTTAGCTTGATCTTGGCTAATGTTAAATTTAGGGTCTGTTTCACAATGTCCGGATAAGTTCCAAATAAGCTATTTATTACTTATTGGAAGGATAAACTGACTGTCAGATAGCGCTATTCGTCATGAAACGCGAAGTATCTTATTCGGAACTTTTATCTTTCGAATAATTTATGTGTTGCATAGCTATTTGTTACTTTATCCATACATTGTGAAACAGGCCCTTAGTGTGTCTTTCACCGTTAAATCTCAGATATTTTAATATTGAGTACGTCAGACAGGTGATTCAGACATATGGTATAATTTTGGTATATTGTGTAATTAACTCGCAGTTATATTACTGATTTCCCAAAAAAACAATGAATGCAGTCACTGCTGCCATTGGCGCTAATCTTGCTCGTTGGTATCACCGACGTTTTTTGCATTTGTAACTCTCCCAAGCATCTTTGTTGCGTATGATAAATTATGAAGTCGTGTTTCTTGAACCAATACAAAACTCGTATATAACAAGATAATTTACATTACTTGTGAACGCCATGCCCTATAGAGATGACACTCAATACTCATTTGTCAGTGTCATTATAATTACACCGAATATCATAACGTTTTCCCACCAAGTTGAGCAAGATTTTAGTGGAGCAAGGTCGTGTTGAGACCGCCAAAATTGTACTGTGGGTTCCTATGAAAATAGTGTATTGTACAGAACTATATGTGTGAATTAAATACTTCTTTTACAGATATTAAATACTATACTGGTGGTAGAGGACAAATCTTTGTTTTTATTATACTATTTAATAAACTCGCTACCAGCTACACTATTTTCTTATATAACAAGAAACAATATTAAATTTAAATTAAAAAAATATTACATAAATGAAACAATTACAAACTACGCAATAAAAATCAGACATCGTAAATTAATTCATATTCGAATATTGGAACACATCTGTATTAGAATGAGAATTCTCGTCAAGAACCGAATATAGCCGAAGACATCTGTTTCTTCGGCTATCTATGGAGCGACAATGTTCCAATTGGTTTATTACGTTGTTCGTGCAATTTGCGATGGTTTAATGGTACAAATGTTATCTTGTATATTATGCCACATGCCTTAGTATGTATGTAAGGTAATTATTTCAATATGTTCGACGTCCTGGTGGACAGAAACACTCTGTCCAGTTTGTGTTTCCACCACACCAACTTTTTCTATGTAAGATTATGCATACAATAAATAAATATATTAATTACGTAAAGATGTCATGTGGAGATGGTGCAATGGTTGTAGCTACAAACAAACTTTTTGTAAAACAAAAAACTTGGCAATTTAAGAGTGGCGGAGAGTTTACTGCCAGTTCTTTTCTACCGTTTTACGCCCTTGATTTGAGAACTGGCGGTAAGTGTAAAATTAGAAGCATTTGATATGTATTTCTTTAATGACGCTCATAAGTGTATATTGTCTTACCTAAATGAATTTTGAATTTGAATTTAAACGTTACTCGTGACATCCTTTTTTATTGTGTAATAAATATTTTTCTTAAACTATTATCAGGATATTTATATTTTTCGCCTCAAAAAAAATTGTGACGAACATGAAGAGGCGGGAAGACTCTTATTTTGTTTAAGTAGTAATTTGAAATATAAAGTAAATAATAATAATTATTATTAAATTTCAGTTTTCTTTCGTTTTTTTAATGTATCTTTGTCTATTAATGTATTTGTTTTCTGTTTTATATACGTTATATTGTTTATCTATGTAATCTGTTTTGGCTTTCTGTATTGTCTTAGTATTTTGTTTGATAATATGTATATAAGCTGTAAGATTTTTAATAAGTAATACTTTTTTTAATACAATAGGGGGCAAACGAGCCTGCGACGCCCAATAAGGGGTCGTCGCAGCCCATAGACTGGACTTAGTTAATGTTATTTTTAATGGGTGCGTTGCCGGCCTTTAAGGGAGGATTACGCTCGAATTTTGAATTTTTAGAGGTCGTATTTCTCAGGGAAGATCCCCGCCGGTAGTCGATTCCACAGTTCGCTAGTTCGCAAAAGAAAATGCCTTGTGAAACGGACCATGACAACCAATACATAACAAATAACATGTACGCCCACTTACCAAAATATAAGAAGCAATAAAATCGACTCCATGACCTATCATAATTGCCCAAACGCATTGTTCTGAGTCAAGAACAAAATCATGATTAATTCACAACTTTCACTCCGAGCCGGATTAAAGCTCAAGGTCTTAACGAAATTAACGAATTCGGTCGTTTTTGTGGCAAAATCGATTAACATTTAATCGATTTAAGGCATTATTTTTCTCGAAAATAGATTTGAGATTTAATTACATTGTTTAAATTATTTCTAATTTTAAAAATTAGAGAGCTTCAGTTGTCATGAATATAGCCTTTAATTTTTTTATGGATAGAGCGGCGAACAAATTTAATTACTGAACGATATGTTCGCTGAGAGTGTGGTGACAGCAAGGAAAGCTTTGACACAAAATTATTTCAACCATGATGAATGAAATACATTGATAACCTTTCATTGTCAACTAATTAAATTCTGTTTTTTTCTTTTTTCTTTTACACTATGTTTGGAATGTTTACCTTCTTGTTATATAAAAAAAACTATTTGTGACAATTTGTAATTGGCCCACAATGTTATATGTACATCTATTTCTGTATTGTGCTTTAAATCTTCTGAATCATTAATTAATAATTCAGATCCATTTGAACACATTCCATTTTATTTTTAGTGTATCTGTGGCAAAGGCGTCCTCCAAATCCCCCATTCCTCTCTGCACTGTGCCACTCTCTGCCATGTACCACCTGCTGTTTCTTTAATGTCTAACCACTTACTAAGTTGTCTCCGTATTTTTCGTTTGCTATTGGCGAGAGGGACAGATATGAACAACCTAATTATTAATAAAACATTTCCATTTTTAATTAATACTCAGGTAGAATACACATAGAATTGCACGGATCGGATTCGTGTGTCACGGACACATCATGATCATGTTATACCAGTAGGTGGAACCTTTGGCGTATGGGCCTCAAATTTGTGTGTCTGCTTCATGATCGTTTTCTAATAGGCCAGCAGGTGATCAGCCTGTGCCACACGACGTCGACTTTTTGGGTCTAAGGCTAAGCTTTCATTAAGATAAAGTCCACCGTAAGTGTTAAATGCGCACATTGACAGAAAATCCAGGATTCGAACCTACGACTTCAGGGATAAGATTCGCACTCTGACGCCACAAGACACTGCACAACTAGAAAATAAAATAGAGTAAAATAGAGAAAAAGATTATTCAGCAGACAAATATTTGTCTGTATAGAATCATAGATTTAAAAAAATCTTTTAAAATTATATGTATCAAGAAATTTCCACTAGTCCGCACCACATGGACCTCTTTATCTTACTATCAATTACTTTAATTCACAATATAAAATTATGAAACACATAAAATATAATAGACTATTTTTCGGACATAACATTTTTTATTATTATTATTATTTTCGTAGATTGTTCTTTTGTTCCACGTTTGCGTGTCCGTTTGCCAGGTGGCAAAGGCCTCCTCCAATCTCCTCCATTCTGGCCTTTCTATGGCCACTCTACTCCATGTTGTTCCCGCGACTTGTCTAATGTCGTCGTCCCACCTTTTTTGTGGTCTACCTCTCTTTCTCTTTCCATGTCTTGGGTACCATTGTGTGATTATTTTACTCCACTTATCCTTTCTCCTGATCATGTGGCCTGCCAATTTCCACTTTCCATGAAACACATACTGTTTTTAAATTGCCGAGCACTGAAAATCTGCTTTAACAGCAATGAGCATTATCACAGCTTACCAAAGTCACATTTCTTTTGATATTCTAGAAAGTTTTTTAGTAATTTATTAAAATTTAATGTAATGATTTATGTGGCTAATAATATGTTCATCTTATTATTCAATACAAACTGTGAAATACTAAAAAAACGTATAATAAATACCTGTAAACACAGTTATATAAACTCTGCAAGAAAACAATCCTAGATTGTAGGTACCATGGCCATCTAGATCAAGAAGTGCATTTTTGGAACTTTAAGCCCTAATACCAATAGTAATAAGAGAGATATTCCTCCGCACAGTGTTTGTTACCTAACCACTAGCTAGCTAACATTTCCTATCTGAACTAGAATAGTTTTGTATGATTTGGATTCTAGGTGTATTGTGGGAAAGCGGCTTATGTAAGATTGGCAAAACCTTTGTCACGAGGATGACGACTTTTGACTTCAACGTATCGTCAACTAACATAACAATATTAATATACCTAATAACTAACCTTAAAATTTAATTATTAAAATATACTATTAAAAGGAGACCCTTTAGGTAAGATTCCGAAGATACTGGCATCGTTGCCCCTTTGAATAGCTAGACTAATTCTTTGTGCGAGGTAGCTGCCAGCTCTTCGTTCTCCTGTGATGTTGTCTAATATTTTTGATTATTCCCTGAAAAGCCTTGTAGCGCTAGGACCCCACGGACCAAGGGTCTCGACACCGAATGGGACAAAATCATATTCTGATCTAGACCCCTGTATTTGCAGGCTTTAGCTTTTTCAGCCGCATCACAAGCCACACCAGCTCAGTTGTTTGTTCCATGAAGATAAGGGAAGGGGCCAGTGTGTCTGAACAGGTGGCATCCCATACCAAAACCCGGCCCATCTTCCATGGAATCAAACTCATACCGTCCGGTCTCTTGCCATCGTCGTTCTTAATATTAATTAGAAATAGTTTTTTCCTTTTCTCTCTAAAAAACTTTAAGTACTAAAAGATCAAAGCTTGTTTGTGAATAGAGTTTAGACTTGTCAATTTTATAACAATTTCAATGTCAAACAAACGTTTTATATATGTAACGGCATTAAATTGTTTTAAACCCAAGATTAATGGAAATATAAATTGAGATCTTGCAGGAGATTTATAGTCATTCGTTATCAACAAAGACATACATAGCTACATAGGCTTTCTATTAATTGAACTCCACGATAATAATAAAAGACGATCAGGGCATATTTATAAAACCTACTTTTGCAATCTTTGCTAACAAGTGATATTTTAAAAGCAACCCAGGAAATTGGTGCATTGAAAAATACTTGATTTTGATTTGTTTCGTTTCGCCTTAATATGTTTTACATAGCTCACAGTAGCCCCAGCCCCACACATCTACCAGCAATATTGAAATTCACTTTTTTTTAAATCTTTCGCTCCATAAAAACCTTTAAGTTCAAGGAATAAAATAAAAAAGTCGAATTGTTCCAGCAACATATGCCATACGTATATTTTAAATTAAAGGAATGATTCTTTTATATTTATATCAATGATTCCTACTGGAGTTTTAACATTTACTTAATACTTTTAAAAATGTAATAACCCATTAATGGTTATTTGTGTGCATACTAATTAATATTAATTAGATAATATCATAATATATTTTAATAATTGACTATAATTATACGACTCATAATAGTACTTGTGACTTCTATTCTACCTTTTGAATTATTAGCGCCATTATGTTTGGCAAATATGCGAACTTTAGATATTATTCATTGAACTAAATAATAAATACTTCCAGCCATAGTTTCCGATAAAGAATAATTTTGGTATTTAGAAAGTTAAAATCAATTACCGAAATACCATTGCACAACTTATCTTT
The DNA here is from genome assembly GCA_028984075.1 of Pieris mannii. Classification (NCBI taxonomy): domain Eukaryota; kingdom Metazoa; phylum Arthropoda; class Insecta; order Lepidoptera; family Pieridae; genus Pieris; species Pieris mannii. The sequence goes on along the minus strand of CM054795.1, from coordinate 7,551,820 downwards.
TGAGATCATATTAGCTTTAGCTCCATTTTACATTGCAATGAACCTTACATAATGCGAGCGAGGCTAACATCTAACACGATTGCCGTTTCACGCGATTTTATTCATTATTCCATTGAGATAAATGTCAAAATCGAATGCATACGATATGTTATCTCGTAGTGGGAGGTAACTTCCGATTTGTAAGGAATTTCAAAGGCTGACCACTGACTTTTTACAAGGATAAACCTTGTGTGATCTCTCTCAAACAACAACAAACATCACTCTCATAGAATATAGGCCGACAGAAAAACTAGTTTTATTAGCGATATATCATTGCCTGAGTGTTTGTCCCACATCTGTGTAACAGGAGCAAACCTCCTGTTATACAGATGTGTCGGACAGTCGGCTCACTTGATGTTAAGTGATACCGCGGCCCATGGACACTCAGTCATTTCTCGAAGGCTCGCAAGTCCATTGACGGCCTTTCAATAAATAGTACGCTCTATACTTAGGGAAGTAGAATTGCTAAAATAATTGAGCAGCTGGTTCCACATGCGCGGCAAAAACTGCCTTAAAAATATTTAACTATGAGCAATTTCCGTATATACTTTAATCTTTCAAAATATGTAGAAATATCAATTAAAACTAAGTTTAGTTAGTGGGAACATTCTTCGCTCCAGATGTGTCCTTACTCACTACGAGGCTCAGCCAATTGAAGATGAAGAGAATTCAAATTCAAATTTAGAATGTCATACAACCTTACATGACATTTATGGATTTAACCTGTAAATGAATTAAATTATTAGCAATTTGCAATTTGTAACAGACTTTCCTTACTGGAAATCATTAACTAATTGTCTATCTAGCTTCCACGTGTCTCTCCATTGTTGTAATTATATAACTATACTACAAGAAGTAGCGTTCAAGTGGTAATACTCCTACTAATAGCTATTGACTGCGTTTTGTTTCGTGGGTAAATATGTTTTTAACTGTGATAATAATAGTATTCATTGAATATTTGCTTGTTCATTTACTCTTTAGTTATTTAATTTTAAAAATCTTTCTTTAGTGGATCATAACGTCATAAGTATATCCGAACCAATTCGACTTAGGGTGCTTCAAGAAAAGAGCGTACCAATTCTTAAAAGGCTAGCAACGCACTCGCGAGCCCTCTGGCATAGAGTGTCCATGGGCGATATCACTTAACATCGGGTGAGCCTCCTGCCCGTTCGCCCCCTGTTCAATAAAAAAAATATCGACGAAAATATTAAACTCTTTAGTGGTTCTGCGTTGCTTGATAAATTATATTTTAGCTTTTTAGATATTTCATACTATGGCTTACCTAAAAATCATAAATACCTCGATGCCAAAGATGCTCGCGAGTGCGTTGCCGGCTTTTTAAGAATTTGTAAGCACTTTTCTTGAAGGACCCTAAGTCGAATTGGTTCGGAAATACTTCAGGTTTCTCGCTTAGCGAACACTCGCTACATATGCTCTAAAACGGACCAAATTAACAACCTTCAAAACCAGATTTCAGTAGGTCATGTATTAAAAAGATTTTTGTTGGCTTGAGACATTGATCATGAACTGAGGTAAATCTAACATGTTTCGACATGTGTTAATAAGATTTGATGAAGTTATATCGATTAGCAAAATAATTAATTCATATATTTGATAAGCTTTATCTTAAAATTGCAAAATTAAGCTATAAAACATCTGTTATCTTAACAGTTAATAGGGTAATTTAATTGTGAATTTATTTCTTAATTACGACGCAAAAGAAAAGGGCTTGACCGTTGTCAAGGCTTAATCAGTCAACATTTCCGGGTTTTGTTTAATATTTTATTTATTCCGTTAATAACGTATGCAGAAACGAGTCGACGTCAAAATATATTGGACTTAAACAAACGGGAAATTAATCATGCCTTGTTCCCCTCTTTAGTTACGACTCTGTCAACGTCAAAGTCAACATCATTTATTAATTTAGGTAACACAATGCTCACTAATGAACGTAAAGAAAAATACATAATAAACTAGCAGACTCGGCCAAGCGTTGCTGTGGCTAAGGTTTTTGTTATATTACATAGTAGTAAACTATTCAAGGGAAACGGTAGGAGAACTTATGTGAAAGCTTATGTGAAACGTTGGTACTTTTAACACAGCGCCATCTCTTAGAATTGTATCAAATAATAAACAAATAATTAGCCATAAAGTAAAATTGCGACTATAATTTGAGATTTAAACTATCCTATCTCTCAAGTTGGATCGAACTGCACATGGTGTGCGAATTTTATAATAATCGGTTAAGTGGTTTAGGAGTCCATTGAGGACAAACATTATGACACGAGATTTATATATATTGAGATGTTAAATACTTCAAATTTTACATTTACTATTTCTCTTATCATGGGCGTAGAACGAACATGGCCGATGTTCACATGAGGTGGAGTCAATGTTATATGACAATTTACCTACTTTTACTACCTTTTAATAGGAAATATTACTATCTAGAAATATACATATATCAGCAGCATGGTTTGTAAAAAACTCCAAATCAGATATTGAGGCAAAGATTACAAAATACAAATTTTCCTCGCAATAAATACAGCTTTACTAACATAACGTTCATTCTAACAAAAGACATCAACGCACTATTTAGCACTTACTTATTGAATAGTTTAATTTATGTTACTCTTTACATTCTATCTCTCTACTATGTTACGTAAAGATGAGTACTTTAGTTAAAACCGTCGAAATAGGATTTATAATAAGTTAGTTTTTAAATGAATTACTGCTTAAGTAAACATTTATGGTATTATAAATAATAAAAATAAAACATTAGTGGTTAATTAGTGCTATGCAAAACGCCAAATTATTTTTATATACTTTCCATAAACTTAATTTTCAAATAAACTATATAAACTATATTTTTATGAATATGTTTAAAATAAAACTATATATCATTTTTCGTACTGTAACTTATATACTGTTTAATGTTATTTATACGTGAATAATATTCATGATTAGATAATAGATTTGTATTTATCAATTAAAACAAATAAAATCTGCAACTAATCTTAAACAATTCAGATACAAACTCACAAATCACATCAAAATTACGCTAACTGAATTGGATTTCGAATCTACTGAGGCAACTACGTATATTGACATGACTCTGAGGTGCCAAAAACTGACAGACGCTTATAATAACTCGTAGTTATACTCTCAAATACATGCTCACACATTCACACACTCACACATACACTTACTTGTTCTATAAGACTTTTGTTTAATTATTTGAACAGTAAAACTAATTTTTTTTTCCTGTTTTAAACTCGTATGTTTATCATGTACCACATACTAATTGTTATCTATTTATACACAAGACAGAGACTTCCTAGAGTAAAGACTAGCGAATATGAATTTTGTTATTTATAAAGTTTTTATTATTTATTATTAAAATCAATTCCAAGACTATGCTAATAAATATATCTATTTACAAGTTATTTAATTAAACATTTATATATTAATTTATTCAATCAGATAAAGTCTACAAGTGTATACTAAAGTGTATCCATCTTTGCAGATACACGAGCACATGACAGCCGACGAGCTCCGAAGCCTCTTCCACGTGGAACATCAAAGCCTGGTACCATCCTATCACCTGGTCCACTTACACCACATAGCCAGGCGGTACATCCCACACCTAAACGCCCACGGGTCATCTAAGAAGATCCTACACGAAAAGGCTGATACGAACGAGAAAATGTATGCCAAAACAAGAGATGCTATCAAAGAGGAAATTGGTGATTTAAATGATACAGTGAGTGTAGAATTTGACGCGAATTTAAGTGACGGTGAAAGTGATGTGCACAAAATTGAGCTGGAGGCGTTTGGGAAGACGTTAAACCTAGTTTTAAGGAGGCAAGAGGGTTTGCTAAAAAAGGATGGGCTAAGGATGTGGAAGGCGCTGACGAATGAGTCACAGCCCCATGGTGTGGACTATGAGGAGATGGTTACGGTGAGTCATAAATTTTATTACATTTTCTTCTACCATTTTCTTTTAACTAGTTTTTGCATGACCGTTACAGCAAATCCCAAAAAGATGACTCTTAACACAATGTTAAACAATATTTCCTTTTTCGTCTTTGTTACTTTATTCTTAGTACCTGGATGCCCGAGCTTTGCTCGGTATTTATTTATTTTTAAAAATTGTGTTTTTTGGAAATTATATTTCAGTACGAATTACATAGTAGTAAAATGATGAAATATAAATATAAATATCAAATAAAGATAATTATATTCATATTTAAGTTTTTATTTGACTGACATCTTAAAACGAGCAATTCTATGTCTAAATTAATAAAACACGAATAAAATTACATTTTCTAGAAATGATTCCTAGCTAGATCAATTTATAGCCCCCGAAACCCCCCTTATACTAAATTTCATAAAAATCGTTGGAGCCGATTCCGAGATTCCAATTATATATATATACAAGAATTACTCGTTTAAAGATATAAGATTGTTGAGTAATGTGTCGTATCGATACATTGGACAGTCGGTTAGTACATATAACACCGTCTCTTCAGCTGTATTGCTGCAAGGACAAGAATCCACCTGTCATGTCAACGTCTGGGTTGTCAATCTTGTTACTTTTATTTGTTTAATTAGCGAAAAGGCCGAATCAACATTATTACGGAATAACTTAGTTATTGCAGCTGTTTTGCCGATGTAATTCTATATCATAAAGGAAAGGGTTAGCACAAAATTTGATTGAAGGCCTGTACCTCTGTTCTGTGATATGACTTACATGATTTTAAGTCGTATATCCCCGAAGTCGGTGGCAGAAGGCATCCAGTAAAAAATCAGCCTGGTCCCCGGTGGCTCTCTTAATTTCACTCCACGTTATTCCAGTTTCATTCGCCTCTGCAATAATGCAGGACTGTTTTTGGCGGCCATATTTCCATGTGCTTTGAAGGTTCTAAGTTTCAAAGTCTTTGCAATGGACTTGAATCCCTCTAGTGTTATGTACCACCGGTATCCACTTTCGGAGTTTTTATATATCAATTAGCACCTCAACAGTGCTGACGATTATAGATTTTTTAGGGCCAGAATAACTAATGATTCATTAACATAAAGATCGTTACCATGGTAAAAAAGTTTACCGTTGAAGCCGTATGCCGCATATATAACGATGTACGAAAAAAAAAGCTTTCTAAAACTATTGTTAATGTCATTTTCATACTAAATCACTATTAAATCATTAATTAACCCATAAGAATTGACATTAATTGTTTTCACAAATGAATGGCACTAATGAGACACAACTTTCCTAATATCCATATGGCACTGAAAAGCGAAACTTAGAAAACCCAGAGAAATCTCAATTTTATCTCTTATATCAATGTGTTAGTAGCGAAAATTGCATAAACTGTTGTGTATAGATTTTCAATTGTTCTTTGGAATGCAAAAAATGCGCTCATCATAGGTGAAAGCTTCCCACGTAAATAGATTTTCTGAGAATTTTATTGTGTAATTTTTGTAATACTTACCCATTTATTATATAAGTAATTAGTATGTTAATATTGTTATGGGTTTTTAACGTTAAATAAAACAAATTGGCATATCACACAAATAAAACAAAATACAATCAATGATTATATACATTAAACTAATCTTATAACTAGAATAAACCTAAATAAATAAAATGTGGGCGCCAGGAGGTTTTTTGGCTTATCCTACCAAACCTATTACATGTGGCTATGTTGACCACATAAACAAATGGTTAGTTAATTATTCAATAAATGAATATCTAATTTTAAGGCATTAATTTGAATTTCCCAAAGCCCTCAACACAGTTATAACCGAAAATCTAAAATATTATATCACACAAGATATTTATGTCTTAAACACGTCCAATCAACGGCACTCACCGTCCGTGTCTCCCCTTTTGTCCCTACCCTCCTCCTATCACAATCTTCAAATGGCTTAGTTGGTATATATGTGCAATATACGACTAAAATTATATAGGTATTTGTTAGTTTTCGGTGTAAACTGGTACAGTTAATAATTTAAATTGTCTGCAACGATGACACTTATTATTGATTATTGTAATGGGAACTGTGGAATGCTGTTTCTTTATAAACAGTGCAACATCTGAACTCACCTATTAAATTGAAAATTTCTGTTCCTAGACGTGTGTGACGTTCTACAACTCGATTACATTTCCTATCTCCAAAGCTTAGGAGTTTACGCTCGACTAAACAAAATGGCTGGAATGTGCTGCAGAACGGGAACAATTTTATGTATATATTTTTTTTCTGATTATTGGATGGGCATTCTGTTATCACGAACCCTTAGCTATATTTACTAATCCTGGCTTGCTATTGAATTTTTATCTATGTATTAATATCCTTATAAGAATTTGTGCACCTATATTCAAGCCTACACATTTGTTAATGTTCATGTAACTTTTCTTTTTTTTTATTGAAGGGGGCAAACGGGCAAGAGGCTTACCTGATGTTAAGTAATACCGCCACCCATGGACACTCTCAATGCCAGAGGGCTCGTGAGTGCGTTGCGGGCCTTTTAAGAATTGGTACGCTCTTTTGAAGGACCCTAAGTCGAATTGGTATATAAAAATTTGTCATTGGGTATATAAACAATACAATGAATGCTTTCCAATCGACTCAATCATCATTTATTTGACATTAATGCTTGTTTTATTAATTAACTAGTTGCGATCAGCAGCTAAGTCCATCAATCACGACACTATAATAAATTGTATTTTATGTATGCTACTTGTGTTGTTAAATAGTCCCTTTGACCTTGCATCAAACACGCCCTGTTCGGACATTTCAGGCATTTAATTCTGACTCATATTCTAGAGAGTTGTGTAAGCAGTGTTGGTCTAGAGGCGAGCGTATTTCAACCTTCGAGGTCGTGCGTTGGAATCACGGCACCTATGGTGCCACTCGTACGGTGAAGGAAATATCGTTAGAATGGTATGCCTTAGACGTAAACATCGATAGCGTGTTACTGGTACAGAAGACTGTGACTTACTGGCTTATTAAAAAACAGATAAAGAAATCCAAAAGTTAGGGAATGTAGTACCATGAGTTTTTTTATTACACTACCATTTCCAAGGATACTTAAGGTAAAGCATAGGTGGTTTGCTTGTAGAACCGTGGTTGGTGATGTCGAGCTCAGGCCTCGTCCTACATACCTGGACAAAACATTATCCTTATAATAAGAGAACCCCATAATTAGTTGTTCATTAACTCTTCTTCAGAAGTGCACAACAGCGCACAACTTCCTTCACTGTCCACTTCTGCAAGCCTATGCACCTGGGTGATGGTAAGACCTGTAAGAGACTTCTCTTGATCGGTCTAGGCAGTAGGGGATCGACCTCGGTTTGGTGCCCTTCACGTCATGTCGATTTCTCTAAACCTTCTGGATCTTTGCGAACTTTAAAAAGCAACAATTTGTGACATATATTCTTGATAGAGAAGTATGCAATAATGAAATTAATTTACCCACAGCAAATTATATCTATCAGGCACAGGTCTTGTTCTGGTTTCCGTGGATAATGTCAGGAATCATATCTTATTAATTTAAACTTTAGACTATAAGTGGTCTAGTAATTCTATGATACTTCTTTTTATATACGAGGTGGAAATGAATTTGCGCACCCCTGTCCCAAAAACTTGCATCAGTATGTGGAAACCACACCAGAGTCTCTGCTATTCAGAGACTGGGTGAACATTCACCCACAAACATTGTTATCATTTTTATTATATGTGGTGGCTATATATATAAAAAAATTGAACAGTGGTTGCCTGGAACAGTTCGCTGGAAAGCGATAGGGCCGCCAGTTTCCCTCCTTTTCATTTAATTTTGTCAATTTTATTATGTTATTGCAACTTTAAGTAAAACAATTATATAATGACTTTTGGCTATATACAAGTAATTGTAATATTTGATTGACGTGAACATATGTAAAGTTGTAGATCATTTCCCTATGCAAATGTAAAGAAATAGATCCATTGTGTTCATTCGGAAATGATTTTATAATTCTTACATAATTGTTTCCTGTATTACAAAATGTGGATAAGTTATAAACTTTTTGCTTTTTTTTTTTTAATAATTAGGTCGGTCGTTTATTGTTCGTAATTTTGTATAGAAGCAAATTTAGTGGTTTAATACCCGGAAAAACAGTTCTTGGTTTGGTTGGTATTTCTACAGAAGTTAATAATATACAAATATAACAATAACAGATAAAGTCACAGACAAACCAGAAACAGTTAGACAAAATATTTTATTACATTATGCACAATTTAATTATCAATAATATCTCAGATACGATAGCAAAATAGTAACTCACACAAGTACGTGATTATTCAATTCATTAAGTAAATCTTTGTGCTTGAAAAAAAAAATTTACTCTTTTATCATAGACAGTAAACATGTTCGATAAGAACTTCATATTTGTAACAACCGTTATTCCTAACAACGGATGACGTTGTTATTTAGAACTTATACATCTATGCCGATTAAATAATAACATTAGCTCTAAATGTGAGTGTGAAAAAAGAGTAGCTTTTTTCACATGCAATCACTCCGCTATCGGCTTTGAACGACGCTCTGAATACGAAGTAGTAGCGAAGCAGATCTATTTCATGACAGTCTTCATGTATTCAGGCGTAAGATGCTGCAGTTACTGTTGATTCGTGACCAGTGACAGTTCCAAAGAAGAAATGTCTTAGTTATTATTATTATTAATATTCATATACAGAACATTCTAATACTAATCTGTTGTACGGTGATAAACAATATATAATAAGTACCTAACGTACTTTTCCGATTAGAAATAGGCAGGTTAATTTTATCTGACGTCACTTTAATGTCTAATATAATACATAAACAGGAAGTTACAATATTGTCTATGACAATTGCCAATAATGATCATAATGTAAATAATATAATTGTAGGATTTTCCTTTGTATTGTGAATGAACATTATATTATATTTTACTAACCGGTGCCCGCAATTTCTTGTGCGCAGGATTAGTATTTCGAGTAGCTTATATTAGGCGTAGAAAAAACTACTATAAAGATTTTGAATATTTAAGATAAACATTGCCATCATATGAAATCATAATCTTAGTGTATGGGAACCTTATGTAGAACTGGATTTTCTCATGCATATTAACATCACTTGGCATATCTCAGACACTCAACCTGAGTCTACTTGCTTGAGTGAGAAGAAAAACCTGGCTATGGTACTTCATACATACGAGTAACATTCTTACGGTTTTTTATAGAAAATTCCACACTGTGCGTGACCCACTGATAATAGAAGATGTTTGATAAACAAATTCGTGACATGATTATCTATGACAATGCTTTAGGATTACCACAGAATAAAAAAAAATACTTATCATAAGCCCGCTTAGGGATTGGTTAAAAAATTATTATTCTAAATTTAAAATGCAAATGAAATATTAGAAGCATTTAATGAATATTTCTTTTTTTAAGTGTACATTACGTTACCTACATGAAGAAATGATTTTTGAATTTGAATGTTTAATAAAATCGAACATAGAAAATATGTGAAAAATATGAATCATATTTATAGTAAAAAAAAATTGGGGAAACCAATCCGTGTTCACAACCATGCCATAACTGCAAAATGTCTTAGCTTACTTAAGTTATGAGGTTTAAGTATCTCTGAAGTATACTAGTGGCTTCAGAAATGACTGTTTCATAATCGGCAGGATACGAAATTTCACCCGTTTTACCTGAACGGCCGTCTTTCTATAACCGTGCGTTATCTAATATAGTGGTGCGCGGCAAATACTACCTGTATTTGCCGCGCACCACTATATTTAGAACGAGCTTCCCACTGAAGTATTTCCGAAATAATTCGACTTACGCCCAAACTCTATAACCTATTTGAATCTATTTTTGACCATCTGAATAGACATCTTAATCAAAATATTGATAAAAGTGTGCGAATAACCAGTCGACGGATTGTAATAGCTATCTGTCGATACAAACTATCCATATTAGGTTGGATCGGTGTATGTAGATAGACCTTTGTATGAAAATGACAGTTCAATTGTGACAATATACTATCTAAGTTAACTTACATCAGTTTTAAATTTTAAAAAAATTATATGTTTTAAACATAGACATGTATATTTTAATATTATTTGTAATGAGTGTAATAGCGAAGAGATTGCATCCTATCCGTCGCCAAAAAGGTTTGTCTTTGTAGGGTTTGGTTATTGGGATGCAGATAAGAGACCGATCGACTGTCACGGTGTGATCTCTGATTGTTTTCAATCTGAGATTGTGGATAAATTATTGGGTTTGGTCGTTAGGGCCCTCCAAAAGGCACCAATTCTTAAAAAGCCGGTAATTTCGGCATTGACAGTGTCCATGGGCGATATCACTTAACTTCAGCTGATCCTTCTGCCCATTTATCACTTGTTCTAAATAAAAGACGTCCTCTGTATACACACGTCTTAAATATAAAAATTTTAAATAAAAAAAATTTAATTCACTTGAACACACACAAAAATCATCAAATTCTTTTAGAAGGAGTTATATCGAAATGCACAGAAGATATGAAAGATCAATAAAAAAATGAAAAGTGTATTTATTCCTTACAAAGTATTACAACAATGTGACAATTTAAATATATATTTAACAAATATATAGAATGTATTTTGTGTCCTTGTTGGAATTTTTCACTAGTGTTATGTATCAAATGAAAATAACACAAATATTTTCACCCATAACTACAAATAAATTGTATTTTCGCAATGTCCAGTCGAGGTAAGCTCCGTCACCAAATCCGCATTCCAAAGTTCAAACTCTATATCCTAAGATATCTATACTTTATTACCTAACACAGAGTAAAGACATTGATAAATACAAAGTGCTATAAAATTATTAATAAGCTAATTCGAAAACAGTTTGACAGTTAGCATAATCAACTTCGGCTGCAGTGTCGCCAAACTTGTGTTGTGTTTTTACAAGATTTTTTGCGATCACTTTAACAACAATAAAACGTAAAACCATAATGAATTATATACTCATACGTTCCTCAGGAATACATTAACGAAATCTGTATTGTATCGTTTCGCTACTTTTTGAGTTTATAAACAAGGACGTTTATTTATATCATAAGCCGCTTTGTACATATAATATATTGTGGCCACCCAGATTTTGCGACTTATCGCAGCTGACTTTTATGGGGTTATTTCAAAGCAAGGGCTTATAATATAAATATTTAGCAGTTGAAGACAGAAGTGAGAGCATAGTTGAAGTCCAACAGCGTGTCTCTGCAAATTTGCTAGTCTGCTTTAAAGATTGCGATTTAACATAAAATCCGCACTAATGCATTATAATTTACTGAAATTATAACAAATAGAACTTAAGGTTTTTTTATAAATATTTTTAGTTTAACATCAGCGCTAAACGCTGTCATTTATTGACTTGAGGCAGAGAACTGAATTTGAGTTAATATTATTGAATTAAATAATATCATGACCCGACCATGCATTGACACACGGGTAACTAACGCCCGAACGCAATTATTAATCCACAATCTCAGATTGTTTTCAATCTAGGATTGAGGATTGTCAGATCGTGACAGTCGATCGATCTCCTATCTGCATTCCAATAACCAAACCGTTTAGGTTCCGGTTAGTTCTTCCACATACACTGATCCAACCTACCATGGATAGCTTGTATCGACAGATGGCTACTACAATCCGTCGATTGGTTATTGGCACTACCAATATCAATATTTGGATTAAGATGTCTATCTCAGATGGTCAAAATAGGATAGAAATAGGTTTGGGTTATTTTGGGTTTGGGCGTAAGAGTAAGATGTTTGACAGAGAGATGACATACGTAAAACAAGATGAAATTGTCTCTGGTTATAAACTGCTTTCGGCATATATGACGCGTGGTTTTAGTTACCATGGTTACTGAGGAGTCGTTTTGCCATTGCCGTCGCAACGATGTTTTCAGCCAAGCTACTTATTAACAAATTAAATCCTGCGGTTCACACTCATTACATGTATTTTCTAACCGCATATACACAGTTTGAAATCTTAGTTAATGGCTGCTTTTAAATCACGATTTTGTCATTCCCACGGTATGAACGAGAAAGGTATGTTCACGCCCAAAAATGAAACAATACCTAGGGTTCGTTTAATTGTTGACTTATTTCTCAGTTTGGATAAATAAAAAAACTAGTACCGAAACATGAAATTACGTAAAAATTATTTCAAATTAAAATTTCCTACATTTTATAGAGGTCACAAAATTAATTTTATCACAGTTTTGGCGGTACATGTAGAACGGCGTCATATGGATGATAAATAAATATGGCTACCAAAATTTTAATACGAATAAAATATTAATATTGATTTGAGAACTGGCAATCATTTTTATTTAAATATTTAAAGTAAAGTATTTAAAGTGAAAATTATATTTCCATGGCAAGTTGTTCATGTAACATTTTATTTGGTTTACGTCTTTATAAAATGAAATTAAATAAAAATAGGTAATTCCGAAAGATGTTAAAATTGTGAGATGTAAAATTCTTACAGAAGAAATATTATCATTTTCATCACAAAACCTCGATATGTAAAAACATATTTTTCCATATTGACAATCCGTTTCAGTTATTCATAATGCAGGCACATAACTATGCACTTCACGTCATAGTGAGAAAACAATTTTCTACATTGTATGCAATTGCATTTTCAAATATAACAACTAGGAATGTTATAGAATATCTAGGAACAATACAACCTTTACCGTTTCCGACTATTGTTTGAGGCTTTCAAATTGGTCTTTTAAAACCTAAAAATCTGAATTTAAATAAAACCGGTTGTCTGCAAAGTCGGTTTACTTACGATATTTAATTTTAATTTTATTTGTTTGATATATATTAAAAGTGGAATAAATGGAAATCGCGTTACATTCATTTGTACTCATAAAAACAATGAATTCATCAAGTTACATTCATTTGTACTCATAAAAACAATTATGTCAATTTTTTAACGAACGAACGCTGCATAACGCAGCCCATTGTGCCTCTTTGTCACTCGTTAAACTATTAAGTGGCATGTCTATTAATTTAAAAAATGTTCTATTTTAAGTATGTCTTTCAGTATTTTCACGAGTTGGATATATTAATAATACATCTGTTTTTAGGAAGGCGAAGAAGACCTGGGTGAATTGTATCATGATGACGAGAACGGAGCTGCTTTGTTGATCCGGCGACACCCGAAGCATGGAAAACTTGTTGTGGTAAGCTGAATTTTTATCAAAAAAATGACGTGTTCTGAATTATTCGATGGCTTTGCACTGCTGTGAATTTAATAAAATAAATATGTATTACCGAGTGTTACTCAGGTAGGTATTTTTATGTTTGGTGTTATTTGTGTTTCTTTGCAACGAAGTGTGAATAAATAAATATAACTGTAAATAATGAAAGTTGCATATAAAAATGCAATTATTTAATCAATTACCATCTAAAATCCGCAATATTGATGTTTGACAAATTCAAAAAGGCAGTAAAGATGCATGTGTGAAAACTGTTGACTAAAATTGAGACGGCTAATGGCAACGTGTATCTCGCTCGTGTATCAATATTAAGTTTCTTATATAAATAAAATATTTGTTTTTTAATGAGAAATAAAGTTCTTTAAACATTAAAAATACAAATCGTATTGATAAAATTTACTGCTAAACTCTATTTATCATTACTTCGTTTCGATTTCACTACTATTTTACCTTAGTTAAAGCTTCAGATCTGCAAACTTAGTTGCGGTGATAATATTATCGAAAATAATACGGTAACGAAATGAATTTAATCGCAATGTATGTCTATAAATCCAAGCCATATTTTCATCATCAAATTGACGTGCCTCGTAAAGCTCGTACATACATACCATCACAAATATACTATTAAAGATTTAAAAATCTTTATGTCGCACGTGTCAATGTCAAGATGGGAATGTCATTCGCGATACGCGGGATTACCTAGACATGACTAGAATCACAAACGTAATATGGAAATCCTTTAAAATAAAACGGTCTATTTTTTTATGCTCTCGATCTGATGATATATTTTATATAATCTATTAAATAATAGATTGTCAAAGTCCGGAAACCTAATTGTGTAAAAGGAGAACTCTTTTTTGGCGTATTTTAAGCAAAAACTTATATATACATATAGTTGTCCAAATATTTCACATTTAATTAATACTCAAAGGATTTAAGTTTGAATTTATTTTATTATTTACCAACGCCGACGTACGTAATTTAAAAAGCTTTAAAGCAAAGAGGAGTTATTTGTACTGTAGACAAGCCACAGATAATATTTAATTTCCGTTGTTAAACGTTATTCGTGGTCATATGATACACAATGGCCAAGTAATATTTTCCCGGCATTGTGGTGTGTTTCGCAACCGTCCTTAATCCACTTGCGGGCCATTGTTTCATGTTGTATGGATATTGTATGATGCAGATCATATACGTGACTTCAATTAATTTATTACTTATGGTATAGAACAGTTAGCGTAATAGTTAATCGAGCAATTCTCAAGGTACAACCCGAAACGGGAGGAGAACTGACAGTTTTTTAATCCAAAAGAAAATAAAAAAAAAACAGTAAAAAAACATGTTATCGTTTTTTGTTTTTTGTTTTTGAACAAAAATTCGATTTCTTACGTTTGTGACCCTCGATTGCTCCAGTGTGCCATCATCAGATCCAGTTTCCATCTCGGGCTACCCTTCGAGTATTTTCCCATCAATAAAATCATCAAAATCGGCTTGTAAACGAAGTTATGCCTGAACAGACTTAATTGAAAAACCTCCTTTTATCAAGTCGGTTCAATAGCGTCTGCCCAATGCCTTCATAAGTCAGTATCAGCCATAGAAATATTACGCAAAGAAATTTTAAAAATACAAACTATTGTTTCCCCGGTAAACAAACCTACCACCAACGCTTTATGTGCGCTATTATTTATTATATCTGTAGTTTTAAGATTTTAAAACGTTAAACAATTATTTTGCAGGAAGGCTCCATCGGTCACGACCTGCTGATCAGGCCTATTCCTGATTCAATAACCGCCCCTGACGACGAAATGTTCCTGGACCCGAGTAGCATGGCTGACATGGTTTCCATTGACACAGGATTGCCCTTAGGTATTACAATATTTTATTTTTATCCACTACCTGAATATTCAATTGTTTACCTACTTTATTTTTGAAGTGAAACCTCTTTAAGCGCATGACGGTAAAATTATTACGGAACGTCACGCGCACGTGAAGCGTTTTTGTCGAAGAAAAGGGAGAGAGTGATTGAGACCAATTGGGAGAGAGTGAGAAAGGGAGGTGTAAAGAAGTTTCACGTCAAAAATAAACGCTATTGGTTGATGTATTCGTTTAGTAGTTTCATATTAGAACTTGAGTTGGCAATTCTGTCACATAACGTCTTGTGTAGTAAACGCAATTCATTTACGTATTACGTACACGTATTCAGTGTATAAAAGTGTGAATATAGATATACATATGCATGGAGTTATCATATACTGATACATGATCATCTATTGGGGATTTTACATTAGTAATAATTAATTTACAAAGAAGATTCTTGTTCTTCTGTTCTTTGTACGCTCGCACTTTTGTTTTTTAAAATCTGTGCTGATAACTAAAGTTCTCATAATTTTGTTAAAAAATATTAAACAGATCTTTCATATTTTTTAACAAAACAATTTTTTTACGATACAATAGGAATTATAATGTATTAATAATTTTATATACATTTACTATAATATTGAAGAATATGAAAACTTATTTAATTTCTGTTTAGTTAAGAGAAATAAGAGCGCCCAAGAAGAATTACAAAAGAAGCTCCAAGGCGCTCAGCATGTTATCATCAAGCGAGATCCTGAGACAAGAGACCACGAAAGTGACTATGGTAAGTTATCTGATAGAATAAAAACATATAAACGCTCCTAATTCTCTTAATTCATTAAATTAATTTGACGCCGAAAGTATTAAACCTATAAAAAGGAAGCCTTTTCCATTAACTAACAGTAGAGTTAATTCCGCGATATATGCTGAGTTTCATCATCTTCCTGTGCCTGACACACGCCGTCGACTTTTTGGGTCTAAGGCAAGCCGGTTTTCTCACAATGTTTCCCTTCAAAGTCCAAAGTCCTTTGGTGGACAACCGGGGATCGAACCTACGACCTCAGGGATGAGAGTCACACGCGATATTTAATTCTTAGTCTCGTCTAACGTCTTAATACACCTTTGTCTATTTTTTGTCTATATTAATTTACTAAGATTAAAAGGCCGGCAACGCACTCGCGAGCCCTCTGGTATTGAGAGTGTCCATGGGTGGCGGTATCATTTAACATTAGGTGAGCCTCCTGCCCGTTTGCCCCCCTGTTCTATAATAAAAAATTAAGCATTTTATAAAAAGTAACCTAAAACTCGTCGCTTAGCAAAAAAGACGCCACCTTACAATGTCTAAAAACGTTTTATTGCTATTACAAAAATACGGGCTATTCGCTAATGAATTTAAAATTTATATCTACCAGTTTTCTAAGTGAAATTAAATTACCAATAACAAAATTTTAAACCAGTTAATTAATGTAATATTAAAATGTCAATTCCTAATTACTAGGAGGACAGATAATAAAAATTAATGAACGCACGTGTTTCACTGCCATCTAGTGGTCACGTGTATTATGCGGGTGATATTTAGGGTCCATTTTGTTTTATCGTACCTGTCATATGTACCTGTGAAGGACACGAATTTAATTAGAGATTTATACAACGCGTTTTAACGATTTGTCCGTACCCACTTTTTCCTTGTAGACATTGGTAATTTATTGACATGTTATTGTCAAGAAAAGTCGATAGCAGGTGACTTAAGGTTGACTTGACTGAGCAACTGAAATTATATTTATAATTTTGATGAGAAACATCTATAGCCGCACGTAAAACCGATTTCTGGCGTGGCGACGCATTGCCACGCTATATGATGGTATGTATATACATACAATCTATATGCAGTAGTAAATTTTTGTATTTAATGAAAATAAATGTCTGTTCAATAAATAGTCATCGTTATATGGAAAACAAAATCGTAATATTTTATTTTATCATTATAACATATTTAGTTCCTATCACAATCTGTTATTTTCTGCATATTACTTCACAGAATAATTTCGATGTTTTACAGCTGCCAGGCGTCCCGTGACGGCTCACATTTTTTGTCTTTAGAGAGATAAAATTCAAATATCAAGAATCCATACCTAACGAAATGATGAATTATTTCATCACAATTAAACTAATTAGGTCTTTTTTTTAAAGTTTTAGAATAGGGCTCATCTACAGTTAATAAAATAATGTTGGAGAACGTGAATCTTCACGCCAAATACTAGATATTTTTCCAAATTTGTCTAGTATTACATTTATAACTATTGCAATAGTACTGATCATAAATAAAAATACATTAATAAATGTGATTGATTTATGAATTAATTAATGAATGTTTGTGTATAATAAATTGAATTTATATTTTATATATATTTTTTTTTTCATTTCAAGTAATAATAAAACCAACTCTTCTAATGAAATCGGTATGAATATAAAGACAACTTAAAATTAGTCCAAGCATTGTGGTTGGCAGTCGAACGTCTGCCTTACGTCCAAAAATCTCTAAAATCTTAGATCTACCTAAAAAAGGATTTTTAATTGACAAAAAAAACACTAAAAAGTTTTTTTGACAATGATTTATCACCTCAACTCGATTTCCTAAATACCAACACGTATTAATTAGATTTGCTGTAATTGATTTAATAACACGATAAAATCTCATTAGCATGTGTTAGCTAGATTTTGTACAGCGATAGAACATTTTAATAGTAAAAAAATCATCCAAACATTTTAATGTTTTGTTACTTATTTATTAAATAAGTGGAAAGTATACACTAGTACAGCACAATAAAAAATAATAATGTGATCGATTTGATGCCTCAGTCAGCGATCCTGGAGCTAGGCAGGAAGACAGAGAGGAGCAGTCTCGATGGAGATTTTGCTCTGAACGCCTAACAGCTGCAACACATCTGCTCAGTCTAGCTGACTGATTGCAAGATAAAGACTAAAAAGAATAAAATAATATGACCGTCGTCTCGAGCTCGTCAGCGATCCTGGAGCTATACTAGAACATATACATTGTAGAGATGTGGGGTCTGTCTCTCTGCATCTTCTAGCGCATTTACCATGGAGTGTTCAGGGGAGTTGTTCGGATTAGTACTTACAGCTGAGTTTCATCATGGGTCGTCCCGTGATTTTTTAGGCAGTCTTTATCGATTACTACTACTAGATCGCTTGTTAGCCATAAGGCCGCCCCGTATATTCCTTATATCATGGCCCATTATTAAAAATCATGATTATGAAACATACATTTTTCAATTTCTTCCAAAAAGGTTGTTATGCTATTTTTTTTATAAATGTTACGAAGTGTTAATAACTACTACTTGGCGCGAACTGTAACTTCCGTATGTCAAAATCCTAAACATTTTCGACACACGGATGTCAGATTTTTAAAATCTCGTGTCCGAACTCACCCTAAGTAACACTAAAAGCAATTCAAATGTAGTGTACCGACCGAGATACTTATCTAGCTTTCCTAAATATTGAACAAGTTTGACGTTCATTGTAAGCACGTTTGAATAATGCAACAAAACTTGTTTACGTGAGTGATAATTACTAAAAAAAGGTGGTGTTGTGTTTTCCAGTTTTAATTAATTATATATATAGTCGCCTATATGTCTGAGATGACGAAGATTGAAATTGGGGCCCAGGGATTTGTTATTCAATTTAATTATTCAGGTTTTATATGAACGGATGGAAAATAAATGTGTACTATTCCAGTAACTTTGTGGGCAATCTAATTATATAAGTCTGTGCATGTTACTCGCTCAGCCTTTCTTAGTTTTATAAGCGTGGCAATTTTCTAAATTGTCAGAGTTACGCCCCGAGAGTATAGGCAGACGTATATTCTCTCTGCAACTGTAACATTGCTTTCATTCGTGTTATAGCAACTAACTAAATCATGGGAGTTACGCCCTGAGAGTATAGCCAGACGTAGGCAATCACTTTGACTGTTACATTGGATTCATTCATTTTATAGGAATTAACTAAATCATGAAAGTTACGCCCCAAAAGTAAAACCAGACGTAGATACTATCTTTGACTTTCCAATCCTTTGTTATATAGCAAAAATATTTTAATATTTCGCTTGTATTATTTTACTCTTGTATTGCGTACAAGTGATTTATATATATATTATATATATTATGCATTCCAGCCGAGCTACACTCGCAAAAGCGAAACAGCAAGAGCTGAGCTGTAAAGCCTCTTAACATCGAGATGCCATTAAAAAAAAATATTTGTTTGGAAACTGTTTACCCGTGGATCAAGATTGAATTAATCAATCCAGGTACACTATTGCTTACGGGCCTAAGTCAAGTGAACACAGTTTTTATAGTTTACTAGCTGCCCCCGCGAACTTCGTTTCTCCTTAATGAGATTTAACTGAGCCTACCTGTTTAGTACATACCAACATGGAACATTTTGCTATGTTATCCCAGAGACTGTTCGGTTTTCCGGAATGAAATCTTTTTAGGTTGTTCTGTGAATTTTCTCTGTATAAACCTCAGAGTTCACAACATAAGTTTTTATTAATGAAATAAAAAATAGGCGTTGATTGTAAAGGGTTGAAAATTCAGGGTTATATTTATTTACTAATGTTGTATCATAAAAAAATTAAAAAAATTTTTTTTTATCTAAAATGAAAAAAATTTTTTGCGGTGGATTACCCTTATCATTTAGGGAGATGTTGTCCGATTCTCAGACCTACACAATATGCTTACAAAATTTCATGAGAATCGGGAAAGCCGTTTCGGAGGAGTTTAACCACAAACACCGCGACACGAGAATTTTATATATAAGATTATCATGTAGAAATTTGCGGGATATTCTTGCCGTATTTGATAAAACAGCTTTTTCGGCATGCAAACTGATAGATTCGTGTTACCTTTTTTAACACGGGATTAAGCCAGTTCTTCTTACCCGCTCTACGCCCTTGACTTGCGAACTGGTTGTAAATGTAAATTTACAATTAATTTAATTTGTTTTTCTTGACGTTCATAAGTGTACATGTTTACCTATTTGAATAAAGATATTTTGATTTGATTTGACTCCGATGTCATTATTATTATTTATTTGGTTTACTCTTCTCCGCCGAACGTTTTAAGCGAACGTATTTCAATAGTTGACCGGTTAGAAGAGGTCATAAGGTTGTCGACATTACGTCATCATCATTATACATTCACCAGACACGACATAAACTTGATAATCCATAATTATAGTAGTCTGGGAAAACCGCCTAATTTAATTAATTCAAAATTAAAATCTTTTCATTGTACGATATGTTTAGCCTATTGCTTGAAATAATAATGCGTCATCATTATGGCTCAGAAACCCGGATTCGATTCCAACGGAAATTATTTTAAAGGCTTGTGTGGAATAAACTTGAACAAGACACAATTCATATTCCGCCAACTGGTAAAATGTATATGCTTAACGACAATGCTACGTAAAGAAATTAAAATAATAACAATTACGCTACAACCTTTTTTAGGTGTGAGTCTCAGATGCATGTACGTGTTTCATAATCAATTGTCAGTCTAATATGTAAATATCAGCCTCCTGTGCCTGACACGCCGTCGACTTTTTGTTTTTCTTCACCGTTTGAGCGAATGTTAAATACACTAACTAAAGTCACTGATGATCGAGCTACGGCGCGTAGCGTGCGACTCTCATCCCTGGCTCAGGTGATCTAAAGCCACTAGACCAACAATGCTCACACATAAAGCCATATCATAAAGTTCTATCAGCGCGTATAGCGAACTATTATCCGAAATCTTCCGAATTGCATACTGACAATTTACATTTTGTATGAAAACTTAAAATACGGGAATGGCGGATGACAGAATTCTAAGGTCCTTCTTACTGAATTCACTACCCGTTTGACCGAGGCTGCGTTGGTAAGATGAAAACATTAGGTGCTCGAAATTGGGCGCAAGAAGCACGAAATAGATTGCAATGGCAAAATATACTTGAGGAGGCTAATGATGAATACTTACAAACATCTATACTGATAATTGTCTGGCAAAGAATATTAATCTAAGACTTTTCATACAAATATTTTAAGCAAATGTTCTTGAATATATGTATTATAGGGAACAATAAATTCTTTTACGAGATATTATAATAAAGGATATTCTCCTCTGCCACGTGATATTCCCGTGAACTTTCCAATTGCCTTATTATAATTCATATATTCATTTTGTTGAACATAATTTTATGATGATTAGATTTTTACAAATATTTTATCGGCGATAATTTGTAAAAAGCCGTTCACCTTGACGCTTGTCAACGTTTATGATAAAATAACGATTATTTGATTTAATCCAGATATTCGTATATATTTTTTATGAAGATTCAAAAGCGTTTTAGTTATCCGACGATTAATGTTGACCAAAAACGTTCGCCTGGACTGATGTAATATTTATTCCTAGGAAAAAGTGTTTATATATTCATCGAACATAAAACCTTATTACAAATTTGTAATGTATGGAACACTTTGTAGAGACATGTGAGTTTAACACCTGTTATTCTCATAATTCTAACCACAGAAACTTGTATTTTCACAATAAAATGAATATAAAACAGGTTTACTAAAGCTCGTATACACTATACATAAATAATACTTTGCCAGCTAGCGCCATTCGTAAATGCCAAATTATCAATAATACTTAAAAACAAAATAACATCGCTCCAAACTAACGAATATAATTAATATGTTTGGAGATTATTGCCAACAAAGCAAAAATTAAAAATAAACGTGTGACATGACAAATTTAATCTATAGCTTAAAAAGTAATATAAGATTTTTTTTAAAGTTTCCTACTAAAGACATATTTCTGTATCTGCTTATTAAGTTTTACTAGGTGAGCTAGATGTGCCAGCACATGTGAGCTTTTGTGTCTAACGAATCAATTACACACATATTGAAATAT
The DNA here is from genome assembly GCA_028984075.1 of Pieris mannii. Taxonomy (NCBI): domain Eukaryota; kingdom Metazoa; phylum Arthropoda; class Insecta; order Lepidoptera; family Pieridae; genus Pieris; species Pieris mannii. The sequence continues at coordinate 7,529,643 of CM054795.1, read as the reverse complement.
ATATTTTTTCGGCAACATAATTTTAAATTATAACATAACTTAAAAATATGAATTATTCTTACAACTAGTTATCATGATGTCTTACCGTAGAGTAAATAAATATAGACATCGAAGATTTAAAATATATTTTGTTACAGCTTTCATGGAGCCAGATCACCTCAGTAAAAGGTTTAGGCGGCGACGCTCCACAGAGTCTCACAGCCGGCGGAAACGGGAAGCGCCTTACGTCATCTACCCGGAAATACTCGTCATTGTTGACTATGACGGATACAGGTATTTTACTAAAAATAATTTATGGTTTTGTTGAGATTTATTACACGTGTCTCTTGTAAAAATTTTAACTTTGAAGTTTTTTGTAAGCTCTTTTTAGCTACAGCATGTTAGGTAGCGTCACTTGACTGTGATTGGTCTAGAAACACTCTTCAACAACCATAGGTTTTAACTATTTTTTTTAATATTAATTTTTACTATTAGTATTGTAAAAAGCACGCTTCATGTAATCTAAAGCGTATTTTTTGCTATACTCATATTTACGTAAAGAATTCCTTGATTTTTTTTAAATTTCTAATTCCGGTTTATATAAAAAATATTATAATTGTCACATAACTTTGATGGGGATTTTTATGGCCTTCGATTTCCAATAACCATTAATTATTGTAATGTACACTTTAATGTACCAATATTTAAACAAAACTTGATTTGCAAATATCAAATTTCACGTAACGTGTATGAAAAAGGATAATTTATACAGATGTATAATTCTAAAATTATTACCTAATGCTTAAAGCGAAGTGTTTGACCTCATTTGAATTTAGAACATGGGTATTAAATGTCATAACATTATGAAGTTGCCAAGGGCTTGTTATCGTATCCTAATATATAATACTATCTGCCCCGCAAACTTCGTTTCTTCTTATATTAATGCCTAGTCTGCATTTTTAGTACACACCAACATAGAACATTTTGCCCCGCTACCCTAGTGACAAACCTCAAAGTCCTTAACTATGAAATAAAAATAGGGGCAATTTACCGTTGGGGTGAAAATTTAGCGATGTATGTATTTTTGTATAAAAAAAAATAAAAAAATTTAGAGGTGGCATTTTGGGCAAATTTAGAGGTGGCCGTTAACATTTAGGGGGATGAAAAATAGATATTGTCCGATTCTCAGACATACCCAATATGCACACAAAATTCCATGAGAATCGGTCAAGCCGTTTTGGAGGAGCTTAACTACAAACACCGCGATATGAGAATTTTATAAAATAGAAGATTATAGGTTCGAGCAATATCTAATGTTATTTTTCATTCAATTGCTTTTGAACATCTACTATGTGTTGCCAGTTTTATAAAGTTTTAGTTTTTAGTTGACAAGGGGTCAAATGTCAACATGGCGGTTAAAACAAAACTCTTTGTTAAATATTAAAACTTTCTGCCATCACCACTTCAATCATTTAATTTTTTTTCGGTCTGTGGTGAAAAAGTGTTTCGGCTAATAGATGGCTAAACTACTGAATAATAAATTTGGTGCACCAATCTTGCGCGTCCAAGAAAAGAAGACTTCCTTTAATCATAGACATTGTCTTTGCTTCAATCGTTTCATCTTATATCAATCAATTCAATGTTGAAAATTCCAGGTTGCACGGTGGAGACAATCTACAAATTAAACGATACTTCGTGTCATTCTGGAATGGAGTCGATCTTAGGTACAAACTGCTTAAAGGGCCCAGGATACGAATCTCAATTGCTGGTATTATTATTTCTCGGGTAAGTTAACACTTTTAATTTAAGTAAACCATAAGAACTTCTTGTCATTTTTATTTTAGTTATCCTATTATTTATAGTAGCTTAAAGATTGAGAAGGCAACTATAAAGGTTGCCAATAAAAATCTGATAATTTTAGTGTGAACTGAAATTACCACAAAAGGCAGCATATAAATACGAAATTATAATTATTTGACCGGATAAGAAAATACAAATACTTTACGCTCATTATATTGTACCTAAGAGTAGAATATATTGTCCTAAAACGCTAATTAATTTATTATTTACACGTAGAACTTCATCAAGTAGTAATGATTGCTTGGTAGCTAATAATTATTATGTATTATTTCATCCTTTATATAGATTTAAATAAAACTCTATATAATCTTTGTATAATTATTAATTAAATATAATTGTGCGTACGTATCACTGAACTCATCTTAAACGGCTGGACGTATTTGAATGATTTTTTTGTATGCGACATACATGCCAACCAATCATGGGCACAACGCCCAGAATGGTTTACGTTGATAAATCGGCCCGGTAGATGGCGCTGCAGTATCGAGCTTACTTATCTAAATAGCAAATAAACACAGGGTATATTTTATATATGAATCTTCTGTGCATGTGTACGTAATTAAACTCCTAAATGGCTGGATAGATTTTGATGAAATTTTTGTATGTGCAGTGGAGTCGATAATAATTTGCTTTCTTAGATATTTTTGTATGTGGGACGTGTATACAGGACAACTCTGTCAGATCCGCTAAGTTTATTATAGATACATATTAAATTAAAAATTGGAATAAAAAATGTAAAGGAATAAAATTCATTTATTGCGACGTAAGTTTAAAGTCAACCGCTTCATCTGTCTCTATGCAAAGTTCCTCGAGAAAGTTCTTTTTAGATTTCGGATATCCTTCTAATACAGTATCTGTCATTTCTGAGCAAATTCTTTTGCGTTTCCTAAAAAGATATAAAATAAAAAATATTACACACACTAACCTTGTATAGTGACATTATTAAAAATAACAGTATTTACTGTTAATTAAATCTGCAAAAATTTAATGCAAGAAATAACATAGACAAAATTTTTACCTATATTCACGTAAATACTTATCATGCTGATTAAGAATGGTCTTTTTCTCCTCAGCACTAATAACCTCGACAGAATCTCGCAGTGTTGCGAGTTTTTTCTCCATAGTTTCTACGTTTTTATTAATATCATCTATTTGCTGTTTCGCCGACTCTGAAGTTGGTGTTGCCAACAATGTTTTTAAACGATTCTCTATTGTTTTTAAATTTGTTCTATTTTCCTCTAAATTTTTAGTTACTTCTTTTATTTTGGCATCGTAATCTGAAAAAATCATATTTAAGACGAAACTAATAAATCTTATTGAATGATATTTTATTTATTAAAACTTTATTTTAGTTTTTATTTATTTAACTCACATAAGATTTTAATCGCTTAAAAAACATTGTACTTTTATATCGGACTTTTATTATTTAAAAGGTTAATAATATTTAAATAGACGTAACTTTTATATATCTATTTACCTTACAGTGTACATTATTATGATATATTTATCAAAGTTTAAACACAATCTTGAACCTACTACTAATAAGAATAAAAATTTTACTCTAGAAATATTGCAAATACATAATAATACACGATTATTCTTAAATTAATTGAGTATCTTTTATGTATTCCATATTTGTTGCCTCTCTTTCTAACAAAAATATTTTATAGATATATTTATATTTTGCGATAAATAATAGTAGTAGTAAAAACAACTAAGCTATTACCTTCATTATCACTAGGGCCTTCGTTAGTATCAAGCTGTATCGCAGCATACACTTTTTGTTTTCCATACAATTTGCATTTTATTTTTCCCGCCTCACTTAATGCGTCAAGAGTTTTTTGTATTACTGTTTTGGAAAACGCGCCCCTCAGGTTCACGGTAACATCAGCACAAGAATACGGTCTATTCGTATCTTCTAAATACTTAAGCACAGCTTCACTAGCCATTGTAAGAAAATATTTAAATAAACTAACATAAATGATACTGTTAACTTAGTAAGTTATGAGAAATGTCAAAACATAGACATTCTAAAATGTTACAAAATGGCGTGCAGCCGCGCACAGCAAATGCGCGGGGAATAATGCGATTATTTTTTATGAAAACTGCCACAATCTTTTGAATTGTCAGTATATATTTTCAGAGATAATTATTGGCTCTATATCGTTATTATTGGATATTTATAAAATGTCAATTTTAGACTACACAAAAAAAGTAATAATAAAAAGCGCGGCAATCGTGTTTGGCGGTATAAATGACAAAATATTAACAATTTTATATAGGAATATAGGTGTTGATGTAAATAGTGAATTTTGCTTTATTACAGTTTATTTTTATATCATGTGATTCGATATACTTTTTTTATTATTTTATAACACATATCGAGGTAAAATTAATTTTTAATGAAATAATGTTAATAAATAACGGGCGTCCTTGGGCTACGGTAGTTGCATTTTATGGTTGTCCTGCCATTTAAAAAAAATATTATCGTAATATTGATTCATCATTGTCATCACATCTTCATTAACATAATAGATTGCTCGTAAAATATCTAAGACGATGACATCATGTCTTTAATTTATATGAAATTGCAGTTTTTAATTTCCTTTATTTAAGATTTCCTTTTTTTTACTTATAATTTTATTATTGACTTGTTACATAATTTTACATAAAATATTTAAGCGTAAAACTTATTTAAAATGTCACGATTTGGTAATAATTTTTAACCTATCTGTTTGGAAATTCTGTAATAAATTCTAAATAGATTTCGAAGTCACAGAAGACCAAATATACTGCAGCATATCTTATTAAATTTTAACATTCTTTTATTTTTTCGACAATGTGCGGTCGTAAATGGTGTTATATTTTTATAGCGGTATTTTTTTTTTATTAGGGTCGAGATGCGACGCCGTATCTCGAAAGAAATCGAGTTGGTCGTGACGCAATTGACTCTGCCGCTGCGTTGACAGATATGGGCAAGTATCTGTTCAGGGAGAGACGACTGCCAGTATACGATATTGCAGTTGCCATCACAAAGTAAGTACAGTTATATATGATGAGTATCTGTTCAAAATTTTAAAATGTATATATTTTTTCTATGTACGTTTTAACTTAATCATTGTTTTTCTCATATAGGAAATACATTACAAACACTATTTACAGCCTGTAAAAGCACAGCAAATAATAATTAAGGAAGCATTTTAGTAAGTAACTGTATTTGCAGTCGGATTTCCTTCATATAAAATTTAGCTTCCTGCTGTGATCTGCACTGGCCACTCAATCAAGATCTTTATTATTATTAATTAATTGCATCATTATGTTTCATATTTATTGATTTTTAATTTAATTAACAGCTATTAATTAAAATATTTCCTTCCTTGGCTGCAGATAGGACAAAGAAGTAAGTATAACGTAAGTCACTTGGCGCCATTAATCGTGTCGTTTATCAATTGTCACTTCAATTTAAAATTCGAACGTATATCATTCGACGGAGGTTATGTCAACATTGAATGAAGACACAAAAACTGATTTTACCAACAGGTATGACATGTGCCGACGACGCAAGGGTGGTCGCTGTACAAAAGGCACCGCTGGTAATTTAATTTTATACCAAAAAGGTTTTACAATGGCGAATGGTGTTGACATTCAGCATTAACCGAGGCTTGACAGTGACATAATTCGGCTTGATTTTTTAATGTTCGAGGTTAAGGACGGTAATGGCGCTAAAGCAACCATAGGCAATATTCTCTTTTTACGACCGTAATTAACATAAAATAGAATATTGCCTATGGTTTGCATAACTTTACACAGATTATGCTTGCACAATTTATTAGGTTCCCAAGATGTTGAGTTCGTGTACCGAGACGATTTGTTAACATTTTATTTAGTTGTATTTGGGTGGATTTCAGACTAGACATGTGCAGGAGACAATACGCGAACGATGCGTGCAATAGAGGGACAGCAGGTAGGCGTGTGCGAAGATTTTTTTATATCCCAAGCACGCCTGTATCACCGAATGTCCCTTACCTAGATCACGTTTATCACATTGGTACCCATTACCTGTCTATCCGTGATCATGCGCACCTTGTGAATAATCTGTTCTTAACTTTTGTCGTCTTTCCATTTATTACTTTAAACGTTTAACATGAGTAAATAATATAAGGTTTTCTCTCACATGACCTTTTATTATTTTTCTGTGGTCCAGACGGTGTTCCCAAGTCCATCTCTTTGTTCAAAGTACATATTTTATAATAAAAGCACAGATAGTGAAAAATTTCAATGTATAAAACAAATTATGAAATAAGAATAGTGGTGTAGAAATTGAATTTTTTTTTAAATTGAAGTTGAATTGTCAATGTCAAATTCGAATTTTGTAATGACATGCGATGCATGACAACATTATCTTTTTAATATAATATGATACTAGCCTAAAATTAAAATAAAACTTGATTTTACGTCTGCACATAAATGTTTAAAGTAATAAATCGTTTACTTAGTATATCTTCTAGATCATACATTAGATTTCATGTACATAGACATATCTGTCGTAGTTTAGCCATCTGTCAATAATTAGTTCCATTTATGACGTCATTACTGCAATCCCTCATAAAAAATACGCTCGTAAAAAGTTCTCATTGATCTCTTTCTATCACAATTTTTATGCTGCGATAAAAAGAGACAGCTTCTTAAAAATAGTGATGTCTTATAAATACATCCAAAGGTGTCACTTATCATTCTGTTTTATATTTACAGTGTATTTAAAATAAGAAAGCGGCTTACAAGGCAAATATATAGAGAGAGAAAGGAATAGAAATATTAAGGATTCAATTTCAAAGGCATCAATTTTGCTTTTATTTCTAACTACTTTTGGGGCTTTCAAATCAAATCAAAATATCTTTATTCATTTAGGTAAACATGTACACTTATGAACGTCAAGAAAAACAAATTAGATTAACTGTAAATTTACATTTACAACCAGTTCGCAAGTCTAGGGCGTAGAGCGGGTAAGAAGAACTGGCAAGAAACTTTCCGCCACTCTTTTCAATCGCCAAGTTTTTAATACAAATTGTTTGAACTGGAGCAAATCAATCCCAAGGATTAGGGTCATTTAAGTATTCGTCACATTTATAAAAGGCTTTATTAATTAATTTACTTTTAACAAGGGCTTTGAATTTATTTAGTGACAGTTCTCTAATTTCGCTTGGGAGTTTGTTGTAAAAACGAATACAATTTCCATATAAGGAGTGGTTTATCTTCTGGAGCCTGGTTGGTCGCACACTCAAATTAGTTCTATTACGCGTATTATACTGGTGAAAGTCACTATTTGTTTTGATATTTTAAGTTTGTATTTAACGAAGTTAAATGAGCGATTTATCTTCTGACTGATTCATTAACACGCCCTTACCACAAGTTAGAATAAATATACACAATAAAGAAAATATTATGATATTAAAAACATAACTTGTAAAAAATCCAAAACTTCACTCAACTGCTATTTCAGTCTCTAGTTATGGGAACCTAAACATGTAATACTGACCATATCTATATGTGAGGAACATGTATACTAACAATACAATAATAGACGTATATAGTAGTTTTATTCTGGGAGTACAATATCTTCACATATAACTAATGTATATATTGTACATCTAACTAATGTATATATTATAAATTCTATTTTAAAAGAGTAAGAGTGGAGTTTTTTGCTCATTCTCCACACGAAACTACCTTTTTGAATACCTAGAATCATCTTTATATTTTATTTAACGCTCAAAAGTGCCATATTAGGTGGTCTTATTGGAATAAATGATTTGATTTGTTTTTAATATAATTTTTAATATTATTGACTTGGCAATCGCACTAAACAATCTAATTTAATATAAGTAACAAGTATTACGTGTACATTGTGTTTCCGATGGCCAAGTCAATAACATGTCGTCAAGTTAGCTAATTCCGTAATAACTTAAGACGGAAGGTCCCTTAAGTAGGGACTGAATAAATTGACCGACTTTTTATTACATCGATGTCACAACTTTTTATGGTAGAAGAACTGCGATTGTTGGTTGTTTACAAGTTATGTTTAATGGCATGGCATACTAAGGAAAATATTCTACTTAGCTTCCATATTTCAAAAGATAGAGGATATCCCACCTCATTGTGTGCTATGATAAAACTATTCATTTTTAAAAAGCGAAGTTATTTTTTGATAGACCATAGATTACATAAAGACATCTTACCGTGTTGAAAGAGTGATGGATTTCGTGAACCATACAACGTTAATAGATAATGTTAATATTAATGACGTCTGACGTGTTAGGTGTCTCAGTACACGTGAAAAACTTGTCTACAAGTGTTAATTAGCACCATTAGATTACATATGTCTTAAGACACGTTTTGACACACTTAGTATATCGGAACTAAAGAATATTTTCGAGTCTTATTTGAGACAAAGTTTCCGTTTGCACTCGCTCATCAAAAACTGATAATTTTTTGACATATAGGAATTCACTGACAGGAACTCTTTTTGTTAACCTGCCTACCCAAACCTCTCTTTTTAGTCGATAGCTCATGTCAGCAAGGAAACATCTGGAGCGCTGAATGTTTCCACCGGGTTTTTTCCGGTGCCTCTTATAAGAATGTACTGTTTTGAGGACTGTGAGTCTTTTTTTATAGAACAGGAGACAAACGTGCAGGAGGCTCACCTGATGTTAAGTGATACCGATGGACACTCTCGATGCTAGAGGGCTCGCGAGTGTCCATGGGCACTCTTGAACATTGATCCATCTGGCTGGTGAACGGTCACGTGATTGGCCTATTGTGTTCAACCACGATCAGTTTCTTTAAGTTCTCAAAGCGTCTGCACATTGTATGCCTTCTAAAATATAGAACAAAAAAAACAGTGGCGTTACGACCATCTTAGTTTGGGCCTCTGATTTCTGTGATCATTTATTTTTCATAATAGACAAGTACCTCAAGCACATTGGGCCTATGACCGGTTTCCTCATGATGTTTTCCTTCAGCTGACGAGCGCATGTGGAATAGGCACATTTACCGAAAGACTTGGTTTATAGCTGGGGTTGGAACCAACGATCTCGGGAAAATGAGTTGACCCATACAGTAGCATTTATTTGAAAATAGAACCCGAATCATAATTTGTAGCAACACTATAGTTACATGTCACACACGTCAGCTAATTACACACTTACAGGAAGTTACTAATCAAATTTTAGAAAAAGAACAACACAGACGCCATAGACAAAATATTACGTAAACATAAACAAGCTATGGTAAAGATCACCATTTCAACATAACGATTGCCACTTTACCTTTCAAAAGAACACCGGTCCATCTTCTCGATTCTCATAAGTTGCGTAAAGCCCTACCTTACTCAGCGAGGACAGCGAATTAAAAGCATTAATGTATATATTATATGTATCAGTATGCTAATTTTAATTAACTATGTATAAATTGTATACATTTATATATACGAACAAAATATATAGGTGGGATTTTCGGACCAGAAAGCCGTTTTTGCTAAAAAAAATAACATAGTAACAACAAATTAGGAAAATAAACTGATACTTAGTTTCTTAAGTTAAAGTTCTAGCTACAAAGAGAACAAAGAATTACTAGGTATATTTGTTTTAGTTATGCGAACGCCAAATAAATATTAAATAACAAAAATGGAGGTACGTAAACAAAGCGTGCTCCAAAGGGTATTTAATATTTATGCCTACATAAATTAGTCTACTAATTTCTTATGCACTTTTAAATGGAATTCACAGCTCTAACATACGCTTAAAGGTGTCGGGACTTATAATACGCTTATTCACTTGCATGATTGCATTATATTTAAATCAGTGTAAGTATTTTCAAATGTTCTATTTTCAAAATCACTTCATGTCATAGATCAAAAAACCTCTATTGTCATAGACTATTCCCTCCCAAATCCGTCCTCTTCAGTGCTTCCATTGTGAAAAGCAAATTCGAAATTTAAAAATTATACTTATATTGTAGTCTATATTTTCAGTAAATTATAATCTATCGGATTAATTGGAAGCACTGGTCCTCCTTGATGTTTTTTTGTAAATGTAGGCGAAGGTTTTAATTTGTTTTTACGACAGGTTTTGCGTACGTCGGCGGCGCATGCGTCGTTAACAAGAGATTGGAAAAAGTGAATTCGGTTGCCATAATCGAGGACACTGGTGGTTTTTCTGGTATCATTGTCGCTGCTCATGAAGTTGGACACTTGTAAGTTGATATTTAAAAGTTATAAAATATATTCCTAATAACATCGCTTTATAAGAATTTCCGTTCGAATGAGATTACAAATATTCCTATAAACTACAGATTGCTTTGAGTGTTTATTACAACTACTCTACTAAACTTTAATCTAATTGGGAAGTTTTAATCAAATTCACCAGACACATTTTGACGTTGAAAGAGGCCTTAAGCTAAAAGACTGTAATTAGGCTGGCCATCCCATCAGTATATATATTATTAAAACCACATTATTTACTACATAAAAAACAGTATCACTTTTAACGTCTGATCCTCAGATTTCTGTAACAGCTTCATGATCATTTGTCAGTCTAATAGGTAATAGCCTCCTGACTCTCTGAGTCTTAAGCCGGCTTCCTCGCCATTTTTTCTTTCATTGTTCGGGCGAATGTAAAATGCCCATATAAAGAAAGACAGAAAGTACATTGGTGCACAGCGTGGATTCGAACCTACGACCTCAGAGATGAGAGTTCCACGCTGACGACACTAGGCCAACGTGCTTAAATATATCTTGCTTTAGAAATCGTATATTTCCAGATTGGGCGCGGTCCACGATGGAAGTCCACCGCCATCGTACCTAGGAGGCCCTGGTGCTGAGAAGTGCAGATGGGAAGACGGGTTCATCATGTCAGACCTTCGTCACACGGAGAAGGGCTTCCGGTGGTCTTCTTGCAGTGTGCAGAGCTTCCATCATTTTTTGAAGTAAGGTTTCAATTTACGAAGCATTTCTTTGATTTCATGAAACACATTGTATCTTAACCGACTTCACAAAACGTTGTTAATTAGTTTTTCAGCCTTTGTCTGATTTTTATGGAATTAATATTTGAGCATATCAAAGCATGTGTGTTCAATTTAGTCAGCGTATGTTTATCCACAAAATTCTCGTCAGATCAAAATGATACCTAAGTATTTAACACCGTCTAAATTTTATGAAAATCATTTCATTAAAGCTGTATAGTTCGTAGGCTAACATAAAAAAGTTTTTTTTTTTCTTCATAATATTTTTAGATACCATTCTTATAGTACAATTAGCCTCAAAATAGGCTTCAGTTTTGGCAAATACCTCTTCATCAGCGAGGTCTGTGAACTGGAAAATGTCGCTAGATAAATTTGAAGAAGATGGATGCGGAAAATCAACAGAACCCCAAGTTTATTCTTTAAAATTGCTTAATTCCAGTGGAGACACGGCGACGTGTTTATACAACTCACCTCATGAAGACGATTCCCTACCGAGGGTACTTCCTGGGCGGCTACTCACACTAGACGCACAGTGCAGGAAAGATCGGGGAACCAGGTATGTAGACTTATCATCATTTGTCTCTTTTCATCACAACGTCAAAATAATTAGAGGGAAAGAGACGCCAACTTTAGCCAGGATTTTTCTTCTTTCACAATGTTAACACCGTAGTACATACAATACCGTATGTGTAGCCTTCTAGCAAATAATCGAATCCCAGAATTGTCGACAACACACCTGCTAGCCGCCGGCGCTGTTTGTCCATGGGCGGCAGCACTATATTCAAAATGTTTTTATTACTTAGCGCTAAATCTGATTCCCATGAGTCAAAAATCCTTTTGACATACAGAAGGTAGTTCATACTAAGTTCCTAAATCTCACGATCCAAGAGCACAATTTAAAAAATCATGGCCTTAGCTAAGTGCATTTCCATTTGAATATAAAACATATATGATAAAACTAATTAAATATTTCAGTGCGTGTTTCAAAGATGAGCGGGTGTGTGCGCAATTATTCTGTTTCGACGCGGCAAGTGGATACTGCGTGGCTTACAGACCCGCGGCTGAGGGGTCCCCATGTGGAGACGGACAGGTGAGATGATTAATTAAAAACTGGGGCTCGTACAAACGTACAAAGGCTCCATCAACACGTCAACCTTCTTGGTACCAAGGGCCTACTGAGAAGTTTGAATTAGTGAAGTTAGGGACGTTAGTCTTATGTAGTTAGCTTCTCAGTGGTAAGTGAAAAAATAGAACACAAGAACAGAGTGTAACAGCATAAAAGAGACTGTAAGAGTTACTGGAACCTTTCGTTTGTTAAATATCCGTTAGTAATTAAGGTTAGGTAAATGACTTCTAATTATAAATATAATAATTCTATTGTACTTAAGGTAGGCTAATTATAGTAAATTATGTGCAGACAATTGAAAACAAAAACATACTGCCTATTAAAATTATTAAATAATAAATAAAAAAAACAAATTTATCTACCATGTTTTGTTTCGACCTTATATTACGGTAATGTTATAATAGGGGAACATTATATTCCCAGAAGGGTATATTACGGTGATGTTTCCAGTATTTTTTATAAAATTAAAAAAAAAACAAGGTTCCTTCACTAAAAATACTATATGACACAAACTAACAATACAACAGTTGTCAAATTTATACAGGTGTCTTTGGAATGTTAGGGCTAACTAAGAATCACATTAATTTAATACTAGCTGCGCTATCGATGTTCTACAAACTTTTCAGTCCACATAATTACGTGTTCGTAAAATTTACAGATCAATGGTCACATAATTGCAAATGAAAGTTCATTATTATTAATTCGTGACATAATCCGTGACAACCAATTCCTGTTTCACAAGAAATGTGATATAATTGTGACGCAATGTATGCTTGACTAGTCCACCTTTTTGCTCTGGTGCACCTAAGTTATGACATCCTGAATAACGTGATACGCATAATTGATTTTTGTCCATCTACGAGAACGGGCCAGTGGCGAAAAAGTCTATATGGTTCTTCACATTAGTTCAGATCAGCCTGACAGTCTGACATATGTCATAAAAAATATGTTTATTATGAAATATAAATACAGGTATTACTTATTTCCCGTCAATCAATGATTGAATTAATATCCCTACTGATCGGCAAAGAAGGCAGAGAGAAAAATCCGAAGTAAACATCTCTAGGTACTCTTTTAAAATAGCAAATCATCATACAAAATAACTATGTCAAAACACTTATTTAAAACTAATTTCCTAAATTAATTAAATGTAGCCTGTAGCACTAGGCCCTTTTATCGACTAGATAATCCTTAAATGTCTATGGACTATGTCTATGTCTATGTCTATGGACATGCCAATTTCCTCACGATGTTTGCCTTCACCATAGTTGTTAAGTACACAGTAACATATTTATCTAAATGACATGTTCGTTTCAGTACTGTATTAACGGAAGGTGTATCACCGAGAACGAGAATATAATTCCGGATTACTCCCAACACACGCCGAGTTACGTCCGACCTGAGACCAGCCCCTTCTACGGAAACATTACAAGGTATATTTCCCCTTTCATCTTGCTTCGGCACTTGAAATTTTTTTAGAAGATAAAAGATAGGTAATGTAGGTGGGATTTCGAAACGAAACTTAGCCTAAAGTATGACTCCTGTACGTCATATGGATTGACATACGGGAGTTAAAGTAAGTCTCGTTCCTATATGTTACTCTAAGAGAAAGGAAACTTATTAAATTAATTAAGAAAAATTAGTAGGACTTCCACAACCTTGGAAATAACTTAGTTTCTTAAAAACCCAGCACCTATACATCCCGAATAATACTAATCAATATTTTTACGCACACATACAGTAGCGAAGATACAACACAGCCATACGTACCCAGTACAGAACCACCCAACCAACAAAACTATTACAAATCGCCAGAAACAACAACAGAAAACCCATACCACTACTACACGCAAGAACCAAAACGCGTAGAGAAAAGCACAGAAGCAACAAAATTCCCACCATCACTGAACCTATACTCCGTATCGACCACACGAAGTCCATACGATTTCCAAGATTTCTATTCGAGAACCACGGCAGAACCCAAACGGGGCTTCTTCAGCAAGGGCGACCTTGAGAGTTACTTCTCTCGGACGACGAAGAGCCCCTACCAGGACAAGGGTGTCCAATCTGTCTTCAAATTTGGAACGTATTATTCCCAAAAATCGTCGGATAACTCCATAAGACCAGATGCTAACTCGCAGCAAGTACAAATTGAGCCAGCGAGATTAGTTTACTCGTATCAGAGGAATTTGACGGATCGTGTGTAATGTGGGTAAGGATCGATCATTCAAACGGATCATCTTCTTGAGAGGTGTGATTTGTCGTCTCCAATTGTAATGGCAAATGGCAATTTTATATAATCCTGTCATAAACAATCATTTTAGACAATTTTAGCTACCAATTGAGTAATAGGCACATAATCCAAAAAAATTCTGTTCAGACGTCTTTGCAAAGATTCTAGGCGGCGTTTTTTAAAAATTATTAAATCATTTACTTACCGTCTACATTATGCAAAGTTTTTTCTGCCTACAATCCGACAACATAATTATAACAAATGCCTTGAAATCAAATCAAAATTATTTGTTGGAGAATATTAATCTTATATAGAACATTTTTTTGATAGAGCCTATATGCCATATGTACTATATATACAGGAGACGCAATCACACTACATCAGTCACCTTATCACGCGAGAAACCATCGGAACATCAATCACAGAGAATCACAGAGAATGTACAATCACGAAACACAATACTATGTACATACAGCGGCCATCAATCATCAATTCTGTACATAATCTACATTTGAACTTCTACTCTTTCTTGTGCATGAAAAAAACGACTACACCGACAAATACATTATTTTCTTGACGTTTACTAGAATGGGAATTTGTGATTGTCAATATTTAGTTGATTGTCAATATTTAGTCCATTGTCGACGTTCCACACAAGTTTTAACATTGACAATTGCAAATTGCTGTTTTGGGTTCACTATAATAAGGATCTCTTTCTGATTAAATAGATATAAATTAGTTCTAAGTTACTGGTAAAACAAATATTCATCGATGGCTGAAGGCCACGGTATAGTTATGTATTTGCATGTTTCACTGGTCACTATTCTTTATTAATGAGGGTACAAAATTGTCTACAAATCTGGAACGGTTGTGTTCCCTGGAATCGAACACATGGACGGGTTAACATAGAACAGAAACATGGGATGCACATTCTAGTATACAACTAATATTAATATAATTAAAACTAACAAATAACTGTTTTGATTATCTAGTGTTTTCAATACTTGCAATAACTAAATAATCATTTGGAAATTATAATAATGGATATAATTAAAATATTTGTGTTCCAGTAGCCGCCATTAGCAAATCGAGCGGGAAACATAACTGAAGACTGCTAGCTGGATGACAGAAGAAATGGCGCTAAAACGCCTTGTCTATGACAATCCAGCCTTTATATTTGCAGATTGTGACGTGTTCGCATATTAAATTTGAATATTACCCGATAAATATGAAATAGGCTTATTTTATAATGGCATTGTTAATATTTATATTTTTAAAATATTTACAAAAAGAAGTTTAAGTATTCTTTATATATTTACAATGCGGTGCCTGATGTTTGTTTTTAGCTGAAGTCAGCCGTATTAAAAATAAAAAAGGGGATGATTATTTTAACAAGACTTCTTAATAAGATTTAGTTACTTATACTATCTGCTACTCATAAAATGTACGCTAAAGTAACTAAGTAATTATGTTGTCAAGATGTACCATAATAATGACAAAAAATAGTTTTAATAGAACCTAATATTTCGTTCACCTTTAAAATTGTATAATGAATATTTGTCTATCTATCTATGGCTAGAATACAATAAAAATGTATTCTCAAATTAGTGTCAGATAAAATCGTTCTACAATTGCGATTATAAATTTAAATTTGATAATGGGTAATATTCAAACTTCAGCGGGTAAAATATGCGAAACACTAGTTTGTTTGAAACGTGTCTGAGAACTCCCAGGCATTGTTGTGAGTGATATTACAATGTGATTGTGTAATGAACTATAAGTACATTAGTTTGTAAATAAAATACGACGAACAAGATCAAGGAATAGCTGTAATACTTTAGTCTATGGTATTTCGTTTAAAAACGGTTGTATAATAGTATTTTTTTTAAGAATATAAAGAAACTGCCAAGAAGTGCCTTTTAAGAAATAGTTTAATTTAGGATTATATAACCTGAAATATCGCGACATTAAAGAACAGTGAACTACTTTTTTTAATAGAAAAGGCAGCGGGGTTTCACTTATCTATCTTTTCTATGCGACTGGATCGCACTTTTACTCTTACCCTTATATCCGATTTTACGACAATGTTTACTCCTTGCCATTGTTGACACAATAGTCTGTAATTTTTGTTTTTCATAATTATTTATGACATAGATAATAAAAGTTACCATAGATTAGTTTGGCAATTAAAACTGTAACTTGCCAACTATTTATTATTTTCTATTTATGTATTCTTTCGTCCTATATGTTAAGGAAATAATACAAAATTAAGTATAACAAAGGCTTTTATTCTACCATCACCATAATATATAAAAATTAACAATTGCAATTGATTTCAAATCAAAATATACAAATTGAGACAGTCACGCAAATGCCAAGACCACAAATAACTTGATATACAGCTAAAAACTTAATTAAACAATTATGTAAATTACATTCTCTGTCAAAACTTGTTTAGAGACAAATGTAGTGAATATTTCTGCAATCAGTAAATCAAGGTCAAAGAAACAAAATAATTGGTTCTTAGGAATAATCTATTTATAAACAACACATTGTATTTTTTATAGTCTAGTTAATGCACAGTACTTGTGTACTGTTCTTTAACATTGACTCTTGCTTATTGCAGACTAAGTAGACTGTTACTAACAAAAAGTAAACTTATACCAGAAGCTTAGCTAATTTCT
This sequence comes from Pieris mannii, assembly GCA_028984075.1. NCBI lineage: Eukaryota > Metazoa > Arthropoda > Insecta > Lepidoptera > Pieridae > Pieris > Pieris mannii. The sequence goes on along the minus strand of CM054795.1, from coordinate 7,512,743 downwards.
TTAAAAAGTGTGATTAAAATCCGGTGACCTAGGTGCTCTACCAAATACAACCATAAATCTAATTTGACTTAACAGGTAGTCTACTGGAGCCCACATTTTTAACCAATAGTTTTGTTAACATACCAACCGATAGACAAAACATTAAACCAGCGGGCATGAACTTCCTGCCATTGTAATATCTGAAACAATAATTGATATGATGGAGAATACAATACAATTTTTTAAATACATTTATATTATATCCAACTTTATATTATAACTATTTTCTTTGGTTATCACACTAACATTTGTTTTTCTAGAATTTGGTGCGTGTTCATTGAGTGTTCATGTGTTGGTTCCTATGATAGTGAGAAAAATAGTTGCAAAATCTTTTAAGATTTGAACAAATATCTATAAGCTCAAAACAGTTTATATCTTAAAACTTTAAATCAATCAAAATTAATGTCACTCAAAAATATACTTTCAAGAAATAAAAATGAAAATTTTGAAATGTCTGGACAAAATAGGATTATGATTAAAGAAGTGGAGGATATGGGCAAGCCCTGCTAAATCAGTTCATGTCACATTCACACTAAGAAGAGAAGAGTGCTCACCTGGCAAGACCATGTAAAAGCTAAGAAGCAGCATGCTATTGGTAGGCTTTATAGCATGAACTGGCTATTAGGTAGTAACGCCCCACTCAGTTTAGAGAATAAGCTTCTCGTTTAGAAAACAGTAATAAAACCAATATGGTTCTATGGAATACAGCTCTAGGGCTCAGCAAGCCTGAAAAGGGCGAAACTTGCCGCAGTCTAACAATCTACGGAGTGTTACGGAGGGAGTGGAATAATTGTTGAATTTGCATTCCCTAACTGCCTTTAAGAACTTCAAATCTGGTAAAAGCCAAGAGGCTGATTGCAGATGGTAGAGGAAATTAGAAAAAAAATAATAAAAATAAAAAAGTACCTGTATCCCATTAAACCACCTAATGTTGTTGTAGTTCCAAGCATTAATGTATAATTTGAGGGATCTTGGCTTAGCTGGTATGCGCCAACACCTAAAAGAGTAAAAGAAATGCTAATATTGTCTGAAATATTGCCTATCTTAAAAATATATTTTTTTAAAACATAATAAGTGAGCAATGTTTGAAAATATATGATACAACAACAATCTCTATTAATAATATGGATAATTGCAGTGCCCTAATACAGAGAACATCTATAACTGATCAAGGAAGATGCCAAAACATATTAAGTTATACATTACCATGAAGTTGAGATATAAAGTTCCAATTGTTGAATATGCACCTTAATGGTGTCCTGGTTATTTTGACTAGAGGGATGAGATTTCTTTTGATTGAGGTTGAAGAAAAGGAACAAGACATTTGATTTTACAGGTACACTAACACTTATTAAGCTGTCATATCTTACGACTATATAATATAAATATTAAAATATATAATTTAGTATTAAACAATATTATAATTTAATGATACAACATTAAATATAAAACATACCTAAGATAGATCCAAAAATGATGCCAGCTCCCAAAGAAGGTATTGAGCCTGAAAATGTTTGTCATAAAAAATCAAGCGACTGATGAAACTTTAATTGTTTTTCACATTTTAGTGTAAACTTTCCATTGGATGTTTTTAACAAAAGAGTATTTACTCTGGTTAACATTTAATAAATGCTCTAATGAATTCATTCTCGAAACTTTTTATCTTATCTTTGGAGAGACCTTTCAGGGTCTGTTTTGTCAACATGTTATAGTCTTTTATTATTGATAGAGGCAACAATATAAGTAACTGTCTAGAATATTTTATATATTTTCTATCAATATATATTATTTTAATTTAGCATTATTTCATAACTACCGACCTGCCTTAGCATAACCCATTATGCCTCCTGCGGCAACAGTTGCGGCATACGCAAATCCAAGTATATCGACACCCATGACTATTATATTAAGACTTCACTGTCTTAACTAAACAAACTTATTTTTTGTAGATTATGATTATAAAAATAGTTATAGAAAATATTAAAGTTGCTAATAAACCAAATCCTGATTCCAAACTGAATGAAATATGAATTCAACAACTGACAACTGTGCACATACTGTCAAGTGTCAAACGATTGAATGACGGCGAATGGGTAAGAGATGAAAAATAGAAAAAAAAACAGGATAGAAGACGTTACAAAGAGTATTTGAAAGCCTAAGTGGACATTGACACAGATTTTTTTATTCAAACTACCTTAAAAAAGTTAAAGTATCTTCTAAAATTGACGACAAAGTATTTTAAATAAAACCTGCTTTTTCGTGAAGAATCGAATGTTTTGCACAAACCATAACTCAAATATCTTCTCATACATTGATGAACCGTTTAAATGTGAATTGTTAATAATGCTACCTACATTGTGTCGAAAGTGCAATAATAGGTGCTATGACCACATTTTTTAAGATTTAAAACAATGTAGTTGTTGGATCGTTCGAGTTCTGTCTAATCTGGTAATCTATTGGTTTGTATGCTGTCGACCACATGTGTAATCTTAAGGAGACTAATAATCTTCTCTGGTACATAAGTAATAAGATATCTGTGATACTTCTCTATGTTAAAAATCTGCCAGCCGCCTATTTGTCAATAAGAAAATTTTAAAATCTGCAGATGACTAATTTGCCGTTGAAAAATTTTCAGTATTATATTTTCACTTAACTATGTAGAAAATCAAACGTCTATTTATAAGTTAGTTAAATCAGTCAACAGCAAAGTATGTAAAAAATTTACAAGTCACTATTTCGTAACAATACTGCGTCATGCTTAGTCTAACAGCTGATGACTGATAATTCATTGGTCAAATTCTATGATTTTGTTAAATAAAAATACTATATAGAGTGGAACGACAGCGAATAGTTCAGTTTATCAGTGTTTAATGTATGCGGTGGTCGCTGCTTGTTAAGAAACATTGACTAGACATTCATTCATACCTTCAAATCGGTAAACATGTTAAAAAGTGCGTCTAAAGTTACTATAAACACTGGTAATGTGTTAAATTTAATCGACATCAAGAAAAAAGCTGGACAGAATGTGACTGAAGAGGTTAGTTTTAAAATTTACTAATAGATTCGTTCAGAGTAATAATAATAATAAAGCCTATTGCAGTTATGTTACAATTTAATAATTATTGTACAAATTCTTAACTCTAGTTTGTATGTATAGGAATCCTATAACGGACATAGTCCTATAGGACAGGTCTCCTCCAACTGGCTTAGAAGTTCTCTTTTTTGGGTTGGCGGGGTCCATGTCAGTCGGCCAGCTTCACCAGGACTTACGCCGACGCGGGCATCCTCGAGGGTACCGTCCCGTGGATGCCAATGTAGGACTCATTGACTCCACTGATTGCTTAAAGTTCTTGTGACATATATGGTTTTGGTTTTAGCCTACATGGTTACTTTTCTATTGTCTGCCTTTTGTCTTCCTGATGCTTAATATTAAGCATACTTCGTCCATAGCTTTTTGTTCAGCATAGATATGGTTACGTACTTTCATTAAACATTTACACCATCAACTTTTAACCGCGTATAATGTTATATCTAATCTATCATGGTACCAAGCAACCATTTCAGAATTGAGTTATTGGATATTACTTGTAAATTATAATTACTTGATTACCAACAATTTTTTTCAATATCTATATTTAATTTTTAACTTAAATTAAACATGAAGAGATAATTTCAAGGTTACAAATGAGACTTAAAGTTACTTATTTTGCAAGTTACTGGTGTAGGTAAGACACAATTAGTTGGTAAATATGACTCAGCAAATCACTTTTTATGATTACTTTTGTGTTACTATGCATTTTTTTAGGCTTCATTATAACAAAATACATACATTTCAATCTACACTATGACTACTTTATAGTATATAATATAAATAAATAAACACATCTGTATCAGACATGTTATCCCAGATAAAGTTAATCTTAAGGAGTATTCTATGTTTAAAAGTCTGCAGGAGATATTGTAAAAATAAATATAATATAGATCCATTACATGTCTAATAACCCCACACTCCTTGAACAATAGTTACATATAGTTGCATTTATCATCATCTAGGAAACATTAATGGTTATGTTAACCCAAAAGTTTTTTTAAATGTCTAATGGAAAGTCTATGTTGTAACCGTTAAACAACTCTTCATACATTTGTTCTTAATAACATTTGATGATTTAAATAATTATACATGTGTGGTACTGGTATACAGTATGTACTAATTTTTCTGACACTTAAAGGTTGCCCTGGCCAACACCAACTATAAATTGTTTATCAAATGAATCATAACATATTCAGGTTAAAACTGTAAACTCAATGAATCTGTTAATGTTTAAAAGTTGTAACAACAACCACATACAACATACATACATATATGTTTATAGTATGGCATCATTAAGTACTTATAATTAACAAGTTGTTCAAGGAAGAGGCAAAATTACTTATCAATTATTTGAATTGTTATTTGTGGTGTTTCTTGATTGGACATGGAAGGCTGATCACAGTTTTCCATGATTAGTCATGGCAAACTTATCTATCTATCCTATCTCATCAACATCATCAATAGTTAAATCAAACTCCCACACTTTTCAACTATGTTAATGTTTTTTAGCTGTCGGAAAGTATAAAACTAACACTGTCAGAGTGGGGTACACAAAACGGCCTACCCATACAGAATGGAACAACAGAACCCTCACAGCATTACATGGTGGTCTCCACCTCAAAAGCCTCTGAAGCTGTAGTCAACATCACCAGGCCACATGATGATGTCCAAATCAAGATGGCTGAAGAGGATCGCAAGGATCTAAAGATAGGAGTGAAAATTTTCATCAATGAAGATAGCCCAACTGCGCTGTGTGAATGTCTGGAAAACGGTGAGTTTTATCAAATTTAAAAGAAGAAATTATGTTGTAGATTATAATTAAAGTAAAAAAATAATATTAAAAAAGTGATGCCTCGTCAAAAAAATCCTCCTACAACTTATATGCTCATAGTCAGAAGACTGACTGCATGATGCGCTCTTGGACAAAAAAAAGTGATGCAGAAATAGGCTGGCTTTTGGTGGGATGGATGGCTTGACTTTTTAGTATAACTGTAAGGGTCTGTTTCACAATGTTTGGATAAAGTACCATATAGCTATGCAACACTTAAATTATTCGGCAGATAAAAGTTCCGAAGAAATATCGCGCTACCTGGGAGTCGTGGAACGCAACAATAGTGTTTATATATTTACCTCAAACATTTTTGACATTACTTGAGACTAGATTACAACTTAAATTGAAATCTTTAAAAATAAATCAGTGGCACGACAACATTTTTATGTCTGGGCCTCAGATTTCTGTATCTGTTTCATGGTCAATTGTCTAAAAATGAAATCTTTAGTTGTTACTAATCTAAGGTCATAGTTGATTGATATGGTAAAAGTGACCTATTAATTTTACATTTATTTTATTGAAGTCGAAGAAAATCTTACATATAGAAGTAAAATTGACAGCCTTATTACGGCCGATTATAAGCGATCTCTTCCTTTAGGAGAGGTTTTAATACAGAGGAAAGATTTAAAGCGGTGGATGTGTGGGATAAACTCAAAACATATTCAAAGTATGATGGTGTAAAAAAATGTACTACAAATGACCACGTATAGTGTTGACCTTGGGCGAATAAGTGACCATGGCTAGCGCTCGCGTTGGTCTCAAATGTTTAAACAATATTATAGAGGCAATAATAAATATAACGCAATGAGTCTTACATATATTTATGAGAACAAATTTATAAACAGCTTTTAATATAAGAAAAAAATCAGTGGCGCTAAAACCTTTTTAGGTTTTTTATATAATAGGGAGGCAGACGAGCCTTCGGGACACCCAAAAAAATAAAAATAAAATATTTTTTATATATACTGCTCAAAACAATTCGCGGAACAAGATTTTTCTCCTTTCTATTGCTTAAACTAAAATTAGATTTAAATTAACTTGTACGCTATTTTTTACCTTGTTAATTTGTTAATTACTACAATTAATAAAAAAATTCAATTTGTATTTTTTTTATTAAAAAAAAAATTAAAATGTGCATTGTAGACGAAAAACTAATTGGTGATAAAAAAGGTCCATCAAAGACATATTCTTATATCGTTTGAATATTCGTCTTTAGTGACTTTCAGTAACGTGTGTGGCCTCCATGAGCCCTAATCACGGCTTGACAACGACGCGGCATGCTTCGTATGATCCTCCGAATATCTTCTTGTGGAATTCGCTCCCATTCTTCAATCAACACTTCAGTGAGCTGCTGCAGTGTTTGAGGTGCATTCGGACGCTTCCGGATGCGCCTGTCAAGCAAGTCCCAAATGTGTTCAATTGGATTTAGGTCAGGGCTCATGGAAGGCCACTCCATTACACGGATTTCCTGCTGTCGTAAGTAATCTGACGTGATGGCTGCAGCAGCGGCCTGGCATTATCTTGCATTAAAATAAAATCTGGGCCCATACCATATGCTGCGGGCCAAACATGATCTTCGAGCACATTTTCAATGTAAGTTTGAGCACACAAGCGCTCGGGAACAACGACGAGATCAGTGCGCTCGTCCAAACTAACTCCGCCCCAAACCATCACAGAGCCACATCCAAATTTGTCATATTCCTGAACAGCTGCTGCACTGTGTCGCTCGCCTGGGCGTCTGTAAACACGGAGACGACCATCGCAACGTGTTAGACGGAATCGTGATTCGTCAGTAAATAGCACTGGCCTCCAATGTCGAAGTTGCCAATTAGCGTGATTTTGCGCGAACTGTCGGCGAGATTGTCTATGTTGAATTGTTAGACGCACAGCCCGAACTGGTCGGCGTGATCTCAAATTGGCTTCCAACAACCTATTTCTTACCGTCTGGTCGAAAATTTCTACACCAGTAGCCGTCCTTAGTGTATTTTGTAGATGTGGTGCGGTTACGTAAAGCACAGTTGACGATGTAGCGATCTTGCAAACGTGTAGTTTTTCTCTTTCGACCTTGACCACGCCTTCGTGAGTATTCTCCCGTCTCACAGTATCGCTTCCAAAGTCTGTAGATAACAGAAGGGGCTACTCCTAGATCATTTCCTACATAACGCATAGTTCGACCCTCTTCAAGCAAAGCGATAGCTCGGGAGACATGCAATTCAGTCAGATCTGGCATTATGACCTAAACTCACTCGCTTCAATGAATAACAATACTCAAAAGGCTTACTTCAATTTCTATTAATACTCAAAAGATTGAAAAAAAAAAACTACTTTAAATGTGTTTTCTGTGATTAGAAAGTAATGAAAATTCAAAGACGTCACTTTGTCACTTTGACTACTAACCAAAACGCCGATGTTCTTTTGTTTTTTATTTTCTTCGACAATGCCTTAACATTATCTAGTGGCCAGTAATAATTAAAACCTTAAGTAAAAAGTTTAGTTCTACTTTAAAGTTTTGTTCCCGTAATTGTTTTGAGCAGTATATAATAATAAAAGTGAAATAAACATTCACTTATTCCACGTCATTCAATTTGAATCGGTTGACATCCCTACCCATCGCCAATCTCTTTTAAAAAAGCAAATCATCATATAAAATGACTAGGTCAAACAACATTAATTTGTTTTAAAATATCGCAAGTTAATTAGAAGTGGCCTGCTTAGCACTAGTCCCAGGCCCTTTTATCTACTTAGATAATCGTTAACTTTATAGTAAGCCTTTTTACAGAGCTTTTCTTTAATACATTTCTTAACTTTATTAAAATGCAGAGTTAAAAAAGCATCTGGGATTGGGAAGAGTATCCCTTTTCCCAAAAAATAATTACCAACTTTAGATAGTCTAGTACGGGGAAATTGCAGCCTACGTTTGTTCCGAGTATTGACATTGTCCGTATGTTCTATTCTAGTAAACTTATCACTATTTTTGTATCTTCTCTTCTTCTTGAAGTGCCTCTCCATTACTGGAGGTTGGCCGTCAGTTTTCTGAACCGCGTCTTGTCCTGCGCCAGATGCAGCAACTCTTCGGCATTTGCAATACCCGTCCACTCCCTGACGTTGCGAAGCCATGACTTCTTCCTTCGACCAACACGTTTTCCCTGGATTTTACCCATTATTATTAGTTGTAGGAGGTGGTAGCGGTCATGGCGCAATACGTGGCCCAGGCACGCAACCTTTCGCTGCTTAATGCTCCGCATAAGTCCTTTCACCATTCCAACTCGTCTCAGAACCTCCTCGTTAGTGACCTTCTGGATCCAGCTGATACGAAGCATGCGACGATAGCACCACATCTCAAATGCTTCTAAGCGCCGGCGGGTATCTTCTTTAATTGTCCAAGCTTCACAGCCGTACAGAACAATTGGCCATATGTAACAAAGGAGAACTCTGACTCGGAGTTTAATAGTCAAGTGACGGCAGCACAAAACTTTCTTCATTTTTTTGAAAGATCCTCGGGCAATCTCAATTCGAGCGATTCGTAATCGCTTTACTTCTTTTATTAAATTTGGTAGTTTACCGTTTTGCTTCAGACTTCTTACATTCCATGTTCCTATGCTTAGAGTTCTATTACACCTGGAGATTCTTCGCACCCCTGTCCCATCAAAGGGACGCCAGGGACTCGGGGCCGTGGTTTTATTAGACTTCTTCATGATTACTGACTACTAGGGAAAAGATGTTGAGCAGTGGTTTCCCGTTGCCTTCTGCCCCAGACTTTTAAGGGATTATTTCCTCCCAAGGTCGCTGTAGCCTCTTCTAATCCGTTGCCGGATTAGGTGTGTGGTTATACCGCCACTGTTCGGTCGCCAGAGCCTCGTCCGTTATCTAGCAGGGAGCACCACGATACAAGGTATCGCCGCGGTGTCGCGCGTGCAGGTGAGGTTGACAATTGGGCCGGGCATGATGTTAATTCCGTTCTCCCCTTACTCCCCATCATTTTTGTATACATACATAATATTTTCATAAATATATTGCGAGGGAAAGATTATTGAAAAAAAAGGGCAGTGATCGCTACCCCTAGACACCATTTTTAGTGTGTACGTTGCCGGGCTTTTAAAGGTATTTTTCGGTCTGGGCCACAGAATATCTGTTCATGATAATAGGCAAATAGGTGATGAGCCAACTGTGTCTAAGGCAAGCCAGTCTCATCACAATTCCTTCACCGTTAGAGCAGATGTTAAATGCGTACAAAGACAGAAATTCCATTGGTCGGCTGGGGATCGAACCTACGACCTCAAAGATGTGAGTCGCACACTAAAGCCATTAGGCCAACGTTTTTCTTATCTATATAAAATTCTTATAAGGAAGGGTTTATATTATTTAATAATAAAGAATATTCTTATTCTTAAGATCAATTCTCTTTATATTCGAAAATATACCGTCATCATACAGTCAGATCGCTGACTATGTACTGGCCTTGGCTGGTAATCAGTGGTTTGACATGTTGAGGGTCGACTCTAGGTTGTTCACCAAAATATAAATTTAAGATTTTTCAAATCATTGGCTTGGAGCAAGCGTCACCAAGAAGCCTATATTTTAGGATTCCCAATATCAAGGACCTATGTAGGGGTTATAGATAATAGAACATAAATGTTATCTTTGGGTACTTGAGATAATCGAATTTATCGACGTTTCGATTAATACTAAATATTGAAACGGAATTAAAATATACAAATGTTTATAAATGTCCATGGGCGGCGGTATCACTTAACATCAGGTGAGCCTCCTGCCCGTTTGCCCCCTGTTCTATAAAAAAAAAATCTCACTTGAATGTTATCGCAGAATAGCTATGACTTTAACGTTAATCTTGAATAAATACTTCAGTATTTAATATTTGAAGATTATCAGAACTGATCAAGATTTTTTCGTATCAGTGATTTTTATGAATTGTACATTTTTATCAATGTTTAATAATGACATGAATATTGCAAAAGTTGTTTGTCCAGCAAATTATTATCAACAAATCAACGTTAAACTTCAAACAAATATTACAATTAACATCCCAGACTTTTTTTACGAACGACGGTCAAAGGAGGATCTCTGAGGTCATAAGTTCGATTTCCGCATTTAACACATGGTCGTACGGTAAAGAAAAACGTGAGCAAACCGGCAGGCTTTAGACTGAAACACGACGTTTGTCAGGCAGAGAAGGGATACGGGATACAGATGAAGCAGATACAGAAATCTTAACAAAAAAGTTGTAGTCACTGGTATTATTTTATATTATAACTGTTCCAAAAGTGATTAGAGAACATAAGAAAGACAGAAATATATTTATAGTTATAAATATATTTCTGTCTTCCTTTTTTTCCGTATTTGTATTTGTCAGCAAATTGTACTACTAACTAGTAGTACAATTTGCTGACAAAAAAATCCTAGATCTCAATAGGAGTTATTGGCGTATTACTGAAAACATCGAAAGCATGTCTTGAAGGATTCAAGGTGTGTTTTTGGCAAGAGACCTCGTCTTCTCCCCTCACTCTATTAGGTTTCATTTTTGATACTACTTAATTAAAAAAAGGAAAAATCATTATGTTCCATACAAAGCCGACCAGTTTATACTGTCTCTGTCTGACTTAGATTCGCCGTTTATTTTTTTTTAATACCAGAATTTACTTACGTATTATTTCAGTAACATTAGAAAGTAAATTTCATTAGTACTCTTATATAATAAGTATAAGATTATTGGGTAACGTAATTAATATATCTGATACATTATTTAAGCAAATTCTATCGTATTTATTTTAATCACAAGAATATGCACGATAATCTTATCGTAACATATCTAGATTAAAATTACTAGTTTAAGAAACTGAAGACTAGAAATGTTGACATATCATGACTTAACGAAACGATAAAGTTGTCCTTGACGATATTATTGAACGCAAATGTTTATTAGATCTGAGATGATGATTAAATGCGGATAATGTCTTACTAGCGTCTTCAGACAGGGTTTATTTCAGCCTTCCTACTTTAGCTACACTATATGACTAAAACCCAAGAATGTTATTTATGTAATATATACTATACTATGTACAAAAAAAAATTAAAGTTTAAAACAAATGGTGACCTCACCAGTATATTACACGAAATAGAACTAATTTGAGTGTACGACCAACCAGGCTCCAGAAGATTAACCACTCCTTATATGGAAATTGTATTCGTTTTTACAACAAACTCCCAAGCTAAATTAGAGCATTATCACTAAATAAATTCAAAGCCCTCGTTAAAAGTAAATTAATCAATAAAGCATTTTATAAATGTGACGAATACTTAAATGATCCTTATCCTTGGGATTGATTTGCTCCAGTTCAAACAATTTGTATTAAAAACTTGGCGATTGAAAAGAGTGGCGGAAAGTTTCTTGCCTGTTCTTATTGCCCGCTCTACGCATTTGACTTGCGAACTGGTAGTAAATGTAAATTCACAATTAATTTAATTTTTTTGACGTTCATAAGTGTACTTGTATACTAATAAAGATATTCTTTCATTGATTGATTATAACATAAGTTTGACGCCAATTCCAAATTACTTTATGACATTATGTTAATGTTATTATTATATCTTAATATATATAAATCTCCTGTCACGATGTTTGTCCACGATGGACTGATAAACTACTTAACCGATTTTAAATTAAATTGGCACACCGTGAGCAGTCTGGTCCAACTAAAGAGATTGGATACCTTAGATCTTTAATTATTTATTTTTTTTTTTTTATTGCAAATTATTTGTTAATTATTTCATACAATTCTAACAGATGGCGCTGTGTTAAAAGTACCAACGTTTCACATATTAAGCTATCTTCCTTTCACATAAGTTCTCCTACCGGTTCCCTTGAATAGTTTACTACTATGTAATATAACAAAAACTCAAGCCACAGCAACGCTGGGCCGAGTCTGTTAGTGACGTTTTACATTAATCTATCTAAATGTACCACTATCTTAGCAAACAGACGATTTCATTTCAACAACTATATGGCAGTTACCAATGAATCTTAAAACATAATAAAATAATTCGTAATGTTCTCTGATAACAAATCAACTTTAAACACGTTATTATGCATTGTTTCAGTATTCACAGCCCTCCAAACCGAGCTCATTGAAAATGTTATCCTTTCATACAATCCTGAACACCTCCACAAGGAGGAGCGTGATGATAATATCAAGACCAACTTCACGAAGGCATCACCCATTTCCCTGGGAAGCACTGGTGGTAAGTTATTAAAACATTGTAATCTTAAATAGAAATTGGTGTGGTTTAAACACAAACTGGACATAGTGTTTCTGTCCTCCAGGACGTCGAATATATTTATATAATTAACTTATATACATAGTAAGGCCAGTGAAATAATATACAAGATAACATTTGTACCATTAAAGGTGTCTGCCCACTATCCCGTAGCATACCATGACCGTGCTAGGAACGTATCCATCCGGTACGCTCTATTTCGCCCACTGAAGCGTGCCGGCAGCGTTCTGAACCCGTTTACAACCCGTATCTAACCCGTATGTAACCCGAATATAATCTGTATGATGCCCGTATGTGACATGGCAGAAATCTTTTCAATACACTCGTAAAACTCCGATGCTTTCTGCGTAGACGCGTTAATGTGGTGAAATATTGAAATAGTTATGGCTATAAGGAAACTACCGATTGAACAACTGGCAATTATTGTTATCATTTTGGATGAAGAGGAAGAGGAATGGGTTTGTAACGGTCATACTCCCCGCTCAATCACCGTTTAGCCGCCTGCGCGCCGCGGTCCGACAACGGCGCGTGCCATGCACGTAGCGTGTCCGCACCGGCAAAATATTCCCTCCGACGAATAGTTGACGGCCCGTGCATGGCACGCTACGGTGTCGGCCGGTGACGGAACGGTCTAGTGGGCATAGTCTCATACTTCTCAATACAAAGAATAGTTTTTTGTCTGAAACGGTCCTAGCACGGTCATGGTATGCTACGGGATAGTGGGCAGACACCTTTAACCATCGCAAATTGCACGAACAACGTATTAAACCAATTGGAACATTGTCGTTCCATAGATAGCCGAAGATACAGATTTCTTCGGCTATATTCGGTTCTTGACGAGAATTCTCATTCTAATACAGGATGTGTTCCAATATTCGAATACGAATTAAATGACGACGTCTGATTTTTGTTATGCGTAATTTATAATTGTTTAATTTATGTAATATTTTTTTAAAGTTATATTTAATATTGTAGCGAGTTTATTAAATTTGGAATAGTATAATCTAATGTTTTTTTTCCATATAAATTATTGTATTTGGGTAATAGAAGTTCGTTTTAAAATTTTCTACATGTTTAATAGTGAGTTTTATTTGTTTTAGGTATTTTTCGTTAAGTAGTTTTTAATTGATATAATTTGTAAATCGTCTTGACTGTTAGTCTAGTCAACAAGTTCAAAAACGTGAAAAAAAGAGATAAAAGTCCTAAAAATATGAGCGATGGGTCATTCGATTCGGAATCACCTCTAGAAATATGTTTTTTGAAGGATTTTGGTGCAGGTTAAAAATTGCAATTGTTATTAACAAAATAAGATGAAAAAAAATGATATTTCGTTTTTTGTTAATAACTCTTGCTTCAATGTTAATATTTTTCGAGTTATTTTACGACCTACATTTTTCTAGACGTGATTCGAATCGAATGAGCCATCGCTTATATTTTTACGACCTTTATCTCTATTTTTCTGACTATGTGTGAATTGAGGGCTAGCGGTGAATCTAAAAAAAATTACTTTGATTAGATATAGTACAATAATTGAGACATAACTATACCAAAACCGTAATAAGTCGTATCTGTAAATACTTATTTTCGGAATATATATTTTTGAACACTGAATTGACTTCGGACAGGTTCGTAGTAGCCAGTTAAATTTAAATAAAATACTATTTTTAAAATATTGAATTGGAATCCTTGAAATTCTTGTCGATGAAAAAACGCAAGTCATACAAAAAATTGTCTAGTCATAGTATTTTTAATTTATCTTAATGATTTTTTATTGGTAACTACAGATTTATTTTATTACATAGAAATCGTGTCGTGAATCAAAGAGAAGCTAATTTAAATATAAATATTCGATCTAATATTAAAGTGTTTTACGTAAATGAATATGTTACCAACTCAAGATCATTACGATTGTCAATTACAGTCAAAACCATTTACGACGATATCGTTTCGAATAACATTCCGGCTATATTGACCAACTCCTGACTCCAATTGACCACTCAATATCCTATTAATAGTTTCAACTATTTATTATAACCTAAAATTGTTAGGTTTTCTTCTTAAATAAGAACAAGTAACATATTAGAGATGAAAGGGGCGACTTTATTACTAATAAGCAATCTATTATAGGCTAAGGAAGGAAAAAAAAACGTTTGGTACTCTGGGACTGCTGCGATATTGCATAGCATTTTTTATCAACTTACGCAATTATACGTATTTATTTATTTTTTATTAATGCAGTGTTTTTTCCTTGATATTAATTCAAGCTACCACTCTACTAGATTCAGACTAAAACGTCTATATAGTCTGTCTCACTCTAACGCGTACAGACGATGTAACTGATCATGATCTTGCGCTACAGCACCGATCACGTCAGAGATGTGAATGCGTAATATGCATTCTGTCCCACTCTAACGTATCTGTGCTACGTCACTGATCACGCCAGACCGATGTGAAACGCAATATGTGATTTGTCCCGCTCTAACGCGTATTGGGCGCATCTGTGTGTACTACGTCATCGTGTGTTAGGTTTATTTTCGTTACGGAATTTCTTGATTCGGTCGCCGCACTCAAAGCCCGCGATTAAAGCATTAGCTTAAAAAATACTAAGATTAATGTGAATTATCAAAAATAAGCCGAAAAATCTGAAAGATAGACAATTACCAAACTTAATCTAATATAAAACCTTGAATTTTAATTCAAAAAGAATACGGAAAATAGACGAGTCACGATTGGAGATACTTACGACGATTCTCGTGATTTTCACGCAAACAAAGTCCAGTCATATCATGAAAAGACATCTGAAATAGTAATAAATGTTTTTTTCCATAATTTCAGTTCGCAATTCCAGTACTGAAATAGAAGCAGACAGCGACGCAGATGCAAGAAAATGTGAGGCCATCTTGCCTGGCATCAAGACGTTATGGGCTGTACTCGAAGACTATGTTAAAAATGGTATGATTATTGAAAATATTTTTTTTAATTTTAACAGTGATAGCGGCGAATTTATTATAAATTTCCACGTTTCAGAGGGTTTGATAAATAATAATAAATCGTTTATTTGAACTCGGCGCAATCCAGCCATATAAAAATCATACTAATATCATATTAATACATATATAGAATACATCCTTTCTTTACATTCTTTAAAAAGTTTATTTTTTTCATGAACCACAAGCTACTTAAAAACTGAAAGAAAATGACAAAAAATATGTACATATATAATTTTTGTATGGTAGGATGGCAAATAAGCCTATGGACACGATAAAAGGCAGCTGCCGCAGCCAATGCATCCCCTGTTAGTGAGTGCGTTGCTGGCCGATTTTAAAACTTGGAATTATTTTTAGATTTGTTAAATATTTTTTACATATATATAAAGAGGTTTTTTAATCATATTTTCAGGCCGTGTCCTTCAACTCGGAGTCGCTGACGTGGGCGGTGGATGTCTGTACAAGCTGCACGCGTGGGCTGTTGTGAAGCCCACCATAGCTCAGATCAACCTGGCCTCGTGCTGCGTGGTGCCGCCCAGTCTTCATACGTTCTGCAAGGCTAATGATGTTCAGCTCTTAACTCACGCTGACCCCGCAGGTAAGCACAGCTCTGTGTCAATTATTATTTATTTTCTTCCATTACAGCTTAACACTAATAATTTTAATATAACCTTTGAATCGCTAGATAAATTGAGTCGTCACAATTAAGGTCCGTATTCCATTTGGCTACTCAAGTTAGAAACTCGGCTTGTATATGAAATATGGCTCAGCTTTTAAAAGCTACAACTCTTGAAACTGATTTAAAGTTGCCTTGATGTTCTAATAAGGATCTACGTGTATTATTTATATACTTATATTTATAATACACGTAGATTATAAATAACTAAAGAATCTAAACGGAAATCTAAACCAGTAAATTCAGTAACATACAAAGATTTCATCAAAATTGATCTATCCGTTTAGGAGGATATTTTACAAGGTCTCTAAAATAAATGTAAATGTTTGTAAACATGAATGTCACAAACTTTAAAAAAAGTATAGCTTTGGATAAGTAATGTTTAATCCGTTATAATCGCGAGGAATTGGTGAGATCAACGCCTTAATGCTTATTCTTTGAACCACAAGAGGATACTATAGGGGCGATGGGGGAGTCACGGCACCCATATTGTCTATGCTAGAAAGCGAAATGCAGTTTCGGGAATTATAATGAATAAATAAATAATAAATTAATATTAAAAAAAAACACTAAATATGTATTATTGTATTTCAACTTATAATTATTTCGCATAATTTTAAATTTAACCGTGACCACGCACGCTGTAAAGCACGCGAAACGTCGGTTAAATTTAAAATTATGTCTAAATAATTATAAGTTTAAATACAATAATACATAACTATAATCCGTAAAGTGTTTTTCTTTAAATGTGTAAAAGTTAAGTTAATAAAAGACAATAAATTAATGTTTTTGTACTATATGTCTAGGCCAAATAAAAGGATAGTTAAGAATAACTTATCATAAGAAAAAAGGATTATAAATGAAAAATGATGTTTATTTGTACAGAGGTGTATTTGTACCGTGTATGCGGTGATATTAGTTGTTTCTACTACGTATTTGCGTGTCGTTCTCACGAGTATGTAAGTACGTACTCCTATTTTACCATGCCTCCTGCTGATAGAAGACAAATCTTTGTTTTTAATTTATTTTATTATTCTTTATTACTCAAGATGTCAAATGGAACATGGTGTAATGGTTGCAGCTCCTTACAAACATTGTGTTATCAAATCAAATCAAATCAAAAATATCTTTGTTCATTTAGGTAAACATGTACACTTATGAACGTCAAGAAAAACAAATTAGATTAACTGTAAATTTACATTTACAACCAGTTCGCAAGTCAAGGGCGTAGAGCGGGTAAGAAGAACTGGCAAGAAACTTTCCGCCACTCTTTTCAACCGCCAAGTTTTTAATACAAATTGTTTGAACTGGAGCAAATCAATCCCAAGGATTAGGGTCATTTAAGTATTCGTCACATTTATAAAAGGCTTTATTAATTAATTTACTTTTAACAAGGGCTTTGAATTTATTTAGTGACAGTTCTCTAATTTCGCTTGGGAGTTTGTTGTAAAAACGAATACAATTTCCATATAAGGAGTGGTTTATCTTCTGGAGCCTGGTTGGTCGCACACTCAAATTAGTTCTATAACGCGTATTATACTGGTGAAAGTCACCATTTGTTTTGAAATCGTTTAAGTTTTTTTGTACATACAACAAGGCTTCAAGAATATATTGACCGGATAATGTCATAATATTTAGTTCCTGAAATCTATTCCGTACCGACTCCCTCGGGGAAACACAACAAATACCCCGAATAGCCCGCTTCTGCAACACAAATATGGATTGAACCTCTGCAAAGAAACCTGGCGATTAAAATATAAGGTGGCGGAGAGTTTGTTGCCAGTTCTTCTCTTCCGTTCTACGCCCTTGATTTGAGAACTGGCAGTAAATGTAAAATTAGAATTATTTAATGTTTTTTTTTGACGTTCATAAGTGTACATTATGTTAACTATATGAATAAATGATTTTTTGACTTCGAGGTGTAATCGGTGTAAATTAAGCCTTGTTCCTCTTGTAGATATGATATCTGCTGCGCTCTTGCTAATAAATATCTCTAAAACTCAGTTTTGTATCGCGCTGCCCGGACATACAATGACCACTATTTAGGCCTTGACTTGTTTAGGTTATTGCGGAATGTGGAAAAAGTGTATTAAGAATATCCATAGCGCAAAATCACACACATCATAAGCACACCCCACATTCACACCATCACGTACATACCCACACTTTTACACCATCACACAACACAACCAATTTAGGCTTAATTAATTTAATTAAATCACAATTAGTTAATTGTATTAAATACTTTGAAAAAAAAATACGTTTATTTTGGAACATAGGATCATAATGGTATCACTTATTCCACGTCATTAAATTCGAGCCTGTTGGCATCCCTACTCATCGGCAAAGAAGACAGAGGGTGTTGGCCGAGAGAAAAAGAAATAGATAATTTTTTTTATAGAATGTATCATGTATTATATCTGTGGCTATATTTTTAGTGTATTTGTTTGTAATTATATATAATTTATGTTAGCTGTAATGTAGGGAATGTAGGGAATCTCTGAGAGATAAATTTAAGGAAATTAATAGACTTACCTTTCCCTCGCAATATATTTATGAAAATATTATGTATGTGTACAAAAATAGTGATAAGTTTACTAGAATAGAACATACGCACAATGTAAATACTCGGAACAAACGCAGGCTGCAATTTCCCCGTACTAGACTGTGTAAAGTTAGTAATTCTTTTTTGGGAAGAGGGATAGTCTTCTTTAATAAAATCCCAGAGGCTCTTTTATCTCCGCCTTTTATTAAATTTAAGAAATGTGTTAAAGAAAAGCTTACTATAAAGTTAACGATTGTAAGTTGATAAAATGGCCTGGGACTAGAGCTGGGCAGGCTACTTCTAATTAATTTGCTATATTTGTTTTAAATATTGTAGAATTGTTTGATGATTTGCTTTTTTTTTTAAAGAGTACCGAGAGTTTTTTACGCCGGCTTTTTCTCGCGGCCAACACCGTCTGTCTTCTTTGCCGATGAGTAGGGATGCCAACAGGCTCGAATTTAATGACGTGGAATAAGTGATACTCGTATGATCCTATGTTCCAAAATAAACGTATTTTATTTTTGTAGGAATACTAAATAAATAAATATGTGTAGGCGCTATGCACCAACAATTATTTTTGAGATTTTCTGACTTGCTATTACGAGGGGGGGGGGGGGGGGGATAAATTTAAGTAAATCTGCCTAAGTAATACTAGAATAGGGACAACTCATATTAGGTCGTAAAAACCGTAAAACCGATAGTCGTAACAGCCCATGACGTTATTAGGAACCTAATACAATAGAATTCAGCCGAAACCTTTGGTCTTGATTTTGGTCAATATAACCAATATGTCAACGGTTTTGACTGTAATTGAAATATGTTTAATGTATGTTTTTTAATTCCAGATCTATTATCGGTGGCAGCACTTAAGACCCTCTCAGACGCAGGCATCGGTTGCAACAACCTGGATTGGTGCGCGAGGTACCAGGTTCACATAAAGTGTAGAGGCGTTCTTGCCCTTAAAGGATATGTTTGTAAGGCCACTGTAGGAAAACAATAGACAACATAAATTCCAGAAATTACTTTAATTTATTATTATTATAGTTTATCACTTTATATAGTCTTAGGGTCGAGCGTAAAGTATGACGTATGTGATTTTTTGACATATGGAAGTCATACTTAACGCTGTCTCGACTCTCCTTAGGATTCTTTTTGCTTGGATTTTGTATACTAACAATTGTGCCTCATTCGTCTGAATCTGGACCCGACTTATAATTTTACTTGTACAATTTTAGCTTATGTGAATAAATCGAGCTCCCAAATTTACGGATTGCATCTAGAATTGAACTGAGCCTAAAATTTAAGGACTGGGTACAAATTTATTTGAATTTGGGTACATTGTCATTTTGGGTAAATTATTTATGAATTTGGGCACAATCTGACAATTTGGGTACAAAATTTTTATGAATTTGGGCACAATCTGACAATTTGGGTACAAAATTTGTATGAATTTGAGCACAATCTGACAATTTGGGTACAAAATTTGTATGAATTTGCGCACAATCTGACAATTTGGGTACAAAATTTGTATGAATTTGGGCAAAATATGACAATTTGGGTACAAAATTTGTATGAATTTGGGCACAATTTGACAATTTGGGTATAAAATTTAGATGAATTTGGGCACAATTTGACAATTTGGGTACGCTATTGCATCATCGTCGTCCTAGAATTTTATGATTTCAGTACAGATTTCCATAATTGATATTTTGTGAAATCACATACAAAACAATACTATTCCAGTGTTTTCGGGATATTTGTTTTTCAAACGACCAATGAGCCCCAAATTGATAGTTTCTTCTGTATTAACTTAAGCAGTGTTTATAGTAAAAGTAATTTTTAAAATGCCGTGATACAGTTACTTAATTATACTTGAGTATACAGTTTATATTATTGTATTAAGTTATTAAATTTTATAAATAAAAAGGAAATTAGATGTAAGAAATTTTTGTGATATTCGAATATCCAATAAAATGTTACACGCCTAAAATTTAGACTCATACCCTGCTTGGTACCGCATATGGATTCCATCTATATAATTATATAGTAAAAATTTCGTAACCATGGCAACGACCAGGGTGCATTTAGTCCACGTTTCGTATGCTGATATATGTTTAAATGGTTTCTTAGACAAATCTTGGCACGTACTTCGCTTAGTACTTTCGCAAAAATTTTAGTAATATGGAGCCATACTTAATTTAAATAAATATTTATAGTCCATCGCGTAATTTAATTTGTTGCTTTATTTTAAGGTGTCACAAATTTATAATAAGCGGATTCAGCAAGTTTATTTTTCTAAAGAAAGCATTACGTTTTTTAGAAAAATATGCTATTGACAAGTATTTGAAGAATATGTCATCTGAACATCAAATTTTTGTGACAGTTACTAAACTGACAAGTTTATTGGTATTGTCATAAAGTACTTAATGTGTGGACATTCCTTCATTCTATAAAAAAAAAGTACACCATATGTGACCGAAATCCCACATGAAATACAGTTAACCCACTTACATTGTATATGGTGCAGATAAAATTCGAAAATATATTTATATTAATCGTGTTATGAAATGCATTTTAATGTTATAATAAGTTATACAAATTTAAAATAAAATTTTAATTTTAATGGGTTTTTTATTATTAATTCCCCTTAATTTAAAAAGTATTTGTCTATGACCCTGCAGAAATGATTACTTCATGAAATGGTTTTTGAATCGATATAGACCAAGTGTTTAAAAGGCAACATTTTGTGCTATCTCTGTTATAACAATGTATTATCATGAAAATTGTTGTTTCTAGTAATGGTGTTATTTCATATTTTTCATAGACAACAAATTTAAAAGCCAAAAATTTAATAAAGTATAAAAAGAGTAATCATACATTTTTACAAAAAAGTATCATTTATGTTCTCTATTAAATCATAAAACGGTTCTCCGAATAGATTACATTTTATTGCGCCTAACATGCAGTTCACAAATTATTTATCTTATCCGTTGCAGTGACATCTAGTGATTGAATTTGAAAGTTTTTGCACAGAAAATTCATGTTTACGCAAATAGTATGTAGATGGCGCTAACATTCACTGTCTGTAAATGACCAATATTATATGAATATTTTTAAACGACGGAAAATGATTCAATAGAAGACTGAGTATTAAGAATTGTTTAACGAAAATATAAAACGAGTATTTACGACCGTAAAATCAAGGCTAATATTAAACTTAAAAAAATTACATAATTAAATACTTAACACATAAACGCGAAGATAAAAGTTATAATGAATAAATCTTACCTATAACATATCTTGTGTGTTCATCAAAATATGTAATGCGCGGCAATACTAAGCATCGTGTTTAGCAAAATCAATTTTATTTAGAGTACAATCTAGTGTCGCCAGTAGCAGTTCCGTAAAGTTTTTCTAAATTTTACAACCGGCTACTGCATTTACATAAATCTCATAAATCCCGGGACCACCCCATCACCTATCCGTTTTAAACAATTTATATTCCAATCACAAGGCATATGAACGGAGCGAAAATCTATAATTGTGAATTAAAATGAAAAAAGGGGTTAGGCGGAAACGGATATTGCCATCCGTGGCGACCCTGCCGGTTGTAACTTTTTATGCACATTTTATTACGTTGTCTGATTAAGCTTTCTTGTAATCAAAACCTACTCGTAAGTTAATTTTATCGAATTTACCCGCTAAGCAAAAATCCTTGATTCTACAGTGCACACTTGTGCAAACTTCATCTAAGTGGGAATTGAAAATATAGCCGGTGCCTCAGCTTCTTCCTTTTGACCAAATTCAGCGAAGGGCTTGTGAAATTGTCAATCCAACTTGCTTAGTTTGCACATTGCGTCTTCTACTATGTAGATTGTAATGAGTTCAAAGAAAGAGTATACCACTACAGTACTAGGTATCCATGGGCTGTGATGACAGCCCCTACGGGCGTCCCGAAGGCACGTTCTCCTATGTACTATATAAAAAAATACAATATAAAATTAAAAAAGGCTGCCTTTAAAATAGCATAACTTATCCATCATACGGTTTTGGAGCTTAGAAAGTACTTGGTCGTTGCTATGAAGTTTTAGGTAGAATTTCTAATACTTTCGATAGTGAGACAATTATTCATAAGGAGATAGAAGCAAGACCATTAAATTTTCGCAATTTTTTTATCTATTCTCTGTAAGATCCCTTTATCCAAGAACAAAAACTTAAAAAAGAAAGAAAAAATAATAATTGAAATACATCTAAATTACGAGCGCACCGGGAACCATGCTTTTGGTCTCAACATTTTTGGAGGTTGCCTCGTTATGGCGTGTCTTTTGCCTGAAGCAGCAACTCTTCCGCAATACCCGTCCACTCCAACTTCATTCTATCAACACGCCGTTTACCCTGATATTACCCATTATATTTGATTGAAGGAAGGGGTAGAGGAACCCTTAGGCCAGATACTCAACTCCCTGATTTAATGTTCTTCACAAGTATTTTCGACATTCCAACTCGATTAAACACTGTCATGTTAGATACCTTCTGGATCTAGCCTATTCGAAGCCTGCGACTAAAGCCACGACATCTACCCACCGGAAACCCATTGACATTCACTGATTTAAATAATTTAAAGTCGTTAATAAACCATAATGGTCCTGCTAATTATAAACTTGTACCCATCCACGTTCCGACTCCTACATGTGTTACTGAACTTGATCGATCCTAACAAGCTTCCACATATCAAAGCGCGGTCAGACACCCTCCGAGACACCAAGTCAATGACAGTGACAATTAAAGCGAAAGGCAAGGACAACGTCACGTGTATCGTTACATCGAGAAAGCAAGAGTGCGACAATTTCACGCTCGCTGTGCGCACGCGCTGAACTTAAGCTTAATTCGTACAGTCAGCATAAAAGGTTAACATTCATTAATAAAAAATGCAACATTTAAAAAAAAAATTATTAGGAGATAAATAACAACAACAAAACCGTAATCAAGGAATAAAATAGTGTTATTTTAATGAATCTGTTGTTTTATTATAAATAATTTCAGCTTGAGCGCAAACAAACTAACAATTCAACTGGCAAGTTAAAACTAAACCGACTTTTTTGACAAAGTCATTGAACAAAATTTCATAAACGTACACTGTTTGTTGAAAGTTCTACTTCTGGGAGGAGCTAGGCCGGCTTAATTAGCTAGGATGCACAACGAAGCAAATGATCGACTAAGCGCGGAAATTCACACATACAATATAATAAAATTAATACTAAAGCATTATTCAAACAGTTGTAAAATACGACAGTTCATCAAATTTAATAAAGATATTGGACAAATGGAAAATGCTTGTAAAATGCCTAACAGATGCCATAGATTTGGGGGTATACTAACCTACGGGACGGCCAAAAACACAATCCCAATGACACCCACTGTAGTGGGTACCGGCGTTTTAGGCCCCAGGCAAGAGTCCCACCGGAATTCGATTCCAGAGTTCGATAGTTCTCAACAGAAGTTATGAAGAGGATCACGAAAGACTTCCAGCCATCAAGGTGATGCTGATGAATTTGTGAGTTAATAAACTTTGTACGGTGATGAAGATTTACCTAAACAACTCTACAGAACATAAACTACTTAAGCAAGGCAACGATACTTAAGGAAAAAAAATCCTACATTTTTATAACTAGGTGTGGGCTTCAGATTTCTGTATCTGTTTCATGATCATTTCTCAATGTCATGGGCATGTAGGTGATCAGTCTGGTGTATCTGACACACCGTCGACTTTGACTTCTTCTTCAAGTGCCTCTCCATTACTGGAGGTTGGCCGTCAGTTTTCTGAACCGCGTCTTGTCCTAAGGTTTTGTTAGGTCTAAGGCAAGCCAATTCCTCATGATATTTTAATTAAACGTTCGAACCGTTCGAATTTTGAACGAATGTTAATTACGGACATAGAAAGTAATTCCGTTGGTGCACAGCTAAAGATTGAACCAACGACCTCAGGGATAAGAATCGGATGCTAAAGCCACTAGGTTAATCATCTAAGTATATCATGTCTTGTGCTGTTTTGCTGACCGTACACGAAGACTGCATGCTTAGATCTCGCCAAAATTGTCCACACAATTTGCCGCTTTCCATACGCCGCTTTGCGTAACAATATTACCTAAACTGTTTGAAAAATCAATACGCTTTCTAGAGTATCTCACTAGAACTAATGCCCGTAGCTCTATGGGGAAAAGATAGATCGTTTCTTTCTACTTTGTGGAGATGGTTGAGGCACGGTGACCAGAATCTTGATGGGATCATAAAAGTAGGTATCAAACGACACACCATCATCTTGGTTTTTCGTTTTCCTGATCGCTGCTACTGGAATATGTCTTTTTAGAGATTTCGCTCCAGTTTTTTTGTGTTATTTAATCTGCAGAAATAAATTCTGTTAGTACTGTGTTTGGTTACTTCTACCACCGTTCGGTCATTGTTGAAGCGAAGAATTAAATGATAATGATGATCTTAAAATTTTCTTAACTAAATATTTAGATACCATTGTTTCTTACTAACAAACAAAATTATCGTCACACGAAAACACAAGAACATCGCAGAAATCTGAGGCCCAGACCTAAAGAGGCTGTAGCGCCACTGTTTTATTTATATAAATAGTTTTATGTATAACTTTTGAAGTTGGGACAGAATTTTTTTTCTATCTGCGGTAATTTGCAATCAGCAATATGGCTATGAGCAAATTTGTTCTGTGGTGTTGTGTGACAATTATTTTGTTTGTTATAAGTGTTTAAAACAGTGGTAATTTAATTATGAAAATTTTAAGATTATCATCACCATGAAATTCTTCAAAATTCTTCGCTTCAACAATGACCAAACGGTGGTAGAAGTACTAACAGAATTCAGTTCTGCAGATTAAATGACACAAAAAATCTGGAGCGAAATCTCTAAAAAGACTGCCAGCAGCAGAGATCTGGAAATCAAAAAAATCCAACATGATGGTGTGTCATTGAATCATTGAATTGAATTTTGTATGATCCCATCAAGATCTTGTCGAAGCTAGTTATCCGTAAGCATCTCCACAATATTAATTGATATAAATTTGCATGTACCTATTATTTATTCGGAACTGGATATTTTCGGTAGTGGACTGATTTGTTCTAAAGAAGCGATTTTAAGCACCTCCTATATCTTAAGTACTAGTAAATTCTAAAAGTGTTCTGAATAAGAAGTGAAATTCTTTTAATAATTTTTTGTATCATTTTTGTTCACCATAATTGTCATTAATGTAGAATATAGCGTGTGTATGTACATGCATTATATCTGATGCATTTTCCATTTAGTACCTCTCCATTACTGGAGGTGGTTGGCCGTCAGCACATAAAGCGTGTCTTGTCCTATACCTGATTCAGCAGATGCAACACTAGTATTTGGCAGAAATAAAAAAGATGGAACATTTGCTTAAGTCACATTATTATTGTCACTATACTCTGCAATTACTTGTTGTTTTTCATGAAAGTTTGGAGAACACCATAAAAGTTGTGGTTTGCCGATGCCATATTCACAGTTTGAAGAGTTAAAAAGAAAATTTGGGGGTCCATTAAATTAAAATGGGGGGGGGGGATAGTGGATCTCAACACATACACTGATAGTACCTAT
This sequence comes from Pieris mannii, assembly GCA_028984075.1. Taxonomy (NCBI): domain Eukaryota; kingdom Metazoa; phylum Arthropoda; class Insecta; order Lepidoptera; family Pieridae; genus Pieris; species Pieris mannii. The sequence continues at coordinate 7,486,643 of CM054795.1, read as the reverse complement.
GTACCTACATCATACTATCTTAAAATATCAAAACATATACATTATTTATAAAAGTACCTATGAAGTAAAAAAAATATTATATGTTTATAAAATTGTGTAAGTTGTAGGATGTTGGTAATCGCTTTGTGGTCGCAATACATTTGTAAAAACAAAAAAAAATTAAGTTCAATTAATAAATGTATAAATTAACATGTGTTTTTACTTTAAGTTTTTAACACTAAACTTCACTACTGTGTAGTGTATACACTTCTGTGTAGGGGTCTACCCAACACGGAAAAACATGACAAGGGGTCTACGACACAAAAAAATTTGGGGAACTCTGGACTAGATGTTTCATAAATTGGCTGAATATTTTTCAGGCCACTAGTTAAACAGCTTGGCTGTTAATTGAACGGCTAATAAAGCTGCGACACATGATGTGATATTCTTTACTTACGCCCGAACCCAATAATTAATTCACAATCTCAGATTCAAAACAATCTGAGATCAGACCGTGACAGTCGATCGATCTCCTATCTGCATCCCAATAACCAAACCCTACGAATACATTTTTGGCGACGGATAGAATGCAATCTCTTCGCTCTTTTAACTAATATTTGATAAACAATATAAACCAACTAAAGTAGACAAAATCGTTCATATTTATTTAACATCGGTTAATCTCCTGTTACATTGAAAGAAAAGGGTTTGTTTAGATTCATTTGAATTTCCTTCACACATGCTTTCTTTGTCAATGTACACAATATCGAAATCTGAATATCAGATTTAGAGTGCAAAAAGTAAAAGGTATATTTTGTTGGCTAAAAGCATATGTAAATGAGAAAATTAACTTTTTAATCCTGATTCCTATCTTATTGGAAATTTCATAAATGAAATCTACTTAAGTGCTGCAAAATCTTTTTTTTAATTCTAGAGTATAGAGATAGTACAGAGTGAAAAAAAGTATAAGATATATTTTGTTGGCTAAAAGCATATGTAAATGAGAAAATTAACTTTTTAATCCTGATTCCTGTCTTATTGGAAATTTGATAAATGAAATCTACTTAAGTGCTGCAAAATCTTTTTTTTTATTCTAGAGTATAGAGATAGTACAGAGAGAAAAAAAGTAAAAGATATATTTTGTTGGCTAAAAGCATATGTATATGAGAAAATTAACTTTTTAATCCTGATTCCTGTCTTATTGGAAATTTGATAAATGAAATCTACTTAAGTGCTGCAAAATCTTTTTTTTAATTCTAGAGTATAGAGATAGTACAGAGTGAAAAAAAGTAAAAGATATATTTTGTTGGCTAAAAGCATATGTAAATGAGAAAATTAACTTTTTAATCCTGATTCCTGTCTTATTGGAAATTTGATAAATGAAATCTACTTAAGTGCTGCAAAATCTTTTTTTTTATTCTAGAGTATAGAGATAGTACAGAGAGAAAAAAAGTAAAAGATATATTTTGTTGGCTAAAAGCATATGTAAATGAGAAAATTAACTTTTTAATCCTGATTCCTGTCTTATTGGAAATTTGATAAATGAAATCTACTTAAGTGCTGCAAAATCTTTTTTTTTATTCTAGAGTATAGAGATAGTACAGAGAGAAAAAAAGTAAAAGATATATTTTGTTGGCTAAAAGCATATGTAAATGAGAAAATTAACTTTTTAATCCTGATTCCTGTCTTATTGGAAATTTGATAAATGAAATCTACTCAAGTGCTGCAAAATCTTTTTTTTTATTCTAGAGTATAGTGATAGTACAGAGAGAACCATACATATTTAAAGCCATAAGGTCGGAAAACTTAATCATAGTAGTATGTGGAGCGTGCAACCAATTTCGTGTTCGTCTCCACTCATAGTAATATGAGCGCGAAAGTAACAACATAATCTTTATGGGACATATTTTTACATTCGTTCTTCATCTTCAAGAGCGAACAGCTGCTGATGGAAAGATAAAGCCATTTGGTATATATTTGGTTATAAAATAAAAAATAAATAAAATACGTTTATTTTGGAACATAGGATCATAATGGTATCACTTATTCCACGTCATTAAATTCGAGCCTGTTGGCATCCCTACTCATCGGCAAAGAAGACAGAAGGTGTTGGCCGAGAGTTATAAACGCCCAAACCCAGTAACCTTAATCCATCCACAAATCTTAATCCATTTCTAACCATCTGAGAGAGACATTATAATCCAAATATTGATAAAAATAACCAATCGACGGATTGTAATAGCCATCTGTCGATACAAGCTATCTATGGTTGGTAGGATCGGTGTATGTGGATAGACCTTTGTATGAAAAACACAGTTCAACTGCGCCAATATCCTATCTTAAGATTTTAACTTATACCAGTTTTCAAAATGATTAAAAAGCTATTTGATATGTTTTAATATATTACATGTATATTGAAATATAATTTACTTTAATTGGTGAATATTGATTATGAATTATGTGTTTGAAAAGCGAAGAGATTGCTTTCTATCCGTCGCCAAAAATGGATTGTCTTCATAGGGTTTGGTCATAGGGATGCAGATAGGAGATCGATCGACTGTCACGGTCTGATCTCAAATTGTTTTCAATCTTAGATTGTGGATTAATTATTAAGTTGTCCAATTTAAATTGGGCAATAAGAAATTACGGAAGGCTCTTAGGTCATAGCTAGTTGGCTCGAGCTGGCGTTTTAAGAGTTGCTATGCTCTGTTCTTGAAGGATTCATTCCAATTGGGCAGCTGGTTCTACATAGTGGTGCAGTGGTTCAAAAATCGCGCAGTTGTTAACGGATTCCGATGTGATATAAAAAACAATTGAACTTGACATTTGGAAGTCATACTTAGGGTTAAGTTGCTACACGGAATCTCACACTAAAACCTGTAGTCTGTTCAATGTATTATAATTTATATAGCCTTTAGTAACCGGATATTGTTTTCCTAAGAATCAAATCAGTATTCCGTAAGGTCGTAAAACAATAAATAAATAAATCTGTGGTAGCGTTAGCGACAATCTTTTTAGGTCCAGGCCTCAGATATCTGTATCTATCTCAATGTCAATCTAATAGGCAGGTAGGTGATCAGCCTCTTGTGTCTGTCACAAGCCTGACCTTTTGGTTTAAAGGCAATTCGGTTTCCTTAGTGGCACCTAGAAAGTCAATTGGTACACAGCAGGGAATCGAACCTACGACCTCGTGGATGCGAGTCGCCACTGAAGCCACCAATAATATAAAAAAAATAATTAGTTAGTCTATTTTTATGTTTAACATAAATATGTGCCTATATAAGTAATATATTCATATGTTAAAACAAAATACTTCAAAGTATATACTAGTGTTACTGATAAATAGTACAAAAAACTACACATAACAATTTACTCCTACCTACAAAATTAACTCTGGGAAGATACGAATAAAGCCACATCCTGGTCCATGCGAGTGAACATCGCTTCATCTCTCTCTGATGTACACAAAAAACCAGCAAACGAAAGAGACATACCAGAAGATGCAGTCTCACAACTAATCAAACGTGTCGGATGACCGAATCGTGCGCAATTATCGACCTAACGCTCAAAATAATTATTTTTTTTCATTATTCCATTTAATTTTACCTCTGAGAACGTAGATTAACTAAGAATAGGTATTTATAATTAAATTTACATACATTTCAAATAATCTAACACGAATCCTCAATTAAGAGATAAATTTATTTAGAAATAACATCTATTCAAACGTAATAAGGTATTTTTTAGTTAAATTTTTTGTTTACGTACTTAAAACTACTTGAAAGTACGTATAATGTGATTTTAAATAGAACACGTGTTGTTTTATGTCGTCTCGCCTTAACTATTTGGAAGGTTTTATAAGTGCAAAGGAGACGGATATCTTTCTATAAGTAACGCCAAGACGCTCAGCGCATACGCCGATCTTGACTCAACAGGTTTTTCCAGGTATCATAAACATTTTATACAGAGGCATTTAATCGTATTGTTCGTAAATTTAACGGTTAGTTAAAGATATAGATAATCAAGGAAAGATAAATAATTTTTTTAATTTCGGAGTCATTAAATAAAAAAATGGCGATACAATCTTTTTACGTCTGGGCTTCAGATTTCTGTATCGGTTTTGATGGGAATTTGTCGATCTAATAGGCGGGTAAGATCAACATCCTGTCCTTGACACTTCAGGTCCAAGGCAAGACGGATTCCTCGCGACGTAGTCCTTCATAGTACGAGCGAATGTTAAATGCGTACATTGAACGAAATTCCATTGGTGCACAGCCGGGAATCGAACATACGACCTTAAGGATGAGAGACGCACGCTGAATATTATGCCAACGCTGCTCATAAAAAATAGCTATTGAACCTTATAATAAATAATCAGATTAGTTGAATAATAGAATAAATATGAAGTATATATTCATTGCAAAATAATAATAAAAGAATTTAAAAAGGTTGGCAGTACCTGCGTCAAGCATTCGCTCAAGCTGAGGTGCGCACGCGCCTCCAGTCGATCGTGTTCGCCGCCGGCGCGAGCTTATGTGTATTGTTCTACTAATTTCAAATTTCGAACTTTAAAATCATTGACGTTGAATTTTCGAAATTGGAATGTTGGAACTAACAACAAGTGTTGCCAGTGGTTATTTTTAACTCGTGAAATACGAAAAGTGTGTATGAAGGTTAAGTGACAAGTTGTGGTTAAAGTTCACTTAACGTTTAGTGGTTAAACGTGAAATTATGTGTTTTATTGAACTGTAATTCGAGTTAATCATCTTGTAAGGCATTGGTATGTATTTTTTGAATATATGTCAAAATATTATACATATATGGACTATAGAACATCAATGTCCTTCTAGTTGATAGAGATACTCAAGTAACAAAATTTAAAAACAATTAAAACGTCTTTTATACAAAATTTAGCAAACAAAATTATTTTTATGACGCACTTATGACTTGATACTTCGGAGTTAATCTATAACAAACATCATTTAGTATATGTTAAATATAAATCGTTCTGTCTACGACTTCCATATGACAGAAACGTTTTGGATTTTGACAGAAGTCAGAGGTAATTTTCCCTAACCATTACGGCTTTTCTATAAAGCTATGTTAAGGCTATGTAAAGAAAATTAATTAATTATAGCAATACAGCGAGGAAATGCCAGCGTTAAGGGTTCACAGCTAGACGTTTTTCATTTGCTTTAATTTAATATAAAATTAAATATAGCTCATATTAGCTATCATACAATGCATAACGTAAATCTATTTAAAATCGCGCTTCCGATATCTCAATTTTTTTATACCTGAGTTTCATAATTCAATTATACGTAACAGAACTCATTTGAGACAATTTTTTGCGTGTATATGTCATAATTGTCAACCATTGATGATACAAGTGAATTCGAAATCGAGCCAAGGAAATTCAGCTAGATGAGACCAAGATACACCAATGACGGTGTCAAATCTAGTTAAGCGTTGATATATTTTTAAATAGAATTATTGACATGTTTGCTTATAATAATTCATTAAATAAATAAATATTTTATTTACATGAGAAACTTAATATTAATATGTATATACGAGCGAGATACACGTCGCCATAAGCCGTCTTAATTTTAGTCAACTATGTTCATTCTAACATGCATCTTTACTGCTATAACACAAAAAATCCTAAATTCGATACCTTATGGAATACAACGTAAGTTAGGTAAATATATATACACGGCATTATATTATACGGTCGCTACAGGACAAAACACAAGGATATTGGGCATTAAGAACTGTTTGTATAAATTGAAATAATTCAATAATTATTAAACCCATTTAAACGGCTAAAGAAGGCCGGAATCACTGGACCTCTTCACCCCAATTTGAATATTTATTGGTACTGGTTGAATAAACTTCGTCGGTTTTAATTAAACTGTGTATTGCTTTATTCACATATATGCGAATATCACTTCAATATTAAAGGCCCGCGTTGTTTTTGGAAAATTTGCGACCGCTTCAACAATAATTGTTATATTTCAGTACATTTTACATATAATCATAATGAATTATATATTAAATCCTTCGTTAGGAAGTGCAGTATTCTATTAAAAACTATATAAATATAAATTCAGTAGATTATGAGTTTATCGCGGTCATACACACATACGCGTTTATTCAATTGCTATGTAAGGTTTTAAAAAATCTTAAGAATGTTTTTTTTTTGTATTCTTAGTAGGTTGAGTCAGTTCTTTAGTTGGACATCAAGTAAAATACATATATTATGTTATTAAAGAACTACATAGGCCTTCGGGTGCGTCCCTCTTCCCTAATAAGCGTATGTTCGATCCCCGTTCATAACCAATTGACTTTCTATGTTTTAACATTCTTGTTAGGTATTATAGGTAGTGTAAACCGATTAAAAATTAGATAGATAGAAACGCAATGCAAATAAGTATCTTACGGTAAAAATTATTAGAAACGTTAAGTGAAAGACGCAGACTATTTTTGTCGGAGTCATAGTTGGAGCTAAGTACAGTTTCTTAAAAGGCCGGCACCGCACTCGCAAGGAATTGAAAGTCTTTTGTATAAAAAAATCTCGACTCTGGTATGAGGGTTAGGTTTTTGGTCATAACTTTCGTTTGTATAAAGCCTAATTCTACCTATTATGTTTATAAAAATACAGGATTTTACGGACCTCAAAAGCTTTTTGTTTGATAACGTCAAATTACATAAGTAAATAAAAATGGTATATAATAAATACCTAACAATATAATATACGATTTCTGAAAAACCCACGGAAAAGCTATATCAGTCTTTATGTTTCATGTTTTTCGTAAAAACTACCTAAGTATAGTAGTAAATATTTTATATATGTTGTATTAAAATGATATGTGACATCGGAAATATAAAAGAAACAAGCAGACGTTGCGTTATCTTATAATTTTTTTTTTAATTTAACCGCAAAATTTATTTTTTCAGAAATTTAGCAGAAACGTTTCAATTCTGCGTTACGCCAGACAATGCTATATTCCTGAAAATTCCTTTCTGTTTTTCGGTTTTACTAAACTTTACAACAAGAAATGCATTATTATAATATTCTGTAAAGCAGGCAGCGCACTCGCGACCCTATAAAATTCCAGTCAGTGACGGTCTCATCAATTTTGAAATTGAATTTGACCGTCTCATCAAAATTTGGGGGAGGTACGAAGTATATTTCAAATAAGATTTCAAATTATTCAGAACTCACAATTTGCACGATTGTAGCCCATCTCTTTTCGTCACAGCGTAAATACAATTAAACAGAACGGAAGAGCCTTATTAAAAGTGAATTATTTTAAACTAGTTTTTATATATCAGTTAATATAAAAATTTTACAAATAACTTTAAATCGCTTCACTTTGGTTTGGAACTAATTCAAACTAATTTGACTAAGAAAAACAAAAGAGCGCTCGAATTTTTAAAAGGCCGGCATCGCACTTGCGAGCCTTCGGCAATGTGAGTGTCCAAGGGCAGTATAACTATCGGTATCACATATTAAATATTAAAGTTATTAATTGCGTACAACTGAGGGGTTTTTAGATATTGTCACCGCTACGTGGAACCCACTGAAGTATTTCCCAACCAATCTGCCATCAAGAGAAGAGTACCAATTCTTACTTTGGCATTGAGAGTATCCATCAGTATCATTTATATACAGATATTTCCGCGGGTATGTCCTCTCATTATAATATATGTTTTTCATGTTTATATTTATATAAAATATACAAAAATCTTTACGGATAATGTTTGATAAGTATTTTGAATTACCAAAACATAATTGTTTTTATAAGTACTGAGCGCGTATTTTTAAATACGCTCTCCGTTCCGGTATTATTCATAAGTTATGTTATTGTGCCTGGGTTTACACACGTCTTGGCACTCGGTTCTCAAGCTTCGAAGCGAAGAATTTATTACAGGTTCGTTGTTTATTCTACAAGATATGTAAAACAATGCAGCAGTGTTAGCCAGCGTGCGCCTATCTTTCCCGAAGTCGTAGGTTCGTTCCCCGGTTGTGCACCAATTGACTTTCTGTCTATGTGCGCTTTATTCGCTCAAACGGTGTAGGAAAACATCGTGAGGAAACCGGCTTGCTTAAGCCTCAAACAGTTGACAGCGTATCAGCCACTGAAGGCTTCACGTAGTAGGAAAAAATCTAACATTAGTTAAAAAACATTTCCTGCAAAGTAAATTGGATAGGTAAACAAATAAATGTCCCGGATTGGAGAATTATCACTCAATAAATTCATAGCTCTCGTTAAAATTTGAATTTGACGTTATTAAAATGATCTTATTGCTTGGGATTGATTTGCTCCAGATTAAATAAATTGTATGACTCAAAACTTTGCGATTGAAAAGAGTTCTTCTTGCCCGTTTTACGCCCTTGTATTAATTTAACATATTTTTATTGGCGTTCACAAGTGTACTTGGTTGCCTATATGAATAAAGTTATTTTGAGTTTGTGTTGAAATTTAGTTGACAAAAATCTTAATTCTAGAAATCTTATTCCTAATTATAAACAAATATCGTCATAATAAATAGTATTATGTATGTATTTGTAGGTTAAATGTAATTATGTCTTTCACAGTTCTCAGAAAAAAAGAAAACAAAAGTTTATTGTCATTCACTTTCGAGCGCAAGTTCATTCTAGATTTTTATCTGTGAAATGTTTAGATTGTCACATAGTCGATGGTTTACTCTGATGTAATCTATGGTTATTATTCACTGATAGTAGGAAATCAAAATCGGAAATAGTTTTATCTGTGATAAAATGATCCGATTATAGTCTTGTACAGTTATCCGATTTCTGCCATTGTTTTTGACAGATGCAAATTAGTAATTTGACAGATATAAATGCATCCTCATTCCTCATTCTTGATATTGTAGGGAGGTAATTAATAAAACGTGCTAAAATAACCAATAGAGCACTCTCTAAGCACATAATTATCGCGAAGTGTGAAAAATCATGATTCTGAAGGTAAAAGCCGTGAAGAACTAACTAATTACCTCACATAATGTTATAAAACGCGTATTAATTACACATTTGATAATGGTTACTTTATATTAGCTGATTTTACTTAAGCCCTTTATCCCCCAAGTGGGGCAGAGGCCATCCAGAGTAGAAGAACAGCCTGATCGGTCCTGCTCTCTTAATTTCACAAATTCAAAAATCATTTATTCATGTACGTAACATAATGTACACTTATGAACGTCAAAAAAAGAAATATACATTAAATGCTTCTAATTTTACATTTACTGCCAGTTCTCAAGGGCGTAGAACGGAAGAGAAGAACTGGCATTAAACTCTCCGCCACTCTTTTTAATCACTCCAGTCATTTCAGTTTCCTTTTCCTTTGATTCCAGTCGAGGGTTTGCCAATGTGAATTTTTCTAATGGTTCAACTCGGTAAAAATCCAGATAGCTAGTAGTTTTACAGTTACTTAAATTATTAAAAATCTAGGGATGTAACGGTATTATGGATCTTTATGGGTTGAAAAATTTGTACCTACTGCGTATAATCCAGGGGATTCAAAGAAAATTATATCGTTCCATTCCGCAAATTGATTCAAATAGGGTTCATACCCACGGCCAGGAGTAATGCTATCAAAAGGACGGAATAATGATTCTGATGAATTTAGATTCCTAAATTGAATCGCATTCTTTCGTACCATAACGTAAACTTAAACGTTTTGGAATCGCAAGGTACGACAATTTTGTTTCGAAGTACAAACGATAATTTTGTTTCGAGGTTTATGCGAGATATTTAACTGTCAAACTTGACAGAATATTCTATGATATATTTAATCTGTTTTTATGTCAATAATTCATCAATACGGTATTATGTTCTTAGTGTAAATTCTTATGTAAAGAAATCACTGGCGCAACCTTTTTAGGTCTAGACCTCAGATGTCTATTCTGATTGGTTAATCTATGCACGTAGACTTTTGGGTCTAAGGCAAGCCGGTTTTGTTACATGTATTCCTTCACGGTTCAATCAAAATTCCAAATGCGCACATAGAAAGTCCATTGGGGTACCCGGGGATCGAACCTACGACATTAAGGATGAGATGACGCTGAATACACAGGGCCAAAACTGATATGTAATATAATTTTTTCTATGTTAACCCACTTACTATATATATCTAAAGAAAAGTTCTATCAATAAATGTATTCTATCAACGAAAGTATGTTGCTTAAAAATATATACCATATCGTAGGTATTTCAATATTTGCTAACAAGCTGACACACAAACATTTCGTGGAATTAAAATGGCTGATTAATGTAATCTAGGTATATATAACAATTAGCTGTTCTAAGCATTGAAAGTAGGTATTAATTATTGCTAATTACATATCTTTTGATATATTTATTCTATGACAGCCGCGAACATCGTAGTGTCTTAATTTTTTTTTACTTACATTTTTAGTGGCAATAGTCTCTATGTTTTGGAACACTGCTACCCCATAGAGACTATTCAATTTTGCGGAATAAAATCTGGTGTTTAGGTATGTTCAATAAAAAAAAATCCGTAAAAACTTTCTTCAGAGTTCAATGAATAAAAAAACACACGAATTGGCCCATTGCGCTTCGCAAAATATTTTGCGATTCATTTTTATTTTGATTCCATAAAAATAGAGTAATTTATGAACTTCACTCGTCACGATGGTTTTATAATTCCAATTAGATAGCTAATTGCTATTTATGGTAGATATTGAAATCATTATACAACAATTAAAAGGGGCAGTCACTTTAGTCAGTATTTTACGAGAAATGTATGGTTTTACATATTTGGATGTCTAGGGAGTGACGAGAATGACTAGCAACAGACGAGACACCTGATTATAAATAATATAATTAATACAATTTAGGGATCTAGGGACTGATAAGTTATAACTAGGGACTGAATGCTTATGTATGAAAACATATCCTTAAAATCTTATTTACTTAATATTTATCAGAATAATTATGAAAATGACATATAAATAGATAACAAATTCGAAGTTTAAGCCAAAATAAACCATAAAAAGGTAGCTTTCTATACCCTATGCTTAGATAAATCGTAAATATTTTACTAATTTATCGTGCCAAGTTGTAATGGGGACTTCCCTACTTAGACGCCCATTCGGTCCGTTTATAAAGTCCTGGCTAATTTAGGAGTTGGACTACTTCCAGAAGCACAGAAGTTTTCTGGGCATGCATGCTAATGATAGTGGGCTCACTGCTCCGAGGTTTTCTATTCTTTGGGAAACCACGGCAAGTTGGTGTATTCTTTAAATAACTACAAGTATTAATATAACATACCAGCGTAAGCAGTGTTGGCCTGATGCCTTCAGAGTACGTCATTCCTAAGGTCGTAGGCTGTACCAATGGACTTATGTAAGGGCATACACTCGCTCGTAGTGAAAGAAAATATCGCGAGGAAACTGAACAAACCCAATCGATATGTATCGATATGTACACAGACTTCAGACAGACAGAGAAGGCTGATCTATCTGTTACATGTGGGTGATACAATGTTTTACCTGTATATTCATAAGATGACAGTTTTGTTTATAATCTTATTGCACAGAATAAAAATCATAAAATACATTTGAAAATTACTCTCATGTCTGGAGATCTTGGAAAATACGTATAATCGTTGCAAAAACGTCAGAAAAGCAATTTTTGTTTTATTAAATTACTTTGAATTAATTATGAATAAATCTAAGCAATTAAATACTTAACACCGCAATGGCGTTGTTTAATCTTTTTAGCTTTTTATGGCAAAATATGAATTAAAGTTGCTAAAGCTAATCTTACTATCTAAAAATACCATTTATTAGAAAGACTGCGATTTGGCTGGTCCCTACAAAAGTTAGGCGCGTATTAAAAATTACCAAAAACTTTTTACCATTTTTACAACAAAAAAATAAATATTTTGAACGTGGAACGGTTTTTTCCAATACAGACGCGGCGACGCGTCGCAGTGCCGCCAACATTGACATCTGTCAATCAGATTCAATATGGTCGCGAGCCGGTTCCCGATATCTTTCAAATCTATAAGCCAAGATGTGTTAGATTGTAGTGTAGTAGCTGCTCGATAAGGCTTAACGTCACTGACAAATATATTCGATCGACATTTACGAAATCAACTTTAAGATTACAATGCACATATGGTGGCACAGATTATGTAGACCATAGATAGTCTATAGATGTAGGATTGTTTGACCTGACATCTGAGTATTGTGTCAATTATGACAGAATAAAGTAGAAATTTCTTTTAAATACATAAGTTTTTTTATAGAGATTGTATTTATAATTAATTGCTATTTTGCGAGACGAGTCACAGTATACATTTATATACTCTTTTAAAAATAGATTAGATATTTTCTCTAAATCTCAAAATACGCGCGCATCAGCTTATTAAGTTGCTAGTGTATTTCAATACATAATAATAATAATACTACAAACTTTGTTTGACCTTAAAATAGTGTTTTTACTTAACATATCTTTTTAGTAGCTTCATACCTACATATGTAACATTTTACTATATCATATAGAGACTGTTCGGTTTTACGCAATATAAAAACCTAGAAATAAAACTAAACACTAGAGCAATGTTGGCCTAGTGGCTTTAGCGGGCGACTATCAGCCCTGAGGTCGTAGGTTCGATCGTCAGCTTTGTACCAATGGTCTATCTTTTTATTTGCGCATTTAACGCTCGATCGGTGAAGGAAAACATTTTGAATAAACCGAGATATCTTAGATCCAAAAACTCGACAACATGTGTTAGTTACTGCACAGGAGTCTAAGCATAACCATGATACAGATCTGAGGCGAAGATCTAAGAAGGTTCTAGCGGCACTGATTTTTTTTAATAAAACTAAACGTTACAATTTTGCTTTTCTTAAAAATCTTCCTAAACAAATTTTACGATTTTGACATATTTTAAATGTAAATCCAAGATTTGTGTTAAATTAAAAATATTATATCGTTTTTTTTTTGTTTCAGACAAACTGTTTACTAGTGATGTGATACAGTCATGCAGTACAGCGTCAACTCGACGCAATTGTGTAAGCTAGTGTTGTGAATATCGAGCGTATGAACACACTCATGCTGACGACTGGAACTGTTGACGATCAGTCCATGGACGGGAACATGTCATTTTCATCTTATAAGTGAGTATATTATTACTATAGTCTGTTGTTCGTAGATTCAGATACACCTGCCCGACTGCTGTCTCAAAAAGTTCTACAATCTTTTGTCTCTTGAAATTATTTTCAAAAAGAGAACAGAGTGATAAGGACAAACATATTTCAATTATTTTCAAAAAGAGAACAGAGTGATAAGGACAAACATATTTCAATTATTTTCAAAAAGAGAACAGAGTGATAAGGACAAACATATTTCAAATTCCTTATTTATAATTCAGGGTATTTGTGCCGATAGAAGACCCTTTTGCAATAATTTAACCTGGATTTAGGCTATCAGCCTTATTCAGAGTTGGTTGAACTTTACTTAAGCTATTATAGAATGAAATGGTTTTCATTTGGAAGCTAAAGATCTTTTAGTACCGTTCACCAAAATTGTTAGTTACTTAAATTATGTGTAGTAACGTGCGAATCAGTTCCGGTCTTTTGATGCTAGGGAATTGGATTTTTCTAGAGCCGATTAATAGTGAAAGGTTTTTCAGTATCCCAAGGAAAACTGTCTGCAAAATCTTGGGTATGACGAAACGTCATTTTAACGTATGTAACTCAAATGACGTTGTGGTTTATGACATTTTCCTTTGAATTATTGTTATGTAGAGGGAGGGTAAAACTTGGTAAGTTTCTTGCCCGTTCTTCTCAGAACAAGGCCTCCTGGTAGTTTTGCGAACGGATGGCGTAGTTTTGCTATTTCGCGAATTTTGTAAAAGTTTTTGACATTCATAAGCATGGCCTAAGACGCATCTAAATTGAATAAATGTATTTTGATTTGATTTGTCCACCTTTTTTCGGGATTCCGCTTATTTAAACAAACAAAATTTAATGTTTACCATCATTAATAGGTCCTTCCGCTGTCCTGAGGAATGCCTGCGTACCCAACTAAGCGCCTAAAATCATGCTTAAAGAATTGAATTATGACATATAGGACTCATGCTCTTGCTCACCTTATTTTTTTTCCATCTTCCATTTTGAAATGAAACTTCTTTAGACGCATGAGGGTAATTTTTTTACGGATGAAACGTCACGAAGATGTGCAGCGTTCTTGTCGAAAAGGGAGAGAGTGATAGAGAGAGTGGGAAAGTGAGATCGGGAAAAAATCCACGCCGTTTAGTAGTGAACAAATATTAGATATTAGAACTTTAGACGGCAATTCTGTCGCATAACGTCTTGTGCAGTTAACGCAGATTTCTTATTTATTTATATTATCATTAGCACGTAAACAGTATGGAAACAGTGCAAATATAAATATACAAATACATGGAATGATCATATACTCGTACATGATCATCTACCTTAATAACTAATTTAAATCACTTCTGACATGTGTACTTAGTACGCATTGCAACGCTCTTTTGAAAGACTCTAAGTCGCACTGATTAGACTGCCGAAAAAACCGCTCAGTTGTGGAACGACGGATGTAAAGGTGATACAGATGGTACTCGTCCGATGGTAAAACTGAGCTGCAGGTGGTGTTGCATCTCTCTACAAATAATCCTGTAGTCTATATTATTCGTCATTTATAATTTCGCTTTAATTAAATCGGTAATGCTGTTAATGAAGGCAGACTTCAACTTCCAAGTATACATCATCTGAATTCCCGATTCGATTGGCCAAAATTTCTTGCATTGGTTTTTGATTAAATGGCTTCATTCTGTACGGTACTCCGACTGGTTTTACTTTCTAGGGACATAATTAATATACAGATAATTAAATAATTATGAGCTGTGGTTAACTGTTTATCCATTCCGAGATATATCTGTCTCTGGTAAAAAACTAAATCAATGCTGTTTTTTTCAACATAAATATTGGTTACACACTTAGAGGGGTCTGAAGGGCCACACCACAGATTACATTCAATTCCATAGACTAATGACGCAAAAAAGACAGATTTTATAGATATTTACCTATAACAGCTATTTTAAATGGAGCCAAGCAATCACACTTCAGGTTGTCCAAACCCGTTTAAGGGTTGCGAATGTCAGGTGCAAGTTAAGTTAGGAGGTCAATAATAGGGAAGACGGACCAATATATTATGCCCATACATTGTTTCGACTGTTTCGAAATTATATATTTGATTGTCTTCCAAACAAACATTATGTTTACCTTCTGAAGTTTTAGGTTGTTACTTCTCTAAGAGTAACTACTTTCTCTTTCTCTCAAATTGTGTTTACGCTCTGATGAAAAGAGACAGACGAGAAATAAAACAGTGTATCGCGGTATAGCAGTCATTTAGGTTTTTTCTGTATAGAACAACACTCAATGCAAGTGGGTTGCTGGCCTTTTAAGAATTGGTTCGCTCTTTTCTTGAAGGGCCTTAAGTCATTAAATGACTTGAATTGAATATCGAATTCAAGATATTCGCTTCATTGCTATAGGTAAAACCTTAATGGAAACACATATTTAATTCTTTATTAGATACGTCAAGGTAAAATTTTATTTGCGGTTTGCCAGTAACATTTATCATCTGTGGCTATATAAAACACGTGACTAAATAGGTTAGATATGAACGCTGCAATTACAGACTGCAAAAACCCGCTGGCCAATGAATTCGTCAGGTTACAGTCCTCAATCGGGCACCTTTCATTAAAAAAAAACAACCATACGCCATTTCATGTCAATTTTTGAATTATTCATCGTGCCAATGCGCGAGCGCATCGATTGATGCAAGCAAAAAGCGCGCGCTCGCTAATCTTTGTCGTCTTTCGCGTTGCTTCGTTCCTCATACTCCACTAACCGATACACTTAGTATTCGTATAGTTTTTTCTGTCACGCTGCGCAAGGACATCACGGAGAAT
This sequence comes from Pieris mannii, assembly GCA_028984075.1. NCBI lineage: Eukaryota > Metazoa > Arthropoda > Insecta > Lepidoptera > Pieridae > Pieris > Pieris mannii. Next base: position 7,470,663 of record CM054795.1, on the reverse strand, counting down.
GCATTTATTTGATAAATGATGTTTTTTAGCGATTCAAGGGCTTCTGATTTTTTCATATAATTTTTCGGTGTCGCTATTAAATGCCTTTTGTTCGCGATGTGTGAGATATCAAGTGTAAAAGAATTGACTTTTGTATATTAACTTATAGAAAGGTTTTAATGAATCGTATTTATCAACAAGTGTACTAGTTAATGGATTCTTATCTGGGATTATTGACTAGTGACCGGTTTTTGCGATGCTCTTTGCAATTAATTTAATCTTAAATTCATTGTGCTTACCGTCAACTGTCAAGCCAATTACAAGCTAACGTTATGATGCTTGGGTGCAGAAAAAATGTATTATTCGAATATCCGAACGTTCATCCCCCTGCCCGCACGTCCGCCGCGCCTCGACGCCGCGTCTCGACTGTACGTGATTGGTTTATTAATTAGGCGAATCATCATCGGGTTCCATTTTTAAAAATAGGCGGGATTCTTGTTGTGCGACTTTTCTTTTTAATTTCGGTCGGCGCTGAACGCAATTAGAGTTGCCAGTAATGTTTTTGTCATAATTGTTGAAGAAATTAGATTTTAAATTCTTTACAATCTCAGTTCTCGAAGTGTTTCTTTAACGTTTAATTGTATTAAGTATCTACGCACTGATTTTATGACATTGCGATTATTATAGAGATTGATAAAGATCAAAAAGTCTGTATGTTCAACAGTAGATAGAAAACATTGTATTTTTTATATACAAATGTTATTTTTGTATAATAAAAGATGTTTTATGCTATAAAAATAATAAATAAAGATATAACGAGTTAGTCTTTATTTGTGTGCCATGCTTTACGCTGTGAAAGACCGGATAAAATTGCGTGTAATGATTACTATTTAAATGGCGAACTGTGTGGCAAAACTTCAAAACAGTTTTAATCTACTTCAAAAATATCCTAATAGGATCCTTCATACACTGTATTAAAAATATTAAAAACCGTTTAATGCTTTTAATTATCATGACAAATGAATTAAAATAAGAAATATTCGAATTTTTTGTGCATTTGGAGAGGATTAAAAAAAATTGTGTCATTCCAAATTCAAAATACATTATCATAATTACTCGGAACATCTGGTATAATTTAAGAAAAATGATGGTTTCCAGGCTTTTGAATTTTTTTAAAAAGGAATTTGGATCGTTCTAAATTTAAAATACATAGTCATAATTACTCAGAACATCTGTTTTTTTCGAATTATGTTTACCTATAACTTTTTAATGCATTCTGAATTTGTAAATAGAAATTTGTATCATTCTAAATACTTTGTCCTAATTATTTGTATTTTCCGGTATATTTTTGAACAAGTGTCAACACTAAAACCAGTATGGCAGACAAAACGGATTCTTTTGTTGGCAATTGGAATAGTTTTAATTTTTTTACATCTCATTTTAAGACACGAAGGTATTCTAACGGTATTCAGTAGGGACATAACTCGAGGCGACCGCGAACAGATATTTTTTTTCATGACCTCGACGATTTTCGGAACTATACTTTGATTTAACATTTGTTCAGATGTTTGATTCCAATTTCAAAAAATGCGCGCCAAATTATCATCAACGACGGACAATTATATCATATATAAATAAACTATATTCAATAAATAATAGTAGTTCGGTTATTATAATTTAAAATTATTAAATTTAATTGTGTAACATTATTTTAAATTAATAATACTATTAATATTTCTTAATAACAATTACACTATTTATTATGTATTGTGTACACAGGCTACATGAGGGGCTGCCCATGGATAAGAGAAACATGTCTGAGGTCCGTTGCTTTTTTTATAGTCTATGGTAAGAATTAAGTATTAAACCCCTTGGGTCTTCACTTCTACGTGCTTGTTACCTCGAAACATAACAAAATCTGGCAGACAGGTCGGCTGACCGCTAAGTAAGACAGGAACATAAATTCTTCATTCTTAACAAAAATAAAATCGATCCTCTTTAGAGGGCTACCGAACTATAATTTATGGGCATTGGTCCGAGAGAAAAAAAAACAAAATGTCGGGACGGAGACGCAAAACGGCGAAATTGGAAATAATTTTGCGATAGCATCGTTCGGCTGTAACTTTCTTTTGCGTTTGTGATTTTTTGGTTTACGAGGAGTTATGGGTCCCGATTCCGAATTCATAGACAATTTTAAGAGTTTTTTATTGGCGGGAAAAAATTTATTCGCTTCCATTTTTGATTTTATTTTTTTCTGAAGTAATGTTTTCCTTTACCGTACAAGATAGGGAGATGCTAACATAGAAAGTCCATTCGGGCACGGGTTCGAACCTCAGGTTTAAGATAATTACAATTTCATTTTAGACATTGTCTTTGTAATTCCATTCCAAAATCATTTCCCTTAAAAATTACTCAAAATGTGTTTGCTGTGGGGCTTACAAAATGTCAAACTGTTAAACACGTTCTAATCTGCTAAACATGTAATATACTCTGTATTTGACATATGCAACTTTCTTTTGACGCTTTTCTAAAACACAATACAATTTCCCACAGTCGAGTAAAGCTTTCTAATTCTCAGTGAGCCAATAATAAATTTTTTGACCCAATAACAATACAAAAATACCATGAGGTAATATGAAAGAAAAATATCATAGAATGGTATCCCAAAGATAAGGAAAAGAGGCAACCAAATAAAGAGATGGAAAGGCAATCTATCGGAAGGATGGAGAAGATCTCAACTCATGAAAGAGACGAGTGGAGAAAACAAGAGAAGACAACCGGACCAACTGGTTGCTGATATAAAAATATATTTAAAATATATAGCTTTACTTAAACTAAAAAAAAGCAAAAGGTATCTCTGCATCTTCCACCACATTAACCATGGAGGTTTATGCCGCTTACCACAAATTTCTGGAACCAGCTGCCCATATTTCCGAACCAATTCCATTTAGGGTCCTTCAAGAAAAGAGCGTCCCAATTCTCAAAAAGAAGGCAACGCAGTTGCGTGTCTTCTTCCAATGTGCAATGACCGGCGGTATCACTTAACTTCAGAGAAGCCTGTACAGTAATGTATTACTTTTACTGTGTACTTTTACACAGTAAAAGTTATACATTAATCGACGGTTCGCTTTCTATAGAGCCTACCGATTCATAAAAGCCGGCAACGCACCCTTCTAGCAATGTGTCCATGTATAGTTTATTTCAGTTTTAGTTCATATATTCCGTACAATTAGGCAGTTATTTAAATTTGTAACGTGTATGTTTTATTCATACATTACATGTATGTTTAACATGTGTATAGTTAGTAAATAGTTGTTGAATAAATAGGTTATGTCTTATCAGTCGTTATCAGTATTAATGCAAGTGCGACGGCCTTCTTCAGATTCGCAATGAGGAACGTAAAACTACAATTTTGTGAATGAACTTTTTAAACTTTGTCTTGGCGTCGTTGTCATGGAAACGGAATAACACAGGTTTTTAAAAACTGTTGTGTCACTGAAAGAAATTGATATAAATAAATCAATGATCTCAGATTTATGTGTCTGTTTCGTGATAATTTGTTAAAGGCAAGTAGGACCCGCACCGTTACCGCATCGTTTGGCCACGGTCTAACACCCAAACCCAATAATCAATCCACAATCTCAGATTGAAAACAATCCAACAACAAACAAAACCCTACGAAGACAAAACATTTTTGGCGACGGATAGAATTCAATCTCTTCGCTCTTACACTCATAATTTATAATCAATATAAAGTAAATAAAACCATACAAATAATATTAAAATATACATTTCTATGTTCAAAACATATCAAAGTTAAAATCTTAAGATGGGATATTGGCACAATTGAACTGTCATTTTCATACAAACGTCTATCCACATACACCGATCCGACCTACCATGGATAGACAGGTGGCTATTACAATCCGTCAATTAGTTATTGGCACACTTTTATCCATATTTGGATTAAGTTATCTATCTCAAATGGTCAAAAATGGATTGAGATAGGTTATTGGGTTTGGGCGTAAGACACCCGGTTACCACCCGATGTTTCGCTTCAACGTTCGAGCGAATGTTCACTCACAGTAGATCACAGCCGGGGATTGAAACTACGACCTGAGCTGAGAGACGCATACTTAAGCCACTAGGCCAACACAACCGGTTTATATAGCACCTACATGATACGAAGTGAGAAAATGTTTTATTGGCGTAATACCATACTATTTCCTACTACAGTAGTTCTTCGAACGATGTGTTTGCATCAACTCCCACTTAGTTATGTACTCCTGGTTTGTTGTTGTTTCGCACAATGCAATGTTTCTTAAACACGCATAAAGTCATACATTTTCTTATTATATATATACTAAAAGACCCTAATGGGGCATTGGGGACTCTTGCCCGTAACGAATTTACTGTTTTACTGTTTATTATTTATACTAAGTATAGTTACATCATATTGCTTAAATCCAGTATAAAGAATCGCCATAATTCAAAATAGCGATTAATTCAAAAAATCGTAGTTCTGTCATTATATATATTGTTTTATCGGAAATATTCGAGAAGTTTTCACTTGTCTTAAACTTTTTAAATGCTTATATAGATGGCTGGAAGTCTTAATGAAGTCTCTTGGTGCTGCGAACCACCAAGTGATAGGATTCTTTTTCAATGAAAAAATATAGAGCATAATTTTCTGGGTAAGACTGCATGTGTCCATGAGCTGCAGCAGCAGCTGTTTATATTTGTCTCCTTAGTTTTCTAAGAAATTATAAAAGTTTTTAGGATCAGATGATGGCTGGATGTCTTTAACAGTCTGCTTCTCTAGGAACAGCTTTGCAAACCAGCGACCTCCAAAAAAAGAGCAGCCTCGGGTCCTCGGGGTAACATGGGTGTCCATGAAAGCAGCTGATTTTTGTGCTAAGTTTTTCATATAAAACAAAATCACAATTGTACCAGGCTAACATAAATCAAAGGCAACTTCAAATTTTGTCTTAAAAAATGTACGAAATCTTCCGTTCGTACAGGGTTGATAAAGCTATATTCATAATACGCGGAAAATCAATATTAAACCCTCTAAAGACACGTAGCGATAAAAAATTATAATTTGCTAAGATTTTGTTCTAGGAATGATGTATGTTTGTGAAACTGCATGTACCACGTACGCGTGCTTGACTGATACGTTATCTTGAGATCTTATCGTGTTCTCTGGAGCGTTTTAGCAAACCGTGTATGGAATGTTTTAGGATTTTGTGATATGCTAAGGGTGATATAAAGGTCGTTTAATTGTTTTTTTGTGTTAATTCTGAAATTTTTCATAGCCAATATTCTTTAATATACTTTATATATTCTATATAATAAGCTATCCATGGTGGGTCGGATTGGTGCATATGATATGGCACAGTTGAAATGTCATTTTCATACAAAGGTATAATATATACTGATAAAGGTATAATATATGCCAATATCCTATCTTAAGATTTTAACTTACACCAGTTTTTAAAATAATTAAAAATGTATTTGGTATGTTTTAAACATAAACATGCATCTTATAATATTATTTGTACGGTTTTATTAACTTTATTTGGTTCATATTGATTATCAAATATGAGTGTATAGAGCAAAGATATTGCATTCTTTCCGTCGCCAAAAAGAATTGTCTTCGTAGGGTTTGGTTATTGGGATGCAGATAGGAGATCAATCGACTGTCACGGTCAAATCCTCGGATTAATTATAGGGTTCGGGCGTTAGTAGTACGAGTACTTGCGAGCTTAAAATATATTAGGATACAGAAACGAGGCTCAGAACGTGAAATTAATGACATGGTAATCTCAATAAGATCACTTTACGGATAATGACAGAACTTTATAGAAATTGTATATATGGCAAAAAGTGTCATTTTACATTAAATCTTTTCACTATTTCTTAATAAAAGGTAGCTTAAATAACCAGAGACAGTGTTAGCCTGGTAGCTTCTGTGGCCGAGACTATATCTTTGAAAAAATATCGATGTTTTTACTTCATTTTTTTTACTTTTGAATTGATCCTTAATTACTTATTAGTAACTTGACGTTAAATTAAAATAAATTTAAATAATTCGTTCACTCAAAACATTATTGAAAAATGCATTATGTAGTAACACAATTATCTAAACCACACAACCACACCTACTTTTATATACTTTCTCGAAGGACAGACTTGCCGCCCGGAGCCTCGCAATGGTTACCTTTGCATTTGTGTGTCAGGCTGATTATTATAAAAGAACTACAGATACAGAAATCTGAGACCTCAATGACTCTTTTAATGTACAGTAAAAACACGTAAACAAATAATCTTATTGAAACCCAAGGCCGATGAATCACAGAATCGAAGGAAGAGTCGATTGTCTCAAATGAATTGAACGCTGACTCGATTATGTCGTATCTAGATAGTCGGAACGCTTAGGTGTGAGTTTGTCAACAATGGTTATTGTCTTTGCTCTGTTTGAAAATATTCACATCACCCCTTGTGATAATTTTGAAAACAGAACGAGTTTATTAAAATTACGACATACTCACAATAATATATACAAGATTTGATGTTTAAGTATTCTCGTGTGCTATTTCGCTTTTACACAGACTATAAGTCACAGATAATAAACGTCATACATCTATACTATAGGCGAAGACAGTTTACCGGAAACAATGTTGACAGTTGAATATAGTTTTTTAAATGTGGAATGTAATTTAAATTCAAATTTAAAATCGTTTATTCATTTTGGTAACACAATGTACACTTATGAACATCAATAAATAAATACATATTTAAATGTTACTAATTTATATTTACTGCCAGTTCTCATATCAAGGACGTAGAACTGGCAATAAACGCCTGTATGTTCTAATAATGTGATTGTCTGTTCTGTATTTTCATATTCAAATGTTTCACTTACAACTTTGACTGGGAAATTTGACATGTTACGTCATAAATTCAAATATGGAATTACTTTTATAACGTATATTTTTCTGAATTTCATAAATTTTCATATACTAAGTAATAAGATCTGCTTATGTATTTCATACAAAAATATATCGTTATTTATATTAATGTACATGTTTACTAAAGATGCATGTTAGAATGTACATAGTTAACTAAAATTGTGGCGACGTGTATCTCGCTCGTATATGTATATACATATTCTTATTAAGTTTCTCGTGTAAATAAAATATTTATGTTTTGTAATGAGAAATAAAGTTCTTTAAACATTAAATATAATAAAGGCAGGCGATGGTGTCGTGTTGGGTAAGCATTGTTCTGGACTAGATCCAAAGGGACAATTTGAAATTCCTAAGTACATAACGAGCATGCATGGTGAAACTATCTTTTATCTTTTCTTTTTATAGAACAGGGGGCAAACGGGCAGGAGGCTCATCTGATGTTTAGTGATACCGCCGCCCATGGACACTCTTAATGCCAGAGGGCTCGCGAGTGCGTTGCCGGCCTTTTAAGAATTGGCACGCTCTTTTCTTGAAGGACCCTAAGTCAAATTGGTTAAGAATTTCAGTATATATCACAATTACATATGATAGCTGATTGAAGCTACATTATAAAAAAATGCGTAAAGACATATGATGTGCCTTGTACCCAAAACATTTCTTGTTCAATATTTTTAAACGTTCAATGAAAATTCTTCAATTCTCCGGTATGTCTTCTAATGAGTTAATGTTTACAAGAAACAAGAAAAACAATCAGATAGTTTATCGTGTTTACCTTAGTGTATAATAATATTGATCATAGATTATTCATAGATTGTATTGTATACACTAAAGAAATTTATTTAGAAAAAAATATAAAACAAACGACATATGGATAGTGTCGGGTGTGTTACCTTTTAAGAGCTCTTTTGGAGGCTGTGTTTGTATAATAATAGCCTTTAATCTCAGATACTGTTAAAGTTAAACACATTTATCTATCTCATAATTTCTCATTATTTTCTTCAAATCTTCAAGCCGCCATTCTGCATTGTGCAACTCTCTGCCTGAATTTGGTAGATCCTTCTTCCGTCTTCCTATTTTTCGTTTATATTAAAGTTTTAATATCACAGCCAAAATAGACATACTAACCTGAATATCTGTCAAATTAGTTTTTTTCTACGAAACGTCTTAACTGTGGTCTATTATGCACTCTGTACAGTAGACAGACTTCGTGGGTTAAAATTTAAAATATATAGGGGGTAAACGACACAAGGACACTTTCGTTCTTTTGAAAGGCTACTAAATGTTTTAAATAACAGACCCAAAACGAATAGTAACGTGAATATTTGCCATTGTCATTTTTTTTTAAATAACAGACCCAAAACAAATAGTAACGTGAATATTTGCCATTGTCAATTTTTTTCTTCTTCTATGAAACCTCTTGTCTATGGTCTTGTATATCATGCACTCTGAAGTAGTTTTAAATCAGGGGTAAAATTCCTATCTATTTTCGTTTATTGACACACAAAACGGCCCGTCATACTAATAGTAAAGATTTTAAATAAGAGATTGTTTCATATCGGAAATATATTTAAGGTTCAACAAAGGCTTTAATAAAAACCTACCTTTTTGGGGCTGCGCCTCAGATACCCGCTTATATATCTGTGTTTTTTTAATTGGAAAGTTAGTGATTAGCCTTCTGTGCCCGAAAGACGCCGATTTTTTCGGTCTTAGGCCGGTTTCTTCACCACGTTTTCCTTCGCCGTTCGAGAGAATGTTTAATGCGCACATAAGAAGTGGTGCAGCTAGGGATTGAACCTCGACCTCTGGGATGAGAGTTGCATGCTTAAACCACTACCAACACATCTTTATATATATCTGCTACATTATATTTGTGGGTTGGACTTTAAAATCGTATTTCTACACGAATTTGATGATATTTATTATGTACATGTCTCGGCGGACCTTGATTGGAACACCTCCAAGTGATTGTCGCTGCAGAAGTTGCGTCTGCGTATTAAAATTATTTTTTAAATTTTGTGTAATTTATTGAAATATGTCATAGTCGTTGCCATATTTGTAGTAAGAGCAGTTAAGATAGATTACGTAAATATATATAATCTATCTTTCACTCGCTATATTTTTTTTCCTGTCGTGTAATATTCTAAACGTGTCTGTAAAACTGTCCTTTAATACAACTATAGTTTGTAAAATTACCCACAACTTAAATTTCATAAACATTATGTTTAATTAGCCTCAATAATAAATCATTGTTTCTTGTGTCATAATTTTACACATTTTATGTCGTACATTGATCACCTCCGTGGGTTAGTTGGCATTCAGGCCCAAGGTTGGATGTACGGAATTGAAAAATAGTTATTGCAACTTTTCTATACTTCATGTTATCAGATACCAGGCGATTGTCATCGGGGATGTCCCGAATAGAAGATACAGAGGATGGGAGGTATTAGTATGTAGCAAGTGATAACTTCAGCAGGAAGTAAATTAAATAACAGACAGACAGAACATTTATTTATAATGAAACGAAATTTAACGAAAAAAGAGAAATGACAAAAATTATGAAAAAAAACGAATATATTTTAAGTGTGTAATGTGTGTTGTGGTTGTAACTGGCCAGACATGTTCTACAGCGCTGGTCATTCTGCCGGAGGCCACAACAGTTTATACCTAAGACTCAAAAAAAGTACTATTTATAGATACGTGATATGTCCATCACCCATGGACACTCTCAATACCAAAAAAGAGCGAACCAATTCTTGAGAGGGCATTAAGAATTGATTTACTCTTTTCTTGAAGCACCAAGTAGAATTGGTTTGAAAATACTACAGTGGGCAGGTTAAAATATTTGTATTATAATATTATATTTGCAATTGTAAAAAACAGGCCCCAACATGCGTCCCTGGCGACACCGTCGAACATAGTTCATGTAAAACTGACGTCACACCTACGTCAAATGTTACGAACGACGTCGAGAATTCCATTGTTTTATACGCTTAGGACTGAAACACATCAGCGACAACTAGCCCTATAGTGAATCATTTCCTTTCGCTATTAATGGACTTGTTATAAAATCTAATAACTTGAACACTTGTAGATTTAACTTGAGATTCATTTAAAATGGCAGTATCAGATTGCCTTTCTTAATATATAAGAAGTCGGGTTGGTTCCATAATAAAATAGTTGGATTTTCATGGTTTTTGATCTGTTGTATTTAGCTCACGAATAACTCTTCTTCTTAAGTCGCACTTCGTCTTCATTTCTGCAGTCGTGATACCACCGCACAGCTTCCTTCTTTCTTCCTTGTCTTCGGCAAGCCTCGGCGCCTGGGTGATAAGATCCGTAATGGCCTTTACTTGATGAGTCCAGCGAGTAGGGGATCGGCCTTCAGGTCGGTTGCCCTCCTCTCTGCCAGTCACGTATATCTATAAAAACTTAAAATAATGTAATTAAACGCACCAATAAAAACTGTTCATGAGTTACATAACTGTCAAACATTCAATGTTTATCCCGTCCATACGGTAAACTCACAAATTAAAGTCAGTAGAAGATATCAAAATAAATTAAGAATAAATAACTTACGAAGTGTGTTAAAAACCGTAAAACGTCAGACTTATTTAATAATCCATATCAAACTTATATGATTCCAATCAGAACTATATTTCATCGGGAATTGAACCTGGCACAATTAATGTCTTACTACTCACATACATAGTACCTACTATAATATCAATAAAATTCGCATTTAGATTATCGCTGTAATTTTCGTGTGAAGGTTCTTCTTCTGGTGACTCTTATACTGAAGGTGGGCAGTCCTGCAGGCGTGTCTTATTTTACTGCAGCAACTCTTACGCAATCCCTAATATAACATTACTTCTACCAAACGTTTATCCTGGATTATCATCTTTAATGTAATAGCGATCTTGGTTTAACATGTGTCCCAGGCAATGGCGGATCCAGCTTTGGCGCCAGGAGGGGTCACATATTCGTGGTCAAGTTAAGAACTTATACGTTTATCATCATACAAAGTTATTATATTATATTCAATTAGTTAAATATTGAAGATATGTAGATACATAAAATCTGGATGGTGACAATAAAATCATTATGTTCAGTGAGTGGTCCACCTAAGTCTTGGAACGAACTCGGGGGGGGGGGGGGGGGGTCATGACCCCCCTGGATCCGCCATTGGTCCCAGGCGACTTTCCAATAGCGTATTCGATATCAGCAGAATTATCCAAATTCCGTCTGCAAAAACCAACCTCGAATTCTTCGCGAATACAACAGAATAAACACTTATCCAAAGCTTGATATATTCGCTAGTGAGCTGATCAAATTATAAATGAATTGTTACATATACTGTAGAAAATGCATTATATATGATGTGGTGGCGTTCAATAAATAAATGTATGCACTTTGCACAGTTCTTATACGTTGTTTTTTTGTAGTCTTTTTTGTATTGTTCCATATTAGGGTTGCCTGGAAGAAATCGCTTGTTAGCGATGAGGCCGCCCGTTTTCTAATAACTAATGTAACCTACTTGCTGTTGGTTTTTTTAATGTATAATTAAATATATTATGGTAACAAAGTATAAATAAACATTCATTTTAAAACATGCCAGCGATGGCAGTTTGTGTTCATTTGTTCAAAAACGCAACGTTTGGTTTTTCGTCTATCCTGTCTCTCTACCCCATAGTTGTTTATTTAGATCAGTCAAGACTCCCACGTTTACAATATTCAACGACATATTTCCGAGAAGTGTCGTTTCCGGCGCCAGGTTTCATGTAAATTAGAAAAATTACTCGTTGTGTGGCGTTGTGTGGTAGGTCGAATATTATGTTGCAAGTGAAATATAATTGTAAGAAGTTGCACTTTGTGGCATTGTTACTTTAATACTGGCACTTCCTCATTTTATATGTAGAGCACCAGCTCTGGGGTCAGCGGTATCAGGTACCAACTGAAATCTTCAGTTAGCGCATTTAACCCACGGCCTTTGGAGGAGAGCAAGTCTCTACTCCAAAGGGAGCATTGAAATTTAATTTTTAAAGTAAATGTGCCATTCTAAAGATAGTAAGTATTTCCTATCCAGATATTTTCATTAATTTCGTATTTAACTTTAACACATTGAATGCTTAAACATTGGATACAAAGTAATAGCCGGAAACCAAAACTTTTTATTGGGAATTTTGATTATGTTAATATGAATGTTTGAAAATATGTATGAATTTATATTTTTTTTTATAAAAAACATGTTTGGATCCGAGTGGCATACAGCACGTTGGGTGCTGAATACTCGGATCCGAGAGCGAGGGATGGTAATTAAAAAAAATGAACCGATCGCTCGGATCCGAGAAATGAGCACTTAATGTGTTTATCTAGAGACTTGAATGTCAAGTTTTTTGGTTTATTTTTTTTTCTCTTCGTGTCAAAAATAAAAAATGTCTTCGTTAAGTAGTTTAGGAGTCTATATCGGACAAACAACGTGACGCGTAAATTATATATATTAAGGTAATATTGATAGCATTATGGTCCTACCTGGACCTATTTGACACGCGTGAAGGTGGAATTCTAAAAATCACCGGTGTCGTGTGGCCGACATCACAGAATGTAACGATATGAGGAAATTGCTGTAAGACGAGACCTCTCGTTACGACTAACCGATCGCAATAGGATCCTCGCCTTAGGTGGCTTCTTAGATCTCGCGTTTGTGGAATATAAGGCGCCATCCGATAACATGATAAAACCATGCATTTAAGTAATATATCACATAGAAACAAAAGAGTAACGAACGCAATGGTCTTGTGTCATAGATCAGTACAGGTTGTTGACATTTCGCGCGTTAATTTAAAATTTGAAAATAGAATGCACAGAACAGTTAAGTTGTTGGTTATCTTTGGAATGTTTATGCCATAAAAACTTCGTAAAGGAGTTTTTTTAATTTAATTTAGTTTTTGAGATTGTGACAGACTCAAGTAAAACTCAGGTATGATAGAACATTTATAACAGAAAACTGTGTGTTATAAACATCAATTTTTGGCCATAATATGGTTTATTTATTAGCCGCGGCTTAAACCTAACAAACTCAATATGTGTGTTTGTTGTATTAGTAGCATTGACTGTCGTCTTATACTCATACATTTATTATATATACATAATAACATAATGTATATAATGTTAAGCGCAAAGCTCGAAGACGGCTGGTCCAATTCTAGTATATTTTTTATTATTTATTGAACTTCTTAAGCATAGCAAAATGTCCCATATGTAGATACTAAAAAGGTAGGCTAATGCGAAAATATTAAGGCGAAACAAAGTTTCGAAAAAGGAGGCAGTTTTAAATACAATATTTAATAGATACTAGATATACGTACCTATAGAATTCACAGTTAAATACCATACTCCAAATCTTAAACATACAGACGCTAACATTTATTTATACTTTCTTTTCAGTATGATGGATTCAGGAGGAGCGGGCATCGAGTCTCCGCCCACATACCATCGAAGCTATGAGCAGTATGTCCAAGGTGCCGTCGACACGAGCGCAGACTCACCCCAGGAGCAAACCAGCCCAGAACTTGTAGTCTGGTCGACCCTTCCCTACGGCATAGACTATAGAACACAGTATGACTACAGAAATCCATATGAGTCCAGAGACTTTTCCACTCAACAATTCGCAAGAGCACCATTTACAACGAAAATGGGCCAGGCGAAGGCGTTGAAAGAAGCCAGGATAAGGAGACCCATGAATGCCTTTATGGTGTGGGCGAAGGTGGAGCGGAAGAAGCTGGCTGATGAGAATCCAGATCTGCACAACGCTGACCTCAGTAAAATGCTAGGTGAGTTTTTTTTATATTTTCATTATTATTTAAAAATAAACTTTATGGACATCGACCGGCTTCTGTATTTATGGTACAGGGGTCAAATAGGCAGAAGGCTCTAGCATGATACCGTCCAGAGACATTCTCAATCCCAGAAGACTCGCGTTTCGTTACACCTGCTACGAATTGGCACGCTCTTGTCTTGAAGGACAGTGGGTAGCTGGTTCCATATAGTAGTGGTGCGCAGCGTTGTCTTAAATAACTCTCAGTTGTTGAACGATGGACGTCGACGTGGAGGTGGAATTATAATACAAAGTTTAGTACTTAAATTCATGGCCTTAAGATACAAACGAAAAAGGATTTAAGGATTTTCAGTAAGAGATTGATTGAGTCATATCGAAAATATATCCGGATCCACAAAGAGTTGTTTAATAAAAATAGCACTACAACCTTTTTTGTTCTGAGCCTCAGATATAACACATGAATACAACACAGATATTTCTGTATGGTCTAAAAGGTAAGTAAATTATCAGCATGTGCCTGACATACGCCGTCGACTTTTTGGATCTCAGGTTTCCTTACGATGTTCATCTTCACGAGCAAGAGATAAATGCGGTCACAGAAAGTCCATTGGTACACGGGGTTTGAAGCCAGAAGCCAGACTGTAGGTACCAGGTTTTTGAAGATATATTTTCATCGATTTTTTTTGTATGTAAAATGAATCAAACGAAATATTGCATGACGATATATACGTAGTCCAGTGGTGCAAGATAACCCACCATCTCAGGGATGGAAATCGCTAAAACCAGGCTCTCACAAGTGCTATAAGACTATCTCTACAAAATCTAAACAAATTATAAACATTCATATTACACCCTTCATTTAACAACAGCGAAAAAAAATGTTTTTTCGATTATAACTTGCCTCAAATCTGAAGTTACATCTACCGTGAGTCAGCAGAAAAAAGCAATCTCGAAATTTGAATTTCAAATGATCAAAACGACTTGTTCCTTGGCCGTGTACCTATTCAGTTATTATTAACATAATATTATATAATATTTAAATGTTACGGAGTCTCGAGAGTAGTTGTAATTGAGTTTAAATAAATAAATATAACTGGATTCGAACCCTGTACTAGACCTACTACGCAATTAAACTTTACAACATGATAAAAAGAGCAATATGTATAATATTTAAAGAGAATGAGCCATTAACATGTCAAAAGACACATTATACAATCGTATTGACATAACCTAGTGTGAAGTGCTCTGTGGACGTGAGCCGGCACACGCTTGGCCGTTTTTTAATAATTTAATTAAGTTGTCGCAGCCCTTTACAGAAGCAAGAATGCAATATTGAATTGTACAGCGAATACGGTGTTGTACTTTTGCATATTTTTTGTTTTACATATAAGGTCGATGTGTGATTTATAACCCTAATTAAACTGTATAAATATGTATTGACAGTACGTCTATAGTCTATGGTATTGGTATGCGATGTTCATCAAATATGTTCTTTTTAAAATATTTCTTTACATAAATGGAAAATTACTTCGTGTCCATTAATTTGAGGACTTTATTTATTAACACTAAATAAACTTATTTAATAAACTTCTTACGTTGTTGCGTGTACTGCATGTAGGTTACGACACTTCATTCATTCGGAATAACGTCTATAGTATATGGGATTGTTATATAATCTTTAGCGTATTGTATGTTCTTTTTTTAAATATTTCTTTACTCAAACAGAGGGTGTCGATTAACTTGAGGACTTTACTAAATTTCTTGTTGGTAGTTGTAATAAATGCATTTAGGTTACGCTGCTTTAATAATGCAAAATAACGTGTATAGTCTATGGGACTGTTATAGCTTCATTACCAAATCGTGAGTTCTTTTTTCAAAGTTCATTTTATTTTTTATAGTTCAGTCAAGTGTAGTAAATATAGCTTAACTACATTAATGGTAAGATTAAAAGCGATTTTCGACAATACGGACAAAAATTTAACCATAAATTTTGTCTAAACGTATTGTTATAATTAGACGTCGACCTTTTAACTTTCTCTGGCAGGGTGTAGAGGACACGAACTCTACGCAATACGTAATAGATACAGTCGCAGAGAAAAGTTTTTTTTATAAAAACAAACGGACAGGAGACTCTACTGATGTTAAGTGATACCCATGGACACTTTCAATGCCAGAGGGCTTGCGAGTGTGTTTCCGGCCTTCTAAATGGAGTGTTGGTTTATTTTTTTGTTATTTGACGATATCAGTGAAGATACACGTGCAGATATTATTTTCTGCTAAAATCGGGTGATACAATTAATCATACATTTTTTGCATATAAAACATATTTAAAAATAAATGAAGCTATTTTAATAATCTAAAAAAAATTAACTATTTTAATAAATCTTCGTACGGTCCAAGGCGAAATAAATTTTGTTTTGAATATTTTTTCATATTCTTATAAATCACTGTTTTACTCGACTGTCCCCTTTGATACAATTTTTATTAATAATTATAACGGTACTCTAATACACGGTTTACACGACTGTACTATTTTGATATGGCAAGTCATTATGCTCCGGCGTGGGTGGCTAGATGCTATCGTGGTTAATGAAATAAAACTCAAATAAAAAGTACTGTAGCCAAGTGTGTACCGACTATTTCCTGTCTATGAATTACCATTTTAATAAGCCCATAGAAGCAGACTACAAAAAATAGGCATAATCTAATTTTCTAAATTGGAACAATAAGAATCAAGTATTTGAAAATGGAAGAGTAATAATCTACTTAATTTAAAAAAATGGAGCAATTATAATTTTTTAAAAATGGAACCTTAATATAATTTTTGAAAATGAAGCAATATTGTTCCATAGTATACTAATACATGCGTGACGAGTTCATGCAAAGTCAAAGAGCATAGTGTATAAGATCAGTTTTCTGTGCAAACATAAGATATTTACGTCTTAGCTGATTATACCTATCCTACACCGTATGGAACTTACAGGGAATTTAAACCCTTGGAGACTTATATTAAAAAAACCAGTTATGTAATAATAATAGTTATACATATGAAATTAAATCTATACTATGTAACTATTTTTTTTTCTATAACAGGCTTTGACACACTACCTTATACGTATGTTACGTTAAAGGAAATACCCAAAACAGACATTTGTAAAAGTAGAAACATGATATTTAGGGTCATATGTACCACAGATTGTTAAACTTAACCTAATTGAGTTAATATAAAAAAACTATCTTATATAGAAGAAAGCTCCCAAAACCTTTCTTAAACAGAGGGGGCATCCCTATCCTATCCAGTTTTTTGCGTATATTTGCACCTGATTCAATTTTGTTATAAAATTAAACTAAATAACTTATGAAATTAGTGTTCCTAGTTTTTGAATTGTAAAAAATACGGGTTTACGAAAGTAATTTTATAACGCGATTTTATGTAACGCCGAGTCTACCGCGTTATTGGGGGATTTCTGTATACATACATAGAGCTGTGTTGGTCTAGTGGCTTAAGAATGTGACCCTCATCTCTGTGGGCGTCCCTTCGGATCACTGCTGTGCAACAAAGAAATTGTTTATATGCGCAATACTTGATCCTACGGTAAAGACAAACATCATGGTGACAGCGGCACATCTCGTGTCACGTGTCACGTGTCAGACACAGCCTTGTATAGAAAATATTGAAATAAAAATGATCAAAGAAACGGATGCCAAGCCAAGATCCGATTATTGTAACTCGGGCCTTTTGTAGAAGTCTGTAAATTTTTGAAAATTGTTCCAGTATTTTTTGTGTTTATACGTTACAAAGTTACTATACTTTCCTCTTTATAATAATAGATAATCACGTGACACTACCTTAATTCAAAGCTAAGTTTAATAATCAATACAAAATGAATCACGTTACTTATTAATAACTTAATTGTAATTAGAGCTGAGCTTTCCCGTTTTAATCAAATTTATTCGTTTTTTATGCCTTATCTGTGGTTTGTGGTTGTATTGAAAATATTATATAATGCATATAATATATAGTACCTAAAAACATACAGGCTAGCCCGTTCCATATAGCAACTGTGACCTAAGTATTGTTCCTGACTCAAAGAATTATTGGTTCCATTACCTATATGGCTTTACATTGTTATATGTCGCAGCCAACTAGCTTAATTAGCCGTTCACTTAACAGCCTAGCTTCTTAGATAAACAGCACAATTATACATCATAAAACAAATTTTAAATTAAGATTTATTTATTTACAAAAACGAAATTTGCTGCAAATCAATATTTAAATCAAAATACGCAAAATACAATATATGTTACAGAACATTCCATTGTTTAAATGATATTAAATATATAAATATCTTAAGAATATTGATAGCAGTCGTAGTAATCACGTGACAATTACTAAGGAAGCATCAATCAAATTATTATTCATCAGAGCTGTTGACCTTGGTTCATCCTTGTGTTAATTGTCTAAATTGCCCTCCTTATACAGCAGCGATTATAGGCCGTTAACTGAAGAAATAGATTGTTATGCTTGGGTGCTAATGATGAAGACAACATGCAAGGTCCACATAGTCCCCGTAATCACTAGTAGCTGATGCTCCGGTAAGAATCAGCTTGTTTTTAACCTTAAAATTAACGGCCTATGTTAAAGAATGAATTCAGATAAAGAGAAATAGACTTACAGGTTGGAGCGTCATTGGTTTTGACGTGAAAACTTCTTTAAATTTGCTACCATCAAAATTGCAGTCCAAAAAACCTATTGATAACAAAATTTGGGAATAGTTTGGCGTTGCTGTCGAAATCCAAACACCACTGGATAGTTAAAAGATCAAATAATTTATTACATTTATCGAGATCAGTGACGCAACGCGCGCCGTGGAGGGGGAAGGGCCGCCATTTTGAGGTTATTTTGTTGCACAAGTTTTGCATCAGTATAACTTTTGACTCGGACAAGCTACGATGATCGTTTCAGTTTTAATCATTAGCTGTCATCAAAATCTACCAAAAATACAAATGGCCACGTCCATTACACAGCTACACGCCATCTTCTTCGAGGTCCAGAGTATCCGTAAGTTATTATAATAAGGAAACAAATGAAAGCTTCCCTACATATTGTTAATTCAAAACGCGCGGTAAAATAAAATAAATCAGTAATTACTTCTTTAGCGTTAATAAGTGCATTCCTTACAGCATGTAATGTCGTCAAGTGGTTTAATATTTATTAATATCCAATTAAGTTGTGAAGGGAAAATTACATAGACGTAGAAATAAATTAAAATTTAATATCTAGTATATACTTTAAGCATTCTACTTTTTATAAAATGCTGTAGATAGACCGGAGACTAACTTGATATTAAGTAACATCACCAGAGTAGGCTTATAAGTACGTTGCCGGTAGAAGTCGAAGAAGAAAAGAGACTTCAAGAAAAGGGCGTACCAATTCTTAAAAGGCCGGCAACGCACTCGCGAGCCCTTGGCATTGAGAGTGTCCATAGGCGGCGGCATCACTTAACATCAGGTGAGCCTCCTGCCCCTTAGCCCCCTGTTCTATAAAAAAAATCAATTTCCTCTGTTTTCTTTCAATACATTAGTTACATTAGTTTGTTACCATGGTTACGCTTATGTACCAAGAATGTTAAAATTTCATTTCCAAGAATGCATTGGAGGGTGGGGGGTCGATGATTTTCTTATTTGGTGATTATGTCAACAGTAATTTTTTTTTTACATATATTACCCATTGTCTATGCTAATGAAATTTTCGAGGATTCCTACAAAAATTGATGTTTATGTACTAAGATTTTCGAGACCTTTGCTTTTCCTAACAAAGGGGGGGGGGATAATTGCAGTAAATCTGCTTACGTAATACTTAAACGGCCCCCATCCTGGAGATCCGCATGAGGACAAAACCCCTATTAAACCTTCTTGGGGCTTTGAACTGACAAAAATATTAAACAGTCGTTACGAAATTTCAATAAAAACATTTTGTCAGAAGCTAATATGACAGATCGGATTTACCATTTAATGACAAGGCAATTTTGTTGCACGTCATCTAATCGTGGGTTGCCTACCGCATAATGAAATAAATCAAAATTGTCTCTGATTAAGCGCATTTCCAATGCTAAACAGTTTTATAGTGCATTCTATAAATACGTTAAAATACCGTGGAAATGATTTAATAAAAAGAAACAAATGGAACGTTAGAATAACTTGTGAAATTATATACGAAAAAAAAATGTAAATTAGTGACCGAAAATAAGACTTGGCTTAAAGGTCCTCGTTACTATGCCATACAATAATAAAAAAAAGTTAAGAAAATTTACAGACAAGTTTACAGCTACAAAGTCATAGTGTGTGTCAGTGTCAAAGTGTGACCACATTTTGACATACTGGAGACTCATCATCCGTCAAGTAATTTTAAAACCCTTTCTCTCGCTCTCTTCAGCCGGTAGCTTATATCTGAGAGCAGTGGTCACCTAGGAAAGATCTGGACTAACAGTTTCCGTCCAGCGCCTCTTTTACAGAGTACGGTTTTGAGGACGATGGGGTTCATTGCATCGCTCCATCTGGTTGGTGAACGGCCACGTGATATTTTGCCTTCTGCGTTACTTACCACGATCAGTATCTTCCAGTTCGCATCGCCTCTGCCCTATTCCTTAAATCAGTCGTTAACTAAACGGAAATTACTTATAAAACATGATTTTAATTAGTAAACCTGCATATTTAAATGTATGCTCGCTTGAATGAAGAATGAAACTCTTGCTTGTAAATTCTTAGCACAGACTAAGAGGATTCAAATGGTCTGGACTTACGCTCTTTTTTGACAGTATCTGACCTGTTCACCTCGTCATCCGTCGTTCCACAACTGTGGGTTTCAAGGCATGTTTGCAAGGCATGTGACACCACCACTATGTGGAAACAGCCACTGAAGTATATGCAAACCAATCTGACTTCCTTCAAGAAAAGAGCCTAGCAAGTCTTAACAGGTCAGCTACGCACTCGCGAGTCCTCTGGTATTGAAAGTACCCATGGTTATCACTTAAGAAGAGCCACCAGCCCGGAGTTTGTCCCCTGTTCCATTAAAAACTCAGCTTGCCCTGACCTAGTCCTGATGTCTAGTCCTAGAATGCCTAGTCTTAGTACAGTTGTGATAAAAAACGAGGTATTTTCTGCCTTCCAACACACAGTTATACAAGTAGCAAGATATCGAGCCGTTTTAGGAACACCTTTCACAAATGAAAATGGTAAAATAGTAATTATAACGTCTAAAAGCTTATCTCAAACTGTGCAGCCGGTTATGGTATTGCTTTTATAAGGAAGTACGCATATGGCATTTGTTTTTCTTCGTCAAGTGTCATCAAATTATAAGTGATAAACTAATAAGGGACTAATAAGGAGATAAGTATACATACTACATGTATCTTTATGATAATTAAATTGCAGTGTCCAGTTGCAAGTGGAGACGAATGTTTTAGAGTTATAATAAATTAACGTAATATATGCTTTTTTGCTTTTTTAAGAGTACTGAGAGTTTTTTACGCCGGCTTTTTCTCTCGGCCTACACCCTCTGTCTTCTTTGCCGATGAGTAGGGATACCTACAGGTTCGAATTTAATGACGTGGAATAACGTCGGTGTCCCCTCGTACTGTGAGACGCAAATTTGTCCCATTTTTAGAAACCGCGCAACTTTAGCAGCAAGAAAAAAAATTGCCAAAGTTTCATTCGTATTTGAAATCGTCATCAGCTGTATTAAAACAAATTTGTTCTTCTGATAAATATAATAAACATTTTGGGTACCTATATTTTGTGATTCGTAATATAAGCTTAAATAAATTACTACTTATTATATATATATATAAAACACATCGCAAGAGGTACAGAAAAGTGGAGCAAAAAACTGCTTGCCCAAGGTACAGCAAACGCAAAAGAGGGAGACAACTGAGAAGGTGGATTGACCACATTAAAGAAACGGCAGGTGGTACATGGCAGAGAGTGGCACAGTGCAGAGAGGAATGGCGGGATTTGGAGGAGGCCTTTGCCAAAAAAGGGCACACAGATGCACCAGAATTGGATTAAAATGGAAATTTGTTTAAATGTATATAAAATATATAATGTAAAATGTATCTGAATAAAGGCTATTATTATTATTATTATTATATATATATTATTTGACCTAAATTAAACCAATGCCCCGTTTTGAGTCGAAGAATAGGTCACTTAAAGTGAAGAAGAGATAGAAGATGGGCATATCTTCTCACAGTTACACGTTTACTACCCTCTCTTAAAAAGCGAAATAACATACATCATGAGCATACACATACATACTCTCGCAAATATGACACAGAATTAAGTATTACGTATTTAATTTTTTTTTTATTTTTCGTCTCGTAAATTTTTGAAGCTTGTTTTCCATCATTGACTATAGTTTAGTATATATTTTTGCTGTATATAATTTATATTAGCTAATCTGTTAATTCACTTTATACTATAATACTACTATAGAAACATTCCTCAGCAATCACACTATTGGTGACTTGAAAATCCGCTCGGAAATAGTTTATTGCCTTCAAACATTCCGTGTCATGATATGCTGCCTCCGCGAACTTCGTTTTGCTTACCTTTTAAGTAGCTACATATTAACAGATGGAGCATTTTTCTATGCTATACCATAGATACCGTTCGCTTTTACCGAATAAAGAACTAAATAAATCGGAAATTTTGAATCGTTCCAATTTTGCTCTCCGAAACCTTTCCAAAAACAAATCTTGAATTCATCCAGCCATCTTCTGGTTCATTTTTATTTTCATATATTATGATTGTCACACATTGTCATTCATTTTTTTTAAATATTATGATTATCTAACTATTATATCTAAATTATGAACTGTATTTGCAAACTTTCCTAGATTGAGTATATTCTAGTACTGTGTTTAAAGTGAGATATTTTCTAATGTCTGCACGTCCGAATCTAGCTTTCCAGAATTGAAGAAACCTGGAACTAAGTGCGTGCGCGCAATCTAAAACCTAAAACCTAGTTCCTCGAATATCCAAAATCCATAAACAAAATTCGTAGAACTCGAACAAAAAGCGCCCGCGCATCGGTATTCGCGACACGTAGTCAATAATAATACAATTAATTCCGTATGTCATCTGATATTATCATTGCCACCCTATTACTATGGTCATAGAGCTCAAATTTGGCTATCTATTTATTTTGCATATCCATATATGAAAGTAATGGTGTAGTACCACTTGGGAGGTAGTCTCGGAGGAAAATGTCATCTCAAATGATTTCCTTGTCTATGTCTGAACGAGTAGGACACGGCAGCGCGCTTGCCTTCTGAAATTAAGAGTTTCTATGGACTTTCGGCCCCTTTTTCGTATGTTACAGGAGGCATATGGGCAGGATTATCTGATGTTAAGTACATGGTAAGGATAGTAAGTCTATGGAAAAACAATCGTCCATGGACAACAAACTTTTGAAGGACCCTAGTCCGAAGGACCAAATTTGTTCAGATATACTTTAGTGGGCAGCTATTGTAAGTGGCAAAAAGCTTAAAACGCTCAGTTGTAGAACGGCGGACGTCGAGGTAGGATTTCGTACTGCCTCGACGTCCGATGATGAAACTCAGCTGCTGAAGAAACGAGAGAGGGGAAAGAGTCCCTTTGTGATTGTAAGGAAGTTGCATGTATCTATCTGGTTTGACGGTGTTAAGTTTTCATGCCATCACATGTGTATATTTTATTTTCTATTCATAAATATCTCGTTGTCCTAATTTGCCTTTTTTTTTTAAAAGCAAAGATATTTTTTTTTGTATTCGTGGATTCTGGTTTTAAAACAGTACGCTGCAAGAAATTGGTACATTCTACGAAAAGGACACAAAATAATTTCCTTGGCCTGGACTAAGAGATTTTGCATACAGCAGGGAACAAGCAGGACGTTCCGTGGATGTTAAATGCCTATCACAAAGCTACTGCTTGCTTATTAAAATATTTACATATTTTACCACAATCTTCCTTTTTACTGTAACATTGTGTATCACGCTTATGTGGTTTCAGTTTCTACTAAATATAATTCATGTGTTTGTGCGTAAAATTTATTATGTCATAATATCTTGTATATTTTAAACATGTTTTTAGGAAGAAAATAAAGATTCGCGGGTACGTTGCCGTACCATACTTGACATCGTACTAATAAGGCTTTCTAGGTCTTTAAAGGTATATAAACCCGAAAGGAGGACATAGAATATTTCTATTGTACTACAAGTATTAAACGGGCACAAATGTATTCGAAATTTAAAACCGCAACATGCGCACACGCCGCAAATGATTCACGCGGAATAGGGTCAATATTATGGCTGTCATAACTATGGGTTTTATTGTGTTTTGTTTTATTAGTTAATTAAATAAAATAATTTATCCATCTAGGTTTGAATTATAACTGTTATTAGGATCCTAATAAAATCCCCATAAATTTTGTTAAAATATTATATGCGCTGTCTTTGGTCAGTTTAAAGAAAATTATAGGCCGGCAACGCACTTTCGAGCCTTCTGGCAATGTCTGTGTCTGTGGGCGGCTGTATACCTTAACATCGGGTAGGCCTCCTGTTATATTAAATAATAAAAAAAAACAAACAAATCGAAATCCTACTATGCAGGTTCAGGGTAAGCCTGCAGTTTTGGACAAAGACAGTTCCCGGTTCTCAGGCTTTCACAGACAAGCTCCCGGAATTTAACTAGGAATATTTAAATAAGAGAAGAATATATGTACGTTAAAAAAGACGTTGTTTCACAAGTAACTGCGTGTTCAACGCCACATCCGTTTTATAATTGTTTATTTTTAATATTTAAATTTGGAACGTTCGAAATTTGAAGTTGCGCACGCGCATTGAACATGAGTCAGAGACGCAATAGAGTCAACTTTGCTGTACAATATAACCATAGTTCATAACCGCTTACCGAGTTTCGATTGGTTACTTTATAGTCGGATCTAAGAGTTTTGATATTTTTCAATTTATTTTTAATAATATCGCAATATACTTATTACTCAAGATGTCACATGAAGCAGGGTGTAATGGTTGCAGCTCCTTACAAACATTGTGTAAAAAAAACTTGGCGATTAAAAAGAGTAGCGGAGAGTTTATTACCAGTACATCTCTTCCGTTCTACGCCTTTGATTTGAGAACTGGCAGTAAATGTAAAATTAGATTCATTTATTGTATATTTCTCTTTTTTGACGTTCATAAGTGTACATTATGTTACCTATATGAATAAATTATTTTTGACTTTGACTTGAATATATATAATTTATCTGCTTCTAAAATTATTTATTTACAGCTTATCTATGGTCGAATTCCAACTAAAATATTAATAACAATTGTACAGGTATTTTTATAAAATTCACAGAAAATATTTTTAAAATATCATCATAAAATCATATCATATATTTTACCTCCTCAAGAATTGGAATAAGAGGCATTCGAGTAGGAGGCTCATGTAAAGGATACCGCCGCCCATGGACACTCACATTTACAGGAAGCTCGCAAATGCGTTGCCAGAAAATTATTAATGTATTGTATGTATTATTCGTTGTATTGTATGAATGTCACCTAAACCTTTTGTAGATCCGTCCTAGATTCTAACGATGGATGTGTAAGGTTTTATTTAGTTTTCTGAATGTAAACCCTTCTATCTTACTCACAGTTGCTATTATTTCTAGCTTCTAAAATCCTACATCTAGAATTTGTATGGATGATGTATATTATAATTATATGCTTCTGGAATAGATCACTCTCCAAATAGAGTCCAGCCCACTATTAAGGGAGAGTAAAGGGAAGGTAGCTTATAAACGCTGAGTGTGGTTGTGTTTGCGGCAGCGGTATGTAGTAGCTTAGTATTCTAAAACGTGAACGTGTCTTAAGACAGGCTGAAAATGTTTTTTCCTACAGAAAAATTCACAAAAATGAGTGCGACTTTACAATTACAATCTATTATAAATAATTGTATACAATAATTATTTACAACATAAATCACCAGCAAATCGATATATTTAATGTGACTAAAAAATTCTTAAAAAAATATTTAAAAAACTCAGGTATCTTTTACTTATAATGGCTTTGTTCGTTCCTTCATATTAAATATTTATTATCTTAGAACTATGCTTTGTAAAACTGTGCTTTATGTTTCTGTTTCAATATGTATTCTGTTTTGGCTTTTGTGTGTAATGTAATTGTTTGGATATTGTTTAGTGATTAGCTGTAGGAATACTTAAAGAAAATAAATAAATAAATGTCTAGTAAGTAATATTATATTGACTTAATTGTAGTGAATAGTTTAAAATAAGATTCATCAACAATCTCAGTGTTCAATAATGTTTTACTATATCCGAGACATCGCACTCGCACTTATATTCACTACACCAGGTTTTTTAACACAAAAGATTTAGTTTTCTTTAGGCGTCTTATTCCTGATGTGTCAAGAAGTTTGATTGCCTCAGCATTCATATGGCTATGTAGTATGGTCAAGTTAGCTTAGGCAAACCGTATTGCCGTGTTAAGAACTGTATCAACATTTAAAAAAAATACATTATTGCTATCATATATACAAATAATAATGGTTAGATTAGACAAGTGTTACTTAATTCTTAACTGAAAGGTCCATTGTTTTAAATTCCACAGTAATATCCGCATCCACTGTCTTCAGATTGGCCCCACATTTTTCTGATCTCAGATTTAAGATTCGTCAGCTGGCGCTAATGAAGATCGCCAAACTGAAGCCCATTTTGAGGCTTAAAAGTCGTACTACAATCATGGTATCGAAAATTGTATAATAATCGTTGTATCGCTCTAGAATTGCTATCAAATCAAATTTCTATGTTAGCCTACGAAGTCTTCAGCCCACCTAACTTTATTACACTTCCCTATAAGTACTGTCGCTACTTAGATCATGATAACAGATCTGTATGCCCTAAATGTCGTGGAATATTTTATGTCTGAGTAAATTAATGTAATGATTTTAATTATAATACTAATGTGTGACATTGTTCGCCCGATATAGTCGTCCTTAAGTTCATTAAACCGACCTCTTTTTGTCAGAATAAGTTTATAGATCTGATCATTGCCTGCTTTTGGCTATTGAATGTGAAGTCTATGATTAGGCGTTGGATTGCAAAGTTTAATAGCAAGATGATTTAAAAAGATATTGTTTTTACATTGATTTTTACTATTTTTATTATTTAACATAGATCAAACAGACTGATGGGCCTTTTAGGAATTAGCAAGGTCTTTAAAAATGAATATAATATCGATATAAATGTAGCACGTATCAAAACGAGTAAATCGCGGTATACATGCGCCTACGATGGTACGGAGGTTTCGAGGTAGGAATACATTATTTTATAAGTAGGCGAATACTCGATAGATATGATGCCGACGACAAATTGTTATTGCGAATTAATCTGTGGCATCTATCGATAAAATCAATACTTCGATCTTCCTATAAGAACATCACTAACAATTTTTTGAGTAGGGACTCTTGGGCCAGGGGTTCAATTGCACATGTCATTATTAAAGAACGCGTATGGAGTACCGGTGACCCCAGAGTTGTTGCTTTCCTCAACGAATAAAGCCAGCGTTAAAGGTTGCCACTGGGACCAAATTTAAATTTGTTTTATTTATCATTTTTTTAATATTATGTAGGTTAAGAATATTATGAATTGAAATTAAATATTTAACATTAATTAAATAATTTATAATTAAATGACTGATTATTAAATATTCAGGAAGACATTTCAGTTTATATCTTAAACGTAGTCTAAGTAGTAGCAACCAGATCAGACTACGAGTCATACTCAAAAAATTATGAATTCGTTTTTCTAATATATTCAACGCTTGGTTCAGCGTCATGCTTATTCAAAAGTATTTATGTTTAATAATTGTATCATGCTACCTTATTAGAATTTTATTAGTTCAATGGCATTTCATTTGTCATTAAAATTAACATTTCTCCTTTTCCGCATACATTCTACGAATCTATGACCTGTCAATTGTCACCAAAACGGCGCGAAACCGAACGTTACCCGATCATCAAACATGGCCGCCCGATTGCATCTATAACCTCAAAATTGAATGCAAAATGGCGTATTGTAATGACGCCGATTCGTTTAGCATTCCGACATGCCATAACAGAGTACGCATTTTCATTTGGGGCCATTGTCTTGGCAGATATTAGTATTGATTTCAATAAATAAATTAATCGTATGCCAACGCAAATAGCATCGGTTTGGCACGCGCCGTGAAACGAATGGTGAATTGATAAAGCGATTGTGGCTATGTTCAGCTTGGTTTTTAAAGATATTGATGGGTTCTGCAGATAGTCCAGTTGTTTAAGCTTCAGTCTTTTTTCTTTTTTTGTATTATATGCCAGTACTAAGGTAGTCAAACCTGTGCGGTAGAATTTGACTTGTTTTTGCTATGGCCGTATCTATCATTATAGTGAAACTATTTAAATATCAAACGACTCACATAAGTAAAGCATATCTGGTTTATCAACCACATAGGGTTAGATAAGATTTAGCTAGTCCGACTCCTGTATAGTCCCCCCTCCTTTTAGTAACTTGAGCTTGTGAGAAAGGGGGAGAGAGATTCATAGATTCACAGGTCTCGTGCTTGATCCATGGGATTTGGGTAATATTTCAAGGGTGTTATTAGGGAGAGTACTTTATTCAAGACTTTTGACCTTTTGATACAATTTATATTGATCCTCTAACCCCAACTTTACATTAGTCACTAGCTAGACAAGTTTACCTTCTGTCATACGTCAAATCCTCAAATCAAGATTTGGTCAATCCATCTAGCCCCAAAAGGTTATCCTTGTTTTAACCCTATATATCAGCGGAGCACTACAATAGGTGCATTAATATATTTTTTATTGACGCATGTCCTGCATACGTCCTGCCATAAGTTTTCATTGTAAACAAACTATTTCACTTAGTAGTCGGATTGCAATCGGAATGTAGGTATCATGATTAAATGACAATGTATGTGCTCCACAAATGTGTTTTTTATGGTAACAATAACAATGCTTTATCTTTTGGGTTAAGTCAGTAATCATCCTTGATTTGCGTGTTTATCCGAACTCACAGAGGTATAAAACTTTAGGAGTCTTAATCAATATATTGGGGTTAATGGAGTTGGTCCTAAAAGGAACATTCTATAGGAGTTGGCATCAGTGCTTGCACAAACAGTAAATATCTCGTATCGACATTTAGACCCAGTAAATCTTGAGTCAGGTAAAGAAGGAAACCTAAACTACAAAAAAATGTTTTTTTACTTATAGATTAGACTTAAGACTGGTGTACCACAAATACAAAATGTTTGTTCAGTTCCCTAATTTAAGGAAACATAAGGCCGTCCTTTTACGGTCAGTAGACAAAAAAGGTGTCTTATACCCCATGGTGAGAGTCAGAAATAGTGCAGCCATTTTCACAGTCTTGGGAATGTTTGTGATGCTTTTACGGACCGATTTTCCGGCATTTTCTTAGGCACTGTGTTATCGATTCCCAGTTCCCAATTGGAGGTCTTCCCATATGGCCTCCAATGTCTTCTTATCAGGGCATCCCGTAGGCTCGTTTCTCCTCCCGAACCCATGTGCTTTGCTGACGCCAACAGTCCAGCAACAAATTCCCATTCCCCGCTTACTCTTGCTTAAGAGTTTTCTGGAATCTTCGCCGGAGAGTGACCTATTTAAGAAACATGGGGGCGATGTTTAGTGTTGTTAATCTTAAAGAATATTTTTAGTTAAAATTTGGCAATACATTATGTATGTCTGTCATATACATTAAGCAACATATTAACATAGTCATAGTCGAAGTCGATTTATAGTCCGAATTAGGCAATCAATAGTGATTGAATATTAATGTCTTGTATGAGTAATTCTACAATACATATACATATGCATTTCGTGCTTATTAGTTTTTCATCGTTTCTGGCGGCCTTATTAGTTTTAAAAATGCCGTGTGTGTCATCTCGATAGACAATCGTAACTAAAGTAATTAACCACAGATGTTTGGTCTATATTTTATGGGTTAAGTATTTTACGTAATCATTGTCTGTGGCTAATGTGTTTTTATATTTTTGTACCAACAAACCACCAAGACAAGATTGAAATACGAATTAGAATATTAACCTAAAACATTTTCTGACAGTGACAATTCTGAATTAAAATTAAAGCATCATCTGGCATCTGAATTATTTTTGACAGTTTGACTTGGTTTTATACAAATATTCGTGGACATTTTCCTGTTAGTAATAATATAGTCTGGATTCAGACCAGAGCTGAGGTCACGTAATTAAATATTAATAGTTTACATTACAATTGACGTGATGGCACTGAGTAATTCCTGAGTCACGGTCAATGTGGTTTTGTCAACATGATGTCTGTCACATTAAAATAAGGACCTATCACAGTGACATAATAATTGTCAGACTAGCGCACTACAGCCATACCCGCGAATTTACGAAAACAGTTCAAATTTGGAATTTGCTATGTTGGCGAACTTGTCTATATACTTATAGACAATACTTCAATTTAGGTATAATCGATTGGACATCTTATACTAATCTCTTCATTTAAAAATATGTTACTTAAAAAAATATTTTAATTCGGTAAACGTGTAATATAATATTTAAGGTAGGGTTATTTAAAAAAATATACTGTCTTCTACTCTGTTCTCTACTCTATCAGGTCCGAAAACCATCATTCGTCGAAACTAATCAGTGTTAATATAAACATACATATAGTTTATATATTTAAACGTGATTTTAATTTGTATGGTTATCCTTTACCTCATATGTATATTTAAAGTATGACATACTATTTTAGTGGGTGAAAAGCATCACAGCGGCCAACTTTATTCATCCCTTAAACGAATTTATTAATCGAAAGCCCGTACATTAATTACGCTGACAGTTCTGAAGTATCAAGTATACCCTGTCTTTAATCTCGGAATATTAAGTCCATATAAACGTGAACTGACAATTGCAGTGGCCACCGCCCGGCGCCTTTGAGATCGCCGCCCGCTGACCAATAGCGACCGGCCTTGCCGACCAATGGCCGCGTTGCGCATCGATTACATTTATCTGTATTGATGCAATAAATGTTCGAATTTTGAATTTGAATTTTTGTGATATTTAATTTGCGGTATCTGTGGTATTAATATTATATACGATATTGAAACAAGGTAATGTGATTCAATTTTGAAATTGTATTGTTGTGAAATACGTATTTGTTCGAAATTTGAAATCAGTTTATGTTCTAAACAAATATAGTGTCTTTTACTTTATTTGTTACTGAATATAAACTAAATTGTCACTTTAATTATTATCTATGGTCTTTAAAGATTGCTGAACCACCACAAGTAGATAGCTATACTTGCCAGACCTCTGTTTAATTAATTCTTATCTAATATATTAAAAAAAGGAAGAGCTTAAGATAAAGTTATTATAGATTATAATGTTCTGTGTTAACCAATACAATAAGCTGTGATCAAATGTCAGATTTCCGGAAAAGCAGACTATAGTAATTGCACATAAATAATAACTACTAATCAGAAATTAATGTAATTATATATAAGTGATTCTTAGAAGTTTGATTTGTAGAATAATATGCACTTTGCATATCCTTGTAACATGTTAACACAATAGTTCATATTATAAATACCATTTTACACGATTAGAACGGGTTGAATACATAGTAACAGTTTGCAATAATACGATTTCATACCAATTTTTTTTAAGTATTTATCCATAAAAAATTTCTGATTACTCATTTAAAATCACAAAAGCGCAATTATGTAAATAAATGGTAATTCTTAATTTAAAAATCGAAAATTATATTTCGAACACTTGAAATTTCTTTAAGTTCCTAACAGACGCAGCTCTGTACATTTTGATTACACGTTATAACTACAAAAACGCAAATATGTAAATTGCCATTCGCGTTCTTAATTTAAAATTCGAAATATTATATTTCGAACACTTGAAATATTCGAAAACAGAATTATAACGATTCGAACAAAAACATTTTAAATCGATGCGTCGAAAGATAGAATTGAAAAGTTCAAGCGATCGTATCTGACGTTTTATCGAATTAACTTTGACTGTCCCGACACTAATTGTATCGATATCGATAAAAGGGACGGGACATCGCTTTTTTATACTTATGTCACAAGTGCGTAAGTATCGTACAAACACGTTTTAGGATGTGATGAGTATATTCTTCCATTAATTACCATACACAGAAAAACAAGAACAGTGACTTCCCCTTAATGGGGACTGTAAGTTGTGTTATTCGACACTTTTTTATGTTATAAAAAATTAGGTTTATCTACTACATAATATGAGCATTTTTAAAGGCAATTTTCGACGCGCACCACCATTATGTAGAACCAGCTGCCGACTGAAGTATTTCCGAACTTGCGAGCGCTAAAAGTGTGGAATGAGTTTTCAGTAATCGCTAAAATTTACAACTAACAAAATAATTATTAACCCATAGATAATTTCAATATTCTATACCATAGATAATTATGTCTGTCAATCATATTTTGTCCTTGTCAAACGAGTTCGTACATGAAAAAATTAATTACCTCAAACGCGCGCTGTATTAGCATAGGAATAAACTTGATTTCCTGCTACATCACCTGGTCGTCCATTTTGAATTGCAAATGCGTTCGAATTTTGAATTTTCGAACGCCTCCCGTGTAGGCGTACGGTATGACTTGATTTTTTATTGACAGACTGAGTTGAAGTTGAAAGTTAAATCCTCTTTGGTGCTGTGGATTTATTTTTTAAATTTTTTAAATTATTTTTGTTTCCTCTATGACCGTCACGTGTCATGTGCATTGTACGCTATAAAAACGCCATAGAAGGTCTCTGAATTCAAGGTAATAAATCATTATACTCGTGGTTATAGTTCTGATATGTGGCATTTAGTACGGTACTATAGACTCTATTTATCTAAGAAATTGGTACGGAGATACGATGGGCCATTCATAGTCCAGAAGAGCGCTAATATTCTTAAAAGGTGTCAAGTGATGTGAACAATGGCTCCCACAATATGTAGATTTTATTTGGGAATTAAATATATCTTTTAGAACAGACTATTTTAAGTTTAAAAAGACGCGGATCTCTAAAAATTCACCGTTATTCGTTTCGCGTGTGGGAGGGCAAATTATAAACGACTTGGTGAAAATGAAATTATATTTTATCGAGCAAAAGTAATCTTTACGACGAAGATTATAAAGTCTAACGCACAAATATTTAAAAGGTGTGAACGTCAAACACTTTCTTTGTCTGTCAACTGTCATGTGTCATTTTTTGTTTATTAAAAGATTAATTCACTAGTCAATGTCCTAAAATTTAACTTGTTTTTTTTTTCAGGTAAGTTCACATTTTAACTCACATCTCAACACAAGAGGTAAGATGTTTTTATTTTAATACAATTCATATTTTACGGACTTCCAAAAAGGAGGTTTTGAATAAAATGTGATTGCAAAGCTACTAATCGGGGTCGGTGACAAACAGGCACGAGGCTCACCCGATGTTAAGTGATACCCGCTGCCCATAGACATTCACATTGCTAGAGGACTCGCAAGAGCGTACCAATTCTTAAAAGGCTGGGGGCCTTTTCTTGATTGGTACGCTCTTTTCTTGTGGGACCCTAAGTCAAATTTGTTCGGACTAACTTCAGTGGGCTAGTTCCAGATATTGTTGGTGAGCGGCAAATACTGACTCGTTGAAATTACTAATCATATTGCGTAGAACTAGGCGTAAAAGTAATCTAGTGTCGAATTCGAAATATGTTCATTTAGGAAGTTGGAATATTTTGTTTAAAATTTGAAAATATATTTCCGGTCCAAGCGTGGCCGCCTAGATCACGAGGCGCCAATCTTTAAATTATTAATAATGCACGCCAGTCGCACGTCAAACGTGCGACTGTCGTGACGTCGGCACTTTGTGTCGAAGTGGGGCGACAGGAACGACTGACAGACGTATTGTTAATTTGTTAGACGATTTATGAATTGAATATTGGGATCCCATTCACAAGTTAGCTTGAAGTTAATAGTAGGCACGCATAATAGAATATATTAAGAGTCTTAGAGTTAATATTGCTTGTTAATTAAGTTTTGGTTAGGTTTATTAGTATTTTTTATCACAATCGCCTAGAGTCTATGTCCAATGTGACAGTTTAAATTTTGGTGGACAGTAAGCAAGCTACTCGGATAGTAAACCTGAAGTATTTTCGAACCAATTCCACTTACACCCAAGTTCCAAACCTAATAACCTATCTCAATCCATTTTTTACCATTTGTGAAGTTAATCCAAATATTGATAAAAGTGTGCCGTTACCCAATCGCCGGACTGTAACAGCTACCTGTCGATACAAGCTATCCATGGTAGGTCGGATCGGTGTATCTGCATAGACTTTAGTATGAAAATGACAGTTCAACTGTGCCAATATCCTATCTTAAGATTTAATCTTTGATATGTTTTAAACACAGACATGTATATTTTAATATTATTCTTCCGGTTTTATTTACTTTATTTGGTTTATATTGATTATCAAATATGAGTGTAAAGAGCGATGAGATTGTATTCTATCCGTCACCAAAAATGTTTCGTTTCGTAGGGTTTTCTTATTGGGATGTAGATAGGAGATTGATCGACTGTCACGGTCTGATCTTGGATTGTTTTCAATCTGAGGTATGGATTAATTATTGGGTTCGGGCGTTAAAGAAAAGAAAAGAGCGTACCAATTCTTCACATACCGGCAACGGACTTGCGAAACACACATACACATGCTTATTATTGTCAGTAACGATAAGTTTTTCTAGGCTTTTTGGATGGCTGCGCGTTACTTGTCAACAAAACTCAGTATATGTTAGTAACAAAGTGTCGAAAGACGTTTTTAGTATGGACGGAAGCATTTGTATAGAGAATTTTACATATTTATAATACAAACTGTCTCTGGTGCAGGCTCGTGCGTCAGTCACACGACACAGTCACGATTCTAGTTAATACAATATTAATATGCACTTCAATCATTTGATTGAAGCCTAAAATACTTTTTTTACTATGAGTAAATAATGTCGATATCTGTAGCTTAAATTTTTTTTATATAATAGGGGGGAAAAGGAGCCTGCGGGACACCTAAAAAGGGCTGTCATCGCTGCCCATAGTGTTTAGTGGGTGCCGGCGTTTGAGGAGTACGCTCGAATTTGAATAGTTGGAGGTTATATCTCTTAGGGAAGACCCCCACTGGGAGTCGATTCGTTATTACGCAAAAGAAAATGCCTTGTAAAACGGACTAGAAGATTTCCAGCCATCAAGGTGATATGGGTAAAATTTAGAATTCATACGGCACGTACGTTGCTGAAACGAGGCAGGAGGAAATATTATATTGATAAAATATATATAATAAATCCTATTTAGGTCTGGGACTCAAATTTCTGTATCGGTTTAATGATCAATATAATAAATTAGTAAGTGCTCAGCCACACGTTAACTTTTCGAATTTAAGGTAAGCCGGCTTTCACCGAACGAATGTAAAATGCGCACAGAATAGTCCTTTGGTGCACAGCCGGGGATCGAACCTACGACCTCCGGGATAGTCGCACGCTAGCCTAGGAAAGATAACCACCGCTATTCGCAACTGTGGCCGATTCTGGCCACGTCTGTCCAGGTCTGAATAAAAAATTACAAAACGAGCTGTCAGCGTAAAATCGCTTTTGTAATTGCACAAATTACACAGTGAATTATGATAAAACACTGTGCTAATCAATTTTAAACACTGATAACTTTAATGTTTATATACTGATTTATTAGTAATCGTACTGTGATACTTTTAGATCAAATCAAATCAAAAATCATTTATTCATATAGGTAACATAATGTACACTTATGAACGTCAAAAAAAGAAATTTACAAAAAATGCTTCTAATTTTACATTTACTGCCAGTTCTCAAATCACGGGCGTAGAACGCAAGAGAAGAACTGGCAATAAACTCTCCGCCACTCTTTTTAATCGCCAAGTTTTTTCTTTTGCACAACGTTTGTAAGGAGCTGCAACCATTACACCATGTTCCAGATGACATCTTGAATAATAAAGAATAATAAAATAAATTAAAGACAAAGATTTGTACTCTATCAGCAGGAGGCATAGTGAATTAGGAGCACGCACACCATAATTAATTTAAACATGTAAAACTATAGGGAAATTCATGGTAATATGTTAAATAGTCAGCTGAAAGATCAGTGGGATTCTTATCTTTGAGTTCGTTGGTACGAGACCGGCTGTGTGAAGGAACTTTTCTTTGTACTAATGTATGCAATTATTATTATTACTTTTTCGTATGGTAAATGTATAGGCAATAAGACCGAAAAAGTCAGGCGCAGAAGGCTTATCAGAAAAACAACTGATACAGAAATGTTTAAAGTCAATTATTTATTTCAATTAGGCCTATTAAAAAGGCACTTTGAAAGTCAAAATTTAAGTTATAATATTAAAAAAACTACGGGTTGGACTCCGAGAGTGCCGGCAGAAGTGAAAACTTGGATATAAACGTTGTGCAAAATTGCTTTAATTATCAGTATAAAAGTACTATCATTTATGTGGTAGAATACAATATTTATTTATTGCGCTATTGTACACAAACATGACAATTTATATTAGCTTTAATACGCCGCGCCAGCTGTGTACCTCCATCCGTCTTACGAATTTTCGATCAGTTCACGTGTCTTGACGCGAGCTTAACATTTTTTATCCATTCAAAAAAAGTGACGATCGCCGCTCAAGAAGTTTTCACTTCAAAAAACGCTACTGGCCCCTCAACTAGCTCAACTAGAAGACTCCATTAAAGAACCTGAATTTCTTCTTTGAAACGCTAGGAAACTGAATGTTTAATCGTATTATAAAAATGAATCGCAAACTATGTTGCAAAACTCGAAGACGGCTGGTCCAATTCATTATTATTCCTTGTACTTTGAGGAATGTTTTCATGGAGAGAAAATATTAAAAAATTTAAACTTTGTACTTAGGATTTGTTTCGTAAAACCGAACAGTCTCTATGGGGTAGTATAGCAAATGTTCAATATGTTTGTATGTAACAGCTAATGGGAATTGTTCATCCTATATATATATATATCTCACATTTTTTACCTGACTTAGACCCGTATAGAACGTTACTCAAACTCAAATCTGATTTCTAGAGCTGAAAATCAAATATATACTATTATATATAAAAATATTTGATTTCAAGAATCGGAATCCGTTTGGCTTCGACAAGAAGACCTACCAAAAGCCTACCTACTCTCAACGTTGACGTAAAGAACGGTGTTGAATATAAAACTGATCCATATACTCCACTTACCATTGAATGAACGAATCATTTATTAAAACAATATAATTTTCGTTCATTCAACCGAGATCAGTCTAAACACGAGTCATATTACGACCGATGTTATTCATTTGAACGTAAACACGGTATGTTAATATTTAAATAAGGCTGTGACGATTTCCGTGTATATGCTACGTTCCTGGGGAACTAGATTATAACCTATTATACTTAATAAACCCGGGAAATAAATACAGATAGTATAACTATTTTTTGATAACACATTTTGTCTTCAGTCACCGTGCCCACGCTGTAAAGCACGCGAAACGTCGAGATAATTATAAGTTTATACATAGCTTCAATCCGTTAAAACAGTGTTTTCTTTAAATACTTAATAATAAGCTGTATTAATCGACTTATTACGAATAATATAATAAATACGTAGTAGAAATTATTACTGACAATATAATTTCTACTACGTATTTCTAATCACGTAATTTGTATAACTTCTGGTAGGAGTAGTCTGTACTATTTGTTCAATACAGGGGGCAAATAGGCAGTACGCTGATTTGATGTAATGAGGACACTCTCAATGAGAAGGTTCGCGTAGGCGTTGCCAGCCTTTTAAGGATAAGAACAAAGAAGACTATAAAAATTTGCACAGATAGCCATTTCTTTCATTATTCAATTAGTTGCC
Organism: Pieris mannii; assembly: GCA_028984075.1. Classification (NCBI taxonomy): domain Eukaryota; kingdom Metazoa; phylum Arthropoda; class Insecta; order Lepidoptera; family Pieridae; genus Pieris; species Pieris mannii. The sequence goes on along the minus strand of CM054795.1, from coordinate 7,432,801 downwards.
GTCGCTATCCTAATTTTACCAGCTTTTTGATTTCGTCTGCCCAACGCTCGAGTAGTCTATACTGACTCTTTTTTCTTTTGGACCAGTCCATTGCCCATTCCAGTCCATTATTGCCCGCTCATAAGAGTACTTGTTTACCTATATGAATAAATATATTTTGATTTGATTTGATTAGGTTACCGTTTTTGACTAACTGACATCTATGCCTGACACATTTCGACTTTTTGGGTCATTTGCCGGTTTCACAATTTTCCGTCACCATTCGAAGGCATGTTAAATGCGATTATAGTCCATTGGTGTACGATTGGGGATCGAACCTACATTAAGTCGCACGCTGACGGCACTAGGCCACCATATACGTAGTGTTTTGTGACAATTTAAAAACTTAAATGCCTATAAATACACCCAAGTCATAAGCCAAGGAACGGGTGTTAAATTAACGTCCAATATTTTGCTCAAAAACAGGCGGCAGGCGTCATGTTTCAGGTTTATAGCCAAGATATACGGCCGGAGAATTTGCCACGCTGCACACTGTAATTATGCTGATTTATTTTAACCACAGTAAATGTAAGATTTAAGTTGGAACACAAACTAAAAGCTTTTGTAATAATTAATTGAGTATCAGTAAAAGAAAGACGTGTTGGCCTAGAGTGCGACTATCATCCCTGAGGTTTGATTCCCGGCTGTGCAATAGACTGTTCTTTTCGTGCATTTAACATTCGCTCGAACGGTGAAGGAGAATATCGTGAGGAAACTGGCCTTAGACCCCAAAACGTCGACGTGTGTGATATGTGTCTGGTACAGGAGACACCAGCTTTCTTGTGAGATTGACAAATCATGAAACGGATACTTTAATCTGAGGTCCAGAGTTAAAAGTTTGCAGCGCCACTAAAATATTTTATTTAACTTTCTAAATAAAACATTATGAGGAACCTGGAACAGTAGGCTAATCAAGTTCTATTGGAGAACAAATGATCACGAAACAGATACAGAAATATGAGGTCCAGACCTTAAAGGTAAAGACGTTGGTTTTTTTTAATTCTTTGTAAATAAGCAAGGTCAGAATGGAATTTTCATTCTTATCTTTTACACACTTTTCGAACGTAAAGAGTTTTGGTACACACACATTGAAACCTCCTTGATTAAATTAATAAGGATATACCTTTAATATAGTAGTAATCTACTTACTTTGATAGTCGTTTACTAAGCGAGCTTTTATAATGTTTACAAATACTTACTTTTTAGAAAAAAAAATTAATTTATAAAAATAATATAGTCGTTTTAGCTTTTTAGCTTAAGGTACATAGTAACGGATAGACGTCCTAACTTTCGTTAAAAACAATTGAATAGGTAGATTTTTGTCACTTTTTACTACATATAGTATCTTTTATATAAAAGTATGTTAAAGAAAAAGTAAACAAGAATAAGTACAAAAATTAAATACAGCAATTGCTAACAAAACAATTACAACTAATTAAAAAAAACAGTTTGTTAATCAAACAAGTGTTTGCTTTTAATTAAATATATTATTGACAAGGATTCAAGAATAAAACATTCTTAATTAAAACCTCTCATTCAAATTGCTGATTACTACCTGACTACCGATGTATTTCCGAACCAATTCGACTTACGCCCGAACACAATAATTAATCCACAATCTCAGACAAGTCAATCCATTTTTGGCGACGGTTAGAATGCAATCTCTACGCTCTTAACACTCATATTTCATAATCAATATAAACCAAATAAAGTAAATAAAGCCGAACAAATAATATTAAAATAAACATGTCTATATTTAAAACATACGAAATAGCTTTTTAATTATTTTAAAAACTGGTGTAAGTTAAAGTCTTATTATAGGATATTGGCACAGTTGAACTGTCATTTTCATCAGACCTACCATGGATAGCTTGTATCGACAGATGGCTATTACAATCCGTCGATTAGTTAATGGCCCACTTTTATCAATATTTGGATTGATTTGCTCCAGTTCAAACAATTTGTATTAAAAACTTGGCGATTGAAAAGAGTGGCGGAAAGTTTCTTGCCAGTTCTTCTTACCCGCTCTACGCCCTTGACTTGCGAACTGGTTGTAAATGTAAATTTACAGTTAATTTAATTTGTTTTTCTTGACGTTCATAAGTGTACATGTTTACCTATATGAATAAAGATATTTTGATTTGATTTGAGATGTCTATCTCAGATGGTCAAAAACGGATTGAGATTAGGTTTGGGCGTTAGACAAAATTAAATCTACGATAAGTGATTTTGGTTAGTGCCCGCTCTTAACATCAGATGAGCCACCCGTTTGCCCCTTGTTAAAAAACTAGTATAAATGAGTGGGTTGAATGCTCGGCACATTATTGGCCCGTGTGTTTTAATATCATAAGGTATGCGATCACCTTACCACGGCCGCGACGGATTTGCTCCCTGTTAAATTACTATGTTTGAACACGTTCGGTAAATTAGAGCTAATAAAAAACATTGGAAATTGTTATATCTGTAGTCCGCTATAGTACAGAACCTATATAATATCTTAACACTACTTAAAAGTAATAATAAAGCCTCATTTATTCCTAAAAACATTTACCCATCTTTACAAAATATTTTATTTATTATTTAATATTTTATCTATATTATCTATTTATTTTCTGTCTGTAGTTGGGCTGTTAATCAACAAAATACTCAAATATTCGACTAAAGATACAAATCATTTTCATTTTTTGACGTAATAAGTAATCCACATACGAAGGTATCGTCACATAAATAACAAAGGAATTTAATTACACGTAATAAATAGGATATCTGGTTCAAAACAAAGTGCTCTTTTTGTGAGGCTCCTGCAAGTCTACCCTTTAAAGTGTATAACCATAATACACATCAGCCCTTAAAAACACACTATTGATTGGTGAACACTGTACTAAAATCCGTTCTGTAGATTAGTTTATTGTGTTAATAGGCAGACATGCTCGACTGTTTAATATATATTCATCTTAAATTTTAACCCTATATTACAAATATGTTAAATGACAACATTTATCCTGAGAATCATTGCCATTTCAAAATCGCAAAGTTGCACTCATAATAAATCAAGCGCGCCGTCACCTGGCAACACTGTTGCGATCGTAAAACGATGCGCCCGCGCATAAAACCATTCGGAAGATAATTCGATCGTTTCTCAGAACGAATTTGGATTTTTTAAACGCTCTAGATAAGGGATGCTCGATTCGCAGGTGTTATTTTCAACACAACAGCATTCATAATAATGTATTTCCGAATTAATTCGACTTAGGGTCCTTCAAGAAAAGTACCAATTCTTAAAAGGACGGCAACGCACTCCTGAGCCCTCTGGCATTGAGAGTGTCCATGGGCGGCGGTATTCTGTAAAAAATTCTTATGCTGTTCTATAAAAAAATATGAATAATTAAAGTAGAAAATTGTTTTACGGGTAGGTACTGTGCCTACATGATGTAGTAATTAAAGACGTGAGTGGATAAAGATGATATGTCCTATTTTCGGTATGTGGTGTTTTTTGTGATGATGGTGGATGTGTGGAAATTTAAACGATTTTAAAACAAATGATGATGACGATGAGTGACCAGTATTATACGGAATATAGAACTAATTTGAGTGTACGACCAACCAGGCTCCAGAAGATAAACCACTCCTTATATGGAAATTGTATTCGTTTTTACAACAAACTCCCAAGCGAAATTAGAGAATTATCACTAAATAAATTCAAAGCCCTCGTTAAAAGTAAATTAATCAATAAAGCTTTTTTTAAAATGTGACGAATACTTAAATGATCCTAATCCTTGGGATTGATTTGGTCCAGTTAAAACAATTTGTATTAAAAACTTGGCGATTGAAAAGAGTGGCGGAAAGTTTCTTGCCTGTTCTTCTTGCCCGCTCTACGCATTTGACTTGCGAACTGGTAGTAAATGTAAATTTACAATTAATTTAATTTTTTTGACGTTCATAAGTGTACTTGTTTACCTATATGAATAGAGATACTTTGATTGATTGATTGAACTGTAATAATCTTTAACAAATTTTTAAATATCGAACGATTATCAATTCCTTGCTGTGATGCGAGATATTTAACAAAGTATACGTCTTAGTATTTTATACTTAACACAATCCATGGTTTATTAACTGTGTGTCATGTTAAATTTTTTAAAACTCCAATAATACATCCAAAAAATTGTTTATGGATTTGACGGTCTTCAATCATGAATTCGAAACGTCGGACGAATTTATTTCTGACAAGTAAATCTGGTGTAAAAATTACACTTTACGAGGGGTGGGGTCGATTTTCGCTTACTCAGTTGCAACGATAAATTTCACTCGGAGACCCCTTAAAGTGACTTTTACGCCTCAAATGAGTTAAGCCTTTTCACAATTACACACCATTACGAATTAAGTTTAATATTTTCTTATAATTTTACACATACACACAATGCTACGTGTCATTTATACCAGGATATACAAGGATTATGATGTCGGTTTGGGTAGGCCTTGTTGTACACATATTTTATACACAAAAAACCGACACCCTGAAGTGAGCTAAGTCAACATTTAAGTATTTTCTATTGTTAGTGTAATTTTTTCTACAAACGTAGGATAGATTTTTAACTTGTTACGCCAAAGTATAACTTTTAACGCGTGTCCAGAAGAGCACACACGTTTTTTTTAAATTTTAATGTACTCTTTGTTCCATGGTGGTGGCGGGAGGTTTCCATGGGGTACGAAGACTTTATGGGTATCTCTATTTTATAAAAACTAACTAGACCGAATCCAGGAGGTAATTTAATATTTATTTTATGTATTGAAGTTTACCACGTCATACATAACTATATCTACGGTATATTAAAGATCTTTTATATAAATATATGATAATATTGATAAACATAAATGTTACAAATAATTATATATACAATAAAAATATTGACACTTTTTGTTAAGCAGAAAAATTAATAAATCCAGATACTAAAGAAGGGACGAGTTAAAAGTACTCATAAATGATCATACATAGTGAATTTCATGGCATTGGATGAAGCGAGAGAGCCTACCCCTTTGGGAATAGGTCGTTAATTAAAATATATAATAACCTGACTAAAAACTTTGTGTAAATATGTTTCAAGGGTAGTGGTGGCCTAGTGACATTGAGGTCGTAGGGTCGATTCCCGGCTGTTCAAAGGACTTTCTTTATGCGCATTTAACATTCGCTCGGTGATGGAAATATCCCGAAACTAGATTACCTTAGACCCTAAAAGTCAATGTGTCAGGATCACCTACTTAGATTGCCAAATGATCATAAAACAGATAAAAACATCTGAGTCCCAGACGTAAAAAGGCTGTTGCGCCACAGATTTCTTTTAAATGTTTAAAAACTTTATAGTTGGTGATTAACCGTAACTAAGTATTAAATGACACATGTTAAACGTCAAATGCCAACAATTGACATCGATACGAAAATCAAACGTCAAATAAAACCCCAGCTGAATATTACAAACCGGCTAATCTTAATTAAAATAGTTGGCACTTGGCAGACGCTCGTATAACGGTGCAAGATGTAAAGTAGTAAAGCTGTCAAAAGTGCAGATAAAATGGTTAGAAAACGGCCGGTCCCGCAACCGCGACACCGTTGTTATTAGCCGACCTATTACCACCTCTCAACTTATATTGATTTCCTTTGAACATTGACGTTTCTTTGATTTGCTTGCAAATATTCAGTGTTCTTAAAGTTTTAAACATTTTATCGTTTTGCTGCATTGTAACACGCAATTATATATTTAATATAAGATATTTATAAATTTATTAGTAATGCATAGCAATCAAATATACAATATTTACAATTGTCTTAACCTACTTAGTATACATAAAAACAAAAATAATCATTTAATAATTTTACTAACATATACATGTTTAAATGGATTCCTAGATGGAATTATTAGGCGATTTTAAGTACATAGAAAACAACTAAATTATCTAAAATTTATACAATTACCTGGCGTTCCTTATACACCAAACAACAAGTTACAAGTCAAATGTCATTACGATTGCCCTTATTTCATCTTTTACACGTTTCATTTGCAATGTTCAGCAGTGTTGGCCTAGTGGCATGCTTCTCTTATCTGAGGTCCTAGATTCGATCCCCGGCTATGCACTCATGGATCCTCTATCTATGTGCGAATTTAACATTCCACCGAAGGGTGAAGGAGAACATCGTAAGGAAACCGGCCTATTAAATTGCTTATTAGATTGACAAATGATCATGACAGAAATCTGAAGCCACGACCTAATAAGGTTGTAACGCTGATTTATTTTTTATATAATCTTCCATATAACAATATCGTTATATAGAACAATTGCTTTTAATAAATTTGCACCTAATCCATCTAACGAATAGACCTGTTGTCAACTGTCAAGGACGTCAGATGGAGATAAGAACAATCGGTAAACAATGTTGCCACGTGGTCAGATAATTGCGGGCCCAAACAAACAATGCACCATTGTTTCACGGGATGCCGGCCGGCCATTCACATCCACTTTCTGTTACTTCACTTTTCTTTGCATGTTTTTATAGTAAAGGACTGCGAAAGATAAACATTAATGAGCCATAGACTTATGACTCATTTGACAATTGACAACGGTAATCTGTGCTTTCAAGTTCAAAGTGACATTGGTCGCGTAGTCTGTGCGTTATGGCTATTATTTTGGCTTCCTGATTCTGGAATTAGTAACAAACTATTAAAGATTTTTATTATATATTAATTAGAAAAATGACCATAAAATACTTTACGATGCATGTATGAAACATGACAACACTGGCTCTATTGACTGGTCCACTAGTCAATGGAAACAGCTGATCTCATTTAGGCTTTGACCTATATTCTGTGACGTCACGTCGCAACAATAGAGCATTGTTCTGGAACTTGAAATCCTTTGGCTTTATAAGACAGGTTATTATAATTTAAGTGTATATATTCAGTGATATATTAGTTAAGTCTGGAATGCAATTCGATTGACGATAAAAAAAATACACTAAAGACTTTATATTTAAATGTGTTTGTAAAGTAAAGATGACAAAAATACTAATTTATGTCGCAAAATACAGTAAGGAAATTAAAAATGAAACATTTGAATCACTTGTTAAAGTCTTTAGACAGTCTTAATTCAAATTAAAAAAAACAGACAACAGTAAAAATATGTTTTAATGAACCGTTAAACCAAGAAGTTTTTAAGTCGAGTTATTTGGAAGTCTTTAGGCATTCTCAATTCAAATCTACAGTGTTGTAATTAAGTCGTGTATGAAGTTCACAAAGCTCCCAAACAATATGTGCATTCCCACGTACGGTGATCGCGATCAGCTGATTTAGGCTCTGACCTATATTTACGTCACTCGACAACAATAGGGCATTGTTCTTTTATATTTGTGCACATCAGGACTCCCTCAACGCGTTCACTCATAGTTAAATTACGTTTCCTAATCAGCTGTTCAGTATCCACGAGTTTGTAACGATCTTCCACGTTTAATTTTTCTGTGTTGCAAAAAGTTTGCATTGTTTATCTATAGTCTACATTCTATGCTTGTATATGGTTTGCTAAACGTATCTTGGTTCTTAATACAATCCGTCTCAATAACTTAGAACATTTTGAACGCTTTCGATTCTAATATTAAGTAATTTAAAATTGGTAGTTCATGTTAAATGTAATACAGGCTTTTCATACCTAAATAATTAAATACTTTGAAGTTTCTGTCCACGAACTCTTACTTATTTTGTAAGACACTAACTTAGGTAGTCTGGGCCTCAGGTTTCTTTATCTGTGGAATAATCACAAGTAGTTGATCAGCCCCCTGGCCTGAGACAAGCCATCGAATTTTTGGGTCTAAGGAAACTGATAAGCCTTAGTAAGCCAGTTATATGTGCTCATAGACTGAAAGCCAAATGGTGCAAAGCTGGGGATCAAACCCACGACCTCAGGGATGAGAGTCACCCGCGGAAGGCACTAGGCCAACATTGTTCTATGTCACTAATAAACCTGACTTCATATTTCAAAGTAATCCAACGATAATATTAAAAACTACATTACGCAAGCCTAATGTCGTAGCCATAATAAATACAATAAATTTACATTATTATCAGAAATCATCATTTCTATATATGTCGAGGTTTTATTAAAACGGTAGTGAACAAAAAAGGAGATGATAAATAGTTCAACTTAATCCGCTCTTATCGTGCAGCCTCCCGTGCGGTCCAAATATGAGAGATGAGAATACTCACAGATAACACATCCAGTAATAGGCTTTGAAATGGATTTGACACGATTTATTGTTCCTTTGATTGACTTTTGAGGTTGTATATTGACGGCAGATTCCATTTTTAAATAAAAAAACGTGAAGAATGTTTTTATACAGACAGTCGTCAATCCTAAATGAATATAAAAAAAATATTTCCAGCCAGTCTTTTTAGCTTGTCCAATAAAACTATCAACAAATACATAGATATCAGGATTTTTTTTGAAAATTGAGTTACTATCCAATTAGTTTTAGTGTAGTTTATAATAGTGAGTAGTTTAGGTACAAATATTAAATTAATTAAACATTTAAACGTTCCTGTTTCTTATTCCTACAGATAAATAACAAACAGAAGACTCTATGGTTTTCGATTTCCCGCGCGTTTGTACGTCAGATTTGACAAATGTTGGTAAATGCGGAGTTAGCGCTCGCTCGACGGTGTCTGATATCAACTAATTGTATCGGTATGCATAGTTTTACTAGTGTTGTTCAAAATATCGACACCTTCAATTTAAACTGCCACAGACCAATAGTGTCAAATCTACGTAATTAAATTAAATATCTCAACACATGTGTTTAATAATGTACAAGAAATATAGTTGCTAAAAATAATTTTGTGTTGAACATCAGCGGCGCTACAACCATTTTAGGTCTAAGCCTCAGTTTTCTGTTTCTATTTCATGATGATTTTTAAATCTAATAGGCAAGTAGGAGTGATCTGAATCTGTATCTGACGCACGCCGCGGTCGACATTTTGACTCTAAGGCAAGCAATGTTTTCGTTCGAACTAATATTAAATGCGCACAAATAAAGAAAGTCCTCTGATGCACAGCTGAGGATCGAACCTACTATCTCAGGGATGACAGTCGCAAGCTTTTGTGTTACTCCTCCTTCAAATTTTCTACAAATCTATAGTTAAGGCACATCACTAGTCTATCACATTTGTCGACGATATACGCCACCCGCGTACATCCATCACTAGTACAGATAACCGCTACCTTATTAACGAAGTGTTTCGATCATTTGTAATAGTGCCACTCGCTACCAATGTAAATAATAGAGAAATGAACTCTAGCTCTGCCAAGATTTCGACTTAGAATACGTCAGAATTAAATATATGTATGAATTAATAATACAGGCTTTGAACTTTTAATGTTGTTTTTTTTTATAATAGCGCTAGTTTGGCGTCAAAATTGAGTCTTAATCTTAATATTTGAATATTACTTTTGTTTAATCAATTCATTATTTTTATTTCGATCACTATGGGAGTGCTAATACATTTAAAACGCGGTGTTATCTTAATTTGTACTTAATACTTATAAATACGGATCTCAGAAAATTCTAAACGACGACCTTGCGCTAGCTGTAAAGGCCCTTTTAGGCCTGAAAAAGAAAAAAAATCTTCCCAACAATAAGGGCCCGTAGAAGAGACTGTCCTGACACATTTTAGTGGGTCCTGATGATCCCATCATCTTAGAGCTTTAAATCGCCATCTCCGGGGAAGAAGTGATGTCCCGTACTTCGCTTTTTACAGTCATCTTATGCAGTCATAAGTCGCGGAAGTGTGAAAAGTTATATTTCAAAAAGTTTCACCCGCCAAAACAGCTCGAACTGAGCTTCCAAGGCAATTATATATATTTTCTTTCAACCTTTTAAATCTTTAAGTAGTTTACTAAAAGTTATAAGGTATTTCTTTGTAATGTTTTATATACATATTTGTAATGTCTTATTACTGCTTTTGTTCATTAAAAAGTCCAGAAACTTACAACGTTCATAAGGAATATATAATATTAAGAACACAAATGATTTTTCAAATTATACTCAAACAAGTATCTATAAAAATATTAAATGGGCATCGTTCTTATATAAAATATGCAAATATAATAAGAAACGCTGTCAAACATGTCAATACAACAAAAGCCAGTCTAGTTATTAACCAATTTTATATCACAAAAAGTTAATTCATCAGTCACCGCAACAAAGGAAGAGATGGGGTCAGAGAAATTCAAAGTCACGCTACGATATTGGTAAACTCGTTTGAACGCCTATTGATTATATTTCATGTATAGAACGAATAGATGCTGTTAACAAAAACTACTTGCGTGCGTACGTTTTATAGAACGAGGGACAAATGGGCATTCGAGTCTCACCTGATAAACCATGGAAACTCTCAGAGGGCGTTCGGTCGTACTTCAGGGGGCAGGTGATTCCTAAATAACAATCATTCCTAAATAACGCTCAGAATAGTCGTGTACGGATGGAATTTCCTCTGCCTCGATGATGATGAAGCCTCTGCATCCGAACTCCTCTGAACACTGTGGTAAATGCAGTAGAAGATGCAGAGATACGCCGTCTGTATGCTACAGTACAACATATTTCTCCATCTACCTAATAGTAGTGTTTTTGGGCGTAAGTGTTAACTCTTATTCATAACGAGTTTGAATTACAGCTGAATATAATTATCTATCTATGTGAGCAATTGCTTGGTAATCAGACATAGAAGCCTTCACAATAAAAAAAAAATATCAAAGAAGCGGAATAGCTATCTAAATACTAATATGTGTTAAAATAAGGGTTGTTTTTGAAGTGAATTGAATTAGCATAGTACTCAAACTATCTCATGGTTAGTGATATTTTCCGAATAACTTTTGGCAAACATAATTAAAATTCAATTTATTAATATTCTTGTGTCCTAAGAAGAAGTCAAACGCATTAGGACTAATAAAAGCGTGCACACATGCGTTGAACTCTTTATTATGAAAGTGAATTGACAAATGCGACATGACAATTTACTTTTTTATGACATAGTAATAAAAAAAACTTCAATCTAGTTTCGACAGTGTCATTTTTTTATCTGCAATTAGACAGGTCTAGACGACAGTATTAACTACTGTTTATTATTATTTTTTTAATTTTATGGCAATAGTTATAACTTTATGCCAGTTTAAAGTAAATAAGGTAGGGAAACATATCAAAAGGAAACAAAGGGATAAGCTATTTAAAAACAATATATTTATTTATATTAAATCTTATTATTATTTGATTATGAAACGGTATGTCGGAAACGGAAAATGTAGTTATTGTCCGCTAGTATTACATTGTATAATTTAAAAGTTATATATTATTTAAAAGTTGCATACATATATATAGTTACATTATAGTAAGCGAAATTTCTGAATTTATTTATAGACGTACGATTGGAAAAATCGTTAGATAACAACCACAAATGTAGAGACAGTACATTCATTTTTAAAAAATATTTAATAAAATATTTCATTTTCCCCTTGAAGCACTGTTGGGCTAGCAGCTTTAGTGTGCGGCTCCTATTTCTGAGGTCGTACGTTCGATGCCAGGCTGTGCACCAATAGATTCTTTCTATGTGCATTCTCTCGAACGGTAAAGGAAAACATCGTGAAGAAAATGGCCTTAGATCCAAAAAGTCAGGCAAATCAGATAGATTGACACATACATAAATCTGAGGACCAGACCTAAAAAGGTTGTAACGCCACTGATTTACATCATACTAAACAGTTACATTTTTTATTAATTGTCTCTTCACTGATACATCATTTAATATTACTAGGCTTAACTTAAGACTAATAACTAACAAACCTAACCTTATTTATTAAACAGTATATAAATCTCCAATAACACTAATTACAGTTTCTATTAAGGGTAAGACTCTGTTCTTGTGTCATTTTTACACTTCCCACTTTAGCACTTAATACGCACACTAATGCACTTATTCGAATGGTTACAATAATTATAGTAGTTTGCGTAACACAAATCCAACATTTGTACATGCATACTAAAGAAATTATATAAAGCTTTATAATAAAGCACATTAAGTTTAAGTCCCCATACTAATATAGGATTCTCTGTGTGTCTGTCTCTCTTACATGACATATTAAGATTTTACGTAGTTGACGTAATACATTCTGCATAACAATACTTTCTATCTATTTCATTTTAATTAATATTCTTCAGCAGAGGAGATTGAAAATATGTAGTTTACGATTGTTAGTGTATAATATATAAAGTTTTGAGACGATAGTGAAAATTATATTTTTTTTAAAGTGATTAAAGATGAAAGGGCCTCTGAATGAGAAAAATCGCATGTACACTGCCTGTTTTTTTTTCTACCTTTGACGTCTGCGTTCCTCTTTTGATTACGTCAAACTTTTAATATAAAATACCATCCGTATTACCTCTACGCCTGTTCCACAACTGAGCGTTATTAAAGGCATTATCATGCCAAAAACAAGTGGCACGAGCTGTCCTCTGAAGTATTTCCAAACCTTTTCGACTTAATGTGAAGAAAAGAGTATGCCAAATCTCAAAATGCAGCAACACACTTTCGACCCAAAAAAGTTATTTAAACGTTACACAGATTACACAATCTTACAATCATTAGCGTCATTTATTCTGACTTTAAATTGTGAATTAATTGTAAAAACTAATAGCTTTTTATAAGTATTTCACAATTTAATATATTTTATTTACGGCCATAGAATATAAATAAATATTATTAACACCAATAAGCAATAGTCATAATAGATAACAATAAATTTTATTACCAACATAAAGATATGAACATTAAATGATAAATTTGTGTTGCTGACGCTACAGGTTAGGTAATAAACTTGCGAGCGTCTTTTATAGTATTTACTATGTACTTTATAGCCACATAGTAATATCTGTTTATGTACTAAATTGTAAAAATAAAATTCAGTGGCGCTGCAACCTTCTGAAGTCTAGGCCTCAGATTTATCTGTTTAGTGATGATTTGTTAATCTTTTAGGAGTTCAGCTGCCTGGAGCACGCCGTCGACTTTTTGGGTCTAAGGCAAGCCGGTTTCCTCTCAATGTTTTCTCATTGGAAAATCCATTAGTAAACAGCTGGGTATTGAACCTAAGACACCAGGGATGAGAGTCACACGCTCGAGCGACTAGGCTAAAACAAATCAGTAGTTTCACAAAATGAGAAAAACATACTTTAAAAAATTGATGTTTTTTTACTTAGCCTATTTTTTTAGTACATACCAACATATGGACCATTTTGCTATGCTACCCCCCATAGATGATATTCGCTTTTCCGAAATAAAAACCTATATATTAAATAAATCCAAATTTTTACATTTTTTTCCAATTTCTCTCTCCATAAGTCTTTAATTTGAGTTAAACTAATATATTGAATGCTTTTTCAGTTCGATTTATATTGCTTACAGTTTCAGTGATTAATTATAATTTTCCATCGACACATTAATCGTTATTTTTCTTTATCATTATCCTTCATTCACTATAATTAACTTAAAGTTTATTAACCACTTATATAAAAGTTCAACTTAATTTATCACTACCACGTGATGCAGTCTTTAAGGGATGTATCCGAAATGGTGTATTCCAGATTGGAAGAATTCCAGAAGTTTATTGCGACACAGAATAGGAACTCCCTGGAACAAACTCCACTCGCAGTTTAAAGCATTTAAAACTCCATAAATGCCGATTGTAATTAGAGTTCTATATGAGCAGTAGATGCAATTTTGGCTGTTACTAGCTAAAGCCAAAAAGAAAACCAAAAGACTTAGTTTGACGAATTAGACTATGTTAGCTTCGTCGAGAACCTTATTTGGTACAATTAGCTTCTTTCATATTTTTTATACACGCGATACCATCAAAGCTCGCAAACTAATACCGCATAACGGAAGATTTAAATCCCTAGAAATGAATGAACGTTTCACGTCACCAAAGGCACCTTATTGCAATGCATTACGGTTTAAATTAGCGAAAAAAATTATGAATGAAACCAGAATTGAACCACAGACGTAGTCGAATTTGACCTTTGTATGTATTGAAATAGATTCCAGCTAATGATTTGACTGATCAATATGATGTATTATGTGTCTGAGCGATTGGAAAAAAGCATAGGTCGTTGACCGAATCGCGACGTAGGTGTTATTGTAAACATATTATAATTAAGTAGACGAATTACGAATGTATTACACATTAGCGTGGATTGATGGTAAGGATGTTTTTATATTTCATTAATTGGCCAGGTCATTTATTTATATAATATATACACATATATTTTATTTACAATACTCTTAACATTAAGTTAATAATTAAAACTTGATAAATAGAAAATTGGATAAATGTCAAAATTTCTATGGTAAGTGTACCTTGAATGCTGGCATTCTCTTGCTGTATCCTGATTCGTGGAGCGAGGGAAGCACCAGCTATGGAGTCACCTACTACCAGACACCTACTAAAATCTTTAATTAGCAGTGCACTTGAACCCTAAGGCCCAAGATTCTCTACTCTAAAGAGAACAAAAAATATGTTAAGAGAAAGACTCATGTTTTCGCCGTTTAGCCCTACACCAATTTAAATTAGATTCTATTAGGTATTATAATCTTTATTATTAAGGAAAAATGCGTGTACGCATCCCAGGCACTAAATGCAGCGGAGGTAAGTGGGCCCATACCAGGCGCTCTGCTACTCAACTGGGTGAGCAAACCCACCAAAACCAACACGACGGCATCAAAGAGGCCCTAGCGGATGCTAAAAAGTCCTTCCATATTAAAATAGGCATAGACTAGATTATGAGCAGTGGCTTCAACTTGACTCTCATCCCTGAAGTCGTAGGTTCGATCCCTGGCTGTGCACCAAATTTATTTCTATGTGCGCATTTAACACTTGCTAGTACGGTGATGGAAGACATCGTCGGGAAAAAAGACGTCCGCGTGTGTCTGGCACAAACTTACCTATGAGATTTTGATCGTAAGGAAACCGAGATGTCTTAAACTCAAAAAGTCGGCGTGTGTCAGGCACATGAGGCTGATCACCTACTTGCCTATTAGATTTAAAAATGATCATGAAACTTGTGAGGCTTGTGAGGCAGTTATATGGATCTGGTTAGCGCCTTCTTATTTCACGAGTGTATCCTTTCTATTACTATCTTTCTTTTTATCTTCTGACATATGTCTCCCTCTTAGCCTATCCTGCTCCATGTTTCGAAGATTATTGGAGATTAAGCGCATAAATCTCTCTCTTTAATCGGAAGCAGTGGTGGCGGAAGTGGTCAGCAACGAAGCATCTAGAGCTAGACTATCTGCTTCCACCGATTTCTGTCCAGCGCTTCCCTTATGTTTCTCCAAGTTCTCATCGCCTTTGAGCATTGTATGGCCGCATTTTGCGCATTGTAACACAATACAAATTAGCTTGTTACAGCAAGCTATTAAAAACAATTACGTCACGACAAAATCCTGTAAATTAATTTCATTGGATCGTGTAATTAAATGCGATTTATAGTATGAGATCATCCCACAAAAAACGTAAGCGACATCCTGTGAGGGAGTGGCAATCTGACCACGCGTGTCGGCCTCCAATCTTGTGTAAAAAGTTAATACTGTATGATATTACTACAAATACAATCAATTACTGTTAGAACGACATCGAAAGACATATTTGGTCGTAAAAACCGATAGTCGTAACAGTCGATGCTGTTATTAAGAACCTAATCCAATATAATTTAGACCTTTGATTTTGGTCAATATAACCGGTATGTACCTAAACGATGTCGTCGTAGACGGTTTTGACTGTATTTAGAAAAATATACGTATATTATACATTCAAAACCATAATATCAGTTTTTTTGATGTATTGAATTTTATCAGATTTTTTAATGCATTTCTTGCACTTTTTTTCTTTTTTCTTACTAGGGTTGCCTGGAAGAGGTCGCATGTTAGCGATAAGTTCGTTTCTTCGTTATAATTTTTATGTAATATGTGATTTGTTTTTCAGTAAATGTAATAATAATAATAAATTATTTATTTGCAAGAGAGTGGTTTATAGCGATCAATTATATATATAAAATCCACACAATCAGCCACACAAAAATAGGCATGCAAATGACACATTAGTTTTCATCAAGTCATATAATAAGAACATCTAACGAAGAATACATATAATAATATACAATATGTAGCGAAGTGTAAGTTAATAAATAATATTGGTAGAAATAGAAATCTAAAATAAGACATAGTGACTAGATTATGTCTAACTCTAAATCTAAAATAAATTTTTTTTTTTTATTTTTGGGTTGTTGTTGGGAACTGAAATACAAATAAACCTCAAAAAATTCAAGAAAGAAAACATAATATTATCCATAAAACTCCATTTAACAAATTCACAAAACCAAATGAAGATTTTGTTCAACGTGTATTTTTACTAACAAAGGTCAAACGCTGTCACGCTAATATCGTCACGGCTAGCTGCGCCGGAGCATCTTAAATGAGCTTTGATTTTACTTTGAATATTTTGCTCATAATAACGGAAATTTTAAATGAACATTAAACTTATATTTACGTAATTTATGTATTTTTAACGAAAATATTGGATTTGCCACTTAGCAAATCAAGTTAATAATGTAAAGTTCACTCATCCAATGTAAATTATATAAGAAATACTAAAACTTCTAGAAGTTACGTTACTCAACATAAGTTCTAGATCGGTGGGCTTGCCTTCAAATGTTAGAAATACCCATCTGGGATTCATTCTAAATCAAAAAAAAGTGAATAAAATAATATTCTGCATTACAAGTGTCATGGAGATTGAGAAATTAAAATAAACGTAACTTCTAGAATTTTTAGTTAAAATATAACGATGATATAATTGTTTTTTGTAAATTCTCTCGTCTGAACCTTTTAACGTGTTGTCTAATTAGTATTTTTTATAAGTATAATTAATTAAATAAACTGTGCATGTTATTTAATTATTTTTAATTATTTCATATGCCTTTTTATTATAATATACTTTTATTATGAATTTATTTAAATTGACTTAAATCTGTAATTTAAAGGGATATAAAAGGTATTGCATAAATGTGCCTTGCGTGCCTTTAAGTGCAAGTTACGGCGTATTTATGACTGGGAATCGAATCCAGGACTGGATAAGTTCACAGAGATACCAATGCTAGGTTATTTCGGTTTTCTTTTAAATATTCTATATATGATCAGAGTTGCAAAGGTTCGTCACGGGTGGTTGCGTCAAATAATTGTGAGCAGCGACCCGTGACCGACAGTTACTTGGGAGCGGCTCTGTACTGCATCCGAACTGGTTGATCTCTTAAAAAAATTCAGTGTATTTTATGACGATTTTGTTTTTACAATGAAAACGGAATTTTTTTGCATTTTTGTTTTGCATATTCATTGCTTTGGCATCGAAAATATTTTGTCGCCAAAAAGATTAAAAAACAAAAATGCACTTTCCAATGAGGGCTCGCGAGTGCGTTGTCGACCTTTAAATCTTCAAGACACTAGGGCATTTAACAGGTATTTTCAA
The DNA here is from genome assembly GCA_028984075.1 of Pieris mannii. NCBI lineage: Eukaryota > Metazoa > Arthropoda > Insecta > Lepidoptera > Pieridae > Pieris > Pieris mannii. The sequence continues at coordinate 7,415,158 of CM054795.1, read as the reverse complement.
TAATAATTATACGATTATTAAAGTTTCTAATAAATAAAAGCTCTTTACAGTTAAACGCGTGGCTCTCAAATGGTAACTTAAAAACTATTCCACCTGAAGACATCCTATATAAAGAAAAAATTAAATTAAAAAAAAAATCAACATTTTCTGTACTGCAACGAAAGTTGTGAAAATGGAAAGCCAGGGCCTAATCCGTGAATCCCGGCGAATTCCAAATTCAAACGGTGCCGCAACGCACCAACGCGCATCGGATGTTGCGAAAACGGACCGGATATAGCAATCCCTCTCACTCATTGGTCCGAATTTTGCCGGTCAAGTGGTCGCGTCCGGCGAAGCCTTTGTTTCGGTTGCCCAACCATTCGGGTGTTAATCTCTTTGAATAAATTACGTGGATCTTGATATATCGTTAATTTCGTATGATTGCTTCATTTGCTTTATATTGGATACCGTTTAATCGCCTCACTACCTCCATAAGTTTATTAATATACACTAAATCAGTCACTTATATGAAAACAGCGAACTCTTTGCCATCAATCTTCCCTAAACAGTATAACATAAGTTCATTCAAGCAACTGAATAGGCATCTTCTGGACAGGTCCTCAGGAGTTCAGGGCTCAGGCACCTCTCATTGGATATCTCCGCGAATAAAACCGAATAAACAGTAGTTATCCAGAGCTTGATATATATATTTTTTTTGAACAGGGAGCAACGGGCAGGAGGCTCACCTGATGTTTAATTGGCTGATGAATTAGAAAAAGCTTTGTTCAGTGCATATCAACCTTATCCACTGTTTTGCTGGTGATATTTTTTATTTTTTGTAAAATTTATGTTTATCATAATTGTCGTGTATTTTAGAAAAGCTTACATATACCTACTGTAGATATAGCATTATTATGTGGTTTAATAAATAAGTAAACATCAGCTGGGATTTTGGCCAAATGTCTGTTTAATAAAAAAAATATAGCACTGTGTGTGTCTCTTTTCATTACAGCGTAAGGAAGATAGAATAATGAATAAATGGGTAGGCCTGTATTTAATAGCTATTTCCGTCGGTAATATTTTTTTAAATTTTCTGTTATTGACATTCAAAGTTATTTATTATTATCTTTTGTTTCAGGTATGTATTTGTTTAACACTACAGATCAGTAAGTCTTTTTCTACCAAAATAATAAAGCAGTGGTTCAAGATAAAACGGAAAAATAAATAGGTTGAAAATCTATAGAGTTATAAATTAAGTGCAATTTTCAAAAATAATTGGTTAAATTGGTTATACAACTCACCAAAGAACATATATAATCTTTTATACAATCAACAAAAAATGTATAAGTTATACAAGTGGTAAACTTTCATGAACAATCAATTTAACAGTTGAAATCACACGTTTTCCTATAAATTTGAATTAAAAGTATAATCTTATACAATGAAATTCAAACTGATATCAGTTTAATATTTAACAGAATAAAATAATAATATTGAAACCGATCAATACGTGATTATACAACCCATAAAATATACAAAAAAAAATTCTAGCATTATTATATTTAATATTGAGCAGTGTTGGCTGTTGGCTTCAGCGTGCGATTCTTATCCGTGAGGTCATTGGTTCGAGCCCCGGCTGTGCACCAATGGACTTTCTTTCTATGTGCACATTTAACTAACTCATCATCACTCACGGAAAACATCGTGATGAAATCGACATTAGCCCCAAAAAGCCGTCGGTGTGTGTCAAGCACTAGAGGCTGATCACCCACTCACCTATAATATTTAAAAATTATCATGAAACAGAATCAAAAAATATGATGCCCAAGCCTAAAGTGGTAGCGCCACAGATTTTTTTATAATATATAAAATAGCCAAGATAAGCGTTTTTAAACATAAAAACCAAAAAGTAAACCAGTAGTATAATCCGCCAATTATACAAGTCGTAAGTAACCGAAAATGCGAGATCGTTCGATAGGAGCCAATGCTACACAATTAATACAACACTTATCTCGCTAATTAACGATTGCGGCCTAGAATCTCTAATGAGCGTGGAGCAAGATCCGCCTGTTAAGGTGTTTGTACACGACCACCTGAGATTTCGAGATTTGTACAGCCTTCCCGCGCGGTATTTACACAGAGTATTAAAACTATTTAAATTTGGAGTAGAGACTCTTTGGTCGTGGTTCAAGTTCACAGGCGCTAAAGTTAAAAATTTGTTGATAAATAGTACCAGTGAAACCAAAGACTGGTTTCCCCGTTGATGGTATCGCAATACAACGAAATGCCAGAAATAAGCCAAATTTTTAAAATTGTTTTATTATTTTATTTATCACTGTGCTAACGCATGAGTAGAAAAATAATACGCAGAGTCTTCCCCTTAGAGATTGGAATTGTTGGAGACTGTGTTAAACTTTGTGGAACTAGCTGCCCACTGAAGTATTTCCGAACCAATTCGACTTAGGGTCCTTCAAGAAAAGAGCGTACAAATTCTTAAAAGGCCGGCAACGCACTCGTGAGCCCTCTAGCATCGAGAGTGTCCATGGGCGGCGGTATCACTTAACATCAGGTGAGCCTCCTGCCCGTTTGCTCCCTATTATATAAAAAAAAAAAATATATATATATAGGGTACCTACTCTACTTTCTGTCTTTCTTCAGTTAGAGTTACTTTGATACCAACCACGATCAATTTCTCCAAGATCTCATCGCCTGCGCATTGTATATATTTATATATTTAAAAACATAAAGCGTACAAGTCTATTCAAATGTAGGAAAAAAAACAATTTTTTAAACCTTTTAAAGAACCTTTTTTAAGAAACCTTAGAAGTTTTCATAACCGTTAGACGTTTAATGTTAACTAATATTATCAAATCAAATCAAATAAAATATCTTTATTCATTTAGGTAAACATGTACACTTATGAACGTCAAGAAAATCTAATTCAATTAATAGTAAATTTACATTTACCACCAGTTCGCAAGTCAACGGCGTGGAGCGGGTAAGAAGAACTGGCAAGAAACTTTCCGCCACTCTTTTCAATCGCCAAGTTTTTAATACAAATTGTTTGTTTGAACTGGAGCAAATCAATCCCAAGGATTAGGATCATGCATAGCAATAGGATGAAATGGCTCAAAATCTACTGGACCGATTTAAAAAATTCTTTTACCATTTGAATGTTACATTATTTGTGATTAATATAGGCAATATTAATTGCAGAACATAAGGATTCTTACTAAATCTACAGTAATGTTTCCAAGTTTGAAATATCTTTCATCGCATGCGCTGCGAAATCTATTGATGATAGATTTGTTCTATCAATGTATCTATATATCAATGAAGGACACAATATTGAAGGACATATCTACATTTTTTTTGTTGTTTACGTTACGATGAAGGTCTAGAGAAGAACGTACCACTAGGCCGGGAACGCAAATAATCTTGTCTCGTAAAGAGAGAAAAGAGTATATATATATATATGACTTAATTTTATTTAGACTAAGCCGATGCGATGATATTCTTTGAAAATTGCGTTCTCCGCTATGTTGCTTTAGAATATCTAATACCTTTAAGTTATTATAATTATGCAACCGTAGTGACTCACGCGCAATAGTTTTTATTACAATTATCAACCCTGAAAAACATCAGTTTTTCCTTATTTACGTAATTGCGGATTTATGAGTACTCTGAATTTAATACCTACTGTTGGAAATTAACCATGTCTATGTATTAACGATTGTATAAGGGCGATACGAGATAGATACTATCAATTCATGATCGTCGCTTCGAGCCTGAATATTAGAACAAATACTGGTCAATAATTTTACAACGAAAATTTAATTTGGGCTTAACAAAGTTTATTCTCAATAAACGCACACCACCACTTTGTAGAACCCGCTACCCACTGAAGTATTTCCGAACCAATTCGACTTAGGGTCAAGAAAAGAGCGTACCAATTCTTAAAAGGCCGGCAACGCACTCGCGAGCCCCCTGGAATTGAGAGTGTCCATGGGCGGCGGTATCACTTAACATCAGGTGAGCCTCCTGCCCTTTTGCCCACTGTTCTATAAAAAAAAAACATAAAAAGTAAAATATATCAAGCCACGCTGTTACAGCATTAGTCTACCAAAAAACTTCGCAGGCGTATTCTAAACTGGTCCAATGCTACTTCCCGTATCTCAAGGGCTATTGTACAGAATACAGACTCGCTCCGTAATCTTATATAAAAAATTCTCGTGTCGCGGTGTTTGTGGTTAAACTCCTCCGAAACGGCTTGACCGCTTCTTATGAAATTTTGTGTGCATATTGGGTATGTCTGAGAATCGGGCAACATCTATTTTTCATCCCCCTAAATGTTAAGGGTAGTCCACCCCTAAAGATTTTTTTTATTATTAGATAAATTTTTATTTTTTTTATCAACTGTATCAACAGCATTAAAAAATACATACAACCCTAAATTTTCAACCCTTCTACGTTTTTTTATTATAAATGATATACATGGCAAAACGACGTTTACCAGGTCAGCTAGTATGTTATATTTTTGCGATCATTCGCTTCTGAATTTGACATAGATACACGAAATAATACTTACAAATACAGAGCAATAATAATTAATGAATAAATCGAAAATTGAAACAAATTTTACAAACCTTTAACTTCTTTGGCGATGAGTTGCCTACAGGTTCAAATCTAATGACGTGGAATAAGTGATACCTTACTATCTTACGTTCCGTTATAAACGTATTTTTTTTTTCATTTATTTATTTATTAATTACAGACATGGCTAAACTCACAATAAAATAGACTATAATATATACAATACAAAATTAATTAAAATAACATAAAACACAGTTTATTCTAACCCCTAATACTCTCCAAGTATACCCTCAAATCAGAGTACACTGCCGCCATACGCTCACCAAATAAGTCACTCTCCGGTGAAGAGTCGAGAAACCCATTTAGCATCGAGAGTAGTCGAGGAATGGGAGCTTGTTGACGCTGGACAGTGCGAGCCGAACGCACAGCAAAGAGGTTATGCCTCCGGCAGCGGTAATAATTGTCCGGAACGTACAGTCTGATGATTTCCCCCATCAAGTAGGCGCTTTCCGTTTCGTTTTTAATAACGTTTAGACCAAACCTTACCACAGCCAAATCCCTACGAAGCTCTAACGAATTGTACCCCAATACCCCCATCAGGAACTTAGTAGGGTAGAGGTAAGGAAAAAATTTGTACCTTCGTTTGTACAGGATTCTAAGGAACTTCTTTAATATAAATTATAAACGTTTAGCGGGGAAAGCACCATCTTCTCCGGATAGCTCTGTGGTCAACGGTACTAACCAGGAACTGACTTAAATATTAAAAATACTTTAGTTTAAAGGGCGCTTGAATAGAACGAAGATGCCATAACCTTAGGATTCGTAGTCACCAACAATGGTATATAAAATACTTTCTCAGTATAATCGAATCTCAAACAAGTATTGTAATGAGTTTTTCGTAGCCCAAGTCCCGAATCTAGATTAATTCTTGAAACCTGATCATTATTCAGTTCATGTGTCAATTACTTTTCGACGTCTTTATCTTTTCCGTTTTTGTTTGATGATTTAAAATTATAAAACGTTAACTGGTAAGCGTCGCTCGCAGCGGGATACAAATATGTCCATTTGTGAAATTGTCATTTTGAGATTAAGTTGTTTGCGGCTAATTAAAACTAAGGCGTGAGGCGAATTCTCTTTAAATGTCTTCAAATACGCGAAAATACACTCTTAACGATGTGTATTACAAAACACACACACTTAAAATCTTATTCCTTTTTATTATTTCCGTATTTTTTTGTGTCTTTCCTTATTGATTATTTTTTGTGTTTCGTTAGTATTAATGTTATGTTCGTCTGGTTTACACATATTTTTGTAGATTTTTAGGTCTGAGATATGTTACCTCACTATGTTTCCCTAAGATATATGTACAAAAACTTTAATCGAAACAAAGCTGCACTATACACAGCCATTGACATAAAAAACTTAGTGAAATTATAAATTAAGAAGCACTGATAGAAGAACAGACTTATATCCCTGATGTCTTGTCGGGCTTATCATTATAAATCGACTTAGTTTGTCACAGGAGGCGTATCACCTACTTGCCTATGAGATTGACATATCATAAAATAGATACAGAAATCTGAGGCCTAGACCTAAAAAGTTGTACTTTTATTTTAATTAACAAAATTATTTAAATTATGCAAATTGGGGACTTTACTTAGTCGTAAGTGTCCCAAGTGGGGCAGAGGGTAGGGAAGTATTTCCAGTGTAGAAGACCAGCCTGACTTGTTCTGGGCTCCTTAATTTTCTCATTCCAGCTGCGATGATGATTCGTTCCCGGATCCGTTTTGGGCGGCCACGTTTCCTATCACCTTGGGACTGCGGATTCCAGTCGAGAGCTTGTCAATATAATTTGTATCCGTTTGGATCGTATGGCGTTTTATAGACCTGTATTTATTTACTATTACTACTTATATATTATGTCACCCATTCAAACTTCTAAAACTGCTAATATTTAAATACTTATTTGATCATTTATTTATGTATTAACACTTCGCTTCATTTTAAAGGCCGGCAACGCACTCGCGACCCCTCTGGCATTGAGAGTGTCGATGGGCGGCGGTATCACTTAACATCAGGTGAGCCTCCTACCCGTTTGCCCCCCCTGTTCTATAAAAAATACATTGCAATATTAAAATTGAATAGTTAAATGAAAAGGAGAGCAACTTATCGCTTTCGAGTGATCTCTTCCAACCAATAATTTTAATATATAATCATACTAGCAGACTCGGTCAAGCGTTGCTGTGGCTAAGGTTTTTGTTATATTACATAGTAGTAAGCTATTCAAGGGAAACTGTAGGAGAACTTATGTGAAAGGTGGATAGCTTATGTGAAACATTGGCACTTTTAACACAGCGCCCTCTGTTAGAATTGTATGAAATAATAAACAAATAATTTGCGATAAAATAAAATTGCGACTATAATTAAAGATCTAAGCTATCCTATCTCTTAAGTTGGACCAGACTGCTCACGGTGTGCCAATTTAAATTAAAATCGGTTAAGTAGTTAAGGAGTCCATCGCGGACAAACATCGTGACAGGAGATTTATATATATAAAGATTATATATTAGAAAAAAACAAATATAAATATACATTAGAAATTAGTCCATTTATTGTTCTGTGAATCAAATCGCCATCAATGTAATACTTTGTTAATAATATTAATAATTAATTATACAACTAAACTTTTGCTGATAAATTAAATCTTAATTGTACGTAAGATTAATTGATGGTACATCAAACATTTTATATTACAAGCGACGCCTACACGGCATCAATATCATGATGAATATGAATTATATAATTTATGGTTTGTAATTGGCAACACTGTCACACACACAACAACAATTTGATGGGGCATATATTACAGAATTACAGAAATGGAAATGGACACGACACATTATGAGAGAAGATAAGTGGACGACGAAAGTGACGGAACGGCGACCTCGCAATGATAAAAGAAAACGAGAAACACAAATGAAAAGATGGGCAGATGATTTGCGAAGAGTAGCTGGCACTCATTGGATGCGTAAAACCCGATGCAGAGAAGTGTGGAAGTCCTTAGAGGATGCCTATGTCTAAGGACAAGCTATATAATAAAATCAACCAGCAATGCCTAGCCTACCTTTTCAGTATGTACCAACATGGCACATACTTTTGCTATACTACCCCAGAGACTGTTCGGTTTTCCAGACTTACAACTGTTTAGGTTATTCTGTGAATCTTCTATATATTCCTCAGAGTTCAAGTTAAAGGTTTTAACTAACACATACAAATTTGGCGTTGATCGTAGAGCTTTGATGAAAATTAAGGGTGGCATATATTTTTGTATGCCGTAACATATACAATAAAACAAAAAAAATTCGGCTTGTACACTCGTTATCCGTTAGGGGGATGAAAGATAGATTAATAGCCGATTCTCATACTTATTGAATTTGCAATTTTATGGGAATCGGTCGAGCCGTGTCGGAGGAGTATGGGAACGAACATTTTGACACGAGATTTTGAACTTTTTTCAAATGTATTTCTTTTCTCAATTCGTGATTGTAACACAGATAATCTGTGGGCCGAAAAGTTCTTGGGCTGACATAGAAAACCTTACTTTTAATAGAATTTGATTTTATTATTCAATATTACCTTTGAATTTCGACGATTAAAGTGGTCTTCGATATCATTATAGTACAATTTATCTTTAAACTCAAAATAATTTTCGGCGATTAACTCATCAGTGCAAATTTCTGTCTAGCAAGAGTACTGAAATATGAGGTCTAGCCCTAAAATATTCTGGCGCTAATGATTTATAATGAGTATAAAAATCTAAAAATGTGACATACTACAGTAGTTTCAGAGTTTCCGCGTTGCCCGGATTTTTCCTTTATGACCTTTGACACGCAACACTCCATTTCGCAACGAGTTTCAACACGTATGTACCGTAAGTTTTCCTTTTTTCGTGGGAAAACGTTTTCACCACAACAATGAGTCTATCATAAAATGCTATTAGCCCTTATACAATGGTGATAAGATATAAATTACATCGTCATAAGTTTATTAACGGTTAGCAAGGTAATTATGGAGATATTAGAAATATGAGTTATAGCTGTAAGCTTTTATATTAAAATTTGCAATTAAAACGGCTTCTTTATGTAAAATATATGCCATTAAAAACTTGTAAAAAATCAAATCTCGCAACGCGTGAAACTATCGTTGTGAGTTCCTTGTAATCTAACGCCCAAACTCAATATACTCATTACATTTGACCATGACCATCTGATAGACAGCTTAATCCAAATATTGATAAAAGTGTGCCAATAACCAATCGACGGATTGTAATTGCCATCTACGCATGGTAAGTGGGTCGGTGTATGTAGATAGACGTTTGTATGAAAATAACAATTCATCCGTGGCAATATCCTTCCTTAATATTTTAACTTACACCAGTTTTTAAAAATAATCAAAAAGCTATTTGATGTTTTAAACATAGAAATGGGTATTATAATATTGTTTCGATGGTTTTAATTACTTTATTTGGTTTATATTGATTATCAAATATGAGTGTAATGAGCGAAGTAATTGCATTCTATCCGTCGCCAAAAATGGATTGTCTTCGTAGGGTTTGGTTATTGGGATTCAGATAGGAGATCGATCGACTGTGACGGTCTGATCTCAGATTGTTTTCGATCTGCTTTATTTATATATCTGCAGCTGAGTTTCATCAACCGACGTATACGCAGAATCCAAAATTCCACCAATACCACCTCGACGTTCTCAACTGAGTGTTTTAATCTAGTTTTTGACGCTATGTGGAAATAGCTTCCCTCTGAAATATTTCCGAACCAATTCGGCTTAGGGTCCTTCCAGATGGTAAAATTGGCATTGAGTGTCCAATGGTGCGTCAATTTATATATACTCGTAATTTTGTTTTAAGATTACATAGACAATTTTTTTCCACTTATGATCTTTCAAGACAAGAGCGTACCTATTCTTAAAATGCCGGCAATGCACTCGCGAGCCCTCTGGCATTGAGAGTGTCCAATGGTGCCCTAATTTATATATACTCGTAATTGTCTTTTAAGATTACAGACAATTTTTTTCGACTTAGGGTCCTTCAAGAAAAGAGCGTACCAATTCTTAAAAGGCCGGCAACGCACTCGCAAGCCCTCTGGCATTGAGAGTGTCCAGGCGGTATCACTTAAGACCAGGTGAGCCTCCTGCCCGTTTGGGTTTGTTCTATAAAAAAAAGGAAATGTATATTTTTTTACCAGCCAGTCTTATCGAAGGTTATAAGTATGCGTGTACGTTTTGGTAACTGTATAGCATAACGCGCAGTCAGCAAAGCACGCAAAGCAACCTCTCACTGAATACTAAAACGCTACACCCAACGAAACTTCCGCCCGTAACGCTGGGGAGCATTTTGCTGTTTTGAGAATATTAAGTTATACGTGATTGCTTGGAAATCCTTGTAATGTGATTTTTTTTTTCGAGACTGCGGAAAGAGAATTCTGGGATTCGAGGTTGCTGCAGTGGTACCTTTTTAAAGTTATTCTTTTGGTACGATAGGGAATTTTTACGATTCGCAAGCACGCAAAAAACCGGCGGCCTGAAGTTAGCTATAGTAAATTTTGTGGTGATATTTAAAAAAAGAGCAGTGTTGGCCTAGTGGCTTTAGCGTGCGACTCTCATACAATAGGTCGTAGGTTCGATCCCCGGCTGTGCACCAATGGAGTTTCTTTCTATGTGCGCATTTAACATTTGCTCGAACGGTGAAGGAATACATCGTGAGGAAACCGACATGTCTTAGACCCAAAAAGTCGACGGCGTGTGTCAGGCACTGGAGGCTGATCACCTACTTGCCTATTACATTTAAAAATGATCATGAAACAGATTCAGAAATCTGAGGCCAAGACCTAAAGAGGTTATAGCGCCATAGATTTTTTTAAATTTAAATAATCGTTATTTAACTAGATTACGCGTTGTAATAAAACTTTCAATATATTAAATATCTCTTTTCTATTGTTAGTATCGTGGTTTCTACAAACGTAGATTACAATTTATGAAAACATTTTTATTTTGTTACGCCAAAAGAGTATGACTTCTAACGCGTGAACTTACATATACGTATTTTTATGTTTACAACACTGTTACGTCATTAAGGAGTTAACTTAATGTAGTATTGATTGATTTATTACCATCACACATATATACAACATTTACAATATTCTTAACATAAATTTTATGTCCATCAAATTCGTTATTAGGATTGACTGCTAATTACAGGCTGTCAAAACTAGCTTTCTAGTGGCGCCACCTACACTCATTTAATTATTTATTGGTTCAAATGTTATAGTTATCTTTAAAAGTTTAAGACGTGTTTCTATTACATAAAAAGTCAATAGGCGAGCGGGGGGCACGTTGTTACAATTTAAAAAAATGTACAAATTATCAATAAGACAAAAGATATCAATCAAATAATGTATTGATTGGCTGTATCGTTAGTATTCAGCTATTCAAATATGATTGAAAACTTATTAAAATTTATGTAATTTTTTCACAATTGAGAATTTCACCAAGATAGGCTATTGTAACAACTTACACCTGATTCCGGGCCAGACAGAACAAAGTCATCAATTATCTCAATTATTTTTTTTATTATTATTTCAAAACGTTACAATCACTTTAAACAGACTTCAAACATTTATGAGTAATAATAGAAATCTATAATAAAATAATCATATATATCTAAATAATATCTATTAATTTATTTATTTATTCACACTTCGTTGCAAAGAAACACAAGTAATACATAAAATTACAAGGGATGCAACGGGCGGCCTTATCGGCTATATATGATAGGGTTAGGAAATATTTATATAGAAGTTTTAAAAGACGATAGGGATAAGCCAGTCGTATAGTCGGGCAGCCTATTCAACAACTTAATAGCGGAAAATCTGAATGAATTGCCTATGAAGGATGAGCTGTGGGATGGAATTTCCAATAGACATCTATTAGAAATAGATCTATCGTAATTTTTGAAGATTTGTAGAAAAATAACATTAATTTGGCAGGAAGTTTTGTCAAATACAATAAAAACACAGAAACTTCGTCCGCAAATAACTTGTCCATTTCTCTAATCTTTCGTTTCTTTCGCTAATTTTTTTGAGATTTTTTTTAAAGGTTTTTACAAACGCGTATGTGAAATATACTTTGATATAACTCCGTAATTACCTAATTAACGATTACAAAAGTGACCTTAGGATTTAGAAAGGCGAAATAAAACCATATGGGACCAGTGGCTATTGTTCTGATACTATATATATCTGATTTTCACACGCGTAATGTATGAATGGATTCTCAGTTTAGTGGGTTTACAGTTAGAATTATTATGGAATTTTCTAGAGATGTTGCTTTTTGCTCAACACGATTTGGTAATTTCGGTTCTACTTTGTTTCTTTTTATTATATAGAACAGGGGGCAAACGGGCAGGAGGCTCACCTGGTGTTAAGTGATACCGCCCATGGACACTCTCGATGCTAGAGGGCTCGCAAATGCGTTGCTGGCCTTTTAACAATTGGTACGCTCTTTTCATAAAGAACCATCGAATGGGTTCGGAAATAATTCAGTGGGCAGTTTGTTCCACATAATTGTGGCACCCGGCACTGCCTGAATTATCGCTGAGTTGAGGAAAGATGGACTTCATAATGTGGAATTTCGTATAATCGACGTCCGATCCTAACTCCTCTGTACACCCTTGGAACTCTTCAAGTATTTTGTAAGCACCTTTGGGGGGAGGGGGATCTTTGATTTTCTTATTTGGTGATAACATCAACAATATTATTTAATTTTTTTACACATGTTACCCACACATTGTCTATCCTTGACAACGCAATGCATTTTCGCGGATTCGCACAAAAATTTAATACGTATATGTATTATTATTTTTGATAGATTTGCCAAGGAACAAGACAAGAGGACGGGGAGGGTGGGTAAATGCAGTAAATCTGCTTAGTTAAAATAAAGGGCTTGAACGGCCCCTTTCGTGGTAAATGTAGATGATGCAGAGAGACTCCCCATCTCTACGCAACACAACACAACCGCCCTCTCACTTCAGTTATATAAAAACTATCGAAACAACAGTGTCGTAACGTACATTAATTAAAAATTTCGCAACAAATCTCGGGGTCGATCTCAGCAAATCGCCTCAACATGACAATGAAATCACTTGCTATAAGAAAACTTTTCGCACGCTTATTGCATTTTGCATTCGCGGGTCTTACGCAAAAATGCATATTATTTCGCTTAGGATGTGGGTACACGGGAACCATGGTTCAATTTATGTATCGATAGAGTAGTGTGAGGGCGCCCTGGAAAAATATGGAAAGAGGAATAGCTAGAAGAAGATAGCAGGAAGCGAATGGAGAAAAAAGAATAAAGATATTTGGAAAGAGCTGGAGGAGGCTTCTACCCGTTAAGAGATTCCTATCAATGGTACTAAAGAAAGTTTGGATAAGGACTTTATGATATTCTTATCTAAATTTGAAGATTTCAATTGTTGTTAAAAAGTGTTTTATACATAATTATATTCTGAAACCTAGTTAACTAAACATATTTAGTCTATTCGAGTCATTTGTCATATTAACGCACCCGCGATCCCTCTGGCGTTGAGCGTCCATGGGTCAAAAATTGCTTGACGCGATTTAGTTTTTTAATAAAAAAAATAAGTTTTTTATACATATTTATCGTTTTAAAAGCTTTAATCTAATAGGCTGGCAATGCACGATACATTTTTTTCATCGTAGTCGGCTTTCTAACTCCCTCCACGCCGCACATTTTTGAGGTTAATTCAAGAACATATATTTGAAATATTTTCTCTGTAATTTTTTTTTTTTTCTCAGTAATTAAAGCTTGACACATGTATACTAAACCTAAGGGCACCATTGTTAGTACAAATTCTTAGTATGTTTTGTGACGCCTTTTGTCCATAAAACTCGGTATTATCTAGTAATTGTGTTTTTGTTCGCAGGAAACGCATTGATACGGTTACGAAACATTCTAGGAACATAATATTATAGTTTTCTTGTAATTATTGTTGGGTGAAATCGGAACTTTCGGTGGAATCGACATGATCGACTCACCTCTCACTCACATCTTGGGTGAACATACTCCGAACTTATTAACTTATTCGACTTAGAGTCCTTCAAGAAAAGAGCGTACAAATTCTTAAAAGGCCGGCAACGCACTCGCGAGCCCTCTAGCATCGAGTGTCCATGGGCGGCGGTATCACTTAACATCAGATGAGCCCCATGCCCGTTTGCCCCCTGTTCTATAAAAAATAAACGCACTCGCGAGCCCTCTGGCATTGAGAGTGTCCAGGTGGTATCACTTAACATCAGGTGAGCCTCCAGTGTGCGTTTGTTCTATAAAAAAAAAATTAAAAAAAAATAGAAATATATTTTTTACCAGCCAGTGTCTTATCGAAGGTTAACTGTATAGCATAACGCGCAGTCAGGCCCGTTTCACCCCTGTTCTATTAAAAAAAAAAAAAAAAACTAAATCCCTTGGCGTGGCGTAGAGATGTGGGGTCACTCTGCATCTTCTACAGCAGTTAATAATGAGAGTTCAGAGGAGTTGTTTGGAGCTGAGTTTCATCATCAAACGTCGAGGCAGACTACGAACTTACACAACAGTTTTGTCATTGCATCTTTCTTGAGTTCTTGTTCGGCTTTTGGTTTCTCTTCTTCCTTGACTGCTTATTAACATCTAATTGATATAGCTTAGTCATTTGATATTGAAGATGCCGCAGTGACGGTTATAGGTCGATTTAATGAATACGATCAATTAATCAGGGTAATGATTGCATTGGGCAACACATTAGCATAACTGACCCGACATAATAACCCTCTTAAAATTAACTTTAGATTATTGCGTACACTAAGAGCTGTGGTATACGAAATCGCGTTGTAAAAGTTATTTAGTTTAACTTTATAACAACACAATTGGAACAGCAAAAAGCTCGTGCGTACAAAGTACACATGTCAGAAGTGAAACTTCTTTGTAAATTAATTTTTACTTAGGTACCCAAATAGATGATTATGTACCAGTATACGATCACTCCATGTATTTGTACACGGTCTTACTAATATAAAATGACTGTACATTAATGTAATACTGACGCGTTATAAAAAGGTGATAGTTATCCAGTGAATGGAGCTTGTTCAGGGCATAAACACCTCCTCGTCCAATAATCGATTGTTATTGGTTGAATAACTAAACGATCCTTATTTATATTTACCCTGGCAACCGTGTTTGTTTGACAATTAATTTTCGTATTTTATAGAAAACTAGTGACCCGCCCCAGCTTCGCACGGGTGCAATGCTGATGAAAAGCAGGTTTTTATTATGTATTGTTATTTCCGTCGCTGGAAAGCTCCGATAATATACGCGTTCGATCGCTGCTAAATAAGCTGTAATGGGCTGTATAGATCTATATTAAATGAACAATGTATTCAAGGTATTTAATTGGTTAAGGATTAATGCTGTATTGGTTAAAATCGCTTCGAAAATTAGCCATTATTTGTCGTAAAAAAGTAAATGAGAAAGAAAAGTTATTGTGGGTTATCCATAAGAGATAGACATATACCATCAGGGACATTTCTGTTGACCTTTTCAATGTGTACAATACTTAGTACATTATTTTGATAAAACTCGTAGGGTTCGGCCTGCGTTTGTAATGTAAGCGGAAAAAATGTAATTATTTACGACATCACATTAGAAACCTCAAAAATAACAGTACTTTTCCACTATTTAATGGATATTATTATACATATAAACCTTCCTCTTGAATCACTCTATCTACTAAAAAAACCGGATCAAAATCCGTTGCGTAGTTTCAAAAATTTAAGCATACAACGGGACATAGGGACGAGAAAGCGACTTTGTTTTATACTATGTAGTGATAATGTAAGAAGGGTGCAAGCCGCTAGCCGTATACTTCAGACTTGTCAATTCAGGAATTGTTAGTATCATTTTTTTTAACAGGCTTATATTACGATGTGCATAAATCTTTATTAGTAAGACTGACACTGTTTACCCACTGAATATATAGTTAGATAATGATAATAGATAAATAAATAAAAAATCTATGTTTACTGCACAAGACGTTTTGCGACAGAATTGCCATCTAAAGTTCTTATTAACTACTAAACGAATACATCAACTAATAGCGTGTATTTTTTCTCGATCTCCCTTTCTCACTCTCTCTCATTAGGTCTCAATCGCTCTCTCCCTTCTCCCAAAAGTACGCAAAACTAATTATGGACTTGACAAATCTTTATATATTTCCCACTACAAAAAACACAACTTGAGAAATTTTCGCGTAATATTATTTTATATTCTTAGTAATCCCTAGTAGAAAATACTTAGTAAAAATATCTATGAACTCGTTTTAGGCCAGTAGCAGCTAAATAATACGATGTTATTTTAAAGAGTGATGACTTCAAATAACGCCCAGTACTTAATATTATGAATATAAATGAAGAACGGTAACAATTTGAGTTCACCCCAACGTCACGGGCCGGCGCGCGCGCAATTGGAGCAAAGGTGAAAGAACATGGTTGAAGTGAAACTTGAGGTCATATATCGCAACGCTCAGATTTATCAAGTTTATAAGCGATATATCGTAATATTTTTTATTGGAGAACATATATAGGGGATACGGGTACGATACTACCTGGTGTTAAGTAATACCGCAACGCCTGGACACTCAATGCTCAAATCAAATCAAAATAATTTATTCATTTAGGTAACAAAATGTACACTTACGAACGTCAAAATGACATATGAAATGCTTTTAATTTTACATTTATGTTTAAAGAACTTTATTTCTCATTACAAAAAAAATATTTTATTTACACGAGAAACTTAATATTAATTTGTATTTACGAGCGAGATACACGTCGCCATTAGTCGTCTCAATTTTAGTCAACTGTGTTCACTCTAACATGCATCTACTTTTAGAATTTGTGAAACACATCAATATTGCGAATTTTAGATGGTAATAATTGCCCACTTACTGCCAGTTGCCAAATCAAGGGCGTATAACGGGAAAGAAGCACTGCAATAAACTCTCCGTAACTCTTTTTAATAGCCAATTTTTTTGTTTTGTAAGGAGCTGCAACTATTACACCATGTTCCACATCAGGATATATATGTAGTATATTACGGTGCCACACTTTTTCGGTCTGGGCCTCAAGATTTCTGTATCTATTTATAAGCATTTGTCAATCTAATACGCAAGTAGGATGAGCCTTCTGTAACACACGCCTTCGACTTCTTGGGTCTAAGGCAAGGTAAGTAGTTTCGTCAAGTTTTCCTTCAACATTCGAGCGGATTTTGAATTTCATTAAAAAGAGAAATATGTCATACCTGTAACTTCTATTTTTAATGTTTAACTAATAAGACGTTTGCTATCTATATTTATATAATAATTATATAATTATGACATTAGGAATTCTCATGTTCTAGAAATACTAACACCTTCGAGATCTGAAAGAAAAGAGAAAATAGTGGCGGAGAGTTTATTGCCAGCTCTTATCATTCGTTCTACGCCCTTTATTTGAGAACTGTCATTGAATGTTGAATTAGGAGCATTTAATAACTATTAACTTCTCTTTTGACGTTCATAAGTGTACTTTTAGTTATCTATTTGAATAAATGATTTGATATAGGACGCTGCATAGGTACCTTATTGGCATGGCATACAGATAATCATTATTTGAAATGTCTATATCCACGAGCTTTACGACCCATAATAGCTTTCAAAACGAGAACTTATAACTAAAGTCTCTCCAATGCAGCGCTAGACATCAGAAGAGAACAATTGATGCAGCGCTGTACCGCTTACGGGGCGTTTTTGGAGTTCATCTGAATCTTCACCAAGTTTTACTACTTAAAAATACAGTTTTTACACCCGTTTCACCAACTTTTATGCCCATATAAGTTCGTGATCCACTTCATATAATGTAGGTGACACAGTGATCATCTCGTGGGAGACTCACACAATTGTTGGAACTTTCACGAATATTTTAATTTGTCGCTAATTTTAATTTAATGATTATTAATTCAGAGATTAACATCAGCTAGGTTTAATTAGTGGTCATAATTTTATTAAATTGTGAAAGTACGAAGTACTTTGTATAAAGTATATTTTTCTGATTACAAATACCTATTAATTCCAGCTTTTAGTCAGGTTAATCTGCTAAACTGGCGAATATAACAATTATTATACGTTCCCTTTTTTTAAACTTGTATTTTAATTAAACATCAAGACTATCCGAATTGAATACTAGTACATATATGAAAATTGTGGTTTGTTTGTTGATATTTCAGCCTCTTATTAGTGATTAACTTAATTGTCAACTCGACAACTTTAGTAACCAATTTAGTTGTCTATGGCTGTGACATTTAACGCTAGGTTTAGACTCAAAATTATTACAGAAGTTTTCTGTTATTTATTGCCCTGGCACAGATTATATTTAAAACATATTTTATCGCTATAGCTCTGACACTTAACGCTAAGTTCATTCTCAAAATTATCAAAGAAGTTTTCTGCTATTCCACGCCCTGGCACAGACTATATTAACACATTTATTGACGTTATAAATATTCATTAATAATATTTACCTGATATAACAATAAAGTTTACAAAACGCCGCTAATTGTTATGATATTTCAACAAAAACACGACTGTGCGATACCATCACCATTTCTTTCATATGAATCTAATAAAATTAACTAGCCGTAACCGCCCATTGGTTTTTATAATTACTAATAATTTAATATCACGCGAAAATAGCCCTTATGTCCAAGTATAACGTGCTAATATCCCGTGAAATAGCTAGATGTCAGTATTCATTAGTAGAGAACCATAAAGCACCGTGGGAATATTTAAAAATCAACTTTATGCTGTTGGGAAAGAGATGAATTTTCTTTCTGTTGTTCTATATTTAAAGTGAATTATCCGCCTGGGTAGTTATCATTTAAGACAGGTCATTTTGTAATATAGGGTTGTTAATTACGTGTTATATGTAACGCGTTTTTGTTTGGAATAATGTTATCAATTAATTAGCTAAGAAGGAATAATTATTAAGGCTAATTTATGATATCTCATATTATATTTTATTAAAAAAACAATGACAGCTTCAACTTGGATTACGATAAATATTTTAATCTGGTTTTTAGTCTCGCAAACTATGTGTTATTATGTATATATATTTAAATTAAATATATATTAAAATGTATATTTTGAACTAATTATACTAAAAACACAACAAAACTAACTGACGACATCGTCAAGGATGTTGGCTCCGAGGGGATGCAGAGAGGCCAATGCAGAGCGTACTGAAGGAAAATCAAGGAGATCCACAAATGGACCAAATAAAGAGGCTGATGATGATGAGAGTTAAATATATGTGGAGGGGAGAGAAGGGGAAGTCTCCTATGTAGTCCAGACTTTGTCGATGCCATCTATACCGCTGAGGTCCCGGTACAATGCGAAAGTGACCCCGATTGCCTCTTTGTCGTAGGTACTACCCAAAGTTTTAGTGGTGGAACTCACCTGGTTCTCTGAGTAGCAGATTAACTGGAGTGAGTCGCGTCTCACATACCCCTACTGAATTTAATTCAGAATGCGTAAACACATTAGCTTGGTATAAAAAAAAGAACTATTTAATGAACTATAAAAAATAACTAAATAAATAAATATAAAAACTATAAATAACTCAACATAAATGAACCTACATTAAAACCTCTTAATAGCCTTATTATAAAAAACATTATTCACGTTATTAATAAATCATAGTTAATAGAAACGGGAGAACATTTGCCGCAATTCTCTTCTAAAGAAAGTCGAAGAAATTGTCGGCAAAAAGCAGAAATAGTGCATACCAATTACCGTTTATAATCAGTATAGCATATTAAGTAAACGTGTGAATGTTGGGAACACGGAAGTGACGCATGGCCGAGCGGGCCACGAACCCTGGACCTTTACAGCTTACGGTATGGGGAGGTCATATACGCTAATACTTCAGTAATAAGAAATGAAATGAAACAAAATGATATGAAACAAAATGAAATGAAACAGAATGAAATGAAATGCAATCGTTTATTTGCTATGAAAGTGGTGCAATTAGATTCATTAATTATAATAATCCGCACAATCCGCCACATATAAATAGGCATGCAAATGTCATATTGATTTTATAATGTCAAGTAATACAAACATAAACAATTAGGTAAGTTAAGTTATTTAGAATTGGTCTCAACCTTATAATCTAGATACTCGCCCACGCTATAAAAGCACCTTTGAAAATTTAATCACCTCAAGACGAAAACATATTCATAACTTTTTATTTTTATAGTGTAGAAATTCAAAATACTAAATTGATTTTGGCTGGCTTTTAAAAAGCGTTATTATTTGTATGTAACAGCAGGCAAACGGGCAGCAGGCTTGGAAACATTGCTAAACAGGCTCGAAAGTTGCGGCCTGTTAAGAATCGGTACATTTTCTTGAAGGAGCCAAAGTCAAATTGGTTCGGAAATAATCTGGCAGGTGAGCCTCCTGCCCGTTTGGCCTATAAAAAAAAATATTCAGTGGCTGGTTAAATAGTGGTTTTAGAAAAATTCACATTTCATAAATCAGTTAATACATATTATATTTAACCATCAAACAAATATTTGACATCTCTAAAGGAGTTTCTTTAATATTTTCCATATTTTACTTTTATCCATAGAATTTTCAATATGAACAGGAAATAATGGTCATTTTATCTGCAAAATAATTCGGAGCCATGGGTTTCCACTCTTGCTACCGGCGGGTATTTTTTTATATACAGATACCGGCAAACATCTTGAACAAATGTCCTTGCCTGCGCAAAAGCAATTTTTAGATATCACTGGGAGGGGGGCGGTCATGTAGAGGGGGTTCAGCGAGAGAGTGACGTGTCGATCGCGTGATAAGTAAATTACTTGACGTTTGTGTCCCGCGCTGCGATACGATGCGCAAACTTTCCCCCACTCCCTTGTTTAATGCTCAAGAAGTTTGTCGGTATGTGTAAGGAAACGGGTAGGGGATTACTTGTTAAGTGATGTGCCCATAGACTCTAACATTGCAAGCAAGCTCGCGAGTGCTTTAGCGGCCTTTTAAGTGCTGCTGTGTTTTTTTCTTTAAACATCTTCAAGTGGTCTAAATCCAGCAGAGAATAACGTAATGTCTATTGCAGTTATAAAACCTCCTTCGCAAGCACCAGGTTTCAGCTTGAAATACAAAATACGGTTTCCCGATACTACGACATTTAAAAAACATAATATCAATTACCTACTGTTAATATATTAAAAAAATGTCTAATGGAAGCGATCTTAGTGGCGTTAGTGCACTTTTTTAAACTAAATATACTTTTTATTTTATATAAAAAGAGGAAATTAGAGAAAATAATCGAAAATTACATAATAATATTTAATAAATAAAACTTAAAATAAATGTACCATGTTTGGTAATGAATAATTTATTTATATGTATTTATATCTCCAAAATTTACAATTATATCTACAAATTTAACAATTTGTTAAAACTACCGACGACCCCTACCTAACTGTTATTGCTGTGAAAGTTCAAAAACACCATCTTCCAAGGAGAAAGGTGAGCACGGTCAAAAGTCATTAACCTGGCTAATTAATGCGCAAAAACAGATGAAACTCAATCACAGCGTACAGTTAGCGCGTCATGGGAATCGAATCTCATGCATATTGCACTAGCTTTTAATTGCAGCTAATACCGAAAGGGTAATAGTGCGTAAAACATTTGAATGATTGACGTGTGATTGTTATGTATCTGTGGTTTTTAATTGTGACACATAAATTAGCTGCCAGTTTGGTAACAATTTTAAATTTAGAATTGCTTTTCATTTGAATCTGTGCAGTATTTTTATACGATCGTTATTTAAAATTGTTTAAACATATTAACAGATTATGTAGAACACGGAATTATAACCTATAAGTTTAAATAATTAAAAAAAGGAGAGTCTTCGATTACAATCACATCATCATGTTTGATTTGCTGAAGGATGTCATTAAGGAAATTACATGCCACTCATAGACAATTAATCGAGGAATCAAAAATTGACCCATGTAAGTTGCTAGTAGACCGTAAAATGGATCGCAATCACTAACCGAAAATTCCAAACTAATTTCCTGTGTCCATTAATATAAAAAATGCTATACTATGGTCTGTAGACTTCTTGGGGTCATAGCACCCAGCAGGAAGTGACGACACGGGTCGCTGAGTTGCGCGCCGCTCGAAAAATACTTTTCTAGGTATAACACATAGCCGTTCAAGGAGTTTTTATGCTTTGAATGTTTTATATGACGCGTGGTGTGCGTGCAAAAACGCGGATTTATTTGGCCTGTTTTGGCTCTGAGGGCCGATTTTAACTACATGTATAACTATTTTAAATAGTATATATTCAAGTTAAGAATTGTGATAAATTCTTGTATAATATGAAAACTGTTTAAGATAAAGTTTAAAAAGTAGTTATAAAACTTGCACAAAAAATAACTAAGCTTTGTAAATCTACTTCATCTATAACGACACTTGTCAGAGAAACAAAATTAGAAAATATGAGTTTTATATTTAAAGAGATTTAAGAGTTTCTAAACGTTTCTTGATTCACATATTTAAATAACCGAGGCTTCAAAATTTGTGTTTAGTTACTAAAGTTTTATTCGAGAAACAAAATTTTGTACGTATAAATATAAGCGGTTAAACAAGGTGACAGATACTAAATACAGATAACTAGTTCGAACTTAGAAATACCATAGACAGTATGCATAGCATTCGCACAGATAATACAGCTCCCACAGATAATAAAACATCACATTGCAAACTGCCGTGCATCACGCTAATAATACAGAAAGAAAGTTGACCCCCTCTTTCCCATCCTCCATATTTATGACGAAAGCATCTGACATAATATAATGAGTTTTTATCATAATTAGCGGTGCATTGAGTTCCGTGTCAGTTTTTTATCGATTTCGAAATTAATGTAATTACATCTTCGTAATTATACTCCGGTCAGTACAATTATGTTAATTATTTAATCAAGGTCCTATTTGTTTCAAATGATACGTTTATATATTTCGATATATGTCTTCTTATCTATGGTGTTATAGATGAAATTAAACATAAAGTATCAGTATAATGTTTAGGTTGAAATTTCTCTTTTTTATTTATTTATTGTCGTTAATGTCATTTTGCGATGTAAACTCGTTTGAGCTAACAACTTACATCTTTTTTTTTCTTTTTTTTTGATGAATTGTTGTTAAATATTTCGGCATTTTAAAACATGATTTGTTCCCTTGTAATTTTAGTTTGTCTGGTTAAACATTTCATATTGTATATTATATATGGAACAGGAATAAATTATAAATAACCAAGTGCCACGGATAAATGGTGCTAATCGAAACACCCTCTATAAATCAACAATATTTTTGCACGCATAAGCCACCTCATTAAAAAACCATAAATAAAATTACGGCTCTTTCACGATGCTACATTTAATATGACATGTGTTAAACAGTTTTGTCATAAATATTATCCCGTTTATCGAGAAAATCACTGTAATTAACAGGATTCCACGACTTGTGTCGTGATATTTTAGTCTATGACTCCCGTCTAAAAACTTTGGATTTTGACATAAATTTCATATAAAATAAATTAATGAACCAGTGGCGTTGCAACCTTTTTAATTCTGGGCATCAGGTTTAAGTGTCTGTTTCTTGGTCATTAGTCAATAATAAGCCAGTAGGCGATCAGCTTCCTGTGCCACGCCATCGACTTTTTGGGTCTAAGGCAAGCTTGCTCACCACTACACCGTTCAAGCCAAGGTTAAAAAGACAGTCCATTGGTGCACAGCTGGAGATATAACTGAGACTCCTAGACCTCAGGGAAAAGATTAGCACGCTGAAGCAACAATACTAGTCAACTAAAAATAATTACAATCCTGAAGAATATTTTATAAATAATGAACAAGGTTTAGGCCTGTATTCTAGAACGTCAATCAAACTTAATTTTTTTTCGCAATGTGCGACTATTTTTTTTATTATTATGATATTTTTTAAATAAATCTATCAGGAATTGTACAAGCTTTTATTACCGCTTCCTCTTTCATATGAAACCAGAGTTAGGTTTTTTCAGTCTGTGTTGATTCATTATAATTAATATAATTTGACACTATGAATAATTTGAACTCAATGGGTTGACAGTTAACAGACGCTTTGTCATTTCTTAGTAAAAAATAACAACCGTCATTGTCATAAAAAAGATTGTCACGCATTCGCGCCAAATCATAATTTTATACTTCGAACACCCACATCGCGTCAAATCTCTCCATACATATAATTAGGAGGAATGATCACGGATTTTATGCACGACAGGCGTCGAAAGGGACGGCCCAACACAAATATATTGCAGATTTTATTATAGCCCACATGAAATCCTCATAAAGTTTTGAAGCATAATATCCCTTAATAGAATGATTTAATAATTATAACCGTATCGTATCCGACACCTTTTATGAATGAGTTTCATTCACAGCCAATCATTTTAATAGTATACAATCTTAATATTGATATTCAATTATTCTTAGAATTTCGACCACACGCAATTGATTTTGACGACTGAAATCGATCGATTTGTCGATTTTAAAAAGAAACTATTCCAAATTTGAAACCGGCGCGTCGTGGTCTCTAATTCCGTTTTCCCGCCTATAATTGACACAGATAGTTGTCTCGCTCACGCTTGATTAATGACCTATTTGTGTCTCTTTCATCGCGATATCACGTGCGAGTGTCAGCGTAGTGACTATTTTGACAATTATGTCATTTGCTTGTCACGGGGTGTCATTTGGGCGACGAACGATTGCCCTGTAATTTCGTTTCGAATATTGTAGAACTAAGTTCATTGACTTATGTCTTGTATGGGAAACATATGTTATTTAGGTATAATTCCGAAAATAATGACAAAAAACCTTATTTTTCATATATTCCACTGAGTTAGATGAATTTTTTAAAGCTTTTTAAACTAAACTAACCCAAAGTGTGTACAAAACCTGTAAGTTTTAATTGTACTGATTCAACGGTTTTTCTATACCAGTGTTACAAAACAGGTAAAATCAAAGCAATATATATAAAATTATGACCATAGTTTCGATTTCCATATTATGGCGGTTCGTGATAACAATTTAACGATAGAGCAGCTCCGATTGAGATGTAAAGCGCTTTTGAATTAAATATGAGCTGGTTCAAGACCCGGGATTTGTTATTTTATATTCTTGTTAGATTATAGAAACTTTGTAAAAGGTTTTTATAAGATGTTTATTGGAAATAATTTCTGTTAGAAAAAAGAGTGATTTAGCACACGAATCCCATCTCAGAGTTCGTAGGTTTGATCCACATCTGTGCACCGTTGGACTTTCTTTCTATGTGCGCATTTAACATTTGCGAACGGTGAAGGAAAACTTCAAGATCCGGCTTAAGGCCCAAAATACGGCGTGTATCAGGCACAGGCTGAGCACCTACTTACCTATTAGATTGACAAATGACCATGAAACAGATTCGTAAAACCTGAGGGCTATACCTAACGCTGTACCTGTACCCAACTGTAACGCTATACCTAAGGGCCACCGATTTATTTTTCATGACCTGACAGGTGTTATGGGGCTTCACATATACAAATTACTGGAAAAATCTGCCTAAATTCAAAGTTATTTATAATTTTAACTGGAGTTTAATCTATAAATTTCGTCGACTTTTTTTTGGATTGCAATATTAATTATTTACGAATCACCAAAAACTGCAAAAAAATTGGTGTCTAAAGTCTGCTATCTATGAACTGTTAAATCTAGATGTACAAAGAATTAAACTCCGGTAGCATAGGGTATAGATGCAGGCGTGCATGACAATGTGTCCCTTTGTCTACGCCGCTGCCGAGTGCCGTGGGTTCGGAGAACACGCGGGTTTCGAATATCAACGTATCGAACTATAGATCCACAGATAACGTTGCATATTTTTGGCGGTTTCAAGGTCTGTGGCGTTGCTAGCCAGAATGTATACTATCTGTATTGTAGTGGTTGCCTAATAGTGATTCCATAGAGTAGTAAGTGACTAAATCAATCATTATTTTTGTTAAAGTCAAGCTCGGCTCTTTAATTTTAATAATATATAATAAATATCAAATAAATCATTTATTTGCATAGAATGTGATACAGCCATATAATATTAAGAACATTAACGTAAGTTGAGTAGAGAATTGTTAATTTAGAGGGAAGTATAAATTATTAATTAGCTTTATGTTTAAAGAAAAACACTTTTTTACGGATTATAGTTATGTATTATTGTATTTAAACTTATAATTATTTATACATAATTTTAAATTTAAACCGACGTTTCGCGTGCTTTTCAGCGTGCGTGGTCACGGTGACTGAAGACAAATATTATATACAAATATTCAATAGAGAGGACGGCCTAAAATTATCAAACACCTGGGATCCAATAATATCCAAATTAAAATCTCAAAATAAACAATCCGCGAAAATGGAGGACACCGTGAGCAATTTCTGCAAAAACCCTACATCTTTTAGTCGATACCAACTCCGGGGAAATAAATACAGATAACACAACATTTTCTACAACTGTAATACTTTTTGACATTTAACACCTTTGTCTTCAGTCACCGTGACCACGCACGCTGAAAAGCACGCGAAACGTCGGTTTAAATTTAAAATTATGTATAAATAATTATAAGTTTAAATACAATAATACATAACTATAATCCGTAAAAAAGTGTTTTTCTTTAAATGTGTAAAAGTTATGTTAATAAAAGACAATACTAGCTTTATGTTGGAAGCTATCTCCTGACAGAAGTGAAGATAGACTTCTCCTTATAATATAAGAAAAACAGTAAATTCCGTCTTTTATTTTAAAGGAACAACTTATTTGTTAGTCTCTCAACGTCCTTGCATTAAATCCCATTGGAGTGCTTGCAGTCAAGAATAATAATGAAAAATGACGTCACTTCCATAACCAATTTACGTAGGGCGCGTAAAAGCAAATTCCTAAAATTTTAACTTGAATAAAATAATAAAAAAATCAAATCAATGTAGCCAGAAATGCAATAATTTACGACTAATCAATTCCCTCCCATTTGTCAACGTTCAAACGGTATATTGTCAATGTTATGTCAAATCAAATTTATGACATACGTGAAACATATTTGGCGCTTCTTTTTGAAATTCGGAAACAGAATTTCTGTAATTAATTTTAATATTCTGTTTCCGAATTTCTAAATTAGAATGAATTTTAAAATTCAACACATTTATCACTCTAAGTCACGTGTTTGATCTTAACGCAAAGTCTCGACACAGAATATGCTTACTACAATTAAGCAACGCTTTCTTTATTGCTTTCACAGAAAAGGCAAAATAGTGTTATACTAAATGAAATCGTTTTAAATAAGCTGATCTGTGTTATAATTATATTGTCAATTACAAAATATTAATACAGCTATAATTACAAGGACGTGCAAGAAATAATAATAATATTACATTATCAATGCAATATCTGTTTGTGTCCATTGTTATACGGTACAAACAAATAAACCGTACAATCTCTCAATCCTCAAACAACTGAGCGTTTCTGAGTGTAGGTAGGGCACCACCGCAATACCACAAGCTTCCCACTGTACTAAAGAGCCAAAATAGCACATAGCAAACCCTCTGGAATTGAGAGTTTTCATAGGCATCATCATCAGATGAGCCAGGTGAGAGATTGATGATGACAGGAGTTAGTTGTACCAATTAATTATTCTTTCAATTAATACCTGCTCTTACTGAAGCTATCGTGCCGTGTTTTAAAGAAACGTGTCGGGCGCAGTAGACATCGAAACCAGCTTATAACCCAAAAAGTCGACAGCGTGTCAGGTATAAGAGGCTGATCACATACTTGCCTATTACATCGACAAATGATCATGCAACAGATACAGATATCTGAGGCACAGATCTAAGATATTAACCACTGATTTACTTTATATATAAGCATTTATTTTAAGTATGTTTTGGCTTTGCAAATTACAATTACTTTTTTGTAGATTCTTTAAAGCGTCTAACGGACTTTCGTAAGCAAAATTCAGCAAATAGACAATGTGAACGTGAATTGTAAGCATTTTATTTGGGTCGTTGCTAATGATTGTTTTGATGTAATACTTAAAAATCAGCTATAGTTTTTTTATGATATATATCATTCGATTTCTTCGCGATTATAATGGAATAAACAGCACTTATCAATTTTAAAGAAATCTTTGTTAAGTGCCTATAAAATACCTAATCCGTTGTTTTGCTAGTATTTTTTTAATATCTAAAATTGTTATTGTACATTTATCGAACACATATGTCAAATTGTATATATTTTAGGAAAAATAGCTTATAACATATACTGCAGATAAGCATTATGTATGTGTTGAACAAATAAACACCAAAGAGACCTTCGAATTGGATTCTTCTGTCTGTATTTCTGATTTCAGAAGCTGACAGTATATATAAATCTAATATAATAACTAACCTTTCAATGTAATAACTAAAATATGTTATTAAAAGGAGTCCCTTTAGGCAAGGTTCCGAAGATACTGGCAGCGTTCCCCCTTTTAATAGCTAGACTAATTCTTTGTACGAGGTAGCTGCCAGCTCTTCGGTCTCCAGTGATGTCGACTAAGCTTTTTGTACCTATATTATATTATACATGGTACATATAAATTTCAAATTATTATTAACTTACTCTAATCTAACTCAATAAATATCGCAATACAGCGTAGTTAAAGGTCTACTGCCAATACTATCAATTTTTAATTAACATCATTACTTGAGGTAAGAAATATTTAATGTTATATGACGTCATAGCCATGACGCAACTATCAGCCTAAGTATATCAGTTTTCCAACGTGTTCCCACAGTGGAACTATTCGCTTTTTTTTTAATTATGAATACTTGCTATGCTTCGTAAACAATTTTTAAATTAAATTTTTTAATATTAAAAATATGTATGTTACACAAGAATTTGAACTGTTACGTACCAGTAAATTATGAAAAATTATAAAATGAGTAATTAATTAGCATGAAACCAATTCTGACAATTAAAAGTCAGCGTCATTAGTATTCCAAAGGATCCTCAGCTTCTTTGGACATATCCAATGACTTGGAGAAGCCTGTGGTGACTGGTAGAATTATCAATTTCAAAATGAATCCGTATAGGCCTTTAAATTTTCTGTATGAAAATACCTTCATTATATGCAATATAAAGAAGGTAGATACTTCAGACAACGGAATATGGATAACACGAGGCTAAAGAAAATAGCACTATTAGATCTATAGATCAATAAATCTACGAAATACCGTGTTACAACGTGGCCGAGTCCCGGCGCGTGCGCCAGACGTGACTGAGCCACGCGCACGGAATATACGCCCATTTAATGAGCATGTGTAGGCTTTAACGTTAATTTTACTATTGGTTTCAATATAAAATCTATTTCAAATAACCAGTGGCGCTACAATGGTTTGAGGTCTGGACCTCATATCATGTGTCATCATTAATGTAAAAGGCAAGTACATTCAGCCTTCTGCGCTTGACGCATGCCGTCGACTTCCTAGGTCTTAGGGGCAGGGGCAAATGTCAAATGCGGACATAGAAAAAAAAGCCTATTGGTGCACACCCAGCATTGAACCTAGTACCTCAGGGATAAGGGTAGTACACTGAAGCCACTACGTCAACACTGCTCCCTTAACCATGAAGTATTTTGAAAAATCTACTTTATCTATATTGCCTATTCCTATAGACCTGTAGAGTAGATTTTTTTAAGGAACCCCCACACTAGGAACATCCCTGTGTTGTGGGTCTCTTAATTTTAATTCATAAATTCCTTAGGAAATTAAACTATTATTAGATATTTCTCAATAATCACATCATTTTAGATCTAGCCGTAAGAAACTTAAGACGGTCCATAAAAAAACAATCGTGCATAATCTATCAATTTGTAACACTGAATCGCGCGAATGATACCTTTATAAACAGAAACTAATCCTTAAACGGCCGCCTTTAACAATCTTTATGGTTTTTCTTATAATCTAAAAAACGTCAACGACTGCGCACGCGCTCCTACGGACGCGCGAAGCATCGTAACATGACGGACAGAGATAGCAATACGCGATCCTTGAATGTAAGAGCGAGATGAGTATTCGACGAATGCTCAACTTCAAACTGAGAATGTAGTCAAATTAGAAAATACAGAATATCTGATACCGATAAATGGACGGGTAATTTTCTAATGTAATTGCAATGATCGCCTTTACATGGAAAAGAATTTTAGTTGAATTTTTATGCTTGGATGCTTTTCCTTATTGCGTCTAAGGACATATCTAAGTGTAAAGTCAGTTTGTATTGGCATTTATTACTTATGTAATGATTTTATTCAAACCTTTTTGCGCGACTACCCGCTGCTATCTATGACGTAAATTAGCGTTTTGAAATTCGAACGAAGACTTAATTTGTTTGTTGCGTAATAGTTTTTATTCTTTATTTTTAAAAGTAGAACGATATAATCGTGTACAAGATTCATTTAAGAAGGTATAAATACGTTTTCGTAATGTGAAAAATACACATAAAACCTCTTTACAAAATCATAGTCTTGGCGTAATATTATGACGTCATACATCCAGCGTAATGTTTAGAAAAACGTTTATTTACGCACAGTAGTGCCGAGAAATTTCTCGAAGGTTATAAAACTTTCGCTATATGTGTCTTTTTGTGTATTCTGAGAACTGGTCAGGAGTATAAAAGTGCTGCCGAAATCCATAAACTTGGCTTTATTCGGCGCTGCAGGTTTATATTGGCGGAAACGAAAATATTATACTACTTTGGCTGTTTGGTTCAAGGTGTACGATATGGCGTTTTGTCATTGTGAATATAATAACAGATTTTATACTATAAAAGTATTAAAATTCGTAAAATATATGGAAAACCTCACAATTATTCAAATTTAACACGAACATGAATTGTACTCGTAACATATTACTACTACCTACCCATTTGTCAGAATTAAAAATGTGTTTAAATTATTATTAAAAATACTACAGCAATGATTGCTAACAGTTTATCACACGTGCATTATTAACATCTGTCATTTGAATTTCAATATTTTATGTTTTTAAACGATTTGTGATTAAACATCTAAGTATATCTTGAATTCGAATTTCAAAATTTGACATGAACATAATTGTGTTTATTTATTTTTTAATCAACAGTTTTATTGGAATGTCAAAATCTTACATGGCCCCGTCTATGTTTGATTGCAGCTAGAATTCGAAATTCAAATCCAATAATATCGCTATCTTCCATACACTAAACCGGCATGTATCTGCAACTCCAAGTAATAAACTGTTGTTCCTAAGCCTGCAGCAACACATTGTGCCTAGCACCGCCTCCAGGCATACCTTTTAGTGCATAATCTATTTTATGCCCTGCAAAAAGTCCAAACCTATGCCTTCAAAGTATGCATTGTACGTTTTATGCGAAGATGGTTTAAGAACTGAAAATTTGTTGGTATTTTTAAGAAGCGTTATTGTCGGCTATTTGAAATAGTTGTGTGTATATTGCCGCATAACTTCTATGAATCAATCTTTTTGTTATTTGTGAATGCAATTTACGGTTCAGTAATTGACTGACATATCTCGTGTAGAATGCTTGGTAAAAAAGTTTATATGCTAGAATAAAAAATAAAAAATAAAAAGAAAATTATTTGTTCGTTTTTTAAAAATTGAACTAGAATTTAAAATTCGAATGTCGTGGACATGTGGTATTGATAAAGTATTTTTTATTAAAACCTTTAAGCCTATCGATTAATAAGCTCGGTTCGGATAGTTTATTGCTACAGCCACGAAAATAAAACAACACGGCCACTGGTCACCGGTAAGAAAAGCGACCAGCGCAAAAAACGACAAAAATGGCTACGCATTCGTAATGCAAAAAAAATAGAGAGGTCAATACGAATTTCGTAGGAGAGAGTGAAAAAGAGGACGTTTAGAATGCAACGCGTGCGCTGGACATCCGTTGCGGTAAAAAATCGGTGATGCCATCTAGCGGCATCTTGTGAAACTATGCGCGAAATTCAAAGCCATTATAACTGTAATTATTAGATGCCAAAGCAAGACCACATATGCTGTGGTGGCCCTTTAGACGTATTGTCCCTAGACGGGGCTTCCTCTATGAGTCTCCATCGCGTTCGGTCTTGAGCTTCCTATTTCAATTCGCTCCAAGTGTTTCCGGCTCTCTTTTCCTCATCTGCAACTGTACGACGCCAGGTTTCCCTTCCAGGAATCCCTTCGGAGTGTATCTAGCACTTGCTTCGCTTGATCTTCTGGCTAATCGAGAATTCTCGGCAGCGCTCCTAAAGTTGCTCGTTAAATCTTCTCTGACCAATAGATGCCCAAAATACGACGAAAACAGCGGTTGATTAAGACTTGGAGTCGATGCAAGATGTTTGGTCTTACGGTTTCTGAGATTCTAATCTCTAAACAATAAAACTATTTTTTCTATATGTAGTAGTATCTGATAGCGTAAAATATAATATCTTAGCCCTAAGCTTTTCTCGGTGAATAGGCTTTTGAATATATTTTTTGTTAGATAATGTGAATATACAATCAGAAACAAAAGAGTGTGTATTACGCAATTCAAATTTAATCGTATGTAGTATAAATATAGTAAGTAGATTAAATATAGCATAAAAGTTACCACAGATTAAAAATTATCCAAACACAGTTCATTAAGCCGATCACTGATCAATGATAGACCACCTCGTGTCAAAACACGTTTGATTGATGGAAATTATTACTCTCTTATCATTGATTCATTATATCGGGCTTCTGTTCTTAATTACCGTCTGCATCTCAAGTCTCTTATGTAATATAATAAAATAATTAAACATTTACTAAATTCCTATTTCTTATGAATATAATTAATATGAAGATAATGAAAAAAATTCTTCTCTCTTGGAAGAGTCTTGTCGGGGGCCGTTCAAGTAGCTATTACGCGAGCAGTATAGAGGGGGAAGGGGGGTCTTTGATTTTCTTATTTGGTGATTACGTCTACAGTATCTTTTTTTTACACACATTGTCTGTGCTTGCAAACGAAATGCATTTTCTAGGTTTCTTACAAAAAATTCAATACGTTTATGTACTATTATTTTGCTGACAAAACGAGGGGGGATAAAATGGTAGTAAATTTGCTTCCTTAATACTTTAACGGCCCAATACAGGAATGTTCTAGATGACAGTCCTTACGTCAGAACTTCTGATATATAATTTTCTCAATAGTCACAAATAAAATGAGGACGATCAATATCACACCATCGCAATATCACTCACGACGAGACTTTGTATTGAATCTCAGAGGCCAAGCATGTCAATACATTTGTTGGAATAGAGAAAATAATAATAGCAAATAATTAACTTAAACTTAAATAATTAATGGTTATGAATGAATTACAATATTTTTTTACTAACACAGCAAGGTTTCTTAAACGAATCGGCAAGGTCTCAATGGATTTCCTGAAATTTTCCACCGAGTCATTTTTTTCACACTTTCACTGTAAATCCGACAGAATATTAAGAGAACACAGTACACAATAAACACGTCATAATATCGCTAATAGCTTTGGTGCGTACAGCAACATTGATTTAATTAATAAGTTTTTTAATGGGATAACAATTATTAACGTAATTGGTACTCGCAGTGATAAGAAAATAATGAACTCAACAACATGATGACAGAATTTACGCAGATGAAAGATTTGTCTATCTTTCTATTGTTTTTTTTTCGTCTTCAATACAACATCCTACGTTATTACTCGTGCCACATATTATGTAAAATATTAGAAAATATGACCCTGCAACAAGCACATAAAATGCTTTATCCTAAATATACCTACTTAACGCTAAACTATTTTATTTTAGATTTATCATTTCATTTGTATTATTTATAACACATATTGTATATAATATATAAAACGTATTAACGTAATATAAAACGTGGTAGTATTTTTTTTATAGAGCAAACAGGCAGGAGGCCTGATCTTAAGTGATACCTCCGCCCATGGACACTCTCAATGCCAGAGAGCTCGCGAGTGCGTTGCCGGCCTTTTAAGAATTTATACGCTTTTTTCTTGAATGCCCCTAAGTACGGCCCCTAATTGGTTAGGAAATACTTCAGTGCGCAGCTGGTTCCACAAAGTGGTGTGCGGCAAAAATTGTCTGAAAAAACGCTCAGTTGTGGAACGGCGGACGTCGAGGTAATGCGGGTAGAATTTCGTATTCTGCCTCAATGTCCGATGATGAATCATAAACAATGAGATAATATCATTAAAATAGTCGGGGTTGAGCTGAGTTCAGGCCAATAATATAAATGTTCGATGAAGTTTACGAAAGATTTGATTTATATATGAAAGGCAATACAAAATGTGTTTGCTATCGCTACACTAAACTTGATTGATTTGTGTCATCAAAACTTTAAGAAATAAATTCAAAACTCCATCTTACTTAATGACATGGTCATTTATTAACGATATAAACAGATTTGGGCCTTTTTGGGTGGTTTTCCTTTTTTGACAGGTGCGTTAGATTATTATCAAGACGTGCAATTCAAAAAGTTATTCTAAGCCTATTTGAGTGACATTAAATTGACATTTGACATATTACGGTTATACGGAAATGTTACAAGTTAAGATATTTAAAACATTTTTTTACGCAAATATCACATATAACTATACCCCGGTGTTTACACAATGGAATTATATAACGATAACTTAATTATACAAAATATATACGCAATATATATTTAGAATAATACAATTTTTGTCTCTTCCCATCAGGAGTTATTATTATCCTTACCACTTAACCCCTGATTAAAATTAATAGACAATAATTAATGCTAACCCAAAATAATTTATGAATTTTCAAAACTGGCAAAAGGGTCACTGGCCATAAGATAATGCCATATTAGGTGGCCGTATAAAAGCGATTCTGTGACGTGTCTGGCTAATGGAAGTCGGTAGTCCGGTAATAAAATGCCGTTAATCTACCAATAAGGCAGAGATAATAGAGTTGGGACAATAAAACCTTAACCTTCGTTCGATTTATAAACAATCAAATTTATTGCGTTCCTATTTTAAAACTGTCAGCATTAAATTTATGGAAATTATGAATTGTATAAAGCATGTGAGTGATGTTAAGCAATAAAAAAATAAAAAATGATTATTTAAAATCGCCCCCCCACCCACACTCGCCACCACACCCACCCCATTACCCCTCTGGTAAAGCTCTCGTATCAGATAAGATAAGATTATTCTTGATGTTACATTAAAAAGCTAGCTACATTTAAAATAAATATAAATAGTAAAGAGGCTCAGGAAGGTGCTAAGAATATATTATGATAACTGAATGTAATACTAAGAAATCGGGTTGTAACATAATATTGAATAGAACAAAATTAATCATAATTAATGATGTATCACAGCAGTCATTAGTTATTTAATAAAAACATCGATAAATCGATCGGTATTAATCCAACACTACAAGAAGCCCTTGTCATTTGTCAACTTGACTTTTGACATCAGTCACCGGTTGGCGATGTTACCTGCTTGTATTTTTTATGATAATTTGTTTTAAAGTCCTTGAATATTTTTTTATATTTCTTTAATTATATTTATTACTCTTAAAATTTTCGTAATGTGAAAAAAAACTTCAATAATACTTTATAAATGAGAAATATTTTTTGTATCCATCTTGCTATCTCTAAGTATAGTTGTTTGTTTTGCCAGTAGCAAGTTGTGTCGCATTGATTAATATCCTCAAAGATTGTTCACTCCATCGATAATTCCTGCCAGAGCCTCGCACTTCTGCTGCATTACAAAATCAACTTTATTATTAAAAAAATAAAGTCTAATTTTATCCACATCTCTTCTTAGACCTGAACATCACGTAATTTATGAGTTACTCACTGAAGGTGCTTTATAGTTATTTGATAACACTCCATCGTGATTATTTAGCCAGAGTTTGTGACAGTCATGTATTTTGTTTTGTATAAACTCTAATGTTACGTTCAGGAATTTTATCTGGACATTGTCAAGTGTTATTAGTAATGATCATGCTATCCATAAACAGTGATATAGCAGCTTGAACTTCCACTTATGTAATACTTCGTTTCTATTTTCCAGGTAAAAAATGGCGGTCGTTGACTCCGCAAGATCGCCGGCCTTTTGTGGAAGAAGCTGAACGTCTGCGGGTTATTCACATGACGGAACATCCCAACTACAAATACAGGCCTAGGCGGCGAAAGCAGAACAAGACAAGACCCAACCAGCCCTCAGCGCCATCTAGCGCTCCACCCTCTGCCACAACTGCATTAGGATCTCCATACGCCACTGCCACTGACTCACCAGACACACGCTTTTCCCACAACCCTGGAGCTGGTTTCTCTCCATACCGCACTTCACCACTTGCGCCAGACTCGTACCAAACAAGTCAATTTAATGGCCACGTTCGAACACCTGAATCGTCCCCAGCTCGATCTCCCGAACCCCAAGGAAGAAGAAGCACCCCAGCAGATGCTTCAGGAATCGGAACACCTGACGCGTCCCCGGTCGAAAATGAAAAGGAGAATTTTCAGTATGAAGAAAGGCGGAGGGCGATTAACGCCTCATCTCTCTCTGAGTCGTACTCCTACAAGTCTTTCCGATCAACTGGGTCGTTCTCACCAGCACCCGTAGCTGCAATGGGAATGGCAAACGGCATGTATGTGATGTGTGCCCAAAGGTCTTTAGCAGAACAACCTCCTTTAGTAACTGGTACTTTCTTCCCACCAGTCGCTACATCACAGGATCAACAGGCTCTCGGCTCAACAGCCCCTAGGGTGTCCTCTGCACCAA
The DNA here is from genome assembly GCA_028984075.1 of Pieris mannii. Lineage (NCBI taxonomy): Eukaryota > Metazoa > Arthropoda > Insecta > Lepidoptera > Pieridae > Pieris > Pieris mannii. The sequence continues at coordinate 7,378,521 of CM054795.1, read as the reverse complement.
GTGGTCCAATGACAACAGAATACAGCATTCAATACCATCCATATGAACAATACGAGCAGATGTATAAAACGGAGGATTCATATGTGTCCCACTACCCCGATCAACCGAAAACTGAGTATGATACCAGCGGAACCTATTTCGCGGAAGAACCGCCCCAAGGCCAAGAGAACGAGCAAGGATATATAGCTCGACCAGAAATACGGACTGGATCTCCTGAATCTGACGTAGATGCTCGGGAGTTTGATAAGTACTTGGAGTATAACGCTCAGGGTATGGAGCAACACCAGCAGTATAGATATGAACAGCAGCAGTACAGGCCGTACTGCCCAGAGCAACAACCGCAAGATTACTGCACAGAGAGGATGTATCCTTCTCCCTACGCATCAGTTATAGCTGGGACGCCTCCTTCAGGCCCCTACACGCCTGCTCCTCCAGGATTAGCCGATGCCCGCCCTGACGATGAATTCAGCGTTATCTTAGCTGGAGTAAGACAAACCTGTTACAGCAATTGACTATACCGAGAATGAACATATCAGAGCTTTAGAATAATATGAACTCACTGTGAACACAAAACTGTGATCCTTGCAAGATGTGTTAAAATATTTTAGTGTAGACAAAGTTAATAAGGTGTTTTATATTAATTAGCTTTTTAATGTTCCTAAGTTGATAAAATATGCGAGAAAGTTTATGATTAATATATCTTCTGAATGCCGTGCTGCCTGGTGTTCTGTTATATTCCAAAATGTGTATCTCCAACTTTATATTAGGGCCTGATGCGGATTGGTTCCGAGTTTAAATGGACCTAACTCTGCCCAATTCACCAAATTGCAGATTCTCTATAATCTTTGAACTCAATAACAATAAAGATTGTTCGGGGGCCGTTCAAGTAAGCAGATTCTCTCTCTCTCTTGTAAAATAATAGTACGTAAACGTATTATTTTTTTTTAAATCCTCGAAAATGCATATCGTAAGCATAGACAATGTGTGCGTAATATGTTTCAAAGTAAATAATTACCGTTGGCGTAATCAAATCCGAAAATCAAAGGGTGCTATAGTGCTAGCGTAGCACTTGAACGGTCCCTTGGGCCATAAGACATTCATTTTTTTATTTGTTAATGTTAATAAAAAGTAAAACCTTCAATACGAATATTTCCAATTTAATTGTATAAGAATATTTCCTATGATACGTTGCACGTAAATGCGACGATAAAATTTAAAATGGCTGGTCCAAGAAGTAATTATGACCAATTTGTAAAAATGTATTTATCGTTATGTCAATTGTTTTAGACGGACAAGTATTGTGCTACATGTCATTTACGATTATGTTGTACCAAATGATACGTCCCTAAAATATTATTTATTTTATTTGTATATTTGATTACGAAATCAGTTCTTCCATAAGTATGTAGATATAAACATAGTTTTAGTTATTTTTATATTTTATATTTGTATAAACGGTTAATATCTCATAATTTAGATAATAGAAATTTAGTGTAACAGCACTGCAATAAGTTCTTCCTGATTGTAAAATTTATAAAAACAATAAAATTATAATCCATTTTTATTTTCTTTCATTCACTAAAGTTCCCGTTTTTTAAAGAACAGGGGCAAACGGACAGGAGGCTCACCTGATGTTAAGTGATAGCGCCGCCCATGGACACTCTCAATGTTAATTTCCCTTAGCAATTGAAGTCTTTTCAGATTTGGGCCTTAGATTTCTGTATCTGTTTCATCATTGTGTAGGTGATCACCTGTGCCTGACACATGCTGTCGACTTTTTGGGTCAGGCCGGTTTCCTCAAGATGTTTTCTTTTAGCGAATGTTAAATATGCACTTAGAAAGAAATACCATAGGTGATCCGGGATCGAAACAAATGGATCTATTAAATCACTTCAAATTGAGGAATTTATTTTTAATTATTCTTATGATATAAAAAAATATTGGTTCAATACACGATGTGTTTGTTTTGTATTAACTTATACAAACAAAAGTTACAAAAACTGATGTCTACGATCTTTGCCAACTTAGCAGGAAGCCATGCAGAAATTACAAATAATAATAAGAAAATCCAAAATCAATAGTCCCCATAATTTTGTCCACCACCGGAATATTCCCAATAAACTTGAGTCTTTGACATCCCGAATAACATATCATCGTTCAAAATGCAGTTAAATTAAATACGACAAGAATAACACGTAATTTTTACAAGATTACAACCCATTAGACTGTGTTCACTTGGCTCAGGCGCGTGTGCGACAGAGAACCAGGATTGATTCATTCAATTATGACCTTAGTAACCAAACATGATAATAATAAAGTTTATTTGCCTCTTCATAAAATTTTATGCTGGCATATTGACTATATTTGTGAGAGGCATTCCATTGCGGACACAAAACAAAGATTTATTAATTTAGTTCCTTTTATCTATTTTTACAGTAACTTAACTTACAATAGAAAACTAAGCTAAAAACATAAAAAAAACTTGAGAGGTGTCAAGGGACACCCGGATGGAACGAAGTTCCTTTTTTTTAAGTTATAATATTTTTTTTTTATTAACAAATATAATGTTATTTAAACTTAATCAGTAGTAGGCTTTAGTAATAATTGGCTTGTGGTAATTGAAGTAGGAAACATATGTTTGGGATTCTGTTTTATTTATGTCATGAGAAAACTGCATCGATGGTACTATTTTATTTTGTTGTTTTCATTTCTTATCCCTAGGAAAAGAAAAAAAAAGACAACATGCGGTCACCCATCCAAGTACTGACCTCGCCCGACGTTGCTTAACTGCGGTGATCGGGCGAGAACCGGTGTATTACAACAACTATAGCAAAAAGTGTCGTGACAACTTTTCGTGAGAATTTTTTCCGTCTAGCCCCCTTTCACAACGCGCGATAAGGAACTTCGTTCCAATACAAACATAACAAGTAAAAACTTAAAACCTAAACCATTTTATAACTAATTATAAATAATGCAATTCTTGTGAATTCAGCCAGTGTGCAACTAAATAAATTCAATATTCAAAATCATTCATTCATGATGGTAACATATTGTACACTTATGAACGTCAAAAAGAAATTTAATGTATTTAAGTGCTTCTAATTTTACATTTACTGCCAGTTCTCAAATCAAGGGCGTAGAACGGAAGAGAAGAACTGGCAATAATACACAATAATATGTATTTATATGTGTATATAATTATCGCGAGATGTTAACCACTAAATTTTGGCCTATTATTGATGACATGGATATCACTGAAATGTGGTTTCAACAGGACGGTGCCACATGTCACACAGCCAATGAAACGATCAATTTATTGCAAACCAAATTTCCCGAGCGCATAACTTCGCGAAATTCAGCTGTTAAGTGGCCAGCCAGATCGTGTGATTTAACACCACTGGATTATTTTTTGTGGGGCTATGTTAAAGACAGAGTCTATACGGAGCCAATCGAATCGATTGCAGCCTTAAAACTCAAAATCCGTGATGTCATTAACGAAATAAACCCCCCATTTTGCCAAAAAGTGATTAAAATTTTTGATGAAAGAATCAACATCTGTCAGCGTGGTCGTGGTGGACATTTGCCAGATATCATTTTTCATTCATAATCGCCAAACTTTTCTCTTTGTAATACAATAAAATTTTTATTCATTTTCCTCTAAATTCTTTGTTTTATTTTGTTTTAGAAAACAAAGTTCTTGTTGAAATACCCTTTATAATATATTATAGTATTCACTTTGATTGGTGATTAGTGCAGGTGATTAGTTGTCTACGTAGTTACGTGATTAGAAGCATGTCCTATTTTTTTAAATCTGGTTCACAGATAAAACATATACATTAGTTTGAGGCCTAGACCGAAAAATGAATTAAAAGAATTTAATTTAGACTGTCACGATCTGATGACGGTCGGTCTAGTCTGAGATTGTGTATTGAGAGTATCCAAGAGTGGTGGTACCTCTAATATAAGATGAGCATCCCGCCCTTTGCCCATGCCATGTTTTTTTTTATGTTACAGGAAGCAGACGGGCAGGAAGCTCATCTGGTATTAAGTGATACCGCCACCCATGTACACAATCTCTGGTATTGTTGCCGGCTCGCGGGTGCGTTGCTGGCCTTTTAGAATTGGTACGCTCTTTTCTTAAAGGACCCCTGGAATATAAAATAATAATATCAAGAATATCTGATTGCTGAAATGCGTTAAAACGATTTCTGTAGGTATACCTTAAATAAGATGTATTTAAACATAAAACCCTTTATCAAAGATAAAAACATTTAAAATGATATAAAACCATTAATCGCAATGTCAAAAACAAAGTCTATACCTCACACGTGCCCTAAACAGTCCAAATAAAATTAAAATTACTAAATAATGTTGCGGTCTGTAATTATCGGCACGCCGCGGTACGCCCCGTCGATACCTCGATGGCCGGAGATATATTTACTGTTATTTTTATAACTTTATATTTCAATTTGCAAATGTGCATTATTGGTACGAGTTTTGTACGTGTCTATTTAAAACTTAAACTTACTAGAGATATTTGAGTTTTGTTTCTGCGTCTGTTTGATTGATATTTATGCGAAGGAAAAAATATAAAAGGAACACAAAGGTTCAAGAAATGAGCGTAACAATACTTTAAAAACGGCAGTGCACTCGCGAGAACTCTGGTATTGAGAATTAACTTCAGATGAGCCTCCTGTCATTTGCCCCTTACATAAAAAATCAAACAATACGCAACTTCGTATAACTAACGTAGATAAAAGTGACCATAGATTTTTGTAAAGAAAACTTCAGCAAGTGGGCATTTGCAACAGTGTGTAGACTTTTTAGTCTGTTTCAATTTCAATTTTCTATAATTTTTTTACGCTATCATTTTTTTCAAGCTATCGAACGATATTATCGTATAGAAATGTCGCTATGTCTTGAAGATAGATATACGTATACGTACAGAAAGAATAGATAGTTAACAGACAATTGAATACTGGTTAAAACTAAATCTAGAAATAAATCGTATTAATTGACTAAAATAACAAATAAAGCGCGGACAAGTGATAAATATTAAACATATATTTAATGTAATAAGTAGGTATTTCATTATTCAACATAATATGACATCATTTTTTAACAGCATTCAACATACAATATGTCAGTTATCAGCCTTGATAATCCCTGCGTTGAAGAAACATTTAGGAGAAAGTATATACACAGATAATGAATAATTGTAGAATCGACAATATACCTTTCTTCAGTCGGTCGGAGTCCACTCCATCTGTCTCCCCAGGTTTCTGTGCAGCACCACTCTTATGACAGTGTATCTTGCCTTCTGTGTTAGGGACCGTGCAAGTATTATGTAACGGATTTGGGGGGGATCCACTTGTAAAACGTTACGATGCGGGTATTGAATTACGCATTATTTTAAATATTGTTTCGACTTTCCAGTACTTTACACCACATTATGGTTCAGTTTCTCCAAGTTCTCATCGCCTCTGCGCATTGTATAACCGACATAAGATATAAGTCGGTATATGGTAGACAGGCTCCTTATAAATATAAAGTAAATATTTTAAACTAAGAGTATCCGATTTTTTTTATCATATATAATTAATATGCTCATATGTAGCACGTCAATGAAATCTACGCGAAACCGCAGACAGGAGCTAGTGGCGTAAAAAACTAATAAATCACCGATTTCCAGTCAATTCTCGGGTTCCCATAAAATGTGCAACGCTATGAAAAATGATTTATGAGTTCATTGAACTCCGTTAATGCATGGAATTCGTATGGAGCTTACTAAGAAATAATTTATGCATAGTATTAAATTCAGACCCCTTAACGGCAAGACACTGGTTAACATATTTATTTATTTACTAGAAGAAACGGTGAACTTCGTATCACATAAATTTTTGCAAAACTTTATATAAAATTCGGTTGTCAGTTTACTGACGATAGTTAAACGTGAAAACGTCATAAGAAAATACTGATAGAATGGTTGCATTTTTCAAAGGAAAATTTTAATTTTATTTGTTTGATAGATATTTTGTATGGATATAGAGAAGGAGGTAAATGGAAATCACAATTGAATTGATCAAGTTACATTTATTTACATAAATACGCTTGCACTTAAAGCTTTAAATGGAACGCATCAGAGGTAACGACGCGCCGCGAGGTAACGCTGCATTATCGGGTTCGGGCGTAAGCTAACACAAGTGGTTCTGGTAGTGTATATATATATATAAGTGTATATATATATACACTACCAGAAATATGTGTAAGATATCGAAAAATATAACAATTTCAAAGCTTCACTGTCAAATGCCAGCCCATTTTATTTATCCTACCTGTCTCTTTAAGAATTCTGTAATAATATAGGACAGTGACAGCTTTATAACCCCATCATCTGACTGTAAGTTAAAACACCACCTGCGCATCAGAACCAATTAATGAAAGAAACTTAACAATTTTAAAAGTTACGATCAATTTATTAACTGTTTACTCAAAGGCTGAACCAGTGTTTACGATCCTTTAAATTGCTGTAACTAAATTAAAATATTTTCTAATTTATTGATTTATCTCTATCTCTCTCGCTCGACACAATGATACATCGCTACAAGAAAAGTATAATACAAGATTCAATATGATGATGATCTTTTCACTTATAGGCAACCCTATACGAAAAGATAAAATTACACAAAAATTTAAAGTTTAAAAACTGAACGAAAATCGATTTTTAAATGTGAGGCGAGCATGCAGACCCAGCCCGTTTAGCAGAATGCTTAATCTGTAGATTGGGAGAAATGGGGTGAAGTATCTAAATGAATTTTAAATTTTGTCTAAAATTTGTATGTGAGATTTTCGGGCAATCTCCTGACTGTCAGTTGCCCACATTTTTATTTAATTTTTTTATGTTTCCGAAGACAAACGGATAGGAGGCTCACCCGTTGTTAAGTGATAGTGTTATTTAATTACATATTTCAATTCTACTGTTTCTGTATACTTGAATAAAATAATTGTATCTATGTAAATTAACAATGTAAGTTAATTAATAATAATAAATAACTTTTCTAGAATATTATGAATAGTTTAGTTATAGTTTTTTTCGAAACAACTCATTTGATACGGAAGCGGTGAGTCTAAAGAAATTGTTATTACCATAAAGTTAAATGTTTGACACACTTGCTCGGCTATAAAGCTTCGTCTCAATCGAAGGCCCTGGCATATGCCAGGAGCGGACAGTGCTGTAAAGCAAACGTAAATGAAGGGAAAAATGGCGTCAGCCCAGTCGTAATGGCCTCTAGGACCGATAAATATTCAACTGACCGCTCACACAGTTACCTGTACTGTGAAAGCTAAGATTTTCTCAAGCTATGAGATTATATTACGTAAAAATAGTGACGGTCACGCAATAGCGCTGGTAATAGCTGGAAGGTATACGTATACATCAATCATCGTAATGGTGAAATTCCGGGAAAAGAAGAGAGGGCAGGCCACAAAAGACGGCGGAACGATGGCGTTATAGAAATGACAAGAAAAGACTGGCACAATATTGGCAAAGATAGAACCACCTCGAAAGGGTGGGATAGGGATATTTCGGGATAGATCCAAAAGCGGTACCTACAGGCGACTAACATTTGAAATGTAAATTAAGAATATTTTAATAAAACTAGCCAAAAAATACTATGTCTGTGGTTTGGTTGCGTTTTTTTACACAATAATAATTGAACTTATCCGCTCATTTATAACCTTTAATTTTTCAGTTAAAACTAGCATAATGTTTGAACTGTTGCCATAAAATACTTTAAAATATGTTCCTATACTAATCATTCCATTAATATTAACACTAAATGTCAAACATAAACTTAAAAGTTTGACAATCTTTGATTTTTTTTTATAGAACAGCAGGCCTAGACAAATGGACATCTAATATCGTAAACGAAAGTAGAATAGAATTAAAATGTATGGGAATGACATTTGTCACGTCATCTACCTTATCGCAAATACAGCGATCGTTTTATTTCGCAGCCAAGTGGCATAGTTCTGTCATGATTCGATTATCGCATTGGATAAACGAAACGCGTCGTTCGCTACGCCATACAATTCGTAGCCAAGTGGCACATTTTGACAGGTAATGTAAGCATCAATCGTATCGTTTAAGCGATGACAAATCGTACGCTAGGACCCTGTAGATAACCACAAAAATGGCGGTTGTTTAGTCAGCTGTATATATATTATTGGTAAACCAAACCATCTCTTTATATTTATTTTTAAGAATTTATAGGTACTTTCGTGGTAGGTTCATTCAGGAGTACATAATAAATTAAAAAAAAATGTTTTTCCAAAACCAAATCATCTCTATATTATTTTAAAGAATTTGTACATAATACATAAGACTAAATAATAACTAAAATCTTTTCTTTTTCAAAATCAAACCATTCATATGTATTTTAACCTTCTCAGCGCCAAAGTCTGATGGGTTGCCATAACAATTGCTGTAAAATCACCCGATTTAAAAAAAATATTTATTTCGTTTGTAAAAATAAATACAACAAATAGAATTTAAATAACAAATATCAATATACATAGAAACATAGACGGCTAAAATCATTACTCTTCCTTTTGGCTTTGCCGTAGTCGGGTAATAACAACAGAAACTACACATTAGTCATTAGTTAAAAATTACCATATATGTAGCAATTGTCATAATAATAGCAACACCAAGATTGTGCTTGTCAACAGCTTATCAAAATGAACTGACAGCGCGCGCTATACCACAGACAATATTGTGGTTTTTTCACATATCTATCGCATATCTAACGCAAATGGAAAACGATGCAACGTTAACCGAACTTAGGTCCGTTTGGCTAGGCATCGATTTGCGTTCACGACAGATCGTGCGTATTATTCGATTGCGAAACGTTTGATAACGAATGCCACTTGTCTAGGGGGGCAGGAGGCAAACGGGCAGAAGGCTCACCTGATGTTAAGTGAAAGATATTTTGAGGTTATAAAGATTCATCTTAAAGCAAAAGCGAGTTGAGTTGTTCACTAAACATAAAGATTTACATTTTATGTACTTTTAATAGAAGCATTATCGATGTAGGTATTATTAATAATTCTATCATATTAGTAATATCTGTAAATACAGAATGTGCGAAATAAACAATCATTGTTTGTATATGATATTACATAAACTACTCAACTCCGCCATATATTTTTCCCTACTTTAAGAAATTATGACGATAAATGCAAAGAATCCATGTAATTTTCGGAGTTTGGCAACCAGATAGGTCCTTAATATTTATTTAACAGTCATAGGTATGGAGGATAATTTAACAAGTTTTATGTTACCATCACATATAAAGAAATTTAGGGATTTTTTTATATAATTTTTTTTAACTAAAAAGGTAAGTCGACATCACTGGAGACCTAAGAGCTAGCAGCTACCTCGGACAAAAAATAAGTCTAGCTGTTCAAAGGGGGAACGCTGCCAATATCTTCGGAACCTTGCCTAAAGGGACTCCTTTTAATAATATATTTTAGTTATTACATTTTAAGGTTAGTTATTGTATTGTATTTTATTTTAACTACATATAGTAAAAGATAACACGCATAAAAAAGAACATATATGTGTATTGACAGTTACGCCGTTGAGGCCCCGGTAGAATGCGAGGCCCCGCAGCCTCTGTGACTCTTTCTAGAAACTACTCGAGATTGTTTTTTACTACCTACCTAATCTCTGAATAGCAGAGAGTCTCCTTAATATCCTGGTAATATTTAATAATAAATTAATTAAAAACGACATCAGTTATCAGGATATTTTCCACCTCAGAAAAACAGATGGGAGGAAGTACTTGAAGAGGCATATATACATATATATTTATACATTAATTACTCTGATTTTGTTTAAGTAGTAATTAGAAATATTATGCATTATTTGTTGTTTCAAATGTTTAATTTCAGTTTTCTTAAATCTTTGTCTATATACTCATTGTTTTCTGTTTCATATATATATTGTTTATCTATGTAATCTGTTTGTCTTTCTTTATTGCTGTAAGATTACTAATAAATTAACAAATTATGAATATTGAATATTCATAACTAAAACACATGCGTGAGAAACTTAAGTATAGTATAGCATTATGTGATAAACAGTTTTAGGCACATGTGCACGCGACAGCGGCGGCCGCGCAAAAGCAAAGATGGGCCTTTGAAGATTGCGCCGATACATTTATTAGGATACTTTGCATAGCAGGTCCTGCCCACACAGTATTACATATACTTAATTTGTTAGTAATTATATGACTTATATCTATTAATTTTATTTTACGCTTTTTTTATAATTCTACGAACTTAACAAAATCTAATAAACGCAGTTATTTGAATATGAACTGAAATTAGTAGTGTTCCAAAGCTTTGGACTCACTCAGTAAACGAAATCCCAGAGGCATTTTTATCCGTGCCTTTTAATAATAAAAGGGCCTGGGACTAGTGCTAGGCAGGCTACTTCTAATTAATTTGCGATATTGGTTTTAAAATAAGTGTTGTTTGATGATTTGCTATTTTAAAAGATTATCGAGAGTTGTTTACGCCGGAATTTTCTCTCGGCCTCTGTCTTCTTTGTCGATGTAGTGAGAACTGTATTTTTTTTAACAGGCTCAAATTCTGGGAATATCAATTTTTCTAACTTAAAAGGCAGAATATTAAAATAATAGAATTATTGTTTCCAATTGTGTTAACAATTACTTATTACTAATTATTTTATTGATTATAATTACTTATTTGATGAAATTACCAAAATTATTTGGCGTAAACCCAATGCATTATAAATGTGCGTAAATGTTCACTCGTACGGTGACATACCGTAAGAAAATCAGCATGTTATATTCAGACGAAACTCATAAACTATTGTTTCCTGTGTCAAAATCTTCGTCTTTGACAAACGGAAGGAATATTAGAAAATAGTGATTGAAATAGATACAGAAAACTGATGACTAACGCAAGATACTACTAACGATTTGTTTTAATTTTCTTTAATTTTAAAAGCACATTAATTCTAATAATAGAACGGGAATTTTTAGGTTGTAGGACACATATGTATTCTGGTATTACTGTTGCAGACAATTAATTAGCTAATCAACAGCCTAGTCATTTAACTAAACAGCACCGTTTATCCAACGGCCTTAATAAATAATTTATTATATTATTTATGTACAGGTATAATAGTATAGTATTATTTTTGGTAATAGTACTTAACACACTCACATACACCCTCTCACCTTACTCACAGGGAGAACACTTCAACTCTCCTTACCATAATATAACTACTTGTTAAATACATTGTACCTTATAGGATATAAGTTTTTCCAATGAGTTATGTACTTGATGCTAGAGTTTTTGTCTGATATTTTTAAAGCTTTAGACGCTGTATGCTGAAATAGTTCAGGGTCAGATAAACCTGACTAATTTTATTTATATATCTAGCGCAATTATATATAAGCTTTTCCAGTGAAACAAAATTGAAATGTAATTATATTCAGCCATTGAGATTCAACAAGTCACTTCACATGGCATATTAAACCATTAGTCTCCAAGTGATTCCAATTGGAATTCGCCTTCCAAATTTTGGTTTATTACTATTAACACATTGAATGCTTAAACAATGGATACAAAGTAATAGCCGGAAACTAAAACTTTTTTGTCGAATTTTGTTTACGTAAATATGACTGTTTGAAAATATGTATGAATGTATGTTATTTTTATTAAATCAAATATTTTAGATAAAGCACGTCGGGTGCTGAATATTCGGATCCGAGAGCTAGGGATGGCAATGGTTTACAAAAATGAACGGGACGCTAGCACGGATCCGAGTGTGCGGCACCGCTACTATAGCCGCTTCACTCGGATCCGAGAAAAGATCATTGAATGTGTTAAATTATTAAAGATTACACACCAGTGGCAAAGTAACCTAAATTTTTCTTTCATTCACAAGCTCAAAAAGTCCACGCCGTCTGCCACGTGCGTTATCAGCTATGTACAAGCAAAACATACATTAATTACCCATTGTATTAGGCGTAATACGATTCGTTTCTAAACAATTGCACAAAATAAATGACATTTTGATAGTGAATTTTTACAATCATTAATATATACCGGCTTACTGTAAACGCAATGCATTAACACAGGTTCATTTGTCTGTCCTTGTGGCGATACGGATGAGGAAACGGTCTTACATGTTCTGACCGACTGTCCAATATATGGATAGGATAGGTTTAACACTGAGCAAGCTATGGGCATATAAGTAACAGAGACGAATTTAAAGGAAATAATGTTCAACATTAAATTAAGAAAATTTTGGGATTTGCTGTGTAAAATACAAACTATTTAAATAACTTTAACTATTAAAAGAAATAGATAGTAGTGTTTTATCATCCGATTTACCAATACCATTTACGTAACCTACATAATACCGCCGACGACTACATAGTCGGGGAATTATCTAGAAAATATTTAAAAAAAAACACAGGCTTGTTTTCAAGCTAGTTTGGATTCTGAACACCAGTTTAAAGAAGTTTATTTATATTCAAAACATACATGTAAGTGATTTACATGATAAAAAATATTAAATAAATATATCACGATACTGTCGCCATCTTGTTATTGCATTAGAGTCTACCAAAACTTCGCAGGCGTATTCGAAACGGGTCCACTTCTTCCCATATCTCCGGAGGCAAGACACTTTTTATTTAGTATTTTTGCGAACGTTTTCGCTTCTTATTTTAGATAGATATTATTAGTCTTATTCCGGATACGTGTGTGATTGATATAACTAACGTCTGCATTAAGTTATGTAATTTTTTCAAAGACAAATGCATGCTGTGTTTTATAATATATGTAAATAAGTGAGCACCATACAGCATATTTACATATTATATATATATGTATATATATATAGCATACAATGCGCCTATTTTATTTTAGTATAGTTTTATTTGTTATATGTACATACATGGTCTTCACATATAATTATCAAATCCATGTATACACAATATATCTTCATCCATGTGAAACTAACTTTTGGAAGGTGCAAATTTAGCGGTGTTCATTTTTTTTATAATAATAATTATTAAAAAAAAATGAACACCGCAACAAAAAATAAATAATAATAATATAAATTATTATTATTTATTTTTTGTATAAAATAGTTTTTTTAGTAATCGTAACAATAGAACATACAGTATTTACAATTTTCTTAATTTATAAAAAAATAATAGTAATAATTTATTAAAATAATTAAATAATAAAAATATTAAATAATTTTATATATTAATTATTTCGTGTTTTTGATCCTATTACATAGATAATTTGTTTACGGGTACTTTACTTCTTTATGGTTGGTTCTTTTACTTGAGGTTGAGTGAGAATTTCCTTCCACCATGGATTATTTCTAGAAAAAAATAGAATCTACTGACATATTCATTTATTTGTAAATTCTAATAAATAAATTACCCAAGAAATTATGAGATCACAAATTTTACAAACAAGAGAAACAGATTAACAAGCGACCAAAAAAATTTAATAATTAAAAATAATAACAAAATCTAAATAGAACCTCATTATGAGTAGGTAACATAAGTTACGGTAATATATGAATATTTTCTTATATAGATATAATATAAGCCTCTTCATGCCCAGTTGGTATTCTAAATATTGCAAATCTCTACACAAAATGTAAAAATAGTCTATTTATGATGTTTTTAAATCCACATGTTCATTGCCTCCGGCTCGCGTTTTGTATTACATTTAAAATTTTATACCGCAAACCCGTCCCAGTGATATTATGTAAATGCTGTGACAGATGACAGGATGCAGACATGACAAGCACTCTTCATACTATTGGTGTCATCAAATCTATTCTCAGATAAGTTACGTACAACGAATTTATTGCGTGAAGAGAAGAGAAAAAAAGCAATTATTTTTTAAATTAAATTGCTTAATTTTTTCGCATCTGTATTCAAAATAGTTGTTACAGTACACGTGCGGAACCGTCATTGCAACTTGTTCCGACTGTCCATTCGTCGGAACTCTTTGCAATGACAGGCTTTCCGCACTTGTAATGAAAATATATACTACTATTATCTTCACTTTAAAGCATTTTACAGGATTACATGCTGCAAGTATTGGCCATCTTTGTAAGAGGCTGGGACTGTTAACATTTTTGGCGTTAAAGCATTCAAGTGACTTTGAGGAAAAAAAAAATGCTCAGCGCAATCTCTTGGCAATGATGCTGCCGATGAACTTGCTTGGACATGTTGCCTGCTGGCCCGTATCCTCTTCTACCCTTGCCCTTCTCGCAGGTGCGAGCATGGATTTGCCAGAGATCAGAAGAACTCCAGCAACAACGTTGGTCACGAAGTGCGGACTGTAGGCAATCCAAATTGGTTATGCCAGCAGCTAACCCAAAAATGACAAAACAACTGCTAAACCTTAACAGAACTAATCTCAGAACAATAATAGGTACAATCACGGGCCATTGTCTCCTGAATAAACATGTTTTTGTCCTAGGCGCGACAGATAGCCCCATGTGTAGAGGCTGTTTCAGCGCAGAGGAAGCAGTAACCCACGTACTCCTGGAATGCGAAGCTGTGGCTAAGCAACGTACAGAAATCCTCGGAAAAGTGAGGTTGCTCCGTGAAGCCTGCCAAGTGCCCAGGAAGCTTCTGTGCTTTTGGAAGGAGATAGGCTGGCTTAGTTAGACAGGGCTTCACGCACAACGGACCTATTGAGAGTCTAAGTGCGTCTAAGTCCTACATCCATCCTACATCCGAGCTCAGTGCGAAGCAAATAAACTTTTTTTTAATTTAAATTAGAATAATAAAGACTGTTTTTTGCACGTTTTGCGTTATTCTTTTCAAGTGACAACCTGGCAACCTTTAAGGAAAAATAAATTAAACTAATCTGAGTGAAAGTATAAGGAATTAACTAAAAATCTAAATATTATCCAAACTACAATGATTAAACTGTTTATTTGCATTATCAATTCAAAATCCTTTATTCGTATAGGTAATAAAATGTACACTTATTTATTTATTTATTTATTTATTTATTTATTTAAAGTAATCTAACAGCTTACTAATTAATACATATTATTATACAAAATATTAATATAATACAAAAAGCCAAAACAGATTACATAGATTAACATGTATAAAAAGCAGAAAACAAGTAACGCGCATTAAAAGAAAATTTTACATTAAGACAAAAAAATAATAATAATAAAATTAAAAGACTGAAATTTGACATTTAAAAGCAAAACAAATAATACTAAGAATTTAAAACTACTTAAAAAAACTACTATTTAAAAAAATCAGAGTCTTCTCGCTTCTCCAAGTACTTTTTGACATCTCTCTTTTTGTGGAAGAAAAGATCAATGTCTTGACAATGGCTGTCATAGTTCGATAAAACCCGAAACATTGGAGAATTACGCAGGTAATTCGACTTCGTACGAGGCACACTGAACAATTTTGAGTATCTTGTCGCATACGCAGGAGGAATTTTAAATGAAATTAATGATAGCAAATAGGGACTATCTATCCGCCCATTAAGAATAGCATGTAAAAAGAACAAATCTTGCTGACTCCGTCGATATTCTAGTGAGTCTAAATTAAAATATGAGCAAGAACCTGAATAACTATCGAAACTTTTGTATTTTTTGAAACAAAGAAATTTGATAAACTTTTTTTGTATATTTTCCACAGCTTTTTTGTATTTTACATAATATGGAGACCAAATAATACTTCCGTACTCCAGCACGCTTCTGACATATGCAAAATAAAGGGTTTTTATGCAATTTATATTTTGAAATGTCTTGCATGACCGCTTGACAAACCCTAACTGTTTATACGCTTTGCCTGTTATGTTATCGATATGTTCTGATAGGCCCATTTTTTCATCTAATAATAATCCAAGGTCTTTAACTAATTTTACTTGTTTTATGGGGATGTTATTGATTTTGTAAATATATTGTATTTTTTTGTTTTTACGTGAAAAAGTTATCTTGTTACATTTGTTTATATTTATTGTAAGTTTATTTTGTTTGTAATATATTTCTAGTCTATTAAGATCTAGTTGAATTTGATTGCAGTTATCTATAGATTTTATTCTTAAGAAAATTTTTTTGTCATCCGCGAACATAAGATGTTTGGAAAAGCGAAAGCAGTATTTTATATCGTATAAATAAGCATTAAATAATAACGGGCCAAGTATTGACCCTTGGGGTACTCCTGATGTGATGTTAGTGAACATGCTTTTGTACCCGCATATTACTGTTGCTTGTCGTCTGTTAGTTATGTATGACTTTATCCATCTGTAAAGATCGCCACGTATTCCCAGGGAGAAAAGCTTATGTAAAAGGATAATGTGATCAACACGATCAAAAGCTTTTTCTATATCCGTGTAGATAGCATCAATTTGTTCTCCCTCATCCATACCTCGCAGTATATAGTCAGTGAAAATAGTTAAGTTAGAAATAGTTGAACGATTTTTAGTAAAGCCGTGTTGTTGTTCCGGTAGTTGTTTAGAGATTAATGGACTCATAACATTATGGACTAGTTTTTCGAACAGTTTGCTAAAAGAATTAAGAATTGAGATTGGTCTATAGTGGTCAATTTTGTTTTTGGAGCCTTTTTTATGAATTGGAACGATATGTGCTTCTTTCCATTTTAAAGGAAATGTGCAGAATGTGTTAAGGGATAAATTATAGATATATGATAGTGGTGTTGCAAGTTCCTTACTACATCTTTGTAGGAAAACTGCAGGTATTCCGTCACTACCTGGACCCTTGTCTATATTTAATTTTGTTATAGCTTTAAAGACATCATGTTCCGTTATGTGAATGTTGTTATATATAACATCTGACTCGGGTAGGTCAGGTAGATCATAAGTATCGCTGGGAGAGTGGTAGACGCTGTTGAAGAATTTGTTAAAACCATCACAAATCTCAGGCTCCGATTTGTAGGACACATCGCCAAGAACTAGCATGCTTGGGTACTCAGATTTACATTGCCTC
This sequence comes from Pieris mannii, assembly GCA_028984075.1. Taxonomy (NCBI): domain Eukaryota; kingdom Metazoa; phylum Arthropoda; class Insecta; order Lepidoptera; family Pieridae; genus Pieris; species Pieris mannii. The sequence goes on along the minus strand of CM054795.1, from coordinate 7,361,462 downwards.
TTGTTTTTTAAATATGACCACAACGCCTTAGGATTTTTAGCCATGCTTTCTTGTATATGCTGTTCATAAGATAGCATGCACTTTTTGGATAAACGCTTTTGCCTACTACGTAACAATGAAAATTCATCATAGTCTCGCGGGTTCTTATACATTTTCCAGCGTCTGTGAGCTTTTAGTTTATCCTTGATAACATGTATCAGAGATTTAGAGTACCACACGGGGTACTTATTATTACAATTATTACGACTCATTGGGACATAATTTACAATAATCTTATTCAGAATATCGTAAAACTTTGCAGTTACTTCGTCAATAGTATCTCCATTTAGAAGCTGCGTCCAGTTGACCTTGCTTAGTTCCTGATTGATAGCATTATAGTCAGCGCGGTAGAAATTATACTTCAGATCTACTTTTGGAGACATCTTGCGTAAAAGCAAGTCAGTTGCATCTATACTCAAACAGGGATGATGTATATCGGGCTTAACCAGTGCTATATCAGCTCTGGTATTATCTAGAGAGACGTTACTTAATATTAAATCCAACACGTTATTACAAATATTGGATATAAAATTATGCTGTGTTAGGCCAGAAGAATGTAACTTATTTATAAAATCTTCGGAGATTTCTTGTAAATGGGTCGTTCCCTGTTTTAAAATAATAGGTCCCGTGGGAGACCAATTAATGTTAGGAAGATTAAAGTCACCAACAATTATGAAGTTGTCACTTGCGTTTGATTCAATTATATGACTGAACGAGGAAATAAACGTCATAAGTCGTTGCGGCTGCTTAGAATCGGGAGGTATATAGACCAATCCGATATGAAGATTACGCCGATCATTAGCTCCAAGCGAATTCTCGGGTATAGTTATCCACAGAGTTTCGACATTAGTGCAGTTCCATTCAGGTCTTTCGTATGCTTGCAATTTACGAGATATATAGATTAACAATCCTCCCCCATATTTTTTATGTGATGTTTCTTTTGATCTATCGCGCCGAAACATAGTATAGTTACCCCCGCAGAGTTCGCTATCGTAAAACTTATCGTTTAACCAAGATTCCGTTATTAAAACTATATCAAACGTAGACAAGAGTAGATTACGACAAAATTCACTCGTTTTTGTCCGCAAGCCTCGCACGTTTTGATAAAATATGGTTAGGGTTTTATCAGACATTTAAAGAAAAATGTAAGTGTACCGACATTTATGCAAATATTCTTATTACGGCGGGAAGACCTCGACTGTTGTATTACTATTGCTGTCAAATTGTAAATCAAAAAACAAAGCGTTACTAAAACTACTGAACTAACAGAACACACGAATGATGCCGTAAAAAAATTGATAATATTATAAAAATACAGATGGGAAGTGGAATAGGAAATTTTTAAGAAATTTTTGATAAGTCTCGCTCCGAATTTATTGTAATGGCTGGGGGGGGACTCTTCGTTTCTGCGTAAAAAAATGCAACAGTTTCTGACCCAAACAAATTTGTAACCTTTGGTCGTAGCCAGTGTTTTTACGTTTTTTAATAGGTATTTGTTTTCAGGGGTCAGGTGCTCGTTTACAAAGAATTTCTTTGAAACGTGAAAAAATAAAAATAATTATTTATCCTATCGGTTCATAGTGATTACCTGACCACCTATTAATAAAAAATTAATTAAAATAAGCGCAAGAATAAAAACAAAATTAAAATCAAACCAATTCAAAAGGTCCTTTAACTTTAAGAAAAGAGCGTGCCAATCTGAAAATGCAACGCATACGCAAGCCCTCTGGCACTAACCATGGCCGGCGGTATCACTTAACATCAAGTGAGCCTCATGCCCTGCCATGCCTCATGTGTGGCACTCGGGCACTGCCACGGTAAAGATATTGCATAGCATTATTTAATAACTTATGCAATTATAATTATTTATGAATTTTTATTCGTAGTTTTTTTTTCTTTGATATAAATTTAATCTACCACTCTACCAGACTAACACGCCTATATAGTCTGTCTCCTTCTAACGCACCTGCGGTAGGTCACCGGTCTCGCCATACCGATTTGACACGTAAATCACTGATCCCGCTATAACGCGTATTGCCCGATTCCATATTACGTCATCGTGTGTTAGGTTTTTATTTTCGTTACGGAATTTCATGATTCGGTCGCCGCGCGGAGCTTAAAATACACCACAACTTGACTTAATATCCTATGACCTCTGCATGGGGCATAGGGTGTCCGCGGTAGGCCTCCATCGCGTTCGGTTCGAGACAATTTTTTTCTTAATGCTTCACACTATAGGCATAATATAGGGTTTTAAATGCAAGAAAAACGTGTTGTCAAACAAAAAACTCAAACGTCACTAGTGTATAAATATTCATTCATCTCATAAATAAATTATACATTCAAAAAACGACCACCCCGAGTCCCCAAATAACTGATTGTTTGAAAAAGTTATTTGTTACCATGACTTAGGTACATAATGGCATAAAACTCGTACCAAAATTCAACTTAAGTCAAAACAGAGTTTTTTAAGCTCCTACAAAACCGTTTACTTGCAAAGTAATAAAGAAAATCTTACTAATAATTTATAAAATCAAAGTCAAGATCAGTGTTGGGCTAGCTGCTTCAGCTTGCGACTCTCGTTCCCGACTGAGGTCGTAGGTTCGATTCCCAGCTAATAGATTTTCTGTCTATGTGCGCATTTAACATTCGTTGCAACGGTGAAGGAGACTTGTTTTTAATTTATTTTATTTTATTATTCTTTATTATTCAAGATGTCATATGGAACATGGTGCAGTAAAGTGGCAGTTCCTTACAAATGTTGTGTAAAACTTGGCGATTAAAAAGAATGGCGGAGAGTTTATTGCCAGTTCTTCTCTTCCGTTCTACGCCGTTGATTTGAGAACTGGCAGTAAATGTAAAAATAGAAGCATTTAATGTATATTTCATTTTTTTGACGTTCATTAGCGTACATTATGTTACCTACATGAATAAATGATTTTTGAATTTGACTTTGTTATTTGAAGAAACACTGAAAATGATAAAAAAATGAAAAACGGCTTATTGTAGAAAGTTCCCAATACTTATATTATATTTAGAAGTAATCTAAAGTCATAATAAATCATTGCCCGAAAATTTTCTCGCGTTATAGTACAAAAAGAGTTTTAGATTTGCCGCCAATTCACAAAAACAAATGACAAATGAATGCAATATTGCATTAGGTTACCAGAGTTCTAAAATTCAAATACAAAAAAGTTTTCATTAGCAATGTTTCTAACTGGCCAGTTCTAAGGATTTTCAGTGTTACCCACGTAATCTGAAACCCAGTATACCAAAGACGTACATCTCTCTCTTCAGTTGTCAGCTTATGTTTAAGCGTCGTGAAACAAGAAACACCTGGAGCGGACAATCTGCTTCCACCGGTTCCAGTCAACCGCCTCTCTTATAGTTTTGAGGACGATGAGTCTTTCACATTGCCTTCTGTATCAACCACATTCAGTTAATAAGTTGTAGTTATTTATAATTCGCTGACGGTATATGCTAGACAGCCGAGTTTGTATACGGCGTTGGGTCAAGTAGTTACATATATATAGTTGAAGTGTCATAATATATGAAACCTAAGGGACTTAATTAAGAGTTGGCACCTGGTAGGTTGTACCGGTGTCCCCAGAGTTGATGGTTTCCTCGCGCAACTTAAGTATCCCAAAACAGCGAGGAAATGCTGCCAGCGTTAAAGGTACACTGCCACGGGAACCAAACTTTAATTATTACTATATAGTTTAGGAAAACTATATATGTGTACATATATTTATATTTGATTGTTGATTAGTAACAAACGTGAAAATTCTGATATCAATTGTCTTAATCGGTGCTGTAAAGAGATTAAAAAGTACTTTGCGTATGTGTGTGTACGTGAACGGCTTAATTACACTCAGATAAAAAAAGTGCGAGAATTGTAAAAATTTAACAAAATGTTCAGAGCCGGTATAAAAGTGGAATTTTCTAAATATTTTATGCCAATTACTGTACTCAGGATATCAATACACTAATTGCTTCGATCGCGGCTTCTGCTATGCCAGTGTAGGGTGACCACACGTTCAATTAGATAAATAAAATTTGTACTTATTTTACAAGTACCCAAATAATCTAGTACACACGAACATAGTATCTTTCCCTCAGTAGCGACTGTAGTGTTACTATATTACTACATGTTAATAATGTTAGTTTTTAATTGTTTTAAGTTATTAATGTTCGGATGTCTTTGTGCAGAGACAAAGTATAAAAAAAAAGTTATTCACTTTATATGATAATAGAAAACATAAGAATTTCAACTACAAGTGAACTTAGATGTCATCAAAAAAAAAGTTTTTAACTCACCAAAAATTTCATGTCTTCAATTACAGATGAGGCAAAGAGAGTTGGAGTTTCCATTTCACCATATCATGGTCACCCTCTAATAGGCTTTAAGCTGAAACCTCTCGTAAGCGCTTAGGGCATCTCTCCTATGTTAATGGTCTCGCGAATACCTCTAATTTTAACTCTTAGTACAGTCGCCGCCAATACATTAAGTTACTTATATATATTGGAATATTTAAAGAAAAACACTTTTACGGATTATAGTTATGTATTATTGTATTTAAACTTATAATTATTTAGACATAATTTTAAATTTAAACCGACGTTTCGCGTGCTTTACAGCGTGCGTGGTCACGGTGACTGAAGACAAAGGTGTTAAATGTCAAAAAGTATTACAGCTGTAGAAAATGTTGTGTTATCTGTATTTATTTCCCCGGAGTTGGTATCGACTAAAAGATGTAGGGTTTTTGCAGAAATTGCTCACGGTGTCCTCCATTTTCGCGGATTGTTTATTTTGAGATTTTAATTTGGATATTATTGGATCCCAGGTGTTTGATAATTTTAGGCCGTCCTCTCTATTGAAATTGGCGTGTTTTTTGATTTCAATGGCTTCGCGTACCAATCTTGGGAAGAATCTTTTTTCTTTCGCAAGTACTTTCGGTTGGCCAAAGCGTATGTAGTGATTAGGCCTATCTAGTGTGTGTTCACAGACTGCTGATGAAATCTTGCGAAAGAAAAAAGATTCTTCCCAAGATTGGTACGCGAAGCCATTGAAATCAAAAAACACAAAATAATTACGTGTTTGTTGCTTGACAGACTAGCAGGTCGTAGGTTCAATTACGATATAATAACCCTTAATCAAACCACCGATATGTCAATTATAGATTTTATGTATAAAAGTAATATATTAGTCCCATTCGGTGTCGAGACCCTTGCTCCTTGGGGTCCTAGCGTTATAAGGCTTTTTAGGGAAATATCAAAAAGGTTAGTTGACATCACAGGAGACCGAAGAGTTGGCAGCTACCTCGGACAAAGAATTATTCTAGCTATTCAAAGGGGGAACGCTGCCAGTATCTTCCGAACACTGCCTAAAGAGACTCCTTTTAATAATTTATTTTAGTTATTACATTTTAAGGTTACTTATTAACTTATTTTAATAATATTATTAGAATATACATAAATAAATTTAATTTAAAATATTACCAAGGCTAAAGGTTTAAACTAAAAAACAACTTATGCCCGCGGCTGTACGCGTCATTATTTTATTTATCGTAACACGTTATCTCAGATATCTGCTTATAGATAGCAGTTAAATGAGGTTCACACTAATTTATATGCCCGCGACTTTGTATAAACTATATTTACCGAAATCTAACTAAAGAAAGTAGTTTTCTATAAAGAGAGGATAATATAAAGACTTTTCAAAGTATTAAGTACTAGTAACTAATATAATTTATTTAGAAATCATTGTCAATCAATCAATCAATCAAAATTTATTTATTCAGTTTAGATGCGACTTAACGCATGCTTATGAATGTCAAAAACGTTTACAAAATTCGCGAAAGAGCAAAACTACGCCATCCGTTCGCAAGACTACCAGGAGGTCTTGTTCTGAGAAGAACGGGCAAGAAACTCAGCAAGTTTTATCCTCCCTTTACATACAATAATTCAAAAGAAAATGTCATAAACCACAACGTCATTTAAGTTACATAAGTAAAAATAAAATAAAATCTGTTCTGTGATTTACCACATTCACCATTACATTACATTCCATTACATTACATTCCATTACATTACATTACATTACATTCCATTACATTACATTACATTACATTACATTACATTACATTACATTACATTACATTCACAACACTTCCAAGAGAACAAAGCAAATTATAATAATATAATTATACCTATTGCCAAGCGTTTTTATCTTCTAGGTAAGCATTAACTGTGTAGTAACCTTTACACATTAAGGTTTTTTTAATATGTGTTTTGAATCTGTTGAGAGGCAGTTCCAATATTTCACTAGGAATCATGTTATAGCAGCGTACACATAGGCCTATAAATGAAGTGTTTATTTTCTGCAACCTGTAAGACGGCTGGAAAAGTTTTCCCTTATTTCTTGTATTCCTATTGTGAATGTCACTGTTCTTTAAAAGAGAACTAATATTACTACGCACAAAAACTATACAGTTGTAGATATATTGTGACGGTACCGTCAAAATACTGATTTCCTTGAATAAGTTTCTAAGTGAAGTGCCTGGTTTCAAGCAATAGATTGACCTAATAGCACGTTTTTGCAAGATAAAAATAGATTGAATATCTGCTGCCTTGCCCCATAAAAGAATTCCATACGACATAACGCTGTGAAAGTAACTAAAATATACTATTCGGGCAGTTTCCTCGTCTGTGAGTTGCCTAATTTTTCTAATAGCGTATGTCGCAGAACTAAGCTTGTCTGAAAGTTTAGTGATATGCTGACGCCATTGAAGTTTTTGGTCTAAAGTTTTGTTGGTTTTGTTTAAAGTTTGGTTGTGAGCTTTGACATTGTTTATGTTGAATTTTTATTACATAATTAAATTTTTACCATGGAGACTGTTTAGAGTTGTTCGAATTACCTGCAGCTGAGTTTCATCATTTTCATTCATCATTCATCATCGGATGTCGAGAATACGAAATTCCACCCGTATCACCTGGACGTCCGCCGTTCTACAACTGAGCGTTTTCTAAGCCATTTTTTGCCGCGCACTATGTGGAACCAGGTGCCCACTAAAGTATTTCCGAACCAATTTCAGTTAGGGTCATTCAAGAAAAGTACCAATTCTTAATAGACTGGAAATCCACTCGCGAAACCACTGGCATTCAGTCACTCTGTCTGTCACTTAACAGGTGAGCCTCCAGCTCGTTGGATAAATTTGACAAACTTATTGTGACAGGTTGGTTGGAAGAAACAACACCGAAGCCGGTCAGCCTTAAATAAAGCTTAAATTACCATATTTCATTTACATATTTTATTTTTTTTTTAATTTTCTTCATTTTTGTACAGAAACAGAAAAAAAAGGATATTGATTAAATACCTACAGTTATTACACACTAAACAACATTTGAAATCATGAAATCCAATTACATCTGTACACAGCACTTTAGTGGCATCTTCAGTGCTGATTTACTCAATATTAACCTTTACATACAATATACATACATTTAAATTAATGACAAAAAAAAGTTATTCCGGCTGCAAGTCTTCACCGTGAATCTCTTTTAATTCATAAATACTATATTTAAAGTCTTCTTTATATTTTCACTGTAAACGTCTCAACTGTGACGCCAACCGTTTGATAATACAAAAGACTTAAACGCGCTTATTTATATATGAGATACTGTACCATCATTAAGAAAATGAAAAAAAAATCACTTTTATCTAAGTTCATCATTTTTTTTTACTTTGATACATTTTTAAAACTGTGGACAAAAGGGCAGATGTTAGATGATACGATACACACTACTATCTCTATCACTACATATACATGATATAGGCGACCATGCACAGAAGCCTAGCAAATGTGTTCATCGTTTTCTTCATTCATTTTTATCCATTTTGTTAAACAAACATAAGTTCCTACCCTAAAAATCCTATATTTCACAATAATAGTCCGACAGTTATGAAGGTTGAAGTGTGTCTTTTGAAGGCTAGGGATACCTAAAAATGATATTTATGTTATATTAGTAGCGCCATCTATGTGTCAACCTACTACTTTATGAATACATAATAAATTAAAACATCAAAGTACCCAACATTTCAGTAAATATATACCCGAAGTACCCAAAATTTCAGTCAATATATAGCCAAAGTACCCAAACTGTCAGTAAATATATACCCGAAGTACCCATTATTTCAGTAAATATATATTCCCAAAGTACCCAAAATGACAGTAAATATTGCCACACATAACTAACAAATCATTTGTCAAAATTATTTTAATTGGAGTAAAGTTGTATACCTAATGTTCGATATAACTATGACACATTTTAAACAATACAACGAAGCGTTATTCGAATATATAGAGTGTATAAACCATACAAGTCCATTCATCGCAATATCACGAGACTACACTATCTAAATACTGATATCTCCGATCTAATTAATTGGATTGATCGCGGCTGAAACAGATTGAGAAGGTCTTGGGTTGATGGACCACCGGAGCTTATATTTTGCATTGTATAGAGTTTTGTGTCTATGTACTATTTATAATCTAGTTACTTTTCATATATAGATTCGAGGTTTATTTATTGGACCAATTTTCAAGGACATCCCGAATAAAAAAACTATTAAAAAATTCACTAAGAAAAAAACTAAATGTTGATACTTATTCACCCTAATTCTATGCACTCTTAAATATAGGTTTCGAACCGACTAGATATATACACAATTTGAGATTTAGTTAATTCAATTATCAAGTAGTCTTACAATACTTAAATTATCTTTTGTTTTATTTTTTTTATAAAAACAAACTACACGGCATCATTAAAGTTTAAATCTTTTTACCCTACTTACTATGATAAATCATTTAAGGATGTATTAAATTGGAAATATGTAATACCTACTGAGTGTAAAGTACAAGAAATGCATAAATAATAAAGAATATAACAAAATTACGTTACACATTACCAAAAATTAATAATACCATTACCAATTACTTAAAAAACCTTAAACTTTTTAAGGCTTTAAAATTGTTTATAACTGGTCCTATAGTACTTGGGGTATGAAGCTGGTCTTAGAGGCTTCAGTGTGCGACTGTAATCTCTGAGGTCATACGTTGGAGCCCCAGCTGTGCACTCATGGGCATTTTTTCTATGAGCACATAGGAAAATTTGACATTCGTTCCAATGGTAATATAAAATATGGTATATAGTACATGGCAACTCGTATATCAAACTCTTTCTCTATCTTTCTCCTCTCGTCCAAATTAACGAGACTATATCATTAAGTGATATGAACCAGCTATCAATAGCTATCGGCTAATCAGTGGCTTTTGCGAGCCGCTATCTGATACAAGGGCATAAAGATGCTGCGGATAGTCGTATCTCAGATGATAGCGATAAATGGCCATGCAGCCGAAATACGAAGGAATTGTACAAAAAGGTGCGCGAGCGCTGAATGGTGTTATGCGATACAGATCAATTTTGACATTTAAAACGTTTAAGCTTTTAAAGATCTAATGGGTCCTTCAAGAAAAAAGCGTACCAATTCTTAAAAGGCTGGCAACGCACTCGCGAGCCCTCTGGCATTGAGTGTACATGGGCGGAGGTATCACTTAACATCAGGTGAGCCTCCTGCCCGTTTGCCCCCTGTTCTATAAAAAAAATGATTAATTTAAAATGATTATATCTTCTATAACTAATAATATTAAATAATAAACCAGCATAGACGCTAAATAAAGATTTAAGATGGTGACTGGTTAGGAACGGTGCCCTCAGAGCTTCTTTCTTCATTCAACGATTAAGTTTCCCAGTACAGTGTAAAAATGCAGCGTTTTCAATTAATCTTAAAATTGCTTAAACACTCGCTGGCGTTGAGAGTGTCCATGGCATCACTTAATATCTGAGCTTCCTCATATTTTGTTCCACAAAAAAAATATATATATATCTCGGTATTCTTCTACAGCACTTTGTAAAACTAGTACTCAAATCATAATATTTCAAACTAAATCTTGGTCATAAAAAAATATAATTCTGTTTGTCATGATCATTTGTGTTTTTTTAGGTGTCCTTCTGCCCGAAATATGCCGTAGAGATGTTTTTGTCGAAGGTTTGCAGCTTTCCTCACCATGGTTTCCTAAACCAAGCGTACCGTCAAGAAAAAAACAGATTTCTGTATTTGTTTCACGATCATTTGTTTTTTCTAATAGTCCTGCCTGACACACACCGCAGACTTTTTTGTCTAAAGTTTGCCACTTTTCTCACAGGCTTACCGTTTTAAACAGATTTATGTATTCGTTTCTGAATCATTTGTTTTCTAATAGGTAGGTTTCCTGCCTGACTTTTTCCTATCTTTTACCGTTCGTTTTAGTGCTGTTCTAGTTCTATGGATTTTATTACAAGTTTTCCTGTCGCACTTTTGCATAACACTCAGCCGGCGGTGTTCAAAGGGCAGCGTGACAGTGTTATTTAGTATCGTCGCCGGTAGCACACGCCTGTCCACGACATGCTTCCATATACTTTGCGTATAATACCATATTAGCCGACACATTTTACTATATTTCTATACATTAAACTACCGCATTTCTGCCTTTAAACATAGTGTTTATTTCTGTTATAATTTTTTAATATCTTCTGTTGATCCGAAGTGGAGGCCGGATGGTGACACAGGTGCTCACCTTTAGGCATCAGTCTCACACAAATCATTTCATATATTCATATTCATCATTGAAAAGTTATAAAAAAATAACAGGGGGCAAACGGGCAGCAGGCTCACCTGATGTTAAGTGATACCGCCGCCCATTGGCACTCTCATTGCCAGAGGCTCGCGTGGGCGTTGCCGGCCTTCGAAGAATTGGTACGCTCTTTCTTGAAGGACCCTAAGTTGAATTGGTTCGAAAATACTTCAGTGGGCAGCTGGTTTAACAAAGTGGTGGTGGCCGCAAAAACTGCCTTGAAAAACGCTCAGTTGTGGAACGGCGGACGTCGAGGTGATTAATTACTATTCTTATATCATATTCCTATCATTTTATTACATTAATTACATAAGAATGTTTTGATAGGTGTGCGTTTGATTTCTCTCTTTGCAACAATTAATGTTTTCATGCCCACAATCGTAGGAGATATTGCGTATGGACCAGCCTATTTAGACAAGAAAATCCTTAACATCTACTTATAAATAAAATGCGTGATATTGAAAAGCCAATGTCTAGTATAAATTAGAATTCATTCATTAAACGCTCATGATATTTCGTGGTTTATTTTTGTTCTTTTTAAAGCTCTCGAAGTCGCAATAAATCGAAGATGTTGATCAGTAATTAGTTCGAGCAGGCGAACAAGAACGCGATTAGGGTTTTGTTTCTGTTACAGAGTTTTATACTAAATAATAAAATACTTTTATATATCAGGTATCGGAATATCATTTTATAAAGAGTTAAGTTTTGAATGAACCTTTTTTATACTTAGCTACGTTGGTAAGTTTCTGATGGAACCTTAAAAATAGCTAAGAAGATACCTTGAAAATTGGTGTTGAAACATCTCCTGGGATGGATACAATATTATGTACTCGTAAGTCTTAATAGAATCTTTAATCGAAGAGTTCGGGCACCTCTCATTCCTATCACACATACACACACAGAATTAATAATTATCCAGAGTTTGATATCGGTGATGGGCTGATTAAAAAAAACACAAAAACTAAAATTTGAAGTGAAATATTTTTATTATTTGTGGAAAAAATTATATACCAATATCTTATGTATTGAATAATTCGATTGTAACGTATAAATAAATAAATCAGTGGCGCTACAACCTCTTTAGGTCTTGGCCTCATATTTCTGAATGTGTTTCATGATCATTTTTAAGTCTAATAGGCAAGTAGGTGATCAGCCTCCAGTGCCTGACACACGTCGTCGACTTTTTGGGTCTAAAACATGACTGTTTCCTCACGATGTTTTCCTTCATCGTTCGAACAAATGTTAAATGCACACATAGAAAGAAAGTCTATTGGTGCACAGCCCGGGATCGAAACTACGACCTCAGGTCTGAGAGTCGAACGCTGAAGCCACGAGGCCAACACTGCTCGTAATTGTAACGTATACTGTAGAAAATACATGATGTAGCGTACTTTGAATAAATGACATCTGTCCAAATGTGGAACCAGCTTCCGAACCCATTCGATTAGGGTCCTATTAGAAAAGAACTTACCAATTCTTAAAATTCACTTGCGAGTCCTCTAACATCACTTAACATCGGGTCAGCCTCTTTTCCGTTTGCACTCTGTTATATAAAATATTTATAAGAACAAAGTTAATAAGGACACACTTAAGATTAAAATAATTAAATAAAAATAAAAATATGTAATATATTACTCATATAAATATATTTATCAGTGTCGGGCTAGTCGCTACAGCATGTGATTTTTATCACTGACGTCGTTGGTTCGATCCCCGGCTGTGCACTAATGGACTTTCTTTCTTTGGCGCATTACCATTCGCTCGAACGGTAAGGAAATATCGTGAGGAAACCGGCTTGCCTCAGACCTAAAAAGTCGACGGCGTGTGTCAGGCACAGGAGGCTGATCACCTACTTGCGTCTTAGATTATATATCATGAAACAGATACAGAAATCTGAGGCCTAGACCTTAAAAGGTTGCAGCGCCACATTGGTTGTGTATATGATATCTGTTCGCAATCATAATCTGTTAGAAATAAATATTAATCCTTATTAACTACAGATAAATTCCTTCTATACCAACGCTAAGTATCAAATTATTTAAATGTTATCAGTAAAGAAATAAACTTCGCTTTATCTGTAACTCCGCGGGCTAATTATGTCCAGTACCATAACAAATTAAATGGGATATTATGTTATGAAAACTGTAAACCAATTAGTTGTTACTGAGATTGTTTAATATGTTCGATAAGATTTTTATTTATTTATTTATAAAAACACTCCTGTCTTAACAGGTGACCCTAAATTGACAAGAGTGAACAATACGTGAGTAAACTTTACAGACGAAACAAAAGACAAACATGAAATTACATAAAAAATACAAGAAATTAACTAACAACTATTATAACAAATAATAGAACTTTTGCCAGTTCAATCAACGGACAATAAAAAAGGTCCGTTAATCTATGTATTTCGTTAAGTTATTTAATACACCGAATCATATGTGCCCTTTTCATGTTAGTCCTAGCTGTGGGCACATGAAGTAACGGCGGAGATGTCGCTTTCTGACGTACCCATCAGGTATATTGAAGCTAAGAACTACCTACTGAAGTACTGCCGAATTACTGTCCTTGCCATATAACAACTTTATTAGGTTATTACAAGCGCGAATTCTCGGCCTACTCTCTCGTTGTAGCCCACAGAACCAAGAATAAATAATGTTGGATACATGAGTGGATAAAAATGGAAACTAAAAAGTACTACACTTCCTTTATTAATCGGGTATTAAATGTCTTAACTATTCTGTACTTATATGAATCTACTAATATTTAATTTACGACTAGAACGGTTGAGATTATTTTTATTTAGTTGTCATTTTTGACATCAAGCACAAATCAAATCAAATCAAAATATCTTTATTCATTTAGGTAAACATGTACACTTATGAACGTCAAGAAAAACAAATTAAATTAACTGTAAATTTACATTTACAACCAGTTCGCAAGTCAAGGGCGTAGAGCGGGTAAGAAGAACTGGCAAGAAACTTTCCGCCACTCTTTGGCACAGAAAAGAAATAACTACACTATGAATTTTTATTTTATCTGTAACAAGATTCATTTTTTAAAAACCAGAGAGTGTGGCAGTGACATCACAGAAAAAGTTACTACCATACGCTATTACGAGATACGTTTAATCGCATTTCTATAAAATATCGATACGCTTAAAACCACGATCGAAATGCAAAGTTACCCAATATGGAGGCATGGGTTAGTGAGATTCCTTTATAAATCAAGCTAAGAGGTCGGTCCGTGAGCGACCGCGTAAATAATTAGATAGAGCTAATTAAACGCAACTACTTAGAGGGCAGGGTAGCATCGAATCTTTTGTCTGTGGTTCTTTAATCGTGGCTTAAGCTGTGGTTGCGTTACTTTCCCATGAATTAAAAATAAATGTAACTGGCATAATATAATCGCTCAAAAAATAGTTACCTTTGATTTAAGAACATTGTTTTAATTTATATAGATAAGCATGTTAAAGAAATATTACATTACATTATTGAGCTAGTTAAACTAACTACGGTTTAAATTGATCCTGCATCTGACCCGACTTATGCGATGGTAATGTAGTTAGGTTTGCCGCCGCTAAACCTATCTATAAGATAAAATTAGTATTCTAATTTACTTTTGATAATTCTAAACTTATTTTATTAAAGGAACTTTAAGCGGAGGTTTTTCTTACGATAATCGCAGCCGTATAACTACTAGTGTTTTCTTTAAGATACTTAAGCATATTTGTACGCATGACCAAATTTAGATCAGTTTTATATCATATATACTAATATAATATAAAACTAGTTAAATTTGGTTTGTGGTTAGGCGGGGTATCTCAACGTTGCGGTCGTGTCTTTGATGCCCGGCTGTGTACTAACGAACTTATTTAAACAATTATTATTCTTATAAAAGCCTTCTACATGAATACATCTTTAGCATTTCCATGTCAGCACCATCGTGACTTTCTTCATTAATGTGTTTTTTATACTTTATTTCAGGAACCGTAATATTAGTTTTTTATATTTTATTAATATTATTGATTATCGTAAATTTATTAATATTTTTGTTGAATTGGTTATGGATTTTACCCTAAGTGTTTCTTTTTTTGTTATTTTCTTTACTAGGGTTGCCTGGAAGAGATCCCTTGTTAAAGATAAGGCCTCTCGTTGACTCCTTAATAATTTATGTAACTTGTTATTATTTGTTATGTACGTTTCAATAAAAAAATACTTGCTTACACGGTAAAAAAACCTAAGAAATCCAACCAAAACTCTACGGTTAGTGTCAAGGCGAAAAGAATAACCACCTAATTGCCTATAAAGAAACATAATCGATGAAACATTTAAAAAACATACAGATCTGAGGTGCTAGTTTTCTTCTTATAGAATAAATTAGTGTATATATATATCTTCAATCTTAAAGTGATATTAAAAGTACGCTGTGATAAATGTGAAGCGTTAACCGAGTCGTCAAAATGAACTTATTTGTCAAAACTTAGATGACCGCGCAGATAACGCAACCGGAAATTGGTATTTGTATCGCTGGCCGAAAATCTGGCGCGAAACAACATTGGATGCTATCAAGGAAATTTGAATATGGAATACATAACATATTGGTTAAGAAGCTTTTATTTTTTTATGTACACAATTTCTTAAAAAACTTTTAAGATACACGTAATATCACGTCTATGCTAAATTTACATTTATTACATTTCTTCAGCTCAATCTGTTGGTATTTGAAGAGTGAAATAGGAAACTACTGCAACGCGTCATCTGCGACATCAACGTTTCGAATATTGAAAGAAGTTTACTGAAATTGATAACATCGGGATACCTATTACTTTCGCTATGGCATGTTATTGAATACCGGTGCTGGTGGTAAAAAATCTGCCATACCCCTCCGAGTAACGATATAATTTGCACAACAATCTGAAATAAAAACCAAAATGAAAACGTGTTTCAAACATTACTTGTTATTTATAACTACTAACTGCAGTACTATAAATTATTTGTTTCATCAAAACTTGTTAAAAATAAATAAAAAGGCTTAATGTTAAAATTTCAGATAGCCAAGCACCAAGCGACCATAACGCGTAGAGTGGTGGCCGCTCGCCCGCTGTCAGTTGTCATCGCATGCGCGCGCTCGCATAAATCCTCATGCGACATTCTTTGCTCCCGCCGCCGCTGCGCTCCTGGTACAGAAACTTGATTTTATTTATATAATATATTTTCTTCGCATACATGAATAAATAATGTTTCCCGTTGTTTATTAAAATGTATTTACAGAAAAATTTTAGTTACAACATGTATAAATCACTAGAGTTATTATAAATGTTGCCTTATTGATAATTCCATATCGATATGATGACTGAGGGAGAACTTTCAGCTCCTTTTAAATATTATTTATTATTCTGCAACAATAGTTTAATTGTAAAAAGTAATTATTCAATTAAATAAGATAAGTACAACACAGGGAATCCTTGTGTGGCTATACTTTATTTTTAACTAAATATCTTTTTTTAAGTATAATAAAGTGTTTTTTTCTATATCCCTTTCAATAATAGACTAGAGACTACCATACCAAATATACGAAATTACAACATACATAGAAACGTTAATTTAATTTATCACCTTTTATTGGAATCATTGTACATATCAGTTTTATAGAACGCCATTATGTTATCAACAATTACCGTCTTAGAAATCACGATTCGTTCATTGTATAATAAATATCGAGGAATTAAGCAGTAATAAGGGCTTTGGGATCATAAACGTATTGAGCAGGTTGCAAACGATCAAATTTTAATACGAATCGTAGATGCGCACGAGTACCCACGTTGCGCCCGAGTAGGTTGACAATATTATAAAATTCGCAGAACAGAACATTAAGGATGTCTAATTTATATCTTATCTAGTTTATAGTCTATGTAATCCTTTGTGTCGTAAAAGATTACGCTTGCCCGGCGGAACAAAGTCGTAAATGCAAAATCGTTTACAGGAAAAATAAAATGTAAGGTAATTCTACTATAACTAGGAATCATATTCGACGATGTATATAGATACATAATAATGCCGCATAAATTTATAATTCTTATAAAATTGTCTGTTCATATGTACATAGCATTATTTTTGCTTTATTAAATACATCACCCAAGAAAACAGCTGAGCTGACCTGTAGCCTTGAACAGAAGAGCTTACCACCTTAAAGCATCAGCACCGCAGTTGCAAACCCCCTGAAAGTTCGACAGTCCAAGGGCGATAAACATCTTACGTCAAATTTAATGTGAATTAATTTAAAGGTTAAATGAATCTTCTCCGCAATGAGTAGATAATATTTAATAAGAGCAATGTTAAAAAGAAAAAATGACGGTGTTACTTTATCTTTATTAAATATTTATTTACTTTTCTTAATAACCAAGAAATTAAACGCACTTTTATACTGAGTTATTAAAAATCCATGTTATTCATTAAAACCTGGTAACCGTAGTTAACGAGCCACGATTTCCTACCAATCAATAAAACAATCGCGAAGCGCTTCGAACAATCATTCCTTCTTGCACTGAATTGATAAAAACATTTGCTATTTTATTAGTCTAATAAAATGTTTATATCAAATTCAAAAATAATTTATTCATATAGGTAACATAATGTACACTTATGAACGTCAAAAAGATGAAAACAACAAATCAAGAGCGTAGAACGGAAGAGAGGAACTTGCAATAAACTCTCCGCCACTCTTTTTAATCGCCATGTACGTAATATCAAACAAACTTCGTCAACATCTCAAAACATTTGACAACTTTGGTAGTTTATCGAATTTATGATGATGGTGTCAAAACTATAGTAAATAATCAACACAGAATTTCATCAGACATACGGAATAATAGGATATTACGGAAAAAGAAAAAATGGCGGCCTGTAATTTTTTTTTACCACAACAATTTCATTTATTTCTCGTAACTCACCAGATTGTTTGTCCAACAATTTAATGAAACACGATTATAACATCATCAATACATTAGCCGTGGACAGTTTAAGATGTTTAATTAAAACCTGTTCAATTGTTTGGATCTTACCAAAAACGCATATTAAGCAGAAAAGCGGGATTATAAGAGGAAATTGTCTTATATGTATTTCATATAGAGTTTCCTTAATTTGTAAAAAATATTAAATAGACCGCAGATGAACCACATTAAATAATTAAAAACTGTTAAAACATGTTTTCTCTTTGAATTTTAACACATTCGATGACACTCTAGTAACTAGAAAATCATAATTGTGTTTTGCACATTTTTCAAAAATAAACTCAAAAAACACAGCACCGGTTTCAACGATTCTTACACGATTTTACAAAATATTTAAAAAAAATTGTTGTCTAGCCGTGCCAAGGAACAAGCTTATTATCGCTAATATAGTAAGATCTTTATGTAAATAATTTTACACTTATACATAAAAATTCTAACTACGATTTTATCAGTATCACGTGGAATTACGTCTTGTAATATTTGGTAAGCCATAGCTCACTTTTGTTATTCCCACACACAGCGTATTTTACATCGTAGAGCGCCATCTTTCGGCGAGGCGTGGCAGCTCACGATGACGCGACTTGATTGAGATGACTCCGTGTCGATCACGCTACGTTATTATTAAAGGTTATAAGGATTATCCGCTTTATAAAGGAGGTTTTATTTTGCATTAATGTCAAAATCTTCAATATCGTTTTACATTCCATACCTCTTGTAATGAGTTAGATACATTTATTATGGCTTATAATATATCATTTTAGCGAATAAAAATAAACAGTTTTAATAAATAATAAAAAAAATCAAGAGTTTATAATGCGTAACGTTGCGTCACTGTCTTCGAATACGTACCGGTTTTGTATTTATCTTAAAACTAGAAAATAAGAAATTCATACGCGATGCAATTACGATAACAGTTTTATATTTGACATCAAATTAACAATTTAAAAATTCAAATTAACTTAAAACTAAAAGTAAAACATCCCGTATGTGTGGAGCCGTTAAGATATGTTTCGCAAGCATTTATTAATAACATGAAGAAAGCTGAGCCGAATCTGATCGAAAACTAACAGTGGGAGTGCTCGGATGCAGGTACAGTGACGAACACAAGTTTTATTAGGACAATGCGTCCGGCAAAAATATTACTTTAATAATAATTTTATTTATAGAAAAGGGAAACGGCCTGCATCTACTCTAAAATGAGGGTCTTTCGCTTAAGGTTGTTACGCTACTGTATTGATTATATTATCGGATATTTTATAAGTTTGAGTCGTTTCTCATTGTGAAGTCAATCACTAGGAGTATTGGTCTAGATAACATTGAGGACATGGGGTAAGAACGCAGTATGCAAGTATGAGATTTAGAAACGATACATTGTAAAAGTGTGCTATAGACTACGTTCGTCAAAAATGTATTGGATTTTGACATACGTCATAGTGACATAGTTTGCGTTACTGAATCTTAACCCTTAATGTAACTGCTAAGTATGCCCTCCGTTGGTAAACCCAATAAGTTTCAGATTATTTTCATAGACAATATTTATATAAATATACAATACTACTTACTAGTAGTCTGACTGTACATTACATGAGTAAAATTAGAAACACACATGTACTAAGTTTATTTAACTGTTGGAAGCGTAAGAGTAAGATCTTTCTTTAAAAATTTCATCCGACATTAAATACAGAAAAAACGATATTTCTAACATCAATCAAGCTTTGTGCCCTAGTGTACCCGTAAAACAAACATTGCTTATATCATAACGCCAACATCTTTTAAGCACTAAGCCCTTGGAATTATAAAAATGAAGTGCTCAATACTTTATTGAATTATACAGATTCAATCTCACGTTCATATTGTTAATTATTGTGTATGGATTAAAAATATGCAGTATATTGAATGATAAAATTAAATTTATTATATATAACAACATTTATTAAATTTGCCGCTCTTGAAATTAATCAAAACAATGTTGCAAGTTCTAAATAGAGTGTAGTATATGTCCTTCAAGTAGAAATAAGTATTTATATAAAAGAATTAGCATATCTAATTTCTAATACATTTTTAATAAACTCCAAGAACACATATTTCATAATTTTGAGTAAAATTATGGAAACATTAGCCCATTTATTATCTATCTATGATTTTTAGAATGGAACTTATGACTTAGCCTGTGGAGATTGATATAAAGAAAAATAGAATCAAATGTCAACGCAAACAAAACTATGTCAAAATTATTTCCAAATTCTTTGTAATAACAAAAACAAATCCTCATAAAAATACAGAAAACCGATGTTTTTAACTTAATTAATCAATATAGTGAAAATTGGGCGTGATGGCTGAAACGTGAGTAATTCACATCTTTGTTTATCAACATGCTTTCAAAGCCTTAATTTATTACATAAATAAATAATCTAAGATTAATGTGTGCGAATCAAATTATGATTAAATTGAAACACCTATTAAATATGCGTAAATTAAAGTTGAATTCTTAGGATATGAAAACTGGCTAAACAGATTGTCCTGATTTCAAACAGATTTTAACCAGTGTTCCCATGCATTGATTTACAAACAGGAAATATTACAAGTAATTAAACTAATAACCTACTTAAATCTTGAATTTTTAATGTAACCTTATATTGAATACAAATACTAAGGAAACACAAAGACCTTGTTTGTTTTGTCATCCTTACTTTTATAGATATAAAAAAAAATGTTTATCTCTGATAAGATTGAGGCAATGCAAGCCATGAGATGGTTAGTAGTTCCTAATAATTATATATTTTTCTAACAAGAATTTTATAAACTATTGGGGAATTCTCTTGCATGATATAATGTGCTAATCCAATATATATAGGTGCTATATTTTTATTAATTATCACCCTTATTAAATACACATAGTTTGCACACACATTTAAATGCAACGCATGCAATAGCATGCATAATTATTTATTTAACATCATATTT
The DNA here is from genome assembly GCA_028984075.1 of Pieris mannii. Lineage (NCBI taxonomy): Eukaryota > Metazoa > Arthropoda > Insecta > Lepidoptera > Pieridae > Pieris > Pieris mannii. Next base: position 7,340,714 of record CM054795.1, on the reverse strand, counting down.
ATCAATATGTTGTTTCATTCTATCATGGCTTATATTTAAACAGTATATAATGATACAACAATAAAACAAAACAAAAATTTACTATAAAATATAAATCTTATTTTCATAAAAGTTTTAGTTATCAAGTATATTGTTATTTGTAAAGTTGTATGAAAATGGCATTGGCTATCTACACTACAAAATATTTAGAAACGCATGCATGATTAATGCTCATGCATAATAAATGTACAAGCTTCTGTATTTCAGGAATAGTCAAAATCCCAGTAATGCAACAACACCTACAACTGAAGATAGGTCAAGCGGTAACTGGTGGGACTCATGGCTGACATCCGCTAAGAGTAAGGTATGATATTGATCACTTTAGAATTATTTTTTTTAATACAACACTTATTGGATATATGTATTAGTAAGCCTCTACCGGATTTTCCACTTTAGTGCATGTGTGATAGAGTCATTTAGGTGTGAGTTTAAGATATAAACAATAAACCAAGGGCTTATAAAGAATACTTTTCTCTATTTAATCTAAAAAAAAAGGCTTAAAATTAGATTAGAGATAAGATTAGCCCTCTTTTTCAAAATGCAACTTGAATAAAAACATAAAGAGATATGACACAAATTTAAGATTTTATCAGATGTAAAGTTTATCATTTGTTATCATGTGTTTTTAACTAAAATGTTTGATATCCAAAAGTAAGGATTAACCATTTGAAATATTTCATTTGGTGCTTTGTAAATGTTATTATTATTATAAAATATAATGCATATTTTGATAAATCATGTTTTGTTTAAAACTGGGTTTTGGTTTAAAGCACCAAAGATTTAACCTATTTGTATATTGTATAAAAAGTGATCTGTTTTACTGAAAAAAATAATTTAGCACAAAACCTTGGAACAACAAAGCCTTTATTATAAAAATTTCGAACGAGACACGGAAATGTGTTACGTGTTCACGCTATAATACTTATTAATTTAATTATAAAAACAATTCTGAAATCAAGTATCTTGAAAATAATACTAAAGGAACCCCGGAATCCTCTCTATGTAAAAGGACAAGGCTGCCAAGTTTTTAGTGGCTACCCACTAACTAGCAGAGGCTATACTGAAACGTAAGAATGCAGGACCAGATCCAGCTGTAGCTGTAGTTGATAAAATGTTGAGTTAAAAAATCATCTTAAATCAGAAAAAGTATGTTCCATATTTTTTATTGAAAAAAGTAAAAAATTCCAGTCCGCAGAAGTGTATACAATGGTGAAGAAAGACTTGGCTGAGATTGGCACAGCTGTCAAAAGCGAGGCAAGCCATGTCTTCAATTCAACATCAACAGCTATAGGAGAGACTTGGAAGGTAATAATTAATGTATAAAATAATGAATTTAAAACAGTATAAATATTGTATTAACAACATTTTTGCATTATACAAATTACCATTTGCAAACACTGTACACCTTATAATGAAATACAGTTGCATAGAAGTTTTTAACTTAAGTTTTCTTTCTTAAAACTGACTTAGTATGTATCAACATTATATTTTTTTTCTCATTGTTCTCATGTATAGAAGCTTCAAAAATGACCCTTTGCTGCCTAGTTACTTTGCTGAAAGTGACAATTTAATTAATTTAATGTGTATGAGTCGAGTTTGAAAGTCAATGATTGCATGTAAAATTTAAAATGATTTTCCAGATGGCTGTACCCGAACCACAGACAAATGCTATGAAGAAAAGTATCAGTAGCTTTATAGGTAAAACTTTGTTTATTTCTTATTAATATTTCCTTATATGAATCAGGACACTTCATAAGCAGAACACTTAATAAGTAGGACACTTAATAAGCAGTACACCTAATAAGCAGGACACTTCATAATCAAGACTCCTAATAAGCAGGAAACTTAATAGGCCAGACAATAAGTAGGACAGTCAATAAGCAGGACACTAATAAGTAGGACATTTAATAAGGAGGACACTTAATAAGCAGTACACTTAATAATCAGGACCCCTAATAAGCAGGACACTTAATAATCAGCACACTAAATAAGGAGGACGATGTCGGCCGATACTCAAACAAGTGATCTTTTCCAGGCAATGAGGTTTCAGTATATCTATTAAAGTAATTATATTTAAATGTCTAGTAATCCAGCTATATCAGCCCGAAAACATTGTTTTACCAGAAAGCGAACCTAGCAACAGTTTATATATGATATTTACTAAGAGAAACATAAGCATTTGAACAATAACCTTTTTAGGGCAAGTAAGCACCGTCTTGAACCCTGAACCTGATGATGAAGACGACACAGAAGTCATCCTCTCATCTGGTGACACCACTATGCTCTCTACTTATAAGGTATGTTGAAAAAATTGAAGACCCTAGTCCGTATCCCTTAATAAAAGGCAAGAAGGCAAAGACTTAATAAGACGTAATTTTTTTATTTTTCAAAATTAAACGACAATTTTAACTAATAAAACACATTTATTAATATTTCACTCATTTTGCACTCAAAAAATTGTAAATTTTTTTTTAAATTACTTATTTTTTTATAGTAATGGCTTAAACATCGCGTAGATTTTCTAGCGTTTAAGATACAGGCTAGGCCTAGTTTAAACCCTAGTGCTCATAGAAGTATATTATGTATAAGGTAAACCACAGTGAATATTGTATATAGAATGAATTGTTTGTTTTGAGTCAAATAAATTAATTTTTTTTTATTTCAATAAAGATTAGGTGTATTTTTTTTTTCATTAAAACATCAGTTTTTTTTAAGTATGACTTAATAGTTGGGTTGTATAACTTTCTAAATGACTAATCACATTTTATTTTTTCTTACATTTTACGCATTCCAAAAACGATATTTTTTTTTAATAATGGTTAGCTCATAATGTTCTTTGATTTTTAATAAAGTTGAGATATATTTTTTTTTAATTCCAGAAAGAACTGGAATCCCTCCAACGAGTTGACGCGACATACATAGTACCTCCAGACAGGCTCCACTTCACAGCCTGGAGAGAGAGCTTAGAAAGCGATGACGTCATCTCTCCCATCGCAGCCGTCAAGAGGCTGAACAACAGTCCCATACTGAAGACCCAGTATGAGAAATTGGTGCCCGACGCCTGCTCTCATGATGAGTTTTGGGAGAGGTGAGTTTTCTTAAATTAAGTATATTTGAGGTATTGTCGGGAGTTTAAATCCCAGTTGTGCGGTACTCTGTATGGATTTTGTTTTCTTTTGACATGAACCCATCGCAGAGTGAAGGGTGGGTAGGTGTATGCAAGTTTCACACTATACAGGATGTTCCATAAATCAACACCAAGCTGATAAGGCCAAAATCAGATATGACAACCCCCGAAAAAAAAAAAAAAATTTTATATGCAGTGTGCTATGACCACAAATCTTGTTTTTTTTTCTTCTATATAATCGTAGTTAACCCATCTTTTTGTTTTGTAACATGGGGCAAACGGGCAGGAGGCTCATCTCATCTCAGGATATTAAGTGATACCGACACTTCTATTGCCGAAGGGTCGCAAGTGCGTCGCCGGCCTTCTGATTGACAAAAACTGTTACATCCCCCAACATTATCCGACCGGCTAGTGACATAACACTGCCCCATCACCGACCTTTGGTCTGACGTTATTTTATATAACAACCTGTATATGAAATTGGTTATTTTAAGGTATCTCTTCCGAGTGGCGTTACTCCAAGATCGTCTTGCCGCCATGTCTCGCAAAGTACCCGCAGATTCGGTAACTGACGATCCGGTATTAGCTCATTTGCCGCAAGAAATTACACCGATACAGACGTGAGTATCTTTTTATATTAGAGGGATACTTTTATTTTTATTTAAAACATTCATTGCTGGTTTGACTTAGCCTATATTTATTTGTCACATATGAAACCTTTCATGAACTTAAATTTAATTATATTTAAGTCAAAATTTTAGAATGTTGAAGTAACTTTACTTTAGATCTCATGTATTATTTCCATATAACGACAACTCTATTGTCTGTGCCGGTCATTACTTTTTTGTATTGGCAACACTGTTACATCATTGTAGTTTGACATTAAACCTAAAAAAAAGTGTATAGTTTTTTTAGAAATTTGTGCAAAAAGGGAATTTACCTTTTTGCACAGACTGAAAAATACACAGTATTAATTATAAAAAAAAACGTGATGTGATACTTCTTTGGCGTTACATATTAAAAATCTTTTCAAAAAAAAATCTGCATTTGTAGAAAAAACTACACGTACAATAGAAAATACTAAAATGTCTATAGCTTACTTTAGGGTGTCGGTTTTTTGTGACGGTGAGCGCGCGGGTTGTAAAAATTTACTCTCATAATTTGTCCCTAACGCGCCAAAAGAAGTATATCTTCAAAAAAACATACATGTCGCTGTGTCATCGGATCCTATGAAGTCGGACTAAAATACAAAATTGTCTATGGATTGTTTTTTTCAGGAGTCCAAAAAAAGTTCTCTCTGGTCTAACCGAAACCCCTGAAGTAGACAATGTTGTCGCCTGGGAAGATGGTAAGTAGTAGATTGCATCATAATTTACGTTCCTTTTAGTTGGTGAGAAATAAATGTACTTTTATTTCCACGAGCAGAGGATTTCGCTAATGACGTCGAGCTGACAGAGGAGCAGCAAATTTTACTTCTAGAAGAATACGAAAAGGAAATAGAATCGAAAAAACAGAAGCAAACTAAAGATGTTGCCAATAACAACGCCGAGTCACCCATAAAAGTTGCCACACCTAAAAATAAATCCCCGAATAAAACTAAGTCCGACGAATGTGGGAATTTAGTTGAGGACTACTTTGGTGATAAGGAAGTGAATGATGATGCTAGCGCTAATTCAGATGAGAGTTGGGAAAAAGACTTTGAAGTCGAAGAACCGGCGACCCAAAAGGCCTGACTCTGGTCGCGTTTTTTTGACAATTAAACCAATAAAAAAAACATGGATATTGGACTCGGCTCTATGGATAATTTACGTCATATCCTGGTTTTCTTTTTAATTTTCCTTTCGTATTTTTGAATAAATTAATTCGTTAATAAGGATCAGTGTTTAGTACAGTAGGTTTTAATATCCGACATCTTGATTATTTACGTTGTCTGTTAATCAAATTAGATTTTAATGGTTGTATTTACATCGATTTAATAATCAATTTTATTGCTTAGTCCATTATCAATGCCTAATAACTTTCTAGATTGTCTTTGCCAACCTGTCAGTTTGACAGATCATTGACAATGAGCTGAATTAATTGGGAAGTCAAATTGCTTCTTAGTTGAGACAACTTAAATATGTAACTGTGTAAATGTCGCAGCTAGCTTAATAAGCCGTTCAATTAACTGCCTGACCTTTTAACTAACTGCCTGAAACATATTCAGCCAGGTAATTAAACAACTAGGCAAATGGCATTTATCGCTGACGTTTCATTACTTGCCTAGCCTGTTAACTGTTAATTTAAATTTAATTCCACTTCTCCACTCCAAACTCGATACGGCACTCTTCAAGCTATTAATATGGCGTCTGTGTGTTTTCCAAAGTTTAATGACAAACAAGTAAAATGGAGTGTAAAGAGCGTACCAATTCTTAAAAGGCCGGCAACACACTCGCGAGCCCTCTGACATGGAGAATGTCCATAGGCGGCGGTATCACTTAACATCAGGTGAGCCTCCTGCCCGTCTGCCCCCTGTTCTATAATAAAAAGTGTAGTGGGAATACTAATATGAATTTGACTTGAGCAAATATTATGTTTCATCTATATTATTTCAGCCAAATGACTATCGCACGAATGGCCTAAGCATTAGCCAGCCAGTTTATTTAATGTTGTAACAAACGCTACGACTGAATATCTTTCAGGCCGCTAGTTAAACAGCGCCATTTAGTTAAAACGCTAGGCTAATTGAACGGTTTATTAAGTAAAACACAACATGGAAACGATTATGATGACGAATTCGTTTGTTTTTCTTTCAGTAAAATAATCGAATTGTATATATTTTTTGAGACGTGTTGCGTCAAAAATATCTTGACGATATATTTTACTACGATTTTGAACACACGCACTTTTATTTTATGCTTCCATTTATTTATAATATAATTTTTTATGGTTGTTAAAGTATAGTTTATATTACTTTGGGTTTTTTATATTTTTATAGTTATTTCTCCGATGATGACTGAATTTAGGATCCATTCAGTTTATGGGTATTTTATGCGTCGATTTTAACTCGATTTTCCTATCTCCACCATTTCTGGTTTCTCTTGTTTTTTTGGAGGATTTCATTAAGTTTCGTTTAAAATATGCAGTAGGTTATACCCTTTAGTCTAAGCTTTACAATAAGTATTAGAAAATCTAATTGTACATTAAAATTAATAAGTATTTGTGTTGTATGAAATGTGATAATTAATTCGCTTTTATTTAGTACTGGCGGTTTTTTGTCACGAATGTGCCCAAAATTTTTGACATTGACAGATGGAAATTCAAACGACGCCATCTTTCAATTGTCTATGGCAAATGGTAACGTTAACTGTCATAATAGATTTTGGGCCACAAAATAGATGTTATGGAATTAAAAATGTTTACAAGACAATATTCTGGCTTAAGTGCAATATGTCATGGTGTGCAATACATTATTATTGTATTCATTTGTATTTGAAAATAACGCGTGAAGAAAAGTATTTTCCATTTTAAAATTACATTTAATGACCAATAGAACAACGTCAGTGTGTGACAGAGATAACGTTCTACTAAACCGATCCGTCTCTTTCCAAATGTCGACGTTTAACGGCGATCAATATTAACATTTATTATTTCGTTTCATTGTAAACACATACAGATTATAAATACGAAATTTCAACGTCAAATTATTGTTTAAAATTGTAAGTATGCTGTAACGGAGGCGCTGCAACATAAATTGACACAAGGCATATGTCATACAGTTCTGTAAAAAATATTCAACTGCAGTTGTGTGTCTGAAAAATTTAATTAAGTTTTTGGTGGAAGAATTGTTTTTGCACACCAATGTGTATTATTAAATTCGTAGTGCTTAAGTGACTCTGAGTTGGTTAGACGTCGTTATGTTTGTAAATTATGATAACGAAACTATAAATAAAAGTTATTAAAAATTGTATGAATTATTTGTGTCGCCCCTTCATATTAAAACAATTGGTGACTTTCATCAGTATAATACTCGAAGCAGATAAAAATTTAACGACCGAACAGGCTCCAGAAGATAAACCACTCCTTATATGGAAATTGTATTCGTTTTCGCAACAAACTCCCAAACGAAATTAGAGAATTATTACTGAAAAAAAAACACTACCCTCGTTTGTGTATATATTAATTCTTGCCCTAGTCAAAAAAAATTATATAGCAACATAAATAGCCTGCACGTAAAAGGTAAGTAAAACAAAATTTTATCAAAAAATATTTATTTTTGTTGCGACGAGGGTAGTTGCGCATTGATTGGTGATTTACTTAAATGCGGGTAGAATGCGCCGGGCGCTGGTACTGACATGTCACTTGGTATATCGCCAGATTGTGGGTAGGGATGGTGGGGCGGAGCACCCATCCATTGGGGATACCAATATAGACCCTGAAAGAAAAATCGAAGTGTTTTTATATATAAAGGAAATGTTAAGCATTTACTAAAAACAATAGATAAGAGGTCCAAAGACTTATTCAGTCACTTGTCATTGACCTTCTCTCTTGTCATCTTCTCTTGAATTTATCTCAAGTTCATATTTTTTTAAATGTATGCGTGTACTAGTGTACACACTTAAGAAGTGAAACTTTATGATATTTTTTCGGAAAATTATCTATTATATGCAACTTACAGAAATTGGCTAAATAAAGTTAAATTACATACAGTTTAACAAAAGGCTTTGATTATCATAGAAATAAATAATACAATTATTTCATTTTACCTTATTACTACTATTATTAATGAAGTTCATTAATTGTAATAGAATTATTACTATAATTTTTATCGTTATAATATATTTATAAATGGCTCGAATCAACCGTGGCAGGGACAAGAAAAGATGGCGTAACTGATAAATGTGACGCGTAACCGAAAAATGTGACGCTCAATTTTTTACAACGCTGATAAACAAGTTTCACTTCAATCATAGGGCTTGTAAGATTGCTAGGTTATTACTTAAAATACGTCTTTTTTTTGACGGTCAAGTCTCATGGGCATCAACTTGTCGAATGTCGACAATGTTATTATTACTGTTAACGCTCAGTAGCGTTTTATTAAATAAATACGTTTATTATGGAACAAAAGATATACAGGTATCACTTATTCAACGTCATTAAATTTGAACCTGTAGGCATCCCTACTCATCGGCAAAGAAGACGGAGGGTGTAGGCTGAGTGAAAAAGCCGGCGTAAAACCTCTCAGTACTTTTTTAAACAAATCATCAAACAACACATATTTTAAAACAAATATAGCAAATTAATTAGAAGTAGCCTGCCCAGCACTAGTCCCAGGCACTTTTATTGCCTAGATAATCACTAACTTTATAGTAAGCCTTTTTAAACAGCTTTTCTTTAATACATTTCTTAAATTTATTACCGAACTCTATGGAATAATCCAAATGTATGAACCTTATTATTTCCGGAACCGGAACAGGTGTATCGATATTCGTTGACAGTTAGAGGGTCTAAGTAGCTGACTCCAGCAATCGACCCGTAGTTTGGTGGGAACATAAACCAGCAACCATCAAGAGAATCTAAAAAATACAAATCGAATAAAAAACGTCCTTTGTAAAAATAAATCAGTGGCACTACAACCTTTTTTGGTCTGGACCTCCTATTTATTTGTTAATCTAATATGTAGGTGATCAGCCTCCAGTGACACACGCCGTCGACTTTTTGGGTCTAAGGCAAGCCGGTTTCCTCGTGTTTTTCTCCATTTAGTCTATTGGTGCACAGCCGGGGATCGAACTACGATAGGAATGGCAGTTACACGCTGATACCACCAGGTCATCGCTGCTTAAAAATGTAATAGTTTGTATAGTAAGTTGGAATGCCTGGGTTTGACTCCTGACGAAATTATAATAGTTTAGGGAGCGTTCAAAACGACATTTTTTGAGATTCTCGACCCCATGTATCGCGCCGTATCGTTTTTCTATACCCAATAGTAAAACGTTTCGGTAACACTCATTGACTTTATAGCTAAAAGTTACCATATATGTGGTAAGTATCGGAAAGTCGAAAATAATATCAACAATAACACATAATTCAATCCCCGCCCCGCATTACACATTACACACCAAATCCCCTCCTCAAAAATTTAATAGATATATGGTTTAATTAACAAAAATCTTATCGTATTAGCTGTGTTAAGCTGTCTACATATAAATAATAAAATTAAGCCAGTATACAGACTTAACAATTTTACTATAAATAGTCCTATTGACAAACATTATGCGTGCAAGCAAGAATGAAACCATCAAAATTAGAACGACGTCATTCGCTATTAATTCCTGTATATCTTATAATAAATGTCTTACAAGTAATGTTAGAGAAATCGTGTGGTGATTCAGTAGATACAGTGTAGCTTTCCGTTGTCTGTTCTATGAAGGGCGGTACGGGAGATAAACCGGTGCCTGGATCGCCGGGTATTATAAATGGCCCTGAAATAAATACAACAATCGGGGCATAGTTAAAATAGGAACTATTCAACTAGGGACTGCGATCCTTAGACCCGAAATCGTATGATAACTCCAGTAGTAGTTGCGTAGTTGTGTGCGTATTTAGCAGATCTGTCTAGTGTCAAATTTATAGTATAAATAATTAATTTGGTCATAGCATGTATGTAGCCAAAAAATGTAATACTGTACACGCGTTAGCAGTTATACTTCTTTGGCGTAACAAAAAAAATCTTTTAAAAATTGTAATCTACGTTTTTAGATAAAACAACACTAACAAACGAAAAAAGGTATTTAATATATTGACATTTTTATAACTACGTCTTATCTAGTTAAATTTAAATAGCACAAAAAACCTAAATGTCGACTATAGCTAACTTGAGGGTGTCGGTTTTCGTGACGGTGTGCGCGCAACGTAAAAATTTACTCATAGTTTTTCCCTAAAGCGCCAAAAGAAGTAAGTATATAAGAAGTAACATCAAAAATAATTTGTTACATGGTATGGCATGTTTTGTAGATATTTTTGCTCCATTATCGTATACCGCATAGGATAAATTAGAGAACTGTCACTAAATAAATTAGAGAACTGTCACTAAATAAATTTAAAGCCCTTGTTAAAAGTAAATTAATTAATAAAGCCTTTTATAAATGTGACGAATACTTAAATGACCCTAATCCTTGGGATTGATTTGCTCCAGTTCAAACAAAGTTGTATTAAAAACTTGGCGATTGAAAAGAGTGGCGGAAAGTTTCTTGCCAGTTCTTCTTACCCGCTCTACGCCCTTGACTTGCGAACTGGTTGTAAATGTAAATTTACAGTTAATTTAATTTGTTTTTCTTGACGTTCATAAGTGTACATGTTTACCTATATGAATAAAGATATTTTGATTTGATTTGATTTGATATTATTGGTATTTTTCAAACCTTAGGTAACACTATTGCAATTTCATACAGAATATAATAATAATAAATAATCTATAGATTAATCGGGGGTGACGTAGGATTCTAATCCAGTCCAGAAGTTTCCGAGATTATTCAATTCATCAAACAAATCTTTCCTAAAAATATTAGTATAGGTTTCTTAATAAAATTCGATTGTGGTAACACGCTAAGATGTGAGTAAGAACTTATATATTCGAAGTCTCTTACCACCGTAGAAGTTTGTATTGTTCCATTCGCACACGTGATGATCACACGCGAGAGGTGATGATTTCTCCTTAGTGTAGTAAGAATGACCATTTGGAAGAAACTGGAATGTATTTTTATTTAAATATTCATTCTAAAATAATGTGTATGCCTAAAAAATACAAGAAAATATGACATCACAAATTTATCTCACACATACCCATCAGGTGAGGCTCTTGCCCGTTTAGGGGGCAAACGAAGCAGGGGTAAAAAATCCACTGGTGGTACAATTCTTAAACTCAACTCTTAACTCTCATTAATAGACTTACCAACATATAATCATAATGGCGGAAGCGGATTCCCTGGATATTAAAATCTAAGATGAAAGACCCGGACGTGATAATGCAAGAAGCGGCTGTCAATGGAGGCAGCTTGTATACCTCTGTACCACATTTCACAATGGCCTTTGGTAGTGTTGAAACGTCTCGGATGTGTTGAAGACCTTTTTTGAAGGGGAATCTACATAAAATAGATAATATATGAGAAGAGTTTTATGTTTTAACCTTACCAAAACTTAATTCGTGAAAATACAATTCGGGTCGACAATTTTTCATAGTTTTATAGAGGCACTCGCTGCAGCCTATAGGCCAACGCAGCTCTGAACTATACGAATACCAAAGAAATTAAAAACTATACAACCTCCTTCAACTTACCTATAAATACAAACACCGGCGTGACACTCCAGCCCATGTATGAAATTATCCATTTGAAATGCCACATTTGGGTCCTCCTCCAAGAAGTACTTATTATCGTCCATAAAGTGAACAAAACCAAGGAAATGAAATCCTCGGTCCTTGCAATACGGCGGCACACCTTTGCCCATATTATATATGTCACTATATAATTGTGATATAAATAGATATACGTTTTTGCCGCAAAAGTACTCTGAAAATGTAATAGGTTATTACAAAACCTTAATATAGGAATTTATTAGTAACTATAGAATGTATGCGAAGTGATTACATGGATACGGCATATGAACCGAACTCGATGGAGACTCTCTGGGGACACTCTCTGCCTCATCTAGGGTTGACATTAGGTCAAGTAAGTCAAAAAAAGGTCATTTATAGTAACAGAATGTACACTTATGTACGTCAAAAAGAAATATATAATTAATGCTTCTAATTTTACATTTACTGCCAGTTCTCAAAGCATGGATGGAGAACGGAAGAGAACTCGCAATAAACCCTCTGCCACTCTTTTTAATCGCCGAGCTTTTCTTATACCAATATGTTTGTAAGGAGCTGCAACCAATACACCATGTCCCATATGACATCTTTTGTCATCTATCAGCAGGAGGCATGGTGAAATAGGAACACGCACTAACATTCTCATGGGAACAACAAGCAATTACATAGTCGAAATAAATAACATAACCGCATACACGATTTAAATTCCTTATCTAGTCATATAATCTATACAAAATGTTATTTTTAATTTTTTTATCCAGCTATCTATTTAGCTTTAAAAAAAATCAAATTAAATCCGTACAGTAATATCCCGGACTTACGCGATAGGTGGGACTGAGCGCTATCCGCGTAAGTGGAATTCGCGTAAGTCGGGGTACAATTTTGCATATAAAGATGAAAATGCGCTCTTCATTGGAGTCTGTGCTTTCCAAAATGTTAATTTTGAGGATCGAACTGAAGGCTTCTGTCAAGTTTCCAATTGTCATTTGATCTTCTAATTTAACTGGATCATGATTATTATCAATTTCTTCCTCTTGTTCACGCATTGATATGAGCTCTTCAATTGTAAGCTCCTCATTGTGTGAATCCAACACCTCTTGAACATCATCACTTCTAAATTTATTTATCTACCAATTTCGACGACAAAAATTAAATCGCGTAACTCCGAATTCGCGTAAGTCGGGGTATTACTGTATCAATAATTATGGATGCAAAAAAAAAATTACGTGTCTATTATTCTAGTGCTATTATTTTTCATACCCTGACTCATATAAAACTCGTTTGGGACAGCCCCGCCTGCCCCAGCATTGTAGGTAGCCACTCGTTCCGTCTTTATCGTATCGTGATTGTCATACATGGTTAACATATTATCTATTGCGTCGTCCAGAGCAATTAGTAAAACCTGGAAAATGGGGAAATCGTTAATAAAAGATTTTAAGACTGTTTGATTTAGTTTAAATGGACGTGTGTCTAACAACACTGAGTGTTCGAATCACTGATGGATTTTTCTTCTAGACAATTAACATAGCGTGATTGTTAATAAAAACAAGAGTTTGAAACTGTCATGGCTTCGAGAGGCTGATTGGTACTCAAAAAGAAATATATATTCAATGCTTCTAATTTTACATTTTCTGCCAGCTCTCAAAGCGTAGAACGGAAGAGAAGATTTGACATCAAACCATCTGCCACTCTTTTTAATCTAAGTTTTTTGTTTTACACAATATTTGTAAGGAGCTACAACTATTACACCACGTCCCACATGACATCTTAAAGATTTATCTTCTATCAGCAGGAGGCATGGTGAAATAGGAGCACACACTTATATTCTCGTGTGCCTATTATGAAATGCTTGTTTAGATTTTAACAGCAAATCAAATATTATTGATATTGTGCAAATGAAATACATGCTAAACTGAAATATGAATTGAAACCTATAAAATTCTCAGTGGTCACTATAATGTTCCAGGCATTGAGAAGCTCAAAAAAAGAGTGGCGGAGAGTTTAGTGCCAGTTCTTCTGTTCCGTTCTACGCCCTTAGTTTGGGAACTGGCAGTAAATGTAAAATTAGAAGCATTTAATGTATTTTTTTTGACGTTCATAAGTGTACATTATGTTACCTACATGAATAAATGATTTTTAAATTTAAATTTGCTCTTTAATTTAAGTGAAAATACATTGAATTGAGGGGTAGTTCTTAAAAGCTTAAAACCACTCAACATGAGACAAATTCACTAAAGAACTTTCTCCCAAACCGGGTAGTGGCCGACTGGAATAGGCTTCCGGAAAGTGTAATCAGTGTACCATCATTGAACTCCTTTAAAAATAGATTGGATATTTTCTCCAATTCTCAAAATAGACGCGCATCAGCTTATAAAGCTGTTAGTGTGTTCATATACATAATAAAAATAAATAATGAATACAAATTCTAGACGGTATCATTATAAATAAAACTTTAATTGTGTAACTTGCTACCTCTGACGCGAAAGAAAAATCAACTCTTATCTATATTAATATTATGAACTACAAACATTAGAAATAGTCATTTGTTTATTTTCCTACCTACATGCGGAAACTTTTAATTAGCCAAAGTCTTCCCAAGTTACGGACTATAGTATACATACTATAGTTTACATACTATAGAATGTATACTATAGTATGCATACTATAGTTTACATACTATAGTATAGATACTATTTCAATTCAACCTTACCTTCAACTCTTTTATGTGCATATTGATGAACCTTCCCAAATGGTCGGTGGCTATGTGAACATGTTCATTTATTAAGTACTGAAATGGTATACAATTAGAATGTTTAAAGGCAAAGTGGCTATGACGTGAGAGAGTATTTAGACCAGTAATTACAAAAATATATGAACCATTATTCTTATGGCAATTGCAGGTTGTGATTGTGAGGAAGTGGCTTGGATCTGGTCTGCCTCCTCCTCTCTTCTAAAGAAGGATATACTTAAAAGTCCTCATGTTATTTTCACACATGTATATCCTTTCTGTACTATATTTGTATAAGTATCTGATTGTCCTCTTCATGTGTCATTTTTGAGAGTAAAAATAAAATATCACATTTGCCTATCTTAATACATCTGATTGTGTATGCTAGACTTTTTACAAATAAACGATTTAATATTAAATAATATATTATACTTAACGATAAAGCGAGTTACTAACGTAGGCCATCAATTTTGTTGAAGAGAACAAACGCAAACTTACTTACTTACTTACGGTGACATTTTCGCCCGAACCCAATAATTAATCCACAATCTCAAATTGAATGCAATCAGTCAGACCGTGACAGTCGGTCGATCGCCTATCTGCATCCCAATAACCAAACCCTACGAAGACAATCGCTCTTTACACTCGTATTTGATAATCAATATAAACCAAATAAAGTAAATAAAACCATACAAATAATATTAAAATATATGTCTAAATTTAAAACATATCAAATTTTTAATTTTTTCAAAAACTGTAAGTTAACATCTTGTGATATTGGCACAGTTGAACTGTCATTTTCATACAAAGATCTATCCACATACACCGATCCGACCCACCATGGATAGCTTGTATCGACAGACGGATATTACTATCGGTCCATTGGTTATTGGCACACTTTTATCAATACTAGGATTAAGATGTCTATCTCAGATGGTCAAAAGTGGATTGAGATAGGTTATTGGGTTCGAAGAAAGAGCGAAGAGATTGCATTCTGTCCGTCGCCAAAAATGGATGGTCTTCGTAGGTTTGGTTATTGCGATGCAGATAAGAGATTGATCGACTGTTACGGTCTAATCTTAGATTGAAAACAATCTGAGATCAGGTTGTGGATTAATTATTGGGTTCGGGTGTTAGTGGTCCTGTACCAAACATAACATTTTCACTTGTAATATTACATACCTGATCAGCAGCTCGTTTGATCTTCGTCATCTCAATTTGGTAATGAGCAAGGTGGTCCAACTTATCAGTCGGATCGTGGCCATAGATCTCATACGCGTCTATAATCATTGCTAGAGTTATGTTGTCTGTAGGCTCTTGACAGCATGGGTGTTTTCTTATATCGTACGCTTTCTGACAAAAACATTAATTTATTTTTTACATAACTTACACAGATAAATTTTGGCTCAAATAGTTTTTTTTTACTAAAATACAGCTTTAAATGCGGACGATATTATATATTTGGCACTCTTTTAATATTGTCTTTGGTTCAGCTTAAAAAAAATATATACAGTACTTGTTACGGTAGTACCTTAAGATAAAATAAATATAATAATATAAAAAATGTATGTAATATGTACTCTTATGAACGTCAAAAAAAGAGATATACATTAAATGCTTCTAATTTTACATTTATGCCAGTTCTCCATTAATTAAACTAAATAACACCCTTTTAAATTAGGCAGTCAAATTTTAATGTAAGCGTTAAAAATAAGACTTACTATTAAAGTGAAACATATTAAAAATAGAAAACTGTTTGCTAGCATTTCGCTTTCACAATAGGTACAAAATAAATAACGTAAAAGTAATAAAAGTCATAAATTGCAATTAAAAATAACAATGTTACATTACCGTAATATAGATTTTCCCGTGACTCCTCTTTACTTTAAATTACTTTTTTACTTACATAAAATATTTTTTTTACTAAAAATATGACATGCATATTCATATCAATTATATTAGAACACTAGCGGCCCTAGTCGACTTCGCACGGGTCGATATTTATTTTTAAACATTTTTTGTTCTTTAATATTGTGGAACATTTATTTTTCTATCATCATTAGTTGTCGCTGCGCCTGCGATTAAACATACTTTATACAAATTGGGTAATTTTATTATAGTTTTAGTATGGATCCCTATTTGTTTCCTTTATTAATCAGTGATAATGTGGCATTCAAATGGTGAACGAATTTTAATCATATATTAAAAATCGGTACCGTAAAAGCCTGACGCATGCGGCGTTACCGCGCTCTGAGGGGTTCCATTTAAGGCTTGAAGTGCAAGCGAGAGCGCGGAACGAGCAAGAAAGAGGCGCAATCGAAATCCGCGTTCAGCAGCGTTCGTTCATAAAAAATTGACATAATTGTATTTATGCGTACAATTAAATGTAACTTGATCAATTTCATTGTGATTTGCCCTCACCTCCTTCTCTATATCAGTACAAATACCTATGAAACAAATAAAATTAAAATTTTCTTTTGAAAAAATGCAACCATTCCATCAGTATTTTCTTATTAACTTTTAAATGACTTTACAGACAACCGATTTTTTTTCTCGACAAATATAACTTGAGCTATATATATATATATATATATATATATATATATATATATATATACTATACATGTCTTAATACCTTAGGCCTGGACTTATTTTGATATAAACAACTTAACAAGTTCTTAAAATTTATTAATAAATATATTATAAATTTTATAATTATATTGATTTACAATAATTAAATTAGAATTGACCTAAGAATTCTTGTAATTATATCATAATCGAAGTAATTCGACCATAAAATTGTCATTCCGTTCTAACATCAAAGTTATCCCTTAATATCGTAATATGAAAACTCTCGTGAGCCTATCGATCGATTTCCCGCGCACATCCCACGCGTCGGTTACGGTACATCTCCAGAATCCAGCCATCTCGCATTATTCCCACAAAAACCGTGAAAAAATGTTACATTAACCGTAAAAAAAATATCAAACCAACCCAAAATGACCGCGAATAATATATTCTAAACAAATCTTAAACAGATTATAAAAAAGTGAAAATAAGGTTTTACTGTCGATGTAAAATGTAATAAAAAAAATTAGTGTAACGAAGTCTTCCATTATAGTTAAGAATTAGATTAATGTCTATGTCTTCCTGTTACGTCAATTTTTAAATATATAATTTTTTGAAAGAAGAATTTAAAATGATTAACGTGGGGCGTTTCAAGTTGCCACCGATTAAGAATGTGCTGGATGTGGCCATGCAGACTGTGAGGCAGCAAGTACCAGAACGACCTGGGACTGCACCGCGCCCACCACAAAATGTCCGGTTTGCTAATTCAGGTTAGTGAAACACTAAATCGTACATCTTGAGGAACGCAACGCAAATTTCCATTTGATTTTCGTTCTTTTATTTATATATATTAGACATGGGAGAAAGTTGTGAGCTTTCTACAATGAACGAGACAACATCGCCGTCATACCAGTCTACGAACCCAACCAACCCATTTCTGAGTGGACAGCTTCAGGCTGAAGATTCCTTTACCAGTTATCAAAACACATATCCACAACAAGATGGCGCTCCCAGGTATTATTTGTAACTTTATTAAAGACATTTAAACATCAAATTCTCTGAACGTTTGTAAAACCTTTTCATCCTTCACCTCCTTATTAATAAAGATTTTTCAATATTATAATAAAAAGTTGTCTCGTTTTTTTTATCACAGCGTTGAAACTTCACTAAAAGAGACAAGTCACTTTAGGAGCAATTAAACCGCTCTTACATTTGCTACGTAATTATAATTTTTTTTTTGTCACGAAAGAGGTCATTGTCATTCTCTCATAAGGTCAAGTCGCAATCAAAAGCAATGTTCTTTTCAGAACTCAGAGCATGCAAAGCGTTGACTTTTATGCCTCATCGGAAGAGGGTGGGTTCGAAGAGGGTGGTGGTAGCCCAGGTGCCAAGATCAATGAGTTTCAAGCTGCCTGGAACGTTACAAATGCTATTCAGGTATGTCTCTATTTATAATTATAAAATATATAATATAATATCAATATCAGTAATATAATATTAATAAAATATATAATATAATATAATATCAATACAATCTAATAACAATACTTGATTTCAAAGTCTGTGTAAAAAAATTTCAGGGAATGTTCGTTGTATCATTGCCATTTGCTGTGCTCCAAGGAGGATACTGGTCAATAGCCGCCATGGTTGGTATCGCCCACATCTGCTGTTACACAGGCAAAATTCTAGTAGATTGTCTCTACGAAGATGACCCAGTTTCTGGTCAACGAGTACGAGTCCGTGATTCTTACGTCAGCATCGCCAAAGAATGCTTCGGAAGAAAATATGGCGCAAAAATTGTCAATATCGCACAGATTATTGAACTTCTGATGACCTGTATCTTGTACGTTGTGGTTTGTGGGGATTTGATGATTGGAACCTTCCCTGATGGGTCCATCGACACCCGATCCTGGATGATGTTAACGGGCATATTTCTTTTGCCTCTGGCATTTTTAAAGTCTCTCAAAAGCGTTAGTATGCTGTCTTTCTGGTGTACCATGAGCCACTTAATAATAAACGCCATTGTTCTTGGCTATTGCATTCTTTATATTGGTGAGTGGGGTTGGTCTAAAGTGAAATGGAACCTCGATTTGGAAAACTTCCCCATTAGTCTGGGTGTCATCGTCTTCTCATATACTTCCCAAATATTCTTACCCACCTTGGAGGGCAATATGGAAGATAGATCTAGATTCGAGTGGATGTTAAATTGGTCTCATATCGCTGCTGCTGCATTCAAAGCTACTTTTGGATATTTCTGTTTTCTGACATTCCAAAACGACACTCAGCAAGTTATAACAAATAACCTTAGATCTGCTGGCTTCAAGGGCCTCGTAAACTTTTTCCTCGTGATTAAAGCTGTGCTAAGCTACCCCCTTCCTTATTATGCGGCCTGTGATCTGCTTGAACGTGTTCTGTTTCGAGGAAAACCCAAAACCGTCTTTCCCCCAATTTACGCTTTGGATGGTGAGCTGAAGGTTTGGGGTCTAGCATGGCGACTCGGCGTGATAATGTTTACGATACTGATGGCAGTATTTATTCCTCATTTCCTGATACTCATGGGCTTTATTGGTAGTTTCACTGGTACGATGTTGAGCTTCATTTGGCCTGCGTACTTCCATTTGAAATTGAAGGCCAATCAACTCGACAGTACCACTGTCGCCTATGACTATTTCATTATTGGGTTGGGCGTATTATTCGGCCTAATCGGAATGTACGATTCTGGTTCTGCTCTTATAAAAGCATTCAAAATAGGGTTGCCGTTTTAATTTAGTAGTCAATAATTGTTGAACTATTTTTAGAATAATGCATATAAATGTCTATTATTTATAACCCTGCAAGTTGTTTGCGGCGTATTAATGCCAATATTTAGTCTGATGTGATTTTGTAATTTAGATTTAGCTGTTAAGAATTTAAACTTGTTGCTGATGTATCCATTGTCTTCCAAAATAATGATTATATTTAAAACAATTGACATAACTGACGTTATGTCAGTATGGTCACATTGATAGGTTAAGAATCGAGCGTCTTCCAGATATTTAAATCTTCAACAACGAAGTCTTCCATTAAAATGTATTTTTAAAGATATATATTTACAAATTTTGTGCAAACAGTAGAATTATACTTTATATAATGTATAACGCATTTAATTGCGAAGTCACATATAAGCCCCCTAATAACACGGTTCTCTTAAAACGCATTTTCATATTACGCGACTTCAATTCCCCGTATAAAACGGATCTCCTAAATAACGCGGAGATTTCAGAGAATATTTCTGTACTCGTTACGCACACCTGGCCTATTGTGAGTCTAGTTGCGGATACTGAGTTCACAAACCAACTTCTGTACTTAATTAATTATTTGTATGGACTTATTTCGTTCACAGCATAGACTTTTCCAAAAATTCGATTTAAATCCCCTTTATGGAGATCAGTTTATGGTTAATCATTTGTAACGCGTTATTTGGGGTCATACAAGGGCGAGAATACTTTTACAAGCGGAAGAAATCTATCGTGTTATAGGAGGGTTTACTATACTTGTTAATTTAATAGATAACTTCACATGTTATTAATTGTACAATGAAAGACAATAACAATATACATATATATGTAATACTTACTAAATGACAGTTGATGAAAAAATGTAAGTAAAATCTCCAGATTTACACATTAAGTTTATTGTCTGTCTTATTCAGACGTCTTGTTGTTGTAAAGCATTTTAGAATAGTACTAATTGTAATCTAATATATTGCTATATTTTAGGATATAATTCGTTTCATAAAACACATATATAAATTATAATATTTTCTGTGTTGACATGTTTCTTCCATAGACATAGATTAATGCCACGTTAATGGTATTTGCGCATCTTAAGCGACAATAAAAATATTAGAACTCGTTACAAAAGTTAGATATTTGTGCGCTGTGGACTGTCAATCATTTGCGTTTAACCGCCACATAATATAACTATCATCTCCAGAGAGTAAATAATGCCCAGCCGGGTTCACAATTATAGATCGATAAGGTTTATTGTCTATTACCGTGTCACTTCAAAACCTAAATTAAGGAATTATTTATTCAAAAATTAACGACGCAATAAATTTAATAACAATGTATTCAATATGTTTTGTGATAAAATAAAAGATTAGGTGTGTATTTATTGAATATGAGATGTTATTTGAATATTGTTTTATTTCCCCCTTCTTCTTAAATACAAAAATTAAATCAATATAAACGTCGCCATTGTATTTATAAATCGTAGACTCTGAATTCCATTTCCGATAATACGACTCTTATGTTCTTAGGTACAGAATTTACTGATCAACTATATTGATTACATATAGAGATTGATCACACATAGATAAATAAAAAATAAATACTTTTAGGGGAATGTTGCATAAAGTCTTATAAATAAAATAGATGAAGCCTTTAATGCCTACTAAACATTATTGCGTGTAAAAAAATGGTTTCATAGGTTGCATATAAAAATAATTGGCAATAAATTCTAGAACAAATTACCTAGTATTGGCGCCTAATTGGCACACAAGCGTCCATTTTAGGCGCCATGTTGCGAAAATGGCTGCCCTTATTCACGCCTGCGTCTTGCTCGTACTATGTATCGTCTGGCTAGAGATAACTGTATGTAACAAATTAGATGATAAGAACACTACTATTATATTATACTTATCTATATAATAATATCAAAATGTTTTAATTTCTCGTTTTTGTATTATAATATAGATCCATACTTACAGTTGCTATTAACATATATGCGTAGGGGAAAATGCGTCTTTGTTTCCATACTTTATCATTATATTCAAACTTACCTAAATTAGCTGTGGGCTAAATAAATATGACTACGTCAAATCTGTAGGTAATAAACTTTTCATAAAAAAAGCTATTTGTGGAAAACCATACTTTTTTAAAGTGTTATATTTGTTTCGAATCGATGTTCACCAAATACATTAACCGATGTAAATATATATTATATACCTAGTTATAAAAAGTGTACTATCTATCTAACTAATATTAGGTAATAATAAGGAAGTCGGTATCCATTATAGTACCCGTACAATATTAGAAACCACCCATGCTGTCTGGAACCCAACGAAAATTTGACATTGGCAATGATAATAGACGCATTCGAAATTTATGGACACGACCCCACAGATAAATTGGATAATTTGTGGCTCTACCAAAATGAGATGATGAGGATCAAGACAGCTGAAGATCAGGTACAGAACACAAATAGATTATTTATACTATGAATTCTTTACTTTCATATTTAAAAAAAATGAGTCTATATGATTTATCGTATTCAATATTAGTATCGTAGTAATATTTATTAAGTGATATCGCCCGCCGTCTATAAACACAAACATTGCCAGAGGGCTCGCAAGTGCATTGGGGGCATTTTGTTTTGTCAGCGGAACAACCAAATACCCACAAATTTATCTTTGAGAATAGAGTTCCCTTGACAAATACATTATTTACGTAAAGAGATAGCATATTAAATACATTTGAATTTAAATACAATATTTAAATTCAAATGGCCACCAATTGCAGACATTGGATATGTGATCAGATCATTTTTTCTGATAATTTTCTAAGCATACAGGTCCAGATTTGTCTCATTTCAAGCTATACTTTTTACATCATAATAAGGTTTTGGTATTATTATAATCACAAATCCTTATTATTCTTAGGGCCTGTTTCACAATGTATGGATAAAGTACTAAATAGCTATGCAACACATAAATTATTCGAAATATAAAAGTTCCCAATAAGATACTTCGCGTTTCATGACGAATAGCGCTATCTACAGTCGTGAAGCGCAACAAACACTAGTTTATCCTTACAATAAGTAATAAATAGCTTATTTGGAACTTATCCGGACATTGTGAAACAGGCCCAAAGTATCCAAATGCGACGTTTAATTAATGTTTGTTTTAGTATTTAATAAACGAGCGGGTCCACATCGCGACCGACCATTTAGGACGATTTATAAAATTGCATATTCAGGAATTGAAGGTAAATAAGCATAAAGTAATAAGTAATTGTACGTGCCAATACTACATTTAGCACACTCACTCAGGCTTTATGTTCTATAGGCGTGAATATTTCCTAAATCATCGGAGTTACGCCCCGAGAGTATACCCAGACGTAGGCATTTTAACTGTTACTTTAAATTCATTTGTTTCATGTTTTTTTTATATAATAGGGGGCAAACGAGCCTGCGGGACGCCAAAAAGGCAGTCGTCGCAGCCCATAGACACCCATTTTTAGTGGGTGCTTTGCCGGCCTTTAAGGGAGTACGCTCGTATTTTGAATTGTTGGAGGTCGTATCTCTCAGGGAAGACCCCCGCCGGTAGTCGATTCCACAGTTCGCTAGTTCGCAAAAGATAATGCCTTTCATAGTAATTAACTTAATCATGGGAATTACGCCCCGAGAGTATCTATAGCCAGACGCAGGTTATCTTCAACTGTTTTTGCAGTCATTCCTTACATAGCAAGTAACATTTCATTATTTTGCTTATATTCTATTGTGTAGCAAATGGTTAATAGCCACATACTAAAACAAAAGTTATATTATTTAAAGCACACCGATAACCCAGGAACCGTAAAGAAATTATAAAAAGTTAAAGTACGTATTATTGGTGCGTCACCGTGACCACGCACGCTGTGAAGCACGCGAAACGTCGGTTAAATTTAAAATTATGTCTAAATAATTAGAAGTTTAAATACAATAATACATAACTATAATCCGTAAAAAAGTGTTTTTCTTTAAATGTGTAAAAGTTATGTTAATAAAAAACAATTATAAAAAGTTTGTCGTCAAGGGCGAATATTATCCCCAATTTTTTTTCTACACTACTTCCATCCGCTTGGCAATTCATTTTACTTACAAAAAGATTTACTATGACAGATATCGGTTAACAGATTTAAAGAATGACATTCACTTAGAAAATTAAATTTAAGGTAATATAGTAAGTACATCGAGTTATCAAATTATTAGAAAATAGTAAAAAATAGTTGCTCTGCAAGCCGTGTTGGCCTAGTGGTTTCAGCGTGCTACTCTCAAACCTGAGGGCGCAGGTTCGATCCCCGGCTGTGCACCAATGGAATTTCTTTCTACGTGCGTATTTAACATTTGCTTGGACGTTGAAGGAAAACATCGTGAGGAAACCGACATGTCTTAGACCCGAAAAGTCGACGACGTGTGCCAGGCACTGGAGGCTGATCACCTACTTGCCCATTAGATTTAAAAATGACAATAAAACAGATTCAGAAATCTGAGGCCAAGACCTAAAGAGGTTGTAGCGCCACTGTTTATTTATTATAGGTGCTCTGCAAATATTAAAATTAAATTAAGTTAGTGAAAATTGATTCGCTAAAGTAAAGCAAAAAGTAAGATTACGCAGTTATCTTTTTTATTAAATTGGGTTTTCTTGCAACTAATAACCTCTGAGAACTTATAGGTCTTGCTAATAACTCTTGACGATGTATTGGACAATATGTTAACGATGTATGAGAACCATAACTCAATTGGAGCTGAGAGGAGAGCTACTTACACTGGTGGACCTGTCCCCACCGAATTCTATATAAGTCAAGGTAACATCCATAGCGCTGATGCGTCAACCACGTACACGCGAGTAATAATAATAATAATTTATTTGCATGAATATGGTACAAAAATAGTATGGTAAACTAAACTTCGTATATTCTGCCATAAAGGCGTCTAAATTTGTCTCATATAATTAAAAGGAATTTTACACAGTAGTTACATATGAAATTACATTATCAATGGTACCAATATATCACTGATCATTATTTCGAAATATGATTTCACTAAGTCGTTATTCAGACAGGGCTCAAGACTAAATTGTTCTTAACACTAGCTAAGTTCGGTGGCGATTGTTCAAATGTAATTGAACAACTCGTTGTTGTCAACTGGCTTAAAAAGTACATTTTTGCCATCGTTTCTTAAAATAGGACAAATGAAAACAATATATGATGAAGCCACCAGGCTTTGAGTACTTTATGTATATATTTTATTTACATTTTGAAATATCAACACGATTTAAATAACTTCGCTGGATAGAAAAAAATCCAAACATAGCCAATTTTTAACGCTTTGAATTCATTTTATGACGAAAATTTATATAGAACATGATTTTGATATTCACACGATATATTATATCGCAGGCTAAATTAGCAAAATTACATCTCATAATTTAAAAAAAAAACATAATAATTGTTATTACCGGCCGGCGCGCCTCTGTGCGCCAGCTCTCCATTGCGCACCGCAATCCACCCCGAGACTTGCACTGGCACAGCAAATCGTACTGGGATAGAGTCTTAATTGGGGTTGCGACGATAACAAAAATATAGAAACTAATTAGCTAACAAAAAACTAAGTGATACTTCTGTTTCCTATAAATAAATATAAGTGTAGTCTACCTATTTGACATTCTGAAACGGGAATGTTATTTTACAATTTCTAAATATATGAAAAAAGACCAGTAATTACTAAGACGTAATACGCTTTATCGGCTACACGATCGATTTGGTTTGCGCTTCTAATTATTGACTAAAATAATTACATAACGCTTGATACATTTTCTTCAATATTTACAATCAAGTATACCTACAGCATTTTTCTTCAATAAGATTTCTTTTTCAGAATACTATTGCGGCAAAAACGTATACATATTCCTATCCGAACTGTATAGTGACATTTACAACATTGGAAAAGGGATAGCTCCATACTGTAAAGACCGATCCTTCGTGTTTCTTGGTTTCCTACATTATCATGATGAGCAGAAGTACTACCTCCTCGATGACCCGAGTATTTCCTTTCCGACAGACAATTATATGCATGGTTTGGAGTGTCACGTAGGCGTTTGTATATTTAGGTATGCATTAGTAATAAATATCGTTTATTATTTATTATTGTCAAAATCTGGGAAACGTCGCTGATATTCTGTAACCTACAGCGAATAATGAAACAATACATGGCGATTTCGTGGTGATATACGTCCGAACCCAATAATTAATCCACAATCTCACATTTGTTTTCAATCTGAAATCAGACCGTGACAGTCGATTGATCTCCTATCTGCATCCCAATTACTAAACCCTATAAAGACATTTTTGGCGACGGATAGAATGCAATCTCGTCGGTCTTTAGGTACACTCATATTTGATAATCAATATAAACCAAATAAAGTAAATAAAACCGTACATTAAAAACTGGTGTAAGTTAAAATCTATAGATAGGATATTGAAACAGTTAAACTGTCATATTCATACAAAAGTCTGACCTACCATGGAGAGCTTGTATCGACAGATGGCAATGACAACCCGTCGATTGGTTATTGGCACAGTATTATAAATATTTGGATTAAGATATCTATCTCAGATGGGGAAAATGGATTGAGATAGTTATAGGGTTTGGGCGATAGTGCTCTCAATCTCTGTAGTGAGTAGAAAAAAAAACACAAAATTAATGTTACATTGTAAAAATCAGTTGTCAAAAATACCCACATAAATGGTGCTAACTACTACACTAAAGAATTAAATATCATTTATACTTTTCAACACCGCTATAAATTTAATTTATCTAACTTTTTTTTTGTTTTCTATTACATAAAGTAGGAAACTTGTAAGTCTCAACTGTACTCCATAATCTTGAATACATCAATAAATCTTCTAATTGAATACCCACAAAATATTCAACGTAAATTAAAAATGAGATTTCTACAAAACACCTAATACTAGTTTTAATTAATGTAATATTCCAAGGCATTTCTTGTAGCAATAAAGAAATTACAGATTTCCCTTTAATAAGCTACTACAGCGCGAAAGAGACGTCTCAACTCTACCCAAGGCGATAGTTAAATGCGGTCTAATAATGTACAAATTACCGCCACTCTCGGCCGCTGCGTGTATCATAGCTTCCGGTTCATTTATTTTGGATTTTAATATTCAGGGTCTGAGATACCGACATTACGACTTCTTACTAGTAAGTAGTATGTATATTTAAAATATATCAAGTCCATTATTTTACAAATTTATCAAATTATTTAGAATGTTATTTAATAATTTGTAATAAATATAAGCGTAAATTTAGTATATTACTGGTTTGCAGACAACCCCAAATGGTAACACATATTATACTAAGGAAGCAAATACGCCGCTTGTGTGTCACCATCACGTGTGTGAGTGGAATTACACTAATCATTATGGAGGTAAGAATATTAGAAAGCAACTATCTACCCTCCAAATTTTAGATAAATAAAATCCGCCTTTACTTCTTTCTTCTTTTTATCTCGTATATAGTATTTGCCATAAAGACCTCATATAGTTAAGACTTGAGGATAAGTATAAAGACAAGCAAAACAAAAGACAACACGATATAAAGTTTGGTTTATTGTTAAGAACGAACGGAAAGACGCATCGTTTCGTCTTTGTTGTGTGTCTTCGTTTGTTTTTCATATTTTACCTAAATGATTGCATACTATAGTAATTTTAAAATTCCGAGTGGAAATTCAAAATTTCAGGTCCGTTCTTAATACCCGGTGATCCGGGAACGGGCATTGACGCAGTCCCGCCCTACATAGAACCCACGCCCAAACCAGATGGCTTTGACGAAGAGAATATTACTGTTCCTTGTATGTTGCATTTTTTTTATGAT
The DNA here is from genome assembly GCA_028984075.1 of Pieris mannii. Classification (NCBI taxonomy): domain Eukaryota; kingdom Metazoa; phylum Arthropoda; class Insecta; order Lepidoptera; family Pieridae; genus Pieris; species Pieris mannii. Next base: position 7,313,210 of record CM054795.1, on the reverse strand, counting down.
ATAATATATATATTACAGCATTTCAACTACAAATAAGTTGTTGGGTCACATTGAAACTTAACAAGGTTATGGTTATATTAAAAAACTAAGTAATCATGATTTATAACGTAATATGAATTTAAACAATGCAGTGCTTCACGGTTAAATAATTTTAAATTTTATTTGATATTAGTGTTCATTTCTCGCAAACGTTAATAAAAAAGACAGTATGGCTGAACTTCGTAATGTCGTAATCATAGAGGAATTTTGGTTTATAGATATCCTAGAAGGATGTTTGTTTATGTACCCACCTAACTATGGCTCTATAGCTGGGAAGAGCTATTTGGATACTGTGGATTTACATGATGACAGATTTACGTGCAACGCCGCAGGAGGCACTAAGGTATGTGAAGACAGAAGGAAAGTATTAATTATGATTTATGGTGATTCAAATATGGTTTAGATTTCACATTTTACCGCTTGCAACTCTATAAAGCGTAAATTCGGCCCCACATGGAGTACTGTTCTCTCATCTGCTTACCGTCAACTACTAACTTAACGTCAACAATCAGCCACTTTCCGAGCGGCTTGATCGCATGGCGATGCGTCGAAATGTGCGGTCTGTCTACATCTACTACCGCATTTACCATGGAGTGTTCAGGGGAGTTGTTCGGATTAAAACCTGCAGCTGAGTTTTCTCATTGGACGTCGAGGCAGAATACGAAATTCTACCCGTATTACCTCGAGGTCCCTAGTTCCATAACTGAGCGTTTTTTAAGGCAGTTTTTGCTGCGCACCACCTCTATCAGGAAACAGCTGCTCACTGAGCTATTTCGGAACCCATTCGTCTTAGAAGATACCAATTCTTGACAGGCCGGTAACAGACTTGCGAGCTTTCGGGAAATTTGAGCGTCCATGGGCAGCGGTATCACTTAATATCTGGTTAGCCTCCTGCCCATTTGCCATTACATGAAAATAAAAAAAACATCCAGAATTATACTTCTTTACGGTCTTATCTACAGCACATTCGTCACATAAACATTACATAATAAATTTGTTTTCAGGGTTTATACTGGTACCCACAATGGATGGGTGCCATGCCCCATCATCCATATTCCCCGCTAACAGAGGACAAGGGTAGTTTCGACCCACCTGGCTCATTCTACCCTCATCAGAATTATGACATGGAGGATGATACAGATACCTAAATAGAATACAATATTTGAAAACTTCTTCGGTTTTAATATCCTTATATTCTAAGCCCATGCTCCTGGATATGCAGACATTTAACTTGAAAAGTATTCATACAAAATTTAAATGGTTCTATGGAGTAGTAAATAGATTTTAAGTTTATAGTACTTAATCAAGTTATCCTAAAAAAGATAAGAAATTTGTAAACATTATAAGAAAACTATAAAAATTATATATATATTTGAAAAATATACATAAAATTTACATAATAGCACTAACCATATTTATATATATGTTTCCAAAAACCGTTTCTCAACTTTGCTTCCTCGTGGCAAAACAAAAAATGCAGGTGTCCCTGCTTTTAATTCAAAATACTTTGTTGTAAGTAAATCGCCAAGACTCCGTGATGGATCAACCACATGGGGCATCTTATCCCAACCTTCAAAATAAACATTGATAGACCCTGAATTATATTTATTTTCCTCATCCCATGGGGCCGGGAATAATTGCTCTAACTGGTTTATCAAAGAAACAGTTTCTGGACACGACTTTATGAAGTCTGTCATCTGATATTCAGGGTACAGAAGCAAGACTGGCCACTTAAGCACTCCATTTTCCAAATGAACTATTGAGTCCTGTGCTCCTGGTAAACATGGCTCTAATTTGGACAAATCTATATCATCTTCATCTTCACAGTTTGAAATCTTAATGCCTCTTTCAATTATTGTTTTAACTATTACATTTTTAGTTTCTTCATTTTTCTTTTCCCTTCTCTCCTTTTTCCTTATATCTCTTTCTTTTAGTAGTTTTTTTTTATTAGCTGCATTTAAAAGGTCAGTGATTTCTATATTTTCTTCTTTCTCAAGTAGTTTACTGCAGTGCTCTACACATTTATCATACAGGGCAACTTCTAAAGCTGCTTTTGCAGCTCTAAGCCTGGCTTTACTATGTTCGGGGTCAAATGCTAGCGCTCTCTCACTATCAAATAAAGCTGATCTATAATTCTTTAAATGCCAATGAGAAGCGGCCCTATTATTATAAAGACTTGCATTTATTTCTGCATTATCTGATCTAACTTTTATGCCCTCGGTATATCTGTAAAATACTAAAAACTATAGTAACAATGAACATTTGATATATTAAAATCCATTTAAAGCCGGTGAAGCTCAGAAGTACAACTTACCCCAATATTGCAAGTCTGTAATTCTTATGTTTAAAATTAAAGTTGCCATCTTCTTTATAGTTAGTAGCAAGTTCTAATGGTGTATTCTCTTCAGGATCATATTTGAGTTTTGCTAAACCTTCAGCTAATGGAGACATTTCATCACCACTTGGAGCAGTTTTCATAAAAAATGGATGTTTGTCCATTTCTTCCTAGACAAAAGGATTTTTATAATATTTTTCCAAAGTGTATGTAAAGGGATTAATATGTACTTGAGACCGCGGTACATATTATTAATAATATCCTATAATATTTTTGTCTAGAGTAATAGCATCACATATTAAATATGTATTTTTAAATTGAACATTTATCGACACAAAAGGCTGATAAAATATTACCTCCCACCGATCTTCTGGCCATCCTTCGGTATATCTTTTCTTTTCTAAACCATCAATAAAATCGTCGAGCTCCTGATCTAATTTCTGACACAAAGCCGCCCTCTCCTCGTCGCTCATCCTCATAGATTTATTTTCAACATTATCACCCATTTTAATAGATTATTTCACTTATCTCTTAAATGTAAACATAACCTCGCTTTGAAAAATTCTGCAATGCAAAATGAACACACTAGAGAAATGTCAAGCTCAAGCACGAACGTCACAGCCTATTTTTTTTAATTTTATGACCTGGTAACATAGAGCTGGCTATATCTCGAAATGAGTGATGCTTATATTATATACTGCTCAAAACAATTACGGGAACAAAACTTTAAAGTAGAACTAAACTTTTTACTTAAGGTTTTAATTATACCACTAGATAATGTTAAGGCATTGTCGAAGAAAATAAAAAACAAAAGAGCATCGGCGTTTTGCTTAGTAGTCCTATAATAAAGTGGCAGTGTGTCTAGAAACACCTAAAAACAAAGTGACGTCTTTGAATTTTCATTACTTTCTAATCACAGAAAACACATTTTAAGTAGTTTTTTTCAATCTTTTGAGTATTAATAGAAATTGAAGTGAGCCTTTTGAGTATTGTTATTCATTGAAGCGAGTGAGTTTAGGTCATAATGCCAGATCTGACTGAATTGCATGTCTCCCGAGCTATCGCTTTGCTTGAAGAGGGTCGAACTATGCGTTATGTAGGAAATGATCTAGGAGTAGCCCCTTCTGTTATCTACAGACTTTGGAAGCGATACCGTGAGACGGGAGAATACTCCCGAAGGCGTGGTCAAGGTCGAAAGAGAGAAACTACACGTTTGCAAGATCGCTACATCGTCAACTGTGCTTTACGTAACCGCACCACAACTGCAAGAGATCTACAAAATACACTAAGGACGGCTACTGGTGTAGAAATTTCCGACCAGACGGTAAGAAATAGGTTGTTGGAAGCCAATTTGAGATCACGCCGACCAGTTCGGGCTGTGCGTCTAACAATTCAACATAGACAAGCTCGCCGACAGTTCGAGCAAAATCACGCTAATTGGCAACCTTCAAAATTCGACATTGGAGGCCAGTGCTTTTTACTGACGAATCACGATTCCGTCTAACACGTTGCGATGGTCGTCTCCGTGTTTACAGACGCCCAGGCGAGCGATACAGTGCAGCAGCAGTCCAGGAATATGACAAATTTGGATGTGGCTCTGTGATGGTTTGGGGCGGAGTTAGTTTGGACGAGCGCACAGATCTCGTCGTTATTCCCGGGCGCTTGTGTGCTCAAACTTACATTGAAAATGTGCTCGAAGATCATGTTTGGCCCGCAGCATATGGTATGATCCCAGATTTTCTTTTAATGCAAGATAATGCCAGACTGCATACTGCAGCCATCACGTCAGATTACTTACGACAGCATGAAATCCGTGTAATGGAGTGGCCTTCCATGATCCCTGACCTTGGGACTTGCTTGACAGGCGCATCCGGAAGCGTCCGATTGCACCTCAAACACTGCAGCAGCTCACTGAAGCGTTGATTTAAGAATGGGAGCGAATTCCACAAGAAAATATTCGGAGGATCATACGAAGCATGGCGCGTCGTTGTCAAGCCGTGATTAGGGCTCATGGAGGCCACACACATTACTGAAAGTCACCAAAGACGAATATTCAAACGATATAAGAATATTTCTTTGATGGACCTTTTTTATCACCAATTAGTTTTTCGTCTAAAATGCACATTTTAATTTTTTTTTTTAATAAAAAAAATACAAATAGAATTTTTTTATTAATTGTAGTAATTAACAAATTAACAAGGTAAAAAATAGCGTACAAGTTAATTTAAATCTAATTTTAGTTTAAGCAATAGAAAGGAGAAAAATCTTGTTCCGCTAATTGTTTTGAGCAGTATATATTCAATATTAACAGATCACTCAAATAGTAATGAGAAAATTGACTGATCAAAAAATCATAATTTCAAAAAGTAAATCAGCAAAATAGAACGAGTATTTAGTATTGTCTTTTATTAACATAACTTTTACACATTTAAAGAAAAACACTTTTTTACGGATTATAGTTATGTATTATTGTATTTAAACTTATAATTACTTAATAATATTAATTTACTGTTGAAAAAGAAAACAACAACTGTCTGCCCTTTTTGGACATTTTAATTATACGCAAAGCAGATGGAACACTAGGTCACACAATACACAGAAAGGCAACCCACACAGATAGGTAACTCAATGGTGAATCCCACCACCACCCGTCACAACTGCTCTCTGTCGGTAAATGTTTGTTTCAGAGAGCCCAACGTCTTTGTGATGCGGCCCACCTCAAGGAGGAACTACAGCATGTCAAACAGGTGCTACACCGAAACAAGTTGCGCATCCCCCGGCTGCATCACAGAAACAAAAACAAGACACAAACAGTTCCTCGCCAGCCAGCTTACCTGCCATATGTGAAGGGAGTTACAGATAGAATTAGCCGGGTCTTAAAACGAGCTTCCATTAATACAATTTTCAAGCCGCACAAGAAGATTCAGCAATTCCTAAGACCAATCAAAAGTAACACCCCATTGCAAGATGCAGGTATATACAAACTGGATTGCGACTGTGGCCTGTCTTACATAGGGCAAACTAAACGCAATATGTCCAGCAGACTCAAGGAACAAGGGACATAAGACATAGACGACACACAAAATCAGCAGTCTGTGAACACACACTAGATAGGCCTAATCACTACATACGCTTTGAACAACCGAAAGTACTTGCGAAAGAAAAAAGATTCTTCCCAAGATTGGTACGCGAAGCCATTGAAATCAAAAAACACGCCAATTTCAATAGAGAGGACGGCCTAAAATTATCAAACACCTGGGATCCAATAATATCCAAATTAAAATCTCAAAATAAACAATCCGCGAAAATGGAGGACACCGTGAGCAATTTCTGCAAAAACCCTACATCTTTTAGTCGATACCAACTCCGGGGAAATAAATACAGATAACACAACATTTTCTGCAGCTGTAATACTTTTTGACATTTAACACCTTTGTCTTCAGTCACCGTGACCACGCACGCTGTAAAGCACGCGAAACGTCGGTTTAAATTTAAAATTATGTCTAAATAATTATAAGTTTAAATACAATAATACATAACTATAATCCGTAAAAAAGTGTTTTTCTTTAGAACGAGTATTAATGTTCTCCAGTTCTGTAGAGAACTGTATAATATATCTCTCTATAAAATATGGATTATTGGATTTTTGTTATTTTTTTTCTAGTTAGCCGTCACTTATAGTCCAGTTGTAAGCTTCAAGCAGTAATTAATTTATAAGATATAGCATAAATTTGACTTTCTAAGCAAAGTATAAAAAAATATGAATTTGTTAAATATTTTTAATTATTTGCCAAACATTTTATGGGCGAAAAGGACAATTGTACAATATTAATTATAATTAAATAGCCAGAATATGAATTACATAAAGTATAGCAACCATTTACTTTAAACTACATCAAAGTGCCCTTATTCCACTTTTCAATATACTCGTTCTTCCTGCACTCACGTCTAGCAAAATATTCTGGATACTGTGCTTTCTCCAATGGGTGCCAATAGTCAAGAACCCAGTCTGGAGGAGTCACAACGCGGCCGTAAGCAACGCCGCCGGCAAGCCCCACCGACCTCGGAACTAAAATAAAAGAACCCATACATAATATCCGATAATTAATAATTATATAAAAATTGTAATCAGCTTATACATTTAGCCAAAGGACGAGGATCATTTTTAAGCCAATGCTCGCGTTCTCCAACTCGTAACAAACGACGTTGTTCCTTTGGATCACTGACGCATTTATTATCATCAAACTGTTTTCTCAGAAGCACTTGATGGTAGCGAACTATGAACCTGAAATATCACATATCTGATAGTTGACCAATTGTCAATTCTAGTAGAAACAAATTAGATTCAATAAATAAATATGGTTTTAGTATTCCACTTTATAATATCTTACCTAGCTATGTAATAACTTTCAATAGTTCGCATACACTTCTTATAAAGGGTGCATACTTTTTGTGCATGAGTTCGTAACTCAGGTGCAAAACTCATATTTTTAAATGTTGTTTATTGTTTTCATTAAAACTAAGGAGTTCAATTGGCTTCTACGACTCTTAAAATACAACGTATTGTGTAATGTTACAAAGAAAATAAATGCAAAGGTCAAATTGACAAACGGTTTTTTACTCTTCAATATATGGCCAGCATGGATAAAACATTTTCCGAATCGTACTTTGCACGATACTTTTCTTTTCGGGTAAGGGCAGTAAATTTATATAGAATTCAATTATAATGCCTATATTCTTTAATCAGTCAATAAATCATAGTAGTAGTTTAAAAAATAGTGTAACCACTTTTCTATACCGATATGGAGATTGAATTAAAATTCTTAAATAACAAAGCTACGCGCATATTATATTTAAATTGAAAACAGGATTTAATAAGACAAACAACAATGGAAGACAACATTTACAGCCTAGTTACATTGTCACATACATATATACCGAGAACGCACCATAAGCATTAATACAACTACTACGTAAGAATATAATGATATTAAGCACAGTCTAACATAGACCACCGTTTATAACAATAATTGTATTTTCATTGAACTAATTCCCTTTTTTTTTAATCTTTTAAATAACGTGGCGATTTTACTACCAACAGGAATGCGACATCATAGTTGATACGACTAATCTTTTACCTTTTATTGTCTCGTGACGTATAAACACTAATATTTTTATTATGGATTTTTTAAATAAATTAATCATTATTTTAAAGTTAGTTTACTGCGTAACGATTTTTTAAGTCATATATTTATCTATAGTCTATACAGATTTTTTTTTCATGCTGTCAATTATGAAAGGACTTTTATTATCTAATCTGTGAGTTTATTTAGATGTGTTTGACATTGAAACAGTGTTATGAACTGTGAAGATTACAATATTTTAAAATATTTGTGATCAATTATGATACTAGTATTTTTAATGAATAATGTGTAGTTACTCTAATTTGGCATTTCTTTAGTTGAACAATTATTAACTTGTATGTAAGCTATTCTATTAAGAAGTAGAACTGTGTTTGTAAGCATGTCCGAAACCTGGGAGGAAATCCAAGCGGTAAAAAGTAAAACTAAAAGTCTAAGAGAGAAATTGGAGAAACGTAAGAAGGAGCGGCAAAGTATTTTAGGGTCCAATACTGTTAGCGATAAAAATGAGGGATCTCCAAATAGGAAAGATAAAGATGCATGCCCGGCAACGAAATCTGAATGTAAGCCCATCATTTTATTTATAATATTTTTTAGAAAGTATTACTCTTTAAATAATAGTTAATGGATTGGAACACTTATGATTATTTATCTAAAGTAACTCTTTAATTTCAGCAAAATCAGACAAATCCAAGCTACTAATTCCACCAGCATCTCTAGAAGTGCGTCTATTACAAGTTTTGTCTGACATGCAGCTACAATTACCAGCAACGGCCAGTGGCTTACTCCCGGGATTAGGAGATGTTGACACTGGCATTGTTGCCAGCTTGTTACAAAAATTTGCTACACAAAAGCTTATAATGTAAGTCTTAATAACAAGTTAATTCTAATGAATAGGAAGGTTGTAACTGTTTCAACTCTTATAGTTTGGTTTTTTAGTTGTTTATAATAAGAATGGACGAAAAATGTAATTAAATATGTTGTAAATATAATTGGCATCTTAATATTGGTTTTTTGGTTAAGGTTTACAATTCAATACCTCGATTTTGAGGTCGGGGGTGGGTATACCTATCACCCCCAACCAATTTCAAGTACCAGAAACAGTTATTTTAATAAAAAAAAACAAAACACATATAATAAAACATTAACCGGGCCCATCGTCCTCAAAGTCATCAACATAAGCCGGTCGTTTACCAAGCAAAATTCACCAAGTTAAAAAAAATTCAAATAAAATCACGCACATTCACGAGATAACAAAAGAAATTTAAAAAGTAACGGCTTTTTAACGAATAATCCGCTAATAATATTGCACAAAATATCGCAAAAAAATTTTAATTAGTTTAAATTACAACTCAAGCAGCATAAATTACTTCAAATCTCACGGAGGTTTTCGAATCAAGGTCCCCGAGAGTCCTACATACTCAGGATAATCATATTCAAGGTTTTGAATTATAAACCCAACCCGATTTTTTTAATATAGTACTATATTTTATTGTGTTTAAATTTATACCCGAATTTGATTGGTATGAACAGTCAAAATTAAAAACGTTATATTGTGTACTGTGTATAGTCTATATATTGATACTGAAGGGACTACACATGGTGTTATGAAGAGTTGTAATTTTGGTAAGAACTTACATGTCAATGTATATATATGTCATACTGACCAATATCAAGTAATTGATTGGGGTAAAACTTGGGTTAAGAATTTGTTTGTGTTTTTGTGACAGCTTAGTTTAATTTACACTTTTATACAGACAAAAATGTATCAAAATCGCATTTAAACATAATAAAGTATTACATTGCACATTTCACACACAATATTATTTCTTTAAACATTATTATTTCAGTATAAAAGAGCGTACAGAAACCACAACAGATGCTGGTATTGAGGTTGTGAGCGCTGAGTCTGTACGGCTTGCTGCAGTGCTAGCTGCTCTTATGGAAGAGCAGAATAATACTTGTAAAAGAAAAGGTAATTATTATTATCATTAATTTATAGTTTGTTCAACAGGTAGTTACTTGTTGTTTAATACTCTATATGTGGGTATTATGTATTATAATTATTCTGTATCTTGTAAATAAATATAAGTTAATGGTGTTGTAGTACATTCTTAGTTAAAAAGATGACATGACACAGATTTAAATTACCATGTCATCTTAATTAAGGTATGTTTGTAACCTTATGTGTTTATTAGTGTGTTTCTTGCTTAAAGACAATACATAAATTATGGTAAAGAGATTGTTAGAATCTTAAAAATGAGTGTCCAGAAGAATTCTTTGCAGTCAAATTTAAATTACTCTTGGGAATAAATTATGAAATATTTTAAAAACTGTTAAAGTTGTTTGGCTGACAATTGACATTTGTTTTTTATTATAGCCTGTGTGAATTCCATAGATTAAAGTACACAAAATTTTACACATTATTCATTGTTATTTTATTCTAAATATATTCAATTTCAGGTGAAGAAACACCAGTAGAGGGACCAAAACAAAAAGTATCAAAAACAAGTACTGATGATAAAAAAGCAGGCAAAGGGACAAGTGATATTATGGTAAATTGATGAAATGTTTGTTACTTGAAAGAAAGAAAGAACTTTATTAGACACAATATACAGGAATGGTTAATAAAGTAGAGTGCAGTTTATATAGGTACCTTATATGAATTAGCATGTTTATAAAAGCCTGCTTCAAATCTACAAATATTTTCATTAATGAACTAAATAATTCACTTTATTATTGAATATTTAATATGTTTCAGTCATTATTAGCAATGCCATCAAGTAGAGAAAAAGCTGTGAAGAGAGTAGGCGAAGAAATAATGGATCTTCTCAGCAAACCCACAGCTAAGGAAAAGTCTTTAGCCGACAAGTTTAAGAGCCAAGGAGGTAAGGAGGTTTTTACTTTTTGTCCTTATCGGGTGATAAGGTATTAATGGTATTTAGGGTATTAAAAAGTGACAAAACATTCTATAACAATATAAGGGTTATATTAATTGAAATATTATTATTTACTGCATGTAGTACTAACTTGGCATAATCTATGGAGCGCCTGAACTTCTGAGGTCATGTGTTTGGATTACGGCTTACACCAATTAAACAAATCACCTGCTTTTCCATAGTCAATCTTAGTATCACATGTATACTCTGTGGTGTTTTTTTATTAATTACTATTAATATTAGACAATATTATTACTATAATTGTTATATTCTCTATATTCTGTGGTATAGTGTTATAATTATTTTAATTACTATTTTTAATAGTAAGGTCCTCATTTTTAATAGATAACTAAGCTTATAAGTCTTAATGGTACTTGAATTCGAATCCCGGTGAATCAATATTTTGGTCCAGCAACAACAATTTGTAGCCATATAATGACCTCCCCAATTTTCTAATATTTTAATGAAACCTCAGGTGCACAAGTAATGGAATTCTGTCCGCACGGAACGCGCGCGGAATGCGTACGCGCATACAAAACGCAAGATAACGACGGACAAACGGACACGCATTACAACTGCAAGAAATTACATTTCAAGAAAATAATACAGAGTCATACGGATGAGTCGTTGGGGGATTGTTCGTTTTTGAACACGTGCTTTCATATGGACACTTGCAAGTGAGGTTATATTTTATTTGTAGTTTAATTTATTAACTAGTTTCCGTCTGCTCCACATGGATGTTGGCAATATATGCCGTCTTTTCAAGAGGTATCGTACAGTCGACTATGAATTTGAAATTCAGGGACCAGAGACAATTTTACAATTACCATTTGCCTCCACATAAAAAAAAAACAATTATTCACTTTTTTTTCCAAGAGACGTAATCATTTGATTGGGCAAGTCTATTAGTATCAGTACGGAAAGGATTTAAAAAAAACATTGAATTTTTGTATAACTTGCGTAAAGTAACTTTATAAGATATAATATTTTAGGTCCATATTCTAATTTGTACAAATGAAAATCTTGTTTTTAGCGTTGTCAAAAGTGCCAATTGTATACAGAAAGAGTTTGACAGCTAAAATAATTTTGACCATCAAATCAAAGAGAAGTTTTTTTTATGGCCTGGTAAGGGCGCGTTCAAAATGCCATTTCTCATACCCCCATGTAACCATGGACCATTAAGTAACCATTTTTATCATCACAATTATATTGTGTAATGTGTATGTGTTGTATGGTGTACCTGCGTGTTTATTATAAACAGCTACGCAACGCGAAGTTCCTAATACCCTCTCGCCCCTCGCCTCAAGACCCCTTTCCTCACAATCGTTACGTTATAGTTGAACGCTCCCTAACACTTTCCAAAGACATTATTATTAGTTTATTTACTATGATTTATGTCATATGTCAAATTTTTGACAGATATGTTCATTACGAAGTTGACAATGCAGACCCCAATTTGACAGCGAGCAAAACGGACACACTTTCTAAGAACGGACAAAATGGTATGAATTATTATAACAGTAGATATATTAATATTAAAATCTTTTGTTTTCAATATAAATAATGAATAGTGTTTTATATTATATATTTAATCTGTTTAACGGAATGTGATTCGGTCAAGGCAACCGTGGCTGGTGAAGTCAGGCTAGCAGGTGCTGTACCAAATCCAGATGGTACTAGATAAGGGACAATTTAAAAGTACCCATAACCATATAAATCTGACATCCATCAATCCAATGTTTTTAGAGGGTAGTTTATTTAAGATAAATTAAATTTAAAAAAAAAGTTCTTTGTTTGACTCAAAACAAAAATGTGTTAACTAGGTCTAGCCTGTATCTTTAACGCTAGTTAAGAAATTGGTAAAGGTGTTATGATAAGGAGGTTTTATCTATATCAAGGCAGTGAAATGTATGCGGAAGCCTGTTCTTTGAATGATACACAAACATATATTGTTACTAGCTGACCCGGCAAACGTTGTTTTGCCATGTTTTTGTGCCAAAAAATTAAAGCTTATAATTAACAAAAAAACATAAGGGATGATTGTAGAGGGGTGAAAATTTAGGGTTGCATGTATTTTTGTATGGTGTATCGGTAAAAACGAAAAATTTTGTCTAAAAAATAAATAAATAAATGTAGGGGTGGACCACCCTTAACATTTAGGGGGATGAAAAATAGATGTTGTTCGATTCTCAGACCTACCCAATACGCACACAAAATTTCATGAGAATCGGTCGAGCCGTTTCGGAGGAGTTCGGTTACTAACCCCGTGACACAAGAATTTTATATATAAGATATGGAAATCTTTTAGGTACAATTATAGCATCGAAACCTGATGGCGTTTTAACTTTGACCCCTCCTCAGTGGATTCAATGCGATCTCAGATATTTGGATATGACTTTTTTAGGTAAGTTTTTTTTCTATATTTTACAAAATAATATTTATTTATATATATCACTAAATGTTACATTAGAAAACATCTGTGGTTTGTATTAATGTAACCATAGCAGTCTTGTTTAGGAGCGCGACAAATGCATATAAAAGTAGCTTTTTTATTTAGAGTTTGTTGGTTAGTGCTAGGCTATCTATTATCTACTTGGGTAGACTATATATAAACTTGGCGATTAAAAAGAGTGGCGGAGAGTTTATTGCCAGTTCTTCTCTTCCGTTCTACGCCCTTGATTTGAGAACTGGCAGTGAATGTAAAATTAGAATCATTTAAAGTATATTTTGACGTTCATAAGTGTACATTATGTTACCTATATGAATAATTTTTATTAGCCGCGGTAGCAAGTACCGCAACGTTCTCTCGACATATACGTTGTTTGCTCTCGATGTACAGAGCCGAACTTGCATTACCGCTCAAGTCTGTACGTCGTGCTCCACCCGTTTTTTTAATGTAAAACGAGAATATATTTTCAAGCTTTTCCGTATTTATTTTAGTCTTCATGGCAATTTGAAATATCTGGTGTATTTAAAAAATCAGACACAAACACTTTGATAAAATTCCAATGGCACTGATAAATCTTAGAGTTTGAGCTTAGATTACACACGTTTCTTTGATAATTTTTATTTAAGCCTTACACATGTCACATTGAAAGTCCATTGGTGTAGCTGGAAATCGAACCTACGATCGCAAGGATGATAGTCGCTACAGACTTTAATCCTACAATCGTTTTACACAAATGAAAAATTGCAATATTATTTAAATCGACGTTTTCATTTACAAAATACTAGCGGACATGACAGACATTGTCCTGTTTGATATTTCAAGCGATTGCGATATTGAAGTACCGACTGCAGCGCCATCTGTCTGTCTGATTTGTCAGACATTTTGAATCTATATCATAAAAAAAAATTTTTAAAAATCATTCATATCGGTCCAGCCGTTTAAGAGGATTTGAGTGACGTACACAAGTTCAGTAGAATTATTTGTATATGGAAAGTAATAAATTCGCTATTCACTATAGGTAAGTTTGCGGTGATAATGGCGGACCCGCCGTGGGATATACACATGGAGTTGCCGTATGGAACAATGTCTGATGATGAGATGAGATGTCTCGGTGTACCGCAGCTGCAGGACAGTGGACTTATATTTCTATGGGTAACTGGAAGGTAAGCGATTTACGAAGTACAATGTTAGGGTTCTTCAAATAAATCTCCCTATGACGTCGTTAGGGTATATATATTTACTATAGTAAAAAATATATTAATTGCCATCCATTCAAGCTTAAGAACATACCGCCTTGTCTTATATTTATTTTTTTCTTTAAAAAAACCCCACTATTTTGGGACAAAAAAAATCGCAATTGTAATTTAATTAAATGCCTTTTTGAAAGTGGAAATAATAAAGTCCAAGTTGCACTTTGTTCGATAACGAACTTCGGTTTAATGGCGTAATTCCTTGTTCCAATTTCAAACGCCATCATAGATATGCAAAATGGTAAATTTCCATAGACTATAGAAATTCAATGTCTTCTTAAAAGTAGACTCTGTTTGTGCTTTTTACTGGAAACTGGCATAAAGTTCTAACTATTACCATAAAATTAAAAAAAATGTAATCGTCAGAGACTTTACGCAGTCGTGATTTTTTTTAATTTCGAACTATAAGTACGTCGTTAAGGAACGATTTTGATAATATTTCGATATTTATTTTAATTATGTTTAGAGCGATGGAACTTGGTCGTGAATGTCTAAAACTGTGGGGCTATGAAAGAGTGGATGAACTGATTTGGGTGAAAACCAACCAGTTGCAGAGAATCATACGCACGGGACGGACAGGACATTGGCTCAATCATGGAAAAGAGCATTGTTTGGTGAGTTAAATTTACTATATACTTTTACATACAAATCTTCCTAGACATTTTTACTTTTTCTTTTAAGCTAACGCTAATGAAAAAAAAACTAACACATGATAATACACGTTAGAGCGGGACAGAACGCATACTGCGTATTCACATCTCTCTGACCACATCGGTGACGTAAGCGCGGCCGGTGCAGCCGATACGCCTTACAGTGAGACAGACTATATGAGCGTGTTAGTCTGAGACTGGTATAGTGGTAGATTGAATTAATATCAAAGAAAAGAAAATACTGCATAAATAAATAATTATAACTGTATAAGTTATTAAAAAATGCTATGCAATAGCGGCAGTCCCTGAGAACCACACAGGCCTGACAGGGCCAGTTACAATAACAGCACACACATTAAATGTTTTCCATATTTTTTTAGATTATTATTTTGTGTGTTTCGTTAGTAATAAATGTTGTGTCTGTGTCTAAATATTTGGTAAACGAAGTCTAATTTGATGGTTTACAAAGAAGTTTTTACTACATTCATTTAGTTTTTTTTATATATTCAACTAATTTTCTTATTATTATTTTTTCCCGTGACCATGCTATATCTTACAAATATAGTTATTCATTTTTTATAATTTGTTAGGTGGGAATGAAAGGCAATCCCGATAATTTGAATAGAGGCTTAGACTGTGACGTTATAGTTGCTGAAGTACGCGCTACATCTCACAAGCCTGACGAAATATATGGCATTATAGGTAAGAAAGTATTATTTAATATAGATATATAATGTTTTAGTATACATAGTTTATAGAATGAACTTTTTACTGTTCGAATAATTAGGTGTTACTAAATAATGTATGGGGTAGATATAGAACCACCATTTTTAAATAAATTAATTTTTGTGTGTGTTAGTAAATGGTAAAAAAGTTTTGTTACAATTCACCGATAATATAAAAAAGTAAACAAACGTGCATCTCATAACAAGCCACGCGCACTGACTACGTACCAGCCGGTGACCTGCGTGCACGCACACATACGCGCGAATCATGTGTACGTGCGAGTGTCAATAAAAATGATTGCAATGAAGTGTCGATACAAATACAGTACATGTATCTGCTACAAATTTACTAAATTTTGCCACTATTTTTAATCGCCAAGTCTTTTTACACAACGTTTGTAAGGAGCTACAACCATTACACCATGTTCCATAATAATAAAACAAAGATTTGTCAAAGATCCTCTATCAGCAGGAGGTATGGTGAAATAATGTTGTTTCTCCATCGATACGGCTCAATCAATTTTCAGATACATATATTTATATATATATATATATATATATAATTCTTTCGCAGAGAGACTTAGTCCTGGCACAAGGAAAATAGAACTGTTTGGGCGACCCCATAATGTTCAGCCCAATTGGTGAGTACACGATTCCAATAATGCAAATAAGTTAAAATTATTACTTTATTAAACTAATAATTGTGTGAAATAACGGGACAGAATTACGCTTTTAATAAAAAAATGTTTGTGTGCAATTTTAAATAGCTTTCAATCCATTTTTTTTATTTAAAATAATGTTTTAGGATAACATTAGGTAACCAAGTGGACGGAGTTCGTCTGGTTGATCCAGAATTAATGGCGGCGTTCAAAAAACGATACCCCGACGGCAATTGTATGGCGCCACCGCCGCCTGATCCCGGTTTACCCTAACTTTGGATTGATTTTGGGATTTTTCATTTTCACTTTTAAATTTCTGAAATATTTTCTAAGGGTAATTGATTCCTGTATGTCAAAAGGATTTTGTACTTGACATGTGACAGTTGGCGTTACCCTTTACCATAGTGTCGAGTCTATACTTTATTGCCAATATAAAAACAGTACTATAAAGAAGTCCTGTTGCAATTGATCTCTTCCAGACTGAATCTTTTAAATCGTTATGAATTTTTTGTAAAGATAAACTAAAAAATCCAACTCGATGTTTATCTATGAAATGTATAGTTTTGTTTTACATTGTATTATGTACAAAGGAATGTAAATAAAAAAACATTTTTAAAGATATTTTTTATTCAATCGCAGTAATTTAAAAATTAAACGAAAATTAAATATTTTTTCGACTGTCAAAGTATGTGTTTTGCGTCCTTCGGCCCTTAGGGGAAGAGGGGCGTGGATTTGAAGAATTTCTAGTTGCAGTTTGACGATCGGGTGATCTCCTGGTAAAAAAAAAGATTTAAATAGGCGTACCTAACGTCTTCAGCAAACATGATAATTACTAGTCCAGTGGGACGACAACTCTATTGGCCTCAATATTCTTCATGATTTTATTTTATAGAGAGGCTGATCGCTATATCGCCATTTATTGGGTTAAAAATGCTAGTTACTTCGATTTTCCACTGTATGTATACATAGAAAAATTAATTGGTGCACTCACGGCAATCGAAAGCACGGGCTAAGAAATGCTGAGGCCAGTAGAAGCTCTCATATAAAGCATGGTAATTACGTATTAACGCCACCGCGGAAAGGTTAGGTTTTTTTTAAATTTAGTTAGGTTAGTGTGGACAAGCTAAACCTAAATAATTGATGATAAAATGTAAAATGAATTTATATAAAATCAAAACTTTAGAAGTCAACATTTTTAGGTTGTTCACATTTGCTAATAATTAACTTTTGCGGTGGCGTAAATACGTAAGTACCTAAAGCATTATTTGAACGAAAATAATACAGACCAGGGGGCTCAGTCAATATACCATAACAGAAAGTGTATGTTGAACACTAAATTTGTCGAAACAAACTGTCATGCCCAGGCGTGTCCAATATTACATAGCTTTTTAATCAGTTTAACAGGTCCGGATGTCATTAATTCGATTTCCGGCGAAACGCATATTAAAGGTTGGTAGGACTTAACACTCAACTTTAAAATCATTACTGTAACAAGCTCAAAAGGGCACAGTATGAGAATTATGTTGAATAAAGTTTATTTAAATAACACAAAAAACTAAAATGTCGACTATAGGTAACTTTAGGATGTCGGTTTTTTGTAAAGTTGCATCGTAAAGATTCACTTTCATAATTTTTCTCTAACGCGCCAAGGGAAGCATAACTTCAAAAATTGCCTAAAACGCCAAAATACAAACAACTTACCCCAAATCTTGTGTATGTCCTCTAGTGGCCATTGTACTAGCTCTCGAGTTGACGACTCGTATACTTGCCTCTTTTGGTGTCAAACTAAACGATAATAATAACACGTAAAATAAACAAATTAAAGTATTGTCTTATAACAACATAACTTTTACACATTTAAAGAAAAACACTTCACCGTGTCACCGTGACCACGCACGCTGTAAAGCACGCGAAACGTCGGTTAAATTTAAAATTATGTTTAAATAATTATAAGTTTACAATAATACATAACTTTAATCCGTTAAAAAAGAGTTTTTCTACAAATTAAAATCATATTTGACAAATGCCGCATTTACATTACGCAATACTTCGTCGTAAGTACTTCCCTTCTCACCACGGCTGAATGTAAATGCGGCAAAACGATTGGTGTATTTGATTTACAACACATTTAAAAAAGTAGTTGTTGTAGTACCTAGTTAGTTGTTTCTTAATTTATTTATTTAGAAAAACAAAATATAATTAAAAGTTTGTTAGGATAAAGGTCGGCTATTCTTACCTTGGTTTATCGAGAATCGTCGTTTTATCCATTTCACGAAATCTTCTTTGGAACTAAAACAAAATTGGGTTTCATGAATATGATCCGTCTAGGTAGACTGTAGCGCACTTTCCAAGTGGAATTCGAAGCTCTTTCATCACCTCTTACAAGATACCTTATACCTTAAATCTATCTTTTAATTAATCTCAAAAAAGGGGTTGGATTTTTAATTACGTAATTCGTATGACGGTGATTAGGGTTGCCAATTTTTTTTCAGCCCATACGGGCAAAATGCTTAAATACCTAAAGATTACCGGAATTTGGTTTCTTATCCGGGACAATTAGAAAACAAAATTGTATAGAGACATTTTTTAGGATATTCTTCTGAAGAGGAAATAATTTTATCATTATATCAACACAACAATCTATCAAAAACTATCGGTTTTATTAAATTTTGGGTACATTTATTTCTCACATCAGCCCACGTATAAGGAACCTGGAAAGGGTTTGAGTTAGGCATACTAAAACGTTAAGCAATTCGTTTGCGTCAGTAGTTAATCCACACATTATACAATTTTAATTAAAAAAAAAACGGACAACGATATGTATTCACAGGACAGAGACAGTCACGCCGGGAAATTTTAAAGTAAGCCTAAAATACAGGACGTCTCAGTAAATACGGGAGGTCTGGCAACGCTGCTGATTATGTAGGTGTCTCGGGAGACTTTGATTGTAAAAACCTCCAAGTGATTTTTGCTGCCAGAGTTGTTAAATTTATTGAAATTCGTAAACAAACCGTACATTTTCTACTCAAACTGATACTTTTCGATGTTTACCCATAGTTATAGAACTTCACTATTACAAACTATTTTCTTCAGTTAGTTATAAACCTACTTTAATACAGTTCAACATATCTCCTTGTGTAGCGGTTGGTCTTTCATCTGAGCGAACTGATGGCGCTCGTCTAGCAGGCGGCGCGTCTCGTCTCGCACCCAATGATGCTGCTCCAATTGATCCATCTCTGGGACCAGCCACTATGAAAGATTTAAACTAAAGTTCTATAAATCAATGCAATCTAGTGCACAAACTAATCTAGGCACTTGCCTATTCTAAACATTTTATAGTCTGATAGTGTCCGGCATGGCATATAATCTCATCAGGAGTACGATGGATAGCTTTAGCATATAGGCCACTCATTTATTTTATTGAACTATACATATATATGAAGCTTACTTAGCTGGGATAATAGGTCCCAGCCTAATTATTGTGGTTAAGCAATAATATTTGAACTTAAGTTGTAAAAGTAATTATTATAACCTATTCAAAGTGAAGTCAAGTCAATTTATTAAATTTGGAATAACATAGTCTAATGTTTTGTTACATATTCTAAATACCTGTTGGTGGAATCCTAGAGACATTTTCTGTCCATGTGTTAATTTCAAAGCGCAAATAAAAAACTAATTATTCATTTATAACAAATTTAAAACATGTTTATACAAATTATTAATAATTTAGAGAGCTTTACATTGTTTAGGCATATTGTTACTAAACAATTCACACTCAACACTTATATAGAACTTTTATGCACAACACTATACATAATATACTAAGGGCCTGTTTCACAATGTCCGGATAAGTTCCAAATAAGCTATTTATTACTTCTTGGTAGGATAATTAGTATTAGTCTAAGTTCCGCTGGCAGCTGGGGTGGCTACCTATTCGACTCAGACGTGACGCTCATATTCTTCAACTTCTATATTCAATTCTTTTCAATCCCAAAACCCCTTCTTATCTCAAAAATCATTTCAAATTTTTAGGTCCTTCTAACTATACGCTACGCTCTTCCAATAGATGTCTATTGGAAATTCCATCCCACAGCTCATCCTTCATAGGCAATTCATTTAGGATTTCCGCCATTAGGCTTTGGAATAAGCTGCCTGAGTCTATACGATTGGCTTCCTCCCTATTGTCTTTTAAAACTCTTCTATATAAATATTTCCTAACCTTATCATATCCTGATCAATCGTGACCTGTGTAATTTTTGTATCTCCTCTTCTTTTTGTATATTATGTAATTCACTATTTGCTGTTCATGCATCTGTAAGATTAGCTTTTTAGTTTTATTTAGTTATTAATATTGTTTTTTCTTTTTATTTTCTCTAGATTAAGGTTTTACAGATTAATATATATATTTTGTTTTTTATATAACTTCTGGTTATGCACTTCTTGCACTCATGATTTTTTATTTATTGTTTTCTTTCTTACTAGGGTTGCCTGGAAGAGATCGCTTGTTAGCGATAAGGCCGCCCGTTGCATCCCTTGTAATTTATATGTATTGTGTTATTTGTGTTTCTTTCTAGCAACGAAGTGTGAATAAATAAATAAATATTTTTGCGTTTCTGACTGTTAGATAGCGCTATCCGTCATGAAATGCCAAGTATCTTATTTGGAACTTTTATCTTTCGAATAATTTATGTGTTGCATAGCTATTTGGCACTTTATCCATACATTGTGAAACAGGCCCTAAACATAATAACATTAAAACAAAAAAGTTAACAATAAAATATTCTTTATTAATTCATCTATTCTACATCACATATCAATAACCTAACATATTATCAACTAAAAATTCAATATTGTTCTAATATAACAACATTGTGCCAGAATTCTAAGGTAAATTAAATATTAGCTTTGTACTAGAAAAATAACAGTTAATATTCTTAACCCACCTGATATCAAATTTCAGAATAGCTGGCGAAAGTGTGAGATGTAGCTTAAACATTAAAAAAAATTGCTTTTTACATAAAAACTATGATGCAATTAAGCAGTGTCTATGCACTTTTCACATTTTGCTCATCTTTTGAATCTTGCTTTGCTTCAATTTTTCCAACTGACTGTTCCATTATTTTCCGCCTACTAGTTGTTGGCCCAGCAATCACTGCTTTACTATCTTTAGTCTCAGGAACATATACTTCATATGTTTTAAAATATTTAAGAATGTTTTCAACATCTGATTCTCTAAGTTTATATTCATACGCTATTTTAGCTGCTGTTGCCTCTTCAGGATTCATTTGATATGAAGTGATATATTCTATTGCTTGACGTAACGTAGTACGTCCATAGGGTACTCTCTCTGGTTCTTTAAAACCAAAATCAAAATCTTCTAAAGCATTTCTATCTTGAGGTAGAGGTCGATTAGGGTTTTCATCTTGCTTCTTCCGTGTAATGTCATCTTCGGGTGTACCCGTAGAGGTTACATAAACATTTTTCAGTCTTTCGTCAAGATGCGAATCTTTTGACTCTAATTTCTTATCAATATCTGGTATAGCTTCTTGTACTCTTTGTAAATCTTCGACTGTAGAAGGATAGCTTGGTGCAACTTGAGGTTTTTCTTTTGATATCACCCGGTGAGCCCTATTTTCAATATTGAATGACTTTATAGGCCGTAATGCTCTTGAAACTAAAGCACCCATCTTAGGTGGCAATAGTATTTAAAGGATGTAAACTTATCTATTACATAATTTTTTAATAAATTAAATCAATGGTTTTTTTTAATTATATGTCGTAACTTCTAAATATTAATGATTAGAATTTTATTTTTCATAATTTTCGAACATGACATTTGTAATTTGACACTCGTGTTCATTGCTGACACTTGACAGACAAATACAGCACAGCATCAAAATATTTGAAAGTTTCTATCCATTGAAATATATTTTTTAGATTTTATGGCCTATTGGCAACTTACGATTTGGCGGCACGCTTGACGACGACGAAAGAGACAAAATATAGCACGTGTTTATAAAGTTTTAAATTTTTTGTTTAAATTATCATTTATGTGATCATTAATTATAAAATGACGCAATAAAACTTAATTTTATTTAAGAAATTGGTAACATTAGACAAAAACACTTACATTTTAATCTTGATAAAGCTTCTCGCAAAGCGACTTTTGAATCTCTAGCCATAAACCTGTCAGTCGTAGAAGGTGTTGGAGTGTTGGTGGCTCGTGATTGTTCAGTTGCATGTCGAGTTGGTGAAGGGCTAGGGCTGCGACCAAGTTGCCTTCTAAACGGAGTTGAAAACTTGGATGCTGCAAATAATCATATTACTTAACGCGTGCTCAATGGTATTACAAAATAGTAATCTTTTTAGAATCTTTTCTGTAAGAATGACCGAATTAATGTTTAAAACGCACCATTAGGTGTTGGCGAAGGTTTCCTTAAATGGCTAAAGCCCAACTTCTCGTTTTCTAATTTAGAAAATTTGTACGAATATTGTGGTGTAACTGTTAACGTAGACGCCAAATGTTTGCTTTTCTGTTCGTTAAACAGGCTGCTTCGCATTAAAAAGTTCTGGAAACAGAGACGTTAACTATTTATATCTTATTTATACGTATAATATAGTTTATTGTCTCATCTTACCTTAGCATCAGCCACATTTTTAAATATTGGACCTTCTGATGTCCGGAATGTAGGCAAGGGACTGTATGTAGTCGTGTTTTTATTAGAATCCTAATAGGACGAATAAAATGTTACATAAATATGTATATAAATAATATCCCATTTGAATAATAAATAAAACTATTTACAATAGTCTTGGTGCTTGATTTTTCTTGACATTTGGGAGTGTTGGCGCGGGTTAAAGGACGTGAACCACGCGGCTCCCCTGCACCACTGCCACGTCGTATTCTTGACCCAGCGGTGTCTCTAAATTAAATTTTGTTTAATGTCTGAAAGTGGTTCCATACTTCATGTAAACGAGTACTACATACCCTTTTTGTGTTACTTTTTGGGTATTTACTTTCACGTTCCAGTCAAATTTCTTCTCGGGCGTCTTATTAGCAACTGCCTCAAAAAAAAATTATATATTATTGAATATTCAAAAAACAGATGAATAATCAATTTTATATCAACCAACCATATCAAATAAGTTGCAACATATATTAGAGCTACACCACTTTGGCGCTAGTTTTGTACAACGAACTGCCAACATCCACAGACCATCATTTAACGCTTTAGTACAAGGCTCACAACAGAGATACTTCTTCCAACAAGGTCGATTTATTCCAGATTCTGTATCATCTTCATTTTCCCAAATTGTACTAATTACACAACCCTTTAATTGAGTCTGTGGTCGTGTAGGCCTAATAGTTAAATCGCATGACGTAATAAAAACTTCTTCGTCATCGTTTTCATTTTTTTCTGTACAAAATGGCGTATTTTAAGCACGATTTATCTCCATATATTATTGTTAAGAAATAACACTGTTTGATATTGGAAGTTCGTTGAACAATTATAGAACAAAATATGTACCGAAACAGTGTTATTTCCAAAACCATTATAATATATAATCATTAAATTTGTTCAACAAACCATAGATATCGTAATTGTTGTAAATAACACTGTTTTTATAGATTAAATATGTACGTACCATCCCTAGTTTTAGACGCATGAGGTCTTGTGGTAGAAGAAGAGTCTGATTGAGCGGCTGATCTTTGTATTGGTGGTGGAGGCGATGGTGACTTATTAAACACAACCGGCTTTTGTCTATGAATTTTCTCAACAATTGAGTAGATGCCATATTCGTGTGTCGGAAGTTTATTTATATCATCATATATACGCTTTCTGCAAATTATCGTATAAAATATTAAAATCAATGAAAAGGAATATATAAATTTTCACTTTTTAATAAAGTCATCACCTGTTTACCTATATGAATTTCCTTGCTTTAACAGCCACGGTTCGAGTTGCTCTAGCCAATCCTACGGAAAATTTAATCGTTTAAATAATAAACTTAAAATTAATTAAGAGAAAACGCTAGTTAGATAGAGATAGTTACTTGTTGATGGCCTATAACCGATCCGGGACGACAAATTCTCATCCATGCGATTGCTTCACGGGCTGTCATTCGATAGTGCTTTATAAGATAGCATCCAATCAAAGAGCCAGTGCGACCCAGACCTGCCTAAACGAGTCTTTCATCAAAACATAATCTCTTATTATTTATAAAAGAATAAGGTTTATTCTATACTTAGCTTATTTTAAAAAAATATTATACGTAACCTTGCAATGAACCGCTATAGCATCATAAGATTCCTCACTGATTTGCAAAAATTTTAATAAAATATGGCGTGGAGGACATGTTCCATCGGGAAAGAATAAATCGTAGTGAGTTATGCCGACACTGCTAAAACTATATTAAATATTAGTAAAACCAATACAGATTATTATTAATTTTATTGAATGAAATACTTACACATTTCCATCATAAAGTTTTTTATTTAAACGTATGACAATTCTCACGTTATTTTCTAAAAAATAACTAATATACATTTCAGGTGGGTGATACAATGATACACTGTAATCCACTGGTCCAATAAACGCGAGATATTTACCTTGAACAAAAAATATACCCTTTAAATAAGGAAATTTAAAAAAATGTGGATAGTTGCAAAAAAATACCAGGTATCAGCCAGTTAAGATCTCCCCCTTGTATTTTATCCAATCTGTCATACTCCTCATAGTTAAAGTCTTGGAAATTGAAAAAGCCTAAGTTACGTGCTTTCAGTAATGCTTGAAGACAATCTATCAGCGATATTGTGTAACATGAATCACCTTGTGTAGCATCTTGAAACGGCCTTTAAATAATATAATAGTTAAGATTACCTTAAGAAATCTTTAAAATAATAATCAAGTATAATAGTAGTAAATATAGTACCTGTAATTTTGCCCATGAATCACAAGAGGTTTTAAAGCGTCTTTTGGAGTAAGACTCAAGTATAAAACACCATAACATCCAATTAAAAATGCAGCATTCGCTTTTTTCTTGGGATCAATAGAAGCATAATGAACAATGACTTGTTTATTCAGGAATTCTTTTATTTTATCATTAAGAAGCTTGCAGTATTTGTAAACACATCCTATATTTAAAGGACCAAAGTCTGAATAATAATTTTCGTAAATCAACTGATTGTCGATGCAGAAATAATGCGTATCAGCGGTGCTTTTGAGATGCCTTCCCTGTCTTACTGTGGCAAAATAAAGCACGTTCTTGATATATTCAGTTATAAATAGTATGTCTGGATTTCTCGTCATTACTTTAATGGTTTATGTAAATAATATGATTTAAAATATTCTATCATTTTATATGTCTATCTAAAACTTCTTTCATTAATAGTGTTTATACTTTTTACGAAAATGCAAAGTAACAACAAAAGTTTACAAAATATCAAAATAAAAATTTACAAACACGTTTTGTTGAAATACGACGACGATCGAATTTCTTTTTAAAAATAAGCGCGAACAAATGAGGTTTTTTCAACCAATCTAATATATACCAAAGACACCGAAATATAGTATAACACATATTTTATACTAAATTTATAGCAACATTGAATCATGATCCCAAGAGTAGAATGTCAATGTCAATACATTATGTCATCTTTATCTTTTCAACAGAAATGGCAACTCCAGTCTTTTTCCGGTACGCCAGGTAAAGTGTCAAAGTGTATATTGTGAATTTTTCTGAATCTAAATATATTTATCAAATCTTTAACTTTTCAGTGCTTTATTTAAGTGATATTATATGGTTTCCAGTCATTCAGTGTTATTTGTTATGTATTTCAGGTACATAAAGTGTAAAATACATCCACCATGACCGATGTGTGAGTATTGTTTTTGGTGTTTCATTTGTCTTTCCTATTTTTATCATTTTTATTCCTTATACCTCAATACGTGAGTCATCAGGCATCAATTCTGCTTCCTGTGGAAAATTTTATTCTTAATCTTGTCTGTTATGTTAACATAAATACATGTCAACATAACCTATACACTGCTTGTTGATCTCTATATTTTACTTCATTAAGTTACACATTACTTTACAAATTTTATTCCCATATATTTTATGATATTTGAATTGACCCAGACGAGATATTTTGTATGAGTTAGAATTTATTATCGTATTACATGAGGACAAGGGGTTTGGTCGAGTTACGGTAATAATCTATTTTCTTCATTTAGTGAGGTTCCCAATGCCCCCGTGTTGAGCGGCGGTGCTATGGATGTGAACACAGCTCTACAAGAAGTCTTGAAGACTGCTCTTATCCATGGTGGTCTAGTACATGGTCTCCATGAGGCAGCCAAAGCTCTGGACAAGTATGTTTCTCTTTTTGATATCATGTTAAAAATAACATTGTGATTCTTAAACACATTTAAAATTATTGCTAAGATGTCCCATACAATACATCATTTTAGGCTATGAATGTCAATAAATATTCACCTTATTTGTAGCTGTTCTAGTTACAAATTTTGTGGAAATGTCTGTTGTGTTATTTACTGCGGTCCTCATTCATAGCCAATATTAATGCACATACATAGTACCACTGAATGGTTTGTCTAGACTGTGGCCTCCCAAATGTGCTACAGGATAAATTTATACAACTATTATATATAATACTTTTATTTGTATTATGTATCTACAAACTATATACTTTTATGCTTATTAGTTAATCTTAAAGAAGTCAAAGATTTAATTCTTGAGAAGTTTAATATATATATATTTAACATAACTTTTCTATTTTTAGGAGACAAGCAGTTCTATGTGTATTGGCTGAGAACTGTGATGAAGATGCATACAAGAAATTAGTTCAGGCACTCTGCAATGAACATCAAATTCCACTTGTCAAGGTATAAATCTGATTAATTATAGCTATTATTCAGGTTATATTGCTAGTAAATCCTAGAATAAACTAAAATCGTGAAATCAATCAACAATAAATAAGATCTTTTGGATCAAAACAAGTTTACAGACTTATCTCATACTAAAATCTACTAAAGATATCAATTGTATTTTGCTGCTCCGCACGAGTCTTCTTGGTAAATTGTCAAGAATGACCTTTAGGAGCAAACATTGAATTGTGTGCCCCTATGGTGCCTCACATAATGCTGAGTCAACCTTCCTAGCATGCAGACATTTTTTAAATTACTAAATGTATAATAAAAGGCGTTTACAGATTGATGCAAAACTATTATTAGAATTTATTTTACTAGGTTGACAACAACAAGAAACTTGGTGAATGGGCTGGTCTGTGCAAAATTGACAAGGATGGCAAAGCGAGAAAAATTGTTGGATGCTCATGTGTAGTAATCAAAGTAAGACATTATCATATTTAAATAATTTATGAAAAAAATTACATGATCTGGCAGATCTTAATATTGCAAATATGTAAAGGTATAGTAGACAATACCTATACATGTTTCACTAGTCTGAACCTGTTTTAACCATACCTTATTAAAATAATAACATACTTTGTATAGTTTGATCAGAGACCATATGGTTTTGAGAAATTAACAAAAAAAGGTAATTTACCTTTTTTGCTATATTGACACACTATTATTATTATAGTTAAACAGACACATTTGCTATATTGACACTTTATTTGTGAATAATGATGTTCATTGCGCTATGCACGAACACTGTTAGTTCTCATGAGTTACCAGTGCAAAAGCGGCGCTATATTAACTGGACGCCCCTATGGTGTCTACTGCAATGCGCATAGACTACCTTCTTATCGTTCAGACATTTTACTTTTTTTTACAAAATAGCTTTATAACATAATCTTAACAAAGAAATAAATAAATATTTTTTTACTTCAGGACTTCGGTGAAGAGACTCCAGCCCTGGATGTACTAAAAGACTACTTGAAAAGTTCAAGCTAATCTTTAGGTTTATGATATAATTAAAAAACCAAAAAAATTAAACTAGTTTTATTAGTAATAATACCTATTACATGCATAGTTTAGCAAATTGATCACATAATTCTTTATGTTTAGGCCACTGCTGAACTTGACATTCTCTGAAAAATAATAATTCACCAAAATTGTTACCATCGCTCTTAACAAATAATTATTTAAATGGTTAAGATATTGAATAGCTCAGTACTAATTATCCTCTGTTTGTGCGACGTAATATTTGTACGGGACTTTACGAAGATATAACTAGTGCAGTATAAGGGTCTGTTTCACAATGTCCGGATAAGTTCCAAATAAGCTATTTATAACTTATTGGTAGGATAAAAACTATTTTTGCGTTTCACGACTGTCAAATAGCGCTATCCGTCACGAATGCCAAGTATCTTATTTGAAACTTTTATCTTTCGAATAATTTATATGTTGCATAGCTATCTGGTACTTTATCCATACATTGAGAAACAGGCCCTAAGTGTAATATATTTTAGGGCTTTCGCGCTCACTTATATACGTAGATGTCCCAAAAGTCCTATCACTTGGTAAATTAATATTATTGCATAGATCTTTAATTTTATTCATTATTGGATACATCACTAATTAATGTGGTTGATTGTAAAACCGAGACAATAGTCTCATAAAAAAAACAGAAGTGTGTTAGATATTACGGAACCTATTTGGCTACTTCCGTTCGCCTTGCCCAATCACACTTCGTAACGCTTACGTCACGCGTTCGCCAGCTTACTCCCCAAGTCAAGCGTGCGTAAAGAAGTTTCTACTAAAGTTTCTTCTAAATTTTTAGAAGTGAGGCAAGAGAACGCTGTTAAAAAATTTTTTTTGATGTGAAACATCTATAGCCGCACGTTAAACCGATTTCTGGCGTGGCGACGCATCGCGACGCTATATGATGGTATATAATACATACAATCTATATGCAGTAGTAAATTTTTGTATTTAATGAAAATAAATGTTTGTTCAATAAATAGTCATCGTTATCTGGAAAACAAAATCGTAATATTTTATTTTATCATTATGACATATTTAGTTCCTATCACAATCTGTTCTTTTCTGCATATTACTTCACAGAATAATTTCGATGTTTCACATCTGCCGGGCGTCCCGTGACGGCTCACATTTTTTTTTATTACGTTAACGTACCCGACGTTGGAGCGCGAGGGCCCCCAAATTCGGGGGGCCCGTAACATTTGCATATGGCACTGGAGGAGTCATCTTTAAAAAAAACTGTCACTGGATATACCGCGGCGCTTAACGGCCTGTATATAAGGCTATAACTTAAAATAAGAAAGGCCATTTCGAATAATACTATTTTTATTTCTTAATTAATGAACTATAAATTGATATATCTCTCATTAAAAACTGATCAGTACTTTTGTTTTTATAATTACATATGACCATTTATGACAGAACACTGGGACAGACTACGTATAAACTTATCGTAAAATCAATCTCCTAACAAATTCCTGAATTGCTTTTTGTAGATGAACGGGCGTACTACTTCAAATTTTAAATGCCCTTTTTGTGTAATAGTCTAGGTATTTCCCGAGATAAGTCATATCGTATCACATCATGCTTAAACCGCGAAGCACAGATGTGTTGCCAACGCTAAACTAAAGAATATAATTTGCAACAATTTTTACCTTCCACAATACCACTCAGTCTTGCATCTAGAACACTTTTTGCTAGCTACATCGCCGCACTTGGCGCATTTAGCACCACCATTGTCCAAAGCCAGCGCTGTATCACTTGTATATGACTCTAGTAGTCTTTTCGCCAAGGATTTGGACTCTTCGGAGCCATCGAGGCGAAAATGATCCAACTGCGCCTTTGCTATTATTTTTGTTCGCTTATGAACCTCTTTCAAGTAGGAATGTTTAATCTGCGAAGGAATAAGTTCGATATTGCGGTTAAATGAATGTTACTTAGGAGTGATCGAATCAATAAAAAAGAAAACGTTACTCTTATAAAATCTAAACTATCGACTTTACTTAAGTTGATAAAGTATCTCAAAAAGATACTTGTAACTATAAACTGATCAAAACAATTGACGAAATATTGAAAGGTACTTTAATACTTAACACGTAAGAAGATTATTAAATATTTCTTCTCTTAAAGATTTGTTAAAATATTGTTAAAATAAGTAAGAAGTTTTTGTGACTTACAGTTGGAACTACTTCAATTAGCGTACATCCAGGATTCTTTACTCCGTTTGAGCGGTTGTGGAGACTAGAATAATCTCCCACTGCTAGTCTACATAAGAACATCTTGAGGTCACCTAATGGGGGTACTTGGTCGAGCATTGCATCTGTTATTTTTGCTTGCAGCTAAAAAAACGTAGTATTCCAAAGAACATTTCTTACATATCGTATACTTAACAATCAACAATGATAATTTATTTGTAACATTAGCAGTATCAAACTACTATTATCAATCAAGCCAACGATAAAGCAAGGGTAGTACAATTGTCAAAATACTTAAGTAAATATTTACAGAGCAGAACGCAGAGCGCCGACATTCGTCAATAGTATAGTGGTGTTGAAGACGAGGCTCCAACAGTAGTTGGCGAAGGCACAGCCATAACTGCGCCTCCGTACGATGTAACTGAGACAAATCTTCCGATGTTGGCTTTGTCCAGCGCCCAACTAAAAAGGCATAGGAGTTGCTAGATACAAAAATAGTTGGCCTAGTGGCTTTTTTGTGCGACTTTCAGCCCACAGTTCGTAGGATCTCGGTTGTGCCCCAATGGCCTTGTATGACCATTTAACAATAGTACGGTGAAGGAAAACATAATGAGGAAACCGGCATGCCTCAGACCAAAAAACGTCGACGGCGTGAGTCGGATTATCTTGCCTATTTAAAAAAACACCACGAAACAGATCCACAAATCTGAAGCTCAGACCTTAAACATTATGTCCCTACGTTCTTCTGTTTTATATGTAGTTTATAAAGTGTAATATATAAAATTAATATGTACTTAATGAGTACGCCTAACCAAGTTAAGGAGCGACCAATAGGCATAAATGAAATACCTAATAGAACTTAAATAGTTAAATATAACTAAATACTTACAAGCAAATATCTGGATTTCACCATCATCACCTATCTTCTTCCATGGGGTGAAATTAATCAGATGACATAATAATGACGGTACATCATATGTCTTATACAAATTGGTCGATATAGACGCACCAACTCCTGCTGTCTCCATATGTTCAGTCAAATAGCTGTTTATAAAATATTATAAACATTATGCTTTCTCATTTTTGATTTACACAATAATAATTAATTCTATAAAATGGACGGTATCTCTCCCAACAGTTTCTTTACCCATAACACAGATAAAACAAACAATATTTTCTTTTTACAATAATCTAATTTGTTTTAGACATACGGGACACTTAGCGCTAAGTCACGACTCTACTATGTCAAATCCAATACGTTTTGACATACGAAAGAGAGCGCTAAGTCTTACACTCACAAAACAAGATTAAATAACATCCATCTTTTTCACATCTGATTTCAGAAGCTCGCATTGTTGTTTGTGCTTTTATATATGGGCAGAGAAGTTGCGTTGCAGGATATATTTTTATTTTATTTATTTGGAAAGATTAACAGCTTATCACTAACTTACATACTAAATATAATATTCTGTTTCCATTAATAAATCTTTACATATAGTACTTATTCTATATAGTAGTCTAGTAAGTATTTATTCTATCTATTCACTATTATTTCATTAAGGAGCTCAGATGTTATAGCTCTCCTTGCCGACCTCACACTTGAGGCGAATGGGTCAATATCGCAAGTTAAACTTATTCACCGCCCTAACCATAAAGATATATATATATATATCTTTATATATATAATTCTTCTGTGAGTGTGTATGTCACTGAACTTCTCTCAAACGACTGGACCGATTTTGACGAAATTTTTTGTGTGTGTTCAAGGGGATCTGGGAATGGTTTAGATTCACAATTTTGTCCGCTGGACAATGTTTTTTTAATTTATTAGTAGTTGTTGATTTTGGAATGTTTTACATTGGATGCGACAGACGGCGCTACCATTGCAGTGTCAAATTTTAAATAATATTCGAATTTTAATTTTAGTCTATCCCGACAGTTAGCGCTGCGATCAAATTAAAAAAAAGTTTTGTTATCATTGTGTTATTGTAGACCATGTGCTGGATCGTTAGATATTGTCATAACATTTGAATAAAAATTTTCATCAAAATGGTCCAGAATGTTTTAGCTTATTAAAAAAAATTTGAAATTTTCAAATTAAAGACGTGTAGACAGGACAACGTCTGTCGGGTCCACTAGCATATATATAATGGGATAGATGACATTTTTGTGGTAACAAGAAAAAATATATTATCTAAGCTTTAAAAGTGATTATTAATCAAGGAAATAATTTTGATGCACTATGCAGAGAAGTAAATTATTTCTGTTTTCCTTACTTACCGAACAATAGATATGCATCTCATACTGATATCAAACTGAAGGTCCCTCTTCTGTCTTTCCAACTCTTCAGCAGTGGTCTCACATTCCATATCCTTCGCGGTGACAGGTTTGAGATAACCAGTGCTAAGCAAATGAATTACCGTTCTCATTTTCTACTGTGTTTGAATCCAGGACATCAAAGTTATAAGTCTTATGCGGTAACTACTAAGCCACGGAGTCTGTTACATTGAACTAAGTTTTAAGGACTACAAAATCGCGAACGCATTTGATAAAGAACGCGAGTATTTCATAATAGATGTTTTGTTTTGTAAATGTTATATATTATATTATAATATGTAATTATTACAGTATTCCCGCAACTTATCATTGATAGTAGTCTAGTCTAGACTAGTGAACTAGTCATTAATATTTTTTAAGACAAGTTCTGCCTTATCATCCAAACTGATACAATGATTGAGTGGGAATAAGATCTCTGGTTTATAGACTGTTTTAAATACTAAATAAAAAATATTCTAAATATACTTAATAAGTGCGATTAATGCAGTTAGCTGGTCAACAGCGTAATGCACCAAATCTATCACCACTTCCTTGATGCACTGGGCTCCATCTTCGTGGAAAAGAACAGTTTCTAACAGACCAACCGCTGCAGCTTCATGATATAGCTAGAAAAAGTTTTCACCCTTATTTACTAGGAAATTTAATGAATTAAGAAAAATCTAAGTACTAGGACCCTTCTCCATTGTCAACAATATAGCAGTATACATACAACCATATAAATTCCAAAAGTATGAGTCGGCGCAGGTTCTAATTTCATAATCTGAGGGTATATCTTTGTTCGCCAGACTTGGATGCAAATCGCTTCATTAACTAAAATCGGTAACTGAAAATGAATCAAGATCAGCGGTAAATATTAAATATTACTGTTGCCACATTAAAAAATACAGATAATTAATAGTAAGCTCCATTTTGCTATAAAATTGTGCATGTGTGTATTCTTATCAGTTAATCACGATGCCTTTTAATTACCTTTCCATATGAAATTAGGGTCTCTTTTGTAAGTTCTTCTTGCATAGAAGATCCTTCCAAGACCGCTTGTTGATTTAATTTTTGTAGACGAATGTGCCAATCAAGCCACCTGAAATAAATTTGCAATATATCATAAAATATAAGAAGACTTAACCAACAATTTAAATAAATTTTCTCGTACGATTGATTGCCAATGCTCTCAATATGCCATGGTTCTATACTTTGGACGAACAAGTCCAATTCTCCTACTTCTAGAGCGCTTAGTTGGGAATCTTTTTCAACCATTTTTATTTGCAATGTTAATGCTAGGGAACTTAATTTAAACTGTTGAATTGAGAATTAGTCGATCTAAATTGCCTTCTTGCAGCGAACTATTTTTCGTTGTTATTGTTGCTATGGATACTGTGTCCTTATGAGTTTCTAGTGTAAGTTATACTTTAGTCTGTTAAAATTTTCGAGTTACCACATCAAAAAAATTAAAATGGCTGATGTCCGACATCTTTTTTCTTTGACGTTCTTTTTATACTTTGACACACGTGCCGCGTGGAGTTTTGCCTCGCAGGTTATTAATATTTTATAAAATTATAACATTAAATAGTGATATTTAGCCAACTTATTGTAGTCAGAACCGTATCCAGTGATATTTCCTAAATAAAACATTTTTCTGTGGTTTAAGTGTTATAAACAGTGGTCCCTTGTTAGTGAATGCCTGATCGGCCAAGCCGTATTTTTATAGACTTTCTTTTATTTATTTTTCCTTCGTATTATTATTAATGATTTAATTAGTATAATTGATGGTATTTATATATTTTTTTAATTCTGGTTTGGTGCACATTAGTTTTTATTTGTTCTCTTAAATATAACCTCGAAAAACATGCCATGTCCATTGCCTGTGTTCAATGTGCCTGAGCTCACATTATACCTAGCCAATTCACTAAAATTCCTGGTTTTCAATACTTATCTGATTAATTAATATTTTACTGCTAAAATAGTTCTTTAAGATACATATACAAGCTTTCAAAACATCTCTTAACCTAACCATTCACATCCAATGAGTTAATGGTTAATTTCACTAATTTAATCTAAAATCCTGATTAATTCATCAATATTTAATTCTGTAATTTAGCACAATGGTCGCGACTACAGAGAAGAAACCCGCCGAAAAGAAGGTGGCGAAGGGTAAGGAAGACAGCAAAAAGTTGCCTGCTGTTCCTGAATCAGTCCTTAAACACAGGAAGCGCAGGGAAGCTCTCAAAACCCGCAGATTACAGGTATTCATATAAAGTTCCAACAATGTGTACTTCACATATATACATAATTTTTTTTTAAATATACTTTCGCTAAATGTTTAGTTTATTCAAGAACAATAAGAACAGTCATATATTTTTTAAAACCGAAAGCAAGATAAACTTTCAGTGATGACTCCTTTAATTTCAAGGCATAGTTCATCTGATTTTTAAGGATGTGAATTTTTTATTCTGATCAAATTAGTCTTACTAATAGTTATTGATTTACATTTGAGCATATTTTAGTTGTTATTTTTCTGTAGGTTACACTTAAAAGAAGGTCAGCAGCAGTTAAGAAACGTAAGGAAATCTTCAAGAGAGCAGAACAGTATGTTAAGGAATACAGAATAAAGGAACGTGATGAAATTAGGCTAGCAAGACAGGTAAATTAAATTTATTTTCCTATATTTCTTAGACATTATACATTGAATGTTTTTAAATTGAATTAAACTTCAAATTGGAATTTTGAATATAGAAGTAAGGAAGGCTTATGGTAATGAGTATTTTATTTTAATCATTTATGTAATGGATGTTTACATTTTTACTGGGACACACATTGTGATTTGCCAAATAAGTGGTTTTTGAGTATGTGTGTATATTGCCACAAATAATGTTTTAATGCAATTAAATAAAAAAACAGCAGCAGTACTTTTTTTATAGTAAGTAGATAGTCGACAATAGTTCAACATGAAAATTTCATTTCAGGCCCGCAACCGTGGAAACTACTATGTTCCTGGAGAAGCCAAACTTGCCTTTGTCATGCGTATCCGTGGTATCAACCAGGTCTCTCCAAAGGTCCGTAAGGTTCTACAGCTCTTCAGACTAAGACAGATCAACAATGGTGTGTTTGTGAAACTTAACAAGGCAACTGTCAACATGCTCAGAATTGCAGAACCCTACATCACCTGGGGTTACCCTAACTTGAAGAGTGTGCGAGAGGTGAGGTTGCTTTTGTCATTGAATTATTAGTTACAGTATTAATATTTAACAGATGAGGTGTGTGCAACTATTATTTTTCAATATGAGTTTATACAAACAATTATCATGTTTCAGTTGATCTACAAGCGCGGATTTGCCAAAGTTAAAGGTCAGCGTATGCCAATCACCTCCAACAAGATTGTTGAGAGCAGACTTGGGAAGAGCAACATCATCTGTGTGGAGGATCTCATCCACGAAATCTTCACTGTTGGTGACAAGTTCAAGGTAAATTTGTACTTATTTGAAAACCTTTGGTAACTTTTTTTGCAAGATAATGATTTTTAGCTTTAATTAGTAATAAACAATATGTTATTGTTAGGCACTTTGAGCTATACACATCCATAAGTGTATTGTTTACCTATATGAATAAAGAAAATGTTTTTGTTTGTTTTTTAAGCTTAATAGTACCTTTGTAACTGTTATATATACTCTTTAATTAGCTATAAATAATATGCCACTGTTAGGCAGTTTGAGCTATCATAGGTATGTAAATTAAGATTTGTTTAATTGCATCTGTCTATAGGGAAGTAACCTTCTGCCGGACCTCAATAAGTTTTGAAGTTGACAAATCCAAATAGGTTATACTTATACACATAGAATATAGTTAAAAATATTGTTTTGAATAAGCCATTTATCATCATTATTATTTCAAGTAAATAAATAATTTTAATATTTATTCATTAATTCTGCTACAGTTTGCCAGCAACTTCTTGTGGCCCTTCAAGCTTAACAACCCAACCGGAGGATGGCGCAAAAAGACCATTCACTACGTTGATGGCGGAGACTTCGGAAACCGCGAAGACAAGATCAACGAACTACTTAGGAGGATGGTTTAAATAAATATTATCGTACAATTATGCTTTTTTTAATTCAAAATCATTTTTCGCAAATTCCAAAAAGCAATTTTTAAAAACCGTTTTACCCCTTTACATTCGAGTTCTCATGCTTTAAATTTTGTTTATTTATGTTCAATGTTAACTGTTGTCTATGTTGATTAGAAAAGGAAAAGTAGGTCTATTCTTTGGCCAATGTGTGGCACTGGAACTAGGTATTCAATATTTTAGTAAGTCTTTAATAGTATGATTTATTTGGTCAAAAAAGTTAACCTGATATAAATTTGATTTAGATTTCAAATTTGTTATTATTGCCTATGATGATTTCTATGAAGAAACAGTTATTTAAATTTTTTAGAAGATTCCTGTGTAGTTGGCTGTTTTCCATACTCCATGTGCTTTGCTGGGTCTGAGTTTGATCCCAAAGAAATACTGTTTTGGTTCAGAATACATAGGAAAGTACTACTAGATGCTAATACTACTAATTTGTATAAATTAATAGCTTGGGTTATGGAGTAATATATGGGGCTATTCTAAATAAAATGCATAATAAATTGGTAAATTTGCAATTATATTTCTTTGGAATGTGTTGTGTAAATCTAGGAAATCATCTCTTGTTCCACTTTCAACAAATTTCTTTATTTCTCTCTGAAGTGTCTGAAATTAAATAAGAATTGATCAATATTACATGTAACGCCAACTCTAGCGCTAAGAATCACAAAGCTGCCTTGACAAATCAATTTCAGTAAACTGGATATCATTGTTCAATTTTAAAATTTAAATGATTAAAATCATGCCTGCTAAATGTGTGGCCATGACAAAAGTCTAAAGAGAATAGTAGAAGGTCTTATGAGGTATAAGTTAACTTATTTTGATTAGATATAATATAATTTTAAATACTAAGCTGAAATACCTACCTCCAGAGTAGTATATAGTGACCAATTTGCAAATAATTCACTGTCTAAGCCAGAATAATCATTGTATATTAAAGTAGAAAAAAAGTTGCGCATATCTAGAGCTATTTTAGGATTGGCACAAGAAACTTTTAATATTGGATTTAAAAAACCATCATTTATTATTTCTACTTCTGTTTTCTCATTTCCTACTAATAAATGAAGATTAGTTTGAGATTTAATAAACAGTTCAGATGTTTGTTCATTTAAATACTGCCTTTTCCTGCTATGAAAATTCTTATAAAGGTCATTTTTAAGGATTGCTTTATAATTACTTGGCAGTTTTACATAAAAGACCCAATCATTGGTTTTTATATTTTCTGATTTTGTTATTTCAAAAAAAGTACAAAAATGTTTGATTGCAGTGTCTAAAATGGAGTCACCAACATCCTTCATGTTCTGTTTCAAATATGTGATATTTGATTTTTGACTAGATACTATGAAATTATCACATGTAAGTTCCATGGTTTTTTCATGTAAACTGGTCCACAAACTTTCATTCTCATCTAAAACTCCTGGTATCTTTGCAATAAGTTGAACATGAGAAAATAATCTTTTCGTTAAATCCAAATTTTTTCTTTTTAATGTTACAACTATATTCATTTTTTTTAAATCATCTTCATGTTTAATAGTGTATGTTTTTATAATTTTCTCATTTGTTGATAATGTAATATGTATTCTGAAATCACCTAATAATCCAGAGAGTATCTCCTTAAAATCTTGCTCAGGATCCAAGCAAGATATAGTAATTAAAATAAAATAAATTTCTTTTTCAAAAATATCTTTAGGATTATCTGTAAATGCGACCTTGTCTATATTTAGTAAATCTTCAAAGTTATCATAAACAGTCGAGCTGTAGTTTAGCACTGTATCCATCACTTCATGCTTATTTGATAATGCAATAGCTTTTACATAATTCCTTTCTCTTTCTATTTTGTTAATTAATATTTCTAGTTTATTAATTTCCTCTAGTAGTTTATTATAATACTGAGTCTTATTTAGCAACTGGTCAACTGAACAGTACTTTTCATTTAAATTTGGTTTTAAATAACATGATTCATCTTCAACATTCAAAATGTATATGAAATTGTGGTATGTTGTACAAATAATTTGTTCTCTACATTTAATAATATCTTTAACTTGTTTGACAAGGAACTGTTTTAATTTTATATCATTAAATGGGCTTTCAGCCTTCCACAAAGATAATCCATCTGTATAAATAATGTTTTCATTGAATTCCAAGAATTTACATATACTTGTGTTTAAATGAACAATATCACAGTTTCTTTCCCTATTTAGTGCTAGGCGAATTAAAGTTCCAGTTGTAAGGCCTATTATAATTTCAGGGTAGTTTCTGTTCAATATTTTTATGTCTGATATAGTTGTAGCACAAGTATAGATTTGTAACAAATTTAGATCTTCAATTGACGAAGTAAATAGGCAACCAAAGACTGTCTTATCAACAGAGATAATAATTAAATAATGATTGTTCCATGAACTTTTACAATTGAAAACTTCCTTCAGTATATCAAATTCTGTTGAAGTTAACTTATAAGGATATAATTGGGGTTTAATTTCTTTTGAATATTCTTTTATCAAAATCTGCTTTAATATCTGAAAGTCTGCATCAACTTTATAGGTACACAGAAAATATGAATTATCTATACATTTTAAACTTATCACATCATTATTAATACTTTTTAATGTTAATATATTTTGATCTTTAAGCTGAAAGTTTTGTTTAGGTCTTTTAGCTGCAGAGCTTTTGAATTTTAAGGAGACTTGGTAAATATTGTAGTTATAATCTAATGCCAAAAGATAATTGCTTACTAAACATATTCCTTTTACTGGAAAATCTGGAGTTATGTGCTTAGCGGAATCTTCAAAGTCCAACCTCTCGTGAATAAATATCTGATACTTATTCCACAAGCATATCACAGAGTTAGCTGCATTATAGACGATATTTAGGTTACCGGCTAATGTTTGCGGGTACTGAAAACACTTGCGGGCTAATTCTTCATCAGTAATATTAATCATTTCAAAGTTTTACGCTATGTGAACGTTTAAAGATCTGGTTTAAAGGTCTATGTAACGTAAATTACTAATTATTCGAAATTTTTCATCTTTTCCTCTCTTAATTTTGAACTAAATTTATAAACGATCAAAATTCAAACAAGTAACTAAACAAAGTGTTAGCTGTCAGTTACTCCCGAGTCCCGTCACAAACGAGTAAAAGTTAAAACATGTGGTTCAGTCAACTGACAAATGATAGCTTATACTGTGTACTTTTTAGGATTGTTTTTTTATGGCAATTTTTAAGATTGTTTATCTAGTTTTATTTCGACAAATTAGATTTATATTTGATATTAGAAAATATAGATCCTTTTCATGAAGTGATTGTGCACTAGAGTCTAGACTCTAGACGAAGATAGGTTGCGGTTAGCGTCTTCTACTTTAAGTTTCTTATGACAAACCCTATTCTGATGATGTACCGGTGCAATTAGAAAAACGTATTAGTCACACATAGTCGACTATACTTTGAGGGACGCAAGAGCTTTTAGCGGACCTTGACTCAAGAAGGACCTTCTTGAACCTAAAATTCTAACTAAATATTTTTAGTAATATTATGATTTGAAAAAAGATTGGTGCAGAAAACCGGTGCAGCGTTATTGTAGACTAACTTTTGAATAATAAAACCAATTTCATACATTTTCTTTTAATTAAATCCTTTTTTTTGTAACATACATATTTACATAATAACTTAAAATTAAAATCGAATACAAAATAAACATTAAACAAAATTAATTTTAAATTCTTGGCACGTCACATTTTACTTCAAACAAATAATAAACGTGCTTGTTGTAATGTGGAGTTGAGGAAAATCCTTCAAGACAAGACTGCTTATTTTTTTCTCATCACGCAATATTGTTTGTGTACAATGTACATATTATGCGTGTGTATGTAGGTTATTGTTTGTATAAATATAAAAGTTCCTTTAAGATGACATTATTATTTGATACCTCTCCTTAAATTGCGTTGGAACTACGCTGTAAAATTCTGATGAAATGGTCGTTATTCTCATAATGTATGCCTCTACGTACATAAATAATGCACAGATTAATAGCGATTTAAGGGGTTAGAAATGTTACTTTAAAATTAATAATGAATAGAAGGTAGTGACACATAGCAAAATATAATTTATACGTTGAGCAATTAGCCAGACGTGACGTCACTCTAACTTATGTCCACTTATATAGTCAATATATAAAAATATTGAAGCTTTATACTATAAAACACATAGATGGCAATAAATAGATACACGATAGAAAAAGTCTCAACACAGTCTGTGAAAAAACAAATACTTGGTAATTTAACACACAATATATATAAAAATGCGTTACTATTTAGTAAACCATGATGTTGGAGTGACTAATTGACATAGCTAAGATACCTTGCAGGTTTCATTACAAATTAAATTCACAAAATAATTAATTTACAAATTATTATTTTAAACATACGTAAAACACTCAGAACAGTTTAATATAACTTTAAAACTAATTGGCACACGTTCACAATGAATCTAGCAAAAACTATATCTAATTTAAAACTAAGGAGGTTCCAATGTTTAAATTAAGCGGATTTAGGACTGCATTATCATTTAGGTGGAAAATATTCACAAATTAGAAATTTTATGTCCTTAAAAATATCTAAAACTGAATATATCCTGAATGTGAAAAACGCTTCTAAAACAGTTTATTATCTTACTTTATTATGTACATTTACTTTGATATGTGTACTTATTGCGATGGCTCTCTGTTATTAAAATACTATTTCTTTGAAGAGAATACAAAACGGGGTTGCTCTTAGACAAATTACTGGTAACGGTACTGTGATTAGTCAAAATTTAAAGACATGGTCAACTGACAAGCATAACACTATGGTATAGCGTTACACTGCAACGAAATAAGTAATTTGTCTCGGCACTTATAATAAAATGCGTAATTACATCTACTTTTTCAAACTATATTTACATAATTCTCACAATCTTGAGTATTTATATAATTGCACTTTATTTTTTGCGGTATAATTAAAAAAAAGTACATTTTATATATTTTTAGTTTTCAGAAGTGGTTTACAACGGAAAACGAAAAAATATATGTTTAGTAACACCAATTTGTATAAATGCAATTTAATGCAATATGTAATTAAAAATAATATCGAGATTGGCACGTTCTATAATGTTGTAATTTCACAAATACTTTATTGTGGTGACGTCACACTGCTACTTTTTGATATCAGGGTCCATTTTAGTTTTGTCTAACGATGACGAAACCATACCGCTTTGTGGATATAATTTATCTAAATGCTTCAACGACTCGTTTAAGAAGTTCTGAAATGAATAACATAAAACATTAAATAATCACCATAATTTACCAATTTGTTAAACTATCAAATCTTACTTAAAAAAAGGATTTGTGTTTATTCCGGAAAACTTTCATTGAATACAATTATTATTTATCTATGCTAAAGTATAAGTCTATACTAATGTGTTAAAGAGGGTAGATTTATATTTTTTATATTATTAATGTAAGTGTAATATAAACTTAAATATTTTTCAAAAATGCTTTCATTATTCCTGAACTAAAAATTATAAAAAGATTATATTTTGAGTACCTTGTATAGAAACAAGCAATTTTTATTGCAGTACCAAAGAAAATTAAAGTAATAAAAAATAAAAGAATCTTGAATTTTCCTTATAATTATGCTATGAAAAATGTCTTACCTGTGGCGCAAACGCAACCACAATTTTTGGTACATGTATTTATTTTGTATTTTTTAAATTGCTCAACAATACTAACTGTCAAATATAATTTTAATAAAGTTTGATCTATCGTGTCTATTATTGAGACTGTAAATGATACTATTTTTAGGAAAGCGCCCTCTTTTGCAAAATACACACCTGTATGGCAGTGAGAGCTGCAACAATGGCCGGTCCTCCAAAACCGTGCGAGATGAGCGAGAAATGCGTTAGATGTCGCTGTATGGCCGGTTCCAGGAGATGCGGCGGCCGAGTATTGCAGAGTGGAGACCTATCTTGGTTTAGAAGATCCATAACTTCTTTGACAACCTAAAACATAAAGTAAAGAAATAAATAAGTAAGCGACGTATAAACATACGAACGTTATTATGAATAAATAAATACGTATGAATTAAAATCGATGTGTTTAATGCAATTTTAGTAACTAAAGATTTTAATTATAAATTCATATTTTTATTAACTCCCATTTACAATAAGCAAATATTCTTTAATGTATAAAATCAAAGGGTTGGACAATTGTGTCGAGGATGAGAGACAAGTGGAAGAATTTGCAGGAGGCTTTCACTCCGTTGGAAGTTGAGTACTAGTGTTAACTGTTAAACATGGACTTAGTGTAATCTAATGATTTACACGAATAAAAGCAATTTTTTTCTCATTTATTCTAGAATGTCACTCAAACATAAATTGGTTTCGGGACTGGAAATCATTTTTTATATATGAACTTTGGCATATGTCACGGGGTTTAAACCGATTTTGACTTGACCTCAAATTTAGCTTCAAAGCCAATGCATTTTTTTTGTGTGAATTTTGACATATTTAACAGCGGTCTAGACAATATTGTGACCACACTAGAGTATCTTATGACTCCATACTTTTGTTGAAGTAATTAAGTATATAAATGGACAATATCTTACCTGCTTCGTGGCCTGCAAGAGGTCCCGCCTTCGTCTAGCGTCATGCTCTGCGTATTGTCTCGCGAGGTATTCTGCTAACGCCCGCGCAGGAAACTCTGTTTCACATACATAGCCGAAGTCACGGGCTAAATGCACGGCTTCAGCTGTAAAAATAATGATTTATTCTTTAGCCAGTCATAGCTAAAATATATGAAGTTGATGTCATGACATCTTTTCGTTTATTTACTTCAATAAGACAAATGAATTGGCCATTTCCATTAGACGTGGAAGTCCTTATTAAGAATTTTTGACTAAAGATATAAAAAGCGAAAATCTGGCATAGATAGACATAGACATATAACTGAATAGTGTTTATCAATTGTCTTGGATTCAAAGAAAGCCCGCTAAGCTTAAATACTTCTTTTCTCTTCACTCATATTACCCTCGACATTCGTCAATCCACAACTGAGTGTTATTTATAGGTAATTCTTGAAGCGCACAAACACTATGCAGAACCAGCTGCTCACTGAAGTATTTCCGAACCGAAGTCGTATTGACTTAGGGTCCTTCAAGAAAAGAACGTACCAATTCTTAAAAGCCAGCCGGCAATGGACTCGCGAGCCCTCTGGCATTGAGAGTGTCCACGGGCGGCGGTATCACTTAAGTCGAGCTCGCTCCTACTGGGTCGCCTACTGGACCTTTGGGTCGGTCATTAAGTGCTGATCGAAGATCATCCTCAGGTCAGAGAAAGCGCGGAACATCCTTTCTCTGCAGAATATTTTAGAGGATTATAAAAAATTACCTTCTACTAATGAAGTGAGCAGGGTCACGTTCGCGGCTTTCCGCCTCCCCGCTGGTAGGTTAAGGCCTATTTTTTCTAATTTCTCTCGTAATAAACGACCGCCATTTTTGCTTTTTGCTCTGAAAACAAATAAAAAAATTGAAGGATTTGGATCATTTGAAAACGATAAATATATTTTTATTTATATATATATTACAATAAAACTAATAAATTAAAACTATTATGA
Source organism: Pieris mannii (assembly GCA_028984075.1). Taxonomy (NCBI): domain Eukaryota; kingdom Metazoa; phylum Arthropoda; class Insecta; order Lepidoptera; family Pieridae; genus Pieris; species Pieris mannii. Next base: position 7,268,769 of record CM054795.1, on the reverse strand, counting down.
ATAAGTATGTATTACAATACAGCGAGGAAATGCCAGCATTAAAGGTACACTGCACACCAAACTTTAAAAATTAATATTAATTTTCTATTTGTTCATTTCTAAATATTATAATACAATATATACCTACATTAAAACTTTATAGTAAGTACATTTTCATTTTTTTATTTAGTTTATACATATAGGATATAAGTGTTAAGCCAACAACATATATGTATGTGTAAAATATTAACATAGGGAATAACTTAGTAAAATCAAATAGTCTTATAAAAACCAAAATTAAAATCAAATAAATAAAGTAATTGAAAAGTAAACTCATAAAAATAAATGCAGATCAACTAATTAAAAGTGTTCTTACTTCTGCACTGTGTCTTAATTTTATTTTTATAATTATTTGTGACCCAATTCAAAGAGTAACTAAAAAACTAAATCGTCTATACTCCATTAACACATCACGAACTCTGTAAGTCGCGGGATTTGTCTAGTTTTATTTTTGTAACCGGAAACTTGAATGACGTGACTTCGCTACTGCCCACTTGGTTGAGTCACAGATAAAGATCGATTACTAAATTGATTGACGCGTAGAAAGTGGTCAAATGTTGCCCTATAAAAAAATCACTCACGCGTAATTGAAAATTATTATTCATAGGTGTGAAAACCTTATGTCAAAATTCCGAGTAAGAGACTGGTTTTGCGTTTACCATGGATTGTTCAGAGTAGTTGTCCGGATTATAAAGCTGAGTTTCATCATCGGACGATTCCACCCGTATCACATCGACGTGTTAACAACCAAGTGTTATTAAAGTGGTTTTTGGCGCGCACCACCACTTGTGGTAGCCTATTGAAGAATTTCCGAACTAAGACCAAGAAAGGAGCGTACCAATTCTTAAAAGGTCGGCGACGCACGAGCGCCATGGGCGGCGGTATCACTTAATAACAGTATGATATAAGAATTGACTAATTGATATGACGAATAATGTAAAGTAAAAAGCACAAAAATACGTGCAAATTTATTTATGTATAATCTAACCATGACATTGTATCGTATTCTTGCAATAATAATTATTATTAACAGGTGCCGTTATATAAAAAAAAAGAGTGTGTGTACTTATGTACACGCGTTAGAATTTATACTTATTTGGCGTATGGGAAAAAAATAACTAAAATGCAGTAGTGATTAACGATAAATATTAAAATTAATGAAAAGATTTTATTTAAGTAAATAATTTTTAATTAACGATGTAAATAAATTATACATACCGACAATTAACCTCAAATCTATAAATGCACTCAAAACAGTTTATTCAAATCAGTTTTATCACTAATATTCAATATATATATGTATATTTATATATATAGATATATATATATACTAATAAATAATAAATTATTAGTATCAGCGTAGTATATGAAATTGATTTAATAAAAACACCAAAATAATATTTATTTATTCACACTGTTTAATTGTACCCTTACGAAACACGTGTTCTACATATAAAAATAATAGAATATACAACTTGAACATAGTTATCAATTTTCATACCACCTAGAACTAACTTCATGTTAAATTTAGGTGTCGGTGTGCGCGCGCATCGTAAAAATTCACTCTTATCATTTTTTCTCCATCGCGCCAAAATGCGAAGTATGAAGTTTAGGATCCCTATATATTTCATCATTATTTTTCCGTACGAGAACGAGTTAACTGCGAACTCATTACAGAACACAACGCCAAATTCTTCTGATTTTGGCTGTGTCACCGCTTAAGCGTAGTCAACTTTATTTAAAAAAAAAAAAAAATAATAATTAAAATCTTTATGTATAAAATTCAGCTGTAAGGTGTGTGTCACTGAACTACTCTTCAACTGCTGATTAAACTGATTGAGCTGATTGAACCGATTTGAATTATTTTTTTGTATGCGTTTGGGTGGCACCCTGAATGGTCTCACATATCAACCCGGTATATGGCCCTTCAGTCGATACCTTTTTTAATATCCCAATCGCTTGAAGTATCATGCAGACCAAAGTTTTTCGAGTCCGCTAGTAAGCCCCGAGAAACGAGTACAAGAGTTACAGAATTTATGATATGTTTTATCTAATAGACAAATAAAAAAATAGATAGATTTATAACACATAAGCTAAGTTGATTTAACTAAAACTAACAATTTATTTCATAACGGTACATGTTTATTAAAATCAAACAGCCGTGCTTTATTCTGATTGATAATCAAAATCGATACTTTCATATTAATACATCGAATGCTTGTTAAAAACCGATTATCCCATCAATCTATTATTTCGAATTTCTATTGATTCTAATTTCAAATGAATTACCATTTTACCGACAAGTAACACTCGTTACCGACTTTTTTTAAATTATCTTAAACATGTGTAGAATGCAAGTTCCCAATTAACAATTAATTATCATATAGAGAACCGGGTATTAAAGGGAAATAATTTGTGACAGACTTCACCAACTAACGCCAAATGAATTTGTATGAAAATGGTCACGTGACAAAGTTTATGTCATTCTCATACAAATTCCTTCGGCGGTGGTAGACCACACCAGTCGAACAGTGACTGAATCAAGCCCCTGAACGAACATCAAATGTTTGTCAATTGTCATCTATCATCATTCACGAAGAAAAGCTCAAGTTTAATAGTTTTAAGCAACCACGAAGTAAGAAGTACGAAGAAAGTAAAAAGTTTATTGGTTTCTAATTTAAGATAAACTTATTAATTAGAATCCATCAACTTCTAAGAAGATGAAGCGAAAAGTAAAACAAAGAGAACCCACAGGTAGCAAAATAACCGTTGTTCTTAATTTGTTTTTGTTTACAAAAAGTTCATGACGAGATCGAATTCATTACAACCTCCTTTCAGGAATAATTGGCTGTTTCGTACTCTTTGGCGATTTAAATTAGATGGCGGGTCTTATTATGATAACAAAAATTATATCGAACGGTACGAGTGTTTCTATGATATAAATATCGAACTTCCATATTGTACCTGAATCTGTTCCATATTGAATTCATCTGATAGATTTTTTTAATTAAAATTATTTTAAAACATGTATCCTATAATAAAAAAATTAAAATAGACTGCTTAATTGTGCTGTAAATAAGTATTTTAATCATTTCTCATTGACATTTTATTATTAAACTTGGATTCAAACAAATTTCACACACAATAACTATAAACTTATCTCATCGAACTAAAAGCTAAGCGAAAATAGTTTAAATATTTTAAAAATGCACATGAAAAGGGACTTGGTTTTGATTTTTTTTAAAATCAATACTGCCTTAAAAATATGTGCTACAAGATTTATGTTTAGCCTAAAATTTTGTAACTTACAAAATAAATCCAATAAATACGCAGTAACACGATTCGATAAAAATTGCTACGTAAAATATCTTGCATGTGAGAATCAGGTCCTAATAAAAACCGGCGCGTGCGCAACTTGCAAATAATTAAAATGCCAAATAGTCGGTTAATGTAGCGAATTGAGTTGATTTAAACCCGGTAAAAATGTAATGGGTTCTCATTATGCTTTTCCCAAATATATACTGTATACTCTATATTTTGGTTAAAGAAAAAGAAATGTATGAATATGTCAATTGCTGTTGTGGTGGTGTCCATGATGTCCATCTCGGAGTTATTGAGTCGGATTACCATAAAATATTATCGTATTAAAAGACTAAAAATGAAAAACGTATTATATTTGACATTTTTAATTTAGAATATCAAAAGTATAATGTATTCCTGTGGAAAGTAAATGCTGAGTATCACCGGAAATCAACGGGTTCTTATTTTAAATAAAGTTTGACCATTAAAAATATTGTTTAAAAATGCAAATATCGAACGTCATTCGTTGGTGCGATAATTAAGCCTAAGAATGAAAATGATGTTACACGTGTCTATGGACAATCTATTACAATTCTAGTAGCAATTACTGCATTCCGGGCCGCTCGACAATTACCTCGTAAAAATTTGATTTCAATTAAGCAATGCCGAATTTAAATTCAATTTGCATATAAATAAGGTTTATTGGTAAAGAAATAATTATATTTTAAAGTGGTTTTGATAATATTGTCTCAAGTCTTGGATATCAAACTTTTCATCTAGATCGACTTTAACCTTCTTAGAATCGTCCTAGGTTTTAACGCTTTAAACGCTTATGCGAACTTATAAATTTCCCCTGTAATTAAATATATATGTTTAAAAAAAATATTTCGTTTTTAAGTTAAATATTATATTTATCCTGCCTGTTAAAGGAAATTAGATTTTATTATTTATAGATGTTAATGCAATGCCCGTTGGCAAACCGTTTTTAACTTAATATATAAATCGGCGCCATATTTGTTACATTGTTCGGGTTTGGGAACTTTCTAATAATCAGGTTATTTTCTTTAGTTTGGCAAAGACAGATCTCAAGATGAAATGTATTTCGACATTAGGCCTGAGAATATTAATGGATATTATATGCGTATTACAACGTCTAAGTATAGAGAAATATTGACCATAAATGTCTAATATTTTTGCCATTGACAGATCTGTAAACTGATTTTAGTTTACAGATGCCTATTTGCATAGGCACTCTAGACCGGACATAATTGAAATGGCAGAAGCCACAGCTTCGCTAGTTAAAATGGATCATGTCTATGAAACCACAGACAAAAACTAACTGACCACTAAATAAACCTATCAGATCAAATAAGTCAAATCATATACCGTACAATGTTGCAAGCGCAAAAAATGTATATGGTAATAAAACGTGGAGATGTGGCTGTGGGTAACTGTATTGTCTAGAAAAGTATTAAGTTTATTATATAGTTTATTAGAGTATACTGATAAACGAGTAAGGTCTAGATATAGTTGGACCCTTAAATTTTGAAATCGATTTACGTTAGTTTTTATAATTTAAATTTTAGTTGATTTTTTTACCTCTTCGTGAATGTTATGTTTGAATACAAGCACTTGTCACATTAAATATTGTATTTTATTTTCCTTGTACCAATGTATCAGTGTTTTACTTTTGTAAATATATGTAATGTACATAAATACTAAACTATACTCTACTATAGACACAAAAAATAAAGAATTTGGCGGACGCTAATGACACTTTGACTCTGTTGTATAACGTCAGACCCTGACGGTTTTCGGTTTTTACCGCCGATATTAAAAGTACTACAGATAATAATTCTCACCTCCGTAAGACTCCTCCTAAGAGTGACGCGTTGAGGCACTCTGGGGGAGATAGCCTTCGTTGGACCTCAGCAACTGTCACTTTGTACTTGCTGGTTGAGGAGAGAAGTGACAAGCGTCCGGGCACTGAGCAGAACACGTCGTTTGGTGCACATGACCCTGCACTTAGGCCATCGCGGCCTTTCATCGCTGCGAAAACAAATTCTTCATAAAACAAAAATAGCAGATTTAGTAGTTGTAATATAAACATATTACAAAAAAAATAAACTTTCTTTGAATATTGGAAAATGTAGTAAAATTACTTTTACTCGCAAACATAAGAAAATACAATTTTGTTATAAATTAAGAGATACAACAATTAAAGAAGTGAATTTAGTTAGAGACTTGGGGATATTAATAGATGATAAAATGTGTTTCTCTAATCATATAGATAATATAACAGAAAAAGCATATAAACAACTTGGCTTCGTCAAACGTGTATGCAAATCTTTCAATAACATAAATTGTATAAATATTGAGTACACTAGAATATGCAAGCATTGTTTGGGGACCAGTTACAAGAAATACATTGAAGCAATAGAGAACATTCAAAAAAAGTTCCTTAAGTTTTTAAGTTTTAAGGATTTCCAAAAGTTTAGTACTTGGATTCCTGCAAGTACTTTGGTATTGAATCCCTTCAATGTAGACATAAACAATGTGACCTTATATTTTTAAAATGCTATTTGCAATGGTTTTATTGACTTCCCTGACTTGTTATCGCTCTTACTTTTTAATACCCCTTCATCACCCAATACAAGGCAAATCCAATTATTCAAAATTCCTCGTTCTAAGACCAACTATTTACGAATCTCGGTTATGTATCGCATACCTACAGATTACAACATAAATTACCAGCAAATCGATTTAACGTGACTAAAAAATTCTTTAAAAAATATTTCAAAAACTCAGGTAACTTTTACCAATAATGGCTTTGTTTGTTCTTTCATGTTGAATATATGTTTTGATCTACCAATCAATCAATCTTACAATTGTGCTTTGTAAAACTGTGCTTTATGTTTCTGTTTATATGCGTATTCATATATTGTGTGTAATGTAATTGTTTGGATATTGTTTAATGAATAACTGTAGGAATACTTAAATAAATAAAATATTTATTTACTAAAGTACACATACATAATTTACTTATAATTCACATTTACGGTGAACACTGTAATTGCCCTTTTAACAATAATTTGTTTAAGAACGTAAAATCCTCGATAAATAGACTATTATACAATAAGAAATTAAATTTTTCAAGTTAAACGAAATTACTGTGGTTAGCGATATCAAAAAACATTTCAAACGGAATTCAGAAGATTCTGCTGATTTCCAACCTTGAATAACAATGACACTGTTGATATACTGTAAGATTCTGTTCTGTATTTTACAGTAAAACAGTTTGTATAAGAACGTAATATCCTCGATAAATGGACAAATATACAAGTATTTAGTAAGTACTAAGTATTTAGTTTAATTAAAATTCGTTAGTAAATATAAGTAGTATATAAAGTAGAAATAAGATATCTTAAGGCTATCAAACATTTCAACTGTGTAATTTTAAATAAATTTAAAGGGAGTTCTGTGTGATTACATTTTCCTATCTACGTCACGCTGTGGACCGGATGATATAGAACAAAGGAGAAAAATATCGTAAGTGAAGATGATATCGGATAAATGATGATTCTTCTGTTATTTTCTTTTTTCTTTAATATAGATAAGAAAATCTTTCCGGAAAACTGTTAGTCTATGATAAACAAAACAATCCGAGGGACGATGTCTGAGGTGATTGGTTTTTTAAAGGCAAGGTGCTTTTATAGCGTGGGCGAGTACCTAGATCATAAGTTTGAAATTAACGCGGGGAACATCACTTCAGATGTTATTAAATACAAGAAAAAGAAGCCTAACGATTAAATCGTTGTATTTTTTGGATAAGAAGTGATACTTATTTAAATGTAATAATTATTAATAATGTTAATATTTGTAATAATTGAAGTGTAAGTCGCTGACCACGACTGTTGTATAAAAAATTGTAAAATTACAAAAACTATTTTTTAGGTTTGTGCATATTTTTAATATAATTACAAATTTTTGTTATATGAATTTTTGAATGAATTTTTAAAGGCAAAGTGTAAAGAGTTTTATAGCGTGAACGAATATCTAGATTATAAGTTTGACACAGATTTTAAATACCTAACTTAACTTGGATACTATTGTTTGTATTATAATATATGACATTATAAATTAAGATGACATTCGCATGCCTATTTATTTGTATGTGGCGGATCTGAGGTGTAGCTAATTGTACCACTGTTCTAGCAAATAAAACTATTTGATTTGATTTGATTTGACATGCTCATATACATAATTTTAAGTTTTTTTTATTAGTCTATATAGATTATTTTTTTCAACCAGCATCCCTGGAGTCGATTTGATCTCCGTCTGTGTAAAAGAAAAAGCTTGGCGATTAAAAAGAGTGGCGGAGAGTTTATTGCCAGTTCTTCTCTTCCTACGCCCTTGATTTGAGAACTGGCAGTAAATGTAAAATTAGAAGCATTCAATGTATATTTCTTTTTTGACGATCATAATTGTTGTGTTACCTACATGAATAAATGGTTTTTGACTTTGTCCTTGTGCATTTAACACTCCAAACCCCAAAAGTTGACGGTGTCTGGCACATGTGATCACCTACTTGCCTATTAGAAATGGGTACCAGTCTTAATAGGTTTTATTGTATATGTAGATTATTTAAACACTTATATTACCTATGTATAGTTACTATATTTTATTATATTAATAATTTGAATTTTATAAGGTTAATGAAATAGAAAAATACGGGTGATTACAGAATCCCTTGTGTAAACGAACAATGGATTTACGAATCCAGCCACGCCCCAAACAAGCGCGCAGCGTGATTGCTATTCACATTGTAATATTTCATATGGTAACCCTAATACAATAAACATTACTATGTCATTAGTACAGGCACCATGCTGACTATTTAACACCGCGTTCTGACATTAGCTTTTAAAAATATCCCGCCAATTATTTTGTCAGAGTTGCCATTACAAAAAAAAATGTATTGTGATGGTGTGTTCAATCAAAGTTATTTTTGTATTAAAACTCTTAAAGTCACATAATTGTTATTATTCTTTGTGTTAAGCAATAGAAGCCCAATCAGACTCTTTTAATTAACAATATGTATATTTTAATATTATTTGTACCTACCTAAAATATGTGTATTTTATTTACTTTATTTGGTTTATATTGATTATAAAGCTTGGTTTATATTGAATATATATAAGTGTAAAGAACGAAGAGATTACATTCTATTCATCGCCAAAAAAGGATTGTTTTCGTAGGGTTTGGTTATTGGATTGCAGATAGGAGATTGATCGACTGTCACGGTCTGATGAATTCCATAATCTAAGATTGAAAACAATCTGAGATTATGGATTTATTATTGGGTGCGGGCGTAGAAAAGAGCGTACCAATTCTTGAAAGGTCTTGTGTGTCCATATGAAAGGAAATGTGAGTGTTCATGGGCGGCGGTATCAATTAAAAAAGCCTTTCTGTGTTAAATGTATCGACTAATTTTATCTCAATTTGTTTGTATATGAGAACAGGGCTTAGTTTACATTTTTCTAGTAGTATTAAGAAATTAGATTTTAAAATTGGAAATGGTATCTTGTCCAAACGGTAAACAGTACACATTTTGTATTCGGCACAGTTTATATCTGAATCTGCTATTATAAAACATAGACATGTTCGATTAATACTGGCGATAAAAAAAATAAGTAGCATCTCATTTCCGCATCCGCTAATCAAATGGATGATCGATTGTCTATTCGATATTCGCTTGTTCAATCGATACATGTATCCGATAGCTATTGTACAGAACCTAATTACAGTTTTATCTATGAGGTCATCATTTGATAAGTTAATAACATGTACTTGTGAAGCGGAATTTAAATTACTATCACAGTAGTTCTATATTTGAATTAAATCTATGCCTAATTGACCAGAGACAAACTCTACATTCTCTATTTCGTGCTACAAAATATAATTAACTTTGCTTAGTAAAAAAGACAACTTGTGCCCGCTAGTTAAACGGGCTAGGTCTGGATATCCATAGTTTCTCCCTTCACTTTGAAATTTTCCTTAATTTTTTTATCTCTTCGTCTATATTATGTTGTTATGTATTTTATTGTACATAGTATTATCTTTTATTAACATAGCTTTTACACGTTTAAAGAAAACACTTTTTACCGGATTGAAGCTATGTAATATTAAACTTATAATTATTTAACATAATTTTAAATGAATACAGAGACTGTAACACGCACGCTGTAAGGCACGCGAAACGTCGGAAAATTTTAAAATTATGTCAAATAATTATAAGTTTCAATCCGGTAAAAAGTATTTTCTTTAAATATTTTATTGATCTTGTACCGATCATTGGCAAGTTTATGTAAATATATAAAAGAAAGAAAGTGATTTTAACAATGTATTTTGATAACTTTTCATACCTCGGTCCCAGAGATTTTGAACTTATATATTTATTAACAAAAAATCATAACATAAAATAATACGATAACGTCGAAAAAAATATATAAATATATTATCACGGTATCGGTATTATAAACTCACTCTGCCAACATAATATAATGATGTCGATAGTGTCAACGACAGCGGTTAGTAAAGGCAACGCATTTGTTATAAGTACATATTACAAAGGACTTCATTTTTAATACACCATATACTTACATTTTAATAAGGGTAAGTCTGTCATGAATCCCGTGGTATCATCCATGCCAGCATTCTGAAAAAAAGCCAGGTCATTTTTGTAAAGCTTTTGAGTTTTTTATATCGGCGCCTAAATTAAAAAAAAGAAATCAACCAGTTTTTAACGCACAGAAATCTGACAGTTTATTTTGTATTAATCTGATATTGACAGTTTAGTTTTCCCGCTTTTTTCCCACCATCTTAACATAGACGTGAGAAATGAGAAATTCCTCAAACATTCCTTGAGCTTTAATTTACTTGGCTTATTAAATTCTTGGCAATATATGAAAAGGGTATTTTTATAGAGCATAATTGTGTTATGGAATTTGAAATATGCCATAATAGTTTTCGGTATTTTGAAGGGCCGATACACCATCGATTATAATGAAATTAGAATGTTTTCTGACAAAAAGAGGTTTTAATTCATCGCACAGAACATGTTTTCGTTAAATTTAATACTGGCAGTGTATAATAAAATGGGAATCCTGATAAAAAAGATACCATTTGGCGAGAGAGATTGCTTCTAAATTTAAATTTAGTGCAACTTCTCAATTCATGGGTATAAAACGAAAACTGGCAATAATGTATGTATCAAACAATAGACTTAATATTTTCCTCTTATGAGAGGAAGATATTAATCTTTTAGGAGAGAATTAAAAAAACAGTACTCCCGACATCCTGTCATCACTATAATTTAAATGAAGAAATTGAAATGAAGGAAAGCCAGTTGACAAACATAATGAGCCAAATGATATATGATTTTATACGCAACTCTTTAATCAATTTAATGACATACAATCAAAACATCAATTGAGGTACACTAATTTTATTACCTACACTTTGTCATTATAAAATATTTGTTTAAAAGATATTTCACTTAGTTTTAACGACTATTATTTCTCTAAATATTAATGTGTCTTCACTGAGAAGTCTAAGAGAGACTAGCCTAACTAAAAAATAATTAAAGTTTAACCTAATTTACTAATTACTAATCATAAGAAAGTGTCCAATAACACTACTTACAGGCCCTGTGAAAGATCTACTGTTTCTCTTATCACTTACAATTTTCACTTTCAACAATTTTTTTTGGGATAAAACGTTACGATGGGGGGCGGGGATTGAATTAGGCGTTATTGTTAATATTATTTTCGACTTTCCGATAAATTACGCCACATAAATGGCAACTTTAAGGATTAATAAGTACCTGGGTAGTAACGAAACGTTTTACTATTTGGTACAGAAGAACGTTACGGCGCGTTATTTGGGTGGGGGGGGAGAGTAAAGAATCTTCAAAAATACTTGAATGCTCCCTTAGCACTTACATGTATATAAAATAAAGTCGGTTTAAGATTTTCGTGGCTTATGATTTGTTGAATTTCTCAGCAGGCACTTAAAACTTTCATAATAGAGAAAATGTTCATAAATATCGTTCAAAAATTTAATATACGGTAAACTCGCCCTCGAATCGACAAGATATATCCATAATACATACAACATTAGACACACACATAGAAACATACAAAGTAACAGTAATAAAATAATAATAATTACGTATTTAATATATTAAATGATAGACATATGACATAAAAATTATATGCTATACAAACCTGTGTTTCATCTGTGGAGTGCAGGGCATGATGTAACGCCAACTCATGCTGTTCCCGGACTCCATAATCCGACCGCCGATCACTGCCGCTATAGCTGAAGCCTCCATGCGATAACTGTCCATAAATTACAAATTTAATTACAGAATATTCTACTTAGTAATTGCCTCTTTATTACTTCCGCTTTAGTGTATTTTACTATGCACTTACGGCCGAACCCAATAATGAATCCACAATCACAGATTAAAATCAATCTGAGATCAGACCGTGACAGTCGATCGATCTCCTATCTACATCCCAATAACCAAACCATACGAAGACTATCCATTTTTGGCGATAGATAGAATGTAATCTCTTCGCTCTTTACACTCATATTCGATAATCAATATAAACCAAATAAAGTAAAAAATACCGTACAAATAATATTAAAGTATAGTAAGTACAAATAATATGTAAGTAAGTATGTTTAAAACATATCAAACAGCTTTTTAATAATTTTAAAAACTGGTGTAAGTTAAAATCTTAAGATAGTATATTGGCACAGCTGAACTGTAATTTTTATATAAAGGTCCTTGTATCGACAGATGGCTATTACAATCCGTCGATTGGTTATTGGCACACTTTTAACAGTATTTGGATTAAGATGTCTATCTCAGATGGTCGAAAATGGTTTGAGATAGGTTATTGGGTTTTGGCGTAAATGTAATTTTTGTTTGACTAATGGTAACCTATTACGATAGATAAACGCATTTAGAGGCCTGGAGGCCTTTGGCAACAAATTAATTTCCAAATAAAATGAACAAATTATGTAATGAGCAATTGAAACCAAGTAGATTAGTTATTAACAAACATATAAAATATAAGTACAGATCCTGGATATCTGTATATATTTAAGAACAATGAAATCATGTTTGAACAAAAGTACAGGTAAATTAAAAAAATATTAAACAACATTTTTGGCCCTTCATTTCTAGAGGGTATGGGATTGTAGCACCGGTTTCACTTCTCTAAATCCGTTATCTTTAGTGTATAAATTAAGAAAAAACAAAAATATTTTGCAATTACAGTTCGGTATTCTAGATACACATGCATAATTGTATACAGAATTGACAAAACTAAAACAATAATGCTTCATTTTTTTTTGGCAAATATTAACTTGATTCAATTCTCAGATCAGTGAAATTGTTAGCTAAAGATTAATCCTAACACACAGACAATGCCAAACAACAACTCTCAGCTAATACTCAAACACGCAAACTAGTACTTTTTGAATAGTTGAACACGAAGACTAATTTTTCTTAATAATAAATATTTGTTAAGAGAGCGATAGGAACATTCATATATATATTAATTATTAAAAAATCAAAGATACAAATTTCATATTAATTATGATAATGTAACAATAACATTATTTATAATTGTTGTCAAAACATTTCTCCCTAGCTGTGAAGGCACTTTAAAAAAAAATAATCACCTTTCTCTTGCAAGGAAAAAAATCCGTATACATTATCTTAAAACAATGGTTTTAAACATATACTAATAATAATTGTAATCTAATAACCTACAATTCCCTAGCATGTAATCAATTTTGTCACTAGCATATTTTGTTATCAATAAAGTTTATTATTTATTACCTGACAGATAGACGCGATTTCTTTAAGAATCAAATATCAAAATATGAAATATCTTTTTTCCAACAATAAACCTTAACAATATAGAACTTCACAAAAGAGGGCTGAGGACATTAGACCTAATCTATCTAAGTGCCTTTTCAACCTTTTTTGTTGAATTGCCAAAACTATTTTATAATGGCAACATTTTAGATAGTTTCGTATAGATTCGTTTAAACTCGTTATTCTATTGGACAAGTCGAAGCAAATGGCAACATTTAATTTACGTAAGTATATATTATACGTAATTTTATAATGTATTATTAAATAATTAAAAAAATAAAAATAGGTACTATCAGGTAGCTTTCAGTTTATTATTAGTTTTTGGTTTAAAAACGTCAAAATAACACGCGAAAATTGTTATGGTTAAAATGGACAATCTGGGATGAGATTGCTTGGCTTCACAAAATTTAAGATATAATAAAAACATATATTATATGTATTTATATGACAATCAGAGACCCTTAGTATATATATTTATGTGTGTGTAAGGTACAAGAAGTTTGCATGAAGATATTTTAATAACATAATTCAGTATCGTCTTACAAGGGGTCCCAACTATTCGAAATTTCTCGGGGTATGCGGGGGTGCATTCCATTTCTTGTTATTTTCTATTGATTTTACTTAGCTCTGAGCTTTATTATGAGAGTTATTGTCAAAATATCCGTCTATTTAGGGCAAAAATGATGCTATGTAATTGAAAAATGAAAGCCCATGTTTTTTTTATATAACGTCTCAACTTACGTGGTTTTTTTAGATTATCAAAATTACTTAATAAAAATACGTATGAAAAGTGTGTGGTTAGTGATATATCCGGATTTATTTAAATGAATTATATTAAATCCATCATTGTATAGATGTAGTACAGTAGTTATATCAGAGAGTTAATTGAATCTCTTTAGACAGTTCATTGAGTATCGATATTCAACTAAGTCGCTGAAGTACCGTCAGACAAGTGACGGAACGGATTTGTCACAAGTTTCTTAAACGTTCCTAGGCAACAAGACTGACCTAACTATTTACAATAAAACAAAACACGGAATTTCTAAGTTCACAGTTCTTCACGATCACACCGAACTGTCAAGAGATTCAATTAAATCTTGGACTTAACTATTTTACTGCGACATAGATATATGTATATATCAATGAATCGCAAAATATACCCACTAACTAAGCGCAAAGATGAACCCACTCGAATAATTTCTTTTATAAACTCTATGAGCTCTTAGGAAGATTTTTATGCACACTGCTTTTAGCAATATTGAAAACACTTGGTAGTGGTCTGTAATCTATGGTGATTAAATAGTTTTTTTTTAACAAAATAAGCTAACATCCAGATCCAATTCGGCAATATTACATACATACACGAAAAAAAACCAATATAAACATTACCTAATTGATTAAATATTTACAAAAAAAAACTATTTCTTAAAGTATGTATAGGAATTGACATGAAGCAGGCCTTTTGTAAGTTCACGCTACAGAAAATGAAAAACGTCTGTTAATCTGTGCACTTAAATATTTTCCATAGATTGCTTATGCTCGTTTCTAGAGGTTAGTTTCCGCTGAGGGCGAATTATAACGGCGGGTGATGTCACCTTCTGACGTCGTCATCAGATACCCTGAGATATAGGCACCGAAGCACTGCCAGGTTGTTACCTTTTGATTTATTGATTTAATACACCGTAACAGATTGTACCCATCAGGCAAGTTAGGGCCGGATATTCGAACGACTTAAACACTTACATGGTGCGAATGTATGTCATGATGATCACGATGGTGGCGCAGATGGCCATGCGGCTCGTGGTGACCGTGGTGACGAGGCAGTAATTGCTGGGGCGCGTAGTGCTGACCATATTCTCCACCTCCACTGCTTCCATAATCCATGCCATGACTCTGTCAGGGAAGCGAATGTAAATTTCTCAGTTCCGAGTTAATATATGCTTGTTATACTTATATATAATAACATATTCTATCAATTGATACGAAATAGTAGAAATAGTTGTACCAAAATTGATTAATTACAGTAATTTTCTAATTGTGTTTTCTTCTTTTTATTAATATTTAATTATGGTTATTATTATTTAGGTTAAGAAAATTGTAAATACAGTATATTTGATTGTTATGTTTAGTTTTAATAAACGATATATTTTTTCTAATTTATTCATATCGAAAATTAATTATAAAAATTAAATACACATATGAAGAATGTAAAAAATATATGTGAAGATCTATATGATGAGATGTTTTTTTCTAAATTTATTCCATGACCTCTGAGGAAGGTTGTTTTTGATGAAAAATTGAAATTTTTTATTCCGGAAACGGAATCAGTTTCGTCCATATGAATATTTAGCTACTGAAAAGGCCCATAAAAATGTACTATTAAGAGGAAGCGGGTGTAGTTAACATCATAAGAAGTAAAGAACATACTTGTTGCTGATGCGGCGTGGCGGGATGCGCAGGCGGTGCAAAGGGCGGTGGGAAGTAGGGCGGCTGGAAGTCCGCAAGCGAGGGCTGACCTCCACCGCGGAACCCGCCACTACCCAGACCCAGCCCCCCGCCACCGAGGCGCTCCTAGAAAAAAAACATACATGAAAAAAAACAATGATTTTGTTCACTTTGTATAGACTCTTGGGTCGTGGGGTTCACTCTTGAACATGCGCTAATTTAAGATTTGAGTTGGTGCCTGGTTAGTTAGGTGCCTAGCTAGTGCTTTCCTCGCTACCTACAGTGAGGAAAAGCTAGCATTAAAGCTTCACTGCCATAGGGACCTAACTTTTTAAATTTGTTTTAATTATTAGTTTTTATTCATTTTATATTATCAATCAAATTCATTTTCAAAAATCATTTATTGTTACATGTAACGCAATGTACACTTATGATGGTCATAAAATGAGTATATGTAATGCTTCTGATTGTACATTTACCAGTTCTCAAATCAAGGGCGTAGAACGGAAGAGAAGAACTGGCAATAACTCTCCGTCACTCTTTTTAATCGCCAAGTTTTTTGGTTTACACAACGTCGGTAAAGAGCTGCAACCATTACACCATGTCCACATGACATCTTAAGTAATAGATAAAATAAAATAAAAACAAAGATTTGTCCTCTATCAGCAGGAGGCATGGTGAAATAGGAGCACGCACATTACAATCTCGTGGAACAACACGCAATTTACATTGTAAATACTAGATTAAAAGAAGTATTTATTTGTAACTTTCTCTATCATTAGAAGTCGACTAATGTTCAACCGTATTTAAAAAAAGTGCGTGCGTACAAAGTACACATGTTCACAGTACACAAGTGAACTTCTTTGTAAATCAATAGGTTAAAGTCCTCCCATGTATTTTTATATCTCTATTCACACTGCTAACACACTGTATGTAATATTAGAAGCATTTAATGCATATTTCTTTTTTTGACGTTCATAAGTTTACATTATGTTACCTACATGAATAATTGATTTTTGATTTGATTTGATTTGTATACGTGCTGATGGTAATATAAATAAATAAAAAAACTGCGTTTACTGCACAAGACGTTACGCGACTGAATTTCCATTTAAAGTTAATATGTAACTACTAAACGAATACATCAACCAATAGCGTGTATTTTTTCTCGATCTCTCTTCAAAAAAGCACATTCTTTTACATTTTTCGTCATCATTTCTTAAAGTAAGAACAATGAAAAAAATATATGGTGGAGTCGAGTAGTTTATGTATCCGCTTTGACAGATCGATACTCGATTTTAATAACTTCGCTTGATAGAAAAATAAATCCAAACAAAGCCAGTTTTAATTTTTTTTAATGCGCACAGAACGTCCATTGGAGGCTCAGGGATAACACTCGCTCGATGAAGTCACTAGACCAACAATACTCAACGCAATTATACAAGTTAATTATAATTATCAAATTAGACAGACAATTATGGATAATTGTGATCCATTCTCGAGTAAAATTAGTTTTTGTAATCATATATGTAATCAAACAAAATTAGATGGAGAAATATAAGATATTTCTAAATTGAAGTTTGGCGCATTAAATATTGTTGAAGCGGTGACAGTTTAAAGTATATTTTTTTTTAAATTGTGAAGTGTATAGGACAGGAACAAAACAAAATTTATTACGAATAATAAAAAACGAAGAACGGTTCGAATCGTCGATGACCGGTCACATTCCATGCGCATTTCCTTGGGACGTTACTTAGATGCATCATCTACCGCATGGAGAATTTTCAGATTAATACATCTGAGTTCCATCATCGGAAGTCAAGTCAGAAGCCGTTCTGACTAAGTATTTTTTAAGGCAGTTTTTGCCGCGCACCACCACTTCGTGGAACCTGCTGCCTACTAAAGTATAACCGAACCAATTCAACTTAAGTGTCAAGCACCAATTTTCAAAAGCCGGCAACGCACGAGCCCTTGGCTTTACGAGTGTCCATGGGCAGCAGTATCACTTGTCATTCAAATATTAGAATTGCATATTATTATCTAATTATAACGAAAATTTAATATTAAACAACTATTATCATATATATATAAATATTAAATTAATAATACAGTAATTCATCAAAATAAGATTTTCTAATATCATCTCCATTCCATTAAATATCAAATAAGAACCAAGACACGCGAACATCGTATTATTGTTAATGACATTTTTATGAGATATAATTAAATTAGCTTTAAAGATTAATGCTTTAGAAAAAATAAAATTTAAACACTCAATTAAAGATATAAGTTGGTGGATCGTACCGGTGACCCCAGAGCTAGTGCCTTTCTTGCTCAGCGAATAAGCAATACAGACAAGGAAATGGCAGCACTTAAACACTGCCATAGGAACAAACTTTAATTTTATTTTTTTCATATTTATATTTTTTTTATTAATATTTAGGTTAAGAATAATATTCCCTTTGTAGTAGAGACTCTTTGGGTTCAAGTGTAGACGCTAATATTAGCACTAACAAGACAAAGATACATTATAAAGAACATTTCATGGCCTAGTATAGACAGATACATTTTTTACAGATTAGTAGTAACGAGACACAGATACATTTTGGTTAGCAGAGACAGTAAAGTATCCGAGTTCTATGTTTTGTCTGTGCTCAATTTAGTCAAAATAAAATTGAGCAATGATCAATTAAGCATGATTAATCTCATATAAGAAATTGAAGTGATCCAATTTTAAAATTAAAATATTTATCACCGGATGTGTGGTGAAAACTAAAACTGGTTATCTGTTATTGACATTTCATTTTTTTATGCAATTAAAAAATAATTACGACACATATTCGGCCTAGATACAATCAGTGATGTACTTTAATTTATCGATACTTTTATGTTACCAACCCATCCAGGTGGAATAAAAAATTCCGTCGTTCCACAACTGAGCGAAATTTAGGCATTGCCGTGCACCATTACAATGTAGAACCAGGTGCCCGCTTTCCTTGAATAAAAGAGCGTAAGGATTCAAAAGGCCTGCAACGCACTCGCGAGCGTGGAGAGAGGGTACAGGATTTTTCTGGGCGTTGAGAGAGGGTACAGGATTTTGACGTTTATGAGTTAAATTTATGAGTCACTTTCAAAGTGATAATATGAGTAATTTTTAAATGTACTAGTTATACTGTGGGGTGCTGCTGCAGAGGTTCAATCCATATTTGTGTTGCAGAAGCGGGCTGTTCGGGGTATTTGTTGTGTTTCCCCGAGGGAGTCGGTACGGAATAGATTTAAGGAACTAAATATTATGACATTATCCGTTCAATATATCTTGAAGCCTTGTTGTATGTACAAAAAAAACTTAAAACGATTTTAAAATAAATTGTAACTTTCACCAGTATAATACGCGTATTAGAAATAATTCGTGTGTGCGACCAACCAGGCTCCAGAAGATAAACCACTTCTTGTATGGACATTGTATTTGTTTTTACAACAATCTCTCAAGCGAAATTAGAGAATTATGTATCACTAAATAAATACAAAGCCCTCGTTTAAAGTAAATTAATTAATAAAGCCTTTTATAAATGTGACGAATAATTAAATGATCCTAATCCTTGGGATTGATTTGCTCCAGTTCAAACAATATATATTAAAAACTTGGCGATTGAAAAGAGTGGCGGAAAGTTTCTTGCCAGTTCTTCTTACCCGCTCTACGCCCTTGACTTGCGAACTGGTTGTAAATGTAAATTTACAATTAATTTAATTTGTTTTTTTTGACGTTCATAAGTGTACATGTTTACCTATATGAATAAAAATATTTTTGAGTTTGAGTTACAATAAGTGAGTGCAAATGTTTCAATACTAAATAAGTATAAACTCAACACACGTACCCACTTATATTTATCTAAACCATTGCTTGTAACGACTTTCGGATATAATAATAAAATTGTCAACGAAATATACATGAAATCTAATGTACTCTAAATAAATTGTATTAATAATGCAAGTGTGTATATAAAATAATTGTCCATAAAAAATTATCTAGTACATCACTAGATGAGTGGTATAACGTTAGTTGTTTTGTAACTTTTTGTTGCTTACAGAGTCAATAATACCGAATTAACTAGTAGTCTAAGCCTACACAATAATTACAATAAAAAACGGATAAATAGAAAACTAAAAAATAATTTTTCATATTGACACTGTATTGCGATTCACTGAGCGAGGGCTCCATCTTTGGAACCTTTAAGTCTAGGACTAAGTCTCTACTCAAAAGGAAAAAATATTATTGAATTTACTCACAATTATTACATACAAATCCGTAACAAAGTCAAAAGAACACCTGTTACATTAGTGAAGCGAAAAACCATTTATCGATATCGATATTAAAAGTTCCGTTATGTCGATCAATCAATAGTGGAATGCGTAATAGCATCTAACAATGCAACATAAATTGATCGATATATCTCATTAACATACGAAATGGGCCGAGATTCGTTAGTGTTGTCAATAAAATAATGTCTGCTCATTAATGTACATGATTAATGTATTTACACTTTTGACAACTTACTTGTGTATGGGTTTAAAAATCTAGGTTTGATTTATTCATATTTCATTTGAATGTAGAGTTTATATAACTTAACCTAGTCCATGAGACAGCAAGTAGCAGCTGCATGTCCAGAGCCATGTTGGTCTAGTGGCATCAGCGTGCAAACTCCAGCTGAACACCATTGACTTTCTATATGCGCATTTAACATTCGAACGGTGTATAAAATACCGGGAGAAAACCGGACTTAGACCCAAATCGACGGCGTGTATCAGGCACAGGAGGCAGATCACCTATTTGCCTACAAGATTGACAAATGAACAATAATTTATTTATTTTAGGTTATCCACGCTGGACGTAATAAAGCGAGTAATTTCTAAGTCTCTTCGTTATCTTCTTATATGTTGAAGATCAAATGGATCCTTATAAAAGCCATTCGGAAATATAGTGAATGTAAAAGCACGCGATAGTATATCAAACATCAAAAATCTTTTAGAATATAAGGCCGGAAACCTACTCGCGAGCTCTTGGGTATTGAGTATTCATGGAATGACTGACTTTAAGCCTTCAATCCAAGTGATAGATAACTTTCGAAGAAGTTTGTTTAGACTCATTGACATTTTTCAGGAATTGGATGATTAGGTACTTAAAATATATAGAGAATCCAGGTAAATCCGGGCCATCTAGAAACCCCAGTTACAACACTAAATGGATCTAGGACTCCAATCCGTTTCTTCGGTCAATTTTATTTCGTAGACAACTGTTCTGCTTTCTTACACATTTCGTTTGGATGTAAGAAAGGTTTCCTCACGTTTTCCAAGTGCTAAATGGCCATAGAAAGTCGATTGGTGCCCTACCGGATTTAGGACATATCTCGGGATGAGAGTCAAGCTGAAGCCAAACACTGCTAAGAACGAGGACTGTTTATTTTTACAAGGGTCAAAAATAAATACATTAGATTATTACTTGTTTGTTTTATTGTTTTATTATATATACCATTTTCCTTCCTTTTTATTTGACTATATTATTAATTAAGTTTTGTTTGAATAAGATATTTAATCTTTTAATATATAAAAACACTTAAAATACAGTTAGTCATTCAATATATGCAAATGTCATTTTGATTTATTGTTGAAGGATAGATTTGCTTGAAACGTGAGAAGTGTTTAATTATAAGGAAAAAATGAATTAAACTGAGAACTTTTGAATTTCGAATACCTGTTTTTAAATCAGTGTTCCAAATTTAAAATTAACTTTTAATATAGAAGTTCTGTAGACGGTTTTAAACGATATTTACCTGCACCTCAATCACGCTGGATAAATCAACGTACGCCACCGCCAGTGTTGTGTCCGACGTATCGATAAAATCTAAGTTGCTCGGATGTGGCACACTTCACATTCGCACATTAACATTCACTGATTAAGATTTTCAAAGAGTAGAAACATATATATCTTACGGATAAATATTTGTTTTATCACAAAAGCTTTAAAGTTTCAGAATTAATACGATGAACGTTTTCTCTCAACATGCGAGGTGAAAGCTACGAATATCAAACAATAAATGTACAGCCAGAAATATTGACCCCTTACGGACGAAATCCGGTTTGAGTGATTATATTTTAAATTGCTGGACGAAATTGCAATTTACCAAGTTTCGTCACTGTTCCATTATCAAGATCGTTAACATGTATGTTTTACTTTGTAATAAAATACAATCAACAAGTTATAAATAAAAAGCTATCGATTATCGATAGTTAATTAAAAGTTAGCCGAGCATCACTAATGTGTATTGGTATATTATGCAAATAAAGTAATAACATCAATTTAGTGCGGCTATCAAAACTGCTACAATTTGAAAAAGGAATAATTGAAAGATAAAATTTGATTGAAAATAAAAAGTAACAAATCTAGATAAATAAAACTATTCAGATGTGCAACATTAAAATATGGACGCGTTCGTAATTTAAAAACGGAATAAGTTTTAGTTATTTATTTAGTTATATCCGGTCTTATACGACACTGTAGAACCGAAAACACAATATTCACTATCAATTTAAATTTAGAACGAGGTTTTTTTTAATTCATTATTTATTTCCGCATATAGCGTAGTTTATACAGACTAGCACTATAAGATTCACTTTTTCACGTTGACGTATAACCGCGTGTACCGCGTGCCACAAGCCGTTGGAGACTGCCGCAGGGCGGACCGCCCTGGGGTACCATGTGTTACAATAAATTCGAAATTGACCTTGTTAAGTACTATAGATAGAGTCGAGTTGCTTTCGACATTCGATTGTTTAATGACTTAAGTAAATGTAGCTTTTATATACGTTAAAAGATGATTTGAGAAATTAATTAGATAAAACGTTTTAACCAATCAGTTAGTCATTTATGGGCGCTTATTACTACGACAATCAAAAATATAAAATCTTATTACATATATACGTTTAATATTTACTATAATTTTTTGACCATTAGCGAATCAAGGAAGTATTAATAGGGTTCCTAGAGGCTACTGCATGCTAAGACGGGATTTCTCGTCTAAGAAAATCCCTGCCAAAAATTATTGTATGTATGAATAATATTAAAAAAAGTGAAGTTGTTTCAAATAGTACTTTAAATTTTTTTTATAGTAATTTAGGCCAACTGCAATGTTTATTCCGGTTATTTTTTCCTGTTTGAGTGAGTTTCGAGAACCGATACTACTAGTTAGTGCAACCACCCCGCCCCGAGGCAATCTCTAATTACTAGGCGCTGTCGCGATTGGCGCGCAACCGACTGTAACTATATACTATGTACATAGACTACGTATTGTCGCGGCTCACTGAACGGGAAAATTCTATTTAGGATTCCATATTTCCGCAATGCAACCGCTAAAAGCTTAGCGATATTTGTCTTTTAAAAAAAAGAAACGGTATTTCCGTTTCATGCCAGTGTCCGTCGTTAATTTCTAAACGGGTACTAAATTTGAATTTCGAATATTTTTTTGACGTTCCAAAGATTTTAGACGTCGGTAAAATATTATTTAAATTTTATTTTTCTGTGCACGTGAGTAATTAAGATCTTTTTCTTGATGACATGATGTATATTATATTTCTTATTAATCAAATTTAAGTAATTAAAACTACATTATCACTGGTAAAGAAAACTTACGTTGACGAGACAATATAAAAAAATACAGAACCCGTTTCTGAACCATTCCCACTTGACCATAGTAAGTGATCTTGAACATTAAGGGTTATTAACTGCATTTAAGTACAGTAAAATTATATTATATTTTCTACAATAAGGGCATCAGAACCCCATCATAGGACAGACGCATTATGTGTCTATAATTTATTAAAAAAATATAAAATAAAAAACTACAACCCTTGAAGTCCCTAGACATCGTATCACGATGTTTTCTTACACCGTACGAGCGTCATACGTACGTTCTTTGGTGAACCGGGGTTAGAACCTACGCCCTCAGAGATAACAGTCCGGCTGAAGACATTAAGCCAACATAAGTTTTCTTATAGGAAGCTGTCTTCTTCTTGACACATTTGGAGGAAAAGGTAAAGACCCAGACTTCACAATGTTTTACTATATGAGACATAGTTAATTACGATATTACTGTACTATATAACTGCACCATTATATGTAAAATATGGAAAATAATAAACACTGATATAAACTAAATATATATAAAAACTAAAATGCTATTACAAAGTGAGAAAATAAAATATTAAATATGTAATAATATCGAGATTTTACGAGTTTAATAAAATTCGAAGTTCTATTTTTGAAATATTAATAAACTAGCTCCCTATGAAGAACGCATTTCCTTATTAGAACGAATTTCTTCAATATCCGGTTAGCTACCCTTATGTCACAAGGGGCCATATTAGATATTTTCTATGGCTATGTAATCTGTGTTCTATAACATAGATAGGAACGGTACCCTTTTTATTTCTCTATTGTCTATTTTATTATTTTAGGTTTTATCTATTTTGTGATTATTATACGTTACTTGTAGAACAATTAACAATTTTCTACGAAACGATTGTAAATATAATATAGTTTATTTATTTACATATATTAATATTTTTTATTGTATTAAACTGTATTAAAAGAGCCTTTCAAATGTTACTTCTTAAATTAGTCGAGTTTATGATGTGTGTAACGACACCTACTATCCGAGGCTATAATGATGACGTCATACCCCGAAACGCGCTACCGAAGTTATTCCGACTATGCATATATGCAACTTCTCCACCTTAACTAGGGTTAACAGCCCAAGCTGAACTGTCAAGGTCCTTCACATTCTTACAACAGCGAGATCCCATTAAATAGCCAGTAATTGCCAGTTGGACTGGTTGACGAACCCTACCTTTCGAATCGGAGGAAAAGCAGTTCCTGGAGGAAGATTTTATTGGTCATCAACTTAAGAAAAACCGTAATGCTATTTCAAATATTATGACAAAGCAAAATCACACGGTAAAGACCAAATGGATGACGTAAACCAATTATGTCAATTACGTGAAAATAAAAAAATAAAAATTATTGGCCGAATAAATATCTGCTTCATGTTTGCTTCGCATTTAATAGGCTAGCTCTAAAATCTGTCAATCATTAAAAAGTAGCCAATTATACTTACAATGCAAATAGGTAAGTGAATAGGTTATTTTTGAGCGCGCCAATTGGTTGTAGCCCGAGGCAAGATGGCGGGGTGCCAGTGTTGCCAGTCGTCCGGAATTATTTGATTCTATATTATATGCATTTTCGAATGCTTCTTTTGTGTATGATTTTATGTGAAGAATGAAATGTAAAAATTCTCGGAATTAATTTTGTACGTGATTTTTCCATCGATATGATGAAAATATAACTTTTTAGGGCTACTTTTCAACCTGGTACCCTGTATTCTGTATAGGACTTGTGGAAGAAGACAGGTGTACTGTTCCTCAAACTTAAAAATAAGATCCTCAGCCAATCCCACCACTGACTAGCCCAAATTTCCTAGTGACTAACTTTGGGAAGATTTATACATCCTAAGAATAAATTCGTTAGGGTGTTACAGGGTATGACGTCATTGCATTTGTAGCGCAGGTTGTAGATGCCACCACAGACTCATAATTTCAATCTGTCAAATTGAGTTTTGTTTAACAATTTCGCTGTAAACCAACAACTTAGCGATTAAAATTGGTTGAATGTCAGGCCAGTTTTTCTTCACGCCCTTGATATGAGAATAGTAAATTTATATTAAGAACGTTTTTTTGTACTTGACATTTAAAATTATCTGTATGAATCAATTGGAAGTTATAGAATAACAGAGCAATGCATTACAGACGTTTCAACAATGCGACGATAAGTATGTGACATTAACATGTATTGATTTTGTTTGAAAACATAAAGTTTTAATACTGTTTTCTTTTGTATACAAACCCTTACATAACGATATTTTTAAAGTAATTGCACTTCAGAGTCTAACATTTGCTATTGGCTACCGATGTAATAACAAATCTTTTAACTCTTTTAATAACTGGGCATTCAATTATTTTTATATGACCTCAATAGACTCTTCTATTTTAAATCGACAAGTCAATTAACAAATTTTATTGTATTCAATAGGTAGCATTGTAATTAACGCCATTCGATTTGAGATTTAACTGTAGGTTCAATTAATGGGAATTTGTGTCAAAATTGAGCTGCGGCGAAAAGTTTATAGAGTTACTAGCTGCCCCCGCTAACTTCGTTTCTCCTTCGTTTCACAAAATAAATTTAATTTATACTTAAGCCTAAATAACACGTGGTAATCATGATATTGAATTGTAGCTTATATGACACGTTTCGGTTTACCATAGCAGTGCCATCTATTCATCACTTCCTCGATCCAGTCGAAAACTATCGACATCTGTTAGAATCTTTTAGAGTTAACCGATAATTGTGACTGCAATTAATTATAGACAAATAATTTGCAATAAAATAAAAATTGCGACTATAATTAAAGATCTAAGCTATTCTATCTCTCAAGTTGGACCAGACTGCTCACGGTGAGCCAATTTAATTCAAAATCGGTTAAGTAGTTTAGGACTCCATCGCGGACAAACATTGTGACAGGACATATATATATATATATTAAGATTTAAAATATTCATATAAATAAAATTACCGAACAGAGTCTGTGGAAAAATAATTAAATAATTATTTATAATCTATTTCGTTGTCGATTTTAATTTGTTCTTAAGAATCTATTAGATTATATATTATATTTATGGAATTTTACATTGATTTGATAGAGATAGAGTAGACATAACTTCTGGTCTTATAACGTAAAACAGAGCATTGTCTATGGAAATAATACAGATAAAACAAAATTATTTGTATTTCTTTGTTGATTTTAATATTGATTGTTTTGTTTTATGGGACATAATCATGAATTTAGCATAATTTATTTATAAATAATAAAATTGACATCATAATTTCTGGGACTATGAGGAATTGCTTAAAAAAAAACTAATTTGAAATGCATAATTATAGGTTTGGGGTTGCCAGTTTACAATATTGTGTCTATAAACAACAAAATACCAATATGAAATTATTTATATTTCGAAGTGTTTATTTGGCGCGAAAATTTAAAAGCAACGCTTACAAAAATGTCGTATGGAAAGTAAAAAATGTTGTTAATTATGAAATTTCAAAAAAGGAATTCGCAAAGCTGTTCGACCGAGGCCCGTTATTTCCTCGAAACACGTGATTGATTCTGCCTTTGTGGTCAGCTGATTGCGCTACATAATGACGTAACATCAATATGCTTTATTTTCGATTCCGTATTGCTTTCTTTGGCAGTTACAACTTTTTAGAATACATCAGGTGTTTGTGCTTAGAACGCTGTAACTCAAAACTTATTCTATTTGTGCTTTATTCCACTCGATATACGGTCAAGTGAAATTGTGTTTGGTTGTTACACCCTTCTGTTTCTTAAATGTTTTGCATTTCTTATTCAAGAACAAGTGAGCTGACGAGTTGAGGAAAGAAATTTCAGATATGATTTATTATTCATTGCTGTAATTTTATGGGTAAATATTGCATCAAAGCCTTATTTTATTCAAATCTACATAGTTTTAATTAATTAATATTATTTTATTTAACACTTCTTTACCTTCGTCAGACCTGGTTTCCAAGGAGACTCAAAAATTGCCATTATTGATACTGATGGTATCCCATGGTAGCTTTATCCATGTACAGTAAGAATGGCATTAATGGGCGGCTTATCACTAACAATAGATTTCTTCCTGAAAACCCAAATAATACTAATTCTTAAAAAGGTATCATTTTTATATGAATTTATTTTTCTAAATGTCTGAAATTATTTTTTTTACATGAAAGAACATTCAACATCACAGACTTAGTAGTAGTAAAAAAATAAAACGAAATTCTATTTCATATACTGGTACATGATCATCAACGAACAAATCATTCGTTGTATATAATACAGGTAAAAAAATATAATTTGATTTGAATAGAGGATTTTACACCATATTTTTATTTTACTCTATATTAACCATTCGCTTAAAACAATAGAATATAAGCGAAACAATGAAATGTTAATTGCTATGAAACGAATGTAATGATTTAAGAGAGTGCCTACGTCTAGCTATAATACTCCGGGGCATAACGATTTAGGAAAACTACACGCGTCTAATGCGCGAACCCAATAATAAATCTACAATCAGACTGTGACAGTAGATCGATCTATCTGCATGCCAATAGTCAAACCCTACGAAGACAATCCCATTTTGGCGAAAATATACCAAAAAAAAACTTATTTAAAAAAAACTGGTGTAAAAAATTGAGATGAGAGGTTATTGGCACAGTTGAACTGTCATTTTCATACAAAGGTCTAACCACATACACCGATACGCACTACCATGGATAGCTTGTATCGACAGATGACTATTACAATCCGTCGATTAGTTATTGGCATACTTCTATAAATATTTGGTTTAAGATGTCTATCTCAGATGGTGAAAAATGGTTTGACATAGGTATTTGGGTTTGGGCGTAAGAAAAGCCTGAGTGAGCAAAATATAAAGCTTTGGCTCGTTCAAAAAGCCTGTTGCATGTCATAATGGACAACAAACATAAGTTATCGACTAAGCGTCCTTTAAGAAAAGAGCGTACAAATTCTTAAAAGGCCGGCAACGCACTAGCGAGACCTCTAGCATCGAGAGTGTCAATGGGCAGCGGTATCACTTAACATCAGGTGAGCTTCCTGTCCGTTTGCCTGTAAAAAAAAAAAGCTAATCATATCATTTATGAATGGAATAAATTGTAACCTCGTTCGAACTCGTTGCGTAAAAATATAATCTAGTTGACTTTGTAATACTTTCATGACAAGATGCTTACGACACCTATGGAAGCCGCCCATTTATATTATGATTTAAACCCTCAGCTTGTTATATTAAGGAGTGTACAAGGTATCCATATCAGGTACACAATACCCAGTGATGTATTGGTAAAATAGAAGATCATGTGATAGTATATAATGACTCCATGTATTGTGTGAATATAGATACACTATATTCACACTGTATACGTAGAACGATTAAAGGTAATTGACAAACAACCCACCATTTTCTACATAATTCATGCGATAGAATATACAGATTATAAATAACTGTATTACATTTTTATATAACAAAAACCTTCATTAAAACTATAATATTTATTATCTGTGAATGTATTTTGACGGATGACTATCTGTACTCTTTGTAAGCACTCTTGATGAGATACTGCTATCTATCAAAGTTGGTAAGTAAAAAATACAATAGGACACAGAAACAGTATTATTGTAGTGATAGTTTATTAAACCACGCCCTAACTACTGGAACTCTCTCGATACTTAGAACTGAAGAAAAATAATTTAAATGTCTCATTTATTTACGAACCTATAACATGTAGTATTTTGTAATAACTTATATCATAAATTGTATCAATAAACCTTTTATTAGGTACAATAAACTGATCTAAATATGTATTGTTGTACGTGTTCTCGAGAACACGAGAATGGCTAAACCGATTTGGATAATTTTGATCTTGAAATATTTGTGGAAGTTCAGGGAAGCTGAAGAAATTAAATATGAAATATGTATAACATATAAAAAAACGAAAGATTTTTAGATAGGTACATAAAAATTCTGTGTTCTAGGCTAGATTTTGATGTACGTTCAAGTGGATTCATATTTATTTAATTAAATATGATTTCGTTTGTTTTTTTTTAACAACAGGACAGTCGGATCCGCTAAGTCACAGTAAAAGCGAATGAACAAATCGTTTGCATAGTAAATACTCAGGGTGTTATTAAAAAAAAGTTTACAATAAAGCTCTAAATACACGAACATATCACAAAATATATTTAAAGTGATTACAGTCAAATCAATGTATCGAATCATATCGAGAACAAATGGTTGAAATTTAAACTGTTACGAAACCTACTACACAGTAGAGGCGGGAGTGCGTGGGCCGAGGCCCACTAGATTTTGACTTTTAGTAATAGCTTACTTATCATTTCTATACGCTGTCATTTTTTGTATAATTAATTTATCCACAGATATGAATAGATTCGATTATTGACAAATTAGTTAGGTCAAGACGGTCAAAGAGTGTGACTGGAAGAAAAGAGAACAATTTAAATACTCACAATTTTTGATTGAAAACGTTAAATATAATTTACACAATAATCATTTCAAAACAGAAAACTTATTTGAAATAGGAACGATATTTAATATGTGGGTTGTAATATTACTATCATAGGAATTATACGCTAGTTTAATTATTTGCAAGTAAAATAAAAATAAATAAATCAGTGGCGCTACAACCTCTTCAGGTCTTAGCCTCAGATTTCTGACTCTGTTTCATGATCATTTTTAAATCTAATAGGCAAGTAGGTGATCAGCCTCCAGAGCCTGACAAACGCTGTCGACTTTTTGGGTCTAAGACATGTCGGTTTCCTCACGATGTTTTCCTTCACCGTTCGAGCAAATGTTAAATGCGCACATAGAAAGAAAGTTCATTGGTGCACAGCCGGGGATCGAACCTACGACCTCAGGTATGAGAGTCGCACGCTAAAGCCACTAGGCCAACACTGCTCGATTCATTTGCAAGTAACTGAATCAAAACTAATAACACTTTTTATTTAAATAAGAATGACTCATCAACTCAACCACTTATTTGCGCACATAATTTTTTATGACATACTAAACTTTCCCGCGAAAATGATCAAGATGGCGGCCAAAGGGTAATCTGGCGCGCAGGTGTAAGGAATTCGGTCAAGACAGAACACAGATACAATCTTTTTGTTTTGTTCATACAAATTAGTTATGCTTTCATACTTTTGTATTTGACATTTTTATCAATTAATCAGATATTTTTAATCAAGATTATTCACTCTGTATGGTTTTTCTTAAAATTCAGATAGCATTTATTGAAAATACTAAATGATAATTTAGATTTAAGGCTCTCTGGACATAAACAATCAATGATAAAAAATATTATTTCCTGTTTGGGAATCAAACCTTAAAAACAATTAACCGAAACAAACTTGTGTAAAAAATGAAATAAATGTTTTTAGGTATAAAATATTCTTATCTTAAGACAGACACACAAATGAGCGTGTGTTTATAAATGTTATAAAAAATGAAGGATATTTAAAATTAGATCGTATCCAAGCTTTCTCTGATTCGTCAATGCGACCCGGAAGCGGCAACCTTTGATCCGCGTAAGGAGAAATATGCATTTCAATAGCCACCACAGATTACATAAATCAGTAAAGTAAGATAATGAAGCATTTATTAATTAATAATAATAATAAAATAAATATAATATTAAGTAAAAAATCAATATACTATCGGTCAACGATTCTCAACAATATTTTTATATATATGATAGGAATGTCTTTAGTAAACTTGGTTTTGTAATCTATAGACAAATACTTGAGTATTGAGCCACAGAAGAAAAGTTATTGTTTGCTGGTCGCATGAAGACGAAACAATGTGGAATCATGAGATCAAAAGATGATTAGTGTTTTTAGATATTGCCCAATATAGTTTTTATATGAAAAAGCTTTAATTATCTTTGCCTGTGTTTTTGCAAATTAGTCTATCCTTTACATTACGTTAATCTGTGGTGAAAAGGCGCGAAAATGAAATTTTATTTGCGCTAATGAGCTATTCTTCAAATATGTTTCTACAATTGGAATTTTCATTTATCATTAAAGGATTTTGTGCCACGGCAAGTAAGAAATATTATCATTAATACGAAATAAATTATTATTTCTCAATTAAGCTCACCTAAGTGAAAGTTATGAAGTGCATTTTGCGTTTATTGCGCTCAGACCATGTCCAGGTAATATGTTTTTTTTAATTTGAGCCATATTGTTATTTATAACTATATGTATGTTTTATAATCCATGGTAAAGATCTAGCTTCTACACAGGTGATATTTTTTCTACGTACTATTCGAGTAAAGGGGAAAGTGATTAAAAATTTTACTTGAAACTGGCATGAAGTTATAAATATTATAAATTTTTATTAAAAAAATCTTTAAACGATTACTAAAAAAATAAACGAATTTATTTTATACAAAACGAAAAATACATATCAATCGAAATTGTTGAACGAATAATTTAACATAAATTATCCAACGCACAAATTTTTTTATCGACATTATTACACCAAAGTCAAAATTATGAACCTAATTTGTGAAGTTCGTAAAAAGTATTAAGATAAAATGTAAATAAAACCCGTTTTATTGAGTGTACTTTACTGCGTAAATATTGTATTATGGGTGTTAATTGTCTCATGACAGATTAATGACAGTACAATCATAATAAAAACAATAAAAATAAAATTTATAGTCTGTGTCCTTATTAAAAACTGTAGTCTTTTGTGTCTATGGCATACTTTTGAAAGTCACTCTTACCACTAACAAACTATACATTGATATAAAACGAATGCACATAAAGATCTTTAAATATACACAAAATAAGTAATATTTGCACACATTAATTTAACTTCAACCCCACGGTAGCCCGCATCACACTTATAATAAAAAAAATCAGAACTAAATATGGTCGCCAAATATAACCTATTTCTGAGCGTGTCTTTACAATAGTTTGCTTCCAGGGGGTCTAGTCAAGGCGGCTTAACAGTAGTGTACGTAGAAAGTCGAAAACTAAATTTGTATGAAAATGACAGCTAGTGCCGACAGTTGATACCACTACTGTTACGCTGTCTTGACTAGACCCCCTGAGATACAGGAAGTAGCAGTGGACCCGCTTGTAATTTTTATGGAAGACGGTGTACGGAATACGGAATTTGGTACAACGGTGGCGTAATTATACTTTTTTGTTTTTTTTCTGACGTAAGTAACGTATGTTAAACCTTCAATTCTAAGTTAATCCAATATCTTATTTTTAAACTATAGGTAACTAGTTAAAGTTTAAGTAATTTTAAGTTTTTAATGCGATAATTATTAGTTATCGATTATGAAATACAAGTAGAGAATTAATTATATTTCGATTATTGATTATCTAATGTATTCCGATGTGTTATTTAATTTGTTTGTTAGTCTGTGGAAAAATTTCATTAAAATAAAAAATAACACATTTTCGTTTCATTCATAGAATACATTTAAAATCAATTTAAATTAATGTCTTAAGGGTGAAAATTATTAAACAGTAAATGAATTAACAATATAAATATTGTGTAAGGTATAGAACCCGCAATTCCATATTTCATCAAGGTCCAATTGTCATTTTGTCAAATGATTTTGACAGATTGACAGTATGTGTTATTGTTTCTTGATGTCGCCCGCACGAGTCTTACGACATACATTTTTAGGTCACATACATTAGTCACTTGCAATTAAATGTTAGGTACAAGATGAAATAGAATATGGTTGCGCACGCACAGTTTCGTATGCTTAATTACAGAAGAGACTGGGTTAAGTATGACTCCTATGTGTAAAAAAAATTTTTGGCAGAAATGTCTTTACCTAGAGTTCGCTTTAATACAACCTATATATTAAGAGTATACTCCTCTCTCAAACGCCGGAAACGAACTCACTGAAATGGGCGTCCATGGGCTGCGATGACGGCCCGTTTTGGTCGACTCGTTATCCAAAAAAAACATGTGTGTGTACACACTATACACGAGTTAGAAGTTATACTTCTTTGGCGTAACCAAAAAAATCTTTTAAATTTTTATCTTTCGCCTCATTCAACGTTTGTAGAAAAAACGAAACTAACAATAGATAAAAGGTATTTAATACATTGAAAGTTTTAGTATAACGCATTATACATATATGCGCAGTGTGCGCGCGCATCTCGAAAAGAAGATCCATTTTGTGTTTCCACTACACCAACTTCTTTCTATGTAAAATTATGTAAACAATAAAAAAAAAGGCTAACCAAACCTTTTTCATTAAACAAGAAAAACAAATGTACTCATAAAATTTTGAAAGCCATATATATTTGACCCATTCGAAAGGTGAAGTTGTATCTTTGTAACCCATCTGTTATCTACATCAGTTACGAAATAATCTGTGGAGCGCAAAAATTATAATTCACGATTGAAACGGTTTATAGATTGAAAATGATATTATCAATTAAATATAGCGGCTGAATTAAGGCATAAAAGATATTATAGAGGTCCTGAATTTATTTAGCGATTACCGTAATATATATATAGTTATAATATACTCTACAATAATAGGTACCTACTGTTAGCCAAATTCCATGTCTATGGACGGCGGTGTCACTTAACATCAGGTGATCCTCCTGCTCGTCTGCCTTCTCTGACATAAAAAAATAAGTAAAAAAATCAAACTTTAATTTTAATAGTCATATTTATTTACCACTTCTGTCCTCAGGAAATTAGTTTCGCATTAGTCTACCATTTTTGTGGGTAAACACCAAGATTTGGAACTTATGTGAACAACAGGACTCAAACGGGAGGATCAGATGTTAAGGCCCTATCCCAGCACGAATTGATGTGTCAGTGTCTCCCCCGAGAGAGTAGTGTAGTGTAGAGTAGAGTAGTGCGGTGCGCAGTGAGGCGCGTCGACCCGTAATAACAATAAGTTATGTAAAATATTAATGTAATTCAGTCAATTTTTTTTGAAATGGATAACTTGGCTAATATAAATAAAATATATCGTGTAAATTTCAAAATCATGTTTTACATATATCAATTTTCAAATATTGTCAAATATTGGCTTTGTTTGGTTTTTTTCTATCGAGTGAAATTATTTAAAACTCGTTCTTTCAAAATGGACACATAAACTACATAACTCCACCATATATTTTTTGCATACTTTAAGAAACGATGGCAAAAAATGGAACAATCTACTTTTTTGGTGTTTGGCGACCAGATAGGTCCTTTAGTGACAACGATACCCTCAATGATAGAGGCTCGCGACTGGGTTGCATTTTAAGAATTGGTTGCGCTCTTTTATTGAAGACGCCTTAGTCAAATTAGTTCGGAAATATTTCAGTTGGCAGCTGGTTCCACATAGTGGTGGTGCGCGGCAGAAACTGCCTTAGAAACACTCAATTGTGTTTTTAAAATACATAGGTACTATTAAATAAATTTAAAATAAAAATGGTTAAAGAAATTTAGAGTTAAGAGTTATATATAATATCTGTTAAATCAAAATGACTGAAATATATGATATGTGTAATGTCTATATAAATGAAATAAATGATATGTCTTATCAAATCAAATCAGCGCAATGAGTGAGTCTGGTTTAAAATACCTTTTTAAAAGTGAACTAGAATACTACTTACATCCCCATCACCGTTCAAATACTCAAAATCTTCAACACCGTTCGTATCACAGTTTTCCATCAAACTATCGTTAAACTTCGATAGATTGTCATCCGATTTGTCATTAATTTTAATTTTTTTTACTAAACTTTCGTTATCTGGATTTCTTAATTCCAGTCGAATCGTTTTATCTACGCTCACTTTGTCTATGACTTCAATTGATATCGAATGTCTTTTTAAATCATTTTTAGATTTTTCAATTTTGTCTTTCTTTTTTAAATCTGTGAAGCAAATTTCGTTAACTGAATTTTGCTCCATCATGTTAACATTCGCCTCGTTAATTTTGGTCATCTTCGCTTTTTATTCCTTGCCTCGAATCTAATTGGTCACATTGTATAGAATCTATTGTCGGTTTAACACAGCGTAAATCATCAGATCATTATCTGTGACCGTTCCAACCACTGTGTCGTGATCTTTTATGGAATCTAATTTAGTTTCAAATGAGGCTCAAACAGTCTGGTCGTAATACAAACTGAATAACGTGAACTTTTACACGATTATTGTATCATTACGTGAGAATTCTATTCCACGATGACTTTGTTGTCTTTATCTAACACTGCTCTCACTCTAATGATGTTATTGTTTACCCGTTATTGATATTTGAAATTGCTTCCAATTTATGCACAGATAAACAACGTATTGTAATAGAACACTGGCACAAAACACAAATAAAGAAAAACTTTTTCAATTTTACGATAAAAATAATTCGATATTCAAATTTCCCGCGTCGCGGCACACGTGAGCGTGCGTCGCTCGAGGCTATCACATGGAGTGGCCCATTGCAGAGTGCTTGCTTGATATGGATTTTCATAGTACACGCAAAACTTGAAGTGGTGAAAGCTCTCGGAGCTTTTGGCCGCGGCTGTCCGATAAGGTTTTACTGCACTTAAAGTTTAAATATAGCTTTTGCTGTTAGTAAAATTCGATGAAGTTTCGCACTCTATATATGTTTTATTATAGCTTCTAATTCTTAATTTTCGTGATATGTTTACTCCCAAAAAATACTACTTTCGATTGAGTGATTAATATTCTATTAAAAGAAACTAAAATATATCTTTTATTAGCCAAAACTTATTTCTAATACAAACAACGATTCTTACTTTGAATATGAATTAATTTATCAGACGAATATTTCATAAGACTATTGGGTGTATAGCCGGCCCCCGCCATAAGACAAGAGACGAGAAAACTGGTTCTATAGTAGTGTTGCGAGACAAAAAATGCCTTTAGACGATGGCACGTACTTAGTAGTATTTTACATATACGTAAAAACTCGACCAAGTCCGCGAATCTATAACACTGTCTCTTAATACATCCAGTTTTAATGTTATGTGTTAGGGTTGTCACAATGTAAGGTTTATAATAAAAGTATTTAAAATCTGAGGATTATGTAAAAATTTAACTCACTCGTATTATTAGATCCAATAAAGTGAATGGCGTGTCAAATGCAGAACGTATGTAGGTAATCTACCTATTGGAAAAAACTATCACCAAACAGATACAGAAATATAGGTCTCAGACCTAAAAGTTCGTAAATTCGTTGTTAATCCAGTTGGCTATGGATATAATCTAAAGGTATGAGTTGAATTATTGACCAGCCCCAAGGTCGCAGTGGCAACGTCGAGTAGAAACTTTGTGGTAGGTAATTTTAAAACAAAACAAAGGTGCCAGCCCTAGAAAGTAGGTAACACTTCGCGTGTGAAGATAATTATTTAAAATTTCAAGTTGTGGATTTGAGTACAAAATGATTTATCGGATTTACTAAACGGAGTATTATAATATAAATATTGATTAATTAATATTTATTACATATAAGCAATAAGTTTGATGACGAGCTATCTTATTTTGAAGGGATTTTAAAGATGTTTTAAGGCAATTTATATTAATATAAATATACAATATATTTATAACTTAAAAGTACAACTGAATAACTGGGAGAATTTCCTGTGTTCGTTCCTGTGTGAAAACTGTTCGCAACATAGCAAAATAACTGTACAATTTCCATTAATATAATGTTTTAAATATAAGCGTGGTGCTTTGTGAACCCATCTTGACCCTTCATGCCTTATTGACATGTCAAAAGCATGTCAAATAGTGTCAATACTTGTGACACCTACACGATGGTTAAGTGTTTTGGCTCTGTTTTAATTTATAGCGCCATTAGTATATTTGATCGGTGGCATTGTTGATTTTAACGGTTTCGTCTCCGGTTGAGTGGGTTTAAGCTTTTATTATAGTCTTAAAAAGTTGAAGTATATTTCATATGTGTCATAAATGTGGTTTCTATAAGCAAAACCATAGAGTTTATCTATAGCCTTTGGACAAACGAGAATCGGAGCAGATATTTATTTTAAAGTAATGTCTAAAATTTTGGTTAAATTTTAAGTAATAATCATATAATTGTGTTGGAATTTGGCATAGCATATTAATAATAATTTCACTTTTATAATCTAGTGCTGCCCTCTCTATTATCGGAATAGTACTATTACGAAAAGTAGAACAGTTTAACATATTGTATGAATTAACTAGAGGGCGCCTTACACAAAATATTTGCATTCTTTATATTAATATTAGACTACTTAAATTTATTACTATTATAAAGTTGCAACTTAAAATTATTTATAAAAATAATATTATTTAAAACATAATTTATAAAGTAACTACCAAAATTTTATATTTAAAAGCGACATCTATGATCGAGTAGCCATGCAACTTACCCAGGTGGCGTTGCTATCGTTCGAAACTGCTTGAAACGTGGGCACACAACGGAAAGTCATTTTGAAAATATTTCCTATAGACTAACATGAAGTAGACGGTTTCTGTTCACAGCTTACCTAGAACAAAACAAAATACTTACTTAGTGATCTTGTATACTGGAAATTGTATTATTTGGTTAAAGCAACGACAAAATATATATAATCCTTTATCTCCGAACCCCATTCTAATAGAGATAAGTACTCTAATAATCTTCATCATCCAACGTCGAAGTAAAATATGATATCCCACCCGTAACACCTTCTTCCTTCAACCACTGCGGCAGCGTTTTTAAGGCTGTGTTTACCGCGTACAATCCCTATCTAGAACCAGCTACCCACCAATGAACCCCGAACCAATTTCACCTAGGATCCAAGAAAATAGCATACCATTTCTTAAAGACTGATCTGATCACCAAACTCCAAAAAAGTACATTGTTTCTTTCTATTTGCGTCATTATTTTTTGCAGTAGGAAGAATGGAAAAAATATTTGGTGGAGTTGAGTAGTTTATGTATAGATTTTGATAGATCGAAACACGATTTAAACTTCTCTTCTATAACGCATGCAGCGTTACCTCACTCTGAGGCGTTCCATATAAAAGGCTTCAAGTGCAAGTGAGAGCGCGGAACAAGCGACAAAGAGGCACAATCGGCCTCGGCGTTCGGCAGCGTTCGTTCGATAAAAAATTAATATAAGTGTATTTATTCGTACAAATAAATGTAACTTGATCAATTCAATTGTGATTTCCATTAACCTCCTTCTCTATATCCATACAAAATATCTATCAAACAAATAAAATTAAAATTTTCTTTTGAAAAATGCAACCATTCCATCAGTATTTTCTTATGACGTTGTCACGTTCAACTATCGTCAGTAAACCGACTTTACAGACAACCGATTTATTTGTTTTTATTATGGACTTAGAAATTCTTTGGTATAGTCGATGGGGCCTCCGAGCCGCCAAGAGAATAAGGGCGCTGCCACCGACTTAATTTTTATACACTTACACAACATATTCTTTGTAATGGAGTACCGATAAGTAAGTAGGTACAATAGGCGCCAATTTAAATAACGAAACATATATTTCGCTTATTATTTATTACATACATATATAAATATTGTCGGTGTGCACTTCCCCAAAGATAATATTTACGTCTGTGGTTTAATTTTACTTGTCTGTCTTTAATTTAAGATGCCGCCGAAGCTACGTCCGTTCCTCTCCCTGAAGAACCAAGTGGACTATGTGCCTAAT
Organism: Pieris mannii; assembly: GCA_028984075.1. Lineage (NCBI taxonomy): Eukaryota > Metazoa > Arthropoda > Insecta > Lepidoptera > Pieridae > Pieris > Pieris mannii. The sequence goes on along the minus strand of CM054795.1, from coordinate 7,229,626 downwards.
AGCGTGGTCGAGTTTTTGACCATAATATGTTTGTCACAAATTTTAAATAACTTATTATTATGACATTATGTTAATGTTTTCATGCCTATTTATAGTTTTTATACAATAGGGGGGCAAACGAGCCTGCGGGACGCCCAAAAGGCAGTCATCGCAGCCCATAGACACCCATTTTTAGTGGGTGCTTTTCTGGCCTTAACGGAGGAGTACGCTCGAATTTTTAATTGTTTGAGGTCTTATCTCTCAGGGAAGACCCCCACCGGTAGTCGATTCCACAGTTCGCTAGTTCGCAAAAGAAAATGCCGTGTGAAACGGACTGTGGAACCCATCAAGGTATACGGCAAATTTTTCGATTTTTTTATAAATTATCTACGTATCTAATTGTACCACTATCTTAGCAAGTAAACGATTTCATTTCATTTCATTAAACGATGTCTTCTTAAACAGTTTTGACTGAATGTAGAACTGCAGAACATTTTAATAGGTGAGAATTAACAAATAATACATAACGCGTATCTTTTCCAATAGTAATTTAATAAGTTCTAAATCAATGCTGATTAAACAAAGATAAGTATACTGAAATTAAAACAGATACTTATTTATTACTAGACTTAATGATAAAACGCATAAAAGCTAATGACAAGCCAATCGTACAAGACAATATTTCACCAGTTTAATTAGACCACAAAAACCACTTCCTTCATTAATATTCAGTTACCTAACCTTTTCCTCAACAAATGGACCAGTCGGAACAAAATAATATTACAATTATATTTTTACATCATTGTAACTCTTATGACGTACAAAATAGAGTTTATATTTCTTTATATATGTAATAATATCTTTATGCTTGGGTAATAGGGTTTGTGACGTACGACATTCAATCTTAGGCGCAGACATCCATCATGCGACCACGCCCTCTCGTGGCGTTTCGACAACAGAGTTTAAACGCTGCTTAATGATTAAAATCTTGCGTTTAAAAGCTTTCTGTTATTCTATATTTGAAATTTTGATAGGCATTTTTTAATTTGAGTTAACGGAGTTGTGATATACTTAGAATATGTTGCCAACTTCAATAATTAAGAACTATAAATATAAATAATGTTGTAGTAGTCCTTATCAGTCAAGTCTTGCAAATTAATGATGATGAAAAATTCTTTATCATAACTAACTAAAAATATATAATATAGAAATCTCTCTCTTTAGTCTGTAGCTCATGTCTGTGTTGTGGTCAGCAAGGAAACATGTTTTTCCATCTCCAATGCCGCTCTCATAAAATTGTACAGTTATGAGGACGACAAATCTTTCAGTGGATTCCTTGGATTCCATTTGGTAAACGAAACACAGTCCTCAGAAAGATAGGGAATACGTATGAGTCTCATTTTGGTTTTGATATCAATTCCAGATTTTCCAAATGGTGCCTTAACGTGTCATGGAATTTGCCTTTTAAATGTCGGAGACAGTGCTGCCGTCGTAAGAGATTTATGATAGATATATATAAATAATGAAATACGTAAAATACATTAATTTATTATACATTTGAATATGGCCACAATAGTGACATCGATAAGTTTAAACCGATTTGTGCCTCTACAATCTATGAAACTTAAACAACTTGTAACATTAAAAAAACAAATTACTGGCAATTTACCAAAGCAATTTAAAAAAAGAAGGCGGTGCTGGAATGTTGGAACGAGGCTACCAATTTATAATACGCACTCGGGGATGTTTTTAAAATTCACCATTATTCCTTTAAAAATAGAATACAGTTTTCAATTTTAACAAATTTACTTATAGCTTTCTTAAAACCGTATAACTACTGACTTCCGTTTTTACATAAATTAAAAGCGTAGACAGGAGCTTAATCGAAGTAAAGAATGTTGAAATCTAATGTTACCCTGTTAATTGGTTTTAACAGGATTTTAATTTTATTTTTAATAAATTCTATACTTATTATATAACATATTTTTTCGTTTTTAAAATAAGGTGGACATAGGCAATAAGAGCAAATTTTAAAGGCTTCCAGCTATACTATATCTGCTCTCAGATCAAGCGACGCAAGTAGAAATGGATAGGCAATACACTCCAAAGATATCCCAAACATATCTTCAAGCAGGCACTTGATTCAAACCCGCCAGGAGACCGAACCTGGCAACGTATCGATGACCGGAATGGAAACTGGAAACCTCATCTAGGGCTTATAGGACATTTAGTCAAGTAAGCCTCTCATCATGAGTTTTAAGTCCTCTATTCATCATCATCATCTTCTATTATAAATAAATAAATAAAGATATAGTAATAATTTTTTTCAAAAAATATATCTTTCGCCTTATTTACGTTTGTATAAAAAACTACACTAACTATAGAAAAAAACTAGTGTTGACTATAGCTAACTTCAGGGTGTCGTAAAGATTTTATATTTAATTAACGGGACAAAACAACGTCAAGTATTTATTATATTAAGTTACATATAAAAGATATATTTTACATTTTGAGAGCAGTAAGTGGCTTGAGTGGCTGATGACATAGATTCGATACCCGACTGTGCACCAATGACATACTGTCTATGTGTGTATTTAGCTTTCGCTCAAACGGTGAAGGAAAACATCGAAAAGAAACCAGAATTAAACTAAAAGTTCGAAGATCGCCGATCACCTACTTGTCTGTTAGATCATGATATAGATACAATAATCTGTGGGCCAATTCCAAACAGGTTGTAGTGCCACTGATTGTATTCTATATTCAAAAACAATTTGTAAAGCTCTATAGGTACTTTGAACTAAAATAAAAGTGAAGTTAAATTTCGAACGAGTTCGCCAAACAAGTCTCGCCCGAGGCGTGGCACGAGCGTCTAGAAATCTCTAAATAATTGTTCATAAAAATGATGCGTTGTAAACTTTATAAAGAATTGTTGACGCATTTAAATGACGCACTTTTTAGTATAGAACTTGTAGAGGAAATAACGTAAGATTACCTACTTAAAGTTGGATGTTCTTACTGGTACATTGGACAAGAAATAAATAATTAAGGTCCCGTCTTACCAACCTCAGACAAGCACAACAAGCGAAAAGTAATAAACGATTCAGAGGTTCCTCCAACTTTAATTTGGTTTTCTTTGGAGCTGTGGGTTCAAAAGACACGAAGACTGGTTAGAACAGGTGACCCCAGATCTGGTCCCCGCTCAAAGTATCGCAATACAGCGAGGAAATGCAAAATGTTTCAAATTTTCTAATTATTATTACAATAAAGTTATATTGTAAATACTGTATAATTGTGTGTTGAAAATAATATTAAAGCAAACATTATATCGTACAAGAAATTTCTGCAAAAGTCAAAAGTAAATATTTTTTTTTTACTTAGGTTATATAATATACGAAAGAGGTTATAACGTATTTATTGTAGCAGAAGAAACAACTGGATGATTTTATTACTCTAAATAAATCTGTCTGAGTTACAATAATTTTTATATTTTATTAACTGAGAAGGACAATCTAAAAGGATATGCACGTGTTGAAAAGTTTGAATAGATTTATGTAATAGGGGGCGAAACGAGCCTGCGGGACGTCCAAAAAGGCGGTCATCGCAGTCCATAGACACCCATTTCAGTGGATGCGTTGCCGGCTTTTAAGGGAAAAGTATGCTCGAATTTTGATTATTTTATAAGAAAACTAGAGCACAGACATTGTCCTGCATAATTCATGCGATTAGGATATTAAACAAAGTGTGATTGTACGGATTGCAGCACCATCTGCCGGGATAATTTGTGAATCTAACAAACTAGGGCGCCATCCAAAAAATCTTTAAATCATGCCGTTAAAGAGTTCAGTGACATACACGCATACGTAGAATTATATATATAACGATATTACATATATGTTTAGATATTTGTATGCACTCAATAGGTTGATTCAATAGGTTCGGCCTAAACACCAAATATACAGTATTTATTTCTTAAAAAAAAAAATATTTACTCAATTTTTGTCGTTATTAAGAGTTTATGTGATGCTATGTAGATTGTATCAATGTATGGTAGACAAGCTAAACCAACCAAAGCCAATAGATTTCGACGCTTTAGACAGTATATCGTTAAATCGAGTGATGCAACATGGAGTTTACACTGTATTAAAAAAATGACTATTTTTTACAGAATAGGGGCAGACCTTTTATTAATTCACTCAAAGGACAATTAAATATATCCTTTAATCTATGCCGTTTATTAATAATTTCTATTAATTTTCATTTGTGCCCTTTTGCCCCAGTAGTGAAAATATAAATTCATGCATACATGTATATGGTAATGCCGACTAATATTAATAATACGTACTACTAATTGAAAAAAATGCTTCTAAAAAATTAATAAATATATCTTATCAAACGCTTCGTTAAAAAGAAAGCTAAATCGTGACCGGCGCACGCGCAGCCGTAACACGGTAACCGTGTAATTAGTTTACAAGCCTCGACCCATGACTTCGTTTGTAAGTATAGTCTTTATTGATACGTGGTAAAAATTGAACTTCTGATAATTAGAGAATGGTATTAGTGTTTTTCTCAAAACTGGGTTTTGTGTTCAGTACATTGTGAGGAAAGGTGTAATAAATAGCTATAAAAGATATATAAAATATTGATATACAGACAATATTAATGAATTGTATGTTAGGGCTATTAAAAAATAAAATAAAAATTTAAATTTTACAACGTGAAAGTGAAGGTATGTACGTGCATACCCTCACTTTCACACCATAACAAAACCAAATGATTTATTATTATATTTAAAAAATCCTTTCGTAAAGAAACTTTTTTATATATATTATTAAAATAAATTACAACTTATAATGATGATTTACTTAATAGCTGTGTTAAGTAGACGGTAAGTAGTTATAGGACACTTTCTTATAGTAGATATAACATAGGTTAAGTATATATAGACATAGAAAAAGTCCCCGTACCCTATGACAAGTGAGTAAAAATATAGAATATAGTTTTTGTTTAAATTTAAAATATAGAATAACCTTGATTAAAATGATTTGGAATTTGAATTTCAGTTTATGTTTCGTTAACAATTTCCTAGTGATTAGCTAAATCCTATTATTTATGTCTTAAGGGATCAATAGAACGTTGTGTTGTTACATAGGCACTACGGCTAAGGTGTGGCCAGTGGCTTGGCATTTTTTATAGTAATACTCTCTACTCTCTTGCCATTGAGTACAGGGACTTTTTCTATTTCTTAAACATGCATAAATAAGGTTAGGTAACACTGCTCTATAATATTTATATGTGGAAAGGGTACTGTAGTGGTAGCTTTATAGGAACTAATACGTCAATACATTTCATTACAATCTTAATATATATAAATCTCCTGTCACGATGTTTGTCCGCGATGGACTCCTAAACTACTTAACCGATTTTAAATTAATCTGGCACACCGTGAGCAGGCTGGTCCAACTTAAGAGATAGGATAGCTTAGATCTTTAATTATAGTCGCAGTTTTATTTTATTTCAAATTATTTGTTTATTATTTGATACAATTCTAACAGATGGCACTGTGTTAAAAGTACATTTTTTCTTTCTTTTTTTTATATGTAAAAAAACCTTAGCCATAGCAACGCTTGGCCGAGTCTGCTAGTTAGATATATATTTCTATTATGTATGAAGGTAACTGTCAAGCTATAACAATGTGTTACTATAAAATAGAGCAGCCTCAAATGCCACGACGGCTCTTTCCGATAGACTAAAAAGGCTGTCATTGTGACTATGTTGACAATTCGTCTTTTTAGAAGCGTTGTAAAACCAAACCACTTAATAATAAATATATATAATTCCTTTATAATATTAAAAGTCACGTTCAATGAACTGTGAAGGTTAAAAGACAAAAAATAGACTATAGAGTAGGATGGCTAGTCTATTAACATAATTGATGGTTGTAAATATGGAGGTGTCATGGTTTCCGGTCCACAGATAAAATGTCGATGTATGATCTATGATTCAACTGACAGGTCACTTAAAACTATTGTTATTTCATTATTTTTATATTGTCTAAGCATTGAAATGCTTATGAGTAATTAAGGTAAATTTATTTCTCGATATACCTATTGTTTAAATAATATTGTACATAGTTTGATATTTTTTGGCTGTGAAACGTGGAAGGTGATTAAAGACATCTAGCACCGACTTCAAGTCTGTGTCAACCGCTGTTTTTGCCATATTCTGGGTAAATATTGGTACTAGAAAATCTCCAGCAATTTTGGGAGCACTGCCGAAGCTTCGTTTAGCCAGCAGATCAAGCGACGCAGGTTGATATGGATAGGCTCATAAACTCTGAAGAGATTCCAATTATATCCCCAAGCACGTGCTTGTAACCAGCAAGGAAATTACTACATGTTCCGTTTCCGACTAAAATCTCCTTTTGCTTTCTCTTTTATTGTATTGTAATGTGTTATCTTTTTTAATAATCAATAATAAAATTAATATTTATGTATATGTATATTATGCTTTTAACTAGCTTATCCCTTTGTTTATTTATTATTTCTCGCTTTTAGTTCCCCTAGCTTTTACTTGAAACTGGCATAAAGTTATAAGTGTTGCCATTATGTTAAAAAAATTAAAAAAAATCCAGGAAGGAAAGCGGAAGCGAAGCCGATTCTAGCAAACCTGGCTTGGTAGTGAAATACGAGACTCAAGACCGAATGCGTCCACAGTGAGTTGGAGACTCCCTGCCCGCTGCCCTTTCTAGGGATTGTAAGAGATTAAATCATAGATATTTTGTGAAGTTATTATCATAATCAATGATGTATTGGATAGCAAATCTTACATAATATTAATCTTATTACGAGTAGTGTTTTTTTTTTGTAATTACGAGTAGTGTTCATTTTTAAACTGATCTTTTTATGTACTATACAAATCATTGTTTTGATTGGATGATAGTGTTTGTGTATTTACTAACTTTTATGTTCCTTATTACATAACATTCTTAAATAAAATATGACGTAAAAATGTTCTGCGGGAAGTGACGTACAAAGCGTTTTTTTATTAACATACAACTATGATTTATTTCGTGAGCAGTGCACATGTCCAAAATAAAAGTAAAACAAGAATCGTGTTCGAAATTCAAAACATTTAAATTGCATGTTATTGGCTACCGTGCTGCAATTCCATTTCCAAATTCCAACCGAAAGTTGTAATTATGCGTTCCTGATTCGCTCATCCAGTTCAGTGTTGCCAGAATTAAAATCCTAATGCACGAGAGATAATCGTGAGAATGGATTTGGGAATTTTCTGTGTTGGGAGGTCGAAGGAAGGATGGTCCTTTATAATTTACCTATGGATAGTAATATAAAATGCTAAATTAACGTTATTTATGAATAGTATAAAGTATAGTATAAGTACAGTATTTTAACGGCAATAAAACAGGCAAAATTTAAATAGAAATAAAATGATATCTTCAATAGTCAGTTTAATTAAATCCTGTTCGCAATTTAAAATGATAATTATAATAAACTGCAGTGATATTTATGTAATTAAAACGAGATAATTCGAACGGTTGCTACGACACGCTGAGAGCTCGCACTTCGAAAAAGGAACAACCGAACTGTCAGCGCTGACAGAGAATGAGAAATGTTGCCAGCAACAAAAAAACACCATTCATAAACTCGCATTTAGAAATTAGTTTATTTTAATTACTCGCTCCGTATTGTTGTATTAATTATTGAACGTATTGGACATATTTTATTGTCTTTGTGTGACGTGATTTATACGTGTATTTGAATTTTAATTTAGACGAGTTTTAATGGGGTACGCTTGAATGGATTCTAATTAGGTGAAACAAGCTGAATTTGAATAATGTCAGATATAAATTCGGGTTCAAGAACGTCGGGCTATCGCCGGCACAATACCTCTAAATTGCCTTACAAAAAAATGGACGATGAAAAATGATTTGATTTATACGTATTAATGACGATGGAAATTGCGGTTTAATAAACTAGAAATGTTGAGTACGGCCTTTAAGGAGATTGATCAATCATGGAAATAACCTCAAAATAATAATCAATAGCTTGGTTAGCTTTATAAAACGTCATAAAAATGTATCAGTTTACAGTAGTGATATCAGGTACATTTTGTATTTAATATTATATATTTTATTAACGTTTTATTTTTTTATTGTAACGAGCAAGATATCTGTAAGGCCGTACCTACGTGAATCTGTGGTCATTCGTCCGTCATCGTCCGCTATACCATTTACGTATATATTTATATGTATTTGTGCCTGTGGAAAATTAAATAATAAATGAGGACTTCACTCATTTAAAATAAAGCGTGGTACGCAGAATTTAAAATGTGTGTTTATATAATTTTTGACATATGCCCTTGCCTTGAACAATAGTTAATATCTAACTTTGTCTGTAATTTATAATTTTGGCTTAATAATATATTATGTTAATGGGACTTTTAAAAAGTATTTTTCTGCTGTACCAAAAGTTGACTTTTGGTTTGGACTTTTAATAAAGTTATTTTGACTTTGAAGTCAAAATAACTTTATTAAAAACTAAGTACTTTATCTTTGTTCAACATTTATCATTGAATTATAAATTTGTAGAACAATGTGGCATTATAAATAGGACCTGGATTTTTTTTATTTTTATAAATCGTGTTTTTTGTAAATTATATTTAAGTACGAATTACATACTAATAAAATGATGAAATATGAATAATATTTTTCAATCTTACCGGCAGAATAATAAAGAAAATTAACTGGTTATTAATTTAAAGAAATAAATCATGAGTGTGATAGAACACAAATAAAATGAAATTTTCTAGAAATGATTCCTAGCTAGATCGATTTATCGCCCCCGAAACCCCCGTATACTAAATTTCATTAAAATCGTTGGAGCCGATTCCGAGATTCCAATTACATATTTATATACAAGAATTGCTCATTTAAAGATATAAGATAAAGATGAGTTAAGATTACATTCATTTTCAAAACTGTGTTTTAGCTATAAAAAACTAGATCTTGCGGTGGGCGGGGCATATGACATTTAAGTTTTCCAATACTTAATAATAAATACCTTGCATCTTATGCGATCGGTAAAAAGGATCTATATAATGAGTTGTCATCTGACTATTAAAATTTATACCACAAAAAAACTACAAAATATAATTTAAGAATACAATTTAGGTACTTGAAACCACAGTAGAATTACCTATTATGATATTTTAATATTGGAAACTTAAAAATAAACTAACTAATCTAAATGACCAGATTGGCCCTTTTTCCAATTACGAGTCCCGGGGTCCCCGAATTGAACTGTGGCACGCAAGATTGTCTCGTTTCAAGAAACCACGCGACAAATTGAGCAGCAGTTTATACTAAAATCGTGCCAAGAGTTTCATTCTTATTTGAAATTGTCACCAGTATATTAAAACAATTTATCTTCTGATAAATATAACTAAATATTTTGGGTACCTATATTGTGATTCGTAACTTTAAATAAATTACTTTAAAAATGTGTTTTTTTATTGACTACTTATTATTTGACCTAAATTAAACTCATGTCCCGTTTTGAGTCGAAAACTAAATGATCACTTTAGGTATACCACCTATTCGCCCATATTATAAATGTCATGTCATGTCAGATAGTCTCATTCAAAAATCGCGAATAGTGGAAACTGCGTGGTCTCAATCGTAATTATTTAATTCCTGTCAAAACAACACGTCACGCCAACAAAGAATCCGCACTTAATTGATTTGTCACGACCGAAGCATAGAATTCTGCAATGGCAACACCGCTCCCGTTTCAAATTCGAAATTCGAAATTAATGGCGAATTTGACAGCAAGCTTATTGTGCGCCTAATTTAAATCCTATCAGCGATGACAGGGCCTTAATGGAACCGCGTTTTAATCCTTTTCATTATTTTTTAATTTCCTTTATGGCAATGTCAAATTGCTCTTTTTTATGTATTTTAATCGTTCACAATAAATTGAAAATGTTCCGAACTCATTAACGTTCAATTTAAATAGTTACAGTAAAGCGGCCTGAGTAAAGAAATACAATAATTCATCGAAGCAATAATTCATATTTTTATAACAAAAATTATATTAATCAAAATGTTATAAATAATTCTTTATTTTTTTTATTACTAGATATAATTTATGAAGTCTCTTAAACATATGTAACGAGTACCGAAACACAAATAATATGTTACATAGCTCTTTTATATATCATACAGGTATATTTTATTTAAATGAGATCATTTTATGTAGTTAGTACAGACTATTTGCATATGTTCAGTTAATATAATCTGTGCTTGTCAAACGTCAATTTTTGCATTAGTTTACGTCATCTCGTTTTTACGCACAATGAAAAATCAATTTATACCATTCGGTGTTAAGTACCGCTGCGATTACTTAAGCATAGTTAAATAGTAGAATTAGCGTTAAACAAGTAAATTATAAGCATAAAAACATGTTTTAAAGATAATTTATCGCATATAGAATTAATAATGATAGATCACTTTATAGTAATTTAAATAATGATTGCACGTCCATTATCATTAGCATACAAAATATCATTTATCTATTCTCATTGACGAGATCACAGCAAGCCATTGGTCGGTATAAACAAAAAAGATTTCTTTGATAGTGTGTGGGATACACTTCACACTGCCAGCCTGAAAGCTGTGGCTTATGAGTCTATAAGTGCTTAGAACTTGGAAACACCGAGCAAGGTGCAATATCATCGTATTGCAGCCGTAGATTATAGATGTCGCTACAACTGCTTGCTGCTGTCGCTAAATTGCCATGAATTAATATTGCAGAAGGATCTATGGCAGGATAATATTATTTATTTTATTTTTATGGAACTGAGGGCAAACGGGCAGGAGGCTCACCTGATGTGAAGTGATACCGCCGCCCATGGACACTCTCAATGCCAGTGGGCTCGCGAGTGCATTGCCGGCCTTTTAAGAATTGGTATGCTCGAAATACTTCAGTGGGCAGCTGGTTCCACAAAGTGGAGGTGCGCGGCAAAATCTATATAAATATGGCCTTCTATGCAAAAGAAAACAAATTAGCCATAAATCAATTTCGGAAATTTTTACCAATCGTATCAAGTCAATTAAAAATCATTGAAATCATCGCTAAATGGTTCCTGGGTCATCGGGAGTATAGTTTTACTTTAGCCAAGAATATAATATAAAGGAAATATTGAAATGTTATATGTAACGAATGAATGCAATGTTACAAAGAGAGTGCCTACGTCTGGCTACTCTCGGGAGTAACTCTGACGATTTAGAAAATCGCCACGCTTATAAAACTAAGAAAGAGCAAAATGCCTTGGCTCATTCAATCACAATATTATGGAAGTAATAACACACACATCTCTCTCATATTAGTGAAGCTGTAAGAGTGCAGTGTAGGCCTGCCTTCAACGTGCGACTCATCTTTAAGGTAGTAGTAGTAGAGGCTCGAGTCCTGGCTGTGCACCAATGGATTTTCTGTCTATGCGTATTACGCTCGAACGGTGAAGGTAAAATTCGTGAGAAAACAGCCTTGCCTTAGACCCAAAAAAAGGACGGCGTGTGTCAGGAGCCTGCTAATAGGATCTACCTATACATTTGAGGCCTAAACCTAAAAAGGTTGTAGCACCACTGATTTACTTATTTATGATTGCTATGCCTTTATAAAAAGGGTCAAATAGGCCCGAGTTGGCCCTTCTAAAGGCCAACTCGGGCCTATTTGTTTCGAAGGGTGTCCCTATAATTTGCTCCACAATTAGCCATAGCAAGTTTTTGTCTGCTCTGTATATAATTACAGGCTGTCAGAGTTTAAACGCTCGGTTTGTTGGTGAAAATAATAATATTAACGGCCAGAAAGGTTATCTATTCACGTGTTTAAAATTGTATAATCTGTGAATCTTACGATTGTTTATGAATTCGTTCGAATCATAGACAATCGTAAGATCTTTTCTTTTCTTAATCCCTTAGCGTTGTGTACAGATGTGTGATCACTCTGCATCTTCTCTCATTTACCATGGAGAGTGTTGAGAATTGTTCTGATGATTACCTTCAAGTTTCATCTTTGGACGTCGAATATACGAAATTCGTACCACCGGCATTCCACAACTGAAGGTTTTTTTATCAGTTTTTGCCGCGCATCAACTATGTGCAACCAGCTGGCCACTGCAGTATTTCCGAACTAATTCGACTTAAAGTCCTTCAAGAAAACAGCGTATCAATTCTTTAAAGGCCTGCAACGCACACGTGAGACTCAGGCATTGTGAGAGTTTATGGGCGGTAGTATCATTTAACACAAGATGAGCCGTCTCCCCGATGTTCCCTGTTCTATAATAATAATAAACGCTTATAAAATATTAAAAACAATAATTTTATTTGCTGAATCTTAGTCAAATGGTCCACCTCAACCATGAGGTCATTCAGGTTTCGACCGTGGACCAATGAATTCTCTACATGCTCAAACACTTAATGCGGTGAAACTAACGCGAGGAAAACAGCATTGGCTAAAGGTAACTCTGACATTTGACAAAACTTCGCCAAAAAGCAATGCTTTATTAACACACGAAATTCCTTTTTATCCATTATCAAACAAACAAAAGTTCAATTAAAACACTATATTATTTTCACAAACTAATAGTACGACAGTTGTCAAATTTATACACGTGTCTTTTCATTAAACATCTTTTTAATTTAATGCTTGCAGTCAGTTATTTCAAAGAAAGATTTGTACATATTGTTACACACTCAAATTACTGACGAAACTATTAGAACGGGTAAATATTTACAGAAATATATTAAATAGGAATGGTTAGTCCTTATTAACTTCAATATTATATATATAATAATTATTATTATTTCCTTTAAGAGAACATTAAAAGTCGGATATATAAATATATTTATGTATTTTAGAGACAAGATTATTTTTTTGTAATTGTATAACTCTATATTGTTTTCTATAATTTTTATTTATTTTTCCGTAGTAGGTTTGCCTGGAAGAGATCGCTTGTTAACATCGTAAATAAGACACGTTGCAACTCAAATAATTTATGTTATCTGAATTATAGGTATTTATAACTGTATATTGTTAATAAATATTTTAATGAAATTCTTTAATCTTCAATCGTGTTCTATTTATGTGTCTTTATATAACATATTATATAAAGAAATACATACATAAAGATATTAGGTACTTATGTATAATAAAATTATTTGCCCGTCTCTACGTCCAACGTGTGCAATAAGAAAATTACTAAAATTTGTTTTTACTCTGAAGCCACTCAAATGATTTAAAATATGTCACAAGTTTTTTAGTCTGTTTTGCCTTAATGTTCGTTTGATTTTAGAGATTCAATGGTCAAAACTGCTGCAGAATTTTACTTTTTGTACTTTCTTTACCAGAATTATTTATCTGCATTTTAATTACAAACACCAAACACCCAATATCGTTTATATTTTCTGTAATTGTTTTTATATACATATATTGACTTTACTTTAATTTATTAAAAATTCAAATTAATATTAAATGGTGTGCAATAAGAAACTTGTAATTTGCATTAGTGTATCTCTCATAGGTAAGTAGACATACATAGAAGTAGAAAATACTGACTAAATAGATTATAATACATTACTTAAGAGTAAAAAATACATAATATATTAAATAACACAAGATTTATGATGTCCATTTGCTTGGCAAGTAGGCGTATCAGTGCCTTTGATAATTTGACTAAAGTTATTATTCAGAAATTACTTAGGCGAGGATTCAGGAGACGAAATAGTCGACGGTCAAAGTATGACATTATCGTATTTAAAAACATTTTATTGTCATTACATCGTTATTGTCACTTCGAAAAGGCGTCTTCTTTTAATTATTAATTAAATCTAGGACTTAGCTGTTTACCACGTCCCAAACTAATCCATGTCTAAGCGTAAGATATTTGTCTATTTTCGCTTATTAAATCTATTTAAGCATTTTCTATTTAGGTATTTGTTCGATTTTTCCCTCATTTGTATAATAATTTTGTACACCTATAAAAAAAGAACACAACACAGAACACTATTTTCAATACACTTGGAACCCGTTTAAAATCGCTAAGAAATGATTATTTTTTTAATTCTCATATATAATCTATGACAATGGGTTTCGAGTCATAACACTTTCAAACATGCAAATAAAACCAGCTCCTTATAAACAGATTGCATACCTCACGATGACACTGCATATAAAGATTCATGCCTATATCTAGTATAAGGCAAACATATCACAGCACACAGAGTTTATCACAATGACTCAACACCACAGCACATCGCATCGATCGGACTGCCTCAGGCGCAGAATCACGCGTAGAAAATGTAATAATAATCGTCCATCCCGCAGGCTTATCTGTAAACGACTGGAGGCGAAAAGGTTTTCGCTGGGGGCGAAAGCTCGAGGCTCCGCCCCGGGGAGTGCCATTGGCCCACAAGAGGCATTTGGGAGCAGGGCGCCTCCCTATTGGCTCCCGCTGCCCTCTGCGCGACTGTTGCGGACAATATTATGACGTTTTTTAGCCGCGTTTAATTGTAATTCTTTATGGTTATTGTAGGGTTAAGTGAGCATTTGACGTGACGTTTTGTTATCGTTGATTCGTGTTTGTCTATTGATTTTTTGAAGGTTTCATGGGATTTTCGGTGCACCTGTTTGGTTACAATGGTTTGAATGGTGTGTGCAATTGTGAGCCTATTTCCGTTCGATTTGTTCCAGTATTGAATGTATTGAATTCAATTGTTGCATTTTGTGTATCGATTTCATCTATTGTAGTTAGTGAAAAAGGATTAATCGTAATTTTTTACGATTTTTTATAATATTTGTTTAGGTTAGAGTAATATTTTAATAGTAAGCCAGAGTTCTATATTGACGTAGTTAAACTCTGTTCATAGTAATATTGTTCCTGTATGAACAATACGTGTAATAAACCTTTTTTATGTTTGTTAGAAGTAAATACCTATTAATATGTAAGTAATAAACAATAGAAATTGTAGTTAATTAATAGAATTTCGCAAATTTATTTATTAAAGTCCACCACATAATATATATTGCTTTATACAGTAAGTATATGTTACAAGCTATCTTTCCTGTAAAACTTGACAACCATGGCAAATATAAATGTTATAAAAACTCATCCAATTATTATTTCTAGATTCTACTTAACAATAAGCGAAAAATGACTAGTAAAACAGCGGATTATGTGTCAGAATATATCAAGCTCGGTATACGTAGGTAGTGTTTATGCTGTTGTATTCACGAAGATTTCTAAGAGAAACCATCTTAGGAGTTGGAGGTTTTTAGAGATGGAATTGTCTGATGGAAAGATTCTGTACTGATTTTGTACCTTAAATGAATAACGGACGACAATTCTGTATTTGACCATTTTACAATTTGTTTAAAAACTTTTTTTTTCATTTGGGAAATGCATATAAATTCAAACATAATGTAAAAATAATTCTAATATAATAACTAACCTTAAAATGTAATACCTAAAATATATTATTAAAAGGAGTCCCTTTAGTCAAGGTTTAGAAGATACAGGCAGCGTTTATTTCACATAAACTTACGTGGACTTAGGATTTAGGATAAACCTTATTATAAATCACTTCTGTCTCTACATTATATTCTAAACAGTTGGGGAGAAAGAGATTTAAGAGTACTTGACTGACTGATTTCGTTAATAAAGTACTTATAAGATTAGATCAACCTGGCTCAACGTACCTATAGGTAAGTATCGCAACACAGCGAGGAAATACTGCCAGCGTTGAAGGTAAAACGAACCACAGGAACTGTGTGTTTAACTTATTTTTTAAATATTTTTATTATTACTATGTAGGTTAAGAAAATTATAAATATTTTTGTTACTTATAATTGCTAAGCAACGAATACTTTAAATAAAATATATCTACACTAATATTATAAAGAGGAAAATTTTGTTTGTTTGTTTGTTTGATTGTAAAGAATAAGATATTAGGGTTTTTCGGACACAAGGTGTAAAAAATCAACTAAAAAAGTTACTTATTTTGCGTACCCTGCCTAAACTATTAAAGATAGAACCATAAAATGTTCTAAGTAATTGTAGATCTTATAAATATCTACAAAAAAGTCCACGACACACTATACCTATCTATGTCGAGTGAGGCACAATACCCATACATGATATAAGTACATGGCAAAACGATGTTTGCCAGGTCAGCTAGTTATTTATATTTTAATAAAATCTCTTTGTCTATATTTTTAAAGGCACGTCTTCTCCACCTCACACGTGGCTAATTTTGAGTCTAAGGGTGAGAAACGAACGCGGGTTTTTTTTTCAGAATTTAAAAGAAAACATTGATGTCAAGAGTTAGGAATTAAAATTGGAAAATCACTTAAGTTTAAATGTTATTTAAAATAAATAAATCAGTGGTGCCTTTAGGAGTGGGCCTCAGATATCTGTATCGTAATCATTTGTTTTTTTTTCTAATAGGTGATCTGCCTTCTGTGATGTATTCCTTCAACGAACGAGCAAGTGTTAATTACGCATATAGAAAGTCGTAAAGAAGTTTTTAAAAATAAAACAGCTGCCAAAATATTGTTTCCTTCACTGTTCGAGTGCATGTTAAATGCGCACATAGAATGTCCATTGGTGCACAGCCGGGGATTGAACCTACGACCTCTCAAGGATGAGAGTCACGCGCTGTAGCCACTATGTCACTAGGTAACACTGCTCTTACTATTTTTAATTAGCACAACATTAATATCCCATTTCGCTTCGTCACGGTGGCCCGAACACCTTTGTCGATAAAAAAATATCCTAACTGTCAAACGTGTGATAAATTTACACATTTTTTTTGCATTTAGAATCGTTTTGTTTCACCGCCCGATTTGTTATGGCGGCCCATTATTAACTGTATTTTTAATGACATCATCTATGGCTTTGTAAAAAGAATTTAATTCGGTGCTGTTTGTCGGAACACATCGTCTGTGTTGGAATGCAAATTATTATAATAAATGGTGTTTCTGGATTCCTTACAAAGCTGGAGTATCATGAAAGCAGGCGCAGAACTGACAGCGTTTGTTTAACAAAAAAAAAACATCGATCAGACATGTTTATAGATGCATGTTATTAAATTAATTATTTAAATACATACTATAATACCTACTTAGATATAGACTTAATTTTCAACCTTCAAAGTATTTAAGCGTGTTAAATATCGAAGTATAATCGACAACCAAGAATTTTATTTTTTTATGCAACATCAATGAAACTTAAGTCTAACTACTACTGTCAAACAGAAAAAAAAACCTATCGCCAATTCAGCTATTTTGGCGGGAACCAAATTAACATTATTATAATAGTATATTATTAAATATAGACAGATATATTCTTATAATTTAAAACGCCTTTTTAAGTATGTGTGTAAACAATGAATAAGGGCGAATTTTAAGTATATAATAGCAATCAAATTTAAGTCATTTGTCAAACTTCAAAACAAAACATCGCCATTTCAGCTATTTTGGCGGGAATCACAGACACTTTCACGTCATATGCTATGATACATGGATATACGATTATATTCCAATGGTCAAGGTATTCTAAATAGAATCGATAACGAAGGATTTTAAGCTTATAAAAAAATTATATCTGGTGTCTAGAGAAAATCCTTTTTCTGTAATAATTTTGACATATTTGTCGACCAACCCTAGTTGAGTTCAGTCACCTCTCATTCGAATTCTTCGCGAGCTTGAATACATATTCGGTAGTTAGCTGATCAATTAATTATTTTTTATATTACAGTAAATTTTTTGAATTTTTAAAAACATTTATACCATAAATAACATTTATTTAAAAAAAGATAGTTTAACGAGATACATTGTCGATATCATGTGATAATTTCAATAAATAAATACATGGAGACGCGTTTGGAGGAAAGGGTTTTATAATAGAAATATTTTAATACTTAACAGTGAGTCTCCTGCCTCTTGCCCCCCCACAAAAAAAACGTGTGTGTACTTATACAGACGCGTTAGAAGTTACTTCTTTGGCGTAACAAGATTTGTTTTATATAGAAGAGGGGGCAAATGGGCAGGAGGCTCACCTGATGTTAAGTGATACCGCCGCCCATGGACCCTCTCGATGCCAGAGGGCTCGCGAATGCGATGACGGCCTTTTAAGAATTGGTACGCTTACTGATAACAATCTTTTCAATAAATGTAACTTTCGCCTTATTCTACTTTTGTAAAAATAAAGCACTAGCAATAGAAAAACTAAAATGTGACTATATTTAACTACAGGGTGTCGGTTTTTTGTGACGGTGTGCGCGCGCATCTTAAAAAATATTCTCATCATTTTTCCCTAACGCGCCAAGAAGTATAACTTTAAAAAAAAATGAAAAGAGAGAAGACATGTTTTCAAATTACTGACAAAGTCGCGTATAAAACTATAGCAGTCATTATGAACCAATTTCCATAGTCTACATATTTGGGTCTAATATTAAAATGATTGTGATTACACGTCGCGTGCGCAGGAATACCTCCGTAATCGGCGTGTTTGGAATTTTTGGTAAATTATAGTGAATTCATGTGACTCTATGTAGTGTTAAAAAAAATGTATACATAGATTACTTACCACAAATTAAAATACAGAATATAGAATGGCAAAGGTGCTGTAACCTATTAGAAATACTCTTTGAACAATAACAGAAGAAAGATTTGTTTGTTTGCGTTGAATAAGCTACGAAACTATTGGACTGATTTGAGAACTTCTTTTACCATTTTAAATGAGGTGAATTTGTGCTGGGGACTTTGGGGCTGGGTCTACACTCAAAGCCCTCTGCTACAGTATGCTCTGCCATTTCATCCGGAGCGCCACAGTGGTGTCAACACAATGTGTCGACACAACTGATGTCACCCACGTTAGTATTATGAGTATTTAGACAATAAGTTTTGACAACAATTATAAATAACTAAACTGTTCTTAATATTATGATAATTAATATGACATTTGCCTATTTTAATATCTCATTTTGCGTTTTTTTTTTATTATTGATTGATCAAACTGAATGTACCACTTTCTTTAAAAATAAACGATTTATGATTATTATTTATGACTATGCCTTGGACGAGGCTTCTACGTGGGGAGTCCATTTAAAACTTATTATTTACTACTGGTAATGACTGGTGTATGTGTGTTGCATTTCTATGGAATAAAATAAATATGTATATGTGTCTATAGCGTATAAATTTTGTCTTTGGTAAAAATGATATCGAAAACCAACCATAGCTATATAAAATATATATTTTTATTTTGGAATACAAAGTATTGCAAGTGTTTTATATATGTTGTATAATTATTATTATCCTTTGTTTATGATTAACTGCACAATCATTATCGTTAATTAAGATAAACATATCATAACTAATAACTAAGTAATACTTAATTATTAGTTATCTTTACAGAATGTTATGTTACTTATATATTAGTTATCTCTAAAGAATGATATTGTAAATGAGTCTTTGAGAACTGTGTCAACACAGGAATCCAGAAGAAAACCAGAACAATTATATAAGACCTTTCCTACAAATTTGAGTGAGGTCGTAGGTTCGATCCCCGGCTGTGCACCAATGCAATTTTTTTCTGTGATTCAACATTTGCTCGAACAGTGAAGAAAAACATCGTGAGGAAACCGACATGTCTTAGACCCAAAAAGTCGACGACGTGTTCGATGAGAGGCTGATCACCTACTTGCCTATTAGGTTTTAAAATGATCATGAAACAGATTCAGAAATCTGAGGCCAACACCTAAAGAGGTTTTTTTTTATTTTTTTCCACTGATTTATTTTTTTAATAAATGTATTACCTAGAGGTACCTTCACCAGGAGGCCCCGAGATGGGCATCAAAGAACATTCCACGTGCGCATATAACATTTTCTCGTACTGTGAAGGAATACATCGTGAGACGCAGAAGACTGATCACCTAGGTACTTGCCTAGTAGGAAAAACAAATGATCACGTAGGACCACTTGTTTAGTAAATCCACTTGTTATATTTTTACATTTATTAGTGAAAATAATGGTTTTCGTAATATGTTATCTATTAAATAAAAAAAAGTGTGTGTCTTATGTACACGCGTTAGAAGTTATACTTCTTTGGCGTATGGAAAAAAAATAACTAAAATGCAGTCTTGATTAACGATAAATATTAAAATTAATCCAAAAGATTTTATTTCAATAATTAAATTATTAATAAATACTATTACCGTCGTATATGAAATTGATTAAAAACACCAAAATAATATTTATTTATTCACACTGTTTAATTGTACCTACTGTTACGAAACAAGTGTTCTAAATATAAAAATACTAGAATATAGAACTTGAACATAGTTATCGATTTCCATGCCTCTTAGACTAACTTTACGATGTCGAAAATTTAAAAATAAATTAAATATTTAAGTCGGTACCCCAGAGCTGGTGGCACCGAAGCTAGTACTCTCTGGTGTTAGTGGTACTCTGCCAAAGGGACCAAACTTTCTAAAATTGCTTTCATTTGAATTTTTTTATTTATTATTTTTATTATTAATATGTAGGTTTAGAAAATTGTAAATACTGTATATTTGATATTATGTTTAGTTGAATAAATCAATAAATATAAACAAATATCGTCATTGAATACTTTTTTAAAATCAAAACATAAAAATTTGTTTCACAACCCAAATATGTTTAGTCGGTTCCAAAACAAAACTCGACCAAATCATTTGGAGTCGTAAAATAAAATTACTATATTTAAAGTTACAATTAGAGGTGAGGACCGGCGCGCACCATACAATTATAAACTGCTTTGTGATATACGGAAAGATTTTTTTCGTAGAATTATTGTTATATACACGTTGTAGTTTTAACATATGATATTATGAACAGCTGGCCTTAAATCTACACTAGAAGTCTTAACGAGAAAAGAGGTTAGACTGATGCTGTACTTTGCCTTACAATAATAGTTCACGAACACGCACAAAAACACTCACTAAGTCTTAATGGAGCACGTAACTATTGGCAAGAAATGAATAAAACAGTATATATAAAAATGCATCTAACTTTACCCAACTAAAGCTCGACGACTCATGAACAATGCGCGGATCAGCCGAGTAAAAATATTTTTGGGATCACCCTCATGACCCTCATTAAATTTTATAAAATAAAAATGATTCTATTACGAACAATAGTATATTATTATTTACATTTTAAATAAATCAAATTCAAATCTATCATCGTCGTTATGTTAATTATGTTTAAATAACGCCCGAATTCCCGCCTGAACACGGAAAGAAAATTATTATAATTCATGTGATGCGATCAATAAGACATTTTCCCTACGACTTAGGACGAGGTTTTTGATCTGTAGTTAAAAATGGTATTACTATTTGTTACATTAACTATAGTTAAATGACTAACCAGACAGACATAACATTTATTACAAACAAAACACACACACATAACCACACAAAATAACAATAAACAAAGATAAAAAAAATGAGCTATCAAAAACAATAAAAATAAAAAGTAAAGTTTTATTATTATTATTTTTAACCAGTAGGTAAATGCGTTATTCGATGTCAATTTTGAAAAAGACTAGAAGCATAATATTTCTACTTCTTTTTGGTGTATCTTTATCACTTTTAACACTCAATGCCAGAGGTCCTTGAAAGAGGGCTTCTATTCTTGAAAGACTTAAGGTCTTTAGAATTGGTTAGGAAATACTTCAGACCATTTGGTCTATCGCGCCAAGTACGATATGTTTATTACGGAGACAGTGGCCCGTAATTGTCCCTATCCTTATTATGAGATTCATTCTGTCGAGGCTTAGGATTCGCTTAGTAGTTAAAAATTCTTGGCAAGGATTAAAGACATATAGGTTCTCCTTTCGCACAGACTACATAACTTCATTCGATACATTCGTTTAGTTAAAAATAATTTAAATCGGTGCCCATCTATAGAATGTAAATTCCTCTCTGCATCTCGCGTGTTCGTGGCTATCAATCAGTCAAATTATATTGTCTTAGAGATCGGCCCAAATTGTCCCGAATACGACGGCGAATTAATGTAAACGACCCAATACTAGACATGCGAAGGCATATCACGCGTGATATCACAGATTAGTATGAGGTGATGTTCTGTTATTACACATAAAATTCAACCAAGGCCTCACTTAACGGGCTTTATTCTAATAGTTTAGAACAGTTGTCAAACGGGTTGGAGGCTCATTTGATGAACTAATTCGATCTAGGGTCCTTCAAGAAAAGAGCGTTCCAATTTTAAAAAGACCGCCACATGCGAGCCCTCTAGCAGTGTTGAAGAGTGATAAAGACACACCAAAAATAAATAAGTAGAAATATTATTTTCCTATGTGGGGCAGACGCCGTCCGAATGCTTCCCCATTGTCCACGTAAACCGAATGGCTACAACGAATCGTCACCAGGATTGTTTAGGGTCACGTTTCCTTTTTCCGTATGTAATCCAATCTAGAGCCTGTTTGGGGATGTGTTTGGGCTCCGGCGATCTCCACTTGTGACGCAAGATCAGGCCGATTACAGTTTCCCAGCACAGTTGTTAGAGTTGTAATCAGAAGTACTGAGAAGCTACTGTCTATATTTTAAAAATTAAAATATTGAATAATTAATTATGTATATCGTAAGATGCATTGATATTCAATAGGAATAACCAATCCATTATATCTTATACAGGATACCAAAGTTAAAAAGTTATACATATTACTTTATAGCAATTTTTGTTATATTAAATATTTGCCGACAATTTGTGTTTTAATCTGCAGGAACTTCTTAACATATAATTAAGAAAACATAACATTTGATATTAATAATACTGATATAAATACAGTTTAACATAACAGTTAAAGAAATACATATATCAGCAGTAATACACAATATATATTCAATAAATTTGTTTAGCCGTACTGCTATCGTAGTCATGGTTACGATATTTAATCGCACATCACTAGTGCACAGATAATGTGGCCGTTTTGTAGCAATACAGTTTGATAGAGTTTAATTGTGACAATTACTGTTTTTGTGAAATATGGATTAAAAAAGTTAAACTTAAAATGATTTTGATATTTTGAATACGTTTGATGTGTACTAACCAATTCAGTTGTTAACAAAAAAAAATTATGAAATTACATTTGCGACAAGTCAATAATGTGAATAGGAAATATTCGTTAAATTGGTCGGGTGCGTATACTTTTACAATAAATAGTACGTTACTTAATTTAACAATTAAATTGAAATTTTTTAAACTATACCGATTCTAAATCAAAATATAATTTTGTCGTCCATTTAAACGTTTAAAGTATGTTTTTTTAATACTTTCTAGAAATACTTATACATACTTTATAAAAATGTGTCACCTTACGTTACATTCGAAATTCAAATTGAAAATCTGGCATCAACATAACCATATTGGCGGGAAAATCTCTATCGCGATTTCAATTCCCTAAACCAATTTTATTATATCCATAGTTGAGCTTTGAACAGTCTTTACATTTTTTTATAGAACAGGGGGCAAACGGGCATTTAATTATTACATTTAATAAATTAACTTCTTCCTCTTTTATACTTAATATTATATATTTTATTATGTCTGAATGCCAAAATATGTTGGTTCCACTACTGTCAGCGTAATTCATTTGCATAAATAAAAAATAAATATATTTTATATATTAAGTGTGATTCACGACATGCGGATAAAATGTACCTATGTACACCTTCCGGCCAGGCTAGTTGTGTATTAAACAAATATATATTTAATATAGATGACAATTATCAAAATAATTTTGAATACGCACCAACTATATTATGTTTTCTATCGATGTAATACAATATATTCTATATATTCATACATTATCCAATTATCGTATAAATGGATACCCGTAACAAGCTAATGTCGAGAGCTGTCAAAATTAATAAAGTAGTGATATCGAGTGTTGCCGTGTGTCAGACAATGAAGTATTATTTTTTACCCTGGCCACCCTAATGGGTGACGCGTGTCCGCCCAAGTACATATTGTTGATACCCCAAGATATTTTTGAATGTAGAAAACCTTATAATTCGATATGCCTTGTTTTGTTAGTTTTAAGAGCTCATCTCACGATAATTATAAATAAAAGGTAGGTTTGTATTTTATTTAAAAGTGTAACTATAAAAATAATAGATTAGTTGCACGACAATCTTTTTAGGTCTGGATCTCATAATGCTGTTTCTTCTTCATAAATAATTGTCAATATAATTGGTAAGTAGGTTGTCACTGTCAATGTTTGTCAGTCTCTTGTGCCTTACGTTTTCGTTCGTTCATCTTTTTAGCTTTATGGCAAGCCAGTTTCGTCACAATGTTTTCCTTCACCGTGCGAGCTAAAGCTAAATCAGCACATAGATAGAAACTCCAAAGTCCTAAAGTCTAAGTCCACTAGGCTAACACTACTCTGACTAGTAATTAATTTTAATAAAATATATTTATAATACAACGTTATTATTAAGTACAAATTTCATGTTTCTTTATTGAACTCTAAACTCTAAAGCAAAAATCGCCAACACCAAACGCCATTAGAAGTGTTTGTGTCGCGCGATGTTTAGTGTACGACACATAATTGTTACGTCATTGAATTAAATAAATAAGTAATTTTAAAATGCCCCGTGCTTAATTAAGCAATTCTAATTGGAACAGAGCTATAGCATAGTTTATTATATGTCAAATATGTTTTCTTATTGCCAATCGACACTCTTCAAATTAAAACAAAACAATGACGTACGTGTCGCGCGGCGGGAAAAATGACAGGGATGACAGCCGGTAACGGCCTCCCGCCGAGCGCCCGCTGCGATTGCGTCAATTAGTCCATACCACGGGTTCATTAGTTCATTGATCGATTTGTCTCTGGCCTCAACTCTATAATATTATTTCTGCATTTATTAATTTATAAGTAATCTCACACTTACATAGTTTATAAGAAAACACACCATAACACCATAAAGAATAAAGAATAATTCATAAAACAATAATTATTGTTTTATTGATAATTCCAAATGTAAGCGAATCGAAAGTATTGTTTTCTGACTGAGAATTGACTTTAAGGTTGAATTAAATTATTTATTGGAAATGAATTTGTCGAGCCTCTTAGCCATAGATATGCATAGCACATACAATAACGCGCAATAACAACAAACTTAAAAAACGTTCTAATTTGTTTAGAATGTTTGAAATAAAATCTCTTTAACCAATATAAACGTAAGTTTATCGAGTTTTATATAGTAGAAAACGATTGATTATGAATTTAAAATTAAAACTAAATCAGCGTTTCAGATTTTTGTATCTTTTTCATGATTATAATAGGCAAGTGTAACCCACACCGTCGACTTTTTGGTTCTTCGACAAGCCGGATTCCTCACGATGTTCCTTTACCGTTCGAGCGTTCATCAAATACGCAAATATAAAGAACATCAATGGATGTACACCGGGGGATGCACCTACGCCCTCAGGGATAAGGGTCGCGAGAAGTGAATAGACACGTCTTCATCTCCTTCAAGTGCCTCTCCATTACTGGAGGTTCGCCGTCAGTTTCCTGAAGCGCGTCTCGTCCTGCGCCAGATGTAGCAACTCTTCCGCATTTGCAATACCCGTCCACTCGCTAACGTTGCGAAGCCATGACTTCTTCCTTCGACCAACACGCCGTTTACCCTGGATTTTACCCAGGATTTTTATTTGTTACTAGACACTACTCTTTATGAATTTATTTGTAGAAAATCTTACGTATTTAAGATTGTAAGGGTATATGCACAAATTTATTTATTTATTTATTTATTTGGTGCACAAAACACATTATAATCTTTACAAAAATAAACTTAAAACTAATAGTTATGAACAGGATTCTAATGTAAAACCATGTGCACACTGCAAAATTAATGTTACATCAATAAAAGGCTCATAACTAACAAAGGTAACATAGTAAAAAAAAAACAATAATAATAATAATAATAAGTTCCTCGACACCAATTTAACGTAACGTTAACCAGGACCACAAAGGTCAGCACTTAACCTACGATGGAGGATGTCTTTAACGACACTAATGAATTTATTGATGTTGCGACAGAATATGTCCACAAGTAAGTGGTTGCTCTTTGCCATCTCGTTATATTGACGAGCCATCCTGGTCAAAGGGTTGTAAAAAGAGATGTTATTCTTATAAGTTTGAAGGGAAAATAAATTGACTTCGTTAGCTCTACGGGCACTAAATCTAATGTTAAGGCTAATGTGAGCTAGTAGTTCGGGAGAGTCTATAATGGAGTGGGTGATTTTGTAAAGGTAAACTAAGTCGAAGACTATGCGTCTGGATTCTAATGGTTGAACTTTAAATTTCAGGAGTCTATCGCAATAATTTAAGTTAGACCGGCCAGGTTTATACGATAACATAAAATTCTGAGAAATTTCCTCTGAATTCGTTCAATATCGTCAATGTGCACCTTATAATTCGGCGACCATATTGGACTACCGTATTCTAATATACTTCTTACGAGGCTGAAGTATAAGTACAAGGTGCTACGAGGATTTTTAAAACCTTTTGTGGATCTAAGAATAAAACCCAGTAGATGGTTTGCTTTAGACGTGATGTGACTATAGTGGGCACGGAATGAAAGCTTGTCATCGAACAGGATACCTAGGTCTTTTGCAACATCTGATCTGTTAACTAATTGACCATCTATGACATAGTTCCATACGATTTTGTTTCGTTTATTAGTAAACGATATGACAAAACACTTGTCTATATTTAAATACATGTAGTTCGTCTTGCACCATAGTGATACGGTATTGATATCACGCTGTAATGTTAAGCAGTCATCTAAATTAGTAATAGAAGTAAATATTTTTAAGTCATCTGCATATAAGAGACAATTGCAGGACAGTTGTTGAATAAGGTCATTAATAAAAACTACGAAGAATAATGGCCCTAAGTGGGATCCCTGAGGTACTCCCGATGTAACTGCGATAGGTGCAGAGATGAAGCCCTTTAACGCAACCAACTGAGTTCTAGAGTCTAGGTATGAGCAGATCCATCTATATAAACTGCCGTGGATACCATGTGACGCTAACTTATGACAGAGCAGATGGTGATTTACTTTGTCAAAAGCCTTAGAGAAGTCAGTGTAAACAGAGTCAACTTGGCCACCTGTGGCAAACACTTGACAGAGATAGTTTTTGTATTCCAGAAGGTTAGTGACCGTAGACCTGTTTCTAACAAAACCATGTTGCTTGTCTGAAAGAACAGGCTTAAAATGACTGAACAGATGAGTATACATCACTGACTCAAATAATTTAGCAGCGCAAGATAAAATACTTATCGGTCTATAGTTTTTACAATTGGACTTATCACCACTTTTATAAATAGGTATTATGTGGGCAGTTTTCCAGCGCTTAGGAAACACACCACTAGTTAACGATTTATTAAAGAGAACACATAATGGAATGGACAACTCCTTTCCGCAACTTTTTATGAAAATAGGAGGCAGAAGGTCAGGACCCGCCCCTTTGTTAATATCCAAACTATCTATTTTACGTTTGATATCTGTTACCGTAATAGAAAAGCCAGATAATATATTAAAATACGTGTTATTTACAGCACCAGATTGGTCAGTGTATATAGTTTTATTAGTTTTATCGTCAAAAACTGAACCAAAGTATCGCGAAAAAAGGTCACATATCCCCTGACCGTCTGTCTCAGAAGTATTTTCAAGTGTCATGGTGTGAGGCACTGAAATATGGCCTTTACGATTATTCACAAATCTCCAAAATGATTTTATGTCCTTGGCCAACGAGTCCTCGATGGATGCGATATACTTGTCGTAACAAATCTTGGTAAGAAATTTGCATCTCTCCCTCAGCAAAGAGAAAACGTCGTAATCGCGGGGATTCCCAAACCTCTTAAACCGTTTATGATATAAGTTTTTTTCTTTATTACATTTAATTAAGGATTTGCTGTACCAGACTGGATAAGATGAGAATTTGCTACAACAACTTGGTGTATTTCTTGATATTATTTCAAATAAAAGCTCATAAAAAGCTTCGGTGCACTCATCAATACAAGGGGACGATAAGATTTCGGACCAGTTCACAGACTGGAGTTCAGATTTAATGTTTTCAAAATTACATTTAGCAAAATTAAGCCGTTTAATGTTAGCGCGTTGAAGCCCTTTAGAAATCTGAATCGGAGAAAGAGTAATCAAAATTGCGGGATGATTTTTATCTAACAAACTTAATGCAAGTGTTTCATTGACACTTATACAATCTATATTAGAAAGCACCAAATCCAACAAGCGAGCGTTTGCATTTGTGATAAAGTTATGCTGTTTTAGATTACACAGTGACATTAATTCATTTAGTAGAAGGAGCTTCTTACTCGGGTTAGGGGAAATTGACAGAGAGGGATTAATCGAATCAGAGTAATCAGGTGTGTTAAAATCACCAATTAATAAGAAATTATCCAAAGGGAAACGATTAAGAAGTAAATTTTGGCAATGGCTATAAAAGAGTTCAAGCTTGTTAATTCTAATATCAGGAGGCAAATAGCAAACACATAAATTTATGCGAGAAGTGTCACGTGCTTCAGGAATAAGAGTAACCCAGACATCCTCCATATCACTATCCCACGATGCTTGACGGATGACCTGGTATTTTTTATGGACGGCGAGTAAAACTCCACCTCCCTCGGTTTTAGCACAGGAGGAATCCGCACGATCTCGTCTGAAGAGATTGTAACGGGCGTCAACAACTTCGCCATCGAAAACACAAAGACAAATACTGATAAGATAAGCTAAAATATCTTAATTAAAAAAAAAAACATGTGCACTATGACAAAAAGGGATCGTTTCCATAGAGTAATAGCCACTTATAGAGCCGCATCGAATCCTGTCATTAGTATTATTAGATTTGTGGCGATACGAGTTATAAAAAGTGGGGTTCCATAATTATAGTCTGTGGCCCGTAATTTTGGGGTTAGTGACGCTTATAGTGATTTTTTAGCTAGTTCGCGATAAGTAATCGGGTTTTGGTTTATTATTCAAAATGTTTTTTTATATCCCAGGGAATGGGAATGTGATACGACATCCTCATGGACACTCTTAATGCCAGAGGGCATACATTAAAGATTTGCTCTTTTTTCCAGTAGGACAGTCCTAAGTCAAAATGGTTCGAAAATGAGCAACTGATTCCACACAATACGGGTAAAATTTCGTATTCTGCCTCGACATCCGATCATGACGCTCTTCAAGAATTCTTCCGGAAGGTCATCTATTGACGTTTGAATTCCATATTTGCGGGTGTCCCCTCTATCTGTGGTATACCATAGTGTATTAAAAACCCCTGACGTTTATTTAAAAAAGGAATGTTAAAGTTGTCGGTAAAGCTGCAAGCCAGTCAAATGGTCTAAGGGCGGGCAGGCCGGTCGTTTATCGTGACAGCCGCAGGCGCGTGCGGTTACTGTCGATACCACTAGGTACTTCTTAATGCCAGTTTCAATAATTTACCTAAGAACGTTAAGGCAGGTGTTCTGTGCTGTCAAAATGTATCTGTGACAAAATTGGACGCGGTTATCGTTGCAGCAACATTTCTCATTTCCAGTTATCTGCTTGATGATAATGTTTTGTTGTTTTGACGTGACAACGTTTTATAATTCGATGGGGCTGGCACGCACGAAAAAACATGACGTATGCGACGTTATCTCACTCTTGGCGTTACCTCTTTCTGAGGAGTTCCATTTAAGGTTTTGCCGGATTACATTTTTGTTAATTAACTTGTGTCTCCTAAAAATGTACAGCTTCTACTATATATAAGGCGAATATAGTGCCAGATTCGATTTACACTACGCGTATTAGACGTACAGTAGAAGTATTTTATAAAAAAGCTTTGCTTTAATTTCATGTCTCATACATCTATAGATAATTAAGTTATTGTACGGCCATATATTGCCAATCCAAATGTTATTATTATAAAAATTATCTATAGAGAATGTTCGTTATTCACTATAGAGCAGTCCCGATGCAAGAGATAATTTTTAAGATAGGTCCTTTCGGCTTCATTCTTGAGTTATGACTGTAATCATATATTTAGACTTTTAATACTAAGCATTAGAATGTCAGTTTTTGAAAATGGAATTTGATACATTTGAGGTAATCTGTGTGTGATTTTCAATCTTAATAATTGTTAATTTTAAAAATGGAATGAAAAAAAATCGTAACGTGTGTAAGATTTTTAAATTTATTTGTTGTAAATTTTAAATATGGAATGTTAAAAACGATTGCGATACCATGTGTCTATGATTTTAAAGATTTAATTTACGGAAAGAACGCACAAATTTCATTTTTATCATTCCACAGAAATATGCTATATGTGGCCTTTGATTTCTTTCCTTTCCTTCATAAGTCTTACAATATGTTCTTAGTAGTAGATATGTATTACACCGCTTTTATTTATAGTTTCACAATTCAACTTTAATATGCACTCAGACAGAAACATTAATTAATAATATTTACTTTATAAGGAAAATTATTACGTCTAAATTCCATACAAATTTCAATCATAGTCCAAATACAACCAGAACCGACAACCACTCATTCTCAATTTGAAAATAATTACCAAATGTTGCAAGCTATTGGCAACACTGTACTTATATTATTAGTGCTTATTGCAGGACTGTCGCCGGCACCTGGTATCATTCTGCCGTTAAAAACAAAAGGCACGTAGAAAGGCGAAACTCGTGATGCCTCCAGGCGACACGCCTCATGATCTGCCACTTCGGAAACTACGCTACAAGCGGACATAGATTATTTTCACAGACTATACAAGTAGTTATGAAAAATATGTTTGTCGGAAAATATTCAATTCTTAATAATTACGATTTACCCAATTAATAAAAAAAAAACAAATGTCTAATTATGTATTCAGCTACCTCGTTTCTTATACAAAATGAGATGTCTTTTATAATTTACCTAGATGTCATATTAATTAATTTAAAAAAATTAAATGTTTAACTTGTTAAAATTAGTTTTCAGTGTCTAGGAATCGTTACTTAATTGTAAAATAAATAAAATAAAATACGTTTATTTATTTTATTTATTTTGGAACATAAGATCATCATGGTATCACTTATTCCACGTCATTAAATTCGAGCCTGTTGGCATCCCTACTCATCGGCAAAGAAGATAGAGGGTGTTGGTCGTTATTATTATTAGTGTATTAAATAATTTAAAAAATAACACATTTCTGTACTGGTTTTTTTTTACGTGAATTAATCCCAGGTCTGCAGAAGCGATCGTTCTTAATTTAATAAAATTAACATAAAAATCACCGAATCCTTAATTGTAAGAAACAAATGTCGAGCATCTGCGATTTTTATAATCTATGTCAATTTTCTTACAATAAATGAACAACATGTAAGTAAGTCTTTGAATTTCTTCAAGGCTTTGTATAAAAGAATTTAGATTTTTATTAAATCAACTTTGCAAATATCGTGCGTTTGGCAGGTGGAAGATGAGTTTTACTTTCTGATTTATTTATTGTTCTTTGTTTTGGTTGCTAAAAATAATGAATAATTTTGCTCTGGTATCCTTACTAATAAAAGATAGATATATGTAGGTACTTTACATAGTTTATTTATTGAAATATTAAATAGATCGTTCAAGAATGCATGCTATATTTCTCAAACATTTATTGTGTCATAGATATCAAACCTAGGGTACGCCATTACGTAGTGGCAGTTGAAATAATTAATACTCTTTCAAAAGTGTATGCAAAATGAGAAATTTTGCTGGCCCATAGTCGTTTCGAAACTTTGAATAAACTTCGTGTTATTAATAAACAGGTCTAACATTCGAAATTTAAATTATTAAAATGCCATGACATTTGAATTTCGAACTAGTCCATTGGCAGGTTATAAATAAATCATAAAAAAGAACGAAAGAGGTCTGATGTCTTAAATCATAAATATCGATTTCGATGATATACAGCCCTATTAACCACGAATGCACTCTGATAGAAATTTGTTTTTAATGGAGATGAAATTGGGCGCGAAATAGCATGCCACCCTCTCTTTCATTTAGTCAAAGATAGACATTTAAATTACAAATTAAAACTTCAATTGAAATAGAGTAAGCACAAAAAGGAAGCCTATTTAAATTTAGAAAAAAAATTCAAATTTGGAATATTATGTCAACATTTACTTTTTGTTTTTTATATTTCTATTTATTTATGCTTCTTAACTAAGATAGCAATAAATATTAAACGTACTAAAATTGATGGCTAATTGCGGGCCTTCTCGCTTATAGGCGATCTCTTCCTAGCGACCTTTGAATATACCTAGTTTAGACTTTAAAGATTCGCGTCACCTTGTGCCGTGCCGTGGATTTATTTTCACATGTCTTCACTATGACGTTCAGATGTTTTTCTAATCCTAAGAGTAAATTTATTGCACATGCATAGGATCCATAAATGAATATCCAAATGATAAAACATTATTAGCCCAATACTATTGAAATGGACGCGGCCCCGCCGTTCAAACAATACATGGCGGTATTAATTAGGGGGACAAGTTTAAATTCGAGTTCCATTTGGCAGTTAATACGGCGTGGAATGAGTTCTTTATCGGCGTGTGTTTTAACATTCTGTTTGTTTATGGGTGAATAAATTAGAATCTGTGGTATCAGTGTTCTATATTTGAAATGTGGGGCGGAAATGAAACGCGTTTAAAAAAAGAATACAAATCTCGACATATAATAATTTAAAATAATGTTCTTATAAAATAAATAAAGAAATATTTACAGATAATTTTTTTATCATGTATGTATGCATTTAAGCAGTTTTTGGATCTCACAGACATTTTAATAATGCTTTGGCGTGTCATTAAATCATGGTTATTATTAAAGAAAGTTACCAGAGTTGGCATAGTGA
Source organism: Pieris mannii (assembly GCA_028984075.1). Taxonomy (NCBI): domain Eukaryota; kingdom Metazoa; phylum Arthropoda; class Insecta; order Lepidoptera; family Pieridae; genus Pieris; species Pieris mannii. The sequence continues at coordinate 7,196,615 of CM054795.1, read as the reverse complement.
CTTCATCCTGCGACTCTCATCTCTGACGTTCGATCTTCGGCTGTGCACCACTGGACTTTCTTAACATTCACTTGAAAGAAACCATCGTGAGAAAATTGGCTTTTCTTAGACCCAAAAAATGTGAGCCGTCACGGGACGCCTGGCAGATGTGAAACATCGAAATTATTTTGTGAAGTAATATGCAGAAAAGAACAGATTGTGATAGGAACTAAATAGGAACTAAAATTTTACGATTTTGTTTTCCAGATAACGATGACTATTTAATGAATAAACATTTATTTTCATTAAATACAAAAATTTACTACTGCATATAGATTGTATGTATATACCATCATATAGCGTGGCGATGCGTCGCCACGGCATGCGTCGCCACGCCAGAAATCGGTTTTACGTGCGGCTATAGATGTTTCACATCAAAAGTCAACCGCATGTATCAGGCACGGGAGTCTGATCACCTACTTGCCTTTTTTTGGATTGACAAATTTTATGTCTAATTTCTAGACAACAGATGCAATACCTTAAATAAAATTATACCAAACCGTAAAAATTTATACCCCTACATTTACCACAGCCTAGAAATGGTCAATTCAATCTTGAGGCGGTAGGCGGCAGGCCACGCCCGCGCAAAGTGCATACACTATAGAAACATTAATTGACGTAATTGTGTGATTGATATTTGAATTAAGACGATGATATGCCTATAAATATGTAAATGAGTATTGTTTTCTTGCGTAACAAATTTGCACCTAATGTTAAGTGATACCCATAGACAATCTCAGATTGCTCGCAAGTGCTCTTTTCTTGTCGAATGGGTTCGGAAATACTTCAGTGGGGAACTGGTGCCACATATTGGTGGTGCGAATTTCATATTGTGCCTGAACGTGATAAAAATCAGTTGCAGGTATCGGAAAACCTTGTATATATCCTTTTAATATACTGAGGAGGCTGGCAGACTTCTCTGCCGGAAACACCAGATGCTCTATCTGTTTTGTTTCACGAGTAAGGGTGAAAAGAAGTTATTTGAAGATGTCTACATGATGATGGGCAATTTTTTAATCAAATACCGTCTGAAATATTATCGTGTTTAATTGATTTAAATTAATTAAAGATCAGAATGAGCCATGAAGAAGGCTTTGGACGGCTGTCACATGGCAACAAGAATTTCATTATAAGATAACAAGTTTCTTGTGCAAATGTGCTGTTTTTGTATAGAAATATCAGTAAGAAAATTATGAATAAAATGTGCATATCTTGTTTTTTTTAATTTACAACAGGCAAACGGACACACATTGCCAGAAGGCTCGCAAGAGCGTTGCCGGCTTTTCAAGAATTGGTACGCCTTAACCTAAGTCCTAAGTTATTTTTTGTAGTACGTAAATTAATTAAGATAAATTAATTTTAATTATTTAATGAAATAATTGAATATACGCTGCCAGTATCTTCGGAACCTTGTCTAAATGAACTCCTGCCTCGTTTTAATAAATATATTTTAGTTATTATATTTTAAGGTTAGTGATTGATTATTGACTCTAATATTTGAGTCGTTTTTTAAATTCGTGTCTATTACAAAATTCAGACGAAAGGTTCAAATACCACACATAAGTAACGCATTTTTGAAAAATGTACGCATGGCCCGCGGCGGGTCGTGGCTGATAGTTCATGATAGCCCCAAGACGCACAATTAGAGGCCACAGTGGCATGCAAGCTGACTACTAATTATATCAGCGATTTTACATACAAAGCTTCAAATGGCCGTATGTACCAGAAACAAAAAAAAATCATATATACAATTTTTTTAGGTCTGGGCCTCAGATTTCTGTATCTTTTTGATCATTTGTTGATGTAATAGGTGATCAGCCTTCTGTGCCTGATACATGTCATCGACTTTATGGGTCTAAGGCAAGCCAGTTTCCTCACGATGTTTTTCTTCAGCGTTCTAGCGAATGTAAAATGCGTATATAAAGAAAATCCACTGAAATAGCATTGGGCTGGCCGTGTAGCAAGAATGTCTAGCAGAAAGTGGACCAAACGAGTTACCCAATGGAAATGACCACCAGGCAAGAGGCGGAAGGGAAGACCCTTAGACCGCTGGGAAGATGATATGAAAAGATGGGCATCTTTGGAGGCGGCCTTTACCCAAATCCGGGTTCCTGTTAATTCATAAATAAATATTTGTTACTGTAGTAGATATAACAACTTCAAGTAAGTTGTAAGACAAGAAATAAAAGGCTTATTTTTTTTTATAGAACAGGCGGCAAACGATAAATAAATTATTATTATTAAATAATAATAATAATCGATTATTATTGTTATTATCATTATTATATAAAGAAAGTCCATTGGTTGATTGGTTGACTATGACCTCAGAGGTGTGTGAGGTGTGTGAGGTGTGAGGTGGTGAGAGTTGCATGCTGATAACTCGTTTGCCTTCACTGTGTGTGTAAGTATTAATAATAATAGAAGGTAGTTTCAAAGAAATCATTTAGTGCACAGCCGTGCTTTGAAAGCCCTACCTCATGGTATGAGGTCATGAGGTCTATAATATTATCATATGTAAGCCACTAGATAATAATAATAATAAAGCCCGTTTAATTTCGAATCTTGACAAAAAAGATAATATATTTACAGCTTATATTTTTTATTTATCTTGTTATATATCCTATATTTAAGCTAAATTCAGTACCGTCAATCGGAACCCCTTCGCTCCCCCTCCAGCTTTTTCCAATTGACTTTGTCCATGGCGCTCTTTCTCTATTCGCTTCCTGTTACCGATTCTGTTTTTTCAACCCCCTCTGGTGCACCCTCTTCGTCTTCTTCCCTTCGGTCCTTTCCATTCAGTTGTCTAGCCACTAGACTGCTCAAAACAGAGGTGTGATTTTTATGTTTATGTTGGACTTTAAAACTAACGTAGTTACATATAAATGTTACTAGGAAATATACAATTATCATTTATGTATGATTTTAAAAATCGTGAAAGCAAAGAAAAATTACCAAACATTGTGGATGATGTGAAATATTTTCAGAACGAATCGTGATGACTTCAAGCGAAATTTTTGGCAATTTCTTCGTCCCCGAGGCTTCAATATAATTAGAACTGATTTGTATTCTTCAATTGTTTCTCAGAGGTCCGTGTGAATATCAAGGAGGTCAGGTATTTTAACCACGGAATACCTAAGGTTGGAAGGCCTTTGACCTTTCTAGACAATTAAGTATACAGGCTAACTTCAAAAACAAATATTTGACTGAACGTCCTTCGGCTGAATTTTGAACTATTCCCCGACGTTTCAAATTTTTATCAAACTTGTATTAGTATTAGTATTGCTTAAACGACTAAAGAATTTGGTTTCCTTATAGTCGACTTCTATCAATAAATAAACCTATTAAGGAGGTTGATAACGTGGAGTATTTAATCACTATATTATTTACTATTAATCAACGATTTCCCGCAAAAAAAATTTAGGTTGAAATAGTCAGAATTATTGAAGAACGTAAACTTCATTTATAACAGTAAATTGGTAAAGAAGTATGTCTTCCCCATTGTATTGCAGACATGACATGATAGCAAAATTGTCAAGAAAATGTGACAGATTTTGTATACATTTTAAATAATATTTTATTATTATTTTCAATTATATAATACGGTCATAATATATTTTTGTAAAGCCTCTTTATTTCCTAATAATAGTATTTAATCTTTTGATACAAGGCAACGCGCTGCAACCCTAACCATTAGATGTCTGATGGTCACCGGTCTCTGCCTGATCACCCCGTGGAATTTGGGTCTGGTTTCTTAACGATGTTTGCCATCACCGTACCGTGTTAAATCGTGAAGCAACTTCTTACTACCTTGAAATTACCTTTGAGGGTTATTAATTCCGTAAAAGCCTCCATATATATCCATTTCTCTTTGTCTTTTACCCTAAAAACCACAGAAACACTAGACCAGTAAAAAAAATCTTACTTAAATTTTGTTTAAAACTTATACTAACGTAACTAATACTAATATTCTGGAATGTAAACTTACCAATAGGTGTATGGATTAAATGAAGCTTTAATAATAATAATTATGACTACTGGGACAAGAGACGTACATTGAAGCCTCTTTGATACAAGATCATAAAATAATATTACTTCACGGCCATTGATTACGCGGCAGTTTGTATTTTGTAGTATAGTTTAGGTTAGTTGAAAATTACATAATGCATATTTAGTTACAACAGTGAGTGGTAAAAAATTATAAAATCAAAAGAAATCAGATAATATAAAAATACAGTCAGTGTAATAGCTTAATGGTCAGTTACGAGTGGGCCATTGGGTTTACACCGATCCGGACTACCATCGATAGCTTGTATCGACGTATGGCTATTACAATCCGATGATTGGTTATTGGCACAAAGATGTGTATGTCAGATGGTTAAAAATGGATTGAGGAGGTTATTGGGTTTAGGAAAAGAAGAAGTTGAAATGTCTTGCAGATTTTTCAAAAACAGCATCGAAATATATATTCCAAATGTAGACTCATAAAAACTAAATTAAACGTAATAAATCCGATAATACCCATTTCAATCGAAATGCATCTTAAAACAATGCCGAGTTATTCAAAATGGCGGCTCATGAGCGAAAACAATTCGTTTTTTTCTTTATTGCACCTGCACTTTCATAAGACACTGGTTTATTTTGTTCTTCGAGAGAGTTTTAGTTTTATTTGAAAATATTTCGTCGGCAGCGGGGCCTCAGGCTCGGATACTTTCAAAATAATAATTAAGCGGATACATTTATTATATTTTACGCATATGTAATGCGGCCCCAGATAAGATAGTACAGGTGGTTATTCACAGAGGGCGTACTACAATTGACTATAAATAGTGATTTTCGGATTACTACTTAATAGACAATATTATTAACATTATTATAAGTATGTATTTACAATATTCTATATAGTAATAATGATAATTAGGAATTGATAAATAGGATTAAATCAAATTTAAAAGTTTCGTCTCTGTTTATGATTCTCTGTGGTCACCGGTACTATTATATCAACTTAAATCTCTATTTGCCTGTGCACTGGAAGAATCAAGGTTATAAGTATATTTTTTACTTCTCACCTATTATTGAGGCCACACATTGGTCCTTGGTTGGTCTGTTTAGGTTGCTAATTATAAATAAATAGGAGATTTTATGAATGAATTATTTTAAGACAAGGCTAAATTGACGACATACTATTAATTCAAACTCAAACTTAAAATATCTTTATTCAAAGGTAAACAAGTACACTTATGAATGTCAAAAATACAAATTAAATTAATTGTAAATGTACATTTACTACCAGTTCGCAAGTCAAGGTCGTAGAGCGGGCAAGAAGAACTGAATAGAAACTTTCCGCAACTCTTATGACGCCACTAATAAGCTGGTTATAGTCAAAGAGATAGATAGATAGAGCAATGTTGGTCTATCGGCTTCAGAGTGCAATTCTCATCCATGCTACAGGTTCGATCCCTAGCTGTGCAACAATTGACTTTTTATCTATGCACACATTTAACATTCGCCATTTAACATCACCTACTTGAAAAACAAAACGGTAAAATAAAACGGATACAGAATCTGAGGCCCAGACTTAAAAAGGTTGTACACCTATTGTTATTTATAGTGAACGACAATATAAAATCTGAATTAAATAACTATTTAATAAAGTCATTTAAACTTTCACTGAATTTAAATTTATATTATTATTTTTAAGTTATTAAAACACCCTGTATGTTTCAGTGAGTAACCGTCTCGTTCATTACGGGGCAGCTGCGCGCTGTGGCCGCGGGCGCGAGGTATATGGACCTGCGCCCGCGCATCCTGATAGTGATGTGCTCGTATCGTAGTTGTTTTTTAGATTATCAAGAAATCGTTTTGTTTTGATATCACTAAGAACTAAGCGTAGAGTCGTCCATTTTAATAATATTTAAGTATCGAAGAAAAGATAGCTACAGCGCAAACTTATTTAAAAATAAATCTTAAGTAACCCGTAACTTAATGAACGATTCTGAGTACAGCATATCTTCATGATAATGATGCAAATAATGCTCCTCAGCTTAATGCGTAGCCAGGGCCAATTACAGCCACAGCACACACGCATTACTCATTTGAAACGAATGAGAAAATAAATGTATTATTATCTGTATAATGTAATATTTTCTTTTTAATTGTTTTTGATATCTCATTTATTTTTTTGTTTTTTTTTTTTAATCTTTGATCATTGTTATTTTGTGTGATTATGTGTGTGTTTTGTTTGTAATAATAAATGTTATGCCTGTCTGTCTGTCAAAATAGAATTTATTAAAGTTTACTTCAGCATACATAGTACTAAATCAACGGTATATGTTACAAACTATTTAATCTAAAATGTATGATAATTTAGGTAAACATAAATACTTATTTCAAAATAAAAATACATACAAGAAAGTATAAAAATACCAGATCTTTTTGTCAAGCAGAATAAAGTTACCAGCTGAACAGTGGCGGAGATTTAATTGCCAGTTATGTTCTACGCCCTTGATTTGAGAACTGGCAGAAAATGTAAAATTAGAAGCATTTCATACACATTTCTGTTTTTGACGTTCATAAGTGTACATTATGTTACATGAATAAATGATTTTGATTTTGAATTTAAAATCGATCAGCTCTCTACCGAGTTTATCTACAGATAGAAGAACAATCTGTAATAATGAAGACATCAGAATACACGGGCAAAAGAAAACGGAGAAAGCTGCTTCCTACTTGTCATTGACAATTTTTCTTTGGGAGAGAATTTTTAGGACTACGGGATGTCAGTGTACTTATTTATGATACTAACGACTCAAGTGCAAAATCATGAACCCGAGGCGGAAGTTATAACTGTTGGTTTTTAATTTATTTTTACATTTTCGGAACAGAAACAGACTTATTGATTAAATACATAAAGTTACTACATACTCAGGGTCCTTCAAGAAAAGAGCGTACCCATTCTTAAAAGGCCGGCAACGCACTCGCGAGCCCTCTGGCATTGAGTGTCCATGGGCGGTGGTATCACTTAACATCAGGTGAGCCTCCTGCCCGTTTGCCCCCTGTTCTATAAAGAAGAACTAAAAACCAATTCGGTGCCATCTTCAGTGCTAGTTTACTAAATATTAATATTTATACTTACAGTAAACTGTAACATATAGTAAACATTATATTCAATTTAATGACAGAAAAAAAGTTATTCGGATTGCAAATCTTCACCGTGTATAATCTTTTTAAATTCATAAAATTTGACAGCAGTGTCTTCGAAGCAGGTTCCTCCTTCACCAGTCACCACGACAATTCTTCAACGCACTCCGCAAATCGAACTGTTGAAAATTTGACTATGGCAGGTGTAATAATAAGTCATCCGCAATACAGTCCTGACATGGCAGCCTACGACTTTCATTTATTCCCAAGAACTAAAGATAATTCGAGGTATTCGCTTTAGGAGCCCTGAAGATGCTGTGAAAACTTACAAAAATTCCATAGAAGAGACCCCTAAGGAAGAATGGGCCCACTGCTTTTCTCAGTAGTTCATGCGACAAGTTCAAGTGTGCGTTCAAGATCAGAGATTACTTCGAAAAACTCTTTCTCAATTTTATATTATACTAGCTGCCCCCGCGAACTTAGGTTCTCCTTTCGTACATTATCAGCGTTTTCCGAAATGAAAACTTTTTAGGTTTTTCTGTGATTTTTCTCTATTTAAACCTCAGATTTCAAGTTATAAGTTCTTAACTAACAAATAAAATATAGGGGTTGATCTTACAGGGTAGATGAAACTGAAAATTAAGGGTTGTACCTATGTATTTTTGTATGCCGTATCATAAAAAAGTAAAAGAAAAAAATGTCTAAAAAATAAAAATAAATTATTGGGCTGGATATTGCTTAGGGGATCTAAAGATAGATAGTAGCCGATTCTCAGACCTATTGAATATGCATAATAAGTTTCATAAAAATCGGTCGAGCCGTTTCGGAGGAGTATGGGATCTAAAATTGTGACACGAGAATTTATATACATATACACAATAAAACACGTCCCTGCGTTTTTCTGTCTCTTTTCGCGATAAACCCATAATTACTGTACAGAATTCAATGCAGTTTGTACTATGTAGAATGCTTTATGATGCGTGTCGTGTAAACAATGGATTAAAAAAAAAATATATACCAATATCAGTACCCACCAATATCAGACTAGTGATATTGATCAAAACGTGTCAGCGTAGGCATTTCCATCTTGGCCACGAAGGGAAAGGGTTTCACCCTTCCACGATAGACCTAACAAGCTATAGACTGGGTAATTACAAATTAAAATATTTTATAACGTCGCTGTAGAAGGATAACCCCATATGTCCAGAGAACAAACGAAAATGTTTCATTTCGTCAAACGTTCAAATATTATTATGTGCTTTTGTTCATAGTTTTTAAAGAAAAATGAATTTATTTCTTAATATCATAAGTCCATACTTCATAAGATCAAATGACATAAATTATTTTTTGACATACAAGGTTACCATTCTACAGTGACGATAATTGCTATATTTTGTATGTTTGATAGTAGACGAGTTAATATAAGCACTATTCTAAACATCTAAAAGTAACAACCTTCTAATTGTAACAAATCTCTTATTTGAAAAGACAAGAATAGCCAATAATTATTAGAATAGAACAGACAGACAAAATATTGCAAAAGCTTAGTTTTTTCTTTCAAATTGTGTGTACTTTGTCATGGAAAGATCACGCATTAGTATCGAAACAAAAGCATCCTCAAAAAGGAATACAAATCCTTATTATATTACTAGCAGACTCGGCCAAGCGTTGCTGTGGCTTAGGTTTTTGTTATATTACATAGTAGTAAACTATTCAAGGGAGGTAGGAGAACTTCTGTGGAAGGTAGATGTGAAACGTTGGTAATTTTAACACAGCGCCATCTGTTAGAATTGTATCAAATAATAAACAAATATTTGCAATATAATAATATTGCGGGTATAAATTGAGATGAAACCTATCCTATCTTTTAAGTTAGATCAAAATGCATACGGTGTGCATTTGATTGATATCGGTTCGGGTTTAGGAGTCCATAGCGGACAAACAAAATGACACGTAATTTATATTATATACTAAGATAATAACCCTGGAACGTCTAATATATTTCTACACCTATAGTTCATTATCCTCTGTCGGGATCAATAGATTCTGTAAGTACTGAATAGGGATTTATTTGAACAAAAACTAACAATTACGATCGACTTCACTTGTGCAAACGTTGAGTGAACCGACACCAAACGGAGCGTGCGCAAGAAATGCCACCTAAACGTAAATAAAAACTCCAATGGCGCATGACCTTTTAATATCGGGCTTGAGATTTCTGTATCCGGTTCGGAATCATTTGTTTTGTAGGACAGAATCATCGTGTCTATGATAAGAAAAGCCTTTTGTTAAACTTTATCTATTTTCTGTAAAGTTACATAATACATCAGACTATTTTTCGAAAAATAAGGTCATAAAAAGGGACCTAACTTGTTACATGTGTACACTAGTACACGCACACATTTTTTTAAATTACATAGAACAAATAATTCAATGACATTACACACAGATAATATAAGAGCAATCGTAAATAGCGATATCGTTGCCATGACAACCGCATAAAACGCTACACACTCATTACCGACCCACAGCGAGCGCAAAATGATGCACTCGAACAACCAGATTAGAAGAACTCTAATACATGAGAAATGTATTTTATTTGAAGGGAATATGGTTGCGAATTCATTGCATAGGGGTCTAGTGTGTTGGTTGTTTATTAAGCTGATTTTACACGGATGTTAGGCGAAGAAATGGAAATACTGAAGAGCAAGGACGTACTCGAGCGATGAATATTGTGTAACTAAGCTTAGTTATAGTTCGAGAATCGTTTACGGAAGTTAACCGAGTTTATTACTTGGAACTACGTTTATATTAAAACGTATTGAAAATGCCTTTCCGAGTGGCTTGATCCCTTGGTGTTGCGTGGAGATGCAGGGACACTCTGCATCTTCTACCGCATTTAACACGGAGAGTGTTCAGAGGAGTTGTTCGGATTAATAATGAGCAGTGTTTCATCATCGGACGACGGAAGAATACGAAATTTCATCCATACCACCTCGACGTCCTTCGTTCCAGAACTGAGCGATTTTAAGGCGGTTTTTGCCGCCCACCCTCTCCATGTGCAACCAACAAAAGCTCCGCACTGAAGTATTTTGAAACTATTTCGACTAAGGGTCCTCTGGCATTGACAGTGTCCATGGGCGAGAATGTCACAACCTTCTGACCACTAACCTAACCTCGTCCACTAACGCATCATTGCTTAGCCTCTAAAAGTGTTTTCTTTAAATGATTAATGAAGATGAACATTCTCATTTCCGATAATCTCCAATAATATAGGTGTCACTCAAACTTACGAAATCTTCAATAAGTGAAATTAGATACTTAGCTTTTTGTTTCCAGGTCACAACCCCATTAGCCACTAGCCCTCACATTGTCTTAGTTATAAGCTCATTTTTTATTTATTTATAAAAACACTCCTCCCTTAAGGATGAGGAAGATGTTGGTGAGCCTCTTGCCCGTTTGACCCCTCTTCTATAAAAAAAAGTACCTATTTTGTCTAATAGTTCATTAAAGTAAATAATTAAGAATTACTCATTGTTTTATTTCTAAAACCAACATCTACTAGCTGACAGTGGTATTTGCATATGCCTAGCATATGCTGAATTCGAATGGTAAAGGCTCATTTAATTCTTATACTATATGTATAAGAATTAAATGAGCACTGACAGCGACAGATAAACCATATCAGGTTTTCGTTCGCTGTAAAATGTACATGTTTTTAAACTAAATAAAAATCTTTAAAAAAAAATCTGTAGGCTCATGAAGTAACGGCGGAGGATGTCGCTTTCTAATGTACCCATACATTGAAGCTAACTTACTGAAACTCATTTTTATGGCTCCTCTTCACAATGTGCCATGATACCCCATCAAATGACCGTCCATCATTGCCACCATGATCGTGCAACTCCACACAATTGTAAACGTTCATTTACTGACTGTCTACTGTTGTGATATGACGTCTATCTTCAACAATTACAGCCAGTTGCTACCCATCTTCATACAAAGTGTTTAACACATATCTAAACATATTCGTACAATAACCGCTACCGAACCTAATTCGTGAACAATAAAATTTTTAATATAAATTAAATGACCCAGTGAACTTCGTAACACCTACATATATGGTGTCAAAACGTAACAAATAATTATCAGTGGGGCTACAACCTTTTTAGGCCACAGCCTCCGATTTTTATATCTGTTTCATAATTTGTTAACCCAATGGGCAAGTATGCGATCAGATGTTTTCCTTCACCGTTCGACATAGAACGAAACTCCATTGGCCGGGGATTGAACCTAAGACCTCAGGGATGAGAGTCGTACGCTTAAACCACTAGGCCATCACCCATGTGTTAGTTACTTACCAATGTATTGTAACGAATATCACGGGATTGTTTACCGAGATGTTGACAGGTCACGTTGGGTTCTTGTCTGGATTCCTTACAGATTCAGGATCAAACAAAGTGCTGTCTGTCCTTGTGGCGATACTGATGAGGAGACGGTGTTACATGTTCTGACCGACTGTCCAATGTATGGATACGATAGGTTTAACACTGAGCAAGCTATGGGCATAAAAGTAACGGAGAAAAATTTAAAGGAAATAATATTCAACATTAAATTAAGAGGCATCGTCATGTAAAGGTCATACAAAAAGTAGTTAAAAGAAATAGGTAGTAGTGTTTTGTCATACGAGTTACCAATACCATTTATGTAAGCTATTTAATACTTCCAACGACTTCATAATCGGGGAATTATTAAGAAAATATTTATTGAAAAAAAATCACAAGTGAAAATGTTCGAGTTTCCAATAAATAGGGAAACTCAATAGCGACATCACCTGTCCGGAAGTGACGACGATTGGAGGAAATGGAGCGACCGACCGGAAATGGCAATTTACGCGGGCTCGCTTTGTTAGTTTATCTTATCAAGGAAATGTGTTTTACACTATTTACCTTAGCTAACCTGGCCTTACGAAGCATGGGATTGAATTTGTCCTGTCAACTATTTTCTTTTGAACGAAAGACACATCTTTTTACTGGAGAAATTTCCGCCGCTTTTATACGCTAATTCTTTTTAAGTAATAATACTAACAATAGCCTAGTATGTTGAAGGAAAACACACTAATGATTTAGACCAAAAGTGTCGACGGTGTGTCTGACAGATCACTTACTAACTAGTAAAAATAAACTATATATAAGTCATAATAATAAGTTATGATTTATAAAATATTAATAAATTTAGATATAAATTATTAATATCACTAGATCGAAATTTCTTATCCAACTAAATCAACATTTAAGATAAATTTATTCTGGAATCCCTGTAAATCGGCAGAGCCATTTTTCTGACTTTTTTATTAACATTTTTTCGTCGTTTTGAAAGATAAATCTTATCCTTTCAAACCCGAAGGTTTACCGCCTTAAGATTAGAAGCTGCCAGCTAGTGCTACGCCAAAGTGTAGACTGTATTTGTGCCACTTAAAGTCCTGATGTAGATGTCCTCTTATCGTCATATTGTGCTTTCTCAGACTGAGTTTCATAGATTTTTCTAAAAACACTTGCTGGAACAGTGCTGAAAGATCTGAGGAATCTGGTATACCATCCATTAATTAAACAAGACTGTCAGGTTTCAGCCCCAGAAGGTGTGCGAAAGAAATAGTTAAAATCAATATACAATATACCAAATGCTGGCAGCTACTTAAAATTGATTTTGAAAATTATTTTACAAAAAGAAACCGACTTTATTTGTGAGTATGTACTAACACGAAAAATTAAAATACCTTTTTAAACTCTAAAAAGACTTACGCAAAAAAAAACTATTAAACTTACCAGTAACTTTGAACAATAAGTCTCAGAGGAAAGAGATACTTAGATGTTGATAATGCCAGTAAAGCTAGCGACAGATTTTACTTTTATTAATATATGTATACAAAAATAAATTGCTTTTCATTTTTCTCGAACGAGAATGGATTTATATGATCGTAAAAAGTTTCAAACGGTAAACATAAAGAATACAGAAAAATACGAAGAAAATTGAATTTTCCAATAAAAAATGTTCTGGCAAATAATTGAAGTCTTTTGTCTTTTTATTTGCTGGCTATGCAGAAATTGTTGCTTCATATCTGTACAAGTTGCGATCTCTTTGGGCTGTTGTAAAAAATATATATTAAGTATTGACACAAATATATGTAGGTGATACAAAGATTACCGGGTCCACTAGTATATTCTAAAATGAAATCCCCGACCTCGTCTGTTTGTGTGTATGTACGCGATAAACTCAAATCTATTTTCAAATATAGTTCACCAATCCTGAGAATGATTCATGAGGAAGGTTTTATTATAAAATATTTCAAGTTGTCCGGGTCACCGTTGCCCGGGTCGGATCGCTAACGTGATAATAAAATCTTTTCTTCAAACATTAAAGAAAACACGTCCAAATTAACAAAGAAACAAAAGCCAAAGGTAATCCGTAATCTTGTTAAGCAAATATTTGTAAAAAGAAATAATTATTTGGGAAAACTCCAGCGAGTTTCGCCGTAATTATTTTCCAAAAACTTTTCCTCTTTAAGGAAAACCCGTGTGGACAGAAGCCTGTCGGTTCAATTTAGGGAAATCTTTACAGAAATACATTGTTATTTTTCATGAAAAATACAATTTATTTAAATCAAAAAACAGCAGCGGTTGTTGAATCCCTTGTACTTGAGGTCGTTCGATCGAGCGAGATGTTCAGACTAAAGGATGATTTGCCTATGAAATAAAAATGATCCAAACAACGGATGCAATTGAATGCAATATCCACAAAGGGCCTATTCCTTAGGGTAGAATCAAGGGTCGAGGTGGTGGGATTATCTCAAACCACGATTATTAAGTCTTGAAGGAGTCTTCGCCACTTTGAGAGGAAGCGAGAAATGGATAAGACGGAGCAATATTCAAATCTAATTTATTTTAAATTAGATTCAAAAACATTATCTTAAATACTAATTACACCTATTCACACATACATAATAATATTCTAGTGAGCGTGAAGGTGGACCCAATTGAATTACATTAGGTAAAAATCGAATTTGTATCTACCTTTTTACATTCAAATCACGATGTTATGGCATGAATGTTCAAACTCTAATCAATTTATATGGTATTAATTAATACCACAATGCATCTAGTTTGGTTAATTTGTTTTTCTTGACGTTCATAAGTGTACATGTTTACCTATATGAAAAAAGATATTTTTGATTATGATTGATTTGAGTCCATTGTAATGTTACATGGGCATATGACACGAACTTGAATTTAATCTTGTATTGACCCGTACATGTCCGGTTAATAAAATTGCGTCCAAGAATTGTAACATTTCAGTCTAATGTTACACCTTCGAGTGATGAAAATATTTCGACAAATTTGGAGCTGGTGTTATGGTAGAGCCGTGATTCGACACATTTACAATATATTCCTAACCAACATAGTTATAATAAAAAAATGTTGTGTGGTTTTATGACCCCATGGTAAAAGTGAAAAAAAATTTCACATTATAGACATTTCACCAAAAAAAATTGGAATAATATTCTATTAACGGTATAAAATCGCTTTATAAATCTTATTTTTAATAATAAAAGTAGACTAAGTCTCCAAATAATCTTTTTATTCAATTCTGTGTCTTAGAGAGTACGACATACATAATACTTAACATTTATTTAGATTATGCGCGATTATACGCGACATGCGCCACGCAGACCAAAAAGTTTGAAACGATGTAATAAAAGTTTCACTTTAATAAAAAAATAATGAAAAGAATACAAAATTTTAAACTGATCTTTGTGACAGTGTATCTTTAATGCTGACATTTCACTATATGGTGATTCTTATTCGTTCAGCGAGGAACAGAGAATTTAGTGCTGAATAAGACCTTTGCAGCTGCAGTTGGTAACACTCATCTATTTTTGTTTCTTTTTCGAGTTTTGATAGATTTTTCTTAATTAAAAAAATTAAAATCTCCCCTCTGCTTGTAGATCCAGTTCACAGGCCATTTTTTGTCTTGGTTTAGTTTAAATATGTAGGGGATGATGCATAGGATCTAGCGAAGACGCGATTTCAGCGCGCCCCCTAGACCGTCGCGCCCTAGGCTGCAGCCTAATTAGCCTAAGATTTAATCAGGCCCTGGCGAGGAAAGCACCAGCTCTGGGATCACCAACTTAATTGTTTAATTAGTGTCTGTGCTGAACTCGTCGTTCCCAACGTCTCTAAACAAAAGGGAACGAAAGAAGAAAAGAACAAAAATGCGTAGATATTAAGTCTAATTGACCGACTATTTTTTATAGAGCCCCCTGCAAACGGGGTGTAGGCTCACCACTCTCTCTGAGGACTCGCGAGTGCGTTACCGGCCTTTTAAAATTTGGTACGATCTTTTTGTCGAATTAGTTCGAAAATATTTACTTATGTTTTATTTCTTAAAGTTCAGGAAGACGAACAAAATGTCAGAGGTACCTATATGCTGATATAAGCTTCACGGCTTTGTCTGTCTTTAGGTATTATTTCCGATGTGTCTCGTATTGATTTGCGCACACTATATAAAGATCCTATTTCTCTAGAGATTTTCTTTTAAATGTGTGTGTTTGTATGTGTGCGCCCCGCCCCGAGCGAAAAGCGCCCTCGGTGACGCCATAGGGTACTGAAAAGTTGTGAAACTGAATTTTCTTGGCGATTTTCAGGATATATTTTTTTTTATTTGACATACGATTTTCGAACAAACATTGTCAATATACTTCTGTACAATATATAGGTTGTAATTTAAGTTTGAAATGATTTACTTTTAAACTTTTTTTTCTTTCTATAGAACAGGGATTAAACATGCAGAAGGATGTTAAGTGCTTGGACACTCTCAATGCCAGATGACTCGCGATGGCGTAGCCGGCCTTTTAAGATTTAAGCTGTCTTTCTATATACACACATTTAAGTAAAAACAATAAAATTAAACCTGTACTTTCTCGTATTAATCAATGATATCTTTATTATCACCACATAACATAATGCTCTATTTATAGTATGTTAAAATCTTTTCTACAATATATGACGATTATGATAAATATAGATGTTTCAAAAAATAAAAAATAGAAAAATTCGTAATTTTCATTTAAAACGAAGACTAGTTTTATTAACTATTAAATATATAATATTTCGTATATTTCATTGTAATTGTTGCATCAGTAATAAAACCTGAATATTATTAGATACAGCATTTTGGATGACAAACGTCACCGTTTACAGTAGACATAGGGCGGGCTACTGTTCACAGCCTGCGGCCTTCCTGACCAATCACAGCGCTCCGAGCTATATTCCCCTCCTTATCTACACCATAGACTTACCCATCCACCCGTCCCTCTCTTCTCCCCCGGCGAAAATCCTAGCCATGACAATCAATCACCAAACTTTTAACCTTATCAACTGTGTTTAAAGTTGAATTTCCGTCGCAGAATGCTACGTCGCTTCGGGCAGTACGTGTCTACATCAATGTTTATTTGATATCGAGCGTCAGGCGAGCGATTTTCAAGTTCAGATTTTCTTTTCAAATGATTGTGAGCCTTATTTTAATACACATTGAGACTAACAAGGAGAAACGGTATCACGAATCTTATTTACGCGTGCAATGCTGGCGTTTTCATTGTTACAATTCTCGTTATTCGATGCGCAGTGAACAATCGATGTTATTAACGTTTAATAAAGTTGAAAATCCATTGTGGGATATTGGAGTTACGCCGTTTTATTATTGTACAGCAATAGCCTGCGGCAAAAGCTATTTGCGATGACAATTTTGCGAGCGTCCCGTGTACGAAATATGCCTTTTATCCGTACTAGAAGCGGGATTATAGCTGTAAAACGGAATCGTTGTAGTCGAGTTTCGTGAATCATACTTATATCTTGCAATTCCATTAGCAGTTAAATATAATGGTTTGGGGTTGTAAATACTGTTTAATGTGAACTACTAGTCCAGAATGACCGTTTAGTGTAGTTTATTTTATTTTTATTTTTACATTTAGGTACAAAAACAGAAAACAGATTGATTACATACATGCAGTTATTACACACTTAACATTTGAAAATCTGATATCCAATTATATCTGTACCAAACAACATACACATATTAAACGGAATGATAAAAAATAATATATATATTAATTAATTCAAATTAGTAATTAAGGTTGCAAGTATTCACCATGAACTATCTTTTTAAATTTACAAATACTATTGTGAAAAATATCAACTTCAGACCACACAGCGTTATAATATTTGCACATTCTAACGAGCGGACCATTCTGGGACACTGTTATTAGTTATAGGTATCATAAATTGTTCCGGGATGCGCACAGAACGTGTCGGTACCTTGATTTCTAGTAATTCCGTGGTGATGCGTTCAAAACCCTGTTTTCCAAAGTCTATTCATCTCTTGCGAAAATTTGCTTGTACGGCGAGAATGTGCGGAAAGCAGAATTAGATATATTAAATTAAATTATTTAATCTATAACCATCTTAAATTCGCAATATTAGCGCGTTTAACAAATTCAAAAAGGCATTAAAGATGCATGTTAGAGTAGACTAAAATTGGCGACGTGTATCTTGACATATTTTCTCATGTAAATAAAAATACATTTTTTGTACCTAATGAGATTTATTTCTCATTACACAAAATATATTTTAGTTTTTTAAACATTAAAATTAATAGAAATGTATTAAGTTTTGGCACCAGCTAAATAGGTACCGTTTTTTAATCTCACTTATATTTAATGTGTGTCTTAACACATCGTGGAACTTTACAATCTAGCCTAACTAAAGGCTGATACAGTTTCTAGTAAACGGAGGAAAATCTGTTCTTGTGTCCTTTTTTTTTGAATCTCACTTTACGACCTTAACTTCCCAGTCCAATACAGCACAGTACAACACGCACCAATAACCAAGGAATAATTGTGTTTAATCTAATTACCCACAATACAGGGGCTCCCTAGGGCTTAGCTTTAGATCAATTTGTCACACGCAAATTTTGTTATCAAAATATTTTAGTACTTTAATTCGCCAATAGATGGTGCTAGCTAAATATACTCTGCCCAGGTTTTGGCGATATATTAGAGCTCAACTTGTCTATATCCCCTCTCAATTACCAATTAAGCATAGGTACTTAACGTGATCAGACGTCCCGGTTTGAACGGGACTGTCCCGTTTTCCAAACGAACTGTGGGACGCAAAATTGTGCCGTTTTGTTTTTAAACAGGAGAAACAGGAGAATAAAAAAAAACACGTGCCAAGAGTTTCTTTCTTATTTGAAATCGTCACCAGCGATATAACAAATTCGTTCTTCTGATAAATTAACTTACCATTATGGGGTACCTATATTTTTTGATTCGTCGTTTATCTTTTTTTTCTAAAAAAACTTTTTTTTATACAACAGGGGGCAAAAAACTTTCAAAAAGTACCTTTTTTCATTGACTACAACAATAACAAAATATCTCTATTCATCTAGGTAAACAAATACAGATATGACCGTCAAGAAAAAAAAATTAATTGTAAATTTACATTTACTACCAGTTCGCAAGTCAAGGGGATAGAGTGGGCAAGAAGTTCTTCTTGGCATTCTTTTCCGCCTCTCTTTTCATTCGCCAAGTTTTGTTGTTTATTACTATGGATATTTAAAAGTATACTTGTTATTTGACCTATATTAACCAATGTCCCGTTTTGAGTCAAATAATAACTTTGGTCACTGTAACCAAATCCCCGATTTAGGTAATCGCCACGCATATAAAACTAAGAATGTCTAAGTGAGCAAACCTCCTTGGTTCGTGTAATAATTGTTATTATCTGTAAAACTGTCAATATCAAAAACTACATATTCTGTTTCTATTAAAATGTTCTGTTTGTTTCTTAAATAATAGATAATAAATATATAAGAATTGTCTATGTCTTCAAAAGGGCAATGGATGTAAAAACATTGGAAAGATTCTTTCTGATGAATTATTAAACAACATTGTTACAAGAGGGAAAAACCAAAATTAATATAACTGTCACGAGTTGTAACTGAGATTTTATAGCGAATTTGTGTTTGCGCTCTGCGTGGGCCTTAATTTAAGGCTTTAGAGGTGATGTTCCCTTGTTTTTAATTCTATTTGCATTGCCCGAATTTCTATTAAGATACTCCGCAAACAATCTTCTCGAAAAGAAATTCAGAAAAATGTAATTAGAAATAACATTGTGGCTTGTTTGTCTTTTATATTTGTGTGCGTAGAAAAGAAATATTTGTAAAATGAACATTTACATAAATGAATATTAATCGCAAAGTATTGCTGAACGTTATTGGAGTGTTTTTTTATTCATTGAACTCTGAGGAAGGTTTTATATGGAGAAAAAAATTGTAAATAAAAAAAAATGCCCTAAAAAAATGTTGTCAGTGTTAAACGCACACTGATATAGGGACGAAACAATAAAAAATAATATTCTAAGCCTTACACATACATCATATAATACAGAAGTAAAATCTTATTAATCACAGCTTATATTAACGTAACTCTAGAAATAATCTTCTTTTTTTTATACTGTCCTGATACCTGTTTACATACATTTAAATAGCTTTGTTTTAAAGAAAAACACTTTTTTACGGATTATAGTTATGTATTATTGTATTTGGCTGTAAAGCACGCGAAACGTCGGTTTAAATTTAAAATTATGTCTAAATAATTATAAGTTTAAATACAATAATACATAACTATAATCCGTAAAAAAGTGTTTTTCTTTAAATGTGTAAAAGTTATGTTAATAAAAGACAATACTAGCTTTGTTTTGTCATAATAACTATAATATGTCTGTGTTATGTATTTTTGCACTCGCTTACCTAATCTAATTGTTTTATCACAGTGGTTACCTGAAAGAAATCGCCTGAAAGCGATAAGCCCGCCAGTTACGCCCCTTTTCATGTATATCAACTTTATAATATATTTGTACTCAACGAAGTGTTGATAAATAAATAATTAATCAGTTGAGTGGCGTCTTTATATACTGTATATTCTCCGCTGGCTGATGTTGATGAAATTCTGTGCGTTGAAATGAATTCAAGAATATTTAGTACTTGTGCACTGGACAACGTCTGTTCTAATAGTTATCAATTAAATATACTTTGTACTTAATAAGTAAATTCTAAGTACTTTTTAATACTTGTGAATTATTGTCTGTGTATATACCCTGTACATTTGATAATTTACTAAATTATAAATACTGCATCACTTCGACGTCTTTAACAACATTAATAATCCGTTTTTTATGAATCGAAAAATACGCAACCAATTCGATATGGAGTATTGAAATTTTTAATTCGAATAGTGACAAAATGAAAAAGGTTTTAACAAAATACAGATTAAACAAGATCCAATTTAAAACATCCATAGACAGAACAACAATAAAGATGTCTATACACAATTTTCACGGTGCATCACAATTCGTTACACTTGTTACATTGGAGGCTTTCAAATGAACCTTATTTTTGTCCCACGATGATTACAAACATATAGGAAATTGGAAACACGTTAGTCTTATAAAAACCTTAGAGAATCTATGATCTACTGTTCTGTGCAGCTATAAAGATTAAAAATCAATTTGCTTAAAACTTCAACAGTCCATTAAATTACCCCTTAATAAGTTAATTTGTGTGTAAACATGGCAACACTACTCGTAGGGCTATAATCCTACAAAGTGACGTCACTCGCATTCTGCCCTTTGATCCATGACATGTGGCAGAAACATGGGTTCACTTGACAAAATTCACAATTAAAGATATTAAAACGTAGTTTAAATACCGAGAATATTCTACGAGTAGTATTACTAAAAACAAAACCAAAAACAGAGACAGAGTTGAGAAAACAAAAGACGAAATTATGGCGCGATTTGTCTGAATGTCAATTGTCAATTGACGGGCAGATGACGATCCGTCATTCCGTTTGACAAATAATTAATTATATAATAATTAATTATTACAGTATTTATATGAAGTAGTAAATACTGTAGTAATTATATATAATTATTACAGTATTTATATGAAGATTAAATTTCTTTAGTTTTTCTTTTTTCTCATCACAGGATAGCTGTAGATTAAACTGCTTTCAGGAAAGTAGTTTGATGTTGCGATACTTAATATGAAAGGCACTAGTTTGAACATACGCCTGGTGTTTCTTTTTGGAAACTGTTGAAAGAGCTGGTGCCATTTCTGTGCGGTGATGGTAGTACAAACTTGCCAGTGTCTTCCGGCAGCGCTTCCTTAGCACGCTGACGCACGGAGTTATTCCCGAAAAGCAAGACTTAAAAAATCGGAATGTCTCGCTAAAATCAGGACGTCTAAATGTACATCCGAATTTATTCGACTTAGGGTCCTTCAAGAACGCGCCAATTCTCAAAAGGCTGGCAATTACTTGTCTTCTCTTAACATCAGATGAGCATCAGCAGCTTTGACCGTAACATTAAATACCAATATTGACAGAATCCACCAAGATTTCTATATGTGTTTTCGTTTAGAAATTCGTGCATATCTTGAAAATTACTGAACCGATTTTGAAAAGTGATATAATGAAAATATACCTTATTCAAATTAACGATCATTTTGGTTTCAGAGATACTTAAGGATGAACACACTTTTTCAGCACAGGTAACAAGATTCTAGACAGAACGACATACTTAGGCTATTCAAGAACGCTATTCAAACTTAATTTAATTTCAAGGGTCATAATTAGCTAATAAAATCTAATTTCCTTCTATATGTTTGACACATTTGACAGCGATCAACGTGTCATTGTGACTATAGTGTAACAATATCAAAGCGATGGAGTCAAATTGATAACTTGTCGTTAAAAAAAGTCTTAAAAATTATCAATAAAGAAATTATAACGCAAACATGTGTCTTAAATAAAAAAAAAACATTTTGTCGTTTCTGCGAACAAAATATGCATATTACAAAACCACAGATAAATATAAATTATAGACACAGTTGAAAGGAAATCAATATTTTCTACGCAGCGTGCGTTGATGCGTTCGCGCGCTTTCGCACTCGTGGCGCGAAAATTATAACCCGCGCCGCTCACAAATCAATGGCGAGAACACGTTATACAGCTTGTTGTAATTGGAAAATGAATCGATATTATGCAAAAAATGTTTAACAGTTATTTAAAATAAATATTGAATATATTTGAACTGTGTTAGTGGTTTGAGCGTCAGTCTCCTCATCCCTCATCCCGATCTCAATGTTGGCATGTTGACAGCACCCAGGACCCCTCCTAAGAGACTAGGACATCGGCCTGGGCCGCCGCAGGATGCCTGAATTGAGGACGGGACCTCACTCAGATACAGAAACAGGGGTCAAAACCCAAGTAGCTTGTAATTTTTTATTCATAATAAACTAAACTTAAGATTCCAAAACAAGACTAAGGCCTAAGTCTGATTCTCTGTCATCTCGTCTGACGTTTTTGACATCGACAAATGAAATGGTGACGCCATTTGATTTGTCGATGTCAAAATTTTACAACAGCTGTACAGCGCTCAACACGTCTTGTTTTGAACTTTCTGTTAATGGTATCAGGATTAATAGAAAATTACTTCATACAAGTAATTTATTAAATTCGCGTTTATATTCTTTAAAGTTTTCTCAAAATGTTTATTGTCTATACAGATTTTAGGTTTCTAATTTTGACAGATGCTCTATGTAAAAACTTTTTAGTAAACTGACCTAGCTTCACAAAACACGTCATTAGAGTAAAGCAAACAGGGCCTGAGCGGCACAGAACAATAAGCGTATGAAAGGCCCACTAATGACATATGAATGTTTTAGCGGCCCTCACTTGGCTCTTTTGATCGCATGACATGTGTTCTAACAAGAAAAGTCTAGTACTAACGTATTCGAAATGTATCGAAATGTATGGACTAAGAACTTAGGCAGTTTTAGAAGCACGAAGACATACTTGTCTAGCGAAAATAACATTTTGTTAAGTTCTGCACTGTACTGTTCCTTAAACAGAAGTGGCAATGGCCCGCCCATTAGGAAAATACACAGACAAGTTTTTTTTCTTTTAATGTATGTTTTATTATTATCCTGTTCGCTGTTGACATATGTTTTAATTGCTTTGTTTTGCTTCATTAGTAATGTCTAAATAAAAATACGTCTTATGTATTTTTGCACTTCTTGTGCTTACTTTAATTTTTTATTCTTACAGTGGTTTCCTGGAAGAGATCGCACGAAAGGGAAAACGCCGCTAGTTTCCCTCCTATTTATGTAATAATGTTAATTGTATTAGTGGATGACCTACCTGGATTCAGACCGAGCCTTGCTCGGGATTTTTTTTTTAAGTTGTGTATTTTGGAAAATATATTCAAGTGCGAATTACATACTAATAAAATGATAAAATATGAATATAATTATCGAATAAAGATAATTATATTCATATTTAAGTTTTTATTTGACTGACATCTTTAAACGAGCAATTCTATGTTTAAGTTGATAAAACACGAATAAAATGACATTTTCTAGAAATGATTCCTAGCTAGATCGATTTATCGCCGCCGAAACCCCCGTATACTACATTTCATGAAAATCGTTGGAGCCGATTCCGAGATTCCAATTACATATATATATACAAGAATTGCTCGTTTAAATATATAAGATACATGCAACAAAGTGGTCATAAAGAAGAATATAGAGAAGAGGGTACCCTATAAAAATGTGGATCGTTAGCAGGAAGGGGTTCCGATCGAAGGATTTTGGATAATCAGAATGAAGTTAGGATATTAGAAGAAACAAAATGTATAAGTGTAACATATCTAAACTAAATAAATAGTTTGTAAAGATTCGAAACAAACGGGCTTTATTATGTATAAATAAGTAGGTTTACCTACTATTTATCTGAATTAGTCTTTTGTCTCTCTTTTTCAAATTGTGTTTAAGCCGTGATAAAAAGAGGCAAGCAGTTTAAGTAACTTTTACATTTAATTTTTTATAAATACTTTAAATACAAATAGTAATTAATGATGATAAGTAGAAACTCAGATGTGCAGTCAAATTTGACAGTAAGTAGCGGCCATTTTTAAAAAGTGATTTGCAGCACAGACTAACTAAAATACGCACACGAAAATCATTGCGTTCGTATGCCTTTTGAACTGTCTTTTGTTTGACAACTCTCCACATCGTTACCATAGCAACACTATCAATCAATGATATCGCGTTACAGCCACCGATGTATCAATACACGACAACTTTACGAGTGTACAGTATAGTAATTGAATTACAATATTCTTGTAAACGCGAGGCGTGATGTGAACATATTAATCAAGACGAAATAGCAGCGGGAGGCGCTATAAAACTAAAAATAAGTTTAATAAAATGTGGTTTTAACAGGCTTCTGGATATAGCCGTACGATGACAAGACTTTATATAATTTTAATTTTATTCGTATTTTATTTTTGATTTCGGTTAGAGCTATTTGAAAATTGGTGGGAACTAGTCTCCAATTGTTACTCTGAAATGAAAACTAAATATTGCTTTGTTCATGTAAAATTAATTCCTAATATTAGCAACTAGACTTGTTTTCTGACCAGTTTTGTGCTGATTGCTCTGCCCCTTGAAAACCCTTAAATATTTCCCATTTCGTGATTCGCACACCTATTTGAGGACCTTGACAACACAATCCCACCACTGAAGCCTCGGTCTACGGAGTTTTGGTTGTTGCTACCAGGTTGTTCGAATTCTGTCATCCGCGAATCGACATGCCTGTTGCATTTTATGAATTGGACGATAATGGCGTCGTCAAAGATGTTTAAAGCCATATAAGATTATAATATGCGACATATATGCATACATGAACAATTACACACACGCATTTGAAACGAGCCAAATGGGAAAAGGATTTTTTTTTTAAATTGTTTTTGATATCTCATGTTATATATATATATATTGATTATTGTTATTTTGTGTAGTTATGTGTGTGTGTTTTTTTATAATAAATGTTATGTATGTCTGTGTGTCTGACATTTAACATATATACAACAAAATCGAGTATGTTAATAAGTAATATTGTTAGTCAGAGCATTTTGTACCCTCGCGATTTTCCGCGCCATTTGACGAGTAATTATCGGTAAACACGCCATCTGTCGCTGAAGTGACGAACCAGATAATGAGTAAAAAACTATTCCATGAATAATTGAGATCGGAAAGTGAGAGCTAGTGATGTTCCTATCGATAATTTAAAAAAATGTAATATAATTTAAGTAAGACTTAAACTTAAACCTGATCGAATCGAATAAAGAAGAAAACGATATTAACTAGGTCTAGACTGATTATGCGTTTTCCTAGATGTCTAAGAAGGCGTGACCTTCTGTGACCACACATCATACACGAAAGCGTGGATTCCACATGCATTTTTTATGATTTCAGTTTTCAACGTCTTTTGGGATAGTTATACATGTCAACATAGTAATTAGATATATTTAACAGCAAAAAGATATATTAAATTTTTTTTTCGATTTTCTAAGGCAGCTCTTACCGAACAACTCCCCTGGCGACGTTCTTGGTAAACAAGTATTAACTATAATATAGTGTTTTTTTTGTACTGTAATTATTCAGTTCATATCAATAAAAAAAACAGAAATGAAGATTTTACTATTGGAGAATCCCAACACTACACTTCCGTCTATTGATCTATTCTATTCGGCACATCACTAGTCAACAGATGGTTCGCCCTCGGCAATCACATACGAGAAGAATCTTGGAATGTTTACAAAAGAGTTGCCAAAACACCGATTGAATAAAATATTGCCTTCGAAAAACTTTTGTATAATGTTTACGATGTTTTACTTCTTGGAGGGGATTCAGATTACTGTATTTGTTTCGTTATCATTTATTTATTATAGACGAGTTCGGCCAGGTGGAAAATAAAATGGATACCCACCAGAAACCTCAAAGGATAAAAGAAATAGAGGGGAGGGATTAGAATAGTGACGAGAATGAGAGACAATTGGAAGGATTTTCAGTGGGCCTCCACTAAGTCGGGGATCGATTTAATGTTAAACATAATGGATGGTCTTAATGTAATCCTGATTATGTGCGAATAAAGGCTATGTTTATTATATTGAAATGAAACTTCTTTAGGCGCATAAGGGTAATTTTTTACGGATGAAACGTCACGAAGATGTGCAGCGTTTTTGTCGAAGAAAAAAGAGAAAGTGCGAAAGGGAGATCGAGAAAACATTTTAGCATTTAACACAAAACTAATGAACTACAAATGATCATGAAACAGAACAGTAAGCGTCAGATTTCTGTTCTGTTCTCCAGACCGAGACCACTAACTCCTAAGGTCTTCTGTGCTTGACACGTCGTTTTTGGGTCCAAAAACTAGAGAAATACGAAAACGCATTGATCACAGACACATAAGTGCAATTTACTGACAGGCCATACGTATTTTACTCTGACCTACGAATAATTAGTAAATATGTAATTTATTGATAATATTAGGAATAAAAGAAATTGGCGTTTTGTATGGGAGGAATAAAAAGTAGTTTTTTTTAATAAAAAGTATGAACAGTTGCTATCTATGCAAAACGAAAACTTTGGAACAAAAACAACCACATGTATTTTCTTTTGCGATACTGCCGCCATACTCATCATTAATCCGTCGAACCGTTTCTGCAGCACTGGTGCCACGGTGGAACTCGAAGCCGTAAATAACAATATTATTATTTTTCCATTTTATATAAAATTATTATAAATGTACATTTTTTATATAAAAATTACAACAGGATAATGAAAGGAATTCCAAATTCTAAAAAATTTGAATTTGGAATTCCTAACCGATAGAGAAGATATTTGAATTCAAAGTGGCCAGTACGAAAAAAAGTTAATGTAAGGTACAGTTTAGATATGAATGTGTGTTAGTTAACTTGTTTAAAGTTTTATACTTTTTGTGCTTCTATAAGAGGCAATTTTTTCCAATATTTTTTAAAAACTAAAAATAGATCTAATTCCCATGGACACCCACATTGCCTGGAGGCTCGCAAGTATTGGCCTTTTAAGAATTGGAACGCTCTTTTCTTGAAATTTTAAATTACGCCATAATCTTTTTCGAAACAAAATCGATAGAAATTCTACAAATATAACATAATAAAAACATGTAATTAGCTTCAAGAACCAAGATAAATTTGTTAAAGTAACTTAAATATGTATTAAATGTTACTGTAAAATGTTTAAAAATCTGAACATATCATAATAACCATGTCACTAATTTAATATATATTCTTAAAACAAAAAGAGCTTAGAATAAAACTCATTTTTAAAAACGCATGTTTAACGTATTGAATTCTTAAAAAAAGACATTAAAATTACAGTATCAATATGTCAGAATTGAAAATAAGAACGTAGTAGCGACGGCAATGCGCCCCCGTGGTTGGCGCCCTGCTGCGACAGTGTTACCAGTTACCGCTGTCATTAACCGCCAATGGCCAAGTGTGTCTATAGAATTTACCTTAATATTCCTTTTTTGAATTTGGATTGTTTTCGTTCCAATACTTTATCATATTTCATGGCATCTTTTGGAATGAAAGAAGAAATTTCTTTTGTTCCGATAACTTTATTAACTTGAAATTAATTTTCTAAATTATTTAAACTTATTGTGTTGACTGTAAATTTATGTATGCGCTTACATGAAACGAAACAAAGGGTTCGATTCACATAAGTATGTAGTTATGTACCCCTAATCCCACATATAAACTAAATCCCCCTCCATTACCTAATGAAAGATCGCAGTAATCCTGATTTTGTTGAAGTGCAACGCTCGCAAGGTAAATATCTTCAGGCGATAAACGATCGAATTTCGAAAGGGGATTCCAAATTTGAAATCTTTTTATTCATATATTCCTTGTTGCCAGATGCAAAAAGATTTGAAGAAGGGAAAGATGCAATAATACAAACGTTAAAGGAGGTTTTGTTATAATAATAAGACTCTGAAATAGGAATTAGTTTATTCATTTAGATGTTATTCGGAGTTTGCGGATTGCAGCGCGGAGATTAGTCATTTCAAGATTATTTTTTTATTGAAGGAAACTTATCAACGCCCAATATTAACATAGAAAACAGGTATTTCTAATGTTTTCTAATGTACTCAAGATTGAAACTAAGAGATCTAGAGTCTAATTATGGTGTGTGAGGTTATGACTATCTCCTCCGCATGACTGTCTCCTCAACCGCATGATCTTTTTTGAAACAATTATTTATAATAATGAAAAAAAAAAAGAAATTCATAAATTAAAGAATTTGTTGTGACGTCACGCTTTGACCTATTAGGAAAAACAAAACATAGTCTGTTCCTGCTGTGACGCGCGCTCATTTTTCCGAGCTGTCAGATTTGAAAAGAGAATTTTAATTGGGACATATTCGCGCTGATCAATCGTCCTAGGTTTTTGTTCAATCTTTGGGGTGCGTTCGCCCGTAGGCTGTTTGGTTTTGAAGAACCCCTGTAATATACAACAATGGGTGCTTTCGAGAAAAGTTTCGTTTTATGACTGTATTGAGAGAATAGAATGTATACTTGCTCTGTATTGCGAAACGAATGCACCTTTTTTGACATTGGTCTGTATATAATCTTTAAACCAGTTTTATTTTCAATCAGAATATTTACCACGAGATTATGACCCTTATAAATGAATAAATCACGCTATGTTGTACACATGCGGCTGCAACACACAGACACAGACAAAATTCAATTCAATTAATATAAAACGTTTTCCTAAACAACTTATTTCCTAATGGGTTAGCCAATCAACCAATCAATCCATTCCAAATTCGAATTCAAATTAAGAATTGTATGCGCTCTAGTAAAGAGCATAGAGGATAGAGATAAATAGCTGTTTCAGGAAGGCTGTCCAGACTTCTCAAGTGCAGCTAGTACCAGCCAGTGGGGGCGCCTCGCGGCTATCACGACGTATTGTTGTATAAGGACGAGTATATAATGTCGTTTACTAAGTATTGCCGTCCTACTCGTACCCTGTAAAATATATGAAACATTTTTCTGTGTGTATGCGACACAAATATCATCATATATATATATAAAAATAATAGAATTGATTATTTATTCATTTTAGTTGTTATGTCCTTCATATGAACAAATAATTTCGATTCAACAAAATCTATACTTCATATAAATGTATTTTATTTAAAATCGTCATAAAGAAGTTAATTTGTTGTAAGTAAATGTAAAATTATATAGACAAAACTAAAAATTTAATTATGTCTGCAATGTGAACACATCTTTATCCGGCGCGCGACCTCTCGCTCGCGTGCCAGTAATTGTTGGACGTTCCTTTTTTGAATAACTATCACGACTTTTTAGCTCTAAATTCTTTTTTCTCATTCTTCGCATACGGCCAGGCAATTTGGTTGCGTTCGAAAATTTCAGGTATTCGGTAATAGCGCGCGTTATGCCTCTTTGTCTGTAATGATGCTTTATGGCTGTTTATGATGTGGTCTGTAATCTGTAGTTATCAAATTTCAAACTTATCAATATCAATTATTAAAAAAACCGTAAAAAGTACTGAGTTCTCTTTTGATTTTTTTAATAGAAGTTTACTGATAAATACATCCGAAACTAGAAAGAAAAATACATACTTAGGTATACTGTTTTTCTAATTATAACATAATCATTGTCTTTAACCTAAATATGATGTACTATGAAAGTTATGTTGCATAAAAAACAATTCTTTGTTTATTTAATATCTTAGATATCTATGGTATACGAATTTCTTTTTTTGAAAAATATAAAAACTTTTTTCAAACAATTTCAAATTTAAAACTAAAACACAATACAAAGTTTACGTAATAAATTGTTTAATTGAGGCCGTTGTTCAAATTTTGTTGATTTTGAAACTTTGTGCACAAGTTGGTGTTTAGCTAGCGTGGCCTAAAATAACCAAGAATTTAATATCATTTTATTTAGTATGTTACTCTTAACTACAGTGGAAATTGGAGTATTAACTGACTTAATCAAATCGTTTCCTTTGGAGGGCCCAAAGGAAATTTTGATTATTTAAACTATATTTCCTGAATATATTTCACTGTAAGAATAATTTCATACATAGAAAATGTATGTATGTATAATAAATCAATTGGTGCATAACTGAGCCTCGCATAAGGAAATCCGGGGCTGGTAAGTATATTATTTTATTATATTTTGATGTTCACAAAATTTAATGAAAAATATATGTAATTACAACAATATGTTTGATTAAATGAAATGCGAAACAAATTAATATTTTGCCAGAAAATGAACTCTGTAACGCTCAGTAGAGATATATATGTATATATGTTATATCGTAATTATTTTTTTCAAATCGAAAGAATCTCCAGATTTAACATCAAAATATAAATGTTGAAGTCCCTTTGAACATCAAAGAGAGCATTAAATAAACTCCAAATAATATTAAGCTTAACGCCACAGATGTTTTAGTGACGTTCGATTTATCGACATCGATAAATACTTTGAAATTCTGTTAATAATAAGCCAAAATGAGCTTTAGGTTTTCCCAAACTCATCAATTGTTTAACATTCTCGTTTCCCATACTTTCCAATAGGTCTAATATACGTATATTGAAGTGTTACTTAGATTTAAGAAGCCTTCGCAACCACGCATCCCTTATTTTATAAAAGCTCATGTTTTAAATGTGATATTAGATAGCCTAACGCTAACCAACATGAACTCTAAATTACAAAAACTATGCACTTGTCGCGCTCATAAAAAAGACTGCTATGGATACATATTATGTCCTCGTTGCTAATGCTACATCCTCCCTTGCGTGGGGGATGTTTAGGCTTGTTCGGGGCATATGCCCCCTTCGGGTGGTGTGTGGGTTCGCGCCCTACTGATACAGGGCTGTACGGGGGCGGGCAAGCGGGTGGAGGCATAAGCTCAACTCGCTGCGCGCAGCCGATGGGGTCAAATCGCGGGTGTGGTGATATAGTGAAGATGCCTATTAGTTCAAAAGTTTCAAAGAAATATCTGTTACAATGCCATAATCACGTACGACCGTTTGTATGAAAAGATAGATGGCTTTGCCGCTCTTAATACAAACCGCAGCGGTTTTATAATGTAACATACTGTGATATATTTTACACAAGTAGGTGATCAGCCTACTGTGCCTGACACACGCCTTCAACTTTTTGGTCTACGGCAAGCTTTACGATGTTTTCCTTCACTTTTCCAGAGGATATTAAATGCGCACATATAAAGTGCATTGGTGCACGGCCGATGATTGAACCTACGACCTTAGGGATGAATTACTCGCTGAAGCCACTAGGTCAACACTGCTCTGATACTACTAAAAATATATGTATAAAACAACACTGCCACAGAGAACACTCTTTAATTTTTATTTAATTTTTAATTCTTATTATAATTTGTTGATATTATCGTATGAACAATTTAACGCTTTTAATCCAGTGAATCTTGACTTTATTTATTATTTTATATATTATATATATATTAAAGTTTATCGATATGAAAAACGGCACTAGTGCTAAATACACAAAAAACGCGGGGCGAACCCCACTAAAGGGTCGATAAATGTTAATCATTTGAATGCTAATTTGGTCTCGTTACATTATGATAACGCTGGTACAGTTTTTGTGTCAAATAAATAGGTTTGTTTTTCAAAACACAAAAACGAAAAGATGCTTTAACGATTATATTAAACACAGATTTTAAAAATAATTCAAGCAACCGGTGTTTATCAATGGCGTAGAAAACGTTGATAAACACTGACACTGATGATATAACATTGATTGTTAACATACCTGAGGCACTGTAGGGTCTCGGCAAGGCATATAGCCACCTAAACATTATGAATACGGAGCGTATATAACTTAACAATATACCAATGACCCCAGAGATGGTGCTTTCCCTGCTGAACGAGTATCGCAATACATCAAAGAAACACCAGCATTACAGGTACACTGCCATAGGGGCCAAACTTATGAAATTAGTTTTTGTGTTCTATCTATTTTATATAAGTATTATTACTACAAAGGTAGAATTAAATACTGTATACTTGTGTGTTGGATACATTATACGTATGAATGAATATTAATAAAACCATGAAGAAATCTTTATTTCAGTACAGTATTTTTCTCGCCAAAACTCCTATCAAAATCTCCAACGAGTAATACATCACAATATGACAAATTAAAACACCGCAAAGGGTCGACAAACAATGGTTTTCATATCTACCCTCGGTTACGTTTGAATGACAAATTTTGCCAATTGACTACCCGCAGCGCGGTAACTAAATTATTGTGCCCCTTGTTTGGAAGAATGGAAAATTACTTTTTAATTTGTTCTTAAGTATGGATGGACCTGTGTTTTCTTTTATACTAGCTGCTTCGAACTTTATTTCGCCTTAATTTGTTTTTACTTACCATACCTTTTTAATACATATATTTTATATAGGAATCAAACTGATGTTTCAGGCAGGCCCACATTGCCAGAAGACTCGCAAGTGCGTTGTCGGCCTTTTAAGAATTAGTACGCATACCAGCTTATGAAACATATTTGCTTTGCCACAAAGAGACGTTTTCCTTTCGGAATAATAATTTGCGGTTTTTCGGTACATTGTACTACGTGTTATTTTTCTCTCTATAAAATCCTTCCTTAAAGTTCAAGGAACAAATAAAAAATATATGTACTCTAATTCGCCCAGCTAGATAGATAGATTACAAAAATAGTTTAAATAAGCAGTGAATTAATTTATTAATTTAGTTATATGGTTTTTTTTATATACGACTTTGATAAACTTATACAAATTCATTTCTCGTGCTTACTTCGTTCAACGAATGGCAGGACAGCGAAGCTCCCATTAATTAATTATTGCCGCAGAGACCGATAAATTTGTGTTAATTTTCTATATATTAAATTATTATTATTATTCATGTAATTGTATTATTCAATAAATGTTTTCTTTTTATTAAAAACAACTACATAGGCATATAATAATAATATAGTCTTTTATTCAGATCAATTTTTAGGTACACATATAAACATAGATTAGATAAAAAAACTATTCTTATATTTTTATATATATGGAAATTAATATTAAATAATACACAAATAAATACAGATTTCGTGATGTGTGACCTTAGAAGTCTTGACCATACATTTTAGGATCTAAATTCAATTTCCTTACGATATTTCCCTTCTTAGAAAGAAAAATTAACTGGCGCCCAGTTGTGATTCAAACGCACGTCCTCATTGCTAAGAGGGGAACGCTCTGGCCACTAGGCATTCACCAGCTCACTTATTATATTACCTTTAATAAAACTATGCCTTGTCATTTAGCGACTATTAATTTACAGTGCTCTGTTTTATTACAAGGGTCGATTTGATAATTTGCAATAAATTACACGTTTATAAGCTTCGTGATAAATAATGCAATTGCTTAGTTTTTTTTTTGTTGTAGTAACACAATTGTCATGGATTCATAATTTGCACCAATATTGGAGGAACATAGTTCCTTTTTGAGATATTAAAGGGTGTGAAATCATTCCTTGATTTAGTTGAATCTCGGGCCGCCACCGAATCCCGGGGCCGCTCCAGGTCCTACACAACGACCGACCCGACGTTGACCGGGGTGCAACCAAACACCCCTCGGAAGCCTTTGGGGTCACGGGGTTCCCGGTGCCAGTCGCATGCATCTAATGCACCCTTTGACTCTGTCATATTTGGTCTTTCAAGTTATGTAAACGCTGAGATCAAAATCGACAGGTTAGTACAATCGTAAAAAACTGATTTTATAAGTGTATAAGGTAGTTTACGTATGCAAAGAACGTCATCAATAATTTATAGCATTGATCCCTCCTGCCGTGTTTCAACACCGTATGACATCCTGGACTGGAAGTCTTACACTGTCCGCTTCACAAGACATTTTCTTTTGCGATCTGGCGAACTGTGGATTCCTGGTAAGGAGCTTCCCTGGCAGATACGACCTTTAATTTAATTAAAGAATATATGTAGGATTTCCAGAAAAATAATATTTACTTTAAGAATATTAAATTTTTAATTTTAAAATTATGTACGGTCAATGTAACTGTACAGACAGATCGAACGTTTTGATGGCAATACTCCGAAGAAAAGTTATACCACTAAAACCTTGGACTCTATTAAAAACTTTTTTTACAAGTGTCAGGAATATTTGGGGTATTGTTTACTTTAATGGGTACATTTTATTATATTATAATAATAAATAAAACAATTAATAAACTAAAAATAAATAAAAACTTTATAGCATTCTTGACGACGACATGTTGACGTCCAATTCATAAAGTGCAGCTGGGTCAAGTGGTTGGGACATGTGCAAGGGTGGACAACAGAACCCCAGGGTCCTTACTGAACTCACAACCTGGTAGCATAAGAAAATCCAGTAGACCGAGACTGCTTGGTTTGATGTAGTTAAGGACCTCGAAGCATACTTGATGACAAGGGTCTGATGATGAAAATAAGCATGCTAGATGAGGCTTCACAAGGGGCTGATGATGAAAATAAATAAATAATTTTAATGCTATGTATACTTAAATGAAATAAACAAAACAACAGAATATTTAATCTAACAACACGCAAGTAATCGATTACAAAAAAAAACCGTCAAAAAGTGGTCTAAAAGGAATTAAATTCCACAAATGAATATGATTTTTTTAATGAAGTAATGTAATATTGATAACATTTATCCCTAAAAATTTACGCCGTGTCGCTTAGAGCAGGCCCTGTCCTATAAAATTGACCATAATTTGACGTCTAACGGGTTGAGATCTAGGCTACATTCAGGTCTTATAAGGTTCAAGCCAGGCTTGGGTAGTTCCTTGTGATCAGGTGCAAAATCCTGCTGGAAATTCCTCGGTATACTTTTAAAAAGTGTATTGCTGAAAGGTTTAACAACATGATGCAAGACCGTATCTGGATACACTTTGGCCTGCAACTGACTTGTGGCATTGAGAATGTCCATGGGCATCACTTTACATCAGGTGAGCCTCCTGCCCCTGTTTTGGGCTTGGTATATAACAAAAATTATTTTTCAATGTTTAAGGATCCAATAGTGATAGTGTATGAGCTGATGGCATCCGTGCAATTGAACTGCGTATCTGAGTTGGCTCCGGTCCTAACGCGCTTTTTCCGGTAGGTACCTATACTCGCTCGGCACTGTCCCGAAGTGCTGGAAGACCGCTT
The DNA here is from genome assembly GCA_028984075.1 of Pieris mannii. Taxonomy (NCBI): domain Eukaryota; kingdom Metazoa; phylum Arthropoda; class Insecta; order Lepidoptera; family Pieridae; genus Pieris; species Pieris mannii. Next base: position 7,161,183 of record CM054795.1, on the reverse strand, counting down.
CGATACATCCGATCCTTAAAAAAGGTGAACTCTGACATAGCTATAACTTAACGGTCTGCTCCTGAGGTATCCAGAAGTCCATCAGCTGATTATCAGTACGGCTTAGGGCGTGGTTCCACAAAACAAAATGTGTAAACAAAAGCAATCATATATGTAAAGAAAAACACTTTTTTAACGGATTGAAGTTATGTATTATTGTAAACTTATTATTATTTAAACATAATTTTAAATTTAACCGACGTTTCGCGTGCTTTACAGCGTGCATGGCCACGGTGACTTTAAATGTGTAAAAGTTATGTTAATAAATGACAATCATAAATGTAGTAAAAAATGTGAAGCGAATGTTCCTAGTTTCAGTGTTTTCTAAACGTGCGCACGCGTCGATAGCCGATAGCCAAAAGAGCAATAACTAATAACATAGACAACCAGTAATTATGCCCACGCTTTCGACATACATTGAAACATCATGCTTTATAGATCAAAGCGATATGAAATGGTTAAGTGTTGGGCGGACATATTTCTGTGTCTGAAGCAGTTACAGTATGAAAATGCCATCAAAACCCTTGTAAAAAAGTCTGGCAACACAGTTCTTCTATCGTAAATTGTGAGATACATTCGGTAAATTTATTAGGACCTTACTTAAGGGACCTTCTAAATTTTTTACGTAATAAGCAAACCAAACATCTCATACATAATACAGACTATACCAATGTTAAAAATCTTTAATAAATATTAATCATTTCATTGATAAAAAACACTAACACGAATTAAATTCGATGGTTGTAGTATATATGTTCAGATATATGTTAATTGAGACGTTTTGTTTGAACCTGGGTAACAACTGGCTGTCATTGTTTAAGACCTGAGTTTATGGTCATGGGGTAACAACGCTGGATTAACAAAATTAAATTAAAAAAAAGTAACTTGACTTATTGAAGAGTTCGAAAATCTACCACTTAAGTAGTCGATATTATCGGAAACGAGAATGATAAATTACAATTTATGAGTGTGGTAAAAAACTAAAATTATTAAGTAATAATAAAAATATATATGTAACTTAACTAATGCGTAAGTTAAACTTACGTTTTGTATTAATATTATATGAAGCTTTTATGTCTACGAGATACCTTAGAGTTTTGATGATCGGACTGAGTGACAAAATTTAGAAATTTGACTTATTATTCTTATTTCTTAAAGGGACTCCTTTTAATATTATATTTCAGTTATTCTGTTATAGAAATATATAATAACATTATCTAATAAATATTATTTGTAATGTTTCACGCATCTGTAATCACTCTTCTTAGCTGCCTGATGTTTTGTGGAGGAGTTTGCACTGATCTTATACGTCTCCTTAGAAAAACCCAGACGCATGTCTAGGCATCCAAGTGGATTCAGGTCAGAACTTCGAGCTGTCCAACGACCTGTATTTTTAGGGGAGAAAACGAGGGAATGAGACGCCCATAAAGTGCAGTCATGGCAGCCTATGGATACCCATTTTAGGTGGGTCCGGCCTTTGAGATACTACAATCTTTAATCTTTCTTCAATTCCACAGTATGTGCGACTTTATGTGCGATATTACTAATGTCACTTGTCAAAATCAATAAACGTGTACTTTTTTCTTATAAAAAGAAAAATGGAACTCAAAAAATTAAATTCGTTGAAATTATTAACGATATCAAGAAAAACCAACACCCCTAACTTACTAACTACCTAACTTGGAAACACGTGAACAAAAAGGTGTTTTATATCGTGGGAAGTTTTTTTCGATAAAATATATTTGGAAAGTTTTAATTGTTTTAAGGACCTTAATCACAGAGCGGCGCGTGTAAAGGTACAAATAGAAATTATATATTTGGATATACGCTATATTTTAATTATTTTGCTATTTTTTTCACAGCAAATTATGTTTGTGCTTTTTGAACTTTGACAGAAAATCGTCTCTGAACTAAGCGGAATCTTATAACTTCCGAACTACTAAAACCTTAGAGGAAAATACACAAGAATCTGAGATCATGAATAAAATAGAAAATTTTTGATTTCCTTCAATCTTGAATTGAGAATTTTTAAAGTATCGGTCAGATTTCGTAAACGTTTTTTACTACTTTGTTTCAGTGTTTCTTAGATAAATATAGTTTTCTTTAAATCTCGCTATCTAAAAAAATATATTGTCACTCTATGGGCACAAGTTGACTAAGTCGCGTAAAATCCATTTCATTCGTATTAGGTACTGTATCAATTCCGATTTTAACATTCACACAAGAAAATTCGAAATTTGAATTTAGATTTGGACATTGTATTCTGTTCTAGGCTGCCAGTTCGGATTCATTACATTATCATGCTATACCAAAGAGGTTTTATATAAAAATTGCATTATAATATTATAAGCCTTTTTCGTAGGAACGTTTCAATAAATGTTTGTACCAACACATTATACCGGCACGACAAAAGGTTTAAGCATTAATAATCACCCTTAATTGCCCTGACCCACCTTAACCTTAAAAACACATAATGATACCACTCCAACTCTTAATTTTCGACCTTACAACTGTAATTATCTTCGCATTTCCTAAATATAAGGATAGAGTTATCTTTTGATTTATTTTTATAGAAATTACGGGGTTCTGACCGAGCCTTAATGTGACGTTTAGTCGAAATATTTGTTCATGGAAACTATCGGTTTATGTTACCTTTAAACTGAATTTCAAATATCGCGATTAAAAACTTTTTGGTCCGCTATAATCAGAACACCCAGAACAGAAGAAAAATATCAAAAACACGTCAAAGGGTGTTTTGTTATTGAGAGGTCTTTAAGCCAAAACCCCTTTCTTTAGTACTAATTTTTTATGTAACGTTTACTTGATATTGTTTTTAGTGATGCACAGCCTGAACTGACGTATAAAAAAGCACTATTACATCACGGAAGTTACCAAAGTTTTTCTCATAAAATGTGCAAGACTCGGTGCTCAGGAGTCATTTTAAGAACTATGTTTTATTGATTTTAAATATGATAATTTTAATACATTATGGAACATTTACAATAATTGTAATCCCTACGCCCAAATCTAGTAAGGACAAGACAAGAAATCCCAAAAAAATTAATGCAAATCGTCAAATTTGCATATCTTAGATACGATATTAAATACGCTTCCCAAAGGACACTCTTCATATCTATAAATCATTTAGCATATTTGCGGGTAGAATAATTTACATCCTACCCCCCAACCGCGCTTTACTAATTGAACCATTTCACAGATAAGTAGATAAAACACGGAATAGGGCAAACCCTAAATTATGCGTATTATTTGCATATAATAACTGTGGGGGTGACATATTTCATGAGAAGTGTCGAACGAGCTTAAGCGATAATTTTTGATACGGAAATTCCTACCTTAGTCCTTTGGTACAGAATTGATTTAGAAGTGAGAAAATGTAGGAAATAAATGCAGAAACAATTGAGTTGGATTCCCAAGGGATGGATTGGGAAGAGTACTGGGAATGCAGTTATGCAGATTTAGTAATGATGCCAGTTATACGTTTGATCGTGCGGTTCCTTTGAGGGGACTATAAAAACACAATAAAAATACAATAATACTGTCTTTTGACTTTTTGCAATGTCTACTACATAGATGCTACACACGAATATGTATGTACTATGTATCATATTTCCATATTTTAATGTTTTTGTTACATATGTTTTTCTATGCAATGTTCATTCAAAATGTTAATATCAAAATTAATAATAGAATTAAAGTAACGAATTGAGCGACACAATTTGAGACAAGAAGTTCATATTCCAATTTCAAAAGTATAAGTTTCGTGTGGTCGCCTTTGTTAAATATTTACAGTGTTCCAAATTTGAAACAAAAACATAACAAGATATATTTACTTCTTGGTGAAATATAACCATAGATAATACAATAAGAATAATGTCTACGGAAACCCAGCTAATCATTTGCAAATCCGCAAGAGGGCGGTAACGAGCTTACAATCAGAAGTGTCCAGACTCCCAGGAGGAACGATATTTCATTAGTCCGCCCTGGGAACAGACTCCGCGGTTCTGTTGAGAACAAAAATCAACACTTACATTGTTGATCATTTCCAGTGAAACGAGGAGTTCGAAAAATGAATGTGGTATTCTGTACCAATTAGTACCGTCATATCTTAGATAATACTTTAACTGAACGAATTAAAGTTATATAATCCTTGTTTTAATCTTAGGCTTAATAAGTTCGACTTTCAAAAATAAGAAGACAGACGCCGTCGACTTTTTGGGTCTATGGCAAGCCTGTTTCCTATATATATATTTCTTCACTGTTCTATCGAATATTAAATGCGCACATAGAAAGTCCATATTTGCACAGACCTGGTTCGAACTTATGGCCTCCGTGATGAGAGTCGCACGCTGAAGTAACTAGGAAGTAAATAGTATAGATACTGTTTTATTTAAGTGTATTGTTTAATTTTTTTAAGCCACTGTATGGCCCGTTGATAGATGATTGTTATTTTTTAAGTACAACCTCTTTATATGCATAAAGGCGCATGAGAGTAAAATATTTACGGAACGACACGAAGATGTGCAGCGTTTTTGACGAAAAAAAAGGGAAAGAGCGATTGTGACCGACTGAGATAGAGTAAGAAAGGGAGATGGAGATAAAATACACGATATTGTTATTGTGAGATGTTTCCGTTTATATTTTAATACAAGTATTTGTACATATTTTTAAGACAAGTTTAGATGGCAATTCTGTCACATAACGTCTTGTGCAGTAAACGCAGGTTTTTATTTATTTATATTATCATTAGCACATATACAGTTTGTAAATAGTGAGAATATAGATATAAAAAAACAAGGAGTATATTCTAGTGCATGATCATAATATATTGGGGCTTTTACCTTAGTAATAATTATTTTCACAGAGATGTTTCACTTCTGAAATTTGTTCTTTGTACGCAAACATTTTTTTTTTACTTATACAACTTACTAAATAGCTCTGCCCAATATAATAAATATACCTAATTAAATCTTTGGCTGGTCAATTTATATTCTTAATAACATGTTTTTAAATAATTTTCCTTATTAAAGGCTACTTCGCTGACTAGTACTATTTATATAATTTGATGGGATGTTTCACAATATAAAATTGCCATATCCAATAAAAGTTTTCGGCACTCCACATAATCCTGCGGGATTAGCTCTCTACGAATGTCAAGTGTCACTCAGAGCGCGCGAAATATTGACATTGCAGATTATGTAGGGACTGGCCCAAGTGTTGTCAATTGTCATCTAACCCACCTCATAAATTCATGAGAATGTATACAATTATAGCCATATTCCATAAAATATATTTGAATTAAGAATATAATTCATGACACTTCTTTTAAATAATTTATTTTATTTAAGATATTATTCGCGAACATAGTTAACATTTTGGCTAATAAAATAAGTTTAGTTTATATTGAATATATAATTAATAAGGTAGGAGAGTCTAGATACAAAACAAACTAGTAGTAGAGGTAGTATATCAAAATAGTATTGAAAGGAGTGTTCTAAGTCTCAAATAGAAAGATGGAGCATAACTCGAAGAAATAAAATACTTTTCTATGCTTTGAGAAATACGGGACACATTATGAGAGAAGACAAATGGACTTCCTCGCTATAATAAACGAAAACGAAAAAGACAAATAAAAAGATGACAGAGGTACAGCTGCTGGCCCTATATGGCTAAGTAACGCTTGATACCCAGAAGATTGGAAGCTCTTAGAGGAGGCCTATGTCCAAGGACAAGCTGTAAAATAGAAATTAACCGGCTCACCGATGAAATATTAGTGTTTATAGTACTTCACATTTTATAGACTATGATAAATATTTTACAGCAATGAAGCCTATTATAACTTATTAGATAAATTAAAAATATTCTATTAATCAATTAAGAAAATTGTTTTTTGTTAAAAACAAGATAATTTTCTTTTTACTCTAGAAGTTTCTTTACGGAACGTGTACAAAGCTTGTTTTAAAACATTGAAGTGAAAACTCTTTACATAAAACCTCTTCAATGGCAGAAAGTTAATAAAGAACGGTCGGAAGTACAAATAAGATCACGTGACTGAACCACCGCGCCCTCTGGCGGTCACGTGGCGGGACACGGATAGGGATCTTTCGCGCGCGAAATTGTCTATGCCCTATCAAATTGTCTATGAATTTAAATTGTCGTGTATAGTTCTGTTTTCTACCGAAGCTTTGTTCTATTCGAAACTTAAATTATTGTTCTAATATACTTTCTTAGTAATAAAATGTAAAGTTGATTAATCGATTAGAGCTAACAGTTTGGCGAATTATAAGACTTAAGTCGCGCCTTATTAGTGAAGACAGTTTTTTTTGGGATATCCATAAATTATCAAAATGTCATTTTGGCAAAGTACATTTAATTACGTATCTATTATAATTAGGCAATGTTATTAATGAGCCTAGCACGTGTTCTTAATAGCTTCAAGCCAATTCGGGAATTTCTAAGAAAATTGCAAAATACTCTAAACAATCAGCTGATTAGGACGTATTACTCACATTAATTTTGTTATAGGTATAACAGCGATCAAACGGGAAGGAGTCTCACCTGATGTTAAGTGATACCACTGCCTATGGAGGCTCACATTGCCAGGACGCTCGCAAGTGCATTGCCGGCCTTTTATAAATTGGGACGCTCTTTTATTGTAGGACCCTAAGTGGGATTGGTTCGCTGGCTCGCTCAGTTCTGGCTGATATTTCGTATTCTGCCTGGCTGTCCGATTACGAAACTCAGCTGCAGGAATTAATCCAAACAACTCCTATGAATGCTCTCCGTGATCAATGCAGTAGAAGACGCAGATAGACACCACGTCTCTATTACGCCAAGGGATCAAGTCGCTTGGAAATTATCTGGATTCTAATCGCTCGTTGAAGGAGCTGGTACTGGGGAACTTCCACGACAGTGAGAACAGGACTTTATGTGGTGCTGAAATTACGCTCTATAGTCTTTGAAATTCCCTTTTCACCTGCTCATCATGAGTCGTGAATTTTTACATCAATTTAGCATGTGACCGATTAAAACCTATACTTAGCATTTCGCTTTAGGGCTAAACTGTCATTGATGTTATTTTGGTGAGTGATTAAATTGATAATTACAGCAATTACACGCAATTAATCATTGTGAATTGAGATTTTTGTTTAAGTGTTAATAATTTCTACTTTCTATTTTGTAATAATTAAAAATCCATTAATATTTTACGATATGGAAAAAGATAATAGAACTTACTGGGATTTCATACTTCGCATAGAAAACGAGCAAAACACAACAAAAAAAGAAAAGCGCGTACCAATTCTTAAAAGGCCGGCAACGCACTCGCGAGCCCTCTACCATCGAGAGTGTCCATGGGCGGCGGTATCACTTAACATCAGGTGAGCCTCCTGCCCGTTTGCCCCCTGTTCAATAAAAAATACAACAAAAAAATCCGTATTCCTACAACCAGTTTAAGTCCAGGCATCAGGTATTAATTGTTTTATGATCATTTGTCAATTAGGCTATCAGGCTCCTGTGCCTAACACATGCTGTCAACTCCTCACGATGTTTTCTTTCCCGTTAGAGCGGCTGTTAAATGCATACATAGACAAAAATTCCATTGCTTGTAACTACGGCCTAATGGATGAGAGTTACATGCTAAAGCCAAGGCCACAGAGCATAGATATTAAAAAAATGTAAGGACGCATCCCATGGTAAGCCTACGGTGAAAAAATTTGTCGAAACAAAGTCATTTGTAATTTAAACAACACTAAATATCTGTGAACACGCCTGATCAAGTCCCATGACAGTTATGCCCAAGCATCCTGGCCCTTCATAAAAAATACTTTATTTTTTAAACTGGCATTACACAGACTACATTTCTCGCTATTAGTTAAGTGTCATTTTGACGTGCGTAGATGACCAAAGTAACCCCGGGGGCATCATTTGAAAACCGTGCGATTTACCATTTTTACGCTATTTTATTTTTCTTCATTCGTCAATTTTATTGCCACATCTTCAGAAACTATCTATAGCTGAGTATTTTTTTTTAATCTTCTGATAAAGAAAAATGTCTCAAAGCCCAGTCAGGGCATTAAGGTTCATACTATGGAAGTTATTTTAGCTCCTACTATGATGTTATGGACATAAATACATTACATAGGAACAACAAATTTCCTCCCAACAGTATGATGCTGCATGTATCTAAATTTGACATCAAAATGCCGCAGGGCGCAGCTCATAAAATATTTCCTACAAATAACAATAACGACATAAAGACACGCACGTCCGTCCACTTCAGTGATCGAGAGGATAATGCGCGATAATTCTAAATTTGAATTTGAAGAACGGTCGCGCACGGGCCTGGGTTGCCAGTTATATAATTAGAAAATGAAAGGGTTGCATCGCCTGGGGCGTCACTACTATCGCTCAGCATCGATACGAGGAACCGACTAGCGATGTATAATATCGACTTTAGACTATTTTTTAACGAAATTTATATAAAAATGTGTTGATTTGTGTTTTATAACATTTATTTTATTTGCCTTATGCTTTATTAGATGAGACAATTTCTCTTTTATTATCCTTTTGTATTCTACTATAGTAGTGAATCAGAAGACAAATTTGGCAATGGACCGAAAAGAAGACCAATGAACAGATGCTGGGTATGGTCGGAGAAAAACGAAATCTGCTAAGTACCATTGAAAACCGAAGAGGGAAGATGATTGGACACGTGGTGCGACACGACAACTTCTTTAGGGGGGACATCTTGGAGGGTAAGATAGAAGGCAGGAGAGGACGAGGAAGACCAAGATTGGCTTACATAGATCAGATTTAGGAAAAAGCTGAGGTCGTGATGTACCATGAGTTGAAGAAACTGACGCAGAGCCGCACTGAGTGGCGATTAATCCTCAAACAAGAGCCCAGCTCTTAAATTTTATGATGATGATGATATGGGAATTTGGTTTGACTGTGTCTCATTCTCTCAAATATCTCCATACATTCGAATCTATTTTGACCTGTGGAGAATATGATCCATATTACAGTAATTTCTAAGCAATTTCTCTGTCAGTAATAAGTCATTAGCATACCACCGAAATGCGTGACATTGTAACTGCCGGAGGCTTTCAAGTTGTTTAAAGTGACCATGCGTTATGATTCTTTAAAGACCTTAAGTAAATGTATATGTTACAAAACAATTAGATATAAAAAAGAGAGTGTGTACTTATGTACACGCGTTAGAAGTTACTTTTTTGGCTTATGGAAAAAATAACTAAAATGCGTGATTAACGATAAATAATAAAATTAATCAAAAAGATTTTATTTAAACAAATAAATTATTAGTAAATACCGTCGTAACTCGTATTTGATATTGATTTAAAAACACCAAAATATTATTTATTTATTCACACTTTTTAATTGCACTGTTACGAATCACGTATTCTAATTTCTGAATATACAACCTGAATCGATTTCCATGCCACCTAGACCTAACTTTACGATGTCAAATGTAGTTGTTGGTGTACGCGCGCAGCGAAAAAATTCACTCTTAAGTTTACATATTGAAGTTAAGATGATATTGTTGGGAAGCGAATAATGGTATTTATTTGGATACGATATGAGTAATTTAACATAAGCAATGATTATTTTATAAACACGTTATTGTAAATATTAGCAGGAACGCAGCTCGTACCTAAGTGTATCAGTCTTGAATGATACTCCGCTTCTATTCACAGTAGCGTATGTTATGTTAAAAGAACTTTATTTCTCATTACAAAAAATGTATTTTATTTACATGAGAAACTTAATATGTGTATACGAGCGAGATACACGTCGCCATGTTGCATGTGTTATTGATAATCTATCTATCTATTTAGGGTATCGTATTTAAGCCACATTTATATTAATAATTTTTATACTTAATGGCATATGTAGCGCCATCTAGTGATAGTATTGATAGTTAATGATGATTTTCTTATTACCTGTATTGATATGTTACGATGTGGTGAGTGTTTGATAAAAAATGTAATCTAGTAAAGCCTCTTATTCTAAAATCTTCCAATAGTTATTTTAGTGTAAAAACCCAAAATCCTTGTACTCCAGGGTGACATGTTTCTGAACTTATATTATTTTGTTCGAATAAAATTTTTGTATAGTAAAATTTACTAAGATTACGATATCACAGCCTAGTGGTTAAACAGGCGTGGTTTATTATTTGATGATTTTTACTATAGAACTAACCTTGTTGTCTCTTGTGATCTAAGCGTTTGCATAACATAAGAGTTAAATACGAAATATTACCGAGTCAAAGGATGAATCAGCCATCACGTTGATGAGGATGAAATTTTGATACAGCTCGTACGTTGAACCCAGGCTGGAGCAACCCAAACAACTCTTCAGAACACTCCATAGTATACGGTAAAACATTATTGTATTTAATTATCATTTGGAATATGATCCATGAATCGTGTGGTCTAATTGGCGTAATGGAGGTATCATGTCGCGTGTTTAGCTATTGGATTAAATGTGCTGTTGGCCAATAATAATTGAAAGGAAAGTACAATCGTTTCGTCTTTTGTTTTTTATTCTCCCCCCTGGGCCATAATGTATCATAACATTATATTTCCTAAATTGAGGACCACTCTCTCTTCACTCTTTCGCTTTTGGGACAACAAATGTCGACTACCTACCAATTAGCATGAACATTTAGCACTTACCAAAGGTTTATTTATATGTTATGTATATCAATATTATTTCTTCGAAAATTGTATATAAATAAATTTGAATATATGAAATACAACCAATAAAATTCCTTTCTCTCACAAAGTAATCATTTATATGGCAACGTCCATATCACTTCTACACAACGGCAATAATAAAATGAAGAAAAAAAAACATTATTTATATATATATTTTTTTGTAACGTTGTCGGCAATTAGACAGTAGGCTCATCTGATGTTAAATGATACCACCGCTTGGACACACATTGACATTGGTTACAAATATTTTGAATGGTAGCTTCCATAAAGAGGTGGTGGTAAGTAGTGTTTTTAAAATAAAACTGTCGTGAAACCCCAGACATAATTTCATTTAAAATGCTAGAGTTAGTTAGGTAAGGTGCTACAGTAAGTTACTAGATACTAATACAAGAACATTACATAAAAAATAGTTTCAAAACCTGTCAAAATAGTTTTGCTATTATTTATTTTTTTTATTTATAATGGCGACTTCTGTGTCAATCACAATTCCGCCAATGTCGCGTTCTAAGTGTTATCACGGTGAGGATAGATTTGATAGATTGAATTTAATCTAAACAGAGTTACCCAAAACAAAAATGACTTCACAAAAACAACACACACAGATATTTAATAATATATACAAGAGGTTAACATTATACTACAAGTTATGGAAGGGAGAATCTTATATAGTTTTGCTATATTAATCACAGTACAAAGCTGACATGAGACACGAAATACTCTAGCAATCTAGAACCTGGCAACACCCAAATTTGTATTAACACTGTGGGAACGGATAAAATGTTTCAGATTCTCACGTTCATCAGTTATAAGTGGAATACCAGAAGGCATTGATCGCGTGACAAACGTTGAGAAATTATTCCGATGGGAACCGAACCTAATACTGGGCTAACTCTGACAAATTGCAAGGATTTACTCCAAAAATGCGTTAATAAGTTGTAAAATTGGACCTATGTTACACCGTAGTGAATTTTAATTTTGTAATACGATGTTAATGTGAAAAATTAATTAAAATTTCCTTCCCTATTTAATATGTAATTTTTAATGTAAGATAGGAGCAGGACAATATTATAGAAGTAATGTTTGTTTGTTGGGGGTCATCTCTGGATTTAATTAACCGATTTTGAAAATTCCTTTACCGATATATAGCCACATTTGTGACTGTCCTGGGCTATACTTTCGTTTCCTTCTGTCAACGGTCCCGTGACGAAAACCTTGTTTTTTTTTATATTTCACTTTCAAGTACAAAGTTCTTTTCTTTAGTTGGTCGTATACATACTAACACGCTAAGTAAAGCCTGCTCTATATGCCTTGCTATATATCTATATCTATAAGAGTTTTATTGCTAAGTAATGTACATACTTAGTCGTTATTATTTTATATCAGTTTTATGAGCATGTTAAGAACATGCACATTATAAATTTAAAAATGGAATGACTTTTTTGTTGTAGTGAGGTTTGGAAACGGAGAAAAAACAGTCGAACGCGAACATTTCATACTACTTATAAATCGGCATGCAAAATAAACGTACGCCGTAATAATCTGAAAGTTAAGTTAATTAGAATTGGTGTTAAACTTATGATCTAGATACTCACCCACGCTAATAAAGCACCTTTAAAAACCTAATTACCTTTCCCCGTAAAAAATGTTATCCTATTTATGTGGTCGAATACAGGCAATTTTTTTTTGGGTTCTAATCTGTAAACAACGCGAATGACATCCACGATTCGCGTCTTGTTACACTTCGGTGTAACAAAGCTCTCGTAAGTTGCAATTATGTTATGCTATCATTTCGTTAGACTAGGTTAAGCTCAGTCGTGACTTTCCAAACACGTTTGACGCACTCTTTGATCTCGGTAGGCGTCGGCGCCTAAATTTTAACAAATTATAGGTACGTTTATTGTTTTGAGTCACTGGAAGGGTAAAGGCTGGAAAGGGTATGGGGCATAGTAATTATTATTGCATTTCAGAGAAATAATACGTAAGGTTAGGCTTAATTTTTTTTAAACAATAGGCACTTTTGAGTATCGAAGTTAACATAAACACGAAAAAATGAAGAACGCGCCTAAAAAAGTCGAGTCAAGAAAGTATAGTCAATTTCAATTAATTAAATGAATTCGTCTCGCAACGTCTGTATACTTTATTATTATTATTAAACATTTATTCGTGACACCCAGGACATTCGAGGTGCCGGTTTTAGTGCGCTGATCACCAAGATACCTGTGACTTGTTCCACCCGCTTCCATTATTTTCTAGTAGCTATTTCTAGCTCTTTTTGTCCAAAATGTTTCATTCATCAATTCATTTCAATTCATCGCATCTCTTGCTCTGTATTTCTCTTTTCCTTTGACCATTTCGTGGTTGCCCTTTCTGTAATAATGTTTGTCAATTTCAAGATGTGCCTAGTGTCTGTATACACTATTACATTTAAATGTACATATATATATATACCTACACGTATTCAATTGTAAACACGTGTGAAGTGAATTCTGTTAATGTATTTTTTTTATGAATACTGTGAAACATTTAAATAAAGTGACAAATGTAAATAACTTCAAACAAATGTGTACTCAACAACATCACAGCACAATTAATGCTTAGTATTTCCGACAATATTTGATTTAGGATCCTTCAAGAAAAGAGCGTACCAATTGTTCAATGGCCGGCAACGCACTTGCAAGTCCTCTGTCATGAGAGAGGCTATCACTTAACATCAGGTGAGAACCCTGCCAGTTTGCCCCTGTTCTATTAAAAATACGTCACGGACTGGTGCGACGCCATCTTGTCTAGAGAAACCTTTTAGCGGATTCTTAAACTTTAAAAGCATCTTAGAGTACTAAAAATATCAACTTGCATATGTTCTAAATGAATTTATTAATAATTTCAAATGTTTGCACTACAGCTTGACAAATAATTACGACTATTGTCTCTAAAATAAGCTGGGAACTTTCTCTCAGATGTATTTCAAAAACCAATTAATTATCTACATTGAATAAACTCCAAAACAATCAGATTTTTTTTAAACCTGAATTTTGGAAAAACAATTATATTTCTCTTTAGAATCATACGTTATCCCTCATGGAACACCAGCTATGAAATATTTCCATAAAAGTCATGGTTCATATGAAATTATTATGAAAGATTCCTAAATCGCGTACGCTGCGGAATCTATTGATAAAGACTACAACATCTACAAAAAAGGCCCGGGATTAACAAAAAGTATTTATGCATTTAAAAGTACTTTTACTTACAGAGCATTTGTCACGACATAAATAATGGGAGTGAATCCTAAAGCACTAATATTATAAAAACATGGGCAATAATTTTAGTCGTTATATATAATATAATAAATAAATAAAAAAGCCTTTTTATTTCTTGCAAAAGAACAAAGTAAACTTAATCCTCTTGTGTATATATCTTTAACTATTTTTATCCGAACTAAGGTATACCTAATCTATCCTAATTACTTTGCAAGAACAATTTCGCAGATGAAGCCTCCGACAAGGATTTCCAGGGAAGAGCGAAATACTCGGTTGAGTTACGTCTAGCTGGAGCCAGCCATTTAGTAATGCCTTCCTCTGTTACGTTCCCCAATATTTTATACACGTAATAGTATAATATCATAAATATCTCTTTCTTTAGAATATATACATTTGCTACCGGTACTTTGTCTAATGCTGACTCTACTTAGCTCGCCTACTTTAAACAATATCAAAAATGGCGCACTAATATCGATTTGACCATTAGAATAAATAAGCTGTATTCAAAATGGTAATAACAGTGTAGTTCTGATGTTAGATAGCGCAGAGCTATTGAAATTACAGGTTTACAACCACAACTATTTATTTGATAAACTTCGATGAATTTTATAAATTGGTGGTTTGAATATTTGTATGAGTCATTTAGGTTTTTTAATCTATATGAGCCAATTAATTGTTTATATAAATAGTATGGATACCTCCAATAGGTGCCACAATAGATAGTAATATAAGAAATAGGTACCTAACTTTTATGTACGTAATTCTTTCATAAAAGAAATATACTTGGATTTTCGAAGACTATCTATCTTTAATGTGTAGCATGTTGTTATTGAAAACAAATACTATTAAGAGGCATTTAAAGAAATAAAAACATTAATTACCCGGTCGAAAGTTAAAGGTTACTTCAAAGAGAACTGCCACCTAGTGGTAAGTAGTGGTAATAAACCAAGTAACGCCTAACCTATCATTCAATTGCTATTTGACATTAGATGGCAGTAACGAAACATTAAGTATGTAATAAATAATAAATTTTAAAACATTAAAAATTATTTTCTTAGATCAAAAAAATAATACACGTAGGCACTGTATTTAAATTTTAATGTAATAAGTATATAAATTATCTTCAATATAAATTAATACATCAAAATTAGACAAATTGTTAATGTCATAGAGCAGAGTGCCAAATGTCTTATTTCTTGTCACAACTCAAAATAATCAAATTTGATTATTGAAAAATTGTTTGTCATTCCCGTTGCATCTTGAAAACTGTTTGTAATTCACAAAAAAATATAATTGTTATATTATAATCCCTAAAATGGCTTTGTTAGACTTTTGCCGCTTGGATGAGAAAATTAACTTGAAACCGGCTGATTCCCTTGCTACTTTTCAAAACGATGTCGTAGGCTACACTCAGAATTTCTTAAATAGTGCTCAACTTGCGGCTCCTCCGTTTGCAAACGTAAGTAAAGGTTATTTAGTTTACACAAAGGCTATTTTATTTAAAATCAACTAATTGAGTATTTTTTGTAGCCAGTAGAGACTTTGGCTCAATTCAGCACAAAGGATGAGACTGGCCGGCAGATTAAAATGGAATTTGATCATGGTACTACAACGCTTGGTTTTCGATACAAGGTATGATTTAGTTTTCTTTTTTGTGAATTTAAATGCGCCTACATACAATGGTACGAGTCTACCTGTACAATCCTGTCTAAGTCTGTTTGCTTAATTACCTCGTTTTCAAAGCATTTTTGATAAGAGCGTTTGTTGCTCATTGTACATTATCACATTTATTTTTAAATCCATGGGTCTGAAGAACATGAGGTCTTTTGAAATAAAGCATGCAATCATTTTCTTATTCAAAAACAACTGAGGTAGTTTTTAGGTTCTGGAATAGATGGCATTAATTATAAAAAAAATCTTTGAGATATATGTAATTTGACAAACGAGCAAGATTAAACAACACATTAATCTATGTTGTGATACCACTGTAGGACTTCAAATGGGGTCTGGATAGTACAGCTTTTTAATTGTTCCATTTAATTTACATTTGGTTTGATAATAATGCTATAATAAACTATAATTAATAAATATTGAATAGTCTTCACAAGATTTACACTTATGTGTCCAGGGAGGTGTACTGTTGGCAGTAGATTCTAGAGCTACAGGAGGCCAGTTTATTGGCTCTCAGTCCATGAAGAAGATTGTAGAAATCAATGATTACCTGCTTGGTGAGTAACTTTAAGATTACTTATTATTGCTGCATTTTCTATAATATATTAAGGGACCATATTTTTTTGACAGTCCAAATTTTATTGAATGCTTATGTAAATGAGTAATGATTTAAACAGGAACACTTGCTGGAGGTGCTGCCGATTGTGTCTACTGGGACAGAGTACTAGCAAAACAATGTAGACTTTATGAATTGAGAAATAGAGAACGCATCTCTGTAGCAGCTGCCAGCAAACTGATGGCAAACATGGTTTACAACTATAAGGGAATGGGATTGAGTATGGGCATGATGTTGGCTGGCTTTGATAAGAGGGTATGTGATAACTGCAACCCTAAAAAGTATATTTAAAATGAAATATTTAACTTGTGTCCGAAATAAATGTTAAAATATGTATGTATAATGTGTATCAATGTATACATGTCACTTATTTTTGTTGTGCATGTTTGAAAATTATGACAATCAAAAGCTGCAAACATTTCTGTATTAAGGTAAAATTTACTTGATTACAGGGTGCACAATTATATTATGTGGACAGTGAAGGGACACGTACACCAGGCAAAGTATTTTCTGTTGGTTCTGGATCAGTATATGCTTTTGGTGTCCTTGATTCTGGATACCGCTGGGATCTAGAGGATTTAGAAGCACAAGGCAAGGATTTTTTTTTCTTTATACATTTCAAGCTAAGCTTTGCTTTCAGGTTAAAGTTTGAATGATTACACTTATTTCTTAGGTTAAAATTAACACTGGACGTAATAGTTTATGAGAAAATATTTAATAATATTCAATTAGGCCGGCAAAAATTCAACTAAATATAATTGCAATTGCTTTTCTGGTTGCTTTGCTCTTTTTAAAGGACTTCTCTTGAATACTTATATTGACAGAATTATTATTATTGACAGAACTGGGTCGTCGTGCAATCTATCATGCTACTCACCGTGATGCATATTCAGGTGGTATTATTCGTGTATACCACATCAGCGACAAAGGATGGGTCAACATATCTAATGAAGATTGCTCTGACCTCCACTACAAGTACCAAGCAGAGAAGGGCATTACTGAATAATTCTGATTAAAATGTATGTTATAAATGTTGTGTTTCTTATTATTATGTATATAGACTTACTAAGCAGCTCAATTAATACAAGTGTATTTCTGGATTTTAAGAAACTATGCAACCATTCTTTATAAGAGTTCAAAGAGGGTGTCCCAATTACCCTAGTCTATTCCTGTAATCCACAACTTGGTTTGGGAGAAAGTTCTTTAGGGAATTTGTATTAATTAACTTCAGTTTTAAATGACTCCCCCTCAAATGTGTGCTCTTACTAAAAATAAAGACATACTTCATTTCCTTGAACGTTATAGTGGCCAGTAAGGATTTTATAGGTTTCAATGAGATTACTTCTTATACATGCAACTTCCTAAATTGGTAAGATCAAATGCTTTTAGGTGCTAATTATAAGGTTTATTCCTAAGTGCGTTCCTAACCTTTTGCGTGGCTTTCCTTTGAACCCTCTTTAAAGAATACGAATAAAATTTCATGAACAATCGAGCCTTGTTTCATCGTCATCTTGTTTGTACAAATCTGAGTATAGTTTTGTTAATCAATAATTAATAAAACCTATCAGTCACTCACACATCTCAGATAGCAAGATATTATATGTTGAGGAAAAGAAATATATTTACAAAACTATAGCTATATATTTTATAAAAAATAAAACATGAAATAGACTAGATTTTAATAATTAATAAATTAATTATTGTAGCATCTTATTTACGGTTTCTTTTCCTTATCTTTAACAACTACTTCTATTTCTTCTAGACTTTCCTCCAATTCCCAGTCTTTAAGTGGCATTTCTGTTAGTTTGTAGAATTTCCCATGTTTTCCTATACCTGCAAAAAGTATGTGTCTAAATAATATGTCAAAAAAATTTCAAAAGTGACATATATGTCAACTGAAAAATAATTTTATTTAATTATCTAGGTACTGAAAGAAGATTTTGATGACATTGTGTATGTATGTATGTCATATTTTCTTGTATTAAAAATACAAGAGCAAGCCATACATATTGTTTTAGAACATATAAATTAAATTAGGATCACATTGGTAATCTTAGTTACTAAATTAATTGGTGGAAAACCATTCATACAAATCTAAGAACCACATGTATTTGGAAGCCTAAATATATCATCATACCTTATTAAACTGTGCCTTGCATATACCATAGACAAGTTAAAGCCAAGAATGACTAACATATGTCAAAAAAGTATTCAATTCTGATATGCATAATCAACATGAACTATTCACAGTAAGTCTCAACTCTGTAGCCACTCACCTCCTTTAAACTTCTGAACACCCTTATTAAGGTCATCAATTGCTGAACCAAGTAGACTGCTCATGATAGCTTCATCCCTCATACTTTCCTCACTATTAGGATTCAATTGGGACATAATAGCTGCTAATTTATCCATTATTAAGGCATTTTGAGGAAACTTTATTAAAGACTTCGATAATTTGATGGATTCACCTAATGCTGAAATAAAAAAAATCATTCCTCAAATGTTAACCCGGCCTGAACCAATATTTTCATTCTGACTAAAATTTATTTGGTGGCTAGTTTGCAGTAGGCAGACACAAGATGATGCTAATAGTATTAAATTTATATGATTTTTACTTAGTCCTAACCTTCAAAAGACGACGAGTCATAATTTTTTTTGTTTTTATTAAATAATGAATAAAAAGCAATTTACATCGTTAATAAAGCATTGCTTTTGGAAAAAGAAATACTATTGAAGCCAAGCTTGGCTTGATAAACATTATTGGGACTGCACCAGGAAAATCAAACGTTGAGAAGTGGTTTGCTCTGGTTTGTAAGTTTAAAGGAGGACGATGCACGCCCCAAAGAGGCAAGAATAATTTTGTATAACCAAAAAGTGAAGTTAATTATGATAGTTGAGACTCTTAGGATATTAAAGCAACGTGCTAGACATATCCTAGTTGAATATTTAGATATGCGAAAGCCCTGTTCAAAGTGGGTTCAAGTAGACGATTCTGCGTTCATTCAGCGGCGTTTAAAGCTGTTTTATACTAATAAATCCGAATTTATTTAAAAGATTTGGCTCTAATCTACTTTTTCCTGTTCTTAAGCCTCAGGAGAATGCTCGCTGTATAGAAAGGTTGCGCTAATGAAGAGGTAATCGCCGAAACTGAAGCCTGTTTTTTGAGGCTTAAGACAAATCGTCCTATAGAATTTGTATGATCTATAATCGTTGTATCGCTCTTGAAGGCAAAACGATTTTATTTTCTAACTTTTCAGCCCAGTTGTTACGTTGGTAAATTTACAGACACTAAAAAGAAAATCCCAGAGGGAACCTACTTGATTGTGGGTAAAGAAAAATAATAAATTAGTAAAAAAATATATAATTACAGTTTAAATTTCTCTATTCCCTATGAAACACATATCGCGAGTGTTGATTAAATTATTCCTGAAGGTTTCGTAAATGTCGATATTTGCGTAATTATGATTTCAACTTATTGTGATATAGAAACGCTCATAATATATAAAAAATGAATTATGATAAATACGTCAAATTGTTATGTTAAGACATAATTAAAAAATTTGACGTATTTACTAATTGACTCTTACCAGTGCCTGTAGCAGTTAATTTACAACCAAGGCCCATTGCGTATGCGTCTGCGCCAGATATAGGCCGACCCGTCATTAACAAGTCCAAAGCACGTGATAGACCTATGAGAGCGGTAAGACGTCTTCCACCAAATAAACTTTGTGGTGCACCTAAAATTTAGTACAATATATATAGCTTGAGCACAAACATTGTTAGTAATACTTAAATGATAACAATATGACATTATTGCCTATACATAAATTTTTATAAACAAACCTAAAAATTTACTGAGATATCCTACATCTATTTTTTTAAGTGTATACATATACAGTGGAACCTCAATCAATAAGTACTAATTTACAAGTGTTTAGATATAAGCAACCAAGCAAGTAATATTTTTCCTTGAGATGAGAGTAAGATAAGAGATAAGAGGAGTTGCACGCTACACATTACCCTGTTTCTCCCACCTCAGCCTAGACCTTAGTCTGTTTCGATTGTTTCTCTGTTGTGTTGTGGTTCTTGTTTACTTGCTTTAAGTAATTTATTAAACATTATCACATAAATATTATTACCATGGGACCAAAGAAGATAAAGTAGCATAATTTCACACTTTAATTCAAAAGACATTTGAATTAAATTGCGAAATAATGTTGCTTCTTCTAAAACACTAAACAAAATCAACTGAACCAGATAAACAACATTTCAATCAGAAAAATTGCTTTAAGATATAAGCAATTTGACATACAAGCAAGGTTACGGAACAAATTAGTTTTTTCGAAGAAATTAATAAATAGATGAGATTTATTTTATGAAAAATAAATTGAATATTGCATTTAGTATCATACTATTGTAATTTGTCATACCAAATCTTCTTCCAAGACAACCCAATATTGCAGTCTCTTCTATAATACGTAGATCACAAGCCAAAGCCAATTCGAAACCTTCGGCAACAGCATAACCTTGAACAGCAGCAATTGTTGGCTTATCACATAGTGGGCGACGAAGCAACCTTGCCTGGAAATTCCTAATTATAGTGAACTGCAGTCCCATGGCAATAAAATGGGGTAATATAATTTTATATATTTATGTATGTATAAACAAGACTTGAATTAAAAAATAATAATTACATATAATATTTTGAGAGATTTAATTACAACTTTTCCAATATATAATATGTATTTAATTGCAAATAATAACTTGTAGCCAGTGTTATTATTGGTAAGTAAATGCAGAAACATATTTGAAATTAGTAGCTTTATTGGAATAAGCAGTAAGAATATCAGAATCATCCTAAATTGCACTATGAAGAATTGCAAAGGGCTCTATCTTCCTGGACTTTGATACAAAATAAAAATAAAGCAGATTAAATAATTAATAAAATACTGAGACCTAGTAACTTTACTATGTTCTAACTTCTAACAATATTATATTATTAGCTATAGTTCTCACCGCAGCATCAGTTAGAACACTATATCCCTTTTCCCCAATCTCGTCCAAATCAAAGCCGGAGCAAAAACTTCCTCCTTCTCCATTAAACACTAGAACTTTGGCCTCAGGATCTTTATCAAAAGCATCAATAGCCTGAGTCATTTCTTTTAAAGTTTCTACATCAAGGCTGTTTCTGGATGTTTGACGATCTATGTTTAGAGTAGTGATGCCAGAATATTTTTCTACAGTTATATCTGTAATATTCAACAGTATATTTACATTAAAAAACAAACAAATGTTCATTATGTAAGCAAACAAAACATGAAAGATTTCACTCTTAAGAAAATTAAAATCCATATCAACACCGGAAGGAATAATGTTATAGATAAGATGTATATACATAATAAGCATTTGATAAATATATGGATAATACTCCATTAATATAAAATAATAAAATTCAGAAGCAGATATTTTACAATAGTATCTTCAGATTTTAAGTTGCAAAGTTAAACAAATATTCTCTGCTTGGATTGGATTTATTTGGTAATTGCAGATGGAAATGATTTATGTCATTTTATATCTAATTACTAGTAACTATTAACTATAACTTACTTTTTCGTACTTCTTCAGCAGCCGTTTTTATCTGTTCATTCTTTTGTGTATCATTAGTTGAAAAATTGCGGACAAAATTACTAACTAGTTGAAAACTAAGAGTAGTTGGCGTTTTTATATGCTTTATTAAAAGTCTCATTTTAATGAGTCAAAAAGATATTCTTTGTTTTAGGACAACAGTACTTCTATTCAAATTTCAAAGTTTTATTTTTGTTATATATATATATTAGTTTTTTTTTATTATTTATACTTTAAACGCCCGTAAAGCACTTCACACGCTAATCTTGGTTTTTTAAATTAAAATTTAAATGTTGTTTTTTTCCTATCGGCAAATGGCAATCCAGACATTGACAATTAATTTACTATTTACACTCGATGTCTATTGACATATGACATTGTCAACGAGTAAGAGTTGCCGGTGCGACAGGTATGTATATCGAATTATAGTTACAATAAGTTGAAAATAAAAGTGTGAAAGAGTCTACATATATAGATTATAAGATATTACGGCACTATCCTCGCAAATTGCTAATGCGCAGGAACCTTGTCACATTAAGAGCCACGTGACGTCATCCAGAATAGAAAAGTACAGCTTACAAAAAAAGAAATGCAATAATAATTAGGTTAGATTTTGATTCAATTTAATAAAAATATAGCCTAATTAAATAAAACAAAAACGCGTAGGAAGGCGTCCGTCGCAATTCGCATCAGCCAGAATAATACTAACGGTACAGAGTGTCTATTGTCTAATGTCAATGCAAGCAAAATACGTCACCAAAATGGCGGCCCGGCGCATTAGCAATTTGCGGGGATAATATTTGGATATGCTTAAGCAAAAGGACATCACAACAGGATATCATATCTATACGGAACTTTAGATGAACAATTTAACATGAAATTCCAAATTCATAACATGTATCCCCATAAATCTATATATTTTGGTCTTTAGCAAGCATGGTATGGAAATTGCATATAAAAATTGGATACCGAATAAAAATCCGTACCACATTTTAACACGCGTCACACACTGGGAAGAGTAAAAATACGGCGACTAGATTATGTAGCTTCAAATGCAGTCTATTTATCTATTTGTTATATGTCATTCAGAAAAATTAAAATTTTGTCACCAAAATGGCGGCCCGGCGCATTAGCAATTTGCGGGGATAATATTTGGATATGCTTAAGCAAAAGGATTTCACAACAGGATATCATATCTATACGGAACTTTAGATGAACAATTTAACATGAAATTCCAAATTCATAACATGTATCCCCATAAATCTATATATTTTGGTCTTTAGCAAGCATGGTATGGAAATTGCATATAAAAATTGGATACCGAATAAAAATCCGTACCACATTTTAACTCGCGTCACACACTAGGAAGAGTAAAAATACGGCGACTAGATTATGTAGCTTCAAATGCAGTCTATTTATCTATTTGTTATATGTCATTCAGAAAAATTAAAATTTTGTAAAATGTCAATCCTCAATTTTGCAAAGTGTCATGGACGATTGTGATTTATCATCATCTATATTTTGTGTCATTTGTAAATGAATACGAAAGACAAATTTGTTCCTTTTTTTCTGAGTCTAAACAAATTCCCATAAGACACGTGTACAATAAATTATATTTCAGTTTCACAATTTAACGCATTTATTACAAGTTTGTTGCGCGCTCTCGTTCCAGGGATCGTGTCTTTGTTGCCTAAAGTGGTTCAAAATATATTATAACAATCAACGGCAACAATGTCCGAATTCAAGGACTGGTTTAATAGTGTTCCCTTTTTTACGCGGTATTGGCTTGCAGCAACAATAATATTGAGCGTATTGGGAAGATTCGGAATTTTCAATTATTATTACTTTATTCTAGATTTTAATCTGATCTTTTATAAATTTCAGGTAAAGTATTCTTTGGAATATAATAAAGTATAAATTGTCTTGTCTTCATTTTAGAGTTTCGACATTTAATAAAATATTTGTCTTCTAGATATGGCGACCTATCACTGCAGTGTTCTATTATCCAATCAGCCCATCAACAGGTTTTCATTTTCTAATAAACTGCTACTTCTTGTACAGTTATTCACAGCGGCTAGAGTCTGGGATGTTTGCAGGGAAACCAGCTGATTACTTTTATATGCTTTTATTCAACTGGCTGTGCTGTGTTTTACTTGGTCTTTTTACAGGATTGCCAGTAAGTATATTTAAATGCTAGCCTTTGTAATTATAATAAAAGAGGCTGCATATAATATTCTGATTTATTTATAGGAGCCATGAAATTTAAGCTCCACCCCATGTGCAATATGAAAGCAAAGAACATTCGTGTTTTGCTACAATACATTTTATGGAATGTTCCATACAATTTAATGATATTAAAATAATAATTTTCTTAATGTTAAACTTTGGAGGGCTATGCTAACTAGCATGAGCGTTGTATCGTTGAAATCATAAAAATATAATTTTTACGAATAACTATGATGTAATATGGCTGACAGAAATTACCAGATAAGGCAGGTAGTTCATATGGAATACATACAAGAATAATACTACAATTCCTGCTATTACTAGCCATAATATAATGCCAACAGGAACTTATGGAACTGCTTATATTTCTAAGAAATAATCTTGAACATGCTAATGAAATATTATCTTTATCAGGCTTGTTATCTAAAGTTCAATAAGTAATAGTGTTTTAATTACTGTCTATAAAACTTAACCACCTTTACACAAGCTCTGGAGAGCATAAAAAAAAGTTTAATATATTATGTTAAATAATTAAGTTTAATGGAAAATTTAATATTTATTTGTTTTAATTACAGATAATTATGGACCCAATGGTGTTATCAGTACTATATGTGTGGTGTCAACTTAATAAAGATGTGATTGTGTCTTTCTGGTTTGGGACACGGTTCAAGGCTATGTATTTGCCCTGGGTTTTGCTGGCTTTTAATTTAATTATTAGTGGAGGGTAAGTAACACAAAATACTTAGTTTCATTACTATGACTTTGACTTACTGGAGAGATAAAAAACTCTATTACTATCTTCTGGAGGTTTAAAATAAATCAAGAATTCTTATGAAATCTTTAAAAATAGGTCATAGTCAAGTTAAAATTAAAGACACGGAATTTCTTTTATGATTAGATATAGTGTACCACTGAGCAGTGGCGAAGAGTCCATACAAGCCGATTCCCACCGGGTTACCTTTCAAAAATCAGTTCCATATTCATACAAAAGTATTTACATTCTATTTCATTAACAAAGTATTATTAATTAAATGCCTGCGCGATTTACAATAGCAATAGTAATTCTTAGCAATACCCTAAGTATCACATTTCATTTTATAGTCGTAAATTAATCAGCGCGTCAATTTTTCGTACCTAAATTACATTAAAGGTAACTCGACGAATTACAGCTTATCTCGGCCAACGTTTTACTATGAGGCGAAAAGAGACAGAGCGTGTCAAACCATCTCTTTCTAATGCTCGCTAACTGTACGTAAAATTTAAAGAAAGATAAGGCTGATCGCGACCGGCTTGCAGTTCTCTCCTCTCCTCTATTAGAAAGAGACAAAGAAATTATTGTTATTGAACCACGGCACGGGAGAAAGAAAACACGACAAAATTAAAAAGAATTAGCGTTATAATGAAATCCTTCGCAAGTCATATTCTTTTTATTTTGGCATATTTTCGCGTTCCATTTCGTTTGGTTGAAAATAGATTATTTTTAGTATGTGACATGTTTTAGACGTGACATTTTTTTGGACCGGCTTCCCTTTGCCAAAATTTCACCCTTCGCCACTGCCACTGAGTAATGGTGGTGTAAACTAAAAAATTGTTAAAGAATAATGGTTTGAAGTCATTTGCTCACTGTTTTTTTTATATTTCAGCGGTATTCTGGATATAATGGGAATCCTTGTTGGTCACCTGGCTTTCTTCTTATTATTCAAATACCCACAGGAATTGGGTGGACCCTCTCTGTTAACACCACCTGCATTTTTGTAAGTATATTTGCTTAGTGCTATCTCTGTGATTAGGAAACATTAACTTTTTTCTCTGGTATGCCCTGAGTCTAAAATATGTATATTTATGATAAACAAATCATAATCAAATCAAATTTAAAAGTACCCTATCACTGTAGGTACAGTATAGTTCTTAGATTGTTTATGCAGTATATTTTAACTTTGTGATGCTGCAAGTAGTTGTGATTTCTAACACACGTTCAAATATCTATGGTTAAAACTGAGTTTACATTTACTCTTAGCTATTGTTACTGTAGTTGTAGTAGTGTAAACATGTAAGCAGTAAGTTCAGCTATCTATTATTGTTAAACCAATGGTTTTTAAAACAACTATCTTTAATTTATTTATCCTTATCTTTTTTTATAAAAATAACTTATTACTTATAGGTTCCTATTAGTATACATTGCGTTCAACTGTCAAAGGTTATATTATTCAAATAACTGTTTTTCTATCTTACAGAAAACAGATTTTCCCTGATACACGGTATATGGGAGGCTTTGGTACTGCTCCACAAGAGAGAGTGCCCACTAGGCCGGGATCCACAGTTCTTGGGGGACATAATTGGGGCAGAGGGCACGCATTGGGGGGCAACTGAGTCATTAAGTTAGTGTTTGGAAATAGACTGTGTTATTTAAAAAATAATAATAAAGTGTTTGAATTTAAATGATTTTTCTTACCTATTCAGTTTAATGTAATTTTATTTCTTATTAGAGATAGCCCCCTTTTGTTCAAAAAAGAAGGTATTGTGTGTTAACAGCCAGTATTTTCTTTATTATATTATCTGAGTAAAAGTAACATAGTCTATTTCCTTGATAGAAATTTGACATGAATTTCACATTTCATTTAGAGGAGAGATTGTCTTAGAAAAAACTAATGAATTTATACAATTATTTAGTCAACAATATTTTATTGTAGTTTATAAAGATGTATATTTGTTATAGTTTCTTTAATAATTTAGGTTAATGGTAACTTTCTATACCATCGAATAGTTAACTAACAGCTATCCGTGGGCAAATTTGGAACTAAAGCAAAGACGCATGACGTTTGCTTTCGAGTAGTATTCCTTCAGTAAACTATATAACGGGTTGGTAATGCTATGTTTTGAGTTCCTTAGGCGTAATTGTTGTGCACAAAATGAACCTAAGCACTTTCATCAGTCTCTTTCTAACAAGTACTCTTTACTGTGTGATGAAAAGAGACAACAGTGTGTAGTGTAAAATCAGTGTGATGAATCGCGAATGTGGAAGTACGGAAGTCTAACCACTGACTGTCCCGCTCGAAGGCCTCAGTGGTTCGGTATTTTTTACCGGGAAACAGTAATTATACAATTTCTGTATTTCTTATATTTTAAGTATTTGGGGTTTGAAGCATGCAGAATATATCGGTGAATCACGATTGGGCCCAGACAACATTTTGGCCATTCCACAATTTTGAAAGATTATTGAAAGTTGACGTAGTATAAGACGCCTGCGTTTATTGGTATGGAGAATATTTGGTCATCGTATCATTAGTTTCGTATTTCATTAATTTCATATTAGGTTGCCAATTGGTCGTTGTGACCTTTTTTGACAGTGACAGATACGCTGCACTCTGTCCTCTCGCAGTCTTGACTCAGGCTGAAAATATTTAATAACACGTTCTTAGATTAACACATACGAATTGAGTGATAATGGAAACGTTATAAAACTTGAGCTTGTAACTAACGTAACTGGTATTGGGGTAACGACACTGGATTAATAAAAAACTAACTTGACTTACTTAAGGGTTCTTAAATTTAAATGAAAATTCTATTAGCTAGAACGAACAAAGTGTATTCGAACTATTGGACAACGAGAATGTTAGCATGTGTGGGTGTGGATAAAACTAAAGGGCTGCTCATTTTGGCTACAAGTGTCCTTTCCGCTAAGCTCGCCAAAACAGCCCGTGAGCTGTAAAGGCCCTTAGGCCATCAGCGAGATTCCATTCAAAAAAAAAGGCTACAAGTGCAATGTTTGACTTTTGGTTTTCGCTTCTAATTATAACTAAAATATATATATGTAATTAAATTAATGTTAGGTTACATAACTCGAGCGCTGAGTAAATTCTTACAGGAGGACAAAATAATAAATATTTGGTATAAAACAAAGCATCTACTAATGGTAAAAGCAATGTCTTACTTTATGAATAAATAATAATATGAAATGCGTTAGTGCGAAATATAAAAAAAACATTATTTTTAACAAGGTATATTAAAATTATATGAACTAGTGAATGTTAACTTTTGAATCCATTAGGTATTATATAAAATAGACTTATAATAATGTATATTGTATTTTGATTAAACGAACGTAATTTACATTGTAATAATTTAAAATAAAATTAATTGTATCATATTCTGTCGTTTTTTTTATTATTTATTGTGTTATGTTACAAAGAAGTGGTAACTGAGTTTTACGGCGAATAATAACGGCTGGTAGGTACATAATAAAATAAATACTACAACGTAAATAAAACTACGTAAATACTTACGGGTCGGGTGCATAATCCGGATATAATGGAGAGACTGGGTCTACGGGTACCAAGCAGAAACCTGAGGCTTACGTCTAAGCTTTTGGATGTACCGCGCGCACATTCCAACTTGGCTAGCAAAGCGCCACTCACGCGAGCAATACAGATCATTAACAAAATTTCCATTTTCGGCTGAGTTCACAAGAGTTGCTTGCTATATTGTTAGTTATAAGATTTAGGAATTTAAGTTTAATTTTTTAATGTTTGTATGTAGGTTAGTTGGTGTGGGTAATATAATGGAATTCTATCGCATTAGTTGTAACTGTTAAGATAGGAAAATTTACTGGAAATAAATAAATAATTCTGACCACTGGCTTGTTTTATAAAATGTTTAGATGCATAGACTACCCCAATGGTACTGAGAATTCAAACGAAACTTCATTCCATTCTTCTAATATGGCGTCCAGACGTCGAAAAGTGCAGGCAGCAGTTTAAGAAAAAATAAGGTATGTAATTGAATCCGGTTTTTTCGCTATAATCCTGTGTATTATTTTTTCACTGTGTAGCAGTATTATCAGATAACAATTGAATTGCGCAAATTAGGTGAGATTTTAATGATATGCGTCTTTATTTATCCACAAATTGAGGTTATGTCGAATCATCCCGTGTTGCTAATTTGGAATATTGGGGTGATGGTAATTTGGAATTCGGTATTCCAATTAATGTGCACCATTACTATTCCAAATTAGTATTTTGTATGTTAAGGTATCATACATCATGTCACATTAGTAAGTAAATGAGGATTTGTGTTTATATTCCCCTTGTGTATATTTTGGTGTTGTTTCAGAATATGGCGTATAAAAAAAGAAAATTATATCAAATGGAAGACATGGAGGCTGCAATAATGGCAGTACGCCAAAAAACAATGGGTAACTTGAAAGCCTCCAAAACATTTAACGTTCCGAGAATTACATTGTTCCGCCTGGCTTGTGAAAAAGATTCAACTATTGAAGCCCTGTTATCAAAAAAAATCGGCCGAAAACCAGTTTTTGATGAAGGATTTGAAAATGAGCTAACAGATTACGCTTTGGAAATGGAAAGTACACTGTATGGTTTAACATGACATGCGTCGGTTGGCCTATCAGCTTGCGAAAAAAAACAAATTACCAAACCCTTTCAAAAATGAAATGGCAGGCCGGTATTGGTTCAAAGGATTTTTAACGAGGAACAAAGAGCGACTTTCCATGAGGCAGCCTACGAGTACCTTGTTTGCTAGGGCTCGTGGATATAATAAAGAAAGTATGGATGAGTTTTATAACACCTTGGAGAAGATATATGAAGAGAAAAATTTCAGTGCAGACAGTATAATATACAATGTTGATGAAACGGGAGCGGCAAGAAACAAATCGGTGCTATATCATCAGCAGAAAGAGGTTCACTGATAACTATAGTGACTTGTATGAGTCCGGCAGAAATATTTGTGCCTCCCATGATAATTTTTCCACGAAAAAATATGTCAGAAAACCTGGTGAGAGGTGCTTCGTCCGGAACCATTGGGAGAGCTCATCCTTCAGGATGGATACAGACATATTTGTTCACCCAGTAGTTTGAGCATTTTGTCAAGTTTGTGAGACCAACAGAGGCTTCGCCTGTCCTCTTGTTATTAGATGGGCACTACAGCCATACAAAAACATTGAGTTGGTGGACATGGCAAGAAGAGAGCATGTTACAATAGTTTCACGGCCACCCCATTGCACCCACAAAATCCAACCCTTGGATAGATCGTTTATGGCTCCGCTTAAAACTCACTACAGTGAAGAGATCAGGATGTGGATGCGCGGAAAAAACAAACCGCTGACGCAATATGATATTATTGAATTGTTTGGTAAAGCATACCTGAAGTGCCAGAAAGGATCAATTGCTGCCAACGGGTTCAGTGTCGGTGGCATACATCTCGGCAGTCTCTGATTATATTGCTGCTCGCAATGAAGCAAATGAGTCTAAAGGCGATGAAAACGACGAAGCAAGTCCTGCACTGATGAATGCAGAGTTAGGAGAACCATCACTTCAAATAGGACCAACCGACCGAGCCAGTCCTACAATTCTCATTGATAAAGGTCAATCAGACTCGTTGCCTCTGACAGATTCACTCAACCAAGCAAGTCTTCCTGCATTGATAATTGCAGATCAAGTGGAACCACCTCTTCAAGCAGGCGCAACCAACCAAGCCAGTCGTTCAGTTCTTATAAATGTTGGTCAATCAGATTCGTTACCTCGAACCTCAGGTCCACTCTACCAAGCAAGTCCTCCTTCTCTGACTAAATTAGTTCTCTCATTATTAAATGATTGTCAAGCAGACTCTTCATCTCAAGAAGCACCACAGAACCAAGCTAGACCATCTCCTTCTCTGATATATGATATACAGGAAAACTTGATACCTCAAGCAGGCCCGTCCAATAAAGCAAGTCCATCTATATCAAACACGCGTGTGTCACCATATGATATTTCCCCACTGCCAGCATCAATAAAACGTGCATCAAACAGAGGTCGTAAACCAGCAAAATCGACAATCATAACAAGTTTGCCTTATAAAAAGATACTTGAGGAGGCTGAAAATAGAAAGTTAGATAAACAGAAATCAATACACATCAAAATGTTACAAACGCCTAAGGCTGAAAACAAAAAAGATAAAGGAAAGGGCCTGGAAACCCTGGACAGACAAAAATAAAACAAGAATTTGTAAATAGAATAGATAAAGGACAGGGCAAAAAGGGAAAGAACCTGGAAAGACAAAACATAAAACAAGAATTTGAAAACAGAAAAGATAAAGGAAAAGGCAAAAAAAGCAAGAACATAGAAGAAAGAAAACATGTAACCTTTGAAAACAGAACAAATAAAGTAAAAGAAAACCAAAGAATGAAAGAAAGTCATAAGATAAAGATTTGAAAAAAGTAAAAGGAAAAAAGAGCAGGAAACGGGCACTCGCTGAAAGAAGTATTGATGATTCTGACAGTCGAATCTTCGATTTCATATAATAGTCGCAACTGAGATACGTCTGGAGAAATCTATCGTCTATCTATTAAAAATAAGGAGACTAGACACTTAATATTTTTGTACATATGTGGTATATGTGTATAGAAGAGGTATTCGTAACAATATACAATTATAAAAGGCCTTGAAATAAGAGAGGATGGAGACATCTCAAAACTGTTACGAGGTAAAATACGAAAAATAACGACAATATTGCAAAACAACTGCTTGAATGTTTTTAAGATTTTTGGATATCGAGTGATAAGTTTATCCTCATTACTCACAACAATAAAAATATATATTAAAATATTTGAAAATAAATAAATTATTAAAATATAATGTAATATTAATGTCGTGTATTATTATAAGCGTTTATCTAGACAGTGTCATAATTTTAAACTAAGTTTTTAACACGTTTCATTTCGATAAAATAGATATTAAAGATCCGGTCTGAGTGCGGCTTATTAGTTATTATACTTACCGGGAAATACTAGAGAAGGGACAGGTACTTTTGACCCGTGGTCAAAAGTATCTCATAACCGACGTTCATGTATGGTGAGCGTCATGAATAATAAATAAGTGAGAGAGGTATGTACCAAGTGGAGATGGTCTCTGTATACCTCTTCGGGAAAAGGCATATAAAGAAAAAAAAGTATGTTTATTTTGAATCAGTACGACTTAGTATGGCGTAGGTACTTAAAACCATAAGATATTATTCATGCTATATTTAAATGATTAAATATTTGATATTGTCCTATACTAAGAAAAAATATTAAACTATTCGTCAAGTGGAGCAATAGTTGCTTCCTGTTTCCCTCGTGACATTGAAATTAGAAAACATCGCATTGAGGTCGAAGAAAGTTAGAAAAACGCAGTGGCCAATCGGCGGGAACCGGTCGAGTCGTAACCACTCGCCAGTTCCATTTTCAAAAAATCATTTTCTTTTTATTTTTTTAATCTAGAAAGTAATGTCTTTTGGGTGATGTAAGCCTGTATTTAGTATTCCTTCTACTCTTTGATCTTATGATCTTATGACAGTTGTAAAACGACTCTCTCAGCGGTGAGTTGTGTGCATTAATTTAACTATTTTGTCGTGTGTGTTGCTAAGATTCTGTGTGGATTGGACAATTAAATTTACGAGGTAAGTTGGTCTGCATTTTATTTAAAATCAATTAATACGTTAATTACTAGTAACTATTTATCGTTGTATATTTTTTAGAGACTTGGATGAACCTGAAAATATTTATTTAAATTTTTGGTATAAATGCATTCATTTGTTATATATATAATGTTGTTAATTTTTGTTTTTATTATAGTCGGGTTTTGTATAAGGACAATACATTAACAAACAAAAACGAAATCCAAAATTTATTCTGAATATTGAATATTAATGTACGTCCTAAGTAATGTACCTTTTTATATACGCTTAAAAACATCGATATTAAAAAGTTAAATATGTAACATGTTTTTTTTTCATAAATTAGTACAATAATATTGATAGTACGTAAAAAAATTACTTTATCTTTTAATATTCGCATGGTATTGAAACATATCCAATAATATTAAAAAAATCAATCTTCATTTGGTCATAAAGGAAACTTCTAATACTTAGGTACCTACACTTATATTCTATTCTAAATTAACATTTACTGCCAGTTCTCAAATCATGGGTATAAAACGGAAGAGATGAACTGGCAATAAATTCACCGTCATTACAAAAAATTCAGTGATCCTACAACCTTTTTAGATCTAGGCCTCAGATTTCTGTATGTGTTTCATTTGTCAATAGACCGTCGAATTTTGGGTAAGCCGGTTTCCTCACGAAGTTTTCCTTCATCGTTCGAGCGAATGTTAAATCCGCAGATAGACAGAAGACCGATTAGTGCACAGCCGGAGATCGAATGATTAGGGATGAGAGTCGCAAGCTGAGGCCAACAATGTTCAGTCTTTTGAATCGTCAAGGTTTTTGTTTACTATTAGGAAGCATTAGAATAATAATGAGAAAACGCTGAGTTTTGCTCTAAAGGGATTCCCCTACTAAAAGACCTATAAGATATTGTATGCGGAACGATACATTTTTGGCATTTTGTAAAGTATAATTGTAAAAGTCGTCAGCCTTGTTCCTCCTGACCCTGGTTAAATGCAATTTGAGTCTCGCGTTTTACACCAATGCGTGATCAATTAACACGCCCTAGTACAAACACATCATTGTTGTTTACATTTATGAATCTCTTGAAATCTTAGAAGGCCAGGACATATTTTTAATAAATGTCGCTTGTTACTCAGTATAATACATTAATACATGTTTTCTTAAGTACAGACTAGGCACTGCAAAAACATGATTATAATTTTTATAAATGTATTGCAATTTCGTAAATAATCTCGATAGTTTTAGGGTTTCATTACATTTAAAAGGTTAACTATTTTTGTGGATTTTATTATACGCATATATATAGCAAATAAATAATTTTTTTATGTGACTTCCAGCGTCTATTATAGTGTATAGGTTTAAGGACGATGAGTATTTCACTGGATCGGTTTATCTAGTTGGTGAAGGTTCACGTGATCTTTTGCCTTATGTGGTATTACCAGACAGTCTGTTCACCAGTCAGCAATTCCTGATTCAACCTTCCAGCTCCTATTTCAAAGTTTAACCTTTAGTATTAACATTTATTCGTACAAATTGGTTTTCTCTTTGAATCAGACTTAAGATCTGGGTCGCGTTACAATTTATCGTTGAAAGTGAAATCTGACGCCCAACTGCTTTCATTTTCGTGGATCGTTTAGTAATTTTTAAATTATTCTGTTACTAAATATGTATTTAGATTGAATTGCTACCAGATAGAATATAGAGATGGAACAGCTCATGCCCACTGAAGTATTTCCGAATAAATTCGACTTAGGGTCCTTCAAGAAAAGTGCGTACAAATTCTTAAAAGGCCGGCAACGCACTCGCTAGCCCTCTAGCATCGAGAGTGTCTATGGGCGGTGGTATCACTTAAGATCAGGTGAGCCCTCGGCCCGTTTACCCTCTGTTCTATATAAAAAAAAACTTTCTTGTGCCTAACAACTCGACTCGCTCTTGACTTAGTCAAAAGGCTTGGACAGTCTTTTGTTTTTTGAAATAGTTATGGAATTTTGTATCTAGAGTGCAGTTTCCGCAATTAGACGGCGAATTGTTCTGTTGTGCGTTAATTAAGGCAGCCTGGGCGCTTCGCACGTTTCACGGAGCGATCTCACTGCTCCGAGAACTTATGTACTCTAGGACTTCGAGAGTTATTCGTCTGCGCTGAAACAGCCACTTCACAAGGGACTGTCTGTCGCGCCATAGTCATGGCACAGTTATGCCACTATATACATCACATCACATATATGATATATGACTTCATACACCTTAAAAGTTACTGATAACACTCTGTTAAAATACAGGCACCATATTTTAGTCTTGTAATATAGTTTCTAATAGTTATAGTTAAACGGTTAAACTATAACATATTTTGTTGGATTTTTCGGTACATTTTGACGTGACAACGTCTTATAATTCGATGGAGTCGGCTACACGCACGAAAAAACATGACGCATAAGGCGTTACCTCGCTCTGAGGCGTTCCATTTAAGGCTAGAGTGCAAGCGAGAGCGCGGAACGAGCGACAAAGAGACACAATCGAATCAAAAATTGACATAATAGTATTTATGCGTACAAATAAATGTAACTTGATCAATTCAATTGTGATTTCCATTTAGCTCCTTCTCTATATATGTATACGAAATATACAAACAAATAAAATTAAAATTTTCTTTTGAAAAATGAGAATTTTGAGATTCACATAGGGTGGTAATTATACTATAAACGTCGTCTTATAAGAGATCTTGTATATAACAGGTATATTTCCTTAGCTAATATTACGACATCAGCAACGGAACTGTGCTGATGGCCTGTGTCAACATAAGCGTGGTTTCAAGGCTTTACAAGTACATACTCGAATTCAATAAGGCACTTGATTTTAAGTTCAGATTTAACTCGAATTTCGTGTCGTGATCTCGAAGCTAAAATTATTTTCTTACCTTAACACGCTCTGCTTTTGTTGTTTGTTTTATGAGTGTGCCTCTACCACGAGTTTATTAAGAAAACTTACAGATATATTACTAAATAATAAAATTAATTAATTATTACTAATGTAAAAGACCCAATAGATGATGACGTACCAGTATATGATCACTCCATGTGTTTGTATTTCTATATTCACACTGTTAGCACACTGTATACGTGCGAATGATAACATAAATAAATAAAAAATCTGCGTTTACTGCATTTAGTTGTAATTAATATTTTGTTTTATTTTATTTTTGTGGTCGTTTCTTTAGTTTTTTCTTTGATATATTGTTTAAGTTCTAATGTAATTGTTATGTATGTGTGTGTTAAATTTGTGATGTCATATTTTGTTGTATTTCTTAGGCATACATATTGTTTTCGAATGTATATTTAAATAAATAAGACGTTGTGCGACAGAATTGCTATCAAAAGTTCTAATTCTCACTACTAAACGAATACATCAACCAATTGCGTGTATTTTTTCTCTATCTCCCTTTCTCACTCTCTCTCTCAATCGGTCTCAATCGCTTTCCCCCTTTCTTCGACAAAAATGCTGCACATCTCCGTGACGTTAGTTTGTTCTTAAATCTAGAGGAATGCCGAAACAGGTCGACTAAAGTGTGAGAATTGTGTAAAGAACACATTATTATGTGAAGAGGCGCGCGAAACCTATGTTAGTACTGAATATCGTATGTGTTTATCGTTCTTTTGCATAACTTAAAGAGTAAAAGGTGGTGTATTTAAAAAACACTGGTATTAAGCTGATACTAAGACATTCATAGTTGCGTTAGTCACACAATTATGTAGCAATAGATGTGACACAAATTCTACAGGGTTTAATAAGGAAACGTACGCACAGATTGCCTCAATAATATTGCTATGAGAAATTTAATAGCTTATTTAATCGATTGATAGGTTGAATATGAAAATTCTAGTACGAAACATCATTCATTTTAAATAGTTCCCGCCAGGTCCTTAAAGGTCTGTTAAAAAGATATTATGTATGAGTCATTGGCTGGTTGTAGAAAAAAAAAATAAACACAGAACCTTTTTTTACAAAAGTTAAAGTGTGCGTTGCTGTCTGGTTATACAAAAAATAAAAAGATGAAGGATTTTTGTTTAAATTAGAATATTTTTTAAGAACCCTATTTAGATTAAGCATTTGGAAAAGTCGGACATTTTACGAGCCTATGTTAATTATCGTATCATAGAAACATTTTCATCTCTAGACAATTCTTGAATTTAATAATATTAATTGTAACAAAAATAACTTTAAAGAAGTGATAATGTTTAAGAAAATATATATCAACAAGACATTCTTGTTGCTGTCTAAAGCGCATTTCCGGACTTGTAACACATGAATAACATTGTAACACTAGTGCACGGGCTTGTGCGTATTAACTGTATTTATATAAAAAATCAGCTTCTTTAAAGACCACTGCAATCCGGTATCTATGTATGTATATGTCGCAGCGGATCGTCAAATTTAACGATTCTTAAAGTGGCCAGCTAATATCGATCCATTCATGTTTAATTTAAATTTAAATTAAATGCAGTGTGATTAAAGTTTGATGTAGGAATTGAATAATCAAATGGGCTTTTTAAATATTATATGATGCATCAGCGTCTCTAACGCCAACTAACCCAATAATGAATCCACAATCTGAGATCAGACCGTGACAGTCGATCGATCTCCTATCTGCATCCCAATAACCAAACCCTATGAAGACAATTAATTTTTGGCGACGGATAGAATGCAATCTCTTTGCTGTTCACACTCATATTTCATAATCAATATAAACCAAATAAAGTAAAAACCTTAAGATATGATATTGGCACAGGTAAACTGTCATTTTCATACAAAGGTCTATCCACATACACCGATCCGAACTACCATGGATAGCTGGTATCGACAGATGGCAATTACAATCCGTCGAATGGTTATGAATAATGTAAAACCACACGCAAGCAATATATTTACTGTTAAATAATTTTATAAATGTTTATTAGTAATCATTTCACACTCATTTTTCATAATAATATTCCACACGTTTGCGAACAACAAATATGTATATTCTTTTAGTTCGGTTAGACAGACAGACATAACATTTATTAAAAACAAAACACATACACAGAACCACAGAGAATAGCAATAATCAAATAAAAAAAATATAAAGAGATATCTAAAACAATAAATTTAAAAAAAAATCCCTTTTGCCATTCGTTAATGTGTAATGCGTGTGTTATGGTTGTAATTGGTCCTGGTCGGCATTATGCTGAGGAGCAGAATGTTCGACAACGCTGGTTATTCTGCCAGAGACCACAGCAGCAGCTTGCGCCTTAGTCGCAAAAAAGATAGAAAAGGATTTTAATCTTAGAAAAAAATAATTATAATAAAAGTTACCAGTGTTTTAATAAAAATGTAATAAAATAAAATTAAAAGTCGAAAGTAGATATGAGTGTATACACTATGTATTAACAATTTTCTTAACTTACATAGTGATAGTAAAAATAATTAATAATAAAATTAAAGAAATTTAAAAAGTTTGGTCATTGAGTGAGTATAGCACCAGCTCTGGGGTAACCGGTACTATCTACCAGGCACTAACTAAAATCTTTAATTAGCGCCCGTGTACTTAAACCCTGTAAATGTATTAAATACTATAAGAGCCATGATATGTTTATAAAATGCTAGGTTAGATAGAGTGCCAGCGGCTCTCGGATTGAACCTCCACCGACTTAAGAAATCGCTGTGCTAACAAAACTTAAGCTCAAAATATACAACCCAGACTCGTACAGTAATAATTAAACATATGTTGTATTCGGGCGATTAGCTGTCTATAAAATTAAACTCTGATTATTCCTTATTCTTGATTTTATTTACCTAGGTTAGGTTAGCGACTATAAATTGAAACAGCCAAAGAAAGAAAACATCAATTCAACGATCCGGCCACGACATATCAACTTACAGTGTTGCCAACCTAAAATAATAAATCACAATTCACAATGGTATGATTCACTCGGTCTCATTACGCTTGGCTGGCCTGTACTTTCTCCTGAGATTTCCACTAGGTCAACTAAGCTCACGCTTATATACTATTAGTACACAAATTTGGAAAGCCTAATTACTTCTTAGGAAATGTTGTGAAATTGCAAAATTGATTATTAATTAGAGGTTTAAATTTCGAAATTCGTTTAAATTAAACGCGTATGCTTAAATAAAAAAGTAATTATGTATTCATTTGTGTATGGTAACACTGGTGTCGTTCGGAACCCTTATAAGTAAAATATACTTGTGCAAAGCGTAGTTCTTTATGGACGGATACAGTCTCGATTAATATTCAACATGTCAGTTCGCAACACTCAGCATTACTGGAAATTATTATCCATTGTGAAATACACTTTACCGTAAATCAATAAAGATGTCATTACAACAAGTATTCTAAGCCATTACAAATAGTTTATAGTGGGCGCATAAAAATCTAAAGTATTCAAGTAATAAAACCCCAAATGTTTAATGATGATTATGATATCAGAAGGTATATTTTATATTAGTATAGGTATCCAATATTAATGGATGGTTTGATCTCTGAGGAGTTTCTCTGCATCTTCTACAGCGTTATCCTTGAAGTATGTTCAGAAGAGTTGTGAGATAGATGATTTAAATTACCTGAGTTTCAACATCGGACGTCGTCAGAATATGTAATTCCACTCTTATCAACTAGACGTCCGCAGTTCGATAACTGAGCGTTTTAGGCACGTTTTTCCACTACTATAAGGAACCAGTGGTGCACTGAAGTATTTTCGAACCATTACAACTTAGTCCTTCAAGAGCGTACCAGATCTTAAAAGGCCGCCAATGCACTTGCAAGCCTACTGAAAATATGTTGGCAGCGGTATTGAACATGAACTGAACAGAACACAGATGAGCCTCTTGCTTCATTTCCCGATTCTAAATAAAATATAAATGTTTTACCAGAACACGTAGTTTTGTCTCCAACATAGAACGTCTTATGTTTGTTGGAGACAAACTAAGGTTATTGATAGCAGCACTTACTTAGACGGTTTGTTTTCTGTGGCTTAGGTAGAATGCCTAGAACTGTTCGAGTCAAGGTACGTTTTAATAGTGTAAATTAAACGAAATGGAAACTGTAGAGATTACAGCACTTAGTACCATTGTGACAATTTATGTGGAAGCATCAGATGGCACTAATAATATAATGACCTAGGTTCTAAATTAGAGTAGGTCTGTGAACTTGTAAACATCTTCCTCCAACACCCCCTTAGGTTAGAGGATGGTCGGCCAGTCTTATCACGGACTAGCCCGTAGCCCGATTGTTGGTGGCACCTTGGGGTTTTAGTAGGTATGCACAATGGCGAGTCCCACATAATCCTTCTGCTCCAAGCAGTCGCGCCGCGGAAAGGTATGCGCAAAGCATTTCCCCAAGTAAAAAAAAAGGACTAGCCCGTACGAAGCCTTCATCAGCGGAAAATAGTCCAAAAGCACGATTTAGGGACGTTGTTCACGTTGTTCCTCAAGTGATTGTTGGAACCAGCTGCCCATTGATGTATTTCCAAACCAATTCGATTTAGGGTCCGTCAAGAAAAGAGCGTACCGATTCTTAAAAGGCCGGCAACGCAACGGCCCTCTCGCAATGTGACTCTATGGTATTTATACTAAACATCAGATGAGTTACTTGCTTGTTTGACCCGTCTTATATAAAAGAATGATATAGATGTTGCTACAGATATTTTGATATATTTAAGATTTTCTTATTTGTTTTGAATATACAAGGTAGATACTAAATGAATTGTAGTCTAAAAGTTTTACAATTTAGACATATCAAAACAATATATGTGTCGTACAAATAGACATGGTTCCTGGTACTTAGAATTTATTGTTATTGTAATTGATACATATATGGCAGGTAATGGTTCTCATGACAAAGGACGACTTCAATTTATATGTTAATTTAAATGAGTAATTTGTTGTTGAAATTTTCCGATAATTATTGATATGGATTGCCGATTGGTTCACGTGAACAAATTTATTAAAATGTGTTTAGTGGGGGGCGTAATTAGGTTGTGTTTCACTAGAAATTAATGTTATTAACGTAATGCGTACCAATTCTGAAAAGACAACACAATTTTTTTTCAATGTGAGTGTCTCTGCATGCAGCGCGGTGGTATCACTGAACATCAGATGATGGTTCTGCCCGTTTGCCCCTAGTTATATTTAAAAAAATAAAACTTTCCGTGGTTCATTATGCATTTGGTGTAATACAGATTTAGGGAAAATATTTTACTTAATATGATTAACATTGAATAATATTGTTTTAGTATAATGATTATTTGATTATATATAAAAAAATAAGACAATATAGAATATAAATTCCTCATGGTAAGCACGTCTAACCCTCAGACCTCAATAGAACCAGGTGCCCAGTACTCAATGTCGCAATATTTCGGGAGGTAACGGTGAAAACTGGGTGCATCGACCGTCAGTTGGGCATCAGTCGGGTTTAATAAACCGTTGTGTGATGTTCTATCCCGAAATTCGAATTTCGAAAATGTGATTGTAAGTTGGTTGTCTATAGTTTGAAATTATATATTCTGTGACGAATTCCCAAATAGAAACTGATGAACGTATTTAGATATTTATGTGGAAGAAAATTTATTTGAAATCTTTTTGGTTTGCTCTTTAATTATGATTTATTAGACTTCGATTAGTATATTTTTACGATTTTACTTTTTCGTACTATTAAAGACAATTAAAGTGGGAGTAAAAATATACATAGTCTGTGCCATTATACACAATATTGCGTAGCATTGAACAAGATTGTAGAATTTACTTAATTGCGGGAAATCATTTATCATACGTAAAACAGGCGTTAAAATAATTTAGCCCGGCCGGAAATCGATTATTTTAATATGTTATTACAATTTACATTAAAAGTTGTTATCTCGCATTTAATGTTAAAAAAGTTATTAAGATTTCTTAATCGTAATTACAAGTTGCGTAGTAGTTTGAACTAGAATGTCTCAGCTTAATTATTTGAAGGCAAGTTGGTGATGGGGTTACTTTGTGTTTGAGGCATATATTCCTATAAACATAGATATAATATGATTGGACTTTAGCCGAGGTTTGAACCAAGTCCTACAGAACTTCAAATAAGTACCCCTAAATATCGATTAAAATTAAATAATTTTTTGTAGTAAACTCGGTTTTGGAAGTAATTTCAAATTAGCACTAACAATACATTGAAGTAGTTAAAAATATTTATAATTCCGATTTTGGAGTATAATATCTTTTTGATATTTCCTAAAAAAAAATGTATTAAGTATCCCCAAAATAAATTCACAGATAAAGACATCCCAATTCCCCCTAAATTTGGGGGAAAGAAGTTGGCATTACTGCTACAATACTAGTGGTTACATTGAAATAACTAAAGCACCTTGTTTTGCACTTCATTTCTATGCGATTTACATATACAATACACAATACATATCAAACTACAGTAGACTTGTAATACGAGTATATCCATTTCAGTATCCTACATACCATTTTCGTCTTTATTTATAGGTTAATAAATAATATTTTCCTCTGCGAATGAGTAACCTTTAGTATATTACTGGCACGCGTCTAGACTTTAAATTACTTTTAAACTTTTGATTCAATTCTTGGAATATTAATTTGTAAACAAATTAATTTTATTAAGCAAAAAATAAATACTAAAATATGTTACTAAAAGGAGTCCCGTTAGGCAAGGTTCCGAAGATACTAGCAGCGTTCCCCCTTTGAATAGCTAGACTAATTCTTTGACTTAGGTAGTTCTGTAGTACTCTTGTTCTGTAATGTCGACTAACCTAAACTGTATATAAATTTAGCTATTTAGCCTCGCTGATACATTATGGGAAGAAATGTCGGAATTTAAACTGTGCACTGTAGAAAATATATATTCACAATATATAAAGCCTCTCAAACTCATGAACATTCAAATTAACAGTGAAAAAATCTATTTATAGACCGTCATCGTACCTATTACGTTCTAGAACCTAGCGATCACAGGACTGCCTTCTTTTGTCGAGGCGTTGCACTTGTTAATGATTACATATGGATTTTATAATAACATATGTGTAAATATTTATAAATCCATTTTTAGATGCGAAGAAAATATTGTTTTCTAAACAGACAAATAGGGAAAGAAATAGTTTCTATTTCATTTAATGCGTCACTGATATTATATTGCGAAACTAAAAGGGCTTAACCTTCAAACTTGTGCACACTTTCACTTGGGTCAACTTTCACATGGGAAAAGTTGTAATTTTATATCACAATGGGTGGATACAAATTGCTAAAATTTTTGCTCTTAAGATATTAAGAAACTTAAAGAAAGTAACTCAAAGCAAACTGGCAAAGGTGCACGTTCATATTAAGGGGCTATTCAAGTACTACGTACGCACTATAGGCTTTGATTTTCTAATTTGTTCTTCATCAACAGTAATTATTTACTTTTTTACACATTACCAACACATTGTCTATGCTTGAAAAAGAAAATACATTTTCGTGGATTTCTACAAAAAATTTGACGTTTAAGAGTGAGAGCTTTGCTTACTTTTGCTGACAAGAGGAGGGGGGAGGGGTGATTGCAGT
This sequence comes from Pieris mannii, assembly GCA_028984075.1. Lineage (NCBI taxonomy): Eukaryota > Metazoa > Arthropoda > Insecta > Lepidoptera > Pieridae > Pieris > Pieris mannii. The sequence continues at coordinate 7,117,954 of CM054795.1, read as the reverse complement.
AAGGCTGGTTTTAGTGTCACGCCGACCGCACGCGCACCGTCGGCGCTGATGGTCGAGATATATGAACTTCTAGGAAGCGTTTTTGAATGACGCGTACCTATCAGCGCGCACGGTGGTCAGCGCTGATGGCTGTACGGCCGTACGCGTCGCGCGTCGGGGCCGCGTAGCTATCAGCGCTGACGGTCGCTAGAGAGCCTCTGCTTTCAGTGAGCGTTTTAGTGTCGAACGGAGCAGACGTCGTCAGCGTGTACATGTCTTTGTCTGTACAGTAAGGCGGTCAGTACGATACTGAAACGAGCCACGCTGATGAACTCCGCGCTGATCTATGAGCGCCGACGGTGCGCGTGCGGTCGACGTGACACTAAAACCAGCCGAAATCTGCTTAATTATTGAATAGCCTCAATATCACTCGCTGCTTTTGGCGCGCGGGAATAATTATGAGTATTTTTTAACTATGAATATTTTTTTAAAGATTTTTATCTTGTTGCGCCGAAGAATATAACTTATAGGCGTGTACATCAGTATACACACTTTTTTTTAAATTTTCTATTTATTTTTATTAAAACTACTATGACCAAATTGTAAATATTTGAGTTCAAATCAAATCAAAATTTATTTATTCAATTTAGAAGCGACTTAAGGCATGCTTATGAATGTCAATGTTGGAAATAAATACTTTGGTATATTTATGTATTCTTAAATTAATATTGGTGTCGTTTGCCTTTGCCCAAAAGCCCATTACGGGGATAACGAAATCTTTCATAATGCAAGCGTTATGTTGTAATATTATTATATAATCTGCACAATAAGGCTCTATTATATAACTGCTGGTCAGTAGATCATGGGGTCTCAAATGTGGGCCAATGGTGTAATGAATAAAATACCGTTTTGAAGATGATACGGTATTCTGGTGCATTATGAAGTTTTGAAATATGTACGCATTCATGGATTTCAAGGTCATATCTACCTTATGTTTATTTCGGTTTTTTCGGTTATTTTTATTTTTCTGACTAGGTACGTACGTACGTAGGTATATCACGTATATATATCACGGCTCATGTGGCTGATCCAAGTTTTATTACACTTAAAATGTAAAATTTAATCTGTTTATTATCTTTTTGTCATGATTGGAAATTAAACGGGCTTTATTATTATTAATTAAGCTGGTGTTTTAAAACAATATATTTGACTCTCTTTGATGAATACTCTGACGTATTCATTGGCTTCCTGGTTAGGCTACGTCTGTAGGGCTTAAGGATCCGTAGTTTTGGTTCTTAGATCTCACTCATATATCTATCACACATATTAAGTTATCCAGTGCAGTTTGCTTATACATACACTAAATATACTATACACTGGCCCCTTTCCATCTACATGGACCCAACTACTGAGTTGAGACGGCTTGTGATGCGGCTAAAACAGGTTAATCCTGCAAATACAGGAGTCTAGGGCTCCGAATATGATTTTGTCCCATTCGGTATCTACCCTTTTTCGTGGGGTCCCAGCGACATAAGGCTTTTTGGGGAAATGTCTAAAGGGTTAGTCAACAACACAGGAGACCAAAGAGCTGACAGCTACCTCGGACAAAGAATTAGTCTAGATATTCAAAGGGGGAACGCTGCCAGTATCTTCGGAACCTTGCCTAAGCCGACTCCTTTTAATAATATATATTAGTTATTACATTTCAAACATTTTATTTTCATGTTAATACACATTTCATAGTCCACCAGCTGGCAATCTGTACCATAACCTATTTATTTTACCCAACATTATAAGTTATATATACCTGACAAAGAATATAAAATGACAATTAGAATCAAGTAATCTTCGTTTTTCAGTCAAACATGGCAACATCAGTCCTGCAACCTGCTGAATGTCGACGTGACCCAAAACTTGACCATGCCTCTCTCAGACCCACTGAAGAGGAGCGCCAAGCTATTCTGGAAGCTAAGGAAAGGGAGACAGGGGAACTACCTCCCGAGCTTCGTGAAAGGGCCAGGATAGAGATAAGGGAAGAAGCTGCGTTGAGGGAGGAGGCTCTCGCGCAAATGAGACATTTTATTGAGAAGCATCCAGCGATTAAGAAGTGTAGAACTGGTAAGTGAATTTTATATAGAATATAAAAGATTTTTATATTTTTTTTATTTTTATTTTATTTTTTAGATTTTTTGTCCGTGAAAACGTAGATTTTATCACTTACGTCCATTTCTTTATAAGTAAGCTAATAAGTAGGTATGTTTAATACAGTAAATATAATCATTATGTTGGAACTACGCCTATTCAGTAGATGCTGGAGGCTAGGGCAGTAAATTTGGGAACCGATTTTTTTTGCTACTTCAAAAAAATCAAAAAGATTTTGGCATGACGGTTTTGCTGATGTTTTACAGAGCTATGTCTGCAACAAATTTGGCCTTCTTCACCTTGCGATCTTCACCTCTATTGTATTAGATTCGGTGTAGCAAACTTCACATTCTAGAGTTAATAGCTAGTTTCCCGCCTCCCAACTTGTAATCGACCTCCGCGCCCTCAGCTTCTGTACTAGTGAAAAGAGCCAAATTGCAGAAAATAAATTTTTCTCTTCCCAATTTATTTTTCGTGCATATTTCAAGGAAATTATGGTATTGTAAAATGGATCTAGGTATTGTAGACGCAATGGCGGCAAAGATTTCACAGCCTATACCTTGAAAATATGTAAATCCGCCACTGTTCCCATCGTATCGTAGGTAATTCTCGTCTTAAGATTTATCTAACCATATTCCTCAAGATAACATAAATTATATAAAATAAAAATGAAACCGTTCTAACTAAAATTAAAATAGTCATGAATTTAATAAAAAAAAGCAATAATTATCCTTCAAATATAATAACTAAAATAAATTAAAACGAGTCCCATTAGGCAAGGATCCGAAGATACTGGCAGCGTTCCTCCTTTGAATAGCTAGACTAATTCTTTGTGCTACGTAGTTGTCAGCTCTTTGGTCTCTTTTTTTTTGGTTTTTAGGCTTTGGAGTTATGATGGTTTTTTTTTTTTCAGATACTCCGTTCCTACTGAGATTCCTACGTACCAAGAAATTCTCAATACCACAAGCCTGTTCAATGCTCGAGCGATACCTGACAATACGTCAAATGTATCCCCAGTGGTTCCAGAAGTTAGATCCATTGGATCCTAAGTTAGCAGCGGTTATAGATGCTGGCTACCTGGTGCCATTACCCAAAAGAGATTCAGAAGGGAGACGGGTCGTGCTTTCTTGTATGGGTGAGTATAGTAAGCCTTAGATATCTTTGCTATTTAAACTAACTTCATTCAATCACTAAATCAATTACTCTTTTAAGTATTGTTTTGTCTCTTTCTATCAAATTGTGTTAACGCTTTGATGAAAAGAGACAGATAGTGGTAGTCATTCGCTTTCATACTATGTACTTCACCTTTTCATATATAAGAACTTTTTTATGAGAGATTAGCAAAGAAAGAGTAAATTATATGAAGTGATTTCTCGGATTTAATGTACCGGTATTAACATCAAAATTAATATCTGTAAAATTGGAAAGCATAAAAAGCACATTTTAAGATCGTTAAGTTTGATTAGTCATAATAAATTTTTCATTTAGACATAGTCAAACAGTTTATTTTTTTGTGGGTGGGTAACGAGCTTAGAATTATTGCTGATTTAGAAAATCGGAATATTAATATAGTATAGATATACAAGTTATTAAGACAAAATATATAACGCCTATTTTAAATGTCAATTTAAAAAAAAAAGATTTTTTAAAATAATTAACACTTAATTGTGAAGATGTTAAATTTAACCCGGTATGTTGGTATGATTATCAAAAAGGATAATTAAATATATTTCTTCCTAATTTAAATTTCTTGTTTATTTATATAACAACATTATTTGTTATTTCTCAGCCTATTTTCTATACGAATAAATCATTAAACTTGGTTAACTGACGTAACTTATAATTTTTATAGTTAAATTTCTGAACGATTAGCAACATTTTTTAGGTTTCTACTGCTATATTACATCACTGAATTAATTATATTTTTAGGCCGCTTTGACCCTTACGGATATGACAGTTGCGTGATGGCGCGGATCCATTCTATGATCGTTGAGTTGCTTTTGGATGAGCCAAGATCGCAACTACTCGGATACACGCATGTGAACGACGAGGCTGGTATGCAGATGCCCCACGTGTCATTATGGTCACTAAGTGATGTCAAAGTCATGCTCAATTGTATACAGGTAATATGTGGTTCAGCCTTTAATTATATGAAATAATTTTTCTACATACATTGTTATTATATTTGCATTTGCATGCATTCAATTAAATAGTATAAATGTATAAAACCTGTCCGTTCGATAGTAATAAAACACAATTGAATCGTGTTTATCCCATTACATAATTTAAAATTATAATTCCTCCAATATTGTGTCCTAATACGGTAATCTACATTTTGCAGAACTCTACGCCAATGCGCCACAAATGCACGCATTTCGTCAATATTCCCCACTATGGTGTGAAATTCTTCGAGTTTGCCGTTTCTTTATTGAGCGACAAATTAAAAGATCGTGTTATGGTACGTTATTTTGTAAATATAATGTAAGCGGAGGCAGTTACTTCTGTGAAAATAATATATTTACCACATATATCCACTTGCTACGGTCCTAACATCGCCCTTCATCCAATTTAACAACATTTATACAGTAAATAATAAAAAATGGAAACTTGTATGAAAAGAAAACACGTACAAAAACATAATGTTAAGAATTATTTATTTTGAAGGCATAGTAATTTATTGTTCGTGTTTTGTACGAGCTTCCTCAAAACATAATTATAGTAGTACAAAATTTATATACTTTTTTTTTTTCAGAAAAACTTAAAATGTTAGCATACCGTTAATTGTATCATCAAACAACATGCGCAATTATTTATATTTCGCGCCTCTAGTTCCACTTAGTTACCATAGAGTATAGGTTAGTTGTTCTAGAAAGATAGGGTCGAGACAATCCAAAAGGGTTGCCAGATGAGCAAACAACGGATTTATGTGGTTTAATATTGTTAAAAAATCTTATATACCACCTTTATTTTCAGTTTCACCGAAATACTGACGATTTAAACAAGCATGTCGATGCCTCAATACTGCCCAAGGAGTACGGAGGCACCGTTCCTTTGAAAGACATGATCGAAGAACTAAAACGCAAGTTACTGAAGCATAGAGAAGACTTACTTGCGCTTGATGACTTGTGTATAGATTTACATGCATTAGGAAAAAATGATTTAACACAAGATATACATTCTACTGCTGGTTCTTTTAGAAAACTTGAATTAGACTAGGTTTTAATCTCTCAAAATTCGTATTTCTATAAATTGGGTGGTACTAGTTTACTTATGTCTATGAAATAATTACATTTAAGAGTTTCTTTTGTTGATTATATTTGTTTTCAGATCAATACCTAATTCAGATATGTTTTGATATTTATAGCGTTTAAAAGCAGGCTTTAACGAAATATAACATATTTTTATAATAATAAACAATGAATACTTGTGATATTTTTTGAAATATTAACAAAAACATCGACATCTTAGTAATGTAACAATGTAAGTCTAAGTATGATAAGCAGTATAAAACCAACAATTGTTTTACTTGACAAAAAATAATGAAACAATTTACTTGCCAGCCAGTGAAATAAATTTGTTCAAGTTAACACAATTTACATTCATAATAATGATTATAAACGCGTTTAGATCAGGTTTAGATCTCACTTTTTAAAATTAAGTTGTAACATTGTGAAACCATAAAGTAAATTGAAAAAAAATTGGTTGACCGAGGCATTTCCGCGTTAATTTAACTAATTATTTGTAATATTTTGTTAAATTTACAACATAATGTATTAACCTATAAATAAGTTTTTTTTATAAAGGGGAAACGGTAGCCCTCGGTGGAGTCACGTTACCACTAATGGATTACAAAAAGGAAAGAGGAAATTTTATTTTGATGACAATGATTATATGATATATTTCATGAATATTATAAAGGCATATTCTATGCAGTATTCTATTTTCTATATTACAAGTTTTAGTAATATTAGTTATTTTTAAGTTAATTTGGCTTGAATAATAAAATAAATTTCAGGAAAAAACAGTTTTTTACTCACCTTGGATGGCCCGAATAAAATATCCTTAAATATTGTGGAAATACGCATGCCAGGGGTACGCATGCCACTACTTAGTATAATAATCTCATTATCCTAAGTAGTGAGAAATTGAGATGAATGAATCTACCAGAGATCCATTTATCTCAATTTCTCCCTAAGCAGGTCAATCATTAAAATTGTGAACTATATTAAGTTCATTATAATTTACCATGTTTTCAGTTTATATCAATTATTTTATTTATATTTTAGAGGAAAAATTATTTAAAAAAGTGCAATAGCATAATTAGATATTTTACATTTTTTGTGAAAATAATCATGACGGGGTCAGATCTGTGATCGGCGTCAAATTTGACACATTTCATTTAATACTTGTCGCTGCCTTTACGATGTTTGCCTTCACCATAGGAGCAATTATTAATTACGCACATAAAAAGCAAAATCCATACATGATTAAAAGATAGGATCTCTGTCAACCACCTGGTCTGAGTGGTTGATGACGCACCAGACCTTATGACGTACCTTGTAAACAAGTCATGATTTTAAGAGTTAATTATCATTCTTAAATCTCACATATATTAGACAACCTGCGGTAAAATTAAATACTTCAAAACAGTATTGGTATTAGGCAGATGAAGACATTTATAATTATTTATCTATAATAAATTTTTTTAACTCTTTAGCGCTTTCTAATGTATTTTTTTAATATACTTCTTAATAACACTATTTTTCTATATTATATAAATACAATCAAATTGGCTATTGGAAGGAATACAGAGTTATATTGCCAGTACAAAAATGAAAGACTGTGTGGTTCTGGATTTTTCAACGAAAAGCATAGACACGACAGCTTTGATATGCGACAGCTATGAAAAGTAGCTAACTTCAAAGTAGTTTTTCCCGCAGTTTGGCGTCCACCGATCCAAAAAATTTTTGATACGTTTTTGTACTTTATTTAGATCAATGAAACATTTGTTAGTGCTATGATTTGTTTCTAAGTGTATGTTTAATGAATTGATTATGTTATATCGGTGATTGTTTCGTTACATTAGACTTAAATAGTTGATTTTGTAAACATCGGGAACACGGAGCACACGTCTATGACTTCTTGTACGTATTTGTGCCATTTTCACTGTATTTTTTCTCTTATTCGATATTTGTATGTAAAAATTTAACTTGTATCATGTTCCATCTCATGTTTTCATTATAATGCCATAGAAAATCTTGTTGAGAGTTCTTAAAAGATGTGTTTGCAGTCATTGCTAAACAAATATGTTTTGTTAGTCTCGAACATGACAGATTACGAAAGCCATTATTGCATTAAATGTGCTTTATACGCTTAAATTTAACGCATTTTATATTCCAAACTGATGACCGACTCAGATTTTCATAACACCTAGTGACGTGTGGGATGTCTGTTGCCAAACATGCTGTTTTATAAGGATCAAAATCCTTACAGTGCTACTTATTGATATCAACTGAATTTATACTAAAGTGTTTTAAAAACAGAATATTTTGGTGCATTGGCCACAATGCTGTATTGGTTGTCCCTTACAATGTGTTGGAATTCTGTTAGAAAGAATATGTTAAATTTGATAAAAATTATTTCTACTAACCATTAATCGTTGAAGTATATGTTGTACAACAATTGATAGTTGTCAACAATAATGTAGTATATTTCCTTGACTTTTCTGAAATCTGAACCTGACTTTTCCTGAGGATGACTTTTTTAAAGTGATATTTGTAATCCCTTTAATAAAATTCAGGTCATCCTACTTATAGCATTTTTTGAAATATACTACCTTGCATACTAAACAGGGCCCCACTCTGTGTACTTGATCCATTAAATTAAGTTGACTAGAATATCATTTTTAGAGTTATGATAGTAATGCTTTTGCCACACTATATTAATGTGCCTATTCCGTATTAGGTTAACAACCCAATATTTCTTGAATTATAAAGTAAATTTTATAATTGTGCCATGACAAAGAAAAAAAATATTGCCATATTGCCTTACAAATTTGACCGTGGCATTATAACATATTATGATCTTCATAATTCTAAAATGCCAAGCTGTGTTGATAGATTTCTAGTCTTACTACTTAATTAGGTAGTGCTCAAAATTTTGTTGTAAATGCAATAATTTATTCTGCATAAGTTATACACTTGTAGTTTGGATGCTACAATGTCTGCATGACCTTGAAGCAAGAACTTCTCAAACACCTTTTAACTGCACACCTTTAACTCCCTATAAACTTTGAGACAGCTAAAGTTGTTGCTAACACTTACATAACATAGTGACAAACAACAAATAAACTAAAATTAATAATTATTTTAATCATAATGATGTATAAGTTCTATATTAGCACAGGGAACATCAATCAAATTTATTATGAGTAAAAATATAGTGAGTTATTTCTTATTACTTGAATATATATGAGTAGGTTTTAATTTTTCTGACCTCATACATTATAGACATACAACTTCTTTACATGTGTCTATTATCTATAACATTATAATGTGTCATTTTTATGTGTGTATTACTTATCAGGCAGTCAATAATTATGTTAAGTATGCCGATCTAGTTATTCCATACATAATATAACTAGATTTTGAGATAACTAATATAATTTCATCTATACAATATTAAAGCATTGAGGTCACTTGACATTAGAGTCATAAAATGAAAATAAAAGCAAATATTTCATATGTAATAAATATTAATATTTAAAAAAATTAAACTACTAATTAATCTAACTAGATTTCAGATTTAGATTCAACTTTGATTTAACACATAAATATTAAGCATTCAAATATTAATGCATGGCTTGCAAAACCGATAAACAAATTAGGTCATATTTCTAAATTTAAATTTAAGTCTATTACCCCAAATAGTAGGTTTGAAAATTGGTGTGGCTGATTACTTATGTAATAAATATACTTATTATAAACTATTCTAGAATATTAATACATATTATCAGCAATATGACTGTTTAGATATTAGAAATTTTAAATACACATATTAATAAATAAATTTTGGACATAAAATTCTTTAGATAAGTCTGACTTCTACGTTAGCATCTATAATGGCTATGTGATAGTATTAATACAGGATGTTTTACTTACTATATCACACCAAGGTTTAAGATTTATTAGAAAAGAATGTCAATAAACTTGGCATTATATTCAGCCTAGGCATTTATATCGAAAACAATTGATGAAAAGATTTTATACAATGCAGATTGGCAGCATGGCGGAAATAGTGTACCCGCAAGGCTGCCGCCCAATAACCGATGACCTAGGTCCAGATGAACTTGTCCGAAGACTTAAGGTAAGCTATGAATTGTTGGTAATTATTTATGACAGTCACATGGATTGATGGTACAATTGGTAAACATTTTGTATTGGCAAGGCCATCACTGAGTTCTTCTGCCTATGTTCCACTCTTACTTACAAAAAGTGCGGAAATATCTCTGCACTTGTGTAACTGTTTTGATATAAAGCATGTTCTGTGGATTATTGTAATATGAACCTGTATTAACAGCTGACACATCATTGCATTACTGTTTTAATGAGAATTCACTTATAGCACTTTTGGTTGTGCATGTGTGCTATTCGATACAGAACAGATAAAAAGTTTTTTTTTTTCTAAGATAATCTTCTCTAGATTGTCTAAATTCCTTGGGGTTGGGTTTAGTGCCTTTACGGTTAATTTGTCACAAAACAAAAATGGTCTCACAGAAACAAATTATGTAAAACATTCTGCAATTTGATTATACTTTATGTTCGTGCGCAGTCGCAGGGATTGTTAGATCCAATTGTTTGTATAAATAAGGTTTGATGGAAATACTTTAACGACGAAATTTGAAGTAGGAAAAAGCTGGTGTGAGATTATTTCATTTCATGTGTGAAGTGTTATGATTAAATGTATAAGTGTGATTGTTTAATAATACTTACAACGGCACGCTCGCGGTGCATTCTATCCTTATCAAGACAAATTAATAATAATATTGCATTAATTTCAGGCGCTCGCCCATACCCTTCAAGGTCTTGGGCAAGATGAGGGCATGTACCAACAGTATATACCACTGGCATTGCACCTGGCCGATGATTTCTTCCTCTCACACCCTTCAAGAGACGTGCAGCTGCTTATCGCTTGCTGCATCGCTGATGTGTTGCGAGTATACGCACCGGAGGCACCATATAAAGATCAGGAGCAGGTAATTTTTAACAAAATTTACTTTATATTTTTTTAAACAGTTATTAAAAATAGCTTATTAATATTGTGGTACTTCAACAATACAGCCAATTAACTTATACAACATAATTACAGACAAATTATAAAGACTTATTATATATTATGGGGTATTGGAACTATATTAATTAATTATTGTCAAAATAAATACTAATATAGAAGCTCGCACAAAAGAGTCTCTAAGTCCTATTCATGTTTGATTAGTATTCATAGTTAGTTAATTATTAATTTCGAATGAAAAATATAAGAAAATGTATGGCTTGATTTTTTTAAATAAAATGTTTTAAGCAAAATTATAACATGATGGTCCGTAGTAATTATCGTCTGGTTGATGAAAAACAGATATGTAGTGTTTAAATAATTGATGACAAAAGTCGATCTCACAGTGGTGTATGTTTCTATTAAACTTTTTTTTTTTATTATTATTAAATCATACGATCAGTCTATGCGACTATAAGTAGATTCGTTGAGTGATTTTTGCTTGTTAGGCGCTACTCCCAGCGGAGCCTGCCTACTCTTATCTAAACTCAGTCTGTTGGGTTGTCCTGGTCAAAAATGTCTCGCCGCTTTTTAAGTCGTCGAGTAGTTTCTGGTATAGTCAGCTGTCCTGCTAGCTGATTGGGGCGCTTTTGAAGTCTTAGTTTGTACTTATACCCATGTGTGATTATTTCCTCCTTCACCATGGGCATATTAAGAAATTTATTTATTTATTTATTTATTTATTTATTTATTTATTTATTTATTTATTTATTCGGAAGATTCACAGCACAATACAAAAATAGATGAATATATACATAACAATATGGGCCAATTACCAATCTTCACAAATAGTTAATTTTATATATATATATATATAACAAGAAGATACCTAAACATTTCAAAATTGTTTAGTGTTAAACAATAAATATAAAAAGAAAACAGAATTTAATTTGTTGACAAATAAAATGAAAATGAAATCAATACATTTCATTCATCCTGGTTAAAATAATTTTGTACCAAAGCTCTCCTTGCTGTCACCACACTCCAAGCGAACATGTCAATGTCAACCGCTAAGTTATTAAATTTGTTTGCTGCTCTAACCATAAAGTTCCTCCCTCTATAATTTGTGTTTACTCTCGGCACGTGCAATACATTCATAATTCTAAGTGGTTTGTTATATGTTCGAAGGCTTATTTTGCTTACTAGCTCCGTACAATCGACCTCGCCAGTAGCAATTTTCATAAGGTAGATAGTGTCCGCAATATCACGTCGTAATGACAATGGTAACATGTGAAAATGTTTACACCGGGCTCTGTAATCAGGCAGCGAAATTTTGGCCTTAAATTGCAAGTGTTTAAGAAATTTTTTTTGGATATTTTCAATTCTATTATTGTAAATAGCATACTGAGGGTTCCAAATTTGTGATGCATACTCTAAGTTGCTTCTAACAAACGAACAATATAGAATTTTCAATGTCTTTACTTGGGTAAATATAGATGCTGTTCTTAAAATAAAGCCAAGCATTTTGGTTGCTTTTCGTACAATACTATCTACATGTAAGTCAAATATTAGCTTATTATCATGCAGAATTCCGAGATCCCTAATAACATCGACAGCCTCTAATGCAGAATTTTTAAGTTTGTATGTTGTACTGATTTTATTACTTTTCCTAGTGAATGTCATACAAAAGCATTTCGAGACATTCAAGTCCAGCTTGTTACGAAAACAGTAATCCTCAAATCGATTTAAATCTTCCTGGAGGTGTAATGCATCCTGCGTGTTTGTTATTAACTTCATAATTTTCATGTCGTCCGCATATAGTAATATTTTAGAATATTTAAAACATGATCGTATATCGTTCACAAATAGTATAAATAAGAGGGGACCTAATAAAGAGCCCTGTGGAACACCTGAAGGAATAGACATCCAATTAGATGTATATCCTTGTAAAACGACCGCTTGTGAACGATTGTCAACGTATGACTTGAACCAGCGAAACAGGTCGCCGTGTATACCCATGGATGCCAACTTAGTAAGTAAGATGTCATGATCAATACGATCAAAACATTTGCTGTAATCTGTGTAGATGACGTCGACCTGCGCTCGCCTATCCATGCCACTCGATATGTATTCATTGGCAACAATAAGGTTTGAGACCGTAGATCGATTCCTTAAAAACCCGTGTTGTTCACTGGTGAGCTGAGGCTTTACAGCTGCATACACCTGTTGATATATAATTTTTTCAAAGATCTTGGCAATGAGACATAGCTTAGAAATTGGTCGGTAATTTTCAAGATCACATTTATTGCCCTTTTTATGAACAGGAGTAATGAAAGCTGCTTTCCATATGTTAGGCACTAGACCTTTGCATATGGAGAAATTAAATAAGTACGAAAGCGGTTTTGACAAATTATCAGCACACTTCATTAAGAATATTGGTGGAATAAAATCGGGCCCACCCGATTTTGAAAGATCTTGGTTTTTCAGCATTGCCGTTATATTTTTAGGTTGTATTTCAATTGTGGATATATTAGAGACACTGTTTTGAGCATGTTGTGATGTGGTAGTTATGGTTGTGTATGTATTATTGAAGTTATCATTTCGATACGTAGACTTAAAGTATTTAATAAAAAGATTAGCGATATCTTCACCCTTGCTGGCTGTTTCGCCACAGTAATTCATAGCTTTTGGGAAGGAGTGGTTAAGTTTTTTACTTTTAATGTAAGACCAAAAATGTTTAGGATTAGTTCTTATTGCATTTTCAGTTCTGCTAATGTATTCATTGAAGCACTTTCTCTCAAGAATCTTGACACGTGACCTGAGAAGCGAAAACGATTCATAATCCGAGAGGTTCTTGTAATTTTTAAACTTACGATGAAACTTAAATTTTTCCTTGATCATTTTAATTAAAGGTAATGTGTACCATTTAGGGTAATCATACAACTTATAAGTTTTCTTTGGTATATATTTATCTCTTAAGGTGTATAAAATTTCATAAAATGTTGATACAGCGTCTTCCAAATCATTCGACGATAAAGTATTCTGCCAATTGTAATTTCTTAGCTCATTGTTAATTTCATCATAACTTCCTTTATTATACATGTATTTTACTATTCTGTTATCCTCAATATTATCGGTAAGTAAAAACTCAGTTAAGATACATAAAGATTTGTGATGTGGGTCCTCAGGTAACAAGGGATCATCACATGCACTGACTTTCACCTCAATATTAGAGAAAACCAGATCCAATATTCTACCGTATACATTTCTTACATGATTGTATTGGTTAAGATTACCAAGAATCAATGTATCCATTAACTCGATTTGTTGCACTCCGGAGTAGCCCTTCGGTAGGAGGCAAGTGTTATCCTCGTCGCTCGCAGACCAATCTATATGACTAAGATTAAAATCTCCTAATATTAAAAATTTGTCTTGTGGGTTTGAAAAAATTAATTCATTTAATTTACGCGTAAAGTTACTTAGTTGGTCTAAAAAGGAATTACCATAATTTTCAGCACAAAGGTATAAAGTACAGATGTGTAGATTGTTAATATTTTTTTGTTTTTTATCTCCAGACGTAATTGTAATCCAAATGTCCTCAGCCGTTGACCTCCATTCTACTCGCTCTCTTACGTTTAAATTACGATTCACTGCAAATAGGACCCCTCCGCCCTTGGTCTGTCTAGTTTTATCATAATCTCTGTCACGTCTCAAGACCACGTATCTGTTGTCAAACATTTCGTTGTTATAAATGCCATCAACTAACCATGTTTCCGTAAAAGAAAGTATGTCATAAGAGTTTAGCAAAATACTACTTAGAAGATCGCTACACTTAGTACGTAAGCCACGTAGGTTTTGATAGTATATATTCAAAGAATCGAAACTAAGTTATTGCCAATGTCTATGTAATATGTATATGCAATTTTGAGCAATACATACATACACAAAATGATATAATGACGTTGTTCAATACAAATATAACTACTTAAATAAAATAAAAAGAACTTAATAATATACATATTATATATTACACAGAATTTGAGCTGTAACGATGATTTTTCGAAAGTTAAGTTATTTACTACGACTATAAAAGTAGACGTTAGTATTTTGATGCAAGTTATATTATTAACAAGCATTGCTACTTTATCTATCGCCAGCTTACCGTCAAAATAATTAAGTCCACATTGAGATAGCAGCCTATTTTCTTTACAGAATCCGTAAAAACAAACAACAGTTATACGACTTATAAATAGTTCCCGATGAGACAGTGTAACTGTAAATAATATAAAATATTTTAGGTATGTATCGTATGTGCAGAAAAACTTATATTTTTCATATAATACCAATTCGATGTACATTACTGAAAGTCTTAAATCAATATCAAAGTGAGTGAGACAATAATATATCCAGGTAAAATCATGCAAATTATTTAGTACCCTCAGCATGCGATAATAGATTAATTTCGTAAACAGTGAGGTACAGCAGGATATGAGCCTTATGATTATAGCAGCAGAGTTGTATTTAGCAATCGTATTAAAGTATCTACTTGTGACAAACCGGTCAACCCAGAGCGAACAATAGAGAGGTCTGGTAACAATAATGTGTAAATGTAAAAAAATAATGGTAACAATAATGAAGAGTAATGATAATAATATCAGAAACTGAGCTGGATATAATACCGTGCGAGAGTAAAGTCACATTTCTCCTTTCGTTATTTTCTGAAGATCCTTGTCTGACTTTATTACACAAACTGGTGACGAGTCACTTCTTCGTGCTTGAATCTTGCAGTGCTTGACCCAAACATACCGCCAGCCCATTTCCTTGGCTAACTGTTTTGTCTTATTTAAAAGAACTTTGTTGCGGGTGGTCAGGTGATCGTTAGCAAATATTTTTGCAGAGCCTCTAAGTCCTAACAGGTTGGCAGATAGGGTGCTCTCCCTGTTAAACGATCTCACAGCTGCCACAAAGTTCTCTTTAACATACCTGCTGTTGAAACACGCAACAATCGGCTTTGGATGATTATAGTCTCTTGATGGTGTGCGGGCTATAAAGTTTAACTGCTGTTTCGTCACAGCAAAATTAACTTTGGATCCTATGCTTACTATTAAATCCAGCAGGTTTTCATTCGCAGTCTGTGGTATTCCCTTTAACTCAACGTTGTTCATTCTATTCCATTGCTCTGCCACATCCCTTTCACATTCTAAGACATCAACTCTGCTTTGTAAATTATTAATAAGTTCTTTGGTTTTTTCTACTTCCAGAAGCCTATCCTCCATATTTTGTAGTCGTAACCCAAAGTCCTTAATTATTGTGCTAGCTTCGACTACTGAGGATTTCAGCTCAGAGAACTCATCTCTCATTAACTTTATCTGGCCTACGAGTTCTTCAAAGGCTGTCATTCTGGAGGACAGGGTTCTTATCTCTTCTAAGATCTTACTTGATGGTTCATGCATTGGAGAAAGTGTCGGTGTATTGACTTGTAGACATAGTCCACAAATACGTGGACTTCTGTTGTTTTGATAAACCATGGGGTGTTTGATATTTGCCTGAGTATGTAATTTTGAGCTCTTTGCATTAAATAAATAAATAAATAAAAAAAAATCATTTATTCATATAGGTAACATAATGTACACTTATGAACGTCAAAATATACTTTAAATGATTCTAATTTTACATTTACTGCCAGTTCTATTATTATATTTGAGGCACTAGCAGATCCCCAGAGCTGTATTCCATATTCCATATCGGTTTTACAACAGTCTTGTATAAAAGCAACTTATTATCAATAGATAGTTTTGAATTTCGTCCCATTAGCCAATAGAGACCCTTGTATTTGTTGTTAATTTCGTCTCGTTTTGTTTGAATATGTTTTTTCCAAGTGTGTCTGCGGTCTAAATGGATTCCTAAATATTTGACTGTATTTTGACGTGGTGATTGGGTGCCATTTAGAGTGACAGTGGCAGTCTTCCTTTCGGAGCGTGATAGTGAAAAAATGATTAAACTTAAATTTATTGAATGCTATTAAAATATGTACCCTGAAGTTAGTAATCAAGGTTCATGTTTCTAGATTTACGCGCTCTGATCTCGTATATAAGATACGCCGTCGACTGTTTGGGTCTTAAGCAAGCCGGTTTCCTTATGATGTTTTTTTTTTTCACCGTTGGAGCGAATGTTAAATGCCCACATAGAAAGTCCATTGGTGCACAGCCGGGGATGAAACCTCAAGGAACTGGCGCACGTTGAAGGCAATGCTGCTGCAACAGACAAAAATAATATATGAACAGAAATTTAAAAAAAAATCGAATCTTATAGAAAATTGTAACGGGCAGCAACGGCACTGCCAGTTTTTCAATCTATGACTCAATTATATTCTTTATAAAGTTATTGATACAATATATAGGAAAATATCGTTTTTAATAATTAAACACCATAAAAATAAATCAGTTGCGCTACAACCTCTTAGGGGCCTCATTTTTGAATCTATTTCATGATCATTTTTAAATCTAATAGGCAAGTAGGTGATCAGCCTCCAATGCCTGACACATATCGTCGACTTTTTGGGTCTAAGACATGTCAATCACCATAAAAGTTATTTAAAAAAATGATTTAAGAAAAGGAAAAATAAATTGAAAGTAATATGAAAAGCGGAGTATTCAAGAACTGTATTTTAACAATGATAAAACTAGGTCGTTGCAACTGAATAATAGATATAACTTATCTGTATAGAAAAATGTTTCTTATTTCTATTGTTTTAAAGTATATAATAATACTTGGTGATATAATATTTTAATTAAAATAACTAAGGATCGATAAGGAGGAAAATGTATGGAATAGACGAGTTATTATCTAAGCGTAGTACGATTTACGGATAATTATAGAATATTTTCCGTTCTGGATTTATCTATAAGGGCAGTCCATGGCACAGTAGGCAGGCATTTTTAAAGTGATGATGCATGCTTCATTTCATCCTTGCGGCTGTGGGTTCCATCTCTGGCAGTGCACCAATCGACTTCCTTTCTAGGTGCGCATTTAAATATAACTCGAATGGTGAAGGAAAACATGGCAAGGGAACCGTCGTGTCTTAGACACAAAAAGTCGGTGGATATTGATATCTTTAATAATATAGAAAATAATAGAAATACACTAATTACACACACAAAATATGGTATCTAGGTACTTCAATTAAGCTTCACACTATTCGCGCTTTAATCTCTCGAAATCGCCCTTGAAACTGAATTTATGGGTCTCGTTTCGGGTCGCTTATAGACCTCTGGTAATAATCTTGAAGGATATTCGAATACTTTCTAGACAATAGTGTTACTTGGTCTATTCTTATCGCACAATTCTAGAACGTACGAACTCTTTATCTCTTTCGCACATAGCTCCGTCATTATCGTGCGATGTTCCAGAATGTTCTCTTTGGCTTGGAGAAGGTTCCGATCTTTCCTCTCTCTTGAGTATCCTTTCGCCTTTACCTCACACAGTTATTTCACTCTAGAACTCCCCGAAAATGGGTTTCCTGGTAACTACCACACGACTATACTTGTTTTAAAAATTTCTGTACTGTACAATTTTTCTAATATGTGACAGAGTCTCTAATGAAACGGCCAAATTTCAGTCAACCTTGTACCAAAATGAATTTTGTCAAAAATGTATAACTACAAGTCAAACTTAGCGCTAAGTACTCCTTACGTCAATAACGTCTTGGATTTGATTTTTGAGAGTAATAATTCGCGCTAAATCTCGTCTTCGTACCTTAAGGATGGTAATTAAAGGGCTTCTCTTCCTATTATTATTAATCAGAACGCTTATGCGTTCTTTGAGTAATTTTGTGTTAATTACGTTTTTAAGTATTGTAGTTATTTATGGCTAACAGAGATAAATATAAATAAATTTACTCTCATACATTTACTAATGACTAATCATAATATGAAATATTTATTTACTCAGAACTATACAACAGCTAATAGCCAATGAGTCATCTGTCAATTTGATTTGGCAGCTACTTGCTGACCACGATTGCTGTATGTTAATGAATCCCGAGTAAACCAAAGCCAATGTTTTAGTCACATTTTCTATATGTGAATAAAAAACATGTTATAACATGTCTAATAATTACAGGTCAAAACGATATTCCTGTTCCTGATAAATCAGTTACAAGGTCTAAAGGACCCGAAGGATCCAGCGTTCAAGAGGTACTTCTATCTGCTGGAAAATCTGGCGTATGTGAAGTCATTTAATATGTGCTTCGAACTCGAGGACTGCCAAGAGATCTTCTGTGCACTTTTCTCGCTTATGTTCAAAATTGTTAAGTAAGTGATGGTATTTGACTGACTTTTAAATTGCATATATTCTTTGCCAGGTTCCATTACTGTACCTTCATAATTATTTGCATAATTTATTAAGCGTGAAGGTCTTGCGACTGATTAAACTTAAACTCTAAATATCTTTATGCATATACTAGTATAATTATGAACGTCAAAAAAAATTAATTGTAAATTTACATTCACTACTAGAGAGTTTGCTCGAAACCAAATTCATTAAAATCGTGAGTCTTTTATAAAGTAATGCTGTTGAATTAGAAAATACAATTTTGGATAAATGTAAGATATCGTAATAAACAATGAATTGTTGTATACTAGAGAATTGCTATATCGATTTGGCTAATTATGATCGTTTAAACGTTGGGATATATTAATATTCGGTAATGAAAAAATGTTGTGTGGTTTTATGAAACCATGGTAAAAAATTTTTTCACATTATAGACATTTGACAAAAAAAAATTTGGAATAATATTCCATTAAGGGTATAAAATGGCTTTATCAATCTTAATTTTATATTAAAAGTAGACTAAGTCTCCAACTAATATTTTTATTGAATTCTGTGTCTTAGAGAGTACGACATACATAATACTTAACAATTATTTAGATTATATACACATATTAAAATAGCGTGGACATAGACATATTGGCCTTGGCTGCTATGACGAACGCCTTTCACTTTATCCCTACTCCGCGGCCGACCGTCACGCGACATGCGCCACACAGACCAAAAAGTTTGAGACGACGTAATAAAAGTTTCACTTTAAAATATTATGTACTAAAAACGACAATTGTGCATAGCTGAGAGATATTTGATATCTTTTGCCTTCAGAAAATAGTGTTTCGTATTTGTAGTATGGACGTCCGATCTCTTTCATCTGTCTTTAAAATATTATATTAACTTTTGACACAAATATATGTGAGTGATACAAAGTTATCTAGGTCATGTAGTTAATATATTATACTAAATGCGTAATGGACAAGTAAAAATAAAATTAGTTTCTTTTTATTTAATAGAATTGTATTATCTTCTATTAATTTACGTGGACACATTTATAAATATACTCTATTGTTTTATTTATAAATGGTACCTTAATATCATGTTTTGATTAATTTTTTTGCATTATAATATTTGCATCTATACAATTAATATGGTTGCCTGGAGGAAATTCGTTAGATTCGGTAAGGCCGCCCGTTGAACCATGCAATTGATTTCGTGAAATGTAAATATAAAAAAAATGAAATGTGAATTTCATTTAAATTCTTATTTATTATGTATTTCACAAACAGCTCAGAACACTCATCCAAGGTGAAATCCTTCATGCTGGACGTCCTCTGTCCGCTGATCACAGAATCGGACGTTGTCTCAAACGAGTTGTTAAATGTCATACTAGTAAATCTAGTGGAGCCCAATAAAAGGGATAACAAACATGCATACGCACTTGCGAAAGAACTCTTGGCTAAGACTTGTGATACCCTGGAGCCATATATACAGGCGGTAAGTTTGTATATTATATTTCCGGGTTTAAACTTGTATTTGGTTTATTTAGTACTTTTACTTGAGATTTTAAAATGAGATTTTTAACAATGAAAAGACTATCTTCATACAAAAAGTTAATTCAAAATATTGTGTAATAAATTTTCGTTTATATCTGTTAAATGATTAAGTTTTTTATTATAGGCAGCTTTTTTACCATGATTTTTTTTCCAGTTTTTCAACCACGTTCTAATCCTTGGCAAAGAAGAAAAGGGTCTTCTTATATTTTCAAAAGTTTATGAATTAATTTACGAGTTAAATCAGTGCTGTCCCACGGTCCTACTGTCTGTCCTTCCACAGCTCGAATGCAAGCTGAAATCGGCTCAATTCCAAGAGCGATTAAGCGCTGTTGCATTACTGGCTAGAATGTTCTCTGAACCTGGCTCGGAACTTGCCAAGCAATATCCGGCTCTATGGCGTGCGTTCTTAGGCCGATTCAACGATATCTCAGTTCCCATTAGAATCAAATGTGTCCAATATTGTATGCATTTCCTTGTCCACCACCGGGATTTGAGGCAGGATATCACGGATACGCTGAAAATGAGACAGCACGACGCGCACGAGCAAGTCCGGTACGAGGTCGTTATGGCGATAATAGCGACCGCTCAAAGAGATTTTGAAGCGGTTGCCGAGTCGGAAGATTTACTCCACTTCGTGAAAGAGAGGACTCTGGATAAAAAGTTCAAAATACGCAAAGAGGCCATGTCAGGACTAGCAATGATTTACAAGAAGTTCCTAACGGAGGACAGCGTACCGCCTGCTACTGAGAAAGCGGTTGAATGGATCAAAGACAAAATCCTCCACGGGTACTACATGACAGCGATCGAAGATCGACTCCTCGTTGAGAGGCTTCTGAACACGTCCCTGGTGCCGTACACCCTCCCGCCGCAGACCAGAATGAAGAAGCTCTACTATCTGATGTCAAATGTCGGGGATAATGCCACTAAGGCGTTTATTGAACTGCAAAAGCACCAACTGGCTGTGCGTAGGACGGTGGCCGAGTGGGTGGAGTTGCACAGGAAGCCGCCGACCCCGCAGGTGCAGAAGGAAATGATAACTAAAGTGTTGCACATCAGCTCCAAGTTCCTGCCGGAGTCGGTGAAGGCGCAGGAGTTTTTGAATCAGTTCTCGGAGCATATGAAAAAGGCGCCGGAGCTGCTGCAGGGAATGGAAACGATTTTGAACCCGAACGTAAGCTGTGAAGTCTGTGTTCGGACGACTGTGAGTATGAATTTGTTTTTATAGTGATTAATTTAATAGAAAATTATATTCTTCTGTTTTTTATACGCTATTTGCCGGGGAACAGTTGGTTTATACTTAACTGTGTATATACGAAGTTACTCGTGAGTTGTTTGCTTTGTATTGTGCCCGTTTTTTTATTACCGAGGGTGCGGATTGAGGAAGATGCTTGGATCTGGTCTGGTGCCTTCTTAATTTGACATACCATTTTCACACGTTTATCCTTACTATAACATATTTTCATACGTATCTCCTTGTAACGCAAATGTTAAATGAAGTAACTGCATAATTACAACTATAGAAAAGATAATAATAATCTTTGGTGACTACGTAAACAGTTATTATTTACTTTACACATATTACCAACACATTGTCTATGTTTGAAAACGAACTGCATTTCGAGGATTCCTAAAAAAATAAAACGTGTATGTACTATTATTTTTGAGAGCTTTCCTAACTTTTGCTGACAAGATGGGGTGGGGATGAATTGTAGTAAATCTCCTTAGGTAATAATTGAACAGCCCGACAGTAAAATGTTCATCAAAATCAGTATAGTCGTTCTGAGATATGGGTGGGTTATTTTTAAAGGGAAGATTATTGTCATATAGCTCAATAATACAAGAAAAGGAATTTTTATTGCAGTAAATCTTCTTACGTAATGCTTGACCGCACAATAAATTTTTATTTAATAGCAATGAATAATTTTGGTTTAATTATTACTTTTTTTTTCAGTCAAGCGTTCTTAAAAAGCTGGGTCAGCCGGTGATGACCAATATATACTATAACACAGTGAAAATGCTCCTTGAGCGGGTGAGTTCAGTGATGGTAGACCATGAATCTTTGTTAATCCTTGTCGGTTATGTGGAAGGAGCTGTGAGAGGAACGGATACTTCAATAGCTGAAGAATGTGGTAAGTATTTCTATAGACCCCCTATCTGATACAATCATTAATCTAGCACCTAGTAAGTAAGAATTATCTAAACTAACTCAGATAAAAACTTCATAAACAACAGAATATTATCGTTGGTATTACCTTTTTTCTCTATAGGTAACATTATTGTTTTCGACATATATGTATATGTACTGTGGAATTAAATCCAAAAAAGAATTTATTAAAACTAAACTAAGTTTTTAAACATAAGATCTTAAAACGAATGAAAAACTAAATAATACTATGATAGGTGAAGTAATTATTCAAGTGCCTAAAATAGAGTTTGTCATCATAATAGTCCTTGAAAATAGTTATTTTAAAAAATTAAAAAAAAAACGTGCTTCTTGTTTCTTTAATAACAAAACAAAACACGCGTGTTTTTTCCCAGGTTAACAAACTGTGTTATAATTAAATAAAATGTATGTTTTGACAGATGACAGATGACAGATAATTAACAATCAAAATCAAATATAATTATATCTTCACATACACGGTCAATATTTTGACTTCATCTGTGTCTTTTCTTTTAATATTTTTAACATGATATTATGATTACAGGATACCTAATATAATTATTTTTCACAGAAAAATCAAACCCGCAAATTCACACTTTTGTCTAAAAGAAACCATTTCAATTACAGGAATAGACATAAAAAAGGCCGCATCTCGCGGTCTTAAGCTCATAGTGATGTTGTCGTTTGTGTTTCCGGCACATTTCTTACACGAGGACGTTCTGAATCGTCTGACTTCATTGTTGGAGTTGGATGATGAAACAATAGCCCCACATATTCTCGCTGCGTTGACATTCCTCGGGAAATATAGGCCTTTGGGTGAGTTTAAATTGTAGTTTATTTCAGTTAACGTAAAAATCATTAAAAAATAAAAATATCTAAAAAATGCATGATTTATTTTATTATTCTTAAAAGGCCGGCAATGCACTCGCGAACCCTTAAATATAAAATACGAAATATAAAAAGTGCAGGTAGCCTAGCAATATTTAAATCAAGATTAAAAGACCATCAATTGAGTGATGCAAATCTACGGAAATGAAAGTTCATCCAAGTTCTATCAAGTTTCTCTTTTTTTTTTAATTCTCAACTTACCAATTGTAACGTTAGCATATAAGTGTTCTCATGTAAGTGACTAATGTCTTTTATGAGATTAAATGTCTTTAAACCTAACCCTCTAGCATTGAGTGTCCATGGGCGGCGATATCACTTAACATCAGGTGAGCCTCCTGCCAGTTTGCCCCCTGTTCTATAATGTATATATATATTATTTACCTGTATATATCACCTGTAAAAGTCGTGGCTACCATTACAAAACCTACTGAATTATTTTTATTAAATTTGTTATGCCCTAGTTGGAAAATCATTAAAATTGAATGATTGTTAAGTTTCGGAGAAATTTGTTAACAAACATGCATTTATTAAATTTGGCAATATATTTTAAAGTTAAAATAAAACATCCCTCCCCTGTATTGTGTGTGTGTGTACACAGAGGAGGTTAATTCATATAATTTTATACACATAACTGATTGTCATTCTTCAATCATGCCCGGTTTTAATTTAATTAAGAGAAATTAATAATTCTAGTAGTTTATTTTATTTTTAAGTATAAAAATATTAATGAATGTCTATGCTTTGGTAGACAAAGTTGTGACCAATTTGTGCTCCACCGTCATAAAAATATCTGTATTTTTTATAAAGAAAATGAATTTATTAATATTATTACATGAAATTTACTTGTTCAATCATAAGTCGATTGTTGCAATTAGCTATATGTTCTTGTGTTGTTTAACACAGTTTAAACAGATAAGGGTTTGTTCAAGTATTAAGTATATAGGGGTGGCAGGCTCTATGAAGCATTGGTCAATATGACCGCCCCCATTTTATATTTATATACACATTCTAAAACACTGTATGCCTAAAATACAAGAAAATATGACATCACAAATTAAACACACACATACACATTAATTACATTAAGAAAATAATAATTAATATAAAGAAACTACCACAAAAAAAAACGAAAAAAAATAAAACTAATAATTCATAATTAATAACTAAAAGATAAAAATATGAAAACTTAAACTACGTAATGTTTGTAATAAAGTTGTGAGAGCGAAATAGCCTCTATTTAGAGAGATTTATTTCTCTGACAGTACTTTTTTTTAAAGATCCTTATTATTTACCCTTGATGCGACACCGCATCAAGTAGTTTATGTTTTAAAATAATTTGGAAAAATATTTTCTTTTCGGGAATTTAAAAAAAAAATATTTTTGTAAGATCAGATGTATACTATATCTGTATGATGTTATTTTACAGGTGAAGCATGCCCGACACTGTTTCCAAAATTGATAACATTATGCAAAGCATATGCTGAAGTTGGAACACCGAAACAAGCCAAGAATGCCGTCAGGTATGTTTCTGTGATCTTTTAAATAGTGAATTATCTGGGGAATAATTTGTTAGAATTCAAGAATCATTAATTCATTTATATTTACTAATTATTTTTTAAACTCTGTCGCAGGAGTATTACGAATCCAAGACCTTTGTATGGTACGTTAAGTGTACGTTGATGTTACGTATTATACGTTAACAGTAACAAAATTGTTCGCAAAAGCTTTTTGAAAGTGACTTTTTTTATCGTCTCCGTTCATATGGAGATAATTTATACTACGGAAAAAACCTATTTTTATTTTATCTATTATTTTATACATAGAAAAACATCCAATTACTGCCATTTCCATTATATTAAAAACGTCACACTTATAAAATAGTATATTTCAATGCAAGTGGGAAAAGCCTGTCATTGCAAAGAGTTCCGACAAGTCTTCAGTAGAGTAAATTATTTATTGATAATATGAAATGAAAAGAAAACAAACCTTACTCATTGAATCCAATCATTAAATCTGATATTGAAACAAATTAGTAGCTTCTTTTTAAAATATTTGCGTGAATCATAAAAACTTCTATAATTTTTTTTTAGTAAAACCTTCGTGGTTGTTTTTTTCTTTTTAATAGACATTGTTTTGACAGTTGGGAATGATAACGCACTATAACGTGCGGGAAAGGCAAAGAAAAAGCACGAGTGTATAATAGCTCACATCCCGAACGCTATACGTCCCTGCAATACGCCACTTTTTTTTTTTTCTTCTATTGTATATATACAATGTATATACAATGACCTATTGTACGTGTCCCGGTCCGGTGGTGGAGAGGCTGGCTATCTGTCACTCAGGTCTCCTGTTACAGAGACCAGTCTCTCACATACACTTTCAAATGTTATCATCTTAGTTTTAATCATTGTAACCTTGTATGTATATGTGTGAGAAGAAATAAAGATTATTATTATTATTATTACTTTTTGAGCAACTGTATTAAAAACACATTTTTTGGAAAGGGCAGATTACGACACTCCCCTGTCGTTTTCCAAAGTCGACTTTGAGGGATAACTGTGTTATTTAGTATCTGTTTGGTATTTTCAGATGTCTCTTCGTAAACGTCCCAGAGCAGAGGACACAGATATTTACAGAAATACTGGAGACGTTGAAGAGTACGTTGAATCCGCAGTCGGAGCACTACAGGACGGCGATAGTCACGTTGGGACACATTGCACACAATTTGCCTGATAACTTCCCTGTTCACATCAAGAATATTGTTTCTAGAAAGGTTAGTGTTGTTCGTATTAAAAAACGTATGTGTGTACGTATGTACACGCGTTAAAAGTTATACTTTGGCGTAACAAGCTAAAAATCTTTTCAATTTTTTTATTCTATTGTAGAAAAAACGACAATAACAATAGAAAAAAGGTATTACATTGAAAGTTTTATTGTAACGCATTATCTAGTTTAATAAAGTTTATTTTAATATCACAAAAAAATATTTCTACATAATTGTAAAATTGACATTTTTTATTTTAAAATTTTTACTATGCTAACTTCAGGGTGTCGGAATTTTGTGACGGTGTGCGCGCGTCTCGTAAAAAATTACTCTCATTTTTCCCTTCGCGCCAAAAGAACAGTAACTTCACAACTAAACACAGTTTACGCTGATGTGTTGCCGACCTTTAGCATCTGATAGCTCCTGGCCATGCAGATGTGCAACGCAATGTCTGTAGTAGTATTAAAAAAAAAATAACGAAAACTAATAATAACTTCAAAACTTCTGCCTCCTGTAACATAAAAAAATAAACATACAATAAAATATATTAATTATATTCCAGATTGTAAAAGAGCTTCTAGTCCGCGAAGGTGGGGGAGGCCCCAATGCCCCACAAGGGGACTGGTGTTCTGAAGATGAGTTGCCCGAGGAGACCCGATGCAAGTTGGAAGGTCTCAAATGTATGGCACGATGGCTGCTGGGGCTGAAGAAGGATGAACTGTCCGCTCAGAAGACGTTTAGGATGCTGAACGCGTTCATCACGCATAAAGGAGATTTGTTGCAGGTGACGTTCGCATCTATAAAATAAAAAATCAGTGGCGCTACCTTTTTAGGTCTCGGCCTCAGATATATTTCTCTATCTCTAATCTCATAGGCAAGTAGGTGATAAGTCTCGGGCAGGCGAGCTGGTTTCCTAACGATTTTTTCCTTCATTTCATATGACTGAATGCGCATATAGAAGAGTTAGTCTATTGGTGCACAGCCGGGAATCGAACCTACGATCTGAAGTCACATGATGGGATCACGTTTACATTTATAAAAATTAATCAGTGGCGCTACAACCTCGTTAGGTCTTGGCCTCAGATTTCTGAATCTGTTTCATGATCATTTTTAAATCTAATAGGCAAGTAGGTGATCAGCCACCAGTGCCTGACACTCATCGTCGACTGGAGTCACTAGGCCAACACTGCTCGCGTTTACATTTTTACTATTATACAAAAATAACCTATAAATACGGCAAATAGGGAAAAGAGGTATTAAGCATTTTAGAACTATAAAATTGTATGAAAATATTGCACTGTCAACTATTTTCCAGTCATGAGCATGGAATGATAATGCTGGTACAAATATCCGATTTCCTCTTAAGAAATATTGCTGGTACAAATATCCGATTTCCTCTTAAGAAATATTGCTGGTACAAATATCCGATTTCCTGTTAAGAAACTAATTTAGTATTAAGATTATAGATAGATTGTCATAGGAAAGTTCAATATCGCCCAGATACTCTGTTGAAATCTAAATATAATTGCGCCCACTGGAATGCTCCGACACTATCGACATATTTGTATGTTCGCAGAATGAATTCACAGTAGCGATGTTGTGTATATTATGTGTTTTTAAAATAAAATAAAAAATCATTTATTCATATAGGTAACATAATGTACACTTATGAACGTCAAAATATACTTTAAATGATTCTAATTTTACATTTACTGCCAGTTCTCAAATCAAGGGCGTAGAACGGAAGAGAAGAACTGGCAATAAACTCTCCGCTACTCTTTTTAATCGCCAATTTTTGTTGTTGCCAAAAACAGTTTGATATTATATATGTAATATTATATTTTATTTAATGTTTCACGACATTATCGTATTGGCATAATCTGTAAGGATATGTATGTATTTCTGTAATAAATAAATAAAAAAAAAATAATAATTGATTTCGACAAGTAAATATATTTACGTACCACTTTCTTGCAAATAAATGATTTATTATTATATGTCAAATAGGACTTTTTTTTTTCGACAGATACACTTTTTAATTACGAAAGGGTAAAATCTACAATTCCTTATAATATTCTAAAGTATTGAGATTTATTTCAAATGATATTTTCACAGCAAAACCAGTTGTCTAAAGCTGAAATGGCGCACTTGAGGCTGGCTGCGGGCGCGGCCATGTTGAAAATCTGTGAACAGAAAGGAGTCGGGGATCAGTTCACCGCAGAGCAGTTTTATAATTTGTCACATCTTATTGTGGTATGCATATATTTTATTACTGTTTTAAAATTTTATGTTAATAATAAGTATTCAACAGTCAGCTTCTTTTGCGAACTAGAGAACTGTGGAATCAACTGGTAGGAGTCTTCTCTGGGGGTTACTATTTACTATTTAAAAAAAACATACTTCTGCCTCAAAACATGCGACGTCTGTCCTTTTTGGGCGGCTTGTAAGCTCTATTGCCCCATATAAAAACGATATTCCGTCACCCATTTTGTTTTGACCTTATGCAAACTGCTGCCATAAACTGGTGTCCTAACTAGTAATCATTCCACGATGAAGCTCCTCGTACGTTTAAACAATACTTAAGGCATTTTTTTTAAATAAAAAAATAAAACAAAAATTGGTCGAACTTTTTGAAAAACTGATTTGAAATTTTTACTTTCCTTAAATATTTTTTTTTTTCATAATTTATTTTCTTATCAAAAACGCATAATGCTTTGATTGAAAAATAAGATTTCCTATTAATAAATCTACTACAAAATAATCGGAATTTTAATTAACATAAAATTAATTTTTCACCAAAAATAAGAATTATAATTATAGTATTTGCGGTTCATAGAGGTATGATTGAGGGAATATAAAAAAATCTACGACCACAATTTTTTAACTCTTTTGATGACAAAATCCTGATGATGTTCATCATCGAGTTCATGATGGCTTCGATTTAAACATTAAATATAGGTTTTTATCGTATATCATGTCTGGTGGTCAACTTGAGTGGAGTTGGAGTCTTTGGTCTTTCAATTATTATTTTAAAAAGTAGCAGGGGTCTTATAAAGAGCACAACTTGATAAATTTAGCTGCTATTTTACATAAACCTTTTTCATAAATCTTATTAAAAAGGAGAATGTATGCATTATAATATCTAATCAAATATTATAATTGAATAATTATTACAATGAAATTGGTACATAATATGGTCTGTGTTTTCGTCACACACCAACATTCACAGTAACTAGTGTAAATTATTAATACTTGGATAACTTATTTCACGACTGAAATACTAAATTCATATTATATTTCAGGACGACGTACTACAAGTCAGAGAAACATTTGCTGCAAAATTACATAAAGGATTATCAAAGGTAAATCAATTTAAAGTATATGAAAAAAAAATATTAGTTTCAAAAGCCCGCAACGCACTTGCAAACCCAGGTGAAAATAATTTAAGAATTGGCAGAATTTAATTTCCCCCAACTCAGGTTTTTATAATATTACATTGGGGCTAAGCATAGATTACAGACACTATTTGTGCAAGAAATTAATATTGGAGGAGTACAAAGTATTTTTATTCCAGGGTATACCAAACAAATGCCTGCCTCTAGACTTCATGGGTATGTACGCACTGGCGGGCCGAGAGCCGGACAGACGTGTGCGTGGCATCATACGGCAATATATGCTGGCGGACGTCGTGCGGCGCAGGGAATACGTACGGAATATTACTATCGGGACCAAGGGTGAGTTTTTAAAGTGAAACTATTACGTCGTCTCAAACTTTTTGGTCTGTGTGGCGCATGTCGCGTGACGGTCGGCCGCGGAGTAGGGATAAAGTGAAAGGCGCTCGTCATAGCAGCCAAGGCCAATATGTCCACGCTATTTTAATATGTGTATATAATCTAAATAATTGTTAAGTATTATGTATGTCGTACTCTCTAAGACACAGAATTCAATAAAAATATTAGTTGGAGACGTAGTCTACTTTTATTAGTCCCATTATCATTCCAATTTTCCAAGTATAAAATTAAAATTGATAAAGCGATTTTATACCCTTAATGGAATATTTTTTCAAATTTTTTTAGTTAAATGTCTATAATGTGGAAAAAAGTTTCACTTTTACCGTATATATCTTTTCTAATTCGGATTTGTGTAACTAACGTGTACCCGGAATCAATTTTACCTTGACGTACTTTATATTGCTTGTAAGGAGTAAGAAATGATAGTAAAATATACTCAAAAATTGGCGTTGGTCAGCCACAGATGGCTTGGATGGATTACCCATTTATTATTTTACACAAAGACGTTAACATCTAATTTCCCGCCATTTCTATTGTACTAAAAAAACACCACCACTTTAACACACACAAAAAACAGCCATTTACAGAAGGGGAGATTTCGACACTCCCCTGCAGCTTAGCTTCTTGTTTTCCTGATTGCGTGCCTTTTTTTAGAGGTCTCTTTTTATAAACAGAGATCCCTAAAAACACACACAAACATAAACTGTATTTATTAAGGTAAATTGTAGATTTTTAAAATTTATTGCTTTTTTTTAGAAACTTTCAGGATTTACACACTATCTGTCGACTACAAAATGATCATATCTACGCAGAATTTAATAAATAATTTGTAGGTAGTAAGAGCAAAATTTATTTTTATACTTGCAGTGGAGCAAGCAGTGAGCCAGCTTCCGCACATAATGCCGGACTACATGCTGGTGTTCGCTGTACCGGTTTTGACACACGACCCGATGTTCACCAACTACGATAATGTTGCACAGCTCAAGGTAAACTCCGGCTCGAAGGACCAATCCTTTTAAGTAGAAAAAATTCAAGTTTGAAGACAAATTTTGTTCAAAGTTGCCATATCCGGCCAATTTTTTTTATTAATATTACGCATGGTATTTTGTAAAATTCTTTTAACCATTCATTTTATATTTCTAACGAGGTTTAGAAACTATCAGTGAAAAGTATTTGTGGCTAGAATTAATTTTCCCCACAAATCCAAATATATAATAATTAAGCAAGAATTACAACTTAATAATATTAGTGTATATGTGTCATCTTAATTTATTATTTTATGTATATTTCTTTTATTGAGAATAAATTAGTAAAAATATATTTTAACTAGCCGACCCCGCCCGCTTTGCTGGGCGAATTTTCAAAGGAAATAAATTAAATTTTATTCATCATTTTTATTTTTTTTTTTGCTTTTTTTGTTAATTTTTTTTTAAACCACCCCCGCAACCCCCTGTGGGGTGAGCTACCGTAAAATTCGTTCATAGACTATTTTTAACGCCCCCGTAATCCCCTTTGGGGATTTTTTAACATTTTAGCAGACTTTTTTAAAATTTTCTTACATATAAACATTCTCCTGACAATTCTGAAGACAATAAAAAAAATTAACCCAATCGGTCCAGCCGTTCTCAAGTGATACTCGATCATAGATACGGCATTTTATTTTTATCAAAAAATGAGAGTGGGTGTGCAGGGATGCGTGGAAGTTTGTAAGTAGATTCTTAGCTGAATGTAAAAGAACATTATCCGTTTAGTAAACTCCGTTGCCATGGAAACAAAAGAATCAAGAGAAAACGCTTGCAATTAGCGGGATAAATGTTCATAAAAGTAAAACAGCAATAAAAAAATGAAGAATAAATAGAATAAAAATAAATAGCCATAAACCATCTAGGAAAAATTTCGCATCGAATGGTGGTAGTTTCATGTCGATACGATCAGTGGTTTAGGCGTGATTGAGCCTCAAACGAAGACCATTTTCATTATATATATATAGATTTCATGTTGCCAGTTTGATTTATGGATTAAACGACGAGGATGCTTCTTGAAGCAATTAGAATTAAAAACATACAAATATCATTAAAAAACTGTCAACTTTTGTTTTTAGATGGTGAAACAGTGCCTCTGGTTCATCCTGGAGCCGCTGATCACGCGAAATGACTTCTACTGCTACAGCTTCTATAAGAACCTAGTTGAGAAGATGAAATTACATAAGGACGCACTGAATGAGACGGACGATAGTGTTAACTTTGTGAGTATATTTAGTTTTGTATTAGCGATATGAGTACCCAGAGTTTTTTACGTCGGATTTTTTCTCTCTCTTCTTTGCCGATGAGTAGGGATGCCTACAGGTTCGAATTTAATGACGTGGAATTAGTGATACCTTGATGATCTTTTGTTACAAAATAAACGTATTTTAAATTTAAAATTATGGGTAAAGTTTACAATTCAATACCTCGATTTTAAGGTCAGAGGGGGAGGGGAGGGGGGGGGGAGAGGGAGGGTGGAGGGTATACTTATCACCCCCAACCAATTTCAAGCACCAGAAACAGTTATTTCAATAAAAAAATAAAAAAAAACCAAAACATATTACCGAACATTAACCGGACCCATCGTCCTCAAAGTCATCCACATAAGCCGGTCGTTTACCAAACATAGTTCACCAAATTTCAAAAAAATCCAAAGAAAATAACGCACATTCCCGAAAAAACAAAAGAAATGTAAAAAGTAGCGGCTTTTTAACGGCTAATCCGTACTGTAACACTAACACACTCTTCTGGCAAAATCCAAATTCGAAATGGCCGATTGCGTTTAAAAAATGAATAGGGTTGTAAAAAATATCGATTTTTTAAAAGTCGAATTTAGAGCGCAATTTAAATATTCGATGAAAATCTTTCGCTTTCCATTATTATTTAAATTAAATATTAATATACCAACCTAACCTAACCGAACTAAGTAATAATTCGGCTTTTGAACGGCTCCGGCGCGAAGGAAGAGCAGCCCCCACCCGCTGTACCAAAGAACAGGCATTTCATGCCTGTCCAAAAGCCTGTTCAAAAGCCTACAGACAAGACCAGACCACGTGGAAAGTGGGGTGCTCTGATTCGGTTTTGGGTGATTTTTGAATATAAAATTTAGAAAATAAAGTAAACACTTTATTGTAGTAAAAATTAGCTTTATAAGCTGTAGGAATAAAAAATCAATTCTTTATTATCATCGATTTTTAGTAAGAATTAGCTTTATTGTAGTAGGAATAAAAAAAAACAACTCTTTATTATCATCAATTTTTCATACTAAAAACAATCGATTAATTTTATGCAAAATGTCACATCTCTAGTAACCAATAGAAAAGTATTAAATGGAACCAATAGAAAAGTATGAAATGGATAACCAATAGAAAAGTTCGAAAGTTAAAATGCCGGATTGTTTACAAATTTGTAATGTTGATGTTTTATCAAAGTGTTTTTAAATATTTAATTAGTGTAGATTACAACTCAGATACCATAAATTACTCCAAATGTCACGGAAGTGTTCAAATCAAGGCCCCCGAGACTCCTACACACTCAGTATAATCAAATTCAAGGTATTGAATATAAGATCCAACCCAAAATTATGTCTAAAAAATTATAAGTTTAAATACAATAATATATAACTATAATCCGTAAAAAAGTGTTTTAAACGTATTTTATTTTATTTTTTTTTAGCAGAACCATTTCTTTACCTGAGTATTATTACATTTGGTCTTAATGCGATTTATCATAAGGTTTATAATTCTATGAAATTCGTGAAGTTAAATAAAATCTTTTTTGCGCTTTTGCTTGATAATGTTTGTAATTCTATCGTTTTATGAAAATGTATTAGTATAGTATGACAAGAATTTTGTAGGATAACATTTGATAAAGTTGCCATTTCTAAAAATAGGTATTCCCTTAATAGTGCATACATAAACGTATTAATTTCTTTTTAGATCCTCGAAAGTACTTTATGTTTTCAAGCATTGACAATGTGTGGGTAATATGTGTAAAAAAGTAAATAAATACTGATGACGTAATCACCCAATAAGAAAATCAAAGACCCCCCCCCCACACACCCCTATAATGCTTACGTAATACTTGATCTGCTATATTCATAATTACTTAAAAAAGCTGTAATGATTTGTGAGCTAGGCTTTAAAGATTAATTATATATTATTCATGTAAGATAATTTATATAAATATGTGTATATAAAACTTAATTTTTCTGTTAATTACAGAAATTATGGGCAATCTGTGACCTATCGATGTCCGTGATATGGTCTCGGTCGACGAGCTTCGAAATGCGAGAGTTCCCTTCGGACGTACGCATTCCCACGATGTACTTTGCGCCTCAGAGCGAGTGCTTCGTCAACACAAGGGTCTTTTTACCGCCTGAATTACAGGTACCATATTAATTTATGAAAAACAGACTAATTGCAGACGAAAAAATATGTATTAAAAATGAAAAAAAAAAGTTCTAAATTGTCCAAAATTGGTAATATAGTTAAAGTCTGTTAAAACAACATCGAAGAAACTACTCATATTTGGTTGTGGTTATTAAGTACCTAATACAATAGAATTAAGCCAAAAGATTGATTAAGATGATGATTCTAATTGCCCCTTCCAAAAGGTTTCCCGTGGAAAAGAATGGGCAAGAAACTCCACACTTACTCTTTTAAAATAGAATTTACTATTTTTGTATACATTAGTTAAATAATGATATGTGAAGATAATGTACTCCTAGAATAAAAATATAATACACTAGTGACCCGCCCCAGCTTCGCACGAGTGCAATGCTGATGAAAAGCAGGTTTTTATTATGTATTGTTATTTCCGTCGCTGGAAAGTTCCGATAATATACGCGACATATACCATATAGACATATACCATCACGGACTTTTCTGTAGACCTTTTCAATGTGTACAATACTTAGTACATTATTTTGATAAAACTCGTAGGGTTCAGCCTGCGTTTGCAATGTAAGTGGAAAAAATGTAATTATTTACGACATCACATTAGAAACCTCAAAAATAACAGTACTTCTCCACTATTTAATGGATGTTATTATACATATAAACCTTCCTCTTGAATCACTCTATCTATTAAAAACCGCATCAAAATCCGTTGCGTAGTTTCAAAGATTTAAGCATACAAAGGGACATAGGGACAGAGAAAGCGACTTTGTTTTATACTATGTAGTGATGAAAGAGTAATAAAAAATAATAATAAAACAGTGTGTGAGATAAAAATATAATAATTACAGTGTGTATAAAACAAAAATATGTAAACTTAAACAGCAACCAATTGATTTTGTCAATAATTTTTATTATATATTATTATAAGTGCTTTAAGTAAAGCAACAACAAACTTGTTATATTATCTGAATAAAAAATGTTTGACGAAACAGATACATATACGTATCGTACGTAAGATACATATACGTTATGTATCTTTAGAAATCGTATTGTGTACCATTAAACCGATAGATGTGATTTGCATAATCCAAAATCGTATTTATTTAACAGTTCCAACCAAAACGCGGTCAGCAAATGGAGCACACAGTGGCGCCTCGTGGCAGAAAGAGAGTTCGGCCCATACAGAATAAAGAAGACAATTCTAACGAATGCGAGGTGAGTTAACTCATTCTCTTGCTGGACACAAGTCTTTTCTAATGTTATGCGTATTCCAGTTTTTTTATTTTTTTTTATTTATTTATTAGCCGGATACAAAGTCCATTGGCACTGCGTATTCCAGCATTTGTTAATGTTGCCAATTTAGTGTGTTTAATGTTTTTCGTAATTCACTGTGTTGCCATTTGTAAAATGGTCAGCTGATATTAACATTTTTTTCGTTATAACATTGATCTCAACTGTAATGGCAACTCCTTTTGTTAATTTTTTTTTAAATATGCTATTGTTCATATTATGTTGTGTTATATTTTCATTACCGTGTGGTTTTTACGTCAACACGTACGCCTAGTTTCTGAAAAAACTTACTATTTTAGTTTATAACTACCTACCTCACTAACTGAATATATTGCTAAAGCCATGATAATTGCAGTAATTTGAACATTGTTGTGGATTTGTTAATGCGTTTCTGAGTTTCTGTAACTTAGGAAATTAACTGTTATTATTTAAATGGAGTTGGAA
Organism: Pieris mannii; assembly: GCA_028984075.1. Lineage (NCBI taxonomy): Eukaryota > Metazoa > Arthropoda > Insecta > Lepidoptera > Pieridae > Pieris > Pieris mannii. The sequence goes on along the minus strand of CM054795.1, from coordinate 7,081,923 downwards.
AATAATTTATGTGTTTTCTAATATATGTGTCATTAATTAATTGATTTGATATTTTTCTGACGTTCAGTTGACAATTGACATTCGTTTAGAAACTGTCAAATCTAGTGATAAAATCATACATTTATTACTTATTATTATTAGAGATATTGTTGCTATACTCCAAATATGACAACGTACAAACGTAAAATACTTCTTCGTTAAATAATTACGTAATAACTGGAACGTACGAGTAACGTAACGAGTTACCCGAGTTGATGTGAAAAGATTTATTACTAGAGCCAAAGTTACTCAATTTCAATATATTTTTAACATCCCATTTTAATTAAAGGTTCCGTTATAAAAATATTTTCACTTTTAAAACGTCTAAATTTGTATACGTTATCGATTGCTTATCCAATCAAGTTTTACCTTACTCATAAATAAGGTTTTGAAGTTGGTATCTCCAGAAGTTAAGCGTAGATTGGATTGGACTTTCTATCTATAAAACTTGGTTAGCAAAGCGCCACTCGCGCGAGCAATACGGATCATTAACAAAATTTCCACTGAGGTGAACCTATTTGTTTGTACGCTGGCTGAGTTCACAAGAGTTGCTTGCTATATTGTTAGTTATAAGATTTAGGAATTTAAGTTTAATTTTTTAATGTTTGTATGTAGGTTAGTTGGTGTGGGAAATATATTGGAATTCTATCGCATTAGTTGTAACTGTTAAGATAGGAAAGTTTACTGGAAATAAATAAATAAATCTATGTGCGTATTTAACACTCGTCCGGCGAAGGGAAACATCGCGAGGAAACCGATATGCCAATGATAGAGAGCGTGTGTCAGGCACATGAGGCATAAGATCCTAAAACGTTTTGGCAACTAGTTTTTTTTAACTTTCTAGTAAGAGTGTCGATATTCAATGTATCCAATCAGCTGTATGGTATGACCTCTTAATATTAATTAGTCGGTAAGGGAGCGTTCAAGTAATACGTAACGAATTTGAGGGGGGGGGGGATTGGGATAAAACGTTAGTATGCGGGGCGGGGATTGAACTGCCCTTCAGGCGATTGACCTCCCGCGACGGTCCCAGCCGAGGTTCGAGTCTCACAGGAGACGCCCTTGCGCGAGTCGCGAGAACCCCACCCTTTCCGGTTGAGCTAAGCTCGCCAAAGCAGCCCGTGCTGAGCTGTAAAGGCCATTAAGGCCCACAGCAAGATTCCATTTAAAAAAACGGGGATTGAATTATGCGTTATTGTTAATATTATTTTCGACTTTCCGATACTTTACACCACATAAATGGCAAGTTTAAAGAGTAATAAGTCCCTGGGTGGTAACACGTTACGGCGCGTTACATGGGGGTCCAAGAATCTCCAAAAATTGCGTGACGTAACATGAACGCTCCCTAATGCGGTCGCTGTCGTGAGCTTTTTACTTCGTAAATCTGTTGTAATTTTTACTCGGCAGTAAATAATTTATATTAATATTAGATCATACCAAAGGGCTGATTGTATTGAAATGATTATTGTTACAAGCTTGTCATTGGACGATCGGGGAGTATTGATGCCAAGGTAAATAGAAATGTAGATTTTTGGTTGGAAATTTGTTATGCGATTTGTTTTGAGTTGCATCCAATCTTGCTTGTAACGATTTTTATATTTTTTTGTTATACGCGTCTTTTTGCATGGCTAAATTGACATTTGAAAATATTTAAATCTCAGTTAATTGTAACATTATTTGTATTACATTATGATTTTTGAAGACAATTTAGGGGCAGGCCTTGTCCAAAATATAGTATCTTTGATTATTTTTATTCTCAGTTGCGGGCGCTGAACTTTTATCAATATTCGTATAGTACAGACACTGACAATAAATGCAGCAGTTATACCTTACTGCAATATATACCATGTTTTAAAGTGTGATTCTTATCCGTATCAGTGTCAAAACTTAGAGCGATTATGACCCCCGTATATCAAAATCGAACACGTTTTTGACAAACGGAAGGATATGTGTATGCTTGTATACTTGTTTTTTTTTTGGAAATATGTCTTACTTGAACATTTTGTTTTCAGCCGTCGGAAGCGTCAGACACACAGATAATAGTGCCAGGATTGGAACACCCGCCTGAGACTGAATTAGAAGAGCCGCAGGCGAAGAGAAATATGGCTGACTGAATATTGGTTTGAATAACTTATTCAGTTTGAGTTCACCGCGATATATGCGCGGGCGCGGCTTAGTTTTAGAATTTGATTATATTAACTAAAATTTAATAATCCAGGGCCGACCAATATTATTTAATTATTACTGTTATGAATTGTATTGTCGCCTTTTAAGGAATTTTACTATGCATCAACAAAAGTATTTTGTAGTATTTTTCGGACATGGTAACACTTCAATGGGAATAAGATGAAAGCCTGAACGTAAAAAAGGTCTATAGATATTTTTTTTTTTACAAATATTGCTGTAAGTATTTTTATATGTCCGTGCCCGCGTATTTACGTGCACGTAAGGGGACGCTCGAGCGAGATTTTATGTGTAAATTTATGTTGAAAATATTTAACATGAAAATCGTGTGAATTAAATACCCTTTGGTACTGTGTATTACTAGCGGCGTAATTATTAAATGCTTATTTATTTTATGTACTCTTGCAGAGGCTATTTTCTGAATTAAATGTGATACAAATTATAGCGTATCCAAGAGTATTAATGCCGCTACAACAACACTATTTAATCCCTTTTTCTGCCTATGTGCGACATGATGATAATTGGGGCATGAGAACAATAAAGACGACTGTGTCCTAGAATTGTGAATTATATTTTTTTTTATTCCAGATATTTTGATTGTTGTCTCTAAGCGTAGAATTTGCTAAAAAAATATCAGTTTCATAGGCATATGTCTGCCCAATGATTGCTCTGTAAGGATTTTGTTTAAATTTTGTACGGAATGATGTTAATTTACATGTACTTGTAAATATTTAAATTTATATCGTTTCAAGAACCATTTTACAGGGTATTTATAATAAACCAATTTATTGTCGATTTGAATTCAAGTATGGTTACGCCACTAGTAAAATACTCGTAATACTTAAATCTCAGAAATTACGGACGAGAAGCGTCTCTCTCGCTCACCCTTCATTTAAATATATGCTTTGTCTCTTTCGGAATACTGCTTAAAGGGGGGAACGCGTTGTGAAGTTTTCTTTGAGACGAATTTTAAATTTTGAACTTATTTTGTTGCATTTTTATGTTTTCAGTTTTTATAATAGCCTCATTTTAGGGTTCCGTTTTCAAGTCAATAAATTAATTGTGAAAATACGTATATATTTGCACATCGGAAACTTGTACAGATCATACGATTCATACGATTGGATGTTTGATTCTCAGATATGGGGTTCGGGTGTGTGACAAACGTCTATTTCGTAAAAAAGAACGATTAAAATGGCTGGAAATTTCACATAGATACAAAAATGAGTATGTGCTGTGCACTCGATTTATTATCTCCACGCGTAAAACTATTCTGGGAGAATTGTATAATAGTATTGTCTTTTATTAACATAACTTTTACACATTTAAAGAAAAACACTTTTTTACGGATTATAGTTATGTATTATTGTATTTAAACTTATAATTATTTAGACATAATTTTAAATTTAAACCGACGTTTCGCGTGCTTTACAGTCGGTTTAAATTTAAAATTATGTCTAAATAGTTATAAGTTTAAATACAATAACACATAACTATAATCCGTAAAAAAATGTTTTTCTTTAAGAATTGTATAAATTAAACGCCGTTTAAAAATAATATTTTACGATTTATCCAAAGATTTCATAATTTTTCAACATTTATTTAAAATCATGTTCAAGAGATGGCGCTGATAAATTTCGAATTATTTGAATTAAGTGTAACGCCAATTAAATCGGAAGGAACGTACCTATTTTGGAAGTTCATGGCGCACGAGTGTTGCCATTACAGATTATGACAGATTCCTTTTTATAGTATCATTTCTCACTTGATTATGATGTATTCTCTTGTGAGGGATTTGTTATTTTTAAGGCTATTTTGACAGTGTGGACGTCGCCGCATTAGTTAAGATTATGTGTGATACAGCATTTGTTTCTAATTTAGGTTAGTGGTACACCCAGTTGTGTAACGTGCAAACACATTTTAACTGTATAAGTTGTAATTAGGTTTATTTTGGACTGTCATAATTAAACCAGTTTGCTAGTTACACTTGGTTGGCTATCATTGTTAGGTTACATTTCTCTCCATATCCTGTGACATTTTTTAGAATGTTTGGAGAATAAGTTAAAATCTATAAATTTTAAATAAGCCCCTTTGTAATTAAATTCTTAAGGATTTTTTATCTGAAAGTAAAATCAATATAATATTGTCGATTTAAAGGAAATTATTATGAAGAAATCTTTTTTTTGTAGATTTGTCACAGATAATATAATAACGGTGTTGCCACGTTACAATTATTTATTCATTTGAAAAATATGTTTTAGTTTTTTCGAATAATGTTTGACAGTGATAGCCGTTTGTATATTGACAGCGTCTGTCATTTGGTATTTAGGATCTTTCCAATAATTTATGGAACTGTCCTTTTAAAAGCATTTTTAGTTTATTTATGGTTTCCTATGTACATGATGTAGAGATAATCATTTAGATTTAGCCTTACAGAATATTTTGTGTGACTAATTTTGTTACGCGTCGATGTCCATCATTTTTTTTATTTGTATCGTTTAAGTGTACCAAATATCTGAGAGGCGATAGCTCGCTCGATGTCGCAATGATTCTCTGTAGTTATGTATTAAATAATTAAATAAATAACGAGACTTTTATTTCTAATACTATATAAAAATAAACGATTCATTCAGAAGTGAAGCATAATGGATAATTGAAATATAATTAAGGTGATAATGAACACGTCATAACGTTTTATATATTACAATTACGATCAAGAAAAACAAAATAAGCGAAGAACTCATCTATAAAAAACAAATCTAACCACTGAAGAATTCTTATATTAATTATTTTTGAAAACTGTATTTATTATTATTAATTTTGATATCCTTTAATATAGACGACAAAGATAATTTTACTTTGCCTAAGTGGTTTAGTATAATTCTTAATACGTGATATTGATTTATATTTATCGTTATATACATATGTTTCATCAAATTCATGGGATTTATTCTCAACTCTACGCAATTTTGGGTCATCTCACCATATGGATAGATATAGAAATTGCAAATGATTGCTATTATAAGTTAACAGAGAGGACAAAATTTCTATTAACTTTAATAATAAAATATTTATTGTACAATAATCAAATAGATATTTGACAAGAATTAATCATGTCTGTCATCTGGTTTAGTGACTTCATCCATTTGTCCTGGGGCTATCTCGTCACTTTTCACGTGAACTGGTGGGATTATCGACGGATCTATATCCCGTATAGCCTCTATTAGGTCAGCTGTTGACTTGTATGAAGATATTGTATGTTTTACGAAGTCCCTGAAAACAAATTTTCTTTCAAATTAAAATTTTTTTTTTTTTCTCAAATTTTTTACATCAATAAATGAGTATGAGACAACCCCCGTAAGTAGTCAAGAGACGCTTGTGTTGGGGTTGACTCGCTACTTCCCTTATCTATACAAATTCTAAAAAGAATAGCTATAAACTTATTCTATGCATGCGTGTTTGTGTGTGTATATGCGCGTGTGTGTGCTCTGTGTGAGCGAGTGTGTGCACGCTGTCAAGTATACAATTAGGCCTGACTCAAACTAGCGAATTAGCACCAAAATGTGCTCTGATTCCTCATATTTTAAAGTTCTCATCCAACCTGTTATACCCTTCTTACACAAAACTAGGATGAAGTCGAAGTTTAAAGTTTATTTTGTTGTAAATATATGCAGACTGAGTCATTCAATGAGACATTTAATTGAATAAAACTAAAAAATATTTTTAAGAAAGATTTGGGTGAGAACAGTTTTATTTTTCTATACTTTACAGTCAGCAACATACATAAACTTTGAATCATATAAAAACTTAAAAATATTGCCATTGAAAAAGGTATTATTAGAAAAATTAAAAAAAAAAATCAGTGGCGCTACAACCTCTTTAGTTCTTGGTCTCAGATTTCTGAATCTGTTTCATGATCACTTATGAATCTTATAGGCAAGTAGGTGATCAGCCTCCTCAGATCAGCCTCCTGACACACTGTCGGTTTCCTCACGATGTTTTCCTCCACCGTTCCAGCAAATGTTAAATGCGCAGATAATAAGAAAGTCCATTGGTGCACAGCCAGGAATGGAACCTTCGACCTCAGGTATGAGAGTCGCACGCTGAAGCCATTCGGCCAACAGCGCTCTTTATTAGAAAAATGACTCATTAAAAAAAATCAATATTTATAACTTCCGTGCAAGTTTATCAACTTTGGACATTATTTTATACCTGAAATAGAATGCTTTGACAAATACAGCTGGCTGATACTCATGTCCGCATCGCTCTGGTCCAAAACTCATCACTCCCATCAGCTTATTGTGTTGCACTGCTGGGGCACCAGCGTCGAACTAAATATAGGAATACATTTGATAATCATATAATTAACCTAAGAACAAATCGAAACGTTAAATTATAAAACAGCCTTGTTCTAATGACTTTATTAAAAAAATATAACGACATACAAAGTAAATTAGTCAATTAAATTGGTTTTTATTATATGACGGCGAAGACATTTTTTTATTATACTTTAATATACTTCTGTAATTATTAAAAAAAGGTTTTTACGATTCTTTACGTGGAAACCATCTCGGCACTAATACGATCGATTTCAATTAGTATGAATACGAGCTTAATCGTGGCATAAGTATTTTTTTGGTGCGTGCTAATTTCCCTTTTCAATTAAATCATTTTGTTTAATTAAAAAATATCAATTTATACCGTTTATTGTTGAGAACCTAGTTGGCGGTTCGTGCAAGCGAAAAAGGCCCGCGCAACGATTTAACGTGAAGATAAATCTGCATATAATTTGCAAATACATAAATTCATTATTATTATTTATTTTGAAGGACGAATATGTTTTTACCAAGCAAGCATCTCTAGTTCCATTTCTTAAAGAAGCGCAAAAGAAGTCTGGTGTGAATTGGAAGCCATTTACTAGCTGATATGCGTCTCTGCAATAGCTGCGCGTACGCACTTTAAGTCGTGCTGTTAAGAGATCTGGCGTGTGGTCACGGAATGCTGTGTCTCCTCCCTGTAATGATAGGTAGCAGTGAATTAGAACTTTTGCATTTTTTTTTAATTCTAGTGAAATTATTAAACAAAGGAAGCGAGCAGTGTTGGCCTAGTGGCTTCAGTGTGCTTCTCATTCCTGAAGTCGTAGGTTCATTCCCGACTGTATAACAATGGACTTTCTTTCTATGTGCGTTTAACATTCGCTCGAACGGTGATGGAAAACATTGTGACGAAACTCGCCTTAGGCACAAATAGACGGCGTGTCTGATCACCTACCCACTCTTTTGTATGTGGGTACTACAGTAACCAAAAAAATTATGGCGTCATTCGTACATGGTAACTACAGTACCCAAAACGAAGAGTTTAAGAAAATGACATCTAGTTCAAACTGACGTTAGAAATAAACGTTTTTATCGACGATAGCTTACGAAATATTTTACCCAATAAACTACAGATGGCAATGAAATATGAAGAGTTCTTTGTAAAAAAAAAATCCAAAGTCGGTTAAGTGGTGCTTGTGAATTTTGTCAACAAGTGTTTCCGAGTGTCGGCAATTATGTCGTAAGCTTTATATTATATTCCTTTAATTATCATACATCAAAATAAACTTGAATATTTGTACTTTATGATTATGATAATATTTTATAGTTTTAAATGCGAAATTGAGTTTGATTTCAACTTTAAGATATTGTTGTCCTCTAATCCTTTAAGTTATTCTCTAGTATATTTTTCATAGTTGTGATGCGCGCGGGTCTAGGCCGCGCGAGTAGCTGTACAGGTGACATGAAAACAGTCGTGCAGCCCGTGCATTATTGTTTCTTAGATTTAGAAATGATCATGAAACAATCAGAGAAATATGATTCTCAGATCTAAAAAGGTAGCGCCACTGATTAATGAGATTAATAAAATTTACTTACTCTAACGGCTCCCCAGCCGGTGACGACAACGAAACTTTGTGAATACGGTTCTTTCATACCGTCATAAATCTTGATTAGATTTATATCGGAGCCGAACACTATATGAAAGCACATTATAATCTATGGTTAAAATTCTCCTTTATTCGTATAATATATGATAAAATACTCAATTATTTGTTTGAAATGTTTCTAATATAATTTAATAAATAATATTTATAGGAAAAATCCTTAAATCACGTGGATCCTAATTTTTATATTCACTCACGGATTAATGGAAGATGTTTACCATGTATTCGGTAAAGCAATGAACAAAAATATCTGCGTAAAATATACAATACAATGTTTAGTACCTACTGCGTTTTTTGTATTGCGCAAAACGCAGCCATTTACGGGGATTTTCGTCGATTGCAAGGCATTTGTTTATTTTTTATAGAACAGGGGGCAAACGGGCAAAAGGCTCGCCTGATGTTAAGTGATACCGTCGCCCATGGACACTCTCAATGCCTGAGGGCTCGCGAGTGCGTTGCCGGCCTTTTAAGAATTGGTACGCTCTGTGTATGAAGGAATATTGAGTGCATATCTAACTATTAATCTATTTGAAAAAAGTAAGTGTAGTGTACCATTATCTGATTAGTCATTAGCACCTAATAGTGCAGTGCGTTAAAAGACCACGTAAGGACAAGGATTTGACTATGTATTTGCGAGTCGTTCCCACGAGAATGTAAGTGCGTGCTCCTATTTCACTGCTGATAGAGAACAAATCTTTGCCTTTCATTTATTTTATTTTTATTTATTACTTAAAGATGTCATGTGGAACATGGTGTAATGCTTCTCCTTACAAACGTTGTGTAAAATAAAAACTTGGCGATTAAAAAGAGTGGCAGAGAGTTTATTGCCAGTTCTTATGCCTTTGATTTGAGGGCAGTAAATATAAAATTAGAAGCATTTAATGTATATTTCTTTTTTGATGTTCACAAGTGTACATTGTGTTGCCTATATGAATAAATTATTTTTGACCTAGACTTTGTCGAAAGGGAATGCTTGTGGTTTAGCCATGTAGAACGGAAGCAAGCAGAAGATGCACGTTTACAAGTAGGATATACAAGGCAACGGTGTAAGGTGCGATCTCATTGCGTAAGCCTGCTCGTACATACGTGGACCAAATCCAGGAGGTACTAGAGGAGAGACAAGTGAGTCAGTAGTAAGCACCCACAACCGTGCATGTATGATGAATGCCATCAATGTGGATGAAGAGAAGAGAGAGTGGTATGTCAGGACCGTAGCAAGTGGAGATCCGTGGTCTGTGCTCTCAATTTGGAAAGAGGTATAATAAGTAGTTCGAACAATATACCTAGATTTTCAGAGAGTTTAAGCAGTGCTATATCCGCGTGGGGAACTGGTTCTTCCTCAAACTTTGGATGCCTGACAGCTCCAGCCACGTCCATTAATACACCGCCTTCATGAGGATGAACACTACCCACCCGGACTTTTACGTATTTACCAAGAGTTTTCATCGGAGAGACGTGAAGGACACTACATAAAAACAATATTACTTTATATACTCATATTTATTTAGTTAAACTAAGATATAAAGTTTTCGAAATAATTATTTCCATATATATATACTATATTACGTATGTAATACTTTATATACATAATTAATTAAAAATTACCTCACATCGTGGTGACCTAAGCTGCGGTTCTAGTCTCGCCTGAGATGCCCATGTGCTAGTCGCGAGAATAGCTCATTCCAGCCGACCATTCTACCATTTCCAAAAGAAAAGAGATGAATACTTACTAATTCAAACAATGTGCTGCCGTCAACACCCAATTCTCATCAACAATGACACCAGCGCACCACAGTCTTCCATTAATTATAATAGCAGCCATAAACGGATAATTTTTTGTGTCCGACACATTCCCCCCTCGTATTCGAAGACCGTCAGGTTTCTGTATATTCACTGAATAATCGTTGCGTATACGTAACGGGTCTTTTGGATACATTCGCCGGCGGCCATCTTGGTTTGGTTCATTATAAAATTTCATTTTGAAATTAACTAGAAAAGAAATTACAAATCTGGTGAACTGGTTCTATTTCTTGACGGAAACAAAAGTTATAGATAGCAGTAGCAATGGGCGGGGCATTAGATGCATAGACGAAATCCTCATGCATATCGAAAATACCAAGGGCAAGGGGAGGGCGCCCTTTACTTTAGTTCAGGATCGACTCATGATCCTGGTAAACAGTTGCACACAAGCTTAATCAAGTGAACACAGTTTTTGGTTGAATATTATAGAAATTTGCGAGTTGTTCTTGCCTTATTCAATATAACTCCTTATTGAAGAATGAAAAAAATGCATATCCAGACACCAATTTGATAGATTTATGTTTGTGTTTTGGGATTATTCCAGTAGAGAAGAAAATTATACTTTATTAAGGGTATACAATATAAGATTAGTATATTTCGTGATTTTTTGAGCTATTGTTTTATGTAAATTGTGTTTGTTGGGACAACAACAACATCAACATCTATTAGCCTTTTTGAATTTTAGCCCTTATAATTGCCAGTTCTTCTCTTCCGTTCTGCGCCCTTGATTTGAGAACTGACAGTAAAGGTAAAATTAGAATTTATTTGACTTTTATAAGTGTATGTATGTAATTTTATGTAAATTATGTTACCTATATGAATAAATGATTTTTGACTTGGAATAAATGTGCTATTTTTGAAAGTAGCATTATTAGTATGACTAGAATAGTTTCTGGAACATTATTCTTAAGTGACGTCATAGAAATACTTACATGTGGTGACATCGTTGGGCTCGTTGTGAGCATACGTCGAAGTGAAAAATAAAATTAAAATATGATTAAAAACAAACATTTCAATAACCTTACAAGTAAATCTTATCGCACGTTATTTATTACGAAATCAAATATTCTAAATCGTTTTGTGAAATCGGATTATAGGATATTGCAGCGTTTCTTACGGGAAATTGTTTTAAGAATTACGATTTTCATTCAAACGTCCTTTATCAAATACGTTTACACGTACACTACACGGGGTATAGCTCAGTGGTCGGCAAAAAAGCCTGGCATATATTTAGCTAGTCCAGTCTTAGTTAGTAACAATTCAGTTAATAAATAAATAAATCAGTGGCGCTATAACCTCTTTAGGTCCTGGCCTCAGATTTCTGAAACTGTTTCATGATCATTTTTAAATTAAATAGGCAAGTATCAGCCTCAGTGCCTGACACACGTCGTCGACTTTTTGGGTCTAAGACATGTCGGTTTCCTCACGATGTTTTCCTTCACCGTTCGAGCAAGTGTTAAATGCGCACATAGAAAGTGCATTGGTGCACAGCCCGGGATCGAACCCACGACCTCAGGTATGACAGTCGCACGCTGAAGCCACTAGGCCAACACTGCTCTTTACAAACAATTCAGTTAGTGAGTTCAATAGTCTTCAAATGTTAATGTTATCATAGACACGTCTGGAAATATAAAAAAAAATATGTGTGTGTACCAGAGTACACAGGTAAGAAGTGAAACTTCTTTACGACATATCATTTTTCTACTATTTGCAACTTCACGAAAATGGGGTAGATAAGGCTTAAGCCTTAAGAAAAACAATTTTTTCAGCCATATTTATTAATACTTGCTAATTTTAACAGATTTATATACATTCACTGATACTTACAATCAAAAGGTGAGGTTAACCTCAAATAAATATTAAAATCATGCTCATACGTGTTGAATTTATAAAACGAAATGTATAATCACTCTCACTTTTCTTGTAAATTCACTTAAATTTGAACAAGTATTTTTATTTTATCACTTTCAAATGAATATATTGTTATTCTTATTTCAAACCAAACATCAAAACTAATATATTGTTGTTATTATTATCATATATTACATTATATTCTTTACGTCACTATACTAAACTTCGATAAAAAAACCAACATGGCGCGTAACCGAAAAACGTGACGTTTTCTTACAAAATTTCTCCCATACGTCGATAAAGAAGTTTCACTTCAATAAAATATACGACTTAAAGGGCTGCTAGATATAAAACGTTGACATGGGTCTGCTATGCATGCATGCATATACTGCATGGGTATTTGTAGGTAAATAAAATCACAAAATATTTAAAATAATTTTATTGTCCATCAGACAACATAATACTATTAAATAAAATTCGCAATATCACATTCGTTTGTGGCACATAATATCTATCACAGTTGAAAATACCGTATTAGGTAATAGAAGTGCTAACTATGTTGACTACTAACGCCCAAACCCAATAACCTATCTCAATCCATTTTTGACCAATATTGTTCAAAGTGCGTCTAAAACCCATCGACGGATTGACGGCTTTCTGTCGATAGAATGGTAGTTCGGATCGGTGTATGTGGATAGACCTTTGTATGAAAATGACAGTTCAACTGTGCCAATATCATATCTTAAGATTTTAACTTACACCAGTTTTTAAAATAATTAAAAGCTATGTGATATTTTTTAAACATAGACATGTATATTTAATTATTATTTGCACGGTTTTATTAACATTATTTGGTTTATATTGACTATCATATATAATATATAAGTGTAAAGAGCGAAGAGATTGCATTCTATCAGTCGCCAAAAATGGATTGTCTTAGGGTTTGGTTATTGGGATGCAGATAGGAGATCGATCGAGTATCACGGTCTGACCTCAGTTTGTTTTCAATCTGCGAATCTGTGGATAAATTATTGGGTTCGGGCGTAAATGTAGCACGAGTTTGATATATAAGATATAGTAAGAATGATATAGTAAGAAGATATAGTAACGATATATCTTCTTACTACACTAATTTAAAGTTTATACATTGTATAAAAGTTCCTATATTTTTTTGCTCCCACGAGAAATCTTATGTATTTATATGTCGGTCACTTTTTATTATCGCTTTTTTTTAATTAAAGATTGATATTAAACGTCTAATACTACATTTTAATATAAAAACTTTTTTAATCATTGTTGTTTTTATCAAAATTATTGATATGAAACTTAAAAATAAAAATTAAATTAGTCGCGTTATCTCGAAATTTTTCTACCACGTGTGAATTGCACACGTTTGTTTAGTATTTGACGTTTAACACTTTGTCACACTTATGATAGAACTTCCAAGCGAAGTTCGATACTATAGTAGATTTATGATATCTTTGTCAAAATTCAATACTATAATGTTGTTGACAGCTCGATTCTCAACAACGTTGATATACACAAATTATTTTGGATGGTAGTTTACTTTTGTTAAATTCTAAATGCACCTCCCGATCGTTGCTATATTCTTCTATAAATATAAGCCCACTTATTTATCAAAACTAAATCTGTGTAATATCACTCTTTTAACATAATATGTATAATATCGTCACCTCCTGACGAATTGTGATGAAAGAGATATATTAGTTTGACTTTAAAAAAATAGTTTATGCTATCGTGCGTGACATTATCGTATCGTGTTTTGTATCGTATTGACCCACACTAGACAAAACAATATTCTCATATATATAATTTGCGTATGGTGGTTATGAATAAAACTCAGTATTGTTTTTGTAAACAGCAAATATAACATTTTTACGACTTAATACATATAAGGGATACAATCTCCAAAAAAATAAATAATCTAATCTCGAGAAATTGTTTGATTTTTATAATAGCAAGTAGTGTTTAAAATAATTTGTGTCTACCCACATTTCTAAAAAAAAAATTTAACAGTTAAATAGTACATTAGTTAAAAGATTAATAGCGGAAATATGAAATTTATAAAAGGTTTGAATGGAAAAATACAATTTAATTTGCACTTTTCGTTACTAAACCTTACAAAGGCTAAATACATAAATATATATTTTAATTACACCTAGTTTTTTAAGCTTAAAGTCAGTAAACAGTAGTTTTAATAAGTATTTTTTAAAATTAGTTTTAAACTATTTTGCTTTGATTTTTTCGTGATCTTGTACAATACAATTAAAATATGTGGGTATTTTGCTTATATTTGAAAAAATATGTGTCAATACAAATTATTTCTATACAGCAACAAAATAATTCTATTTCAACAAAAATCCTAAAGCCGACTCACTTCATTGTCTTTGCCTATACCATTCTCTACATCTTTCCTTTTCTCCTTCTGTCTTCCATCTTCTAGTAAAGCATAGATCTCTTCTACACTTCGGTCTTTAGTCTCTGGTACGTAGAGAACAGTATAAAATGTCCCTAAGAAGCATACGAGAGAGAAAAATATGAAAACCCAATGGATGCCGAAATATTTCAGCATTGGGTCGTAGGCTTTCGTTTGTAGGAAGTCGCTGAGTGCGTCAACACTACTGATAATGGACGTCACCATTCCTCGATGCTGGAAAAAAACGTTTTAACATTTATAAATATGTAAATAGTTACACCAACTTCAAATATCTTTTATTGAGCTATATGACAATAATATTTATAGGACATGTGCCCCTTTAAAAGTGATTCATCCATATCTCAAAAACGACAACTGTTTTTTGATGAAAATTTTAATTCAAGTATTACGTCAGCAGATTTACTGCCTGTTATCCCACCATTGTCTTGTCAGCAAAAGTAGCAAAGCTATTAATAATAAAATAGATAAACTTTTTTAATTTTTATACAAATCCTCGACAATGCATTTCGTTTTCGTTCAAGCATAGACAATGTATGGGTAATATGTTAAAAAAGTAAATAATTACGGTTTACGTAATAGCGAACGAATCCGTAATACTTGAACGGCCTGTTCGATCATTTAAATATAGCGAATTTAAATTAAAATATCTCGATACGACTCTATAAGCCATTATATAGATATATAATAAAGCAGTAATAAAAGTGAATAGCAGCTTGGCGTTGTGAGTCATAATAAAGCAGTAATAAAAGTGAATAGCAGCTTGGCGTTGTGAGTCATAATAAAGCAGTAATAAAAGTTAATAGCAGCTTGGCGTTGTGAGTCATAATAAAGCAGTAATACAAGTTAATAGCAGCTTGGCGTTGTGAGTCATAATAAAGCAGTAATAAAAGTTAATAGCAGCTTGGCGTTGTGAGTCATAATAAAGCAGTAATAAAAGTTAACAGCAGCTTGGCGTTGTGAGTCATACCGCAAACAAGACTAACTGATAATCTTATTTTTTAAATCAGTTACAAATTTTGTTTCTGTATTTTTATTAGTTCTTAGGGAACTACAATATTTGTAATTAAAATAAATTCATTATTTTTAGTTATAGTTAGTTTATACAATCGAAGATAAACAATCATATAAAAAGAGAACTTACTTGAAAAGAAAATAGTTCTGACATAATAACATATGGGACGGGTTGATATCCAGCGGCGTTTAAAAATATACACAAACACATAGCTAATACTGGCAACCATCCCGGCAGCCATATTGATAGTGATGTGACATAGAACCAAGCTCCTAATGACAGCATAGACAATCCCGTCGCTAGTGATGTGCCAGCGAGGAGCCACTGCAAATTACATTTTTACATACTACATCAGTCTCTTGCACTCTTTTCACAAAAATACTCTTTCGTCTATTTCTGTCAAATTGAGTTTACGCCTTGATGAAAAGAGACTGATGGGTACTTAAAAATTTGAGTAATTTCGTTCTGTAATTTATTTCTTGTTTATGAAGAAGAAGAGAACAGAACACGGCAAAACTTTACGATAAGATATTTTATAAGAAAAAAATACGAAGTGCACAATAGTCTACGTATTCGTAAAAATAATATATTTATCTATTAATTTCTGACAGAACGTATAATTACTGCACGGATTAAGCAGTACAAGACACACACAACATCGCCCAAATTAGGTATTACTTATTAAAATATTTGTTTTTATTAACTTTATTGATCCCTCTCGTAATTTTAACTTTATTTGAAATAATAATTTATTTGCAAGAATATGAAAAAAAAATATGTATAATCGAAAGTTCGCAAATTCTATCATGCATAATGGCGTGTAAATTTGTCTTAAACGGAAATTTACATGCAATTAGTTAATTTTTATATTTATTAATACTTGCTAATTTTAACAGATTTATATACATTCACTGATACTTACAATCAAAAGGTGAGGTTAACCTCAAATAAATATTAAAATCATGCTCATACATGTTGAATTTATATAACGAAATGTATAATCACTCTCACTTTCACTTTCAAATTAATATATTGTTATTCTTATTTCAAACCAAACTTCAAAACTAACATATTGTTGTTATTATTATCATATATTACATTATATTCTTTACGTCACTATACTAAACTTCGATAAAAAAAGCAACATGGCGCGTAACCGAAAAACGTGACGCTTACAAAATTTCTCTCATACGTCGATAAAGAAGTTTCACTTCAATAAAATATACGACTTAAAAGGCTGCTGAAAGATACAATACGTTGACATGGGATGCTGCTGGTATTTGTAGGTAAATAAAATCACAAAATATTTAAAATAATTTTATTGTCCATCAGACAACATAATACTATTAAATAAAATTCGCAATATCACATTCGTTTGTGGCACATAATATCTATCACAGTTGAAAATACCGTATTAGGTAATAGAAGCGCTAACTATGTTGACTACTAACGCCCAAACCCAATAACCTATCTCAATCCATTTTTGACCATCTGAGATCTTAATCCCAATATTGTTCAAAGTGCGTCTAAAACCCATCAACGGATTGTAATAGCCTTCTGTCGATAGAATGGTAGTTCGGATCGGTGTATGTGGATAGACCTTTGTATGAAAATGACAGTTCAACTGTGCCAATATCATATCTTAAGATTTT
The DNA here is from genome assembly GCA_028984075.1 of Pieris mannii. Taxonomy (NCBI): domain Eukaryota; kingdom Metazoa; phylum Arthropoda; class Insecta; order Lepidoptera; family Pieridae; genus Pieris; species Pieris mannii. Next base: position 7,064,947 of record CM054795.1, on the reverse strand, counting down.
AACTTTCACCCGTTTTTAAAATAATTAAAAGCTATATATTTTTTAAACATAGACATGTATATTTAATTATAATTTGCACGGTTTCATTTACTTTATTTGGTTTATATTGACTATCAAATATATAAGTGTAAAGAGCGAAGAGATTGCATTCTATCAGTCGCCAAAAATGGATTGTCTTAGGGTTTGGTTATTGGGATGCAGATAGGAGATCGATCGAGTATCACGGTCTGACCTCAGTTTGTTTTCAATCTGCGAATCTGTGGATAAATTATTGGGTTCGGGCGTAAATGTAGCACGAGTTTGATATATAAGATATAGTAAGAATGATATAGTAAGAAGATATAGTAACGATATATCTTCTTACTACACTAATTTAAAGTTTATACATTGTATAAAAGTTCCTATATTTTTTTGCTCCCACGAGAAATCTTATGTATTTATATGTCGGTCACTTTTTATTATCGCTTTTTTTTAATTAAAGATTGATATTAAACGTCTAATACTACATTTTAATATAAAAACTTTTTTAATCATTGTTGTTTTTATCAAAATTATTGATATGAAACTTAAAAATAAAAATTAAATTAGTCGCGTTATCTCGAAATTTTTCTACCACGTGTGAATTGCACACGTTTGTTTAGTATTTGACGTTTAACACTTTGTCACACTTATGATAGAACTTCCAAGCGAAGTTCTTCGAATCTTTGTCAAAATTCAATACTATAATGTTGTTGACAGCTCGATTCTCAACAACGTTGATATACACAAATTATTTTGGATGGTAGTTTACTTTTGTTAAATTCTAAATGCACCTCCCGATCGTTGCTATATTCTTCTATAAATATAAGCCCACTTATTTATCAAAACTAAATCTGTGTAATATCACTCTTTTAACATAATATGTATAATATCGTCACCTCCTGACGAATTGTGATGAAAGAGATATATTAGTTTGACTTTAAAAAAATAGTTTATGCTATCGTGCGTGACATTATCGTATCGTGTTTTGTATCGTATTGACCCACACTAGACAAAACAATATTCTCATATATATAATTTGCGTATGGTGGTTATGAATAAAACTCAGTATTATTTTTGTAAACAGCAAATATAACATTTTTACGACTTAATACGTATAAGGGATACAATCTCCAAAAAATAAATAATCTAATCTCGAGAAATTGTTTGATTTTTATAATAGCAAGTAGTGTTTAAAATAATTTGTGTCTACCCACATTTCTAAAAAAAAAATTTAACAGTTAAATAGTACATTAGTTAAAAGATTAATAGCGGAAATATGAAATTTATAAAAGGTTTGAATGGAAAAATACAATTTAATTTGCACTTTTCGTTACTAAACCTTACAAAGGCTAAATACATAAATATATATTTTAATTACACCTAGTTTTTTAAGCTTAAAGTCAGTAAACAGTAGTTTTAATAAGTATTTTTTAAAATTAGTTTTAAACTATTTTGCTTTGATTTTTTCGTGATCTTGTACAATACAATTAAAATATGTGGGTATTTTGCTTATATTTGAAAAAATATGTGTCAATACAAATTATTTCTATACAGCAACAAAATAATTCTATTTCAACAAAAATCCTAAAGCCGACTCACTTCATTGTCTTTGCCTATACCATTCTCTACATCTTTCCTTTTCTCCTTCTGTCTTCCATCTTCTAGTAAAGCATAGATCTCTTCTACACTTCGGTCTTTAGTCTCTGGTACGTAGAGAACAGTATAAAATGTCCCTAAGAAGCATACGAGAGAGAAAAATATGAAAACCCAATGGATGCCGAAATATTTCAGCATTGGGTCGTAGGCTTTCGTTTGTAGGAAGTCGCTGAGTGCGTCAACACTACTGATAATGGACGTCACCATTCCTCGATGCTGGAAAAAAACGTTTTAACATTTATAAATATGTAAATAGTTACACCAACTTCAAATATCTTTTATTGAGCTATATGACAATAATCTTTATAGGACATGTGCCCCTTTAAAAGTGATTCATCCATATCTCAAAAACGACAACTGTTTTTTGATGAAAATTTTAATTCAAGTATTACGTCAGCAGATTTACTGCCTGTTATCCCACCATTGTCTTGTCAGCAAAAGTAGCAAAGCTATTAATAATAAAATAGATAAACTTTTTTAATTTTTATACAAATCCTCGACAATGCATTTCGTTTTCGTTCAAGCATAGACAATGTATGGGTAATATGTTAAAAAAGTAAATAATTACGGTTTACGTAATAGCGAACGAATCCGTAATACTTGAACGGCCTGTTCGATCATTTAAATATAGCGAATTTAAATTAAAATATCTCGATACGACTCTATAAGCCATTATATAGATATATAATAAAGCAGTAATAAAAGTGAATAGCAGCTTGGCGTTGTGAGTCATAATAAAGCAGTAATAAAAGTTAATAGCAGCTTGGCGTTGTGAGTCATAATAAAGCAGAAATAAAAGTGAATAGCAGCTTGGCGTTGTGAGTCATAATAAAGCAGTAATACAAGTTAATAGCAGCTTGGCGTTGTGAGTCATAATAAAGCAGTAATAAAAGTTAATAGCAGTTTGGCGTTGTGAGTCATAACAAAGCAGTAATACAAGTTAATAGCAGCTTGGCGTTGTGAGTCATAATAAAACAGTAATAAAAGTGAATAGCAGCTTGGCGTTGTGAGTCATAATAAAGCAGTAATACAAGTTAATAGCAGCTTGGCGTTGTGAGTCATAATAAAGCAGTAATACAAGTTAATAGCAGCTTGGCGTTGTGAGTCATAATAAAGCAGTAATACAAGTTAATAGCAGCTTGGCGTTGTGAGTCATAATAAAGCAGTAATACAAGTTAATAGCAGCTTGGCGTTGTGAGTCATAATAAAGCAGTAATACAAGTTAATAGCAGCTTGGCGTTGTGAGTCATAATAAAGCAGTAATAAAAGTTAATAGCAGCTTGGCGTTGTGAGTCATACCACAAACAAGACTAACTGATAATCTTATTTTTTAAATCAGTTACAAATTTTGTTTCTGTATTTTTATTAGTTCTTAGGGAACTACAATATTTGTAATTAAAATAAATTCATTATTTTTAGTTATAGTTAGTTTATACAATTGAAGATAAACAATCATATAAAAAGAGAACTTACTTGAAAAGAAAATAGTTCTGACATAATAACATATGGGACGGGTTGATAGCCAGCGGCGTTTGAAAATATACACAAACACATAGCTAATACTGGCAACCATCCCGGCAGCCATATTGATAGTGATGTGACATAGAACCAAGCTCCTAATGACAGCATAGACAATCCCGTCGCTAGTGATGTGCCAGCGAGGAGCCACTGCAAATTAAATTTTTACATACTACATCAGTCTCTTGCACTCTTTTCACAAAAATACTCTTTCGTCTCTTTCTGTCAAATTGAGTTTACGCCTTGATGAAAAGAGACTGATGGGTACTTAAAAATTTGAGTAATTTCGTTCTGTAATTTATTTCTTGTTTATGAAGAAGAAGAGAACAGAACACGGCAAAACTTTACGATAAGATATTTTATAAGAAAAAAATACGAAGTGCACAATAGTCTACGTATTCGTAAAAATAATATATTTATCTATTAATTTCTGACAGAACGTATAATTACTGCACGGATTAAGCAGTACAAGACACACACAACATCGCCCAAATTAGGTATTACTTATTAAAATATTTATTTTTATTAACTTTATTGATCCCTCTCGTAATTTTAACTTTATTTGAAATAATAATTTATTTGCAAGAATATGAAAAAAAAATATGTATAATCGAAAGTTCGCAAATTCTATCATGCATAATGGCGTGTAAATTTGTCTTAAACGGAAATTTACATGCAATTAGTTAATTTTTATATTATTCTTAGTGATAAACTCTCATTATAAAAATATATTATTACGTTATTAATTAATATTATAGTTTTCATCCAAATAATGATACATTTTTTCCAAAGTAGAACATTAAATCGATTTTTAAAAACTCTATACTCTAAGATCCGGGTTTAGAAAAATATACCCTCATCTGTTATTTAGATGAAACAATTTTTTATAAGCTGATTTCAATATCATGAACTTATAAAAACAACCTCTGCTACGCTGTTGTATCCTTGTCTCTTGCACAAAAAATCAGATTGTCTGTCTCTTTTATCAGAATATATTTTTCTTAAATTTTCGAAATTGAACTTTTTATTATAAAGGCTGCAGATGATTTCAAGGTAACTGCCACATCCAAATAAATTCAATTTTTTTTAAATTTTCAAATCATGCTCGTAATTTTTAATTAACATGTGAGGGAAATAAGCTACATTTATTTACCTTTTCTCACCTGGCTGCAGGTAAGTATAGCAATCATAGAGATGGGTGCCTACTACAGTGAGGTAATATAAAATATTGACGGTTTTAACTTACTACATGTAACTAACATGAGAAAGTAAAAATTAAAAATAAATTAGTTGTTAATTAATTAATAACAGAGGTTGTTTTTATAAGTTCATGATATTGAAATCAGCTTATAAAAAATTGTTTCATCTAAATAACAGATAAGGGTATATTTTTCTAATCCCGGATCTTAGACTACTAGTAGATATTTTAATGTTTTTGGTAATTTTTAAAAAACCTTGATTATCATACAAAAGCTGTTTTTCCTATGCAATTTTTGGCATAGACAATTTTTCCCCTATCTTCGAAAGAGGTCTGTTTCCGTTGACTGAAAAATATTTATATTTCACACTATTTTATATATTACCTTTCGTCCTGTCTGCTCCACGATGCAACTAGCGACTATAGACCCAATGAGCTGTATGGCCCCCACTACTATAGTCTGTTTGTTGGGACTGAGCTTCAAACTGATAGATTGAGAAGCCTGGTCAAATATGGAACCGGCGTACATTAATACAACCAAATAGCCACAGGTCTCTTGAGACAGCATCACGCTTAGCGCTATACGGAACGCTTGGAATGTTGTCTTGTCTTGGACTGGAAATTAATTTAATTTATCAATATAATACTGGCTAGTGGCTACAGCGTGTGACTCTCATCTTTGAGGGTCGATGGTTCGTTCTGTGAACCACGCTGGAGCGGTGAAGGAAAACATCCTAATGAAATTGGCATGGCATAAAAAGGAAAGAAATTCTGTGTGAAAAAGGGTTTTAACTGGATTATTATTATCATAAAGAAATAGTCCATCCTGAAATCCACGAAAATGTTCTATATACATTCTATTGTTCTAATTTAAATGAAATTAATCAATGATTTATTTAAAAACAATTTAATTATTATTTAACAATTTAACGTATGCATTTTGTATAATATATGTGATGCAATGATTTTAAAGCAACAAATGTTCAAGAAAACAACACTTATTCTAGAAAGGCCGGCAACGCGATCGGCAATATAATATCAAGTATGTATAATACTTACATAAACTTTTCCAAGAACCCTTTTTCATTGAGCGTGCGTATTCCTCCTCTCTTTCCATCTGTTGGACTTCCTCTTCAAGATTCTTGTCATCCGGTGATGTGTGGCGTAACCATGCTAATGCCACACGGGCTTCCTAAAATAAAATTGTATAACATTTAATTTAAATAAGCTGACACCTTTATTTACGCGTAGCTAGATAACTGTTTTGCACAGAGTTTTTTTTGTAGCATAGGGCGAACGAGGCTACGAGATGCCGAAAAGCTGATGAACACCCATTTTAGTGGGAGCGTTGCCGACCTATGATGGAGGAGCTCTTTTTTAAACGGTTGTAGTTCGTATCTCCCAGGGAAGTCCCCACCGGGAGTCGATTACACGGTGCGCTAGTTCGCGAAGGAAAATGTCTTGTCAAGCGGACCGTGGAAGACTTCCAGTTTCAAGGTGATGACATGATCATAAAAAGTATAGAGAATACACAAGTAATAGGACAATGCAGCTGTGCCGGTTTATTGTTTAAATTTGTCAAAATCCACACAAATTCCATATCATTAATCCTTATTTGACAAATTCAATCGGCTTATAATATGTATATATGTAGTATATACATTTAATATTAGTTTGAGAGCTTCTTAATACATTTATGTAGTTAATAATAATAATAATTTATTTCATATTTGTTTCACAGAAAAAACTTATATCTAATTGCGCTAGTTATATTTACAAAATTAGTCATGTTTATCTGACGCTGAACCTGTATTTCAGCATACAGCGCCTAACCCCTTAAATATAATAGACAAAAACTAGCATAGACATGACTCATTGGCGAAACTTATATCTAAAAAAAAAAACAATATATTACATAATGTGTTGTAATTTACAATAAATAAGTTGGCAAAAGATTATATTTATAATTTTGACACACAGGTATGGTCGTATGGTATTTCCAACAGACGAATGGCGACAGTTAAAACAGATATATTCCCTGAGATCACGTCAGTCAAAAATATTAAACAGAATTAAAAAACTTAATCTTGGTACGAGCTAAATTTTCTATTTGTAAAAACTAGCTAATAATATATTCATAGTCGCATAGTCTTTTTAAGATAAAAAATAAATAAACTTGTTTTAATAATATACGGAATGAAGATTAGTTTTGTATGTAAGGCACAGTTATATTCGTGCTTAGTATCATAAATATGTATACATCAATACGTTTTTTATTTATCAAATGCAAAAACGAATACTTGTTTATGATCTTGAATTTTGCACATCATGGTTCGGAGAATACATTCCAATAAACAGGAAATAAATCTTTTTTTTTGCTTTTAAAAAAATAAAATGGAAGAATAATGCGGGTATTTTGTTGAATTTTAATCATTTCGTATGTGCGGAACTAATCTTATGCAGTTATACGAACTTGAACTCTTGTGAACACGTCATTTATTATTTCTGTTTTCGATATGACATTATAAGCTCATTCGGTTCTATACAACGTCTATGGTGGGGCCGTCAAACGGATTTGCTAACACGGCTAAAACGATTTTAAAACAAATGGTGACTTTCACCAGTATGATACACGTAATTTGAGTGTGCGATCAACCAGAAGATAAACCACTCCTTATATGGACATTGTATTCGTTACAACCAACTCCCAAGTGAAATTAGAGAACTATCGCTAAATAAATTCAAAGCCCTTGTTAAAAGTAAATTAATTAATAAAGCCTTTTATAATGTGACGAATACTTAAATGATCCTAATCCTTGGGATTGATTTGCTCCAGTTCAAACAATTTGTATTAAAAACTTGGCGATTGATAAGAGTGGCGGAAAGTTTCTTGCCAGTTCTTCTTACCCGCTCTACGTCCTTGACTTGCGAACTGTTATTATTGTTGTAAATGTAAATTCACAATTAATTTAATTTGTTTTTTTTGACGTTCATAAGTGTACATATTTACCTATATGAATAGATATTTTTGAGTTTGAGTTTGAATAATTGGACTGTCAGTTAGTTACTAGATAGCTTAACGGCAACATGAACAATTTAAAGAATTATTTTTATATGCATTTGTCGCGCTCGTGACTTTGACGCTTCGTTAAAATAAATAAAAATATCTTAATTCATGTTTATGATTTTCTATGCAATAAGCATCATGATGAAGTGTTGTGTGACATAACACAAAAGTAGGTATCGATGTTCAATGATCATTGTTGAAAGCAAAAACATTAATGTTTTGACATCGATGTTAAAACACGCACGACCAATACAACTTACAAAATATATCATCCACAAATCAGGTTTATTAAAATTTTGAACTCGTCTTTCTTCGAAGTCTCTATAAAACTATGAACTATAAAATTTGTCATTACATATACTCGTACGTACGTTTTTCGTATACGCTTACTCGACATAAATGACATTATAGGAATAATGTGTGCATATATTAAGTTATAAATCTAAAAGAACCTTTGCACTAGGTTTCTATACTTCTTTACAATATATATTTAATGCGTTTGATAGCATCAGCTGTGGCACTGCGCTTTATGTATGTTTGTGTGTTTTATTTATTGCTTGTGTGCAATTATTGTATTCTAAAACCTATCGACTAAAGTTGAAACAAATTATACATGATATAAAAAAAACAAATGTTTTTTTCAAAAAATAACTAAGATAACAGACGCTGAAACTGGTATACTTCACAGATCAATAATGTATTGACTATAGGACTTAAAACATACCACAGATTATGCAAGTTTACTTATTAAGAAGGTTGCAGATCAACAAAAGATACCTTACCTTATACTTTCCTTGTTTTACTAAAAACACTGGTGTTTCCGGCATAGTCAAGAAGACCAATAGATGCAGCACAGGTATTGCCGTGCACAGCCACATTACAGTTACAAAGGAGAGTAGGTCTCCAGCCACGTAGACCAACAGGTATCCTAGGTTTTGTACCAGGATGAAGAGGGAACCCAGAGCGCCTCTTATGCGGTCTGACGCTATCTGTGGAAAGGTGACAATTTAGCGACATGTTTGGGATGAGGATAATTTTGGACAAGTGCAATGGCAAAATGCTATCAGATAAATATTATTTGCAACATTATATACCATACGATTTTTTATGAAAATGTTGTGCGCGCATTCAACAGCCTATTCTACGGATACTGAAAGAACTAAATCGAAATTGCAACCAAAATCTTTGGGATTGGTATGGCTGTTGGTACTCTACCAGCGCAGTTTGGTACATTAAAAACGAGTGGCACTACCCCGTCTAGTGTCTTGGTATCAGACATCTGTATGTGTAATCGTTAACTTTTGCTTATCAAGATTCTATGTCTGACACACGTCGTCGACTTTTTAGGGTCAATGGCCTCAAGATGTTTTTATTTAACGTAAGATCGCTCAAATCATCGATTGATCAAATACGCTTATATAATAGTTCATTGGTGCACAGCCGGAGGTTGAACCTACGACCTCAGTGATGGGTGTCCAACTCTCAAGCCTTTAGGCTACTGCTCAATAAATCTTAACGTTGCCATATATTCTTACAATATAGAATGGTATCTAATAACTTGCTAACTTTTCTATCATTTAATTTTAACATTACCTCTTTTAAATATAACGGTGTGACTACATAGCAGCCAGCACAGGCCAATCCAGCAACTGCCCGTGAGGTGATCAGCGCCCATGGACGAAGTGAGAAAAGGGTTATGCTCCAACTTATCTGTAACAATATAAAATCTTTTTGTTAAATGTCAAGTTTTCCTAGTATCGGAATGATATTCTATTTCGTTGTCACAATGTCATCTTGAGTGCTGTCAAATACCGAAAATTGTTTGACAGTTGACAAAACTAGATTTAAGTTTGATTGCCGTAATACGTCGCTCTACGCCCTTGACTTGCGAACTGGTTGTAAATGTAAATTCACAATTAATTTAATTTGTTTTTTTTTTGACGTTCATAAGTGTACATGTTTACCTATATGAATAAAGATATTTTTGAGTTTGAATTTGAATAATTGGACTGTCAGTTAGTTACTAGATAGCTTAACGGCAACATGAACAATTTAAAGAAGAAAGAAGTTCACCAGCGTTACTTCTTACGCGTCAACTTCACATAGTGCTAAGTCTGACTATCGTACGTCATGTAATAGATTTTGACATATGGGATAGAAGCGCACATGGTAGGACCATTATTGCAAAGGGTTTTGATTCCTCCTTTATTTCCTGAGATATTAAAAAAGGACAAAGGGAAGAGACGAGGGCGCCCAAAGGTGGCGAATGGAGAAAGAAACCCATGTATAGAGACATTTAGAAAAAGATGAAGATGGCGTTTACCTAAGAAAGAGTTCGGTATGGTACAGAAAGAAGCTAGGATATTAGGATAACAAGAAAAAAATGTACATAACATTTCTACGTTGTATATTGGAAATTAAACAGGCTTTTAGTATTACATATTAAAAAAATATAACAGACAATACTCACATACGTGAGAACTTATGTACTAAAGATACAATTTATCAATCCGTGGCTTATTGAGCTTCTGGGATAAATAATCGAAGTAGAACTTTCATTAACGTAGAGAACTGGGATTATTCAAGGCATGGTGTGTTAGTTTTAATTTAAATATTGCTTATTTAAGCATATTGGTATTGAGCACGGCCAGAACAGATCTCCGTTAACAAAGACGTAGCCGCCTACTCGATTTGGTCTCCGACATCACATCTTTATTGTTACATTGTATTTTAAATTCGACTTAATGGTATTGGTAAGGATAGATTGTTAACCATTAGGCTAATTAGGCTGCAGCCTAGGGTGCGACGTTCTAGGGGGTGCTCTGAAATCTGGTCTTCGCTAGATCTTATGCATCATCCCCTGTATATTTAAACTAAACTAAGACAAAACACTAAATGAACTGTGAACTGGATTTTTAAGTAGATGGGAGATGTTAGTATCCAAATTAGATGAAGAATCAACGGTACAAAAAATCTGTCAAAAACTCAAAAAAATCAAATAAATATACCAAAAAAGATGAGTGTTACCAACTTTAGCTGCAAAGGTCTTTTTCAGCACTAAAAAGAGTCAAAAGTGAATTGCGTTCCACATTCCGCCTGCAAAAACTTGCAGCGCTCATGCTAATATACATAGAATGTGAGTTTTTAGATACTGTTGAATTAAAAAAAATAAGAGGGCGCATCCCGATAAATAGCCTTGGGCGGTCAGAACTCTCGATCAGTCTCTGAGGATAGTGTATGTATTTTGTTAATAAATGAATAAAATATATGACGTCACACATCACATCACTCGACAACATTCGTGCGACACAGACACACGTATTGGTATGGTTTTTTCCTTTCAGAAACGAGACCGTTTAAACTGAATAACGTAATAATGATTAATAGGAATATAAAATACTTCATATAAAGTGATTAAAGCTAGGAATTTAATATATTGTAGATAAATGTGGTAACAATAATTGTTGTTTATTCATGTTTATTTCACTATAAACGAGATAATTCAGATTTAATTGAGCGTAGAGTGGTTTAAACCGCTTTCAGGTTTGGTGCAAGTAATAAGCGGTTTCCATTATTGTTTTGTTTGCAAGAGTAAAAACACGTACGAATATTACACAACTAAAACACGACCAAATATTTGAAGTGATAATAATAAGTAAATATCCATATTTAACCTCCTTTACTTGAAGTGAAAAAACCTAAATACGTAGGAAAAAAATTTAAAACGAAATATTTTGGTTTGGTTTTTGAAAACTGTCTAATATATACACTTTTTCATTTGTTTTTTTCCGTCAACATAACAAAACCTCGCCAATTTACGACATAATTACACGATTGTATAATTTCTCGTCTTATTATTGAGGGCCTTATTTGTATAATTTTCCACTAGTATGTTTACAAATACCATAGTCTCTGACTGGGACAAATTATAATATGTTCCACGAGTGTCTTGCTATACAGAAAGAATGTGATTTAATGCACAAAGAAATGGCGCCAAAACCCAGCATACCACAGAGTGAATGCGTCACGGATTAGGTAGACTTTAACTGCGCTAAACGATATGCCACAGATAAGTTTACAATGTTTTTCATTATACCCCAGACATGACACTAAAATAAATGATGGCAAACTTTGGACTTTAAGTTTCACGTCAAAAATATAACGTTTTATATATAACGTTCTTTTTTTTTAAGTTTGCTAAGGTGTCGTATTTATGTATGCTAATAGTAGATACATTTAACATATTGTGACATATCGAGATTGTAAATTATTTATTATATTAAAATAATTATGAATAACTTAATAATTAATATAAATAACAAATCAACCTATATAAATAACAAACAGATCGATTACTCATTCTTAATAAACTCTGAACACAGATACACACGGAATCTCGTCTTACGGGTTTTTTAAACTTAAAATACGTTACGTCTTACAACTTAAAACATGCTTTTGTGTCAATATAATCAAGTAAATAATATATTATTATTTGTTCCCATGGCCCTAGGTGTCAAAGACACTTGCACTTTTTATGTCACTTAAAAAGCGCTGCAAAAATCTGACATTCTATGTGTTTGTCATTTTACACATTTGGTACATGATGTGCGAAAGACAAAAATAATTATTTGTTAAGCGTTTTAACATTTTCATGATAGTCTGTGGTACGTATATGCGAATTAAATAAACCCTTTTAATGACTGGGTTTCATTTTTATAAAGGACAGTTAATCACGGGCTTATAATTTTTTTGTTTTGTCTCTGAAACACTTAGATTCTTTTGCTCAATTCAATTTATAAGTCAAAGGATATATGTACATTGCTTCCCGTCCGTGATACGAATAGTCCGTCCGTATATGACGTACCTAAAGATCCTAGTTTCGATTCCTGATGTTTTTATAAGTAGCTATTTAAATGAAAATGTGCAATGGCAAACACAAAAAGATTAGTGAAATACTAGACTGTATATTGAAACTTACCACCAGCATGAGTGATGTCAACATTGTAGTGGTTTTCCTGCCCCATCTATCAGCCAGGTCTCCAACCAGAACACCACAGAAGATGGAAGGAAAGAATGTGATGGATGCCATCCAGGATATGGTGTTATCTGTGATGGGTTCTGGTGCTGGTCCGTCTGGGGACTGCAATATTGGCGTCATAGGTGACTGCCATCCCATCAGCATACCGAAATTTAGCACAGGAATTGTCACTGTAAAGAAATCATATTGACAATTAAAGGGCCGTTTTCTAAAAGTACATTAAACTAAAATATCACATGAACCTAAATATTATTGTTATTTATATTTCTAAGTAAGACTGACTTCAAAGACTTATTAAAACATAGTATTTCTATGCATTCTGACATTCTTCGCAATTAAATGTTCCATAAATTCGTTTAATTTATGTAATTAGTGGTACATTATGATAGAAAGTAACACGTATTGTTTATATTATAACTGCAATCATAGTTAATATGTCTCAGCATATGGCCATAAAGTCATCACGTGTGCCACAGATAACCCGTCCTTGCTCTAAGCTTATAATAGATATATGACAAATCCGATAATGCTGTCAAATGTCAACCGCCAATAATCGCGCCAAAATTTTTCCTGTTATAAAGTTTTCAAGATAAGCAAGCAAATAAAGTGAGCGAGTGTCATTAGATGCGCAGTGTTATTTTCTCTTATTAATCAGTACTTAAAATCTGACCATTTACACCGCCAGTCTTATCACCTATTATTTTAAAAATGATAAAATATATTATAAGCAGTGTTGGCCTAGTGGCTTCAGCATACGACTCTTATTCCTGAGGTCGTAGGTTCGATCCCGGCCGTGCACCAATGGACTTTCTTTCTATGTGCACATTTAACATTTGCTCGAACGGTGAAGGAAAACATCGTGAGGAAACCGACATGTCTTAGACCCAAAAAGTCGACGACGTGCGTCAGGCACTGGAAGCTGACCTACTTGCCTATTAGATTTTAAAATGATCATGAAACAGATTCAGAAATCTGAGGCCAAGACCTAATGAGGTTGTAGCGCCACTGATTTGTTAATTTTTTAAAAGATATTATAACCTTCTTTATGGAATTGTTTTATCGTTATTCATAAGTCAACCCAAATGCAGACTATCAGATGAACCAATCTGGATTAGCCTTGTGCAGTGATTATATCGGAAAAGTAAGAACTTTACATTTATCCAAACGTGTTTTTTACTACATATTTACTATCTGATCGCGAACTTCGTTTTGCTTAAATATTTTTTTGTACTTAGCCTAATTTTTAAGTAGCAATAACATACCAACAACTATATTTATTGACTGTTTTCTTTTCCGGAATAAAAAACTAAATGCTAAAGAAACTAAGCTTTTTTTTTATTCCTCAGAGCTCAAAGAATAAATGCTTGAATTGCTCCTGCCGTCTATTAATTTTGCGCTTAGCTAAATATTTTGTGATTCAATTTTATTTATTTTTTATCTGTTATAAATAGTGCTGGCTATAAAGGAAGCATAACAACATTCAAATCTTTTTTTAGATAAATATAATCAAGGTTTTATAATTAAGATAAGTTTCCGTCACCTGTCTCTTGAATGTGAACTCAGATGACCTCAGGTTACCGCTACATTGGATAATAAATGTAAGATAATAATTATGTAGTAAAAGAGTAACAATATTTTTTGTTTAACGGGAAAAAATTGAGATAAACACAGACCCGGAGTCCGATGTTTCTGTTGGAGTTTCTATGTTTTGTTGTGTTATGTTTTTTTTTGAAGTAAAACTTCTTTAGGCGCATGAGTGTAATTTTTTACGGATGAAACGTCACGAAGATGTGCAGCGTTTAAGTTGAAGAAACGGGAGAGAGCGATTGAGAATGAGTAAGGGCAATCTAGAAAAACTATAGGCTATTGGCTGATGTATTCGTTTAGTAGTTACATATTAGAACTTTAGATGGTAATTCTGTCGCTTGTGCGGTAAATAAGGATTTTTTATTTATTTTATATATACAGTGTGAATATAGATTTACAAATACATGGAGTGATCATATACCAACATGATTATCTATTAGACCTTTTACTTTAATATTAATTAATTTAAGAAGTTTCACTTCTGACATAATATGTACTTTGTACGCACGAATTTTTTTATGATCAGGGCAAACGAGCCTACAGGACACCCGAAAAGGGCAATCATCGCAGCCCATGGACACACATTTTAAAAGGTACAGTGCCTTTGAGTGAAGCAGATAATCTTTTTAAAGAAATAGGCGTCACAGAAGTGCCCCACCTGGAGTCAATTAGACAGTTCACTAGTTTGCAAAAGAAAATGTCTCGTAAAGCGGACCGTGGAAGACTGGAATACTATTCTATTTGTAGCATCTATTGATACCTTCAGATACTACAAGCCGAAATGGTGTTATGTTGCAAAACTCTGAGGTTTTGAAAGCTAGGACTAAAAGTATATAAAAAAATTGTAATGTTGTCAAGTGTCACATTTCTGCATCTACTGATTATCAGACGTCAAGGCAGAATACAAAATACCATCCGTATCCCTTCGACGTCCGTCGTGCCACAAGTGCCACAACTTAAAGTTTCTTCAGACAGTTTTTGCCAAACGACAATGTGGAACCAGCTGCCCCCTGAAGTATTCCCGAACCAATTCGACTTAAGGTCCTTCAAGAAAAGAGCTTACCAATTCCTAAAAGGCCGGCAACGCACTTGCGAGCCTGGTATTGAGTGTGCATGGGCGGTATCACTTAACATCAGATGAGGCTCCTGCCCGTTCGCCTCATATTACATAAAACTGATAAGCTATATAAATGAGCCTATGCCTATCATATATTACGTTCAGTACGTCTAACGAATTCACACGCATATTTTGTAAACTCTGTCTTATCGAATCAGTCACCCTCGTAGTCCTGGAATACGAGGCTGTGGCTAAACAACGAACGGAAATCCTCGGAACAGTGAGGTCGCTCGAAGCCTGTGAAGTGCCCAGGATACTTCTGTGCTTCTGGAAGGAGCCAGGACTAAATTAGTCAGGGCTTTACGCAAACGGACCAAATTTTAGTCTAGTTGTGGAAAATGAGTCAACCTACCTAACTTACTCTGTCATATCGTCGCTGTTTTATGCCAACAGTATCACTCACGTATGACACATGAAATGAATCATAATAATCTTTCTGTTAATTTTCAATATACATTTGGGAAGTATCTGTTAACAGTGTAAACGTATCTCAAAAGGGAAACCCGTTTTCGAGACGGTTGCTTCGCTGAGTCACCGTTTCGCATACCTTCAGGTCATTAGGGTACCTTGATTCAACCTCAATCAGTGTTAGATAGTTTCGGAACAAAACGCTAATGAACTATCAAATAGACAAACTACATATTGTTGCCATCGAATTTGTCCAATGAACAGATGAGCCTTATTTACCCTTAGATTCTGAGTACCTTCATGAGACTTGTGTATGTCAAACGTTTTTAAAGGGAAATCGTTTATTAAGACCTAAACATAACAATCAAATATTATATTACATTACATACAGTATTTACAGTATTCCTTAGAAATAATTAAAAGAAAATTAAAACCAATTTAAATAGTTTAGTCCCTTTGGCAGTGTATGTATGTATGTAGGGACTCCGTTTCCGCACTTAGACTCTTAACAGGTCCGTTGTGCGTGATTTGGCAGTGTATTGCGATACTTATTCGTTGAGCGAAGAAAGAACCAGCTCTGGGGTCACCAGATCATCGGACGTCGAGGCAGAATACGAAATTCCACTCGTAACCGTTCCACAACTGCGCGTTTTTCAAGGCAGTTTTTGCCGCGCACAACCACTTTGTAGAAGAAGCTGTCCACTGAAGTATTTCAAAACTAATTCGACCTTCAATCCTTCAAGAAAAGAGCATTCAAATTCTTAAAAGGCCGGCAACGCACTCGCGAGTGTCAATAGGCGGCGGTATCACTTAACATTAGAAGAGCCTCCTGCCCGTTTGCCCCCTGTTCTATAAAAAAAAGCAGATAGTACCAGCACTGGTAGATACCAGGCGCTAAAATCGTTTTTTATAGACGGGAATTAATCTCTCACTAAGAGTTTACAAATAGAGAGTGCAATCTATTGGGTAATTGGCTTATTTCTAACTGTTAATCATACATTATAGTCATCCAGAACCTTTATGGACAACAAACTTATAAAGTTAAGATAGATAGGTAATATTGACGATAAGGAATTGAAAAAAACTTTGCAGACTTTAAGCACCAAGGTTAAGCCACTGGTTTTTCTGTACTTTAAGTTTTTTATATAATGTTTAGTTGTAATGTAGTGTTTTTGACAGATTAATTTTTTATAATCTTCAAGCAATACTATATAAATTGAAAATCTTGCTACGTGCCGATATAAATAACATCAGAGTAAGTTAAATAATAACTAAGTAGCCCAGAAACAAAGTATATAAAATATCTAGAACATAAACAAAACAATAACAGATTGTCAACGAGGAATGGAACGTTGTGATATTTAATATTAAGGCCAAGAATATAAAGTACAGACTCAAAAAAAAAAATTGTAGGTACTATCCTATTCGGCGGCCTGAACGCTGGCATGAACAATGGCAGATGGATGGACAGGGTAACAAGGTGGAAAGAGCCACCAGGTAAAAATTAGAGGAGAAAATGTTCAAAATAGAGAGAGATGGAGTCAGTTGGAGGAGGCCTATACTCCTAAAAATATTATGATTGTATAAAATTTTAACAGTGTATCCTATGTAAATATCAATGAACGTTTCAATGAATAAATCTTAATTATTACTAATTATTAAAATATTATAACTATTATAAATCAATGTTTCCAGCATAGTTATAGTAGCGTGACAAAGTTGTTCGCTTTCAACATAAGTAGGGTAACATACGGGAGTCATATTTCAGGCTGTCACGTTTCTGTCACCCTTATATCGGCTTTAAAGTCTTGTTGATGCAATATATTTTCCTATTGTGAGTTATATAACCTAAAATTAGTTAAGTTACATACATTTTAGTAAATAAAAACAAAACGAAGTTCGCGGGGGCGGCAATACAATATGATAACATACGTACATACATATATTATATAAATCGCAGAGGCTATATATTGTCGAAGTATGTAAAGTTTTTTAATAACTATACCTTTACACATATATATTACGTATTCTTTATTTTTTATAAATATTTGCTATATTATAATTGTAAATATCTATTACGCAATAAATAATTATGGAATTAGCAGAATCTTAATGCAACCAACATTGCTTAATATTGTGTTCATTTGTCATTCTTCCCACATATAAGTGTTGTGTCACTAGCGATTCTTGCTTCATACCGCATACTAATGTAAGGGTGCGTCCACATCTGGCGAATATGCCGCGAATGTGCAGTTCTCGAGCGAGGAAGCGCGAGAATTGAGTGCGTGCTGATCCTGCGCCGCGGCCGCGCGCACGCATAGAAGCCTTACGAATCATGCCTAGCCTTGCATGAGTTGCTCTAAACAGCCACCCAATGCCGTGACTGCACGCGCCCAGCTTGCAGGCAGCTCGCAAGCGGCTCGAAAGCCAGAATTCGCCAGATGTGGACGCACCCTTACATTAGTATGCGGTATGAAGCAAGAATCGCTAGTCGCTAGAGGTGGTGGCGACTGACTTGTAAACAACAAAAAATCGACAGCCGAGTGGAACGCGCACGGGCGCTCGGCCCCTATCGAGCTGCTCGGCTCGATGCACTAACATGCCGAATATTCGACTTGTAACGTGCTCACATCGAGCGAATATTCAATGTCAGTCGCCACGTTTAGGCTTTCCACTTAAATCATGAAACGTCAAACTAAAAGCGATTTGAATTTTAGCAGACAAGACCAGACTACCTTGTCTTGTAATCTCCATTACGTCATGGGGGCCGATCAAGTATTACATAAATAGAATTACTGCAATTTCCCCCTCCCCCCACCCCTTCAAAAGTAAGCATAGCTCTCAAAAACAATAAAAATAACGTAGGAATCCTCGAAAATACATTTCGTTTCCATGTATACACAATGTGTGGGCAATTTGTGTAAAAAATGTAAATATTACTGTTGACGTAATCACCAAACTCCCCTACTCCCTTAGACGATGCCTTGATAAGTGGAGGGAGTGAAGTATTGTCTATGAATATCATGACAATTAACTAATGTAATAATATAATCTTTATATATATAAATCTCGTGTCACAATGTTTGTCCTCAATGGACTCCTAAACCACTTAACCGATTATAATAAAATTCGCACACCATGTGCAGTTCGATCCAACTTGAGAGATAGGATAGTTTAAATCTCAAATTATAGTCGCAATTTTATTTTATTGCAAATTATTTGTTTATTATTTGATACAATTCTAACAGATGGCGCTGTGTTAAAAGTACCAAAGTTTCACTTACCTTTCACATCAGTTCTCCTACAGTTTCCCTTGAATAGTTTACTACTATGTAATATATAAAAAAACCTTAGCCACAGCAACGCTTGGCCGAGTCTGCTAGTTTATTATAAATCTAAACGATTCTCGAATCCACTTCAACAGACGACTTCATTAAAATCGCATTAGGACTTATATTACAAATTAAAGATACATTTATATATACTCAAATAACAGGGCAACACAAAATCAATCAATCTTCTGTCACATACCTCATATTAATATGCTGACAAATTTCTGAGTTTAAACCTTCTCTGAACCTACACAAATATTTCACGATCGACATAAGCCGTCCAGCCATTGCCTTTTTAGATATGAAAGGATTTTTGGATGAGCGAATGCATGACATCGGATTTAAAGTACGTACTTGCATGTTGTTCTCACGAGTATGTAAGTGCGTGCTCCTATTTCACCATGCCTCCTGTTGATAGAGGACAAATCTTTGTTTTTAATTTATTTTATTATTCTTTATTACTCAAGGTGTCATATGGAACATGGTGTAATGGTTGCAGCTCCTTACAAACATTGTGTACAAAAACTTGGCGATTAAAAAGAGTGGCGGAGAGTTTATTGCCAGTTCTTCTCTTCCGTTCTACGCCCTTGATTTGAGAACTGGCAGTAAATGTAAAATTAGATTCATTTATTGTATATTTCTCTTTTTTTGTGACGTTCATAAGCATACATTATGTTACCTATTAAATAATTGATGTTTGACTTTTGAAAGTTTAATTTTCACGCACGTAATAATTGTGTATATTTTGAACGCTTTGGAACATAATATTTTGCTTTATATTAGGCTTTTTTAAAGGAAAAAAATAACTAAAGATGCTTATACCCATAACTTCGTAATTCCTTACAGAAATGTAACATAATGCTAAGCCAGGGCCATTAACAGCCACAGCACACATTCATTACATGCTTGAGACGAACGAATGGGAAAAAAAATACCTCTCATCATATCTTTTATTTAATTTTTTCTCTTTGATTATTGTTATTTTGTGTTTATGTGTGTGTGTTTTTTTTGTAATAAATAATACGTTTATTACGAAACATATTTTCCACAATTAAAACATCTAATCAATTAAAAAAAAAATCAGTGGCGCTACAAGCTGTTCAGGGGTTGGGCCTCAGATCTCTGAAACTGTTTCATGACCATTTTTCAATCAATTTTTTTTGCTCTAAAGGCGACGTTTAAATAAAGTCAAATTATTTTTTCTTGATGTAAAAGAACTTATTATCTTTACTGTAAAGGTTTGGACTACTTTTACATTAAGGCGCGTGCGCAGGAGCCCTACCGGCATGCTGTCGGTAAAACTGTGCTGCAAGTGGCGCTTTTAATTTTATGATTGACTTTAAACTGGCAATTATGAATTAAGTCACCGTCGCTGTTTGATTTTGACAAGAAAAACCATTAGTTCTATTTATCTAGTTCTCGATTTAAAAATATTAAAAACTATTCAACGGCCTACGTTAAATAACAGGAAAATCTATTTTTAGGTCAGTTTTGCAACGTGAAAAGATTTTCCTAGAATTTGCTCGAATCAAACCCAACGTGTACTAAGTTGTTAATATTATGTATAAAAAGTACAACTAGACACTTGTATGGAATGAGAAAGTTTCCTCACAAAGTAATACAGCGAGTTTATTTTTAGTCCTCTGCGGATGGCGTCTAGATTAAATATAGCCAGACAAATTACCATGATTTATAATAATATGTGTCTTTAAATTATTAATAAACTTCCAATGTGTGTGAAGAGTTTCTCTTAATCTTCTCTTTAAAAATTTAAATAAAAATCTTCCATTAAAACAATGCTGATAAAAATGATAGGATATTAAAAAAACTATGAAAATGTAAAATACTTTCATAGAAAGACATCGACGATGTAATCGAATTTTTAAAAAGCGTGTAAAGTGGATTCTAGAAGGAATTTGATTATTATTTTTATATTTACAGGACAATGTCTGTATCGTGTCCGCCTGTATACAAATATGGTTCCGTGTACGTTTTGTGTAATTTCTGTATCTGTCTATCCTAGGCTTAAGTAAAAACGAAATGTCACAATCAATGGAATAGGAAATGACGTATATACACGAGTGGTGTTTATAAATATGAGGAAGTCGTCATTGGAGGTTAGCAACAATATGCGTTATGAATAAATTATATGACATTTATTAGATGAATTCATTACATATTAATTATCTTTATTAATTAGCCTGAGGTATTTCGTACACTATGTAACGTTTACGTTTAAGATAAATCTTTACGTCCCCGTCAGTAAACGTAAAGATAAATTATTATTACGTCAGCTGGATACATTTGCCGTAGTATTTAGAAAATGTAACAATGGTTTTTACCTAAATTATAAATAATAATATGTAATAAAAAACATATACATATAACATTATATATGACTAATTTAATTGTTAATTTACTTCTGTCTGTGGGATTAATTTGCAATAGAGAAGAAGAAAGTCTATGTTGCATTTGAAAGACTACATAGTCTGTGGTAACAAAAAAGGGGGGAGATTATTGTAAGGTTCAGTGAAATCAGGACAGTATACAATTTCATAATTGTAATATTGTGATCCAAAGAGAAAGGAAAATGCTTATTTACATACATAATTCATCAATATTATATTAACGATAAATTACTTACCCATAATAGCCATAAAGAATTGATTGGCGATACCGCCATGTTGAAATTTTGCGAACCATCGTAGAGGGAAGATGTCCAGCATAATGTTATTGATTTTGTTACTTCAGTCTTTCATTTTTTTCTGAAACAAGACACAACTTTATGGTAATCTAAAGGTTAGGTCTATGGTTTACAAAAATCTCAACAATTTAAGAACATTTCAAATATTCTTTAGCTAGGTAAGCTTTATAAGTATGTTTATTTTAAACTAATATTAATTACATCAAAACTTAATTAAAACGTTTAACAAAAGTATTAAAATAATGCTTGGGAATGATCTTAGTTTGCGGTTCCAAAAACCATTTTGATAAGCTATTCTATATTTTCTTAATACTTACTTCATTTTACTATACTTTTCAGCAATCATCAAGATAGTTCCTACTGTGGGATCCTATGATATATAGTGTATACATATCACCGCTTAACTCTAATAACATATTAACAATGAGTAACAATGTCATTGTTTATATCATTCTAAATAACAAATTTGAAATTACAATTGGGACTAGCGCTAGCCATAGATTCTTAATTTGGCGGCAACTTGCGTCAGTCAATGTTCAATTGTTTTATGGTAGACGTGGAGTGAATATCAATTGTCAAGATTTCGTTTCCTATACATATATTTGGGGTGTGTTGAAGAGATTGCTTAGTAGAATCAAGACTTTACAATTTAATATAACGTAATTTTTTTCTTGTTAATTTTTTTATTTAGAAACTAAATTTTACCTTATTCCGTAATATCTCAAAGAATGTAAAAAAAGAGAAAAGCGTTTTCAATGGGACAAGATTGTCAATACATTCACATTCCATCTAGTCTCTATGCCCACTGAAAATTAAACTATTAACACTGAATTATTTCTACAATATCCGCTATTGCAACTGAAGCAGACTGCAACACACCGGAATCGTTTTACAGAACTTAAATATCAATTTATTTGTTTGTCTCTAGTCAATGCTCGTTATTGATTAATGTTTGTTAGTTACAAATTTTCTGGATATAAGCCGAAAGAACTTGCGACAAGAGGATATAACAAGCAGAGTAGTGTAAACTCGAAAATAATTCACACAGTGTAAAAATATGCATGCTGGCATAGTTCGAAAAGAACATTGAGCTGTTATAAACATAACATAAAATAATATTTATAACTAAAAAAAATTCACACAGATCCACACATAGTAACAATACTCAAAGGAAGAAAAAAAAATAAAAAAATGAGAGATAACATTTTTTTTTCTATCAAAAAACAAGCTTTGTCGTAAGTGTGTAATGCGTGTGTGTGTACTATGGTTGTAATTTGCCCTGGCTTAGCATTAAACTGTGGAGCAGAATGTTCGACAGCACTGATCAATCTCATAGCTGCTGTGGTAGCTAGTTTGCGCCGCAGTCGCAAAAAAAACAAAAAGTACATAATAATACTAATGAGTAGAATTTTTTTTTTAAGTTAGCAGTGTAAGTAATTAAGTATTGTGTTAAAGTGTAATTTTAATAAAATTAAAAAATAAGAATAATTCTTAAGAAATACATAAATAAATATTTTCAGCGAATTTTCAGACTTCGTGAGATGAAATGACATGCAATAAAATTATAAGAATTTATTACATTTAACACAATGAAATACATAAATATATGATCGAGTAATTGAACAATATTTTACCACGATATGCCTTATCGAAACGAAACAATAGCTTGATCGTTTTCTACGTTTTAAAACATTAGACCATATCAAAGTCTATCGATTCGGAAATCTAGACAATGGGCGTATTGTTGGAAAAATTGCACAGAGTAAACTAAATGTTGTTTATAAATGTGACCTTGATTAAAGATCTGAAAATATAGCAACGTAGATTTGATATTAGTCCCGTGTACATTTTAAATTGGAGGAAATTACTTAACAGATCAGAGGCGAACGCGTCAAGGTCTTGTCTTAAAGCAAACTACAATCTTATATCTTATCTTGTTCATATTATTAATGTAATATGAATCTATTACGCTAGACTGTACATAAAAAATAAAAATATTTTACATTGTAAAATAAAAATAGCCTGTATTCCAGAACATAATAACGCAAACCGGCAAGATGCTAACCTAATATTAAGTTATATTGCCGCCCATGGACCCCTACATTGCCCGAAGGCACGCACGTGCGTTGCCGGCCTTTTAACACACACGGGTACACGACCTCGGACGGAGTGAAGGTCTCATCACATTTCCTGCGTTTGTGATGACAGATGGGTCTTAAAGATTTACTTGTGATGAAAGAGAGGACACCCAACGGAAACGAAAGAACGAAAAAGAAAGATGAAATAAAAGGGATAGCGGGGCAGGATTATAATTTTTTTTTATTATTACAATACTAAAAATATCAAGTATCAACATACTTTCTAGAAATATGTAAATTGTTTTGGAGATAAATGTTAAATGTCATTGGTTGTGGCGGCGTCCATGCATCGGGTTGTTTCTCTCCCTAAAATATAGCGAGGGGGCCGATGGCTGGCCATGCGTCATACTCGTTAACGGGTGTTACTTGAGGTGACTGTCGTACTTGAATTCGTGTATGCGGTGATATTAGTTGTTTCTACTACATATTTGCGAACTGTTGTCACGAGTAAGTAAGTGCGTGCTACTATGCCTCCTGCTGATAGAGAACAAATCTTTGTTTTTAATTAATTTTATTATTCTTGATTACTCAAGATGTCATATGGAACCTGGTGTAATGGTTGCAGCTCCTTACAAACGTTATGTAAAAAAACTTGGCGATTAAAAAGAGTGGCGAAGAGTGTGCGAGCCAAGGCTCATACATCATGATTACTTACAAACGTGAAGAATTCCAATATATGTACGTGCCATGGTTGTGCATTTGGATCAGTTATAAGCAGGACGATTTCCTAAATCGTCGGAGTTACACCCCGAGAGCATAGCCAGACGTCGGCACTCTCTTCGATTGTTTAATTATAATTTTATTATATCGCTCATAATCTATTGTTATACGGAAGTGGTGAATATAAGGTAATCTACAAATCTTCTATTATTTCTACCACCTGATAACCCAGGAACCGTACAAAGAGTTATGATGTAAATGTAGTCACAATTAATTTTTATTTTTTTGACGTTCATAAGTGTATTTGTTTATATATATAAATAAACAAATACATTTAAATATATATATATACATATATACATAGAGAATATATAAGATATATAGATATAATATATGAATAAAGATATTTTTGTTTGTTTGATACATCGAAGAAACCATCGATTATTATATTAAACTTCTCTGGCACGAGCGCCTGCGTACACTAACAAAAGCATTGATAAGTTAAAATATATAAATTTCGTTCGTACAACTACTATTTAAGACTCACAACATCAGTATTCGTTACCTATGTCGCAAAATGTTTGCTGTTTAAAGCAAGTCAGAAAACTTTGTCGGCAGTTAGACACAAGGAACCCTTTTGGCGGTAATTAATGAAGAGCAGTGACGCCTAAAAGTAGCCGAATCATTGAGCAAATTAGGCGTATACGTATACGTATTGTATCTCCACGGCAGAGGCAAATTACCGTCATGATTTTTCTATCAGAGCTCTCGCGGCCGTGTCGTACTGGAAAAGTTTATCGGCAGATGTTTGGTGTTCGCACTTTAAGAAAACTGACGTTATCATGATATTTTGTGTTTATTTACTACAACAATGCCCCGCGGTTTCGTGTTAGTGAGCAACGTAACATTATTGACATAAGTAAATTCAAAAAGTTCTTGATTTCAAGTAGGAATTGAAATAATTTATTTAATCAGCGCAGGATTTTTTAGCTTGATTATTATAAATTGTTATCTGCGCAAGCGATGCCAAATTGTTTATGGATAATTTGTTCTGTACGGCTGTGAATCTTGGAAAATTAAAGAAGATACCCACCAGCGCTTAGAAGCATTTGAGATGTGGTGCTATCGTCGCATGCTTCGTATAAGCTGGATCCAGAAGGTCTCTAACGAGGAGGTTCTGAATCGAGGAATTTGAATGATGAAAAAACGTATGCAGAACATTAAGCAGCGGAAAGATGGGTACCTGGGCCACGTGTTGCGCCATGACCGCTACCACCTCCTTCAACTAATTATAATGGATAAAATCCAGGGTAAACGGCGTGTTGGTGCAGTAAGAAGTCTTGGCTTTGCAACGTTAGAGAGTGGACGGGTATTGCAAATGCGGAAGAGTTGCTACGTCTGGCGCAGGACGAGATGCGTTTCCTGAAACGCATCTCGTCCTGCGCCTCCTCTCGTATCCTTGACGGCCAACCTCCAGTAATGGAGAGGCACTTGAAGAAGAAGAAGAATTTTTTCACATCTGGGCTATATTATTGCATTTTTGTTAGGGGTCTTTTAACATAATATAATATAGTGAATGTGAAGATGCAGCTTTCTAATCGTGAGATAATTTTTTAAAAATCAGTCCAGTAGTTTTTGTGTATAAACATTACAAACTTCACAACAAAAACGAAAATGTTGCCTGTTTATAATATTAGTATGTATATATCTACATTATATGATTTTCTACTATTTTAACATCTATGAGGATAAACACGTGAGTTGATCCAATGTCATTTTATCTCCTAGAGACTACTTGACTTGTGAAGACTTACCTTGATGAAGTAACGACACTTTTGTAATGAGTGGCTCAATTCAATGCCGAAAAGTTTATCGACTTTAATCACTTTAGTGGTCCTTTTAACTTTGAAATCTCCAACAGTATGTCTAGGTTATATACAAGAGATAAATTAGTGTCTAACCTCGATTACATTTAATGTGTTTATATATTTATACATACAAATATACATAGGGTTTTGTTATCCCCCAGGATACGAAAGAAGAATTAATTTTATCAAAACAAGTTATTTTATTAGGCTTGTAAGACAAACCTACATATTGATGATAGTAGAGGATTAAAATTTTGGAAAATAGCGCGCAAGGAATAGAACTGATGGGCCCGCACGCACGGATAGATAGACAGAGAGGCCAGTGGGAAAATTTATCGCAATTAACTGTAAGTTTCATACATATAGTTTTCGGCTTTCTACATATACACTACTCCCATGCCTATGCCTCCTCGCGCGCTTCAGCCTCCATCAAGGGCCACATTTCTCGCCCCCGTACCGTCCTGTATCAGCAGGGCGCACACATACACCACCCGAAGTGGGCATTTGCCCCGAACGGGCCTAAGTATTCCCCTCACGAGGGAGGATATAACATTAACCACGACATATACACTACTGTTAAGGAATCTAGACTAAGCCCTATAACAGGGCGTACTGGAGGTAAATAGATGACGCTTATTCCCCGAAATGAAGGGACCAAATAAACAGGCTGATGACGCATCACGCCATATCTATTACGATTTAACAGTTATTTGGGACATTATGGACATATATAAACTTCTATTAAAGATAATTTATAAATTGTTCAGTGTGCCTCGTACGAAGTCGAATTACCTGCGTAATTCTCCAATGTTTCGGGTTTTATCGAACTATGACAATCATTGTCAAGACATTGATCTTTTCTACCACAAAAAGAGAGATGTCAAGAAGTACTTGGAGAAGCGAGAAGACTCTGATTTTTTTACGTAGTAGTTTTTTTAAGTAGTAGTTTTAAATTCTTAGTATTATTTGTTGCTTTTAAATGTCAAATTTCAGTTTTTTAATTTTATTATTATTATTATTTTTTTAATGTACAATTTTCTTTTAATGCGCTTTACTCGTTTTCTGCTTTTTATACACAATTTGTTAATCTATGTAATCTGTTTTGGCTTTTTGTATTATATTAGTATTTTGTATAATAATATGTATTAATTAGTAAGCTGTTAGATTACTTATAATTAAATAAATAAATAATTTAATGAACGACTTTGAGCGTCTTCCCCCAAAGCCCCTCCGTAAATAAGTATTATGTAATTTAACCAATAAATTGAATAGTTAGACAAGTCTTTGTTGTGTTTAATATTTCAACATGGAGTTTTATCGTTACTAGCATTTGTTTGTTTCGATGAAAATTATAGGCCGGTGAATGCGCTGGCCTCGGTCTATAACACGTTATTGCAAACCGGATATCTGAACCAATTAAGGGGTATGTCAAACAAATGCGTCGGTTTTTTTTATAAACCGCTAGTATCGATTTATAAAACGGAATTTGAACTGTAATAACAATAGTATTAGGTTGGTTATTGGTATATAAAAAATGTATAGAGTCTCTAAGCGAACCTTTTTGTAGGTACCTAAATCTCATAAATGGGGAACTTCGGCACCGGCTTACTTCTTAGTGTGCTGGAATTTGAAAATTTTCAAATTCATTTTCGTTTAAATTTTCACTACATATTTTTTTTTTAATTTTCAAATTCATTTTTGTTTAAATTTTCACTGCATAGTAATGTTTTATTTATTGTATTTACAATTTTCTGAAGCAAAAAAAAAATTTTTTTCACCGTCCGCGTCGGATCACTAAACCAAATCAATAAACTATAATCGATAATAATAACATAGACAAAATATTGATTACTAACAAAACACAAATTAAGAATAATCAATAAAAAAAATAAGACATATTTTTTTTTAAGAACAAGGTACGTTTTTTGTGTGTAATGCGTGTGTGATGTGGTTGTAATTGGCCCTGGCTTAGCATTTTGCTGAAGGGCAGATTGTTCCACAGCGCTGGTCATTCTGCCAGAGACAACAGCAGCTAGTTTGCGCCTCAGTCGCAAAAAAAACGCAATAATACCAATACTTAGTAAAAAAAATAGTAAATTTTAGCAGTGTAAGTAATAAAGCCTTATATAAAAATTAACAGCAAACCGATGTATTGGATTTATTATAAGTAAAACTTGTATAAGAAAATTATATCTGTAAATTTATGTAATGAAAAATGTTTCAATTTTGTTCAAATTTTGTTTCAAATCTTTATGTAATCAATTTTAAATAGGCCGACACATTTCTGCGTCATTTATTTGTGATATTCTAATTTCTAAGTCACGAGCCTTCTGTGACTATGAGATTCGTTCTTTGTTATCACAAATAATTATTATCTATCAAATATAATATATATCAAATATTGTTTTGCAGAAACTCAGCGATACTGGTACTGGCACTATGGTACTACAAAAGTGGGGATAGAAATAAAAACGTTTAATTTGTAATAGCGGTTAATAGCTAAGTATAAGTATTATTGCGTTTTTTTTTTTTTTTGTGACTGAGGCGCAAACTAGCTGCTGTTGTCTCTGGCAGAATGACCAGCAAAATGCTAAGCCAGGGCCAATTACACAAAAAATACACAAAAAAATACCACATCACACAAAAAAATTATGTCTCATTCTTTTTTGTAACGTTATCATCTATTTTGGAAAAATAATAATATGAATAAGTGATTTACTGGATTTAATTGCAATTGAAATGACTTAGGCTGGCAGAGAGGTTTAAGATGAGGCCGTTTCCAGACTACGAACATTTAGGGTAAGATTCGTTATAAGTTGATAAGTTTGAATTTTGACTCCCTAATCGAGAACCAGCCACGGTATAATATTATATTTATATTTAATAATGGCAAAAGTTTGTGATAGGCTTAATGTGGGACAAAGTGAAAGTAGGCTGTGGGTGTTTCCAATTATTCAATCATCTCAAATGAAGCAAAAAATAAATTATATCTCAATATTGCGAAACAAAAATGTTTCTAATTTAAAACTATTTTACTATCTTATATCTACGAGAACTACGGACGTTCACGGAAAAGTAAACGAGAGCATTGGCGGAGCACACTAACTGGCAAAAAGATGATTCACATACGAAACGACTAGGCAATCAAAAACAGTGGTGGAGAATTTATTGACAGTTCTTCTTTTCCGTTCTACGCCCTTGATTTGAGAACTGGTAAATATAAATTTAGAAGTATTGCATATATGACGTTCATAAGTGTACATTTTATTACATACTAGTGACCTGCCCCAGCTTCGCACGGGTGCAATGCTGATGGAAAGCAGGTTTTTATTATGTATTGTTATTTCCGTCGCTGGAAAGCTCCGATAATATACGCGACATATACCATCACGGACTTTTCTGTAGACCTTTTCAATGTGTACAATACTTAGTAAGTACATTATTTTAATAAAACTCGTGGGGTTCAGCCTGCGTTTGCAATGTAAGCGGAAAAAATGTAATTATTTACGACATCAGTACTTCTCTACTATTTAATGGATGTTATTATACATATAAACCTTCCTCTTGAATTAGTCTATCTATTTAAAAAAACCGCATCAGAATCCGTTGCGTTGTTTCAAAGATTTAAGCATACAAAGGGACATAGGGACAGAGAAAGCGACTTTGTTTTATACTATGTAGTGATATGAATTTATGAATTTGAATTTGTTATAGAAAATCTTATAGCCATTTGATGTGCGAATAGTGTAGGATTCAAAATGGCTTTATTATATTATTATTACCTTACATCATTACATTCACTCACATAAGATACTAATAAATTAAATTAAAGATAATACTAATACATTAGTATTGGTATATTTTCTTATGTGAGTATAGCTTATAAATTTATTGTGTAATGTAATACACAATTAATTTATAAGCTATTATAAATTTATTGTGTAGATTACATTAATAAAATAGTACAACAATAGGCAAGAAAGAGAGGACTTATTAAATCGAGAACCAGTTTAAAACTAAATCTATAGGAAAGTTGTTCCCCGTCTGTAACCTTAGGTTCTGTTAATTAAACTGAGGATGTTTAATTTGATTTGCTCACAAATGGATGGGATCAAGTAAGTTAAAAAAATATAATTTGTAACTTACATATATTAATTTACTTATATAAAATATACATTTACTAGAATAGTCTATAAATAATAAATAACGCCTTGCGGTTAGATATACTAGGTAAGCGCAATTGGTTCATTACAATTGAATATCCTTCAATAAAATTAAAACAAAGAAATAAACACCATTCATTCATTTCTAACACACCAATATACAGTATTATTCGCTACCTTCGCAATCTTTCGCAGCCATAATATTATTAATTTTAATTAAAAATTGATAAATAAAAAGTCGAAACAATTTCTGGTACTTATGGCAGTGTAAATTTATCGCTGTTGTATTGCTATACTTAATCGTTAAGCGAAGAAAGCACCTGATCTGGCTCACCGGCACTACTTTTGTTTCTTAATTTCTAAGCAACTTATATATACCCATGGTCTCATTACGGCGAGAATTATATGTCAAATCAAATCAAAATATCTTTATTCATATAGGTAAACATGTACACTTATGAACGTCAAGAAAAACAAATTAAATTAACTGTAAATTTAAATTTACAACCAGTTCGTATGTTTCAGTATAACTAGGACTAAACACTTGACACATGTCTTAAATTTTACCTAAGAATTACCTAACCATTCTTTAAAATTCCTTAACAAATTAAAAAGTACAAAGGAAAATGTTTTGCCCAGACATTTAGCATCTCAGAACGAGTTTCCATTCGTTGTAAAGATAATCAATTTAATTGTCTTTGACATATAAATAAAAGTATAAAGTAAGTATTTAATAATACATTTGTAAGTTAAAAAAATATATTTTTAACTGATTATGAAAAGGGATAATAATAAATACTATATCACTTTTTTAAAGCCAATGGTGAAGTATTACTGCCGTGTGCAAGAGATTTGAAATACGAATCTGGAACATCTTAATCAAAGATATTGTAAGAGTATGTTTTAGTACAAAACTAATCATAGAGATTGTAGACGAAGTAGCGAGAGAGATACCTTCGAATGTCATTTCATATTTGGACTTTCATGGAATATAATTTATAGATATATCAAATGAAGGATGTCTTAATTATAAGCAATATTACGGTTCATAATCTAACGACAGCTTACAATCTCGCGTGATAGATCGCCATGCGGTAAACAAATGTATCGAACCTAAAAGCGTCTTCCGTAGTTCAAAGACGAAAGAACGTAGTATTTAATTCAAAACATTCAAATATTTTCGCTACTACAAACTTGTTTAAATCTTAATACAAAATAAGTTAATAACCGGAAAATTTTACATTTGGTCGTTTAACAAAGACTCTTCTATTTTTACGGTTAAATTAACTATCAATGTCAAAGTACTACTTATCTTAACAAGTTCATATGATAACTCCCGTGCTCAGTTATCTTAAGTATATGATTTACGCAGATATTGAAAATAGGATTACACAGTTTTTTTAAAACTTTATGTTAAAATTAATAAAAATCTAATCTAAGGCCAGTATTCTAACATAATAGTTTACAATACAGTTAAAGTCTATTAACTTGATAAACTTCTAATTTGAGTTACATCTCTTAATGTGAGCCTTGGAGTAAGCAAATGAATAACTAAGCAGTGTTTGAACAAGGCGTATAACGCAGGACGTGTTAGATTCCGTCGAAACTAATATTACGTTACATTGGTAGCAGCTAAGACCTGCTTCCATAAAGAATGTTTAAAAAACGAATTGGAGTAATTGTAGATTATACCGAAAATATTTGTTTAAGTATATAACTAACCAACCCAAAAAGATGCGTCCCTAATAAAATAATAATTCTAAATACTGGATTGCGTCACTTTGGAATTATTATTTGTATCCTTTGTAATCTATAGTTTTAAGAATTTACGACGCAGCTGGCAGAATAAAGGGAACCCTTATACCGGGACCCGGTTTATGACAAAAAGGTTTTGTGTTATAAGTTTATTGTCTATGATCACGTATTTTGTACGCAGCCAGTATTTGTTGTTAATAAATTATGTTTTTATTATTTAAAGGGAATATTTGAAATAAAAAATATATTTCAGAAATTTATAAACATATTAGTTTTTAATGATTTTTTTAAAGTAAAAACTGTTTCAATTAATAATTATATTTGCTAACTATCCAGTTGTTCGAGCAAATAAATTAAGTTTTTATTTAAATTTATATTTGTTTGATAAACTCATTTCCTCTAGTGGTATTTTACTTAAACACGCCAATTTTTTAAATAGATTTATAGTTAACACTTTTCTAAAATGTATTAATAAAATTAAAATATACTCACATTAATCAGTAGAAGTCGTTTAAATCCTTCTTTAAGCCTGGTTCAAGGTGGAATGTCTGCTTACTTTCACAATAAATATTTTTTAATTCATAAAAATATATGAATACTATAATAATAGTTACTAAATCCAAATTACAGTCAAAACTTGGTCTGATCGTAAATCTTAAAAGTCTCACACGCGTGCGCCCGTTACCAACTTAATTTACACACTGATGACTGAAGTCTATAGTCTACAGAAGTCCATAGAAACCATAAGGAATAGAAGCGAATCCGCTCACTAGTTGTTTGGCTTAAAAAAAGTAAACATACGGTTGTTCGCACTGGTTGATTTCTCATTGAACTGCCAGTGACAATGACAAATAATAAACGTTTTAACTAAAATAAATATGTGGAGCATAGATATGTTTACATTTGAATTTAGAACTGTATTAAGTCGGGGTTTTAAGGTCCAAATTTTTTTTGTTAAAAAAAATAAACAACAATAAAAACCAAATGTCATTCACCAAGTGTCATTTATCTGGCCTAGCGTTGAGTCTAAAGATACAATTTTTTTTTTTAAATAAATATAAGGGCGTATGTATGGCATTCGCGTGAGCGGGCTTGAGACAAAATCACTTTTACACAGGCGTGACCCACAAACAATTCGTTTAGCGTTAGTGGGTCACGTCTGTCGCAAAGTAATTTTGTTTGAAGCCCATATTCACATTCCATAGTCAAAGTTTAATTTCAGATAAATATGGACAAAATCTAGAATATAAGCTCTAGAAGCTCCGCAGCTGAGCGTATGTTCGTAGCTGAGCAGTTATTACCGCTCACCACCACTTTGTGGAACTAGCTGCCCACTGAAGTATTCCGAACCAATTCCACTTAAGGTTCTGCATAAAAAGAGCGTATCAATTGTTAAAAGGCCGGCGGCGCAATTGCGAACCTTCTATTTAATTGTCCATGGGCGGTGGTATCGCTTGACCTGGGAGCCTCCTGCCCTTTTCCCCCCGTTATATATAAAAAAATGTGCAGTTGTCAAATAGGTTCGTAGACATGTCCAATTTTGGCAAGTTTATTATTTTAGGACCCAATCCCTTTTTGGTCAAAATGTCAATATTTGAGTTGGCAACGAAAATAGCATTTTTTTTCATCAAAACTCGAAGCGATATAGTAATAATTATATACTACTTTTTTCCATGATTTTGACACAAAAGATTGATTTATTACAAATAACTGCTTAACAATTATCTGAAATTAGTATGCAAATTTCGAAATATCTTCAAAAACAATTATTATGTATAGTCTCATAATATAATGAATGGTGGATAGGGTTCAGTATGAGCCGTAGATGTAAGCAACTACCGGGGTCCACAGGTAGCGGATAGTGGAACGACCGTAAAATATTAATATTGATACCGACTACACACCGGCAGTATTAGAGGGTGTCGTGGGGAGCCATTAGGAAGGGTTCTTCCAGGAAATACAAGATCCAATGAAAACGCGGCATGGTAAGCCAATGCCGCCAGTTTATAAGTACTATCATCATTCAACTACGGGCAGCTGTGTAGGTGGAAGACTGAGTGAGTGGGAGCACCAGCAAACAGGGATGTGGAAGGTAATGGAAAACCAAAATCTTTTTTTTTCCGGCGCTGCGCTGTTTAGTTAAAAGGCTAGGCCGTTAATTAAACGGCTTATTAAGCTGCGACATATACCAACATGGAATTCTAAATATTATATACTAGCCGACCCCGCCCGCTTTGCTGGGCGAATTTTCAAAGGAAATAAATTAAACTTTATTCATCATTTTTATTTTTATTTTGCTTTTTTTGTTAATTTTTATTTTTTTTATTTTTTTGCTTTTTTTGTTAATTTTTATTTTTTTTTCTGAAATTTACAATATTTTTCAAAGAAGAGTCAAATTCACTTAAAATAAAATTTATTGACATAATAAATTATTATTATTATTATTATAATAAATGTTGATGAACAACAAAACAAAGAATAAATGGAAAAATTGTCCAATAGAAATGGTCCGGTCCGATTCATGGAGAAATGAGTATTAATCTTCCTCCATCTCACATTCGACGACTCGTCGTTCGTAAGTTGAGTTTGCCGGGACGTAAAACATACTCGTTAACATAACGGAGTTTAAGTATAATAAGAAGGTACTTCACAGTATAATAAAGTTCTAGCAAAATCATCTCTAGAACATAGATTAAAAAATTCAGTCAATGTAGTTTTCGGAGGAGGTGTTGCCAAATTTTGTATGTTTGTCGGATTGAAATAAACTCTTTGACCATTGTCCAAATGAACTGCTAAATGAAACACTGTTGGATTTCTTTCATGTATTGGGTAACCTAGTATTCTCCAAATAGCTTCTGAAGAACTTATATATCGACTCGATTGAAAAATTTGGATTTCATCATTTTCGTTACTAACTGAATAAGTTGCTTGGTCAGTTCCTTTATTCATGTACTCGCATATAATTGAATTCATAGTTGAAGAGTTACCAATTCTTGCAATCCATAAGATGATTATTGAAGATGAAGATGAAGATTAAATATTATGTGTTAATATATTAATAAACTTTTTTTTTATAAATTAATTACGGTATTAATTATTTATCAATGACAAACAAAATTTATTTAATCATTTGTATGTATATATATTTTGCGGCTGTGGACCGACATGTGCTTTATTGAACCGTATCTACCCTGTGTCCCATTATTCGGCGGAACACAGTGACATGAGGAAACCACAGAGAAAACTCACGCCAGTTCAATCGGTGATAGGCAAATTTTCATTAATCACCAAAATTCTGCATTGTAGTGATCAATGAGCCTTTAACTTATACTCAACAACAATGATGTTCATGCAGGCCAATCGTATTCTTAAGAAGATCACCCATCAAAGTACTAACCACTCTAAAAGCTGCATAGATTGGGTGATCAACCGAATCATACGCCAGCTTTATAGCTATCACTGCCGCACTTATATTAAATAATCTTATTACAATTACAATAATAATATCGTATCACTTATATTATCGTATTCTTCAAAGCAACCAATCCCTTCATGGAATCTTCTGTCACTTAAAGCGGTTCGGACTGTTGTGAAACATCCAATATAAGACTTGATTCTTTTGATAGTTAATGTCGAATTATTAATAAAAATTTGTAATTTACAATTTAATTATATATCAATATATTTTACAAATCATTACTTACCTAAAGTTTGAGCTTTTATCTCATGAGACCAATTTTTAGAACCAAACACATAGTCAGCACACAAACATAAACTTTCAATACTTTCTCTGTCTGACATTTTTATTTCACTTCTCAACCGCTTATGAACTGACGTTTTATCATAAAATTAATTAGGTTATATAAAAACAAATGAAATTAATTAAATAAAAAAAAAACAATTGACTAACCTTTTCTATTTAAACAGTAAAAAAATAATCATTTGGAGTCTGTAGAAGTTACAGTTTGGAAACATAAATTTAACATTCTCACACCCACCCCCGCAATCCCTATTGGAAATAGAATTTCGTAAAATCCTATTTGAGATGATTTCTGCATGACAAATAAAAGATTACTACCAAATTTAAAGTCTATAGAGGTTACAGTATGGAAATAGAAATTTCACATATTAACACCCCCGCCCCCGCAATCCCCTTTGGGGGATGAATTTCTTAAAATCCGTTTTTAGTTGACCTCTACATAACGAAAGTAATATTCCTACCAAGTTTCACATTTCTAAGTCCTATACTTCCCGAGATTTCGTGATGAGTAACTATAGAAATTGGAATACTTCGATTATCATCGAAATTTTTAACGTTTTAGCAGACTTTTTTAAAATTTTCTTACATATAAACATTCTCCTGACAATTCTGAAGACAATAAAAAAAAATTAACCCAATCGGTCCAGCCGTTCTCAAGTGATACTCGATCATAGATACGGCATTTTATTTTTATCAAAAAATGAGAGTGGGTGTGCAGGGGTGCGTGGAAGTTTGTAAGTAGATTCTTAGCTGAATGTAAAATAACATTATCCGTTTAGTAAACTCCGTTGCCATGGAAACAAAAGAATCAAGAGAAAACGCTTGCAATTAGCGGGATAAATGTTCATAAAAGTAAAACAGCAATAAAAAAATGAAGGAACGTTAGAATTCGAAAAATAAATAGCCATAAACCATCTAGGAAAAATTTCGCAACGAATGGTGGTAGTTTCATGTCGATACGATCAGTGGTTTAGGCGTGATTGAGCCTCAAACGAAGACCATTTTCATTATATATATATAGATTATATAAATTAGGAGTTTTTTTTTTATAGAACAGGGGGCAAACTGGCAGGAGGAGATGTTAAGTGATACCGCCGCCCATGGACACTCTCAATGCCAGAGGGCTCGCGACTGCGATGCCGGCCTTTTAAGAATTGGTACGCTCTTTTCTTGAAGGACCCTAATTCGAATTGGTTCGGAAATACTTCAGTCGGCAGCTGTTCGGTTCGCGCGGTTCATCAAAAGTTGGTATATAGCTAAACCGTAATAAAAATATATAATTCACAACATTCCTA
Organism: Pieris mannii; assembly: GCA_028984075.1. Classification (NCBI taxonomy): domain Eukaryota; kingdom Metazoa; phylum Arthropoda; class Insecta; order Lepidoptera; family Pieridae; genus Pieris; species Pieris mannii. Next base: position 7,027,662 of record CM054795.1, on the reverse strand, counting down.
TAATGTGAAAAGATGTTTGTGACGTGGTACATAAGTTGAATGGTCTTTATCCAAGCTGAATACACATTAATTCGTGTATGTTTCACAAGTCCAAAAATGATTACCTGACATCACTTTATCTGCATCGGATTTAGATTTAAACTTGATCGTACCAAAAAAGATTTCGAAACACGGGCGCGTGAATGCGATTGGACAAGGAAACTCGATCAATACTCTATTTTGTCACATCCAAACTTTTCTGCGTTTGTTATTTTTTAAGGCAAGTACTTAGTACGAAGTATAGAGTACCTACTTTCTTTGCTATTGCGAGTATGTGTGCCTTTTATGCCCGGCACTTAATGTTAGCGTCTTATAGACTTACCCTGAGATCCTGAGTCTAGACTCTAGATTTAGCGCCAAGTGTAACTTCCGTACGTCGAAAACGGAAGTAATAGTGCAGATTTCCTTGCGATGTTTTCCTTAACCGTTATTATAACTACTAAACATTTTCTGTACAGCAGGGTTTTAATGCAAGAGTATTTTTAACAAAACTGTTTTTAAACTGCATCTATAGTTACAATAAAGGTGTCTGCAACCGATTAAATTTTGTATGGTGAATCATACTTGTACAGTATACTTGCTTAGTGCAATAATATCTATGGTCTATTAAAGGTATGGTCTATTATTAATCTTATAAAGGTTATAAAGTGGCGAAACATGAGGAAAAGTGTCCCCAAATACAGAGTGTATTTCTTTCTCTTCTCTCCAAAGGTACGGTAAAAGAAAACTACATATCTAATTATAATTAAATTTAATTAATCTACGTATATACAATGAATCATTAACTTTACTTAATTAATATATTTTATTACATTGATTTAAATTAACATTTCAGTGTATTAAAGCTTTATAATTAAAAATTTAAATATTTTTTGAGTCATTAATAGCATTCTTACATTTAACTTATTATATATGTACACATATTTACAAAACCTTATTATTATTGAGATTTTTCCAGTCAATTGAGTCAAGCCAAAAGCGTGATAGAACTATTGTCGTGATAGAATTATTATCTGTATGCCTCCACTTGGTCATAAATAAATTTCCTACAAATTCAGTTATCATAGAGACCGATAAAATAGATAAAGACTACTACATAAGATAAATACTCTCAAATACAATTGAGGCCAAATAAAGGGCTGAAGATGGCTGAAAGGACAACGCGATTGATTTTGGTCAAATGGAGAGACGAATCGTGTCTTTGCGTTTGGACTACCGATACTATTCACTAACAATGAAACAAAACCAGTTAACGCAGATCTAGGCAGGTTATTAGGTGGGCTGAAAGTTCGTACGCTGACACGTAGATGGCGCTCCTAGTTTTAAATTAATGATCTTCATGAATTTCGTGTATTGTATTAAAAACATTACTCTTCGCGCACCAAAAAATTCCATTGATACGAAGGTTGATAACATTACTCTGCATCAGGAAAACGTTCAGAAGTGGCTTGCTAAGTTGAAACGAGGCGAAATGAGCACCGAGGCTGATAGACTCCTCAAAGAGGCTGTTAAAGAAATATCAACAAAGTCCACAAAATAATTTTTAGCTAACCTAAAAGTGATTTAGATAGCTGAGACTCTAAATATAGTGTATTTTGAGGCTAAAGGCAATTCGTGCTATAAAAATGATGTCAAAACATTGTATCGGTTAAAGCTATTAATAAAAACTAATTCTATAAAAAAATCTGTGTTAGCTACGAATTTTTTATCCCACATGTTATGAACGAGACTATATTATATACATATACGAATCGACGTATACTGTGTGATCAAAATGCAAATGCTGGATCCGCCTTTCCGTATCAAACATGAAAAGGAAAATGCATCAAATTAGCGATTTGAGTCTCAGCTTCTATGAATCTTTTGTCGCTTGAAAATATGGTAACTTTTATTTGAAAAAAAATCTAAATTAAATTTTTTAAATTCTAAATTAGGTTTTGCTGTTTGGATTTTTGGCCTTGAAGAATACCATTGGTCCGAACAAGTTTGCTCAACTGGTTGAAGATTTCTCTGTCTTGCATATTTATGGAATGTGAGTGAAAAGGCCAAAAAAGGCTGTTTATGAAAGACGTTCTATGCGACCTCGGCGTGCCCTTTCTTCTTTTCTAACTTGGCATATATTTCTTCAACAGATTTATGCCTCGTTTCTGGAAAAGCTATTACAGTATAAATGCAGGCGGAAAATGATACAATAGCAAAGAAAAGAAAGGTCCAATGTATGCTGATTAGTTCGCAGACCTTCGCAAACCACTTCATTTGAATAAAATTGCTGAGTTTCGCGCAGATGTTCGCGAACGATGACACAGTCCCGCGAAGCTGTTTATAAATAATACAATTAATTCAATACAAATTATATAAATCACAACGGCCTTGTTAATTAAGTCTCGGGAGTCTCTTGAATGGAGCAGTGTTGGCCTAGTGGCTTCAGCGTGCGACTCCCATACCTGAGGTCGTAGGTTCGATGCCCGGCTGTGCACCAATGGAGTTTCTTTCTATGTGCGCATAACATTTGCTCAAACGGTGAAGGAAAACATCGTGAGGAAACTGACATGTCTTAGATTCAAAAAGTCGACGGCGTGTGGAGGCTGATGACCTACTTGACTATTAGATTTAAAAATGATAATGATACAGATTCAGAAATCTTAGGCCAAGACCTAAAGAGGTTGCAGCGCCGAGTTTTTTTTAAACTCTTGAATACGATCATAAGTTCAAATTCCATTATTATTGGGAATAGAAAGCAACAAAAACTCGCTTGGAAGAACGATTATAACAAAGGCCAAAGTCACATATTACATCTAAATGCACAAGGTCTAACTAATAGATAATGTTAAAAAAATAAATAAATCAGTGGCGCTACAACCTCTTTAGGTCTTGGCCTCAGATTTCTGAATCTGTTTCATGATCATTTTTAAATTTAATAGTAATAGTAGGTGATCAGCGCCTGACACACTTCGTCGACTTTTTGGCCTTTAGACATGTCGGTTTCCTCACGATATTTTCCTGCACCGTTCGAGCAAATGTTATGCGCACATAGAAAGAAACTCCATTGGTGCACAGCCGGGCATCGAACCTACGACCTCAGGTATGGGAGTCTAATTAATAATGTTAACCATATATTAATCAAAAAGTACTAGGATTGTATAACAAAAGGAAAGTGACCATTATTATGCTAAACACATTAAGCGAAAGTTGCTTGTAATGTGTATACTAATTTAACAAGTATTAGTCAATCTTAAACCGGTCACTAAAGTATTTGTCTCGTTTCAACACAGCGTACACAAATTTTGACAGAAAGAGACGAACGATTCAAAGAGTTCAAATTGTCTGATTTATTATTTATTTATATGAATTATATTTTATACATTTATAAATTTAAAATCCATACATCAATGCATTATCTAGGTGTAATTACATTAAAAATTAATAAATATATGTGTTGCTACAACCTTTTCAGGTCTGGGCCTTCGATTTCTTTATCTGTTTTAAGATCATTTGTAAATGTAATAGACAAGTAGGTGATTAGCCTGCTGTGCCACCGACTTTTTGGTCGAAGGCAAGCCGGTTTCCTCATAATGTTTTCCATCACCAATCGAGCGAATGTTTATTGCGCACATATAAAGAATGGCCATTGGTGCACAGTCGCGGATTGAATCTACAACCTCAGGGATAAGAGTCGAACGCTAAAGCCACTAGGCCGACACTGCCTTCTAATTAGAATATATTGATTTAAAATATCGAGTTTAACCATTATATTATCATATTTTTAGTACATATAATATATTGCGAATGTATATTTAATAAAAACAAACAAAACACAGTAAAGATTAAAGGCGTTTTGAGTTCATGAATGTAAGTCGATCTTGAATGTAAATACATATTTTAAATGTATAAAATTTATATCCAAGTATATAGATACAAGCATTCCGGTCGGCCTTACATAATATAGCTATTAACTAAAATATCCATCTCTTTCTGTTCAATTGTGATGAAGTTGAAAAGGGACATACTTAAGAGGAAAATAGACTAGTGTGTCGCTGATGAAAATAAATATTAATATTAAACTTACTTGAAATGTGAACAAATCGGTGATAATAATGTATGATATCGGTTGAAATCCAGCTGCATCGGCAAAGATACACACACACATAGCCACCACGGGAACCCAGCCCGGCAACCAGCTCCCCAAACCAGTGAAATAGAACCACGCTGAGAGAATCAGCATACCAACACCAACCGCGAATGATGTGGAGACTAATAGTAGCTGAAAAAATCATTGCTTATGAAAGCAAGCTTAACACTTAATAACAGCTATTTAATTCAGTGTTGATACTATATAATTTCAAGTAAATTCATCGCTACGGATACTAAAAAAAATATTTTGGTTGATGACGTCAATAGGGTCAGGATAACTTCCAAGGTGGACCCCAAGCTCTGTAACTTCCGTGTGTCAAAATTAAATACGTTTGGCATATGGGACTCGTACTTAGCACAGTCATGGTAAATGTTATTATAGAGTCAATAATTCCAGATGGAAATTTCAGTGTTAAGTGGAATGCAGGCAGAGTAGAAGACCGGTAAAAAATTCATTACAGCTTGATAAAACGAATCTGCAAAATATTCTTTAGTCTAATTCTACGTAAATTGAAGCAGGAAGAAACGAAAAAAGGATTTAAAAATATTATGTGACGCCGTACATGTTACGATTTCAAAACTGCGCCTGACTAACTTGCTTTATAATATCTACAGGGTTCTTGATATACTACAATATAGAATATTTTAAATCGTAGAGAAACCATATGTTAAATGGTCTTTAGCTACATTGGTCATATTGCCAGGAGGGAGGTAGGGAAGAATGAAGGCAAGAGAAGTCGGGTTCGATCTTGCCGTTGGTCTGACTTAAGATAATTGTGGGTCTGAATATCTCTAATGACCTGATTGTCTGAGGATAGAGCGGTATGAATGTAGCAAGAATGTATCAGTCACGTCTTAAGACAACATTTAACAAAAAATAACAATTATGAGTAAATTGACATCACAATTAACAGGAAACCTATGTTGCTTACAATTGCATTATAGGAGACATTTCAACCAATAATTCTCGCTCTGAGATCATTGGCTCTCCTTCTAAAACCTGGTCATAACTATATAACATTATTGTATGGCCAAAGAATTTGTTTACCTTCCTTCCAGTCCGTTCAACAATGCAAGTAGCAACAATAGATCCAAATAATTGCACCAGACCAATCATCATTACTTGTTTGTTAGGAGTCAGCTTGAAGGTGATCGATTCAGCGGCCTTTTCAGTAACGAAACCAGCGTATATGAGAACGATGAGGTAGCCGTCGAATTGTTGTGTAATTTTAATAACCAGCGTGATGATGAAGGCTTTAAACGTGGGTCTGTCCTTCCCTGAAAGAAGCAGTAAAATAAATTATTAGGTAAAAGTATTTACTACCTATACTAATAAACTAAACAATTTTAATAGCCGTCAGTGGCCTTGACCTAGACTTTGACGAAGTTTTTCAACCCCATCCTCTGATCAGCTGGCACAGAACTGGCGTCTGCGCACATACCCATGTGATATATTATCTACTGCGTAAATTCGTCTTCTGTTTGGAGGGGTTTAAAGAAAATAGTAGTTTAAAGTTTTATTTTATAATCGTTTAAACTCCATAGAATCCTGTTACTAAAATTGTAAAGCTAGAAATGTGTAAAAAAATTTTTTTTTCCCTTATTCTTTGATCAACCAAAAAACCTGGCGATGATAAAGGTATTTATGGAAATCTTTAATAACTTACATATTATTTTCCAAACAGATTTTTGCTCGGCTTTAGTTTGTTTCTCAACTTTAACAATAGTGTCAATGTCTTGCTCAACGGAACGGTCAGTAACAGGAACACCGCGAAGCCATGCCAGTACTGACTTCGCTTCCTGAAATAAAGTGGTTTAAAGTAGGTGGTGGTTTATCAATTACCGTCTAAAATTCGTAATATTAGTGCGTTAAACCAATTCAAAAGGGCATTCACACTCAAACTCAAAATATATTTATTAATATACGTAAACAAGTACACTTATGAACGTCAAAAAAAAAACAAATTAAAGCAATTGTAAATTTACATTTACTACCAGTTTGCAAGTCAAGAACGTAGAGCGGACAAGAAGAACTGGCAAGAAACTTTCCACCACTCTTTTCAATCGCTAAGTTTTGAATCATACACATTGTTTGAACTGGAGCAAATCAATCCAAGGACTAAGATCATTCGTCTTAAAAGATACAAATCAGAATGAGCATAGTATACTATTGGGACGGCTAATAGCGACGTGTATCTCGATTGTATATACTAATACATTATATGAAAATGAAATTTTAGTGAATTCGTTAACCAGGTTTTTGTGAATTCTGTCATTTTAAATCAGATTATAAGTTTCGTAAACATATGTATTACTAACGAGCACTAATTAGGTAGGTTAATCATAACATAGATAAAAAAATAACATCATTCATACGGTAACACAAATACATGAACTTCAATAAAAAATAAAAGTTTCGAAATTTGCATTACGTAACACGATATTTTAATATAATTTTCACAAAACTTTTATGTCTGACTATTAGAGTTTAAGATCTAAAAAACATTCTTTAGATAACTCACGTCAACTTTTCCTTGCTTCACAAGGAACTCGGGAGTCTCAGGCATAACGAAAAATATAAAGAACACGACTGTAGGTACCAAGAAACCTATCCATAACATTGTAGTAACGTCTAGAAGATCAGCGAACACGTAGCTCATTAAATATCCAATGTTTCTGTAAAGTTTTAAAATTATACTCATTAATATAAATAACAAAGAACTTAGACACTAATATGTAACCTTGGGCAATACCATATGGGTATTGAAAGTGTTGAAAATTTGTAAAATAGCAATAGAACATTTGCTACTAATTGGTAAGCAATATATTAATAACTTTAGATATTTTCGATATTTAACTACTGACAATGGTATTTATCAAAATCTCGAACTCCAAAATATGTTGTTATATAAAATAATGTGACCTCATTTCCTCATATAGACGTCAAAATACGCAAAAATATATATTCATAATATGGCAGATAATTAAATGTTTAATTCGTGTCAAAGTTAAAAAAATTAAATTAACATAATATCTTATATATGTTAATTCTTCTACGCCGCACAATGCAGGCCTTGGTTGCCAAATAAATTTAAATTTAATTAAAAAGCTCTACATTAAGACATTGTTAAAACAGATTTTAATATGGAAATAATTACGACATAATACAGTTTACATAAAGATATAACATATCAAAGAATCGTAGATGTTCTTATGTCAATACATATACTAAATCCGCCAACAATACTTGGACACAGAATTATTTCGATATTAAAAAGTGAAATTAAGTACAGCCGAAAAGTTAACTAAATTATTATATAGATATGTACATGGCGCTCACATATTGACAAAATCTAGGTTGAATTTACCAATTACCAAATAAAACATTCTTAGTCATAATAATATGAAATAATCATCTAATTATATAAAGTTGACAAAATACAGTCTCTCGCTACGATTGCTGAAAGCCGCTGAAATTTGGTATTTTTTTACAGATTTAGAAGAGCGCTAAAAGTATCTTTTATTCCACTTATAAGGTCTGATTAATCTCAATACCTGTTTAAAATAAGCAAGGAACCCAAGGCGCCTCTCAAATCAATATCACTGATTTCCTTCAAATAAATGGGCAGGACGATGTAGCAGGCCGAGCAGGGTATACCAGCTATTGCACGGGCAAGGATTAACGCCCATGGTTCCAGGCAGATGAGCTTCATTTGCCAATATATCTGAAAATGTTATGAATTATAATATATTATCTACATAATATATAAACAAAGTCGTGTTAGTTATAACTTATAACTCAAGATCTATTTCTCATTTTTTGGTGGATTCTTCACCCATCCGTATAGCTGAATAAGTAATTAAACATCGGATAAGTTGTCGAGTAACGGAAAATGAATGAATTAATTTTACGAATGCCATCAGCACGTGGTGCATTCATTTTACATCGAATTCGTGTCAGTTAAAGAAATCCCAACCTTGACGTAAACGAGGATATGCATAACCAGGCTTGATGGCTTGATGGAGGCATCTTGATGGAAGACATGTGTAACCTCACCATAAAATTTGGTAAGAAAAAGTGCTATAACATGCAATATAGCATTATTGGCGTAGGAGGATTAATGTGTAAAACTGCCATTCTTCTTTTGCAATGGTGAAAAATAAAACCTTTCTGTATTTGTAAAAAGTGTTATTACCTTAACAAGATCTTAAATTATGTTTAACTTAAGATGATATTATTGGACTGTAAGGCGGAACGAATGCATCCGGGCCTGCTAGTATTAGATAAAAAACGTGGAATACTTTGGTTTTAGGTTAAGATTTATGTTGAAAACTTTCTATTGTATCAGTAGGTTGGTCGCCACCTTTCTGTGAAATTAAATTTTGCCGACTTAAGACAGCGCGATTACACTCCTGTATGTTAAATTCAGTAATTATTTTACGTACGGGAATCACACAAGTCTTGACTCAGAATCTAAAGCGTTCTTCATTTACGTATAACGTATTTTGAATTCATGTCTGGATTCACACACCTCTCTAGGGTTGGATTTTTATCGGAATTAAAATACTTGAATGTCTTGTCAACTATGTTTCACTTTCAGCACAAGTTTTTCGTCGTCTTTTAGATTCCGACGCGAGGCGAGGCGAATTGAATAAAATTGTTTTGGTTTTGAATATCAAAGAAGGCTGATAATATATGGAATATGGCTAAATATTATTAATATATAAAGGTATTATAAATGATGAGTTTATATTATTCTGAATTTAATAATGGAACAATAATGTTACTAGATTTATTTTTAGCAATATTTTTCTCTACAAAAACACTTCTTAACCATATCATCAGCTTTTAGTTTTCAGTATATTTTTATTTGTATATATTTTTATTTATTTAGATTAAACTTGGTAATTGTATGACTTTTCTGTGTTTAATTTTGTTTATTTTTTTATAGACGGCTTGCACTTCGATCTTAGTTATGAAACGAAGTTAAAATAAATAATATCATCCTATAAATTATTGAGTACAGAGACCCAGAAAAACTTGAATAAAAAAACAAGTTTGCTAATAATACACAAAAACTAAAATATTTACTTTCAGATTCAAAGAGGTCAATGTCTAGATCAAAAAACAAGTTCAACTAAAAGAATAATGCGATTAGGAAGGAAGTTCGTCTTCCGTGAAGACATTCCAAAACATTGTTTTTAGTTCAGAAAAACAAACAATAAACCACCATTGTTATTTTTTTGTTTAGTGCAAGTTTTGTAAATAAATGATGATCGTTTCCCGCCGGAAATAAAAATTACCTAATCCTTACAGTGCCACAGATAAAGAATAATTCGGCTTTAAATTTCAAAGTTTATCAGCTGTCTGTTAGTTTTTTTTTATAGAACAGGGGACAATCGGGCAGGAGGCTCACCTGATGTTAAGTGATACCGCCGCCCACTATATAGCCCTCTAGCATTAAGAGATTGTCTATGGGTGTATAATAACTGAATACGTATAGGAATCACTTAACATCAAGTGAGCCTTTTGGCCTCTGTGTTATAAAAAAAACTATTTATCCTGATTTAACCTGCTTCTGTGGTCATAAGTGATGGCTTTGGGATTCCCGAATAAAAGAAAAAAGAATCGAAAAATACTAAAAAGTTCTAAACTATAAAATTAACTTATGTATAAAAAACTATAATTATCTGTCATTATATATATTATTCACATAAATAGACAAGCCTTGACCAATAAAATATGAGAATCTAGGAAATATCCGCAAACCGGAAGGGAATTATAATTTGTACGTGATTTCAATAATTCATAAAATGTATAATGTATCATGTTGCGTTGTTTTGATGAAGCCTTGGCGATGGTGTTGAACAAATGTTCGAGAGAGCCAATTTTTATAGAAACCTTTTCACATTATTTGTATGCGTACAATACAAATAAGTTGTATGAAGCATAAACGCAAATATTGAACATTATTTCAATTAGTTTCTAGTTGAATTCAAAATCAGTTAAAAAGTTATCCACAATAAAATTCTTCTAAATACCTAATAAAAATGATAAAATTTAAACATTAATAAAAATATTTCTACTTTCATTAAAAAAACAAATTTCAAAACCACAAAATCTTTCTTTACCAGATATACTCCGCCAGTATAATATATTGGTGATATTTGTGACTTCTGAGAACCCAAAGACATTTCGCAACGGGTGTGACAGTCGAATTCATTGACTAATTAAAATCTAACTATCGTTTCAAAATCATAATCGTCATCAAAACCACGTCCTGGTATGAAAATGTTTTGCATCACAACACAAGGCACATAAATAAATCAGTGGCATTACAACCTTTTTTAGGTCTCGGCCTCAGATTTTTGTATCTCTTTCGCGATTAATTGTCAATCTAATAGGCAAGTATGTAATTAGCGTTCTGTGCGAAACGCTATCGACTTTTTGCGTCTATGACAGCCGTTTTCATTCACCGTTCGAGCGAACGTTAAATTCGCATATAGACAGTAAGTAGACAGGGATGATAGTCGTATACTTAAGCCACAAGGCTATGCTATGGCACAAGACACAAGGCTGATACTCACAATTAAAGACAGAGTAGTAATTAAAGTCATTGCTCGTCTCCCGTATCTGTCCGTAAGGTGTCCCATTGGCGCCCCAATGATGATGGCTGTGATGTAAGTTACGGATGTCATCCAGGATATGTCTGTTGGTGTGAATGGCACTGGGGCTGGGCCATTGGATGACTGGAGCACTGATATCATTGGTGACAGCCATCCTTGTACCATGCCGAAACTTAGTAGTGGTATTGTTACTGGAATAAAACAATTAATTTGATTGGTTCGGATCTAACATATTTTTATTATCAAACATTTAAAGAAAAATTTTCTTTTCTGACTAGGAAATTATTTACAAACTAACCTAACCTAACCTAACCTAACCACTAACGCTAAACATTTTTGTATGGGAGTGACCAAAAGTCATTCATACAAATTTTAACGTTTCGCCAAGTGACTATTATCTTACAAATACTCAACCGTAAGGTGACTCAACTTTGTGATTATAGCCGAGGGTGTAGTTTCATTACCAAATAATAATCTTTCAAGTTTCTTGTTTTTAATGAACCAAACGATATTAGGGAAATAAAATACGCGTAAAATGTCTGCATCGGGTTAACGTCCGAATATTCAAATTCCGGAATTGGGAAACCGTATTTTATGCTAAATTCAAGCGTAAAATAATCTGGAATCGTACATTTTATGTTTTATACGGTTTTTAGCTAAAATTCCATAATTGGGAAACAGTATGTTACTTGTTATGCTAAATTCAAGCGTAAAATATGCTGGAATCGTAAATTTTATTTTTTATACGTCATTTTAGCTGGCCAGAACTAACGATACGATTATGACAACTGAATCGTTAAACCGCCATACAATTGTTATACTGCTGTACTATTCGAATGGCGTTTGTGTCACTTTACTTTTAATTCTACTGACAGTTGCTCACGTGCTTCATTCCTGTTAAACCCAATAACCTATCTCAATCAACGGCGGATCCAGGGGTTGGTTCCAGAACCACTAATTGAACAACCACCACAAATCACCATCCAGATTTTATGTAACTATGTATATATCTTCAATATTTAATTAATATAATATAATAACTTTGTATTATGACAAACGTATAAGTTCTTGACTTGACCACAGCTATGTGACCCCCTCCTGGCGCCAAAGCTGTGTCCGCCCTTGATCTCAATCCATTTTTGACCATCTGAGATAGAGAACTTAATCTAAAAATTAATAAATCTGTGCCAATAACCAATCGACGGATTGATATTAGATAGACGGTCGATCGACTGTCACGGTCTGATTTCAGATTGTTTTCAATTTGAGATTGTGGATTTATTATTGTGTTCGGGCGTTAAACTTTTCTCATCAAAAAATTTTGATAGGATGTTGTTAACAGATCAATAAAATCCATCTTCTTCATAATTCTAGTTAAGTTTCAGTTTTCAATCTGTGAAGTTGTTTTTATTGTAATAATTAAATCATTCGCTATAAACTGAAAAAAAACTATAATTAAATTTGACAAAATAATAAGTAACAAAACTCCTTGAAGTAAATGCAAAACAGAATCAATTTCCATTACATATGAATATTTTGATTGCTTGATACGAAATGATATAATTAAAAAAAAAAACAACTTGTGGATGCTTCCAGTACAGTTATAAACTAAATTGCGTAAAATTTACATTGGAATTACCGGTGTACGTTACCAACACTCGGAGCACTTATACATTGTGGTTTGTTACCTAAGAAAACAAAATACAAAGTGTGACAACTTATATGCAAACATACAAACACGATGGAAGAAATAAGAAGAAGAAAGAAGACTCAAGGAATTTGAGAAATTGATTTCATAGTGGTGGATATTTAAACCTAGCTCGTTTATCAGAATCCTCAATCTGGATATCGGTTAGACATACACCGAACCCAATAACCTATATCAATCCATTTATGACCATCTGAGATAGACATCTTAATCCAAATCTTACTAAAAGGGTGCCAATAATAAATCGACGGATTGTAATAGCCATCTGTCGATACAAGCTATGCATGTAGTTTAAATGAACTGTAACATTTATCTTAAGATTTTAACATACACCAGTTTTTTTAAATAATTAAAAAGCTATTTGATATCTTTTACACTTAGACATGTATATTTTAATATTTTTTTTTACTGTATTGGATTTTTATTGATTGTCAAATATGAGTTTAAAGACTGAAGTATGGTTTAGTTATTGGGATGCAGATAGGAGATCGATTGACTGTCACGATCATCATTTGAAAACAATCTGAGATTATGGAATAATTATTGGGTTCGGGCGTTAAGCGCGTTCTTCTAAAACGAAGGACAAATCGGCTGATGGGATGCAGGGGTATCTAGAGGGTATATGACATATAAATTTATTTAATGATAATATTTTAATTTAACCTATTGATTAGCGCAAATCAATTATATCTTTAACATTATATAAAAACTATTAAATAAATAAAAAAGTAATTTCCCGAAGGCTATTCACTAGGTACATTATATTACTTAATTTATTAGGTCTTGGCCTCAGATTTCTGAATCTGTTTCATGATCATTTGCCGATCTAATAGGCAAGTAAGCGATCATCCAGTGCCTGACAAAAGCCGTCGACTTTTTAGATTTAAGGATAGTCGGATTTCTCACGATGTTTTTCTTCACGATTCGAGGGAATTTAAAAAACGCACACAGAAAGAAAGTCTATTGGTCCACAGCCGGGAATCGAACGATAATATAAAAAAAATTAAATAACTCTATCCATAGTTGCTTGTCGTTTAAAAAAATCAAATACACAACGACACGCAATACTCGTCGAGCGAGTTTGCTTATCTTGCCGAAGCCGCGTACAAATTATTTGAAGAAATCTATTAGGTATGGGGGTGTGCAATTATTTAATCAATTACCATCTCAAATTCGCAATAATGGAGTGTTTGACAAATTCAAAAAGGCAGTAAAGGTGCATGTTAGAATGAACATAGTTGACTAAAATTGTGACGGCTAATGGCGACGTGTATCTCGCTCGTATAAATAAAATATTTCTGTTTTGTAATGAGAAATAAAGTTATTTAAATATTATGATCTCGGGTATGAACTGGGCTTCATTATATAAATTCTAATCATCAAAACCATGTCAAGAACACCCATACGAGACGTAGTAGAGTAGAAATTGGAGGTATGTGGTCTATGCCTACACGTTTCGAAAACAGGCTGTATCCAAGTTTCTACTAAAAAATCCATAAATAATATTCTTATTCAAGTGTTATATAATCATTTGATTCTCTCATCATCTGTCATTGACTACATTAGGAGTAATACAGTATAATCACTAGGTAAACTGATACAGATAACTACGAAATTACCCATAAATACGTAATTGATTGCTACAATTTAATTAGACAACTAGGCTGCATCACGAAATGTATGACGACGTTAATTCTTACCAAAGACAACTTAATTGTCGCTGGTTATACTGCGATGGTTGTGTATGGTCTGTGATGGACCCCACTAGGGTCTGTTTTATTAAGAAATATGATTGTGAAAAAGGTTTGGTAAAATATTTACGAAAACCCTAATGCAAACTGAGAAGTGGACCAACAGTTGTACATCTGTCGCAGCCGAGTAGCTTAATTAGCCATTCATTTAACAGCCTAGTCTTTTAACTAAACGGCGCCTAAAAGATGTTTAGCCAGTTGATCAAACAGCTAGGCAAATGACGAAACTCTTTATACTGTCAATATGGCCGGCAAACCGGCAAACCACAATTTTGAAAGTAATATTTTTTATGTCATATGTTTCATCTTTTTCATTTCTGCCAATTAACTCTATCAGTTTATGAAATGTTGTAACAAACGCAACGGCTGAATATCTTTCAGGACGCTAGTTAAACAGCGCCGTTTAGTTAAAAGGCTAGGCTGTTAATTGAACGGCTAATTAAGCTAGTTGGCAGCGACATATATGCATACAAGTGCAGATCTCGCGTCAAAAGGGTCACAGTAAGAGCTTGCTATGAATAGGATTAAAAACTTGTATCATTAGAAATAGATTTTTATTTGTACGGTGTCTATAATTAATAATTGAGTTAACAGTAACGGTGCACCTACTGAATGCTGTCTCCGACACTATCGACATATTTATATGTTCGCAGAGGGAATTCACGGTAGAGATCATTAAATAAAATATAATATTACACATAATATATACAATATTTTATTTAATGTTTCTCGACATTATCGTATTGGCATAGTCTGTGACGATAATCTGTATTTCAGTAATAAATAAAAAAATAAATTAAAAACTTGTGATTACAATGGCTCCCGATTGTGGGCCCTATGGTGCAAGTTTTGCCCCATCACGATTTACACTATGGGTATCCCCGGGCTACTGCGGGTACAGTTTAAAAATGATAAAGTTTCTAACTCGAAATTGCTATCCTAGTACAATAATATATACAAGAAAGGTAGTTTTGTGAATTTTCTTTAGTAAAATTAACATAAGTAGGATGACTCGTGTTATGACTAAGAATGTGGTTTTGATGAAAAATTATCTAGTTTTAAATACAAAAGCAACTTTCTATTGGGATAATTAGGTTTCTATTATGTTTATGACCTCATTCATTTATAAAATATAAAATTTAAATTTATCGCATTTTAAATATTATATAAATGTTTTATGACGTACGTTTTACAGTCAATGATCGTTATATCCGTTTTGCCTATTTTTTACAGTAACTTAATACTAATACAATAGAAAAGTTAGTGATTTAAAAATTAAACTAAAAACAACATAACATAAAACCTCCACCTTATTATAACTAATTATAATTCTTGGGAATCAAGCCTGTGTGCAACTGTCTCAGAAACAATATTATTCCGGATGCGCAAGACACGCGTAAACGGGCCTTCTCACAGTAAATTTCACCGTATTATTTTATTTATATAGAAAAGATGAAGAGTCGAGAAGAATCGGCAGCGACACTAGATATTTTTTTAACACGACATTGTGTAGAAACCCACAGAATAAAATGAACATTTTTATTTGTTGTTAATAAAAAATGTCTAATTGTTTTAATTTATTCATCTGTTTTTGCCACACCGTGAGTAAGTTTAAATGTTGCATTCTGTTGCTGGTTTTTCCTATTTGTGTAATATGGATTAGCTTATAAAGCGGTCCGTATCAACTCGGGTCGCTTCACACCACCACCACCACTACCGTGCACCACCACCATAACCAGCTGCTTACTGAAGTATTTCCGTACCAATACTTAAAAGGCTGGCGACGCCCACGCAAGCCCTTTGAGAGTGTTCATGAAGGGCGGAATCATTTACATCAGCTGAACCTTCTACCTCCTCTTATACAAAAAAGCTATATAAGATTTTATATATAATCCATCGTGCGGTTTAAAACGCGGCTGTGCCAATGTGTGACCAATTTCCTAGCTCGGACAGTGAAAGAAAACATCGTGAGGAAACCGGCGTGCCTTCCAAAACTCGACAGCATAGGATAAAAACGGTTCAGAAATCTGAGGCCCAGGCCTCCTGGGTTATACCGCCACTCGTCATTACTTCTTAATCATTTATTTTAATTTCTTTAAATTTTAAGTTGTTATAGATATTATATATCTATAGCAACAGTCAATTTACAGTCGTAAATTTGAAACGACTTTTGAGTAATTTAATAATTGATAAAAATAGCTGTCTACTTAACACAATAAATAAAATAAATTAAAACACGTCCCATAATTTAACCTTTTAAAATTAACATTTATTATTTCCGGAATTTTAACAGACTTAGGTTCGTTTTTACGCCCTGTCAACAAAATTGAATTAGTCGAAGACGATTCAAAAGTCAGTGTATTTTTTGAGTTGCCTTTGTAACAAAAGTTTACCACAAAATTCAATGTAATTTTTGTAAGCAATTTTGCCTTCGAAAGAATATTCGATCAGGCAATCACTCATGTTTACATCTTTAATTTTAAATTCAAATAAACACTGATAATAAAAAATCTATCTATCAAATACGCCTATACTACCCTCAAATTCTTTGACATAAAGCCATTGTTCGTAATTAATATTATTAATAATCAATCACACATCAATAAAGATACCAAAAATGATCCAAATTTAGCCAAAAAGAAAGACTTACTTATAACAGCGAAGATATACTGATTAATCCTACTTCCATTTTTCCACATCAATTTCGAAATTATAATATTCATTTTATAAACACTGATCACCAGTCATCTATGCGCGACTGTGTTTGTTACACTGCGCGCGCGCCGCACTAAACTACAGTTTTAGGTAAACATTTTTAGCGATAGATCACAAATGTACTTAAATGAACATAGAGAAAATTAAAATGCCTTAAATGCATTTAAAAACAAAAAATATGGTCGAAGGATTTTAGATTTATAAATCAAATTATATATTTATAATTTGATTTATATTAAGGATTTTAGATTTAATAAATCAAATTATATATATCCTAAATCGTAAAAATATTAAGTATTTAAATACTTAATTTTTTTCATTTTCGTATTCTCTTTTTCTATTTACCTTTTATTTATTTACTAATTGGAGATTATATTAATTATAAAGTACTAATGAAAATATAAACATAACACAAAGTGGTATAAGTAATCTAAACTTCTGAAAAATGGGGCCTGCGTAGGCAGTCGTTATTAAGAAATTAATATATATATATATATATATTAATATGAACTTAATTTAAAAATTTATTCAAAATAGATGCGATGACGATAATAACCCAAATAAACCGAGTGATCAGCCAAAATAAGGAATATTTGAGTGAATTTATTACAACTCGCCGTTAAAGTGCAGTGTAAATAAATTGAACTGATACAATTTGACATTTGCGTCACAAATTTATTTAAACAATTAGATAATATATATTTATATAAACCATTGATTTATCATTTTACAAATTTTGACTATCCAGTTTTAGCTGCCTTTACTAGATCTATTTATGGTGTAAAATGTACAAAGTTAGACTGATACAAAATTAACATTTTAAATTGTAAAAGATCTTTCATATATACATAGGATGGTTCATTTTACTACTTACGACAATTAAAAATACATAATACAGTTACGTATACATTTTCAGAGTAAAGTATTTAAAAAGTCGATAATGTACCTATCGTTCGTTTGCTGCCTCAAAATATTTCAAATCGTATTATACGTTATTCAACAGTCGTACAAACTAATTTATGAATACAGTTTTAGTAAGTAAGTAAATAGATTGGAGAAAAATCGTAGAACTATGAACGATTGTTTTATGTCTTCTTTGTTTATTTTATTTTCGGAATACGTACCCATATTCCTAGCTACAAAACATGCAGCTGTGTAACTGAGGTGATTACACGTACGGAAGTAAGAACGTGACGTATCTCCATTTTGTGTTATCGAAAATTCGCAGGCTTCAGGTGTGAATGAAACAGCTTCTTTAAATAAATCAGTGGCACTACAACCTCTTTAGGTCTTGGCCTCAGATTTCATCAGAAACTGTTTCAAGATCCATTTTTAAATCTAATAGGCAAGGTGAACAGCCTCCAGTGCCTGACATACGTCGTGGACTTTTTGGGTCTAAGACATGTCGGTTTCCTCTCGATGTTTTCCTTCACCATTCGAGCTAATGTGAAATGTGCAAATAGTAAGAAAGTCCATTGGTGCACAGCCGGGGATCGAACCTACGACCTCAGGTATGAGAGCCGCACGCTGGAGCCACTAAGCCAATGCTGTTTCTTTACGGTATTTAAATAAAAAATCTTTTTCAACATATAGAATGTTGTACTAGGTACACAAAGTAAATAAAATGGAAACAAAATATTAATTCCTCTGGCACAGAAGTATGAAAACATAAATAAAATTATATTTATATATATTATCATACCCAAGTTTCGGAGTTTTGGACCATATCTAATTTTAAGGTATAGTCCTAAACTTCGAAACTCGGGTAACCTAATTTTAAGTTTATTTAATTTCTTTAAACTTAATATATTACCTTGGATTGTAAATATAAGCTTTTTTTTTTATTTATTTTGTTAGGGTTTCTTGTATTGATACTGGACATGAATGTATTAGAGTTGGAAAAAGTCTGTATAATAATGCAACAATTTACGGGTTTATTTAATAAGTTTATTATTATATTAAAAAATATATTTATGAGTCAATGAAATTCATAGAATGTAAATTTAAAAACCAGTTAATTTTTTTTTGCCTAATATTTCTGTTTTGTTTTTTTCTAATAGGCAAGAATGTCAGCCTTCTTTGCCTGACACACGCTATCGACTTTTTGGGTTGAAAGCGGTCACGATGTTTCTTTCTCCGTACAAATCGAAAGGCAAATGCGCACATAGACAGATAATTCCATTGATGTACGTACAGCCGGGGTTCGAACCTACGGCCAATGAAGCCACTAGGTTAGCACTGCTCTGAATCTGAAGAATGTATAAGGTATGGGATAGTGTCTCAACTCTACAGGGCATATCTGCAATTTGCGCAAATAAATCTATGTTATTTGCAGCATTGTTGCAAATCACTTTTGCTAAAATACTGAATGAATCGAAAGATTTAAACAATCTAAGAAAATAAGTAAAAACATGCAACACTTAACGTTCTTTCACATTCTCAGTTACACAAAAAATATATACAGCGTAAACTCTATATAACGACACTAAAGGAATTGTGCATTTTATGGCGTTATAGAGAGATGTCGTTGAATGGAAGAAGAAAAAAACAGAATTAGAAAAGGAAAAAGTATATTTCAGACTGATCTTAGTAATTATGTACACAAAAGAAGATTATTTGAACACTATTGCATATAGTCTATTATTTTTGTCTGACGTCTTTTGTTTTGTTTGTATTTTTTTAAAGAAATAATTTAAAAATACAAGAAATGTAACTTTGGTTAACAGTGAAGGCTAATTGATATTTGCCTGTTTTCATTGCTCCTTAATACACAAAACAGGCTTCGTTTCAATTGAAAAAACTGACCACGGAAGCATGGTCTTCTTATTTCATATTTATAATATCACACACATCCCTGTTCAATTAATTATTAGAATTACCTATGGGCAATCCAGTTCTTTCGCTATCACGGTTGGCAAGCTGTTGGGAATACCCCAGACCCGCCAAACAAGTACACTGTTATTCCATAAACAGTCAGCAAGCAAAAATCAACTAAATTTCAATTATACTAACGCGCATATGCAAAATATGTGTAAAAATATAATTCGTAATATCCATATTGTAGGCTTTGAGAAAGAAGAATGAATGGCTATTTATTGTTAAACTTTAATTATGAGATTTAACGGATAGAAACGTTTAACTGAGAACTCAAAAACGCTGATTTTAGACTGTTTATATTATTATTAATAAAGGGATTTTGGCGGCCACGCACTTGCGAGCATTCTAGCACTATCTATGATTGTCTACGGGCGGGCGTTTCCCTCCTATTACATAAAACAATTACTAACCTCTTGTTACCGCCAAGCTAAATATGTATATAAGGTACAATATATAATACGTCAATTAAAACGTTATTATTTTATAATGTTAACCAAAAACGCTTTTTCTGTGGTCAAATACATATGAACGAGAATCAAGACGCTCAGCCATTTTATTTTTTATACGATACTATTTATTGGGATTATAATAAGACTTAGATTATACAATTTTTGATTTTACGCTACTGGGGAATTACTGCCTTTAATTTAATAAGGAAAACGAACTTACGACCTTTAGATTTCACTAATATAATTATCAACTTTAAAAGCCTCATTTGCATTTATATTTATATGCAATTAGTGCGTGAACAAAAAATATATAGTAAAATATTTAATTTGGTAAACGTACTTTGAAATTAATAATATACGCATACTAGAACTTTTAGTACCAAAATAATGGTGTAAAACAAAACTGGACTAAAACGAAATTGCTACTAAAGAGGTTTTATAAATATTTTTTACTAATTGACATGCCAATTTTAGATAATTACAATTAGTTTTTATTTTTTTTAATTATTGTGGCAACTGTACCATATTCCCTTGACATATGGTACAATTTTTATTTTTCCAACTGATTGTTTTTTTTTATTGAGTTTTGTGAAAAAAGTTAAATTCCTCTGATATTTTTATGTGCTGCGACGTAATATGACTCATAGCAGATATTACTAACCAAAAAAACTAAAGTAGGTATTGTAATTTTAATTCGCGTGGAAAATATACAAAGCAAACAAAAGTCTATTAAATAAAATAAAATCGACCCTAGTGTATTTTTCAAAATTATTTAACAATAAAATCTTTAACTAAATTAGGTTTATATTAGGTAATGATTTATTTTCCAGACTGTTAAAATCCATATTAAAAAACAAATCCAATTCCTAAAGAACTAAACAACGACTTACAAAAAATATCAAATTCAATACAATTATTAATACTACTGCTACTAATACTACAATTACAACTTATGCAATTAAAGAAATGACGTCAAATGATTCGGCATGGTTTTAAAGTGCATGCTAAATTATGCAGTCATTAAATTATACATGTTACGATTTTAAAAGGAATATCTTTTAAACTCATAAATAACACCACATTTATGTTTTAGAAGTGTACAACTGAGGAGAGACAACATTGTTTAAGCTAAGCTAACACCCAAACCAATAACCTATCTCAGTCCATTTCTGACCATCTGCGATAGACATCTTAATCAAACTATGTTTTGATAAGAATGTGCCAATAACCAATCAACGGATTGTAATAGCATGGTAGGTCGGAACGGTACATGTACCTTTGTATGAAAACGACTTTTCAACTATGCCAATATCCTAACTTACACTATTTTAGCTTACTGGGATATATATAGGAGATCGATCGACTGTCACGGTGTGATCTCAGATTGAATCTAAGATTGTGGATTAATCAATGGGTTCGGGCATAATTCTATTTGTAAAAAGCAGTAGCAATAGCTATACAAATATAATAGTCACGATAAATATTTGAATGAAAATGAAACATTAGAAGCGAGTTAAGTTAGGGATTCAAATGTGTGTTATGTATTTATTGATTTATTTTTGCCCTAAAATCTCACACATGTATATGAGGATAATCAGATACTTTATGGAAACATGTTATATAATGGATATACATGTGACTCGTGAAAAAATAACATGAAATGAAATAAGAAGGCGCAGCGCTAACCGGATACAACTTCCTCCCAATCGAGTAGCCCACGATATCTCAGCGCACAAAATGACTCTGTACACGAACATGTCAATGTATAATACATTAAAAAAATTTCATATGTAAAGTTAAATTATTAATCTAATTTATCTATCAATTTAAAATTTTGTTAGTATTATAATTTAACAGTAATAAAACGAGTCAAATGGCTAAAAACCCATTGTTAATTCGTTTTTTAAAATTGCTCTTGACAATTCAAAGAAGTTGTTTTACGCTTCTGATGACCATTGATAATTATTAGCGTGATTCTAATTAGACATAAAAAGTACGCTATCTTTCCATTGAGAATCAAAAAAACCTTGGTTGTAACCTTATAATAAAATAATTATTAACTTCTCAACATTTAATAATTGGCTCAGTCGAAAATTAGTACTAAGGTATAAATATAAACTATATTAGCGAAATGTTTTTCTCTAAATTTTATATATAAGCTATTCGGCCTTAATAAATATCTCTTTGTAATTGGCGCGACAGACAGGCTCTAGTTCAGAGGCTTTTCCAGCGCTGAAGAATCGGGCATACCTAAGCACCAAAAGCAGACAGAGTGTGTCAAGAAAAGAAGCCTACTTCCTTTCTTAACAAATATTCACGAAACACATTAAAATAGCGCCTTAAAAAGGAGTTCATGAAAATGGAGAGGTAATTGAAATAAAAAGGAATAAATCAAATTGTGCTTTATTTTAAAAATACATGTCTGAAACACAATAACAATTCTTAAATGAAACCTTTTTATGATTAAGAACTCTTAAAACACTTACACTAAAAATAAGTTTGCAAATACTTGATTAATGGCAATTAATACAGTCTCATTTATTTTCCTTTGGTGCAAAATACAAAAATTCAATAAAAAAACACAGTAAAAATTTCCTAACTATAATTATTTCTTTAACAAGTCATACAAATAACTTTCATCATATAAAATATAAATAGATAGGTTTTATATTTAAACAACTTTTCTATAAAATTACACCTTTAATCTCCTTAGATTTTGAAGTCGGTTGTGACTCAATCGTTTCACATTAAATTTGAATTCCTTTACAAAATAATAAAATACTATTTCTATAATATTATTTCGTTCTTATAGCTGCGATTAAGCTGTTTGTGCGGTAAAACTACTGAGTTTAGGAGAATCCTCTCTGCTGGAACTGTTACACCTGCACCTGGAATCATTAGTACCAAATTATAAGGGGCCGTTCATAAAATACGTCACACTGAAATCAGCTTTTTTTGACCCCCTCCCCTCCCCATTGTCACGCTGTGTCACACTTTTTGTGACCCCCCCCTAGAAATATTTCGTCACAAAAACTAAGACCCCCCCCCCCCTGCTGAGTATGATAAATTCTAAATGATAGTAGACAAATTCTGAAAATTAAAAACATTTATTATTTAGTTCACTGCTAAATGACGAATGAAGGAATAAAATAACAATAAATACATGAGAAATAGTATTTTCATTTGTTACTGAATCGAGAGCGCAGGGTACGTGGAAACGTTACTCTCTCAAGTATTGGAAAAACAAAGAAACCCGTTGTGACGGATCGCAACGCCGCTAGAGTCGCGCCACAGAGTTAGCGCTCATGTCAAAAAATAATAAACGGCGAACGTCACGCTGCCCTATACCCCCCCTCCCCCCTTGTCACATCTTGTCACACTCAGCCAGACCCCTCCCCCCCCCTTGTCACATCTTGTCACACTCAGCCAGACCCCTCCCCCCCCCCTTGTATGCGAACGTATTTTATGAACGGCCCCTAATTGGTTTCATATTAAAATCTAATATTTAAAGGCAAAACACAATTCATATACAGGTTGACCGTAAGAAAAAGAAAAAACGTCAGTGACGTTTTATAAAAAATAAGAAAGCTTAAATGGAACTGGACTGGACAT
The DNA here is from genome assembly GCA_028984075.1 of Pieris mannii. Taxonomy (NCBI): domain Eukaryota; kingdom Metazoa; phylum Arthropoda; class Insecta; order Lepidoptera; family Pieridae; genus Pieris; species Pieris mannii. The sequence continues at coordinate 7,003,753 of CM054795.1, read as the reverse complement.
GAGGACTAACAAAGAAAAATGGACTAAGGATGTAATAGAGTGGTATCCGAGGAACGGGAAAAGAAAACGAGGAGGTCAAATTAAAAGATGGGAAGATGATCAACCAAAAGGATGGAGAACGTCTGCCAAGAATAGCGTGGAAACAATTGGAGGAGGCCTATGTCGACAGACAACCTGACCAAAGTGGTTGATAATAAATTATTATTTTCGCTATGTAAATTAGATTTAAGAATACTACTGTTTAATAAGTATAATAATAATAGCATGTAAGTTAAAAAGGTTAGCGAATGAAGGGCTTTTTTTATTATTATTATTAGATCGTAAAATTAACAACAAGCCGAAATCGTGTAATAGAGCAGATAACCCAGAAAATTAATAAAAAAAAGTTGCGTATTTTTTAAATAACTGCCATACAAATTTATATTTCATATTTTTTAAAAGCAAGGTAGCGTGGGCGATAAGTGTGACAATAATTCTAAATAACTTAACATACGGTACCTATATATTTATAAAATAAATATGACATTGGACATAAAATTAATGTATTTAATTGTAGCACTGGCAAAAAAACGATTTCATTTCGATTTCGTAAATAAATGAATTTTAAACACCCTGTAAAATTTTTTTCATTATGACATCCAATTGTGCTAAAAAAAAATTACTATGCAATATTGGAAAGTGCCATAAGGCCGCATGTATTGCAAAATCAAATGACTATAAGACTTTTTGTATATATGTAATTTTTTTATTAGGCAAAATGACACTTTTGACAGAAATATGGCAATTGTGTTTGAAGCTAATATTACTTACCTAGTATAGTGACGGAAGGATTAAGACGTCCATCGTTATTGAAAAGGGGGGTATTATCCATTTTCGCGAAGGGTTTATTTGGATCAGGATCCGATGGGGTGCCTTCGACCCTGGACCATTCCCCAACGGACGAATCTTGGCCCACTGCAACGGTTTTACAGTATGTATGAGGTTAATCCAGTGACGGATGGTCCTGAGTTTGATATCAGTGAAATAATAATAGCTTTAAACCCTGAAATGCCAATAAAACACAACGCAGAAATGCCTTTAAAACTTGTCTGTTTTATTTGTATTATAAAGTTTATCAAAAGGTTGTGTATAGACATGACTGGTAATTTCAAAACGTCAAAGTTGACATTTTAGAAGTTTTACGCAATAAATATCAGTTGAAGAAGGCACATTATATTATAACAACTTAATCATAGAAAAGAAAAAGAAAAAAAAGAGAAGGAAACTTGAATGTTTTGGACAAGGCAAAGTGGCAGGGAGGAGAGCTGGCAGAAACACATCATCAAAAACCTAAGACAATGCTTTGGTCAGAGCACCAAGTGTCGGCATGCAAAATTAAACTAGGCATGATGCCAACCTCCGCAAGGAGATTACGAGAGGCACTATAAGAAGAAAATCCATGTGCTCAGGTACAGGTAATCATTTTGATTTTGACAGGTTCGAGTCATTTGGGACACCTTGCCTGTGGCCTAAATGAAGTTCTATGCACTTAGCACTAGACCTAAACCATAGACAAGAAGTCGGCGTGTGTCAGTCACAGATGGCTTAGCCACTCGCTTGTTTGATACACAAATCGGAAGAACAAGGGCGGTTGCCCTTTAAATTTTTATTTTGCACATAAGAAACAAAACGTTAAAAATAATTAATCTAAGTACACTCACCAACAGAATACATAACAAGCGAATGTTCGTGTACAGTCGCGTTGTTAAGTACTATTGACTCTTTGATCCTCACCCCGGCCTTTATCGTTACTCCTGCGCCGATAGATACATTGGGTCCTATCTAAAAAAACGTAGATTCTTAAAAAAAGTGATTTTAAATCGTTTAATTTTTTTGGTCACTAAACGTTAATCTTTTCCACAGAGAAGAAAACTTGGATGTAAATTTTATGTACTGTAATGAGAACTTGCTTAATATATAAAAAAACTGAAAAAAATTGTGTTACAGGTTTTGTAGATGTTGATAAAGGTTATATATGTACTCGGATGACTACATATGTTTTACTCAAATAGTACATAAGTATTTCTCTTTCCGTATACTAATCTCAAGAACCACAATTTCTATTAGGCTAAAATAAACCGTTTCAATACCACCCAGTGATTGAGTGACCCACTCATTAAACTTAAAAGTTGCCATTTATGTGGTGTAAAGTATCGGAAAGTGGAAAATAATACTAACAATAACGCATAATTCAATCCCCTCCCCGCATCGTAACATTTCACCCCAAACACCCCCCATTCAATAATTTATTGTAATTAATTAATAATAATCATTTTAAGTAATTTATATACTTACTACAGCAGTATTATGAACAATGGCTGTGGGATGTATGTACACATCAGGCAGTATCGTACACGGCGGATCGCTCGACTTATTTTGATGCAATTCTAGATAGTGCCTATTTGCGTATATCGCTGAACCAGCTGTCTTCACTTGAGACCACCAATTTGTAACCTAAAATATAAATAATTAAATGAAAATTACATTAATTCAATTAATATAACAATTTTTTTCTCCACATCACCTACAACTAACAATTCTTATTACTACTTACTAACTGTGTATATTGATATTTAAAAATCAATTAAAAATGTATAAAAAACTTACTAACATATTTTCAAAGGAACACAGACTTATTACATTGTTTATTTATTAAAGTATTATATTATTTAATTCGTAATTACTTTTAAAAGTAATTTATTTTCATCCATCATCATGTACATCAACGTAAAAAAGGTATTTAATTAAAGTATGTATCTGGGATCGAACACACATAAGCCACGAGGGCCACACAATTTCCATGATATTTTTATGCATTTGTTCGTAAAACAATAGATATATGTCGGTCTTGTATTGCATATTTATTAAAATATTCAAACCTGTAGTGCGTACAATTTGCGAGTGCCTGCAAGTTGAGACAGCACGTCTTGTTCCCAGGACATGTATTCAGGACCTCCATGACCATTGGCACTATAATATTAAAAGTAATGTCAAAACTTGCCTGATAATGCAATGAGACAAATTGTTTTGTTTTTTAAAAATAGTTCATAGACAATTGATTATTTTTGTATCAACATAATATGTATGACCCTATTAATAATGGCAGGGTTAATAGATGCATCAACATGTAAGTAAATTAATATAATAATGTCAAAGAATAGATAAGTGTTAGGTTTTTTGAAATAGGTGATAATATTTGTGAAAAATATGTCTATATATGTATGTATGTTTAAAAATTGTTTGTAATATTTCTAACCTATTTAAGAAAAAGAGATTATAAGTTTTGTGTTTAAAATAAAATAACATTAGCATACTGGAATAATATGGAAAATTATTGAAATAATATTTGCAGCTATCAGAAACTATTAACAATAAACTTTAAATTTAAGACCTTGTCTTTAATTTTGTAAAAAAATAATTTGTATCGAGATGAGGTTTACTCAATACATATTTCAACTAAGAGATATTATATACATATGTACTTGTGGTATACATTTAAAATAAATAAGTCAGTGGCGCTACAACCTCTTTAGGTCTTCGCCTCAGATTTTTGAATTTGTTTCACAATCATTTTTAAATCTAATAGGCAAGTAGGTGATCAGCCTCCAGTGCCTGATACATATTGTCGACTTTTTGGGTCTAAGACATGTCGGTTTCCTCACGACGTTTTCCTTCAAAGTTCGAGCAAATGGTCAATACTCACATAGAAAGAATGTACATTGTTGCACAGCCTGGGATCGTACCTACAACCTCAGGTATGAGAGTCACTAGGCCAACACTGCTCATGGTATGCATTTACCGCAATATAAATAAAGACGTTATAGTAGTTAAAGAAATGCAATTATATTGAAGAGTGATAAAATACATATTTATACCTTTGTCTATTTTAGTAGTAACAAGACATGTTACCTATAAAATATATCCTGCTTCCTCTGAAATGCTTCAGCCATTACTTGGAACACTTGTAATGAACACACATACACTCCGCAATTTATTAAAGTTGAAACATAACTCTTAGGCTTCTCTACATAATGTGTTACAGCATTTGTGTTTGTTTCTCTGACCATACATCCATAATATACAGACTGTTGCCTTGTTGCTTCTGTGCCCATTATTGTGACCTACAGATATGTATTGCACATATTATATCACATAGTTTATTGTATACTGATAGTTCATGAGTGATTGCAAGTTTGTAAAATGTTGATAAATTGTAAAACATACGTACATGTAAATAATATTATTATGTTAGCACCAAATGATATAAAAAAAATTACTGTAAAAGCACTTTACATAGTTTTTTTTATTTATGAGTAAGATATCATATACAAAATTATGGTTAAACTAAAAATGCTCCCAGTTCAATATCTCTATGTATATATAATTACTATACACAGTTTTCAAATGAAATTTTCTTTAAAATTCTATACCCTCTAATAAATATTATTATACTTACCAAACCATCAGGCTTTTCTTCATGGAACTTCCACAACTTATTCAAAGGAAAATCTGCACACACATCACCATTTAATAGGAAAAAGCCAGTGGGGTTTCCAGCCCTTACTTGGTCCCTAAAATGGTACAAACCACCTCCTGTGCCCAGTGGCATGAATTCATAAAGGTATCTGGAATATTACATTTTTTTAAATATTAACTAGCTAAGACACAGTTATTTTTACAATAAGCAAATCAAAAGTAGTCACCTAACTTAATATTTAGGATTAGCTGATCTTCATATTTTAATATGAAAGTAATTACATTTGCAACATTTAATCGACATTAGGAAATGGAAGTAAATTTCATTTGTGTAATACAGAATCTAAGTGAAATATTAAATAAATGATAACATTATCAGTGAAAGAGCTGTTTGAAAATGTTTATCTATCCTATTAGGTACATGTTAGTTTTTCTGAGATCATATTAAATATTATTTATAGTTCACACCTTATAATCAAGCGATACTCTTTCTGCATATCACTAACAAATTGGGTCATAACAGTAGTAGGGTAGGACCCAATTATCAATATTTCCTTACATTCCTCTAGTTTAGCACATGCTGCAATGTGATGCTGAATCAATGGTAAACCAGCTATTGGAAATAGGGGCTTGGGGGTGTCTAGTGACAGTGGTCGAAAGCGAGTTCCTGAAATTATAAATGACCATAATTATATACCAATTCAATCCTGGTTTAGGATCTCCAAGAAACGCAGTATCACACTTTAACATTATCCTGCCAGATAAAAAATGTAACAGTAAATGTATTATTTTACTAACCAAGTCTTTTTTCAGTGGAATTAGAGCGGCACATTGATATACAAACCTTTTACTACAAATAGTTCAGTACAGTCAAGCAGTTATAATAATAAAACAATAAGTATTGTAATAACATTTACAAATGAATACCGGTTTTACACAATTTTGGACTAGAAAACTTACCTTTTTGTGGTCCGCCAATAAGTATAACCGCCTTCAGCATTTTTAGTGACAACTACACTTTATTAAACTAAAATTCGATGTTTACTACTACCCTTTATTAAGATAAAATAGGTAATGAATTTAAATCTTTAAAATACGTGTAAACTTATAAACACGTCAATATTCTTGCACAGACTATGATTCAAAAGTTTGATTCTGACAGTGAATTAACTGTATTCTGAACTTACTACAAATCTAATATTGATAACATTTAAATATTGCTATGAATGTCGTGCCACAATGTGAATCCTAAACAATTGGCTGGATAGGATAATTATTGCGAAACAGCAGGACTGAGCTGAGAACGCGAACAAAGACTCAATATTCATGTAGGTAACACATTATCATATTGAAATCTTCTAATGTTACATTTACTGCCAGTTCTCAAATCAAGGGCGTGGAACGGAAGAGAAGAACCAGCAATAAACTCTCCGCCACTCTTTTTTATCGCTATTTTTTTCCTTTACACAACGTTTGCAACCATTACACCATGTTGCACATGACATCTTAACTGATAAATAATAATAAAATAAATTAAAAACAAAGATTTGTCCCCTATCAGCAGGAGGCATGGTGAAATAGGAGCACGCACTTACATACTCGTTGGAAAACACATGCAAATATATAGTCGAAACAACTAACATCACCGCATACACAAATTCAAGTACAACGGAAGTAGTGCCCGTTCACGGGTATGACGCATGGCCAGCCAACGGGCCCCTCGCCATATATTAGGTTTTTTTCATTCTACATCATTCAAAATACGACGCGACGCAACGTGAATCACTTCTGTGGGTTCTGTGATAACTAAATAGTTAATGCATAAATTGTTCTAAATCTAAAATAAGACATAAAAATATTACGAAACGTTTATAAAAATAGACAACTTTAATTAACTTTTTATTAAAAGTAAAACATTACAAAAAATACAAATAATATAATAAAAGATTAAAATATTGACGAAATTAATATTTATATAAATTTTTATTCGAAAATAAAAAGCAAACAAATGCTTAAATATTTCAATCTTCTGTATTTAAGAATCTGCCGATTTCAGGAAACTTATGCATAGATAATAACTCTCAGGGTTTCAGGACGTCCCACGTTCTTTGAATTTATATTCAGTTGTTCACTACTTCGATTTCGTGCACAGTGTCAATATCAGCTTTACAAAAGAAGCACTGCTTGCTGTTGAGTAGATGTTGCATTATGCAGGCTCTAAAATCAGAGTATCTCCAGATTGCAAAAATAAACAATGATTAACAAATAAAACATCAGAATTATATGTTTTCTTAAAAAAATAACCTGCAAGAGTGATGTCCACATGGTACAAATGCTGTATCCGCGGGTCGGGCATAGCAAATAGTACAAAGAAGATCTGACTGCGCTCCACTGGAACCAGGGGATCTGGTCTTCAAGTAGTTATCACGGGCTGTGCGTAATTGATCAATCGCCGCTTCTAGTGCTTTTAGCTCTTCTTTCTTTACATCATCTGGAACTGTAGCTTTTAAGGTGAGCAGAATACTCGGTGTTAAAGGCACAACGGCTATTCACCTAAGTTGACTAATCACAATGAGGTGGGAAAAGGAAGAATCTCCAAATAATAATGTCCAAATCCAAATCAGAATCATTCGGCACCTCGATAGTTTAGATCGATCTACGCACGGCGTATTTATATTTGAACATAGACAAAATATTGAACGTTAAAGCTGATAACCACTTCGTTCGGTGTTATATTAAGCCGGTAAAATTTACAACGGCAAAGCAATGATATGTTTTTTTTTGTCGAAAAATATGCATTATATGTATTACTCTTGGTGGTGGAAGAGACTCAGCCTATTTGACTCGCTTTAAATAACTGCCTCAATGTGATTGGTCAAAAGCGCGTCTGGACCAATCATTAGCTACATGATGATTTCGTCCAACTGTATGTAGGTTTTCATATAGTTGAAACTATACTTAGTAAGTTTTTATATTATGTTTTATTCGGTTCTTAGGAATAGTATATCTAAAAATTACTAACATTTATAGAAGGAGAACTGCTTATTGTTCTTGGAGATCATAAACTCCATACCGTCGATACGAAACAATGGTTCAGTGATGAGGGATGTTCTGGCTTTGGTCAGATGCTAGAAATAAACATATTAATTACGTATCATCTTGTTTAAAATATAAAAATGTTGACATGTTTGCGAGTTTCACTTATCACTGCCAGTTACAAGGATTTTAAAAACAATTATATATATAAACTGTCAGGAAATTGTATCGCACTAGTAAATGTCAATCTTACTTGAACACTATATATAAAATACAGTTTAATACGAACTGGTGAAAAATAACTCGTCGATATTCAGTAAGGAAGACGTATATAAATAATTCGATATTTACTGACTCTTTATGGCGAAGAAAGCTACTAGGTACTATATTTGTGTTGACAAACTTCTCTCCCATTTTCTAATAACATTACCTCAACTGGCAACTTCGGGTCTAAAATCTTCACTATACACCCAGCCACTGGAGCAAGCGCGACGTAATAATGGACCCTATCGGTATCGGGTAGACCTCGGGATACTAGCCTACTGAACCCCCCACTTCCCCCTCCACGTACGCAAATACGCGAAACGACTGCCATTAGAATCTAAAAAGAGACATTTAAGTTTTTTACTGCTTGTTATCTAAAAAATTGCAATTTAAATTTACCATAAGGAAATATTTTAATGTAATTAATTTTAAGCACCTCTCTACCAAAAATATTGGCAACTTGGCAAGTCGAGTCTGCACGAGTGCTAGCCTTCCACAGTTACGTTAGCTAATTTATGTGCCTGCCAATATTACGTATATATATTTCACAACAAAATTTTATAACGTTTTATTTTCATTGATAAAATTTACAAATCGTTACTCCAGTCCATAATGATAAGAAGTTGCGCGTCCTTACAGTGCAGAAACAACATATTGTGCAAGCGCGAATGTGGTTGGTGCTCTCGCGTCCTTGGACTCGTGGCCAAAAACCGAAACAAGCGGAGAGGCGGCAAAGAGAGTGTGGATGGGCATTAAAGTTTTCTTTTTAATCTGGTAAAGAGTTTTATAAGCATGCTACGATAAACCAAAAAGAATATTCCCCTACTTGACAAGTTCGTCCGAGCAACAGATCGTTCTGGCCATCGCTAGCCTCCGGCTTCGTTAGCAGCATTGGTGCTAAAGACATGGTCATCTCCAAAGCCCGTGCCAATCCGTGGTAAAGATCGAAGCAAGTAGCACAGAGCTTTATTTGCCGTGGTTCTAGGTGGGTATCTATTTGAATTCTGTCCATCTTGAAGAAATTATGAAAAATGTTGAAAACATATTTTGTAAGGTAATGCTTATTTTAATATAGTAACAGATGTTACTATATTAAAATAAGCATTACCTTATTGTCATTACCATATACCTTATTGTCTAGGCAAAACTGCTCGTCCTTCACACCTCCTTCAGAATCATACTAAATTTCACATGATTTTTGTTAAATGGTAAAAAACACTAAAGTTGTGTTGTGTATGGTTAATATACATCATTGGTACGTTTTTTTTTAATCTAGCCCAACAAATCAAGATATATACTTAATATATCGTGTCTCTATTGTTGATATATTTTAAAAGCTAGTCTAGACGAGACATTTTGTGGATTTTAAACGAGTTCAACTTAACGATCTTTTTATTTCATTTTGAAATTAAAAATCCTATGAAATTGAGTCAAATTAAATTGAAAAATAGCTGCTAATATGAAATGTTTCATGAATTTGATAATTTAAAGCAAATACAGCTCTGTTTTTCATTATATCTAAACATATACAATATATTTAACAATTTTTAAGAAAATTAAAAATGGGGTCAAGCGCGCAGGAAGATCACGTGAGGAGTTGGTATGCTTCCATCTTGACTGATTCTAAGTCGAATTAATTCGGTAATACTTCAGTGGGCAGCTGGTTCCACAAAACCAAAAAAAGGCAAGCCAAGCACCAAGGCAAAAACTGCCTTAATAAATGCCCAGTTGAAAAATATTTTTCTTCTTGATGGTGGGGTTAAAGTATAGTCATATTGACGATTAACAAGTACACATACCTCTTGCATCATAGTAAAGAACTCTGAAAACGCCCAATTTAACTGGCTCAGAAGAGAATTTAAAAACAATGCGGCTTGCTTCGGGTGTGTTGCTAGATAATCTCTAATTCTGCTTTGTATTACTTCAGATGGGCATGGGCCTATAAGAAATCTTATTGAAACTAAATCGTTTTCGTTTTACACCGAATATAATATATTAGATAAAATTCTTATCACAATTAATACAAAAATAATTTAATAAAACCTTTTTCGTTTTACATTCTCATCTGTTTAGTACTCTGTGGATTTCAAGAGCTATTGCGAAACACTATTACTATAAATAGATTAATACTCTTTTGACTCAGTGTCGCTGATTTCCATGCACCATGTTTAACATATAACATACAGATAAAAGCGTAAAGTATATACGCTTTAATTATTATTAAAAAAAAATACTACTACCGTGCGCTAATAATAATTTATAAATAAGGAATTGTTTATCAATCTTATATAATATTGTTGATTATTAATATTTTTAAATCGTTACCAAAACACTGACTCATCAGCCCTGCATCGACTTTAGCACCAAGATTGTTAACTGTAGGTTCCCGATCTCCATATCTAGAATCATTTTACAATTAATATTATTAATGTTTATTAAAGGACAAAACATAAAGGAAGTACTCTCTGCTGTGCATGTAACCACTTGCTCATCTAGGGAAAGATTACAAGTATCAGAGACAGGAGGCTGAGTCTTTAAAACCACACAATTCTTAAACATTCCTTTCTAGGGATTAATACCTGGCAGCTAAATGCGGCCACTGTCTGTGTCGGAAACCAAACCCGGACCCGTGCCAGAACCGTACAAGCACCCAGTTGGACTGCGCCCAGGCACGATTCTGATATGGACGCACTAATTCTTCAATCATCGCCATTTGTCTGTTAAAAAAATTTCAATTAGTTATCTGCACCGTAAACTTTATAAATTTATGTAGGATCTTCCAAATTAACCATTCTAGACATGGATGAAAAATCGCAATAAATTCCGTGCGAAAACGAAACGAAACAGATGAGAAATTTGTTTTTTTTTAATAAAAGTTGTAGGCACTATCAAGATCTACATATTTTTTTAAATCCTCAATTATATATCTCTCATTTAAGTAAGATTTTCGTTAGACCGTGTTTTCTCCGACTTACGTTTCAAATGCGACTACCATAAAAAGGGTTTAAAAATATATAGTATACTCAACAATGTGGAAAATAATTGTTATATAAGCGATAGATCCAGATATTACAACCTTAATTTTTTTCCAATATTAGTGAATACCAATAATATTCTTCGAAGTAACTGAAATGTTTAATTCTGACCTATTATGTATTAAATGACTAAGTAAGCTGCATTAATAAGAATCCTTGATATTTACAGCCAGAAATTTAACGGACTAGAAGCCTACGAATCTCGAATCGAGATTTTTCGTATTTAGTTACCGCTAGTCTTAAATTCGCCATTGCCCCTCCAAGTTTCCATACAAAAATCGTTAAATGCTATATATATATATATATATATTCTAATAGAATAACAATTTAATAATATATTTATTAATGTACTAAACTCGTCTTATATATAACCATCACATAGTTACTGTGACAAGTGTGGCTCTCGTATGTCTCAATCGTAATGTATTTCACATACGGGAGTCATGAATAAAATATTCTTCTATGAATCTTATATTATCTAGCGTTTGTTGTAGCCTAAACTAGGTTCCCTTATTATTATATTTTGCATGTACAGAGACTCCACTCGCTACCGTCCTAACCTTGCGCTTTCATAACTTTCATGCATGCACGTTGGTTATGGGGTCGTAGGTTAATTTTATGTAAGGAAATGTCATAATAGAAAATTCCTGTGATCTACTGCTACGCGCTAATGAGTTCGTTTTCATTTTGTTAGAGAACAACACTTACTGTTTGAGCGGCACCCTCTCAATCGCCCTCATAGTGGCAGGTTGGGTGGCAAAAGAGGCCAGCGTTTGTACTAAAGATTCACGAGTGCTGGCTAACACGATGCGCGTGTCTGCAAACTCAGAGCAGAGGAATGCCGCGCATGATACCACTAGGTCGTCCCATTCTGAGGTATTAATCAGTTTATTTTGTCATTATGAACGTCAATATAAAAAATGGATTGTCTAAATTTACATTACTACCAGTTCCCAAATCAAGGGCGTAGAGGAAAATTATCTAGTAATCTTCCGCCACTCATTTTAATCCCCAAATTATTGTTTTACAAGGAACTGCAACTATTACGCCCCGTTTCACTTGATATTGAATAAACATAAACAAAATATCCTAATATTAGCTAACGCTTAGCAACAGCAGGTAAAATTGTAGCACATTATCGTGAGAACAAAACACAAACGATAGTCGATAAGGTTTTATTTTTGTAGAAGGGCAAACGTGGCGAAGGCACACCCGATGTCAATTGATACCGCCCACGGACACTCTCAATGCCAGATGGCACGCGGGTGCTTTGCCGGAATTTAATTATAGTTAATTTCTTTAAAGAAATGTTGCATATTTATACATATAACGTATAATATGTAAATATATAACGGCAATGCACTCGCGACCCCTCTGGCATTGAGAGTGTCCATGGGCGGCGGTATCACTTAACATCAGGTGAGCCTCCTGCCCGTTTGCCCCCTGTTCTATTAAAAAAATGTATATATCTTGGTAATATCCTAATAATCTTGATAGCACTTCACGCTTGAGCAAAGTATCAACACCGGTTCAACCACACGGCCCAAGAGTCTCTACTCCAAACGAGCAAAAGGTTTTTCTTATATAAGTCAGATAAGAGTAATTTATGTAAATTATTATAATAATTCTGTAAAATCGTATTAAGTAAAGTTCGGAATTCTTATCGAATTATTTTCTAAATATTTAAAAACACGACAATGCTTCAAATCAAACCAAATCAAAATATCTTTATTCATTTAGGTAAACATGTACACTTATGAACGTCAAGAAAAACAAATTAAATTAACTGTAAATTTACATTTACAACCAGTTCGCAAGTCAAGGGCGTAGAGCGGGTAAGAAGAACTGGCAAGAAACTTTCCGCCACTCTTTTCAATCGCCAAGTTTTTAATACAAATTTTTTGAACTGGAGCAAATCAATCCCAAGGATTAGGATCATTTAAGTATTCGTCACATTATAAAAGGCTTTTATAATGTGGCGTTAATTAATTTACTTTTAACAAGGGCTTTGAATTTATTTAGTGACAGTACTCTAATTTCGCTTGGGAGTTTTCAGAGCTTCACCAAACTTCTTTGGATGTTTGAGAGTTATATCTTTCTATATTTATTTCTTATTATTATTATCTATATTTATTTCTTATTTATTTTTTATAATTGTTGAACTAACCGGAAATCTGATGTATGGGCACTGTAGGATGCATGTACAGGCGCAATGTATTGCAAAGTTCCAGCATAGCATCCACGTGGTAATCTGGTATGAACGCGAACAGAGACTCCGCAAACTGCTGCGTACCTGTTTCACGCTTTATATTGTACAAATATAGAAGCAATTTTAACCCATCTATGTCAATTAAATAGCAGTGTTGGCCTAGTGGCTTCAGCGTGCGACTCTCATACCTCAGATCGTAGGTCCGATCCCCGGCTGTGTACCAATGGAGTTTCTTTATATGTGCGCATTTAACATTTGCTCGAACGGTGAAGAAAAACATCGTGAGGAAACCGACATGTTTTAGACCCAAAAAGTTGACGACGTGTGTCAGGCACTTGAGGCTGATCACCTACTTGCCTATTAGATTAAAAAAAATGATCATGGAATAGATTCAAAAATCTGAGGCCAAGACCTAAGGTTGTAGCGCCACTGATTTATTTTTATTTTTTTATGTCAATTAAAGACGAGTATTGTCCTAGTGACTTCGGCGCGCGACTCTCGTCCTGATGGACTTTCTTTCTATGTGCGCATTTAACATTCGCTCGAACGGTGAAGGATGCATTGTGAGGAAACCGGATTGCCTCAGAACCAAGAAGTCGACGGCATGTTTCAGGCACAGGAAGCTGATCACCAACTTGCCTCTCGATAAATGATCAGAATTCTGAGATCCAGATCTAAGAAGCTTGTAGCACATTTTTTGTATTCAATGTAGTCAATTAAAGACCTACTACTACCCTACTGGTTTATAAAGTAAGAATACGACCAATGAAACACGCAGTAGTAGGATGCCCGGACTCATAAAAAGCTGAAACACTGGATAGCCTGAACACGTCAACAAAGATACAGTTAAAGTATAATGTAAATATGCTAAAAGACGACTGGCATCGAATTTATAATTACAACATATCGTATTTTTAAAAAATCTAGCTGAACCACAGTAAAGTAACTTAGATTTTTATCTGTATATATAGTTTCTAATTAGTTTGCAAGAACCCGCATGTGTGGGTCTCCAGAAAGAAGTAGAGGAGGGGATGGTATCTCGTACTTACAGTTTATTTCAATGTTACTTAGTAGTATTTGCGACATACCGGTCGTGCCATCCAATTGAGAATGTGACACAGCTTGTGGAGTTTCCGTTCTAGATGGCGGGCTCAGTGGGCTAAAAATGATTAATTTTAGGGGCATGAAAAATTAATTTTGACTCAAGACACACAATTTAGATACGGCCTGGAAATTGAATAGAATTATTTCGCCAGAAATCGACCCAATACCACAGGCTTATAAAAGATATACCATCCAAGCCTTAGAAACTGTAAATATAAAGAATGTAACAGAGTAGATATGTTATGAACGCGACTAACGCACGAACCCAATAAATTAATACACAATCTCAGATTGAAAACAATCAGAGATCAGACGATGACAGTCAATCGATCTCCTTTCTGCAACCCAACAACCAAACCTTTGCAATGCAATCTTTACACACATATTTGATAATCAATATAAACTAAATAAAACCGTACAAATAAGTATGAAAGTATCGACTGCAGTGCCATCTGCCGGGTTGATTTGTAAATCCAAACCATCCAGGGCTCCACCCAAACGCATACAAAAATATCGCTTAAATCAGTGTAGCAGTTTAACAGGGGGTTCAGTGACATACGCACGTACAATAGAATTATATATATGTATGCAATCCTATCTTTTAAGTTTGATCAAACTGCTACGGGGTGCAAATTTGATTGAATTCGGTTAAGTAGTTTAGGTGTCCATAGCGGACAAACAACGTGACGAATTTATATGTATTAAGAGTATGATAATTAAAGTCAACAATCGAAATGATAGTAAAGAATCAATACATATTTTTTGTTTGTCAATCATTAAATCTATGATGAGTGGTTTTGGCTAATGATGTAAAAGTTAACGAAGAAAACAATTGACATTCAATGAGATTAACACACCTTTGATCAGAGCTAGATGTATATTCAAGTTGAAGTGATTCATAACTACTTTTCCCCAATAACGAGCTTTTTCCTGGCAGTATCTCCTTACTTGCTACCTGTAACAGTTACATAGTCTTTCGTTCAAATTTTGATCAATGCTTACACAATTTTTTTCTAGTTCTTGTTTGGGTCCGTCAAATTTACAAAGTGTTTATCCTTACTATTAAGTGAAAATGATTTTAAATTTTGTTGGACTGTGCTGACCCAACAGCTCAACGCAACGCCTAGCGGAACTAGCCGCACGGAAAGGGATTGATCGTGGACGATTCGAACCGCTCTTTGTTGAATACGTTTCAGTGAAAGGAGACTTATTTGTAACTTTACTTGCCATTTGTTTGGCGGTATATATATTTAATAGGCTATAATACATTGTCAGATATTTTATAAAATTTCGAAGTTAAGCCAAGTTTCATCAATAAAATTGCTTTAGAAAGGTACAGACTACTATATTTTTATGTCCCAAGAAGCTACCCAATAAAGAAAGAATCTATAAATGACGGATGTGATACAAAAAAATTCCACCTCGTGGAACCAGCTGCCCACTGAAGTATTTCCGAACCAGTTCGACTTAGGGTCCTTCAAGAAAAGAGCGTACAAATTCTTAAAAGGCCAGCAACGTACTCGCGAGCCCTCTAGCATCGAGAGTGTCCATGGGCGGCGGTATCAATGTTACCCCCTGTTCTATAAAAAAAAATAAACAGTTTCTATTAGCGGTGGCTGTCACGCTCTATTTCGTAAAAAAATTATTCAGTAAAACAAGTCCATTTCTGTTAAATCCTGTGACGTTTCTAAAAACATTCAATTTTTGCGGTTATAAAGCCGTTTTTTTGTTGTTGACGGGAAAAAATAAAAAAATATGCAACCAGAAGCCTGACACTGTATGAGAGGTAGGATAATTACCTGCATGCTCGCGTAATCTGGATCTGAAGCGAGCCTCAACGAATGCAGTGTTCCAGTAAAATGCTTAGCTAATTCCTGTTGTCTCTGTTTGGTCCAGATTGCGCCAATAACCCATCCCATTTGTAGGGCACTCGACTCTAACTTTTCCTGCATTTAATACCAAATTTGTATTTACATTCAACTGGAATTATTAACGCGATTGTATGAAAAGTTTTCGAACAATCGATTTACAAAGATAAGCCTAGAAAAATGACACTCTTAATTCATTTGAGGTTATATTTTATGAATATGCCATAATATAGGCAAACAGGCAGAAGGCACACCGGAATAAGTATCAGCGCCGCTTATGCTTAACACTGCAAGGCTTGCAATTGGGTTGCCGGCCTTTTAATACAGCGTACTACTTAGCATTTACACTGCTACAATTTTAATTAGACTTGAGTCTTGTTTACGAGACAATGTTGGCTATCAATTATTTCCTATATGCAGCGTAATCGCTGCTTATTCTAAATACAGCAATTCGAATTATATGTATTAACACTCAAATACCACATAAACGGCTTTCGACCTGTCCAACTCTTTAAAAATTTTCTCCATTAACAGCTTTCTCGTTTTCTCTTGCTCCGAAAGTTCCCCGTTTGCACCTAGGGAATTGGAACTTCAAAAATCGGAATATGTTAATGTTACTGAAAGACTAGTTCAACTCTTTATTAGCAATAGTTGAGCCACTTCCCTTCTTAGCCGAATGTTGGCAACGGTTTCATAGGTACCAAAGTATAATATATACGTTCTGTCGGGTGAGTAAAGAAATTTCAACGTTTAAGTGTAAAACTGATAGGTCAAGCGAACGTAATTTGACCAGTGATGCCAACTTGCCAACACT
The DNA here is from genome assembly GCA_028984075.1 of Pieris mannii. Classification (NCBI taxonomy): domain Eukaryota; kingdom Metazoa; phylum Arthropoda; class Insecta; order Lepidoptera; family Pieridae; genus Pieris; species Pieris mannii. The sequence goes on along the minus strand of CM054795.1, from coordinate 6,986,908 downwards.
TATTAAGGGGGGTTTTTAGGGAGTACCTACTTTATTCAAAAAAGTATTTTTACTTCTTAAAAAAAACGCACGATTTTATGCAATTTATATTAAGCCTTAAACCCAACCAACAAAAAAACTAAATATAATCTCTAATTGTGGCTATAACTGAAATACCAGAAAGCTACAACACTCCAATATGGAAATTTATTTTTGTTTATGCGTACCAACCTGGTACAATTGTTTTGCGAATCTAAAGATTAAGATTAAGATGTCTACTGAAATAGGAGACTTATTAAAGTGTTTATATTTATGATCCAACCTCCACTAGATTGAAGTTCCACGGATACAGCCTGCATCCTCTGTTCAATATCATGAAGACAATCAGCCAAATCCAACTGGTTATCTCGTAGCTCACACAGCTAAAGATTAAACTCTATAAAATTTGTTGATCATACTGATACCGGCAAACATCTTGAACAAATGTGTTTGTCTACAGAAGCGATTTTTATGTATCATTCGGAGAGGGGCGGCGGAAGAGTGACGTGTCGTTCGCGTGATTGATAAATCGTTGACATTTGTGTTCTGCGCTGCGATACGATACGCAAACTTTCCCCCACTCCCTTGTTTGATGCTCAAAAAGTTTGCCGGTACCTATAGGTACTGTCCTTGATTTACGTAAGTTATTACCAAAGCCTTATTAGTTAGACTAAAGTTGCCTGTTTAAAAATTAAGCTTTTCTTCACATAAGAAATAAAATAAAATAGGTATTATAATATATAACAAATAATTCAATTCAAATAAAACTGGGGGTTGGGAAAAAGGGGGGAACATAAGTGGTTACATGTATTTTAATGCCAAGTTAATAAAAGTATGTAGGTATTTAAAAAAAGGGTTATTTTGTAAAAGCTTGAGTTAAGAATTATTCGATAACAAAATGGCGATACTGTGGTTTCTTTTCGCGTTCAATTTAGAGCTTACCTTTTCAGCATGTTTGATGGCAGTCCCGTGGTATAAGGCAAGTAGTCCGTCAAGAAGACGGAGATAAGCAGATCTTACTTCTATGGATCCGGCACCAGGCATCATAGATCTTGCACCTTTGAGAGCGAGTGCTGTTTCACCAGTTGTTCTATAAAAATATGGATCTTAAATAAATATTATCTACATGCGATACATTCCTTGACCTCAGAATTCTGTATATTGTTTCTGAATAAAAAAGATTCTTAATAGGCAAGGCTCATTCTTCTACGCCTAACAGACATCGATTTTTAGGGCCCAACTCGGTTTCCTCACGATGTTTGGCTTTCAGGGTTGAGACTTGAGAGTCGCACGGTCAAGCCAATAATACACTGCTCTCATGTTAAAATATGTAATAGAAAAATTGAAGAATATGTTACCAGATAGGAGAACTAACTACTATGACATAGACGAGCAATTAAATTTACAAGCCGCGCTTCATTTATTTCGTATGAGTATTCGTTTCCACAATCTCTAGTCTATAATCGATTCATAGACACGTCATTCCTCTATTCATTTGGACTATCACTATTAATAGACACGCTTTTATTTGTTTCGTCTTATTTCACTTTACGTTTTAAGACTTCAACAAAGAACTCAATGTTTAATTACAAAAACTCAGGATTAAGACAAATTTAGACAAATCTAGCAACGAATGTCTTCAAAAAAATTCGAAAAATTAAAGAATACTTTAAGTTCTAGCTTACTTTCTCTAGTTCTAGCTTCTTTTTGGTCTGTACTGACCTATTGGGCATTGGAGGCAAAGCCCCGTTCATAAATCGGGCCATTGAAGAAATCACTTGGGGAAGGGTGGCCAAACCTGGTGACCCAGCAGCCATTTCACTGACTCCTAAAATAGTATAGAAACTGAATAATGTTGGGTAAGACAAAAAGATTCGAGAAGGAGAATGTACTAATTTTATTTAAATACATATATCCTCCTCCATAGCTTAGTTAGCTAAAAATCGCATTTTCGATTCCCAGCGGATTAAAGAGAAAATGTGTCAGCTTGCCTAAGGCCGCTAACTCATCCGGATGCCATGGCGACGTTGAAATGTATGGCAGTAAACTCACTTGGCGACGGTTTGGCAACGTCTCCAATTTGTAACAGCAGCCAGAACCCCCCGCGGCGGAGAAAACAGCTCCCTTTGTGAAGTCGCCAAACAAACGTATACGAGCAAGCTGCGTCTCTCTCAACCGGCTGCCAAGACATGCGCGTGCGTTTTTTAAGGAAAGGAAATAAGGAAAAAAACAAAAACCTTGGGATTTCCTCAACCCTTCATCTTCATCTATATGGTGTGAAAAAAACAACCCCTCGATTTCGATCCAATGAAAGGACGCACCCATTAACTCTGAGGTTTCATCTTTTAAAGGTTATTACGAAGCACATAATAAATAGATGCCATTTCTTCTATGCCTATGGCTTCCATTTTGTGACTGACTGATAGTAGCTGCTGACATTCATTTGGCTACCGAAGGAAGTCAAGGGCCATGCTAATGTAGTCGGCGATGTCGCCATGGAGTCCCGGTGAGTAAGCGGCCTCACTATAAGTTCACATGTAATAAAAATTAAGTAATTTAATACCTGTATCAATTCCACCAGCGCGGTTATAATTTGGTTCAAAACTTTGTACAAATGGATTATCTTCACCCAACATATTTATCAAATCTTGGCTGAAAAAAATGTGTTCTTTTTTCACTTATAAGGTACTTTTAGATCAGAATAATTCGTTTTTTTTATAGAATGCACTTTTCTTGAAAGATGCTAATTAGTTCGGAAATATTTAAATTAAAGATAATACGTTTAATTATTTTCCTGATAACCGTTGATTGAATTACCTTACAATAGACGTTAATTCAGACTTTTTTATTTAGAAAACGGCCAATAAAAGTTCCATAAAAGATGTTATTCTAGACAAATTAGAGAACACTTAATGTCAATGATATAAATATCTTTCTTAAACAATCTTAGGTAGAAAATACGTAAGGGGCATTTTACTGGGCTGATTCATGTTCCATTGCGGAAAAAATTGTGTATGATTTGAACGGAAATCAGTTTTCAGAGTTTATACCGTAAAGTCCTGACTAGAAATGGTAAGACACCTCCTAATCGGTCAACATTGTAGAAGTCAAGTTCGCCATCGATAAAAGTACGTGGAGGGATATGGGGTGGAGCATTTCTGAAAAGATTTTTAATTTAAAGTTGTTCCACAGTCTACCAATACTTTTTATTAGACATTTCACAATTTTCTCTTTTAAAAGAAACCGAAACAAAAAATTATCTTTTATAAGTAGCGTACTATTTCTTTCCTGTGGGCTTTCTGGCAACGTGTAAAAAAATGATTTTTATGAATAAATTTTAAAACAATGAAAGTACTTATAACAACTATGAGCAATGAGTCTCATCTCTAATGTGGCATTAGGCAGAAATATTTTTTCACAATGTAAATAATTAGCAAATTAAGTAGTAAAATTTAACATTTCTGCGTTGATGTTAACATTATATGAAAAACACAGATAATAATGATTATCACTAACGGATTTCCAAGTGGGTTCTCCTGCCATAACCGCGTGACAGCTGTCAGTAGTCGCGCATGACAGCACCACGAAATGGCGGGAGAATTTCGGGAGACATTAAACAATCGCTGTAAGAAATGTTCCTAAACACATATTATATGCTGTTTTTAAACGTGCATAAAGCATAATGAAATACATTAATGTGTTCACTTCATTTAGTTTTAGATTTTTGTCGAGAAGTACGTGAGGTGATACAAACATCAAAATGGCGTAATGAAAATCTATCTCGATTGTACCTATCATATCGCTAGTAGGATTTTTTAGACGCTTTATAATACATAGTTGTGTTTCAACTGTTTCAAGAAAATGATGTACTCCGAGTAGACCATTTTCTTGAAACAGTATTGGCCACTTTTAACTATATAGGGTATAACTAAAATTAGATTGATGGATCGCCGACTCAATGCATTTATTAAAAACGAAAAATATTTATAACATTCATTATGGTCACTATAAGATCTTACCAGGTTAGCTAATAACGTAAAGACAGGGTACCTTAAGTAGGGACTGAATAAATAAACCGTAAATTTTACATAACTTATGTAAAAATCTACATAAAATAGAGATATTTTATGTAAAATCTATAAATTACGCATTACCATATCTAAAATGCAGTTGTCCATTATATATCTGCGGAATTTTTCCAAAAAGATCTTCCTTGTTGACGGGACCATGGTTGTGCCGTCAGAGTTATCCAACAACATAAGAAGAAACTCCAACTGAAAAAAAATATTTATAAACATTTGATAAAGCTTCATAAATAAAAATTACTTTGTCATTAGTTTTCCTAATTTTCTGTAAGATTACTAAAAGCATTTGGCAAAAAATAGTGGCTTCAGCCTGCGACTCTCATCCCTGACGTCGTAGCTTCAATCCTCCCGGCTGAGCACCAATGGGCTTTCTTTCTATATGCGCATCTAACATTCGCTCAGCCAGTGAAGGAGAACATCGTGAGGTAAACGGCCTCAGACCCAAAAAATTGACGGCGTGTATCAGGCTCAGGAGGTTGACCAACTACTTGCCTTTTAGATTGACAAATTATCATGAACTGATACAGATATCGGAGGCCCAGACTTAAGAAGATTGTTGTACCACTGTTTTTGGAATGGATATATTTTTTTCTCAAGCTTAAATTGAATCTGTGTGACTTTGAACAGAAAGCCTTAATTATCTTATATTAATCTCTTATTGTATTTAGAAATCCACATATACTGATAACACATAAAATGTGCCCTAATCCTCCTCCACTACTGATGGGACAAATACCTAGTGGTTATGGTAAGAAAGAAAGCAGTGGAGCAAAAATCTTTTATATCTGGGGGTACAAAAAAAAATTCTGTTTCGTCATCATTTGGTTTTTCTAATAGACAAGTAGGTCATTAGACTTCTGTGCTACACAAACATCGATTTTTGGGTCTAAGCTGGTTTCCCACCCATGTTTTTTTTTATCTTACGATATTCCGTTGGTCTGGACAGCCGGGAATCGAATGATATGAGATTAGCTTGATTTTCACTTTGCCCACCCGCACCGCAACGGATATATAGTAATATCGCCGTATATCATCATAAGTGGCATTATTGGCTCAACTGTGACTCATTGGACATCCGTTTGGTAATGATATCCTATAGTGTAGGTCCAGCAAGGGGTCTATTGATCTGCGAGGCCAACAGGTTCTTATAACATAATATTAATAATATTGTTATTAGCTTATTAAATACCCACCCCTATACAACCCCTTTACTCTTTAATTACCTGAACTCGTTCCAACGGGGCAATGGCTTTAGTGATTTTATCACAATCTTCACGATATTCAGCTTCAATTTGTGCATCATCCTTTGAGGTCGATCGTAGTTTAGATATTTTTTCTGAAAAAATATTTTTTTATCTTGAACAGTGGAGGAGGAATAGTCTTTTCCTAACTTTCCGGCCCACAGACTCGTTTTAGAAATTGTATATACCTTAGCGGTCGGAATAACTTTGTAAGCGCGTTTTCATAATGTCTTCATTAAAGTTATTATAGGCTCGGATTGTAAGTGTCGCTACAAATCCTCAATTTTAAACTTACTTATTTCTTAGTATTGTCTTTTATTAACATAGCTTTTACACATTTAAAGAAATACTTTTGTATCGGATTGAAACTATGTATTATTGTAAACTTATAATGATTTAACATAATTTTAAATTTATCCGACGTTTCGCGTGCTTTACACCGTGCGTAGTTTCGGTGACTGAAGACAAAATGTGTTGAATGTCAAAAAAGTATCACAGCTGTAGAAAAAGTTGTATTATCTGTATTTATTTCCCCGGAGTTGTTACACCCGGACAATAAAATAAGTGTAAATTGTAAATATCTTTAAATTACATTCCATCAAAATCGGAGCTAAAAATATTATCTTTGTTTAACGCGCACTAACTTATCAAACACATTTAAATATAAACAATATGTTTTCGTTACCGTAAGAAAAGTTTTATTAAAGTAATCACCAGTATCATTAGAAGAAAAAGCACTCCGGCCTATTACACCTTTTTCCGCCATCTCTGTAAATTATATAATTCAAAAGATTATAAATATTTATAACTATTATACAATAGAACAATTAAAAGACACGAAAAATGAAATTAATTTAAGCACTATACCCTAGTATATCGTAACACGCATCGTAGTATCTAGTAACATTACCCATTCGTAGACACAAGTAAAGAAAAGAGACCCAGTGAAATACCTTGTAGTAGCTAGAAGATTTTTCATACAAACATCTAACGCGTGCGAATTCTTTGTAAAACGCATACTCATACATTAAAAAAGAGAAATTACATTGTTTGAATGAAAAAAATAACTTAGTATCAAATTGTTCGAATTGGATATGGAATTTTTAAACTTTGAAATTTCTAAATAGGTTTCAAGAAATATATTATTACAATACATAGATTAAATTCCAAGTAAGGAATAATAATACCAAATGAAATTTTATATCTAGAGTAAAAAAAAAAGATTATAATATTAATAGTAATCGTGACAGTGATTAAGATTAATTTTCAAAGATTCAAATTTCATTACCGCGATAACGTTGTGCGATGTGCAGCGACAACAACGCTACTACAAAGAGAGAATTTACATACAACAACATCGTTGCTATTGGATGTAACGGGGTACCCGTAAAGGTTATTAAACTCACCAGCAATTCTAGGATCGGTCTCTCCTTGAACAGGAGTGGGTCTTTGCCACCAAGACTTGCGAATCACCGTCTTCAGAACACTATCGTCAGGGCATTTAATGTTCATGAAGTTGTCAAATCTACAATCAATGCTTAGTATTAAGAGACAATACAATTAAATATAAAAATAGATGATTGTATTTTTGACTCCTTTTGTGTCAGTTTTTAGATATATTTTTCGCTTTTTAATTATTATAGTTATTGAGAATGTCTGTTAAAGGATATATGTACAATTATTTTCCTGTTAGAATTAGTAGCCAGTTGGCAAAAATTTAAAATATAGGTACAATTTAAATATACACTGTTTTAAATATAATAATATCTTTTTATTGACTTACTTCAATTATTCTATTTACTTTACTTTACCTATTTAATTTACTTTATCTACTTGCTTACTTACTGTAGTTAAAATAGTAAAATTCGAGTTTTTTAATAAATAAGGTAGTTAATTTTTACATTTGTTACTAACGTAATTTTGTTGAAGAACACATATTTAACTAAATGGTGTCTGGTCTCCCGGTGCTGCATTAGCCCACACAATACATAGATACCTTCGATCTGCTGCGTGAAATTCATATCCTAAAAATATAAGTGTGTTAATACTATTAAATTATACAGTTAGTGATTCATTATATATTATTAAATTAAGTTAAACTTAAATAACTTATCAGTCTTAAGTCTGGTTAAATCGTAATGTTCCATGCTGTCTAATTACAACGAAAATGTATTAAAAACAATACATTTAATATAAACTTCCTACCATACATTACCACCACAAATATGTATAATAACCATATCATTATATAAAGCACGTCGATATCGAAAAAACATATTCAAATATGACTGTAAGCCGCGAGATAAAGTTTTATAGTGGTATTCTATTTTTAAATTTTGATATAAACCTTTTTTTTTTTTAAAGAGAATATAATTTAATTTATAATTTTGTTAAGTTTGACAATAAACTTACCGGCGACACCATGTCGAACATAAGGCACTCTCGCACAACGCAATGTTCTAGGATGTCACACAAAGCGGCTTCGTCGAGAAACGTCCATAGCAATTCCAGTAACATACAAAGCCGAGGCTGAGGCTGATCTAGGAACTTTTCAGATAACCCACTCTGTAATTAGTTTATTAAAAGCATTCATACACATTTTGTTCTGATAATGTATTTAAAGTTATTCTATATTTAAAATTAAGACGTATTTAAAATTTGATAAAATTAATTGTTAACTATTTATTTTTGAACAGTCATGCTGCTCTAAAAACCAGTTAGTTAACCAGAGTCATTATGTAGAATTGTAGAAACAAAGATATTTGAAGATTTTTTAAAACATCCATTCGATATAATTGTGATATGTTTAGTCTGGCCATAAATACTGTTATCCGTTTAAAAAACTATTACTTGAATATTATTTGAATTGGGAATCTATAATTCTCTTAAACATAAAAAAGCATTGCTGGCTCTGTCGTTTGTAAATTGTAAAAGGTTTTGTAAAACTATTTGGATTCCGAAGGACCAAATTCTCACCCTCGACAGATATTTTGCCTTCCACAAAGTTTCTTAAAAAAATATACGTAAAATTTAGGCCTCATCAGAAGGCAAATAGAAAAAAAAATCTTCTTAAAGTGGCCAGTTTCTTTTTATTTCGGCCCAATCTATAAAACTTTTTATGGAGTGAATTAAACCGCCTTCCCGTGATATTGTAACATTAAAAAATACAAGTATCCAAATACTCCACGCGCTTATCAATATAAATTTCACTTGTAACAAATATTAAACATGTTTTAAAAAAATTACTTACAAAACCACGTTCTCTCATTTTAGAAAAGAAATCAACAGCATTCTGCTCTGGTGTGAATCCTTTAACATTTAACCCCAGAGCCACTCTAAATCTGGGCAGCAACTCAGATACAACCACGTAGGACTGCTTCAGCACCGAGCCAAGTTCTATCACAACCAGGCGAGCCAGGGACATGAGGAATGCCTGGCAACAACAATATACATACAAATAGCCGACAACGCCAGCCATCCTGCATTGACTGTCTATTTGCAACGGTATCACTTAAGATAAGCCTCCGACCCGTTTGTCCTCAGTACTATAAAATAAATACTGCAATGCAAAGCTCAGTTTCTCGGCTAATACCGAAAAATCACACAAATTAAATAAAACAATATCTCTTTGTGGCATTGATTCCAGGACCGCTTGAAACGAAACGCCGCAGCCACAGACTTGATAAATTATTTTAACGCTTTAAGCTTTTTGACGTTTAATTTGACTTATCACTCACTTTCCTCGACATTTTCTTCATATCATTCGCCTGAACATCCATATTGTGAGGTGATGCTCGGGGTGAGTACACAGAGTTGGAGCTGTGGATACGGAGCGCAACTTCCTCTTCCACTTTCGACGAATTTGATTTAGTCTGTGGCAAAAGAAAATAACGTTCATGAGATAATCTTAATTTCAAATTAAGAACAACTTTTATAAGCTAGTTTCAATTACACCATACCGCGGCATGATTTACAAAGCAAAAATGTTTATAAATTGCTTAAAGGTCATCAAACCAGACAGCACCATTGTCCAAACCAGAGAAAAAGGCTTAGAGTTAGATTCAGAAACGAGACTCAGTGATTTAATATTAAGTATTATTAAAAAAATCTAAGAGAGATTCAGAAAATTATGCAAAATCCTACCTTGCTAGTCTTTGCGCTGGCGTTTGGTTTGAGATCAGACAAGTGTGTTAGTTCATTTAATAAAGCGTCAACGGAACGAAACAAGATTGCGGCTTTTGCGCAATCACGTTCTGGTGCCGCTTGGAGCGGAGAAAAACCATCTATTGGAAACCTGGAATTGTGATGGTGTTGCAAAATAAGCACCTATAAATTGTGTAATACTGTCTTAATCACTTGTATTACTTGTATTTACATTTGCGCATTGAAAAAATACAGTCAAAATCTATTACAACGACCTCGAAGTAATGAGTAGTCCACTCATATTTGGTCGTAAAAACCGATAGTTGTTCCAAACAATGTCGTACTATAGATTTAATCACATATACTGTAGTGTATAAATAAATCTTAAATCGTCTTTAGCTAAAAATACAGGCGTATCCAAATCGTTTTTAAGATGAGAAATCAATTGCTTCGGCGATCGAAAATAGTTTAGTCGACGAATATCGGAAAAAAAAACAAATGAAATCTATATTGTGTATACTGTAATGATTAGATTAATTATGTAATGTTTACGTTACAAATAGCTATGATTATAAAAAATCTTACACAAACGGTACATGTCCAAAATTCGCATATAAATGTTCCTGCATCGCCAAAGACACCGCAGGGAAATAAGCTAGACCCGTTCCATGTGTCACCTTATCGAATGCTATTCCCAGAGAAACTCCATTTCTAAAACGTTTCTATACATTAATTTAAATAAAAAATACTAAAATTGAGGTATAAGTTATCGATGTATTTATTTATTAAGTTTACGACATTATACATAGTACTAATTCTATACATTATTTTACAAAATTTTCCATCAATACAATTAAACACAAGTTACAAAAAATAGAAAGTAAAATTAAATTAAAACAAATCATCACTACATAGTATAAAACAAAGTCGCTTTCTCTGTCCTTATGTCCCTTTGTATGCTTAAATCTTTGAAACTACGCAACGGATTTTGATGCGGTTTTTTTAATAGATAGAACGATTCAAGAGGAAGGTTTATATGTATTATAACATCATTAAATAGTGGAGAAGTACTGTTATTTTTGAGGTTTCTAACTTTCTAATGTGATGTCGTAAATAATTACATTTATTTCGCTTACATTGCAAACGCAGGCTGAACCCTACGAGTTTTATCAAAATTATGTACTAAGTATTGTACACATTGAAAAGGTCAACAGAAAAGTCCGTGATGGTATATGTCTATCTCTTATGGATAACCCACAATAACTTTTTTGTCATTTACTTCTTACGACAAATAATGGCTAATTTTCGAAGCAATTTTAACCAATACAGCATTAATACTTAACCAATTAAATACCTTGAATACATTGTTCATTTAATATAGATCTATACAGCCCATTACAGCTTATTTAGCAGCGATCGAACGTATATTATCGGAGCTTTCCAGCGACGGAAATAACAATACATAATAAAAACCTGCTTTTCATCAGCATTGCACCCGTGCGAACCTGGGGCGGGTCAGATAAGATAAGCACATAACTATTATTACTAAAAAGTATATTTAACATAAGATAGTGTCCAATAACACAACTTACAGTCTCTATTAATAGGAAGACACTCTGTTCTCGTATACTTTTTCCCCTTACCACTGTTTAGCACTATTTATTCAATCATCTCAGTAGGCCCGTTGTAATGTAATTTACATAAAATAAAAGCAAGTTTTGTGTTTTTGCAATATACCTGTAATACTCCAAGGTTCCCTTGTCCAGGTCAATACAGGAGGCGATGACGTCACCGGGTAGCCATGCATAACCATACGGTGTGGTAGCCACATTCCACTTGCGCACTCGGCCTCCATCGTAACCGTAAGAATGGGCGGTGTCACCCACGCCTGTGTCCATTGAGAAAGTACACGCTGCCGTGCACCAACCGACCTAGAAAAGATATTTGATGAAATTTAAAAAAGAAAAGCAGTGTTGGCCTCGTGGCTTCAGCGTGCGGCTGTCATACCTGAGGTCGTAGGTTCGATCCCGGGCAGTGCACCAATGTACTTTCTTTCTATGTGCGCATTTAACATTTGCTCGAACGGTGAAGGAAAACATCGTGAGGAAACCGACATGTCTTAGACCCAAAAGTCGACGACATGTGTCAGGCACTGGAGGCTGATCACCTACTTGCCTATTAGATTTAAAAATCATGAAACAGATCAGAAATCTGAGGCCAAGACCTAAACAGGTTGTAGCGCCACTGATTTATTTTATTTATTATTTTTAAGAAAATAACGTCGCTGAAAGAAGAGCTCAGAAATCGCGAAATAGCCATATTACATTCTTGCACATTACTCCTTACAGCCAAAGTTCAAAAGTCATATAAGTAACACAATGTACACCTTTGAACGTCAAAAATATGCATTTAATGCTTCTAATTTCACATTTACTGCCAGTTCTCAAATCAAGGGCGTGAGGAAGAGAAAATCGCCAAGGTTTTTTTTTCGTTTTACACGTTTGTAAGGAGATGCAACCATTACACCATGTTCCACATGACAACTTATGTAATAAATAATAATAATATAAATTAAAAACCAATATTTGTCTCAGATTGTCAAATATCCTCTATCAGTAGAAGGCATGGTGAAATAGGAGCACACACTTACATTTTCGTGGGAACAATATGCAATGATCATTTAATTCAATTCGCATAATAAATGATCATTCAAGTCTTCCGAGCCTTTCCTCTCACTCAGCAACCTCTCTTCTGAGTATTTCTGTCCAATTGTGCTTACGCTCCGATGAAAATAGACGAGTACTATAATTAAAGGTGGATATAAGTTTTAAATGATTATAGGCTTTAACGTTTGTAAGTAGCTACAACCATTACACAATGTTCCACATGATAACTGAAGCAATAAATAATAATATTATAAATCAAAAACCAAGATTTGTCTCAAATTGTCAAAGATAATCTATCAGCAGGAGGCATGGTGAAATGAGAGCACGCACTTACATTACATACACAAAAACGATTACTTTAAAAGGTCGATATTTTTTTTATTTAGTTATAGGTTTTTCTGTCGTTTTTCAGTGGCTATACTTTAATATCAGTAATTAGTTGATGCGAACACTTCTTTGGATAATGATAGTACCGTGTATCAACACGCATTTATGAAAACTTAGTCCACCAACCAATTCGGCCAAACAGCCTTATCGTTAATATGGTTATAGATTATGAACAACTATACATTTAACCCTTTACAGAGATAGTTTATTCAAGTGTATAAAAATACTAATATTCTTTCCGTGTAACCTGCATAATTCCTTTAGTTCCTAGTTGGACCTCATACATCCATTTACCAGCGTATGCGCAGGCCGTCGCCTTGATTGTGGCAAAACTAGACAATCCTTGTACGCTCACTCTCTCATCACCTACCAAAACTAGCCGACCCGTTCCTGAAATATTTAAAACTAGTAATGATGGTAATCATGTGTAATTTTGTGTAATTATGACTGAATTTTGCATACTTATCATATAAATAATATAGTCATATTAACTTTTAAAGTAGATGATTAAATATTCAGTGTTGCAGTGAGCAGTGTTGGTCAAGTGGCTTCAGTGACTCTCATCTAGGTCGTAGGTGCAATCCCGGCTGTGCACCAATTTACTTTTTTTCTATCTGCGCATTGAACGGTGAATACCTACACCATGAGGAAACCAGATTGCCTCTCACCCAAAAGTCTCCTTGATATGATCATAAAACAGATACAGAAATCTGAGGCCCCGACTTAAAAACCTTGTAGAGGCATGATTTATTCGTATCAAACATTTCGGTGATATATTTTCACTCTATAATTTGTTTCGATCCGAAATTATATTGGGAATCCATTCTTGGCCTTCTTAGTGGAGCATTGTCCTTACAAAGCAACGCCACATGAAACCGCGGAGGCGGTGTGTATTTTTGTGTCGTATTTCAGAAATGAATTCTTTTGTATTATATTTAACTCAAAGAAATGTTTACGTACCTGTAGACGCGTCAAAAACAACAATTTTAGGACCAATTCTACCCGGCCTATCGTCCGTAGACTCTGTACCCTGAAAAATATAATATTTCGCTTATAATTTAACGTGATTATCGAGAAATTTTGACGTATTGGGTCACAGAGCCAGCGTAGTGAGTGTATGCATTATATTCAATGTCATTTAATTTTTTTTTTAAAGAACAGGCAGCAGACGGCAACAGACAAACGGGCAGGTGCCTCATCTGATGTTAAGTGATACCGCCGTCTATAGACACTCTCAATGCCAGAGAGCTCGCGAGTGTGTTACCGGCCATTTAAGAATTGGTATGCTCTTTTCTTGGAGGACCCTAAGTCGAATTCGTTCGCAAATACTTCAGTGGGCAGCTGGTTTCACAAAGCGGTGTTGCGCGGCAAAACTTGTCTTCAAAAACGCTCAGTTGTGGAACGGCGGACGTCGAGGTGATACGGGTGGTATTACGTATTCTGCCTCGACGTCCGATGGTCATACTCAGCTGCAGGTATTAATCCGAACTCCTCTGAACACTCCATAGTAAATGCGGAAGTAGAAGCTGTATGTGTGATCTTTCTGTAGGGTTGATCTTATTTGTTAATGGAGACTGAATATTTAATATTATACACTTATTCAGATGGTAAATAAAAGACGAATACTCTCGCATCCCCGTAATCTAGAATAATACCTCTGTAACAGCTGGTGTATTCTTTTTCGATTTAAGTTTAGTGTTAAGTATTTTTGCGTCCAACATCTTTGGAAGGTTATCTCTGATATGGCTCACGTACTTCGTTCTTCTGCAACAAAATTTGTGGACAATAGATCCTTAGTTCCGACATTGAAGACTTTGAACGCTTAAAATTTTAATTATATTTTTATTCATAGAAATGTATACCCGCGGCCTCTACCCAATCAAATTAAAAGACGTAAGTTATAGTTTGAGGTTAAATTATCTTGTAACAGGCTTCATGCTCGTATAATGGCATTATTTTACTAAAAATATTGCTTTTTAGATCTATAAAAAACTTGCTTTGGTTTAATAGTAATAAAAGCCTTTATTTCCAAAACTTAATTATAATAGATTATAAGTTTCATTGATTTTTAATTGAGAAAAAAATACACTTTAACATTTAGAAATAATCCTTTGTTAGGTTTTGGTCTGTCCACCGTTGGACATAGGCCTCCTCCATCCGGTTCCACTCATGTCTGTCGTTATTAATAAATCAGTAAATAATATGGTACGGATATATCAATAATAAGTGGAGGAAGGGAGTTGTTCTGTTTCTCCAACAAAAACCTACAGGCCTACCCCTGACTGACCGTCACAAAGGCCCCATTGGCTAAGGTAGAGAAGTTTTATATATCCTTAGCAGGCGGAATACCTTCGTGAGCTCTTTTCAAAATAAAATGTCAGCGCAGAGTTTGGTGACAATTTTAGCAACCAATTGCATTATTTCCATAATAAAAACACATTTTACCTTGAATATATAGACGAGGGAAATAGATTGAAGTACATATTTTGAACCATAGGAAGTGGCTACACATATTTTTGTTAAATTATCGTCGTTCATTCAGCGGAGATATAATTTTTCAGACACTTAACATATAATTAAACCACTAAGTAATTTTTTTAATCAAATCTATATTCTCAATAATATATATTGATTACTAAGATGATTCTTACTGATTATGTCTGTCAGTATTATCCTTCATGACCAGGTCATTACCAAATATCTTCTTTATCATATCATGGACCTCTCCCTTTTCAGCTGAGCTGCTGCAGACCCCAAACATGGACCGCAGGACGTTCATCATCACTGATTTGTAAACATTAGTACTAAATAACTAAATACAGTTGACCTGTCAAATTACAAATGTGAAATTGTCTCATTATAATTGACATCTTAAAATCTTTTTAACAATTATTGTTAAATTAGTAAAATGCCCTTAATAAAATAGAGGTTTTTTATTATCTGTGCAATCTGTCAGTAATCGTTTTTTTTTTTGTTACAAATATGTAGTTCCTTGATAATCTACCAATATAACATTTACTGCTAGTTCTCAAATCAACGGAGTAGAACGGACGAGAAGCCAGATCTTCTATATAAACTCTCCGCCACTCTTAAAAATCCCGTAGGTGAGAACTAAACCAAATCGTATTAGGTTTTAGCCATACGGGACTTACACTTTGACTAAGTTCGCTACCGTCTTCTATTTGTCAAACTGTGTTTGTCTTGTAGAAAATAATATGAAATCTGAAGAAGGCGCAACACTAACCAGAGTAGTCAGTAGAGATGTGGAGTCACTCTGCACCTTCTTTACCATGGAGTGTTCAGAGTTGTTCGGATTATTACCTGCAGCTGAATTTCATCATCGGATATAACGGATTCTACGCATATAGTTCTATAGTATATTAGTTATATACGTTAAATAAGTTTCATCATCGGACGTCGAGGCAGAATACAAAATTCCACCCGTATCTACTCGACGTCCACCATTCCACAACTGAGCGTTTCGAGACAATTTTTGCCTCGTCTCGACTAAGGAGCCTTCAAGAAAATTCTTAAAAGGCGGGGAAAGCACTCGCGAGCCCTCTGGCATTGAGTGTCCATGGGCGGAGGTATCACTTAACACCAGGTAAGCATCCTGCCCGTTTCCTATAAAAAATAGATCCATACAACTTCGTAACAATCGAGTAGCAATCACAGCACACAACTCAAGCGGGGACTCTTTGTATTGATGAGGTCGCATGGATCAAGCATCAGCGAATATATACAATTATGTAGGAATAAAGAAAATAATAACATAGGTATATAATACACAGCAAGGTTACTAAAACGACTCGGTGCTCGGATCTATGAAGTTGCTGAAAATGTTGTAATATTTTTTTATTAAGCGTCGAATTGTTTAGCTAGAAATCCGACAATATGTTGACAGTCCATTAAACGATTTAGCAAGTAATTCCGTATGAATATTACTACATATTGACGTCGCAATTCAAGGTTTCTTTATAAAGGGGGCAAACGGTACGACCAAAAGAGGCAGTCATCGCAGCCCATAGACATTTTTAGTGTAGAGTACATTCTAATTTTGAATAGTTTGAGGTCGTATCTCTCAGGGAAGACCATCGGGAGTCGATTCCAGTTCGCTAATTCGTATAAGAAAATGCCTTGTGAAACGGACGGAAGGCGATGTTGATGAAATTTTAAATTAATACGGCTCGTACGATGTTGAAACGAGACAGGATGGATCAATCCAAACAATTCTTCAGAAAACTCACCACACTTAATAGAAATCGCAAAGCGACTCAATGTGTCTACAGAATTAAGCCAATCTGTAATTTGTAGCTGGGGGGTAAAATTAAACACATTTTGGCGACTGTTTTGATATTGTATACTTACAATAATAGTATGAGTGTTAAAATAAAACCAATTTCAATGTCTTAATCACTTTATTGCACCTATGGAAGTACACTTCTTGTTGCTAAGAGTCCATTATTCAGACCACCAATTTAACCCTTAATACAAAATTTACTATCCATAAAAGGATATTACATGAAAATTAATACTATTTTAGCTGCTAATTGAGTCATACAATTTTATAATTGGTAATTCTTAAACTATAAATTGTCAAAGAGAGCACATTTTCGATCACAAACCATGAAAATCCCTTAATATAGACCTTAGTGACCCTACATCAGAAAATTATTAAAATACGTCAAAAAACCCCATGTACGTAGTATGTGTACCATCACTTTTCTGTCGCGACCCAGGAAAAAGCCAAGTTAAGTTGAACATTCTTGCAACCCCGTCACTGTCAGATTATAATACATAGCGCGCTATTTTAACTAATCTTTTTGAAGTGAAACTTCTTGAGAATCGATGTGATTTCAAACCGGATGCAACGGAAAAAGCGACAGTAAAAAGAGACAGAAACATAATTTCATATGTTTTAACGTGGGAGAAAATGAGATAGGACGCATTATACAGCCGCTTTTTCATTTAATCGAATTTCAAACATTCGTTGTTTTAGTTTTTGTCAAATTAAAGATTTATATTAAACCTATAAATTAAAATTTATCATTAAAATAAACTGTTTTTAATGAAAAGTTTAATACATTTAGAAAGTAAAAAATGTTTAATTCAAATATGATTAATTATAAAAACTTTTTAAAGGTTTCACTTCTACCACGTGTGAATTGCACATGTTTTTTTTTTATCACTCAACAGACTGCGATCCCCTTTTAAAACAAACTTAAACCGCCCAGAAGGGTCGCGACCGCGAAACGATGATGTAGAATTACACCGTACAAATCGTATTCGTAAGCCAATGTTTTGTCATATTCATTTATATCCAATACAATATTAAGCTAAACGAACCTTGCGACATCAGCGCTACAAATATTAAAATTATATGGATCTACTAAAACTAATTTTAGGTTACCAATACTGTCGCAGATAACTGATATTAATGTTTTATTTTGACTAATTAAAAAAAATATCTATTTGTATAGAGTCGAGTATTATAAAGACCAGCGCTATTCTTAAAGTATATTCGTTTTATTTCTCAAATAAAATTTGGTAATTATAAGGGTCACGTTAGGTCTAACGGCCTGTCATCTGTAAGGACTATAAAAAAAGCAAGGAACTAAGTATTCTTAAAATTATCGTATACTTTAAAAGCCTCCAAAAGTACCAAAGAAAAACTATAAAACATTTGTACATCTCCGGGGCTGAGTATCAGTACTTATGTACAAGATAATTCTGAAAGCTTATATCACCTTAACTTAAATAGGAATGAAATTGGAACGTATACGCCACATCACAACCGAAGCAAATCAAGTCAAAATATCTGAGTATTAATTTGGAGAACAATTTTGAAAAACTAAGCAATTGTTATTTATATATATATATATAGATAAATGTATAGAATTCACAAGATGTTATAAATTTCAATCAACAATAACAATAAAGGAAGACGTAATGTGAAAGAGAAAGGCAAGAATTGAGGAATATATTTTTTTAAATTAATTTCAAAAAATTAAGATTCGAGTAGTTGAGGATATTTATAAATTCAAATATATTTAGATGTTTAACTGTGATTGTATTACCGATAAATACTCCATATTACTAGTGCCTAAGGCATATTACAATTAAAATATTAAAAGACCTACTAATTAGTAGTTAAAATACAAAGTTATGCTAATTGAGGATGGATGTAAATGCACTGAACTTATTTAAATTGTATAAAAATGTTGCAAGATTTTATTATAATGGATTAATTAATTAAAAGAACATTCGAGATAATACGTCAAGTACACATATGGCTCTCAAAGATATTAAAAAATCTGTGGGAAATTAACAAAAAATTCATTTGCTACAGGTTGAACAATTTAGTTATTTCAAAAGGCTTGACAAATTAACTACACGAATACTAACCGTACGTAGTTTGTTTATTAAAAAACACTCCCTCAGAGCGCAACTAAAGCTTTCCATACATGTTTTTAAACGTTTAACGTATTGTTCGTTCTAAGCACGTACGTACAACGTATACGTGCGTTTATTCAATTTATCCATTATAATAATCATACTCTAACTTATCTGATATAAATAACCAGGTTTCATTCAGATAGGTAAGTCGTTAATATTGTCATAACATACGCAAATTGACTTCACATTTGGACGGCTCTGCGCGATTTGACGCTTCTTTTACATTACCTGAAAATAAATATTTCAATATTAAAATCGCAGTCAAATTTATTAAGACTTATATGGTTGTTGTAAGGGTTCAAAACAAGAATTCCATAGGACTTTCCCGTTAAAAGTTTAAGTGAAAGCTTTAGATCATTCCACCAAGAAATAGATTAAAACTTGAAAAGCAATTCTGGAATGTGACATTCATCAGAAGTGGAAAACGTCTCCCCACGAATGGACCTTTGGCTGAAAAGCAGAAAACTGCTCCGAAAGGTAAATAGAAATAGGTGCCCATTCTCAATTACCTGTAGTATCTGACTGGCCTCAAAAGCTGTACCAGGCAGAAGTACGATGGGCGCAGCGATACGACCCGCTTCCACACACACCATATTCGGGAACTCATCGTCACCCAGGTCTGGGATTTCTTTTGCCAAGTCCGCCCATGGGTTCCAGATTACTGAAAGCAATATTGTTTGATTAGTGTAATTTTATCATTATTGGCCGACCACAGAACAGTCATTAACAGTTACATTTAAACAATTGGGAGTCAATTCAGTCACACTTGAAAGTTTTTGAAGTTATACATCTTTTGGCGCGTTAGGGAAAAATTATGAGCGTAAATTTTTACGATGCGGGCGCATACAGTCACAAAAAACTGACACCCGTACACAGTCATAAATATAAAAAAACACCCTGAAGTTAGCACAGATGAGGCGTTATAATAAGACCTTAAATGTATTAAATATCTCTTTTCTATTGTTAGTGTCGTTTTTTCTAGAAAAGGGCGAAAGATATATTTAAATTTTTTACACCAACAGCAGCAAACTTTAAAGTAGTAACTTCATGACATACACATTCATGTAAAAACACTTGTTTTTTTTTATTTTTTATTAGTATCGTATGTTATGTTTATAAGTTAAGTTAGTGTTAGCAATCATCGTTATTTGTTATATAAAATTCTCGTTTCCGATAATGGCCAATATAACGATTACAACTATATTGAAGTGTCACTGAGTTTAAGAACACTTAAATAAGCCAAGTTAGTTTTTTTGTTAGCGCCTATTGTATAGTTATAAGCTCATATATTAAACTATTAAAGCCAGTTGACACCCAGCTTCAAACAGTTCCATTTAATATATATATGACCATCCCTTTAAAACCGTCACCGAACTCGTCTCTTGTTTTTGAATAAGTATATATATATATATATACACACACACATATATATATATATATATATATATATATATATATGTGTGTGTGTGTGTATGTGTCAGGAACACAAAGCTTTTAACGGATGTTTCAATGGCCGCCCATTGCACCATCCAATTGATCTATCCATTATCAAATTTCTGCGGGTACAATAAAGAGAAAAAAATATAAACGAATCGAAGATAAATCACTGATCAGGATGTCTTAAGAGCACTGAAATCCAAATTATGTACTAACCTTAAAGTAGGTTGGAATTTTTTTTTTTAATAATATTTTATTACTACGTATTTATATTACTCGTAAAAACGCGTAAAGAAAAAAAACAATAAAATGTTTAACCATAAATAGTTTTGAAATGAACGTCTGCAATATAAATTTTTAGTAGGCTTTTCAAATAAGATTTTGATTTTTTTTCATCTGCAACATATGAAATTATTGGTGTAGTAAGAGAAACAAAACTTACCAGTATCAGGGAAGTTATACTTCTGTATCCTCATCTTTCTTCCACTAACAACATTTGTGATGATGTGCTCCTGCATCGTGTTCTGGTAGATGCGAGACGTGCATTCGTTTATCGTCACCACTTCACGCGTGTCTTGGTACATCACGCCGTCTCGACTCTATTAATAATTTTCAATTTTAGCGATAATATCTACGTCCGATACTTATTATGTCGACTTTAGCTTTTTATTTTCTATATGTACATCGTAATCATGGTAATAAATAATTATGAAAAAAATATCAAAATTATAATAATATTGACCCGAAATTAGATAAGCAAACGAACCAACTCTACTACAGAAATACTAAATTTCCGCCTTAATGTCGCCTTAATACGGGAACAAAATTTTGGATTGTCAAGTCCAAAATATGAATATTCAAATCAAAGTGCAATAGGCTCAAGTGGCTGGGACATGTGCACCAAATGACAAACGACAGAACCCAAACGTCCTTTCTGAACAAACAACCCGGTAGACCGAGGCTGCGTTGTTGGGATGGAGTTGTCAGTGATCTCGAAAAAATAGGGGCTCGAAATTGGACGCGGGAAGCTTTGAGAGACCATTGATGATGACGATGATGAAATTTACTACCAGTGGTAAATCAAAGGCCTAAGATCATTGGATCACAATCATTACGCAATAAAAAAAAACAAACACTTAGCAGCAAGCAGTAACGAAAGGAATATACCTTGTCTATAAACATGCAGCCATGCAAGCCGGTAATCTGACAACGACGGACGTCCGGCACTTTGAAGTAGGTGTGGAGCAACAGCTGGCAGCTGAATGTCAGCTCCTTGCTCGGGTTATACACGCCGATGTTGAAATGAAGCTCCTTTTCACGGAGTATCAACCGATACGTCAGTCTGAACCTGTTAATAGAAATCGTATATATTCATTGTTCGTTCAATGCTTAAAATATATTATATAAAAGCCGGCAACGCATCCACTAACATAATGAGTGTCCATGGGCTGAGGGAGCTCATTTATTTGTTATTAACAAACTGAAAACTAATAACGTTTTCAGTCTTTTTAATAAAAATAAAACTTTAAACGCTTTTAAATCTCTATATATCTTCTGTGTGTTTACAATAAAACTCCTTCTAAACGGCTGGACCGGAAAGGTTTTTTTTTAGATTCGAGAATTGTTTAGAATTTCATTTTTTTTATAAATTGAAATTTTGTTTATTAGATGTTTATGAAACAATAAAATAGACGAAACATTCTGAAAAGCAGTCTGCCTGGAATCAATGAATTATGATTTTCAAACCATTTTAGTGATATTATTAATAAAAAATAATAGATGGCGGCCTCAAACCTACGACAATTTTAGTACTATCAAAAGCACAACCACTGTTTACTGACACCTATATCAAATAGATGACTGCCTTTTACTAGGATGAAGTCTGTAATAACGATACCTCATATCATGCCTATCATCACGTTAGATAACAATATGTATAATAACCAACTCTTAATATAAACAATATCTGAAGTTCTATAGTGATATTCAGAAACGACCAAGGGAGACTGTCCGATGCCATTGCAGAGGCTACTTTTGCGTTTTTGACAAGCTGTAAAACTACTTACTGAAAGTGCCACATGGACCGGGTAAAGTCATCATCCATGAGGCTAAAGACAGCTTCCACGTCTCCGCTGGGCAACCTCTCCGGCATTTTCTCCACATGCCAACGAGCGATCCGCGCGAATCCGTGCATCGGACCGAACGCCCAATCGCCAAATTGGGCTGAAAAAAAGTATAATTAAATATTGTTCCATTAATCGTCTATAACTTGATTTACTTTATTATTCTTAGCACACAACGTAACCAACACAGACTATACGGTAACAATACAAGAGAATATCTTTAATTTTATAATTATTAATATCATTATATTGTAAGTGTAAACAATTTTTTTACAAAAAATATAAAAATTAAAGGCTGTATTGAACGCAGACCAATTGGCGGCCTTATAAGGTATCGACCTTCCACAAGAACATCTTAAGACGTATGATTGTTTTGTCTTTTTTTGTTTCGAAAACCACAGACTACTACTACTATAGAATAATTTTAGCCACTTCTATAGTTCCACAAGGCAACCCGGCTCAAATAATTGGAAATAGAACCTGGTCATACTCTTCTACAATTCTGTGCAGATATATTTCTGCATATATTCTTTACAATTACATTCTGGAGCAGTGTTGGCCTAGTGGCTTCAGCGTGTGACTCTCATACCTGAGGTCGTAGGTTCGATCCCCGGCTGTGCACCAATGGAGTTTCTTCCTATGTGCGCATTTAACATTTGCTCGAACGGGGAAGGAAAACATCGTGAGGAAACCGACATGTCTTAGACCCAAAAAGTCGACGACGTGTGTCAGGCACTGGACGCTGATCACCTACTTGCCTATTAGATTTAAAAATGATCATGAAACAGATTCAGAAATCTCCAAGACCTAAAGAGGTTGTAGCGCCACTGATTTATTTTTTTATTCTTTACAAAACAAATATATAATTATCCGGTCAACTTCCTGCGAATATATAATTTTCATTCATAATTTCAATATTTTCGCACAAATTTTTATACGTAGATTCTAACAATGCAAATGAACACAATAATAATACTATTAATTAATTAATATTGGAGTAGTAATAGGAAACTGGTAGTTAAAATGAATATTGCATTCTTAGACCAATGCCAAGGGCACATTAATCTGATTCGTTTCGCGCTAACACATTACACGGTTATTATGTTGCGTTGGGTGATCTACCAAATCTGTTAGAACACGATTTGGTAATAAACAGGAAATCATTATGTTACTAGTACTGTGTGTTTTAACTTCTGTTACTTCGTTATTAGCTGCGCAGAAGTCGTCATTTTTTCCTATCAATTGTACAAGTGTAAGCTGTGATGTGGTTTTGCGTTGTTTAATCTTTTTTAAGTTTTTCTAACGAAACAGGGTCAATAAACATACTCATGGAATGTAAAGTGTAACATAAAGATAGCTCGTGGACTCTCAAAAGGTTCGTTTACAATAAAAATTATTCAATACTATATCTAAGTTTATAAATATTAACAGATAAATTTTATAAAGTCGTTTAGGAAATTTTCAAATTGTTCTTTGTGTACTGTATTAACTAGGTGACCAAAATTGAGAAACATGACAGCGCTTAATCTGTGTACATACGTCAAAATTGATTTTTGACACACATCATAGTTTGTCAAGGGTGACGTCTTCGTGAACGTCATTCACGACAGAGCAACCACGGTAGAATGCGACAAATATAAAAAAATGGTTTATACACAGAATTCCGTAAAGAAAATACTTACGGAATACAAACGGTACTCCCCCTCGTATCGGTCGTTTGCCATCGAAAATTGCTTGTTTGCTGAAAAAGAAACAAAAAGAAAATTACTACAGAATAAACATAGAAAAATCAAATTTCCAAGGAACATTGCAACTGTGATCATTTTTCCGGTTTATAATGGGCTTTTACTATCAATTTTTTCATTGAATTCTTATATATATTTTTATGAAGAACAGAGGGCAAACGGGCAGGAGGCTCACCTGATGTTAAGTGATACCGGCCATGGACACTCTCAATGCCAAAGGGCTCGCGAGTGCGTTGCCGGCCTTTTAAGAATTGTATAGTTATCGTTCTTTATATTCAAGTCTAAAGCTTCTTAGACAATATACTACTACTATTTTTTACTAGTATAGTATTTTGTGATTTTTTTAGCGTTGTAACAGTGTGCCAAGCTTTTTATCAATAAATAAATAAAATAAATATATTCAGTATATCCGTTTATGAATAATTGCATTGCACAATTTTATGTTACTAAAACGTACTTACTTTATACAGAGAATATGTACTTTAGTTAAAATGACGTAACAAGACACTAATTACATATTTAATTAATGATAATTTTAGCGTTTCATTATTTTTCGACTGCGTTTCGTGTATTATGGCAAGATTGTTTGCGACCTTTTCAAGTAATCGTTCTATTTTAGATATTTTATATAAAACCATTAATTATACACCTAATCCTTAATCACACGTGATCCACGCTATCTATCTATTTGTGAAAGTCGCACATTCGGAGTTTATTGCGTACATACATACTGACGAGGTCTGGTACTTCATTTTATAGTACACTAGCACCCCCGTGAACTTAGGTTATTCTGCGATTTTCTGTATATAAATCTCAGAGTTCAAGTTATAAGTTCTTAACTAACAATAAATAGAGTTTGATCGTACAAGGTAGATGAAAATGAAAAGGGTTGTATGTATTTTTGTATGTTGTTGTGTTCAAAAACAAAAATTGCGGTGGTCACCCCTTATCAATTAGGGCCTTAAAAGGTTGCGTTTCTCAGATCTACTGAATATGCATAAAATTCATAAGTATCGGTCGAGCCGTTTCAGAGTATGGGAACCAACATTGTGAAACGAGAATTATATGTATTAGACTAGATGGCCGTTTAATACAACATTTATAAAACAAACCAAAACACGAGCTAATACTTTAGCTATGAAACAAATTTCTGATATATGACAACCAAGTAACAAATTTTTATTTCAAAAAACACAAAAGACAAAAATATTTTTATTGGAAAATTGAACTGTCGTTTTCAGTATTGTATTTCTTTACTAAATACTTATGTATGTACACATATTTCTAGATCATAAATAGCTAAATTGGTCCGACCATTCTTGAGTTTTAGCGATAGAGCAATTTATGTCTATACATTTATTTATATATATAGAAATGAATTGCTGATTATCGTATCCATGACTAACAGAGACTCAAGTCTCAATGTAGCCATTAACAGTAAATGAGTATAAATTCTTATAAACGAATGAAAATACTATAATTCAGTGTTTCGTGCGACGTATCGATTATCGCATTTTCGATCGCCAATTTAAAATAATTTACGATACTTGTAAATGAGTTTTTTATACGTTGAACAAGTTAAAGGACGCCATCTTTATAGTGTCATTTAAGCCACGCCCAAGGGGCACGCAGACACAATTCTATGTTTACTTTACTGGCATTAAACCAGCCTTGAGCAGTGTTAGCCTAGTGGCTTTAGCGTGTGACTATCAGTACCAATAGCAATAGCACCAATGGACTTTCTTTCTATATGCGCAAATATCTTAGACCTAAAAAGTCGACGACGACACTGGAGGCTGATCACCTACTTGTCTATTAGATTTAAAAAATGATCATGAAACAGACTCAGAAATCTGAGGACAAGACCTAAACAGGTTGTAGTGCCACTAATTTATTTATTTTTAATTCTACATAAAACTCAGCGGATTCCCGCTTTATGTGATAATAATTAAATCATAGTTGATTTTACAAGATACATGTTGCTGTGAATTTATTAAAATTTTTTACATCGCCAAAACTAGTTTAGATTACGACGCAAAATATCAGTAAAAAAATATTTACACAGTTAAAACTGAGAACCGAAGTTTATTTAACAGTTTATATGTGGTTAGCAATTTCAAAAATACTATTCTGATAGAGTACGACATTATTTTAAACCTATGCACATTTGTATGAATGTCCATACATATATATCGTATAATAAAGTCGGTGAAAATAGGAACTTAGTAGTTTAGGGGTATTAGGGGTATAGGGTAGTAGGGTATAGGTATAGCGGTTTCACAATGTATGGATAAAGTACCAAATAGCTGTGAAAAAATGATTTGGAAGTTAAAAGTTCCGAATAAGAAACTACGCGTTTCATCACGAACAGCGCTATCTGACAGTCGTGAACCGCAATAAACACTAGTTTATCCTACCAATAAGTAATGAATAGCTTATTTCGAACTTATCCGGACATTGTGAAACAGACCCTTAGACTTAAAAAAAATACTACAAAACACAAATAAATAAAATAACGACCCATGGCAACCCAAAAATTACCGAATTTGCTCTCGGGTGGCCCAATGGACTCACTCAAGGGGACAACCTAATATCATCAGAGGGAAACGTTGAGCATGTCATGTTCGACTCGAGACTAGATACGGTTTTGACCATAAAATAAACGCGCAAACTTTCGTCTTTTGTTTTACATCGACCAAGACTCAAAAGTTTTAATACCAGGCATTGATAAATATATTGGAGTTGTCCCAAATTCAAAGGCTCCATTAAAAAATCCCAAGCTCATCATAAGCTGGATACACTCTGTAACCAGAACATGGTAAACCATTGCTTTCCACCTCACGTTTGGAACAAGATCAATTTTAGCGGTTGCATTCCAATGCGGCGGGGAATAGTGCAAAAAGCACCCTTATATTATAAATGCATCAGTGGTCAGGTCGGAATCGCGACAAAAACTGTCTCGAGCTGGCCGCGTATAAATTATTTATGCCATTTTTAGCATTTCGGAGTTTGCGACTGGTCAGCGGACAACTGACGGGAGTGAGGCAGATGTCATCACACCCGCTACGCTCCTTTACACGCAGCTCATCGCTCGTCCGGTTCGCTTTTGTTGGACATTTAAAATAGGATTATCACTATCTCAAGTTTCAATCCAACCATGCCAAGATAAAGTTTAATTTCAGTATCTATATGACATTTACTTCTTACATCTTCCCTCTGCAAATTCTCTATATATTGCCGAGTATTCATCTATACGTAGTAACAGAAAATAAAATACGTAGTAATTAGAAAATATTTGCTATATAAAAATTTACAATTGTAAAAAATTTGTATTAAATTTTAAATTTTTAAGCTTGAACTTCAATTTCGTAAATATCTCGTTTCTCGTTTCGTGTCGTAGACCCCATGCCATGTTTTTTCCGTGTTGGGTAGACCCCCTACTTACCTGATATTGATTTCCTGTAAATTTCTAACTGTAGTGAAGTTTAGTGTTAAAAACTTAAAGTAAAAACACATGTTAATATATACATTTATTAATTGAATATTTTGTTTTGTTTTTACGCGAATACTAATAATATTTTTTTACTTCATAGGTACTTTTATAAATAATGTATATGTTTTGATATTATAAGATAGTATGATGAAAGTAAATAGGTACTATCAGTGTATGTGTTGAGATCCACTATCGTACATTTTCGATATAGACCACTTTGGGAATCACTTATTTAAGTGAAACGAAATTAAAAGAAAACCTGTAAGTGAGTAAAAATTTCAAGTGCATTTTAAAAATAGTTAATTATCACTTTTATATTTATTTTATATGAAATACAAGTTCAGTTTATCGAACAGTTTAATCAGAACCGTTAACTGAAAATTATGATAACGTGGAATCCTTTTAAAAAATTTACATTCAATGCCAATTATTATATCAGTTATTAAAGCCTTATCAACAATTAACGAATGCCATTAAACATTGAAAAATATCCTGAATTAAGTGCATAAATAAAGAATGCAGGCTCGCAATGTTAATTCTCAACAGCCTCTTACATGTTCCCTCCGAACTTCCAACTTCGACGAAGGAATTCAGTTTCTATAACATAGAATATAGAGTATAATTCCGCATCACAACCTGTTTTTCATGCTGATTCTGAATTTGTAGGATCGTGCCCATTTGTTAGAGAATAATATTTATTATTCCAATGTCATACGAAACAATTTTTATTGACATTCGTTGCAATTCTATTGAAGATAGTATTGGGCAATAAAATCAACATTTTATTTACATTGTCTTAATCACTTATCGATATAATAATTTCATTTGCAGAGATACTACATGTACTAAAGCTTTTACAAGCCGTAAGAGCCCATACATGAAGTTGTACTAATGCTCGCGATCACAGAACATATAAAGGAGGTAATAACATATAAACCTCCTTTACATGTTCTGTGCTCGCCATCTGGTCGAGAACTTCGTTTATTAGTATGCTTTTTTTACTAAGCGTACCTTTTTATTAGAAACATACCAATATGTGAAAAAATACTGTTACCCCACAAAGACCATTTCGCTTTTCCGAATTAAAAACCGGTTTTAAGGGTCCTTCCGTACAGATTTATCTCCATAAAATAATAAAAACAAAATTTCTCAAATTCGGTCGTCTTCCTCCTATTTTACGATTTATTTTATCCGTAGCAAGGAAAAGTAAAAAAAAATAACATAAAATAAAACACATAAGTTCTTTTTAATTCCATAGTATAGTTTTTTTTATAATAGGGGGGGAAAACGAGCTTGCGGGACGCCCAAAAAGGGTAGTCATCGCAGCCCATAGACACCCATATTTAGTGGGTAAGTTGCCGGCCTTTGAAGGAGGAATACGCTCGAATTTTTAATAGTTATCGGATCCACTCTCTTATATCATAAGCAGTAAGAGCAAAATTTTGTATAGTAATATTATACCAAATTCTCGAGTATTTCATACAAACTAAACATCATATTAATAAACTTAGAATAATCGTTATCGTATAAATCGAATATCCGACTCAACATTTGAGTAAATAGTAATTGTTAATTCAAAATGGTTATGATGTAGACAAGAAACAATATGCGCCCACGCATTGTATTAAACAATTTCATATTACATTCAAATCGTTTGACAAATTTCTGATGGACTAATAACAAACTATACATTACAACACAAAGCATCGTTGAACTCCGGAAAAGGAAACACAATAATTCTACCCCCTCGCCCCCTTAAACACCTTACGTACTTCATGGACGTCCCTTAAGTTTAAATTACGTAAACAATTATTAGAGTAAGTAGTGCTTGGCTCGTATCGGTTCTTAAATTCATATTGTCAAATAAGTTAGGCTAAGATTTAAAGTTGATACACCTTGTATGAAATAGGAAGTATCAAAAAAATAACAGAAAACCACCCTCAATATCATTGTGTTCATTATCTGTAATAATAAGGACTATTAATAAAATACTGTAAAAATCTATTAACATTTAACTACCTGACAGTTAAACAATTAAACACCACTTTAGTATGCAACACGTTAATATCATTCAATTGCTTATAACCGCATAAATTTAACAGGACAACGGGAGTTATCATTAAATTACTGGTTACTAAGACATTATGACTTCGATATAAGCATTGACTATGCAAGTATTTAGTAGATGACAACACCGGTTTGACGAGACGATATGACATTTCAGGGACGAGAACATCTAACGAATGATTACGGTAGTAAAGACGTTTGTATGAAAACTTATTAGCTGCATGTGCGTATTTTAAACAAAAATACAAAATTCTATTTGAATTTTTAAGTCGTTTCCTTTTTACCCATTAACTAAACAGCGTACAAATTGTGCTTAACATTAATTAGGAATTTATTTTAACTTGACTACCAGTTAACAATTAGTATTATAAACTTGGCGATTGAAAAGAATGGCGGAAAGTTTCTTGCCAGTTCTTCTTGCCCGCTCTACGCCCTTGACTTGCGAACTGGTAGTATGTAAATTTACAATTAATTTCATTTTTTTGACGTTCATAAGTGTACTTGTTTACCTATATGAATAAAGATATTTTATTGATTGATTGATTGATACTGTCATATTGGATTCTATGAAAACATTAAAAAAGTAAAACAATATATCTACTTGCTGAGAGATAGCATTTGCACAACAACAGACCTTCTCATATAGAAATTTGAGGTAGTAACTTATTGATACTTGTATAGTAATAGAAATAAATAATGAGAATTATTTTTCCATCTTTTTAAACAAAAAACGTCCTTCACCTTGTGTTAGGTTACCATCGTCCATGGACACACAGACGGGTCGCAAGTGGGTTACTGGTTTATACAATTCAGATTATTCTTACGAACTTTTGATTACAGGATAAATTTTCGAAGTTTGTCCAATTACAATATGGCGACCGTAGAAGTGAGAAAACAACGGAAAATAACAATAAACACTGTGCCGAACAAATAATTTTAAACACTACGAAATTTTCCAATTTAAAGGTAACAATTCAAAGTTGGAAGTGTATCAACAATCTAGTGCGATTCCACGAATTCGAAAGGGACTAGATAAAGTTTTAATTGGAGATTCCGGGTGAAATTCCTTCATGAACGGCGGTCGGCGAGCATGATACATTCCCGCGTTGGAACCGAATGACTTTTTACCGCCCCGGGAACTCGTTATGTCTACCACGCATCTCAAAGCGCGCTAAGTTTCGGCGATTGATTAATTTCAATAATTAATACTTAACAAATCAAGATCGGAGTTTACTACGTACGTGACGTGATGCAGGGATTCAGTTTTATATCTTTATCTGAATGCCAAACATGCTTATAGAAATAATACAATTTACTTAACGACGACAAAAGAAAACTAGTTACTGAGGCTCGTAAGCTGAAAGTTTTCTTTGAATTTCATTATGATCACGATTCTTCAATGTCATATGAAGCATAGTTTAATGATAACCTTTCGACTATAGCACAAAATCTTTGGAAAAAGTAAATTAAAAACTCATTTTATTGACATTCAATATACATTGTACGTGAAGTAATGATAATTTAATTTGATTGACTTGAAATTAGTTTAGACTCATAGAATCATAGCCGGCTCATCCGAACGGGATATCGCACAAAAACAGCATCAATGTCGCTCTCATACTATTGTTGTAGACTTTCATGAACCAATCGAACGCGACTGGAGCTATTAAAATTTCTCAACATTGTTGAGCCGTCGTGAGATGCTGGAACACTACGATCCACCATACAATGATAAGCGGACCAGTAATTACTCTGTGGTAATGAATAGAACCTGTTATGTCCATGAATGGTGTTTCATTAAAGCTCAACTCATATCTATTCCAGTCAGGAGTCAGACGGGAAGTTATAAAATTAAAAAAGCCACAATAAAATTGTTATACCAATTACAAGTTTGAATCTACGTGAAAATATCTGCGCGTATTCAGTGGATATATAAGCTCCCATTATCACATTTAATTCCTCCTAATTAGTTGGAATTCTATTTAGGTAAATATTTTGTATAAAAACACATCGTACATTTAAACGTAACTTGTTTCCAACTAATTTTAATTGCACTCAAATTAAATTAGTTGAAACTGAACATAGACAAATTAAACGTTTAGTTTTAGTAAAAGATTTGAGTCGAGTTGAATTTTCATTCATTAATTTCAAGTGAGCTGTAAATATTCCGCGTGAATATAATACATTCTATAAACAGCCACGCCCATCTGTAATCTAATTATTTTCACCTTAAGGAAACTTGATGCTATAAGTTAATGACTTGTGGCGTGTTACTGACATATTATAATAAACTGGTTTGATAGAAAATAAAAATATGACGGCTAGTTCAGGCGACAAATTAAAGGTCACATAAGTGATGGGCTGCAATTAGACATCCCCCTCATTAATCGTGCCCTAACAACCTCTTATAATATACCATTAGGGAAATTATATTATATTATATTTGGGAAATTATATTTAAGTACGAATTATATGCTAATAAAAATCGAATAAAGATAATTATATTCATATTTAAGTTTTTATTTGACTAACATCTTTAAACGAGCAATTAAGTTGATAAAACACGAATCAAATGACAATTTCTAGAAATGATTCCTAGCTTGATCGATTTATCGCCCCCGAAACCCCCCGTATACTAAATTTCATGAAAATCGTTGGAGCCGATTCCGATATTCCAATTATATATAAACAAGAATTGCTCGTTTGAAGATATAAGATAAAAAAATTAGTTAACAGGAGAAAAACGCTTCAGCAATTAGGAACTATGAAAAGACATTAATTCTTTTGACAGAAATTGGGAACCCGCTTACATACAGTGTATTGGCGTGGTTTCCTTTAGATAAACACTAATTATCGTTCTTTCTATCAAGCTTAGTATTGCCAGAGTGAAGTTAGTTCAAACGTGTTGCCTGATATTAAATGACACTGCCGTCTATGGACACTATTAATACTAGAGGATCGCTAGTTCTATTTATTTATGTAATAATTATAAGTACAGTACAGCTTAAACTTATACATATAATATAGAAAACAATTAAGTACATTAATAGACAAAGATACATTAAAATAAACTTAAGAAAACTGAAATTTAACATTTGAAACAACAAAAAATACTTAAAATTACTACTTAAATAAAATCAGAGGCTTCCCGCTTCTCGAGCACTTATTCACATCTCTTTTTGAGGTGGAAAAGATCAATCTCCTGATAATCGGTGTCATAGTTCGATAAAAGCCGAAATATATTTTTTAATTATGGTATGTAGTACTTGTCTTTGCCACTTAAGAATGTAGCGTTGCGTAACATTAAGGTTAAAAAATTGGGTTCAGTTGTTACAGACATTACTTGCAACCAACTGATCTACTAATTTAGTTTGAGGTGAGTCTATAGATACGGAAGCCATTATCATATTTATAACAAATTTGGCTTAATTTGTTACTCGCTGTTTATTTAGTTTAAAGCATATTTTAAGTACTAATTTATGTTCTTCCATTTTACCTGGGAAGAGTCTGATGACACAGGAATGTTTTAAATTGGGACTAGTTTCTTTCCCATATTGTTGTACCAATTAAGTTGTTCCGATCGATTAATATTACGATTCTATAAAAACTCTATTGATCTTTGTAAAAAAAATATAAATGTACCTATGTCCTATAGAATTTTGAAGTTCGAATTAAATATTCTTATATAAGTGCGTAGGCTTCGAGCAGTTAGATTTTGTAACACCCCAATCTACCATCTACTTTATGAGTCAAATTATTATAATTATGCACATAGTAATAAGTTAGTAAGACAAGGGCATGTTTTGTACTTGTTTTGAAGTAGTTAAAATATATTTTGTAATACTTAGGAAATTCAATAGGCTATGAGTTATTTAATTAAAAATAAACAATGTATGGGTAAACATATGACTTTCTTATCAAATTACTCTTAAAGACGATTTTTTGTTATTTGAATACTTGTCGTGGATTTATCAAAGAAGCCGTTAAAGTATTAGGTCAGCAGATTTAGTACATTTATCCCCCCCCCCTTCCTCTGGTAAGCATAAGTAAGCAAAACTCTAGTACATTAAAACTTTTTGTAGGAATCTTCGAAAATGCATTTCGTTTTCAAGCTAAGACAATGTGTTTGTAATAGATAAAACAAAAGGAGACGAAGACTGAAATCTAAAACGAATAAGTACGTTAAAAAAAAACAGTTTTATTTATATACATTATAAAATGTCCACATAGCCAACCATTGCTAAATAATAGCAC
This sequence comes from Pieris mannii, assembly GCA_028984075.1. Classification (NCBI taxonomy): domain Eukaryota; kingdom Metazoa; phylum Arthropoda; class Insecta; order Lepidoptera; family Pieridae; genus Pieris; species Pieris mannii. Next base: position 6,952,793 of record CM054795.1, on the reverse strand, counting down.
TTCCTTAACAAACCGTGGACAGAGACAAACGCCCCGAAAGGTTTCTAGAAGAGGGGTCACAGCCAGATGGTACAGACAGCAGATTAATGTCCGCCCAACCCTACTATTACTAGATAAGCGGATTACCAGCTACCGAATCTCGAGACGCTAACAATGTGATTTTAACAATAATTACATATATGCATTTCTCAATTGTTATTAATTGTGCACACTAGATGATGATAAAATAAATAACATTTGTTCTAATTTAGTATTGAAATGATTCAGTAGTGTAGTTAATTTCAACATGCAACAGAATTTAGTTCTACAATTAATCACTAAATAAATATAATTAAAAGACCTCGTACCAACAAATCACTTCATATGAAAAATGTATGGAATATGACTGTTTAATCTAACTTCATGCTTTTATTGTTATGCTGCATAATTTAAATAAATATTTAAATGTCTGAAATGCAACAGTGACAAAAAAACTTTGACTCGCATTAAAATTAATTTTACTAAGTAATTATTAAAATACATCTTTGCGTAGAAGTAGTAAAATACTGGTAGTTCGTGCCCTGAAATAGAATTTCTTTAATACTAATTATGATCGTGATTGTTAATGAGTATTCATTAGTAATTCAATAATCTTCGTAAGTTCGAACCCTTCCACCAATGTTCTTTTTTTGAACGGTGAAGTCCTCTTCAACTCCCAAGAAAACCGTGATCTCTTAGTGTAAGTGTAACATTCCGAGTCGTGACTTGGCTAAGTATTACTTCCGCATGTCACGTATTGAATTTACGTAACGTAACAAACATACAAAAGTTATATTTCGCGCTAAATTTCGACTCTGAATCCATACCATATAATCAAAGCGGACATGTGTTGCCACAAGAGGTTGATTACTGGTCTTAAAAGAAAGTGCAGCAGATGCGGAAATCTGAGAAGTACAAAGGGTTATAGCGCCAGTGGATTAATGGGGTAAGATACTATTTGGGAATCAATAAAACTAACATTGATATGAATTTATCATAAATACCAGTCATTATTACGTGTATTTGACCACTAATAGTTATATTTGTACTTGAAGCAACTACGACTGGTTTTTGGATAAAGAAACCGGGCGATTAAAAAAACTACATACGCTCTTTGTTTATTTTACTCAGGTACTCTCCTAGATAACGTTTACACAAATTACTTAATTATTCAGGACTGCAATCCATTACTAGAAGCGACTGAACCGTATCGGATTAAGTCAATTTATTAGCTGGAGCTACCGAATAATCGAAGCGAACTGTCTCGCATTACCATTTTCGGCATCGTTTCAATACGTCATCCAAAATCAGCTGAGTATAACCATTCAATAGATCATACAGCACCAAATAAGGCGGCACTAGACGAGACAAATCTTGCTGATGTCATTCAAACCACTACAGCCAAATCGCGTGTCAAAGCAACAGCCATTACTACGGGATATTAAATCTTAGATCGTAATAAGAAAAGATGATAAACGATATTGCTTGATAATTACACGCCCAAACAAAATGAACTATCACGAACCAACGAAAATTACATTCACGCAATAGGCGTAGGTTGCATGAAAATTGTACACGATAAAGCACTTATTATAAATCTGTTGAAGACAACATTGTCTTACATACACCACGTAAGATTCAAAGTACAAACCTAAAAATTCTCTCCGTACGTATAGGATTGGATAAAACCACACGAATGCCACGAATGAACGATCTTGGCAATAATATCTAAGTTATTCATGGAATCAATTTCATTATGCACATGGAAAAATAATATATGCATACAAAAATATGATTAAAGCTTTTTGTTCGTTATGGATAAACTCAACGGTATAATGAGCAGTCTGATAATTATAGAAAAATTAACAGACTCTTCTAATTGTTAAATTTATGCTAAAACGTCGAAACTGGGAAATTGTGAGGAGAAAGAAGCAGGAAGTTTAAGTGTTCAATTTTGTAATGATTTCTCTAACTAAAGGCTAATTTTAAACACAGCACTACAGGTCCCTGAAGGAAAAATTGATTAAACACTGCTTCAAGCAAAATGCAAGTTAATTATCAATAATTAATCATCTTAAACGGGTTTTACTTGTATTATCTATAAGTGTATAGGAACATTTGAAAAAAAATTAACGAATATTTAAGTGCTTTGTTATTATGAAACTGTTTGAACCATTCAAAGGTCACGATCATGTCGATATTAGATACTTCACAGCCAAAGTGAAGGCTTATAAATTATACACATTGACGTAATTATTACATGCCAATATTTATAAATAGACATGAGTATCAATAACATAAGCACTGAAGTTTAAAATCGAGTAATTTTTGCAAATTATGGTAGTTACGAGGTTAAAACTTAAAATTTACGGATTTTGATTAGAGATTTTTAAATGAATTTTTACACCAAGAATTTTTTAAAGTCTTTTAGTACCACCAGTAGAAGAGGTGTATGTAAATTTGAATATATACTTCAAATATACTGGAATCTGCATTATTGTATCCTCCAAACCCACAAAAAGGACAGGAAAAGGACAAAAGAATGCGTTCAAAATAGTAGTTCAAATTATAATGATTGATTACTTTAATAATTCACCTAAGCTTACAAACACAATACCTTCTTGAGTTTGTAAATTTAAAATAAACACGAATTAATATATATACGTAAAGTTTCCAAAGACTTGTTAAAGACATGGTACGTAATTTGTTCCAAAACACATTATAACATCGACAATGTTTCACCGCATCTCATATAACCGATAAATCGGCCGGTCAGACGCTTCTAATATTTCATCACAGCTGTGAGCTGTCCTAACGTGGAACAATCGATGTCTTGGATGTCGTTGAAAAAACGAACATGTGTCGGACAGTAATGGCAGCAGCACGTGCAACTCGACTCCTAATGACATCTCATACAAAGAAAAAGTTACTTTCGAAACGCGAAGTTAGCGATATTACGCTTAACACAGAAGTTGAAAATTTAATTACGAATTCACTTTTGAATTTAGAACGCCAGAGGTGTATTATTTCCTCGTGACGTAAATCAGCCAAGCTCAAGATCAAGTGAGTGGAAGCAGATAGGATGGCTATTCACTGAAATCAATGGTGTGTGACGTGAGGTCGACTGGGTGACGCTGACATTCCAAGTCTCTTGAAGTAGGAGATGACTATTTATTCGGCCCTTTCTTAACAACTCTTATATGAAATGTATTTTACAAAAGTTTGGGGGTACCTACTTACGATGGTATTAGGAATACGATTTAGGTCAGAAATATATAACATACATTTAAATATATAAATAATAATAATAATCTTAGATCGAGAATTTGATTGTGTTTTTTTATATCTAGGGGCCTAATAATCTTCTAGAGCATAACTTATTAACGATTATTATATTCTTTAATTTATTAATTTCAAGTTTGTAACGTTTACGAATATATGTTTTTAATGACTTTGCCTTAGATTGAGATTTATAATCTATTCTTTTCTTAATGTCTATGGACCTAATGATCTTCCAAGGCCATTCACTATGAATTGTTTTTTTTTTAATAATACTTCTATTTAATCCCCAATGGCCAATCATAGTTTGCAAGGTACCATTACTCTATAAGGGCAGACGTCTGACTGTATCAAGGAATTTACTATATGCGCACTTGATTTAATACACCATAACGAGGATTCAATCTCATTACTTGAGATAAAAAATCACTATCTCTTCGTCTAAAGGATTTTGTTGCTCGTATTACAGTGTTGCTACCGGTTACCTTCAATCAGCGTAGAAAATTATTATTTTCATCAGCGGATAGATTCCATAAAAGCTGTTTGCTGGTAATTTATATTTGACATAATGAGATTTTAATACGTTGTTTTTTAAAGGGCTAAGCTATGCCGTTTGAGAACTTTAATTTATTCTAGCGAGAAAACGTATATGTAAGGATTTTTTTTTAATTCACAGATTATAACCCAGGTTTCGGTTTGAAGTACATTATTGTCCGTTAATCGTTATTTTCGTTCGTTCGTTCGTTAAAAAGGAAGTTTACTAGAGAAGTTAACTTCGTACCGCCTAACAGTCAATGAATAAAGTTTTTTGTGAATTTAATTTATGATTTCATAAAATACAATATAGTACAAAATAAATATTAAGTTCACTATTATTTTTTAATTATTTAATAAGCTTAATATATTGGTCCTTGTTTTACACAAAATGTCTGACGCACGCATAAAATGTGACACTGTGACACTGACAATCAATATATGTCAATCCATTGTCATTACTAACATTATTAAACATTTGCAAAATCTAAATACGCGTTTATCCGATTATTATTATTTAAATAAGTTCTTTAATTTGAGGGCAACACCAAACAGAAGCCATGAACAAGAGAATATAAGTTTTCGAACAAACCTGACATTTATAAACCGCTCACCAGATCTAAACGGAAGCTTATAATTTCACTGCCCCATACTTAAAATTATCAGGTAATTTGCAGCAATCAATTTGAAGTAGTATCCATCTTTAAGGTTATTAAACTACCGCTGTAAGGCGTAATACGCTTAACGATATAAAGCTTTCATACAAGAAATGGCGAGTAACATATTTAATTAAAGATAGAGCCGCAATAGGGTGAGTTAATGAATTAAATTATCAATTTAAATCTAATGGTGCGATAAACCCGTTTCAAAGGCTGATGATCCGTGAACGTATAATGATGAGTCGCGAGGTGATGGAGCCACGTAGACTAAGGAATATGTCTTTAGTCTTTACCTAGAATCTCAGTCTGTACACACATTAAATAACAATTAACGCGTACAATCTGTATATAATACAAAATATTATATATTTTATAAGAAAATATACTATTAATTTATCTTATTATTATATATATTTACCCACAGCGATAGATTAATTTTGTCACTATCACATTTCTGTCACGAAATAAAGTTTTTAATATGGTCATTTTATCTAAAAAAAACTAGCCACACCTTAGCCAGCCTTAGTTGGGCCAAATCTTCGGACAATCAAAATCAATGTTTCATTAAAGCTAGAATAAAATGGAAAATTATTTTCAATATTAAGATGATAGTGTTTTTTATGTAATTAGTCGGATTTACTTATATGTCACAATGTCTTGGTATAAAATGATCCGGGCATTAGAGGGGTGGGGCCATTTGTCATCGGTGAGGGGAGATATCCCGCCTGGAGGCTGCAGACGTGACCGCAAAAACATGCGGTTAGCTGCCGGTTGGCCGTTAGGAGCATCTCTGCTTGTTTGTTATTTTCGACCCATTGTCAGCTTCGTGTACAAGGTTTCAGAAAGAAATTTTGATAGTAAGATTTCTGATACGATACATAGGTATCGTCTTAACGTAACATAGGTTAACGGACCTATTTCATAGGCCGTTGAGTGAACTGGCAAAATTTCTATTATTTGTTAGTGCCTATAGCAGTTAGTTAATTTCTTGTATTTTTTTATTATCCGTAATTTCATGTTTGTTTTTTTGTTTCGTCTGTAAATTTTATTCACTTATTGTTTACTCTTGTCAATTTAGGGTCACCTGTTAAGGCAGGAGTGTTTTTATAAATACATAAATAAATAATATAAATAGAAATGTAATCTAATACATTGATTTTTCTCGTAAATCTTTGAAATATTTTGCATTTCCATATTTGGCTATATTTTTTAATATAATTTATGGTTTGTGACTTTAAATTTCATTTAGCTGGAGAATAAAGATATAAAGTATACATTAAATATTCAGATCATTTTAGCTTTATAATAATTTACTTATAGAAAATGTTTTATATACAGAGCTCGCATCCATTATCAGAAAACAAATACAAAAATTCACTCGAATAACAACACGGCAACGCAACAGCTACCTAAAAATCATCGTGTCTATATCGAATCACGTCATTAAAACTTTGAAAAGATTTCACGCCCCCAAACCCTCTCATGAAAGGGTCAAGCGATCACGTCGGCTCCGTTACTCCCACAAAAACCTACGAACTACGTTTAATATTAGAACAGGCGGCCAAGTTTTTGCTACTGACAAGGGTTCGCGCAAATTTTCTAACCCTTTCAATATTTTCTATGATAATTTAGGGCCGCCTTTAAACTAAAATATGGAAGCTAACATTTCTCATTTTATGTACCTATAAGTTCTATTACAATTAATACAACCATACACCTTGATCTTCTCAGATCAAGGTTCGTTCTTGCACATCTCCATATCGTAAATCTTATTTAATGTTGAAAATGTTATATGGGAGAAAATAAATTATTATTAAAATGTACGTTTTGCATCAGATAGCTTTTTCAATGGAAAACATTCATCAATATTTTATACACTTAGATGTCCATTTGGTCCGATGTGCTCTCTTGATAATTTTTAAATAAATTAATATTACTAAAACATACTTTGCTTAAGGTTCTTAGTTTAGTTTTAATAAATGTCGAAGATAAATGTAATAAGCAAATGATAAATAAGCAGAAAACATAACGATATCGAAAAAGTAAAATTGTAAATCCTTTCTCTGTGGTTATCGGCCACAGCGCAATCTTCCAGAATTGTTCAATTTCCGGTTCCAAAATTAAATTATTGAGATGCTCTCTCGTTTCATTGTAATGACACTATAATTCCCTTTTTGTATTAAGGACATTCTAAGTAGCTATAAGAAAAACTTATTACACAACGCTACGGAGTAAAATAGAAAGATTTCTAAGAAATTACCAACTGGACGTTGTTATAGGTATAGTCAAAGAACTGTTAGGGATGTCGACCACGGCATTAAAAGTTTATCTTACTTTACTTATACAGTCAAAACCGTTCACGACATCGTTTAGACTTCAGAACAACATACCGACTATATTGACCAAAATCAAAGTTTACGGCTGAATTCTTTTGTATTTGGTGCCTAATAACATCGGCTGTTACGACTATCGGGTTTAACGACCAAATATGAGTAGTCGCTTCCATGTCGTCAAAACAGATTTTGACTGTAGTATCAAAAATAATTTTATTTCATTTGTTTGTTTAAAATTGACAATATTTAATATTGTTTCCTAATTCCCCTATATACCGATAATCTTCATAAACATTCCTTGATGCTTAATTAATTATGATTAAGCTGCATGGAATCAAAGTCAAACCCAGCCCCCCCCCCTCTTTGATTTTCTTATTTGATGATTTCGTCAACAGTAATTATTTACTTTTTACACATATTACCCACACATTGTCTATGCTTGAAAACGAAATCCATTTTCGAGAATTTCTAACAATAATTCATACGTTTATTTTTGACAGTTTTGCTTACTTTAGCTGACAAGAGAAGGGGGGGATAGTATTGCAGTCAATCTTCTTACGTAATACTTGAACGGCCCTCTATCTATCTACAATAAATATCTATACTTTATCGAAAGTTTTAGTAATTGCTCCGTTAAAACGCCTAAACCAAAGTCTAGCTCAATAATAGACAAAAAACCTCATTCCCGCAGCAGCCCTATTCGTTCATAGAATCATTAGCGTCAGTCGGGTCGTTTGTTAGAACCATCCGCGGGCCGAGACGCGTTTTTGTCCCCGAGCCAAATTGCATCCCAACAATACGTGCGCCACTAAATTGATTTTCAACTAATTGCGCTCGACACTGGATTTAATTACTAAAAGTAGAGATTTATTGTCTTATAGAGATTTTCAACATATTCAAACTACATGGTATGAATTCACCAAGAGCTAGACAACGATATCAAGCAGTGGATTAACAAATTTTCAAGGTTGTGACGGTTTTACCGCCCTTGCCTGCAATTGTCACGTTCTAGAATATTTTTACTCCGACTTTGAAAGCGCATATAAATTTTTTATTTTATTACATCAGAATCAATATATACATTATAGCTATTATTTTTGTTGTCTATGATAAATAACTGTGTGCCCACTGGCAAAGGCCTCCCCCATTTTTATATTTAAGTTTGTACATTTGGGGGGTTGTGGTCTAAAACCCCACGGGGACCAGCCAGGCTGGGGAATGCTTCTTTTGTTTGATTATGTTTATTTGTTTGATTTTGTTTATCGGTTCTATTTATTTATCGGTTTTATTTATTTTATGCATATAAATAATAATTGGGTTTTATTCCAGTTCCGGACTTCGGACATAAACCGATGGCAGATAGTCCGCTCTAGATGCTTCGTTGCTGACCACGACGCTCAGACATGAGCTTTTCCCTCTCACTAAGGACACCGAATTCGAATACTGGTCAGAACTAGCTGTCTTACTCTAGAAAATTGAAGATTGCTACAACGAATGTACAATGACAGGTGGGGGGGGGAATAATCAATCATCGACAAAATTTGTTGCAGACTTCTTTCTATGTAAAAACATCAGAAAACCAGTCAAAAAGATTAAGTGATGCCTGCAAGGAGGATTTTTACAGTTTAATCATCAAATAGTTTATAGACAGATTTACTTTGGCATTGTGTTATTATAAGAATCTGAAAATTTTAATTATTTGTTATTTAAAAAAGCGTACTCCCGTGAAGTGGTGGAGGAGGGTGCCATGATTCATTTCGTCATTGTGATCTCATTAATAATATAATTATTAGATATAGACTTCAACATTTAAATGCATTAGCTTTTATTAAAGTTATTATATTATTATTCGTCGAACGAAACGAAAAGTCGAAAAAACGAAAAGAGTAAGTCGAACGTGTGCGAAGACGGTCGTAGCCAGATAGTAATATTCTCTTAGTAACATAGAAACTTGTAAATCGTGTATAAAACTAGGAACGAATCTTACAAAATGTTAAAAGCCAAAAACTATTTATGAGTTTAGTGAATAAAGCTATCTATGTGTAAATGTTGGTAAAAGGAAAACATGGCTTCGCAACCTTAGGGACGGGAATTGCGATAGAATTGCTGTATCTGGCTCAGAACAAGCCACGCTTCACGAGACTGACGGCCTCCAGTAATGGAGAGGCACCAAAAGAAGAAACCCCAAATTGGGCGTCGGACATTTCCTCATCTATTTCATTTACCTTCTAGCCTAGCCCTAACCATGTTTTTATGTATGTGGAACACTAGGTGTTGCAAATAGATTTTATTTGTTACATAATTTATTGTTATGCAGGTAAGAGTTCTTGCCTACGTGCATTAAGCTAATTTTTATTTCACAACTTATTCAAAAACGCTACTTGAATGTACACTAATGCAATATTAATCACTTGATATCTTACGTAAGCATGAAAATTACTATACGTCACAGTATAATAGTATCATTATCACGATATCGAAAAACTATATAAAAATTTGTTTCAAACTACTTTTTTTTTCGATCTCTCAGGTCTTCGATAGACACGTCCGCATTTTATAATATTCACAACGAGAAGGCCGTTAATCTAACAGAGGAAATCGTAAGATCTATGAACCGAGCTGCGAGATAATGGAGCATTAATTACAAGTTGCTAGGGAGGCCCAAATCCCCACTAATCGACATCGCCACACACGGATACATTCATGGTCGCAATTTTTTTAATATAAGTCTTGTTTGTAACGATTTAAGTTATAATCTAACACTTTACCGTAGATAATAAAAACGTTTTAGAAAGTATCCAAAGTTTTATTCCAAAAGGATAAATTGAACAACAAAGCGATATTGCGTCAGCTAAACGCCCAGTTTCTTTATCCATAAATTCAGCAGTAATTCCTACCAGTATTTTCTACATAATGCGTATTTTATTATATGTCGTCCTAAATGTTCCTTAACTCTGAGTTACCAGGTGTGGAACTTAACGCTGTTGAAAATCGTGGTCACTCGAGCCGAAATCTGTGATTACTTTTTTTAATAGAACAGGGGGAAAATGTGCAAGAGGCTGCTGTTATACCACCCATTGACATTAACACAGCCAGAAGGTTTGCAAATGCGCTGCCATAGAACTAAGTGAAATCACAAATAATACTTTTTCCGTGATGTTTATAGATTTTGAATTATATTGATGTAAAAACTTCTGATCTATGTTACCGTTTAACGCCCCAAAAACATTACGATATTGGGTTAGTTTCATCGAGTCATATACTTGTTCAACGGTAACATTTAACGATTTTACGTCACAAAATTTTGATATTAAATTATTATTAATCGTATTTAGACGCAACTGTATAACATCATTTGCGTAATCATGTTTCTTTTATATTTAAATTTAAATTCATTTACGTCATTGGCAACACTGAAGTTAAGATTTAATGTAATTTTCGTAATCATCCGCGGGTAATTTAATTTATGATAGCATAATAATTCTTTAAACATTCAGCCCGTTTCAAACTTCAAAACGCGTATTTAAAAATGCAATTAATTTATTTTAAGTTAAAGAAATTAACGATATTACATTCATTACCATAATTACATACATAACATTTTTTTTTTTTGTTTTAAACCAACAGTGCCAACTAAAAAGCGTGCGTTGGTTTTATTATTTTTTAAAACAAAATACTATTTTGGCAAAAAGTATTTTCAGGTTTCGTAACTTTATAGATATCAGAATCTATGAAGAAAGCGGCGAAATTCACAGCAAAAATGTGTTAAACAAAATGGTAGCCTTTGAAATTAGGTAATTCTGTTACTTTGTACCAAATGAATTTACATCTAGTAAGAAATTATCATGAGCACTTTTTAATCGAGGGAAAGGTGCAGTTATCAGTTCGAAAAAGGAACATGATAATCTTTTAAATCGTGCACGCAAAAAATTAATAACTAACCATTATAATTACGTAAACTAGATATGCATTAGCCAAAAATTGAATGTACTGAAAGTTAAAAACAAAATAGCGACAATAGCGAATATAAAACATAGGATTTCATCTCTCACTAGTTTACTGATTTATTTAAAAACCTAAACGAGGGACTTGGTTTCGTAACCCAGGTTTGTTCGTAAATACATTTCGATTCAGAATTAAATAACCTAGGTGATATAACTGCCTGAACTCTTCTATTGTCAGTTTTACTTATTAAATATAAAGATCAGTTTTGCTTAGAAGGTGAATGTCGGCCCAAGCGTCTTCCGAATTTTTTTTTAAGTGGGTATTCAGACTTAAGTACTAATCAGCCTTGATAATTAATATTCTAGGAATTGAACTATCCATCAAACTCTGTATGCGATAATCATTAAACAGACAGTTTACTTTGCACTAATTATTTATAGAAAAAGTCCTGGAGCATCTACATACAACAGGTGAAAGATATATTAGTTCCTGTACGCTTGTCCCGGACACTTCCTATTCATTATGCATGCAAATAATGATACCGTAACCTATAGTATTATGGTATGAATTGAATTTATTACGGAACATGTTAACTATAATATTACACTTAACTTGTCATTACCAATTAAAAGTTTTTTTTATATTATGATATTTTGTTTTTATTTATAAGTTACACTAAAAGTATTTATAACAGTACCAATGTTTTTATGAAATGTTGAATTTTATTATTAGATGGACAAAAATACGGCATTAAGTTTAAAGTAACTTATCACATGGTTGCTTTGAATATTTTAATGTATTTAATCTATAAACTTCATACATAAATGTAGTTAATTAACGAAAACTCAGGTGATACATTAAGAAGATTTTATATCATCTTATAAATATTATAATTGTAATTGGAATCACCTGTATCATTATGGTATTTTCAGTTTAAGTTTAGCTCAAACTAGTTTGATATTAAGACATTATAGACTTATTTCAACTCACCTAACAAAAAGTTGCTCCTGGTTGTTGACTCTCCATGATACCACAGTTGCACCTAAAAGAATAACATAATACAAGTCAAAAAGCAATTTATCTATTCATCTCATAATGCAAACTAATTAATTATTAATGTTGTTAAACAACTTATCAGAATTTTTTACAAGTAGGTACATCTAATAATCATTTACAATTTAGAAGTATCTACAGTTTACTTCCTACAATCCAATATACAAGGTCAGATAGCCGCAGACAACTTGGTCTATTCAGTGAAAAAAAACTCGTTACCTCCTATTATACTAAACCTGACACCACAGCCAATTTAAGTTTACATTCTATTCATTAGTTAGTCAGTTAATGATGCGAACTTAAATTTTTGTAGTTACATGGGTTGAAGATATATTTATAAATTATTAACTTTTAAATAGTTTTGAAAGTTCCGCGCATCATATCGAAACAAAATAAAGCTTTTACAGGTTAGCCGGTATTTAGTAGCTATATGTTAGAAAAACAACGAAAAAAAAATTGTGCATGCTTGAGTATAGTTTATAACATAAATAGTTTTATTTACTTACCGAAAAGATTTACGGTACAAGTTGTATTATTGCCTCTGTCGAGAACGACAACACTCGTCGCTGCCATTTTCCGATTGACAGCGAAGCCAACTGCCAAATTATGCTAAAGAAATTATAAGTGTTACCCTCGTTTGTAAAATTAATCAGTAAAGTGTAAACGATACTAGAACACTGTCTATGGCTACGAAATTACATTAACTAGTTAATAAATATGGTAGTGAAAATTTGATAAGTTGGGTATAGCTATTTATTAATTGCAATTAATATGTCCATAAATAATTACAACTCGTCTACTCTTCCAAATCGCTACCTACATATTTCTATACAAATATAATTCTGAACGCGACTATTTCTAACCAATCACAAGAAGACAACGCTTTGCCGGTTTATGTCATTTTCGGCATCATACCTACTGATACGTGTATTTTTCCGGTTCTCCTTTCTCATTTTGTAGCTTTCATTCGTTGGCTCGACATATCGTGAAGCACGGGAAAATGTTAGGGTCAATTAAATTACTTTTATTTCTAAGTGTAATTTATTTAGCTAAGGCTTCGGAAGACGATGTGTTAGACCTAACTGATGCAGACTTCGAAAGTGTGATTTCTCAGCATGACACGGCTCTCGTCATGTTTTATGCCCCATGGTAGGTACTCTTTAAGATTAATAATCTCTTGTTTGGTATTTGGTAGTGTTATTTTAATTATAATTTAACTTAACCAGGTGCGGCCACTGTAAACGTTTAAAACCCGAATATGCAGTAGCGGCCGGCATTTTAAAGAACGATGACCCCCCTGTAGCCTTGGCTAAGGTAGATTGTACTGAGGGTGGCAAAAGCCTTTGTGAAAAATATTCGGTCTCTGGATATCCCACCTTGAAGATCTTCAGAAAGGGAGAGCTGTCACAAGAATACAATGGCCCAAGAGAATCAAGTAAGAGCACTTTTTTTCTATCTATTTCATTTAAATCTTAACAGATCTATCATTAATTCTCGATTAAAAGCACTTCTTTTAAAGTACTGTCCCTTTTTACACCTATGTGTATCCTTGTATATTCTTAAAACATTAAATTGAATGTGTGTTGTATGTTCATACCTAAAGTCTCTAATTAACCTTTATTCATATATTAATTTCTGGTTTATTATATCTGAATTATATTTATAATGATACATTATACAAAGACCTGCTTATTTAGATGGGATTGTCAAGCACATGAAAGCTCAAGTTGGACCCAGCTCTAAGGAACTGCTCACAGTAGCCAACTTTGAGGACTTCCTTAAGAAGGATGAGGTGGTTGTTGTTGGATTCTTTGAAAAGGAGTCTGATCTGAAGGGTGAGTTCCTGAAGGTAGCTGACAAGATGAGGGAAGAAATTACCTTTGGCCACTCTTCAGCTAAGGATGTTTTAGAAAAAGCTGGATATAAGTAAGTAATTACGATGTCAGAAGTATAATAATTATATAGAAAAATTAAAAGAAACATAAACATAACAAGTCAACTGTAAAATAAATCTATGAGTGAATTTACTAGCATAAATTGCAGTAGAAATTTTTATATTAATCATACAATTTTATTTCATGTACATAATTATAGGAAGTCATGGATATTGCTGTATGAATCTGTACTTTATCATTAAACTTAACTATTAACTAACTTCTGGTGCAAACTGATAAGTTATCAGCGTTATTTAAACCATTATATTATTTTTGTGGTTCTCTATTTATGTCTGTAATAATTTTTGTTGTGATGCTTTACCTTAACATTAACTTTGATAACATTAAGCAACTTGATCAAATCTAGCATATACTAAATTAAATAACCACAGAGACTTAATAATTTGTTATGCTCTTGATAATGTAACATAATTTTCTATTAGGAACAATATAGTTCTATACCGTCCTAAACGCCTCCAGAACAAATTCGAAGATTCATCTGTAGAATACAAAGGGGAAGAGGATTCATTGAAAGCCTTTATAAAGGCTAACTAGTAAGTCATCTTTTTATTAACCATTTATAAAATATTAATTGAATAGAATGATTTTATTTACCTTTGATTGATGTTTGGATAAACACACACAAACAAACTCACAGTAGTCATTTTTGTGTTTATTAGATTCCATAGAAAAGAATAATTATTTGTGGAAATCTTTCAGTTTTCTTTAAGAATTCATATGTTCATTATAACAATTTCACTATGTTTCTTTTCGTACTAATAATACAATGGAGTGCTCTGCTATACATGAGGATATATTATGTATGTCTCCTTAGTTGTACTCTTAGACTATTACTTAATATGAATGTTGATGTAATTACAGCCATGGTTTGGTGGGAATTCGTCAGAAGGACAATATGAGGGACTTCACTGACCCACTTGTTGTTGCTTACTTTGATGTTGACTATGTCAAGAACGCTAAAGGTACCAACTATTGGAGAAACCGTGTGCTGAAGGTAAAAAAATATCAATATTTTTTCAAAATAAATGGCAAATAATAATATTTTTGCTAGTTATAATATTCATATTTGCTATAATGCTGTTAATGCTTAGATGAGAATGACTTTAGATAATTTTTTTGGTATGTAAAGTATTATCACAATAATTAGTATTTGAGATTACATAGTGTTTTTGACATCTCACCTTACAACATTATAAACTTAGACCTACATTATTATAAATTATTTATTTGTCTGTGTTTACTTAGTAAAAAATAATTCTCAGGTGGCCAAAGAAGTAGATGAAGTGTCATTTGCCATTAGTGACAAGGATGATTTTACACATGAGTTGAATGACTATGGCATTGACTTTGCAAAGAGAGACAAGCCTGTAGTCTCTGGTCGTGATGCAGACGGTAACAAATTTGTTATGAGCGCAGAGTTTAGGTATGCTTATTTAAATATGCTGTATTAGGTTACTAATAAAAAGGTATTATAAAAATTTATGTTGAGTTCCACCAACAGTTTACTCCACACTAGTAGTCATTAATACAAACTACTTATGTTACTATGACAACATGAAGGAAAATTTACTGATTAATGTCAATCATAGATCCATTCTATGTTAATCATTAAAATAAAGTACTTTACTAAAATATAATTCAAATTTTCTTTATCTATCTATCCAGGTTAATATCCAGAAAATTAACTGACATTAAAATATATCCCTTATGGCTTCAATTATACAATGCAAATGAGTATCATTCTTAAATAATGGAGTGATATGTATTTATCTGTTAGAACCTGCACCAATACCACCAATACTCTTAATTTTATTATATTTCATAGCATTGAAAGCCTACTGGCGTTCAGCAAAGACCTTCTTGCTGGCAAACTGGAGCCATTCATCAAGTCAGAACCAGTACCTGAAAGCCAGGGCGCAGTAAAAGTTGCAGTTGGCAAAAACTTCAAGGAATTAGTTACTGACAGTGGAAGGGATGCTCTTGTAGAGTTCTATGCGCCTTGGTGTGGTCATTGCCAGAAGCTAACACCAATTTGGGATGAACTTGGTGAAAAGGTACAAAAAAAAAATACAATACAGAAAGATTTCCATGTAAAATAATCTACCTCGTAGTAAAATGTAGGATACACATATTAAGAGTCTTTAAACATAAGTATTACTTATCACACACATCCACCTTTTTATATTAAAATATCACTGGCCTCAGAGCTTGCATTTTCTTAATGCAAATACTATAACAAACTATGTACACAATTCAAATACCCATGTAAAAATTAATAAATGTGCATGTGACTTATCTACCATACATTTCACTGTATATAATGCTTAATATTTATATTTACAGCTTAAGGATGAAGAGGTAGATATTGTTAAGATTGACGCAACCGCCAATGACTGGCCTAAGTCTCTTTATGATGTTTCTGGATTCCCAACTATCTACTGGAAACCCAAGGATTCAAGCAAACGTCCAGTCAGATACAATGTGAGTAAATTTCAGTAACTTTACCATAAGTTGCTACCTCAAGAAACTGTTAAAAGCTATTGTAAATGTTTTCTTTTTCTAAACTTAAACTTTGTCAACAATCACACAAAAACACTTTTTAAATATGATACTTTTACTTACAACACGATTTTAAATAGATAAAAACAGTGAATTATAAACATAGAGTATAAGAATCTTTATTTTCACTTATATATAAAAGCTTACATTTACACTAAAGTGCGTACATTAAACAAATTATGAGGTATACAAATTCAGACTTATCAGAGAAAGGTAGAAATTACGTCTCAAACTAGTTTCAAAACAAACAGCCCGCTTTAAATTTTAGCAAAACCCTAACAATCATTAAACTCTACCTATAACCAACATAATATATGCCATTGTCCAGTTGTTGAATACATGGAAAGTACAAAATATCTATGAGTATTTATACAAACATCTATGAACATGTCTTCGGACGCCATAAAAAACGACTGTGTTTGGCTAACAGTTTTTTGCATTTAGGGGCCCCTTATTTTTAATATAATATCTCCTTAGCTTTGGATTCTGAGATAATTCTTACTTGTCCATCACGAAATTAATTATAATATTATTTTCCCAGGGTGGCCGTGCTGTTGAAGACTTCCTTAAATATGTATCAGAACAAGCCACTAATGAGCTCAAAGGTTGGGACCGAAAGGGCAATGTGAAGAAGGATGAGCTGTAGAGTTGTGATTTACTTTCCATGAAAGATCTGTGAGCTGTGTGTGTGAATGATTTATATATTAAAGATTATATCCATTTTATTGTAACAAATGGTATGTGTGCAGAGTACTACAAACAAACAAATATCACCAGTGCAAAACCATTTTTATACAATTGTAGTACCTCATTTTTGTATAGTGACTACAATTTTCTAAACCCTATCAATATATGTATCCAAGACTTTCTCTTGTATAATGTTTAGAAACATTCCATCCCCTAATATTTATATGAGAGATATTTTAAGTGAAGTGAGTGTCTAAAGAATGTCTCAAATAGATAACTCAAAATCGAAATACAGTAATTTTAATGCATTTCTTTATATTTTGTCAGTGGGATAATAAAATAGAGTATTTATATTTTTTCTTTATTTAAACCCTGTACATTTTACCTAAGCTTACTTATACCTACATTATCACTAATAGCAGCATATAACAATTTATAACCATACCTTATTAATGGCACAAGTTACCTACAATAAGTAAACAACTTAGGAAGTTTTGGTAGTGACGCTTTTACATCCAGTTTGATATGTACAATGAATTTGTCTCATAAATGGGATAAGTAAAAGTTAATAAACTGGAATTAAGTTGGTGTTAGTGTAGCTGACACTGTAAATCCCAACAACAATTATTGCATAAGCAACCAAGTTATTCTGCTACTATCAAACTCTCTACTCTTGTACTATTAAGATAATATATGTATTTGATAAAACAAATTTATTTGATATTTTGACAAAAATTTATTTATGTACATGGATAGAAATCATTACGCAAGTTAAAATTTATTTTATTTTTGTTATCATATACAGAGCTACACAAAAAAACATGTTATTAATTTTTGTAATAACAAAACATTAAAAGCTGACAAATAACTTAAAAAAAAGGCTCATAAATTTTAAAATTATATATTTTCTTCCTTCCACCTCTCAATCCAATCAACAATACTTTGAACATTACTTAATAACTGTTCCTCTGTTTCATTCTGTAACTGTATTACAATGTCGGGCTTGTATGAAGATTGGGCCTCTTCCAATATTGTCTCAAATATTTCGCATTGGATATTATCATCCAGTTTTTTACCAGTATAACCTCTGAAATATTATAGCTTATTAATGTTCAAATTTAGATCAATTCTATGCTTGTTTTGCTTAGAATTAGGCATTAATTATTAATTAATAGCTATATATATATATACACTGTGTTGTTGCCGACTAAACCATGTAAGTGGTTAAGTTTATAAACTTTATAGTATAATAAATTTATTTTTAATTTTTAAAATTTGTAGATTAGAATTTTTTATATTTTTTTTTACTTTGACTTCTTTAATAAAACTTTTATTAGCCAGCTGGTATTATAAAGTATACTAAACTCATTGAACATACCAAAATGATTATATTTTTAAAGGCTTTAATAAAATAAAATCACTAAATGATATTCCATTCCTCTCTACCTACATCAAAGGACTTTTTTTTTGACATTCAATTGTACAATGTGTTACCTATATGAATAAATTATTTTGATTAGTCTTATTAATTTCAAATAGAGAGCAATGTTAAAAACCAGACTGAACAGTACCTTACTGCTAATCTGTCATATAGGGTTGTGTTATTTGTCCTTATAACAAAGACAGCATCAAACCATCGTTCAGGAAAGAATTCACACCCATGATAGTCAACTATATTCCCTCCTTTTGCCATCATTCCTTCCATAATATCTAGAAGCTTTAAATCAATGTAAACATATATGTATAAACAAATTACGACAGCCAACATAAATTAAAGAAATTATTATTAATGAGAATATGAAGATCAATTGCAATGCAATCCTTTTCTTACCCCTAACATATACAATTTTTATTGTTTCCAAACAATAAAAATAATAAACTCGTAAACTTTCAATTTTACGAGTACCTACCTTATCTTCATTGAGGTAAGGACATTGATACTCTGGGTCATACTCATCAAGGCAGTTGTACTCTTCAGCTAATTTTGAAACATCGCGCCACGTAAATTTGGTCCGATCTGCTAATTTTTTACTAATAGTCGACTTGCCCACGCCAGGTGTTCCTGTTTATGATTAATTATAAAATATTGTTCAATTTTAAAAGGTACATAAAGTAAATATAACCTATTTATCTTAAGAGAAATAATTAAGGTTATCACTCACCTGTGATAAGAATGTTTGGAAAACTTCTTTTTAAATTCATTTTGTATTTTTGTGGCATTCACCTTTGTCTTTGCTATAATAAATATTATTTAAATGATACAAGGGGTCTAGTCAAGGCGGTTTAACAGTAGTGTATACTGTATGTAGAAAGTCGAAAACTAAATTTGTATGAAAATGACAGCAAGTGTCGACAGTTGGTACCAACTACTAGCTGTCATTTTCATACAAATTTAGTTTTCGCCTTTCTACATACACTACTGTTACGCTGTCTACGCTGACTAGACCCCTAGATAGATTGATATACAAGTAAACGCTTGCTCTGTGAAATGTAAATATTTCTGTCCAAAATTTACGTCTATGGACTAGCATTTTTTTTTTAAATTTATTTATTAGCCGGATACAAAGTCCATTGGCACCTATGGACTAGCAAAAAGACAGTGCTGCCAGTGGATCTCGTTGATATACCCCTAGAATAATTTGATTTTCCCCTAGAAATCTCCTAGGATGCCCTCAGCCGTTGAGAAAGACCCTCCCCCACCTTTCATCATGTCAAGGATACATGGAGGCACACAATCTTGGTATAGAATATTTTTAGTAAAAAAATAATAATCAAAAACCTAAAAATACAAAATATTAATTCAGAATTTTCATGTAATTTTAGAATTTGTATTTAAACAAAAACATAGTTCTTTGACAGTTATAACGAATAAACAATTAGTAGTAGGTTAACCACACGGATCCTATTCTTACGATGTGTTCGTACTTAAATTTAGTTCCAAAATAGGGAACGTGATATACAATAGAAAAAAACTATATTTGGAGTTTTTTTTTTAAATTTCCCTTAAAATAACCCCCAAATAATCATTCCCTATTCTTCCTCAAACTCGAATGAGAAACCCCAAAGTTTAGGGGGAAATCCTTTGATCTTGCAACACTGAAAAAAGGATAGTATTATCTGTCGATTGTTGATCCAAAGACAATCACTGAAACAAGAACAACGTTAAAACGTTTCATTACGTTTTCATTTTTAATTCATTCAGCGTTGCGGGCGCTGTGCATATTTGAGTATTATAAATTTCTATTTATTATTAATTAAATAATTTAATGTATAATACGATACTTTATTTATATTCAGGGTATGAATATCATATTAGGATATATAGTTTGAAACTTAATTGAAATATTCCGATTTATTAAAGTTCTGCATTATCCAGATCAGTTAACAAACGGGGGAGATATAATTGAACATACTTTAACTAAATACACGTTGAATAGATAACCTTCTCGGTTAGTTATTTAATTAAAAAAAATTCTTACTCAATCTCTGATTTTTCGGTGAATAGTTCCGGCCCTATGTCCCCAGTGAATAAGATTGAGAAGTTCTATATATCTTTAGCGGCCGGAATAGCTTCGTTTGTTTGGTTTCTGGGTTTATTAATTTGGTTGGTATGATGTTATCGCAGTGTTACGCTAAGGACTCACGAAGCGGTTTGCACCCGCACCCGCAGTTGTTGCGGGCCCGACGCCTTTGTAGAATACAGATATTTTTGTAAAAAAATAAATCACATTTCATGACGCGTTTTACGCCCGCGACGTGTGCGAATGTTTGCGGGTCCTGCTGTAACGGCAGTCATCTAGTACCGGCGGGCGCGGTTGCGGTCCAACAGCGGCAGCGGGTTGTTCCACTCCAAATGTCACCGCGGCGGGCGCGGGTGCAAACCGCTTCTTAAGTCCTTAGCGTTAATAGCGGTAGAATGTAAGTGTCGCTGCAGAAGACCGTAATTTAATCGAGTTTATTCAACAAGGCAACAGCTGCTTTGAAGCAATTTACCGGTGACAGACTACCTGAGATGCCAGTGAGTCACTTTTTTTTGATGTTCAGAAGTAAGGTCTTCTTCTGTGGGGTCAGCGGCGTGGAGTTATAATGCTGAACAGTTTCTATAGCCATAAAAGAACTTTCTCGACCAGTGTAAATAACAGCTGTTTAGCCCGAAGGCTCCAGTGGCTAAGATCAAGAAGTTTTATACTATAACCTTAGCTACAGAAATAAAGTTAGCGCGTTTCCGAGTATGACGTCATCGCAGTGATTTAAGTGTATTGTGTTGAAAAATGTTGGTATAACAACTTGCACGATACTGATAAGAAAACACGGTATTCTCAAAATCACACTAAATTTACATTAAAACTAACTTATACAAGCAGAACAACATGATTTTAGATATTTTAAAAATAGTCGATAATCTTAAAACAATTACACAAAAACCACCGAATAAAAATAACACAGAACCAACTCACAGTATGCGGCCTCAAAACCAACCACCTTTCTTGTCAACGTCCGAGCAGCAAAAGAGACCGTGACTTTTTTAAATGGAATCTCGTTGTTAGCTTTAAGGGCCTTTACAGCTCAGCACGGGATGGTTTACATTGTGGTGTACCCGCGACTTTTGCAAGGGCGTCTCCTGTGAGACTGGAACCTCGAAATCGCCTGAAGGGCAGGACGGAAGCTCACTGGAGTGAGCAAAGTACGAAGTAAAGGTCCTCGCCTTCCCCGGTAGAGGCGGTTTCTTACCCTAGTCTGATGTTTATTGCTACTGCTATTGTTTATGGCCGCGCTGGCGGCTTTTAATTTGTCGTTTGGAGACCGTGACACACTGAGGCCTTTCTTTTATAGAAAGCGTGTGGGTATCGAAACCACCTACTGCGGTTTCTGCTTATAATATAGTCTTTGTTTTAATAAAATGTAAGTTCTATTATATGACATTGTCACACTCGATATAAAAAGATTCACTTTTCGAGTCATATTACCTAAAAACGTCAAACAAGTAATTTGTATCTAAAACTCTGTGGAATCCACTAAGTCTGTGGTCACTAGACTGACTACCTTAGTATAGTATCTGTACATACTGTATATATAATATTATATATTCGTACATAACTACATAGTTGATAGTTCATAACCTATAAGTTATTATGATTAAATATTGTTTGTAAAAGATTAAATTTTACCATAAATTTTATAGTATGAGAATCCGAAGACCCCGAAATTTAACAAATGGACAAATCGCTTTGGTCACTGTGTTAGGGGTTCTTGGCGGTGTTTATATTTGGACGCCAATCATAAGAGAATCTTTTATAAAAAATCGAGCTGTCGAAGAATCAAAGAAATAACACTAGAGGTCTATAGAAATGAGTGTGTTCAAGCGTTTAACACAATCTGGGCTTTTGCCTAAAGCATACATGGCAATTGCATTTACAGGTGTTACAATTGTGACATATAAGATGTGGTTAGGCCCTTACATAAGAAAGCGACGTTATAAAGAAGCAGAAGCCTGGGCTATGATGATGATTGAACAAGAAGAAAGGGAGTCAAATAGTGAATAGCTAATATCTTTGAAATAAATAAGTTGTTATAATGTATAGATAATCATATAAAAATATAAGTTTTATGCTCTTTCATTACTAAATTCCCGCACGTATCCGAAATTTATCTCGGATTACATGCAACTACTTTATATTATAGTAACGATTGTGTGTAATCCGAAACAAATGTTAAGTAATCACCATAGGATTATTCCTTCTGAATATTTCTTTGACGGTGTTTTCAAGATGACTTACAGATAGTAGGTATTAATTATTTACTATTAGTTCTAGAAGTTACAAACAGCATGTTTATTCTAATTGGAAAGTTTAAGTCTACATTTTCATTTGTTTAACTGTTTTTTTCTATTATAACTTTCATGTAAATAAATGTGCTATGGACAGACAGTAGGTAGTAGTTGCAGTCTGGCAAAACCAATATATATGTTGTCTTAAAAGGCTGTTTAAGACAGATTGAGAGAGCTTCAGTATAATAGCTCTAGTATTCAAATGGAAGTAATAAAAGAAAGTATAATTTTGTAGGCTACTTTATTCTATGAATTTACATAATAGTTGGAAGTCGTAACAAAATATCTCAGATATATGATATATTAAACCCTTATAAATTATAAAATAATGTTACAGTATAAGCCATGTAAAAAATATAGAAAAGGAATGAGTTTGTAGCCTTCTTTCCTTCGGAACACCTTGCGGTGTATGAAGTATCGCAGCTGTATGAAAAATTGTGCTGTAGACAATGTTAGCTACTTCTTGCCGCCCTTGGTAGCCTTTTCGGCGGCCTTGGTGACCTTGCCACCACCAGCTTCCTTGAAGTTAACAGCCTTGATGACTCCTACAGCCACAGTTTGTCTCATGTCACGGACAGCAAAACGTCCAAGAGGTGGGAATTCCTGGAAGGACTCCACACAGAGGGGCTTGGAAGGAACAAGGTTTACAATAGCAGCATCACCAGACTTGATAGATTTAGGGTTATCTTCAGTTGATTTTCCAGTACGACGGTCTACCTTCTCTTTGATTTCAGCGAATTTGCAAGCAATGTGAGCTGTGTGGCAATCAAGCACTGGTGTGTAACCGTTAGAGATTTGTCCAGGATGGTTCAATACAATGACCTGTGCTGTGAAGTCAGCAGCCCCTTTAGGTGGGTTGCTCTTTGAGTCACCAGCGACGTAACCACGACGCAATTCCTTGACAGAGACGTTCTTTACGTTGAATCCAACATTGTCTCCGGGCACAGCCTCTTGGAGAGCTTCGTGGTGCATTTCTACGGACTTAACTTCAGTGGTGATGTTAGCTGGAGCGAATACGACAATGGTACCAGGCTTGAGGACTCCAGTTTCAACTCTGCCGACGGGCACTGTTCCAATACCACCAATTTTGTATACATCCTGGAGGGGTAAACGTAGGGCCTTGTCAGTGGGACGGGCAGGTGGCAAGATGGCATCAAGAGCCTCAATCAGGCATTTACCTTCAGCCTTGCCTTCCTTACGTTCAACATTCCATCCCTTGAACCAGGGCATCTTGGTTGATGGCTCCAACATGTTGTCTCCGTGCCAGCCAGAAATGGGTACGAAAGCAACAGCAGCTGGGTTGTATCCAATCTTCTTAATGTATGAGGAAACTTCCTTTTTGATTTCCTCAAAACGAGACTCATTGTAGGGGGGTTCAGTAGAGTCCATCTTGTTGACACCAACAATCAGCTGCTTGACACCAAGTGTGAAAGCGAGAAGAGCGTGTTCACGGGTTTGACCGTTCTTTGAGATACCAGCTTCAAACTCACCAGTACCGGCGGCGACGATAAGTACAGCACAGTCAGCCTGGGAAGTTCCAGTGATCATGTTCTTGATGAAATCTCTGTGGCCAGGGGCATCAATGATGGTAACGTAGTATTTGCCGGTTTCGAACTTCCAGAGAGCAATGTCAATGGTGATACCACGTTCACGCTCGGCCTTCAGTTTGTCCAAAACCCATGCGTATTTGAAGGAACCCTTACCCATTTCCTGGGCTTCCTTCTCGAACTTCTCGATGGTACGTTTGTCGATACCACCACATTTGTAAATCAAATGACCGGTGGTGGTGGACTTGCCGGAGTCGACGTGTCCAATGACGACAATGTTAATGTGAATCTTTTCCTTTCCCATTTTTGGTTAGTCTGAAAAGGAAAATAGAAATTAAACTTCAAGAAAGCTTTTCGCAATATTTTGAGACTTCAATGCACCTTAACAAGGTCGTTAAAGTGATCGAATACGCGGCCGGCAATATGGCGGCCGCATGGCCGCCTCGCCCTATCTTGACGTTTAACAATGGATGTCAGCCATTACGATATATTGAGAACATAAAATTGTGCAAAAAAATTACGATTAATAATAAGTAAATAAGTTAATAGAATTATAATGTACAAGAAATGATTATTGCTCAACATGCGGTAAAACACTGATTCACAACCACGTGGTGACATGTGCCGGTCTTACTTTCATGCCGCGTAGGCGATCAAGTTTAAATAGAGAACGTCAAATTTTACTTTAAAAAGGAACAAAACACGATCCTACAAGTTATATGTTATCTTTCAGTTAACTTTATTATATTTAGAGGTAGATCGCACAGAATTACACCTTTAAATAACTAATCTACAACCAAAATAATTTTGATAAACGTATAACTTTAGTAATTACAATAACAAATATTTACACTGATACTAAAACTTTCAATAACTTAGCAAGAATCACTAAAATAAGCACTGCACTTTGTTGCTTTTGACACTCACCACGGATAGCGTGTATAATCCGAGAAAGACTCCAACAGAATGGCCGAGATATGGATTTTCATTCGTCTGGAAGGAGAGGAAAAGGAGTAATTTCCGGTTTTTAGTGTTGACATGCTAACAAATTTTATTTTTCCTGTTACTGTTTGTATGATACGTAGCAGTTAATCTGTGATAATAATTATGTATTCGTATTTTACTATGATAAAATGTTGTTATTTATCACAATCAGGACCCCTACACGTAGATACTTGTAGATTATATTCATAGAAAACTCTAAAAATATTTTTTTCCTTTCAGATAATGCATTATATTTTAATTTCTGTGGGTGGGCTGAGTTTCGTTGAGTTTTACAAGGGTTGCGTATTTATTAGATTAGGATTTATTCAGGTTTCCTTACGTGTAGTACTTGTCGTTTTCAGCATTATATAGCAAGTATAACCTTTAGAAGATATAAATTATAAAAATACTGTACATTAATATATTATTCGGTTTCAGTGTAGTCGACCTATATATCGAGTATTGGACATAATCGGAAATAAAAATGTTATAGTACAATTTATGATTGTGGGAAAAACTGAAGGATTTATTTTGGATACAAGTGTGCGATGATTGCTAAATTTATATAAATATATATGATAACTAAATGCCTACCATTAGTTATCATATATATTTATATAAATTGTAACCTATTACATAACTCACGTTTACAATAATTATTCTCCCTAATACGTTTTACTAATTTTGCACAACCACCCTAAAGATTACGTCAAATCCGTTAGCGTTCGGAAACGCAAAATGTATGTCCAACATGTAAGTTTGAATAGAGTTTAAATTGTTGACAATCGATGAATAAGTTTTTCTGGATTTTCTGTTACACTTAAAATGTGTAGTAAAATATTCATTATTTTATAATTAAATTAGTATGTCCCTATATACTGGTGTTCATTTTTTTGTAATTGAAAGATTTGCTTGAAAAGGCTGGCTATTATGTGATAAATATATAGCTATTGGTGGACATTAGATATAGATATAGCTGTTACTAATAGTGTAAGGGCTAGCGCGCACTGGTGACTTTTGTCACCGTTACTGTTTCGTCACTCACATAAGTCTATGAGTATGTATGGAGGTGCGCGCACGTTACGACGTGACAATTGGGTGACATTTTTGTCCGCCGACCAGCGGACAAGCCCGTGACGAAACTGTCACCGCGCCGCTAGTTTTTTATAGCAGCGCGCGCACGGGCAACAAAATTGTCACTCAACACGTAGTTCTTCCGCCATTTGCATTCGGACCGTCGTCTTTAGCGCACGCAAAATGGCGTCAACGTCTACGCAAAACGTGAAAATGCATGAAGAGGATATCGATAATGATTTATATTTACTGCTGATATGGTTCTGTCTGATGGATTTGTTGCAATACCTTTTAATGGACAATCGTAAATAGTGTCAGTAAATTGAATGCCATCTCTGCACCGTACAAAATTATGTAAAATACAACATGTTTTTACTATTATATCAGCAAAATCAAGACTGACGTCAAGGGGCCTGTGCAAAATTCGCCATTTGTCACAAAGTATACCAAAAGTGCATTCAACCATGCGTCGTGCCCTAGTGTGGCGATAGTTGTAAATTTTTTTCACAGTAGACAATGATTTTCTTGCATATGGTCGCAAAATATGCCTCGACAAGCCAAATGCCTCATCAGCGACCAAACAAAATGGCATTTTTTTTTCCATTTTCATCATATGGCAAATTACGATCATCTGGTATGCTCAATTGATTTTGCTGCAATCTTTTGCCCATGCCAGAATTCTGAAATACATTGGAGTCGCTTGCTGCTCCATTAGCACCAACATCTCTGTATACAAATTTATAATCTGCATCTACCCATGCCATGAGAACAGTAGAAAAGTACTTTTTGTAATTGAAACACTGCGAACCGGTGTTTTCCGGCTGAATTATTCTCAGATGTTTGCCATCAATTGCGCCAATTATGTTCGGAAAATTTGTCCGTTGGTAAAACTGATTTGAAATAGTATACCAATCCTCTTCAGACTTTTCAGGCATGTATAGTGTATGTTACACTTTCTCGTGCAGTGGTGGCACCTATCTCAAATATTCAAATGATATGCTGTAAAAACTGTTGCCGGTTTCAAGATATCTGAAACAAAAGAAAATTAAATACATAATACAAAATTAAAGTTAAAAATACATAAATTAAATAAATGACTGACTGTTTTATAGTAGTTAAATATTTATTTTCAGGTAAACTTGTACAAAAACGATGGAAGAATTTAAGGGCTTGTTTTTCACGTGAGCTACGTGAGCAAAAATGTACTAAGTCTGGCCAGGCCGCTACAAGAAGAAGAAAGTACAAACATTTTGACTAACTTTTATTTCTTATCCCAAGCATGGATACCCGAGAAACCTCAGGAAATGCTGATTCTGTAGAGGAAATTGCTTGCGAAGAAGATAGTCAGGATGCCAGTGTGGAAGTACTACAGCGAGAAGAATATTCCCGAAAGAAAAATAAGAATAAAATATGTTACGAAGAAAGGCTTCTAGAGATTTTAAACAACAAAAGAGTTGATAATAACAGGTTTATCGAGGCTATGAGAAATAACAAAAGTGACTGTAATGACGATGACAAGGAAAAGCATTTTACGCTGTCTTTGGTGCCGTTGTTAAAAGCCCGGAGGAGAATAAACTAGACGTACAGATCAAAATTTTACAAATTTTCCAGGAAGTTCAGAAACAAAACACTCAGCGCAATAATTATTCTCCTATGAATAGCCCATCCACAATTTATAGAGGTAGTCCTCAAAATTTCCAAATCAAGCCCAAATATTCTGTTTCTATACCATCGCAAAGTCCCCAAAGCCCACTCCACTTAGTAAGAAACACTCCACTGATTTTATCTCCTTCTCCTACATATATTCCATCTACAAGCCCTCAAAATATGCAAATCAAACCCAAATATTCTGTCTCTCTACCATCGCAAAGTCCCCAAGGCCCACTACACTTAGCAAGAAACACTCCACTGATTTTATCTCCTTCTCCTACATATATTCCATCTACAAGCCCTCAAAATATGCAAATCAAATCCAAATATTCTGTCTCTCTACCATCGCAAAGTCCCCAAGGCCCACTACACTTAGCAAGAAATACTCCACTGATTTTATCTCCTTCTCCTACTCATACATCTACAAGTTCCCAAAATGTGCTACCCTCTGCACACACTCAACCGAATTCATCTTCACAATCATCGCCTCCTAAGCAATATCCGAAAAACTCCTCAGCCGCCTCATCGTCATCAATTCAAACCTATATTACAGAGTTTACAGAAGATTCCGAATTGTATGACATCTGCCAGGAGTACAATATCAACCAACATGAAGAATAATTAAAGAATATTACATTTCAATTACTTTTTTGATTTTTGATTATAGTTAAAAACTACTTACTTTAATTTGTATACCTAACATTTTTGTATTTTCATTAAAATAAACAATTTAAAATTACATAATATTCTAATTACTTATATTTACCTCAAAGTAACAGCGAGTCTTTCTTCAGCCGGAACAGACAATCTCATGTTTGTATTTTCGTATGTGAACGCAGGTCCTAAATTGCGAAGTAATTCATCAAAACTTCTAACACTCATTCGAAAATACCTAAAAAATTTCTTTGGATGTTCCATGTTGAAACATGGTGTAGAACTTTCCATTTATTAACCTGTCACTCCAAAGGGGGTGTACCCAGTATTCTTTTCGCTTTTTTTCTCTTTTGAGTTTCCTTATAAGCTCACAGATGACGACCGTCTCTTCGAAATCCATTTCGACAAATGAAGCTTTAAAAAAAATTGTCACTGTCACCTTTCGTGAGCGCACCTCGCTTTGGAGGCGTGACGTGACAGCGACAAAAACTTTTTAGTCATGTTGACAAAAGTCACCGGTGCGCGCTAGCTCTTATGTGGCTGTTGCCTCGGTACGCATTTATAGGTTTATTCCAGTCCAGCGATCCCGTCCATTACTGGATTGCTTACTGGAAAAATGTAAACCGGCACTGGAATGAACTGAATCCAGTAAGCATAACAGTCCAGTAACTGGATTCGCGGTCTACTTTTGAATCCCGTGCGATCAATCCAGTCCAACTGGAATAATGTAGACGGATTCCTTCGAATCCATGCTGACAAAGTATACACGTGTTCGTTGTTTTTGCGGACTTTTATTTGCGAAGAAAAAGGATTTAACAATGGTGAATAAGGTATATGTAACTATCTCCAGTTGTTATAAAAGAAAGAGTGACTTCTTTTTTTTATTTTTGGGGGTAGAGCATCTCTGAACAACGTATTCTTACGCTGGATATTAATTGAAACTAATGAAAAGTTCTTCAAAGTTTTCTGCTATCATTCTTTGTTTATTCGTGCCAGTCTAATTGTTTTAATTGGGATCATCTACCTTCAGTTGTTGCAAAAGCATTAGGTACAGACCCTCTTTTTTGATCGCTTTCGCTGATCCAATTTCTCACCCAAATCTGGTTATTTATAAACTTCATTAATACCTTCTTGCAGCAAGAGTGATTGAGCATGTTTGAAACATTTTCGAAACGGATCTCTTCTTGAAATCATTATCACTGTAGTGTTCAAACTTCACTGGCTTCTAAATAACTGGAATAACGTAGACGTTACAGAACCAGTCCACCACTGGACTGGAATCGCGCTAGATCACTGGACTGGAATAATGTAAACCGGACACAAGATTCTGAGACTAGATTTAGCATAAATACCCGTTTGTCAAAACATGTTTGATTTTGATAAACGGTATCATTTATATCCTATAGGTGCATTATACCCTTAAGATAATCAAAACCATCGTAATCGCGCTAAACTAGCCGACGAAAGGATATGCTCCTTCTTCCGTATGTCGTATTTACATAACGCCATTATAATTGGTAACAAAAGAGATAAAACAATTTTTATCGTGTCTTTATTTACGTTGATTAGCGGTAGTATTGTTCTGGGGAAAATATTAAGAGCTTCTCTAAGAATGAATGTACATTTTGAAATGGGGATCATTTCCGACACTGGGAATAAGATTCTGAATACAAAGCGCCAACTATGATTTCTGTATGTCAAAATCCAACACCTTTTTGACGTACAGGAGTCAGACTTAGCGATTCAGAATCTTACCCTTAGTTCCAATAAATTTTAGCCTAATCTCCCAATTATAAAAACGCAGTGACTATTCATACGGATATCCGTAATCCGTATGAAGTGACGCAGCCATATAATTAATATATGTATTATGTCTTTTCGGTAGCGTTAAATAAGCGAGAAAATATGACGTATGCATTGAATTGCAATATGTCAAACAACCAGCTGCATTCTGACAATTAGTATTTAGTTGTAACTTGTAAGACATTTTCGCGGATAACCTAGTCATATTTTCTGGATTATCTGAAAAAAAAACATAACATGCACCTCCTAAACGTTGTATAGTTTTCACTGACGTCTTACCATTAAAATTTAAAAAAAGCCCGTGTATAAATGGTTTTATATTTACTAGGTATATCTGGTCATAATAATTAAATTTCATTTAAGTAATTTAATTAAAATAATGATGGACAGTAATAGTTATAAATTTTACAAATAAATTTAGTATTTTTTATTAATTTTAATAATAAAATTCAATATGTTTAAAAGCCGCGGCGATAGTAATATTGTTTATAAATGTACAGTACGGTTATTGGAGGATACAGAGATTTTAGAATGCGAATTTCATGTAAGTGTTTAAACTGTAAATGCATTACTTTTAATATACTTTGATTTTTTTTGGTTTAACTATGGTTTGATACTAAACTTTAATATTGTACATAAAAACCTGTTTAATGAGATTTTTGGTTTTAGCCTAGTTATAAAGGAAAATTCTTACTGGAACATGTTTGCCAACAATTAAATTTAACTGAAACAGACTACTTTGGTCTAAGATATGTGGATACTAATGGTCAACGGGTAAATTATTACATTTCTTCTGTTATTGTACCACTTATAGATTGTTAAAAATAATGTTTTAAAATTAATTATTTCTTTATTTATTACAGCATTGGCTACATTTAGCCAAATTAATACTGAAACAAGTTAAGGGTAAGTTAAGTTTTTACTTTTTAACAGTTTGTATTTAAATGTTGTAAAAAAATAATAAGCATTATATATAAAACTTTGCAGATGCAACTCCAATATTGTTTAGTTTCCGGGTGAAATTTTATCCTCCAAATCCATTATTGCTAAAGGAAGATGTCACTCGGTTTCAAATTTATTTACAATTGAAAAGGGATTTACTTCATGGAAGACTTTATTGCACTGCAAATGAAGCTGCAATGCTCGGTGCACTTATCATACAGAGTAAGCTTATAAAATATATAATTTTACTACTGCCTTAAATTACTATTTAGTAATAAAAATAGTATATACCTAGTTCAGCCATAAGTTCCGTTTCAAATGAAAATGCATTTTTGAAGTGAAACTTCTTTAGGCGTATATTTGTTACGGATGAAACAATGATATCAATATTAGCGTCACAAAGAAAAGGGAGATAGGGATTGAGAATGAATGAGAAAAGGAGAACTTAGCATGAAGCAAATAGTCATGGAGTGAGTGATGTAAATATATATATACAAATACATGAAGTGATCATATACTGGTTTATGATCATCCATTGGGGCTTTTATCTATAATTAATTTTCAAAGAAGTTTTAATTCTATTTAATCATTAATCTATGATTTTACGCACTGTTTCCAAGGAAAACTTCACCACTGCTTGGACTAAAGATTTATTAAGAGACTTAATGTCGCCGTGTCGTTTAGAGCAGGCCATGTCTTCTAATACTAGCCATAATTTGATGTCTAAAGGGTTGACTTCTCCAGTCATCAGCTCTTATAAAGTCAAGTGGTTTCAAGTCAGGCTATGGTAATTCATGCCTAGTGCCCAGGTGCAGAATCCTGCTGGAATGTCCATGCTATATTTTTCACAACATGATCCAAGACTTTATATAAATACAGTTTGGCTGAAGTTTTCACATGTTCACAAAAATGTAGTTTTGTGACATCTTGATAATACATGTCCCACAACGCAGGATGATGGCCACCTTATACCTTACCGACCAATTTGGAACTGTGAAATTTTTTTTTTCTCGGGAAAGATGATATCTCTGTGCATTTCACCTGTGTATCCACTCTCTTTAATTGTAAAGGTTGATTTAGGACATGTTCTGTATATCGACGATAAGCACCCAGCTTCAGATCTTGTTTTATAATATGCGACAGTGACCTAGCAGGAAGCTTCATTTCTCGCTATAAGATTTTTCGCTTCCTAATTGGGTTTCGACTCTTCGGGTTCTGAGTCGAATTCTGACTTAAACGGCATTAACGGCCTTTGAAGTTCTAACAGCACGCGTCCGCCTAAATATTTTGTCTACAAACGAAGTGTTGTTGTATCTATTGATAGTACGATATATGAACATACGGCTGATCCCAAGCTTTTTCAATACGCTAGCTATGGAATATGCGACCGGCACGATACCCCCTTTGGGCTGGGTCCATGTATTAATTTGATAATGAAGATGAAAAAATATGTAAAATGGCGCAAAATTTAAGAAGTTTTGAAAATAATATACATGTTCCAAATTCAAAATAATTAAAAAGTTGAAATAAAGAAAAGGTTTTATGTAACAGTGTTTATGGGCAGACTATATACCTATATATGACCATATACCTATATAAATAAATTAAATTAAAAAATGTTTTAAAGTAATAAGATAAAAAAAAATAAGGTAAATTGAGTGTCAGTAAATCTGAAGAAAGTCCTGTTTGGGTTAGTTTCATGCCAATATACTGCTAAATAAATGTACCTTTTAAAGTGAGTAAGATAAACTTCATTCTGATTCTATAATTTTCATAATCATTCATCTAATAAGGTTGTGACATTTTATAAAATTTTTAGTTGAACTTGGTGATTATGATCCAAATATTCATGTCGGGAATTATGTGACAGAAATGAGGCTTTTGCTAAGACAGACTGATGCCATTGAGGCAAGAATACAGGTTAGTATTTATCATAGACAAGATCTTCATCACCATAGAGGTACATATACATTTGTATGAACTTATAAAATAAATAGATACATTCTTCAATAATAAAACAATATTATTAGTTAACTTAGCTGATAAAAAGACAAAATACATGTATAAGGTGAATGCCTGTTTTCTTTCTTTCTAGGAAATACATCAAGAGCCAGTGGAAGGTACTCCTGGTGGCACAGGTGGAGTTAAAGGAATGTCCACACAGGAGGCAGAACGTACATTCCTTAAAATTGCCTGTCAACTTGACACTTACGGTGTTGATCCACATCCTGTTAAGGTAAGCAAATGTGTTTTTTAATTTCCAAAATTGTATTATTTTTTTAAAGGGTCCATAATAACTATATAATAACTTTCTTGTGGATGTTTTGTTTCACGTCTAATCTATCTTCTCAATAAGTCCAACGCGATTTCAGCATTGCTTAGGGGATTCTCCCTGTCAGACTATAATTGTGATGAATTTGTTCCTAAATTATGCTGATTTCTAATAGGTGATGTCATACAGTTTTTTTATGTTTCTTTCTTTGATCTTTTGTGGTTAAACCAATCGTCAAACAATTTAACCCTTTACCCTGGGTTTATTTGTAGCCCACAGCAATCAAAAGTCTGCAAGTGTTCTTTCTTTCCAGCATTGCTTAGGGGATTCCCCCTGTCACACTAGAATTGAGATGAATTTGTTCCTATTTCTGGTGGTTAGGATGAATATATGTATACAAATACATAATACATGTTCGTATTAATACATGCAGCTGAGTTTCTTCACCGGACGTATTACCTCGACGTCCGTCGGTCCACAACTGAGCAACTTGTACATTACTTAAACTATAAGTTTTGTATATGAGTACATGACTAGCTTTTTTTACAATTTATTTTCCTTTCTTTTATTTACACTTCACAAATTTAATTTCAAACAAATAAAGAACAATTAAAATAATAAAGTCTACAACGAGCGGCCTTATATGTTTCGAGCGATCTACTCCAGGTAACCACTGTGAGGAATAAAATTTAATTTAACAAGGTGAGTGTAAAACTACATACGATATACAATTACAGTAATCGCCTATAGTGTTATAGGAAATCGTGTTATAAGGGTATACTTGTAAAACCTTGAACAAATCAAAAACTAGGAACACTAATTAAAATTGTTTAGTTTAAGTTTATAACAACACAATTAAACTGGTACATAGATACGCAAAATTAATTATGGGCTTGACATATCATTTTAAATCACACTACAGAAATATAACTTGATAAATCTCCGCCATATAGGGTGGAAAAACCGCGTTAACGAAAACCTACCGCGTCATAGGTATACTAAGGGGGTTAATTTTCTGTTTTTAACTTTTTTAAATTAATTATGAACAGTTCCTCTAACCTAAAGAAGGATCCTCGACAACAACTGACTGGCTAGGACAAAGGTCTGTGGTTATTTTCTTTAAAGAAATCTCGCAGTTGACCTGAAGGGCAAGAAGGGTTTGACAGGTCACCTGGGGTTGTTATGGTTAGCGTAGTTTGACCGGAATGGGCTTTCCCGCGATTAGCTCTAGGGCGTTAGCGTCTCCTGCCAGAGTCAGATTCCGGCTTTTGCCGTCGCGTGGTGGTTAATCGCCTATCGCCTATAAAGAGCAAGATGGAAGCTTACTAGAATGAGTGTGGAAATCTGCGGTTTGGCACCCCTGACTATGTTTTGGCTTGACTAGGCTTCTAATTATAATTTGTTTATTTCCATACATTCCTACATTAGGCTATGATAGGGCTGGTAAACTCTAGAAGTTGTTGTTATATTCCTTGCTTGGGCGGAAGAAATTCGTGAGCGCGTTTCAGGGTTTCACGTTATCGCCGTGATTGTAAGACGCGCTACGCCATGGTTTATTCTGTGACGTGCACCAGATATAAGGATTGCGTAATGATGGCGTCATGGTAATTTTGATAACATTATCAACAGTATGTGATAATATGATTGTCATGTATTTTCCCGATGGATGAAGTATGAATGATTCAGTTTTATTTTCTGGTTTTCGCCGAATTATTTCTATAAAAGTTTTATTTCTTAGCTAACTGCAGGTTAGTAGTTTTCTCCTTTTCTTAAGACGTATTATTGGGTTTCTGGGTTCAATATTAGAATTCAATTACGCAATAAATGAGCACGAAACAGATTCAAATTAAGGTTGTAGCACCGCTGTTCTTTTTAAAATCTACAATAATCTACACGGCAATGCCGGGCGCACTGCCATCGCTAAGTCAATGTATTAAAAGTCAATATAAATATATAAGATTGATATTGATATGATCACTATAAAATGTTGTTTGGTTCGCTAATAACGTAATACTTGAGTAGAGGCCGAAAGAATTGACAGACTTGGTATTACTTGATTGAGATTCATTCTCACAATCTCTTACCGTAGAAGTGTCGCGGCCAACTAGCTTAATCAGCCGTTCAATTAACCGTTTAGCCGTTTAACTAACGGCCTGAAAGATATTATATCAGCCGTGGCGTTTAGTAGAAACTATTAGAATTAATTATTACAACTTTGATGGTGTTTTCTTCAGTTTCATGAAAAACAACAAGTACAATGAAAGAGTGTAGTGACAATAATAATGTGAATTTGACTCAAGCTATTTAATTTTAAAATAAATATTTTTTATGGCTTATGTTTCATATTTTTTATTTCTGCTAAATAAATCCATTATCGTATGAATGGCCTAAGCAATAGCCAGCCAGTTTATTAAATTTTGTAACAAACGCTTCGGCTGAATATCTGGCTGTTAGTTAAACGGCTAGGCGTTTAATTAAACGGCTGATTAAGGCTGCGACAGAAGAACTGCGTTGCCAGACTTGTTTTTTTGAAAGTTATGTTTTTGATGGCATACATTTTAATATTACGTATTTTCAGGATCACAGGGGCAATCAACTGTACTTAGGGATTAACCATTGCGGTATATTAACATTCCAAGGAAGCAGAAAGACTCATCATTTCAAATGGTCTGAAGTGCACAAAATCAATTTCGAAGGACGAATGTTCATCGTTCATCTTAACTATCCAGAGGTATATTTATCGAATATTATAAAGAACTAAAACTTGTGAGGTTAAATGGCTACAACTAAAAATGGTGTAATCTCTGAATCGAGTATCTTATTTCAGTACAAAATCACATTATTTATGTAATATAAGCGACAAATTAAGACATTGTTGTAGTCGAATTTGCAAAGTAGGAGAAAACTTGGTCGGACGAATTTTTTTTTATAGAACGTGGCAATCGGTCAGGATGCCCCATGGACACTTTCATGCCAGGCTCGCGAGTGCGTTGCCGGCCTTTTAAAATGAACAAAGACATTCATGATTGAGTTCTAGAGAAAGTTGTGGAGTTGATAATGGGTTTAAAGTATTAATTTGATTTATAATGTATAAAAATAAGTCATATTATGCCGCGTTTCAAAAACCACTGCGCGGAATTTATTCTGGCTTTTACCAATGTCTGAAGGGACATGGTTGCCCCGTAACGGGCGTTTCACTTTTTAATGTATGGCTATTACAAAACATATCTATATATTATTGCTATCCGATACATTGTCGTATAGAATTACCAGAGTT
Source organism: Pieris mannii (assembly GCA_028984075.1). Lineage (NCBI taxonomy): Eukaryota > Metazoa > Arthropoda > Insecta > Lepidoptera > Pieridae > Pieris > Pieris mannii. The sequence continues at coordinate 6,915,741 of CM054795.1, read as the reverse complement.
CGGTAAATGCGACGAAGAATTGGCAAATGAATTATTAAAAAAAAGCCTTTTTCCCTATTTCATAGAGTTACAAAAATAAATACCATCAAAAGTGTAGTTCCAAAATATACCATGTTTGTTAATGTGTTAAATATTTCAGAAAAAGCATACGGTTGGTTTCAAGTGTCCGAGTGGCGCCGCGTGCAGGCACGTGTGGTGTTGTGCGATTGAACAAATGCTATTTTTTACGTAAGTATTAAATGTATGGTCTTTTTGAAGTGAATATTTTTGGGCGCATGAGGTTTAAATTTATACGATTAAAGCGCAAGTATAATAAAATTAGCGTCACGAAGATGTGCACGTGGCCGCCTCGATCTTGTATGGTCTTCGACCGACGAAGTGTTGTTGATAGTACGATTTATGATATACGGCTGATACCAAGCTTTTGAAGTGTCTGGAATATGGCCTTTAACACCCCATTTCACATTACAATTGGATAATGAACGCGAAAATATGTGAAATGGCGCAAAATCAAAAGTTTTGAAAATGAAATACATGTTCCAAATTTAAAATATGTAATTAAAAAGTTGAAAGAAGAAAAGTTTCAATGTAATATTATTTATGGCCAGACTATGGCCATGGCGCTAAAACTGACAGAAGTTAAATGTCATCTATTTAGCCCTCCTATAGGTTAAAAATAATAAGTTATTTGCACAGATTTTGCTACGCGAGGGAAAGCCTTTTGTGTAATTAGACATTTGTGCTATACATTAATCGATATTTACAGATATAAATGAAGAAAATTATGTATTTTATGGTAACTTAATCATGGAACCTGATTAATATTTTAATATTTTTATAGATTACCTTCGTCATCTGACGCTTGCGTCTACTCCGGTGGAGGGTTATTCTCATGGGGTACTAAATTTAAGTACGTGGGCCGAACAGAGAGGGAAATATTAGAAAGAGATGGCCTGCTGTCGTCTAGAGACTCACAGGTAATGTAAACTTTGTGTGCGCGCGCATCGTAGAAATTCACTCTCATCATTTTTCTCCATCGCGCCAAAAGAATTATAACTTAAAAAAGTTAATAGTTTTGCTGTCATTGAACTTTTTTATGTTCTAAAAATCGTTTATACCTATTGTAAATATAAAACAGCATTTATAATCATGATCTTTTGGTAGGATGAGGGCTCAAGTACTGGTGGGAAACGAAAGGCATCTAGTGTACCAGCGACACCTTCCACTCCTATGACTGGAGATTTTGGTAAGTTCACTAATGTATGAAAACTTAAGCACTGCGGTATATTTGAACTAATGAAAAAAAAAACAAAACAAACAAACCTTTCGTAAGAAAGAGATAGCCGCATAAACTGATCTAACCGTCCTTATCTTCCCAGCTAAATTCAAGATGTTTATAGGCTACAGCAGCTTACCAAGATCTACACACAGTGCCCCGTTAGAAGAGAGTGCGATTCCAGGTTCTAATATTCCGGATGGTGAGGCTTGTACTGGCGGATGCTTGCTTAGCGGCGCCGCTGTTGATATCGCACTTTGTGACCACTTTAGGACCGTATCTGATGATAAAACAGGTATATTTTCAGTACATGTAAACTATTAAATTTTAAGGCCTTTAAATTCATTTTATGAAGAAGTTTTTGGAATCTGCACAATGAACTTGTTTTTCTTTATATAAAGAAAATGTCGTAAAATGTAGGAAAAGATCGTGAGAGAAATACAAATTGTCAGACACAGAAGGATCACCTACTTTTCTATTACGAAAAATTACCAAATAGATTCATAAATCTGTGGCCTGGGCAAAGTCTTGTAACGACACTGATTTTTATAAAATATTTTTTGTATTCCTAATTGATAATAAACCCAATGTTTAGGGGAGAATTATAAAAGATAATTTTCAAAATGAGAATGATATCTTCCACAGCCTGCGCTGAGTATACGCGTGATTCATTCGAGCACTCTTCAACTGAGTCGGGAGCGACAACCCACGCTACGCACGTGTCACACGCTTCACAGCCTGCGGACGACTGGCGACCTCCCGCCCTTCAACCTCCCCCCCGACCTTTCAGCCTACTCCGCGCTTTCGTTCCTTCCTTTTTGTTTGTATGGCTCTCTCTCGCTCTAGGAATGCTTCTCCTATTCGAAACCGATTGGCCACTTTTCAGACCCTTAAAGCGAAAACCAGAACTTGTCTCGCTAAGGCATCACTACTACGCGCCACTGAAGGAATATCTCAAAAAGAAGGTTGTTGAGCTTTTTTGATTCGGACATTTTAGAGATTTTGGAACATTCGAGAAGACTTGTTTCAGGGGATATTTTACTTGGAGCGGTAATTGTTGCCAAATCTTTGGAGGCTTGAAGCGAGTTTTGTCGTCAGAACTAGAAATACATAGAATTACAACTATTGAATATCTAAAAATGACATTAAGTGCAAATTATTTCTAAAACAATATTAGAATTGACATGAAAAATGCAGTAATATTGATTCTGGGAGTATCGATCTTAAATTTAGTTTAGCCTTTATTCAAGTGTAGTGTGAAGCTACGGATATTATTCAATAGATTTTTTTATATTACCATTATTCATTTAGCTGGCCTAAGCGTTTGAGATTCGTTAAATCTCTATAATTAACGGATACCGATAGGTAAACGTGACAGTAGTCAATTCTGATGTGTCAAATTTTTGGACACGTTTTAACGAAGAGAGATAGATATATTATGGCATAGTATAGCAATTTTTTTTACAGTTTGATAAAATTGGCTACGGGGCCGTTCAAGTATTACGTAAGCAGATTTAATGCAATTTAAACCCCCCCCCCCCTCTCCTCTCAGCAGAAGTAAGCAAAAGCTCTCAAAAATAAAGGTATTATTTTTTTTAGGAATCCTCGGAAATGCATTTTGTTTTCAGGCATAGACAATGTGTGCGTAATATGTAGGTAATAATAATTACTGTAGACGTTATCACCAAATATGAAAATCAAAGACACCCTTATAGTGCTTACGTAACACTTGATCGGCCCCTGAACCAAGTTTGAGTGGATCAAGTTAGCACTAAGTATGACTTCCGTATGTCAATTTCCAGTATATTTTTGACGTAAACGACTTAGCGCTAAATCTACTTCCATACAATTAACCTTAGTCTTGACCAGCGTAGTCAAGTTGCTAAGTCGGGATTGGAACTTTTGTGTGAAATAAGCGGGATTCCTTTGTCGAAAGCGGGTCTTAGTAAAAAATGTACTTAGAAATTCGGGACGTTTGGCATCGCCGGTCTTTCATTTCCCTGTTCCTGAAATTATGTCAAAACATATTAGTATTTAAAGTAAATATACACCATAATATATTTAAATCGCTTTGAGTTGCGGAAGTAATCCGTGTTATGTAAGTTTTATAACTGCTTGATTTAGAGGTTAAATTGCACAAATTAGGTTGTTCACGCGAGGTTTTAGCAAATATTTTTTTATAATTGCAGCGGCTTAGGTTAAAATAACTATAGCAAAAAATATAATTCTATAAGTGTTGAGTTAAATTAACGCGTATGATTGGAGACGACGCGTATCGCAAATATTGGCGTTTTTAAGGTTATTGCATACTAAAAGTACTGTTGGACATGAAAACATCTGCTTTGAATCTCGAAGCGAGATATTAAAAGTGGTTAGGTACACTTTATTAAACGTATGACTATTTAAATTCGGTACTTGGAAGTTCCTGTTGATCGGGAGTCGCCTACGACATTCTTAGGCCAGGTTCCCACTACGCCGGATCTGCCGAAAACCGGACACCGGACAGAGTGTTCACATTACATCGGATCCCGGAAGAAATTCAGACAGTCAAGTAATTACCTCAGTTGAATTTGGACCTGCGCGCACAATGGACGATGAAATTGTTGTGTTGTGGTGGTATCTTAATAGAGCGAGGCGAGCAGGGGACAGACTCGTTCACATTACTCCGGGCCCGGTCGTTCTACCGGAAATTCGTAGTGACAAAACGCTCGGTATAAATGCCGGGCTCGGCAAAAATGCCGGACCCGGGATAATGTGAATAGTTTCATATAAATTGTACAGCCACTAGCCCTTCCGGCGGATTTACCGGCGCGGCAGATCTGCCGGTCCGGTGTAGTGTGAACCTGGCCTTACATGTGCGAACCATTTCCCACCAGTTAATTCTGCCCAATTCGTAGAACTATAAAACGTGGGCACATAGCTTGCAACGTTCAGCGCGAGCTGAGCTCAATGCCCACAGGCAACAGCGATATCTCCTTTAAAAATAATACACGCTTGCCACCTTGCCTGTCATACAGTTACACAAAATTTAATTTTTACATAGAAAAATCATTCCTAAAACACAAGAATTTATATTTACGAATGTTTTAATTTACTTATATTTTTATTAACTTTATAGATGTATTTATTTAAAAAGTGTGATGTTATAAATGCACAGATTAGTAATATTTAAGCACTAGTCGCAAATCGCTAGCAAAAATCATTTGTTGATTTGTTTAGGTTAATAATCAAGTGCACAAATTCAGCTCTCTAGATTAAACTCGCTTATTAATAATTAATCCACTAAGAGTAGGTTAGAAATATATCTAGATGTATTTTTAAATAATATATTTATTTAACTTAAAAGTTTATATTCTGAAAATTTTGTGGTTTTCTGCGCTTTAAGAATAAATTTCTGAACGTTAATCGCCATATTAACATTCCCAAATAACGTTTATTACAGTGGCTTTGCTTATATTGACTGAAGTGTAACTGCATTTATTATTTTAATATTAATACAATCTTATCATTGACATTATAAATAAGGTTTTTACTTTCTAAACCAGAATCTCAAGTAAAAAATGTAATTAGTTGTATATTAAAAGTTTATTTTTAAGTAAATAGTTAGGCACTTAAACTAATGCTTAAAACGCACGTAACGCCTTGATGGAATACCTGAGTACTTTAGCTTTCCTAGTCACTTTTGTAAATAATTTAGCATAGATAATATCGGTATTAATATGTACAAATTCACAAATAGCTATTGAATGTTGTTTATTAACATTTTATAACTGTTTGAGTCTTAAATGTGTGTGTTTATGAAAACATTGAGTAATAAGAATCACGTCCTACTCTAGTGCAAGCTTACATTGTTTTTATTAAGTCTAGTCAATGGAACTCGCAAGTTTGCGCATGATTGCAATGAATTGATGCCGCGTACCAATTGAATAAACAGTATGCAAAGGTTAATTAATTGACTTATTGTAATGTATACTCTATGGTTTGGGAATAGAGTCGAGAGTACAGATAGAAGTATTCTGTGTTGCCATAGCGCTATTATTTCTGTGGACCAACATTAATTTTGTACATGTAAAAATGTTATTTTTTAATACTGCTTTACAACTTTTACAGCTCCGGTAGTATTAAGACATAGTAATGCTTGTACTTGGAAATTTTGTAAAATGGATTAGCTAATGATCAGTAGAGACATAGCGTCCATTCGATTTCCATATAAATGTATAATGTTAAAACGCAATAAACTTTCCGATTATTTTGTGTTAAAATAGCCCTCGAACATTTGTTAAATTCATATTATTAAAGAAGTCATTTTTATGATTAATAAACATTTTTTTAGTAATTATGGTATTTGAGCTTGAATACTAAAGCCAAATATTTGAAATGCAGAAAAATTTACAATATCGGCATGTAACATAAGCACAAATTGAAATAATATAGCCATTATAAAGTTTGAATAAAACACTTGCCAGTATGTTTCATGTTTTATTATTTAAAAAATAATTCCAAAATAAGCAACAAACAAATACATTAACAACATAAAAACATATTTAGTGGATTTACGTTTAAACACTGCAATGATAATTTATTCATACAAAAATATTAATCAAATTAGACACCAAACATACATATTTAGAATTTCTAAATATGGCACTTCCAGGGGTCAGATAAATTATTATTATTTGATGTTGCCATTACGAAAAATATGTATTATTAATTTATTGAAATGTGTAATCAATCTGAATTGTTAATTTTTCATATAACTATTTTAGCTTACGTTTTTAACTTGACATTTGGATATGTATTTGTTAAATTTTAATCGTCAAATAAGAGAACCCCATAACATAAGCTGGTAACCCGAGCCTTACCTTTAAATTTAAAGCATTTAAGTTATTTGATTAATTTGTTAAATAATAAATTCATGTCAAATAAGTATCAAACTTATATTACTCTAGATAATTGCGTATCTTGAGTGATAAAATCAATTACAGTGTTTCATATACAGAAGAGCGAAATTAACACGACAGAATATTATATAAATTCATATTTATTCCTATAATAATCGCATCCACTTGAGCTATAAATGATAAAACTAAGAATCCATATTCACCCATAAATACGTAGGTACTTACACAGCGTAAAGTAATATAGTGCTTATAATTATTAAACTACAGACTAAAATGGCGCGCGACGTTGCAGCCTTATATACAGTGAGTCCCTGAGACTTCTCATAACTCAAATATATAATTGAAAAGCATTAAAATTCTTAGAAATTCATTCTAAATTTCACGAGTTGTTTACGGATATGATTTCTATTATGGGTTTCGTCTAGTGATACCTATAAGAATACTAAGAAAATATTCCATTGGAGCTTTTTTGTGTTGGATTTTTCTGTACTTGAAGAATAAGAGTCTCAGCGAGGCGCTATATAGCTATATACGTGATACAACAGTGATTAAGATAATTTGGAAGCCAACGACTCGCGACTTAGTATCGGTTACCATTTGTGCTCTCATGTCGTCAATAGATAAATAGCAAAAGTGCTCAGTGGCTAAACGCACTATGGAAAGTTAAATACTCGAGTTATTGTCCTTTAGGGAGGTAGAAAAGAATCAGTCGACGATGGATAACTGCGCATAGCCTATGAGACCTTTCTCATCCAGTGGCTCTGCGGGATCCGCGGATTCCAAGCGGAAAGTTAACGTGCGAGGTGCCGGGTTTCCGCTGGGGAAAATGTGGGAGTCGACGAGGACTTGCAATTGCTGAGCTATGGTTGCAGAATCACGGCCGTCTACGAGACCAGCTCCAACCAACTCGGTAGCGATACCGTCGGCAGAATCCTTTCCGGGAGCGAACTCGAAGCGGATATCGTTGAGTTCCTTTCGCGAGTTCCTCATTCTTAAAACGAGGTTGATGAGTGGCGCTTCCTCGGTTTCTATGGAACCAATTGTAAAGCCAGCGCGGCCCTCACTATCACTTTCGCTGTCGGAAGAATCCGCTCTAAGTAATTGGTTCATCGGACGATCGGCTGCCTCTCCGTCCTCATCGTCGTCTTCTTCATCACTCTCCCACACCCACTCACCCGTTTCCATTCGGTGTAAACGCCCCGATGTCCCCGGTTGACGCTTGCTAGCCTTATGTACTCTAGTCTCCATGCTCGGTCCGATTGACACCAATGTTTGCACGAGATATTTACGATCTTTTGCTTTCTTGAAGAATGAATGCTTAAGTAACTCGGTCGCTGATGGTCGTTTAGTTGGATCTTTTTGGAGACACTCAGAAATCATTTTCCTGAAAGTTTTGCCGTAAGCCTTATACTGGTCTTTTTCTTCCGCTCCCGTGTCTAATGTGGGCGGATCGTTCTGTAAAGTCAGCATCAATACTTTCATAGGAGGATACTTGTGGTAAGGAGCCGTTCCGGTGGCCATCTCAATGGCGGTGATTCCAAAGGACCAAATATCAGCTTTAAAGTCATATCCATGATTTTGTTCCATGACTTCAGGCGCCATCCAACATGGAGTCCCGACAAACGTGTGGCGGACCTTCTGCCGCGATAGATCGCGTCCAGTTGCAAGCCAAGCCGAAACACCAAAATCAGCAATTTGCACAATTCCATCATCTCCAAGGAGAATGTTACCAGCCTTGATGTCTCTATGAATTTGTCCATTTTGGTGGAAATATTCAAGACCTTTCAGAACTTCTTTCAGTACAGTAGCAATAGTTGCTTCATCAAAAACTCCATGTTTGCAGTTTGAAATTCTCATCTTATGCTTGATGATGTCCAGCAAGCTTCCACCTTCAAGCAGTCTCAGTACAAGCCACAACTCCTCCTTCACTACAAAGCTGGTGTAATACGTTACCACATTCTCATGATTACAGCTGGACATTGCCTGGATTTCTTTAAGAAGTTCGTCCATGGAAGTGTTCCATTTCTCCAAGTTGATCCTTTTGATAGCACACTTCTCACTTCGAGGACGACAGAAGGCTGCATGTACAACGGCCGTAGCGCCAACTCCTATAACCTCCAATAGCTCATAATCATCTTGACTGTTAGGCCACATGTGACCGGAGCCTGCCATTTTGTCTTTTTATGTTACTAATTATAAAATTGTTTGACAATTATTTCAACTACTAAGGCTGTAAGACTAAGGCAATAAGTTATTGATGAATTGAAATGTTGACAGATTTAACTTGATTTCCCATATTGATATGGTTTTTAGGTGTATAATTGTGAGTAACAATTAGTCTCTCGGAGCCAACAATTTCAATCCGGTGCAAAGATTTAGTGGTATCACGAAGTTCTAGTGCTGTTTTCTCTTTAGTGATTATCTCACTGTTATAATCTACATTCGTAGGGTATAGATGATCACCTGTAACAAAAAAAAAAACAAAAATTATTACAAAATACAATTTAAAAAAAATGTGTCATTAGTACATATAAACCCTCTGATTAACTTTTGTAAATTATGATACAGATCACAATACTACAAAAGATAAAATATACATACCTGGTAAGAGAAATACCCATCCATCCTTAGTCCGTGTAGGGATGGGAAAAATAAGCTCATTACCCTGACTTGTAATATTTTTCGCAAAATTTATTACTTCATCTAAATCAGTAATATGCCTTAAGCGATTAAGTTCATATGCCTGTGGTGGATGTAACTTTATTTCACCCTTGCTGTTTCTGTCTAACAAGTCTGATGGATTCGCCCACTGGAAGAGAAATTTAAAACTGTTAAAAAAATATGCAGTCTAATAAAGTTATTCCTTCATATATCTCAACGATTACAACAATTGTTTAAATTATTAATGTACACTGGACATGTAGCACTATTAATTGTTCTTGAAAATAATAAAGAATCTTTGAAATTGAAATTGTTTAAATTCTATACCACTAATCTCAAGAATTGAACACTGAATAGAAATTTTACACAACCTATTGACAATTTATACGTAGCATTCACATCATGTTACACTGTTTGTATAATGCAAGTTAAGCAAGTATAAAGTTCACTTTCATATTAAAACAACTCAGCAAATTTTTCTTACACAACAATTCCAACTACAACTTGTCTACCTAATATATCAGATTACATACTTTGATATGTTGATTATAGTATATATGTTGATTATGCAAAAAAAAAAAAATTTAAAAACTTACTTCAACCTTTACAACTTCATTACTGCTACTTATGTTTGTTGGTTTATCATTAACAGCTGCCACATAGAATGCTGTATCGAAGCGCTTTGGTAATGTTACTGGAGTTAACCAATTGCTCCAATAATGAAGCGACCATATATCTGGGTAACAATTTAATTCTTTACATAAGTTAAAAAGTTCAGTTGGATTTTTGCTCACCTGAAATGATATAAAGCTGTTAGTGATAAAACAAAAAATAAATGTAGTTTACTATTAGACTGCTAATAATGATACTGTACCTTACTCTGCCAATATTTTGTATCAATGTTGGATAGAACAGTACTCCAAGTGTCAGACTTCTTTTTTTTGTGATCTGAACAACAAATAAGTAGACCAAGCTCCTCAAAAGTTTCTCGTATAGCACTAATTCTTAATGCAATGTGCCTAGATACAATAAAAAAGTAATAAATTTATTTCAAGGCCAGTCTCAATTTCTCATAAAAGCTATTAGTTTAATTTAAAGCAGACAATTCGGACAATAGTTTTGTAGCATATGTAGCAAACAGTCAGGCACATACATACAGAATAGCTAAATTAGATATTAGTAAATTAATATAATTTCACTTAAAGTTTCATACCTCCTCACAGGGATATCCTTAAATATGAGATTTGTGTATGCGCCAGGACGATGCAGGGACTCAAAATCACGCTGTGTGTATCCAAAATTGGTGAAAAGTGGCAACCAGTGGTCGCTGGCGTCAGCCTCTTCCGTCACACCGCCCGGAAACACTACACTATTCGAGAAAGATGCGTTATGCGTTCGTGTCTGCAACAAGATATCATAGTTACATGCATTCGTGACATTCTTCGATAACGCATCCACATTTCGCTTAGCAAGCACTATCAGTGAAGCAGAATCACGCCAATGTTTTTCGATTGCTCTTTTCACGACCATATCTATCACAAAATAGGTTGATTGCTAGAATTATTACAAACCGCACTAGGGTTACTGACAAGGCCGAAACTTACGTTGTCGAGAGTACCTTAGATTAGTTAAACATCGGTCTTATCGCTAATGTATGAGCAATGATAATATTGTTTTTTATTACATTATTAAATGGATAAAACTACAGAATATAAAAATAGAAATAAAATAATTGACACTCACAGTAATGTCGACTTATAATTTCACATTTTTCGATTTTCGACGCGTTTGCGAACCACGGCAATTGACAATTAGTCAACGTCAGATTGTCAATTGACTTATGATGATATATTAGAGAAAATACAATTATGATTGTGACAATGACAGTGATTATGATTCTGATATATCTGAAATCTGGATGCGAGGCTTTTAGCATTCATTAAAGTTTCAACAAATAATACGTATATCCAAGATCTCATCAGTAGATCATAGCCGAATTATATAATTGAACAATACAAGAAACTGTTAACAATATCTTTCGAAATATTGTGAATCATTCAATGATTAACAATATTTCGATGAATGTTTATTTTCTTTCATGAAATTATTAATTGGACTATCGGATTTTTGTATGAATTGGCGAATTCAAGTTGAATTTGTATAGAAAGTAAATTTAGTATTTAAAGTTATATAAAATAAATCAATGGGTACTTTAAAATAACGTCGATTCTTGCCCTCCACACGTTTTGACTTTTTCAATAGACAGATTTAAGAGGTGAGTTTACATTATACGTATATGAAAAGTTGTAAACTTGTATGTCATTATGTTCATTGCCGGCAAATATACATCATTGTTATTCTATCCACGGTCGACCAAACTTTGACCTCATTCTTGCGATCAATGTGGATAACTCTATCCCCTAATCTATGGGAGCGAATGAATGGTAATTCCGTGTCCAATGTATTTAACTTCCATATTTTTTTTGCTTTATTAAACCATACAATATTTTATTTTATGGCATTGGTTCATTCGTACCCAGCTTGATAAATTATTTTATTATTAAAAAATCATGTCGCTTATTTCATAGAAAATTATATGTGTACATTAGCACGAATACTATTTGTAAAAGGCAGTTTGTATTTGGAGTTCGGACTGAAATTTGAAATTCATTCAAGGATAAAGTTTGCGAGAATCTAATTTCCGACACGAACGCTCGCATTGAATTATGTAAAGTGCACAAGTGCATACTAGATTGCCAGGGTACACTCAATTAGGGCGAGATTAAGAGATTGAACAGAGGACGAGTCTTCGAATTACTCGGACTCCGACACCATTAGTAATCAATCACACTGTGCCAGCTCAAATGCGCAGAAAATTGATGTAAAAACATTCATGGTTTTCCGAAATATATTATGACACAAACTGCTATGGTTACGAAATTAATTAAATACACAATTGTTTCGGTAATACAGAATAATAGATGATAATATAAAGTTCGAATAATTAAACAGTTTACGATGTAACAAGTGTATTAAATGAACGAATTGAGACATGCCAAGCGATTTTATCCGCGTTATTTTGATCGTAGCGTGAGTTTAAATAATTAAAATAAAAATAGCCTTTATTCGAGTACACTATAAATAAAATAAAAGTTCATGTCTTTTAAGTTTTACACTAGTACTCGATCGCCGACGGAGTGAAGGCGTATATGATAGACATGGAAGTATGCATGACTGTTCTTTTTGTAGTCATAGTGGAATTTCAGTACTTCTTTTAATGCCCAGAATTTGTTCCATGCTAGGTTTGCTCGTCTATTTCTTTCATCCACATGTCGGTTTTCACTTAACGATATTTCGCGAAAATACCGCGTTCAAATAAACAAACACACTATAAATTTTGTATTGATGAGCATGCTTTTATTTGAACGCTAGTAATGAGGTTATAAACAAATATAACCTGTATTATATTGGTATTTAGCACGTAGCGACACGTTTAATCTGCGCTTACAAATTACTGTGATACCGTGAAACGCGCTAACGGAGTTATGCCTACTAATAGAAGGAAAGATAAATACTACATCTGGACTTTGCCACTACCGTCTTTGGACCGGCCTTCCAGTGGCTAGCTCCGTCGAGGATGCTCCATTCAGGTTAAAGAAACAGTACACCTTCCGTCCTCCACAAGCACACAATCGGCAAGATTGAACGCCGTCTATTGGGTCCGATTTTGGTATACTATCGACCAGGTTACCGTCACCCATGTACACCTGCAGCACTAATGAAAAGCTTGCAAGATGCCCCCTTTGGCAGCATACTATTCAGTCTTTTAAGGACTTAGTTAAGTCGTAACGGTTCGGATATACCTGGAAGGGCAACTGGTCAACGAAAAACATGGTCAAAAGATCTCTACTGTTTCTGGACTGTTTTATCCAAACATTTATAAATTTACCAATTAACTACTGTAACTATGTAATTTTAATTTCGACTTAAATTCATGATCATATTTCAAATAGGTATGCATAAAATGATACAGTATCGTTTATGGTAAATGAAATATTACTTTTTAAAGACTCGCTTTTCAAAATTGTAGCTAATTCTTATGTTAAGAAACACAAAACAGTAATTTGAATAGTCGAAATATGTACACTGAAACAGCGAACGTTTCGTTCTCTTGAGTGCTTTACTTTCCATTTCAAATGGAAAATTCAGCTTATTCAGCGTATTGTGTATTATTCAAATTATACGATATTATACGAGAGGTTTTACCTTTACGATAACAATATAAAATAATGTACTCGGAGCCTAACGTGTGTTTTATTGATTATAAAAACAAACATTTTCTGTTTTATATCATAATTCTATATACAGTATTTTGCAATTAAAACGGGCATGTAAGAAAATCTTCCTAATTTATGTATTGTATACATGACCCACCGATAGAATCTGGTTTTGGTCAAGAATAGATTATTTTGACTATGAAAAGGCTATGTAATTCAGAGATGACACCTACTTACGTAAACACTTTAACTCTCATATGTCAAAAAGCGCTAGCTAGCTCTGAATGCTTACCTTAAATCTGTAGTATGATTTCTGTGTTTTTGTGTGTTTTCTGTGGTTTTAAATACATTTTCGACATATGTATATTAATAAATTCTTGCTGCTTCTTTATATTGCATAGTTAATTTTTTTTAATATAACATTACCCCTTTAAACTTGACGTAAAAGATATTTGACGTTTGACACTTATTTATGTCAACGTCAAGTATATATTCGTGCAATCTATAATTTAAAATGTAGGGAATCTCTGAGAGATAAATTTAAGGAAATTAATATACTTACCTTTCCCTCGCAATATATTTATGAAAATATTATGTATATATACAAAAATTGTGATAAGTATACTAGAATAGAACATACGCACAATGTAAATACTCGGAACAAACGCAGGCTGCAATTTCCCCGTACTAGACTGTGTAAAGTTAGTAATTCTTTTTTGGGAAGAGGGATAGTCTTCTTTAATAAAATCCCAGAGGCTCTTTTATCTCTGCCTTTTATTAAATTTAAGAAATGTGTTAAAGAAAAGCTGTGTAAAAAGGCTTACTATAAAGTTAGTGATTATCTAGTTGATAAAAGGGCATGGGACTAGTGCTGGGCAGGCTACTTCTAATTAATATGCTATATTTGTTTTAAATATTGTAGAATTGTTTGATGATTTGCTTTTTTTTTTAAAAGAGTACCGAGAGTTTTTTACGCCGGCTTTTTCTCTCGGCCAACACCTTCTGTCTTCTTTGCCGATGAGTAGGGATGCCAACAGGCTTGAATTTAATGACGTGGAATAAGTGATACTCTTATGATCCTATGTTCCAAAATAAACGTATTTTATTTTATTTTATTTTAACGTGTTACATTCGGAACTTCTGGGTGCTTGCTCTCTTGAACATTAATCACTGCACTATTTTTGCCCAACATGTGTAAATTTATTCAATCATTGTTGAAGAAAATTATCGTATAACATAACCATTAATCAACCTTAGTGGTGAACTAAGCAGATTATCCAAAGTCCCGAAACCGTAATAGAGCACTGGCAGAACATATTTTACGAGTTCCATGGATCAGACTTAAAGAATCCTTATAGATTGTAAAATGAATTACCTTTAAAAAAATCCGAACGGATTTCTATACGATTGCACAGTAAAAGAATAACATATAAATTCAAATTCTAAAATCACTTATTCATGTTGGTAACATAATGTTCACTTATGAACTTATGAGAAATATATATTAAATGCTTCTAATTTTACATTTACTGGCAGTTCTCAAATCAAGGGCGTAGAACGGAAGAGAAGAACTGGCAATAAACTCTCCGCCACTCTTTTTAATCGTCAATTTTTTTCTTTTACACAGAAGTTTGTCTGGAGCTGCAACCATTACACCATGTGCCATATGACATCTTCAGTAGTAAAGTATAATAAAATACATTAAAAACAAACCGCACCGCACACGAATTCAAGTACGATCAGTCACCAGTCACCACTATAAACAACATAACTACGAGTATAAAACACGTGTCTGTCCGTGACAAACTCGAAATTGCAAGGATTTTCATGGGGTTTTTATAAATAGAGAGGGATTCACAAGTAAGCCTTGCAAAGGTGGGGTTCACTTGTTTTTAGGATAAAGGGTTAATCAGTCCAGAATTCGTTACATATTCGAAATACACAGAGAACAGCAAGTGAAGAAGAATATGCATTGAAATGTTATCAAGAATCAGGAAACTATTACATAGCTATTATCTTCCTCCAAGTTATTTCTAAGTCTCAAATTAAGCGAAGCATATCCTACCTTATAATACGCTTAAGAACGTACATTTTTCTTAGTTTCAAGTTAGTATAAAATAATATAAAACGGCCCTACAAGGTTGTATGTCTGGGCCACAGATCTATATTTTTTTATTATAGGCAACTCCACAGATGATGCGTGATCATAGGCAAGATAGATCAACCTTCTGTGTCTGATACACGCTGTCGACTTATTGGGTCTAAAGCATGCCGGTTCCATGGTGAGTGTTAAATGCGCACATATGAAGTCCATTGGGGTACAGCTGGGGATAGAAGCTACGGCCCTAGGAATGAGAGTCATACGTCGACCATCACAGCTCTATTAGCTATTATTCATTTATGAACACTTAGTGAAATCGAAAGAAGGGCAACTGGCGGCCTTATCGCTTTCGAGCGATCTCTTCCAGGCAACCGCTGTCAGAAAAATTTTTTTAGATAAGAAAGAAGTTTTGCAAGAAATGCAAAACTACATAACACACATAATAATTATTTTACTAAGCCGAAACTACTGGACAACATATGTACACAGGAGAGTAGAAAAAAGACACAAAAGAAGGTTGTTTTTCTATTACTTGATAATATGTATCACTTTTCTGATATCTCAGACAAGAACAAAAGGTGTATTTTGGTTGACAAAAACTTTAAAATAATGTATGATTTAAATCTAGTCTTTTTAATAATATAAAATAATAATAATAGTGTATTTAAAGAACTGTCTGATCAGCCTAATACTAGTACTTATGTTTACAGTGTTCACTGACACTTAAGCTTCCGCTTATTCGTACTACACATAAAGTTGCTAAAAGTACACTGTGAAAAGCTCTTACAGTGATCTAAAAAAAGTTGTATAAACACAAAAAATAAGGTTTGTTTTTATACGCAAGTTTTTTCCCCTCATATTGACAGAACGTATAACGTTAGTTGGACCTTAAAAGTGTTTTTTTTTTCATTTATTTATTTGGTGAAGTTTACTACTATGTAGTATAAGTATAAGTTTAATACTACACGCTATTTTGTCTAAATTTGTGACAATTTTATTTAAACATAAATTTAAGAAAAAAATATAAAATACTATAAATCTATAAAATTATACAGCTATTTTGCTTAGCAAAAAAAAAAAATCAAAACAGCGGATAAGGTATAAGATAGTAACATTACAATGATTTATTTATAATTAAACACTACCGAATATATCTAGCACTGTGTAAGTACTGTTTATTCCATTATAATCGCGAAGAATTCGAAAGAGAGGTGTCTAAATTCCTAGGCGGGGTTTTAGACAAAAAAATAAAAACTATCGCGCAAATAGCTGTCTGGTCAATCTAATAGGTAAGGTGGGCCCTACTGTGCCTGACACATGCTGTTGACTTCTTAGGCAATTTTTCCTGTACCGTTCATCAGCCGATCAAGTGACCAACAGCCCAACTCAGCCGGGGACCGAACCAACAATCTCAGAGATGAGAGTCGCACTCTAAAGCCACGAGGCCTTCATTTCTATACACTTACGCCCTAACCCAATATAATAATAAATCCACAATCTTAGATTGAAATTGATCAAATTTACAAAATGACTGAAAAAGTTAAATCATTTTAAATAATCAATATTTAAGCCAGGTGAACAGATGTTCCCAAGGCAGGCAGTTAAGACCGCTTATTTATTGTCTCAGGTATTGTAAACTTAGAAACTTACCCGACACAAATCTATGGCCGATTAACAACCCCCTCCCCCCCTCCATAAACTGTATTCCTTAAACGTTTCTTCTTACTGTGTACATTAATTATAAAAATCACTCTTTCTAATGTTTTAAATTTATCGCCCAAAACCTTTCTCAATCAATTTTTGACCATCTGAGACAATCACCTTTATCCAAATCTTCATAAATGTGTGCCAATAACCAATCGACGGATTGTCATAGCCATCTGTCGATACAAGCTAAGCATGGTAGGTCGGATCGGTTTATGTGGATAGACCTTTGTATGAAACTGACAGTTCAACTCTGCCAATAACCTATCTTAAGATTTTAACTTACACCAGGTTTTTAAATAATTAAAAAGCTATTTGGTATGTTTTAAACATAGACATGTATATTATAATATTATTAGTACGGTTTTATTTGGTTTATATTGATTATCAAATATGAGTGTTAAGAGCGAAGAGATTGCATTCTATCCGTCGCCAAAAATTGATTGTCTTTATGGTGTGTGGTTATTTGGGTGCAGATAGGAGATCGATTGACTGTCACGGTCTGATCTCATTGAAAACAATCTGAGATTGTGGATTAATTAATGGCTTCGGGCGTAAAGGATATCGGAATGTGAATAATATCGCTAAGTTTAAATATGTCGAAATAATATCAAATTCAAAGTAATAGAATACGATTGTTTACAATTTGGATTACACATTCAGACACACCCAAACGCATACACATGTACTATTATACAGGTTTTTATTATAATATAGTATAGAACTGTGTGCTCTGGCACAAGTAATTTTCATTTACTTAATAGGGTTACATTGTGTGTAATTTTACTAAGGGTCTGTTTCACAATGTTCAAATGTTTCAAAATAAGTTTCAAATAAGCTATTTAATACTTATTGGTAGGATAAACTACTGTTTGTTGCATTTCACGACTGTCAGATAACGCTATTCGTCATGAAACGCGAAGTTTCTTATTCGGAACTTTTATCTTTCGAATAATTTAAGTGTTACATAGCTATTAGGTACTTTATCCATACATTGTGAAACAGGCCGTAAATGGTGTTAAATAACAATTTTGAATTTTTGAATTTCGAATAGAATAAGATTTATATTTAACGAGTTTCGGCGTATAATTTCATAAATACTAATGTATTTCATATTACTAAATAACAAATTGTATGAACCATAAATAAGTCGTAGTGTATATATTATTTATAGTTGACCAAAAGTTAATATTTTTAATCTACATAAAAACAGTAAGCAGTAAAAAGTAAATTTGGGCCCTGTGACTGTGTGTACCTTTAACGCCGGCAGAATTTCCTTGTTGTATTTATTTTTAACTTAGTATCAAAAGTTATTGTATAAGCACAATGTACGCGTGCATTTCAGTGACTATATTTTTTGAGCCTAAATCCTGTTTCCAATGTACAAATTCACTGATACCTAAAGTCTTGTTCATGAACATGATTCAAAACTAATATACCTATAATAAAAATAAAATCCGTTATTGCTGTAATTACTTATTAAAAAATCAATACTGAATATAAAATAAATACTAATAAATAATCGGGAAAGCGGTTGATTTCTGTTACACAGCCTGTCCTTGGACATAGGCCTCCTCTACGGGCTTCCGCTCTTCTCGGTTTATAGCTTTTCGCATCCAAATAGGGCTACTATTTGCGCATCATGTTCCCATCTTTTCATTTGTCATCCTTGTTTTCTTTAGTCATAACGAGGAAGCCATTCCGTCACTTACTTCGTCTATTTATTTTTTTCTTCTCTCAAAACTAATATACAATAATGTAATTGCAAGTTTATTTGTTGTTGCACTCACTATATTTAATAGAACTGAGGGCAAATGGGACGGAGGCTTATGTTAAATGATCCGTTATTGTGATACCGTTCTTAGACACTCAACGCCAGAGGGATCGCGAGTGCGTTGTCGGCCTTTTAAGAATTGTTATGCTCTCAACTTGAAGGACCCTTCTTCTTCATCTTCAAGTGCCTCTCCATTATTGGTTGACCTGACGGCGTTTCTTGAAACGCGTCTCGTCTTGCGCCAGATGTAGCAACTCTTCCGCATTTGCAATACCCGCCCACTCCCTGACGTTGCGAAGCCATGACCTCTTCCTTCGACCAACACGCCGTTTACCCTGGATTTTACCCATTATAATTAGTTGAAGGCGCCTCCTTCGGCAATCCTGCGGTCATGGCGCAACACGTGGCTCAGGTACGCAACTTTTCCCAAGGGACCTTCCCTAGTATTCATTAATTGCTCTTAACTTTGTCTTTTTTATAAAAAGGGATAAAGCCAGTTGGTCAACGATAAGAGATAAAGTATGGCGGTCTTTTTATCAAAGTCTTAAGATATTAAAATCCTACCAGTTTAAAAAATAAAAAGGTACAAATAGTGGAAGTATTTTTACTATGTCGCTTGAGACCCTATTTCATAGAAAACGAATAAAAATGAACCTAATTGAAATCATTATTTCAAGAGAGGGCGCCCAACATCAAGTGTATTCCAGAGTTTAACAACGTTATCAGTAAAGCCAGACCCCGGCGTGACGGGAACAAATTACACAAGAAATGCTTACTCATTCATTATATCACTTTTAGTTTACGTAATATCACTATCTGTTATTATTAGACATTTTTTTTGCTGATATTACAAACACTTGTGTAAAGAATATTTAATGATATACCATTTGTCAAAGGGGAGCGAATAGAAAGCCAGTAGAAGTACAAAGGATAAAAAAGATACGAATTTTATAAAGCAAGTGATAACTTCTTTTACAATAAATAAAACAAGTAGACATACGCCCAAGCCCAATAACTTATCACTATCCATTTTTAATTCAAACTTGTAAAAAGTGTGACAATAACCAATCCACAGATTATAATAGCCATCTGTCGATACAAGCTATCCATGGTAGGTCAGATCGGTATCCGTGGATAGACCTTTGTATGATAATGACAGTTAAGTCGTGCCAATATCCTATCTTAAATTTTATTTGGTTTACATTGATTAAAAAATATGAGTGTAAACTCGGTAAAATTGAACGACAATCAGGGAAGAGATTGCATTCTATCCGTCGCCAAAAATGGATTGTCATCGTAGGGTTTGGTTATTGGGATCCAGATAGAGATGGACCGACTGTCACGGTCTGTCAATCCACAATCTCAGATTGTTTTCTATCTGAGATTGTCGATACATTATTCAGGCGATAGTCATCATAGTCGGCTATCTGATTTTTTATATGCCCTTATATACAACTAATAAATAATACTCGGTTAGTTAGTAGATAGCATAATAGCAACATAAAAAACAATCATTAATTATTTTTGTATGCATTTATCACGTCTGACAGCTATTCTTACATTAATACACAGCGGTTTCAAATGTCATATACCTAACTAAGAATCCGTAATTATGTATAATGCAAACATCAATTAAAATAAATATACACAAGTGGAAATGGGCATGGTAAGAGGAACAGAAAAATGGAGGAAAAAAGTACTACACTGGGGCCCAAGGTTGCAAACTAATAAGATGATGACAACTTAGAAGGTGTATAGACCAAATAAAAGAAACAGCAGGTGGTATTTGGTAGTGAATGTTTATTTATAGAACAGGGGGCAAACGGGCAGGAGGCTCACCTGATGTTAAGTGATACCGCCGCCCATGGACACTCTCAATGCCAGAGGGCTCGCGAGAGCGTTGGTGGCCTTTTAAGAATTGGTACGCTCTCTTCTTGAAGGGCCCTAAGTCGAATTGGTTCGGAAATACTTCAGTGGGCAGCTGGTTCCACAAAGTAGTGGTGAACGGCAAAAACTCCCTATAGTATGGTATAGTGGAGACAGGAATGGCGGGGTTTGGAATAGGCCATTGCCAAAAAAGGATACCCAAAGAAGAAATAGAAACGTATTTAAATGTAAAATTATCTGAATTACAACATTTTATATTTTATTATTTCTATCTTGGCTATTATTATTATTTTGTACAATTAAAAATAAAGACTTTAATACTAGGTGCGCAATAAATCTTTGTTTCTAATCTCGTAAGGAATAATGTGTAAATACAGAAGAAATAACCTACTTATGTATAAATGGTGATTAAAGAAACAATTGCAATCTAAAGCCAAAACCATTATAGGATAGCCACGTGATAAGGGAATTATGGCACGTTTCGTGACATCGAAATACAATATATCCTTAGTGTACTTAAATCACAGATAATAATCTTTATCACAGTAAGTGAAAACACAACTAAATTAAAAATAAATTTATATACGAATTAGCTCTCCTATTTGAAAATATAAATATAGCAATTAAAAGAGTAAACAATGACAAAATAATAACAAAAGATTAAGTGACGCTTGAAAGGTTCTCTATTTGTTTTTAATAACCTTCTAGTTTATGTTTAGGCTTAACTTAACAATTTTAAAAGCTGGCAATATAAGTAATTACGACCATACATGAAAGCAACATGTTATATATTGTATATATCCACAGTGGCGCTACAACCCTTAGGTCTGGACCTCATTTCTGTATCTGTTTCGTGATCATTTGTTTTTTCTAAAGGTGGCGACTGACATCGAATTTTTGCATGCATGAACATTTCTTTGTTTTGAGCATGTTCACAACAATGCTCACTACACCTGAATATTCGCGATTCGCCCGTGCTCCTTCCCATCTACAGTTGCAGTCAAAATGGCGGGCGTAGAGGTGGTTGCGACTGACTTGTAAACAAACAAAAATCGACAGCCGAGTGGAAAGCGCTCGGGCGCTCGGTGCTCGTATCGAGCTGCTCGGCTCGATGTACTGACATGCCGAATATTCGACTTGTAACGTGCTCACATCGAGGAATATTCAATGCCATCTTAATAGGCAAATAAAAAGCCTCATGTGCTTGACACACGCCGACGAATATTTGGGTGTAAGGCATGCTAGGTTTGATCCTTTATCGTATGATTAAGTGTTAAATGCACTTAGACGGAAAGTCGGAATGAGAAGAGTGAGTCAGAACCTCGGGGATGAGAGTCACACCGCCAACACTACTCATCATTTCTTAGAATAGAAGAAGCAGCATTGTAATATTATTATAATCGTAGAAATACCTCCTCATTAGAGGTACGTAGGAACCTCGAATGCAGTATATAAGTTGTTACACTGAAGTATTTTTCGTGTAAATAATTTTATGTTTAATTTGACATAAAGTTTAATAAAAGTATTTCCAATGCAATTTTCAAAGAAATTGCATCATCTAACAAAATGCTGATGAAATTAATTGTGCCGTCAACGAAAGACGAGACTTGTTTTATATATCGCTGATGTCGCATGGTTAGAATTTACATAAATGTAATATAAATAAAAAAACGCGTAAAAGAATTGTGTAACTATCCTATTATGGTTTTCTGAACTACGCAAAAGATTTAATTTTTTCCGAACTCGTTTTTCTCGTAATGGGAAAAGTTAATGCCTTTTTTTGCGTGGCTCGGTTATCTACACAAAATTTCGAACAGAGTTAAACTTTTGGATTCACTTCCTTTTACTCTTTATGCTGCAAGTTATTTGTGAAAGCACCCACCATCTTTCACAAGCTTCAAAGGAATAAAAAAGGTTTTCTCGATATATACGAAAATTTAATGTGATTTTTTTCCAGCCCGATTTTTAAAGTATGGTAAATAATAATAATAATTACAAAGCCACTCAAATTACACACTTTATAAAAAACAGATCCCTTCTGTTTGCAAGTTTTGTTATTAAACTTTGTCTGCGTTAGCTATTATTATTTCTATTACTTAGTGTTCTGTGTAATGTATAATGAAGATTGTAATTGAAGATTACAAGTAAAAAGTAAGTTAATTTATTTCCCATACGTATTACGCGTGATCTGGAATAATTCAAATATCGAATTGCAATTATAATTAATCGCAACACAAATCTATGTTGTAATGACATTCATGTTAATTAGTAGTCGATAATTTACGAGCCGACGGATTTCGTGTTTTAAACTACATTGAATGCAAAATATTTTGTAAGGTTCACCTCAGACATAATAATATGTAAGCAGTGACGAGTGTGAACCTAACTTTTAATCAATTCATTTCGTTGATCGCGTTGCTAACAATTATTATTGAGGTGCAATTTTGAATAGTGTCATCTATAATTACTTTATCCTACAAAGTAATAAAATAAATAAAATATAAATCTGTGGCGTTACAACCTCTTTAGGTCTTGGCCTCAGATTTCTGAATGTGTTTCATGATCATTTTTAAAATCTAATAGGCAAGTAGGTGATCAGCCTCCAGTGCCTTACACACGTCGTCGACTTTTTGGGTCTAAGACATGTCGGTTTCCTCACGATGTTTTCCTACACCGTTCGAGCAAATGTTAAATGCGCACATAGAAAGAAAGTCCTTTGGTGCACAGTTGGGGATCGAACCCAAGATCTCAGGTATGAGAGGCCAACACTACTCTTATCCTACAAAGTAATAATAAGATTTAAAATTAATTAATTAAAAGATACACTGCCACAGGGACCAAACTTTTTAAATTTGTTTGATATTAATATATCTTTCTTTCTTTATATTTTTTATTTGATATATTCCTTCTTTCTTTCTTGTATTGTACATTAAATATATTATTTTTTACTATGACAAAATATTTTAAGAAATTACGAATGAGCTACTGAATTTGGTAGCAGCTGTAACCCTTGATCTTTTAAATCTCGAAGTCCAATTTAGATACTTCTAGAATCACAAACTAATTACAAAGAACATTTTCTCTGTTGGATTGGATTTTATTGTATCGAACTTATAAACAAATCGAATTTCAGCACATATTCACATCGGTTTCGTGTATTTTTTGCATGTTATTTATTGCAGTTTATTTTTATAACGTTTTTGTTGTATTAATACTAACCGTAGTACTATAAAGTCTTATTCATTAAAACTAAATCAGTCCTGTTACGTTTTATCTAAAGCTGTTCTGTCTCTTTTCCTAGTATTGTAAAAACAATTTGACAGAAAGAGATAAAAGTGTACTATAACCCAATCAATGCCTTTCCGACCGGCATGATACTCTGGATATCTGGAATCTCTCTGCACCTATTTACAATAACCACGCAGGCCGGCGGACTTCGAGGGAGAATACGAAATTTCACATCGACGTCCGTCGTTTCACAACTGAGCGTTATTTAAGGCAGTTTTTGCCACGCATCTCTTCTATGAGGAATCAGCTAGCCAGAGAAGGATTTCAAACCAAATCAACTTCATAATTTATACATATATTTTTTTTATATAACTTCTGGTTATGCACTTCTTGCACTCATCATTTTTATTTATTGTTTTATTTTCTTTCTAGGGTTGCCTGGAACAGATCGCTTGTTAGCGATAAGGCCGCCCGTTGCATCCTTTGTAATTTTTATGTATTGTGTTATTTGTGTTTATTTCTAGCAACGAAGCGTGAATAAATAAATAAAATAAATAAATAATTTCAAGAAAATAGCATGCCAATTTTAAAATCCAGCAACGTACTTGCGTGCCCTCTAGCATCCATTGTCCATCGGTATTCAACATGAACATATTTTTTAAGATTAGGTGAGCCTCCTGCCCATTGTGCCCCAAGAACATTAATGGATTTTTTTAGGGAAATTGATGAATAGGTTTTTTATACATTCGCAAATTATTTTTCGAACAGTCAAGAAACGTAATAAATTTATGCAGAAATATGTGTGTAAATTTCTATTATTTATAGTACCGCGTGTGCGGAGGGCTTAACTGGGCTGGAAAAGGGCTTATTGTCATTGAGTAATTATTCTTGTATGACATTGTAGGCTGGTATTAACAGTGAATGTAATTAAAACGGAAAACTTTATTATTGCGACTTTAATAGCAATACTAAGGATACAAAATAACTAAGAACTAGGTAAACACATTTTAGCCTCTGTCACACCTTAGTCATACATCTCTCGATTTTACTAATACTACTTACGCCCGAACTATCTATTTTTGACGACGGATAGAATGCAATCTCTTCGCTCTTTACACACATATTTGATAATCATTATAAACCAAATAAAGAAAATAAAACCGTACAAATAATATTAAAATATATATATGTCTATGTCTAAAACATATCAAACAGTTTTTTATTATTTAAAAAACT
Organism: Pieris mannii; assembly: GCA_028984075.1. Lineage (NCBI taxonomy): Eukaryota > Metazoa > Arthropoda > Insecta > Lepidoptera > Pieridae > Pieris > Pieris mannii. The sequence continues at coordinate 6,890,696 of CM054795.1, read as the reverse complement.
GGTGTAAGTTAAAATCTTAAGATAGGATATTGGGACAGTTGAAAAGTCATATTCATACAAAGGTCTATCCACATACACCGGGACATAGCTTGTATCGACAGATGGCTGTTACAATCCGTCGATTGATTATTGGCACACTTTTATCAATATTTGGATTAAGATGTCAAAAATGGATTCAGATAGGTTATCGGGTATGGGCGTTAGAAAAGTGTCGATATTTAAAGAATTTAAAGTGTTAAAATGTTGTGCAATTCGGGTTCGTACGGGCATTTGTTGGTTTTATGTAATGAAGTGGTGTCGGCAACGAGCTCTGACTTCTGAGCTCCTCAGTCGAATAAATGGTGTATAATAAATTTTAATAAGCATATAAATATTCTAAATTATATGTAAAATATTGTTTAGTGGCATAAAAAGTTGATGTTTTTGTAAGTAAGTAAGTTACAAGCTGTAAATCTTTGTTTATAAAACATATTTTGCACAAAAACTTCGGTCGTTCCTGACTGATTCTGTAAGTATACTTCTTGTCTTAACGATTACTATATAAACTTAAATATGTTTTGTAAGTAATCAGAATTAATGGAATATATCAATGTTTATATTCAAAGCTTCCCATAGAAACATTAAAGAACAAATTGGTGAGGTCACAATAAAATCATTGTACCTGGCCCGTACGGGGTCGGAGTGGAGCAAACTTTTAAACGCGATCTCAAAAATCTTGTTTGAATTACGTCAATGTAATACTATATAGTTAATTTAATAATTACATTTAATAAATTTACTTTTCGACTCGAGAGTTCTCCAAACATTCATTAAAACAGTTATTTTAAATAAAGGCAAGCTATAATTTAATATAATTTGAGGTTAATATTATTTATATTTTTCTAGTCCGTTCATCGACTGCTATACAGTTTTTGTGTATACCAACTTTGGCTGACATTTTAATAATTCAATATTTATTAAGTTAAACGAAAAATAATAAAAACTGTAAACAAATAATTGTTACCACAGAATATATATAATACTTAAACTAATTACTACATGTTATGGTAGCTTTACACGCTTGCCAAGCCTTGGCAAGCATCGACAATCGCAAGCATGTAAAGAGGGCGTTTGGCTTGGCTTGCGTGGGCTTGTGCCTGCTTGCTTCCGATCCACTCGAGTGTCGGTTTTTTTACGCAGATCAAAGGGAGTTCGCGGCAAGCGCTTGCGATGTATTTACATGTTGGTCCGCGTTTAGTAGCCATTGTGATCTCGCGGCGAGTACACGCTTGCTTGATTTTACAAAAAATAAATAAAAAATGAGTTGCTGATCGAATGAGAGTCTGTCGGTTCTGGAACATTACCAAATGGAACCATGCATCTGGAATCTGATGTAAAAAAAGATCATATCATATTATGGTATCATGATGTTTAAAAGTACCAAATGTAATAGCCGTCACAAGTTCGTGGTCCGCCATGCTTGGATGTATATTGCAGACTGACGCATTCACAAGCGTGTAAACGCCTTTCAAACGCCAAACGAGATTTGTGGAGGCTTGGGACTGTTTGCAGTTTGCTAAGGCTTGGCAAGCGTGTAAACCTACCATTAAAACTCTTTTGATCCTTGTCACAATCTATACAAGGAACATCCGTCTTACATGTATTGACACTTACAATCAAGCAACTACAATGATGTTATTCCCAGAATCACGCTAACAAAGTGTTCCGACCACAAAGCCTATGTACAACTTCTTAGCCATAGCCACTGGAGCCTTCGGACTGGGCAGTCAAATAGACTAGTTGAGCAACTTAGGTTTGAGTAACTGTAAGATGAACGTACGCTTTATTTAATCTGTAGTAATGTACATTGACTAAAAGTCTGTAGTTCTGATTATGTTCATATTACCTCAGTGATGGAATCTTGGGGGTTTTTCCTCCAAATTTTGAAGGTATCAATACGTTCAGGGGGATTTTTACTAAGTTTAGTTATTTAGGGGGCACTTTTCCATGAAAAAATATATTTTCTATTTTAATTCATATTTGGAATAACTTCTCAAACCGATTGAACACTACAAAAGTAAAGGGTTTTTAGTCAATATTTAGGGGTATTTCAAGTTGGTCTGAGGGGAAACGTTTAATAAGAGTTGGCATCACTGCCTTTACTTTAGTTTACAAACAACGGAATTGCTGATCAAACGTCATAATAATACTTTCCCCTTTAAAATATGTAATGAAAACTATATTCGATTTGACAGAAGTTTTCAACTCTCACAAAGATTTATTTCAGTCAAAACATTACGAAAAAACATCGCGTTGTAAACATTTACATACAAAACAGATGTTGTTAAAACCAGTAAAATTATACGTACCATTTTGCTCTGTCTCACGGGAGAAGCCGAGATTTGACAAGCGAACATTTAAGATATAATTAGGAAAGTTTCCTCCAAACTCAATATATTCAAATGGGGCACGCGGGAAATACAATTCTGCCTCGATTTCAAGGGTCAACGTTGACGGTTCAACAGTTTAATGTTTTTTCGTAAATTTTCAAAGGGTAAAAAGATGCCCGCTATGAAAATTTGTTTATCTAGGGTTGTTTTTACTTTCCTTTCTAATATTTTTCCACTGTGTTGGCAGGCTGACGTTGGTCTATTAATTTAAGCTTTTTCTTATTAATAACACCTAAATAATTAAATTCAGTGCAACACATCAAAGGAGGAGTGTTGCCCAGTAGTTTCAGCGTGCGCCTCTCATCTCTGACGTCGTAGGTTCTCTTGCTCAGACTCCACCAATGGTCATTCGGTCTTTGCGCGCCTTTGATCGTACAGTGAAAGAAAACATCGTGAGGAAATAAAACGGACTAGGTTACCTACTTGCACAAAGACAATTAAAAATATAATCTCGAAATAGATACAAAAATCTAGGGCCCACACCTGGAGGGTTGTAGCGCCACTGGTCCATATTTAACTATTAAAATACTTTTATAAAAACGATGTAAATGTGCAATACCGTGAAAGAAATTTAGGATAAATTTTATTTATTTTTTTACACTTCGTTACCTTATACACAAACACACATAAAAAAACAGGTTACATAAGTTATTAGGCAACGGGCGGTCTTATCGCTCACAAGCGTTTTCTTCCAGGCAACCCTAATTTGGAACAATAAAAAATAAATACCTACAGAGGGTAAGATACAATAAATGCATAAAGAAAAATAATCAAAATATTATATAATATATTTAAATATTAATAAGAATAAATCAAATCTATATCAACTACATATATTTAAACCTGTTTAAATAACAAACAATTTGCTTCATTAAACAAAACTGTAGTTACGTAGGTATTGCCTGAAAATATAATGACTGTTTGAGAATTGAGCCGTTTGTTTAATTGATACTAGCCCGACTACTCAGCCCTGGGGTTTATTCTCCTCTTATATTAGTGTAGATTATGATAGAAATCTAGAACAAAGCTTAGCACAGAAAAATATTACTTTAGCATCGCATGGCAACACAGAATTGACATTTTTGGAGACTCATAATATCAAAAAGTTTCTTTGAAAGCGTTGCCCGTGGTAAGCATTCGAAATTTAAATATATTCGAATTTCAAAATTCAAGATAGGTTTATTGAAATTCCGAAAACCGTACACCTACTTCGTGGTGGATATAGACTTTATAAGGCAATTACCAATGACACAAGGTGTAAGGGACAGTGCACACAAATAACCCCGGGTGGGGGGGTCACACGCGCAACAGGCGAGGATCAATGCGCCCCCCTGCCCCCTCCGTACCGCATCTGCGCCGCACTTGTTGCGCGTATAAAACAAAGAACATGTTTTGACAAGTTTCCAATTTTCTATTATTTATGCTTAATACTAAGTTATCAACTAATTTTCAAGGGTTTTAAGGACAGGACTTGGCTTATTGAAGTTAAGTTAACATAATTCCTTTGATTAAGGGCCTGTTTCACAATGTATCCAGGATAAAGTAACAAGTAGCTTTGCAACACATAAATTATTTGAAAGATAAAAGTTCCGAATAAGATACCTCGCGTTTCATGACGAATAGCGCTATCTGACAGTCGTGAAACGCAAAAATACTGTTTATCCTACCAATAAGTAAAAGATAGCTTATTTGGAACTTATCCGGACATTGTGAAACAGACTCATAATCTTGTATTCTGACGTTGTTAAGTAATTTAAGGAAATTAAAAGATGGATGTTGGTTACTTTATCACGTCAGGCTTACCTTATCAGGCTGATTAGATTTGGATGGAAATTGGTATTTATATAAATCATAGTCTGGCAGACCAAAAACCACTACAAATGGAGCAGTTAGTTAATTATGACATATTAATTGACGACTTAAGGGAACTGAAAATAGGCCTTTAGTTGTTGAGTGCGCCTGGGTATCCGGAAGCTATATCCAGAATGCTCCTTACCCTCGGTAAATAATGGTTCGGCTGTCGGGTGTCTCCGGTTCGTGTGTCAAATCGACAATTGTCATCATTTGACTGACACCGATTTAGCGCGAACAGTTGTAAGATTTAAATGTAATGCCCGTAGGTAGACCCTTTTAAGATCTACCGTTACAATATTTTTCAATAATATACTAATTAATATATAGTAAATTAAAAACCAATTATCATATATTGTAGTGACATCATATTCAGTCACACAATAATTTTGTACTTGTGTGTAGTAGTAGTTCTCTTGCTCTCTACCTGTCCTTCGGTCTTTGTGTGCATACAGTAAAAGAAAACATCGTGAGGATATATTTTACTTTTAACCTGTCTAACAGTTTACCTTGTTTGTAATTTTTTTTCATATTTGCTAATCTAGATCCAACCAGTGTACTTATCGCTCGTAATGAATAATATATTCGCTGAATTTTTATTAAAGTAAGACAAAGGTGGGACATAATTAATATAGACTTCATCGGTCTTACAAAGTTCTTACACCATGATAACTCTTAATCCACGTTTTTACAGTTCATATCGATTTATTTAATGCTAAACGCCTATCCTACTATCTTTCAATGTTCTCTTGGCGCCATTTTATATCGAACCAATGACGGAAATAATTTCTCTTCAATTTTCCGCTTTTTATTTCGCTTTGCTTCAAGATTTGAATTGAAGTCTTTCTCAATCGGGCATGCATCAGTTTAAAGTCAATGAGTTTTGAAGTATTTCATCATTTTTAAGTTGAAGCTTTGAATCACAAAATTGTTTTAATGTAATTATGAATCTGACTTACTGTTCTCTATGGTTACGGGTTGAAACGAATATGTTTTATTTAAATTTGTGAATTAACAAATATGTCATCCGGCGATGCTTGGAACTATTTGGTACTGATATATCGAGATCAGTCATAGTGTATATAGTCATAGCAGCAGCCTATTATATAGTCATAGCAGCAGCTTATTGGATTCAGTGTGTGATTCTCATCTCTGAGGTCGTCGCATCGGTTCTATCCCCGGCTGTGCACCAATGAGTCCATTGGTGCTGGTGGTGGTTCTTTCTATGTGTGTGTGGCACACGAGGCTGATCGCCACTCGGTAGATAGCGCCCCTGATTTTTTTTTATTTTATGAAATTAATAAACAAAATTATTTGAATCCTGCGAGTAGCCTGAATTTTATTATATTCGCTTCTATTAAAGGATCCAAAGTCGAACTCAAATAAAATACATTTATTTTAGATCATAAGATCATAAAGGTATAACTTATTCCACGTCATTAAATTTGAACCTGTAGGCATCCCTACTCATGTTATGAAGAATAATTATTCTTTATATGTATAATATTATGTATTGAATAATTATTTTAGACATAGCTCATATTCTTCAACTTCTATATTCTACTCTTTTTAATCCCAAAACTCCTTATCTCAAAAATCGCTACGCTCTTCCAATAGATGTCTATTGGAAATTCCATCCCACAGCTCATCCTTCATAGGCAATTCATTTAGGATTTCAGCCATTAGGCTGTGGAATAAGCTGCCCGACTGTATACGATTGGCTTCCTCCCTATCGTCCTTTAAAACTCTTCTACATAAACATTTCCAAACCTTATCATATCCTGATCAATTGTGACCTGTATAATTCTTGTATCACCTCTTCTTTTGTATTAAATCGCTACTAGCTATTCTTGAATCCTTAAGATTAGCTTTCTAGTTTTAGTTAGTTATTAATATTGTTTTTTTTTCTCTAAATTAAGGTTCTTTAGATTAATATAAATATATTTTTATTTATATAACTTCTGGTTATGCACTTCTTGCACTCATCATTTTTATTTATTGTTTTCTTTTCTTACTAGGGTTGTCTGGAAGAGATCGCTTGTTAGCGATAAGGCCGCCCGTTGCATCCCTTGAAATTTTTATTTATTGTGTTATTTGTGTTTCTTTGCAACGACGTGTTAATAAATAAATAAAATAAATAATTAAATAAATAACATACCAATATTCAACCTTCTTGAGTGATTGATAACAGAACGCTTTTTCCTCACTAATCTGATTACATATTTACATGTAACTTTTATGAATAAGCGTTCATTGTTAAAATTAAATTACTGTGGTCTACTCTACTCTATGCTTGTTACTGAAGTATTTTTCTACGAAGCTGAACGATAAGTGGATGAAGGGACGTCTCATGGGATTTTCAGGAACCTTATATATTTCCCATAATGTACTAACTTTGAAATATCATAAAAGTGTGCCTTACCTGGAACGTTTATTGCACCCTTTGGAAAACTTTTTTGGACTTATGATAAATATATCTGTCTGTTATGGGTTCGTGTTCAAGTTAAAAACAAGGAAAAATATTTCAGAATCAATGATATAGATTTTTGATACTATATAAAGTACTAGTGACCCGCCCCAGCTTCGCACGGGTGCAATGCTGATGAAAAGCAGGTTTTTATTATGTATTGTGATTTCCGTCGCTGGAAAGCTCCGATAATATACGCGACATATACCATATACCATCACGGACTTTTCTGTAGACCTTTTCAATGTGTACAATACTTAGTACATTATTTTGATAAAACTCGTAGGGTTCAGCCTGCGTTTGCAATGTAAGTGGAAAAAATGTAATTATTTACGACATCACATTAGAAACCGTAAAAATAACAGTACTTCTCCACGATTAAATGGATGTTATTATACATATAAACCTTCCTCTTGAATCTCTAAATCTATTAAAAAAACCGCATCAAACAAAGTGACATAGGGACAGAGAAAGCGACTTTGTTTTATACTATGTAAAGTATGACACATACTCTGCAGTGAAAGAAAATCCGTTGATATGAAAATCGGGAAAAAATTATAAGCTGTATATTATGCAACACAAATAACATAATACATAAAAATATACCTAATAACTAACCTTAAAATTTAATTATTGAAAAATATTATTAAAAGGAGTCCCTTTAGGCAAGGTTCCGAAGATACTGGCAGCGTTCCCCCTTTGAATAGCTAGAATAATTCTTTGTGCGAGGTAGCTGCCAGCTATATATATATGTTTAGATTAAATATCAATTTTATATGTATTTATGTATAAGCTGTATAATATGATCTATGATGAACGATTTCTACTTCAGTGCCCTGAAGTCTTTATTTTCACGTCTCTTTTGCTGTAACTTAATGGTATATTTTTAGTGTTTCAGTTTACGCACTTCTATTTGGTCCGCCGTAAAGTCCTGACTAACCAGGTCAGAAGAATTTCTCATTAATTGAGTTTTTCTGTCAAGCGGTTAAGTATTGACCTCTCCATGACCTCCTCTGACCTGGTACAAAGCCTTGGTAAACAACATTCTTGTAAAACTATTAATTTTTACTAATTGCACCATCATGATTAAACCTTGCGTCAATGGCACCACTCTGCAAAACTTTAAGTAGACAGTGTGCCAATTTTAAGGCCCGTCTTGTTACTGTAATGTACCTCAACATCCCTTAGACAAATAATGTTGAATATTAACGGATTGGAAAAATCCAACTAATGGATAAAATCCAGGGTAAACGGCGTGTTGGTAGAAGGAAGAATTCGCACGTTAGGGAGTGTGAAGAGTTGCTGCATCTGGCACAGGACAAGACACGCTTCAAGAGAACGACGGCAAACCTCCAGGAGACTCTCCATTAGGAAAGGCACTAAAAGACTTACGGATAACGGAGTAAGAATTTATGGATAGATGACATACATAAAATAAACAATTTAAAAAAAATACGTTTATTATGGAACATAAGATATACAGGTAAGATAGCAGTAAGTATACAGAAAACGAGTAAACTTATTCTATATGAGCTCTTACATAAGACGGTATTTAGTTTTAAGCGAAGCTGAAACAGACGAGTTACACTCTAACATACATCCAACCAACACATTGTACCAACTTCAGATGGCTCCGAAGTTAGTAAACATTATTTAAACGTACTCAAAGAGCGTTGTACATAAAATCGTTCATCTGTTCATATGGAATCGTAACAGACCATTAAAACAATGTTCGTTTCATTAATTTGAGCACGGGGAGTACGCTCACGTAGTTAAGGTTTTTGTTAAATAGCGTGATATAAGTTATATAAAGATCAGTTGTCTGTACAGTCGGTTTACTGACGATAGTAGAACGTGACAACGTCATTAAAAATACTGATGGAATGATTGCTTTTTTCAAAAGAAAATTTTAATTTTATACAGATAGATATTTTGTGTGGATATGGAAGGAGGTAAATGGAAATCACAATTGAATTGATCAAGTTACATTTATTTCTACGCATAAATACAATTATGTAAATTTTTCAACGAACGCAGATGCCGATTGTGCCTCTTTGTCGCTCGTTCCTCGCTCTCGCTCGCACTTCAAGCCTTACATGGAACGCCTAAGAGCGAGGTAACGCCGCATGCGTCATGTTTGTTTATGCGTGCAGCCGGCTCCATAGCATTAAAAGACGTTGTCACGTCAAACGATATAACACGAACAGTTGGTTAAGGGCGAGACCTTTTACCTTGGGGTCGCGTGTTTTAATCAGGGCTGTTCACCAACTTTTCTATGTTCGCATTTAACACTCTCTCGTACAGTGATGGAAAACACCGTGATGAAGCCTTAAACCCAAATGTCTTGTCTATGCGTAACAAAAATTATTACCCAGAACTGAAACGTTGTAGCACTGTTTTATTTAGCATATCATGAATCTCTTAGAATATATGTTGGAACCATCATAAACAGATACATATACATATATTTTATGATAATGAACCAGGGGCAATAAATCTCCTAACGGCCCTTAGTTTTCTTTGGGAAACGTGCCTATTTTTCAGTAAAACATTATCAAGCGCACATCGAGTAAAAATCATCAAACAAATCAAACATCGATTTGTGTTTGAACGCACAACCTCAAAGTTGTGAACTAAGCGTAACGCTATATACATCTTTATATGTATTTTATACCTAATTGAATGCTTCTAATTCATAGCAATCGGGTATTATGAATTTTATGTGATCTTCGTTATAGATTTAACTTGATTGCTTTGCTTTTAATTTCTATGGTTGAATACTCTTTGAAATGGCCGAAAGTATAATTCAATTTTTTTACACGATTTCGTCTACAGTCTTCTGGGACACAAAGGTCTCTGTACTTGTTACTATCCCAATTCTAGGCCATGTGCTCCTGTTTCTAGATCATCCCTGATAACCTCCATTCATCGTCTGACCCTACGTCTACTTCTGTTTAACTCAAAAACCTAAAGGAGAATATCAATCAATTCGACGTGAATTTATTATTGTATTTTATTAAGCTTTTACACATTTAAAGAAAACACTTTTTTACAGGATGGAAGCTATGTATTACAATTCTATAATCTTATAATTATTTAACATAATTTTAAATTTATCCGACGTTTCGCGTGCTTTACAGTGTTTTTTTCTTATCTGTTCTCACTTCTTGCTCTTGCTCATGTACTGCGACCATCGTCAGCTATTAAAGCTAAGTACTCTATTTGACCCGAGCCGAAAACTCAATATTAAACGAGAATACTAAAGTGCAGTGGACTAGATAGGAATTGTAGTGGCAGCTATCCGCATTCCTGTCAGATATTCGCCAGGTACGACCGAAATGTTGCATTATTTACTGTTCTTATTATGAATTGGTATCATATATATTGTACACAAAATTATATGATTGTTAAACATGATTCATATGTTACCAGCATCTTTATCTTTAATAAATTTTGAAAGTTCTCCAAATAATGGCGAATTTCTTTCTAATAGCCGTACTCGTTGTTCATTTAGATTAACACGGAGATTTATTCGGCAGCTAAAAAATGCATTTAGATTTTCTTCAAATCGGTAATGGGTGGGGCATATAGCAAGATACACAGATAAAAGGTACTAAGGACTTTATTACTTTCTTACTTAAAAAAGACTGATTAAAAACTATATGGATAGGACCAAGGGGAAGATCGAGAAGATGGCACCCCAAAAAGGTGGATAGAAGAAACAGAAGCGGTAGCAGGAGTAAATGGAGAAAGAAAGCCAGATCAGTTGGAAAAGTTGTTATTCAGAACAGTTGGAAAAAGCTACAGCAGGCCTTCACCCGTAAAGGTGGACCGATCGACAGTACTGAACGTAGTTAAGATAAAGAATATAAATAATGAAGGTACGAGATAAAAATAATGTTAGCTATGTAAATTGTATTTTTGGGCGGTTCGTTTCTAAGAATAATTTAAAATTTTTAGACCCCCCGAACTTCATTTATATCAATCATCCTTCAAAAGCTGTCATATTAAACACACTAAGGGCCTGTTTTACAATGTATGGATAAAGTACCAAATAGCTATGCAACACATAAATTATTCGAAAGATAAAAGATCCGAATAAGAAACTTCGGGTTTCAAGACGTATAGCGCTATCTGACAGTCGTGAAACGCAAAAATACTGTTTATCCTACCAATAAGTAATAAATATACTATTGATTACTTATTGGTAACTTATTATACGTATATATACATACTTATTACTAAGAGTAACCCGAATTGTTTAAAGATAAAACCAATAGTTAAATGTGTTCACTCGGCTTAGGTCCGTTTTCAGCAGTCTCAGCATCATGAACCGATGCTCAGCCAAAGTAAACTGTTACCAATAATAATAATAAAAATTTATTTAAGGCAGAAATATGGTTGTGACAAAAATAATACTAACGGAATAAAACGAAGCAACTGTAAAAATTATTAATGGGTGACACAGTTAAGCGATATTAGAAACTGAAATATAGCTTTCGTATGGCAAATATGTATCTTTTGATGTGTAGTAAGAATAATATTCTTATGAATGTTAAATCCAAATCTGTGCATAAAAACAGACATATCTCATGTGACATTACTAATATGTCTTCAAAAAAAAATCAGTGGCGCTACAACCTCTTTAGATCTTGGCCTCAGATTTCTGAATCTGTTAGATGATCATTCCAGTGCCTGACACACGTCGTCGACTTTTTGGGTCTAAGACATGTCGGTTTCCTCACGATGTTTTCCTTCGCCGTTCGAGCAAATGTTAAATACGCACATAGAAAGAAATTCCATTGGTGCACAGCCGGGGATCGAACTTATGACCTCAGGTATGAGAGTCGCACGCTGAAGCCACTAGGATAACACTGCTCAAAAATAATCTCAGTCTTTAAAAATAATCATATAAATAACCCCAGACTTTAACTAAGATTAACTTACATTCATATTCCAAATGTGTCTGGAAATATTAATATAATATTCATGTATTCTCACGACGTAAATAACTGATTTAGGTTAATACCTAACTGTAAATGGATTGTATTTAGGCTCCGAACCGTGTTAACAATCCAATTAGTATCTAATTTACTTGTATACGGCTTAAATAATGAATGTAACTAAATATTTCAGCAATAGAAACTATGTAGAAAATAATTCTACGGTTATTTGAAAATATACGAGCAAGGGAAAATATGCCAATATCTAATTGAGATTCGGGAGTCATACTACGCTTCAAATATCAAAATCAACACTATTTTATAACTATGGCGAGTGCTTCAACGAATTATTCAGACCTGCAGTTGAATTCCTTTATCAAACGTCGAAGCAGAATGCAGAATTTCATCCTTTCCAACTCGACGCCTGTTGTTCCAGAACACAGCGCTTTTTAAGGCACCATCTGCCGCGTATCAGCTCTTCGTAGAACCACTTAGTGGTGGTATTTCCAAACCAATACGACTTAGGGTCTTTTTTTTATAGAACAGGGGGCAAACGGGTAGGAGGCTCATCTGATGTTAAGTGATACCGCCGCCCATTGACACTCTCGATGCTAGAGGGCTCGCGAGTGCGTTGCTGGCCTTTTCAGAATAATAAAAAATAATAATGAAGAAAATAGCGAACCATACCCTGAAAGATCGGCAACACTCCCGCAAGAAACTGGCGATGCAGTTGTCCATGGGCGCACGTTATAATTTAATTTTCTCGTTATAAGTCAATTTTCCTTTTACTTTAAGCAAGTACTGCCTTTGATAATTGATTGTATTTGATTGCCGTATCATACTTAATACGATTTCAATGATATTGTTGATAGAAGTGACGGAACATTTAATTTGAATACAAAACAGAGCTGTGATAATATATTAATATAGCTAATTGTGTTTGCAGGTTCAAAGAAGGGGTTCAAATAAAACAGTGCACTAAATTTCGATAAAATTGTTGATCAGACTGATAGGGGTACGTTAGTCACGCCAGGGTCCCCTTCAATTTAATCGTATACCTCAATAAAAACTTCAATCCAACAAATTGGATTCGGTATAACGATCGCTATTTTAACGAAAAGTACTGGAGTATTATTAAACCGGAAAATTTTCCGTATTTACCTACGCTCAATGGTATAGTGTTTTTGTATGTTGATGTGTCAACAAGCTGTTGTCGCTCGAATATTTTTTGTCGTGTTTGTATTAATTCTATGTTGTACAAAGGCAGTTAGAAAAATACTGCCGCATTTATACCGAACTCTAAATCCTTTTTACCTTAAAGCGTTCCAAACAGCGCTTTTCAATTTCAACCGCATACCACCTCTGTGGAATCAGCTGCCTGTGAGTTGGTTTTCGAACAACGACTTATGAGCCTTCAAAAAAGACCGTAACATTACGACAAATGTCACCAACGCACCTGCCTTGTCCCCGGTATTTTAGGTATCCAAGTACTTTTTTGAAAGTTTAAAGCGTTTGTTGGCCTATAAAAAATCAGAAATAGTTTAGACAGTTTTGTTTATTTATTTTTTTATTTACACTTCGTTGCAAAGAAACAAAAATAAAACAATACATAAAAATTACAAAGGATGCAACGGGCGGCCTTATCGATAACAAGCGATCTCTTCCAGGCAACCTTTTAAGTCCTCTCATTTGAACTAAAGAACACAATCTAGGTTTAATCGCTTATTATGTAAACAGTACAGATAATACAACTGTCAACAAACTAATTATATGGGTACATTACCATTTTATACATTATGCAAACAATACAGAGGACTAAATTGACAGAAATACTTTAGATCATCAAGAGTACAGGCTTCGTTCTATATTATATATTAAAAAAAAGAAAAAAATATTAAACAATTAAAAAGCTCGCAATTCCCGAAACTGTTTGTAATAATTCTTATCTAAAAACTACAACGATTTAATCTAATTTAAATTAAGATTTTTCTTGTTTATTTGTATATCTTGCTAATAGAATCTAATAGCAGTCACGGTTGACAATTGAATTAAATGATTTTGTGACGAAATCTTTAATTATAAGGTAATTACTTAACGTAATAACAATCGTAGTTATGTCTTTAATCTTTCATTCGAAGATAATTGAATTTTTCATTTTCTTATCACTTTGTTTATCTTAGGCGAAAACGTTGTCGCATTTTGCTGATTTATTTATTTATTCAATTACAGATATGGCTAACCTCATGACTGAGTTGCACTACTACTTTGACTTTGACTTAACGCTTTTAAGTAAATCTTGAATGTATAAAAATTGTCTCTGGCTGGCCAACATTGCCGGGAAATATAATTTCGTGAGGAAAAATTCAATAATTTTTATATAAAAATTATTGATATGAGTAATTATTACTAATTGAAAGACAAAATGTGAAGTTAAAGGACGATGGTAGCTCACTGTGGACGCCCTCTACCTCAGGGGGTCAGATGACATTAAATTAGTATGAGCGATGTGTGAGGATGAGTCGAATTGTAACCCTCCTCCTTCGAGTTTTTCAAGTCGGTTAAGTTCAAAGACAGAAAACAGACAAATTTTTCCTCTTGTAATAAAGTAAAGACCTAAGTTATTGCTTCTAGTCCCCAAGACATACCTGTGAGATCGGCAATTTATATCCTTGAGCCTGGTACTAAATGTCGTAGCTTATAAGTTATTTAAGTTCCAAGCTGCTGCAATGTTTCAAAGAAATGTTTGTTTTTGAGAATTTTTTCAGGTAATATTTTTTTCTTTACAATAAATTTCAGAAAATAGTGCCACTTTAGATAAATAAACATCTAGCCTATACTATAATTTTGGCTAATAAATACAATATGTTGACTTTTCTAAAATACGAATAAAGAGCTTATATATTAAAATCATAGGCAAATTTTGGTCAAAATGTACGTCATTTATTTTATAATTGTTTAGTCAAGCCACATTTCATATATCTAATTGAAATATGGTGTACAGCATGCAAAAACCAAATTTCTAACTTACAAACACTACAAAATAAATTAATAAAAACACTATTTAGATACTATTTTTTAACACAGGCTAATAAATTCTACCAAGAAACCAAAATAACGACGACTAAACAACTATATGTTTATAGCATCTATATCTTAATTTAAAAAATAACTAACTCTCTCCTTAGTAGCTTATCAGTTAAAAAAATCAAATACACAACAACACGCAATACTCGTCGAGCGAGTTTGCTTATCTTGCAGAAGCCGCGTACAATGTACTTGAAGAAGTCTATTAGGTATGTGGGTGTGCAATTATTTAATCAATTACCATCCAAAATTCGCAATATTGGTGTGTTCGACAAATTCAAAAAGGCATTAAAGATGCATGTTAGAGTGAACACAGTGGACGAGATTGGGACGGCTAATGGCGACTTATTTTATTACTTACGACGTATGTAACATGTTACGTTTCTCATGTAAATTTAATACATTTTTGTAATGAGAAATAAATTTTTTTAAACATATGTAATGTTAATTGGGTTCTATAGTGTTTTGACACTGTGTGTCTACACGTGTATGCACTTGCACTTACACGCATATTCACTACACTAGGTTTTTTAATACAAAGTGTTTAGTTCTCTTTAGGTGTTTTTTTTATAGGACAGGGCAGGGCAAACGGGCAGGAGGCACACCTGATGTTAAGTGATACCAATGACCAATGAGTGTCAATGAGAGAGCCCATTGGACACTCTCAATGCCCGAGGGCTCGCGAGTGCGTTGCCGGCCTTTTAGAATTGGTACGCTTTTTTATTGAAGGACCCAAAGTCGAATCGGTTCGGAAATACTTCAGTGGGCAGCTGGTTCCACAAAGTGGTGGTGCGCGGCAAAAAACTACCATGAAAAACGCGCAGTTGTGATGTGTTATAAAACATATAATTTATAACATACATGAACCATTATATACAAATGCAAAATTCCGCCCTTTCCATCTCAACTATTCACATTTCCAAATCGATACGACTTAGTGACCTTCAAGAAAAGAGCGTACCATTTCCTGAAGGGTGGGCAACACACCCGCTAGGCCGGGGCGTTGCAGGTGTCCATACCTGGCAGTCGTCATTTTATTCAAGTGATCGCCTGCTCATTTGCCTAATGTCCCATAAAATAAATAATAACCGCACAACATAAATTCACTTCAAATATTCATAATATGGTCGCTTTTGCCTGCATTAATTAATTTATAAACTCCATTAAAATACCAACCAAACTGATAACTTCAAAGCACACGAATGAAATGATTCGGAACAAATTACTAACGCTGAATTATTCAGTCAAATTGTCCTTGTGATTGTTTTGATTGGACATTTATTAGATAGGTTTGATTGCATTTCAATTAGTTATAAAATAAATATGTTGAACTGAGGGACATCGTTATTGCCAGATGTGGTGAGAATAACAACAGACTCCAAGGAGGAGTCTCCTGTTGTTAATTCATACCGCCACCCATGGACACTCTCAATGCCAGGAAGCTTGCGTGGTCGGCCTTTTAAGAATTAGTAAGCTCTTTTTCTTGAAGGATCAATTATTTAATTCTTATTCGGTATTTGCCGCGCACCTGAAACTGAAGTATTTTCAAACTTATTAAACTTCGCGTCCTTTAGGAAAAGAGCCGGCAACACACTTGCGACAACAAACAACAACACACTTCTGGGAGTGTGAGTGTCCATTTGAGTAACACTTAAGATCGGATGAGCCTCCTGAACGTTTGCTCACTGCTATATAAAAAAAAATATTTGTTTGGTCACATACAAAAGTAAAAAATATAATACAGATCAGAATCTGATGAAGGTTTAATCGCACCCGATGTAAAGCGAAGATCCTGACTTTTGTTCTAATTTGATGCATTTGACCTCCCAGCTCTTTTAATTTTTGCTGAGTGGCTAAAGATGTGTAAGGTCTAGCGTTATCAAGATGAAAAACCACACCCCTTCTGTTGATTAATTCCGGCCGCTTTCTCTCAACTGCCAGCTTTAATCTGATCTGTTGTTCGAAAAACATGAAAAAAAACACACTTATTTGAATTTGGAATTATCTTCTTTAAAATCTAAACTTTTAATCATACCAATACAAATAGTATTAGCCAAAGAGATTTGGTAACAAGTTCATGTCTTATATCTTTAAACAAGCAGTTCTTGTATATATATAATTGGAATCTCGGAATCGGCTCCAACGATTTTCATGAAATACAGGTATAGTATACAGGGGGTTTCGCGGGAGATAAATCGATCTAGCTAGACCTAGGAATGACGATGGATTTTTTTCTTTTAAATAACCAGTTCATATTTTTTATTATTCTGTCGGTAAGATCGAAAAATATAATTCATATTTCATAATTTTATTAGTATGTTATTCGTACTTAAATATAATTTCCAAAAAACATAATGTATAAAAATTAAAAAATACCGAGCAAGACTCGGTCATCCAGGTATTATACTCTAATGCGAACAGACCTTTTCCCAAACCAAATTAAATGAGCAAAAAGTCGACGGCTGCTAACCTATTAGAATAAAATAAATAATAATGAAACAGATGCGAAATCAGAGGTCAACACAAATGGATCCGGCTTTTGGTTATATTATTCTTTTGAATTCAATTGTACTGAACAGCTAACAGTACTCACATATATTAATTATATTCTATGAAACAAAGCTTCTCTCTCCAAACACTCGATTGAAGGACTCTTGACTTGCCTCCGCCAGCCACTTAGCAGCTGATACTCGATTCCTTGTATAAGCTTTTGTTGATACCAATTACGTTGATATTTTATTACCTTCTTAATTTTATTTTTGTATATTAATTATATCCTTATTATATATAGAAATATACTTGATCTTGATACGTAACGAAGAAATAATTTAATTTCATGTTTGCTAGAATTGCTTTACTACACAAAGTCTACATTGGATATTATCACTTCGCCTGTATTCGAAGTGTATCTTCGTTTTAGTCTGTTGACGTCCACATATACGCCTCCTTCCTAAATTTCCAGTACAACCGATACCCACGCTTAACATCGATAGCCTCCACACTCCTCAGTTAATCAGTCCATCTACTGGGAAGCCGTCTAACGCTTCGTCTGTTCTGGCCCATATTCCAGGATTTTTGGCCCAACATGTCATCCGTTCCGAAGTGTATTAACATAGTTTGTGATGTGTCTTACAAATATGAACTTCAAAAAGCTTCTGAAATATTAAATTTGATTAACTTTTGTCATTTCGAGATTTACTGCACTTGCTTAGTGCCTAATGTGTGGAAACTCAGGTTTTTCAATTATGTATTGAATTAAAAAAAATGAAAATTTACTAAATAATTACTGACACAGATTTTCCCCCTTAATCATAAAACATAACAGCATTGTTTTACATTGATACCTATTTGTTTTTTTAGCAAACTGAGGTTTTCTTTTCTATAATTAAGAGAGAAGTCTATAAGAATGTTTTCTTTCCTATTTATTTAAAGAAAAAAGTTACAACTAACAATGACAAACATACATACAACTTACGCAATAACAAAATGATAACTAAATAGAACCGCCGAGAAGGTATTTGAGTCAAAAGTCTAAAAATCACTATACTTAAAACATTAACATACTATTGCGAAAGTTTCAAAAGATTCAGTTTTATTTGATATTTCATAAAACTTTATAAAATATTCTTTCGTAATTAAATTTAAACTTCCTCAAGAGAATATCTCTCAATTATAAAGTTCCTTGCAATATGGATATGCAAGATTTAGTACAAATTGTGCTGGAATTTTAATGGATACTAGGATTTTCTTATAGTTTAAACATGTAAACGATAGCCGAAGGCAAGACGGATAGACACTTTCTTTAAAAATAATTAATTCTAGATAGATTTAATTATTTTTAAAGATTATTAGTCAGGGCGTCTGACCCCAAAATGGCGCCTACAGTAGAACGCCGCGTTACCCGCCGCGTTCTGTTTTGACGTGACGTCTTATAATTCGATGGAGCCGACGGAGATTTTTTTTTTTTAGAATGGAATCTCGCTGTTGGCCTTAAGGGCCTTTACAGCTCAGCACGGGCTGTTTTGGCGAGCTTAGCTCAGCCGGAAAGACGCATGCGGCGTTACCACTGTTCAATTTAAGGCTTGAAGTGCAAGCGAGAACTCGGAAGGAGCGACAAAGAGGCACAATCGGCTACGTTCGGCAGCGTTCGTTCGTTAAAAAATTGACATTAAGTACAAATGAATGTAACTTGATCAATTCAATGGTGATTTCCATATATTCCATCTCTATATATATCCATACAAAATATCGATCAAACAAATAAAATTAAAATTTTCTTTTGAAAAATGTAACCATCAGTATTTTCTTATGACGTTGTCACGTTTAACTATCGTCAGTAAACTTTACAGACAACTGTTTTTTTCGTATTCTTCAAATTTTCAACAATGTAAACGACATGAGTTGTACAAGTGATTCTTAATATGTTATTTATTTTGTTAGAGCGTCATAGCTTATTTAGCTCCCACTACTAATCACTTTAGGATTACCTAAATTTTGATTTACATGATTTTTTTTAACCTGACCTCAGATTTATTAGGAATTTTATTCTGTGGAGTTTTAATTAAAAGTATTGCGTATTTTTAAATTTTTAATTTAAAGAACCTTCGACGGTTAAACAAAATATTCAATTGATAAGTTGATCTATCCAAAAATAAGTTATATACCTATATAGTATCGTATAAATGATGTAATAATTTGACGTCCAAAGACGAAACATCACATACTCTAAATTACAAAATGAGAGCATGTCTGGAGACCGTCATTTCACATGTTTATCGGGACATTTTGTCGTAAAACTTTCCCAGACTTTGAAATTCAGATATCTTAAAGCTATATGAGATTTATCTTCTTGAAAAGGTCAAAAAAGTTTGTCTTTTGATAATAATCACTGTTATTACTGAATAATTAACAATTTTAATAATTCAGTATTAATTCCATATTATTTTTACATACATTTTAGAGTTCTGGAAATTGAAAAGACTGAAGTGGAAATGGACTGGGCAAGTTTTAAGAGATTTAGTAATTTTGATTTTGGATAGAATTGTGTCTAAGATACGGCAAGCGTGGTTAAGGATATTTAAGCGATAGGATTACATATTTACAAAAATGGTCGGAAATTTAAGTTGGTACGTGGCATGCAATAAAAGCGAATGGAGAAGAGTAGGGGAGCGGCCTTTACCACTTGGCAAGTGGATTAGGAGTTTGTGTAACATTTCATCATTAGGTAAGTAAGTCTTAATAATATAAGTATTTTATCATCCGTATAAAAAGCGGCATCGACTGTATGATTGGAAATCTTTAGTCGGTGTTACTTTCTTATACCTAGGTAAAACTGAAAATGTTGTAATAATGTAAAAGAAAAACGCTTAATTTTGAAAGTTATCAATACTTTTACTGTTTTTCGGTGTAATCTCCGTTCTTCTCTTCCATTCCATTTTCTAAACATTTTCAGTGTTACCTAGGTATTATTTGTCATGAGTATCGTGTGTAACATTATCGATTTATATAAATTACAAGAAAGCATACTATTTTACGTGATTTGATTAAATAAAGGCTTCAAATTTAATAAATTATTATAAATGTAAGTACATCCATGAAAACTTATAATTTAACCACACAGTTTATAATGTACATTAGAAATATTACTAATCATTTCTATTATTCTAATTGTGTTCAAAATTGCAATTCTCTGTAGAATTATGAAACGCTCTATGACAAGGCTAATAAAGTTACAAAACAAAAACAAAACAAACAAAACAAAACAAAACAAAATTTATTTATTCATGTAGGTAACAATGTACACTTATGAACGTCAAAAAATTTAAAAATTGTGAATTTACATTTACTGCCAGTTCTCAAATCAAGGGCGTAGAACGGAAGAGAAGAACTGGCAATAAACTCTCCGCCACTCTTTTTAAGTAAGTTTTTTTTACACAATGCTTGTAAGGAGCTGCGACCATTACACCATGTTCCATATGACATATTGAGTAATAAAGAATAAAAAAACAAATTAAAAGCAAAGATTTGTCCTCTATCAGCAGGAGGCATGGTGAAATAGGAGCACGCACTTACACACTCGTGAGAACAACACGCAAATACGTAGTATAAACAACTAATATCACCGCATACACGAATTCAAGTACGACCAGTCACCACAAGTAGCACCCGTTCACGAGTATGACGCATGGCCAGCCATCGGCCCCCTCGCCATATTTTAGGGAGAGAGACAACCCGACGCATGGACGCCGCCACAAGCAATGACATTTGAGTGAGCATGACGATCCTTGAAATGTGCACTTGGCTACACAAGAAAATAGTAATAATACTAATTATACTGAAATAATTTGATACCACATGAATCACGGTTTGTTCCCACTTTACATTAAAAAAAAGTCGTAGATGTCGACGATCGCCCCATAGTCTGAAATTGCAGCCGAGAGATTCTATCGCGTTACCTATTTATACTGAAGCAATTCATATCCAAGCACTATGATCGTTTAAGTATTCATTTATATTATAATAGGCCTTAGCAAGCAGTTTTACTTTAATGTACGATTTAAATTTATTTATTGACAATATTTGTATCTCACTAGGGATTTTGTTGAAAAAACGTATGCAATTGCCTTGGAAAGAATTACTCGTTTTATGCAGCCTCGTGGTTGGTGCGCTAATTTTGTCTTTATTACGAGTACTATAATTATGGAAGCTACTATTCTTTTTAAAGATATCTATATTTTTCCGCACATACAAAATATTCTCATAAATGTATTGACTTGCCAAAGTTAAAATATTTAATTCCTTAAACTTATTTCGGACTGACTCCCGTGGGGACAACCCACAGATCGCTCTTATAGCCCGTTTTTGCACTACAAATATCGAATTAATGTCAGCGGCATTACCCCACAAAATAACACCATATGACATGATACTATGAAAATAGCTGAAATAAACGAGCTTTGCTGTATTCTCATCCGTAAGATCGCGTATCTTTTTCACTGCGAACGCTGCAGAACTTAGCCTATTCGAAAGACCTTCTATGTGTTGGCCCCACTGGAGTTTACTATCTAAAGTAATTCCCAAGAACACCGCACTATCAACAAAGTCTATTTCCTCGTCTTTAATTATTATTTGAGAATGACTACTTTTTACATTTGTAGTTTCAAATTTAATACATTTTGTCTTCTTCTCGTTTAACTTAAGATTATTTGTACTAAACCAGTGAACCACACTGGAGATGGCACTGTTTACATTCTCAAGTGATGGATTTCGTCGTTTCACTTTAAATAAAAGCGAAGTGTCATCAGCAAACAGTACTATCTCGTGAAGCTCCTTTACAAGAAATGGTAGGTCATTTATATAGACGAGGAATAAGAAGGGACCAAGTATGGAGCCCTGCGGTACGCCCATAGTAACAGACGATCCCTGTGATATAGCTCCATTTACATTTTACGAAGTTAAAGTGTTACGAGTTACGAAGCTTCGTTGAACTCAGCTATTTCAAAGTTCCCATTCGGCTTCTTTTTAAATCTCTAACAATTTTTATAATTAATTAATGCGTATTATATGTATAAGCAAATAATTTGAGGGAAATGTTATTTGAGAATAACGCGTAGGTATGCTGTTTTCGTAGGCATATCAAGCTCTGTGTTGATGATGGAAGTAGTGATGTAAGGCGTGTGGCGGAAGTAGTGTGGAGGCGCCTGCCCCCCGCAGACCACAGTTGCATCCCACTATTAATTATCGGCTGGCTGGTAGAAGGAAGATTTAAACTACAAATAACATTGATGAGGCAACGCTTTACGCAACTGGCTAATTAGCTAAGCAACTCCCGCCTCCACGACGCTTACCCAATGAAGATCTGACATGGCAGAGCAGGGTGGATGAATCAAGAAACCACTGAGAATGTCGAGCCCCACACTCCACGTCTCTACCACACCAAGGGCTACACGCCCGCTCCAGTGCCGTCCTGTATCAACAGGGCGCGAACCATCAGCAGGTGCTCTGCCCGTACTGGCGATGGTGGCCCCAGAAGAGGAGCGTGGTTGCGGAACATCAGGGAGTGGATCGCCATCACATCACCGGGGAGCTTTACGGTCTAGCACAAGATACCCGGCAAGTTAGTAAGTAAGTTGTTTACGGCCAATGTTTAGCAATTAAGTAGCACCGTAAGAAGAAGAAGAAGAAGAAACCGAATCAAAATAATAGTTTCATTGTATCATCGTTTCATAAATAAATACATAGCAATAATTATCCATTCATCTTTATAGTATTAGTGTCGAAAATATTGACGTCTTCTATATGCAAAATCATAAATTTTGTCAATATTGGGACAAGTAGATTTTTCTGTAGTAAAATCTTTCCATACATAAATCTGCGATGTACAATAGGATTTTTGATATAGGCGAGAGTGATTGATGGATCAACCAATAAAAAACGATTTATCAATAGTCACAATAATTTTATACAAATATAGTTGCCTGTTCTATAACAAAAGAGAAATAACTTTTTTAATTTGATTTGAGAAATAAATAGAATATACTAATGCAATGCAAAGTTTTCTTACTTACTTTTCAGATAATTTTGACACTTAGAAATTGTTGACATTCCTATTATTATTTGAATAGAGTTATATATAGCGTAGCAGACCAACAAGGCTCCGCTGTTACTGGTGACACTATGAGGTTTTAGTGGGTATGTACAATGTATGTGCGTCTCACCTAACTGGTACCAGATAAAATCATCACTTGCTCTGTATTGCGCTCCTCTTTTTTTACCACTGAGGCGCAAACTAGCTGCTGTGGTCTCTGGCAGAATGGCCAGCGCTGTGGAACATTCTGCTCCTCGCCATAATGCTGAGCTAAGGCTAATTACAGCCACAGAACACACGCATTACACATTGAAACGAGCCGAATGGGTGGCATTTTACATTTTTTTTCTTTGATTATTATTTTTGTAATAAATGTTATGCATGTCTGTATAATTTATAACAATTAAGAAACTTGAATTGTAACTATTTGAAATTAAGAACTTTTGTCCATGCAACAAGCTCCAAAGATGCAAGGAACGAAGTAGGTATCAAAAAGCTAGTTTTTCCTTGCGTCTTTATCCTTCTGTGTAACATTATTTCTTACCTTTTACTAAAATACTTTTCTGCATTAAAAAATACGTTATAAATCTCTTTCCGTAACGAACATGGTTTCTACTTTGTAAAGCTTAATTTTTGTTTCGTTTTTCTGCGGTTATGTTAAACAAGCGGGACCTCAGAGGATTGCTGATAAACTTCACAAATTACTGCGAAATAAGAATACTAAGTAGATGTTTAACATTTGCTTAAGGAAATTATATGTATTCGAATTTGGTAGGAGGAAATAACATAATATGGTCAATGCGGAAGTCTGGCGTCGAGGTTATAATAGAATTCTTATTTGCACCAATTCATTATATTATTTACGATTATAATAATAATCAATATAAATACTTTTTTCTATTAAGTACTAAGATAATTACGTCGAATAATTACATAGTATTGTCAACATAACAAAACAGGTAAGGCCCGCTGCGACCTCAAATTCTACGATACGACATAGGTAAGGTAAGGTAGGTGGGCTCAGTTTCCGCAACTAGACTCGAATTTGGTCCGTTTTGCGTAAAGCCCAAGTAGCCAACTCAAGCCAGCCCAGCTCCTTCCAGAAGCACAGAAGTCTCCTGGGCACTTCACAGGCTTCTCGGAGCGACCTCACTGTTCTGAGGATTTTCGTACGTTGTTAAGCCACAGCCTCGCAATCCAGGACTACGTGGGTGACTGATTCCTCTGCGCTGAAACAGCCTCTGCACATGGGGCTGTCTGTCGCGCCTAGGACAAATAGATGTTTATTAAGGAGACAGTGGCCCGTAATTGTCCCTATCATTGTTCACGTTCGCACTAGCGAGAAGGGCAAGGGAAGGAGCGGATATGGGCCATCAGGCGTCATTCCGGAGCCTCTTCTCGCAAGTTCGTCGGCAGCATCATTGCCGAGAGAGCCACTGTGTCCTTTTATCCAATGCAAGGTAACCTTATTGGTTAGTGTTAAAGCCTCCATTGCTTCATGACACTCCAGTAATAGTTTACTGTTTATCTTTTTGTTTTCGAGCGCCATCAGCACGGATGCACTGTCGGATACGAGCTTAATACAAAAGTCATTAACTCCTAAACGCTGCACGGCTCTGGCTGCCTCTGTTAAGGCGACACATTCACATTGAAAGATCGAGCTCTGTGTGTCTAGGGGTAGGTGTATGTTGATGTTGAGATCAAGTGAGAATATACCAGCGCCAGAGCCACACCCTGTTTTTGAACCATCTGTGTATATACGTAGCTCATTCCGGGTAGACTGATCTCGTTCCTCTTCTCTCAATTGTATGTGATAGTTCCTGTTGAATATAAGTTGATTAGTGATTCTGTCACATGGTGCAGCTATAAGAGGTTGGCACTCTATTGCCTTGTTCAGAATCGCTGTGTGTGCACTATAGTGATTCTTTCCCCACAGGTCCAGTACCATAAGCCTGATGGTAGCTAGTGCTGCCTCCTGCTGTATGTGTAGGTCCAGAGGTACGATTCCTAGGGCTATCTCCATTGCTGCAGTTGGTGTAGTTCTCATGCAACCGCTAGCAGCGGACAGGCAAGCCTTTGGAAGCGTCCAAGTTTCGTGATTGCCGTTTGAAGCTCTGTTCTTGGCCACCAAACTAGGGCTCCATAGACCAGCATTGGCCTGATAATGGCAGTGTATAGCCATATAGTTATCTTCGGCGATAAGCCCCATTTCACGCCCATCATCTTTTTGCTTTGATAGAAGGCGATCGTTGCTTTGTTTAGTTTGTGTTCTAGGTGTTTGTTCCAGAGCAGTTTACTCTCCAGAATCACACCTAGGTACTTGATTTCATTCTTTAGTATGAGTTCTGTGTTGAAGAGTTTTGGAAGTCTGTACGGAACTCTTCTGTTTGTGAAGAGTATTAATTCTGTTTTTGAGGGGTTGACAGAAAGCTCGTGCTTATTGCACCATCTCTCAATCACTTTGAAAGCCCTTCTCATGAGGTCGCATAAGGTGCTCTCAAAGCTACCCGATATTAGAATAGCTATATCGTCCGCATACCCCACTGTATAAAGATTGCCAGCATTTAGTTCCGTAATAAGTTCGTTAACTACTAGGTTCCACAATAGCAGCGATAGGACTCCGCCTTGTGGACACCCTCTGCTGACAATGACTCGTGTTGTGGAGTTAACGGTGAACTATATAGCTCGTTGTTTTAACATGTTGTTTGTCCATTCTATCAGAGTTGATGGTACTTCACATTTACCTAGTGCTCTGGTTATACTCGTGAAGTAGGTTTTGTCAAAGGCGCCTTCGATGTCAATAAATGCACCAAGGGTTGACTGCTTTAGCTTTAGATACGATACGACATATATTTATTGATTACGACTAAGAGACCAAGAGAGTTACAACTATAACCAATATTTCTAACAAGGACGAAGAACGTCCTTGTTAGAATTTTTAATGGCAGCAGTTTCAATTTTAGTTTCAAGTAAAAGACATACTTTTTAAATATTTAAATAAATTGACATGAACGAAAACCAACCTTCAACTGTCATCTGTCAATAAACTTCCATTTTGAGTTACCGCGTAATTTGTTTTTTACTGAGTAACGAATTCTCTAGTTAATAGTTATATAGTCTTATAATATTATCTACTCGTACATAGGGCAAGATATAATATGATTACCTTATATATAATTTAAAACGTCTAAATAATACTTTGCAATTAAAAATTAAATACATTAAAACGTTTCGAATGTCTTGAATATACCGAGAACAGCGTATATAATTGTATTTCTAATTTTATAACACAGATAAATCGTAAAGATCTTTCTGTCAGTCCGTAAATTTAATTAAATTACCGCGACCGCAAGCCACTTGAATTTGTTTCTCCTGTTTAGTTTATGTCTTATTGTGGAAACAAGCGAAGGGAGGAATAAACAATTAGTACGCATGAAACCTTAGATAAAATCATTATTTCACAATACATTACAAATTTACTAAACAGGTAATTATTGTTACTTATGTCGCGGTATGTAGTTGTAAACAAAAGAAAATCGTTTCGAAGCATATATTATTAAACCAACGGAGCTTTTTGAAATTCCACTTTAAATTATATCATGTAATTTCGTCGAGGTATAAAAATTATATCAAAAACAGGCGCTGAAAATCACTTACAAATATGTTTCAGTGACGTGGGGTGTATTCATGCTGATGGTTCGAGTTATAAAGCCTCGTATAGAGAGTGAGAGATGTCTGCTAAAAATAATTTAAAAAGATCTTATTTACGAATGGGTATATATTATTATATTTGCAAAGATAATTCAAACTTGCACAGAGTACAGGTGGTGTTATGGTGTAGAGGTTCGATGTAGGAATACTGTATCTCGAAGCACAACCAAACATAAGCTCTTCTATTTCCTCATTGACCACTATCTTTGTCTATCATTGTGGTCGACATTAATGAGCCGATAGAGTTCTTTGGCGAAACCTAACTCTGCAAAGCGTCGTCTATCTCTGTCCCTCTCAGTTGGTTGGCTGTAATGGATACCCCGACTCCTGGATGGGCTGTTCAGCAGAGAGTCACTGCCCGCATAATTACGTCCAGCGTAGGCTCCAGACATGCCCTGGGGCTCTCTCCCGCGCTGATTACGTATATTATTATTAACTTGACACTCCATATTCGCTATCACCTCTTCTTTCTAGTCTTTTCTTCATAATATATATAATCAGGATATTAAAAATCTTGCTTCAATGTTGTTTTGATTGCCGTTTATTATATTTATTTGTTGCTATATTTTTTGGCGGATGATGATTTAATTTTATAAATCTGGTCTTCCTACAAAACGCGGCCCTATCGCGGGCAACTTTATTACTAAAGAGATGGATCTAGTCAACGCTGCCCCGTAAGTTCTCATATGAATTTTACACATGTATATCTTATTTCTAACATAATCCAATATTTAGTTATCTAGTTTTATTGTACATACAAAAAATACAACAAAAGTTATTTGAAACAAACCTTTTTTTATACGTTTATATTGGCCCAGTCTATAGCTTCCTATAGACTAACACGTGTTACATGGAATGAAGGCTCATTAATTCAGTGGTTTATGAACCTCATTATAGAATGTAATGCAAATATTATAAAGATAATTTATACGTGATTATGGTAATATCGCATACTATATGCACAAAGGCTAAGCCGCACCTGTGTCTGCTTGTCAAATGCTGGAGCGAAACCTACAAGGCACGCGTGCGATCAATTTGAACGTGAAAACAATTACCTTCTGTTTTCTCTAAATATTATTTCGTTTGTTATGAATTACAGGATCTGTGAGCTTCGGCCATCTTTTTTATACAATCACCAGATGTTTTTATCGACTGTTATCAAAGAACTATGCCATCAATTAAAAATACATCAATCTAAAAACATATTGTATTTATATATCGACTAAGGTTTATCATATTGTCGATCGGTGGCCTAGTTGCTTCAGCGGACGACTCTCATTACTAAGGTCGTAGATTCTATCCCTGGCTGTGCACCAATTGTCTTTTTATGTGCTTTTAACATTCGCTCGAACGGTGAAGGAAAACATCGTGAGGAAACCGGCTTGACTTAGACCCAAAAAGACGACGTCGCGTGTCAGGCACCGGAGGCTGATCGCCTATTAGAATGAAATCTGAGCCCTAGACCTAAAAAGGTTGTAGTGCCACTGATTTTTTTAAATCTTATAATAACATAGTTTTTTTGCAAATTTATTAGTTATTGTTAGTTAGTAATTGTTTATTACTGTCACATTTTGACGTTAACAGATCATACTTATAAGAATCATTTGAAACAGAGTACACACAAAATTTTACACTTATCTCAAACATATAAATCTTGTTAGTTGTATTATCCGCTTTATTGTGACTGCACTGGCTAATGGCTGAAGAGATTAAGACTTTATTGCCTCAAATGTAAACTGAGGAAAAGCACGTTAAGTTTCCTTGGATGGGTTTACACTAAAAAGATTTCCAGTAAGAAGAGCTGCAAGAACTCAAGGATCACTTTTATTTCCGGATAATGGAGACGGCATACGCTTTATAGCACTGAAAACCCAATGTTTAAGTAAAAACATTTATTTAAAACTTCAAATGAAATACAGCATTTAATATATTTATTTATTTTATTTATTCACACTTCGTTGCATTACTTATAATCCTAATAAAAGAAACATAAATAACACAATACATAAAAACTACAAGGGAAGCAACAGGCGGCCTTATCGCTAATAAGCGATCTCTTCCAGGCAACCCTTAACCCAGGTAAGAAAAGAAGTAAAAAATAAATAAACACGATGAGTGCAAGAAGTACATAGCCAAATATTATATAAAAAAAACTTAGAACCTTAATCTAAAGAAAAACAAACTGTGGGATGGTATTTCGTGTAACGTTTACCTAAGAATTTGAAATGATTTTTTGAGATTGGAAAGAATTGTATGTATAATATATGTATTTGGATTTTGTGGATAATTAAATATTTTTTTTATTTCTGGATTATTATGACATGTTTATGTTTTAATATTAAATATTAGTTATGAGGTAAAGTAATTTAATACTTATTCTTTTAGTTACTGCTTCTGTTCTAAAGCTATAAATAGGAACGCCCTTCAGCTTCGTGCCACCAAGGGTCGTATCTCAAAGCCCGGTGGCGTTGACGTTAAGACCTAAACGGCATCGCAATCATACCGTATTTATTATACGAGTATAGTATTGGTACAAAATTATTTTAACCAGGATGAATGAAATGTATTGATTTCATTTTCATTTTATTTGTCAACAAATTAAATTCTGTTTTCTTTTTATATTTATTGTTTAACACTAAAAAATTTTGAAATGTTTAGGTACCTTCTTGTTATATATATATAAAATTAACTATTTGTGAAGATTGGTAATTGGCCCATATTGTTATGTATATATTCATCTATTTTTGTATTGTGCTGTAAATCTTCCGAATAAATAAATAAATAAATATTATTTGTTAAAATCACCAGGATGTTTAGTATGAAATTAACAAACGCTTTAAAGGATATCGATTATGCGATTTTATCCTTAATCTAAAGTATATTGGTCAGGAGTAATCAATCTTCTCGTTATTTGGCAGCACTTTCATTTAATTCAATTAATTTTGAATGCCCAGCTGTGTTACACGTCAATATTTGACAAGTTACACTCAGCCGAATGTACCAAATGCTACCTTCATTTTGAAACATCGTCCCTTTTTACGGTCTAACCTAATAGTTTTAGGCGAAGATTAGGCTTTCACCTCTGTTACTCAGTTGAATTAACCATTACATATAATACTAGTGACCCGCCCCAGCTTCGCACGGGTGCAATGCTGATGAAAAGCAGGTTTTTATTATGTATTGTTATTTCCGTCGCTGGAAAGCTCCGATAATATACGCGACATATACCATATAGACATATACCATCACGGACTTTTCTGTAGACCTTTTCAATGTGTACAATACTTAGTACATTATTTTGATAAAACTCGTAGGGTTCAGCCTGCGTTTGCAATGTAAGCGGAATAAATGTAATTATTTACGACATCACATTAGAAACCTCAAAAATAACAGTACTTCTCCACTATTTAATTGATGTTATTATATATATAAACCTTCCTCTTGAATCACTCTATCTATTAAAAAAACCGCATCAAAATCCGTTGCGTAGTCTCAAAGATTTAAGCATACAAAGGGACATAGGGACAGAGAAAGCGACTTTGTTTTATACTATGTAGTGATACTATACATATTGATTTTAACCGCCAGTACCAGCTACGTACGATAAGACAATTTTGAAATCAATAGCCTATTTATTCTACCTGGTGATAACGATAACAATATCTGAATTCTTAAAACACTTATTCTTTTCATTAAATTACGTATCCTTATTGTTGCCGTTACTAATCTATAAAAATATTCGCTTTCATTTCGTCATAGCACTCTATAAAAATCATCATAAAACTCTATAAAAAGCTGGTTGCCATGGTTACCTTTCACTGAGAACAAAGGAAGACATAAAATTAACAAGGGAAATTAGTTGTCACGGTGGACTGGTCCCCCGATCATTAGTGATGTAACACAACGAAAAGATAACAAAACACAAAACGCTGTTTTTTATCTAATATATGAAATTCTCGTATCGCGGTGTTTGTGGTTAAACTCCTCCGAAACGGCTTGACCGATTCTCTTAAAATTTTGTGTGCTTATTGGGTATGTCTGAGAATCGGACAACATCTATTTTTATCCCCCAAATGTTAAGCGTAGACCACCCCTAATTATTATATTTTTATTTTCTTGTATTTAATTTTTTTATTGATACAGCATTATACATTTTCAGCCCTCTACGATCAACTCTATTTTTTTTATAAATTATATACATGGCAAAACGACGTTTGTCAGGTCAGCTAGTATAGTAATATACTGATTAAACATTGTTACAAATATTTTATATATATTTCTGAAATATGAAACAGCGCCCCTTGTTACGCGCAAAACTACGTGTTTTTGTAACAGAATAGATCAACCTTTGTTGACCTTATTTAGAGTTGAGGCTTAGCACTAATTATTACTTCTGTTTATCCGGAAGGCACTCTTAGCGCCAATCCTCTCTTATGAGTTTTAACTCCGCGAAAATTGTCACGTTGAAATCAAATCATTTATTCCAATTAGACCATCTAAATTGGCGCATTATAGATAAATTAAATATAAAGATGATTCTAGTTGCCCCTTACTTCACACATACTCTTTTAAAATATAATTTACAATATTTGTATACGTTAGTTAATACAAATAACATAATACATAAAAATATACCTAATAACTAACCTTAAAATTTAATTATTAAAAGTAGTCCCTTTAGGCAAGGTTCCGAAGACTAATTCTTTGTCCAAGGTAGCTGCCAGCTCTTCGTTCTCCTGTGATGTCGACTAACCTTTTTGATAATTCCCTAAAAAGCCTTAACGCGCTAGGACCCCACGGACCAAGGGTCTCGACACCGAATGGGACAAAATCATATTCAGAGCCTAGACCCCTGTATTTACAGGCTTTAGCTTTTTCAGCCGCATCACAAGCCGCACCAGCTCTGTTGTTGGTTCCATGAAGATTGGAAGGGGCCAGT
Organism: Pieris mannii; assembly: GCA_028984075.1. Taxonomy (NCBI): domain Eukaryota; kingdom Metazoa; phylum Arthropoda; class Insecta; order Lepidoptera; family Pieridae; genus Pieris; species Pieris mannii. The sequence continues at coordinate 6,858,685 of CM054795.1, read as the reverse complement.
GTGTCTGAACAGGTGGCATCCCATACCAAAACCCGTTAGTTAATTATATTGAAGATAATGTACGCCTAGAATAAACTACTACTTACTACTTACTATACAGTTCTATTAATGTATTGTTAGTTTCTCACATATTTACAAATATCGAAAGTACTCATTAATGTGAGTATGGAGCAGGCCAATGTTGACCAATGCTTGGACATTCAAAAATCCAATATAAAACGAAGTTTTATTTGTTAAAAGTCACATTATAAATAACAATTTCAACACATCCCGTTTTCCATTACAACATTTAATCATACCTGGCTTGGTTGCGCACCCATTACTATGACGTAAGCAAAATAATATCAAACAAGGACCCTCATACATCACCTGTTATACCGTAGATCTTCCGGTGGCGGGTGACGCAAGTGACTGATGATGGGCAGCAGGGGGTGGCGTTTACTGAACTGGACAATTATTATGCTAGGTATGGGTCGTTTGTATAGATTTATCATACTTGGCTGGGTCTAAAAGTGAAGGGAATTTCTAGACGTTTATAGATTTGGCTTACCTGTGGTAAGCTAAGCTGTGAGCTTTGTGTAATTATTGTTATGAAGAATGAAGAGTCAAGAGTTTTCGATTAAGGACGCACTTATTACAATAATTTGTTTACTATATAATTACTTGGATTCAATTAACTTTTTATAATAGTTTCAGTAAAAGTAATGTTCATGATATCCTATCAGATGTTTTAGGCAAAGAAAAGGTATATTTTAGTATTTGTAAGCCGTTGCGAAACACCTGGTTCACATCGAAAATATATCGTAAACATAAAATATAATTTACGAAAGCAAATAAATACGGTAAAAGAATTTTGTATTCGAGAAACATGTGAATGCTAAATCAATGATATTTTTATAATACACAAGTATTCCAAATGTTTGTTTTTAAATTAAGACAACTTAATTTTAATCCTGATAATTGGGGTAAAGTGTGGTATGTGTCGTCGTTCTGGAAAGATTTTAAAGTATAAGAAGGTCGACGTGCCCATAACAACCATCTTAAGCAAACGAAAACCGTTTGAAAATTTATTTTATTTACCACCTTGGCCTTGCTACGAGAACTTATAGATCTTTCTGGAACACACATATTGTCTACGTTTAATGTTGTATGCCATCAAAAACAAAAACACAGGACTCGGTTGCTGTAGATATTATGTTCAAAAAATTGGTTGCCTGTAAAGTCGGTATACGGGCGAAAGTTTTACGTGACAACGACTTTGAGTGGTAAAATAATTTTAATGTGAATATTCATTCGTAGTAGGAAGAAGGATGAAATAATAGTAACAATTTAAAACATTTATTTATACAAAGAATTATATTTAAAACATTAATTTATACAAACAACTTTTTATGTATGTCTCTCTCGCTCTTAGGCGGGCTAACCATGCCCGAGTGGAAGGGACGCGTGCCTCTCACTCGCTCTCATTGTGAGCGCATAACGTGAGCGGAGCGTAACGCAGTTTCTTGAAGTGTCAGCCGGCAAACCAATTTATAAGACGTTGTCACGTCAATAAATGAAACACTTTGACGCTGGATGTCAACTATCTTTAATCGTTTAAAATATTTATTTATTTATTTAGTACTCCTACAGCTAACATAAATTATATATAATTACAAACAAATACACTGAGAATATAGCCACAGATGGAATACATGATACATTATATAACAAAAAGATATTTAAAAGGGAACAAACAAACTAAGTATTTAATACAATTAACTAATTGTGATTAAATTTAATTAATTAAGCCTAAATTGGTTGTGTTGTGTAATGGTGTAAAAGTGTGGGTATGTACGTGATGGTGTGTTTGTGGGGAGTGCTTATGATGTAGGTGATTTTGCGCTATGGATATGCTTAATACACTTTTTAACCACATTCCGCGATAACCTAAACAAGTCAAGGCCTAAATAGTGGTCATTGTATGGGCAGCGCGATACAAAACTGAGTTTTCTGATTTGAACCAAAAACTAACATAAAATTAGGTGTACGGTGTACGAGCGAAGCTAACAACTTCCCGCTAACTCCATACCTAAACGCTAAACATTTGACAGCAGATGATTTTACTGAAAATCATATGGACATGTTGGTTCCAATTGTCGCGCATGATTCTCCATGGACTGAATTAGAGTAGATATTATTTTTTAAATCACAGTACTTTACGATTTAAGTATTTTATTTTTAAAGTTTTATTACACTTATGATGAAACTCTCAGCAATATTGTTTACTAGTCTTAACTAGTCGTAAAAAAAATCACGAAGCAATTTTTTTTTCTTTTTACAATAACAATCCAACGCGTTTACGTAAGAAACCCACATTTTGAAAAATCTCACGTGAGATTGGGGGTTGGGGGAGGGCGTTGAATAAAATCTCACGATATCTCACCAGGTACAGAAAAAAATAACAGCTCACGTAATTTATGGACGCCCCCTAACGAATTTCAATATATAACACAAAATTAAAAAAAAAATTAAATACTTAGACGCAACTCCTGCGGCGAAAATGACTTGGAGATGTTCCAATCAAGGTCCCCCGACACTCCGAAAATCAGTATCATCAAATTCGTGTATATGATTGTGTTACCGTGTTACCATCGCAGATAAGTCAATAATAATCGGAATATTCGTTGATGACGGACTTGTTATAAAAAAAGATAAGAAAAGGATCGAAGTTATTTTGTAGAAACTTGAAACTAAATTTGAAATGAAAAATTTACTAAATGTTACGACTCCAAGGAGTAGTCAAATTATAACTGTAAGCTAGTTGAGAGCAATTTACTATTTTCCTTATAAATAGATTTTAAAAATAGAATCTCTCTGAGTTTTCATTTGAGTGAACAGGAAATTTCTATACGGGATCAGCTATTGGAAAGATACTGTAAAAGTAATTAAATTTGCTCATATATCAAACAATACTGTGTATTGCAATATGTTTTATAAATACGTGTATCGTTATTGAACTACTATTTAGGTAGTTTGTATGTTTTGCTTGTTATAGACATAGAAATAATATTTATTTAAACACACAAAATAATTATAATAATATAAAAAAACAAAGTATTATGGAAATAAAAATAAGGTACATTATAAGTGTCTGTGTGTCTTGTGTAATTTGCATATGCTGTGGAGCAGACGTGTTCAACACTTATTTGACTTTCGAATTCAACTTAATCAACAATAAATGATACATTTATTTCAGTATGACGTTATCAATGTACCAGCTGATGATTTTTGGTCAAGTCCACGTGAATTGATTTAGTTTTATCCGCCATTTTTGGTTCACAACCGAACGAGAAACGGTTTTTCCGCGGTCCTAAAAAGCCTTAAATAAAATAAAATAAAAAAAGTCTTTTAATTCTTAAATCAGAACAAGATTAAGTTAGTTTACTATCATACTATATTAGTTTTGTTAGTAATTAAATTTGTATTTGTATGTATTTCCTAAAAGTTGTGTTAGCTAACCTAAAAAGTCAAAAGCCTAAAATAAATATCCAAAAACAGATACGATACCGAATTTCATTTTTAGCATCATATCCCACATAATACATGACAACTTCACCAAGTCGTACAACCTATACTAACGGATAAGTTTGAAGCTATGAAAACAAGGCAAGCGATTTGTATGATTATTAATAATTTTCGGCGAACTGCTAATTTGTTAGATCATAAGAATAACTTTCGCTAAAAAAGAAATCTTTCACGTAATACATCCATATATCCTCTTACGAAAGCGTCGTGTCACTTTCATACAAAAACCGAAAAAATACAAATTTACCAACGAAATTCGACTTGCCAGTCGAAATCTGTCTATAAATTACCCCTTTATGGTGCCTCAAAGGCGTTACATATATTATTATTCTTATCCTCATACATATATGTATTTTCTTTCTGAAATATAGGTTTACAGTTTTTTATACGAATTCCATCAACATTATTTCAAAGAATCGTTTCTTTGAAATAATGTTGATGGTCGAATTGTCGTCAGTCGATGAAAAAGTATTTATGTCTTCTTTTATATTGTTGATTATAATTGTTAGTACGATGGCTTGTTCCCACAATGTTACTTTCAAAATGAAACTGGAAGAGGAGTTATAAATGACTGTTTATTAGTCGAACGTTAGTGGTAATATTACAAAAGCTTATGAACAGCTGTCCAAAACCGGTGCGAATGTTCCCCGTAGCACCAACTTAAATGCCTCTAAATATCGTTTAAAAACCATTTAAGTTTTTGTTGTACGTACACTCGGTTTGAGAGGTAATTTCAAATATCAATAAAAGTACACTGTAGTCGTATATTATAATATTATGGTATAACTAGTCTGGCCATAAAACTAGTCTGGACATAGGACCTTCTAATGTTTTTTGTTTTTAATTTTTGATCGATCAGAACGCCCTCTGTCACGATACGTAGGTGAAAATCACAGAAATATCTTCACTTATCTAAAAAATTTCACGGTCGTGTACGTGTCGGGGTCTTGTGGTACAACGTGGTCAGGAATGGTTTGGTGGGGTGGGCCTTAACAACACAACATATATGTGATTTCATGATACAGTCTTGGCTCATATTGTGAAACCTCTCAGCAATGAACTTTTAAAAAATATAATCTACATTTCCGGCAGGAGTCTGCACCTGGTTACAAGACACGAACTAGCTAGAAACCAACGTTCCGGACTATATAAGAGCTGAAGACTGACCTTCATCTAGCCCAGATCTCAACCCGTTAGACTTCGAATTATGGTCAGTTATAGAGGACATGGTAGCTCTTAACGACACGGCGACATTGAGTTACTTAAAAACCTTTGGAGCAAGTTATAAGTTCAATTTCCACTGAAACTTTTTGTAGGAGAAAATTAATTAGAAACTAAATTAATTTCCGAAACCTTACAGTGAAAATGAAACATAACTGTAATGTTTTAGTTTATGGTTGCGTGTACCTTTCGCTCATATTCTAAGCGTTTAATATTAAGAACGAAAACTTCATTAGGTTATTCATTATAAAGTAGTGCAGTGTTGGCCTAGTGGCTTCAGCGTGCGACTCTCATACCCGAGGTCGTAGGTTCGATCCCCGGCTGTGCACCAATGTAGTTTCTTTCTGTGTGCGCATTTAATATTTTCTCGAACGGTGAAGGAAAACATCGAGAGGAAACCGACATGTCTTAGACCCAAAAAGTCGACGGCGTGTGTCAGGCGCTGGAGGCTGATCACCTACTTGCCTATTATATTTAAAAATGATTATGAAACAGATTCAGAAATCTGAGGCCAAGACCTAAAGAGGTTGTAGCGCCACTGATTTATTATTTTATTTATTTTTAATAAAACACGCTTTAATAAAAAGAAAGAGTACTACCCCCCACACTAGGATTCCCCGTCGCTAGTCTCATCCATTGACATATTCTTGAATTTAGGACGGACTCGACGTAATACATTTTACATACCACTTATAATTAAACTACTCTTGGACCAGAAGAATACTTTCCATTTCAGCAGGACAGGTTTGAATATGTTACTAAAGATTGTCAGTCAATGTATAAAGTTTTGAATCGATAGTGAAAATTTTGTTTACGAGAACGTTGTTAAAGGTGAAATTCTCTAAAGGAGAAGTTTTGGGCGAAGAAAGTGCGTTGTCTAGCTTATATGTTTGCGTTGTGTATGATGCGTGTGTACAACTGGTGTGGTCGGTGTTTGTTTCCATTTAATCATAAATTATTGTAGTATTTTAAGTTTTGTTTCACTTGGAAGTTGAGTTGTGATATCTATAACATATAATATGAATCGTATTTGTTAAAATATTGTTAATTAAACACGTCAGAACAAAACAATAGATCGTCTTTAAGATAGGCATATGAGGCGTCAGTAAAACGTTACTTACTTCAATTACCAGTCCGTAATAATAAACGACTATTACGACAGGTTTATTGTGACACTAAGGGCCTGTTTCACAATGTCCGGATAAGTTCCAAATAAGCTATTTATTACTTATTTGTATGATAAACAGTATTTTTGCGTTTCACAACTGTCAGATAGCGCTATTTGTCACGAAATGCGAAGTATCTTATTCGGAACTTTTATCTTTCGAATAATTTATGTGTTGCATTGCTATTTGGCACTTTATCCATACATTGTGAAACAGACCCTAAATCAATAATGAAGTATGTCACCATACATACCTTTATTTAAATAAAACTTTAGTAATGAATCTGCAATTACTCAGAGTTAATGGTAGTTGAAATGCTGCAAGAGTGCAATCGATCCTGTACTTTTTATTTGTTTTACATACAAAATACCAAGAAACCAAAATTATAACGATTAAACAACAATATGTTTATATCCTGCATCTAAATTAAAAAAAAAAACTCTCCATAGTAGCTTATCATTAAAAAAAATCAAACACACCACTACACGCACGAGTTTGTTTATTATTGCCAAAGCTGCGTAGAAATTATTTGAAGAAGTCTATCAAGTATGAGGATGTGCAATTTTGTAATCAATTACCGTCTAAAATTCGGAATATGAGCGCGTTAAACCATATCAAAAGGGCATTCAAGATACACATCAGAATAATAATAATAATATAATAATAATTATTATTATCTTTATTTCTTCTCTCACATATACATACACGTTACAATGATTAAAGCTAAGATGATAACATTTGAAAGTGTATGTGAGAGACTGGTCTCTGTAACAGGAGACCTGATTGACAGATAGCCAGCCTCTCCGCCACAGGACCGGAACACGTACAATATAATAGGTCATTGTCATAATATACAATAGAAGAAAAAAAAGTAAACGGTAGCCTAGTAGACGAAAATAAGGACGGCTGATGGCGACGTGTATCGCGTTAGTATATATTAAGATTCTCATGTAAATAATTTTTTTTTTAATTCTTTAAACATTAAAAATACAAACCTTGGTACTAGGCACAGATTTTACGCCACTTTTAGGTCAACAGGAACCAAATGGTAGTAAAAAAATTTGTTTCTTAATTTACCGTTCTAAGTGGTGATAACAATATTAACCTTTTAAATCTGATAGACGTTTCAAAAACCTTATTAAAATTTACGTAAACAGATTGTGTTTTTGCGATTAAATTAATGAAGCTGTTTTCACTGCGAGTCAACAGCGGATTCATAATAAATTAGGAAGGTTAGACGCGGTTAATTAAAAGGATATATTCAGTTGAGTTTTCCATTAGGTTTTGATTTGTGTTATGGAGTTTACTACGTTTTGATAATATAATTTTATAATTAAATTAAAATACAACAGTAAAGCTGTTAGTAAAAAATTTAAAATATACGCCTGCTATATTATATTTTGAAAAATTTCAATACGTTTTATATTCATTTTTATGATAAAGCAATTCCAAGAAAACGGTTGGAAATTGAGAGAAACGAGAATGAGTATTTCTTTGTGTCCTAATCTAACGTAGAAATAAAAAAAAAATTAAATATAGCTATTAATATATTTTAAAAATATTATTCGACTCATTCAGTCCATTTATAAGTCCTAAAGCAACTATGTTTAAAATATTCAAGAAAATATGATATCACAAATTTTTCACACATACACATTAATTACATATGTTAATTGTACATATAGTAATTCTAATATACCTAATCACTAACCTCAAAATTTAATAATTAAAATATATTATTAAAAGGATTCCCTGCAAGGTTTCGAAGATACTGGCAGCGTTCCCCCTTTGATTAGCCAGACTAATTTTTTGTGCAAGGCTTCGTTTGCTCTTCGTTCTCCTGTGATAGTGTGTGTGACTCCTGTGACTCCTTATCGCGCTAGGATCCCACGGACCCAGGGTTTCGACACCGAATTGTTCTAAAATATATCAATATTCTCATGAATGTTAGTAATTAAGTTGTAAGAGCCAGACAGCCTATTACACGATAGAAGTGTTTTAGTTCTAGTTCTAGGATGTCAAAGAATGTTTTTTTCCTTTTTGTCAAATAGGGGCAAACGGCCAGGACGCTCACCTGATGTTAAGTGATCGGGCTCGCGAGTGCGTTGCCGGAATTAATAATCTGTTCGCTCTTTTCTTGAAGGAACCCAAGGAAGTACTTCAGTGGGCAGCTGTATTAGAATTAATATATTTTGAACTCACATGTTTTGCCGTACATATAATAATATATACCTACATAAATATTTTACCGAATGCGAAATAAAACCGCCCCAGAAACTATTTACAAATGTAATTTTCCTCTACGATTTCAATCATAGCAGTCAAGTTACACGAATCCATGTTAGTTTTCAATTTCCTTGCTTTCGTAGCTAATTTCGTGGATGCTCTGACACGCGTGACATTACGGTGACGTCTGATAATATTAACTTGAAATTGTTATTTAGTTTTTAATATTGATGAGGTATTAAAGAAACGGATGTAATGCCATTCTTGTTAGTTTCTCTATACCTACATAATTTTGTATTTACAGTATACATTCGCGGATAATTGGCAGATCTATGCCACTTCTTCAATACAAGTACGGGAGTCGTGAGCTGAGTTATTGGCTACTCTTTCGTTCTTCCTTTGGTAGAACAAGTGAATCTGAGGATGTATTAGCATTGAGTATAGAAAAAAAATGAATTCTTTTTCAGGGTCATTCGGCTGTCTTAGCCGAACTCGCGATAAGCACAACCCAGGGCCGAATTTGGGGAAAGTAACCGGGGTTACAGATCCGATGTTAATAGACTTCGAATAAACACCTTATAAATTCCGACTAGTAAACAACTTTTCTTTTGATATATTTTAATATGTTTATTAAATACTAAAAGTTACAATAAATTATTGATTGAAAAACTTACTATTGTTTTTTTTTAAATTTTATGTTGTAAATAATTTGGGGACACTCCTCCACTCCTTTATTGCCCCGAAATCCAGTCAGCTAATTGTAGATGTTAGAATGATAAAAACCCTATTATCCCCCTAAATTTCAATCGTTAACGTTGGATAAGAAAGCACATTTTATAAATTCCTTGATAAAATTACTTGTAATTTTGACAACACATTTGGCAATGTTATTAAATATTGTATATTTTACGGAAATTAAAATAAAAATCACTTACGTTATTTTTGTTACGCCAAAAGGTGTATCGTATCATTCACTGTCACATGAGCTAGGGACGTATACGTTTATTTAACAGTCAGTCGCTATCGCTTCATTGAGATGAGAAATATAAATTCCTGGATCCTGGAACTGGAAATGCCGCAATAAATTTGGCGCCAAAACCAAGCTGCGGCTGAGCCGAAGATGCAGTTCAAAGGTGATGATTCTACCCCTAAAACATAATCTAAACTCATTCGGGAGGTTAACTAAACCATGGCTGTCCTTAGGCTTTAAGTCGGTAACACTGCTACTGGATCAGGGTATAGTGTGCTAATCTAGATTTCTATATTAATAAATGATATTTTGATTTTGATTCTTTTATTATCTTTTTAGATAAGCAGATAATATTGGTAGGAACAGACAGAGAAACTATAGAATTATATAAGGAAGAATGGTCATACTTAGGACAAGAAAAGAAAACATGATTCAAGTCAGAATAACTCTCGCCACACACACAGGCGGTACGATACCAAGAAAAAATCTCTTACAGTCAAATTGTGCCTACAGTGGTAAGAGGCAAAAATTTGTATAAATATCACTGACAGTTAATACAGCTATATTGGTTTGCTTGGACAGAATTGAATGTAATTCGAATTTCTGTTTGCCGCAGGGAATACTATCGGATAGGACATACGTGCTGAACCAATATTGTCCTGCATTGTTACTATTAACTAAGGAATTTCTGTGCTCTAGTTTCTCGAAGCTACGGATTTGGTTGGGTATTAGTTTGTAATGATAAAGCTAGTTCCGTTGTGAACCTTGTATAAGAGCTATGCTATAAGAGAAAATACTCTATGCTCTAAAGATTAAATGGAGATGGGTAGGGCATGTAGTAAGACTGTCTGACGATTGATGGACCCTGAGATGGATGATGACATTACTAACGCGCTGGCTTGAGCTGGATGCACCCAAGCACCCAAGACCAAGACCTGGAGATCTTTGGAGGATGCCTTTACCTGCAGAAGCGTTCTAGCAAATAATGAGGAAATAGGCATAAAAATAGTATATTTTCTAAAAAAATATATGCAATAGGATAAAGTTTACTTTGTTCGTTAGCAAGAAATAAAAAGGCTTTTTTATGTTTTATTATTATTATAGGCCTCTCCTGCCCAAGGCCAAGCTGTAAAATGAAATCAACCGGCTTGGCGATTATTTATTAGTATATTTTTTTTGTGTTATTTTTTAGTATTTTCTACCTAATTTGTAAATACAGCAATAAATGATTTTATTACTATTATTTAAGTCCGTATAGTGTAAGGTAAATATAACGGAGTGGCAAGCGAAATTGTTTCGTTAATTGTAGATTCCCTGGGCATCTTAAGATTTCATGAATCTTTTGCAATATGAAATAAAGTCTTTTTAGGTATGGACTATGGACCCAAGATTTCTATATGTGTTTCATGATAACTTGTCAATCTAATAGGCAAATAGGTATTTAGTGTTCGGTGCCTGACACGCACCATCGAATTTTTGGTGTAAGGTGGATTCCTCACGATGTTTTCCTTCACCATTCGAGCGAATGTTAAATGCGCACCTAGTAAAAAATCCCAATCCCCGGCTAAGTGCACCCATTGGTGCACTTAGCCGGGGATTGAACCTACGACCCCAGGGATGACAGTCGCACGCTGAAGCCACTACGCAAATACGAGTAGTGCTGGCGTATTACATTCTCTTTTGCCATATTTTTATTTACAATAAATGCGTAAAGATATTCGTGTAAATTTGTATGAAAAACCCTTTTAAAAACAAAATTCTACAACATTTTAGGCCCGCGACCCAAATTTCTGTCTTTGACTAATAGGCAAGTAAGTGACGTACGCCCAAACACCGGTTTCCTCACGATGTTTCCAACACCGTGGACATACAGTCCATCGGTGCAAAAACGGGGTTCGAACCTACGATCTTAGGAATGGGAGTCGCTCGCTGAAGCGAGGTACTATAACAATAATAGCATATTTAATGTACACTTAAAATAAAATTAATGTCTTATTTTAATAAATATTAGAAAAAATTTAACGCAAAGTATCTCCGTGTTAGTGCATAAATGCAGTCGCTTCTCATTCGTGCTTAGAGTCGCAAATTATCCAATAGTAGATACATAATTTATACACCTAAAAAGCGATACTCCGATGGGAATATATATGCTCGATTTTCCAACCATGGACTCAATGAAGCATTGCACCCTTCTTGGCCTCCTCAGACCCATATCACTACATAGTATAAAACAAAGTCGCTTTCTCTGTCCCTGTCCCTTTGTATGCTTAAATCTTTGAAACTACGCAACGGATTTTGATGCGTTTTTTTTTAATAGATAGAGTGATTCAAGAGGAAGGTTAATATGTATGTATAATAACATCCATTAAATAGTGGAGAAGTACTGTTATTTTTGAGGTTTCTAATGTGATGTCGTAAATAATTACATTTTTTCCGCTTACATTGTAAACGCAGGCTGAACCCTACAAGTTTTATCAAAATAATGTACTAAGTATTGTACACATTGAAAAGGTCAACAATAAAGTCCGTGATGGTATATATCTATCTATTATGGATAACCCACAATAACTTTTTTTTGTCATTTACTACACTACTACGACAAATAATAGCTAATTTTCGAAGCGATTTTAACCAATACAGCATTAATCCTTAACCAATTAAATACCTTGAATACATTGTTCATTTAATATAGATCTATACAGCCCATTACAGCTTATTTAGCAGCGATCGAACGCGTGTATTATCGGAGCTTTCCAGCGACGGAAATAACAATACATAATAAAAATCTGCTTTTCATCAGCAGTGCACCCGTGCGAAGCTGGGGCGGGTCACTAGTCTTTACATATGGATGAATGCCGCTAAGTTGTTAAAGATATTTAAGAAGTAAAGACAGCTCAGTTCACACTCGTTCTCACATATAAGACTTTTATATATGCTACCAAGCTCAGAGAATAATACGACTAAAATCATGAAAATCTGTATTATGATTATGTACACCCATTGTAATAATCTATATTAATCTACCAAACTCAGTTGTATTTTTGGCTAAACTACAATAGTATTTTATTTAATCTCGACGTTATGTAAAATACGAAAATAGTTTAATATTAACTTTATCAGTGCCCTCCGCGAGCAAGCGATGCAGGCATTATCCGAGGCTTGAGCTTAAAAGCGTTGTTTAATTGTTATTGAAAAGCTTTTGATACTCTATATTCCATTATATAAAGGTCATGTTCTGTGAAATGTTTGTTATCTTTCTTTATTCTTTTGTTTTGTATTGATGAAATTTAACACTTACATATAAAATCTTTGAATGGATATAATTATATTTAGGCGTGTGATAATGTGCGTGTCTATGAATGGTATCATTTAACATAAGAAGAGACTCATCTTTCCTATTCATGAGTATTACTTACTAGAAAAAACATTTAACAGTTAATTATCACCTTCATGATTAAGGCTTGATTTTTTTTTTATAGTACAGGGGGCATACGGGCAGGGTTCATCTGATGTTAAGTAATAACGCCACCCATGAACACTCTCAATGCCAGAGGGCTCGCGCGGGCTGGCCTTTTAAAAATTGATACTTGATGATACTTAATTGATGATTATTGAGCTTTTTCTTGAAAAACCCTGACATTTCAAAGTCGAATTGGTTCGGAAATACTTCAGTGGACAGCTGGTTCGACATAGTGGTGGTGCGTGGCAAAACTGCCTTAAAAATCGCTCAGTTGTGGAACGAAGTACGTCAAGGCTATAATAAAATGGATTTCGAAGATTCCATATCTCCGTTATGCATTACTGGGTCAAGCTTATATTTATATTATAAATAGACACGAGGAGAAGTACAGAACTACAACTACTAACTAAATTATGTATAACCTTTTATCCCTCCTAGCTCCTTACAAACATTATAAAAAAAAACTTGGTGATTAAAAAGGGTGGCGGAGAGTTTATTGCCAGTTCTTCTCTTTCGTTTTACGCCCTTGATTTGAGAACTGGCAGTAAATGTAAAATTATAATCATTTAATGATTATTTCTTGTTTTTTGACGTTCATACGTGTAAATGTACACGTATCTTACCTATATGAATAAATGATATTTGTTTGTTTTTTGGAGTTTTGGAAATATATTTTGTGTAATGTGCATCCAAGCGCTATATGACATATTCTTTCATAATTCAATTACCGGTAAACCAAAGACTGGTATTAAATTAAATCCGAAGCCACATCGGAGTAATTAAGATCTGTATGTGAAGCTTTGAATCTCAAAGGCCGACTATTCTTATGAATGTCAGTCTAGGTTTGTAGGTTAAGTTCTCTAGTTGTTGGAATCTATACTAGAGGTACAGAAATAAGACCAATAGGTTTATTCATTATTTAGGTAATCATATCTAACCATCAAATTGCATTCTTTTTGTGTGTGTTATAAATAAATAATCAGTGCTTTAAAAGATTCCTGCCACAAAACCACATAACTATAGTAATTTGAATGATTCATTATTTGGTCTAGAGTTGTTTTTCTAATGAATAGACAAAACATACTTTTGCATATATTTCTCTCAGTCCCTTATTCCTATTGAAATATAGCGTTATTTAAGATTTCTAGACCTTACAAAAGTTCATCAGTTTCCTCGGTTTTTCTTTAATCTACTTAAAAACTTAAACGAAATAAAACAAGCGTTTTTTTATCAACTTTTTAACAGTCTTTCAGAGTTCGTTGTTTTTACTTAGCTTTAGTGTGTAATTAAATTCTATAAGAAACTGCACAAGGCGGTATTTCAAAAAGTATACATTCAAGAAAAGAGCGTACCAATTCATAAAAGGCCGGCAACCCACTTGCGAGCCCCCTGACATTGAGAGTGTCCGCCGGTGGCCGTCTTACCTAACCGCAGATGAGCCCGCCAAAATAATTGTACCTCTTATTTTTTGTCGATGTTGAACGTGTAAGAAAATAATGACACTCCATAAGTCTACAGACATATTAATAAGTCAAAAACAGTAAAATTCTTGCTTGTAGCATCTCCTTTTGAAGGCTGGAGATCGTGGCTACTTTAATTTTGGACGCGTCGCTTCTTAACATTTGCTCAGAGCCAAATCATTGTCAAAAATGTTTCAATCAGACGTGCGTTTTAGCCTGCACTACTCTTAACTGTCACTTTGCCTTTTATGTTCGGAAAAGTGACCTTGAATGATTAGTTAGGGGAAGAGGTTTTCTTGTGTGAAGTGTCCAAAATGAAAAATTCTTAGGCGCGGTTGTATTTCGTTAGCGGTCTGTCCGAGCGTACATCAGTAGAACCAGGGCTCCGACGCGTCCAAGAGCAAACCATCGAGCAACACAGAGCAGATCGCACCAAGGATTATAGCAGTTTATTGGATATCGACTCTGTCAGCGTCCAATGTTCTACGCCGTGGAGCCGCACAGAGCAGGATATAATAGGAATAAATTTTTACACTTAAATAATAAATAGATAATTCTTGTATCTCCTCTTCTTTTTGTATATGTAATTCACTATTTGCTATTCTTGAATCTGTCATAATCTTTTTAGTTTTATTTAGTTATTAATATTGTTTTTTTATTTTCTCTAGATTAAGGTTTTATAGATTAATATAAATATATATTGTTTTTTATATAACTTCTGGTTATGCACTTCTTGCACTCATCATTTTTTATTTATTGTTTTTTTTTCTTACTAGGGTTACCTGGAAGAGATCGCTTGTTAGCGATAAGGCCGCCCGTTGCATCCCTTGTAATTTATATGTATTGTGTTTCTTTCTAGCAACGAAGTGTGAATAAATAAATAAAAATAAATATTTACTGAAAAGAGTGTTTCGTTATGTAAATAAATAATAATAGCATGTCAGGTTCAACAACGTCGTATAAATCATTATTAATAAAATCATTTCTAACTAATTTTTTATACCTTATTTCTCATTTTATTGGAAACATGATAATAGCGCCAGCGGCCGCCAATGTGCTAAAATTTTATTGTACACGTATAGAATTGATTTACTTTATTCCTGCTACACATCATAAATATTGAGCTTAATTACCTTTTAACCCTCATCGAAATATGACTGTCAAGTCTATAAGTTCACAACGGTGTTATCGTAATTACTCGTACAAAAAATATAATTATAGATAAGACTAGAAGCTCTTGGGCCGTGGGGTTCAAGTGAACAGGCGCTAATTAGGCGGATTATAAAGAAAGAAAGAAGGAAAAAACTGTATTATACAGAATATTTAGGTAAAATAAAGTGCACTAGGATTCCTTGTATTACGGGCAGCCAGTCCTTCCTTTTGACATGTAAACTGTAGATAGTACCGGTGACCCCAGAGTTGGTGCATTCCTTGCTCAACGAATAAGTATCGCAACACAGAGAGAAAACGCCCCGTCAAAGGTACACTGCCACAGGGACAAACTTTTTAAATATATTTTAATTGGAAATACTGTATTTGATTGTTACCAATAAAATTAAACAAATTTATATATCGTTATAGATAATGGTAAAAAAAATATTATTTTGTGTGTATTCATTTTAACGAAATCTTATATGCCCCATTTTTCTGCCTTTGGTTTCTTTAATAATTCTGGCTCAGCGACTGTGGCACACAAACACGATGAAGAAGCCTGATGATTACCTATTTGTCTATAAATAAAAAAAATATCGACTAACGAATGCAATCTGAGGCCAGGGCTCATTAAGGGTTGTAACAAGGGATTATTTATTTATACTTAGTTGCAAAAATATAATACAATTGACATAATTTAATACTTTGTGGAACCAGCTGCCCACTGAAGTATTTCCGAACCAATTCGATTCAAAAAAAGAGCGTACCATTCATAAAAGGCCGGCAACTCACTCAAGAGCCCTCTCGCATTGAGAGTGTCCACGGGCGGCGGTATCACTTAACATCAGACTGAGACTCCTGCTCGTTCGGCCCCTGTTCTATAAAAAAAGGAGGGCAGCCTTATCGCTCTCGAGCAAAATTGGACTATGAAAAAAGAAAATATATTTTATTATATAAGGCAACAAGAAGTAAGGCAAAAGTCATTAAAAAAAAATAGGAACAAAAAAAGAAGGACCCAATATGAAAAAGAAAAAATGCATTTGAATCACGATCATATTAGGTCAGTCTCACATCAGTTAGTACGAAAGTTAGCGATACGATATTTTAATAAATATTATTATTTTTTTATGACTGCGGTACAGTTGCATGATATTGTTTTATTTAGTGTTAAGCAGTGTCAAATGTTCTGGTAAGTCACCATAACAAAACATTGTAAGCAATTTGTATTTGTTGAATTAACACAATATATTTATCGTACTCAGAGTTGTCTATTAAATGATCGTGGACGGATGATCATTTAAACGGAGCAAGCTATGAAGTTTTATGGCCGATTAGTTAACGACTGAAGCATAGCGCAGCGAAAAACCTTAAGTCCGATTGGATCTACGGTGATCTTATTTTAATGTAAATAAGTGTTATTCTGTTAGTGCAATTATTATAAGTCATATAAAGAGACCTGTGATATCTAGGGCATGTCTTATGTAGGGATTATGTATACGTAGTCAACAACGTTAAACTATGTTTTAACATCGGTCAAGTGGTTTTGATATTATTGGTGCTTTATGTATTACTATTTAAAAACTTGTGGCGCTACCTTTTTAGGCCTGGGCCTCAGATTTCTGTATCTCTTTCATGATCTTTTGCTATTTGGAAGTAGGTGTTCAGACACCTGAACCTGACACGATTTCCTCACCTAACCGTTTGAGCCAATGTTAAATGCACAGATACTAAGAAAGTCTATTATTGCACTTAGAAATAAAACCTTACACCTCAGAAATGAGCTGAACTGAACCTACTAAGTCAACACTAATCTGCACTGTTTTGATTGCTTACAAATTCTCCGATAACGGCCAAAATTGTGAGCCTTCAGCGTGTCTATGGGCGGCGGTGCCACTAGTCAGATGAGTCTTCTGCCCGTTTATGAGCTATAAAGGTAAAAAATAAATTGTCAAAATGAATCCTTAGATTAGCTTAGATCAGACTTATTAAGTTATCTTTAGAATAAACTCCTCTATACCAATATTATGAGCAGTTTTGGCCTAGTGGCTTCAGCGTGCGACTCTCATACCTGAGATCGTAGCTGCGATTCCCGGCTGTGCACCTTGGACTTTCTTTCTATGTGCGCATTTATTATATATTATTTATTGTGCGCTCGAACGGTGAAGGAAAACATAGTGAGGAAACCGACATGTATTAGACCCAATAAGTCGACGACGTGTGTCAGGCACTGGAGGCTGATCACCTACTTGCCTATTAGATTCAAAAATGATCATGAAAAAGATTCAGAAATCTGAGGCCAAGACCTAAAGAGGTTGTAGCGCCACTTTTATGCCAATATTATGAACACATTTCTCCATGTTGAATAGGATTGATAGGCTATTAGGTCAGTCACCCTTCTGACTCACGTCGATACTAAATGACTACGGACTAAATGGTAATTGCTGACAATGTTATACCAAATAACTGCACCGATACTATGAATAAAAATGTAATTTATTTATGAATGTTACTTAATACAAACACAATGCAATTTAAAAACTTGACTCCAATGTCGAAATAAAAGACATTTTCTTCCTCGTTTCACCTGCCACAGTGCAATATTATGTTTCTGAATTGCGCCACTTACCTGAGATGGAATTGCTACATTTGGCATGTTGGCTATAAAAACTGAAAATACAGGATATAAAAAGACGAAGCATCAAAAAGCGCACAAAGCTTGATGTATATTTTTAAGATCTCTATTTTACTGGCTATTTTAAATAATGTGTACTTATAAAGAGTGTAGATTTGTATAATATTTCAGTAACGAATAAACTCAAAAATTGTTCAAATGATTCCAATTTTTTATAGAACTCTATCATTTAGTTTATATTTGAGTTTGTTGCCAGTTCTTCTCATCCGTTCTACGCCCTTGATTTGAGAACTGGCAGTAAATGTAAAATTAGAAGCATTCAATGTGTATTTCTTTTTTTGACGTTCATAAGTGTACATTATGTTACCTATATGAATAAGTGATTTTTGATTTGATTTGATTATTTTTAAGGAGGTTGAAATGGCCTTACCGCACCTTGAACTGTGGGTCTGTGTCTTTACTCAAAGCCCTCTGCTATTCAGAGAGATAGCGAGTGGGTACATACCAGAAACATCTCAGTCCTCCATACAACCTTAATATGGGCCTCAAATCTCAATGTTCGCCAAGACAATTAACCCAAGACACTGTTAGAATGCTGTGTGTGTTATTCCCGAGTAACAAGTAATATACTAAATTTATTTTCAAATTAACTTAAAACAATCATCAATCAAACAAAAGGTTAGAAAGGTCGCAGATATTAAACTTATAAACATTTTAATAGTAATGTTTTAAACGCACATTTTTTGTAAGAACCATTGTAATGTTGAATCAGCCTATCCAGTCAAAAAGTTTTTTTATACTCCTAATTTAAGTTGATGAAAAGCCGTAATAACATTATGCGATGATCGTATTATCTGGCTTTAATCAAAGGTTTATAACCACAGCTTTACCGGCGCTGAATTCCGCCGTTAATATTGTCTCTGGCCATCGATTACAACACCCTGTCACATTTGCATGTAAATGGACAATCAGATATCGGCTTACGGGCGTCGGTGAAACTAATTCATATCGGAAAATATAAATACTTTACATACAATAAGTACATAAGTAATAGAAGTCATATTTAAGTCAGTGACTTTTATAGTTTTTAAAATGTTTTAAAGACAAAATATTTATTAAAAAATATTCAAGTTTTAATATATTTAAAGTAAAAATAAAGTTGTTCCCAGAGTGGGATTCATAAATATTACGATAAAATCACATTTGTCAGAATTTTTACCGTTTTTTTAGTTTAGTTGTTGTGTTAAAATTTTTATTATTCAAATGGACGTATTTATTACCGGGTTCGGGTATATAAAACAAATGATGTCTAAGGAATACGTACGTTCTTAAGTACTACGAGCATTTCTAAGTATATTTATTAAGTAAGTATTAATTTATTAACCCGTTTAAATATAATGGTGCAAATAAATATTTTTATTTACGTCATTAAGGTAGGTATGTCATTAGTTTATGCTACTTACGTAATTTATTAAGTTTGAGGTAGCCCTTAAGCTACAAAACCGTAGCACACGCTACGAATTGATTTATTAACCGATAAGGATTTGATTAACGCATACATTTACTCTTTAAACTTCATTAAAATGCGTGGCACGCAATACTAGCGTAAAATTTTATAAATCGTCTAATAACTGTTAATTATTCAGATCAGTGAGTTCCATAATCACCGTAAGTCACCTGCTCGAACATTTCGGGAAATTGCCTTCGATTAAGAGAATCGATACCTCATTCAAACGACACTTCAATCGTCGCAGAGATTAGTCGCTCGTGAAAACGATTGGGAGGCTTTTATTGGCTTGTTTATCCAATGCCAATACAGTGAAACGTAAGCAAACAGCTCAGAGGAAATTCATTTCATAAATCGAATGCAAAGTTTGTAACGCGAAAGTTGGAACTTGTTGAGCTGTCAACTTTTTTATTTCTATTTACAGCGATTGGGGCAGGGGAAGGAAAGTCGAGTTCGAAGTCGTTCATCCGGCATGGGTACTGTCTTCCGTTGCCTCCCATCTCCCCTGGCTTCATTAAAGCTACCCGGGTCGCAGGGGCGCGGGGAGACAATGTTGCCAATTACCGAGCTCTCTGCGCTTCCGGGGCACGATGTAAAACGCGCCATTACGAGTCCATAAAGGAAGTTATTACAAAGGTTCATGAATTATGAGAATTTTAATGCGTATGATGACGTATGGGGCTCGTCAGACGGCTTAGGAATATTTTATTCATATGATATTTAAGGTTCAAATGTGGTTTGAGGTTCAGTCAACTTTTCGTGTGAATTTCAAAATAGGCTCTAATTAATAATAGTAATAAACAAAAAACAATAATACACACATTTTAAACGGTCGTAAATTAATCCTATTAAAAAACTTAATATGCCAGAAATTGTGTCTTAGCAAAATGAAAAGTCATAAACTGACAACACTGGCAATCGAGGGCGCGTCCTGGCAAGGCGGTGCGTTAGTCCGCGTGAAGCGGCGCGGTGGCTGAGCGCTCCGCAGTTCCCGGCCGACCGCCACAGGTACGCGCCATCCTGTTGCGCACAACCTATACAACCTCGCACCTCTTTCAAACTTCTTTAGTATTTATAGTCTGTGCTGTTTCGCGCGCTGTCTTAACTTTCTACGTGTTGTTCCGTAGTTGTGATTATTCTATAGTAGTATGGAATGTTAATTTTAAATTAAATAATTAGTAGACAAAATTTTAAGTAAGTACCGTTGTTTAATTTTATACAACAAATTACTCATACACATACGGGTTTCCCAACCCAATTTGGTTCTTTACAAACGTGACACCTTTAATAATTTTCCAATAGCCTATATAATAAATTGAACATACATATTAAACGCGCCCCTGGTTCCATACATAATTTATAAGCAATAAAACATATATTCATTGAAATGCTATAATATGAAAGTATTCACATTTTATTATACATACTTAATTTTTAAATTAGACGTGGAAATATCAACTGCAATTCGTAAATAGCTAGTAATATCTCAGCTATCTTTTCATTTGAGGTTTCTATTAATTTCTTTAAACTATATTTTATGTATGAATTCACATGTAAAATTAAAACCATTTTACTGAAGGATATAACTCAATAAAATCTCACCAATTGCCTATTTTTAAAATTCGAATTCTGAATAGAATTCTATTTGAAATTCTGACGTTATGCGAAATAGCTTTTACCGCGCATTGCTCGGGTGACAGATTTTTATTTTCATATCAAACTCCGAAGGTGAAATCAGGCGGGAAAAATTACATCACTTTTAACATAATCTAAAACGTTCATTTTATGTATTTTCTCAAATTGCGCATTTCAGATTTATATTAAGAATTTTTTTTCCCCTGTGAATATTAATTATGATACCACAAAATTAGAGAACCAATCAATCAAAATTTTTGATACTTATCACGTATGATGTGATCGCTATTATTTTGCCATATCATGAAGTGACTTGCGTTTAGCTGCCTTATATCATTATCATTGATTATAGACTTGACCTGGCCGGCTGTAATCGGAGATATCATACTGTGACCATTTCTACGACTGGGTTTCTACATTTAAAAGTAGTAAGTTCAGCCGAAAAGTTTTCTTCGAAATGTCCACAATAATTACACTTTAAGCTTGTATATTTTTTTTGTGTTATCGTTCATCTGCAATCGGCTATCGGCCATTTTTTAAAATATCAGTAATGAAAAATTATATCGTTTGTCCATTTTTTTATTTTCATTGGTATAATTATATTATCTAGTCTGTAAATCCAACGCACAATTATACAGTATTTACAATATTATTAATCTACATTATAATAATATTAAAATAAATATATAAATAGAAACTACTATCTTCCAGGCGCCAACTTTAATCTTGGAACTTAAACAAATAAATACATAAATAAATAAATCTTTAATTAGCGCATGTGCACTTGAACCTCACGGCCCAAGAGTCTTTACTCCAAAGGGAACAGAATTAAAATTGAATGGAAGACATATTTGATCCGTTTATAGGCAAGGACATTTGTTTATTTGTGGTAACTTGGATGGATAAATGCCAAAAAATTAAATATTTCTAAATTTAAATTTACAACCTTTCTCGCTTCAAGAGCATAGAACGGTCGAGAAGAACTGGTAAGAATCTTAAATCAAGTATTATGTATAACACAAAATATATTCATCTATTGAATGTCTAAACTCTAAAGAATAAAATTGTAGCTGCCATCTACGGATTAATTTCGGTATAAAAGATATTGAGTTTGGATAAGTCCGTATAAGTTTTTATAGCCATTTGGGATTACTGTTATAGCCTAAACTTGGTTCTAACCATTCCATCTTCAAATTGAGAGAAAAATATTAAAAAAGGTTTCTTTTATAAAGGACTTGGGTTTTACTTATATTATATATATTATACGATTTTATAATAAAGCTAAGAAAGTTTTTTTTCTGATTGGTTAAATTTCTTTATAATTAAAGTATCTATACCATACTATACTGAGATACCATAGATACTGAGATACTTAGGCTGTTAACAGTACTTATAAAATCAATAACTTATCGAAGTAAAATGCCTCGGAGCTGTAAGTAATATAAAGCAGTTTTCTCTGAAAGAGAAAGTGTCCGGACTGTCGAACTATGTTTGTGATATATTTTTATAAAACTTAAACATATATTAAAAAGGTATTATAATGTCCTGATTTTGCGTAAAACAAAGATTATCTCTTCACCAAAACTGTTTAATAGTTAATTAAAAATCAATATACACAAAAATCGTTTTATAACAAAGGTCAC
Organism: Pieris mannii; assembly: GCA_028984075.1. Lineage (NCBI taxonomy): Eukaryota > Metazoa > Arthropoda > Insecta > Lepidoptera > Pieridae > Pieris > Pieris mannii. Next base: position 6,836,046 of record CM054795.1, on the reverse strand, counting down.
GCTATGGCAAGTAGGACTATGATAGATGAGAGAACAAATATATAATAGAATTAGTGCGTAGCAATGTACACAACTTGAGTTACTTCCACTTATTGCTATTAAATGTGTTTTGATTACCTATCTTTTTAACCTAACTAAGGGCATTGTAGAATCTGCTATTTTTTTTTCAATTAAAATTGGAATTTGTATTAAACGAATAGCCAGCAACGCTTTCGCGATATTCTTTTGCAATATGCGCCGGCTTCCGACTGTCGCGAATTGTATTAAAAATATTATATCATCATTAGAGCTGTATTGGCTTAGTGGATTTAGCGTGCATCTCTCATCCCTAAGATCGTAGACTTGGTCCTCGGCTGTGCACCCACAAACAGGCTCGCTCGTACGGTAAAGAAAAAACATCGTGAGGAAACCGGCATGATTTAGACACAACAAATTGTTTCCTTAAAACAAATAGTATATAAATTATTCACAATTAAACAAATACTATATGTCACAAACCAATAGTGATATGTCAAATCTGACACGTGTCTTTTGAAGGTTGGAACTAACTAACAATCATACTTATTAAATACTAGTAACGCCATCTATTTTTCAGCATACGAACACTTCTGCCCACCACACAAACATACTTCGTATAAATAGACACTGATATTAGTGACGTTGACCACCCATTAGAGTCCCACTCAGTGTTACACTCAATAGATAATAAATTATTCAATATTTCCAACTTACCTTTGATAAATTGTATTTGCATTACGTTTGTCGTGTTGACTAAAGTAGGCGAGCAGGTGGGATCGCAATTAAGGTATAAAGGCTCTAATGGCTTAACTCTATGGCTTTCAGATGTTTGCCAAATCCAATGTTATGCGGAATCGTGCTTGTTGACGTCAAACAGATAATAAACGTGGAATGGGATGTATATTAAGATTTCAAATTTCGAATGTTTAGTCAGTTAATGTGAACTTTGTTTATGATAAAATAGAAACATGATTCGGATACAAGATATTATCTATAGAAGTTATAATTAGGGCAGTGTCCTTCAACTGTTTCATGGATAAGATAAAAAGATAACAATAATCGGTAGGAAAGAGTAATTTATAGTAAATATACAACTAAACTGGACTGAAGTAGTTTGTCTCCTTCCTACCAGATAGACCAGACCACACAGGAATTAATCTTTATCTATTTGGCGGCATGAGGTTTTATTACTGCCAAATAAATAATTTTATTAATTCAGAAATCATACGCGACTTCATTTTCGTGATATGTATTTGTGGGTCCAGTCACCAGTTTTGCTATTAAAATAAGGATCTTATATACTAATATCGTAAAGAGCAAAGATTTGAGTAATTCTTATAGCATTAGAACCCAACCAAAAATGTGACGATAAATTCTTTTCTAACGCCAATAAAGAAGTTTCACTTCAAATATATGCACGATAATATTAAAAAGGGGAAAATTTTTGTTAAAAAATTATATGCAAAACAGCGGATTGGGTTCGAGATAGGCACCTAACAGTGCTTTCTTTACAACCGATTTGCCCACTACCGAATATCTTCAGCTCCAGAAAAGAACTGTTTAATATTTTAACATCGTGCTACTACCATATTAATGCGGGTGAAACCGCAGAACACAACTTGTTACTTTTAAAAGGCTTAAAATATCTAGCAATATTTTTATATAGTGAATACCAGTTTGAATTTTAATGAAATTTGAAAGTTAAGCAAGTCTTTTATAACATAAGAGTTGCCTGGAAAAGATAGCTCAAAAGCGGTAAGACCGCTAGTTGCCCTTCTTTTAATTTAATAATGTCAATTATATTATGTTTCTGCATTAATACTTTAATGAATAAATAAAATAAATTAGAGTGATCAAAACAAAGCAATCTATATACTATAAAGATTTGTTCAACAGAACAAACAAATTTTCTTTTAACGAACAAAAGTTCGTATAAAAATATTTATCCGAAAAAACAATCACTTCGTAAGGAAAATTTTATCGAAGTTTAAAGAACAGATAATTTGAAGACTTATAACCGTTCAATTTTCCACGAAAGCAAAATGATTGAGGCGTCATTAATTCTTGCCACAAAAGGGTCGTTTAGCCCGTATATTTGTAGTTTCGGAAATAAAAGCAGCCTTTGTTCTCTGGGGGTTTGATCTTTCTTCCTACTCTGTTTAATAAAAATTTATTCTCTAAGGAGGCTGGAGGAAAAGTTTTACTGAAAACCAGATTATGAATAGCTCGGAGTTCTGTATTCGCGTAATTTCTTGCATTCGATGCATTATATAGGGGAAGAAAGGTGTTTAATTTTCTGTATCCTTATCATTAATAGGTCGATACGAGTATGCAAAATGTGTACATGAAAATTTGTTCAATACTCCTCTATAAGTAACTAGCGGACTCCTTTTGTTGTCCTGCATGATATTTCCAGCGATTAGGATAATAAACAAAGTATGAAAGTACTGAATGCAGTGCCATGGGCTAAAGTAGTGATTCTCAACCGCTGTTCCGCGGCACTTTTGTGTGCCGCCAAATTCCAAAAGTGTGGCGCCAAGTTATGCAAATTTATTATGATGTTAATATTATTAAATTATATCAAATTTTTTTTTCATTATTAGCTTGCAAAGCATATCTTAGTTTATTTCGTATATTAAAACTTAGTTATAAACCATTTATGTAGTGTGTTGTAGTAAAGAAATAATTTTTGGCTTTTTCTTTGTGTACCGTCAAATTTTAAAATCGTTAATTGTGTGCCGTCAAACTTTAAAATCAAAAAAGGTTGAGAAGCACTGCTAAACCATTTGGGGCTCCACCCAAACGCATACAAAAATCATTCAATTCGATCCAGTCGTTTAAGAGGAGTTCAGTGACATATGCACGTACAGTATAATTATACATATGTAAGATATCCTATCGTATAAGTAAGATTAAACTTTATATGATTGAAATCGATTACGTAAATAACTTACACGATTCCTTAGTCGATTTCGATTATAGCGGACAAACAACGTGACGTGTAATTTATATATATTAAGTTGAATATAATCTGTTAATAATATAATAAAGGACACAAATATATATGAATAACGCAGTACCTACCTGTATACCTACGAACAACAATCTACCTCGTCTGAGCAAATATACAAAATGAAAATGTATTAAAAATCTTTTTAAAACATTATATAAAAAAGAGGTCGACCACAAAGTTAAAATAAGTTATTTTTTCTATTTAAGTTTCCCAATCAAGCTTAGACAATGGATACGAACAAAGACATGACTGTGATGAGAGCAGAATTTTTTAGACTGAAAACTTTTCTATTCAAATATAAATGGAAGTTGATGACGTATTTAGTAATTATACTTTAAATTGAATTTATTAAATCTTTAACTAGGCAAAGTATTTAATGTGAAATTGATAACTATCTTAAACATTTACACATATTTACAAAATGGAAGTCAAATGAAATTTTTAACACGACTTAAATGTACTATTTAAATGTTACCTACATGAACATTATATACTATATTAACAATATACACTTAATATAATTGTAGCTTATTCTAATATACCTAATAACTAACCTTAAAATTTAATAATCAAAATATATTATTAAAACTAGTCCCTTAAGGCAAGGTTATATTATAAGATAACTATTATAATATAACGATTACATCTTAAACGTATTCTGACTATTGACAAGATTGTTTTGTTGATTAAAATAAAATCAATACGACATTATATATAACAATGAATTCTAGCGTGGGAATGCCAGTGCAGTCTACTTTATCGAAACATTCCTCTATATAGTGTCTAATAAAGTTCTTTCTTTCTTTATTTCTTTTAACTTAACTTCAACTTCAATCTCCTATCGTAATATGCAAAAATAAAATGCCTTAGAACTTTCCGACTTATGAAAGCGGTTTTAGAGTGATGTATGAGGTTACGGCTTCATGAGTAAGCAGTATTACCCGTTTCATTTCTAAGTCTAAAGAAAGTCGTTTTGACTCAGAATTTTCCCTGTGAAATTCGGAGAAAACATGTAACACATTCATGAATTTTCTATGCAAAAAAGTAATAAAAGTCATAGGAACTGGAATAACGTATTATATATTTAACTCTTCAGACTCAGGCGTTATGTAGATAAATATGGACGTGCTGTAAATTTTTAACCGTATTAAAATACAGCAAATAGATCGAGGTAATTACAAGAGAATGTTATATTAGTCTGAATTAGTATTATGAAGCGAAATTGTTCAAATCAAATCAAATCAAAATTTATTTATTCAGTTTAGATGCGACTTAACGCATGCTTATGAATGTCAAAAACGTTTACAAAATTCGCGAAAGAGCAAAACTACGCCATCTATAATTGTGATAAACTAAAAATATATAAATGTCACCTTTTGAGTTGCCTGTATGAGATAATCTAGTAGTTATGAAGCTATCTTTTGTATAATGTATTTATTTTATGGGTATCAAAGTGTGCCCAATATTCTACTAACGAACATAAAACTTGCTATTGCATGTGCTGTGAAACAATGAACTCCGTAATTGATTGATTGTAGGCTCACCTAAGCGATACCACTCATGAACAAAAACAACAGTCTCTAAAAAGAAATTATAATCACAGAATAATGAGTTATACAACAGGGCACTTAATTATACGTAGGCAACTTTGATACAATCTATTGAAAATATAAAAAAATATTTTACCGTGTAATATTTTTTTCTATAATTAACGAAAGGTCACATAAAAGACTCTAACATTTTCAGGACCACGCTTTAACCGTAATGAAGGTAAAAGTGCTAAGATTATGTATGATCTAGCAGCGTGTGTGAGTAGATAATATGGCGAAATAGAATTAAAGGAGTTTACTTAGCTCAACCAGCATGACTTAGTCGACAACATGTGTTAAGGACACGTAGTTGTCAACAAAAATATCAAAGAAACGCATGCAATGCCAAAAAAATATACGGTTGCCACTGTATTCCTTTTGTAAGATTAAAGAAAATATATTCTTTAATTGATTGGCGTTTAATAATACATTTTTTTAATAAGACGCATAAATATTCAACATGTATTAGAAATAGAAGGGTACTCATGTAGTTTTTTATGTTAAAGGAGGCAATCGGACAGATGATGTTAAGTGGTGCCGCCGCCCATGGACACTCACATTGCCTGAAGGCTCGCAAGTTTTAAAATTTGTAGTACGCTCTTTTCTCAACAAAAATAAAACATAAAGGAAACATATACAATGAGGGCCAAAATTGGGTTATAGCGCAACGGAATTCCTTTTTGAATTAAAAAAATGCGTGCGTACAAAGTACACATGTCAGAAGTGAAACTTAATTATTATGCAATTGTAAATTGCATGTAAATGTAAATTAATTAATACTAAGATTTTAGCCCGAATAGATGATCATGTACCAGGTTATGATAACTCCATGTATTTACAATATTTACACTGTATTTTAACGAATAAATATATAAATAACTACGACTAATAAAATCTACCAAGAAACCAAAATTATGACAATTAAACAACTATATGTAAATAGCACCTGTATCTTGATAAAAAAAAATTTAAATAACTCTATCCATAGTTGCTTGACGTTTAAAAAAATCAAATACACAACGACACGCAATACTCGTCGAGCGAGTTTGCTTCAATTATTTGATGAAATCTATTAGGTATGAGGGTGTGCAATTATTTAATCAATTACCATCTCAAATTCGGAATATTGGAGTGTTTGACAGATTCAAAAAGGAAGTAAAGATGCATGTTAGAATGAACATAGTTAACTAAAATTGTGACGGCCAATGGCGACGTGTATCTCGCTCGTATTATATATACATATTCATATTGTTTCTCGTGTCAATAAAATATTTCTGTTTTGTAATGAGAAATAAAGTTCTTTAAACATTAAATAAATAAAAAATCTCCGTTTGCTGCACAAGACGTATGCGACAGAATTGTCATCTTAAGTTCTAATATGTAACTTCTAATCGAATACATACATCAACCAATACCGTGTATTTTTCTCGATTTCCCATTCTCATTCTTTCTCAATCGATCTTTCCCTTTTCTTCAACAAAAACGCTGCACATCTTCGTGACGTTCCGTAAAAAATTTACTCTCATGTGCCTAAAGAAGTTTCACCTTAGGCACCGGAACAAGGACCTTTAAATGTATACCATATATTTTAGCCTTAATCTTTAATTCTATGACCACTGTTTAGTAAAACTTTAATTTAATTGAATGATTTATACTGTTATCAAGAGCACTATAAAAAGATTTAGACATTTTTACATTTATTATTTTACATTTTGCCTGTTGATAGCAGTCAATCCTCTAGACATTTACATGTTGAAGGGACACTCAGCAAGAACGGTATTATTTATAGTTTCTCCATTTTAATATGGCAATTACAACATACATAACGTATAAGTTTACAAACTAAACATACGTTTATACAGATATATATATTATTTGCAAAATTTTTAATCTACATGGTAAAATTAAAAATGACTAAATAGATAACTAGAACACTTATCTATATAATATATATAATTTAATTTATATCAATATGTTTACATACTTATGTTTAATCAAGAATTTTGTGTATTGTCTAAATCATTAATGTGATGAAACCAATCTGGCATAGGAAACTATTTTTGTTCTAAAGCCGTATTTGATCCATGCAAGATTTATGTCTGATTCATCGATTTTTATAGGCGGGCGATGGGTCACCCATGCCTACCCAAAATAATGTTAACCTGTTAGTTAGAGTTACCACTGTTATATGTTCTAATTAGAGGGAGGACATACAATACAACTTATTTTGCGGTACATTTAAAATCTAATCTAGTTTAAGTTATTTTCTTGAATAATATTAAAAAATCCCGAAGTATTGGGTTTGATTCACGAAGAAGAAGAATTGCTACAGTTTTGTTGAAAAAAATGGCTTTCAGTCGCAGAAGAGTCTGCTTCGTGTAAATAGATAGATATATAGATAATAAAAATAGTTCACACCACAGACAACCCAGTAAACACGTGGATACGCCATTTCATGAGGGCAAAAACGTGAAATACGAAAATAAAGATAGAAATCTAAGTGCAAAGTTTAGTGGTAAGGGCGAGATCATTAATCTTTATTGGAATTCCTTTATGCCCGAAATCTCCAATATCGTAACCACTAACAGTTATTGCCAATCCATATATAGTCCATTTTCCTGTTTTTATCGAAATGGAAAAGTACAGTTTTTGATGAGAATTCTGATTTGTGGTGAAATCGAATAGTGTAGCGTTCAACGTAGTAGGAGGCGAGTCTACGCCGTAGCAAACTTGCTACAGTTTTGTTTGTTGTAATTTTCTGTAATGATGCCACTACGTAACAGACATTTATTCTTATATATATAAAATTGGAATCTCGGAATCGGCTCCAACGATTTTCATGAAGTTTAGTATACGGGGGGTTTCGGGGGCGATAAATCGATCTAGCTAGGAATAATTTCTAGTAAATTCGTGTTCTATCACACTCATGATTTTTTTCTTTAAATTAATATCTTAAAAAAACCAGTTCTAACCAATTTTTTCTTATTATTCTGTCGGTAATATCGAAAAATATTATTCATATTTCATCATTTTATAAGAATGTAATTCGTACTTAAATATAATTTACAAAAAACACGATTAATAAAAATAAAAAAAATACCGAGCAAAGCTCGGTCATCCAGGTCCTTTTTATTAATAAGAGATTGGAGCTACATCTTAAAAGGTATTATAATATTATATCAAAAATAAATATATGTAGGAATACAGAATGAACATTTCTTAACTAATATTATAACGGCAGATTTGTATTATTGTAACGATGAAAACGAAACTTACCTAGGTGTTGTTTTATTAAAATTTAAAAGTTATTTCTACTTTCGCAATGCATGAATCTAGTATAGATTAATTTATGACCCTACTGAAAAGCTTATTTTATTCCGGGCGGATGTTTTTAACAAAAAGAAAATACCATTTACCTGAAAGTTTTTTAAAAATCCATAAAAATAGAACTTTCTATAACAAAAGATTAAAGATTAATTAAAGACATAAGCTGGTGCCCAAAAGATAGAACCAGTGACCCCAGAGCTGGTGTTTTTCTCTTTTAACAGAAAAGTATCGCAATACAGAGAAAAAATGCTGCCAGCATTAAACTTAAACCGCCACAGGGGCAAAACTTTCTTTAACTTGTTTTTATTTTCTAGTCATCAATCTTTAATTATAATTAAAAAACAACACAGATTTGACACAGACAAATCTCGTGTATCGTCAATCACGACATAATCATAAGTGCGCACTGACATATAATCTAAGGATTATGTTTATGTAAGTTGTAGAGTTTCCGCTGAGCTTCGGAGATGGAATAGTGGTAAGCTTATGAAAAATTCCAGTTAAATACTACTTATGTACTTTATAGCTTACTACTTGATTTGGAAGAGAAAATCTATGTAATATTTTTGTATGTGTTCTTAATTATTATTTTGATTAGGTATTTAGTTCTATACAAAATGGTGATTAAATGACCTAAATAGAGACCTTGAGAGCAGTGTTGGTCTAGTGGCTTCAGCGTGCGACTCTCATCTCTAAGGTCGTAGGTTCGATCCCCGGTTGTGCAGCAGTGGACCTTTTTTCTTCGTGCCAATTGCTCGAGGCATTGCCAACTTGTTTGAGATTGACAAATCATGAAACAGAATGAATCTTAGGCCCAGCCCAAAAATCATAGTGCAACCAGTAGCCATAGTAATAATTTAATATTTTATTAGTCATGATGTATGTTTGATTTTCTCATTTGAACATACGTAAATTGCCCATCGTCACCACTAACTAAGAAACCCAAAAGGTATCTGTTACAATAGTGAAATTTGCTTGTGGATAATAAAAGTATTGGAGTACAATGAACTGTCTTAAAAGTCATAAAGTACAGAGAGATGATGCTAGAAAGGTGCGAAATATACCACAGAGTACAGAGGATAAAATATAGAAAACTTATATTTTAACACTATCTTTGAAAATATACATTTTATTCTATAATTATTAGTTATGCTGACATTCTCTTTTATATACATATATATTTTATCGACACTTGCCGGAAAAATAATGTTTCTTCGATGCTTTGTCTTACAAGATTGACTTTTGTGTCGTTGACGTTTTTCATTACATTTTCCTTCCTTCCCATCCAGCTCTATCATCAACATTTTTGGGAAATTTATTTCTGTTAAATTAAACTTATAAGATTCTCCCCTCAATAACTTGTATAATGTTAACCTTTTGTAATATTTTGTATATTTGTGTGTGTCTGTCTTTTTTGTGAAGTCATTTTTGTTTTGGGTAACTCTGCTTAGATTAAATTCAATTCATAAAATCTATCCTCACCGTGTTAAGACATAGAACGCGACATTGGCTGAATTGTGATTTACAAAGAAGTCGCCATTAAAAATAAAATGAAGTGAAGTAAGTACATTTCCCTTGATTCCCTTTTGAAAGTAATTAAAAAGGCAGAAACGGAAGAATGATTTCAATCTATCTATACCAGTATCTATTTCGTCCCAGCGTTGGGTTCGTTTTAGAAATTTGTGTATTGAAATGTAAAAAAATATTTAAGAAAATCCTTTTACGTAAAAATTCAATCTGTATTACCCACCTTTGCGGGTGCCACCATACAATGTAAGATGAACGATACAGTCCAATACAGTTATTATTTAATAAAAGTCCATAAATCAAATTATTTATTAGTAAATCAACACCTACAGTTAAAAATGGCGCCTAGGAGAAAGTGATTAAGAATGTGTGTATATGTAATCTCATTTATATTTTCCTTAATATATCTATCATATATTCATTTTATTTGAAAACCTTCAGTTAAAAGTGACGGCTAGGTAGTATAATTATTAAAAAAATTATCTAAATGTTATACGATTTATATATTGTGTAAAATATAAATTACGCATTACTTAATCGTTTTTTTTTATTTCCTTTTTTAAAAGAGTACCGAGCGCTTTTTACGCCGTATTTTTCTCTCGGCCTACATCCTTTGTCTTTTTTGCCGATGAGTTGCCTACAGGTTCAAATTTAATGACGTGGAATAAGTGATACCTTTCCTATAAGAATCCTATTTAACCGTTAGATAGTATCACTTTGATCACGTTAGTACATTATGTACAAAATCTCTCAGTCACGAGCACGTTCAATCAAAACAAAAATTATTTTAGCTCATAAAAATTGTTAACGTCGCGTTAGGCACGATCAAGCGTTATAATACCAGATCATTAAACATTCTCGGACATTTGTAAGGAAAAGAGGCGAATAACAGAAGCAATTATTAGCAACGTAGTAAAGTAGGACGTTAATTCTTCTACTGTGGCGCTGTAACGACCCTTACGCACGATTCTCTAATTCAATATTTTCCGATACTTTACTGCTTATAACTTCCGTTAAGGCAATTCATACGGTTTTATTTAAAAGCTTTTTGTAAAATGTGAGCTTAAAGTTTCAATACATAGCGTTCTGCGTTATTCTACAGCATGTTGCGTCGAGAGTATTACAGTTATTGAGTAGTTATGTTTCTGCGCACCATCTTGTGTATAGAGTAGTAGGCAGATACCACGGAACTACACTTTTTACGGTCTTGACATACCTTTTTTTAAATATATAATAGAAGGGCTAACGAGCCTGCAGGACACCCTAAAAGGGCAGTCGCAGCCCATAGACACTAAGTTTTAATGGGTCCGTTGCGGGCCTTTGAAGGCCTCCACCGGGAGTCGATCCCACAGTTCGCTAGTTAGCAAAAGAAAATTCCTTGCACTCAAGGTGATGTTGGTGAAATTTAGAAATCATACGGCTCGTACGGTGCTAAAACGAGGTAGGAGGACCTATACCTCTCTCGTCTCATCCACTTTCATGACATTCATCATGCTTGTTATCGATAGTTTTAACTTGACAGTCTCTAATACCTCCTGATTTGGTCCAGATACGACAAGAGCTGATCTCAACTTCCACTGTTGCCTTGTATGTCCTTCTTGTAAACCGCCTCTCATTCATCCGTTCTATATGGCCAAAACACATAAGCAGTCCCAATCGTCGCCATCACACTATTACTTACGCATTGTCAATTTATTTAAAGGCTGTTGATATTCTAGAGAATTCCACCGCTTTCTTGATTCATAAAGAAAGCGGTGGAATTCCTTACCTGTAAAATGGTTTAATGACTGTTCTGTTCAATGATGAACAAGACGCTCAGATATTAACTGGCGTCCAAAGTGTTTCAAAATTAATATAGAAAAATTATTAGTTTTTTATTCTTTGTGATATACACGACTAATATACAGAATACTCTATATGATTTCTTCCTCCAAATTCCGATATCCGCTTAAAGAATTAGAAAGGGTTTGAGCAGTTTATTGAAACGTAAATTGTTTGTATAAAAAGGATTCAGGATTGAATCAATGTACGTTCGGAATGGTTCATTACACGACGGATCTTCGTCGATCATCGTTCGTACGATTTTTATATTATCCTAAAAATATTGGGAATGAAATCTCCCGTCAAAGTGGATTTAATATTTGAGTTTTACATTGTTCACTGAATTACTATAATAGTATTTAAGGGAAGTTTTAAAGTAGTACTGAATTCTACATGTTTAAATAAACAAATTCCTATTATACTTTTTTTTTACTTAGCTAAGTTTCGAATGGTTTACGACGCAGTCTATTGCTGGCTAGGTTTTGTGTGTAATATAGTGAATAGAAGTTTAAATTCCTTCAAGGAGAGTTACTTGAAATTTTATTAAAAAAAATCTAAATTTAATATCATTTATTCATAAGAAATACAGACGCATGACCAGCGATCGGCCTACTTGCCATATTTGAGGGAGAGAGACAACCCGCAGCATTACAGAACAGAAATTGTATTCGTTTTTACAACAAACTCCCAAGCGAAATTAGAGAACTATCACTAAATAAATTCAAAGCCCTTGTTAAAAGTAAATTAATTAATAAAGCCTTTTATAAATGTGACGAATACTTAAATGATCCTAATCCTTGGGATTGATTTGCTCCAGTTCAAACAATTTGTATTAAAAACTTTTGCCAGTTCTTCTTACCCGCTGTACGCCCTTGACTTGCGAGCTGGTAGTAAATGTAAATTGACAATTAATTTAATTTTTTTGACGTTCATAAGTGTACATGTTTACCTATATGAATAAAGATATTTTTGATTTGATTTGATTTGGGTTGCATTTCGCAATAACGAGCTACTTGTACTGGTTTGATAAATCTAATTTTGACTATAACTAACTGATGTATTTGATATCGTTCACATTGACAACGAAACAAAGAATATCATCTAGGATTAAAATACCATAAATAATGATGAAAGATCACTACCAGTAGTAAATGATATACCATTACAAATACTGTTTTAAATAAATCACACGGAAGATTATTAATTATTTACATTATAATCGACATTTCAAACCTTATTTAAATATTTGAGTGTTTTCAATTATAAACGAGCTTGTCCTATATTTGTCCCTAATATACAAGATTTTCAGTCACGATCCACCCATCAAACCAAATTGTTTTAATTCAAATGCAAGCTAACGAAATCTTAAATGAAATCTTAAACATGTTACATCATCAACAATCTTATTTATGGTAAGTAAGATATCCGATGAACAAGGGAAGTAGATAAAAATGTAACATTTGCCCTACGCCGGCAAAGTACGAGTTGGTGGCCGATAAATGTTTTTATTTTTTTCTAATACACCATTGCCATTTTGTATACGTGGACATGTTATTTGCTCACATAGAAAAATCACCTTTAAGCCGTTCTTAACGCTTACCATTTAGCTTGCTTCAAATTTAACTACACTGAAGTATTTATTTATTTTTCTAACAGTTTCTAAGGCTAATAAGCAAAACGTCATTAATTATAAATACATAATTGAGGTTTTTAACGGTATATATTTAATCTCGTTACTTACATTAATTTAATTAAAAATTATTCTTCCGGTTAACGTTTGGCAATTATTATGTGGCGGTCCACATTTTCATTTGTGTCGTTCATTTTAATAAACCACAGAATTAATTTTACTCAATGTAATTTATATTGTATGATTTATGTAATACGATATGCTGTTTTGAAGTTATATTCTTTTGGCGCGATGGAGAAAAATGATGCGAGTGAATTTTTACGTTGCGCGCGCACAGCAACACCTAAATTCGACATCGTAAAGTTAGGTCTAAGTGGCATGGAAATTGATAACTAGTTGTAAATACCAGTATTTTTATATTTAGAACACGTGTTTCGTAACAGTACAATTAAACAGTGTTAATAAATAAATTATATTTTGCTGTTTTTAAATTAATTTCATATACGACGGTGATAGTATTTACTTATAATTTATTTATTTAAATAAAATATTTTTGTTTAATTTTAATATTTATCGTTAATCACTACTGCGTTTTAGTTTTTTTTTCCATTCGCCAAAAAAGTATAACTTCTAACGCGTGCACATAAGTACATACACTCTTTTTAACAGTGTTTATCGGTGTGGCAATGAAGGCTAGTAGTGCTTAGTGGCTTCCGCAATTCTTTGAGGTCGTATGGTTTATTCCTGGCTGTGCACCAATGGACTTTCTGTTTACGTGCGCATTTAACGTTAGCTCGAACGGTCAAGAAAAACAATTTGAGAAAAATCGGCTTGCCTTAGACCCAGGAAGTCAATCGCGTGTGTGGGGCACAGAAGGTCGATCCCCTATTTGCCTATTACATTAATAAATGATCACGAAACACATATATAAATCTGAGATTATCTATTTTATTGCTAGATGTATACATAAAGTACTATATATGTATTTCTATGATAGCTTGAACCTTTTTTTTTTATATAATAGGGGGCAAACGGGCAGGAGGCTCACCTGATGTTAAGTGATACCGCCGCCCATGGACACTCTCGATGCAAGAGGGCTCGCGAGTGCGTTGCCGGCCTTTTAAGAATTTGTACGCTCTTTTCCTGAAGGACCCTAAGTCGAATTGGTTCGGAAATACTTCAGTGGGCAGCTGGTTCCACAAATGGTGGTGCGCGGCAAAAACTGCCTAGAAAATCGCGCAGTTGTGGAACGGCGGACGTCGAGGTGATACGGGTGGAATTTCGTATTCTGCCTTCTTAATTTGATATGCATAAATGAGAATCTGAAGTTACACAAAAAATTAAAAATGATTTAATTAGAATTGCGTCTAGTATTAATACGTAACATCGACTGATAAGTACACAATACGAGGGATTTATGGACAATTTGATAGATGAAACATAAATTATTGAATTTAATCAATACATAAAATCACATTTAGGCATTCCACTTTATCAGTACAAAACAAATTATTGATATACAAACAAGTCCTGACACCTGTATGGACTTATGGTTGCCAGCTGTGGGGCTGTACCAGTAATAGTAACATCCAAGTGATCCAACGTTTCCAAAACAAAGTGCTCAGGGGAATAGTCAATGCTCCCTGGTACATTCGCAATTACGACCTCCACCGGGACCTTAATGTAGAGGACGTCGCTACAGTAATAAAAAAGACTGCTGGAGCACACGAACATAGGCTCCACCATCACGTGAATGTCGAGGCTATCCAACTCCTTGACACCACGGGCTTAGTGAGAAGACTGAAAAGGACAAAACCATTTGAACTAGTGATTTAGTGATAATGTACGTAAATATCAAGTGCTAAAGAGTGTCTGCAAAATAGAACACAAGAACAGAGTGTCTTCTTCCCTTTAATAGAGACTGTAAGTAGTGTTATTGGACACTCACTTATATAATAATCCTTTTTAGTAAATTAGGTTAGACTTAAATTACTTATTAGTCTTAAGTTAGGCTAGATCGTAATGTTCCATGATGTCTTAGTGAAGACACATGTATATAGAAAAAAAAAAAAAAAAAAAAAATAAAATCACATGATTAAGGGCCTGTTCCACAATGTATGGATAAAGTACCAAATAGCTATGCAACACATAAATTATTCGAAAGATAAAAGTTCCGAATAAAATACTTGGCATTTCATGACGAATAGCGCTATCTGACAGTCGTGAAACGCAAAAATACTGTTTATCCTACCAATAAGTAATAAATAGCTTATTTGGAACTTATCCGGACATTGTGAAACAGACCCTAATTCTAATAAAAAAATGAGGAAAAAGAAATAAATAAAAAGTCATTATTCAATCATTCTTTGCCTTAAGTCTTTCTCTGTATAGATTTTTAGACTTTGAAATCCGTAGGTTATGTATAGCACAATTGCAGTAATGAGTGAAATTTGCTTCATAAATACGGTTAAACGTTTTAATTGGATATTATAACCCAATTGCAGGATTAATGAAGGGATTTCAAACATTGTGACCCTTTGAAAACAATCTGTTCAAGAGTAGTGCAACTTGTATGAGCTTCCACGGAACAATGTATAAAGTGTATTAATTCGAATAACTGTGTATGTGAATAATTTGCTTGGGGTAAACCAATTTGTATTGCGTAAATGTTGGGTAAATATTTATATCCGATATTGACGGTCGTTCTTGAATTCGTGTATGCGGTGATATTAGTTGTTTCTACTACGTATTTGCGTGTTGTTCCCACGAGTAAGTAAGGGCGTGCTTAGTATTGTCTTTTATTAACATAACTTTTACACATTTAAAGAAAAACACTTTTTTACGGATTATAGTTATGTATTATTGTATTTAAACTTATAATTATTTAGACATAATTTTAAATTTAAACCGACGTTTCGCGTGCTTTACAGCGTGCGTGGTCACGGTGACTGAAGACAAAGGTGTTAAATGTCAAAAAGTATTACAGCTGTAGAAAATGTTGTGTTATCTGTATTTATTTCCCCGGAGTTGGTATCGAATAAAAGATGTAGGGTTTTTGCAGAAAACCACGCACGCTGTAAAGCACGCGAAACGTCGGTTTAAATTTAAAATTATGTCTAAATAATTATAAGTTTAAATACAATAATACATAACTATAATCCGTAAAAAAGTGTTTTTCTTTAAGGGCGTGCTTCTATTTCACCATGCCCTCTGCTGATAGAGGACAAATCTTTGTTTTTAATTTATTTTATTATTCTTTATTACTCAATATGTCATATGGAACATGGTGTAATGGTTGCAGCTTCTTACAAACGTTGTGAATAAAAAAAAACATGACGATTAAAAAGAGTGGCGGAGAGTTTATTGCCAGTTCTTCTCTTCAGTTCTACACCCTTGAGAACTGACAGTAAATGTAAAATTAGAAGCATTTACATCCGAAAACGTGATTAAACTATGTGATATAGCTTTTTATTAGCTTTTATAGAATTTTACGACACCATTTCTAACAAAAGCGTAAAACCCAAGCATACTTTTATATCAAAAGTTATTGAATAAAGATGTCGATGTGTTGAAGCTTCATTCGCGTGTTGGGTGGATAAGCTTATCCCGAGTTATTATCATTTTATGTCACATAAAATCAGGTTCGTTCCTATAAAGCTTTCGAGTCTACCCTCCGTCAACGTCCGATAGTGTTGTCATGTAAAATTAAATGTCAACATATTTGTTACGGGTAATAACTCTGTAACTATAGACATTTTTATGTTTTAAATACTTCATAAATTTTTAGGGACATCACAGACTAGCAGAAATTTTTTGTCAAATCTGTTTATAAGTTTATAAAAAGATTGACATATCGTATTAGATTTTAATAACAAAAACAAGCTTAGCTCAGTGTAAGATTACTTACGGGTAGAGTAGATATCGTAGACATTACATTAAGAAAAGTTATTTTCTTGAAGGATGTCTTGATTAATAAAAATTCTCAGTAAAAGCATTAAATTATGTTCTAAAGTTTCTCTAAGAACAGAAGTTTTCTTCAAAATCTTTGTATACTGAAATAAAGATGAGTAATATAATAAATTATGTTCTGTAGAATATAAAGAATAAATTACTTAGACGAAGCTTAAAATTGATTTGGTAGGTTCTAGAAAGCACCATCACATCACAGCCCTCATCAATATAGAACAATTTAAAGTCCTTGGGCTCGCGTAGCTTGGGTATAATATAAATACGTAAATAGCAATCATTATAATAAAGCGATCGATTTGAAAGAAATTTCACATGCACAATCTTTTAACAGCATGGGCGTCAAATTTTAATTTTAATCCAAACAGCCCTCATTATTTTCAATCAATTGTCATCAGCCTGACATACGCAGACGACTCTTTGGGTCTAAAGGCAAGCCGGTTACCTCACGATGTTTTCTATCACTATTCGAGCAAATGTGTTTTAAAGCATTATCTTCCTTGGACATACATAAGTCGAGCGGGCCGGATGGTATTCCTCCAATTGTGCTGCGTACTTGTGCTCCTGAGTTGGCTCCGGTCTTAACGCGCCTTTTCCGGTATCTGTACTCGCTTGGCACTGTCCCGGAGTGCTGGAAGATCGCTTAGATACATCCGATCCCTGAAAAAGGCGATCGCTCTGATCCGTCCAACTATCGCCCAATAGCGATAACCTCCTTGTTCTCCAAAATAATGGAATCCATTATTAATGGCCAGCTCTTGAGGTATCTGGAGGGCCACCAGCTGATAAGTGACTCTCAGTACGGCTTTCGTCGTGGTCGTTCGGCTGGTGACCTTCTTGTATACCTTACGCATAGATGGGCGGAGGCAATTGAGTCCAAGGGGGAGGCTCTAGCGGTTAGTTTGGACATAGCGAAAGCTTTCGATCGGGTGTGGCACAGAGCACTGCTCTCGAAGCTTCCAGCTTATGGGCTTCCCGAGAAATTATGCGATTGGATCTCCAGCTTTCTGGCCGATCGGAGCATCAAGGTCGTCATTGACGGAGCATGTTCCGACCTTAAACCCGTGAACGCTGGGGTCCCACAAGGCTGTGTTTTATCCCCGACCCTGTTTCTTCTGCATATCAATGATATGTTGCAACTTAGCAACGTTCATTGCTATGCGGATGACAGCACTGGGGATACTCTTTACATTGGCCGGGCAGGTATTTCTCGGGCAGATGTCGATGAGTACCGGAACAAACTTGTGTCTGAAGTAGAAACTCTACTACGTGGAGTCTCCGACTGGGGCAGACTAAATCTAGTCCAATTTAACCCCAAGAAGACACAAGTTTGCGCGTTTTCCGCTAAAAAAACACCCTTTGTCGCTACTCCTCTTTTCGAAAACACTCTTCTTAAAGCCGCAGCCAGCATTGGAATACTTGGCGTTGACATATCGAACGACGTTCAGTTTCGCGGTCACTTGGAGGGAAAGGCTAAATTAGCCTCCAAAAAGCTTGGTGTGCTCAACAAGGCGAGACGGTACTTCACTCCGGGCCACCGCTTGCAACTATATAAAGCGCAAATTCGGCCCCACATGGAGTACTGTTCTCACCTCTGGGCGGGGGCTCCCCAGTACCAACTCCTTCCACTTGACCGTGTTCAACGAAGAGCGGTTCGAATCGTCGACGACCAATCTCTCTCCGAGCGGCTTGATCCTTTGGCGTTGCGTAGAGATGTGGGGTCACTCTGCATCTTCTACCGCATTTACCATGGAGAGTGTTCAGAGGAGTTGTTCGGATTAATACCTGCAGCTGAGTTTCATCATCGGACGTCGAGGCAGAATACGAAATTCCATCCGTATCACCTCGACGTCCGCCGTTCCACAACTGCGCGATTTTCAAGGCAGTTTTTGCCGCGCACCACCACTTTGTGGAACCAGTTGCCCACTGAAGTATTTCCGAACCAATTCGACTTAGGGTCCTTCAAGAAAAGAGCGTACAAATTCTTAAAAGGCCGGCAACGCACTCGCGAGCCCTCTAGCATCGAGAGTGTCCATGGGCGGCGGTATCACTTAACATCAGGTGAGCCTCCTGCCCGTTTGCCCCCTATTATAAAAAAAAAAAAAAAAAAAAAAATGTTAAAGCGCACAAGAAAACCCAATAGTGTACATCTGGGGGTCGAACGTACGACATAAGGGATTAACATCGTACGCTGTAGGCGTTAGGCCAACATTCTCATTTACAAGTGAAACTAAATTAGCCAATCACAAATTGGTTAAATTTTCATACAAACATTTAGCTAATTAACGAATTTAATTGTTAATTACAAACAATGTGCATTCAACGTGGTAACTATGTTTGTTAGGTGAACTTTTACTAAAGCGATGTACTTAGTTGTTTTAGTTACAGTTTGCAGAAGATTCAGAATGCATTAAAGAGCAAATGAACCGACACAGTTAGTTGAAATTTACCGACGAGTTAAGTACCTGTCTATTAGTTTATTAGTCGGGAAATGTTTTGATGAAAAGGAATGATTGGTACGCCTTTGTATCTTACATGATGCACTGACGGGTCACACAGGTCCTGGTTCTGCCCTCACCGGACAGAATTTCGCGCCTATTTTGCGGCTAAAGGAGCAGTGTTGGCCTAGTGGCTTCAGCGTGCGACTATCATACCTGAGGTCGTAGGTTCGATCCCCGGCTGTGCACCTATGAACTTTCTTTCTGTGTGCAAATTTAAGATTTGCTCGAACGGTGATGGAAAGTATCGTGAGGTAACCGGCTTGCCTTAGACCCAAAAAGTCGACGACGTGTGTCAGGCACTGGAGGCTAATCACCTACTTGCCTATTAGATTTAAAAATGATCATCAAACAGATTCAGAAATCTGAAGCCAAGACCTAAAGAGGTTCCTACAGACAAATCCTACAAAAATGGTATCGAAAAATTGTCTTTAATCGTTGTATTGCACTCGAAGGCACATTTATTAATTAAATCAAAAAATGTTTTATATGTTAAGTTTAATTCACTGTCAAACTTGCTGTGTCAATCAAGCATATACTGTAATGTTTCACATAAAATGTTTGCTGAAAAATTATGTATGTATGAACGGTTGTTTTTGAACTTCCCTATGAGGAAACTTGAGGAAATTTGGAACTCTCAATCTGCTTCCTTGGAGACACCGACGCTATATGTAAACTATATATGAATGGAGTGTTTGATTTTAGTGTTAAGTTCGATTCACGGTCAAATTTACTATGTCAAGAAAGCATTATTGAACGCATTATAAAAGTAAGGTAGAAACGATCCCCGTCCGCATTTTAAACGACATTATTCAAAAGACAAATTCTTCTCGTGGACAATCATGTTATCATGAGAAACTAATGTTTTTGTATAGTGAAATGTAAAACTTAAACTTGTATTGGAATTTTTATAATGAACTATTTTGCTGAACATAATAAAAATTGCTAAGTTTTTTTCTATTGTTAAACAAGAAATATGACGTTGGTCTGTTAAAAAACCTACTCAAAATAAGGTAAGTGGTAGGCTTGGTTTAAATCGATTGTGTGATACTCATAATAAAACATAAATTATTCAGGGCCATTCAAAACGTTTGTATTCCGCATTCGTTTCAACGGAACTTTTTTCCTAAAGGCGTCGATTAATTTCAAATATCCCGATATTTTAATGTCTCTATAGAACCTTTCCTGTTGGAATATTGATGATGGCTGATTTATGTAACCGGTAAACCTTTTGTAATAAAAATGGGATCAAAGTGCTTATGGGAAAATCAAGATTTTATTTTTACATGCTATTTGTACATAATGATTCAGAGTAGTAATAAAATATGTGCATCGGTGCTATCCTATTTTTTTAGTTATATTTACTTATTAAATCTAGGAATGTCAAAAATGCAAATCTCGTTTAAAGATTGCATAGTTCCCAGGTAGTTTTTTTATAGAACTGGGGGCAAACGGGCAGGAGGCTCACCTGATGTTAAGTGATATCTCATTGTTAAATTTAGTTCCTTGTTGTTAAACCTTTCGAAAAATTATAACTTTAGTTTTTATCTGTATTTATAAAAAAAAAGCAAAACGGCTTTAAAAACGTATATAGTTATAAGTTTGTTACATTCCAGGAAATTAATATACACTGGACATATAATAGCACTATTAATTGTTGTTCAGCATAATAAAGAATCTTTGAAATTGAAATTGATAAAATATGTGACGAAAATATTTTTTAACCTGAGAGGGATTTTAATAATAAAAGAACCTATAATTATTTACAATAGAAACTATACATTATTCGCGCGATGCACTTTGCCTATCCCGTCATACTTCGTGGGGTGATAGAACATCACATACACTTTATTACATAGTTGTGTGTCATGACAGTTGCTGGCGGGACGGACGTGGGGCGCGCGGGCGCATGGCGCTTCTGTACCGTGCGACGCGGCTCAAAGACCGCGCCGATACACACGTCTTCACCTTTGTCGTGACGAGATCGGCGACACGTGAGCCTGACCGTGACGTCACCTCCAAGGACTTCACATGCGCGCACCAGCGATGGGCTGTTGCTTTCAGCCGTACAGACACATCTCTAGGTACCTATTTGTCATTTATACACTATTTGTAAACTATATTTTAAACCTACAGGACCGGAGAAGGAACTAATTAGGATGAGATTTATACATAAATATGGTTAAACAAAAAAACAATTTGGCAGTTGATACGTCTAATTATATTTACATCACAGTTGAATTAATCGAAGATGAAAGCATTTTTTCTTTAGTTACGTCCACAGTCTTCTTTTAGAGCCCCTCAATTACTAGAGGTTGATTTTTAGACTTTTAGATTGAGGCTAAAAAACAATTACGACTTCATAACTCTCATTTTATTTTCCTTTACAGGCATCTATTTAGTATGGCGCGGAGTATGCGAGGGCATGAGAGTGTATGTCGACTTCACCTTCACTCTATTAAGCCGAGATCACTTCACTGCAAACGAGGGCTTCTCTGGGAAGCAAGTTCGCTTCAACGCAGGATGTGCTGCTCAAGGACGCGGCCGATGCGTGTCACTCGCCGAGCTGAACTCAAAGTTCGCAGACGCTCGCGGCGAATTTCAACTCGAGCTAAGCATGTCCCGTGTCAGAACTATCTACTCTTGTGAACTTCGTGCACCTCGCCTCGATACACCACCTTTTGCGTTCGCCAGCTTCGATTGGTCTGTCTCTGCAACTGGTGGCACTGGAAAAGAGCCACTTTCTTTACGATTGGTACGTCTATCAGGAGAAGGCCAGTTAAGCAGAGTTAGATACGCTCTTGCTCTTGGTGAAGGTGACAGACGGATACACTCAGGGCCGCTTGAATGCCTTTGTGATGGTGAAGGTCGCACACCACCGTGGATACCGCGACCCCCTACAAGACTCCTTCATAAAGGCATGCGATTATCTGTAGAACTGGTTTGGGCGAGAGCTCTAGCAGAGTTGGCAGTTCCAGTGGGTGGTAGAGCAGCCACATGCTACGACCGAGACAAACAGGCGTGGGCGTTACGTTGTGATACACATTCTGAACTAGTCAGACTTCACATGTTGTACCGTGACGTGCATCATGTACCTAGAAACCACTTACGCTACGTGAGCTGGTCAGCGTGGTTAGTTCGAACAGTTTCTGCATCAGGCGAGCCTGACGCAAGCGAGCTACCAGGCGCACCCTTCGAAAACTACTATGCTCAAGAGAGTGCTGATGAGGGTCTTATGATGGAGACTGCCTTGCGCGTGGAAGACGTTTCCCGGGCTGGATGTGCCTTCTTGCATCCCGGTGGAGAAGTTAGAGTTCGAATAGAATGGGGTGATACTTACTTGCTCTTCCAAGCTACCTACCATGTTTATGACGATCTTTGTCGTCTACATGCTCATCAAATGAGGTAAGAATATTACTTGGCAACTCATTTCTTTATATGCTTATTTATGCTTACAATTACGTTACTTTCTTTGCAGACGAGAAGTAGCTGCGTTACAAGCTGAGAACTATTCCCTGGAGCGGCAGTTATTCAGCTATCAAAAAAGCCTGGCGTATGCCCAAGCGCAGGCAGGCGAACCAGCGGCTGCAGAAGGTGGGGGCCGGCGGTCTCCAGCGGAACGCTCCTTGTCTACAGACACAGAGTACGCCTGAGTGTGTTCTCTTCTTCAAAATATTTAAATCTTCTATCTTCTCGACTGAATCTGACATTTTTGAGCGATTTATCTATTTTTCTAAGATTTTATGGCGAGGTGCGCCTTGTTCGCACCGCGTCTCGCCCACGCCGGCCCCCTGCACTCTCGCCGCTCGGATCTATCGATAGCTAGTAGTTATATTCGACTACTTTTTCTATTTATCTGTACATAAAATATATTTAGATATTATATATTATGTATATTTCTTGACTTGAAACTCGAATTCATATACTGCAAAACAGTCGATTATGATTAAAATTATTTAAAATTCTTAAGTGGTTTTTTTGCATCCCCTTTACAATAATGTCCCTAGTCTATCTGAATAATATTCAATTTTTTTTTTTACTAATTACGCACAAAGACTATTATTTTATGAGAATACATTTATATATTAGGTCCTTACATATGAAATTGGCGTTTTGTGTGGGAGGAACAAAAAGTCGAATATTTTTAAATATAATATATTTAATTAATCAAAGTATGAACCATTGTTTTCTATGCAATTTTGCCATCATAGGTAGTTCATTGATCCCTTTACTAAAAAAAACAGTCGGACGGGAGTCAATAAAATCTGTGAAGGCGATTTGGACTGCCCCATAAGAGTTAAATTTTTTCCCCTGCATGAAGTTGTCCAAATTTTGAAAAGAATGGTAATCTGTTGGAGCAAGGTCCGGGGAGTACGGAAGATGTCTTAGACATTCCAATTGAAGCTCTTCTAATTTGGTAGCCGTCTGCTGTGCAGTGTGTGGTCTAGCGTTGTCGTGAGTAGCAGTGGCGTGGAGCGATTGACCAGCCTAGGTTGTTTAGCCACTAGCTTTTCCATCATGCTTTGCAATTGCTGACAATAGACATCAGCCGTAATAGTCATTTTGTGATGGCCACAATTAAATGTACCTACATTGAGAATTACATCGAAATTGCATTCAAAAAATTTGCTTACTACTAGAAGCTCTCTGTAGCTTCTAAGTTCTAAGAGTAATTTACTGGTGTTTAGTGACTGAATTGCGCTGGGCCATTTAATCGGCCTGATAGACTGACTAGTCGGGGACCTTCTCTGCTTCCATCAAGCATCATGTCGGAGAAGAGAACAACATTTGAACCTCTACTATATTTACCTCGTCTCTATTTATTACGACTTTATCTTAATATAAAACTTTTCGTTATTATTCATTTATTGCGACCTTTACGACGATGTGGCGACCATTATGCTATAACGACGCTTAATTTAAGTCCCTTAAATATAAAGCAGAGGTACTTAAATTAAAAATTCATGCGGCTGTAGCGACTTTGGATGTAACCCCAAGTTCAAATGCAGCGACTGTTTTAATGAATCATTTGTAACAAATTCCTAGAAATTCCATGCGATATTGCGATCGGAGTCAGCCTCCAAAGTCACAAAGTTTTTTTTTTACAAAAATTTCTATTCTATTCTATTATATATATTCTATTCTATTATATATATTCTATTCTATTCTATATATTCTATATTATATTCACGCTGATGGTCATCCACTTTCGAAACCTTTCCCTTTTGTTTATAGATATTAGCTAAGTAGGTAGGTAAGCATTTAGATTTCAGAGAGAGATTTATAAGTAAGTAAAGTGATATTCTGAGTTTTTTAATCAATATACCAGTAAATAATTATGTGTGCAAATGTTTTTAATAATAAATTAATATAAACTATATATTATGTACGTGTCTTTATCTCTGCCATTGCCTATAACAACGAAATTAGAGTGTTCCCGTCATCTTCGTTATACGCGAAATCCATTGTATACATGTAAATAATATGAATAGTAGTAATGCATGAGGACTTGAAACCATCATGTCAATGTTGTATCTATGTGAAACGTCAGTTGACTATTGTCATTTATCAGTGTCAATTTGATTCACGTTTAAGACCTGGCTGTATGGACTAAAGTCCTTTGCCTTTCCCATTAGGGATAAATTGAAAAAAAAAAAAAAAAATTGATTCACGTTTCCTTTAATGTTTGTTTACAAATTTCAGTAGATGAGGTTAGAAAAGTATTAATTGTAAGAGAAATAAGTACAGAAAATATTTATAAAAATGGCACAAGGAAAGATGAAAGTCAAGAGTAAGTTACCAAAAGGAACTAAGGTAAAGAAGGTGAAAGGAAGAGCTGTGACTAAGAGAAATAATGCACCAGCCCCAAACAAGTTAAAGGCTATCGAAAAGAATAAGATGAAGGCCAATGTCACAAAGATGGTAAATGCGACGGCAGAAAAACAATTGAGATCATTAGCTACTGACACTCCACAACTCTCAGCGGCTCAAAAACGAGTTGCTTCAGCACCTACAGCACCTGTACCAGCTAAGTAATGTTTAAGCTACATGGGAGTGTAAATATGTATACAATGTAAGAAAGTAAATTAAAATAAATGGTTTCTATAATTTGGTGGTATTTTCCTAATGACCTACATAAATCAGACCATAATCAATTGAGTAAAATTATTTCACTGTCCAAATTCTGTCTCATTTC
Organism: Pieris mannii; assembly: GCA_028984075.1. NCBI lineage: Eukaryota > Metazoa > Arthropoda > Insecta > Lepidoptera > Pieridae > Pieris > Pieris mannii. The sequence continues at coordinate 6,810,461 of CM054795.1, read as the reverse complement.
TCGCTCTTCTTGCAAAGTGGTCATTTTTATTAATGAGTATGATAGTGTTTCTTACCACTTGTGTAACACATGATCAGCAATACATCATGCGATATTGACTGCTAGAAAAGTGAATAATAGTATATCATACGTGTTATGAATTAACTCCACTGTATAGCTATTGTTTGAATACTAATAAAGGATTTTTTAAGGTTAAAGTGAATAATTACAAAAGGCTTAGGAGGCTTATTGTGACACTACATTATAGTATTTCATATTTGTATGCTGGACTGCACTAGTTTTAAAGGTTGGTTGTAATTTATTTTTGTATTGTAAGTATTTTTCTACTGCCTAATGTATATTAGTATGCTAACTGTAAAACCAAATACCACGGGCAGTATTAATTGCTAGTTTATTATATCTGAAAAAGTAACAGTACCTAATTGTAAAGTAGCTTCTATATGACAAAATAAAACTATTTCTTTGAAGTTTTACTTACTAAAGCGAAGTTTTACTTTGAAATAGTTTTTTAACAGATAAATTTGGTACATGTTGTTCAATTTTATAGAAAAACTTAGATTAACAAATTTATGTTAAGTAAAAGATTAACAATTGTGGTATTGTCTCCATAGCTCAGTGCTGGTCATGCTGCTATGGTACTGGACTACGTAGAACTTAATCAATTAATTGACTAATGATTGCAACATATATTTCTTCAGTTTAGTTTGTTTTTTTGGTTTGGTTATCAACAAATACATATAAAAAAATAAGACTAGGTGAGTTTGCATCTCCATGTATTAAGTGAAACCCTGCCGAACAGTTTTAAGCCAAACATACTGGTATCATATAGTATCTGGCTGAACTCTGGCTCTAGTGAAGAACATAATATATGCTCCTAGATAAGGTATGCTTCAGATCTTATCAAATTGTTATAAATTAATGAATAACACACTAAAATTACTCAACCTCCAAACTATTTTTTCTTATAATAAATATTTTTCCACTAAGTATAATTTAATTAAAATATACAGTAATGGATTTTACATGGTGATCAAAATATATTTATTGACTTTAGCCCTGTTTTATTATTACTGGGAAAATTATTCTTAGAAAAAAAAAGAACTCCTACAAAACTTGGGAGTTAAATCTTATATTAAGAATGTTTGTCTTTTTAATTTAAACAGTCATCTTCTCTCGAGTGCAAAATAAATGAAAATACACGTATTTAAATTTTAGCACTCAAAGAAGCTAACGGCTACATTTTACACCAACATGATCGAACCTTCATTTGAATATCGGCCTTAAATTGCACTTGATATCAATTAAAGATAAAATCAACGCTGGCCAAACCTGAACTCCATTTTTGATTACAGATTAAAAATGCTTTTTATGGCAAGTACAGTGAAATTCGATGAAGTCTGTGCTGGTTTTTATATTCGGAACTTATATTACCTGTCTTGCGTATGTGGGTAACGTATTCAAGGTAATGTCGCATGCTGAGTGAACGAGTACTAAGAGATGTGTTACATATCGATAGAATCTAAATTTTAAGGTAAAATAGATAAAAGGGTATGTTATTATTAAAATTGCTAAATTAAGGTCCAAATGATTATATCATAGAAATGCAGTAAAGAAAGCAAGATAAGGATAATGTATAGTATTTCTGATTTTTTGTCAATTCTAATATATTTCTCATCATTAAAAATTTACTACAGTGGGGAAATTTTTATTATGACATGACGCTGTGAACATTGTTATTCCCAATAAAATACTTTACAATTATTATTCTCTAACAAACGAGGGATTTATTAATGTTTCTATATTAGGCATACTTGCTACTTGCGGCTTTAATATTCCTTATCATCCTGTATGGAGTAGAAAGTGTTCTATCTTGGCTCGAGAAGGGTCAAGAATAACCCTTCAGATGAATCAGACGAACCTTTCAGATGTAGTGCTGGTGCTGGTGCTGCGAATCCTCAGAATACCGTGGACTGCGAAGCGTACCAATACATCGATCCTGACCCAACTCCGCATACGGACTCCCTTGTTTATATTTCTACCAACTATACTAATACCTGTTCTGTGACCTGTAGCGATTATTGTTTACGTTCCCTTGAACCAAACATACTCAGAGCTGTGTAATAAAGACACAACCACGTCGAAATGAACTGCCTTGAAATATTCCAAATAGTACGACAAGAAGTGGGCCTAAATGTCAAATAAGATTTGGGTATAGGATATTGGGATGATGATGATTTAACAAGAGCCCCAGTTAATTTCACATATTTTAAGTCCACATTTTATAATTGTAATTTATAACCCAATTAATGTTGTTTACCCTAATATTGTTACTAAAAGATACTGTTAACCTAAAACGAAATTAAAAAACTTGTGACCAACAATTTTGTCGATACCAGCACGTCACTAGCCGCGGCTCCGGACATCAAGTTGCGGGGGGGTGATGCGCCGATTTCTCCGAATAAGATTAATAAATGCAGGCGGGGCGGGGAGTCGCGCGGCTAATGACACGAAGCATGCTGCAGATATTTTTTATCGCAAATTTAAAACACAAACTGGTTGTGGTAACTCCCCTCGCTGCACTCTGCATAGTTCACCGCTCCTGCGCAGCCGCAACTCGCCAATTATCTTTGACACCTAACTCAATGTCGTCCTATCGTTTATGAGACATTTATTCGCTGGTGAAATGTCACAACTTAATTTGCCTTACGTTAGGGAGTAAGCTATAGGTAATAAACTGCAAATCGTTTTAAAAAGTAAGTATGTATTTTAATGCAGTGTTTGCAAAAAACTAAATTACTTTTTGCCAGTTTGCTCATCAGCGAATTAATTTACTTACAAGTTAACATATATTAGATTTTTAATTATTTATTATTATGATTAACAATGGACATTATAAGCCCCCATTTGGGACGTTAAATTGTTCATTTTTCATAAAAGGATCAGTCTTTTTGCGTGTAATGCTTATTCCTTACGAAGTTTTTCTTTACCGTATCAAGATGTCATGTGATAACCTACTTATAGATAAATTAAAAGCCTGGTTTAAACTACCACACTTTAGCTTCTAAGTTCTTTATTTGTTGCCGTGCTTATTCTGAAATCGTCTTTTAGTGTAATATTGAACGAAGATTGGCGGCACCTTAAACAAGCTTTTAGTTAAATAAGCAATACTTTTGCTAAATAATACCGTTTTCGTAAATTTTTTGAAAGGATTAAGTCGTATTAGAACTGTTATTATGAATAAAGTTTATAAATAACCTCTCATGGCATCCATCACGCACACGACTCGGTCTTGGTTTTGATTTCCGATGAAACAATAAATCCTCAAAAATACACTTCGATTAAAATTATTTATCAGAATCAAAACTGTTTTATATTGACACCTAGATCTTTAGTCTTATTCCACACGAATTATTTTTTTAGATTCTAGTTTAGTTTATATCTAATTCTAGAGAGATATTTGTTAATTTAGTTATATTGTATTTTATATACACAAGGTATTTTTTTTATAGTTGCCCGGAATAAAGCGCTTTTCAGGCCGCCGGTTGTCTATTAATGTATGTAATCTGTTTTCTTATCTACAGATATGTGTGTAAATAAATAACCCTAATCCTTCCCATGATATAAAAGCGGGATTTTATGGACCAAGGGAAAGAAGGAGAAGAGGGCGCCTTCAACCGGCTGATAGAAGAGAAAGAAGCGTTCTTTCTTGCTTCCCGTGAACGGAGAATGGAAGCCATGGATATAGATATTTGTATAAAGCTAGAGGAAGTCTTTACCCATAGAGGGGTTCAATGGTACTGTAAAAAGTTGGTATATAAGGACAGCAAAAAAAATGTATATAAGTAATCTTAAATTGGCATTTGTAAAGATTGGAAATAAACGGGCATTATTATTATGTGGGTAACACTGAAAATGTTTAGAACTGGCCCGTTAGAAAATGCCATAGAAGAGACCCCATAGAGAAATATGAGTCCACTGCTTTTCTCAGTGGTGCCATCGATTGCAACGATGTGTAGAGAGGAACAGAGATTACTTAGAAAAACAATAAAAGTACTGGCAACTTTCTACATTTAGCCGTTTTCATTTTCTAAACATTTTCATTGTTACCTAGGTATAACCCTTTACATGATTTACAGAAGGGCTTTTCGCGTTGATCAGGTATAATAATATTATTAATAATAATAATAAATTATTTATTGCAAGAATATGGTACTTAATTTACATTTTACATTATTAGTCAGAGTCAATTCTTATATTATCTGTATCGTATATATCACACTTTATTAAATTTGTATAAATTACAATGTCTCACACAAATAATCATTTATTATATATATATATATTCATTTATTATCAGAAAACAAGGTTCCATAATTATTTGTTAGTAACAATTTACTTAATAGCTATGTTAGTACAATACATTAAAATCACAATTATGATAATTCAGATTCAATTTCATGTCAATTATTCATTCATTAATAAAGATAAAGTAGTAAATATCATTAATTAAAAATTTATGTTCAACCATATCCCATATTTTAATTATAAATTAAAACTACTTAGCACAGCGGTTCGACGCCATAACATGAGATGAGATCCAATGCTTGAGAATCGGACCGTCCATTCTTTGAGCGACAACTTGCAGAATTTATTGAATAGTACATTTTTTCCAAAAGCAATGCACTAAGTCGCTTTTTAAAGACTCTACTCTGAAGATCTTTTAATTATTTCGATAATTTATTGTAAACTTTAATTGCCATACAAAATGGGTTCGACTCGATACCAAATGTATACGCGTAACTTCAACAGAGATCTGTCCGAATAAAGCTAAACTTTGCTAACAAAAACATTTGCTTCACGTTTGAGTGGACATCTAACTTAAATCCCTGGAAAGTGTCGCGAACAAAGAAAGTAATAAATTTGGATTCAGAACTGATAAAAGAGTCATAAAATTTATCCAATTTTAATAGACTGTTTTGACAGTATTTTATTTAAAAAGACGTTTATTATGTAATTTTACCCAAGATAATATTTTTTTTATTAAGTATAAATAGATATGCACCCTTTATGTAAAAAATACTTGTGTCAGGATTCCCAGCTCTTCCATGACAAACTTTGTGTATTATAATTAGGATTTAGGATTTTATGAGGGATATTCAATTAATTTTGAAATGTTTTTAATTTTTGCTTTATTTTATCTTTTTTTTTTTGTGTATGTAAGCTTCATAAAATCAGAATGTTGTATGTGCCTATAATTGGGGGAGCACATGCATGTATTAGTGTCTACTTTGTTGGTGCAAGAAATAAATAAAAATAAATAAACATAATTACAATTTTGATACTAACATAAAAGGGTTCAAAGAAAAGCCACGCCAATGGTCAGAGCACTTAGGAATAAACCCTATAATGAGCGTCTGAAAGCACTTGATCTTACTGATTTAGGATTCAGGCGATTAAGAGGTAATCTGGTTGTAATCCTTACTGGCCACTATAATGATCCAGGAATTGCGAAGCTCTTTATTTTCTTTTAAACTGAAGACCTCTCAATATAATACAAATTCCCTAAAGAACTTTCTTCCCAACCGAGTAGCGGCTGGAAAAGGCTTCTGGAAAGTGTAATTAGTTCACCCTCTTTGAACTGTTTTAAAAGTAGATTGGAACTTCAAAGCCGCGAATACGAGCGCATCAGCATTTAATAATAATTACAAGTTCTCTTGTTTTTAAACACCATGTGTAACGCGTAACATGCTGGAGTAAGTACATGAATGAGTGTGTTGGTGTAATTAGGTGAATTAGTAAATGTTCACGAATCAACTACATGGCTTCAATATCTCCAACTCTGCGTAAGGTGTTTTAGGAGCCAGTCGTTTTACCGTTTCTAGAAATAATGGTGAGCAGAAAGATGTTAACGATTTAATTTAGTGTAGACGTAGTCTGCCTGCATATTGCGTCAGGCGAAACTCTCACTCACACATATTGTTAGACAGTCAGTTATCATAATGGATACCGATCAATTACACTTGTTTATTTTGGACTAAAATTACTAAAATGGTTTATTTAAAACTATGGTATCAATAAACATTAGCAGAGAGAGCAGTTATAGGCCATTTCAAAACATGCCAACACCATTGAGGCTTTATTTATTAAATGTGCGGTATTTGGATTTAAACGGGGCTGTATAATTAGTATGTATGCAGACACCTCAAAACTGTTTCTTTTTTGATTACCTATGTTTAATTTGATTGCACATCATGTTCCGTTTAAGGTAATTTATAGTTATACTAAAGTTTTTAATTTGAAGTATTGAAACGTGTGAGCTTTTAAGCACCTAATTTTGTGTGACACGAATAATGAAAAGGCAGGAAGAACGCATCATGCTTTTAACAAAAACGTCTCGTTGACTTCCGTAGTCTGGTTATGAGAGAAGCTCATTGAAAATATATTTAACTATTAATTGAGTGGCGAGATTTATGAACATTGCTTAGTGAAATTCTAAAGGAAAGTTTAAAGGTTTCCTTTGCCACATTTATGCCTTGTGAGGCAGCCATTAAACCAGGGAAGTGCGATGCAAGTATATAGAAAATAATAATTTTAGAACTATATCGGAATAAGAAGATGATTGAAGTAAAATTTGTAACTATTTTTTTGTAGATCAGTGGGCAAACGGACAGGAGCCGTATCTGATGCTAAGTGATTCCACCGCCCATGGACACACTCAATCCCAGAGGCTCTGACATACCTTAAGTCGATTTGCGTCAGAAATACTTCATTGGACAGCTAATTGCACATAAGTGGTGTTCGGCAAAAACTGGCGTGAAAATGCTTTAAAAACTACAGAATATGGCATTACACCCGTTACTCGACGTCCGATGATGGAACTCAACTGCTGGTATAATTTCGAACTCCTTTTGAACACTCCCCATATTGGCGTGACGAGTATTTATAATAGACGTAGTTTAAAATTGGACTATTTGGAAAGTGGTCAATTATAATATTTTATTCAAGGCAGATCTTCCGGCTTTGTATTCAGAATTGTGGCTAAAGGGGCTAAATTTATCGGGATGCGCCCTTTTTTCAAATTATATATTTTAGTTTTATATTGTAGTTTCTAAAAAATTACAATCTATGTACAGAAGCGAGAGCGCGGTTATCTATTTTGGAATCATTTCTTTGATTTTTTTAGTTTTTGACAGATTATTTGCACCGTCGATTCTTCATCTAATTTGGATACTAAAATCTCCCATCTGCTTGTAGATCCAGTTCACAGTTAATTTAGTGTTTTGTGTCGTTCTAGTTGAAATATGCAGGGATGATGCATAGGATCTAGCAATGAAGCGATTACAGCGCGCCCCGTAGATCGTCGCGCCCTAGGCTGCAGCCTAATTAGCCTGAGGGTTAATCAGACCCTGGGCTAAAGTGGTGAAATGTACAGCGATAAAGTGTGTCGAAAACATATGTCAAACATACGGTCCTGCACTACGAGTCTTATTTAGTGCTAACTTGAGATTCTGAATCAACCTCTAATAATGTAAAGATTAAATCGTAAAATCAAAATAGACACAACTTTAAGGACTTCTATACTAAAACATTCTGAACTATAAAGTTCTATGTAACAAAGTTTTTATACTTAAAACGATTTCTCGGTTCTCCACAATATGGGGCTAGACAATGCGATGTAGCCCGCGGGAATAGAGTAAGATGGATCACTGCGTAATGTTATATTTTACACCGCAGTGTAATTTATATTCAATTACTAAATAGTGTAGAAACAAGAATATGTTATTATACTTAATAATAAAAAAGTGATTGTGATATATAATAGGGCATTTTTAAGATAAATTAACGAGAAAATATCGAATTTTCTTAAATATATCTTGTGGAAATACATACAAATGTTGCAGCCAACTAGCTTCATTAGCCGTTAAAAGAAAATTAATGAATAAATATTTTTATAAATGTGACGAATACTTAAATGATCCTAATACTTGGGATTGATTTGCTCCGGTTCAAACAATTTGTATTAAAAAACTTGGCGATTGAAAAGAGTGACGGAAAGTTTCTTGCCAGTTCTTCTTTCCCGCTCTAAATTCTTGACTTGCGAGCTGGTAGTAAATGTAAATTGACAATTAAAAAAAAAAATTATTTATTGAAAATTTTTAATTTTTTTTTGACGTTCATAAGTGCTTGTTCACCTAGATAAATAAATATATTTTGTTTGTTTGTTCAATTAATAGCCTAGCCTTTTGACTAAACGGCGCCGTTTAACTAGCGGCCTGAAAGATACTCATAGCCACTCGTAGCGTTTAATACAACATTTAATAAACTGGCTAATCCTTAGGGCATTCTTAGGACAGTAAGCATAAAGAATAAACGAACATCAACTTATTAATATTTGCTATTTATTATATAAAAAAAAATATTAGCAGAGACTTTTGTATTCTTAAGCTATAAATCAATAAACTAAGCCTGCGGCCTAAATCCTGTAATCTTCTCTTCACTGGTCTTGTATATTGACAAGTGAAGGTGCAACGCACGCAATACACTGTAATGATTATAATGTTATAAAGTGGATACAAATAAGCTTACAAACAGAATTGATACAATTATTTCATACATAATGTATAAATTATTTAATTGGAATATGTAATATGTCTTCAAATTGCTCAAAATAAAGTAATTAAATTGCTTTTCCATTACCCATACTTAACTTCCACACAAAAAATCGACACAGAAACAAAACTTATGAATATAAAACAATTATTTCAATATAATACCAGCTTATTAATCTACAAAATTTTAAATGACTGCATACACACTAACATTACATTCACTAAAATAAATCAAATTCAAAAGCGCAGTTCACGACGCACTCATAATTTAATTATACCTAAGTATAGAACCAATTACGGCAAAAAAACATTGAGCGTTGGGGGAGTAGTGCGGTATAATAGACTCCCACAAAATATAAAAAGTGCAGGTAGCCTAGCAATATTTAAATCAAGATTAAAAGACCATCTATTGAGTGATGCAAATCTACGGAAATGAAAGTTCTATCAAGTTTCTCTTTTTTTTTTTAATTCTCAACTTACCAATTGTAACGTTAGCATAATATAAGTGTTCTCATGTAAGTGACTAATGTCTTTTATGAGATTAAATGTCTTTAAACCTAATAAGTTACACTGTGTTAACATCATCACTGAGCCTCAAAAAGTTTATGGGATCTCTCTGCATCATCTACCGCAATTAAATCCAGCTAAAATTCATCATTGGACGTCAAGGCAGAATTTGTAATTCTACCCGTATCACCTGGTCGTTTCTCAAGGCAGTTTTGCCGCGCACCACCACTATGCAGTAGATGTTCATTGAAGTATTTCCAAACTAATTCGACTTAGGATCGTTTGAAAAACCAGCGAAATAATTCTAAAATGGCCGGCAACACACTCGCGAGCCCTCTGGCATTAAGTATGTTCATGGGCGGCGGTGTCACTTATCATCAGGTGAGCCGGAGATTCGGCACCTTTGTTTTTCCACTTTGTGATTTTCATGGCATAGAGGTCCTTCTAAGTTGATATCTGTTTTCATGATTCTTCATACAGGTCGTCATCAGATATTTTCTCGTATTCGATTCTTTCATTACTCGATTTTATCCTACAATATATACTGCAAATTGTACATTTATGAAACAATGAACCAATAAACCTTTGTTATTTTTATATTGAGTGTTTTATTGTTTTAACGTATATATGTATATATATATATATATTTTTTTTTTATTTATTTGTGGGTTATCTCTAAAACTTTATCAAGCCAAGCCTTCAATAGTATTATCGCCGAAAAACGATGCTTTATTAATACAATCCTTTCCTTTTTATTACAGAAACAAAAGTTCCTTCACCTAAAATACCAATTAAACAATTAAGTTTATTAAAACCTAAACATAAGAATCAAACATTGAGTATTTGATTTTTTTTAAAACTATACGTCCATTAAAAAACTAATAGTACGACAAGTGTCAAATTTTTACACGTGTTTATTTAAATGTTAGGGCTAACTAAATATCAATTTTAAATTTAATACTAGTAGCGCCATCTATGTGTCAGCCTACGAACAGCCCAACAGTTTTTTAGGAAGACTTGCAATCTAGTAAGTAGTAATTGTAATCTAGTAGTAGTTGTAATCTAGCGACTCTTATACCTCAGGTCGTAGGTTCGATCCCCGGCTGTGTAGAATCTTTTCTATGTGCAATCAATCAATCAATCAAAAATCATTTATTCATATAGGTCACATAATGTACACTTATGAACGTCAAAATAAACTTTAAATTATTCTAATTTTACATTTACTGCCAGTTATCAAATCAAGGGCATAGAACGGAAGAGAAGAACTGGCAATAAACTCTCCGCCACTCTTTTTAATCGCCAAGTTTTTTTACACAATGTTTGTAAGGAGCTGCAACCATTACGTGTTCCATGTGACATATTTAGTAATAAAGAATAATAAAATAAATTAAAAACAAAGATTTCTCCTCTATCAGCAGGAGGTATGGTGAAATAGGAGCACGCACTTACATATTCGTGAGAACAACACGCAAATACGTAGTATAAACAACTAATATCACCGCATACACGAATTCAAGTACGACCAGTCACCACAAGTAGCACCCGTTCACGAGTATGACGCATGGCCAGCCATTGGCCCCCTCGCTTTATTTAAGGGAGAGAGACAACCCGACGCATGGACGCCGCCACTAGCTAACTAAGTAACTATTTAAGTGAGCATGACGATCCTTGAAATGTGGACTTGGGGCGTATTTAACATTTGCTCGAACGGTGAAGGAAAACATCGTTAGGAAATCGACATGTCTTAGACCCAAAAAGTCGACGACGTGTGTCAGGCACTGGAGGCTGATCACCTACTTGCCTTTTCGGTTTAAAAAAAATTATCATTAAACAGATTCAGAAATCAGAGACATATAGAGGTTGTAGCGCCACTGATTTTTTTTGCAATCTAGTTATAATTAACTTTTCATTTATACCATATTACGTTGATTAAAGTAATATATTATGCAAATGAGAAAGTTTTGAAGTGCAGTTGTCAATTAGTTCTCACCAATGTCTATCGGCGGATCTTGATAGACGATAAATGTTTAGTCGCTAGCTGCAGGTAGTGGTATTACCGTTAAAGGAACTCAGTAATAAATTGAAATACGGTTTGCGAAGTTTATATTGAAATTAACTGTCTTCACACGGCTTGTGATAATATCTGATAAAGTTGAACATTAATGATTTCGGTGAATTAAGTGGACGCCAACTACTAACTGTATATATAGTTGTGATAAAGCATATTCAACAAACCCTAATTCTGATGCGTTAACCAATATATTTCAAGTTTTTAATTTACACTCAAAACTTAGCTGGATGTAAGTCCAGTCCTTCCGTCAAGAAGAGAGCGTACCAATTCTTAACAGGCCGGCAACGCACTCGCGAGCCCTCTGGCTTTGAGAGTATCCATGGGCGGCGGTATTACTTAACATTAGGTGAGCCTCCTATCCGTTTGCCCCCTGCTCTATAAAAAAAAAGTACAAACATCGGCACATACGCTTTGACAATATCATGAAGTGTGTCTTATTACAAAACTGTGTATAACGGAGTAAGGATTCATATTTTTAACATATATACAATTATAACTCAATTCACGCAATTATATCAACAAAAAATTCTGTCCCAATCACGTTCTAAGACACGAACAATGTATAAATGTTTTGTATTCACCAATTTGAGCAAAACATTGAAATTAATCAAATTGAAAGGTTTATTCATCATCGTAATATAATACTTATAAACGCTACCAACCACGTTGACCCTTTGATATTAATTAAGTTAGACATATGACCCGTATTATCTTGTAAACATGATTTACAATATAACTTGATGTTACTCACAATTAATTACAGATTATTACGCTGTAAAAAGAAGCATTCCGCCAATGTATGGAGCGTAAATTTTTCAATTAGAGACATTACACTCAAAGCCTAGCCTTTATTGCTAGGAATGCTCTTGAACGCCGTATGGCATGTTTTTCATAAAAATTGTAGATATCTTAACACATGATGCTATGTAAGCTATACGTAGAATGCTAATTGGTTTTCTTGTGTTAAACTATTGTGGGATTTCATGAAGTACTGTTTTTGACAATTTAGTATAATTTTTAAAGACGTTTAACAACCTTTAATACTTTAATATGTGATGAGTAATGAAATAAAAAAAGGCCTTGGTGATTTAAAATAGTGACGGAATCTTTTGTCAGTTTTTCTCATTCCATTACCTTGTTTTGAAAACTAGCAGTAAATGTAAATTTAGATTCATTGTTTTTACTGACGTTCATTAAGTTACGTACAACCTAAATTATACTTTGATTTGATTTTATATATTAATAGATTTTTGTCCACACTTACAACACTAAGATGATTTGGTTACTTGTTAATTTGGTGTTTAAATCAACAAGTTTTAAAATATCATTTAACATAGATAACATAAGAAGTAAAATCAATAAACACAGCCTCCCACGATGCCCGTCACGCGGTGCGCGCGTTGATGTCTCTTCTACGCACATCACAGTAATTGCACTCTTGCGCATTCGACTTGATTGGGACAGTTACGATACGTTGACTGCTTACTTAGCGATGTCATTTCATATACAAACGAATAGTATCTATATAAATTGACCCAGCTTACGATTAATTAATAATAATAATTACAGGTTATTAAAACAATTGTACGTATTATCAAATTATTATTTCGGGTCTAAAATCGGTGACCTTATCACGATTCAAGTGATAAGAATCCCCTTACAGACGCGATCTGCAATCACTCTCAAAATTTTACTTAAATTTACAGTCGAGTTAATTTATACACTGAGTGCCATGACAGCGGAGGCTGTATCGAGATTCGAGACAATAAATCCGGTTCTGCAGCGCTTGCAATTAAACTAGTGTCGCGGCGGGTTCGCGACCGTGCGAAAGTGAAGCAAGAGGGAGGGAAGGAGGCTTTGGAGGGCGGGAGGGGGCCAAGTTAGTGGGTTGCCACATGCCGTCTTTACCTGTGAATTGAGCTGTTTAGAACAACTACGGAATATGGTCTTCAAATTGACCATTTTAAAACCATTTTATTGACAATTAAGATCGGTCAAAAGCAGTAACATTAATTAATTGAAATGATTGTGTTAAAATTGGTAATATATTTTTTGATCAGTGAACTTTGAGTGATTCGCTAATCCTAGTTTAACGGGGTTATTGAAGGAAATTTAAAACGTTATGCGGACAATTATAAGTATTATCAAGTAACGATAAGAATCAGCCGCATTTCGCAAATCTAGAGTTTATCAAACTCTTCAAGGATAAAGGCACCGTTTGCGCGGCAAGCAACACTGACTGTGCGCAAACGCAACTCCTTACTCAGTCCGCGCGTAGCCGTCGGCACAGAGGCACGTGCCACGCGATGACTTAGTGTACCCATGGTCTACCCCGAAGCGTCCCGCTGGGGCGCGCCCGACACTCTCGCGCCGCTCTACGACGATGTTTACAGAGGTCAGCTAACGCATCCTTTGTTTTATGACTCATACCTTAGTGTACCTTTCCAATTTTGCAAGCTTTTATTGCCTGTGTTCGAAACTATAATCTGCGATTTAATCCACAATATACCGTTATTTATTCTAATTGGATCCTGATTTAAGCATTTCGTTGGTTCATCAATAACTCTCGTGACATAAAGGTTTTTGCGATACAGTGAAGCGTGAATCAGCTGACTCCCAAGCTTTCACGCCGTAAACAAAATGCTAATTAAAGCTGCGATGCAGAAAAGTTCTTTGAATAAAGCTTTCGCATAATTTGCAACATTATTTGATTATTTCGCGTGCAAAGTTCCTAATTAGAGGTTTCATTCATTTTAGTTTGAAATGTGGCAGAAAAGGAACGCTTATAAAGGTACATATTTATTATTTTTCTATTTAATATTTTAAATTATGTTTCCTGTAACAAGGCTGTCTCACCATTAACTATTTTTAGCTAATAAAAAACAGCATAGTGATTTTAGTTAGTGTAAAGTTTTTTATCGTCTCTAATTATTTAACACTGATATAATTTAAAGATATACAGACTTTTCAAGTACCTAAGATATTTAATTATATTATTAGATATACCTAAGTCATTAATGGAGTGTATGTAAAAAATAGGCTTAATGGGCTTACGTTATTTAATTGATCCATAACTTATAATTATCGTCTATTTCCTATTGCTATTATATTGCATTGTAAGACAGTTCTTGTTTAAAAAAAGAACACTCTTCTCCAAAGGCTGACAACGCACCCACTCAAATGGTTGTCCATGGGCTGCGATGACTGCCCTTTTTGTGCGTCCCTTGGGCTCGTTGGTTCCCTCTATCAAAAAAGGAGACATTTAATTGCAAAAAACAATTATGTACTATTTTGTACTTCCATATTAATTACGTAATGTACAGAACGTAAGCCGTGTGCATTGGTTTCATAAACTTTTGCACCTTAATTTTTAGTTACCGTAAATCTGTACATAAGCCTGGCCATGCACCGACCGATGCAATGTATCCGACATTAGTTACGTAAAGTTTTCTGCCTCGAAGAACGTCTTAACGTAATTCGGTCTGTGAGCCTGGTCCAGCACCCGGATGCATTAATTGCGTAAAGTTGTCTTCGTTGATAGTCCGTTTTCCTAACGTAATAATATAATTCGACACGGAGGTCTCGTCACGCACCCGGAATGTAAATAAGAATTTCAAAAGATTCGAGATTAGAGAAACTTTCCGATTGTTTACATTGTACTCTAACTTGCCACAAAACTTTTCCCAATTCCTTTTGTTAGAATGATAATATATTCGGGAGCTTCGAACTTTCTTGTTCAGATCACCTTTGAGTTTATAAATAATTATCGACTTTTTTCGATGAAAGCTAATTGGTTTTTGTATATAAGAATTTATTTATTTATTTATTCACACTTCGTTGCAAAGAAACACAACACAATACATTACATACAAAATTACAAAGAATGCAACGGACAGCCTTATCGCTAACAAGCGATCTGTTCCAGGCAACCCTAGTACGTTGAAGTGAAGTTGAAATTGAAATTATTGCACTGAACTTACCAACATGCAGTTTTAATAGTGCATTGTCATAAAGGTACAAAGCCTATAAAGAAATAGACCGAGAAACACTCAATGAATAACAAACATTTTTAATAATCATATAGTGTACTTTTATTACTACAATTAAAAAATATTTACACGTACTTTTCGGTTTTGATTACTTTGTTGGTGACGACGTCCTTATTTTGTAGTTTTAAATTAATTTCAAAGTACATATAATATTTATAGTAGGAGAGCCCACGATGCTAAATGGGGATTTACTCGAGCGTCGTGGAGACCTATTGGGTTGCAAAGCTTAGATGATAAGAAGAAAAAAATGTTATATGATATATACCTTTTCATCGGTGGGGAAAGCGGCTATAGATGTTTAAATATGTAAAAAAAAACTGTTGCATGGACATACTCGAGCGCGTCAGATATTGATAGCATCAATGTCCTACGTATTTTTAATAACGTACGTATGTTAATCTGATCATTTGCATGATGGGGGTGGTTGTACGTAAGGGTTAAAAATGAAAAAAAAAAAAATTTAATCGAGCGCGTCAGGTTTTCTAAGGGGGTGTTAAGTGCACCAAAAAAAAAGCTCTCATTCAAAAATCTGACGATTTCGATCTGACGCAAACTCGCAGCCATTATTATAATATGCAAAAAAAAATCGCCATTTTGAAATACTCGAGCGCGTCAGATTAAGATATATGTTGTTCATCTTTGTGTTCTAGACGTACTGTCTCATAATCTGACGATTATCTAGAGGGATTCGCTTAATCTGATAAAAAAAAAAAAATTTTTTTTAATCATTGAACTTAATTAATTGAGAAGCACAGGAAATAGTATGAAAATAAATAAGTGTATGTTTTTTGAGTAGAATATTAGTATTTATAAGAAAATAATTAAAAAAAAATGCACAATTTTTTTTAAATTTTTTATAATTAATTGATTAATTAATCATCATCTTCATCTTCATCAGTAGAATTATCTTCCTCTTCTGGGTCGAATTCATCCTCAGATTGCGTATCTGTAATAAAAAGTCATTAAAATATTTAACAATATTTTTTTATGTGTTTTTTTAATTATTGGAGAAAAGAAATACCTGATTCTGGAGTATCCTCAAGAATATCAGGTGTTATGACTACATCTTCGTACGCTTTCGGCAATTGATCACCTACAAACCAGATCATTTTGAATTTTCCGTCGACAACTTTCCATCCATAGTCCGTTGGTAAAAGATCAGTAATTTTTGCATTATGGGCATTACTCCACAAGCATGCAATGAATCTTGTGCGTAACACTTGCTGGAGTAACTCCGATTCACAGGGTGGCAAGTTGCACGCATCGTAATTGCGGACTCTCAAGGAGAAAGCTTGTGATTTGTCTTTTACCTTGTACGTCCTATTGAAGATGACCATCCTGGCTTGATTGACATCGTCTAACTTTTTTAACCCATACAAGTGGCAAGTAAAAGACTGTATGATGTTAAAAGAATCCTGCATATTATGTTCCTTTGATCCCAAATCCAGAAATGCGTCTTGGAAAATTTCTGAATTCATCAGATATTGCAAAGGTTTCTTTTTTCCTCGTCGGTAAAATGCTGGGTTGAAATCGCAACCAGTGAACGCATGCAATGCTGGAAGCGCCTTCGAAATTTTTGGGCCTAATTTTTTGTAGAGAGCGGATACGTCGATATATCGGCGTGCATTGCCAACTCCAAGATCCATCCAAACTTTTACTCTTGCTTGCAGGTGTTCCATACACTTTGCTCTTGTAAATACTGAACCTCTGGCGGTATTTTAATTGCTGTAAATAATTTATAGCACTGTGCGTGATAAACTTTATTTAATGAAGATTCTATCGACAGTTCGAGATTATCGTACGTTGATCGAGATTTTCGAAGAACCGGTTTGCTCCGACGATATTCAAAAATATTTATACATTTTTTTAATGTTTCTAATATAAATTTAATTGTTTTCTGTAACGTTTTTTCACCACAAAATACGCACTTTAAACCAATATCACTCATTGTTAAATGTTTATTCACATTACTAATATTAAATTAACAAAATAAATCGAAACGTTGATAAATATCACGCTACGAAGTCTCTGTGATCAGCTGTCATGGCGTCGTGGCAATAAAATCTAGAGTGGTGACGGAGTGAGAGAGTCAAAGATAGAGATAAAGTGAGAGAGAAGTAGAAACCCAGAGAGGGAAATATAGGTATCATCCAGCTGCACGCATTAAACTTTATCGACAATTTTTTACTATTTCGGCTTGCGGAAATCGTCAGATTATATATTTTTCAATATTCTTGAATTATTTCATTCAAAATAAAAAAAAATTAGCTACGCTCGAGAATGTCAAGATGACGTTTTTTTTTTACAACTTTGCTGCCCTCCCCTCTCTTTACGTCACTCTTAAATTGTCAGTTTAGTGGAATATACACTTTTTAGGATGTAATTAACTCACACTACCTTAATCTGACGCGCTCGAGAATGTCTGATGATCAATTTTTTTTTACTAATCTGATCCTGTATCCTTCACGGGCGGCCTTATATATGGGCCTCATATTTGGTGGAGGTACTTAACCGGGTACAAGGTATCCCCCTGTATATTAATCTGCCGCGCTTGAGTAAATCCCGAAATCCCCTCTTGGGCTCCCCTACTATAGGTTATCTGAAATTAAAGTTAAATAAACGTTTTCAAGATTTTAAGATTTTCTAGACGTAAGACAGTTAATTCTGAATTAACATATATAGTACTCGTATGTCAAATTTATAACATAAAAATCGGTCAAGCCATTTGGGATGAGCGATTACATATACAGTGACGCGTTATTTGTGTACATATAGATTTATATGTGTCATAAAGAATATTAAAATAGCTATTTAAATTAAAAATCGTACGTAAAACACATGTTTTTTTAAAAGGTCACATACAAAAGGACCTTAATTTATGCATTGTGATTTTACGTTTAAAATTTCCGCTCTTTCCCTCGGGTGCCATATTAAAATAATCTCAAAGTGAAAATGTGCTGGAAATTTTAGAGCCTCTTTGTTATACTGCACTCATCGAACGGAATCTTTTATATTAAATGAGTAGCGTTTTAGTCTGTTATTTTTGTTGAATTTTCAATTTTGTGCTTTAAAAAATAAATTTTTTTTTGATCTCTTTGCGTACTATTAAAGTCAGCTAATAAAATTCTATCCGTGTGACCCTAAATTGACAAGAATACACAACAACTGTATGAAATCATCATCATATCGCAACAATCGTTTGTTGCAAATATTAATTCAGAAAAATGTATCACATAATAATAATAAAAATATACTTCTACAAGCACTTACAAAATATATAACTTTTGTAAGTTAAAGGTTATGTCTGCTATTTTCAGTCATCTATGAAGATGAAATAGATTAAAGAAATTCATATTATTCTTAACAAAATAAAATTCATCAATAAACCGTGGCGTTAATTTTTGAAGTCTAAGAATCTGTTTAACAATGTCCGGATAAGTTACAAATAAGGTATTTAATACTTATGGGTAGGATAAACTACTGTTTGTTGCGTTTCACGACTGTCAGATAGCCCTATTCGTCATGAAACGCGAAGTTTCTTATTCGGAGCTTTTATCTTCCAAATAATTTGTGTTGCATAGCTATTTGGTACTTTATTTATACATTGTGAAACAGACCCTAAGCCTAAGATTTAGATAGTGACACCGAAATCTTTGAAGCATATGACATGTTAAAAAATCGTGTCCTTATAATATGTATTAACACAACCATTCATTTCAAAAATCATGATCATGTGTTTTCTTAATAGGCAATTCGGCCTTCTATAGAATCTTAGAGACTAAGTTTTTCCTCGCGATACTTCACCGTACGAGCGAGTGTTAAATTTGCACTTAGATATGTCCATTGGCACGGCCGAGTTGCAAAAACATTGAGACGTAAGAACAAAAGTAGAAAAACCGTGGAAACGCAGACGCAACCGCATGCACCAGCTTGCTTTGATAATTATTTGATATTTCAATGAAATTCCTTCATTGTTTCCAAAATGAGGGAATTCCTTTGAATCTTTCTGCAGAAGCGCGCAATGTACTGTTAAAAGTTCTCTGTTATTTATCATTAATTTATGAAATCTGAAATAAGTATTAGCTTTGTCTTTACAGCAGAGTCAGCCCGTGACCATGCTTGATATAAAACGCCAAAGAACTGAAACTGAAAACGCCATTTATGATTTTTTCTTATTTATATTTTATTATTATTTTAATAGATAAAATGAAGGCATTTACCGGCCGGTGATGCACATTGCACCCATTTCAGTATTCAGATAGATATGACTTAACTTTTAGCGAAACTACCCTTACCCTGTATGATATAAAACCGCACGATAAAAACGTTTATATAACGGTCTCTTTCACAATGCCCGGATAAGTTCCGAATAAGCTATTTATTACTTATTGATAGGATAAACTAGTGTATGTTACGTTTCACGACTGTCATTTAGCGCTGTTCGTCATGAAACGCGAAGTTTCTTATTCGCAACTTTTATCTTCCATATAATTTGTGTTGCATAGCTATCTGGTACTTTATCCATACATTGTGAAACAGACCCTAAGAGTTATTTACTTTATATGGATGAAATAAATTAAACCAGAAATCGAATTAAATATCCAAATTGCTATATAACCAGCCTTATTAAGACAACGTCAAAACTAGTGGCGCGACAATCTTTTGATCTATCACGTGTTTTTTTTTCTTAAAAGGCAAGATTTTCCTTCTACCGTCGATCTATCCTACAACCGACGTTCGATTTTTCCCGATCTTTTACGCCAAGACCAGACCTAAAGTCCCTTGCCAGGAGAGGGGAGATTTGACACTGCTGCCTAGCTTGTCAGCCACATCTGCCTGTTCGAGTGCCTGATATGATATCTCAAACAATGTTGATGTTAAATTAATATTGCTTATATCAACACGTGCGAAATAATGTTCTAAGATTGCAATAACATTGATAATGTATGCGGAACTGTTTGGTAAACAGAATTAAGCTAATGTTAGTGCGATACGAAATTGTGTTCTGTAGAAATTGTGAACACCTTACTATCTTTCATGAATTCGGAATTGTTGAAAACATTTAAAATCGTTGATGTTAACCAATTTTAAAAGTTTTGTTTGTTTTAATCTCGTTTAATTTATGTTTATTACTTATTTTTGAAGTATTTCCAAACCAATTCGATTTATTATCCTTTGAGATAAGAGCGTGCTAATTTCTAAATAGCTTACACGCGAGGCATTGAGAGCGTCCATAGTATCATTTAGCATCAGATGAACCTCCTGTCAGACGTGAAACTTCTTTGTAAATTAATTATTACTAAGGTAAAGTCTCCAATAGATGATCACGTACCAGTAAATTATCACTCCATGTATTTGCATATTCACATTGTTTATAAATGTATAAAAAACTGCGTTTACTGCACAAGACGTTATGCGACAGAATTGTCATCTAAAGTTCTAATATGTAACTACTAAACGAACACATCAACCAATAGCGTGTATTTTTTCTCGATCTCCCTTTCTCACTCTCTCTCAATATGTCGCAATCGCTCTCTCCCTTTTCTTCGACAAAAACGCTGCACATCTTCGTGACGTTTCTGTATACGATATGAAACTTCTTTTGGCGCTCATACGTCTAAAGAAGTTTCACATCAAAAAGCTAGTCGACCGCAGTTAACATGTCTGGAAAATAATGGATTAGACTTTACACAATATTTTGGTTTTTGTATAATATATTGGA
This sequence comes from Pieris mannii, assembly GCA_028984075.1. NCBI lineage: Eukaryota > Metazoa > Arthropoda > Insecta > Lepidoptera > Pieridae > Pieris > Pieris mannii. The sequence goes on along the minus strand of CM054795.1, from coordinate 6,789,500 downwards.
GATCAGATAATGAGCATTTAGTCCAAACTGGTTAGTCTTGTAGCCACAGACCTAGGTTCACAGATAATATGAAATATAAAATAACAGTTATCTGTACAATAGGAAACCTGTCAGATTTAACGTGAACGCGCAATTTATTACCAATATGTCTTTCAAGCGTTTACTGTTACTACATCTCCGTACTGCCATACAATATAGCCCAAGAGCGAACACTGAAGTAAAAGTCAAAAATAATGTTTGTAACTATCTACAAACCATACAAATTCAATTCGTATTATTATTCGTATGAAAAAGTGTAACTGGTAGTAGCCAGAAGGCTATGTTCATATGCAGCGGTATCACTTGATAGCAGATGAGCCTCCTCCCTACTTATCTCTGTGACTCTCTGTACTTATTTATGTATTAAAAAAACTCTTATATTAACGACAATTAACGTTAGTATTATTTCGTTTCTTCCTGTAAAATTATGTTAACTGTAAGGGTAAAAAAGTTTCAAATCAAAATAACTGCACTGTGTACGGAAACATTATAAATATATTTATGTTAATAAACCTACTATATCAACGGTACAAAAGAAGTTTTCAGTATTTTTAATATATTTTACATGAACACAATGAATTTCCACACAAGTAATGTAACTATTGAATCATTACGAATGAATCAATTTAATAATTTCCGATTGATAGTGCGTTAAAACTATATTAAAATCCTATCAGCAGCTCCTAGAGTACAAGTTGCGACTATTTTCCGGGTGTATGAGCAAGAACTGTTATTTTATAGATAATTGATAAATGCGATCTTCAGTTTAGAGCTCAATTAAATCAATTTAACTGTTTTAACTGAATGGAACATTTTTATTATATATCCGTGATTATTATTGCTATTACAGTCACGCTCACCACTGAATTAACTGCCCTTTAGGTGTAGTGGCTGACTAGTCGACTGCAAATCACGAGGTCTTGGATTCACAATACCAAAAATCAATCTAATATTGTCAATCTCTTTTATAATAAAATCACACATAAAGATTGTTTAACGTAGACGATACTTAATACTATTATAGCTCGGTAGCGACATTAAAAACTTAATAATAGGCCTACACAGGGGTTAATACTTACGGCTTTCATATAGCAGATTCACTACATATATATATATATATATATATCGCCCCCCCTCCCTCTTGTCAGCAAAGAAAGCAAATGTCTCTTAAAAAATGTGACAAGAGAATAGAACACGGTCATTCTCGTACTGAGTTCTACTTAGTACTCACCATTTTCTGTTATATTAAAAGACTATGCTGTGTTGCCTTTTAATGACTCATACATTTGATTTCAATACAAAGATCTCTTATTAAGTATCACGCAAAGCTATTTGTAAATTAACCCATATGAAACTTCGAAACAAAAGCAATACCAGAAAATAGGTAATTTGATGAAAAATCCACAAGGCAAATGGAGGAATATTCTGCAAAAGATACCTCAAAGAAAGTTAATATATCGCAAAGTACACTTTAAACCTGGTATTGTTAACGTAGCAAACTAAAGCCTTTTATTGTATTTTCCTTTCATATGTCTTCGTCAGACTTAAAGCTTCTTCGATCCGCTTTTATGAACTTAGAAATAATCAAAAGATCTGTGGTTGATAAAAAAAATATTGATAATTAAGTTAACATTGATATTAAATACACCTCATACTGAGCGCCACTGGGACCAATCTTTTTATTTATATTTAGGTGCTACACAAGCTTTTAAAGAAATTACAAAACCAAATTTGTAATGATTAACAAAGAATCACCATGAACGGCTTACAATAGTAAAATAAAATAAAACCTATAAATAAAATATTTGTATTGGTGTATCGGTGCGTACGTATGTGCTTATTTGTGTTTGTGTGTGTGTAAAATATTGATTGAAGAATATAAAACACAATAATTTTAGCACACATTTAAAGTTGTTCTAATTTCATATTTATCCATTTTTCATTCTTATTATATATAAATCTTCTGTCACGATGTTTGTCCGCGATGGACTCCTAAACAACTTAACGGAATTTAAAATTAAATTGGCACATCGTGAGAAGTCAGGTCCAACTTAAGAGATAGGATAGCTTAGATCTTTAATTATAGCCGCAATTTTATTTTATTGCAAATATTTATTATATGATATAGTTCTAAAAGATGACGCTGTGTTAAAAGTACCAACGTTGCACATAAGTTAAGTATGCAAGAATATTATTTATGTAAAATATGTTAAATTTTTAAAATATGTTCGTTATGTAATCAAGTTTTTAACAACTTCAGTTTGAAGTTCAAAGCTCGCAAGCTGCATCAGTGTTAATAAAATCAAAATACAAATATATACAATTGTTTGACAAATATTGTAATGCCAAAAGGTGAATTCAATGTGGTTTTATTTAAATACTAACCACGAAATCCAATCGGATGTAGTTTCTGATGTTTTGATAAAATGTTTTAATCTTATAACACGTATTTTTAACGCCAGTTCTTAAACTTTAAACACACACGCAGTATCAATTAATTGTCTTCCATTAGTATGCTCTAACTTTGTTTTTGTTTGTTGGCAACACCTTTCGAGATGCCACTGAAGAAAAGTAAGAGTATATTAAAATCCCGACAACTTGAGTTTTTCGTTCCCAAGACGACATCAGCACTACGGGTATTGAGATTGCATACAAATTACTTACTGTACAGCAAAAATGGGTTTATAGGTGCAGTAATTATTAATAAACATCCAGTATTTATATTTAAAAGCTGACACGAAGCACAGTAAAGTTATAATCACATCTATTAGGATTTCCAGTTGGGATTGCTAATTGAGTTTGCTTTCCACTTTATGCATAATCATATTCATGCAAGTCAAATGTACAATTAATTGAATGCGTAAATTAGGACCCGAGGTTTAAATATTAATAAAATATTTAAAAATAATAAAATACAGTTTCTGCTTTGCATTTTTTTATAGAGCAAACATGCAAGAGGCTTACCTGAGGTTAAGACCATGCCTCGGCCTTTTAAAAATTTGTACCTAAGCCAAATTGGTTCGGAAATACATCAATGGTTAAGTTTTCGACTTTCGTATTGGGTCGTGGGTTCATACCCCAGTTTTGCATCAATACACAAATGATACAGCATCGTAAGGAAAATATAATTTCTATGAACCAAAAATTTGCGTCGTATAACTAATACTATTTAAACGATATTGGGATATCCTAGGACTATTCAATTATGATTTGTAGAAATTTCTTTTTATAGCAATCTCATAGTTGAGACCACAGAGTTAATAGAGTTTTATTTTGTTGTAGTCAAAAAGCATTGATTTATTAACACACGATTGTTTAACATATTAAAATTCTAGATAAATAAAAATCATATACATTTAACAGTTGTAGCGCCTACAATAAAATCTATATCTTAACCTAAAACTTAAAATATTTCAGCCCACCTAATATATCGTAATGTACACAGTACAAGTATACAATAAAATCAATATTATCTGTACTAATGCGCCTGTTCACGATTGCATATAACATTTTATTATCTATGGTGGAATCACATAAGGAGGTCATAGCACATGTATCGAGGCTAAAACTACATTATCTATCTCGAAACTAAGCAAATATATTAAATCTGTGATCGTGATGCGCGCGATATTTATCGTGCATATTCCTATTCCGTACTCACGAATGTAAGCATTGAGATTTCCGCACACACAGTATAAGTATTTGAAGAATAGGCTATTAGACAGTATGAAACAAAGTGTTACTAAGAGTAATCTGGATAAACAGCGTTATGGAGTATAATAAAACTTAAAAAATTATCATCAATTTATTAAAAAATCCATAATTTAAAATATTGATTTCACACGTCAGTGACGTGACATATAGCAGTCACAGATTAGTCAAATCGACTATAACGATGCTATTATGTCTGTGTAATTTAAATTGTTTGTCTTGGAGTAAAATAAACAGTTCTTTTTGCATATATATTTTTTTTTATGGAGCTGTGAACCCACCCCTGACTTTTGCTTATCAGGGACCTTGTTTTGCTTTATTTATTTGTTATTTCATTTTTTTTACAATTTTTTTTCTTTTTTTTTTCTTTTTATATTATGTTTCTTACAGCAGTTTTATACATTTATATTTACTTAACATTTTACATTTCCTAGTTTAGTGTAGTAGTTTTCTTTATTTAAATTGTATATTTATTTTCTTAGTTTATTTATATTCACTTTACATACTTTACATACTTTCATTTATTTTAAAAATTTAACATTTTGGTCATTTTGATAATTACAGGGTTTAACAATATTCCGGGCACTGTTGAATCTTCCCGTCCGCCCCAAAATCCGCTCGCAGAATTTTTCCAGGGCCGTCCTGTGCCCCGCAACGCTGTCGGGCAGCACATTGCGTGTTCTTTTTATATACATATTTTCACAAATATAAGCGTACAATAAAATAAGCGTTTTGGCGGTTTACAATTATGAAATATTTAATACTAAAAAGGATCAATAATAATAATAGTAGTATAATAATAATAAATAGCATTAATTGTTCCAAAATACTTATTCCTAGTATATAAAAATGTGAAATACCATAAACACTAATAACTAATCGGCAAAGTGTTTTTAATCGGCCATTTCTATTTTACAAGTTGTCCTTGGACATAAGCCTCCTCTAAGAGCTAACACTTCTCAGTGACTAGCTTTATGTAAATATACTACGTAGTATCTATTTCATACAAGTTTAAAGAAGGAATGTTCTAGTAGGTCATATTGATCTAAGAACGCATTTTAGGGCCAAATTTCTTTAACGTTATTTGAACTAAGTATAGTGACGACTCATGAGCTGCAGTTATTCATACCCTGTCTGCGCTGAGCTTTAGAGATTTCGTATAAAATCTTCAATAAATAACATTTCGGTAGTAAATAAATCTGTGTAAATAGATACGATGCCGATGTTTGAGCATGTGATTGGAGTTGCAGTTTGTTATTGCAGAGTATAATTCAATGCAATGATTTTAAACGAAAAATTCTCATGTTGTTACTGCCTGCGGCCTTCACAGTGTAGTCGTGTATAGAATAATAAAAAGTAGATTAAATGGAGATGTATCCGAATGTTAATAATATTTTGCAAAGGGACAATAAAAGACCGGCACCGCACTCGCGAGCCCTATGCCATAGAGTTGCCATGGGAGGTTGACTTAGCCTTCTGGTTGTTATCCCCCTGTTGATATATATATATATATATATATATATATATATATGTAAAAAAAATTCTGCACCTGTTGCTATAGTATTTATTTTTTAATGTATGGGAAATGGTGATTTAATATAATTATATTCTATAACAATATGAGCCCGGCCATGGATACTCGAATTTCCAGAACGATCGCAAGTGCACTGCCAGCTTTTTAAAAATGGGTTCGCTCTTTTCTTGAAAGACCCTAAGTCGAATTGGTTTGGAAATACTTCAGTGGGCAGCTGGTTCCTCATATATGGTGGTGCGCGAAAACATGCATTTAATAAGGCGTCGAACGACGGACGAATTTTGTATTTTGCCTCGACGTCCGATGATGTAACTCAGCTGAGGGTTGGCTACAGGCGCCACAAGGCCTATAAATGGTCTCTGTGGCGCCATTAGTTTTTTCCTCATAGCTAGTCTTTTGTGCCTAACCCCCCTCGATTCTTAGACATGTTTGCTTACACCTACCAAGCCAACTTTGGGCAATTAAAAAAAACGAAAAATATATCTGCCTTATTTAATGATTACGGGACTACAATACACATAGCTTATTAGTTCTCAATAATTAAATATGTATTGCTACCGTAGGCAATTGAAGAAACCCACCTTCAAGGATTTTACCAATTTTTTTCTTTTCCCAATAAACATTCACTTCAATTTATTTCATATAACTCACAAGACCTCGGAATTAATCTCTGCACAAGCACTCTTTTATCAATTTTTTCATTTGCATCGGCTGTGGAGCGATCAATCAATGATCTTGTTAATCCACTCAACTATATAAAGAGAATATTGGAGAGAAAATTATCAATTCAATATAATATTGGTCTGCATATTTTCTGCATGTTTAAGTAAGGAAATATATCATTGTTTTTGATTCATTAATCCGATGTATCATATAATTTATGATAATCGTAATATATGAAAAACGAACGCTTATAATTCCAGAAGTACTGGACCATAAATATTTAGGAAAAAAAAACAAATCTTCATAGGTTTCGTAACTGTTAAACGATTTTATCAATGGATACGGTAGCGTACCCTCAAATTAAATAAAGGTTTCTTAGGTAGTATATCTAGGTTTTGATTTTTTTTAAGTCAGCAATGTAAAAGGATTGACATAATTATATATATTGGTCGTCAAATATTGGTGCGTTCAGAAATGTATTTTGTGGAAACTCAAATTTTTAGTCACGTAGAAATCACATCGTTTGTACAATACATTTTGCTACCATATAATATACCGTAAGATTCCCTTCCCTGGGAGATACGACCTGTAATTGCACCCACTGATTTGGGTGTCCATCGCACCATTTGGCATTCCGTAGGCTCGTTTGCCCCCTATAGTATAAAAAAGCAGTAATGGAACCGCATTACTACATTACCAGCTATACGACTAATGTAGCTCATCATTGTATTCTTTTTATACGATGCTGGTTTAATTCAAAACCAAATTACGATGTAAAAAATACACAAAAGATTTCAATTTTACTTTTTGTCACATTGAGTCGGTGAATGGACGAGACGAATCCTATTATACGATAACACAGGGCTCTTCAAACAAAGATATTTGGTTTTTTAATATAATATAGCTATTTCGGTTTACGTGAGGGCAGTGCTGGCCCAGTAACTAGGTGCGTTTTCAAAGGGTCGTGTTGATAATGATAATGATAATATTTATTTGCAAGAATATGATACAATAATGTTTTGGTGGTACAATCTAATGTTCGCATATTCTTATACACATACAATGGCGTGTAAATTGAATTTTACATAGATATTACAAATGTGTCATAATATAGTCAATCCTTATAATATTTTATCACTTCATCATAAATTATTGAAATATATGATTACGTTATCAAATTAATATTAATTATAATCATTCACGACAAGTCAATTTTTAAAAACTATTGCATTTTTTTACGATATTGCATTATTTGTGAAATTCATTAGTACATTTTTTTAACTGAATTAAACGTTTATTATCGTAATTACGCTACAATTTTTATACAACAGTCGTGGCCAGCGACTTACACTTCGTATTCGTACATAAGCAATTTAATTAAATACTTTAATAACTTAACTAAAATACTTATACAACTCTTTGACATGGGATCAAATTAGAATGAGGTAATTACAAACACAAATAATACTTGTAATAAACCAAATTTTATAGCTAGTACATTTTACATTTTCTGTTAGGATTGATCTATTAGGTTTTTAAAAAAAGTGTATTTGAGGTTACAATTGAACGTTAGAAATTTCAATTCACATAATATTAGCAAAATAATATTAGGATTTAAGGCCCTATATTAAGGCACGAATTGCTGTGTCAGTGTTTCGGGGTGGAGTGCGGTGCTCAATGGAGAGCTGGAGCACTGAGCCGCGCCGGCCCGTATTAGTTATGTAAAATATTAAATTAATGTAATTTTGACATTTTTTTCTGAAATAAATGACTGGGCTTGCGATAAAATATATCGTGTAAATTTCAAGTTCGAAGTTGAGAAAACAAATTTTGAATCATCTTAAAATGGGTTTATTGTTGAAGATCCTGTTGGTGCAAGTTTTTTCATCCTGTCTTTAGCAAGCCTCATTCGTTCAAGTGAGATTAGAGCAGTAATTTTCCGGGCACTTTACCCTTTTACAAAACAATATAGCCAAGTTAAAAACTCAAGGAAGAGTTGGGAGATTTTAGTATTTATTATTCACAGGGGATTGGTTATTTATAATAGCTTAAGGAGAAGTTTACAGGAATGAACGTATTTAATTGTACCAATTACAATTTAAAAGTGTGCTAATAAATATAATATTTTAAGTTTACATAATTAACGGTACCTTTTTGTTATGTGACAAACTAAATCATTATAATAACTTGTGCCTAATTGTGTGTTGCGTACAATAAGAACCAATAAAGAGTTTCGCGCGTTTTTACTTTTATATAAACTATTTTTAACGCACACAGATTTTTTTTAAACAGCCAGTATTGTTTTCATACACTATTTGTAATCTTGGTGATAGAATTGCATTTACTAATAATATCCAGATTCCAAATTCAAATCACTTTAAATTATTAGTGTATTAATATATTTTTGTCGCAATAGATATGATAATAGAATATTGTCATTATATGCATGTCTTGTTTAAAGTTTATTGCATTATGGTCACGTCAGTTGTGGTTGCAATATACATACAATCATAGGACATAATGCCCTAAGGATTCAGTCTAACATTGGACTTCGTTAGTCTGAGTTCTAGTTAGATATTTGCTGCGGTATATATTATGTACATACATACCATGTAGCAGTGGTATCCTATTGTTTTGAGCATGTGACTCTCGTTCCTGAAGTCCTAGTTTCGATAACCAGTGCACCAATGGACATAGGACTGTCTTTCTGCTCTATAATACTATATGTATCTATTACTCGGAAAAAACGCAGGTTGCAAGTTCCCCGTACTAGAATGTAAAGTTAGTAATTATTTTTTGGGAACAGGGATACTCTTCTTTACTAAAATCCCAGAGGCTCTTTTATCTCTACTTTTTGTAAGCTGTGTAAAAAGGCTTACTATAAAGTTAGCGATTATCTAGTTGATAAAAGGGATGGGACTAGTGCTGGGCAGGCTACTTCTAATTAATTTGCTATATTTGTTTTAAATATTGTAGTATTGTTTGATGATTTGCTTTTTTGAAAGAGTACCGAGAGTTTTTTACGCCGGCGTTTTCTCTCGGCCTACACTCTCTGTCTTCTTTGCCGATGAGTAGGGATGCCTACAGGTTAGACTTTAATGACGTGAAATAAGTGATACTTTGATGATCTTATGTTCCAAAATAAACGTATTTTATTTTATTCTATACTGCTAATCTTCTTGTCTACTAAGAATCATCTTAAGCCTAGTTGTAAAAGGTTGTAACACCCCTGGTTTCATTACTGCATGTATCTGATGATTCTCATAAAGTTTCACAGGCTTATAAACCTAAAATTATTAATGGTATAGACGCAATACTGTCTACTTAGAACGAAGAAAGTATTTCTTATTGCAATATACTTTGAATTATATAAATGGAAAAATCGACAAACCAAACGCTCTATTAAACTCCGCAGGTGTGGTACACACCGCTGAGTCACACTCGAGCATTCTAAAAATAACCTTACATGTTCAGACTTGACTGTTAACAAATACGTCGCTATTACAGTTCGCTTAAACATAATTCGTACGGGAATTAACGGTAACGAGGATGTGTAAATGTGCTATTTATAGTCTTGAATTATTGCTAAGAGCGCAGGGATGTACCAATGGGAGTGCAGTCTGTAGATAACTTCACTTGCTATAAATTAGAAATTTTAGTTGAATTGGTAACAGTTGAACAGGTTCACACCGGTTATAGTAGCTTTTTAGTACTTTATGTATTAAACGCTAGCGTAAAACACGTGTGTCAAATGATTTTATGAAAAATGGTTAGAAATTTTAGTTATAAAAGTTACAAAAGTAACTTTTTAGTAGTTCGATAAGTATTTAATACCGTAAAATACGTGAATCGAATTTATATATGAAAAATCGTTTATTGCAATTTGCAGATAACTTCACTCGCTACAAATTAGAAATTTTAGTTATACTGGTAACAGTTGTCCAACTTCACACCGGTTATAGTATTTTTTTAGTGGTTTGATTAGTGTTAAACGATACCGTGAAATACGTGTGTCAAATGATTATATGGAAAATTGTTTAGTGCAATCTGCAGATAACTTCACTCGCTACAAATTAGAAATTATAGCAAACTGGTAACAGTTGTCCAACTTCACACTACGCAATACTAATATTTTTATAACTTGATCAAACATAACGTTCCGTACCCTATTTTTCACACTATTATTGCTGAGGAATCGAAACGTCAGCAACATTGGATCTTTATGCATTTAACATTATATTTTATCGTTTACTTTAAAGTTTTTTTAAATTTTAATTTTAAAAGCTTGACATGAATGCGAACTCTTTTAAAGCTTTTAAAGCAATTCATATTCAATAGAAGCAACATAGATGACCTTGTCCTAATTGCATTTAAAATGGTAACATTTTTAATTTGTTTTTGTCTGTTAGAATATTATGGAGCTAAGTAATTATATTTGTAAAACTTGTATACACTGAAGCTAACTTTGCGCTTTCACGCCACATAAAGTGGAACTTATCAAGCGCATAAATAAAGCGCTGGTATTCATTGGATTGTAAGGGCCTGTTTCACAATGTATGGATAAAGTGCCAAATAGCTATGCAATACATTAATTATTCGAAAGATAAAAGTTCCGAATAAGATACTTCGCATTTCATGACAAATAGCGCTGACAGTCGTGAAACGCAAAAATACTGTTTATCCTACAAATAAGTAATAAATAGCTTATTTGGAACTTATCCGGACATTGTGAAACAGGCCCTAAGTGTGAGAAAAGTAGTCATTATCAGTCAAAGTCAAGTCAAAAATCTTTTTTCAAATAGGTAACATAATGTACACTTATGAACGTGTAAAAAAAGAATATACATTAAATGCTTCTTATTTTACATTTACTGACAGTTCACAAATCAAGGACGTAGAACGGAAGAGAAGAACAATAAAGCGCTGATATATGTAAAAAAATCTAGCTCTTTTTTGGATCCGGCACACGTGAATTTTTTGGTCTTAATATCCATCTCATCAAAACATAATCAATGCTATAACCCTGAATAGATCTTGGCCTCAGATACATCCGTTGCTTTTATTCATAGACAAGTACAGTCTGTCTTCTTCTTGTCATTAAATGTCATTGCTTGTGGTGGCGTCCATGCGTCGGGTTGTCTCTCTCCCTAAAATATGGCGAGGGGGCCGATGGCTGACCATGCGTCGTACTCGTGAACGGGTGCTACTTGTGGTGACTGGTCGTACTTGAATTCGTGTATGCGGTGATATTAGTTGTTTATACTACGTACGTTGTTCTCACGAGTATGTAAGTGCGTGCGCTATTTCACCTGCTGATAGAGGACAAAGCTTTCCAACGCTCGGCACACTGTTACATCGCAAAAAAAATCACAAAATACTATTTTTAATGAGACAAGCACTTATAGGCAAACATTGACATACACGAAGAGATCTAATAACAATTACTAGTAAAAACCAATCTTACAGGAAACTAAACAACGGGAATATAATCATGTATTTATAGAAACACTTTCCTATCCGCTTTCCCTTCGATCATTATGATAATTACGTTGTGGGAGTAGAGCCTCCGGTAATTGCTTTAACATTTGCGAAAGTTAAATATTGAGAGGCTTTTGCCATATCATGATCATTACTTATTTAAGGTTAACATTCATTAGAAACTTATTGAAAAATATTTAGTTATGATGTTATATAACGATATAGATTGGGTGTATGCGCAAAGCACACGTTTTTAAAGGTTTAAAAAGCTTTCAATTCTTGCAATTAAATTTATTTCATATCTATTTACGAACTCTTAGTGTCCCTTATTATTAATTATTATTTATTTATAGTTCAGATAAAATTATCCTTCATTATTTTAGTATAAACTTACAGACTAGTGATACTATATTTTTTTAAGCTAAACATAGAAACATAAAAACTATAATCATATGAACGTTAGAAAGCATCAAATTCATTTATTTTATTTTTAATTCATTTACTCTAAATGTACCTTCAAAGCCACTCCCTAAACTTACAATTATAAAGTACTCTCGTAGAACAGAAGAAAGAGTTGGCAATATACTACACTCTTAATTTCCAACCATTTTAGATACTTCTAAGTTGCTCCAAATGCCTTCCTCTACATGAACGTGATTGAAATATGAATTATAATAATATAAAACACACAATTATACCTCAATAAGCAGAAGGAAGACACAAACGCCGATTTAATCAAATCTAATCAAAATACGTACTTGTCAAAAATGTTTACAAAATTCGTAAGAGCAAAACTACGCCATCCGTTCGCTACTAGGAGGCCTTGTTTTGAGAACAGCAAGAAACTAATCAAGTTATATATTGTTTTTATAAGATTTAGGTATACAAATATTTTTTGTGAGTATTATTGTGTCGTTCTATCGCATTAGTAGTAACTATTAAGATAGAATAATGAATTATGAATCTCTCTTTACACTTAAATGATGCAAAGGAAAATATCGTAAACTCCAACGTCATAATAGTTAAATATAAACATAAGTAAAAAAGCACATTTTAAAGTCCTTACATTTTCACCCCTTACCGTGCCATACAGCCCCGAAGCAAATTGCTTATACTAGGAAACAAAAAATGAAAAGCATGGCTCGACCAGACACCGACAGTAGTACCTGTTCACAGGCATGACGCATGAATCAGCCATCGCTTCGCTGAACCATATTTTAGGGAACCTAACGACACGACGTACACGAAACCACAGCAGAGTCATTTTAGTGAGCATGTGTCATGGTCACTGAAATACTGCACTCATGCCGTTCCAATCCATAATGAACAACTTCTAACTTAGCGTGCGCGTAGTTTTTAATTATCTTAAATTTAGTATTGTCTTTTATTAACATAACTTTTACACATTTAAAGAAAAACGTATAGTTATGTATTATTGTATATAATCCTTAAAAAAGTGTTATTTTCCTTTAAATATCTTAAATTTTATAAAAAATATATTTTGGCTGAATCAGTACTGAACAGAATTTCTTTATTTATTTGGAAGGAAAACAGATACATCTTTACAATGAAAACAAAGTTAAAAATAAAACATAAAATAAACACATTTGATGTATCCACAATAGGTTCCACTAATAAAGTTATAGGATATTGTAAAAAAATCTACTATATCCTATAACAATATTGAGATACTTCGAGGCAGGAGGGTTCGATTAAAGGGTTTTTACGTTGAGATGTGAGCTGAATAAAAGTGTTCAAGTAATGAAATTGCCCTATTCCCAAATCTATTAATGAAAAGTATTGGCTCATACAAAAATCTCCCATATGATCTCTCACTTCACTTCGAAGGACACTTAGGGTATGTTTCACAATGTGCGGATAAGTTCCAAATAAGCTATTTATTACTTATTGGTAGGATAAACACTATTGTTGCGTTTCACGACTGTCAGATAGCGCGAAAATTCTTAGGTACTTTTATCTTCCCAATAATTTATGTGTTGCATTGCTATTTGGTACTTTAACCATACTTTGTGAAACAGACCCTACGTATATAAATAATTCATTAAAACTAAATCAGTCTTAAACCTGTCTCTCTTCATCTCAGACCAAACACAATTTGAATGACTGAGTGAGTACATTATAAAATATAAGACTTCGGGTCTGTTTCACAATGTATGGATAAAGTGCCAAATAGCTATGCAACACATAAATTATTCGGAAGATAAAAGTTCCGAAGAAATTTCGCGCTACCTGACACTCGTGAATCGCAATAATAGTGTTTATCCTATTAAGCTATTTATTACTTATTTGGTACTTTTATCTTCCGAATAATTTATGTGTTACATAGTTATTTGGTACTTTATCCATACATTGAGAAACAGACCTTTATAATTACTGTTACTTACAAAACCATTATGGTTTTTATTTTGCGAATATCACCTTAAATTAATTAATACAATCCAATAGTATATGAACGATAAATAGTTTAGTAATCAGTAAATTATATATCAAAATTTCTAGTTCACTTTTATTATTGTACAATCTAAACATATACCATCTAGTCCAACCGTTACGAGTCTCTGTATGAACGCTTTAATAAAATGACTGTACGTATATCAGTAATAGGCGCAATACCCTTTTAATATAGCGATTATTGATGAGGATGAAATTTTAAAATGAGTAGATTTATGTTTACGAATATAATCAAATGTCGTGGGAAATATCTGAGAAACGGGGTACTCAATTTTCTATATGTTAGATATTTGTATGAAACTACCGGAAGTGATGACAATACTTCATAGATCGGAGAAAAGCTTAGAGTATCGAGACGGGATCGATTCACTGAAGCATTTATTGGTTAGACACGTAAAGCCTTCGTGCGACCGATACTAATGTAACCCAATGGAGCCCCGTTGCAAGCTAAATGTCTTATTGTGTTTCCTATACATTTTCATGTTTTATGTTAAGGTTTGGGTTTGCTTATCTTCCCACCATTTTGCGTGTAACGTAAAACTCACCTAATTGACTATATAAGTTATTTAACATCAGAAAGTGCTTAATAATATTACTTACAGTTTCTATTAAGGGAAGACACTTTGTTCTTGAGTACAACGTATTGGTTTTAAAGTTATATCAAAATACAATTCTCTATGGAGTCTGGCGTCAAATTTGGAAAGAATTACATACTAAAAAAGTACTAAAATTATTATTATTATTATATTACAATTTAATTATTCAAATGTGACAATTGTCCTAATATCATTGAGTTGAGTCGTTAAATTAGTAAACACCATGAGGAAGCGAGTGTTTTGACTGGCGCAAGTTTTTATAGCATTGCGATGTTTTATACGCGTTTTTGAAATTGATAAGAAAAAGCGATTTCAAGTTTAAAAAATAACCTCTACGTCCACAAGTTTTCCAATAATTTGGTGAATACGTAAAATTTTAATAACAATTCTAAATTTATTAACCATAAATACAGTGATTAGTCAATTCAGTATATTTTGTCACCATTAAATTATTGTTTTATCAAATTTGTACGGTTCACAATGATCAAAAGGGGAAAATGTTGGAAAGCTACGCTAAGCTAACATCAAAGCCAAATGTTGTTTTTTCACTTTTCCCTCACTATTCATATTTAAATATCTCGGGAGATAACGAAAAATACCAAGTTTTCCTTCTGATGTTTTTTTCATAATGTAATATATAATACCACTTTTTTTATACGTGAAAGCTACGCGATATTGCATGTATATATTATGTTATGTAAGATTTTATTTGGTCAAGTTTTTACAAAGATGTTTATTTATATGCGATTAATTCTCTTAACTGTTATGAGAATCTAAAACTAATATAATTGTCAAAATTGGTTTTATTTAAAATTCATTGCTTTGTTTATTTCTTTTCGCTTTAAAAACACTTTATTAATACACAATTTAATTTAATCTTTGGTACAATTTTTTCAATTAAAAGTATATTAATAAATGAAGAAAATATTTTGAAATCGAAAACAGCTTGATTAAAACAGTTTCATTCTTGAGATACAATCTTAAGTGGTTTAGAAACTTTTCAATATGATCATAAGTCTTTTGCTAGCTACACTTTAGTGTTTCCAAACGTCGGGCTCACGCCCCATTAGGGGAAATTTGATTGTTAAGAATTATTTATTTAAAATTATTTGGAATTAAAATTTG
This sequence comes from Pieris mannii, assembly GCA_028984075.1. Lineage (NCBI taxonomy): Eukaryota > Metazoa > Arthropoda > Insecta > Lepidoptera > Pieridae > Pieris > Pieris mannii. Next base: position 6,773,882 of record CM054795.1, on the reverse strand, counting down.
ACTTTTTCTTACTGTATTTTGTTAACTATTTCCGAGTCATTTCTTCCTTTAGATTCTAACAATTCAATTTTAATATTATAAAAATTATGTATGTTACATACGAATATTAAAAAAGATAAGGTGGAGCAAAGCACAAAAAACTTGGGATACACTCAAATTATTCCATAATAATTGATAAAAGAAACTTTTTTAAATATTACCTATTTCAGAAGTCTAAGACTTTAACCCAGCATATAGCAGACAGGAAAGTGTTCAGAATTGTTAATACCTGCAGCTGAGTTTCGTCATCGTTTCTTAAGGCAGATATTGCCGCGCACCACCACTATTTGAAATCAGCTACCCACTGTATTCTATTCTAAGTTTCACTGCCACGCGTGAGGAGACACAGGTTTCGACTCGCAGCGCGCCACCGATTGCGCTGGTATGTTAGTTGGCCCTGGTGTCTCGTTCGATGGTATCGGAGAAAGGTTGGCCAGGTAAAGTGCCAGCAAGAAGACCAACGGTGGAAGCCGTAGTTCCTGCCCTGGTGTATAGTCCAGTGTTGTTAATACCTGTGGAGCATAGCTCAGGCGGGTACTGGAGGTGATCTGTAGTGCCAGTGAGATGGGGCTGGTCTTAAATATCCCCTTCTCGGCCCGTGCGATGGATTCCATCAGCAGCTCTCACGTAGCGAGGGGTTCCCACTGGACGCCGTAAGGTTGAGTTTTATACGGTGCGTACGTCTCTGGTGGATGCACTCTTTTATGTACGAGTACCACGCCGTTGCGTACGTGAGGATAAAACGTATACCCCACCCTGAAGACGTATCAGACGGAGAGCTGCCGGTCAATGGTGACCGCAGTAACTTGATCATAAAATTAAAACTACCTTTTTACATCCTGAAAAATATAAACGTTATTTACATTTAAAATTGAAATAAAGCTCTTCGTACGCGAGTAAGGTATCGTCTTGGGTGTAATAATATAATTCTTTCACACCACAATCCATAAGATCACGTCAAGGTGTCGGCTGCGGTTACCATATTGAATAAATTAAGTATTATGAGGTGAATTATATTTTTTCTCTGATATAAGAACTGTTCCTTTGAGGAATATTGAAGATTTTTAGATAAAATGTAGAAATTGACAAGGAATAAAACTAGGATTGGAAATTATTGTATTAAACTATTTACTTAAATTCCAGTTTTTGGAATAGCTAATGTAAATTAAATAGTAAAAGCGTTAAATGTTCAAGAAAATAAATAACAAAATAAGCGAATGCAACAAGAGCTTAGAAAATCAATCTTACTCACGTTTCAACGAACTAACACGTTCCTTTTCGAATAAAAACTTATCTATATGTCTATTTCATGAGCTTCAAAGGACTCTTTCATGATCCTGAATGTTATAAATATGCGACAATATTTAAGGTTGTACTGCACTTACATTGCAGACGGCTCCCACTTGTTTGAATTACGTGATTAGCATTCTATATCTTTTGCTATAAATTCAAAGCTAGCAGCAAAGTTATTTGCCGGTGGATATTTTTATTGTTAAAAATAAATAAACATTTATTTTTAAGTTGTTTTTGTGATTTTATTTGCGAGTTTACCAATATTTTTGTAATATACCTATAAAACCGGTTCGAAATTTAAAATTGAAATAAAAGGAAACCCTTCCGGGTCACAGTGCAAACAATCGACTATCGCTTCGAGTCCGGAACTCTATGTCCCGGATTAAAGACTCTTTTTGTTTTCAATGTGTAGATACTCTGTATAAAGGATTGCCGAATTTGAATCTTTTATATATTTTATGCTGTGGATTATCTTTTATATATTTCATTCATGTTACTCTTTAAGCTATAATAATCAAATACCAACAAAACTATAATTACAGATTGACTATGGGATATACAACTCTCTGTATATAACAATAAATTTATAAATATATACAAACACTTTTGATATAGTAATCGTATCATAGTAGATAGTACGATCCTTTACAACAGGGGCAGCAACAACTTGGCCCTCAGATTTCTCACATTTCGTGATCATTTTTACTCGCCGTCGAATAATAGATTCTTACATCCTCACAAGATTTTCTTTCACCGTACGTAATTACGTAAATACGTAAATTTGCACAGTTCATTGGTGCACAGCTGTAGTTCAAACCTAAACACTCTGAAACCACACTGCTCTCAACAAAGACAAAATAAAATTCTGTTTTCAAAATTATTACATTTTCTGTAAACACACTTACTCGGTTATTTGCCGCCTTCGTAGCATTCCAACAATTCATATAACCTAATGACATGACATTGTTCTCTCGTAACTGTCTCGATACACGATATAAAGTGATAACATTCAAAATACTGGCTTTCAGTTCTCAAGATATTTGTGAAAATCGTGCGAAATCTTGCAATAATAGCATAGATAATAAAGGCGAGTATTATGAGATTTGTGTCTACTATCTATGCCCGAGTTAAACCGCACTTCATTCTAATCCTGTTCGGAATTCTGAAATGTCACTTTAGATATGTTCCACAATTGTGATAGAATTCAATAGCATTTGCTAATATTGTACGGTATCAATAAATAATCACGAATTCTCAACATATTGCCTTTAGTTTTCGTGAGTACATTTGATATGTTACGTATTCTAAATAATTTTATAAAAGTAATAAAATCGTCTTAGTAATAGATTTTTTATTAAAGAATAAACCAAAAAGCTATAAAAATAAGATCGCTTAGAAATAAAACAATTTAAACCTTAATTTTTCAAGCTAGTCTTGCGGGCATAGGGAAATTACTATAAACTTGACTTAGTTTAATCTGATGCAATTTGTCTATGGCATTAGCATTTACTGTAGTATAAAATTATTTGTTAAATAAAAGTTTAAAAATCAATGTCTCAAGCCATAATCGTATGTCATGTATGAAATTGGAAGCTCCTGGGCTGATAAGACGACGGCGTTTTCCGTTTAATTGTTAAAAAAACAGTCAAACGCGTTGACAAATGATATGCAACCTCATGTCAATTGTCAAATGACAGTCGAATTACACTATTTAAAAAGTTTATTTCAACGATTAATTGCATTGTATTGGTACAATGTGATGTAAAATATCATAACCAGTTTAATTGATAGAATATATCCTCGGTGTTGTATTATTTTATATTTAAATTATATAAAAATAGGTTATTGCTACACAAATAAAATAACTAGCATTTGTTTTCAAATAAATTTGAATCAGATTGCAGCATATCTATTATCAATCTTACCCATAAATTAAAACAACCAGACTCTAAGTATTGACTTTTATTAACTTACTACAATTTATAATAATAACTTACTTACTTTTAACTTTTACACATTTAAAGTATTGTAAACTTATCATTATTTAAACATAATTTTAGAGTCACCGTGACCACGCACGCTGTAAAGCACGCGAAACGTCGGATAAATTTAAAATTATGTTTAAATAATAATAAGTTTACAATAATACATAGCTTCAATCCGTTAAAAAAGTGTTTTCTTTAATCCAGACCCTTGGCCCGTGAGGTCTTAGCGCGATAATGGCTTTTTAGGGAATTATCAAAAAGGTTAGTCGACATCACAGGAGAACGAAGAGCTGGCAGCTACCTCGCACAAAAATAGCTAGACTAATTCTAGCTATTCGAATGGGGAACACTGCCAGTATCTTCGGAACCTTCCCTAAAGGAACTCTTTTTAATAATATTTTTTAATTATAAAATTTTAAGGTTACTTATTAGGTACATTTTTATGTATAATGTTATTTGTTTTAGTCTTCATATAAAAAACAACCATGAAAGTTTATTTTATTTACATTGTCTTATACTGGAACAAGTCAGGACTCCTTGTAATACTATTTTCCTTGATCATCCCTCGATTTAATTAAAGTCGGCAATTTATGGGTTAACTTGGACACCTTTTGTAAATGTTTCCGTCAACATAAATTATGATGCTTGTGTTTTGAGTATTTCACTTCTTAAATATCAGTGACCTATGTTTATAACGAAATAAAATTGAAAATTATTATGATAAAATAACCTGTATTTTTTAGTCTTTAACAGTTTGCAAGCCACCTCTATAACAGACTGTATGGCGTCTATCCTTACTATCCTTTATTGTACCCAAAATTATTTGTATTAGGGATGGTGGGGTACCAGAACCATTGGAAACCAGACGGAACTTACAGTTGGCCTATTAGGTACTGAAAGTCTTGAGGGGGATAGTGTGTAACCCGAGTGTACTCCAGAAACTTAGTACCTATGGGATACGTGCGACGGCGAAGGCCTAGGTTATTTGCGATACCAAAGGCAAGAACTAGTCTGTTGCACAGATCGCCGTTATCCAGGACGTTGCGCTTACAAAATGCTGTCTCCGGTACTATCGACATATTTTTATGTACGCAGAGTGAATTCACAGTAGCGATATTGTGAAAATTATGTGTCTAATTTTTATGTACATTATCATATTTTTATTAAATGTTTCTCCATATTGTCGTATTGGCATAGGCTGTAAAGATAGTGTGTGTATGTCTGAAATAAATAAATAAGTTTCCGTCATTTCTTATAACGTTATGTAACCTTATGGCGTAATCTATTCTTTTGGTAGAAAATTGATACTATGAATAAAGTATAAGACTTCTACTAACTAAGCGTGATGTATGCTCTTTCCCCATAATATGTATTAAAAACAGCTAATTATCTCTATTTCTTGATTTTTATAATATTTAAGTCTTCGGTATTTCATGCCAAGCAACTAGAAACATTTATTTTTTAATTAACGTGAAGCTAGGAATAGACTATGGCATGTGTGTTAACCATATAAGATACGGTTCATCTATCCTGTCAAAGAATCTTTCGTTGCAAGAAATATTACTGTGTGTATTAAAGTGACCACCAAACATTAGGTCGAGGTCATCAACCCCTAGTAATACTATTGTCAATTACTAAATTTTATCTTTACAGCGGATGGCGTCCTCTCAACAGTGAACGTAGTGGAAGCATTACAAGAGTTCTGGCAACTCAAGGCATCGAGAAATGGCAACACAGCGAGCGGTGGTAGTAGCGCGCTAGTCATCTACGAATCAGTACCGGCTGCGCACCCGCCATATGTCTGCTATGTAACTCTGCCTGGAGGAGCTTGCTTTGGCAGTTTTCAGGTAAAGACCACTAGCCCATTGTGTATTTTTATGTAATAGGGGTAAACAGGCCACAGACTCATATGATAATATGTGATAATTAGCGCCGCCGCCGCCATACAAGTCGAATTGGTTTAGGACTTTAGTAGGCCCAAAGTGGTGGCAAAAACTACCTTAAGACAGTTAGTTGTGGTAAAAATTGTGAATTTAGTTTGATATACATAATATACAGTCTTGGTACAGAATAATAATAAAAATTCCTTATGACAGTTATCTATTAGATTTTTCTCATAAATGTTTTTTTTTTTTAAGTTATACTTCTATTGGCAATGGATGCGCGCGCACACGAACACCTAAATTCGACACCGTATACTTAGGTCTAGGTGGCATGGAAATCGATAACTATGTTCAAGTTGTACATTCTAGTATTTTTATATTTAGAACAAGTGTTTCGTAACAGTATAATTAAACAGTGTGAATAAATAAATATTATTTTGGTTTTTTTTAATCAATTACATATATACGGTGATAGTATGTACTAATAATTTATTTATTTTAATGAAATCTTTCTGATTAATTTTCATATTTATCGTTAATCACCACTGCATTTTAGTTATTTTTTTCCATACGTCAAAGAAGTATAACTTCTAACGCGTGTACATAAGTACACACACTCTTTCAATTTACGTATTTACTCTATTATGAAAAACAAATCGGTTTTAAAAAGTGTAAAAGACTTATTTCACATGATTGTTTTTTCTTAACTTGATTTAGTTTTATCATATTCACGTATATATTAAAAATAAACAAAATATTACATTTGAATTTGGAATCTGTCATTTTTATATGATTGTTCATTGGGTTTTCTCAATTTGGCGCCAATACATTGTTCAATATTTTTCGATATTACATTGGAGAGGCATTACATAAAGTTGATATGGAGCCAAATGCAATTTTTAAAATATTTGTGTACCGGACTATTAATATACGCGATGAGACCTCCTCTGTTTGTGAAAGATCTCTCTCTGGCTGGAAAAGGGTGGTCAATGCAGTAAGGGAAAGTAAAGGTAAAAAAAAAAATATCTCGGGAGATGAAAATAGCACCTATAACTATGTCACGTATTTTTAAAGATGACTTAGGACTTGTTGCCTATACAAGGCATACTGGTAATTTCTGAACTGAAACTGAAATTTAAAAAATATGAGGGTATTAAAATCTAAACAACTATTAGGGAGCGTTCAAGTATTACGTAACGCAATTTTTGAAGATTTTTGACCCCCCCTCCCCCCACTGTAACGCTCCGTAACGTTTTTCTGTACCCCCCCACCCCCCTATCTAAAGGTTACGTAACACTCAAGTCATCATTTTTACCCTGAAGTCGCAAAAAGTTGTTATAGTTTTTATCCTTCGTATAGTTTTAATTGCCTTATAATAAAACAAGAGATTTTTAATTCGCAACACCTGCGTATTTTGTTTATTTTTTTATAAATTTTTGGCTTTACAAAACACAATTGTTTTTCTCCTTCATTCTCCTAAGTATTTTAGCTTTTTTACTAATAAATTCTTCAAATAAAATAACATATTTATTTTAACCTTTGGCAATGCAATTATAAACAGAAACCCAACTGAAATTAAACATTTTACTCAAAATAAAATCGTATTCTTAACAAAATTAAAAAATTATCAACTATTAACCAAGTATCTAAGTAGGTCTATAAAAATAATTCGATTGAAATTACTGCTCTTCTGTCCACGGGTTTGCTAGCCACTCAGATTCTTTCATCACTGGCACCTGGAGTGCAGACGAAGACGGTTCTGGAATTGTTAAGCCACTTGCATCAACTTCGTCTTCGTCGAGCCAGTCAGCATCCTCAGACGATGTTTCATAACGACGCACAATGCAGAGAAGCTCATTTGCCCTTCTGGCAGCAAGGCGCTGTGGCCGTACTCTAGTTTCACAATGGTCTTGGACAGTCTTGCCATGCACGTAACGACAGTGCATTTGAACACTCCTGTGAGATGTGAAATAGATCCCACAGGTTGGACATACTTTTTTCTTTAGGTCGGATTGTACAGATGGACAAAAGAAATCGTAAGGCATCTGCTTAAACCCTTCTAGAGGAGGTGACAGATTAACGGACAACCTTACAAGAAGTGGCGAAAACTTGGATTTTCCTTTGTCTAACAAACTGGGTACTACGAGCTTGCTTGGGGTTTGAAGTATTGGGCAAGGTGGCGGCATGAAAGTATCCGTAAACACAGATTTCAATGCACTTCTCGGTGGTGAACAGCAGGATTCATCTGCGCATTTTATAACCTGTAAGAAATATTGCGATTCACGGACGTGAACGCTATACCACGCCAGATTTGGTTCTGCTGGATCCTGCATGCTATCTTCGGGCTGTCTATACTCCGCCGAAACGTCATAATTATCAATTTTCATTACTCTCCACACTTCTGCAAGTGTTTCCCCAGCGTGCTGAAAATTGCGTTTTTCCAAATCATCATCCGTAGTCATTCCTTTGTCGTCGAGATGAGAACCAAAATGTTCATGAGGCAAAATGACGCCTGCCAGTCGTTTGCTGAGGGGAGCCATGCGACGCTCAACTCGGTTATATGCGCTCCGCCCAGGAGCATTAGTCGCTATAAACAGGGCGTCCAGGTTGTATTTTTTAAAGTGTTCAATCGCAAAGTTCTTGACTTTGCGATAACGCGGGTTTTCGTCCGGCCCACCATCTACAAAGATGATGATTACTGGCTTCACGGTGTTCGATTCTGTCATCATTAAGGATTTGAATGAAGGTATTGATAAAAGTGATTCGAAATCATAAGCGTGGGTGTTCGCTGTGGAGGATGAGTGTTTCCCGCTCCTTATGGATATGTGTGTCGGCCCGCTGTACCCAACAGCTTCTTCCCTACCGAAATTGTTAGGTTCTACGTTGACGCCGGCGTATACAGAAGGAATAAGTTTGTGCCGCTCTGCCACGACCCAGTCATGATCAGGTAAAAGTATTCTGTATTCCATATGCATTAAAAGAGGGCTCTGACTTTTTACTGCCGGTAAACCTATCGGCTTATGCCGTTGTGGTGGATGTTAGCCTCGTACCTGTCATATCAAGGGGAGTTTCCAGGGTGCCCCGCGGGGCGGACTCCACCATGCACGCCTTTTTTATATAAAAAAAGAAATAATGTTACGTAACGTGTTGTAAGAAGGACCCCCTCCCGCCCGTGTAACGCATCGTAACGTTTTACGAGACCCCCCCGCCCCCCCAAATTGCGTTACGTAATACTTGAACGCTCCCTTACTAGATCTTTATATATTTAAGATGTCTGTCGGGTCCGCTAGTATTTTGTTTTATATTAGTGAGTTTTAACTTAAATCAAATCCATTATAATATCAGCAGATTTATGCTATGATATTTACCATATCCAGTTACCCAATAAATTATTATTAGTGGTTCATTCACCGAGTGTCTGAGACGAAGCCGATTATTATTGATGAGTCACCGCTAATTGACGATGACGTCATATTTATGTCAGCTGTTCGTTGGAAGTTCGCTGTTCGCACCTCGCGGGCGTACTGATTTCGTTATCGTTATACTCACATTAATAATAATAATTTATTTATTCAGACAATACATATGGTTATTATTGTGTTAGTTACATAGTTACATCTATTATATTAGTTGGTTAGATGAGAGTATATATTCAATCTTATAATTAACAAGGCAAAGACAGCCTTCCTGCTAGCCTGGTAGAATGCGACAGCGACCCCGGAGTCTCTGTAACGCTGCTTTGTAGGAAATTGTCGTGGTGTTTTTAGTGGGTGTCGTCCACCCAGACTATGAATAGCAGAGGTTTTTTTGTTGGTTGAGTCCCACATATCCCTGCAACTTTTTAGGGCAGGGGATGCGCAAATGCATTTCCACCTCGAATATAAAAAATAAATAAATAAAAAGCCTTCCCGCTAGTAACGTCAGCATGTTAGGGCTTCCCCTACCAGATTTACTCGCTTAGATTACTACGCTTACGCATCGTGGCGCAACTTTTAGGTATTTATTGTTATTATTATTAGACATAATTTTAATTTTAACCGACGTTTCGCGTGCTTTACAGCGTGCGTGGTCACGGTATATAAATACACGGTAAATAATACATAATTATAATCCGAAAAAAGTGTTTTTCTTTAAATAAGTACTAATACATAAACGTTGATCTAATACATAATATGACCCGTTTTGGGTGACACATAGGCCTCTTCCATCTGCTTCCATGCACCTTTCCTTTTTATGGGTCCTTTTTTATTGACCATTTCACTGTTTACATATATTCTAATTGCTATGTTATGTTCGATTATTTTTGTCTAATTATAAGCTTATGTCCTTTTTATTTTGCACTTCTTCCACTCATCTTATCTAATTTAATAAATCTTTTCTCACAGTAGTTTCCTAGAAGGAAAAAAATAGGTATCACTTATTCCACGTCATTAAATTCGAACCTGTAGGCATCCCTAATCTGCGGCAAAGAAGACAGAGGGTGTAGGCCGAGAGTAAAAGCCGGCGTAAAAAAACTCGTAACAAGAACCTTTTTTGAACCAACCTTTTTTATTTAATTATTTTAATTTTAATTATTTGTTCATAACCAAAAACCGTTCATAAAATATGTTCCACAGAACTGTCCCACAAAAGCGGAGGCTCGCCGCAGCGCTGCGAAGATCGCACTTATGAATAGTGTCTTCAATGACCATGAGTCCAGACGGATATCCGATCATTTCATTGAGAAGGCCGTGGCGGAAGCACGCGCCTCCTTCGCGGGGGATGCTGGCTCCCATCACCAGGATCCGAATGCTGGGATTGCCGCTTTCAGGTAAATGTTGTTGTTGAAGGCACAGACGTTTTCGATTGAGCGTGTTATTTTTATTTATCTGTCTGAAACAAGTACCGCCATTCGTAAATTTTCAAATGGTTCTATGAGATTTATTGAATTTTACCTGTTTTTACCATTATTTATAAATATATTCTTCCAAGTCACAAATGCATTTTAATAACTATTAAAAACTTGAATAACGAGTTTTGAGATGAATAACTATTATCTTCGATCATAAATTTATTAAATATTGATTTAAGTACGTATGAGTCACATACTTTTTTTCAATGAGTTGAAAATGCGCTCCATAATGACGATGTCCAACGTGACATGGGGAATGTGAGGTTGGGTCTGCAGTCAAAGCCCTCTGCTATTAAGAGGAGTAGCGAAACCCTACCCACTAAAACATCTCATCCCTCTACACGGCCTTAAGATGGGCCATCGGGGTTCGCGAAGGAATTGGCAGGCTTGTCCGATTTATAGCTCCATCAAAACCTGCGGTTCCAGGTCGCTCTAGATCCCAGCGTTGAACCACCGGCCAGTCATGTATTATGCTACTATTATACATTATAATTATAATATTTATCAACAGATTTATGCTGGAAGCGAACAAAGGGCGTACAATGCTGGAGTTCCAAGAATTGATGACAGTATTCCAGCTATTACATTGGAACGGATCGCTCCGCGCAATGCGCGAAAGACAGTGCTCAAGACAAGAGGTGGTCGCGCACTACTCAGCGCGGGCACTCGACGATGCCATGCGCGAGCAAATGGCCAGGGAATGGGCATCTAGGGAACGCGAGGCAGCCGCTGGAGGTGGAGTCATCAGGAATGAGCTCGCCCGTGCGGAAAGGGAGCTCCGTGCTGCCAGGGTGGCTGCCAGGGAACTGCGGTTCCCGAAAGAAAAACGTGACATACTCCTCCAAGCTGCTCGCCTCGCACCCCCTATTGGCAGTAGTGATCTCACCGCGCGAAACTAAATTTTGTTTTATTTTAATTATAGTTAGTGTAAGAAATGTTTTTTTGTTTTATTTTTCTTCATTTACCTTTCTAGATTAGTCCTGACATCAAGATAACAATGATATAAAGTTCAGTTTTCATGGATTTTTCTAATATAGTTGAGATGCAATTTATATGGTCTTATAATTGGAATGGAATTTCAACCTTTTTCAGATCTGGGCCTCACATTTTTGTATCTATATTTTGATGATTTGTCAATCTAAAAGGCAAGTAGGTTATCAGCCTCCTGTCATTAAATCACACCGTCAAATTTTTGAGTCTAAGGCCAGCCTTAGACTCAAAAATTTCCTGACGATATTTTCCTTCACCGGTTGAGCGATTGTTAAATGCACACATAGAATGTCTATATGAAAACACCAGGGGTTCGAACCGACGGCCCCAGGAATGAGTCGTATACAAAATCAACTAAACTAACACTGCTCTCTGGTCTTATAAATGAAATAAATCAATTGCGCTACAACATTTTAAAGTCTGGGCCTCAGATTTCTATATGTTTCATGATTAATCTAATAGACAAGTAGGTGATCAGCCTTCTGTGCCTGACGCACGACGTCGACTTGTTCGGTCTATGGCAAGCCGGTTTCCTCACGATGTTTTACTTCACTGTTCGAGCCATTCGAATTAAATGCGAATATAGAAAAAAAGTCAATTGGAAAACAGCCGGATCGTACCTACGACAAAATGAATCTAACTGGTCTATGGTCTTCCAACGTAGTTTAATATATTCTCAACAACCGATTTTAGAAAATAAATCCCGCTCTAACAAGTTATGCACGTTTAAAGTTCACTCCAACAAAATTTCAAAGTTTCCCTTTAGTACCTAAAAGTAATTTACATCCCTCTTTACGAGCGTTGCATAATTTCTCTACAAAATTAAGTTAACACCGCTATATCTCATATATTTTTGTAAATACGTCAACAGGAGGATAACTTTGTATGCAGTAGTAATGAGATCGATAGCAGTTGATACACATAGGGTATGCAATATAAACCAATGGAATTGTTCTGTTTATGTTTCGCCATCATAGTGCTAGGCAAGTAAGTGATCAACTGTGGTAACCGTTGACTTTTTGGATTTTGGCTTGCGGGATTTCTCATGTTAACTTCGAGCGTTAAATGCGTACATACAGAACGGTGCATAGCTGGTTCGAACCTACGACTCCAGAGATGACACACACTAAAATCACTCTTTCTCTCTTAATGCAAAAACTTTTCCATATTAGAGTCATGGATCAAGCTAAGTATCAAATTCTCCGTTCTAAGTCTTATCGTCAACATGCGATGATGTCGTCCGGTACAGAAACTCTAAGATGATATCATAACTCAAAAGTTGAGATAAGGCGTTGTACATTCGAATTCCTATGCATCATTGGATTTTCCATCCAAGACTTGGTCTAAGAAAAGGATAGGGAGAAAATTAAAAACGTGTTACGCACGGGTGACCGCTATTATTAATGAAACGCAATGAAGTTGTATGCAAATGGAAGTACACTTTGAGTTATCTTCAGTAATCACTTATATACGTATTGTAGAAAATTAAATCAACATAATATTAATATTAACCCATAGGTATTGTATAGGCCAGGTGTAAACGCACTCTCTTTTGTAACCTTTAGTGTAATAGAAAAAGATTAACTTCTGCCAAAGATTGGCAATCAATTAGAACTAACTACTTTGGACATAACTGTCATGTTAACGTAATCTCCTTCGTTATAGAACATGGAAATTAATCGATTAATCATGATAAATTACCAACTATATTGTAAACAACTTGGGATGAGGTCTGAACAAAGGTTAACTATAAACTACATTTAAATTTAACCATTATACATATAACGGTATTTTGAATATATGGACATGTTTTACATTTCTAACGTATAGTCAAAAAAATAGTGGTGCTAACACCATTTTAAGTATAGGCCTCAGATTTCTGTAACTGTTTCGTCATTATTTGTGTCTTGTGCCTGACACGCGCTGTAAACTATTTGGGTTTACAGGCAAAAAGGCAAGCCGGTTTCCTTTCGGTGCTTTCTTTCAACGTTCGAATGTTAAATCTGCTGAGTGAGAATAAGTCTATTGGTGCACAGCCGGGCATCGAACTCGACTGAGTCGCAAAAGCCACTAGGCCGACACTGTACTAAAACATATAGTTAAAATGAAATATTTGTGGTAATGTTAAATAGAAATAAAACAATTCGCCGCTTCCTCACTGTCAAGTCACTAATTTGCATAGACCATTTATTAAAATAGCCTTTTCATAATATTATACTTATGTAACACTGAACATTAAAAAAAAAATATTATTGTTTTTCGAGGCAGTCTCGAAAAACCACTAAGAAAAGCAATGGGCCCATTCTTACTTAGGGGTCTCTTCTATGTTTTCTTACGCTTTCACAGCATCTTCAGAGCTCGTAAAGCGAATAACTAAAATTGTTTCCATAGTTCTTGGAAATAAATGAAGGTCGCGCGCGCCAGGTCAGGACTTTATGACGGATGTCTCATTATCTCGACGCCCGCGATAGTCAAATATTCAATAGTCCATTTTTTTACTTAACTCATAGGCAAGCTTGCAGTAAGGCAAATCTGCTGATAGGTCACTCTTATCTTCATCTATGATGCGTCGCACAACACAGATGTTATATTGAGTTGTCGCTGTTAGAGGACGTCATGCGGATCATCAACGAGATTGCTACGTCCACGCTTAAACTCGTTAAACCAATTGTAAATAGAGCCACGAGATGGGGCTTCATTAAGAAATGTTAATCGCAACCTTTCATAGCTTTGTTATTGAGTAAGCCCACAATTAAAGTCATAATAAATCATTGACCGAAAATTATCTCGCGTTAGGTTCATTTTCACGTGTAACAAGAGTTTTAGATTTGCCGCCAATATACAAAAACAAATGACAAATGAATGCAATATACTACATTAGGTTACCAAAGAGTTCTAAATTTGAAATTTAACAAAAAAGTTTTCATTACCAATGTTTGTAACTGGCCAGTTCTGTACATTTACAGTATTACCCACATATCTGGTATATCGTTTGAACTGTTATGAAGAGACTCTTTTCAGCGTTTTAAAAAATAAATGAACAGTTATTTACCAAGCTGCATAAGCATTCATTACAAATATTTTTGTATCGACCCCAACCCCAATAATTCAAGGCACTAATTTAGCCTGGTACCGCAAACTTTTTATTGCCATAAAAGTATCGCAATCAATTGTCCAAAACAAGGTGTAGGATTTACGATGTACTTATTATAAAGGAATACGTATATTGGACCATAACTTGAGTTGATTTAAAAATTTGTCCTCCGCATTAAACCCGGGTGTTAATTATGTCTGTTGTTGGGATTTACAGCTTTTAAGGCACATTAAAATGTTCATCACATCCTTACAATGTTGCAGGGAGTTGGTACAATCGCGCCGAAATTTGTTTTTTAATACTAAAATAGCGAACAGAATCTGTAGAAGTAAACATACGAAAATTAATACTTTTTACATCACATTCGAAGAGATTATTCACGCTTTTTATTTTTTTTTAACAATAAGTCATCAGTCTAGTCCAACTTCAGACTAACACTTTTGGTTTTCTACCTAATTTACTTACCACTGTTCAGCACTTAAGGTTCGATCTGGTCGCGAAATTCTAAAAACATACAATGTTTCTTTCTATTTTTTGACATCATTTCTTAAAGAATAAAAAAAATATAAGGTGGAGTTGGATAGTTTATTTATTGAAATTCTAATTACGAAATTCCACCTACGTCCGCCGTTCCACAACTGAGCGTTTTTCAAGGCAGGTTTGCCGCGCACGACTACTATGTGGTACCAGCTGCCCATTGTAGTATTGCCGAAACAATTTGACTTCCGATCCGTCAAGAAAATAGCTTACCAATTCTTAAAAGGTAACTGTGACATGACCATTAGCGGCGTAGCCCGTTTACCCTCTGAATAATTAAAAACAAAGATTTTTAATGTATAAATTTTAATTCGAATTAGGGTCCTTCAAGAACAGAGCGTACCAATTCTTAAAAGGCCGGCAACGCACTCGCGAGCCCTCTGGCATTGAGAGTGTCCATGGGCAGCGGTAACACTTAACATCAGGAGAGCCTCCTGCCCGTTTGCGCCCTGTTCTATAAAAAAAAACTAATAACATACTTAATAAAAGTAATTACATAGGCAGAGTCCCGAGTGGACGCAGGTGGAAACAACCATATGTCATTAACAAACAATTTTCCTATAAAACTAGCCCCTTTTACCATTCTCTAAAACCCTTTTTGTTAAGGATTTGATACTTCAACAGTAGACCTTATTTTATCTATAGGCAAATAGTTCCAATACCACTGTGTATTGAAATGATACATTAAATGTATGTATATATTAGTAAGGCATGGTAAATATTTACAATATTTAATTGTGTGGCAACAGTTCCATACATGCCATACTAATTGTAAATATTTATTACGGCATAATAAACCTATAAACAAATTGAACATATTCATGTTTTCGTTGAATATTGGTCAAAAGACTTTTTACAAACATTATTTGATTAATGTCTCCAATGCTATATTGATTTTCAGTTCCGGTATTTCAATTTCTATAAAATTCTGGCAAAAATTGAATGACGCGACTGTACCAGGTTGGGTTCAGTGTAGATAACTACGGCGATAAGGGCTATTGTGGAACGAACCCAGCACTTATACTCCTAACCATAATTCTACTTCACTTCTGTACTTGAGCTAAGAACGTAAACGTCGTATTCGAAGCAATTTTCCATTTATTTGACGGTACATTTATTCTGATAATAAAATACCCTTCAAGAAAAGAGCATACTAATTCTTAAAAGGCCGGCAACGCACTCGCGAGCCCTCTGGCATTGAGAGTGTCCATGGGCCGCGGTATCACTTAAGCTAAGCTTTTCCTGAAGCTTTTCCAAGTCTCACTAATAGTGATATGCTTAGATCAAATTAAGTTCTCCGATAAATTAATTCACAAATACGTGTATACATTTTTCTTTCCAAGTCTTAATTATAGTCGGTCAAAATAAGTTGTCAAATAAGGTTTTAAGTGAAAATGGGAAAATAACTAGTAATTTTGTATTTGTGTAGTTACGATATGGACGGTCATTAAGTTAATATAACTAAAGTAACATTTTCATTGATTATCTTTTTATTTTTCTTAAGTAAAAGGACGCAAAGTTTGTACTACCAGAGTCGAAATCTCAATGTAGGTTTTACGGAGGTGGACTAGGTGTTTAGTGGAAGTCATTATTTATAACCCCAAGGTGTGTGTAGTTAAAAGCCGCCCGGAAGTAATGTGGTTGGGCTCATGTCAATATTAACATGTTTACTGCACCTGATCACACACCTAACCAACAATTCAATCTGTTATCGACTTAACACAACGTATAATAGAAATTTCTTGCTTTCTTATTTTCACGCTACCCCAAATAAATAAACTGATGAGGGCTTGGTTTTTGATTTGTCAAGCTAGAAAACAATCATTTAACATCAGGTGAGCCTCCTGCCCGTTTGCCCCCTGTTCCATAAAAAAAATAGAAATTAATAATTATTGTTTGATTTGTAAATGATTTAGTTAGCGTTCAATATTCATTTTTTCTTGGATGATATTTTCAAAAAGACACAAAAATTCCAAGCAAAATTGTAACATGTTTTTGCTTAAAAAAATGTCAGTTTTTACGTTATGTGTTGCCGTACGAATCTGAGATTATGGTATCGATTAATAGTAACGAATATACAGTCAGAAAAAAGAATGTTTTTCTAATACGAATAACTGTGATTTCTTATATGTTCAAACAATCAAACAAATTGTAAAAACAAATAAAACCCTTGTTTAATTACTGCTAATTATTGTTCTATTAGGCAGTGTAGGTCAAGTGGTTTTAGCGTGCGACTCTCATCCTTGAAGACTTCGTTCGATCCCAGCTGCACCAATGGACTTTCTATGTGCGCATTTTACAATAATGATCTAATAAGAATGATCACGAAACGGACGCAGAAAGCTGAAGCGCAACCAAAAAGCTTTTAAAATTAATGAGTAAGACTCACACTTGTTCAATAAATCATTTATACCTAGTAAAAATTTTCGCCTCACAATCTGTGACACTTTCAATTAATTTCAGATAAAACGATTGGATGGATCATATCCTTTTATCAAATCTTTAGTGAAATAAAAAAATATAGAACTAAAGCGATACTTTATATAGATGAAATGGGTTTTATAGTATTGTCTTTTATTAATATAGATTTTATACATTTAAAGTAAATACTTTTTACCGGATTAAAGCTATTCACCGTGTTCACCGTAACCACGCACGCTGTAAAGCACGCGAAATGTCGGAGAAATTTATAATTATATTAAATAATTATAAGTTTAATAATGCTTAATAATAATTATAGCTTCAATCCAAAATTCGACTTAGGGTCCTTCAAGAAAAGAGCGTACAAATTCTTAAAAGGCCGGCAACGCACTCGCGAGCCCTCTAGCATCTAGAGTGTCTATGGGTGGCATCGCTTAACATCAGGTGAGCCTCCTGCCCGTTTGTCCCCTTTTCTATAAAAAAATGTGTTTCCTTTACACGTTTTAAAGTGTTAACTGGTTGTTTTTTTCATGGCAAGCTATGTCTACATGAAAACCTTTTTCACATAACATGGACAGCCTTTGAAATGCTGGGATTAGAAGTTAGATTGTGTTAGTCAAAAGACCGCTTTAGCCAGGGATGGCGAGTTTCTTTATTTCACACACTTGAATGAGCTTCCGTTCTGCCCTTTGGGCTGTTGATCACCTGACAAGGAGAGCTAAGTCTCGCAGGAGACGCATTAGCGCCAGTCGTGGGAATCATCAGCTCATTACGGCCAAAGTACGCTCGCCAAACAGCCCGAGCTAAGCTGTCAAAGCCATTCAAACAAAAGCGAGGTTACATACAAGATATAAAAAATTAGAGGTATAAATAATTGATGTAGGTCTCAATGAAAGATACAGCTATTAACCATCACGGCAAGGAGGGACAGGGGGGGCTAGAAGTTTCTCATGTCGGTTTCAAGATTTAGCTCGAACTAGACTCGAAAGCAGAAGATGTTTTTTCTAGCCATTACTTTAGGGTTAGTAAGAAAAGTGTTTTAACAATCTGTATATATAAATAGATTTCTCGAGTAACTGAAAATTCTAATATTGTATCTCCTTGGGGAAATTACGTAATCTCACTGACACATTCGTATGACATGGGTGCAAATAAAACCTGTATCGTTTTAGTTTATCTTTATTCACAGCTTCCTTGTTTCACTGTGTTCTGTGGTTTAATATTGTCTATGGTAAATATAGAGTTACAAACGTAAAAAGAAAACTTTCGTATATAAAGGGAAATAAACGAATTAACATTTCGCCATATCTATCAAATGCATGTTACGGGTGTCTACATAATTATCTGATGGCATGTGATTCTCTCTCTCTCTCTTCAGTCGGTAGGTCATGTCTGATCATAGTGGTCAGGAAGGAAACATCTGGAGTGGACAATCTGTTTACATCGGTATCTGTCCTGCGCCTTTCTTAAACAGTGTATAGTTTTGAGGACGGTCTGGTTCGTGAACGTACATGATATTTTGCCTTTTGTTTTACCAACCACTGTCAGTTTCTCCAAGTTCTCATCGCCTCTGTATGGCCGAAATATCATATAATTCGTCATCGGCAAAAGTTGGAAGTTTAGTAGCGATCGATCGTATTGTGTCTAACAAATTTTTACTACATACCAATTATAATAAAACTTTTTATAACTCACCACACGGCAAAATTGCATTTGAAAAACAATTTGGAGATGCAATTTTCGTCGTCTGGTTGATGCAGTTTTTTGCGACATGCAAGGAGTGACCGAGCCGTGATGTCGCCATAATTGGGCTCACGAATACGCCAGCGAGAATTGGGAGAGTGAACTTGTCTTTGATTCAAATACAATTAAATGAAACTTATTTTTGTCGCGAATGTATTATTTATATACTTCTGCAGAGTTTTATAACAGTGGTCAGCTCGATACAACTATCATAACGATAACAAAGAAAGGACAACCTTATCTACATGATGTGTGTCTATGGTAAAACATAGACAAAAAACACCTCCTAGAAAGTGACGCAGAAAAAGGTTTTGCAGTTCAAGCCACCCAATATGAAATTTAGACGGGGCGGTTATAATGTGTTTGTTTTAATAATATTATTTACCTAGAATGCTACACATATGTGTGTATGACATATTAGACTATCGTGTGAAGTCGAGACATATACAAGTTGCATTAATTAGCATGCATTCAACACGCAACCATTAGGGTAGTATTCAGAGATTCGAGTATCGAAGTCATTTTTCGACATAAGGTAGTCAACGGAATGTATATAAGATACTAGTTGCCTCCGCGAACTTCGTTTCTCCTTTACACAACACGGAAAATTTTGCTCTTTTGGAACCTAGCAGGGTTCTCTGTGTTTTTTTCTATAATCTCTAATATCCTCAGAATTTTAATTACGAGTTCTTTTTTTTTCTTACTTAACAAAAAAAGGGTTGATTGTAGGGTGTAGCTAAAAATTAAGGATTGTATGTATTTTGTATGCTGTATCATCAGAAAATAAAAATAAAACAGATAGTCTAAAGAATAAATTTTTTGGTGTGGACACCCCTTATCACTTAGGGTTTGAAAGATAGTAGCTGATTCTCAGTCTTACTGAATATGCAGTTAAAATTCATAAGAACCGGTCGAGCCGTTTCGAATATATATAGAGATATACGGAATAGCGATTTAATAGTATTAACGTTATATCCAAATAGCAGCTCTGCTAGCTGCCGGCTTGCCTTAGACCCAAATGTTGACTCAGGTCACCTGCCTAGTAGATTTGCCTGAGCTTTCTGGGTTGAATGCCTTTGCGACCCCCGGGGAGCTCAATGCGGTGCTGGACGTCATTCATTCAGAATGTGTGTAGTCTAGCACCGCAGGCGGTATGGAGGGTCCAGGAGGACATTTTAGTGGGTCGGGCTTCTCCTCTCTGGTTAGCAGAGGGATTAAGAGATAGCAAACCCCACAGTCCCCGCGATGGCGACTGCATACTCTCGCGGGCCTGCATTTGTGCATTTTTACCTCCATCATAAAAAAAAAGTAGATTGACTAAAAAGGTTGTAGTTCCACTGATTTTGATTTATACTGTTAGAGATTTATTTAGCTGATTTGGAAAATCACTTACAACATAGTTCCAAATAATTACAAATAATATGATTGCGGTAACTTCAGAGCTGATGCATTCCTCGCTCAACGAATAAGTATCGTAATACAGTGAGGAAATACTACTAGCTTTAAAGGCACAAAGGTAATTTTTTTTATTAATTTTAATTATTTTATTACTATTATGTAGGTTACGAAAATTGTAAATACTGTATATTTGGATGTTATTGTTAGTAATGAACATTAATATATCATTGTAGTACTGAATTCTCTTTATTGTTTTGTGTTATAAGTATTATTTAAATTTACTGAATATAGAAGGCTCTATTTAAAAAGTCCATTTTGGTCCATAACAGCGACTATTTGCATATTTACTGAGGTAATTATTCAAAGGTTTATGCGAAGCGTGATTTTGATCAGGCTCTTAACATTCTTTTATAATGGATTCTGATTTATGTCGGTTTTTAAAATATAATGCATGAATAATAATTTTCTACATCGGCCACAGGGGCTATTTATTGCGCCTAGAATATACTAGTTTATACTATCCTATAGTGTATATATATATTATGTGTATGTGTGTGTGTGAATAGAGTGGGATTTCGGTGATAAACCTTGTTTAACTTTTCTAACGTTTAATGCGAGAGGAGTTATATGTGTCCTATATTGTATTGGCAAGTATGAACTGCTCAATGCTAGAAACCGGCTTTGCTGCATTTACGCTTCTTGGACCCTCAATCCTATATTACACACTGCAGAAGGCTTAACAAGATTGCCAAAAAAAGCCCAAGACTTGTAAAACATGTTACCACGTTGACGGCTTTGGAAGTTAACATGAGACTGATAAAGGCGATGGGCGGTACATAGTTGATATGTATACGAAACAAAGTGTTTAATCCGGATCCGGATGGACCTACAGATCAAACACGTTCTATTAAAGCATTAAATTTCTCAAAAAAATATACTTATTCTTTATAATTATTAAGTATCCATCTGGACGTAGAGGTTACCATACATGTGATATTCCCCATATTCAAATAAAGATCACCCAACGAACACGTTAAAATTTCGCAATTGTTGGGCGCGACCCGTAAATTGTATTTGTCAATCAACCGGTAACCTAAAGTGACTTTACTCCAAATATTTTATGCACATAAATTTGGCTTCAATTTAGTTTAAGTATTATAGTAACAAATTCTGACATATTAATACTTCATAAAATATTTTTATAGTGCGGTTTATTCATGCATTTCATTAATCTTCTAGGTAAGTATTTGGGGCTTGCGAACCCAACGGAATTATTGTTTAATCCATGACCTTCGGGTTATTAGACCTTTGTATTAGATAGCAATGTTATCGATTGTCATTTGTTTTCTTATTTAATGCGTACATATTGTATATCTAGCGTAAGTAAGTCATTTAGATAAATATTTATTGTACCTTTGGATTCCAAAAAAAAAAACTAAGTAATAAATGGGTGCGTCCCCAAATCAGCCTATTACTTATGGTGTGCACCATCAGTAAATTCAATAACGAGTCTGCCTCCAGGTAGAAACTTCACACAGAGACTGACAGAGAATCTCTTTTGCAAAGGATGTTTCAGCGCTAAGGAATTAGCACACACGTAGTTTTGGAATGCGTGGCTTCCCAGAGAACAAAAAAGTTGGGAGCAGTGAGCCTTCGTGAAGCCTGCAAAGAACCCAGGAAACTTCTGAGCTTCTGAAAGGAACTGCAAAAAGGAGTGGCTTAATTAGCCTTTACGGACAACGGACCCAATGGGCATCTAAATGCGGAATCCCACACAACATACAAACATACATACATAGTACAGTTTTACTACAGTGATTCACTATCATTGAACAAGTGTTGTACTAAAACTCACGGTCAAAAGTCAATAGAAGCCAAATAGATCGCAAAGATAAGCTCGTAAAAAACTTGTTAGCGATTTGTTCGGTAGACGTTATCACGTCTTCAATATTCGTCAATTGAACATTAATGCAGCGGGGTCGGTGACCGCGTTCGGCGTGGGAGCGACGCGGGCGCAGACTTTTTGCAAGTGCCGCGTCCGCCGGCAGGTAGCATGTGAGGACGAGTTCACATTGAGTGTTTATTATAGGTTTTAATCAGTAGGGTTAATCGTTTCATTTAAGTTTGTTGTATGTTATTAGTATTTAACTGTTAACCTAGCCGTGTCTTTTTAATATATGTCAGTATTGTAGTCGCTTACAAATACAGTTTTTAATAAATTATAAACCTTCTTCATAATATAACCTTCAAAACCGCCTATTGTCTTTTTTTCATTGTAATGTTTCCCTATAAATGTTGTGCACGCTTGTTATTGAGGCACATGCATATATCTTATTTTTGTATATTAATTATTTATTTATTTATTTCGTAAGTGTGCCTTTTGAAATAAATAAATAAATAATGTACCTTTACTACCGATTTAATAGTATTCGCCCACTCTATAAATCTCGTCCGATACGAAACTTCTGTCTTCGTATAAAGATTGCATAGATTTGTATTTAATTGAATTAAGATGGTTCAGTATCAACTAATAATTATTGTATGGAATCTTCCATCCTAGTATACGTCAATAATTAAATGTTTTTCGGTATCATTTTAAATATTTTGAGCCAAGTATCAACCCTATTTAGACACGTTTATGAGATGTCCTAATATTTGTCATAATTTTATATACCAAGGACAGTAATTACACATATATTATATACTTTTATATATTTAATTCATACAAGCATCAATCCAAATGATGTCGAAGATATCGATCTTATTAAGAAACGACATGTGTTTCCTATACATTTGATTTTATAGTTTCATTATTTAAACGTCTCGACTGTGATTTTCACCGGTCCTCTCACGTTTTCCTTAAATACAGGCAAAGTTAATTGCCTACACAATAATCCATTGTTGTTCAACCGGGGTTAAACCCACGACCTCGAGATTGACGACAAGAGTGGGTATCCATTAGTCTATCACTACTATTATATATACATAATATATAAGAAGGAAAACTGTGTGAACACGTCCTATGGTCTTAAATTTATTTAAACGTATATTCAATACGTAATTGATCTAATTATAGGACAACATTTTTATTTCGGATGTAAGAAGTTGTATATACTAAATTCTATATGCCTTGAAACATGAACTGTATAACATCAAAATCGCAATTTATTGCTTAAATATTTGTAAAATTGTATAATAATAATAATAATCTTTATTTCTTCTCTCACATATACATACAAGGTTACAATGATTAAAACTAAGATGATAACATTTGAAAGTGTATGTGAGAGACTGGTCTCTGTAACAGGAGACCTGAGTGACAGATAGCCAGCCTCTCCACCACCGGACCGGGACACGTACAATAGGTCATTGTATATACATTGTATATATACAATAGAAGAAAAAAAAGTAAACGCTAAAAGAAAAACACTGCAAACAGAGATGTAAAATTAAATTAGGTGTGTGAGTGCGCATGCGCTTGTGTGTGTCTCTATGTGTATGTGTGTGCGTGTGTGTGTGTATGTGTGGGTGATTTGGTGTTTTACAGAGTAACAGTTAATAAATCTTCTGTTTCATCATAACTCAACGTCTTCAGCCAAGTAGTAACCGTTTTTTTACATTCATATTTTGATAGAGGGTAAATGCTAATTTTTCCATTTAATTTATTATATAGGTAACAGCCTAGGAAACCAAAGAATCTCTGCGAGAAAGAAGTTGTCCATTGTGAAATAGGACAGCAAACGTTATGTTTAATCCGCTTGTTTATATTTAAATCGGGGTCGTAACTTGTTTTATAATGTTGTTTTAAAACTGTGTTGAGAATAAATAATTGACGAATTGTTAATAAAGTTATAATTCGTTATAGGTGACATAAAATATTAATAGGACAATTGTACATTACGACAGCAGTGTTGGCCTAGTGGCTTCGTGCGACTCTCATACCTGAGGTCGTAGGTTCGATACCCAGCTGTGCACCAATGGAGTTTCTTTCTATGTGCGCAATCATTTGCTCGAACGGTGAAGGAAAACATCGCGAGGAAACCGACATATCTTAGACCCAAAAATCGACGGCGTGTGTCAGTCACTGGAGGCCGATCACCTACTTGCCTTTAAGGTTTAAAAATGATCATGAAACAGATTCAGAAATCTGAGGCCAAGACCTAAAGAGGTTGTAGGGCCACTGATTTATTTTATTATTATTGTACATTAAGGCAATACAGTAATTTTTGTCATTTTTAATGAACAAATGACTATAGATGTTACATTTTTTTGTATAATCGGCGGCACGTTTCGATAAAAGCTTACAAGGTGAAGTAAGGCGCTAAGTATGATTTTCGTATATGTGAATAAAGTATGTATTTGACATTTGAGAGACGTAGTTTTTTTTATTTATTATAGAACAGGGGGCAATCTGGCAGGAGGCTCACCTGATGTTAAGTGATACCGCCGCCCATCGACACTCTCGATGCTAGAGGGCTCGCGAGTGCGTTGCCGGCCTTTTAAGAATTTGTACCCTCTTTTCTTGAAGGACCCTAAGTTGAATATAATATAATATAATATAATATAATATAATATAATATAATATAATATAATATAATATAATATAATATAATATAATATAATATAATATAATATAATATAATATAATATAATATAATATAATATAATATAATATAATATAATATAATATAATACAAATTTATATTATATGCCTTTGTTATAGATACCAGTGTAATGTTCTGGCCCAATGCCACCATCATGTATCTGGCTTTTCTTATATTAATTATTAAGCTTGGAACGGCATCAAGGCAGTTTATAATCAAAGTGTTTGCATTTGATTAAAAGTAGAATAATGCGCGTGCTATTTTGCTTATCATAAAACTAATTGGATATAGTTTATTTAAGTAGAAACTGGACGCCTGAAGTTTTTTGTTTCATTAATCAAATAATGCAAAACACTTTTTGCGATACACAGCAAATCAACAGGCGAATCAAAATTATTTAGTATGTTTATTGTAAGAATATTCATTATTATATTAGAGTAGTTAGTTCATCCGATAATAATAATCATCTGCTATACTAATTAAAAGTTAAAATAATAATAATAGCCTTTTATTTCAGATACTATTACACTTAAACACATTTATATTACCGCCATCTCATTCTTTAAAGTATCTGGTGCCCTTACTGCAAAAGCCTCCTCCAAATCACTTTTTCAAACACTCTGCACTCTGTACTCTGTCATACTAATACTTAATATGGTCTATCCACCAATTAAATTATCTTCCTCTTTCGCATTTATTTGGACTTTTGGCACCAGTTTAGTACTTTTTACCTCCACTTTTTTGTTCCTATCATGTAAGCCCATTTCCACTTAATTGTATTTATTTTTATTGTAACATGTAATGTATTTCTTTCTCTAACATATCGTTCTATCGATCTTTGTCACACAGCTTTGCATGCTGTCCGTACCCAAGTTTGAGATCCATATTACGTTTGTACAGTCTCATATGAAATTTAAAATTGACAGGAGGGTAAACATAAAAAAAAACGATTATGATTGGTCAAACGGACGCAATGACATGAGGCATCATCTCGAACAACGCGTCTTGGACTAGTGGTGCTGTTGATGAATCTGAATTTAACGAAGCGACATTATTAGGTAAAATGGAAGAAAAAACGGGTTTAGAATACATGCAAGGATAGAATCTAACAGATCTTGCAGTCTATCATTGAAGGTTCAAGACGCTAATAAGAGAGGTGAGGAAGGAATGCTTTAAATGGTGTACAGAGGGAAAGCATATAAACTTTTTTATGTACCGCATATAACATTATGGAATAAAGAGGCAAAATAAATTGTCATCAATTCCAGACAATGATAATTAGTGTTATGGAATGTTTATCAACAACAACAACAAAATATCTTTATTTACATTGACAGTTAAGGGCGTAAAGCGGGCAAGAACTGGCGAGAAACTTTCCGCCACTCTTGTCAATCGCCAAGTTCTTAATACAAATTGTTTGAAGTGTAGCAAATCAATCCCAAGCATTAGGAGCATTTAATTACTCGTCACATTTATAAAAGGCTTTATTAATTAATTTACTTTTACGAGGGCTTTGAATTTATTTAGTGATAATTCTCTAATTTCGCTTGGGAGTTTGTTGTAAAATCGCTATGTATCCTAGAAAATTTTCATAAAACAACTCGTTTAATAACCTACATTCTAATAGGGCATAGATTCATCTCTAAGTCAATCCTATTGATACTTTTTACCTCCCTACCAACGATTTTACCTAGCATCAACAAGATACGTCAACCAATTAAGTTATGAAAGTGTGAGAGCCTTATTAACAATAGAGTATGTATTGTGTTAATACAACAGAAATAAACGAATGCGAACATGACAAGCAAAATAAATTGAGAAAAACTTTTTAATTAAGAAAATTTTCATGTGTTTTAATTAATGTTCTTATGTAGCTACGTCATTATATTTAATTAACTTTTTGTAGGCAATCATTCTTTTTGAAAAGTTCTAATTACTGTTTCCTGCTTTATGGGATAATTATTTATGTTAAATTTATGGGGTAACTTAAACTTACTTAAAAATTAAATGCATACTTTCAAATAAAATCCGTTCAGGGGTCGTTTCAGTGTTACGTAAGCTGATTTACTGCAATTGTCCCCCCCCCCCCCTCTTGTCAGCTCTCAAAAATAATAGTGTAAATAAAATAAACGTATATTATCTAAACCTCCAAAATGCACTTCGTTTTCAAGCATATATAATGTGTGGGTAATATGAGTAAAGTAAATAGTGCTAAGAAAATCGAAGAAAATCAAATAGAATGTTCACATTTTATTTATTTTTCAATTTATAAAATATTTACTCCGAAATACTTTTAATTAGTATAATAGCATATATTTATTTTTATAAACGAGTAGAAGGCACCTAATGTTAAGAGATACCTCCCTTGGACACTCTTATATCGCCTTATAATAGAATGCTCTTTCTTGAAGGATCCTTTTTCCACATAGTAATGGTGCACGGTAATAACTGCTATACTAACGCTCAGTTGTGGATGATGAAACTCAGAATCGACTACAATCGCCACAAATCCTCTGATCACTATTGTAAATGCTCCAGAAGATAGAGAATCAAGATTTAACAAGAGAGAATAAAGTTTCAAGAGAAATAAAGTTTTAACTAAATATTCAGTTATGTAGTACAAAAAGAGTGTGTGTACGTATATACACGCGTTAGAAATGAAATAACTAAAATGCAGTAGTGATTAACGGTAAATATTCAAATTAATCAAAAACATTTTATTTAAATAAATAAATAATTAGTAAATACTATCACCGTCGTATATGAAATTGATTTAAAAACACCAAAATATAATTTATCACACTGTTTAATTGTACTTTTTTTTATAGAACAGGAGGCAAACGGGCGGGAGGCTCACCTGATGTTAAGTGATACCGCCCATGGACACATATTGTCAGAAGGCTCACAAGTGCGTTCCGGCCCTATAAGAATTGGAACGCTGTTTTTTTGAAGGACAGTCGAATTGGCTCGTAAAACTTCAGTGAGCTGGTTCCACATAGGGGCAAAAGCTACTGGATATTACTATTAATAATAATAATAATAATAATTAGTTACTCAATTTATTTTAAATTTTTAATAAAATAACTCAAAATGTTTATGGCTAACCGAACTGGGTGTGCTTATCCTTGAAAGTTCCTGGGTTAATGAAAAACTAACAATCTTTTATTGATTTACCATTTACCTTGTACAGATAATTTAAATGGACTTTCAATGCAGTGTGCTTAAGACTTGCAAATAATCGAGTTGCTTTCTGATTACTCTGTTGAAATATTAAAGCAAATAAGAAAGGTTTTTATAGGTTATTTTTTTAATATACCGTTTCGTACTACTTGAATTGTTGTAATTGTTTAAAATGGATAACTCTTTAATAACGTTCCTGAGTACGGCTTATGGCTAAAATGTATGCTGGGTTTTAAATGAACATTCAAAAAAAAAGTCTTCATGATTTTCAGTTTATATAGTTGAACTTTTTAGCATAACTAGGAATCCTAATCTTAACGCCAAAATCAAAAATGTAGCCTGTGGTGATTAAAATATAAAATATTCATAGACTTTACATCGACATAAACGTAAACGATTTCCTTCCTAAAACAATACCTAGTCATCAATTACGGTACATTAAAAATACCGAAAAAGTCGTGAATGTTTTAGCAAATTCCCTCAGGGAATCCGAGTCACTTTGATGAGCACGAGGACATTTAAAATTTATTTTAAAACTAGCTTGGTTTCAAAATGCTACAGAGAGCCAGCGAAGGCGATATTTAAATAAAGAACACTTTGTGTATTTAAATTGAATTAGTTAACAATTTTATTAGCAATATACATAGTATCTAATTAAAATAAAATAAATATGACAAATCATTAAGAACAGTTGATAAACGTAACAATATCTAAGAGAAACTATCTACTATTTTACTCTAAAAGTGTTTGTCCAAACTATTATAACTCGACAACGAGTGCACTGATTTTTATGGATTTGTTACATTTGTCTCCCACTCTCATAACAATACTATTCAATGTATAATTAGAATTATATTAAAAGCATTAGAAAATTTACGAAAATAAAAAGTATTCGAACTCAAAATTTCAGTGATGAGGCTCTGTCATTTTATTTATAACTAAATAAATATACAAAAATTTACCAATGAGTGCGTAATTTGATGTATCTAATAATAATTATTAATGCGATTTTTTCTAAGCTTATACATATTAATTTTATGTCTTAAGCGTAAAAGTAATTACACTTATCAGTAGAGATTAATAAGGTTAATCGCAAAAAAGTCTTTAAAAAGATAAAACACATTTTATCAAATACAATATTTTGCGCCAACACCACATAATGATAATTCCAGCAAAGTATGACACAATTTCAGAGACCAATTTCCTGATAGCGGTTTTAAATTCAATTACCTTTCTTGGAATTTTTATGTCATTACAGGCTTTCCTCTTTCACTGTTTAGGCAGAATATTAATGTTTTCCACTTAGAAATTATTAACTTGTCCTTTAATAGGATCAAGTTATTACAAAGACGTAAAATATACTGATTTAAAAACAGTCGCTTATTGCTGATTAATTTCGCAACAATCGTGATTTATCGTTGCACAAGTATGTAGAAATCTGTACTTTATTCAAATTCAAAAATCATTTATTCGTGTAGGTAATATAATGTACACCTATGAACGTCTAAAAATAAATATACATTAAATGCTTCTAATTTTACATTTACTGCCAGTTTTCAAATCAAGGGCGTAGAACGGAAGAGAAGAATTGGCAATAAACTCTCCGCCACTCTTTATAATCGCCAAGTTTTTTCTTTTACACAACGTTTGTATGTGTGTGTGAGAACTATTGATTTCACAGCATAACTTAAATAATAATAATTATCGCTCAATATCGACGCTAAAACTTATGGGTTTGGTGTAGGTACAGATTTTTGCATGTTCCTATATTTAAGAAGAGGGGTCAAATGGGTAGGGGGCTCATCTATCATAAGTAATACCGCCCATGGGCAATAGGGCCAGAGGGCTTGTGAGTGAGTTGCCGACCTTTTAAGAAATATTAAAAGCGAAAATGAAAGTCAAATTCAATATTTAATGATTTTATAGGCCAGTGATCATTTTATATATAACAAAATAAATGTACAACAATTTACAATTTACAAATGAGTGCGTAATTTTTTTAAGCTTATACGTTTTAATTTTATTTCTTAAGCGTAAATTAATTACACTTATCAATAGAAGTTAATATGGTTAGTGGCAAAAAAAGTCTATAAAAAGAGATAAAAACACATTTAATAAAATAACTTGTATTCATTGCTAACATATATTACGCGTTTATTTGTGGTTCATATATATGAAGAAACTACGCCAATTCATTATTGAAACCTAGATTTGCGTAAGTACATTACTGCATGGCACAAATACGCCATTAGTTGTACGAGCTCCCGACAGACTGACAACTTACACTTGTTACAATATTATCACACAGAATATTCAATTTTTCCAACACTCTGTATAAAGAGGCAGCATAATGGATGTTGAGGCTTGGGTCAAGAGATGAGCATAAGCATTGTAAGCGTTTTGTCTGAGCAGTGTACGAACTTAAAGGTTTAAGAGCTTAAAGAATTAGCATTGGTATTTGTGCTACCTTTTCAATTTCAAATACATTACCAATAGTGAAATACTACTACAAAAATCACGTGTTTTCAGCAATATGATTTTAAATAAAGAATGGCTTCAGCGTGCGACCCCTGTGATCGTAGGTTTGATCCCTGGCTGTGTACTTATAGAAATTATTTGTATGTATAATTAACATTAATTCCAACTGTGAAGGAAAATATCGTTAGAAAACCGGCCTGCCTTTGCCTAAAACGCTTTGCCTATTAGATTTACAAATTATGATCATGAAGGCCTGAACCTGAGACGCAGACCTAGAAATTGGCGATTAAAAAGAGTAGCAGAGATTTTATGGCCAGTTCTTTTCTCACTCTGGAAGTAAATCTAAAATTAGAAGCATTAAGCATTTAATATGTATTTCTTTATTGACGTTCACAAGTGTACTATGTGTTACCAAAATAAATAAATGATTTTGACTTTGACTTTAAAAAAGGGCTATAGTACAAGCGTCTTTAAAAAAAAATATACAAACAAAAATTTTAATGTCCATTACATACTGTAATGGGTTTCTTCGTTGATGTGATAATGCATTGAATAAGGAAGGTTTCTGAAATTATTTTCTTTTGTTTTCAGTGTATGTTATACTATTATTAAATAGAAAATAAATCAGTGGCGCTACAACCTAATGATCATTTTTAAATCAATAGGCAAGTGCCTGACACACGTCGTCGACTTTTCGGGTCTAAGACATGTCGGTTTTCTCACGATGTTTTCCTTCACCGTTCAAGCAAATGTTAAATGCGCACATAGAAGTAAACTCCATTGGTGCACAGCCGGGGATCGAACGTACGACTTCAGGTATGAGAGTCGCACGCTGAAGCCACTAGGCCACTGCTCTAATCATTAGATTTAACTAAATAAATTTGTACATAAGCCGATTACCTAATACTTCTGCTCAGGCCAATTATACTGAAAGTAGATGAGCAAAAATTTTAAATAAATTAAAAGAATTTTATTTTGGTTAATATATTTCGCTTTTCGCGTCTACATTAGACCAAACATTTAAACAAGTATCCAGCACAGTGCACTGCTCATTGTTACCGACGCCGCCATAGCGACATATCTCTCATGTTTCCATGCACAAACATATCATTCGATCTGTTTTAGTAAACTGATATTATGCCATAAAACGCATTAAGTTGTTAACTAATCGTGACTCAGTTATACTAATATTGTATAGGTGTAAAGATTAATGGGTTAATCTCTGGATTTACTTGGCTGATTTCGAAATAATTTACCAATAGAATGGCAAAAATAAAAAGAAATTTTCATGGTAGTCGGATTTGCTACGTCAATAAAATTCCGATGAACTCAGTGTGCGCGTATACTGAGGGAGAGTATTTAGAACATACATTTTGGCGAAAATTATACTTACCTCACCGTTCTTATTATTATGACATTTGCCATTCGTATCACCTCGGCGACAATCGTTTCACAATTATGTGGAACCAGCTGCCCATTGAAGTATTTCCGAATCGCAATTATTAACAGTCGGGCAACACACGTCTTCTGGCAATGTGAGTATCGGTAACGGCGGTAATACATCAAGTGAACCTACTGCCAGATGATCCTGTTTCATAATAAAAATTGTATTACTATTTTCTTATGGCTGTTGATGCGGTTCATATAATTGATCAATCTGAATGTACCACTTTCTTTGCAAATAAAGGACTTATTTATAAAAATACTTTAAATCCAGTATTGACTTTATAATTTACTAGTGTCCCGGGTGGAAATTATTTTTAGTAACTATTTTTGTACATATTGATATGTTCTTTGATATTGTGGAACATATTTTTTTTCTATCATCAATAGTTTTCGCAGCGTATGCTTAAATATACTTTATACAAATTTTTTGTACACCTTATTAACATTATTTTACTTTTTGTAGGGATCCTTATTTTTTCTTGCAATTGAAATAGCCTCTCTTAATCATTGATAATAAAGCGTTCAAATGGTGAAGGATTTTTGAATTCGATCCAATATTTTTTGAGCTATTCGTGACAAACATACAAATCTTTCCTCTTTATAACATTAGTTTAGATATTATAGATATGTCAAAACAACGTTTACCGGGTCAACTAGTATTAATAAAAATATTTTTTAACTAACGAACATGAATTACATTTCGGTGTCCTATACAAACAATACCAAACAGGTTAGAAGATGTCTAATGCATCGTTTTCAAGCTCTGTTTCAAAAACCACCTTGACATCTTCAATCAGTCAGGTATACGACGTTCATATGTTCCAAAATGTTTCAAAATAAAGCAATGCAAGGAAAGCTAAAGACTAATTCTATTTGAAATTTATTTATTCAAACACAAATTACACAAAGATTATTAAATTCTGTATTAAATAACTTACCTCTGGCTGACAACTAATCGAAATATAACTACGAGCATTCAAATTTAGTCAATATGAAGTACCTATTAATTTTTTGACCTATTAATATTAGTAAATATGAAGTACATATTAATATGTTGACAGAACGTCACGAAGATTTGCAGCGTTTTTGCCGAAGAAAAAGTAGAGATCGATTGAGAACGATTGATGAAGAGTCAGAAAGGGAGATCGAGCAAAACTACACGCTATTGGTTGATGAATTCGTTTAGTAGAAATGTATTAGAACTTTAGATTTCTATATCATGGCGTCTTGTGCAGTAAACGCAGATTTTTTATTTATTTATACCACCATTAGCACGTATACAGTGTGTAAACAGTGTGAATATAGATATACAAATATATCAATTGATCATATACTGGTACATGATCACCTATTGGGGGTTTTATCGTAGTAATAATTATTTTACAAAAATGTTTCACTTCTGACATGTGTACTTTGTGCGCACGCACTTTGTTTTTCTTGAAAAAAAAATATTAGATTTTAATTGTTCACTTTTTGCTTAGCTTGTATATTAGCTGTCACTATGTACGAGTTATTGGTGGTTAAGTTTGAGTATTATTTTATATTCTTGATATATCATTACTTAATATCATTTTAATTAAGTTCACGGGGTTTTATTTAAATTAATTATTACTAAGCAGATAAGTTTCCTGTCTCTGTTAATTATACGCTACGTATTAATATTTTACCTTGACCCCAACTCAACGTTGTGAGGTTGTCTGGTCGTCACGCGCTGTTTGCTTGCCCTCCTCAAACACTCCCCTTATCTGTGGCTACCGAGTGTGTTGACCGATGTAGGTGGTCAGGCTCAGTTTGTATACACTGTGGGTAGCCACGCTTGGCCAGAGTATATGGAAAAACATTTCTCGTAATTAATGGAAAATAAACAAAAAAGCATTTTTGAAATAAACAAGATGATTTGAGCTTTACATCTTATTTCGGTCAATGAATAATAATAGTCTGTAGTTTTATTGTTGTAACCACAGACTTTTTAAACTGATTATTTTTTGAGGATAGTATTGTGTCGGCTTTCAACGCCTTGCAACCCGGAATATTTTTTACCGTAATTAATAATTATGTTTTCAAGAAAAATGGGTATAAAAATATAATATAGAATTAAAATTAAAAAAATATTAAGAAAAGTGATATAATAATAAATTATTTCGATTCGAATTATTACGTTTCTTATGAACTTTATGACGTTATCTGAGTCAAACTTAGACCAAAGAAAGTTTGTCACATTTGACATGTGATATAAATTTTTTCAAATTGTTTTTAATCTGTGATGAAAAAGTACAGTATATTAGTAAGACATATATGTCATTTTTTCTCATATGTTTACATGAAAATAACCCGTTCTTGTGATGACAAATTGGTCAAAAATGGCCTAATGGGAAGCAAAAAGAGATTGATAATGAGAGACAAATGGAAGAATTTAGTGGAGGCCTTCTAATAATGATATAAACTTAATATATAACTTAACTCCTTATATTCTATACTGAACTCTAATATAGGGTATTTTTATTATTACTTAAGATAGTTGTAATAAATCACTTAATCTCCTCATTCAATTAAGATAACAAGCCGAGGGCTCAGAAGAAATAGCTTCATAATACACCTGGCTAATTTCTTCTTCGGAATTTATATAACGAACACTCGTAACTAGTAACGAGATATACTTTTTACACATCTCTGGAATGAAAGCCT
Source organism: Pieris mannii (assembly GCA_028984075.1). Lineage (NCBI taxonomy): Eukaryota > Metazoa > Arthropoda > Insecta > Lepidoptera > Pieridae > Pieris > Pieris mannii. Next base: position 6,739,215 of record CM054795.1, on the reverse strand, counting down.
ACTTTCCAAGAATTACTCACGTATCGCTTATGACACAATTAAAATGCTTTGTGAGTGAAGACTTTTTATTAATATACTATTTCGTTCATGTCTAGCTTTAATAGCTAAACAATGGCTCCGTTTAGACTAGGCTTAGGTATAAGTTACGAAAAGTCATAAGTCCCAAAAACGTAGTGTTCTTACGAACCATAAGTTCATGCGCGAACTTTTCTCCAAAAAGATTTATTTTCTCAATTCTGATTCCTCGTACAAAAATGATATAAATAATAATTTATTAATAAACATTACAACATTACAAACTCTAATATTTATAAGTATTATATTTTGTTAGGCCATTTATGGCAGTTCTTTGGTTTTGTAATCTTTATGAAAGCTGTTGGTTGTCTGTATAAAAAAAGATTGGGGAGACCAGAGTCATTATTGGCGAACGTTGAAGTCAGGGCTAATTCGACTTTAATTTTCAACGTGGGATTTAAACTGGGCGTTGACTTAACCAAAATTTTACTTTGAATGTCATCATAAGTGATGGTTTTTGATATACGGGAGTTATAGTTCAAGTTAGTTGTTAAGTCAAGTTTCTGAATATCACCCTTTAAGTCGAGAGTTACTAGCTAAATAACGTCTCAAGACTAATAATAGTTATCATGATAAATATTGTTACCCACTAAGAAAGATGTGTACGTCTTCCTCGAATCAATCATCATATATAACAAACCCTGAACCCTACCTGTTTTATTTTCTTTAATCAAACCAAAGCAATTTTTATCGCTATATTCATCAAGAAATATTAAGTGGCGATCGTCTCCAAATAAGTCAAGCAATTTCATGTAAACGCATCAAAAAAGCATTACCCCATACATATTCGATGAAACAGGTCCACACAAGCGTAAATATACGTCGTAAATCAGGACTTTTTGCTGTGCATCCGTGCACAGTGCATCTCGGACGCAACAATCGATTTTGGCGGCGAAAGCCCAATTTTTTCCGACCCAAAACTGGCTGTATCAATCATAATTGGCTGCACGCTGTACTTAATGCACTGTATAAGGGTGTACGTGAACTGTTTTATGATGTACATTATATTATTTCTTGTTTTGTGACCTGTTGCTAGGATAATTAGGCTTTTTTAAGAAGTATATGGTAGTGTTAACTCAAGGTATAGATAATGCAAATCAATACACTTTGTACTGAAAACAATTGTTTAAGCCAACTGGCGCTTCTTTAGAAGTAAGTAAAGGTTTAAAGTATTAAACTTGTGCCCAAGGTACATGTATCACAAAGACGGTTCGGTGGTCGTCGATACGTAATCTTATACTAAAATAAGACCTGAGTACATACCTCAATGTACTTCTCCTTATTAGGACGAAAGGCACACAATGACGTCAGCCGTAAGGATTGAGAAATTGTTAGTTTGGGAACAAAAAGAGGTTAGACTGTACTGCTGTACCTTGCCTTACAATAATAGTTCACGCACAAAAAAACCTCACTATAAGTCTTAATGGAGGACGTAACTATTGGCAAGAAATGTACAAAAACACTATATATAAAACTGCATCTTACTTTACCCAACTAAAGCTCAACAACGACTCATTAACAATACGCAGATCAGCCGAGTTAAAATATTTTTGGGATCGCCCTCAATCATTAAATTTTATTAAAATAAAATTGATTCTATTACGAACAATACAATAAACACTAAATTGAGATTTAAAGAAAGACAGATATGTACGAATTAATGAGATGATAGACGTTTAAATATAAATTATTTGAAGTAAAAGGCGTTTATTATTAGTAAGACACGTTTGAATATGACGCAATAAAAAGTAAATAGTCAGTGAATCAATATTATAACTTATAATTAATAAAAGATTTATGTCAAACAAAGATTTAGTCCAGACATTCAAACGGGAAATGCTGCCAGTTCCGAAGATACCCAAATAATAATATACTTCAGTTTAAGATTAGTTAATGTTTTAGATGTGGAAATCTTGCCCGCTCTACGCCCTTGACTTGCGAACTGGTAGTAAATGTAAATTTACAATTAAGTAATTTAATTTTTTTTACGTTCGTAAGTGTACTTGTTTACCTAGATGAATAAAGAAATTTTGTTTGAAAGGAAATGATAAAATTATACTTAACATTATTAATAAATTAAAATAATACTTTTACAAACGGTTATTTTACATCAGTGTAAACTAATGTATAACTAAAATACACGTTTCTATATGAACTAGGTACTTATAATATTAACTTGTGCTAAGTGGTATTGACACACGCCTCTTTGGTTTTGCAAGTTCCAGAAAGCTTGATGCGTGCACGCATGAGTCCAAGCGGGGGGGTTGGAGGGGCGGGGCTGTCACTGCAAATGCACTCGTAAACTCGACATAGAGGTCGATGCCTCTCGCTCCGAACCTATAAAACTTTACAACATATATTTCATTACACTAGAAATAGCTAATTTCCTCACAGAAACTCGTTTGCATAAAAAAACTTCAGCGATTTAAGCAATATTAAACGGATGCGATTATATTGCGATAAAGCCATTAAAGATCGACTTTATATGTCGGCGCTTGTTTTAAGAGTTGTCGTTTATGGAGATGTTTTTCTTGGCTATGTTATGGAGTGAGGCGTTCATTAGTAGGCAGCAGGGTAAAGGATAACGTTTAGGTTATGATACAAACTGGGGATTTTGCTGCTTCACTATTAACTTGGAGTAAATTATTAAGTTTTTACTATTTAATGTTCAAGCCCAATTTTGTCGTATGCATTGATTATATTGAATTACACTTCGGCTTAAGATTATTATATATTTATGTAGAATGGCTTATTAAGTATATATGTTGTTACACATAATCGTGAAACATATGGAAAATAGATTTCGTATGGTATTAAAAATTATTATGGTTTAGTCAGTAGAAATTTACCAAAATCCATACGTCATTTAATCACGATTGAGTTTTGACATCAAAACATAAAAGTGTTTTTAAACTGCAACAAAATGACTCGACGAATTTCGTCAAATTTTTATATGCCTATCGGTCTGTGAATTGGACCACATCTATTTTCATCCCCCTAAAGGTTAAGGGTTGTTCGGTCCACCCCTAAATTTATTTTATAGACAACATTTTTTGTTTTGTTTTTTTATGGTACAACAGACAAAAATACAGCCCTTTATTACCCTCTATGATCACCCCCTATTTTTTATTTGTTGAAAAACGTGACTTAAACTCTGACGTTTATATAGGAAAAAATTTACAGAAAAACATAAAAGCTTTCTTTCCGGAAAACCGAACAGAACAACTGGACTAGCCTAGCAAAATGTTCCATGTTCGCGGGGGCAGCTAGTCTAATATAAAAAACTTTACCGAGAAGAAACAAAGCGATACAATTTCGTCTAAATAGTATTGTATAAACACTAGCTGACCTGGCAAACGTCGTCTCACCATCTATATCATTTATAATAAAAAATAGTGATGGATCTTAGAGGGGTTAACATTAGGGGCTGTATGTAATTTTAATGCTGTATCATAAAAAAAATAACTAAAAATTAAAATTAAAATTTAGGGGTAACTTAACATTTAGGGGCATGAAAAATAGATGTCCGATTTTCAGACATAACTCATATGCACACAAAATTTCATGAGAATCAGTCTAGGCGTTTCGAAGGAGTTTAACTACAAACACCGGGACACGAGAATTTTATAGAAGGGCTTTTGCTAGTCTTTACTATAACCGCTACTAGTAAGACTTTTGACAGGTTATAATGAGACGTGTATACATAGAGAGTAACTCGCTGCAGTTTTATAAAACAGGTAAATATAGGAAGCCTTTGTGATGTTTCCATTCACGTTCGGTATATTATCTGAACTACGATAGTCGCAAAATGCGTTCTTTTGAATGATACTTCGTTATATAAAAATTCTAGTTTTGTCGTGTACATAATTAAAATGTTTTGTTTCCGGTGACCCCTTGCTGCCTTCCTACAGGATGCTTTAAAGATACTTACAAAGAGGACCAAACTTTTGAAATTTGTTTGAATTTTGAATTTATCAATTTTGAATTAATATTACTATGTAGGTTATGATGTATATTTGTGTGTTTAAAATAAATGTTATTACAAGTAAAATTATTTATTACAATAAGTATAACAATGAAACCTATACAGAAGAGTAAAAAAATAAATAAAAAAATCATTTATTCATATAGGTAACATAATGTACACTTATGAACGTCAAAATATACTTTAAATGATTCTAATTTTACATTCACTGCCAATTCTCAAATCAAGGGCGTAGAACGGAAGAGAAGAACTGGCAATAAACTCTCCGCCACTCTTAGTGTAGCAATATCTTCTTCATATGTCATATACTTAGCTTACTATTTGTACTAATAAATCTAAATACTACGATCTCATAATATACCACATAAAAGTGAAAAATATTCAAAAATTACTTGAAAAGAGCACACATGACACAATGGGGCCCGTCAGGGGGGGGGATGTTGATACTTTTATCTGTTAATTACGTCAACATTAATTATATAGTTTTTTACACTTATTACCCACTCATTGTATATGATTGAAAACGATGCAAAGCATTCAGATCTTTGTTTACTTTTGCTGACAAGAGGTGGGGGGGGGATAAATTGCAGTAAATCTGCTACGTAATACTAAGCGGCCCCAATGTATGGAAACAATTAATACACTGCATACAACAACAACTAATAACAGACATTTTTTAATTGTCTTTCTAATTGTCTGTCAGTTCCTATACTGTAAGAAGTAGCTGTTTGTAAATATTTTTATCTATAACTGTTAAATGTTTTACTGTGTAGTTTTTTTTTCTATGCATATATTGTTTGCATTGGAGTTACATATGTCCACTTCCTTCGCTTCGCATAAGCAATACCTGTACCCCTGACGCAACACCATTATAAAAGGAAGCGGACAACATATCACATCGGAGAACCGACTCCTGCCAATTCTCAACTAGTAATAGGGCCCAAATAGTCTATAATATTGATTATTAGGGCCTTAATCGCGGTGATTATCGGGCCGATAGGCATGGTATCAATTATTGTAGTAGTTCTTAAATAAGGTAATTTAAATAATTTTTGTTTTTTGTGGGATTCACATCTGGCCCTCGCTTAATATTAAAATATTTAATATAAAATTCAATTCCAAAAATTTCACATACAGGTCAAGTTCATTATCCTCTTTTTTCTAACCAACTCAAGACACCTAATTTTTGACTTTAAAAAAAATAAACTAAAACGTTGACGTTAATATGTAATATAAAATAATTATTTTATATGAAAACAATAATTTATACTTTATAATCTAGTCTAGTCTAACTTTAGTTTTAGCACAAATTTTAATTTAAATGTTAACTTACCTATTTAAAAGTGTCAGGATCTTTCAAAGTAAATGTTAAAAAACTAAAGAAAAGTCGAGAGGACTGCAAAATAATTGCTCGTTTTAGCTGAATAATTAGAAATTGTTTGCGGTTTAATGGAAGCATTGAGAAATAGGATGGTTTTAATTAAACACAAGCCGCGAAACAATTATTTTGTCGAATATTTGGACACTGATATTGGCGAGGTATCTGATACTTTCCAATTACCGATAACATCGGGAAGATAATGGTTTAGCCCTTATTTAAAAGTTAAATTAAAACTTAACTATAATGCACCATACACTGACAAACACACAGTATTCATTATATACAAAAAAACATTCATTACAATAACCGAAAAAAATAATTCAAAGAAGGAAACCAAAGACGTATACGACGCATTATCGTATAATCAAACTATTTCAATTGAGTGTAATAGGAGAGCTGCCTAGGAACGATCACTATCTTTCGCTGACAGATCTCCTTCAAGTGTACCACCAACCAGGCTCCAGAAGATAAACCACACCACATAATTTATATACGTTTTTACAACAAACTCCCGAGCGAAAAAGTGAATTATCACTGATTGAATTCAAAACTCTCATTAAACGTTAATTAATCAATAAAGCTTTTAATACATTGTGATTATTAAACTGATCCTTATCCTAAGTATTGATTTGGACCAGTTCAAACAATTCATACGTCTCAAAACTTGGCGAAAAAGTGGTAAATGTAAATTTAGAATCAAATTTAAAATACTTTCTGTTGTAATTTAAGTGAACTTGGTAACCTATATCAATAAAGTTATTTGGAGATTGAGTTTGTATATGTTATAAAATCAATTTTGACATGGATATCTACTTAATTTCTTCTTTTAATTTGAATCAGTTTTGTCTGGACACTTCTGAACGATAATAAGAAATAATTAAATATCCCTAAACACAAAACATTGAAATGCATGAATTGAAAAAGGTAACACTTATTGAATTAACTAAATAAAAAGTGCGTGCGTAAAAAGTACACGTGTCAGAAGTGAACTTCTTTGTAAATTAATTATTATTAAGATAAAAACCTTAATAGATGATCATATACCAGTATATGATAACTCCATGTATTGATATATCTATATTCACACTGTTTACACACTGAATACGGTGTAATGAGAATATAAATAAATAAAAAATCTGTGTTCACTGCACCAGACGTAATGAGATTTTCATCTATAGAATTTCTGTGACTACTAAACGAATACACCAACCAATTTCTCCATCTCCCTTTCTCACTCTCTCTCAATTGGTCTCAAACGCTCTCTCCCTTTTCTTCGCTCCAAAACCGCTGCACATCTACGTGACGTTCACTTCAATAACGAAAATGGAGGAAAAGAAAAATAAATTACTCGTCAGGAAACGTATAATATCTGAATATCACGTCACCGCCAATGCGAAACATATACATATTACTATAGTCATTTAGCTATTAGTGCTGATATTAATTAGCCTTACACTACTGATTAATCAATTCCTAAATCATAGGCATTGAAATGTCTAATATATCTGAACTAACTAATTTGAGAAATCCCATAGCTGATCATATAAGTAGGTAACACTGAATGTTTAGAACTGGCCATATAGAAACATTTCTAATGATTTTTTTTTTAATTTCAGTTTTAGAACGCTTTGATAACGTAGAATATTACATTTATTTGGCTTTTTTTTGTGAATTAACATTTATACAACCCAAAAAAAAGCATACAAAGAAACAACAACAATTTATGATAAATAGCAGTAATGTAAGTTAAAGTAATGTATTAACTTACTCTTCATTATATTATTATAAAAAAAAACAAATATGTAACAAGCGATCACTTCCAGGCAACCCTAGGATATAAAAAAAACAATTATATAGCTTTATTACACGCCAATATGTAAATATTTCTATAAATACTTAATTTATTAAGAAATGCTCAATAGTTTAGTTTGCGAAGCCAAACTCAAAAACAAAATGGCTAATTTAGTTCTAAATATATATAAGGGTCGAAGTCAAATGAAACTAAAGGGTCAAACTCAAAATTGTACTTTTGTAATCAATCACAAATAACCGTTGTCATGACAACACATGTTAATGACACACTTACGTAGTCAATAAATTATCGGCTGTTCTAAATCTAAATACGTATGGTATGGTACGGTTTGTGGACTCCGTTTCCGTACTTACGCCCGAACCCAATAATTAATCCACAATATCACACCGTGACAGTCGATTGATCTCCTATCTGCATCCCAATAACCAAATCCTACGAAGACAATCCATTTTCGACGAAGGATAGAATGCAATCTCTTCGCTCTATACACTCATATTAGATTATCAAAATAACTGTTGAACAGTCATTTTCATACAAAGGTCTATCCACATACACGGTACACCGATCTGACCTACCATGGATAGCTTATATTGATAGATAGCTATTACAATCCGTCGTTGGTTATTGGCACACTGTTATCAATATTTGGATTAACATCTCAGATGGGCAAATGGATTGGGATAGTTTTAGGGTTTGGGCGTTAGATGCCCAATAGGGCCGTTGTACGTAAAGTCCTGGCTAACTATACCAGCCTTACTCCTTCCAAAAGCCCAGAAGCTTCTTGGACAGTTCGCAAGCTTCACGGAGCGACCTGACCGTTTCGAGGATTTCTGTAGCTTGTTTAGCCACAGCTTCGCATTCCAGGACTACGTGGGTGACTGATTCCTCTGCGCTGAAACAGCCTCTGCGCATGGGGCTGTCTGTCGCGCCTCGAACGTTGATATTAGCATTACCCCATAGCGTATGATGTGCATTAGACTACGCCGAGATGATGAGCTCCAATTTTCCCTGAAGTAGTCGGCTAGAAGGCTGAGTTCCGGAGTGAGCACGTCCTCGTCTCTATCAATCTAAATACGTATAGGAGTAGGTAATTTTTATTACTGTTTTATGGATCTATTTGCTTCATAGATAGATATCGTTCGACACCTAAGAGCGAAATGTAAAACTGGCCCATTTCTTTTAATGTGTATTTCGTTTCTGTACATATCTAATTGCCTAAAAGCGAATAAGTTTATTATCAAATATATGAAATCTTTATTTTGACTATAACCTATGTTAAATGAGCATACAAATAATTAATAAAAATTTAATAATTACTAACAATACTAATACATACATTTATATTCTATTAAAAATCTAAGTATTGCGAGAACATAATGAAATCTAGACCAATACAAGTATTTTTAGTCGTAAGTTTCTCTGGTAACTGGTTTACCGTCTATACCTTTTAGAATCAGCCACCGGAAATGGCATTTTCATTTACACTCCACTTTTATTTGCAATGATTCCGACTTCTAACGCTAAAAAGCTTTTGTAAAATCTTTTTTTGAAATTCGAATAGTTATAAAAATAGAGAGCTTATAAAAATACGGTTGTATTAGTTGTGTAAAGGCTTAAGTACTTGCCGTGCTTCTTTTGACTAATTACAACGGCAAAACGGACTGTGAAATATTTGACTATGGCAGGTGTCGAGGTAAACATTCATCCGCCAGTCCTGACCTGGCGCCTTGCCACTTTCATTTATTCCAAAGAACTAAAGGTAACATTCGAGGTAATTCGCTTTACGAGCCTTGAAGATGCGGTGAAAGCGTACGAAATGCCATTGAAGAGACTCCTAAGGACGAATTTCTCAGTGGTTCCATGCGACGATGCGTAGAGAGGAACGGCACTTATCTACATTCAGCTGTTTTTCATTTTCTAAACAATTTCAGTGTTACCCACGTATGTGTACTGTCTGTTATGTCAGAGGATTTTCAGGAAATCGGTGATCGACTTTTATTAATTGAACGTTTTAATATAATTTCTGTTGTATTGATTTCCTTTGTAATGCTCTTTACTAAATATTGAATTAAACTTCGTTGTAAAAATACGGTAGAATAAAAATAATTAAATAAGCATCGGGCGGCCGTAACTTTGTCGAGCGATGTCTTCCAGACAACCGCTGCAACGAAAAAATAATGTAATAAGGTACTGACCTTATTACATTATTTTTTCACTGGCAAGAAGTTCAAAACTACATAAAATATACAATTACTTAGACAGAACAAAACAAAGCAATTAAAACGTAGACAATGAAAAGGGCACATTCATGTGCTTCACATTGACAATAGATGGCGTTGTTTATACTACACGAGTATTAATTTTTAGTAAGCTTTTAGGAAATGTTACGAATGCGCAATTGTTACGCTAATGACTCTTCTTTTGTGAGAAATATTATCAGGTACAATATCTTCTATAAATGGTATACCTCTCTGTATGCCCTTTGCACCACCAGGACACAGGACTAAGTCAACTAAGCTATACTAAAAATTAACCTACTTTTTAGATATGGTAAATAAGTTCATCATCATCAATGGCGTTAGTCTAGTCCTTAAGTCTCTTCAAATATATTTCACCACGATTTTGATATTTATGTATTGGACGATGTTGGCGTCAACAAGGATGTTTTAAAGATCTTAATTGCAGCGAAAACTCCAAACACCGTCATCGAAAACATTATCGGTAAATATTCTTTATTTAAATGTTTTATTATCTATTTCTTTTTAATATCACAAAACGCCAAAGAGTTTTAAATAAATCAAGTCTATTGATTATCAAGTTGTACTGTTATGACTAAAAGTGCGTGTTATTAATTAGTTAGATCAGGTTTCGTTTCTATGTCTAGACAAGCAAAAATACCACAGACATTACAAATCCAATTAAATAATTGGCATCTCGTTCATAACTCAAAACGTATAATACAAATAAGAGAGGAAACTTTTTCTATAAATATTACAAAATATTTTTTTACGATCCTTAATCTCACATGAAATTATATTTGATTCGGAATTTAAAATTTATTAAGAAACAGCGTAAAGTATACAATTTGAAACTAATATTATAAAATGTTGTTCGTGTATTCGTCGTACATACGTCCTTACGGCCGACCCAATAATGTATTGTTGTTTTCTATCTTGCGGATTATCAGACCGTGACAGTCGATCGATCTCTTATGTGCATCCTAATAACCAATCTCTACGAAGGCAATCCATTTTTGGCGACGGATAGAATGCAATCTCTCCCCTCTTTGTCGTTCCATTTTAGCGAGTTAACACTCATGTTTGTTAATCAATGTTAACCAAATAAAGTAAATAAAACCTGTGCACATTGTTTCACCCGTCATACAAACTGTAAAAATTTTAGGATAGGATATTGGCACAGTTGAACTGCCAATTTCATACAAAGGTCTATCCACAGATACCGATCCGACCTACCATGCTGATAGCTTGTATCGACAGATAGCTATTATTAGCATACTTTTTACAACATTTGGATTAAGATGTCTATCGCAGATGGTCGAAAGAGATTGACATAGGTTATTGGGTTTGGGCGTTAACCCCTGAGGTCACAGGTTCCAACCCCGTCTGTGTACCCATGGATTTACTGTCGTTTCACAATTCTATATTGTATATCAGGCGCAGAAGTCCTAGGTACTAAAAACAAATGATTACAAAACATACAGAAATCCAAACCTTACATTTGTATTTGAGCGAACAAACTTAAGAACGTGAACCAAAAGCTATATTTATTTCCAAAATATTATGTACGAATACGTCTAAAAGTGTCTACAAATCTCTGTCTAATTGCATAATGGCCAGAGGTCAAGAAAAACAAAACTATTGATTCAGTTAACACATGTAAATATCATTTAGATTTATATTTAGCGTAAAATGAACGTACGATTGATTGAGTCTGTTTCCTAATGTCAACGCGTGTCATTGGTTCCCGACATGTGTTTCCGTTCAGACGTGTGGTCAGGGGCCACTGTAAGGCCGTTTGTAGACTAACAAAATCGCAATCGTGACATGATAGCTTATGAACGCCACTTAGGGTAAATTTAAAGGTTTTTTTAACTTCTATAGGTTAAAAACGTTATCATACAGGAGCCATAGTGAAAACTAAACGCTAAGTGTAATCTTTCTCAGAGAATCTCCCTTTTCTTTTGTATGTATATCGTAAGAGTTTGATTAAGCCTTGGAAAGAGCGGGACATACTAAACAATTCTCTATATTCTAGATATACAAAAGAAGTTACAGAGTATAATTATATATGTATATATTCTGGTAGAACTAACAGTTTTGTGATTCTAATTAAAATCTATCCAGAAGACTTTTCGATGTCGAATACATCCAATAAATTATTACAATTAAAAGATTAAGCATTGGAAATTCGTGAATATCATTGCTAAGTAATAACTTGCAGGTTAAATATATTTTCTTCAGGCGCACTTCATTCTGAAGGCCGCGTTAGTGGCGCCACACAACGTCCTCCACTCGGGAGAGCTTTCGGCAAGCATCTGTGGTTAAAGTTACCAAGAAGGGCTATTCGGAACTGTCAAACGAGTAGTGGATCGGCTCGAGGTCTGTTGCTCCACTCTGTTAGATAAATCATATTAATTCAGTTCCGTCATTCTTATGTTACTTTACAGGTAAAACGTGACAAAACATTTATTTACTTTATAATTTAAACTGTAGGGAATCAATGAGAGATAAATTAAAGGAAATTAATTAACCTTTCAAAATATGAATTAAAATGATAATATGATTTAAAAATATGTATGCAAAACATACGCATTATTTTAATGTACAACAAACACAGTCTGCAATTGCGCGCTCTATAATTAGTTATTATTTTTTGGGAAAAGACATACTTTTCCTTAATAAAATCCCAGAGGGTGTTAAGTAAAGGATTATCTAGTTTATAAAAGGGCCTGGGTCTAGTGCTAGTGCTAGTGCTAGACAGGCTCATTAATTTGCGATATTTGTTTTAAAATAAGTATTGTTTGCCATTTTGTATTATGATTTGTTATTTTAAAAGTGTACCCAGAGTTTTTTAAGCCGGATTTGTTTCCCGGCCTACACCCTCTGCCTTCTTTGGCGATGAGTAGGCATGTCTACCGATACAAATTTAATGTAGTGGAATAAGTGATACCTGTAGCTTATATTCCATAATAAACATGTTTTTATTTTACTTTAGGAATATTTCGTTTCTAGGAGACGCAGAGAGATATGTGTTTTCCAGTGATAAACTAATTTATTATTAACATTTCTTGAGTTAAAGCCGTTGGCATTGCTTTGAGACCTTTTTTTGTTTTTTGTTTTTTTTTTATTGAGGGTAGGCTCTAAAAGTCCTACCCACTAAACCCCTCCCAGTAATCACGTCACTGTTGGGGTAACTTGGGGTCGCGTAAGCATTCTACCAAGAGACCCCGTGACTAGCTTCTGCAGCAACCATCTTCCATTACATTGACATCGCCTTAGAAGTCTTTATAGTAGGATTGCAGTTTCTTGCACCCAACACGTGATTCGTCGCCATCTTCTTGCTTGCACTTATAACACAATGTGGTGCTTCGTCACATCTGACAGATTTGTATCTCGCTTTTCCGCACCTGTAGCACACATTGCTACGGTCCTCCGTGGATATTGCTTTGAGACCTATCAAATATCTTTAATTTCGAGAATACATATACAAAAATAATATTTCGCATCAAACTAAGTCGTTAAAATAGAATTGACAAGATTCGCTAAAAGATTCTTGAACCTCACCTAATTACTGGTTTAGCAAATTCAGCTCGTTAACAAGGCTATTTGAATGTTAAGACTAAATCTGTTTATGAACTCAAAATTGTAAAGGATTACACAGATTAACTTCGTTCTGATGGAGAACAGTCTTTGTTTCCAAACGAACGATTTCATAGTAATAGAATCGTTATTTGTAACTAGATTTTCTTTCACTATTCTTCTAGATTTACTCCACCACCTAGTTCATATCGTGATCTATTCAATGAAGCTTTTTCTACGTTTAATTAACATTTAGACAACTTACGTAAATCTAAACCATCTAGGGCTCCAAGCCGAGTACAAAAAATATCAATCGAATCAGTCCAGCCGTTTGAGAAGAGTTCAGTAACATACACACGTACAGTAGAATTATAGATATGTAAGCTTGTAAGTTAGATCACACTGCACACGGTGTGCGAATTTGATTGAAATCGGTTTAGTAGTTAGCGGACAAAGAACGTTACGCGTAAATTATATGTATTAAGATGTAATTCCGGATTTTTCATATCATCAATCATGTAGAGACTGATTAAAACATTCCATAGACTATTTATCGCCCAACGTAAACCGCTTGCAGCGTGACAAATCCCTTAACACTGTAATAAAATAAATTTAATGATGCACCCGGGATGCACTTACGCGGAAGCAACGTCTGCAATTAATCTGTTCACTTAATTGCAATGTCCTAATTAACTTGATCGAATGTCTTCTATTCATGGTGTGGTTGGCATTTCTGGACTTGGATTCACCGTTGCAACTTAGAAGGGAAATAAACATGTACAGTTTTAAAATCAAGTAACGTTCAATGTTATAAAACATTCCACAATATTTCGGTACCAAAACTTTGTGACTCGTGTTAACTCTGTATTTATTATATAAAAAGAAATTTCTGAATTATTGTCATATTATACGAGTATGTCATGAGGATCAATCGATTCTTCGCAATGCGTTTTGAACCACCACGACGCCTTGGTTTGGTTAAATCGAGCACTAATGGGTAAAATCCAGGGAAAGCGGCGTGTTATGGCGCCACGTTAGGGAGTGGATGGGTATCACGACTGCGAAAGTGTTTCTGCACAGGACATGACAAGCTTAAAAAGACTACCGGTCAACCTTCAGAGGCACGAAAAGAAGAAGAAAGAATATTTGGCACATTTTGATGGCGTTAGTTGGCGGAGTTAGCATGAGTACTGCAAGAGAGGCCATTTTCTGCTTCTGGCATGTCTTGGCTATGACGATGGCCAATATGGTGTTAGAAAGAGTTAGTCAATACTAGGCTAGAAGATGGAGAAAACACTCTTCATCTCAAGAAGATCATTCATATCCTTTAAAAAATGAATTGATGGAGGTGGTAGCGGTCATGGCGCAACACGAGTGCCAAATTCACAACTGTCCATTGTTTATAAATATTCTTCAAATAATGTTTAATAGCTCAGAGTTGTCACTGATGACGTATTGGCCAGGCAAATGAAAGGGCATAAAATATTTCTACAACCCCAAATATATTAAATGCCAAGTAATTCATAGTCAGCAGGCAAGCTCTTTTATACAGTGATTTGTGAGGCGTATAAGGATAACATGTAGTATATAAATCGCCAAACCATTATAAGTATTACTATACCGACATATATACTTAAGTAATTGTTAGATATCTGATGGACTGGTTAAACTACGATGAATCACACACGTTTCTGCGTCTGTTGCCATGATCAATTTTTTTTTGCCATCATGTACGATGCGTACATGTATTGGAAGCGCTCATGGCTGCAAAAATAAAAGAGATAATAAGTTTATTTTCTTTAACTTATGCCAAAATTTAACACATACAACATCGATATCGTGTTGAGTTATGTTGTTAGGTCCCAATGATACACCCCACAGAAGCTGAAGCAGATGTCACGTATTTTAATTCCACCACTGATCATTAAATGGCCACCTGAAATTGGCGTTCCTTTGACAATTAGATGACTCAATAGGCTATATAAAAGGAATTGGATGACTGTGCTCTGGTACTGGCTCAACAATTAGCTTGTGGGTTCAACTATGATGGTTTAATTGTTGTCATGGTAGAAGATTAAACCTTACTAAGTGAGCTGGCACAGGGACCCAAACAATAACTTCTGGGTTAACACACTTTAATCTGGGTTTGACAAAATAATTTGGAAAGAAAACGTAACCATTTCACACATTTGGTCCCATGATACTAAAAATTACAGGCCCATTATAGTATTAGAAAACAATTGAAAATTATCAAATTTTTCATTCCAGCAGTTGATAACCGAATTTCCTGTAAAAGAGTGTCATTTTAATTATTGACGCTTGGGATTCTGACTTTCAACTGTAGAAAGCATATAGCCATTTACCATGGAGTCTCCATATTTTTGTTATTATTATTAAATACCTACCTAATTATATTATATGAATTGCATTAAAAACGGTCGCCTACACAAGCCCTTACGCATCTCATTAACATGATTCCGTTTCGGCCAAGAACGAACGTGACGTGCAATCGAATGGCGGTTTTGGAAAAACTCTATCAGAAATTTACATTAGTTCCATTTTAAATAGCTTTATTGCTTTTCCATACGTATGTAATAACTATAGTCTCATAAGTAAAATTTTAAGGGCATCCCCTTCAAACTTTGAGATTGCTGGCTTGGAAGAAGCTAGAAACGCTTTCTTAATTGCATGCCCAGGTCAAAATTTTCCATTTTCTCTAAATTCACAGAGGAGCTGGGACGACATAGACAGTAAAATGACTTATGACAATCTTTTGAGCCGTAGTACAGGTTCAGCACGTGCTAGGCTTTTGGCCGTGGGTACGCATGAGGCCGGCTACTGGCTTCACGCTTACCCTTCGTCAAATACAGGAACTTTTCTTGAACCTGACACGCTCCGAATCGCAACCTGTCTGCGGCTTGGGGTACCGGTCTGCGCTGCTCATACATGTCCCTGTGGCAGTGATGTCGACAAACTAGGACATCACGGACTATCATGTCAAAAAAGTGCTGGCCGCTTCTCGAGACATGCCGCTCTCAACGATATAATACGTCGGTCCCTTGCCACCGTCAACGTGCCAAGTCTACTTGAGCCGACTGGAATTGCTAGAGACGATGGCAAGAGACCGGACGGTATGAGTTTGATTCCATGGAGGATGGGTCGGGTTTTGGTATGGGATGCCACCTGTTCAGACACACTGGCCCCTTCCAATCTTCATGGAACCAACAACAGAGCTGGTGCGGCTTGTGATGCGGCTGAAAAAGCTAAAGCCTGTAAATACAGGGGTCTAGGCTCTGAATATGATTTTGTCCCATTCGGTGTCGAGACCCTTGGTCCGTGGGGTCCTAGCGCGTTAAGGCTTTTTAGGGAATTATCAAAAAGGTTAGTCGACATCACAGGAGAACGAAGAGCTGGCAGCTACCTTGGACAAAGAATTAGTCTGGCTATTCAAAGGGGGAACGCTGCCAGTATCTTCGGAACCTTGCCTAAAGGGACTACTTTTAATAATATTTTTTAATAATTAAATTTTAAGGTTAGTTATTAGGTATATTTTGATGTATTATGTTATTTCTTAGGTTTAAGTCTTGATTATATTATTAAGTGTTAAAATAACTACAAAAATTACAATTACGCATATCCCTTATATATACATATATATATATATAGGGAATATAACATTAAATTAAGTATCGAAGTTTTTTGTTTTGGCATAGCATAGGGCTCCCCAGGCATTTTGTACAAAGAACAGTTTCGTTTGAGTGTCCATATTTGCATTTCCATGTAAGTCGTTAAAATTTGATATAATTTTGAATTTAGAATATTTGAGTTGAGTTATTCAGGATACCAAACTTTGTACAAAATCTGTCAGGATGAAATGGATATAAACAGGTTGCAACAAAATCGTTTGTGTAATTTTTGTACACGTATTCAAAGACGACAGACTTTTTAAATTTATTTTTATTTAGCTTCTGATCTATAGTGGAGACTTACCAGTAATTCAAAATTTACCTTGATAACCTAAAGTAAGGCAAACACATATTTAATATGAAGTAAGTTCCCACATCAAAGCATGTATCAAGCACGATATATATGACTTGATTCTAATATATCTCTTTAAATTTCGTAAATTATTTCATATCGGGTAAAATACATTTAAACTAACAAATAGAAATATGTAAAATAGAAAGACATTATGAATATCCGTAAACAGAAGCTATGCAGCTATTGTTTGAACAATGATGTTTGAGGGGCTAACAGCCAGGTCAGTGTTAAGACGCGGGCGTTCGCCCCAGCACCGCTCGTAATACCCGCTGTGGGAAACTATTGTTTTACACCTGTCATAAAAAGCCACAGGTTTTAATAAGGAAGTATTTTATACATCGACTATTCATAGTAGCACAATTTTTATAGGTTCGCACGCTATTCTAATATTAAATTATATGAAAACACTTATAATTATAACAAAACGTATGAGTGTTGCGCATGGAGGCATTGGATAATTGGGCATTGGTGATTAAGTGCTTAACAAAGGTCGTAATTTTTTTTCATGGCTAAGATTTACTTTAGCGAACGAGAATAGGTGTTAGTTTTCAATTAGTTACCTACTGGCATAGCGAGGTTTAAACAGGATCTCAGGGTTAAAAGTCGCGCTCTTAGGCCCAACCCCAATAACCCAATAGACTTTTATAATCCAAACATTTATAAAAGTGTGCCAGTAACCAATCGACGGATTGTAACAGCCATCTGTCGATACAAGCTATCCATAGTAGGTCGGTTTGGTGGATATACCTTTGTATGAAAATGACAGTTGTACTGTGCCAATATCCTATCTTAAGATTCTAACCAGTTTTTAAAATAATTAAAAAGCTATTTGATATGTTTTAAACATAGACATGTTTATTTTAACATTATTTGTTTGGCTTTATTTACTTTATTTGGTTTATATTGATTATGAAATATGAGTGTTAAGAGCGTAGAGATTGCATTCTAACCGTCGCCAAAAATGGATTGTCTTTGTAGGGTTTGGTTATTGGGATGCAGATAGGAGATCGATCGACTGTCACGGCCTGGATGGTGGATACATTATTTGGTTTGGGCGTTAAGCACTAAAGTAACACTTGTCCTTTAAAAACTATTTTATACTAAGAGTGTACACGTATTCAATTAAATATTACACGGGCTAGGAATAATACGCCTTTTTAAAGCAACGTTGGTATCAAGAACATTTAAAGTATGCTATAAATATCTCGTATTTTAAAATAATTTTCGTGATTTATTTTTGGTCTTGCCCTCATCATCATTAAACATTTTAAAAATACATTTAAATTGTGCGACGTCATAGGTGCATAAAATTTGTTGTACAAGTTAAAAGGTGTACAACAAATTTGTTTTTCTCTTGCAAGTTATATTTCGGACATCTTTAACGTAATCAGTTAACACATGGCTATGTATTATATATGGCTCTATATTTGCCACACACTCAAACTTTATCTTCATAATTTATTGTCTATAATGACTATAAATATAAAAGTAGATTGTATTTTAACTTTATGTTTAGTATTTTATTGCATGCAGCAGCATCTCTTATCAAGTTATAAAATATACAATTATCCGTTCCGTTAGTCACTGTAGTTTGTAGTACGCACGACATTTTTAAGATAGACGCTAGATGGCGCCTTTTTAAGTTATTTTTTTTGTTTAATTTTACGTTTAAGAAAGCTTGCAATTAAATTGTATTAATGTTTAATTCTTAAAACTTTAGTGACGAATGTAGTGTCTGTTTTTCATGTAATAGCTGCGATATCTCCTTTGTATATATAACGTCAAAGACAGCTTGTCACACGATAATTCTTACCGTCATATTCAATTATGTCAATGTAAAAAATAGAAAACACATGTGAAATGTCAGAACTATTTGACAGTCAAACTCGGTCGGGCGAGTCGGCTGGTAGTTGTAGTTTTTATTGTGCGTTATTAATTTTTATAACTTCGAAATATTATTGTCGCATAAAAGATAAATCAGTGTTTCTCAAATATAATTGTAAAATCCGCATACAGAGTAATTAGTATTCCCTACTTACATAAATTGCTATAACGCAAAGTTTAGGAAATCCTCACAATGCCGCATTGTTTTTAATTTTGTTCAAATGGTGAAAGATGGACGTAGTTCTCGTTTTGTGTCTATTTAGCGTGTCGCTTTATAACGGATATGAGAGAAAAGCTTTCTAGTTCCGGAGTAATAATATTTTTATCTCTTGCTTGGTGAGTATTCATTTAGATCTTTAACTTTCCTGTTAATAACTGAATGGTTTTAATTTTAATAGCTTTTGTACAGTAAAATATCAAATAATTCTATCTATTATATTATATAATCGATTATATTTTATTGTTTACAGAATCCATATGTAAACATGGCTAGTGATGAATCCAGTGTTCGAGTGGCTGTGAGGTAAGAATATTTATCTGTTCAATTGACATTACTTATTTACTTATGTAACTTAAAAACAGATTTATTTGTACCAACATAGTAAGTAATAAAGAAAAGAATGACTGAAAGAATTCATACCATAAACAAATTTCTATATAACTTAAATAAAAATATATAACTTACAAAATATAATGATTAAAAAGTGTTATAGTACTCAAACTATTTCTTTTATTATATAAAAGATTCTTTTATTATATTAAATATTTATATGATTAACTTAACTGTTTAATGTTGTAAGTTCTTTATGTTTGAAATCTGTTTTCATTACCAAATATAACATTATTTTTCTTATATAAATTAACATGTAATTTTCATAATTGCAAAACAATAGTTACATGAGGCCATAACTTGAGAAGCCAATATAGTGTGACAGCTCATGTGAGATTACTAGAAATTACGAAGGATGCTTGAATGAATTTATTATACAATCATTTTTGGGTATTAAAAATGATTGTATAATAAATTCATTTTTAAAAGATTTGTAACCATTAATATTGATCACTTTTGACTTTCAATAAAATGTATTATTTAAGTGGCATATTTGATTCCAGTATATTTTTAAGAAACTTTGATCATGTTTTTAAAACAAATCTTTTGTTGCCAATGTATCTTTATTTAACTAGAACTTATACACCTCTTTAAACAGACATGGCGTTAGAGTCATAAACTTTATTATAGTAATCAAATTAGTAATCTGTAGTGAGCAGTACAAAACTTGATCGGGAAATAAATAACTGCAGTAATTTATGTTAATCATACAATCAATAACACAAAGGTTTTATTTATGCAGTCCTTATTGCTACAATTCATAGTTTGAAAGAATGGAAAAAAATCACCTACTATTTACGAATCATATTTAAAGTACAAAACCAAAAGTATTAGTCACAATAGACCATAATTATGTACCTATACAGGGCATAGGTTACATAATTGTAATTAATGGTCGTAAGCGTAAAGTTTTTTAGGCGAAAAATGACCAAGTTTTAGATAGTATTGCAATACGCAAAGCTTTTTATTGCCCAAGAGACCTTGTATTTTATTAGCATATATCGATGAAATCGTAAGTGACAAGTAACTTCTTGATGATTCTAAGGTGTGGCTGTGATGTAACCAATGTTTGGACTTTGTCCGCGAATTTACGCCTCTACCGTAATCGTGTATGTCAATAAAACAGTAGTTAATATAAAAGATATACGGCAAGATATAGCTTTAGCATGCAATTTGTATAATCTACCAATATAGGTGGATATAACTTTCACTCTACCTGCTTTGTAGGAAAATTTATTTATAGTTTTTCTTGATCAATGAAAAACCTAATAGTATAAGTTAATAACATAGTCTGTTTAAAATAAACGGATACGCATGTCTAACATATGTCGACAACGAATTACATATAATTCGTTGTCGACATATGCCGAAATAGCATACTATTTCGGCTATATAAAGACCAGAGACAATGAGAACTTGGAGAATCTGATCGTGATTCGTACACAGAAGGCAAAAGATCACGTGGTCAGCAGTGAAACCAAATCAAGTGGTAGACATATCGCCCTCAAAGTTGTAAACTGTATTAAGGAAGGAGCTAGATAGAGAACAGAATCCGTTGGAAACATTGTCCGCTCCAGATGTTTTCTAGCTGGCCACGACGCTGCGTTACCTACTGAAGAGAGTCTAAAATAAAAATAGCCAAGTCAAATCTTAAGTTTGAATTGCATCCCCAAAAATACAGGAATTGGTTCTCATAAGTATTTCAATTCTTTTGTTCGAAGTCGAGAATATTATTATTGGCTCTCCTTTTACACGTATGTTTTTGATGGGATTGTATATGTATTGAATATCAATTCTTTACGGAAACATATCGATTGACTATCGTAATGGGCAAGATACATTTTAAGATGTGAGATGGAAAAAAGCAGAGTTTGGCTAGAATATTGTCAATACAAATACTTACCCAATTATTAAACAAAGAAGCACAATATGCCTACAGTTTTTTTCTTAAATTTTTAAATATACAAGTTTTAAAATCTATTAATACACAAGCTGCCCCAGAGAACTTAGTTTCTCCTTAATGTTTTATTACTTAGCGTACCTTTTTAGTACATACCAATATGAAACATTGGCTATGCTACCCCAGAGACTGTTCGGTTTTGCCGACTGAAAACTTTAGATTCTGTGATTTTTAACATTAAGGGGGATACAAAATAGATGTTGTCCGATTTGCACGCAATTTCACAGAATTCGGTCGAGCCTTTACGGAGGAGTTTAATTACAAACACCGTGATACGAGAATTTTATATATTAGACAAAACTTATCTAACTAAACTAAGTATAACGTTGTTCTCGTGTGTATTTACGTATTTCTGTTTATTGATTTGTGCCACTGTTAGATAAACGTCCTTGTCTTGTGGCACGCATGCTTATACATTATTCATACTTTAATGTTCCAACAATGGAGCGTTAGGCGCTAAGATATTCCGCAATTCATAGCTTATAATGCACCGTAAACCGTATTTTTGCATTTAATATTGTATACTCACATCTTAATGTTATATAAAACTGCGTTTAGCCCATGATAAGTACTCTAATATTTATATTAGATTTATTGAAGGGATAGGCACAGACCGCAGATCTCCACAGTCCTGGCCTGGTCGCTTCCAATTTCATGACATTTACAATGCTCGTAGGTACTTTTAAGTTGTACCTTCTCTGGTACGTCCTGGATTAGGTCCAGATATGTACGAGAAGGCTTAGTTAAACCGAGTTCACCATCCACGTTTGCATTACCTATGTGTTAACTGCTACTAAATCATTCGTCTGTTGTATTTACTTTTAAGGATTTCATAACATAATAGTAACATGTTGCTTAAATAATTAAGATGCCTACGAAGTATAGTTATCCAGGTAATAAAAATAGGCTTCCGAAGTTTTCCGATCGTATGATGCTCATAGAAATATTATACACAATTTTTAAACTTACAAACCCAGGCAATTCTGTAAGTCCGTTTTGGACGTCGTAAATAATGTTAACTGGTTTTAATAACATGCTTTTAGAACTATTATTGATTATTCATTGAGTTATAATGATGGTGTGGTATTTTAGTATTGTTTTCCGACGTTGTATTGATTTAATATACTTGATGGAGTTCGCTTTGTAAGCAGACATTTTCCGTCGTATTAAAGAATATTTATCATTTATAAAAATGAATCCTCATATGATACTGTAAGTAAAGCACTGATATTTCTTGTTTCACGGCGTCAATACAATTTTATAGAGTTTGTCATAGACAAAATCATCTTCGTCAAGACAAAATCATCTTCATCAAGTTCGTATCGATAAGGTTTGTGATTTGGAGGTTTCATGGTATAAGATGCAAAATTTGTTTTGCCATTAACTACAGGCTAAAAATATTTACGCAAAATTGAACGAATGGCGTCGCAATTCTGACTTGCAGTTTAATACAATTTGCTATTACAGTCCTGTCATAATATAACAATGATTGATTATTAATGGTTTTTATTGGTTATTGCGACAAACATAATTAAGTCGATAATAATCGCTTAGTCAAGTACCAGTTTGTTAAACTGTATTTATTGAACTTAATTAATTAAATTAAATGATTATAAATATTGAGGTAGTAATGAAGAAATTACTGTGTAAATATCACGAAACTATCAACTTTTTTGCTCCACTCTCTAGACTTTCTAGCGAAACCTGGCATTAGGTACGTCGACCGGAGAGTTTCAGAAAATATCTAAAGAAAGTAATCATAATAAAGCATTATAAAAAGCAGACTATATTGAAATGACTTCTACTATTTGTTGATAGCTAAAAATGATTAAAATATAATTTTTAAACGGTAGAAAAATACGCGTACCGTTAAAATTCAGAGTCACTACTCTTAAAAACTATTTTAAGTAATGTATTTTTTTACGTAATTTTTCTAACCGATTTTAAATGTATATTATAATTCCGTTTTATTAATTGTACTCGTCAATATTTAACAACCCGCCTCTGATTGTTTTTTTTAATGATAAGTTGATTAACTTGCGGCCAGTCCCGGCATCGCACGGGTGGATTTTTTTAACATTTTGGCATAAACGTACAGATAATGTTACTGACTCTCAATTGTTTTGCCTTCCCAAAACCCCTCCAATAACACTTTAAACTTTATGTTATGGTATGAAAGTTCGAATTGACTTTTATGAATTTATTTGTATAGGAATATTGCTACACAAATAAATAATAAAATTATCTCCGTTAGAACCAAGGAATATTATAAAAAAATAATTAGCGAAATTCAGCTTGGCGCTTAGCAACACATTCAAGAATTCATTTTTATAGTCTAGATATAGCCTATTGTGTTACTCAGGGATACTGTAAATTTTAATTGTAATAAACAGAAGAATGAAGTCTCCTAGTAAGCGTAGATTGGACGATCAAACGAACCGTAGTGATATTTAAAGAGCAAAATTAAAATTAAATGCTTTATCATTGCAATCTCCGAGTTATCGTATGAAGGAGAGAACTATGCCCAACAGTTCCACCCACATAATTATACTTTTATCGATAATTTAATTATTTTATGACGTAATGTAGAAAAAGTCACAAATGTGTACAAATGCAATTTTAATTTTTGTGAACCATCTCTAGAATCATTTCAAGTGTGGGCCTCAGATTTCTGTATCTTCTTCTTTCAAACAAGCATTCGATTTATTGGCTCTTATGCATGCCGGTCACTCCACGTCCATGCTCACGATGATTTCCTTCACCAAGCGAGTGTTAAATGCGCACATAGAAAGATTATTCGTGCACAGCCAGAATTCGAATTTGGATATGAGATGATTTGCACTTTCCCCACCCGCACCGCAACGGATATAGAGTTATATTGCCGTATATCATCACAAGTGGCATTATTGGCTCAACTATGACCTATTGGACATCCTTTTATTAATGATATCGTATCGTTTAGGACCAGCAAGGGGTCTATTGATCTGACCACTGTAGAACTCTCTTGTACTATGCTTGATTTAATTTTAGTATTATTACCATTTTTAAAGCATTATCTGTGGACACGGCTGTGCGCCATAACGAACCACATTTTCGACTTATAACTTAATTGTGGTTGGAATTAAAAGCCTGTAAGCCAATCTATTTGTTTAAAACATAATGTAATATGGATATGATCACTGTAAGATGTTATTTGATTAGCTAATTACGTAATAACTTAAGACAGACGGTCCTGGTACGACTGGATTACAAACCTTTCTGTTGTGATGGCATTATGATTTCTTATAAATGAAAACTTGTATTTTTATCAATGCCAAGACCATTAAAGCGTGTGCAACATTTATGTTATATTATTTTTTATTTCTTATATCCGGTTCCGATGCAAATGTGATTTAAATAATAATAATAATGTAATGAACTATTATTAACTAATTGGTTTGAAGGACCCAGACCAATAGTGAATTTAGAAATTACTAATCGATGTAACTTAATAATTTAAAGTAGTGGTGATCTTTTATCGTAGTAGCTGGATAACCATTTCATTGATAAACGTTTACAATGAAAAGTGATTTTTTGGACTATTGCTACTATTTTAATGATTTGGACGAGCCAAGGCTGTACATTTTGCTAACTCAGGCTTTCTTAGTTTTATAAGCGTGACGATATTTACTAAATCGTCGAAGTTACGCCCCGACTGTATAACATGAGCAGTCGTGTCTCCCAGTTTGGGAACTTACGGGACTACAACAAAAAATTAATATACCAATAATAATTATATATTTTCAATAGAATTTGACTGATCGCTTTTGGCAATGTAGAACACTTGTGGGCGATTCATAACTGGGTTCGCCCACGATCTGTCATTCAGCGTGGGTTTACAAAGCCACAGCCTCCACGATGTCCTTACAAAACCTCAACAGGTTATGAATCTATGCAAATTGTATTTGGACAAAATATACGCGAAATTATCTACGCTTTAGGATACAAAGTGTTAGTTAATATGTATCTATGTATAATTCGAAGATGTCATTTTTAGGATGAAGACAAACATGAAGATTTCTCCACCATAAAATAATATTTCACTAAGTTATTGAGATTTATTTGGTGCGAATTTCATCGCTCTAAACAGGAAATGGTAATTTAAAAGTTTTAAGCGCGCTGACGGCGGGAAGTAATATTTTAATAATTTTTATATATTTATATTATATGATGAAGTATTTCCGAATCGAGTTAGGGTCATTTTGCCTCCTAAACTATAAAATTATAAACTCTGTTAGCTAGTTTAGAAGTTACAGACATGAAACAATATTTTATGCATTGCATGAATAATGATTACTTTGCAGTCACTATCGAAAACTCTTTAGACAATGGAGAGAAGTCCCTAACGAATTTTGATGAAACTCTTGTTTCAAATCAAATCAAATCAAAATATCTTTATTCATTTAGGTAAACATGTACACTTATGAACGTCAAGAAAAACAAATTAAATTAACTGTAAATTAACATTTACAACCAGTTCGCAAGTCAAGGGCGTAGAGCGGGTAAGAAGAACTGGCAAGAAACTTTCCGCCACTCTTTTCAATCGCCAAGTTTTTAATACAATTTTTTTGAACTGGAGCAAATCAATCCCAAGGATTAGGGTAATTTAAGTATTCGTCACATTTATAAAAGGCTTTATTAATTTATTTACTTTTTAACAAGGGCTTTGAATTTATTTAGTGACAGTTCTCTAATTTCGCTTGGGAGTTTGTTGTAAAAACGAATAAAATTTCCATATAAGGAGTGGTTTATCTTCTGAAGCCTGGTTTACTCAAGCCCAAGCGCGAAAGTGGCTTTTGGTGTGATTTTAAATTTATCTCTGCTCCCTTTTCAAATTATGGAGAGTTGTCTGTAAGCGCAAAGCTAGCAAGACCCATCAGGTGATGCAAGTGGATTGGCTATAAAGAAAACAAGGTCTAATCAATCAATAGGTCAATAGAACAGAAGATGAGAGTAGCGATTTCAAACCAGTCTTATAAGCAATACCAAATAGAAGCCTAAAACTAGCTTTTGTCGTAATTAGTGCGACTTCTAATTTATCCAAGTACTCCTTGTGTCTTAGTGTTCTGACAGTTGGAGTGCCAACTGTCAACGTAATGAGCACACGAACTTGTTTTCTTTTGAAATACAGATATAGAAACGTAGAACATCGAGTCATATTTAATCTATGCCCAAATAATAATAATAATATTTATTTATTTTCTCACAAAAACTTACAAAACTTCATACATGATATGTTATAATAATATATCTAAATAATTGTCATTCTTCTTTGGAGTAATTGTTATTGTTTATGTGAGACTGATGCCTGCTAAAGGTTGTGCACCTGTGTTAGAGGTCATCAGGCCTCCACCACTTCGGATCGACAAATGATAATAAGTAATAAAGAATAGACAATTATGGTTACAGTAGATACGTTAACAAAATAAGAAATATATACATTTTTCTACAATAGTATATACATAAGGAATGTATATATTATAGGGAAACCACATGGGGTATGTGTATGTGTGTGAGTTTATGTGTATGTGTATCTGTGAACTGAATTATTGACGTAATAATCTTACACAATTAAAATGATCTAGACATTGATATATTACCAAAAAATCTTAGTATTTAGGAAATTTATTTACTTAAAACTGTTGGGAACATCAAATACGTTTAAAATTAGAAGCATTATTTTTTAATAAGCAAGAGTCGAAATACGTATTTTGTTAAGTTTTTGATATATCCAATTTGCTAATAAAGTAGAGTTTTATGGTTAGAATATAATAACGAAACGAAATTATAATAACGGAATTAGAAATATAAGTCTTTTTACATCGAACTTTTCAGAATTATTAGCTGCAACGTGCAAAAATTTTACTTTTAGTTGAAAATCGCGTGCGCTCCGTTGTGTAATTAGCGGGTACGCGCCGTTCAATACCCCCGGCTCAAAAGGCGGACACAATGTATGCGTAGGTTTTACTGGGAAGCGATCGACGTATTGAAAAGTTGCCAGGATTTATCGTTAGCTACTATTCCAAATTGGGTATCTATATTTTCGGTTAGTCTGAAAATATTATATGTATTAAGATTCAGTAAAAAAAGCTTAGGATATAGAGAACTAAAAAAATTTATTTCCAGTACAGTACTTTTATGCGTTCTATTTTTAAATGCTTAAGTCTATTTTAAATAAAGATCGTTAAGATTATACCTATACGAATTCGATTTTCAAAATAAATTTCCTGTGAAAAAGTATAAACTATATACGTCTTTAGATTAATCTTTATTACCGATTGCGTTGTGTGTGCGTGCGCGCATCCAGACTGCTGGTCGCTACCGACCATGCGTTGAGTCAGTGTTGCTATTTTTAACTTACCATATTTATTTTCGTTTGTTCGTATGGTCCTTACTATAACGTATTGAAAGATGGCTTTGATGTCTAAATTTGATTTGTATTGATTAGATTTTAAACTTGTACAAATTCATATATCTACTATTATTTGGTTTATAATTAGGCGAAATCATATTACATATTATATTAGAAGTTCTTGAACATTTATATAATTTATAGCAATTATTAAAAGAAACTTTCGAAGTAAATTCTCAATTAAGTCCTCTGTTGCAGATTATCTGCTAATTAAATGAATCTTTTATCTGTGCTCGATCTGCGTGACGAACGACTTTAGTCTGTGACATGGTCGTGGCTAGTCGTTGTGAAAACGAAAGTTGTATGAGCTTTAAAATTTTATAAACGTATTTCATTGTAAAGGGGTTCGTTCAGAATCAGAATTGACTGATACTACCCCTCATGATGTGACCCCATAGAAACGTTTTGTATGGTTTTAAAATTTATTAAGGAAATTACATTACAAACAGTTTTCTTCCCTTTACTAGAGACTGTAAGTAATGTTATTGGACACTTCCTTATAATAAAAATCCTTTTTAGTAAATTAGGTTAGACTTAAATTACTTTTTAAGAAGAAGTTAGGCGTAATGTTCCATGATGTCTTAGCAAAGACACATGTATATAGAAAAAAAAATTACAAACAGCTTTATAAATAATAATTAATTTTTATGACTTGTTAATCGTCCAGATAGGAAGAGACGAAGGAGTATTTTAGCTAAAAGAGTCCAATTATAAAAATAAAAGACGATCAAAATTTGATTTTTGTGAAGTTTAAACAGTGTAAACTGTTTTATTTCCTGGTACTCTCGCGTGAATGAAACGTATTGTTCTATTAAAGTAATAATAACTTTATTCATAACAAAATATGGTTGTGACAAAATATATCAAAAACTCATCAAGGGCTCCCTAGTGTGTGGCTAGCCCTTGTGTTTCGGAGTAAACGGTGCGGAATTAAAAAAAATAATAGAAAAAGTAGTATTAATGTTAAATCTTATCAAACAAAAGTCGTGTAGACCTTATGTATGCGTGAGTGTATGAGTACATATATGTGCGTATAATACTCTGCATTTAAGAGTTTGGATGAGAGTGGATATTAGCGCTGTCTGGGTCAGTTTTGAATCCTCAACTCAGGGCCCAATGGAAGGCTTATATATAGATTAAAGTAAATGTATTCCGCTACATCCTTTTCAGGGTTGGGCCTCAGATTTTTGTATCGGTATCATGATCATTTGTCAATCTAATAGACAAGTATGTTACCAGCCTCCTGTTTCTGTCACACGCTGTTAACTTTCTGGGTCTAAGGCAAGCCGGTTTCCTCACGTTATTTCATTCACCGATTTCCCTATGTTTCTATCTATAGATACAGTCTTTGTCTAAGTTATTCGCATTGAGAAGCTATTATATTACGATTCTGAGTGCACGTGCGTTACGTGCGTCTTACCTAATTGTTCGTTGCGACGTATAATTTGTCTGGTAATCTTTATAGGTCATCATTCAGTCATTCGGGTCAGGGATCAGAAGGATTGGATCGTTGACATTTCGTAACTGGTCAGATTGTAATACATTCTTATCTTAATCGAACTGGAAACGATTAATCTGTTGTCAATAAGAATGTTTATTTAAACGTTAACGTTATAGGGAATAATCTAGTCGATCTGGTGAATAGTTTCCATGTATTACCAATAAATGTAATACATATAACTTTATTAGTTAGAAGTTTTAATTAAATTGGCCTGTGTCAAATATAATCAGGCAGATGACTTCCAGGTATCACCATCATCTTATGGCTGGAATACCACGATCATGAGAAATTTTCTACTGGGAACATACTCCTCCCTAAAAGGCTGGCAACACTGAGTGCGTTAATGCTACAATACCCATTTTAAATTAAAATATAGACACCTGTCCATGAGCTGCGATGACTTTGCTCTGTGGGCGTCCCGTAGGCTCGTTTAACTATCCTATAGAATAAAAATATTAGACAGATGTGTCATTTCGACAGAAGTATATTTATCAAAGACCTTTTCGTTTCTACGTCTTCCAGATCATCTCTCATACTTATAGAATATGAATGCCTTAAATAAAATTATTTTAAAACCCTATCTAGTTACGACAATCCAAACTTGGAAACTTGAGAATGTACTTTGTGGTAAATGGCTTCTTTAACAATTCCCCTACAAACATTTTTAATACTCAAATACCCTATGCGACTTTGTTGTTGATATATTAATTTGCCTTTCAGAATCAGACCACAGACGCCAGCCGAGGTTCTAGAAGGATGTGGCATCTGTGCGAGAGCAGGAGGCGCTGCGGGGGAAGGTGGAGTCGCTCTTGGGTCAGAGAGGGCTTTCACCTTCGACTATGCCTTCGAACCTCTGGTAGGCCAACAGGAGATTTATGACACATGTGTCAGAAAGCTCGTGGAATCAGCCCTCGATGGATACAATGCAACTGTGCTTGCATATGGACAGGTTAGTTACTTCACTACTTTTGCTTTTTTGACCCTTATTGACATAATATACAATGGAATCTCAATAGCGAGATTCAATCTTGAAGGTAAAATCCTCAGTAACTCAAAAAACATTTGCTTCCACTGAATACCTAAATACGCGGTATCTCGAATTATTTAGACTTTGTAACTCGAGGAAAATATTTTTCCCTTTATTGCCCCTATCGCGAAGTATTGATAATACATATTTATACCCAATAGCTCGAATATAAAAAGTGACTATAAGTCGTAGTTAGTAAAATATAATGACGTCTTGTAATTCTCCGAAATAATAGCAATAAAATCCAATATTAGTGTTCGGGTTCGGGGCTTCTAATATATTTATTTTGTTTTGTACACGTGCAATGAATGACTACATTCATAAAATAAAATTCTATAAAACTTATGTTACTCGAATTCGATTCCACAAATCGAAAAATACACTTTGAAATCGCGCTTCTGTAGTCGAAATTTCAGCAGTTTCATCGTAGGTATCTCCAAGTTCTTGTTAAGTCTAACTCGGTAACTCGAACATTCTGCGGTTCCCTTGACATTCGAGTTATCGAGATTCCACTGTATAATCATTTTATATATTTATTACGATAAATTAATAGAAGATTTAGGCAAATGCCTCGTACTGAATTTTTATGTTCCGTGCCCCATTCCAAGGGGTAGGAAATGGGGTTGTTCATCATTTTATTTATTTTATCAAGAGATTCCTACTATAATTCAAACTACAACGTTCTCTCTTCTATCATTAGTAATGGTTAAAAGACTTAGGATGCATACAATGTGAGACGTTGGTAGAGTTTTATTTAAACCATTGTACATTATATTTTTATCAGTTAATTGAGTAATAATTACTTCGTATTTGTTATCGAAAAAGATGTAAACAAAATGAATAGTTAATGAACTCGGTGTGTTGATAACACGAAAATATTCATAAATATAAGGGTCTGTTTCACAATGTCCGGATAAGTTCCAAATAAGCTATTTATTACTTATTTGTAGAATAAACAGTATTTTTGCGTTTCACGACTGTCAGATAGCGCTATTTGTCATGAAATGCCGTATCTTAATTGGAACTTTTATATTTCGAATAATTTATGTGTTGCATAGCTATTTGGCACTTTATTCATACATTGTGAAACAGGCCCTAAATGTCGTTTTGTTATATCGTTATCGTTATAGTTTGTTTGTATCCATGGTAACCTCTGTTGAATTGTTTATAATGAATTGCGTTGACGCAAGCAGGCATAGCATCTTGTATCAAATACGTTCTACATTTGTATTGTCTTTAAGTGAAGAACGCAACAATAGTATTGTGAATTGAATACACTTTTGTGTTCGCTGTTCAGAGCGTGTCTTTTGGTAGAGCATACTAGATCAAATACTGATATATACGAAACAATGTTTAGGGAGGACTGTGTAGGTTTCATCTGATATCTGAATCAGTTCACAGGACCCCTTTAGTGACCTCTGCTTTATTTTAAATAAATGAACGTAAATACTGCACGTTTCTTGTAGCATCTTGGTGCTTTCGGAAATGATATTTCAAATCCTTTTTTAACTTAGAGCAGTGTTGGTCTAGTGGCTTCACCCTGCGACTCTCATCACTGAGGTCGTAGGTTCGATATCCGGCTGCTAATGGACTTTGTTTCTATATGCGCATTTAAAATTTGTTCGATCGGTGAAGGACAACATCCAATGAGTCGACGGCGTGCGTCAGGCACAGAAGGCTGACCACTTATTGTCTATTAGATTAACAAATCATCGTAAAACGGATACAGAAATCTGAGGCCCAGACCTGAAAAAAGGTTTTAGCGCAAAAAGTCCATGTTTCTACTCCTGTATATTATGAATCCTAGTATTATGAAGCTTTCTAGTACATGACATAGTTTAGCTATAATTATTATTCTATATTGGGTGATGAAAATTATTCTGCATACAATAGAAAATAATAATTTGGTAGCACAAAAGTACGCACAAAACCTTTGTTGGTTTTTGCAGTCGACGACCGGCGTCGTAATTATAATGACTTACCTCGGCTTATGAAACTGAGACTGCAGGAAATGAGAACTAACATGCAGAAATGACCCTTATCTCTCCATCAACACAGTTCAAAGTAATAATAGTCGTTAGATTATATTACTTAGGCGTTATCGTCTCAAATGCACCTGTTTTTCTTTGCGGTTCGCTTTCGTGTATTGATCAATAAGTAGTGCATGGGCCCCCTTTTGGAAAACCCGTGAGGGTGATTATAGCATGCTAGTAATATGGTATTATAATTTAATTATTTATTATGGTTGACGCGAAGGGGTTTGTTGTTAAAACTTCATTAGGTTTTTGCACAGCATTTTAAACTAATGTCAGGGTACGTTGCTTTCCATAGCTATTTACACGCTTTAATATTTACCATGGAAATAACATGTTAATCAAATAGGCACTACTATAGGTGACTAGACAGATATACTTCCTGGTAGACCGCTCCGCGTGCGTAGAATGGGTCAAAACCAAGTCTATGTGAGTTTGTCTACTCACGTACACTTACGCGACACTTAGCGTCTTAACTCTTATTTACTCTTACTCTATGATACTTTAAGCTTACATGGCAGTAACAAGACAATTTTTTGAATATTTTAATTTTACACATTTGGTCTCTGCTGGACGTTTTTAGTATGTTAAACATAAACTTTGGTATGCGTTGTTGAAAGCATGCGGATGGGTTTTTTTTGGACTATTGACTACAGATAGTATTTCGATCGTCATATCGGAAATAACTCTTGTCAATTATTGCATCAAATATCTATTCAAAAATGACAAATAATATTGTACATATTGTTAGCAACAAATTGATTTTCTATAATTAACGTCCTCTAACTTTTCTCACTAAGTAAATTGAATTCTTTGATGAATAAAGAATAGTATTTCTTTGATACATAAAGTATCTTTGAACTGAAAACCTTTTACGTTTCTTTGAACAAGGTTTAAACACGTACAGCGGTTGTAAAATTTAGGAACCAAGAGGCAAAATGGCAGGGGTTACACATGCTAATACACATGAACACTCGCAGTGCCGGGATGCTCGCAAGTGCTTTGCACCGCCCCTTTAAGGGGCACTATTACTTTAACGCACTTTTCTTGAATAGCCCTAAGTCAAATAGCTAAAAATAGATGTTTAACTGTAACAAACGTTCTGTAAAAGAAAAAACTTGGTGATTAAAAAGAGTGGCGGAGTGTTTATTACCATTTCTTCTCCTCCGTTCTACGCCCTTGATTTGAGAACTGGCAGATAATGTTAAATAAGAAGCATTCAATGTGTTTTTTTTTTGACGTGCATAATTGTACATTATGTTACCTACATGAATAAATGATTTTTTTACTTTGAGTTTGAAACAAAGTTTTTTAAGCCAGTCAAAATCGATGACTAAGTTTCGAAACTAGGTTAACCTATTCTTTACATATACATAGTTTATGATCAATTTCTTAATGTACTCTGACTTAGAAGGCTGTATTTTTTACATACAATTTCGTATGTTACAGTAAATTAATAACCCTGTTTGTAATTTTTAATTTCTTATCAGCGTGCGATATGTAAAAATTTCATAATTCATTAAAATGCCAATCAAACTGATTTTAATTAAATTTAATCCACAGTAATTACGGCCACTTAATGATTGTCATCTGAATTGGAGTTTGCGGAAATTTTCTTTGACTTATAAATAGTTATGAGACGAATAAATTATTATAATTGCGTCCATATCCATATAGCGAGCAAAAATGCAGTTCTTACGCGTCCAGTATGAATATGGTTTAAACAATCATTATAGGTTTTTGTTTCTATTAATTGATTTTTAGGTACAAACTTGAAAAGTGAGTTTGTGAATACTTAATATGTATAAAATCAATACATTTCAGTTCTGCGTTTAAAATTTTTCAAACAAATTGTTTTATATTATAGAATAAAAACGTATTTGAAATTTGTCGATATAAGTGTGTATAATGCTTTAAGCTTTCACCGATAAAGTTGTACTCGTTAAAGCTTAATGGTACTTAATGTATGTATGAAAAATTATCAATAAACGAGAAAAAAGCGTACCGATTCTTAAAAGGCGGGCAGCGTGCTTGCGAGCCTTCTGGCAATGCAAGTGTCCATGTGCGGCGGTGTCACTAAACATCAGGTGAGCCTCCTGCTCGTCTGTAGTTAGTTAAAAAAAATTATAAAAGTATTTTATGGAATTGTTTAACACTTATCGAACTTGTGGGACTCAACTGAATCTATCTTAACTAAATAATTTTTAATAATGAAATGTTTCAGTCACCAATAAGATAGAAATGCATTTGTAACTTATCTCTGTGTCGCTCTTGAAAAAGCTTTTAAGCTTCCGCGGATAAAATTTTACCCTTGACCTATTTGGCTTGAAGATGAACTTTACGTATTGAACGAAAATCCAGTAATGGCTTAAGAATTTACACGTGTTGTCAAACAAATATTTTCTACTACAAAAAACGATCATTCTTTTGTTTTCACACACACAGGCACACACGTAGTTTGACATTCGTTCAATATACGTATTTATTTATTAGAGCTGGATCTCCTTAAAATAGATTAATGTGGGCACCTATGATAGGTACAATATAAGGTCGATATCAGTTAAGTAAATGAATTTTAATTGTCTGACGTAATCTGTATTCTTCTAATCCTGTAAATTAATACGCGTGAAGTGAACTCTGGCAATGTTTATACAAATTTTTGATGATTCTTTAAACCGATGTACGCGAATAAAGGTCGGCAATAAAGACAAGAAGATATTTAAAAATTTTAATTAAATAAAGTTGTGAGGGTCTGTTTCACAATGTATGGATAAAGTACGAAATAGCTATGCAACACAAATTATTCTGAAGATAAATGTTCCGGAGAAATTTCGCGCTAACTGACAGTCGTGAAACGCAAAAATAGTGTTTATCCAATAAGTAATAAATAGCTTATTTGGAACTGATCCGGACATTGTGCAACAGACCCTAAATGTAAAAACGTATCTGACGTCATTAGGTTTTTACATTTACAACTTTATAGCCTCCTCTCGAAACTCCTAGAATCTTTCCGAGTTGGTCTTTTATAAATTATATAAATTTTGTTTGTGTACAAAAAGCGCCCACGGAGCTCTGTGTATAAACATCTATTCATCAGGTTTATATTTGTCAATGTATGCAAGCCAAGGGTTCAACTTATTTGAGATCAAAGGAAAACTGACTTATTTTTAGTATCACAGGTTGACGAACTTACGTAATTACGTCGACCTTACGTCCCAGTTCCTATTATCCTTATCCTACATATTTTATAGCTATGTGGGTGTTACCTTCGCGATTAATGAACGTTGCCAATTGCCGGAACGCGGCAGACTACAGACAGAGACAAACAGATGGAAATATGTAATATGAAGCGAGGTGTAAGCGTTCGAATCGGGAAAAATTGTGTCTGGCTGGAAATGTTTCGGTGTTATACATATATCTGTAGACGGGTATTCGGCAAATAAATGACAAACTTTATTTATGAAATATGGCGGCGTTTTAGCCTTGTTGGCTGTGAAGCTAAATCATGATTGATGTGAGTCTATTGTGACATTTACGTAATTAAATTATTATTATTAAATTAAATGCTTTTAAAAATCTAAATACATATAAGTACTAGCTGGCAAGAGGAAGAGAAAATTAGACAAAGAAAACTACTAAACAACATAGGCCAGAAGAGCATAAACCAAATTGTGGAAAAATCTGGTGGTAAAGGGCAGAGAGTGGCACAGTGCAGACAAGAACGGGATTTCGTTTATCTGTGTGCCCTTTTTTTGTCGATGGCCTTTTCGCATAATTTATAGCATATCTAAAAAGAATAAGATTGAAATATAATTTTGTTTACGCGTAAAAGTATCTGAATAAAATGCTATTATTACTTCAGTGAGCGGTGTTGGCCTAGTGGCTTCATCGTGCGATTCTCATACCTGAGGTCGTAGGTTTGACCCCGGCTGTGCACCAATGGAGTTTCTTTCTATGTGCGCATTTAACATTTGCTCGAACGGTGAAGGAAAACATCGCGAGGAAACCGTCATGTCGTAGACCCAAAAAAAGTCGACGTCGTGTGTTAGGCACTAAAGGCTGATCACCTACTTGCCTGTCAGATTTAAAAAAAAAAAGATCATTCAACAGATTCAGCAATCTAAGGCCAAGACCTAAAGAGGTTGTAGCGCCCATGATTTATTTATTTACTACTACTAGTACATAGTACTAACTGTACTACAGTTAAAAGCGATCAAATATTTTCTTATTTGGGCCAATAACCTGTATCCAAGAAATAGCTTATCATGGTACAATATAACAATGCAAACGAGCTATGTCGTTACGTAATTGTACTGCAAAGTATCTACCGGCACGCGAACTGTTGCTATGAGGGAGGTAGATTCGTTAAAGAATTTAGAACATACCTCAGATCATTCGGTCACGAATGTTGGTGTAGTATGATTAATTTCGTTTCAATTTGCGTGGTATGAATGACGTAGATCTGTTGTAGATTTTTATGTTGACTAGACCTGACTGTCCGATTCCTGGGTCATCAGGGTGCTTTAAATAATAGAGGATTTTTTAAACTCTATATTAACCAATAGAATATAAGCGAAATATTGAAATAATAATTGCTATGTAACGAATGAATGGAATGTAATAGCCGAAGAGAGTGTCTGGGTCTGACTATAATGTCAGGGCGTAACGCCGACGATATAGGAAATAACGCCACGCTTATAAAACTAAGAAAGCCTAATAGAGCAAAATGTACAGACTTGGCTTATGCACTAACCATAGGGTTTCTTGGAAGAGATCGTTTAATACGAAAAAGGTGTGCATGTTAGACATTCGTAGTTAATTAATAATAATAATAAATCAGAATTATTAAGCCTCATATATTCCTTAAAACATTCAGCCATATTTTCAAAGGATAACAAAAATTAAGGACCCCTCATAGAGTATAGGCCCCTCCAACTCTATGTTGAGCATTTTTCTCCCTATTTGAAATACTAATTGTATAAAATGATCTTTCTTTAGAAAGCACACTTTTTACGTTTTGACATAACGACAACAACAACAAAAATCATTTATTCATATAGGTAACTTAATGTATTCTATGAACGTCAAAAAAAAAAATCATTAAATGATTCTAATTTTACATTTACTGCAAGTTCTCAAATCAAGGGCGTAGAACGGAAGAGAAGAACTGGCAATAAACTCTCCGCCACTCTTTTTAATCGCCAAGTTTTTTTGCATAATGTTTGTAAGGAGTTGCAACCATTACACCATGTCCCATATGACATGTTGACATGACAAAGATACCTTCTATCAGCAGGAGGCATGGTGAAATAGGAGTACGCACTTACATACTCGTGAGAACAACACGCAAATACGTAGTATAAATATATACATAACAATTCATGTTTATGTTATGTATGTTAATTTAAGTTGCCTGCTATTATACTTCAATTAATGTATTATTTATTAACACTTCTTTGCTAGTATACAGAAATATAGTTAAATTAAAATAATTAAATAAAAAGTAGCGCAACTTACCGCTTCGAGCGATCTCTTCCAGGCAACTTGGCAATTCATCTACGTGAAAGTCCTTTTTTGTATTTCATATATAATTTGTATTTATTTTTACTGTAACTTAATAGTAATACAACAGAAAATCTCATAATTACTTAATTATAAATAATGTAATTCTCCTGAATTCAGCCAGTGTGCAACTAAATATATCCGTCTCACATGCAATAATATTCATATAGGTTTATTAGATAAATTAAGAGAAGCAATTTCAGTCAGCTACGGTATCGCAATAAAACTGGCATATTAAAAATATATAAATGAAGTCATTCGCCGGATATCATCGAGGATATATTTGGCACGCAATTTACCATTTTAATGCAAATTTTGATCTTATCTCTTTGATTGCATTTTTATTGGAGTCTTATTCTGATATTAAATGTCTTTCGTATCGAGATTACATTTGTATAAGTTTCTTTTCACATCCAAATCACATATACGCAAACAATTTGTTAACAAACCATTACACGGATATACTTAAAATACGTAAATTAGCACCAAGTATATGTTAAATAATTAACACGCTATATATGTAAGACGAATTCCCTCTCCAAATCGTAAGTGAGGCAAGGCACTGTTAGTGCCACTAGGCTAAGGCAAGTCTTAGTTCGCTACCAAACCTTCTTAGACCAACTTTTCAGACTGTGACAGTACATCAATAGGCTGATAAAACTGAATCAAAATGTCGTCAAACCTTCCTCTTAGACTTACTTTTCAGACTGTGACAGTACATCAATAGGCTGATAAAACTGAATCAAAATTTCGTCAAACCTTCCTCTTAGACTAACTTTTCAGACTGTGACAGTACATCAACAGGCTAATAAAACTGAATCAAAATTTCGTGAAACCTTCCTCTTAGACTAACTTTTCAGACTGTGACAGTACATCAATAGGCTGATAAAACTGAATCAAAATTTCGTCAAACCCTCCTCTTAGACTTACTTTTCAGACTGTGACAGTACATCAATAGGCTGATAAAACTGAATCAAAATGTCGTCAAACCTTCCTCTTGGACTAACTTTTCAGACTGTGACAGTACATCATTAGGCTGATAAAACTGAATCAAAATTTCATCAAACCTTCCTCTTAGACTAACTTTTCAGACTGTGACAGTACATCAATAGGCTGATAAAACTGAATCAAAATTTCGTCAAACCTTCCTCTTAGACTAACTTTTCAGACTGTGACAGTACATCATTAGGCTGATAAAACTGAATAAAAATTTCGTCAAACCTTCCTCTTAGACTAACTTTTCAGACTGTGACAGTACATCATTAGGCTGATAAAACTGAATCAAAATTTCGTCAAACCTTCCTCTTAGACTAACTTTTCAGACTGTGACAGTACATCAATAGGCTAATAAAACTGAATCAAAATTTCGCTTCAATTTTAACCTATCCACAATTCCAAGAGCTACATCACAACGTAGTAAAATAAAAGTGTGCGCTCTAAATGATCTTATAGAGTTACAGTTGAAGGGCTCTTCATATCGTGGCTTTTGAAGTGCTTTCCTGCAAATTAAGCATCTGTTGAGACGGGTCTTCACGTGGGCCTCATTTAGCGCATCTCACGTTTGCATTGGTTTACTATAATTTTTATTTCTTGTCGTTTAGATTTTGTAGCATGGAAAAACCATTGATTATTATCGCGAGTTTTCCTTTCAGAAATATGTTTTTTTTTAAATATAGAACAGGGGGCAAACGGGCAGAAGGCTCACCTGATGTTAAGTGATGCCGCCGCCCATGGACACTCTCAATGCCAGAGGGCTCGCGAGTGCGTTGCCGGCCTTTTAAGAATTGGAATGCTCTTTTCCTGAAGGACCCTAAGTCGAATTGGTTCGGAAATACTTCAGTCGGCAGCTGGTTCATCAAAGTGGTGGTGCGCAGCAAAAACTGCCTAGAAAAACGCGCAGTTGTGGAACGGCGGACGTCGAGGTGATGTGGGTGGAATTTCGTATTCTGCCTCGACGTCCGATGATGAAACTCAGCTGCATGTATTAATCCGAACAACTCCTCTGAACACTCTCCATGGTAAATGCGGTAGAAGATGCAGTGAGATCCCACATCTCTACGCAACGCTAAAGGATCAAGCCGTTCGGAGAGTTGTGTCTTTCTTTTGTTTGCTAGAATAGGATTTCGCATATGTTACCCAAAAGTCTAGGTTGTGCCCACCGGTCTGCCCTTGTATCCTAAAAATATGTAGTACTTCTTTAGCTACAGTAAATAAATAGGGCATAAATTGGAACTATAATGATTTTTTTTAAACACACACCTTTTTATGTGAAAAATATTATTGAGTTAATATCACCTTACATAGAAATTTTAATATTCTGTGTACGGTTTTGCTTCTGACATTTCCTGTCATTCAATTGTTGTAACGAACAAAATATTAAATTAAGACATTTTTATTTCACACCTAGATGACTCCGTGAACTTCGTATCATCTACATATATTTATGTCAAAACTTATTACAAAATTTTAAAACATTTCAAAGAAATCGGAATTCATACTACGGCTATGAAACGTGTTTACGTAAACGAAACAATTACTTCTTTCTAAAAAGACATTTTTTCTTCACTTATTATTGCTATTTCTCGTCGTTTAAAGCTTCCCTGAACTTCCTCAATTATTTTAAGGTCATAATTAGCCAGATCGGTCCATCAATTCTCGAGCTTTAGCGAGACAAACGAACAACAATTTTTTTTCTTCTTCATGGCTCCTAGTTGTATGAAATATCCTTTCAGACCTATTCTCGTACCTTCCATTCCAAACATAAAAAATACGCACTTGCGAGCCCTCTGGCATTGAGTGTCCATGGACGGCGGTATCACTTAACATCAGGCCTCCTGCCCGTTTGCCCCCTATTCTATAAAAAAAATGTATCTTTTTATATATCAACTATGTCACGGTAAAAGAGCTTTTTTGTATAAAGAACATGTTTTGATTAGTTTTAAAACGTTAAAGTCTACCCTGGCTCTATTTATGGCAATTATTGCATACAAATTTACATATCCACGAGACAATTGATGTAATAAAACTTATGCAACTGTGGACATGACTTGAATGATATTCTGTACCTTGTAAACATTCACAGAATATAAATTAGCTCTGAATTATTACTAGTATAATTGGGTATTTCCTTCGTATTTGAAATAAGTTGACAAAATGATACTTCTAAAGGAGTAGTTTCTGAATACGTCAAATTGTTGAACAGTCACACGAACAAAGTCAAACGGGGTGAGCTTTCATTCTAGTGATATATAGTTATCTGTCCATGGGGATATTCTCAATGCTAAAGAGCCCGCGAGTGCATTGCCGGCTTTTTAAGAATTGGTACGCTCTTTTCTTGTGTGTGGCGGCGGAATCCGTAATCCTCCTGCCCGTTGGCCCTGTGTAGGTACTATAAAAATGCAATAATGTAAGAACTCAAATAAATCTATTTTTTTAATAGTATTTAATTAGAAAGGGTCTAAAGCAGTTTTGAATATACTGTACAATTCCTAATAATTATGAAACGTTGCGGGGAAATGTCAAAGACATCCTTAAAAAGCGTAAATTCAAGACAAATTTATAAAGCGACTGATAATTTTGGTAGTGAATTGTAATTCCACCTCGGGCGTTCTAACTGTTAAAGGAAGGACAGCACCTACATATTAATATTACATCCGAATTCCAACCTAACTCCGAAAACGATTTTTGTGAACCTTATTCTCTGGTACATAAGGCACGGCCACCCACGCTCACTAATTACTATGCACATGCGTTTTTACGCCGAAGGCAGGATGATATTGGCTGCAGTCAGGATGGTTCCGCTTTTGTTCAACTGTTAGTCATATTTTCATTTACATATTTGAATAAAACCGCAACTTTTTATATTAAAGCGAAATTACTGTTTATTGACTTACTTCGCCAGACGCAATATACAGGCTGACTAAATCTATAATAAATTATATAGGCAGCTTAATATCTACCCGCTCACCGTCCACATTCTGAAGAACTGGCTTAAAAATTCTTACAGATACCCGCAAACATCTTAAACTAATGTCCTTGCCTGCGCTGCCTGGTATCAGTTGACGTTCCGCGCTACGATACGATACACAAACTGTCCCCCACTCTCTTGTTTAATGCTCAAGAAGTTTGCCGGTATCTGTACGCAGAGTTGAAAATGCTCCTCAGGAGCTGGAACTGGTACTGATATTAAATTTACAGTTTTCGACGACATCATTTATAGCAACATGCCGGTCAATTGACCAAAATCGAATGTCCCGGATGAATTCTATTGTATTAGGTTCTTAATAATAACGTCATCGGCTATTAAGACCAAATATCCCCTCGATATCGTTATTAACAGATTTTGACGTATTAACTTTTATTGGAAGAGCTGCGAACCCTGACACAGGTATTTTTTACTTAAACTGGTTTCCAAATCTTACACTTCGTAATGAATTGTTTCTAATAAATAATCACATTGCGAGAGACTGACTATTGGTAAAACCCAGATGTCTCGTACTGCTTTGGAAAGACACATGTGATCTTTTCGTGAAGCAATTCTTCTAATTAGGCTGTATAACTAATCCATGGCGGTGATACATATCTAGATTCTAACAGGTGTAAGAATCTGATTATAGCACTTAAAGGTCTGGTGAAATAGCGGATATCCGCTGATAGCACTGATAACGACTATTGTTTCTGTCTTTGGACCTGAACAATAGATATTCTTTGGAAACAATGATGCAACTCTAGATATAGCTAACTATGCAAGATATAGATGTCTTTGATTATCCAACTACTGGGATGTAAGCTTTTAATACACAATCCACACTGTCCACGTGTGGGTTGACGACCTCGTGGCAAATTCGTTTCTTCACATTGAAAAAACTTATCAATGAATCGGGCGCAAGAATGCGTCACATAATACAGTTTTTGTTGATATAAATTAATAATGGTAATTTTTTATATATAAAAGAATACTGTCTTTTGTAACACATAGTATGTTCAATTAAAGAAAATGCTTTTTTTTAAACACCGTCTTTTGTTTTTGGGTGAATGACAGGAGGTTCGCCTGACGTAAAGTGATACCGCCGCCCATGGACACCCTTAGTACCAGAGGGGTGAAAGTCTTTGATTTAAGGAAAACATACCGTTTGTATAGTGAAGTATTGTGGAGGTCTACTCTATGACGAAACCCTATCGTATATTTAACGTCGATTAGCGAATTTTCTGTGAGAATATATAAAAATTTAATTTCGGCGATAGTATTCAGCACTCGTAATGTCTTTCCTCTCACGAAAGCCTCGGCTGCCATCGAA
The DNA here is from genome assembly GCA_028984075.1 of Pieris mannii. NCBI lineage: Eukaryota > Metazoa > Arthropoda > Insecta > Lepidoptera > Pieridae > Pieris > Pieris mannii. The sequence goes on along the minus strand of CM054795.1, from coordinate 6,695,776 downwards.
ATACTTGGTGTTGGTATAACGAATGATGTTTAGTTTCGCGGTCATTTCGAAGGTAAGGTCGCCGTTTTTAAGGCAGTTTTTTGTCGCGAACCACCATAATGTGGAACCAGCTCCCGACTGAAGTATTTCCGAACCAATTCGACTTAGAGTCCTTTTAGAAAAGGCATACTAATTCTTTAAAAGCAGGCAGCACACTCGCGACCCCTCTGGCATTGAGTGTCCATGAGCGGCGGTATTACATCAACTGAAGCTCTTGCCCGTTTGACACCTGATAAATAAAAATTATAAGAATTACTAATCATTCCCCAAACAATTTAACAACGTAGTTTTATACAGACTGTGTTCCATTAGCGATTAGAGACCGGATTTCTCAAACATGGTGAACGAATTCTTTGATGTGCATTTTATTGCCGAGTTATTATGAATCCTGAAAGATAGCTCTGAGTGAAAAGGGGAATGTTGTTGATAATAGTTGATTTAGTGAGTTCATATGAAATTTCTAAGCAAATATAAATTTTATACAGTCAAAATTAAACAGATAGTCGTACCAGCCGATGACTCTGTTATTAAGTATCTATTACAATAGAATTCAGCCGGGAGCTTTGATTTTGGTCAATATAACCGGTATGTTGTTTTTAACGATGTCGTCATAACCTGTTGTAGCTTTATTGGCAAAAAACAAGTGGTACTACAACCATTTAGGTCTGGGCCTCAGATGTAAACACAGTTTTCTGCGTTCACAGATTATTTCTGTTTATATGAAATGCTTTCAGTCCGAAATAATTTGTGTGTCAATCGAAGTGGCTGAGTCTTTAATATACCAAGTGCCTACACACGGCAACATCGAATAGCAATCATTATTTTATTATAAAGTATTGAATTAATTGTTAATTAATTATCATATGATAATTTAATCCCAAAATTAAGCCTTAAGAAGGCGATATTATTTTGCGAAATATTCTAGAGGTTGTTGAATGACCAACCTCTAAGCCTACGTTTTTATTAAATGCTTCATCTATTTATTTTAAATTTATCAATATTTGGTTCTTGTAGCAAAATTTGTGAAGTTTAAATATTTTTGTGTCCTTGAAATAGTAAAACCCGCCTAAATATGATGTCATTATCCTTGCGATAGAACTATGTCCATAATAATAATGTCATAAAATAATAACTATATAGAGACGACCGTTATTATTTAGTAAAAAAAAAAATACAAGAGAAAACGACATGGAATACAAATTATATTATATTTTTTTCTGTCCACAAAAGTCGGCATTCTTTCCTTAATATTAATTAAATTAACAATTAAAAATTAAAATAATTAAGAATGTGGGTACCCACGTTTACACTTTTAAACTATTTAGGTATTGTTACGGTGTTGAAATATTTCAGTACCTAATTCCAGTTTTCGTGTGTTATAAGTTGCTCGTAATCTTTATTTTAAACTTAGGGCAAGATGCTGATGTTAAGTGATAGCCCATGGACATTTTCGCAGACCGCTGGCAAGTGTATTGCTAGGCTTTTAAGAATTAGTACGCTTATTTCTTGAAGGACCGCAACATATTCGGTTCAATTCGGAAACACTTCTATGGTCATGCGCGGCACAAAAATCCCTTAAAAATGTTTAATTGTGAAACATCAGACGAGCCAAACCCTTAATTTATATACATATTTGAAACGATAGACAGATAATACACTGTTACCGCTTGTATTTCTTCTCTCCACCTCTTCTTCTTTCTTTTGGTCTTTTCCTTTATATATACATGACATTTATTTATTTACACTTAGTTACCTTCAACTTACATATTATGTAAAACAGGTTACATAAGTTATTAGGCAGGGGCGGCTTTATCGCTAAAAAAGGATTTCTACCCAACCCTGGTATGTAATAACAAAAAAAAATAAGCTCAAACTAAGGGTAAAGTACAAGAAGTGAATAAATAATTAACAAAAAACAATATTACATGAAACACAAGTCAACTAAACTTAAATAATAATATTAATAAAAGTATAAAAGATCATCTTGGGTTAATGAGTCAAAATTATTATAGCTAATGACGAAACAAAAGAAATTGATTAAATTGAAGATTCTTAACTTAATCGAGGCTTAAATTACGTTTATGAACTTACTAGGTTACGATCAGCCATTGCCCGTAGGTAATGCTGTTAGGAAATAAAGTTTATCGTTAATCTATTAGCACTTAAAGCGATTACAACTTAATGAGGCGTCTAGTGACTCAATGAGAAGGCTTTGTCAGCGCCGCACTGCCATAAGCAAACGGAATTTAAACTCCATTGTAGGACTGGTATGGTGCGCAAGAGACGTTCCATATATGGGCGGGCGGCGCGACAGATCTATATCGGTTTATCTATACGAACGGTTTCCTACTAATTTACTCATTAGCTGCTAGGAAGCTGGTCTTCTCTTTGTCACAAATACAATTTTTTATGACATTGCAACACAAGCCAAATTTTATTTACACTTTTTGAACTTTCATCTAAAATATAGTAAACAGTTATATTAAGTGATTGATTACTATGTTAAGTGATTGATAATTTATGTACCTTGGCAATGAAGCGAATTTAGAAGACAAGCCAAGTCCAAAAGAATTAAAAATTCAATGTCCATTGCTTCTGCTTTCTAACTTTTGCTGCACACCAACATTATGTAGAACCAGCTGACCAATGTATTTCGGAAACAAGGAAAGAGAAAGAGTGTACCAACTGCGAGTCCTCTGGCAATGTCTATGGGCGGCGGTAACTTAACATGAACCGTTTTGCACTTACATACGAAACGTATATTTTTAAATATTAGTTCACGTTGAGTGAAATATCTAAGTTTTTAACATAGATGTGAAGGTCGAGGGCGTTACGATGTTGACGTGCCTTACATCATGATTACGTAAGCAGTCTGTGATAAGACCCAAATAGTATTTAGAATCGCATTTGGGCGATTTTTAATTGTCTATTGCATCCATTTTGGACATTTTTAATTGTCTATTGGAAGTGTTATTTGTATAGAATGCAAGAAGGCCCATTGCGAAGACTTGACTTTACAGAAATATTAATTATTAACACAACGCACAGATTCCGTTTTATTGAGTTTTGTTTAAATCAGTTGCGCCGTGCTTAAAAAATGTTTGGTTATGTAATTTTAATCCGACAAGACTATAGTTTACAAACTGAGTACAAAAGATTGTAATGTCCTATTGAACGTATTAAAAACAAATCTAGGTATTAAAAAAAGAGATTTTTCTATATAACCGGTGCTTATTGGCGCCTATTATCTTTTTGTCTAATATAATGCGGGTTCAGACGATTCTAAGGAAAATTTTACTGAACTACTGACTGACTTGAGGAATAATAATAACAAAAACAACGACATTCTTACGTTCACAGAGCGCGTCACCATGACTCGATAATATCGTCAGGCTATTGCGGAAATATTTTTTTTTATTCTATGTAACTTAAATGGATTCTTCGGTAAAGTAAAAATGGTTCATTATAATACGGAAACGCTTTAGACTTTAGACCCTTTTTCATGAAATACTTATAAAAGACAATTTATTTTACAGATTCCACCGCCACACACTTACAAGAAAACAGCGTGCCAATTCTTTAAAAGCCGGCAACGTACTCGCGAGCCATTTGGCATTGAGAGTCTATAGGCGGTATCACTTAACATCAGGTTAGCCTCCTGCCCGTTTGCCCCCTGTGCTATAAAACAAACGCTTTCATTTCAGTGGGCTCATTATTGAAAGACCCAAGTCGAATTGGTTCGTAAACTACAATATGTAACAACTTATAACATCATAAACCTTGTATTTTAATTAACGTATCCCGCGCTTCACATAAAAAGGATTAGTAGATAGAAAGGATTAGTATCGCATTTAAAGAACTTCGTGACCCATTCCTTACCGATGCGATGTCGTGTCTTCAAAAGCGACCTCTGCGGCGAATAACCGCCAACGGAGACGAAAAGTATCAATAAGATGACGCTGAAGTTGACTATTGTCTTGATTTATATCATTTTAAGAAAATTATCAGAGTTACAGATGACTGAGTAACCTTAAATGGCCAATTGGCCAATTCTAAAATCAGACTATATATTACCATCATGACTTAAGAGTTTGAGTCATCTACTGCCATTCCACTAGGCGCCAGTGAACGTAGTTTCGCATTTAATTTAAAGTATTAACATTTTCACGTTCGTTTCTGTTATCAGTCTAATCAAGCAAGATAACTGTGATAAGCTGATATTGTCGAGTGGTTGACCGTGGTCAAAATCTTGCAGTTTTGTTTTTACATAAATTTTCAAAAAAATTACGTCTCTAAATAAAGCAAAGAACTGAGATGTCTTCACTAAGGTGTTGATATTTCATTGATTTTTTTCTATAAAACTCTTTTCGCTTTTAGACAATGAAATGCATGTTTTTTATTTATACTAATATTATTTGCATTTTATCTTTTTTCATTATGACCCTAATAGATAAGTATCGGTTGTAAAAGTCTATTGATAAATTATCAAAATATACAAAACAAAATTATCACAGGTATCATAAATATGGTAGAGTTGACCTAGTAGCTTCAGCGTGCGACTCATCTTATGGGTAGGTTTGAACCCCGTTGTGCACCAACGGACTTTGTCTATGTGCGTATTTAACATTGTCGCTCGAACCGTGGAGGAAAACATCGAGGGGTAAACATTGAGTAGGGATGCCAATAGGCTCGAATTTAATGACGTGGAATAAGTGATACCATTATGATCCTATGTTCCAAAAAAAAAAAAGAGAAAACCGGCTTTCCTTAGACCCAAAAAGTCATAGGCGTGTGTAAGGCACAGGAGGCCAATCTCCAACGTAACAAATGTTTGGAAACAGATACAGAAATCCAGAGACACAGATCTAAAAAGGCGGCACTGATTTATTCTTTATTATAATATTGCAGCAGTTATTTCAAATGTGACAGTTATGTAAACCCTTCTGAATTAAGTAAATGGTTATTTACTTATAAGAATAAGTTTTGATATTAGGATTGTAATTCTCTTGCTTATAAAAATCTTGTTAATATGCTGATGACAAGTAAACGTAAGAAAGATGACGACTTCTCTCGTAAGTTGCATTGTGTAATTTTACGCCCTTGATTTGAGAACTGGCAGAAAATGTAAAATTAGAAGCATTTCATATGCATTTCTGTTTTTGATGTTCATATGTATATGATTAAATGATTTTGAATTTGAATTTAAAACGAAAAATGGAACACGGCTTAAACCGGAAGTCACATCCCATAAAGCTTTTTGAACTATCATTATATTTCCGGAGTACTTGTCGAAACCTGATTAGAGTACGGAAGCCTGTATATAGAAAGTGTTATGCAAAGATAATATATTAAGTAAATATTACGTCGTGGGAAAAAATAGATTACTTTCCGCATATGAAAGTCGGACGGGTTTTGTTAATTAGTCTTTTGTAAAGATAACACCTTTATGTTACAATTATAGATAGTGTAATCTTTGGATGTCATCAGATGTTGATTCCTGCCACAATGGTGCTAATTATTTTATTATAAAAGCTAAGTAAAGTGAATTAAAGCAGTATTATATACTATTTTATTATATATTTAAGCTACTAAAGCTTGTGTGTTGTACATTATGAATGGCTATCAAGTTCTAAGTTGTTATTCTAATAAATGAATATATTGTGTGTGTGTCTAAATCCAAAAATTAAAATAAACAATCATCAACATCTTTTTGGTGAAAAAAAATATGTGATCATCACTCGTCAATGGTGTACTCTTTAATCCGATAGATAATTTATTATAGATATTCTTAAATGTTCGCTTCACAGTAAGGTGCTGCCCTGCTAGTCTTTACTCTCTACTTTGCTTGGTCTATAGATTTCCTTAGCGTATAACAGCTGTTATGGGAAGAGCCGTGCGAATCGTGACTTGGTCGCACTAGCGGGTTGGTGATCTTCTAGCTAGGTGACAACAACTACTATTTACTATATCCTATTCATATACCATACACCGTACCTTGTAATACCTTGGGTGGCACCCGGTGCAGAAGGTGGTGTCATCCCATGGAAAGCAATAAAATCTATATGATAAAGGACATGGTTCATTTAGTAAAAGATCGCGAGTATGGGACGGGGAAGTGGAGGAATCCCTGAAAAATAAATGTATATGCCAGCTATTTTTTTGCTTGTACATTGTTATTAAAGTTGAGAGACCGAGTGGGTGTCACCTCAAAAAATGTGACACCCGGTGCGGAATTGATATCCGTTAATTAAAGTAATACAGCGAATATTCGATCAATCATCAGAAGGTTAGGCCAAGCGTTGCTGTGGCTAAGGTTCTTGTTATTACACAGTAGTAAACTATTTAAGGAATACGGTAGGAATTATGTAACTTATGTGAAACGTTGGTACTTTTAATACAGCGCCATCTGTTAGAATTGTATCAAATAATAAACAAATATTTGCAATAAAATAATATTGCGGGTATAAATTGATGTAAGCTATTCTATCTTTTAAGTTAAATCAAACTGTACACGGTGTGCAAATTTGATTGATATCGGTTAAGTAGTTTAGAAGTCCATCGCGGACAAACATCGTGACAGGAGATTTATATATATTAAGATAACGCCACTAAAGACCATGCTATAAACCTTCTTTCGCCTTTGATACGAGATCATCAACGTTCTCCAACATCCTCTTTAAAATTAATTGCGTATGGACATCACGTAGCCGCCGTACAGACAGTGGGTCGCCATTCCGTTAAAATCGCAAACCGGCTCTACTCAAATGGTGTAATAGGCCATGCTACATCTTGGTATCCGTTATCTCCTCACTATAATCATATACCGCTACTATAGATTATACTGTCGTATTTAATATCGATATGACTTTAACGCTTGTCATAACACTATCGCTGAATTCACAGTAGCGATATTGTGTATATTATGTGTAATTTTATAAATGTACTTTATTAAATGTTTCTCGACTTTATCGTATTGACATATATATATATATATATTTGACTCTTGATCGATTAAATTGCAATAGTTTCCTAATAGGTGATATTATTACATTTAAAAGAAGCGGTATTCGTATATCTTGAATCGGTACTTAAGATTTATGAGAGTATACTTTGTCTAATTAATTTCATTAAATCCTTAAATTACGATATCCGGTATTAAATTTTCAAAATTTTAGTAATCTATCAAATTAATTAACAAATAATTATAGCATAACTTCTTGCACAATATCGAAATTTCTCATTTCGATAACTAAAGGCCTCAATAAAGATATAATTTTGATTCCATACTTATCATTTCAGTTAATTACTGAAATTACCAATTAACGATTCGTGACATTTAATTAACGTTTCCTCATTACAGACTGGCTCCGGAAAGACATACACAATGGGAAGTGGCTGGGAGGGGGAGGGTGACCTTGACGAGGACAAAAGAGGCATCATTCCTCGAGCAATCCGTGACCTGTTCACTGGGGCTGAAGAGAGGGCAGAGGCTGCCCGCGCGCAGGGTCAACTTCCGCCCGAGTTCTCGGTCCAAACTCAGTTCATTGAGCTTTACAATGAAGACATTGTGGACTTGTTAGACCCCGCGAAGGATCCGTATGCGAAGGTATATATGCTCTATGACCAACGTCCACGTTTACATATATGTATATGTGTTTGTCTATATCCTCTTTCAATGGCCATGAATAAATGCTTAAGAACTCATTCAAATCTATACAACAAATAACAAACCTTAGCTACAATGTAAGTAGTACAAACAGGATAAAATAGTATAATAAAGTCTTAAAGTTTTTGTTCTTACAGCCAATTAAACATTCTATAGATGTTAGACAAGTGCAATAGTGCATGAAACGATATTTAATTTGCCAAATCTTGTGTCCTTGAAGCTCGTTAGCGTAGTTTAGTTCATAACAATGGTACTATTTTAAGTTTCACGTATATACTGAAGTCAATTGCGATGCAACATTTTAAGGTCTGGAGCTCAGATTTATGTGTCTGTTTCATGATCATTTGTTAATCTAATAGGCAAGTAGGTGATCAGCCTTCTGTGCCTGACGCACGCCGTCGACTTGTTGGATCTCTGGCCAGTTTCAACACGTTTTCCGTCACTGATGGAGCGAAGGTTAAATGCGCACATAGAAAGAAAGTCCGTTGGTACAACGCCGCGGATCGAACCTACGACCTCAGGGATGACACCACGCCAACCCACTTGGCCAACACTGCTCATGCCTCATGACAATGCCTAAAAGAAAGACTTAAAGTATCTGATTTTAAAAAGCGCATTTTTCTACGTTCTTCAAACCCCTATAAAGACCAGTTAACAGTGCCTCATGAAGCAGACACTCTTTTAATTATATTTAATTATCATTTATGTTTTGAAATTTTTAAGCCGTTTCCTCAAAACAACGTTCAATCCGTCCTAAGATTTATATGCGTTATCAATAAACAAGTAGTTATCAATCAAATAAATTATTCGTTACGTTTAGGCCAGCAAAACACCGGGACGCCATCGTATCGTTGCCGGCTACATAGGCATTTGCCAAAGGTAGTCAAATGATTTTGCTAGTGGCTACTATTTGTCAGTCAGTTCTCTCGGATTTCTTATCGAGTATGGACGCTCTAAGAATAGAAGAAATTACACTTATATATATTGTGTATATATAAGTGTAATTTCTTCTATTCCTATATATATATATTATATATTGTGTATACTGGATTATAGATGCATCCTTTTATATAAGATCGAAACCAAAGTGAATTTTTGCACTTTATGAAGTTTGAGGAAATATCCTCCAAAGTTTTAACTACGTAAGAATATCAATAACTCATTTTGATAAATTATAAAGCTTAATAGAGATGCGCTGACGAAACAAATAAAAAATTACTTTGATATATCGTGAAAATCATATGCGTCTAATGAAAGTTAATATACAATACAAATATTTTAATATACTTTGACCGTTATTTTAAAACAGTTTGCATAATAAAGAGACAATTAAATAAAACATGACATGAACCATGCTGAGATATTTACTTTCACTTAGAACAATATGCATCGTGAGACTTGAGTCACACATTAGCTCGTAATTTAGGCATAATTAGAGCTGTTGGTCTATTCTTGACATGATTATTCGTATGATAATAGAAGAATAAATTAGCCGCAGTCGGTGAATGGAAGACCAATTATGGAAGCGATAAATAAACCTTGTAGGTCTATGAAAGACTGTTTTGCTATTAAGACCTTCCTGGATTGTTGGGAATGTCTTGTGTTCATACATTTGATCGACGGTGTCCGAAATCAACCGGCTGAGGTGATATGAGCGATAAATACAATCTTAGTAGGATTTCAATCAGTATACTAGGACATTTGATGACACTAAAATTGATGACAGCAATTTTTTTATAGTGTTTTAATATATCGTTTTTTTATATTTATATTTAATATAGTGTTTTAATATACTGTTTAAATATATTGATTATAAACCCATAATGTAGACTATTAGCTATAAGGAAGTTGTAATTCTGTAAGTTTAAAATATATGAACTAAAAACTGTTTAATATTTGTACATTATAACAAAATTTTCATTCAATTCAAAAATCATTTATTCATTAAGGTAACACAATTTACACGTATTGACATCAAAATGAACATACTTAATGCTTCTAATTTTACATTTACTGCCGGTTCTCAAATCAAAGGCGTAGAATGGACGACGTAAATTGGCCAAGTTTTTTGTTTTACACAATGTTTGTAAGCTGCAACCTTTACACCATGTTCTACATGACATCTTAAGTAATTAATAAAAAGAAATAAGAGAGACAGGTTTAATAGTAGCACGCACTTACATTCTCGTGGGAACAACACTCAAATACACGTCGACTGAATTACAGTTCCCTCATATAAACTAATACCTTTCAGGGCAATTTAAAAATAACAGAAGATGGTTGCGGTGGAGTAAGAATAGTTGGAGCGTCCATTCGAGCAGTCAGAGGCGCCAAGGAAGCCCTAGGAGCACTCCGAGCCGGCGCGTTAGCCCGTACCACAGCAGCGACGAACATGAATTCGTCATCATCAAGGTCTCATGCCGTTTTCACACTTCTCCTAAGACAGAGAAGACTAGCAGATCACGAAGGTGTGAAAGAGATGGAGACAGATGGCGATGCTCCCGAGCAGTATGAGACGTTGACCGCTAAGTTCCATTTCGTGGATCTGGCTGGTTCAGAACGATTGAAAAGGACAGGTATTAAATGAATTATTAAGATTAAGCATTTTTTCACGTCTTGTAAAAATATTATGTTCTAATTGTAACGACTTCTCCGTTTAATTAAATTAATATCCTCCTAATAATAACATTTTTATTTTTTTTCCTTAAATATTCTTAGCTCTGCGCCTGTAGAAAGGACATTTGAATACAAAAAAAAACTACTTATAACCAATTTCTTAGGATTATGTTATATTCTCAACATGTAATTGTTTTTGTGTCTATAAAATATTTTTTTTGTAGTTTTATAATTTCCTATTCCCAAAACCTTATTCAAACAAACAAACAAATATATCTTTATTCATATAGGTAAACAAGTACACATATGAACGTCAAAAAAATTTAATTAATTGTGAATTAACATTTACTGCCAGTTCTCAAATCAAGGGCGTAAAACGGAAGAGAAGAACTGGCTATAAACTCTCCGCCACTCTTTTTAGTCGCCAAGCGTACACAACGTTTGTAAGGAGCTGCAGCCATTCGTGAGTCTTAGTTTCTTTAATATTGTAGGAGCTACTGGAGAACGAGCCCGTGAAGGTATATCAATAAACTGTGGACTTCTGGCGCTAGGGAACGTCATATCAGCATTGGGAGACAAGTCCCGCAAAGTGATGCATGTACCATATCGGGACTCTAAACTGACGAGGCTTCTTCAGGATTCTCTTGGAGGTACTAACTTTATCAGTGCTTGAATAACTTGATTTTTTTGTCTGTTTATGCAGTAAGAGATCATAAAACATTCTTATATTATGTAATAATTTAAATTATAACGATATCCATGGTATATATATATTTCGAAAATAACATATATTTTCTTCGTTTAATCTATGGTTATAAATTTTTAGTTAAGCTTGCTCTATAAATAAATATAGTAAAATAGGATTTTTAGAAATTTCATTACTATAACCTTATGTAAGTATTTAAAATACTCGTTTTAATAATAGTAAAAAAACAACATGTGTCAAAGAAACAAAACACTTTTTTTTTTCGTGTTACTTCCCAGGTAATAGCTACACAGTTATGATAGATATTATTTTAACCGTATCAAACGTCTTAAGCAAGATACTCGTCTTAATAATAATAAAAAAATAATATATGTATGTCGAAGAAACGAAACACTTGTTTCTTTCTTGAAATTTTCGTGTTACTTTCCAGGTAATAGCAACACAGTTATGATAGCGTGCGTATCACCCAGCGACCGCGACTTTATGGAGACGTTGAATACGTTAAAATACGCTAACAGGGCCAGAAACATAAAGAACAGATGTGTGGTCAACCAGGACCTGACTTCGAGGACCATACACCAACTGCGACAAGAAGTTGCCAGGCTCCAATTAGAGCTGACTGAATATAAACAGGTATTTTAAGTTAATACCATTGTTTAGAGTAAGAAAAAAAATATGCATGTGTATATAATTGTGTACTGGTATATCACTATAATAATTATGATAATATATATCCTAGTCTGAGACCAGCGCTAGTAGTAGTCATCCCAACTTCAATAATTTTTATAATGAGATTCATCATCGGACGTCGAGGTGGAATACGAAATTCCACCCGTATCACGACGTCCGTCACCCACAACTGCGCGTTTTTCAAGGCAGTTTTTGCCGCGCACCACCACTTTGTGAAACCAGCTGCCCACTGAAGTATTTCCGAACCAAATCGACTTAGGGTCCTTCAAGAAAAGAGCGTACCAATTCTTAAAAGGCCGGAAACGCACTCGCGAGCCCTCTGGCATTGATAGTGTATCACTTAACATCAGGCCTCCTGCCCGTTTGCCCCCTGTTCTATTAAAAAAAAAAGAAAAAAAGCTGCCCACTGAAGTATTTCCGAACCAATTCGACTTAGGGTCCTTCAAGAAAAGAGCGTACCAATTCTTAAAAGGCCGGCATCGCACTCGCGAGCCCTCTGGCATTGATAGTGTATCACTTAACATCAGGCCTCCTGCACGTTTGCCCCATGTTCTATAAAAAAAATACCACGCTATGTTAAGTTTGGAAAGAGTAGTGTAGAAGTAGTCAAAATCAAAATTCATTTATTCAGTTGAATCACATGATCACTATGAATTGTCAACTCTACCGCCTGATCGGTATAGCGACCAGCACACAAGATGAAAGGCAAGAACCTCGGCCTTTGTTTTTGAATCTTCTTATATTATTTCCAATATATATTAGTTACAGTTAATTTAATAGCTGGAGAAAATTATTTTTCAATCCAAGTTTCCTTGTATTCTTGGTAATCCGATAATTTTATCATATATTTCAGAGAGCGCTTATATTTTATAATTTTCTTAAATTTATTATTTGACAATCCACATCCCTTGGTATTTTATTATAGAAGGGTACAGTTTGACTTATGAATGATTTATTATCTTTACTGCTGGTAATACTGTTTTTTAATACTCAATATTGAAGTTGGGACTGCTATTGCAAGTGAAGATTTCCGGTTCCCAATAATTGTTGTGACACCAAGCCTTCACAATGTTCACACGGTTAAGTATTTAAATAAAGATTACATTACAATATGACTTACACAAGCGCGGTTGCGTCCTAAGTCAAAAGATGACATAAATAATGTTGACATTTGACATATGACATTTGCAATAGACAGCGATCTTTCCAAATTCTATTATTGTTTTAAAATCTTTTTTTAAATAATTTATCTCTGTCCTGAGTCATCATTTAGCATTAAGATCTAGCCTATGTTAAGACTAAGGACTATATTTAACATAAGTGCAACTCAGCCTCTATTAAGGGGACACCGTTGTCGTGTACTATTTGTTCCACTTAAGGCTAACGTGCACTCACACTTATTCACTAACTCACTAATTCGTTGATTTTTTCCTCATCAATCTTCTCACTAGGCTAGTGGCATCAAGAATAGTTCAACATTCACGTGTTGGTGGAGCCATTCGTGGTCTTCAGCAATCTTTTACACATAATTATTCAAAAACTTGAAATAAAATTAACATTTCAATAGTAGATTTTCTGTAATTGTAATTCATTTTCAGGGCAAACGCATCATATCCGAAAATGGAGAAGAAGGCTGGAGTGACGTGGTTCAAGAGAATGCTATTTTGCATAACGAAATCGAATCTCTACGACGAAGACTGCATGCCTTGCAAGGGACAGTAGACAAGCTGTCTGCTAGGAATAGTGAACTGCTGGCTGAAAAGGCCTTGGGGGCTTGGGGACCGAAAGAGGGCAACCCTGACGCCTCTGAGTGCAATCTTACGGCGTTAGTGCAGGTAGGTTAAGGGAGGGGTTGTTTATTAAGGTTCTTGGGATATATTAAGTCAATCGCTCATGGGCCCCTATTCGTGGGTTCTTTACATTAAGAGGTATAGAGAGTAGACAGACAGATATAACATTTATTACAAACAAAACACACACATAACCACACAAAATAACAATAATCTAAGAAAAAAAAATTAAATGAAATAGCAAGCAAATAATAATAATAAAATTTATTTTCTCATTCGACTCGTTTCAAATGTGTAATGCGTGTGTGCTGTGGCTGTGATTGGGCCTGTCTCGGCATTATGCTGATTTTTCTTTTAATTTTATGACCTGATAACATAGACCTTTAAGTCATAACTTATTTGGAAAATGTTCAGTGCTTTGGAGGCATTATGCTGAGGAGCAGAATGTTCCACAGCGCTGGTCATTCTGCCAGAGACCACAGCAGATAGTTTGCGCCTCAGTCGGAAAGGAAAGAAAGAAAGGGAATGTTATAAATACCAAATAGAAAAAAATAATTATAAAAGTTACCAGTGTACGTACTCCAGTCTTGTGTAAAGGTGTAGGTATGGTAAAATTAATAAAAACGTAAATAAAATTCAATATAGAGCAGGTCATTGCTTGTATCGCTCAGATTATCAAATGCAAGAAAAAGGAGGTGATACATAAAATTTATAATAAAAAAAATGTTCCCGCATAATTTAAGTCGGTTAATAATTTTAAGTGAAACAGTATTTTTTTTAAAACGACTTTTTGAATGTCCAGAATCATATTTTTTCGGTTCTTTAGGGTTACGTGTCAGAAATAGAAGATCTTCGGGCTCAGTTGATGGAAGCAAATGCCTTGTACGAAGCAAGCAGACGACGTGAAGCAAGGACCAGACACGATTCTTCTGTTCTCGATACTTCTACCATCATTGACGATGCGAAACGAGAACTTTATAAGGTCTGTATTTTATAACGATAATAAATGCCTTTAATTTCAGATACTATATAGTATCTAAAATTAAAGGCATTATATTATAGATATATATTTATAATACTATCCTGTCTGTCTGTCTGTCCTGTCTGTTCTGTGTAGGGTACACAGATACCTTGAAAGAATGAGACGATTTTTGGCAAAGGCACCAAATCCCCTACTTTCTGTCTCAGTGATATTTAATGACGACTAAAAAAAGTAATAATTCCTGGTGTTATTGTAAGAAAAGACAAACAAAAAATGTATGTAGTCAGTGCCAACAATAATACAGCTTCATTACGGCCAACGAAATTTAAGTCGATGATAAGTTTACTTTCCATAAGTCTGATATACAAAATCTCAATACGTTTTTACATATGAGCAGTGTTGGCCTTAAGAAGTATCTTTCAACCCTTTCATTCTTCCACAAAAACGTTGCACATGTTCGTGACGTTTCATCCGTAAAAAATATCAATCACAACTTTACAATATTATTTTTATGCAGTGGTAACAAGTCACTACAATAAGGTTCTTATTGCATTAAAAGTTTAAAATTAACTTATAAATATGATTAATAAGTTAATAAATGGCTATTTTCACAGGAGAAAGAGTTGTTAGCACGCAGTATGGGTGAACTAGAATTCCAACGTAAATTAACAGAAGTGCCAGAGCCTTTTGGGGAGAGGGAAAGGGCTGAAGGCGAAAGTGCTGGTGATTCTGAACCCTCAGAAGAAGAGGAAAGTGATTCTGAAGAGGACAATGAGATGAAAGGTTAGTGTAAAGAAATTTCTAAGGTAAAAGTTCTAATGTCTAAGCTCGTTAATTTAAGATCAAATGTATCGGAAAACATTTAATCTTAAATTTACATTTAAATACTTCCATAACGCATATAAACTCTTAGATTATTGACGTAAAAAATCCTCTGATTATAATCACTACTGTATTTATTACACTCGAAACGTTGTTCATATCCGCTTTAAAAGTTTTTTACTTTGTTTCACGTTTCTCACATGAATACCAACTATGTAGAAAAACTCAGTTTTGTATCGCGCCTAGACTTAAAACGATCACAGTTTAAGCCTCGACGAAGCTAATTCGAAACATGCTTAAAAGTATTAGGAATAGCTAAATGTGTGTGTATTATGAGAACACACACATACCTCCAAGTACATACCCTAACTTACACACTATCAACACACCCGAATAAGGTATATTTTCTTCTCTTCTTCTATCTTTGGATATATCTTTAGTATTATTGATGTTTTTCCTAAAATAAATAATAAATGTAGTATTTCAAAAAAAAATATAATGTAAGTCTGCATAAATGTGACATACATATATCCCATAGTTAATTTTATGCTTGCAAATATTTGCCTGTTGTATTAAATTATCAAATTAATATCAGCCAGCTATGTGTCATCACGCAGAGACGTTGCCGGCCTTAATCTTTCTACTCTTTCTTCTTCAGGTCAACAACTCCTAACGGCTCAGTTGGCGGCATTGAGTGAAGATATCGACACGAAGGCTCGCTTAGTGGACCAATTGGAGGCATCTCAAAGGAGATTGGCCGCGCTGCGTACACATTACGAACAAAGACTGGACCATTTGCATCAGCAGATCAAAGCTACGGGAGAGGAAAGGGATAAAGTCCTTGCGTCTTTGGGTAACAATTTTTTTTTCCGAAATTAAAGGTTTTACTATGAGTGAATTAGAGATATCGAGGACTACGAAAGATGATGAATGCATAGGTTTTATGATGTCCAGGCATAATTAAATTAATGCATTTTTTCTAACTTAATTGAGTATTTTTTTTATCGAGGTACTCATTTTTTTAAAGCATCCACGAGCTACGCCACTTTGGCATTGAATTAACTGGCCAAAATTTTATCTAGCTCCACAGATCTGTTTCGTAGATGAAAATGTGGTTATTTTTATATTTAATTGATAATTGATGTTACCAGTTAAAAAATCTTGAAATGATTCCGTTCGTCGCAATCGAATAATGTTAGTTAAGACGAAGATTTTATGTATTAGTTTAAATAAATCACTAATTTATTTGATTTCAGCCTCTCAGTCATCCCAGCCTAGTGATAAACTGAAACGTGTGAAAGAAGAATACGAAAGACGAGTGTCCAGTATGTCCCGAGAGTTGAGGCGACTTCAAGCAGCTCAAAGGGAACACGCCAGACTCCAGAAATCCCAACAACACACCGCACACCAGATTCATTCACTACGGAACGAGCTGCAGAATTTGAAGCGCGATAAAGTATGTAAAATTCTTTACTTGAAACTGGCATAAAGTAAAATAACTGCCATAAAAAAATTTATGTAAAATTAAAATTTAATTTGAATGTAGATTGTATGGATTATATTTAAGTCCGTTTGGAAACTGAGTGTATATTTTATTTAGTGTCGGGGCTGATAAAAATGCTTCCTGCAAAACAACGACTTCTATTTTCTGTACAATTTAAAAAAAATATAATGATAGCAAGAAAATATTGAAAAAAATATATAATTTTAAAACAATTAAGTTTGTTGTGCATTAAATATTATTATCCTACGTTTGTCTATTTTAATGTTAGGAATTAGTAGGAACTCTCTTTTTCTCGAATCTATGCGTATCTGTTTACAAGTATCAGTCGTCGCTAGACGTGCACCCATACGTACAACTACGGGCGTGTTTTTGTAAAATACGTCACGACGTTTAATTTAGGAAAATAATATCTAGAATTTTGTAAGGTATTTTGTAATACACTATAGATAATGTGGCCAGTGGCGCCGACGCAATTCCATTGTTTTATTTTACTTTACCTTTTTTTCAGGTGAAACTAGTTCAAAGGATGAGGATGGAATCAAAGAGACACGCCCAAGCAGAAGCAGCTAGAGCCAAAGAAGTAATTAATCTTTATGCTCTTTAATGGTTTCATTTTATTGCCATTTGTCAAATAACTAAACACTATTATTTAATTTACTTTCAGGTAGCCCAGCTACGAAAAGAATCTCGGAAAAATGCCAACTTAATAAGGAACTTAGAAGCAGAGACCAAACTAAAAGAACAGGTGTGTAATAATAACCTTTTTTAATTTAATCAGTATAGCGGTTGTGACAATACTCGTCTCTCTTCATCTCACTATAAACCCAATTCGATAGAAAGGGACGAAAATGTTGAAAGACACTTTTGCCAGTCTCAGATATTTCCGTGTTTTATCAGGGGAACTTTTTACATGGAACTTGACTCCTAGTTTATATTATAAATGATAATTGTGTTTTTTTGTGTGACTTTAATATTGTATTATTAAAATATTTTTATTTGTTAGGTGTTAAAAAGGAAACAAGAAGAGGTTTCACTCCTCCGTCGCGGGCACAGGGATAAACTCAGCAGTAGGGCAGCTGGGCGACTGCATGGTGATTATTGTACTATTTTATAATACTGGATTTACAGAATCTCTGAATATCATCTGTCCCACTTTTTCCAACTAAGTGATTGTATCAGTCGCTATCTACATAATATGTATGTATGCTATAATATAAGCTGAAATCTTACAAAAGTTTTCCTGGTAAAAAAATATTTTATTAAAGATTTCGTTAAAAGATTTTTATACTTTAATACAAGGAAATAAAGGCGAAAATTAAAATGCTAGTGTCGGTTCTAATAGGAATTCATGGTTAAAATAACTTTATTGAAAATACCGAAGACAGCAAGGCAAGAAACTTCGACTTTGTATTAAATTTAGTTATTTACAATGTTATTCATTAAATTCAGATCGCAATCGTGGCAGAGCCCGTACGACAGGTCGTGAATTGTGGTCGCGCTTGGAATGTTGGTTGTCCCGCGCCTGCGCAGCTCGGACTACGTTAGCAGAGTTGGAAGTGACCCTTGAACACCAGCTGAAACAGAGAGACGCCGTTGGAGCCTCACAAGTCAATGACCCAGATTCGAAGGCGTTACTCGCCTATCTAAGAGGAGCTATTGCGGAAACACAGTCGCAGATAATGCAGATTGAGGTAAGACATTTATTTTACTAGACTATTTAGATAGATAACTGAAATTTATCGCTGCCCCCCCCCCCCTCTCTCTCTCTCTTGTCGTGAAGCAAAGCTTTCAAAAATGTACATTAACGTATTAATTTTTTGTAGGAATCCTCGAAAATGCATTTCGTTTTCAAGCATAGACAGTGTGTGGGTAATATATGTAAAAAGTTAATAATTACTGTTGACGTAATCACCAAATAAGAAAATCCCCCTCCCCCCTCACCCCCTGCCCCCTATAGTGCTCAAATTCTAAGTAAAACAAGCGAACACTATAATGTTATACGTAATTTAAAAAACGCACTCACATTTCATCGTATACCGTCCAACTTTACTTATTACAATTATAAAGTATCCAGTGCTTGCATTAGAAACACACCATCATTAATAGTGAGTGCTAGTCTTAGTCTAGTCCTTATTCTGACACGCGACAGCGAAACATCGCATATTATTTTACCGAGGGAAGGTAGCATCCTGGATTCAGCTTCCGGATACCCAATTAACTTAGGGATATTCATAAATTCGACGAATTCGAATATATTGTTACACATTTTCCATCGTGACGTCGATTCACATGAAATTTTCATTAACAGGAAGAGAATGAAGAAAACGAGCTGCCTCGAGTGCTGGAACAGATAGAGTGTGAGGCGGCAAGATACACGTTGGAGAGATTGGCTGCTGTGGCCTTACAACACGCCCATGAATCAGCAAGAAATGGCAAGACTCTTCTCGATACTCGGGCTAGACTTGCTGAGGTAAGAAAGAAGTTCATCAAATACAAAACTTTTTTTGAGGTTCATCGAATTCTTGCAGAACCAGAAATTACTTTTGACGAATTAATTAATTTTCGTTTCTGTGTGTTTTAAATAATTTACAGCGTAAGGCTGCAAACATTGGTTTAAATATACCCATGACTATGACTCAATCCGATCTTTATACTCTTATAGGTGGAAGAGAAATGTGAACAAACAGCAAGTGCATTGCGTGCCGCTGACGAAAATAACTTGAATCCGTGGAACAATTCGCAAGCTTTTGCTGCTTTGTTAGCTCATGTCTCTTCTGGTACTTCTACAAGATCTGTCTCACCTGTTGACAGGTAATATAACTGGTTTTGACTTTCCTTTATTGAAACACGAATATGTTTTTTTAATTAAATCTACAATATTTAGCAGCATTACTATTCTCAAACATAATCTTTTAAATATTATTTCTAAACAACTTATACACTCTTGTTGTTATGCCTTGGCAATAAATAAGCCATATTTCTATCATGGTCCTTCGAGCCGGATACACACATGCAGATTTTATCTTGTTTGTATAAAAGTAAGATAAGGTGCGTGTTTCAGTTATTAAAAATATTTATACAGTCCTATGCTGCTCGTGTTTCCTTTTATAACGATTTATAGAATTCAATCAGATTTTTTAATAAAAACCTTTGGCAGTGATTTTTTCACTTAGTAGTATAGTCGTTATATAGTAGTTTGATATAATTTATGTTTTTCAGCTCACTATTAGACACTCGCCCCCCAGTGCTCGGCGTGAGAGAAACAAACACTGCGCCTGCTTCTCCGCCTGATGATAATTCACCATTCCAAAGAAACACGTAAGTATAGTATTCCTTTGTGATGTGAGTTTATTACATATTGTTGAAGTAGAACTTCTTAAGGTGTATGAGGGTAATTTTTTTACGGAACGTCACGAAGATCTGCAGCGTTTTTCTCGAAGAAAAGGGATTCTGCCTGTAATTGAAGCCGATTGAGATAGAGTAAGTCGGTGAAAAGGACGAGAGCGATTGAGATCGACCTATCATGTACTGGTACATCATCATCTATTGGAGCTTTTACCTTAGAATTAATTAATTTACAAAGAAGTTTCTATAAATATTCGGTGACAAAGAATTATGAAAAAAAACTCTGGATTTGAACATGACCCCTTCGATTGTATTTAATTCTTTTTAAGTATATCTTGAATTAAATTATCATGATTCATGTGCACTTTTCATTTCTTGTTTGTCATGTATCCTGTATCAGTTTAGTTTATTTTTTGTTCCAGTTTAGTTTCTTTTTCTTCATAATATCTATATGTAAAATGTATTTTTGTACTTCTTGCCTACCTTATGTAATTAAATACATTTTTTGAAAGCGATAAGGCCGCCAGTTAATTATGTCCTTTTCATTTTATTATGTTCAATTTTTATATTGTAATGTAACGAAGTGTTAATAATTAGTTTATAAAAATCATGCATATCGTTTACCAGCATTGTTATTAATATTTATAGCCTTTTTTTATTATAATTAATAATATATTTATTATTATTAATTATAATAAAATAATATAAGTATTATGTATTTTAGTGTACGTCGTGGGTCCGTTCGTCTCCGGGACTTGGGTGTATACAGTCGGGATGAGAACGTAGACCCGATGACCCAGTCGTTAGTGGAACCGACTTCTCCCAAACCAGTGCCACTCAGCAGAGTTCCCAGTGCGCCTGGTAGTCTCAGGTAAAATAACATTCTTTATCACTAGAGGAAAATTGTGAATACAAATTCCAACTTCGAGCGTGCACCAAAAAGTATTATTTTGATAATTTATGTCGTAGATTTTTTGATAAAATAATTGAGTGTGGCTTTGTGTCAGAATCATTATACGGTTTGTATCGATATTATTAAAATAACTTTAAAATTATATATATAATGTGAGAAAATATTTAAAAAAAATCTCATAGCCATTGCCAATTTATAATACACAATATAATTCAAGTTATTATCTATTTCTTCTGGGTGTGACATCGCTGGATTCCGCACAAACTTAAATCAAAGATCCAAAGAAGATCCTTTCCTAATGACGTAAATTTAAAGATATGTATTTTGTTTGTTTATAACTCGCTGCTGTCACTATTATATTTTTTTTTGTGAAAACTACTCTCCTATTGCATTAAACGTTCCTGCTTAAAAACAAACACGTACAATAGCATTAAACTTATGTCGTAAATTCCAGAGGACTACAACCAATCAACTCACAGTTGTCATCACCAGTAGCCAATCGCCGAGCGCCACCCGAAAGCCCTCGACCAATCAGAAGACAGCACTCATTAGCGAAACCAGCTTCTTTGTGAGTTACTATTTACCACTTTTTTTTGATTCAATACTTTACTGGATGATAAAAATGTATTAGTTTTGTTGCACATTTTTTAACTTTCATTTTATTTGCTTAGATTTTAGATTCTATTTTCGTAGATGTAAGCATGTAGTAGTTAGTGATGCCCCCTACCTTTCGCCTGCATGACTCGCTTGGGATAATGTGCTGTGTTTGATGGGATATTAGAAAATTATTTGTGACATTATAAAAGTGTTAATTTCACAGACTCACAATACTATAAATCGAATATAAAATTTAAAAAAAAAATTATCTTCGTCTGCGGGAATTACATTAACAATTCTTTAAAAGAAATATATACGCGATCGTAACATCGATTTATGTATACTGTTTTTATACGTTCGAAAAAAGTTTTATTTAAAAAATGACATTTTTTTTTTTGATCACCTGATAAAAAAATAAGTACAATTCCTTATATTTTCGGACTCACCTATCACTATACTACTGATTAAATACTGACATAGAAAGCTGCAGGCTATAATTACTTACGAAATTATTTTTCAAAAAATCTTTCCCGTACTTCATGTGAATTAATAAGTGAAAAGTCATCCATTTCACAAATGTTGCATCAAATATTTTATTTTATTATTCTTTATTACTCAAGATGTCATATGGAACATGGTGTAGTGGTTGCAGCTCCTTACAAACGTTGTGTAAAAGTGGTGGGGTAAAA
Source organism: Pieris mannii (assembly GCA_028984075.1). Lineage (NCBI taxonomy): Eukaryota > Metazoa > Arthropoda > Insecta > Lepidoptera > Pieridae > Pieris > Pieris mannii. The sequence goes on along the minus strand of CM054795.1, from coordinate 6,673,417 downwards.
AAAATAGTGGCGGGGTGTTTATTGCCAGTTCTTCTCTTCCGTAATTGTAAAATTAGAAGCATTTAATGTTGATTTTTTTTTATTTTTCACGTTTATAAGTGTACATTAAGCTACATGAATGAAAAAAAAACAAAATAGATTTTGCCGCAAATAATTTTCTTATATGACTGCTGCAGGCACTGGTTCAGATATGTGTATGCAAGATTTTTGAAGCGCTTACCTCGTGTATCGTTTTTTAAGGGTCAGAATTGAGTTGATAATTATTTTAAGGCAGTTTTCTTGTGTACTTTTCGCAGCCAACTAGCTTAATTAGCCATTCTATTTACAGCCTAGCTTTTTAACTAAACGCCACCGTTTAACTAGCGGCCTGAACAATGTTCAGCCAGTTGATCAAACGGCTAGGCAAATGACTTGAATCGATGACAATAGCATATTGATCTAGTTGGTTGCGACATAGATATCCATGTTGATGATGTTTATCTCATCAAAATAATATGTACGTTATTCTCAATAAATCGTGGTTGGAGTGTGATTACCAAATTCGTGATACACCCATCTATTTAGTGAAGGGTACTGACAATATAGATATGTTGAAAAAGTTTCGCGAAAAATGAAAGAGCGACAGAGAACAAATCTTGCATATACACGGTTTGTAGGCGGGGTGTAGTGGGTATATATATGTTCACGAACTCGGTACTTACAGCCTTCTCACCGACCTTTCGATAGTGGAGGACTGACGACAACACTGCAAGACTTGAAGCCCCTTATAGCAAATATAGCTTGCCCATGAAGGAATTTAAGCAAATCTAATGATTAATAATAGTTTTGTTCTATTAACCAAAGTTCGAATATTAAGTAAATAATTATTGTGTTTTACCTTTGGTTATAACTAACTGTAGTTTAATTTTGAATATATTGGTGCTGATCGTAGGTTTTTTGTTAACTGGGTTATTTGTAAATGCGTTGTAAATTTTTTACTGCTATGTATAAAAACACGTGCTTATTTTTAGCTAAAAAGAATTACTAAGATTTTTCAGTTATGGTTTAATTTGTTTATAAGAAAGAAGCCATTAAGGAGGTCGTATATGACAACAATTTAAATAAAGTATATGTAAAAGTATGTGTTGTTTGCTTCCTTGCATGATGCATTAAATACATGATTTATGAGGCATATTTTATGTAAATAAAATATTTAAATGTAGTTTGACAGCTCCACTTAGTATGCTCTAAATAAACAAGAAAAAACGAAGGATATTTAAATATGCTAAACCTATACAACAGTTTAAGTAAGTACTATTTTATTGCTATTTATAGCCATCATCAACGTCATCATGGTCCATTAAAAAATTAGCTTTCCTTACAATTAGCTAATTAAATTCATATTGTATCACTGAAGTCTCGTCAAAATATGTTCATAATCATGTTATTGTGACTAATCCATTCCACGCTTGGACTAATGCTATTTTTTTGTTTTCTTGCACGTATAGCTTGTAAAAGTAACAAAATTAAAGTCATGCTATCATTGGCTTAGGAAAGGGATCTTAATTATAAGGTTTGGAGTCGAGATATTTTGCGAAATCGTTGAAACACGTATTTTACAAACGGGAGTTGTAACTAATCTCGAATTTGAATATTTTCTAAGAGTTAGTATCCACTGATCTTAAAGGGGTTTTTTTAAGCTGTCGGGATTGTGTCGCTTTTAAACATTATATTACAATACAGCTAGATATAGTATTGTCTTTTATTAACATAACTTACACATTCAAAGAAAACACTTTTTAACGTAAACATAATTTTAAATTTATCCGACGTTTGTGACCCTGACCACGCACGCTGTAAAGCACGCGAAACGTCGGATAAATTTAAAATTATGTTTAAATAATTATAAGTTGACAATAATACATAGATTCAATCCGTTAAAAAAGTGGTTTCTTTAAACAGCTAGATATTTTAAATGTTTTTTCTGAATCATGAATACCAACGTAGTATCAAAATCCTGTAAAGTTCGGAAAAGTTTAACAATTATCTCAAAATGTTGATGCGTCAAGTCTTAAAAATCCTATGCAATCTAAATAAACGAGATCAGTGGAGACAGGACCAATTAGAATCCATAAAAATCACGTATAATGGATATAGAGATGCGAGTGGAGCATCCGAGAACACTCCACCGGCGTCCCCAAGTGCAGCAAGACGGGCGCGTGATGAAGATGTATTCCAAAGACTGGCTGGAGTCGCCTCTGAACAGGCGCCTACTGGGACCGTAAAAGTTCTCTCTCTAAAGGTAAAGATTGATTATGTAAAAAACACTAATTGATGTTAGTTGTAAACATTTGAGTTTCACACATGCATAATTTAGAGGTTTTCTTTAATACACGAAATTAAAAAAATAGGAACTGTATTTTAGTAATTGTGTGTAGCACAAAATAATTAAACTTTTATTTATATAGGACCATTTTATATTTATTCGTAAATACACTACAGCTTGGTGCGGTTGAGTATTTAAATATTTTGTAAAATAAATAAAGCCTATGTCTGTTAGTCTGGACCGATGCTTTTGAGTCACAATTTTTTTTTATATATAATAAAAAAGGGTGTGTGAACTTATGTACACGCGTTAGAAGTTATACTTCTTTGGCGTATGGAAAAACAATATGTTACTAAAACCCAGTAGTGATTAACGATAAATATTAAAACGAATCAAAAAGATTTTATTTAAATAAATAAATAATTAGTAAATACTATCACCGTCGTATATGAAATTGATTTAAAAACACCAAAATAATATTTATTTATTCACACTGTTTAATTGTACTGTTAAACACGTGTTCTAAATTGTATTAAAATACTAGAATATACAACTTGAACATTTACGATGTCGAATTTAGGTGTTGGTATGCGCGCGCATCGTAAAAATTCACTCTCATTTTTCTCCATCGCGCGAAAAGAAGTATAACTTCAATAAATACAAAAATGTTGTTTTGTTTGTACCGGAGTTACTATTACATATTTTAACACGTAAATATGAAATAGTAATTTAATCAGACAATAGTATCGATATTCATGTATTCTATAAAACTGTAGTACAACTATTGGCAGTTGGCACTAGTTTATGCAGCGTACGCGATATACGCATTTTTTTCACTACATATGTATGTAAACTTTTTTGAAAATATTCTATTGCATATTTTCAATGTTTTCATGCAAAGCCTTATTACATTTAAATTTACACAAAAACAATGTGGTATATTTTATCAATAATAATGAAACGTATACTCCTTCCAGCAACGCCTAAGCACATGCGCAATGGGGGGTGGGACTTGGCTGCAATGTACGCACGTGGCAGAGGGACACGTTGGAGCTGTCTCGGCTCTTGCAGCAGTGCCTAATGCTCTATACAGTGGAGGAGTAGGTAAGTAATTTGCGATAGGTATCTACGTGTTTTCATTAGTAGAATTAGGTTTTTAATTGGATTGAGGAGGTACTGGTAGTATGTTCGTAACCCACAAATACCAATATTTGCTCGGTATTTTAGCAACCTTTTCAATTCGTGCTTGCTGAGCATGTCTCAGAATTAGCTAGTAGAGATAATGCTATACAAGTCCTCTTGTATAGCATTATATATTCCTATATTATAATATGAAAGGGGCATATTGTGCTATAACAGGGCAGATTTGAATATAAAAGAGGCGTATATTAAATATGTAATGATGACTGCAATGGCAAAAGGAGAAAACTTTTTAAAGTCCTATTAACGAAAACTTATTAATAAGCATAATTATTTATGAATTAGATCGCACAGTCCGCGGTTGGGATTTGAACGTGGGTAGGGAGGCGTGGCGAGCGTGGTGCGGGTTCGGTGTTAACGCCCTCAGTGCGGGTCAGGGCGTGACCGGACATGACTCTAGGGTGGTTATCGCGGCAGCCGGATGCGCTGTCAGACTCTTTGACACCAGAAGCAATGCACCAGTGGCTACTCTATGGTGAGTACATATTTAACTTGATAGTTATAGAACCATTCCTCTAGAATGTTTAATCAAAATGTACATTAAAACCTTTTTTATGAGGTGATGAAAGTAGCTGTCAACTACGACTATATAGTATTTTCAAGGATATTTTTTTTTCATACATATAACTTCTGCCTCTATAGCTTAAGGCCTGTCTTCGCTTTGATTAGTGATTAATGCAGATAAGTGATTAAGAGAAAAAAAGGGTAGACGGCGTCTGATTAGGGCAGGTGATTACCTGCGTAGTAAAGTGATTAGAAGCGTGTTCTATTTTTTGCTAGTGAACGGCGAGTAGTGACGTCGCGTGCGCCCTCCCTCCCCTCACACGCAACGTGCCTGCCAAACTATATGACAACTGAATTTACTTAACAGAGTCACTAAACAATAATTGGACACTTGTCCTACACACACACCTGCACTAATCAATGTCAATTACTAATCACTTGCACTCGCACTAATCAAAGTGAATACAGACCTTTAGTAACAATGGAAACACCAAAGAAATATCTTTTCTTACAGTAATAGCAATTAACGTTAAAAAAAATTAAGTTCAGTTTAGGAGAGTTTTCGCATAGTATTTTTGAGTACAAATTAAACTGTATGCTATTGATATATAACTATGTAAAATAAATAACTACTTATATTTTTTTTATTATTACTCTGATTACAAGAGAATTATGATAATGTCATTATTTCTATGAATGTGTATTCATCACTCCTGAATCGTTTATCCAATTAGTTAATAATGTAATTTTTCCAGGTCTTCTGGCGCAGCGGGTGCAAACCAAGCCCTAACTCGCAGCGTTGAATCCAGTATCACAGCAATTGCGTTGACTGAACCACAAATACTCTACACGGCAGCGGGAGACAAATTACGCGTTTGGGATTTACGAATGTATGTATAACTTTAAATTAGTAGCATATAATCTGTTTTAATCTAACGCTAATTCTTATATCTACACACTACACAGGTGATATTTTCATATAAGTTAGTTTGTATATAAACTCTTTTGCAAAAGAAACGGGCACTAATTGTCTAACTCCCGAACCAAATAATATATCCACATTCCCAGATTGAAAGATCAGAACCGATCAGAAATGATCAGACCGTGACAGTCGATTGATCTCTTATCTGCATCCCAATAACCAAACCCTCCGAAGACAATTCCTTTTTTACTTCTTCTTCTTTATTCTTTTTTGAACTGTGCTAATATCATCACAGTTCAACTGCCATTTTTATACAAAGGTCTATCCACATACACCGATCCGACCTACCATGGATACCTTGTATTGACAGATGGTTATTACAACCCGTCGATTGGTTATTGGTACACTTTTATCAATGTTTGGATTAAGATGTCCATCTCAGATGGTCAAAAATGAATTGAGATGGGTTATTGGGTTTGGGCGTTAATAGTCATAATTACCATAATTCTACGGGTTTGTAATCCGTAACAATGTACGTTAATAAAACATATTTATAATTTAATAACAAAACTAATATAAAAATTACAGGCTGGAATGCGTGTACAAGACTTGGTCGGGCCATACAGCCCCTGTTATGTGTATGGTTCGAATGTCTTTGCCCCAATGCGATCGTCTCGCTACGGGCTCTAAAGATCACTGCGTACGCGTCTTCGATTGGACACATGTTAATGGTGAGTGGAATTACTTAAATCATTCTTATCAGGTTTGGTGACTTTAGCTCAGAATCGGCTTATAACGGGTATAATCCAGGTGTTTGATGCATCTTCTGCTTTTGACTGCCACAAATCTAATAAAGAAACTACAATTTTCCATACATTCCAAGATATACTCCGAAGGAACTAAACAAATCATATATTTTCCACGCGAATTCCACGCGGAAAAGCGAAAGCTTTAGCAATAACAACACGTAAAGTAGAAAAGTTCTGATAAATATTTGTATGAGCGACGGTTTTCTTAAACATTTTATGCTGTCACACCTTTGGTAGAATTACAATCGTATCGAATGGCTTCTTCAAATACAATTTCTTTTTATACAATCCAGGTGTATGGGAAGCGAGCAACCGCCGTCTCCTGGAACCGCCTCACTACGATGGCGTACAGGCTCTGGTGCTGCGAAACAGCTCCAGTGGGGGGGAACTGCTGTACAGCGCTTCTAGGGACTCCAGTCTTAAGTGCTGGAGGCTGTCTGATAACACGCTGGTACATGTAAGTAAAGCAAGATACTAGTATTGTGTGTATATATATTGTGTGTGTGTGTGTGTGTGTGTGTGTGTGTGTGTGTTAAACGTAGAGCAACCCAGAGACCAATGAGACTAGCTGTAAACTCTACAAAGTCTCATTAATCAAACAGAAAAAAATCATTTCTAATGATAGTATATATTTTGTTTCAGAGCGTAATGAACGCTCACAAAGGCTGGGTGACCGGCATTTGCGGAGTGGGGGGACTCCACAACACTGGTGGGTGGATCGCTAGTTGTGGGCGCGATCAGGCCTTGCGTCTTTGGAGTCCCTCGCTGAAGCCAGCAGCGCCACCTGCCCCCCTGCCGGACTTGCCTCACGCACTTGCCGCCTGCAGTGCCACCGGATCGCTTTACACCGCTGGAAGGTGAGGTCCCTTACTTTTAACACCCTGGTCCTTTGGAAAAAAAATTCAAAATTCTAGTATGAGAAAATCTTAAGTAACAATCGAAGTATTTTCGAACTAAAGCGACTAGAATCCTCTCCTAAAAAGCCGGATAAGAAATTGCGGGCCTTTTGGAAATGTCTATGGGCGGTGTTCACTGAAAGTCCAGCGAGCCAGCTGCCCCTTTGCCCCGTTTAAAAAAACAATCGTAATCTGTTGTCTGTGGCAACGTTCTTAACAGAACGGGATTTTAGTTTGGTTCAGAATAAATGTTCATATATTAAAAAGCTAGAATATATCATTGTTGAATAATTTTAATTAAAAATCATATATTTTTCTAATTATCAATTTAGAAATAAATATAAATACAGAAATACGACAATACTATTAACCTTTAAACAAATTAGTTTTAATATCTGAGTGTGTTGCAGCGGCGGCGAAGTGCGCGCCTGGAGAGTTCTCCTCGACCCGTGAGCGACACACACAGACACACTTTCCCACACATAAACACAAACATTATTTTAATTTTCCAAAATTTGTATTACAATACACAATGCCCTCGAATTATTGGCCACAATGAATGTTAGGGTAAGTATTCAAAACCCCGAACTAGCTTCGCACGCCGTCGCCGCTTCACCACTTGTCATTACTAACATTACGCTTAGCAATAGTCCGCTAAAATCGAATACGTTCGTTATCAAAGGTTTTGTATTTTCTGGACTTTCCCTTGAGCACTATTTATAGTCAATTCACTTTTATTCTTCTAGCTAAATGTCAGATCTAGACTTAATTTAATCACGATTGGTTCTATTTATTGTAAGATTCAAGTCTTTGTTTTTGTGAAGTTCAATTTTGGATTCTTATCGTCATGTTATTTTGTAGTTTAGTTCATACACTTGTTTTGTGTGATTGCACTGTTATATATTTAAAATTGTGATAATTGATTTTTTTAAATAGTATCGTGTTCAAGTAGTTCATTTTAGTTACCCTATTAATGTGAGAATCATAGTATCTTAAAAACATTCATCTGAATATTTCGTAACTAACTTGTCTGTGTGATATTTAATAGCTTTGTAGATTTTCTCTCACGTTTTTATCGCATCTATGACTTAGCTTTCAGTGTAGCGCAATACGTTTTAAATATTTTTCCTCATAAATGTAGTTGATTTGTATCACGACCAAAATATTAAAACTAAAGTATAGAGAAATACTATTTTTCAATTTCTTTTAGCGCGAGGCTTTTGTCTTTCAATGTTATTCATCTTTTCTCTATTGTCCGTGTTATGTATATTATTGTCTATTGCTAAAGTTCGTTCTATATACGTACGCATTAACGTATACGTTTGTTCGTACAGTAGCGGACGCGTACGCTGCTTCCGTATACTTGCAAACAGATGACATTCGGAAACCACAGGACCCTCAACACCAACTCGTCGAGCATGGAGGTGACGGAATTCGGATAGAGATATCTATTACAGCAGTTCCTACTGAATTTACTGTTTTGACTCAAAAGACTTCGAGATTTTCATATGACGACTTTGACTAAATAAGAAATAATTAAAATATCTTCTTGTCAATTAATCCAGTCTTAACATTCCTTGTGTGCGTATAGAGGCTCTAAATAAGACAGATTTATTAAATACAATACTTTTTCATATACAAATTACAGTCCAAACATTTAATGGCGGTAGATCAGAAAAACATATGACACTTTTAACTCTGTCACGATTTGGTTCGACTATAATTTGATCTCTATTGGCTAAGGTAGTGTAAGTTGATTGATTTAATATTCAAACCTTGCTGTATGTACTATGTGCATTTAGCTACATGGCCTTCAATAGAAAATAAAATTCAGGCGATTATTTTATCTTAACGCCTTCGCTTAGCGATAAACTGTGATTAGTCCCAAAATGAAACTTAGATAATAAATTCGTAGAGGGAAAATTTGTATTAATAATTTTATCTTATATAATAAATTATCAATAATTTCGTGTATTTAATTTGGTTGGCGTCATTTTGCAAACGCAATAGTAGTAATATATTGTCACAATTATATATTATAAAAGCCAAGCCTTTGCCAAATTTTACGCACAAGACCCCATTTCCTTCATCAATGTTTTGAACACATAACTAAATCAGTTTTATTTCACTATTTTTACTTAACACGCTGTCTCTTTCTAATTATGCGATGAAAGAGACGGGCTTAGTTAAGCGTCATAAGACTGTTTTAGTTTTTAACGTATGTTTTTGTATTAGATTTTTAACAATGTAATCGATAAATATAGGTAGAGTTGACAAAATGTAGTCTGTGATGGATCATCAATTATATTTTTATACATTCCTGCGCTACGGGTAGATATAGCGATTTATAGATTTAGGTTTTATTAATATACTCTGGAGGTGAATTGGTATAAATAAATTTATAATCTATACTAAAATATCCAATCGTTTTTATGACGTTATTAGGTCATCCTTTTAAAAAATTGATTGCCCATGTCCGAATAGAATTAAAATATAAGGGCTTTTAAACAATGAGACTAAAGAAATAAAGACAATTTTTTAAGTAAATTTGATTCATTTGATTGGTTGACGGTGAATTACCAAACTTACCTATTTTAAACAGTATTATTTTTGTGTCTGTGTTAATTTTTTTTATCTAGATTATTTTAACAGGCTATGCTTATTGAGTGATTATGTAGGTTTTAAGTTAATGATTTATATTTGTTAAGTAAAAAATTTAGCTGGATTTTATTGTTATATGATTTTATCTATAGGATGCAAAACTTTTAGTTCAATTGAATCTCTTCATCATTAATTACTAGTCAAGTTTAGAACGAAATATTTTAATGTTTTATTCGATTAATTTTAATTTAAGGCTTAAAATAGAAAGTAATATCTAAGTGCATCAATATATTTTTATTGCATCTAATCAGTCTTATATTGCTATGGAAAGTATTAATAATGAAATTATTTTATTCGCAATTATACAATGTACGGTTTAATTTGCTTGTTTTGATTTTTATTTGAAAAATGCTAATAAATTTGATACAAAATGATTTCGTTTTATTTCCTATAAATTCGTTTTGCTGTTATCAATCAATATCAATCCATTTGAAGATTTATTTTGGCGGTTGTTACGTAACCGTATATTATTCAGCGATACTGCACACGAATATCTATTAAACAATTGTATATTAATGTTTTTTCGTTTCTGTTAAAACACCTATGGCGAAATTGTTCTTCCTCAAAAGACATGGGCGCTATAGTATAATTCTTTAAGGTTGCCTATAAATAATGTTTACCTATGTTCCTGGCAATAAAATTATATTTAATTGGCTGACGAGGTCTTTATAATTATAATAGTGTATATAACACGTAAAGTCAATTCTTGCATGAATTTACTCACCCAAATAATAAGTGGTCGGTAATAAAGATTTATAAAATAAATAAAGTTACAAATGTAAACCTAATAACAAATGTGACCTCTTGACAAAACCACAACTTAAATCTTTCTGGGCATTATTTCAACGTTTTTTTTTTTTTTTGGAATCTCGCTGTTGGCCTTAAGGGCCCTCAGCTTAGCTCAGCCTGAAAAGGTGGAGTTCCGTTCCGTCTCGTGATTCGCAGCGCCACATCATTCACCTCTACAAAATAAGATTCCAGCTTCATTAGAAAAAAAATCTTAATTTCATGAAGTATACTGGTATACCCGGGCCGGGTGGTAACTTCGGATATTTTACAACCAAAAGCTAACATTTACTCGTCTTACTTCCGAGTCCAAACTTGACATCATTTCCTCTGGACAGAATGTTCTTCAAGTAGGGCTATAATTTTACCGGATCTTATCGCTTTATCAGTTATATTAGAATGTGTTTAATGTTAAACAACCAAAAAGTTTTGAAATCAGTAAAAAATGCAATGTTATAATAATCATTAGTTTCCTTCGTTACTGAAAATTTAAATTTGGAACGTAAATAATCATGCCAGGATGCTTCAAGTAAGACCAATAATCGTCTAACTAGTAAAACCTCTTAATTTAATTAAAGAATAGTGAAGTTTTTTTTAAATATCAGATACCCCTATCCAATCCAATAAAGTACGTTCGACACATTCATCATATATTTAATTTAAAATATTTACTTTCAAAATGAAATGTGAAATTAATTATATATAAGGCGGGCTGGGTAAGGGTTAAACCGGAATACTTATCCGGTTACAATAATACAAAATTTATTTATCAATAATATATTTTACACGAGTAATGGATATCAAACGTAGTTCTGCAAAAATCAGTATTTATATTTAGCGTGTTTCGAGTGCTTCCGATGATGAGGGGGTGTGGCCGGCGATCGGCGTCTTCTGTCCCGCTCTCTATCTCTGTCCCTTTCCCTCTCGCGTTCTCTCTCCCTCTCCCTTTCTCGCTCTCGTTCTCTTTCCCGCGAACGATCCGCCTCTCTATCACGATCGCGTGAACGGGAACGAGATCTTGACTTGCGGTCTCTGGAAAATTAAGTTATTTAATATTTATAACTAGGGCTAATGAAATGGTTTGATCAATTTCTTGTTGCTAGATTTCTATCTGTAGTTTCTAATACTGTATTAGAATTTAGAAAATGTTTTTTTTTAATCATAAAAGTTTTGGTTAGTTCCTCTGTAAAGCCTTACGAATATCTTGATCGCTTATGTATAGGTGGTGATAGTGATGGATCCCGAGATTTCTTTGACTTCCTTGAACTGGTAGAATGTGTGTCTTCGTCCCGCACTGGGCCAGGGGACAGCGCGCCAGGAGACGTTTCCTTCGCCTCTTTGATTGCCTGGGCATATTTACAAATTAAGATACAGATATAAGAATAAATATATAATTAATATATGGAGTAGCATAATTCTTATGATAATTTACATGAAAAAAAAAAGAAGTTTAACTAAAATAAAAAATCATTATTTCTATATGAGCAAAAACCAACCTTTTTAATAAGTTTCCGCCTGTAATGCTGTATCTGCTGTTGCGGCGTGAGTGCCGCTCGCCGTGCGCGTGCGCCGGTCTCCAACTCATCCGCGTACTTCAACACGCGCACTTCGATCTCCCGAAGCGTTTCTCGCTTTAGGGTACGCTCTTCTGTACGTGCTTGTGGAGATTCGACCCTAGAAAAATAAATTTTATATAAGTAAAAAACTAATCATATTACTTAGATTATTGACTATCTATAATATTAACTGATTTTTCATTCGATTAGTCTGAGGAAAAGACACTACTTTTGGCTTGTCGTTTAAATTTAAATTAAAGATTTTTTAGTTAAAACATTCTGGATTATAAAAGAAATAGCATAAAAGTGTTTTTAAGTAAAAATTAAAATAACAAACTCTGAATGTTGTTTCTTAAAATATATAATTTTTTTATCATATATATGTTAACATTTCATGAAAACGCATAGTAATTCATAAAAAAGCAAGGCAAGCGTACAAATACATAATGCCCAAAAATCACTAAACATTAATATATACGTTATTTATAACTTTTAAATTAGAAAAAACGAAATTGCATTTCTCTGAAAAAACTATGCTTTGAGTGCACGCGAGACATATCCATTTTATGAGTCTCCATAGTCCATATGTTCAGGCGTAATATACTGCACCCATTGTTGTTAGGTTTAAATACTTTATTTCTCAAAAAACTTAAATATTACTTGCTTGAGAACACTTACTTAAAAGCGAAAGTGACTAATGAACCAAAATTAAGAAAAGAATTTAAAAGTAATTTTGTCTAACATATTTACTTAGCTTCGATTATAATGAATTGAAAGAAGTAATATTTTTATATTTGTGGGTACATTATTATTTGGATGTGCGCCTTCGAAGGTAATCGTTTTTGGCCATAGTCCGTATGTATCCTAGGTAATGCAAGATAAGTGGTTCGACGCATACTTCTATGCGGTTGAGGAAGTTAGACTAGTGTGGAGAGAACTTATAATTACCAATACTACCAATTGCAGAGTAGAAACATATAAATTTTTTAAACTACGTAATTTGTATTTCCCTTTCTAAATATTTTTATTGTATAATCTTTTGTCTTTTATCATTGTAATGTTTTTGTATGTCCTGTATTTTCTGTAAGTGTTTGTTTCATTAGCACAATATTTTTTTTAAATAAATAAATAAAAATAATCACTGATAAACATGACCTCTGCTGCAATTTTAATTCATATTTTTCATATATTAATTATTTTTAAATTTTGTACTCAAATATATATTCCAATGAGTAAAATATTGCATATTATATGAAAATTAAAAAAAGATTCCTAAACAATTGTTTGGCAAGCATTTTTTTATCTCACCCATCATTCTGCGCAGTAGGCGTGGTAGGTGTGAGTTCCTCGTCGTCAGTATGCGCCTGCGCAGGTTCAACACTTTCCCATTTCGAGGGAATAAACCCTGCTGCAGGCCGCTCCGCACCCGAGCCTTCTGCTTCTAATGGGACTCCATCTATGTCTTCGTCCACTACAGGAAAATTATGAAAAATATACATTGTTATATTTACAGGCACGATTATGGTCCATACTCTAATTCGTATCTCTAATCACAATATAGCCTTGAGCGCTGTCAAACTTGATACAGAAAAATGGTTTGACAGCATGTAAATAGATTTTGGGCGCTCCAGAAAACAGAATGTGTCTTAAAAACGTTTTAAACCTGAAAAGTGGTCCAAATTGTTTACACAAATACAATAGATAGATTTTCCCTGATTTGGGAGAAACCAAAAGGTTATTGCAGATAAAAAAAAACTCGAAAACAGTTTATAATACTTTCTTTTCGTTTTGAAGTTGGTTCAAAAGAGGAAAAAAAGATTTATTATTATTATAATGGATTTCTTTATTAAGATGTAGTATAACAATAAATGCCCTGACAAATGTATTTTTTTAATTACATAATTTTATTGAATATACATGCAATAAAGAAACAACACGTAATTGCACATAAAAATTTTTACGCTAGCAAAAAAAAAATTCTTTATAATGTATCGACAAACATCTAATAATATACAAACCAGGCACGCCATCAATATCTTCAACCGCAGGCGCAGGCATGCGTTGTGAGGCAAGTCTCCTCAAAGCAGCGCCATCTAGTGGCCCTGCCCCACTCTCACTCCACGATCCTTCAGAGCCTGTGGACCTCGGAGACCCTTCCTCTTCCCCATCTGATGCTTCTTTAGCTTCAACCGGTTCTCTTTCGCCCTATAAAATGTCTTATTAGAAAGTATACATTTAACGGAAAGTGAATTTATTTGTTTATAAAGCTATGATGATAAAGAGTTTCCTACTACGAATATAAAGTATATATATATATATATATATACACATTATTTATTCATTTTACATATTATTTATTATTTAAAATATAAAGTGACATTCACATGAAAAATTTTATTTTATCGAAACTTTATAGACACTCGCACGCAAAATTCGTACCAAGCGTATACGTGCGTAATCGCAGATAACATGGAAGTAGTGCGGGTTCTCTCGTTAATCGTTATATATTTGTAAATATTAAACCAATTACTATTTAAATTTTTTTTACAATACTGTAAAGTTTGTAACTCTAATAAACTACGGCAGAAAATTTAATTAAAAAACGCTATTGTGGCTTGTGACATTTCAGGAGGAAATAAAGCTGCAGAATATTACAAAGGAATAGGTTACTTCATGATGAGAACTTAAATAACTGTATCTTCAGTTCAGCTCTGGCTCCTACATTTACGATATTACCAGAGGTCATTACAAGTGTTCGGTCAGTCAATTATGCAAATTTTATTTACCTTGCGAAGTCCCATAAATACATCGTTAATATGTATCAACAAGTCCGTAGGGTAAACAGCCCAATCGGCCCAGGCTTGTAATATCCGCGTGACTCGAGTGCGAAAGCCTTCCTGCTGAATGCGTGACGTCATATTAGTCCACGCCAAGTGGCAGTGACGCATTATTTCTGGTAAGCGTTGTTGGAAACTAAAATTTTATATATTTATTTATAACTATAAATTCTAGAAAAAACTATGAAATTTATGACATACACACATCAATATAAACACACAAAAATGAGACACAGAAAATGAAGAACACAAAGACCCTTTTTTTAAATATGCAAATTTTGGGACAAACGGGCAGGACGTATAGTTGTATAGTATAGTTATATATGGCCAATGCGATGTCCATTGGTCATAACACTTACATTGACAGAAGGCTTGGCTTACGTTTTAAGAATTGGTACGCTCTTTTCTTGAAGGAAGGATAACCTCTCATCAAAAACCCTACTCAACTTCTGTTAAATATATTTTCACTAATAAACTGAATTCAGCGTTAAACAACTTCGAAACCAAGATGGCGGATTTTTATGACCAGCTAGCTCTGTGCAATTAACTAACTTTTACTATTTTTAAATTGAAGCCATTTGAAGACATGAGAAAATGTGACCAGACGAAAAAAGTGCTGGTTAATTGAGAGACTAACTAAATCAATTTTGAGAAATTTGTGGACAAGGCCTGAATACTCAATTTTTCTATATCAAATCAAAATTCGTTTATTCAGTTTAGATGCGTCTTAGGACATGCTTATGAATGTCCAAAAGAGCAAAACTACGCCATCCGTTCGCAAAACTACCAGGAGGCCTTGTTCTGAGAAGAACGGGCAAGAAACTCAGCAAGTTTTACCCTCCCTCTACAATACAATTAATCAAAGGATAATGTCATAAACTACAACTGGCCAAAGGGCTCGCAAGTTTATTGCCCGTCTTTGAGAATGGGTACGCTCTTTTCTTGTTGAATCCTAAGTCAAATTAGTTTGGAATTCAGGGGGCACTTGGTTCCACATAATGGTGGATGGCAGACACTGCCTAAACACGCTGAGTCATGGAACATATAAAACAACTAGCTGCCCCCGCGAACTTCGTTTCTCCCTCGTTTCACAAAATAAATTATATGACACGTTTGTCGGTTTACCATAGCAGTGCCATCTATTGATTACTTACTCAATCCAGGCAACAGATAATTATGACTGTGAATTAACTATAGACAAATAATTTGCAATAAAATAAAATTGCGACTATAACTAAAGATTTAAGCTATTCTATCTCTTAAGTTGGACCAGACTGCTCACGGTGTGCCAACTTAATTTAAAATCGGCTAAGTAGTTTAGGAGTCCATCGCGGACAAACATCGACAGGAGATTTATATATATGTATATTAAAATATCAGATCAGGTGAAACTGATAATACTTACGCATTCCTAAAAGCGCTGGCATTCGTGAGTTTTGCACCTGCATTATGCAAAATATCGGAAAGCAAGTATAGTCGCGCTATTCTCTTATGCGGGGCCGTGCCCTCCCCGGAAAGGGATTCCAGAAGGCACTGAGCGACTTCCCCAGCAGCTTCAGCGTGTTCCAGACACCATGCCATCGCCTCTCCAATACTACTTCGAGTTGGAGCTAGGTGACGAATTATATCTTCAAGACGATCGCGTTGGCTGAATGAGAGAATATTAGAAATAGACAAATAATCTTTATTGATGACAAAATATAATATGATTGTATATTGTATTGTATACAATTCTGTACATGGTGCGTCTTTAAAACAATTTTTAGTGTTAGATCATCAAACAAGTCATGTAAGATCTTAAGTATGGGTGAATGTATGAATGTGTGTGTGTGCGTAAAACACACTGTGTATTTGAGAGTTATGAGCGCTGGCTTTGGAATCTGTGTTAAAATGTGTGAGCTAAAAAAATGTACAAATAAATTTGAGGTTTCAAAAAGCATTGCAATAGTAAGAATGATAAGCCTAATTTATTAATTGAAACATTTACAACCATATTGACTATAGGTCCCATAAAATCTTTTACTTACTCTGTAAAGAGCATTTTGCACCCATTTAAATTGCAATAACCCTTATTAAACTATAAAAAAGGGAGTTAATATAGTTGTGAAACCTACTTATTAGAAAGGGTCCCTCGTATATTGTCTTTGGGATCTCCTTCCTCCACCAGCTCGTCTGGCATTCCCGCTGTGTAGAGATTCATTACTGGCGGACGCCACACGGAACCACCTATTATACGAATATTGAAATTTTATTAAGATAAAACTAGAGTACATAATTGGACTTTTTGATAGCGTATGTAATAAAATAATCATTAATTTATCAAAAAATCTATATTTTTTATTTTTACACGTCAGTCACGTGACACAAACAAATCGTCGAATCGACGAATGACGTACCAAGCTTGTAATAATATTATGTCCTTCTTCCTAATGCTTACTTTGAGTTAATTGTCATTAGAGATTTCTATAAAAAATAATGTTTATTTGTGTAATTTAGGAATGGTAATAAATTTCATGAAACTCAAATGTTGTTTACGTGTTTAAAGAAATTTAAAATTTAACAGAATTAAAAATTACTACATGTATCCAAAAAAATCTGAAATTGTTTTAAAAATCATGTCAAAAATCTATTTTATCCTAACACTAAATTAAATTGTAAAAAATGTATTCCATTCGAAAAAAATATATTTTGTTTATTTATATGTACTGTTAATAAAAAAATTTAAATTTTTCAAAAACATTTTAAGTTTGTTTTACATGTTTTTTTATAATAATTCTTTTTTCAATTCAACAAAAGCATTTAAAAATCCGTGACAAAATTATGAATGTTTACAATTTTTGAGAAATTTCTGCTTATAGCCGATCTCTCTAGAACCATCTATCAACGTATAAACGCTATTTACTTATTTATCTATATACTTATTATCCTTACAATTTATGTGAACCTTTATTGCGTTGTAATAAGGTATAATTTACAATTCAGGCAGTCCTCGTACTTACGGCATGTTAGGTTCTCGAAATACGCGACGTAAGTCGAGACATATTTTTTCATATGTTAATATAAAACTCAAGGGTTAGGTTCCATACGGACTTTAAATTTAAAGAAAAAACTGTATTTAGAACATACTTTATTATCAAAAGTAAGTTCTTAAAATATTTTTTTTGGTATTTGTGTGTTATTAATTTTAATAATAATTATAAAACTTTAATATGTAATCAAAATATGCAATGAGAAATAATAAATTAAATAAAATTAAATTTTGGCTTAAAGAAACTATAGCATAACAGATCATCAATATCATCCGCAGTAACTACAATTTCAGGCAAACGCTTAGCCAAATGAACAATGTCAGTTGTGATTTCATCGATATTTGGTTGATCTGTGGATTCTCCTAATTGCCGTTAATCGAAACAAATGACGTATCTTGAGGAATAGTATCAAAAAATTGTTCGAAGTAACTTGAAATGACGTAAATCGAAACGACGTAAGTCGAGGACTGCCTGTACACAAAAAATGTGTTGATCCATTTAAATATTATTCAAAATTAAAATTACCTTGAAACATCCTAAAGTCATCCGGCGACCACTGTTTGGGCGAGTCTCCTTGGAGCATAGAGTATAACTTCCAACGATAATAAACGTGCGCAGGAGACTGATTTTCGAACAGAAATGTGAAGAACGGATTGTTTATCTCCTTATTCATAATTATTGCTTCGAACATCGGACCCTCGCGAATCACGAATTCAACCATACGATGAATTAGCATTAAAATGTTTCTGGAACATGTTTTATTCATTTAACATCTACTTGTCACCCAGGTGTTCAATAAAACATTCATTTTCCAAAAGGTAAACAATCGTGATATTAACATTTTTATTGTATAAAGGCCAACGGGAAGGCCATGATAAGTAATGGACACTTGGATTGCTGAGGCTAACGAGTACGTTGCCGGCTTTTTCGAATTTCTATCCAGACAATTTTCAGATCCAGATAGTCTTAAAAACGCATATTTGTGGAGCGACAAACTTTATTGTAAACAGTAAAAGATGTAATTCTGTTTTGGTATTCCACTTCAATCTAGGGGCAAATAAGCGTTCGGGACGCCTAATTAAAGGCAGTCATCGCAGTCCATGTAAACATAAGTGGGTGCGTTGCCGGCCTTTGTAAAAACTTCTAGGTCAATTGTATTATTTAGATAATTCCAAGATTTTGCATCAAACGTCAATCACCTTCATCAGAAGACTAAATTATCACTCTAATAACGATTTTTTCCTAGTAAAATTACACACGACATACAAAATAGGCTTGTTATATTTAACATACCTTTCTGTTGGTATAACCACTTTAACTATTGACTGCGACAGAATCTGAAACAAGATATTCATATAAGAATCACATGAAAATGGGTAAACAAAATATGTTTTTTATTTCTACCATCTTAAAAAAATATATTTATACCATATTTTTCACTAAGTATTCTCTACAGTGAAACCAATATTACCTGGCCAAAATAGTACCACACAAACGGAACCTCGGTCTGGACATTAGTATGTTTCGTGATGATTTGTTTTTAATAATAGGTATGTCCTACTGGTGACACACGCCATCAACTATTTGCTTTCGCTTTATTGAAATTTATTTTTACATATATTTTATTATTAAATATATATTGAAAAGCTAAATGGCCGTGAAAATTTATCAACATGGAAATTCTGCATGAAGACATTTGCAGTACGAAGATTTATAAATAATCCTTACGGAGATGAATCACCATACCTTTTGAAGGCCCCCGCCTGGGCACTTTTTAGATGGCTGGAATCTAGTGAGATTGCGGTTGACTAAGCTAACCTAACACATATCAACCACAACGACAATTATTGTTAAAAACCCAAGGATATTAAACGTTATTTACATCATTATTGAGTTAATGTGTGTGTGTTATTTTTTACCTGTTCATAATTTGTCTTATCTTCTGGATCACTTGGAAAATATTCCCCTGGGCGAAGGCGTGGTACCTGCCAATAAATTTGAAACATTTTTCAAACCTTTTATACTCGACCAACTATTAACGGCGAACATTACTTTTATTCATAAATATTTATTAATTTCTGTTCTAGAAACTGTATACACAATCTTAACTAACCATTAATCTAATAGATTTGAATTAATTTAACATTAAAAAAAACAACTTTTAAGTTAATATCTTAATATATATATTTCTTCTGTGCGTGTGTATGTGACTGAACTCCTCTCAAACGACTGGACCAATTTTGACGAAATTTTTTGTGTGTGTTCAAGGGGATCTGGGAATGGTTTAGATTCACAATTTTGTCCGCTGGACAATGTTTTTTTAATTATTTTTTAATTTTATTAGTAGTTGTTGATTTTGGAATGTTTTACATTGGATGCGACAGACGGCGCTACCATCGCAGTGTCAAATTTTAAACAATATTCGAATTTTAATTTTAGTCTATCCCGACAGTTAGCGCTGTGATAAAATTAAAAAAAAAAGTTTTGTTATCATTGTGTTATTGTAGACCATGTGCTGGATCGTGAGATATTGTCATAACTCATAACATTTGAATAATAATTTTCATCAAAATGGTCCAGAATGTTAATTTAGCTTATTAAAAAAAGTTTGAAATTTTCAAATTAAAGACGTGTAGACAGGACAACGTCTGTCGGTTCCGCTAGTAATATATAATATTTTGAAACAAAGCAGAATCATTTATTCATTTAGGGAATACAATGTACACTTATGAAGTTAAAGTTAAATAAAATAATTACTTATTGTACATATTAAATGCTTTTAATTTACATAAATTTACTCCCAGTTGCCAAATCATGGGCAATGAACGAAAGAGATACTGGCAATAAACTCTCTGACACTCTTCATAATTGCCAAATTTTTGTTGTTTAAACTCATGCATATATCATACTATACACACAAATATAGATCTGATAGTAATACCCAAGTCCTGGATTCAACTACCTAGAAAATTGTTTGAAACAATTTTCCAGGATGGCGACCTACATGCCATGAAAATGCCTGAACTAGCTACCCTAGATTAGGACAATAATATAAACTAATATAAATTAAAACTCTATATCTCAACCTCAATCCTCAAAATCATACCTTATCAGCAAGGTGTTTGGGCGGCTGAGCGTTAAAAGGCAGACCCGAGGGTGGCGGAGGCTTAGTTGGATTATGCAGAGCGGGCGGGATGTAAATAGGCACAGGCGGAATTAGTACTGCCTTACCCCAACCCAGCTTCATCTCGTAGTTCATTATCTCTTTGCCTAGAAAGTTTTTATTTACAAAATTATTATTTGCTCTAAATAATTAAAAACTTTTCAGTATAAATTTTCTCTAAGTATATTTTTTTTAATCAAACCACACTATCTGCACTTGCACAGCATGCACTTCGGTAGGTACAAAATTTCATACCAAATGTTTTGAGATTAGAAAATCTTACCATTGATGTTGCGTAGCGCTCTTTCTCCATCCTTCCTGGACATGAAAGCTACAAAGCCACAATTTCTCCCCCGAGCCTTCTCCTCATCAGACCGAGGCCACATTATTTTTATACTAGCAAGTGGACCATACCGTCCAAATATCTCCATCAACTGCTGCTCTGTAATCTGTAATAGTTAAAGAAAGAATTCTAACTAAGAAGCTAGTGATTTTCAATATAAGCAGCTGAAAAGGAACAAAAAAAATAGAATGTATGTATTGATATACTGATATATAATAATGATGGGATAAGAGTTCGGAATAAAACGGCTATATTATAAAAATTACAATCAAAAACATTTGACTTACAGAAGACCTTCATTAATGACTAAGTCTGGATACAATGCCTTGTTATATATGCCTAAATAATTTCTAGTTAAGTAAGTGTATATAGAACTTACCTTTGGATTTAGATTTCCTAAATATAAGTTTGTTGTATTAGGATCTCCAGTATCATAGGAGCCTACATCTGGTATACTATCAACAACAGGTTCAGCAACAGCTATGCCACGGTCACGAAGAACATTCTTATACTTGTGGCGTTCTGATCTTTCTTCTTGAATTCTATTTAAAATAAAGTTTTTAATCATAAATTGTTGTCAAGGAAAAGTTAATAAGCCCTAAAATATGGTTAATAACAGACATTCATCTAAATGCCCATAGTAATTATTAATAAGATTTCTATTTGAGATTAAGACAAAAAAAAATTAAATAGCAATGCCAATGTTGGCTGAATGTTAAGTATTGTTTATCAATAAAATACACAAAATTTATTATTTAGTAAAATATATAATTTAGAAAGAATTCAAATATATAATGAAGCTAGGGTAAATACAAAATTTTAAGTATTCATACTCACTGCCTAAGCTCTTCTTTAAAAAGCTCCAAGTTACTTTTTTTCTTCTCATTTCCCTTTTTGTTACGAGGCCGACCTGGTGGTTCTGGTCTAAGAGCAAGACTCCTAACAACCTCGGCTTCAGTAATTCCTCTCTTATCATCAAGCCTTGATATAGGTTTATACAGCTTACCCCTTTCAGATGTATCTTCCTCTTTAAAAAAAATCATTAAACATTAGCTCTCAGATAATCTTAAGAACCATAGTATTCTACTACTCATTGACAGTTTAAAGACTTTTATGACTTTGACTTGAAATTAGCACATTGCAGTTCTCTCAAACTATTCATGTAAAAATAACCTCTAGATATATATAATCAAAAGTATAACTTACTCCTCGCTCCAGCATCATAGGTGCCAGCTTTTACCCAGACCTTAGAGGTGCTGCTCGGAACTTCTTGGAATGTCTCCACAAACTCTTTAAATACCTAAGGCCACAGTAAGTTTTTCTGATTTTATAAAAGTATAGACATAAATAAGTACCTAGATAGCACAAAGCGTAAGAACTACTTATTCTAACAATCATATACATTTTTCTAACAAATAGAACTGTTATTCTTGTTATTCTTAGAAATAATAAGTCTGTTTGTAAGGTGCAAACTAAGTGAACTAAAATCTATCCAAACTAAAATAGTATTATTATTATTTTTACTTTACAAATGTAAACTTTATTTATTTAAATTTGTTGAAATATTTCTGAAACATCTATGCCAACAATTAAGTAACTGACATGAGCTGCTGCCTCCTCTTCTTCCTTCTTCCTTAACTCCTCAAGCTCTTTCTTCGTTAAGCCACGATTACTCATAATTTTAAAGTTTTTGCCTATAAAAACATGATAACTTTTACTAAGAGGAGTAAATTAGCATCTCCTAGACTCTCGTACTAAAGCCATCAACACCGATAGAACTACAATTTTAACCTTATATGCCACTTCTAATTTCAAACATTAGAAGAGGTGGAGAATTGGTGAAACTTATATTAAAATAATTTGATATCTTTGCAAGAATGTTGTTGATTTGTAAACAAGCCTAATAATATGTAACTCTAAGTACTAAGACATAACCTAACACTACCTGCTGTCAATTATATTGTTACTAACTTTTCTGTGGTTGTCAGTTCTCTCGCTGCTATTTGCTTGAATTGTCATTAACTGGCAATTGACTCGTTATCGTGTATACTTTCAAAAAAAAAAATTATCTCAAATATTTATTTTTGTTTTTAATTAATTACTTGTTACATGCTTAGTCATCCATGTTCTTTTGGATTTGAGGTCCCAGCTATGCTAAATTATATATATTGTGCTGTTAACAACACGGTTGCGTCTTTACAGTTTGACAGATGATACATAAAGTAAAAAAATTCTAAGTCTACATTTTTTGTGACTAAATAGGTATTTTGGTAGTTCACGCATCCGCCACGCAGATTCTCTATCCAGATACACTTCATTCATTTAAAATGTAGTATGTATCTTAATACGGATGTAAAATAAATAAGATTTTAATATTGAATTTCCTAGAAATCCGACCCTTTTCTACCACCTGACACCGGCTTTTTGTAGGAAATTTGGCGGTGATGAAACAGATGACAAGGTTCCGGTTTCATGAATTTAACGATTTTAGGTTGAACATAAATCGATTTTTTAAAAGTGGACATATGAACGACGGAGTCAGCGGTGCTGGCACCATGGTCTAAGATCCCGCTGCAGGATTGGTAACAATGGACGACAATGTAAATATAAAACGTTGTTTATTACGAACTCCAAAACAGCGTGGTTTTTATGTTAAAATAAAAATGCCGCAACTGTACAGTTGAGAACACTTAAAAGCGTCCCACAGTCGGCAACCGCTGTCCTTGTCTGACAAATGACGTTACGCGCTAACTCTCTTTCACTCTACCTCAAATATTTATCATCTTTAACCGCCAGCAACCCTTATTTGCGGCCAGATTTAATAAGGCAACCTTATATGAAAATTAATAGAAAAAAATTAGCTTCAATTTAACATATAAATAATTGATAACAGTTATAAACGTATAAATATATCGAAATCATACCTGTTTACACTTGGCTGCAAAGAGGTGCGGCCATGTGCGCAACGGCAACCGTGATTTTTTAGAATCTTCATATTAATTACCGTGATGTAGAGGTTCCTTTTTTTAAAAATTAAATGAACGTAATTTTTTACCAAAAATCAATTCAAAACAATTTGATTAAAAATAATGGCGGCCAAATTTTGATAAGCAACCTAGTAAATATATACCTATTCTCCTAATTATAAATAAACATAAAATTTTGGTTTTAAACAAAAACTCGATGAACGCACCAATCCTGCAGCGGGATCTCGTACTACCAGTATATGGTCTCGAATCATGGTATGGATAGCCAACGAAATCGAAGTTGAAACAGGTGTTTGAAACTTTTTTAGTATTTCCCGCGTTAGCAGTAAAGGCGATTTTCGATTGAAAGCTATTCGAGCAGAGGTTATAATTTTTAGAATGGAAGGAGTCACATTATGTCTATGGGATATTATTTTTATTAAATGGGACAAAAGGAAAATAAATGCCGCTATCGACCGTAAATTGAGATTGGATCATAATCCGATCCATGTATACCAACAGGCAATCCTGCATATAATAGTAGTTGGTATTTCCGGGTACTGCCTCAAAGGCAGAACCCGGAAATATTTTTTTACCGCCCAAGGGACAAACCTAAAAATCATGGCTGACCAAAACTAAAAAAAAAAAAAACTCTATTCCCACTAAACAGGGCGTGCGGAGCCGAAAGCACTCACAGCCGAACTGATATCTCGAACCGTTTAAAAGTTAGCTTTCGCAAAACCGTAGCTCATTAACTTATCACCACCTTATCAGCTCCTATTTCCTGCACGAAATTCCCAGTCATTATCTAATGAATGCCTCAGTACTAATGCATCGCGTTATCTACTTTCCTACATTCACTAACCCAACCTATGGCTTTAAATAAAAAATAATAAATATATATTTAAAGTAACCTAACGTACGGGTCTAAACAAATTATAATAAATATACCTAACCTTTAACACCACTACCTATAAATATAATTAGATGTAAGGGTTACATGGTAAAATAAAACATTTTTATTCCAGGTATTATTTTTTATTTATATGTTCATTATATTTTTATACAAATTTACTAGCACCATATCATTATTCACTGAGTCACATGTGAAATTTCTAAGGAAGTCTTCTAATCTCATCCCCCTGAACTTGTAATATAAATATACCAAACAGTACTCTCCACACACCGCTGATAGATAATCTTGAACCGTAACGCTATTGTACCTCCACATGCAAGAATTCCTCCTTAAAAACCCTTCTATTGCCTCAATAGGTTTACGTCCAAATGAATCAAAATATTCACCAACTCTTTCGACGCTTATATGTACAGCCACCCAATGAGACCCCGGCTGTGAATCAGGGTCAAGATTGCATATTATAAATGCTGGCACCTGAGCATAAATTGGCAATCGATTTGAAGGATATACGTTGCTTTGGAGGCTGGGATGTATCATACGAAGACTCATTTGCACTTCTAGTGTGTTCATACTTTAATACGCGTTTACTCCGCTACTCTTTTGCTATTTAACTGACTACATTTCTAACTATCAATTCATATTTGTACCAATGAATTCATTTAAACCCACATAATATGATCTCAACAGAAGTAATGAGTCTTTTTATTAAACAAGTAATGAGGTAAATAAAAACCATGTCATATTCGTTTAGGTTATATTTTATTATTCTTAATATCATAATTACATAAGTGATTGCTTAACTACTATAATCCACACATACATTTCTGTTCTTATCTATTTCTATAATATTTGAAAACTCTGCGTAAACTACACAGTTAATAGTTTCAGTCAATGCGCTCTCGAATCTTACTTCCATTCTTACACTACCATGGCGAACAAGATTCCAATGCACATTAGAGTTAGCCGACAAGTCAGGTGTTAAATCAAAAGCTAGTAAACAGTATCCATTTGAATATTGCTCCCTCGATATTCCATTACCTTCGTTAAGAAAATGTATACCGGTGCCTGAGTACAGGGTGTGGTATGCGCTCGTAAATACATCGTTTGGAAATGATGGTTGTAACGATTTTGAAGGTATCTGTTGACCATCTATATATAGCTAAATGAGCAAATACCAAAATTTTCAAAGTTGAAAGGATTTTTAACATAACTACCGTTGAATGCTGTATTATTCACAAAACATATTCTATAAAATACTTCAAAAAGTAATGCAGCTAAATAAAAACCGTGTCATATTCGCATATATATATTTTATTGTTCCTAACAATTACATGACGTGATTGCTTAACTACTACACATTTCTGTTCTTATCTATTTCAAAAATGTTTTAAAGAATGCATTGTCCATTAAGATTGCAAAGGGTTTTAGAGTGCCCTTTGTATTTCTTACGCACATTTTACTGATAGGCATGGATACAAGTGGTATAATTTACCAAACAAAATCGATAAGTTACCTATAGGTCATTACACATTTTTTTGTATGTAATTAAGTTAATCATTAATAAATTCATAATCAATAAATTTTTATTTTACATGTATTATGTATATACGTATACATTAATATTGTGATATTACACTTACATTTTTCTGTATATACCATATAAATATCAACCATTTTTAAAATATCAACTTAGTTTTACTCCTTTCCCTGATGAAGACAGAAGTCAAAAAATAATGATTCATTTTATTCATCCCTTTGCTGCCATCGTAGCAGGACCGAGTGGGTGTGGAAAATCTAACTTTGTTGCAAATTTCATTAAGCATAAAAATAGTATATGTAATGAGATTTTTTTGGAAATTACATGGTGTTATGATGAAATGCAACCGCTATATAATATACCCGGTGTAAATTACCACCAAGGACTACCGGAATATCATATGTTTGATGGTAAAAATCCACATTTGATTATAATAGATGACTTAATGAGGGAATCGATGGGCGAGTTGTTGATATATTTACAAAAGGCAGTCATCATAGAAATTTGAGTGTTTTTTACATAACCCAAAACTTATTTCATCAAGGAAGAGGACAGCGCGACATTTCACTTAATTCAAGTTATATTATTTATTTTAAAAATCCCCGTGACAAAACACAAATACGATTTCTAGCTAGACAAGTTTCCCCGGAAGACACGAAGTTTATCGAAGATTCATATACCGATGCTACTAAAGAAGCTCATGGTTATTTAATGATTGATTTGAAACAAAACACTGATGATGCTCGCCGCATAAAATCTAAAATATTTGAATCCCGTAATTTTTGTACAATATATGTTCCTATGAAAAGGTATAAATATCTTTGTAATCAGCCACTCTAAGTCAGTAATGAACCATGTATCAACGAATAACAACGCATAAGGAATTGTATCAGCTTTACATAAATTAAAGCCCAAACATCGTAGGATATTATTGAAGTCTTGTAATAATCAAGAAATTAACTGTATTTGTGAATGTATTCACAATGTTTTACAAGGAAAAGTACCTTTAAAAGAGAATACAAAAACCAAATTAAAAAAAATTAAAAATATCTTACGTAATCTGATCAGTAAAGGTAAAAGTTTTGAATACAGGAAAAATATATTAATACAAAAAGGAGGGTCCTTTCTTCCAATAATTTTGGGTACAATTCTAAGCACCCTTGTAAGTTGTTTTAATAAATCACAATGAACACAAAAAAAATGCTTCTCGTTGAGCAAGACTTTATTGATAAACTGAAACATCAGAATGAAAATAAAGCAACACCGCAAAGTAGATTGGATTTAGAAATGGAAAAAATTATATCAAGTAAATTGGATGATCGCGAAAAATGGGCGCTTTATCTACAAATTTTACAAAGATTACTTACATTACTCCAAGGAAGAACGTCAACCTCAAGAAATAACAATAACTGAAAAGGTAATAAATGATAATACTAACGAAAACCGTAACATCAATAATATAACTACTAGTGACAATGAAAAAATGCTAAATGTTAAACAACCCTCAACGGGTGAAGACATCGCATATGGGTTACCACCTAAAGAAATATTAAAATTAATTCCTAAAACTTATATGAGGAGGGGTGAATTATTGATGGATACAATATTAAATAAAACAGATCAATTGCAATGGAATAATAATGGAACAGTTGTCATTAGTGGACAAGAGATACCAGGAAGTAATATTATAGATTTAGTGAATTACATCTTAAGACCCTCGAAGAGATCCGATCCAATCGGTTGGGAAATATTCGCCAAGTTTTTAAATGATATAAATACCCCACTAACATACATTGGTAATCTGAAAAGAATCAAATATATATCTAACCTTAAAAGTATAGATAAAACATTGATTCAAGAACCACAAACTGAGGTTTCTTCAACGCCAACTCAATCTAAATACATCAATAAATTGAGAAACAAAAGTGATTGGGAGAAATGGACCCCGTATTAGAGTTACATCGTATCTATTATGATATTTCACATCCAGCCGGTTTCAGCAGTGTCAATAAGTTAACAAAGGCAATGAATGAAAAAATCTCAAAAAGTGATGTTTTGAAATGGTTGCAGTCTCAAGAAACATATACATTACATAAACCGGGTATAAAAAAATTCCCGCGTAATAAATATATTTTATCAAATATTAATGAATTGTGGCAAGCTGATTTAAGTGATTTAAGAACTTACATGCAATATAATGATGGATATAAATATATTTTGTGTGTTATTGACGCCTTTAGTAAGTATGCTTATGTTAGAGCAATGAAAAAGAAGGATTCATACACAATAAAAACGTGTTTTACTAGCATCTTTGATGAAGCTAAAACTGTTTCTAGACATATTCAATCAGATAAGGGCACGGAATTTGTATCTAAGGATGTCCAAACTTATTTAAAAAGTAAAAATATAAATTATTACACTACAAATAATCCAGATATAAAAGCAAGTATAGTAGAACGATTTCAGAGAACATTGAAAATGAAAATGTGGCGTTATTTTACACATAAGAATACTTATCGCTATACAGATATTTTACAAGATTTGGTTAGTTCTTATAATCATGAGACCATGTGATGTTAAAATGGAAAACATAATGGAAGTTTGGCGGAATTTATATTATGATGAAAAGACTTATATTTCAAGTTTAAACAAAGTACCTAAGTTTAACGTTGGTGACTATGTAAGAATTACAAGATACAAACATGTATTTCAAAAAGGTTATGAAAGTAATTGGAGTAATGAAATTTTTATCATTACTTCGATTATAGATCGTTCCCCGTGGGTTGTATACACTTTAAACGATTTAGACAATGAATCAATAACAGGAACTTTTTATGAGAAAGAACTACAAAAAATAACTTTTTCCCCCACTTCCGAATTTAAAATTGATAAAATCATCAGATCACGTAAAAGCGGTATTAGAAAGGAAGTACTAGTTAAATGGAAAGGATATCCTAACAAGTTTAATTCTTGGGTCTTACTATCGAATATTAAAAATCTGCAATGAAGGAAAGTTTTCATTTAACTTTACTCAGCAATAGTTCTACACAATATTTTCCGGGAAATATGACATCAAATTTTTCTACAAAACTACCTAAAGCCATTACATTAGAAGGAGAATGGATGGTAGGTATAGTTGAGTTTCAATATCCTTCTACTATGTTTTCCGTGCAAGAACATGAAAATATTATGTACATAAGTAAAAAAACTACCATCAATAACGAAGAGACCACACTGATGTATAAGAACCATATACCAGCCACCAACTATGATAATATACAAAATATTCTTCTAGCTTTAAATTCGAAAGAGAAAGTTAGTTTCCGCCAGGACACCGTGACAAAGTTTGTCTCTGCTGCAGTAAAGGATCCATCAATAATTTCATTATCTCTATCACCTAATTTGAGCTTTCAACTTGGATTTGAGCCAGATACCAATTTAGTAAATCATAATATCGGTAAACGCCCTGCTAATCTACATTTGGGGTTACCATCACAATTATTTGTGTATTGTGATATTATAGAACCACAAATTGTTGGTGATGTAATGTCACCCCTATTGAGAATTATACCCTTAGATCCTGCTAAATACATATATGGTTCAAATAAAATGCATATATTTTCACCACCACATTATTTGCCGGTAAGAAACGGTAGAAGAGAATTTGATGTTATTGAGATAGATATAAGAACAACCACGGGAAATGCGGTACCATTTCAATACGGAACATCGTGTGTGAAACTTCATTTTAAAAAAATATAAACTATATTTCCTTTTTAAAATGTATACACCTCAAGATACATTTATATGTCCTTATGAACATTATTATTCGAAACAAGCTGGGTCTGGTATAAATGTAATCTACAAAGGAGCCTTACATCAACGTGGTCATGGTATCGGCAGTTTTCTTGGGGGGTTATTTCGAAGTGTGCTACCTTTACTCACTAGTGGTGCTAAGGTGATTGGAAAAGAAGCACTTAACGGCGGAATTGGGCTTTTGTCAGATGTTGTGGCTAGTCGTCCTATTAAAGAATCCATTAAAAATCGATTGAAAGAGGCTAGTTCTAACCTTAAACGCAAAGTTGATACCAAAATTGATAACCTTATGACTGGATCGGGTGTTAATAAAAGACGAAAATATTGTAATGAGCTCATTCGAGTTTCACCCCTCAACGTGAAAGGCACTCTGAAGAAAACAAGGAACAAAAATATTAATAATTCCAAGGATATATTTTCAATCTAATCATAATGTCATTTATTCATAATCATTCATGTGAGTGCGTTAAATCTGAATTGGATCTGTTTGCTCTTCCTTCCACACAAACAAGTATCGAATATAGCCACTGGATACACTACAAACCAATTTCTTCATTAAGTGATGATGGACCCATCGAATTTCAAGTACCTGGTACTGGAGATGACTACATAGACCTTTCGCATACACTACTCCATCTCAAGGCTCAAATTAAAAATCAAGACGGTTCTGTAGTTAATGCAGCTAATGTAGTGGCACCAGTCAATAATTGGTTACATTCTTTATTTAACCAATTGGATGTTTACCTAAACCAAAAACTTGTGTCACCCCCAAATAATACTTATGCATATCGTGCTTTCATAGAAACTCTATTAAATTATTCATCATCCGCCAAAAAATCACATTTGACATGTGGTTTATGGTACGAGGATACAGCTGGAAAAATGAATGAAACTAATGAGGCAAACAAGGGCTTTTACAAAAGACAACAACTTTCAAAGGATGGTAAGGATGTTGAAATGATTGGGCATTTACATGGGGATATATTCAATCAAGATAAATTCCTCATTAACGGGGTCGAATTATCTATAAAATTAGTGAGATCGAGAGAAACATTTAACCTCATGTCACAGAATGCGGATAATAAGTACAAAGTCTGTATCACAGATGCAACTTTAATAATACGCAGAGCAAAAATTAATCCATCAATACTAATAGCCCATCAAAAGGTTCTTGCCACTACTACAGCTAAATATCCTATAACAAGAGGTGAAGTGAAAGTCCTGACCATACCGTCTGGTGTGCAGGGTAAAACACTGGACAATATATTTTTAGGGCAGGTTCCTAAGAGATGTATTATAGGTTTTGTGAATAATACAGCATTCAACGGTAGTTATGTTAAAAATCCTTTCAACTTTGAAAATTTTGGTATTTGCTCATTTAGCCTATATATAGATGGTCAACAGATACCTTCAAAATCGTTACAACCATCATTTCCAAACGATGTATTTACGAGCGCATACCACACCCTGTACTCAGGCACCGGTATACATTTTCTTAACGAAGGTAATGGAATATCGAGGGAGCAATATTCAAATGGATACTGTTTACTAGCTTTTGATTTAACACCTGACTTGTCGGCTAACTTTAATGTGCATTGGAATCTTGTTCGCCATGGTAGTGTAAGAATGGAAGTAAGATTCGAGAGCGCATTGACTGAAACTATTAACTGTGTAATTTACGCAGAGTTTTCAAATATTATAGAAATAGATAAGAACAGAAATGTATGTGTGGATTATAGTAGTTAAGCAATCACTTATGTAATTATGATATTAAGAATAATAAAATATAACCTAAACGAATATGACATGGTTTTTATTTACCTCATTACTTGTTTAATAAAAAGACTCATTACTTCTGTTGAGATCATATTATGTGGGTTTAAATGAATTCATTGGTACAAATATGAATTGATAGTTAGAAATGTAGTCAGTTAAAGAGCAAAAGAGTAGCGGAGTAAACGCGTATTAAAGTATGAACACACTAGAAATGCAAATGAGTCTTCGTATGATACATCCCAGCCTCCAAAGCAACGTATATCCTTCAAATCGATTGCCAATTTATGCTCAGGTGCCAGCATTTATAATATGCAATCTTGACCCTGATTCACAGCCGGGGTCTCATTGGGTGGCTGTACATATAAGCGTCGAAAGAGTTGGTGAATATTTTGATTCATTTGGACGTAAACCTATTGAGGCAATAGAAGGGTTTTTAAGGAGGAATTCTTGCATGTGGAGGTACAATAGCGTTACGGTTCAAGATTATCTATCAGCGGTGTGTGGAGAGTACTGTTTGGTATATTTATATTACAAGTTCAGGGGGATGAGATTAGAAGACTTCCTTAGAAATTTCACATGTGACTCAGTGAATAATGATATGGTGCTAGTAAATTTGTATAAAAATATAATGAACATATAAAAAAAAAATAATACCTGGAATAAAAATGTTTTATTTTACCATGTAACCCTTACATCTAATTATATTTATAGGTAGTGGTGTTAAAGGTTAGGTATATTTATTATAATTTGTTTAGACCCGTACGTTAGGTTACTTTAAATATATATTTATTATTTTTCATTTAAAGCCATAGGTTGGGTTAGTGAATGTAGGAAAGTAGATAACGCGATGCATTAGTACTGAGGCATTCATTAGATAATGACTGGGAATTTCGTGCAGGAAATAGGAGCTGATAAGTTAATGAGCTACGGTTTTGCGAAAGCTAACTTTTAATCGGTTAGAGATATCGGCTGTGAGTGCTTTCGGCTCCGCACGCCCTGTTTAGTGGGAATAGAGTACAAACTTTTTTTTTTTTTTTTTAGTTTTGGTCAGCCATGATTTTTAGGTTTGTCCCTTGGGCGGGACAAAATATTTCCGGGTTCTGCCTTTGAGGCAGTACCCGGAAATACCAACTACTTATAATATAAAACCTATCATATAATTTTTAGTTTGTGGTGCGGAATGTTAATGTATGTACTATGTAGAGGAATTTTATGTGATATGGGATGGCAGTTGCAATTATTTATTTCTAAATTTTGTCAGCTCTGTACGAGATCCTTCAACATTAAAGCAATTTAACATTGTTAAGATTTTAATAAAGATACTCTTATATTTTACTATTAAGAATATAAGTATTATTAAGTATCGATAAATCAAAAAAAAATCGGATTGTATATCTTCAAGTGTTAGAAAGTTAAAGTCGTAACATATTACTCCAAAGTAAAGGCGAAAAGGTAATTTAAAACACTGACGAAACGCCACAAATTACGTCCAAATTTATAACGTAAGGAGAAATAAAACAATTTTATACATAATTGTTAATATATTTATTGATAATTGAAAAAAAGGTACATCAAAAAGTTTTCGATGAAAAATAATAAGGTATTTTAATTCAATCCAACAACATTGTTTTGCATTGTTGCGAAATTCATTTTTAACGTAAGTAAATATTATATTAATAGGTATAATGTATAATATCCTTAACTACATAGTAATATAATATTTTGTACATTGCCAATGCAAGACATTAACCGCAGTTATATAATTCAAATACACGTTATGAAAGTGAAAATTTAAAATAAATCTTTATCAACTGTACACTTTATAAAATCAAATGTTAAAAGCCTCTGATATATATAATTTAAATGTTTCTTGTTGCACAACACCCAATAGTTCCGATTTGATAACAGAGTCTTAAAATATTATGCTCTGAAGTTAGTGGCACATTAACATGACAATTAGGAGTAAGATGTCAGCAGTGCAGCGCTACAAATTTATTTTGGCGTCTGGCCTCATATCTTCATATTTCATATTATCTCTGGTCTTTTTCTTAAAAAAATAGGGGTTATTTTTTTAAGAAAAAGGGCCTCCACTGCCAAAAATCCTTGTATGACTGCATGTTACGTTTCACAGAAACACAAAGTGCGATAACCACTGTTCTCATCTCCATCATTCATAAATATTTTAATCACATACAAATTCAAATTGACTGCTTCGAAATACCAACTTCAGAGCAACAAGATAATCGTAACTAGTGCGTATATCTTTACGACATTTATTATACCAATATACTGACAATAATATGTTTCTTTATCACTTACATCATAAGTTCAATTCACATTTAACTATTTTAAACTATCGTTAAGTATAAATTATTATTATTACTACAGAAAAGGAAATCCATAATTTTTCTTCTGGCAATACCACGATGTGGGGTTGCCATAAAGAATAAAATTTATATTTAACTTTCGTGTTTGGTTGTATCAAATATGTAGTTTGCACGAGAATTAAATATGAAAACGTTTATCCAAAATTTAAAGTGCATAAATTGGCTGCTTTTTCGTTCAGAAAACTTCATTGCAAATGTAATTGACTACAACGGTAACAACACAATTAAAAAATGCCTCAAATTTGTGCACTTATTTTAATGCTGAAAAATCATCGAAATTAAACTGATTTATTTGTGACTGTACACTTTGTTTCGTTGCGATTTTTGAACGGTTCTTTGCGATTTCAACTAACACAATGAATACTTATGTGATCTTACTTCTTATTTACAAACTAAATCAATCTTATTTTTTCTATTTTCATTAATCTGTGATCGCGTTTACCATAAGCACATTATAGAAAGAGACGAATACTAAAGCTGTGTTTAAAAAGATATTGGCTACTAAAATTTAGGTAAATAGTTCAAAACAAAATCAAAACCGTTCCTTTGTATGATATATACACATAATGATATCATAGAAATTGAGTTTACTTTTTCAAAATTCCTGTGATTGATTCGTCTCTGTGGTTAAAAAAATTAAAACTGTTTATGGTATGATTTAGTTTCTAAACGAGATTTTGCGCGTAAATAACGATTTTGTTCATTACACATTAACTATACATAAAGTAAATATTGAGGTAAATTTAATCTATTAAATGCACATTACCAAAACATTACTACAACTATATAAAAACAATGGCCAATATTTAAAATTAACAAATAAAATTGTACTCGTTATAAAGCTAAATTATAATACCTATGTGCGGAATTAAAATATTTTTGGTAATTTAATGTCCACCCCGTTAAAAATAAATCTTCATATTAATATATTGTGACTTTACACTGTACAGCTTTTGCTTGATTTATACAAAATGCTCCCTTACCACATTATTTTAACTCTGTGACGATAAAACCACAAAAAGTGCGTAAAATATAGGTAATAAATTAGTCAAACGCATCTTTATTTTAGGCATAGCACAGATAACATATTTTTGTATTATCTGTGTACATTCGAACACCAAATTTATATCTATAACCAAGTTAATTACTACACTAAATGATTATGCATTAAAATACTTAAAGACAAAGCGATAAGGATTACATTCACCGATAATTTAATAATAAAACAATTTCATAGACTATATAGAGTAATGCATTAAGTCATTATATCCCTTTACTTATAAGAAATTCATTTTTTATTAGATTTTAAACAATATAACAGAGGATTTATAAGTAAGGGGATTTTAATACAACAATTAAGTTGTGCGTGAAATAAGTAAAATAATGTAGACAAGAGAGCAAAGTTAGTATAAGGTTCAGGCATCGGCATCTGCCCCTTTCAGCCTGAGTCGAGCGAAGTCTTCGAAAATTATATCGTCGTCTTGATCTTGGCCGTTTTCATTTCTACTTATAAAACATTTGATTTAAATACATTTGTCAACATCGTACGTCAGTATGACAGCTGTCATCATTTACACCACAGATTAGTAAAATATAAACAACCAATATGTTTACAGAAGCAATCGAGAATTACAGATATTATAAGAAAATGGATTTAAATTTTTAACTATTTATATTGTTGATTGAAAAATATGTATTTATGAAAAAAAAAATAAAGAAACAATAATGCTACTCACGGTTGAGGATCAAGCTGTATAAGGTCATGATCAGCCGGAGTGGGATCTGGAGCTAAACGAGGAGGCTCCTCTTCGGGCTTCGGATGCATCAGGATGAAGGGTAGCTCTGCGCTAAGGTCCCTGAATAAAGTTATGATATGAAGAACATTATTACTAATAGTAATAGCATTAGGATATTAAAAAAAACACTTACCCTCCAAGTGGCCCCAAGCAGAGTTTAACTTTTACTTTGTACTGTACAATGATACCGAGATTTTCGCGTTGCGCGGGATCCGCTATTCTGTAATACAATAATTCACTTGTAATTGTTAAACAAGCATTATTTTTTCGAAGTTGGTACTGATCAATTGCTTTTACAATTTCGAGTACATATATTTTGTAATAATAAAAATAAATAAATCAGTGGCACTACAACCTCTTTAGGTCTTGGCCTCAGATTTCTGAATCTGTTTCATGATCAATTTTTAAATCTAATAGGCAAGTCGGTGATCAGCCTCCAGTGCCTGACATACGTCGTCGACTTTTTGGGTCTAAGACATGTTGGACATGTAATTATAATAATATTAGATATTCTTACGCTTTCTAATAGCGTTCGACTGTAATGTGGCGTCAGATTTTACTCTCACCATTTTACTTCTAAACACAAGGGATCTTATCTAAATAATTACTTGTGAAGGAATTTTATTTATTTTTATTTATAGCCTTACATCAGAATCATCAATATATACATTATAGCTATTGTTTTTGTTGTCTATGATAACTGATTCTGTATGCCCACTGGCAAAGGCCCCCCCATTTTTACGAAATGAAGGAATATATCTCGTAAATAAATAACCTCAAATAAACAATAATAATAAGCCTCAGATTTCCTTGAAACATTCAATCTTTTTAACAAAAGACTCTTAAAATTTTATACAATTTCTTTTTCAAAATCCTCTATACTCTATAGAGTGAAAGCGTCCTCTAACCTGCTCCATCTCTCTTAACTATAAAAATACGAAAATGGGTTTATCACAATAACGACACGTATCAATTCATTCAATATAAACGTTGTTTTAGAGTGTCAAATGTCATTATGTTAAATTGACTGCGATCGATTGTAATTGTCACCGTATTAAATTGACTGGTTGTGAATACAACACTAACACTGCGATATTTTGGCGAAAATTCGTCTGCGTCTCATCTGTGTGACGAGATCGGTGACGTAAACGGCGCCGGTACGCGTTAGAGTGAGATAGCCTATATATGCATGTTAGTCTCATTCTGGTAGTGGTAGATTGAATTAATATTAAAGAAAAAACTTGAATAACTATTAAGGAATAAAAATAGTGCATAAATATAATTGCATAAGTTGATAAATACTATGCAATAGGTTTACCGCGACAGTTCCCGAGTGCCACACTTTCTATCTTACTTACAGCGTACTGGAAGCAAGGTTGGTGTCCTCATGCTTTAACTGTCCATCAAGCGCTAAACCCCATTTATCCTTGTTGTTTGCCAGGAGTGGAGTCAGCGTGAAAACCTTGCTCAGCGTAAACCCTGGACCCACTGGACAGCCCTCTCTGAAAACACATTACTGAAAACTACCCTCATAAAACTAAAAAATATACTTAAAACTTTCTGACCATTTATTTTACAATTCTTGATATTATCAAGTCTGTAAATGTTTCGTGATTATTTTGTCCCTTACATACAAGTAGGTGATCAACGTTCTGTGTCACGATGTTTTGTTCGCCATACGAGGCATGAGTACATAGAAAGTCCATAGGTGCACGCCATGAACCGAACGCACGACTTTTGGGTTTAGAAGTGTACGCTCAGGCCGTAAGGGGAAACTTTGTTAGATACATGTTTGTTAATATAATATAAAAATACTAGATTTGGAAACTTCAACATGGTATAAAAAAAATATATATTTTTAATAAACCAACCAATGAACTAAAGGTTCTTTAAGACTACAAAGTTCTAGAAATACCACAACTAGATTAATTTCAGACAGTACTTTATGACGTTGTACTTGTGATTATGACTTTTTTATAATTTTAAGTATTTTCCCTTCCCTTCCATTAAAGTACATTTTCAAATGTGCACTTGTATACTGTATCGCGTAACGAATTAAAAACACGAAAAATTATATAATCAATGAGAAATAAAACTTATTTAAAAGTCAAAATCGGATGCTGTTATTTATATATTAACTAAAACAGTAAAAACCAATTAGTTAAGAACACTCACACGCACTTACACAGACTTAAATTTCTTATTCTTACGGAAAAGTCCATTTAATGAAAATTCGATGCGCATCTTGTGTTGCCTACACAAAAATCTTTTATACAGTAACAATAATGCCTTTTGAAGTCAATGTCAATCGTTAGGTTTTAATCTAGTTTATGCTGTCAACAGATTGACATTTTAGAATACGGGCCAGTACTGTACCAGTTTAAAATAACTGAAGAGAACTCTTATGATAAAATCTTGACATTTAATATCATTTTTTTTCTTCAAATACGCTGATAAAGCAAATATTACAGCGTATACAGGACATAAGAAGGTAAGTTTACACCAAATTTTTTTTTATTATAAAAAATAAACATTTAAAAAAAAGTTGTTTTTTTTTTAATTTTTCACATTAATTTTGAGGTTCTGTGAAAAATGTGTAAATACAAAAGTTTTAAATCTTTAAATTATTTACAACTTTGCCATTTGACTTTATTCCATAGGACTTTTAGTTTTGCCGAAAATCGAGATAAACCGTTTTTACCATTAAAATCTCAACACTTTCCCTTTCCCGACCTCAAAGCGCCCGCTAATTATTTTTCCTTACATTTTTATAACATTCTCCTCCTTTTCCAATAGTTTTCATCCCACTATTATTTTTTTTGATTCCAAAAATTATCGACCCTGGTCTCTATAAAGATAATACCATTTCTAATAAGACTTACTCGCTCTCGGCTTCGGCCACAGTGCACTTATACTGCGCAGTGGAGAAAAGACAAATGTCCGCAAACTGACGTACAGACACCTTGATCCGTTTCACAGATCGATTCGAGTTGTTCGCTATGTGTACGTTCACTGCTATATTCTCTCCGTGGTGATATAACTCCTGGAAGTGATAAATATATAACATAAACAAAAGAAAGGCGAAAAAAACTCTGGAATGGAAGCTTTCTCAGATTTATCAAGTATTTTTTCGCAACGAAGTTTCACGTAGGGAATTACGTCAATCAGAATCTTGAAAAAGTTAAATCATACATACAAACTGTATTCTCATTTGGACGATTCTCGGACACATTTAGTCCACAGAGTCCAAACGAAATTGGATTAGGCAGGCACAGCAATTGATTTACCTTGTCTAATGAAGCTTCTAGGTACAATTTGTTCGGGCTCATCATAAATTCCTTAGAAACCTCGACGGACGGCTGCTCGCCTTGCTTACTCGGCGCATACATTATCTTTCTAATTGCCAACCGCACTGAATTTCTGAAACATTGTTGATATATAAAGAATAAAATGAATTGAATTAAAAATTTACATTTTAATATTCAGCTAAACAGAGTGCACAGAAAACATTTCCTTTAAAGAAAACGTTTGGTTATCTTATTTATTATTTAATTACAATAATTAACGGCGTGAGAAGAATTATGTAATAGTTGTAGGTAGTTAGAAAAACGTTGTATAATACAACTTTCGCGATTTAAAAGAGTTACGGAGAGTTTATTGCCAGTTCTATATAAATAATCGACACTAACATTATTTATGAACGGTATTCTTAATATATGCTGTCGTAAATTAAGCAAAGCTTTAGAGAACTCGTTACTTATTCTTCCTACATACATATACATATATAATAGTACTTGAAACTTGAGATTCAGGTCATTTATTAGAATCGGGTATTACCTTTTATGTGGTTTATCGTCCTGGGAGTCAGCAACGAATGCCTTCAACTCGTAATCTACCCCACATGGCTTGCCCGTATCTCCTGGAGCTGGTTGCAGAGTCACAGAAGCTGGACAATGAGGAGGTAGCTCGAAGTAGAAGGGATGTGCAGACGGACCCAGCTTGCGTACTAAGCGTTCTTGTAGTCGCGTTAATGGACGCTTTTGTACGTTCGTCGGTGGGTAGATCTGAAATATTTTTTGTTTGAAATTTTCTACCCTCTAATAACACTAATTCAAATAGTTTTCTGTTAATTCTAGCATACATATGAACATTACGGAGCATTTAAGAAAACGATATACAACATCGAATATCATCCCAAACAGATTAAACTCCATATATACCCTTGACCCTCCACAACGAGGCAGACCCAATAAACCCTTTTAGGTCAATTTAGACAAGTGACTTACTGTCCGTAATATTTCTATAGAACTACAATCGTCAAAAAACAAGTTGGTTTATATACAATACATAAGTATCGTATTACCTGTTCAGCAGCTAAGTAAAGATCCTTCCTGAAGGTGAGACCTAGCACATCGAGGTCCTCTCTACCGTACCGGAACGCCGCCAGCACGTGACCAAACACCTTCCTATCCTTAACGTACTCAGGGTCGATTAGGACCACTCCATCTGAAAATACATAATACAGTTTAGATAGTATTGCAAGAATGACAACAATCTAATATACAAATTAATAGTGTAGTATGCAATAATCAAAAACATGGCGGAAAGCGGAGATTTTATATGAATGACTAGATTTACAAAAGTCACAAACAAAGTATTGATTTATATAAAATGTGTATAATATATATTGAATATGTAAATATGTTATTAAAATACATTTCCTTATATGTATTGTTACATTGTATTATTCTAAACACACGACTCGTTTATGCAAAAATCTCGTAAAATAAATACGTTTAGTAATTAGTTTTAATAAAT
Source organism: Pieris mannii (assembly GCA_028984075.1). Taxonomy (NCBI): domain Eukaryota; kingdom Metazoa; phylum Arthropoda; class Insecta; order Lepidoptera; family Pieridae; genus Pieris; species Pieris mannii. Next base: position 6,632,394 of record CM054795.1, on the reverse strand, counting down.
TTGTTTCACACTTTCAATTATTTTTACTAAGTACTCAAATTTACTCAAACAATACGCTTCATATAATTATTTTGCACTTAATAGCAATTCATCGAAATCTATTTTAATATTAAACCACTTGTGGGAATCTTAAAGTTGTGTAGGTGGGAATTCTATTAATTACAACGAATACTCAAATTTTGCTGATCTTTGTATGGCATTTAGTAAAAATCTAATAAATATTAAATATTTACGTGTTATTCCTATTTTCTGTCATTTCTCCAGATTAGTTTGTTGTAAGTGTGTAAATATTTTTTTTAATTTTCATTAAAAATAAGTATTTTTTAATTAGCTACTATAACAAAACTAAACTGAAGAACTAATTAGTTTCAAACAAAAATAATTTTAGTAAATCCCTTAAGCCCTAGTCGTAAACAATCTTTGCAACAGTTTTTAAACAAATGTGGATATCAAAGTAAAGATTTCTTTTACTCGCCGTCGTCAAAACAAACGTTTGCTAAGTATTAGTTAAACCCACAACATATAATATTCAACTGAGCCAAAAATACAAGTTTGTTGTATGTTCTAATTCTACGTATTGAACGTACAGAATATTCTGAGTATAATATTACCACCAACGTATGTATACGTACTCAAGGTGATGTGATCTAACTAAATATTTCGTATAAATATTTGAAATTGTTATCTTATATTTGCTATTACATCGAAGGTTGCTCAGATAAAATGTAAACCTACACTGCCTTGTATTTATTTACAGTGGATTTCGCGTATAATGACTATGATGGGACCACTTAATTTCGTCGTTATATCCGGAAGACGTTACTAACAATGGTTGAGATAAACACACGTACATGTGCAGAGTTCACATACATATATTTTTGAAAATTGCACAAATACTTATTCACTGGTAAATTTATAAAATAACTCAGAATATCACTTTGAAATTGACCCATAAATTTAACTCCAAAACGTAAAAGCCTACTTAACTATATGATATTTATAAACAAAAGGTAAAGATACAGTTGCTGATCGTCTATGTGAATGTATACAAAAGATAAGATATATTGGAGACTTTGGCGGCAGACTCCGATTGCAATACATGGGATTTTTATGAAATAGTTACAAATTTTTAAATATAAAACCGTCGCTACACCCGAACTCGGCGTTACATCCAGAGTCCCTCCACATGAATTTTATACTAAAGTATACTTTAAATTCAAGACTTAGATGTAACGTTGTAGCTAAGGTCGTAATAAATCCATTGTATTTCTTATATATCTTGACGGAAAAAGGAATTTTAACAAAAAAAAAATAAGTCCAATACTACAACTAACCACCGATTATTAGCAAGAGTCTTTAAACTTTGTTACTTAATACACAGTTTATATATAATTGATATAAATAAAAAATAAGTAATGATAAATAACCATTATTGAATCACGCATTCAGACAGGCACATAGGGCGCATTTAAAAAAGCATTATTTCAAAACGTAAGTAAGTAGTAGTGTTGGCCTATTGGCTTTAACATGCCACTGTCAATTCTAAGGTTCGATTCCCGGCTGTGCACCAATGGTATGTGCGTATATTCCCTCGAATGGTAAAGGAAAACATCGTGAAGAAACTGGCTTGCCTTAGACCGGAAAAGTCGACGGCCTGTGTCAGGCACAGGAGGCTGATCACCTACTTGCGAATCATGAAACAAATACAGAAATCTGAGGCCCAGATCTAAAAAGGTTGTAGTGCTACAGGCTTTTTTTATTATTTTATTCATTTCATAGCGAACAAGATATTAAACATTACTTACCAATTGGGTCGACATGTGTGATGTGATCAACGAAGTCTCTTTTCCCTAAATATACTGTGATCTGAAAAAAAAGAAAGTGTATTTAATTTCACTATTAGTTTTTATTCCAATTATAGAACTCTACTTGGGACTATTTCCATAGCACTGAAAGGTATGGTTCAATCAATGCCTGTTGTCAGCCTAACATATGGAGCCAAAATTATAATGTATATCATAAACACAACGGTATATCATAACCATTGAGCTATGAAGAAAGCATTGAAATCTCATTTGAAAATCGAAGTTATTCTTGACGACACGTATGTGAGCCATATAGACGTGATTTGTAATCGAAATAAAGGTTACATATTGGTAATAAAAAAAAATCAGACCTCATCAGAAAAATAGACCGCATGATTATGGATGTGACGACGTCGTAAATTGACGTGCTGAAGGATTTTACTTTGTATAAACAAATAACTCTCAGCTATTGTTAATCAACATGATAAGCGACAGTAATCTAATTAAACATTTTAATTGCCAAATTAAGTTAGTAGATTAGTATTTTATATTTCACAGTATATTTTTAAAGTAATCCGTTGAAATGAAAACGTAAGCTCTTTTATAAACTTAATGATAACAAGTGTTTCAGCCCAAAAAAATAATGATGGATGTTATTTCATTCATTTAGATGAAAAGAATAATTCTAATAAGAACGAAGCGAAAAAGATCCCTACAGCCTACTTAAATTTTATAATTTTATAAAATGCTTCAAAGCGAAAATTACGCGTTTGTTGAGACGTATTGCTTTTTATTAATTGTGAATTAAAATATATGAAGTACTGTTAATAAACAAATCATACATTAAGAATTTATATTTATTTTACATTCGCAAATATAAACATTTAGGAGCAGCATCAGAGAACCTTTCCTGAATACGATTATGTTTCAGAGACCTTAGACACAGAACGTTTTAAATAAGTTTTTGTAAACAACTTTCTCAGCTTTGATTATTTCAACTGGCTTTTAACGACGATGCTAACATTTTTCTTCATAATATGACCCGTTTATTTTCGTGATGGATATTATAAGAAATATACAATTTAATTGTGTTATATTAATGATTGACGCAAATACTTTATTAGTATACCTATACTTAGGCACTATATTATTTTATAACTACATCAATTTCTATTAATATATTTATTTTAGAATTTATATTTTTTCATTTTTTTATTAATTATATTTATTATTAAAACTCTTTGTCGTAACTTCCTTTAGTGCCATTCGGAGGATCACTGAACACTGTTAGGACTCTTCGTGCGTTTTCCAGAAGTTCTATCTGCTAACAATTCTATATCGTCCATCCAAAAGTATTTTGAAGTATTTCCGAACCAATTCGACTGTTTTCTTGAAGGACCCTAACTTCAAGAAAAGAGCGTACCAATTCTTAAAAGACCGGCATCGAACTCGCAAGCACTCTGGCATTGAGAGTGTCCATGAGCGGCAGTATTACTTAACATCAGGTGAGCCTCCTGTCCGTTTGCCCCCTGTTCTATAAAAAGCACCTTTCCTAGTGTCTCCTTGTTCAATTCCATAGTTGTCTTAAAAGTCCAACTTTTATTTATTTTTTTCTTCCACATCTGATATTCTCTATATAAGAATGTACCGTTTTTTATTATAATATACCGTTTACCTGTGTGGCAAATTGAGATGACACTTCCTGCTAAAGCAATGGGCAGTAACAAGTCATCTAATCGTTATTTCGCGTGACAGTCGTAGCTAATAACCTACGATAATGTTTAGTCACGAAGATAGCCGTGAAGACACGACATTATATTTACATAAAATCGCTATACCACGAGCACTTAACGAACTTAAACAGCGAAACTAAAAGCTAAATTCTTAAGCAAATAGGGTAAAGGTGCATCCAGATTAGGTTAAATCAGTATATGTATATAATTGCATTTTTTTAAATGGGGGGGCTTCGAATATTTTGAAATGATTTAAATTTTAGTTCATTAGCGGCCTTTCAAGTGTTACGTTAGCACTATAGGGGGGGAAAGGTTCCTTTCATTTTATGACAAATTTAATGACGTGGAATAAATGATACCCGTATCTTATATTCCAAAATAAACATATTTTATTTTAGGATAAAAACATCGTATTATAGAGAGTAGGTAAATCGTCATATTATCGGTTGGCGCGAGCAAGATACGATTCCTTCAACTTTAAATTAACGAGGGGACCAATTAACATGATTTTCAATTTATCAAGTATTTTTAAGGAACCGGAAACAAACAAAAAATATCGAGATGACTGTATATGTTGATAATAACCTTGATTCAGTAATCACCATACTGCATCTACCGATACAACGTATCTAATCAACACAATTAATGCTTCATTAAATATAATGATGGTCATTCCAAGAAACATACAGGCAATAAAGTGTTCATTTATCACGCCTGAATGAACACTATAAATTGTAAACGGAGCGGAGATAAAAAAGTCTTTTCGGGAATCGTGGTATGCAAAACACTGTCTTTAAGTAGACAGATGTCACTGTATTATCTTCTTCAAAGTATTTGAAAAACTTCAAACAATTTGTATTAAAAACTTGGCGATTGAAAAGAGTGGCGGAAAGTTTCTTGCCAGTTCTTCTTACCCGCTCTACGCCCTTGACTTGCGAACTGGTTGTAAATGTAAATTTACAATTAATTTAATTTGTTCTTTTTGACGCTCATAAGTGTACATGTTTACCTATATGAATAAAATATTTTTGAGTTTGAGATTGAGTTAAATAAAGACTTACCTTTCCATTGGGCGAACTCTTCTTGAAGACTCGTGTCGCTTGGCGCTGCTTATAGCTGCCCCCGTCGTCCATTATTGTGCCGCGCCCGCCACTCTTCTATGGACAAAAATAATAAATAATTAAAAATCTAAAAAAACAACACATAACCTAAAATTAAACCCATTTTATACACGCCCTTAGATTCAAAGAAACTGAAAAATAAAATGTATGAATGTTTCGTATGATTACTATAGATATACAGTATAATATACAATTCATAAAACTTGTTATGTTTAATTTTATAATTAATAGCTTATCAAGAATTATGTAACATATTAAACAGCTATAAGTTATTATTTACTAGTCTTATATACCTAACACCATCTCAGCTTTATTAATATTGTGTCCACATTCAAAGAGTGCCAATATTGTGTGGGCCTTTGGACAACCGGATGTTAGTTGCGACACAGTCAAAACAGGAAATGTACTGGAATTCGAACATAAATCGTTGAATCGGGTCATTTCTACAACTGTTTTTAATTTCCGGCAAGTAAAGTTTTGACTTTTATACGTCCAACTGATGGGGGCGCATGAAATCAACACCACGGCTCCTTAGCTAGCCTATTTTACCTTAATAATGCACACACACATATACGACTACATAAACCGACAAAATTAAGGAAAACAAATGAACGTACACTACTGCATTTTGAAAATACCAACAAATGGAATGTGTATCTTTAAGATAATACAACACACATACAAATACATATACACAATATATAGTGCAATTTATACCTCTACCGGTACCAAGAAACTGAGGCGGAAGTCTCAACTTTTGGATGTACCGCGCGCACACTCAAACTTAGTAAAGCGGCACTCACTCGAGCAATTCATTTAATAAATAGAATTTCTAGCCGGGTGGACCTATTTGTTTGTACACTGGCTGAGTTCACAAGACTTACTTGCTTATTACTTAAAAGATCTATGTATATGTATATATTTATTGTATGTATTATCGTAGCGTAGTTCTATCGCATTAGTAGTAACTATTGATATATTAGTTATGTGAAAATAAATAAATATTATAATAAAAATAGTACTTAAGTCAGGGCCCTCCCTTTGTACTGGCGTAATAAACTGTAAAACCTATAGGTGAATTAAACGAACGACCAGAAATATCAATTAACAAATACAAAATTAAATTAAATTAGGTTGCTAACCGGTACCCTATAAAATATAGTCCATACCCATATCGTTTAACCGGAATATATCAAATTACTAATAATACTGTATATAACTATTTAATCAACATCTATGATAAAAACATTCACTAATAATTATAGGTAAGTGATAAATGGGTCAATTGGATGGATTTAATCCATGGCAGAAAAATAATATTTTTTTTACAGTAACGTATACAGTTCCAGGTCGAAAACAGATGATTATAAAGTCATTTATAATGAAAAATAGTTATGTTAAAACATAGAAAGTAACAGAGTAAAGTACTTAATAGATTTCATTTACAAATATTATTAGTATTCAATAGAGTAAGGGCCTGTTTCACAATGTAAAGATAAAGTACCAAATAGCTATGCAACACAAATTATTCGAAAGATAAAAGTTCCAAATAAGATACTTCGCGTTTCATGACGAATAGCGCTATCTGACAGTCGTGAAACGCAACAATACTGTTTATCCTACCAATAAATAATAAATAGCTTATTTGGAAATTATCCGGACATTGTGAAACAGACCCTTAATATATAATTAATGTTGAATTCAAAGAAAAGTTACCAAAAAATGATTGTTCAACTATGAATTAAAGTATGATGGCAACAGAGTTGTTTAATTTTCACTTTAGTTTCGATCACGTAAATCCTGAAAATATAAGCAAAAGATTGCGGCCAAGCATTTTACAATGTTATGTGCATGTCATGTAAAATTTCTTATATTACCTCTACACATTAACCAGACATTTTTTTATGAATTCAAAATTTGTCACGTTTTCTGCCACCGATTTTAAAACGACCCAATAACGTATATGTTGTGACAAATCACTTTACATTCTTAATTTAAATCAAAATTTAGTACACAGCATATCATTAACAACATCTTTGACATTACTTATTAAGGCAATATACATTTTGGGAAACGAGTTTTTTAACGGAAAAAATATCTTAACCAAATGTCAATAGTCATTTATCAATATCATATCAATGAGCTGACAGCGGAGCCCGGGAGTGTGAATTAGCAACACGATTTGCCCATCTCTATATTGTATATACTGCAAAATTGTGTCTCTAAAACCTAACAAGGATAAATGAAAAACCGCTTATATACACTGGAACAATTAATACGCATTATATAATATAAATTAAATTATATCGTACAACATACCTGCAACATTCTTACTATAAACAGGTTAATATTACCTACTTTAAATACCTTTTTACCTACCCAAGTAACAGTTGTGGACTCAAGGCGGATATTTTTATATCATTTTGTTAAACAGAAAAAAGGGCAGTAATCTGTGCCAACCTTTGAGAGAGGAGTAAAACTTTTATTAAACTCCTAAATAAGATACTATTCATTGAAATACACAACATACTTTAAGACAAATCTAAATACACCAGAAAATACTAAAACAAATTAAAATATCAATTTTAATATAAATATATGTTAGAAAGAAAAATGCTTCTAAATATATATTAACAGCCAGTTTTCTCGGGTAGAATGTGAAGAAGTGGCAATAAAATCTACGTCACTCTTTTTAATCGCCAAGGATTGTTATGACTCCCATCCCTGGGGTCTTAGGTTCGATCCCCGGCTGTGCGCTATTTTTCTATGCGCGCATTTTTTTTTATTAAATATTTTCTACACAATTCCCCGACTATGTAGTCGTCGGAGACATAAAGTATGTTACATAAGTCGTATTTGGTAACTCCGATGTTAATACCCTACTGCCTATCCCTTTTACCCACCCTTTGTATAACCACTACAGCGAATCCCAAAAATATGCCGTTTGACGATTTGACGTTGAACATTATTTCCCTTAAATTAGTCCCCGTTACTTTTATGCCCATAGCTTGCTCTGTTAAACCTGTCGTATCCATACATTGGACATTCGGTCAGAACATGTAACACCGTCTCCTCGTCCGCATCGCCACAAGGACAGGCAGCACTTTGTTTAATCCTGAATCTGTGCGTAATCTGTCTGTAATAATGCGCGCATTTAATATTAGGCCCAAACAGTCGACGGCGTGTGTCAGGCACAGGACTGTTCACCTACTTGCACTTCATCGACAAATGATCATGAAACAAATACAGAAACATGTGGTCCAGACCGAAAAAGGCTGTAAATGTTGATTGATGATATTGTTGTTTGTACGTAAAGCACTTACCCCAGTCAACTTTTTGATATGCATTTAAAAGTGCAATACACGACTATACGACATTCGATTCAACATAAGAATAACACGTAATAACAAAATTCACATTTCATATTTAGCAAAGAAGTCACGCGCGCCCGACGTACGCACGTTTGAACGTGTGTTATAAAACTGATGAACGTGTTATTGCACCGATTATATTATTGTACTCAAAACCGCATATAAATGACGTCATGTGACGTCACGGTTCCGCTTAGCTTAGTAACTGGAGGCAAATAACATTAACAATGAAAAGGCGTGTCACTAAATCTACATATTGGCTGAGTGCGTACTAAAAGATAGCACATCATCACATTTGTCGTGTCGACTGATATCAGTGGTTTAGGCAAAACAGAAGCTGATTATGGCTTATGGCTAACTACTTTTACGTATATCAAAACATACGTGACATTTATGAAATAAATCTACTACAGTATGTATTTTTTCAAAAAAAATAAGTAGTGGAGGATTTTGATTGAAGACAATAAATTACAAAAACTAGACTGTTCAATATTCATCAGCACATTTGAGATTTGGATAATAGAAGCATGGGAAAACCTAAACTGAAGAAATGGATTAATTTAAAGGAAAAGCTAAAAATATCTCAAGGGCACAGTAACATAACCTTTACGGAAGATATTAATTTCTATAAAGAATAAACTTGTTAAGTTAGACCAATACCGCTGTTTGAGTAATCGACAGTGTAGTAGTAGTAATAATAGTAATGTAGTGGCTGAGCTTGCAATTCTCAACCGTAGTCATAAATTGTCTTACCTATACTAATTGCTGACGATGAAATATATCATCGCGAGGAAGCCCTTAGATATAAAATTTGATGTATCAAGCAGATTGGGTCGTCTTACGTATAAAGAAAATCCAATTTGTCATGAAAAGGTACAAAAGGCTGATATCAACTTTTGCCTCAGGAGACCAAGAAAGTTTCCTGCCCCACAATCGTGCATCGTCACAACTCAAATTTCATTAATTTCCAAAAACTAATCTTATCTTTACAATAGAGGGTCTACTGTAAAAAAACCAGTACATTTATGTAATAAAACACGTCTAAAATAAAGAAAAAACTTAATTAAAATGCACTGCCACTAAATATCAACTGTTTTAACGTGATTTTTTTTATTTGGACCACAAAATTAGGACAAACACATGTCAAAATTAACATACATACGAAAATATAAAAAGCGGGCTTTGCGCGGGCAAAATCACTAACTTCAGGTGAGAAGAAAAATGATTTTTTTTAAAAGCACCGACTAATCTTTAGTTAACTCAACGGCCTTAAACAGATTTAATCTATTTAACAGGAATTTAGATCCTGTAACTTTTAGCTAGATTTTCCTAATTTTGTTACGGTTATCTTTTACTGAATTAAATTAAATTAATTAAATTTTTGGTTTTTTTATCTCCATTTGACAAAATAATATGTTACATTAGAAAACCGCTGTGGTTTGTAATGTAACCATAGCAGTCTTGTTTAGGAGCGCGACAAATGCATGTAAAAGTAGTTATTTAATTTAGACTTTATGTTGGTTAGTGTTAGGCTATCTATTATGTGATTGGGTAGACTATTTATTAGCCGCGAACAATGATACTCAAGTGCTCATGCACAGACCAATACCACCATAAACACTGACAACTACTATAACAAATTAACATAGATACATATTATTTTATGCCTGCAACAAATTTTACTAGAAATACATAATACATCATATACAAGGTAACGTTTAATATAACCGTATGTATTGTGTACGTCAATAACATTTTCCTCTATGTCAATGATTCATTCAGGGATTTATATAGGTTTGACGTTTCATGTTTTTTTCTTTTTGGTTAAAAAAGAAATACGTTTGTGAAAATGATTAGCATTAACACATTTTTCCTTAAGGAAATACAGACAATTCATTTCATTTTTAATAGGCGTTGCTGACGGCATTTTGAGCATTTTATCAGTTATTTGAAACTGATAATAAAACGTGCAGCTGTTGCATCATCGGCCGTCGAGAAACAATCCGAAACTCCTGCAAAAACTTCCTTTAAAAACGCTCAAAGGTACACAAATAAACATTATCAGTTTTTTTTATTGAACAGGGGGCAAATGGGCAGGAGGCTCACCTGATGTTAAGAGACACCGCCGCCCATGGACACTTTCAATGTCAGTGGGCTCGCCAGTGCGTTGCCGGCCTTTTAAGAATTGGTACGCTCTTTTCTTGAAGGAGCCTAAGTCGAATTGGTTATGCGCTGCCCAGTGAGGTAATAGCAAACCTTGAATAAGGCCGGCAACGCAACAGCGAGCGCCCTGGTATACTGTCCATTGGCTACAGTATCACTTAACATCAGGCGAACCTCCTGCCCGCTTTTCTCACTGATATAACGTCAATGTGTTGAATTAGTAAGCAAAAACCGTTTTGTCCCTGCTAAGGCCTTTGACGCACACCTGGCTGACGTATTACTTTAGGTCCTAGTTAGATTTACGGCAAAACATTTTTTTTTTACTTACCAACTTTAAACAACTATCAGCAAAAAAGACGCAGTTATTTTTTCATCCAACGTCCCACTAGTGTCTCACTCTTTAAAGAGATAATTTAATATAAGTGTCTTTGAAAGTCATTATAATTATGATCGTATTAAACTAAAACTTGGTTTCCTTCCAATTTGGGAACATAAACTACTTACTACTGAACGACTACTAAGTAATAATATTTAAAAAGTCTAGAATCTGTACTAATACTTTCTAGCACCGAACTACAGTAGCATTACAAAAGACACCATCTGCAATCTGTTGCTGATTACAACAGTTTACCCAGACAATGATTATGTTTACTGCATGTCGCTAGCCACAAGTATTTTTAAAAGTTTAAATACACACACACATACATATATATGTATAAACTAAAAAAAAAATTTTTTTATTAAATATAATTTTCTATATATAAAGTCAAAAACCGTTTACAACGACATCGTTTAACAACATACCGGTTATATTGACCAATTAGGTTCTCAATAACAACGTCATTGTCATCAACGGCTGAGACGGCTATCGGTTATTACGACCAAATATGAGTGAATCTCATCGATGTTGTTATAATAGAATTTGACTGTATTATTTGTTTGGGAACACCTATATCTTTGTGTCAAAATTTATAACAGACCAAAGTCATTGGTCCTTATATTACAAACACAATTTCCTGAAGGCATCAAAAAATATATGACAATCCCAGCTACGAACAGTTTTTATTTGAAAATTTAATGGTCGTTTTTTGCTTTTTTCCTCAAATATTTCAAGATCATATTTAGCCATATCCATTGAGCCATTCTCGGATTTTAGCGAGCGATCTATACTAATATTATAAAGAGGAAAGATTTGTGTATTTGTAACGAATTGACTCAAAAATTATAGAGCGGTTTTAAACATTCTTTTAACACTTAAATGCTACAATATTTATTAATTTAGGCTATTTAAATTTCAAAAAAAAAGTATAAATACCAGTGAAATGTTTTTAAAAATGACCCGTAGATATAATTCATTCTGTTATCGTTTTCTTTTCATCAAGTCCCATACACAAAGGAAGCCAGCGATACAATAGCAATACTAAATACATTATTATAGAGGTACGTCCGCATTTACTGTATGTAAACATACCTATACGTATACCAAAATGTTAAAAAAATAAATATCCACCCGATAGTAGATAATATTGGACCGCCCGCTTAGCGAATTCCGGACGGACACGCTAAGCGGGCAAGGACACGAGGATATATGAAAGCGTTTTTATCTCATTACGATATATATACTCACTTGTTCTTCCGTTTGACTCCCGAGCACATTCACACCTATGGCTTATCAGCCGCGCCGCCCTGAAAAAGCAAACAAAGTCAGTTTAGTCTAACCTTCCTTTCTGCTAATATTACTTGCTGCTATGAAACTTCTGCCTCCCGAACTGTCATACGGAAAGTTCCAGAAGGGGTAGAAGACAAAAAATAAGATACTTATATGGTTAGTCAATCGCCTTAATTAATAATAATAAATAATTAAATAAAATAAATAATAAAAAAACAGTCAGCAGGCAGCAGGCAAGGGTTAAGTTTCTATTCATGTTTGTTTCAACTAACGTGAAAATACAGTATAAAACTTTAAAATAATGCCTAACGTAACTAATAAAACGTTCAACAAACAAATTCTAGGAAACTTTATTGCCATAATATCCAAGTCGACTCGAGTTCAAACAAAAACAATCTCAGAAACTCTCTCAAACCGTGGGTTTTCAAGTATACCTACTTACGATCTTGGTTTTACCAGACAACATACAAAAACATCAATGATTGACGTATGAACATAATTGTTAGGTTCTTAAATAGGTATGTAAAATTTTATTAATATTTTCATGTGCATTTGTATGTTTCCTATTTTAAATAACACCGTTTTTTAAACACCAATTAATATTTTTTTATTTGGGAAATTGACTAGTACAACAAACAAACACATTTTGAAACTGGAGGCAACTGGCATGCCTCAGATCTAAAAATTTACGTATAAGCTAACCTACTTGCCTATTAAAGACAAAATGATCAAAGAAAAGTTATACAAATCTGACGATTTTGTTTGCAATTTAAACAATAAATATTATTCGAACGAAGTATAGAACGTCTAATCTTTGAAAACTTTGTGTAAAAATTATTATTATTATTTTATAGAACAGGGGGCAAACGGGCAGGAGGCTCACCTGATGTTAAGTGATACCGCCGCCCATGGAGACTCTCAATGCCAGAGGGCTCGCGAGTGCATTGCAGGCCTTATAAGAATTGCTACGCTCTTTTCTTGAAGGATCCTAAGTCGAATTGGTTCGGAAATACTTCAGTTATAAACAGCAAATACTAGTTTAAACTAGCCATGATAATCGCCAACCTTCGCAAGGAGATGGCACTATAAGAAGAAGAAATATATCTCCTAAGCACATATACAAACAGAATCCAGGAATGTGATAAAACTTTACACATGACGTCATGTAAGTATCTATATTGTTCGAATAATCTAGGCACAAAGCGGCTCACTCGAAATTTGTAATGGAAATGAGATGCTTCCACTTTCCACATTGTACTATATGTTAATCAGTTCTTATTTTTATTGTCCACACATTCAGATATTCTCAAACCAGAGGCGCGTTTACAGCCCGGCATTTCCCTTCTGAAGTGAAACTTTTTTATCGGCGTTGGAAATAAAACGTCACATTTTTCGGTTACGCGTCACATTTTTTCGTTACGCGCCATCTTTTTTTCGGCACTGCCACGGTTGATTCGAAGCCATTAATAACAAACATATACATTAACGATTACAATGATAGTAATAATTCTATTACAATTAATGAAATTCTAATTCTGTTATAAATTAGTTAAGTAAGTTACAATAAATATATAATATATATATTAAAATTTATATTTAGTTTTTTTTATAAGGAAATTCGCTAATTTAACTTTATTTAACTAATTTCTGTAAAGTTTCATATAGTACATCATTTTTCGAAAAATAGTCATCAAGGAGTCAAGGAGTTTTACTTCTTAAGTGTGTATACTAGTCCGTGCACAATTTTTTTAAAGAACAGCGGTCCAACAAACTGTCTTTTTAACGTTTTATAAATAGTAAGACCCTTCAGTGAGCTTACTATAAAGTTATTGATTATCTAGTAGATAAAAGGGCCTGGGACTAGTGCTGGGCAGGCTACTTCTGATTAATTTGCTATATTTTTTAAAAGAGTACCGAGAGTTTTATACGCCGGCTTTTTCTCTCAGCCAACATCTTCTGTCTTCTTGGCCGATGAGTAGGGATGCCAACAGGCTCGAATTTAATAACATGGAATAAGTGATACCATTATGATCCTATGTTCCAAAATAAACGTATTTTATTTTATTTTTTTATTTTGGGCAGCTGGTTCCTCATGGTGATGCAAAACTGCTTTAAAAACGCTCAGTTGTGAAACGATGATCGGAGATGATACAGATGGAATTTCGTATTCCGCCTTGACGTCGGATGATGAAACTTATGGAGTATGGTAAAAGGTATGTTTATTTATATTTTAGCTTGATTTCAATAGAAATAATGTTTTAGTTTCATACTATACAAAAATGGATATTCAACGCCAACATATAGTATTTAATTTTCTACATTACAACTTAATATATATATATAATTAAAACATGATAGAATTTGATTATTATTATATCACTGAGGATATGTTCCGTCGCTTTATTGAAAAATCTAAGTACAAAGCGATCCTATTACACCGTCTTACGAATTGAATTCGGCTCATATTTGTAATATTGGAGATTTTATGAGTTCGGATAATGAGATTAGACCGCTACGGCCGCACAGAGAATATTCAATAGTCATAATCAATATAAAAAAATTCAATTTCATCCAAAGGGTTTGTGTTAGTTTTGCGTCCTTTCCGTAGTTGTATGAAGTATTTATAATAAACAGTGGCTCACAACCCTTGGTCATGGCCTCAGAGTTCTGTATTGGTTTGGTGATCTGTTTCGCCATGTAGGTGTTCTGCCTTCTATGCCTGAAACACACGTTGGATGTTTTTTTTTATATAATAGGGGGGGGCAAACGAGCCTGCGGGACGCCCAAAAAGACAGTCGTCGCAGCCCATAGACACCCATTTTTAGTGGGTGCGTTGTCGGCCTTTAAAGGAGGAGTATGCTCGAACTTTGAATTTTTGGAGGTCGTATCTCTCAGGGAAGATCGACGCACCGGCGGGGCGACCTCGATATCGACTACCGAGTCGATTCCACAGTTCGCTAGTTTGCATAAGAAAATGCCTTGCGAAACGGACCGTGGAAGATTTTCAGCCATCAAGCCGATGTTGGTGAAATTTAGCATTCATGCGGCTCGTACGATGCTGAAAGGAGGCGGGGGGGATCAACCCAAACAATTCCTCAGAAAACTCACCGTGGTACACTTTATAGACGACGCAAAGAGACGCTATGTCTCTGCGTAGAGACAGAGAATCAAGCTGATTAGTAAGACTTGGGCTATGACAATCCGACATGCCCTTCGCTGAATTTGGTCAAAAGGAAGAAGCTGGTATTTGGGAGCACCGGCCCAGAGATGTGAGCAGTATTCCATATGAGGCCGTACTTGAGCCTTGTAGAGCTGCATACGTTGCGCTTCAGTGAAATACTGCTTAGCCCTACCAAAAACACCCAGCTTTTTGGAAGCCAGTTTGGCTTTTTCGTACATGACGGTTTCCTCATGTTGTTTTCTTTTACAGGACAGAGCAATTGTTAGCGGTGCAGCCAGGGATCGAACTTGCGACCATAGTGATGAGAGTGGCAAGTTCATCCAACACCAACAGTGCTCTTAAGGATGAAGAAGCATTTCAATGAGGCATGAAGCAAGAATATTAATTTATTCCTTTGTAGCTGATGATGATTTCACAAGTACCTGATGTTAATCGATTCTTTGGACCAAGAAAACGTTTATCTCTATTTCTCAAATATATATGACATATATTATCAAACTGTATGGCAAGTGAATAAGCGAGCTTCTAGAAGTTTTCTAGTGCCAATTATAACACTTTATTTATTTATTAAAAAATAAAAAAATATATGTTTATTATAGAATATAAGATACAGGTATCACTTGTTCAAGTCATTATATTTTAATAACATCCCTACTCATCGGCAAATAATCAAACAACACATATTTTAAAACAAATATCGCAAATCTTTATATATATAATTCTTCTGTGAGTGTGTATGTCACTGAACTTCTCTCAAACGACTGGACCGATTTTGACGAAATTTTTTGTGTGTGTTCAAGGGGATCTGGGAATGGTTTAGATTCACAATGTTGTCCGATGGACAATGTTTTTTTAATTAATTTTTAATTTATTAGTAAGTGTTGATTTTGGAATGTTTTACATTGGATGCGACAGACGGCGCTACCATCGCAGTGTCAAATTTTAAATAATATTCGAATTTTAATTTTAGTCTATCCCACAGTTAGCGCTGCGATCAAATTAAAAAAAAGTTTTAAGTTAGTAAGTTATAAGTTTGTATGAAGCAAAAGCACTTTGGCTCGTACAAAAATATATTGAATAATTAAAGGAATAGGAGAACAACTGGCGGCCTTATTAAATTCAAGCGATCTCCTCCAGACAACAAATGGGAGAAAAAAATCAATTAGATAAGGCATTTGCAAGAAATGCAAAAATATTATAGGCATTTAGTTATTTAGACAAAACGAATGAAACAAAACAAAGCAATTAAAACATATTCAAACAATGAACAGGGAATTATAAAAAAGTGCATTTTTTATAATTGTCTTATTGATCTAATAAAATTTATATAACGTCATATAAATACTGTTGTATGTTTTAATAGACAAATAAATTATTATTTGATTGATTCAATGAACAACACCTTTTCGACTTCCTAGAAAAATTATATACATATATCGCAAGAGAAGGTTTATCTAGTATTAACATTTTCCAAATAATAACGTAGCATTTTACATAATTTATTTATGCCGATAACAATAATTTGATTGCATCTAAGCCTTGCAATATTCCTGGTAATAATAAATGCTACATTATTGCAATGGACATTCCACAGTTTAATTCATTAACGTATTAAGCTTATGCAAACAGGATTAAAAGCTAGCGATGATAAGCTTTGATATGATTGTCTGATTTCCCAGTAGGATTAAAATAAAAAATCAGTCAGTAAAATTTTTCTCTTATCTTTGTAGTTTTGTTAGTTGACAAACCACTTTAATAAATGAAACATTCAAATTTAAAAAAAAATAACTTTTCTCTTTTCTTGAGGTCGGTGCCTAAAGCTAAGGCTTTGGTTATTATGGGTAACCTATACACACGTCAAATCAGTACCACCTTCACAATAGTTATACCAAGTATTCTTTAATATGATATAAGCAGTATCCGGGATCCGAACGAATATTTTTCATACAATTAGTATAGTATGGTATGGAATTAGTAAGTCATAGGCATGGTACAGGTATGGTATAGGCCTGGTATTATTAGTAATTACCAGACGAAGTACGAGCTGTTATACCCTTAAGATGTAACACATACTAAGGACAGTCATGTCATCATACGATACGATACGATAGCAGGCAATCTGCTTGGAGATTATGTACAGAACGGTTGTTTTTTTCAATCCTTACTTCGAGTCTTTAAATCCTGTATTAATCATTTCAAGTAATTTAACATAGTTAATTAAAATAAGGTTTTTGAAACTGTGCGGACTCACCAGGAATGAACTTCATTCTGTTACACAAGATAACAGAACGAAGCTCCGTTTGATTGAAAAGACAGTGTTAAGTAAAGCTTTATCGACAACTGAAACCGAGATATAAAACCTTATATTTATGAAAAAAGACTTTCTTAGAACGTCTAAGATTTGGGATAAAATATCAAAATTTCGAAGAATAAGTTTCTCCTAATTTATCACTAAATTCATCTAATAACCATTTAATGAGAAACGTCATATCGGGTATATTTACTTTCAATGATAATTTTGCTTTACTTTGTTATGCCTGCCATTCCTATTCATAATATAGAAATGTGTTAAACACAACTCCCCCTTAAGACAGACACATGCCTCATGGATGGACATCGCTCATTCAACCCCTACGCTCACATTGCGTTAAAAACAAGCATTTAAGAATAACCATATGAACTCGTGTACTTCGTATCACCTACATATATTTGTGTTCAAACGTAATACAACATTTTTAAAACATACTAAAGACTACCTCCAACAACATCCATGAAACACACATTTATGAAAGAACCTATAAATATATGACAATCAAGTGACACTTCTTAATTTCTAAAAATACATAGAATCACACAATAGGAAAAGATTTTATTGGAAAATTCAATTGTTTTTGTTAGTTTCTTTACTTATTATTTATGCCTCCACCATATGTACCTTCTCTGGACTTCCACAAATAATTTAAGGCCAAAATTACCCAAATCAGTCCAGCCGTTCTCGAGTTTTAGCGAGACTGACGAACAGCCATTCATTTTTATACATATAGATAACACAAAGCCACGTATTATATGCTTAAGACGCACGTACTATACAATTAAAATGGGTGCCAGTAAACGTGAACATAAAACAGTGTAATGACTGAACTCTGATCTTCATATATTCTAGTAACTACTAAGTAATAAATTTTCATTTAAAATATATGAGCCTACATGTAAACTGTCAAAACATATAAATATTTAATTAAATAATAACCGGATTTTGAAAACATTTATAGCCCTTTTAATCAACTAACGAAGATATTAAATTTATGCCGACCGTAAAAGTAGGGAGTTCATTAAAATAATTACATTCTGCTAAAAGTACAAATACATTCGTAGTAAATTCTAGGTATTTAATTAACAAATATTTCTGCTCAACCTCATGTGGACATTTTTCATCAAAAGAAAAATGCGTTTTCTTGCCTATACAAATACAGTCAAAACCGATTCCGTCGACATAGTTTAGAACAACATACCGGTTATATCCACCACCACATTTGAACAAAATCAAGGTCCCGGCTGAATTCTATTGTATTTAGGTTGTCGATAACAACGTCATCTGTTACGACTATCGGTTTAAACGACCAAATATGAATAGTCCCTTCATATAATATATTTTATTTATTTATTATTTATATTTAGTAATCCTACAGCTAACATAAATTATATATATAGTAATTACAATCACTAAAAATATAGCCAAAGACGGAATACATTATACATTTTGCAACAAAAAGATTTGCTAAAGGGAACAAACAAAAAGTATTTAATACATTTAACTAATTAATTAATTAATGTTTTGATTTTGACGGTATTAAGGTTTATAGACAGGCACAGTTCAATATTATAAAAAAAAAATCGACCATATCGCTTTGACTTATGTTTATTGTTTTTATTTTAAATTCTAGTTTATTATATATACACAATACATATTTATATCCTAGTTATAAGTCTCAGATTTCTGTATCTTTTTAATCTCATTGAGTCATCATTTGTATTACTAATAGGCAATTAGGTCATCGATCTGACCGACGCTATCGATTTTTAGCTAGGATTTCCTCACGATGATATCGTTCACCATAGGAGCGACTGCTAATTGTGCGGTAACAGAAGATTCCATTAGTAAACAGCCGTGATGGTGAAGATCTCAGTAATTGGCGCACACCAACTTTTCTTTCAATGCGCTTGCGCAGGCCCGCACCATGGATGTCGAGCTCGACGTATGGTCGACAGGTCTACAGTGCATTCCCTCTGCTATTCAGAGGGATAGCAAGATGCTACACATCAATAATTTTTCGCTTTGTTTTGCCGCGACGACGCTTTTTATATTTCCACCCGACTTTGGTTTCGTAATTGCTACTATAGATGGCGCTTTTATTAACACCAGAGACCGTGTTGAATCGCCATCTTTTAGATCGGCAAATTAATTAATCACTTCCATTTATGTATTTTATTGAAAACGATGAGATGTTTTAATATAATATAAACAATAATAATTCAGTCACAATAAGACTCTAGGAAAATTTCTTATCGACTTTAGAACAGTATAAAATTAATTCTCCAAGAAATATCGAGGCAAGCACAGCACATTTGTAAATGACGATCCGCCATATTCACCAGACGACATTAGATTCAAAAACACCTCAACCCACCACACGCCCTTAAGATGGACCCTTGAGGTTCGCCAACTCTAAACAAAGATAAACAGGACCAACACAGGTCGTGAACAAAGATAAACTGCTAGAAAAATGTAGAAAACATTTTCCACCGTATAAATCATTTCTACACCTGATGCACTCGTTATTTATGATACTGCAAGATTTACTGTCCATTCACTTGAGCTGGTGTTACAACCATTTATCATCGGACATTAGAGTTTTTATTTTAAGTTATTCCACACTATTTGTCAGGGAATGCTAGGATTATAAAATTATCGATGTACATAACGTCCAAACAAACACACACTGGACGTTATTCCACAACGCTTTTATGGCAGTTTTTCCAAGCACCACCACTATGTGGAACCAGCTGCCCACTGACGTAATACTCAACCAATTCGACTTAAGGTCCACGAAAAAAAATAGCAATTCTTAAAAGGCACTCGCGAGCCCTCTGGCATTGAGTGCCTATAGGCGGTATCACTCAACATCAGATTATGCTTGTTTTAAATAAAAAATAGGCATACAACCTATTCACATATACAACAACACTTTCCCAAAGCTTTTCCGTAACATAAATCGAATATAAATAATCTCATTCCACTGTGTCCCAAATACGTTCATTTCAGCCGGCGTGACATCAACCCCAATCTCTGCAACGTGACAGTAAGGGGCCGTGACATGACGTGAAACGGTTCGGTTTCGTCGAAATGTTTTGTTTATTCATGGATTGACCAGATGGAGTACTCCAGAATGAAAATCTATGTTCAACGGCGAGGCAATATTAGACTATTGCCGTGTCATAAAGATACTTTAATACCCGCTTAGTTAAATAATGTTTTGTCTTCTAATGGCAATGTAAGAATAAGTGTAAAACATGGTTAAAATGGGAATTCATGGACTCGTTTGCCTGTTTCATTTAAAAAATTAATTGTACATGCAAATGAGGTAAGAAGATTAAAGCGCAGGTGGAGTTATATGATATAGACTTAAAGATGGTTAGACAGGATTTCATTAGTGACGAACATACAAAAATTCCCTCTTTAAATATTAGTTCAAGAAAAAATAAATCATTCCACGCAACAATAGCATCGCTGGTTACATTTTCAATATTAAAATAAAATAAATAAAAATAAAATAGCCTTTATTGCTGAACTTATTTTTACAGTAATTTTTCTTACTAATACGTTTATAACTTTTAACAGTTTCTTTTCTTTTCATAAATCAGGTATCGGTAAACGGTCGTTTCTACATTTCAGCTTGTCTTTCGACATAGGCCTCCTCTAAAGATTTCCACTCTGTTCTATTTTTCGCGCTATGTGGATGTCATTTACTTTGTTTTTCATGTTAGTGTTATTTTTTTTTCCTTTAGAGGGTCGTGGTCATTTTTCCCCACGATGACCAGTCGGCTTGGGGAAGTATTTTGTTTTGTTATTTTATGTTGGTTCATGTTGAGCTGTTTATTTTTCCGTTTACCGACAGTTAATTGTTATTCTTTGTTAGTTGTTGTCTTAGCGGGAAGAGACGAAAGAGAATTAGCTCTAATCCTCATTACGTCGAAAGCATTTGGTCTATTGTTAATCGGCGGCATTAGAGTTTGTTGTTTCCTTGGTTGAGCATTGTTTTGTGGGGATGATGATGTTTCTCTTTTGCGCTTTTCCTTATTTATGTTAGTATTTTTTCCTTTTACTACTAGTTTGTCAAATTTCAGGTACGCGATATTTCCCTTTTCTCTCTCCTCTTTTAGCTGCGCCTGCAACGTTTTCCTTTTCTCTATTACTTCCTTTGTGTAGTCTTCTGTAACATATACATTTTTGAAGTTTTTCTTCTTTCCCATAACTTCATTCTTCTTCCATTCGCTCGTAAAGGAAATCAGAATTGGTCTTGGTTTTCCAGAAGACTTTCCCTTTCCTAGACGATATATTTTGTTTATCTCATGTTCTTGTAATTGTATGTCAAGGTCAGTTTTGAAAATATGTATTGTATTTTGTATTAATTCTTGTGTAGACCTTTCGCCTTCATTTACTCCAAACATTATCAAATTGTTTTGCTTCTTTCCTCTTTTTAAACTTTCTACTTCCTTTTCGAGATTTTCTACTTTTATTTTTAAGTTTCTATTTTCTGTTATAATAGGTTGGAGTTTTTCGTCTAATCTCTCCATTATATTATTTGTTATCGAATCTTTCAATTCTATTGTTTGGTTCAAGATTTCATTCTTCATTTTATCAAACAATAGTTGAAACTGATCCTCCATTCTTGTAAACTAAATCTGCGTGTTATGGAACGTAATTAGTGGTAGTTTTTATTTACTTGCTCTGGCAACACTAGTTAGCTGTTACTGTGACAAGTGTCAATGTCATTGATCTTTTGTCTATGCTCAATATGATTGGTGGATTTCTAACCTCTAATTATCACTTTTTGGAGATACTTTTGTTGAAATTCAAGAACTTACGTGATATTGTGTGAAATCGGTAGTTCCACTACACGGACGACACTTCAATTTGTGTTTTGTGACGTCGCAGTCTCAAGAACAGTGTACGAAATTATTTTTTAGCACTCAATAATACGGAGCTACACAATTACGATGCTTACAGTATGACAGTCGGAAACGGAAAAACCGCGCATTCAGATGACTGCATAAGGTTATTCTTTACATTTTCAATATTAGATTATAATAAAAAATGTATTATTATTTAAAAAAAAGATTCGGGCTGGCCCTTAGATGCATAAAGCTTAAGATATGGGTTGTAAGTGCGACGTTGTTTTTAATGACTGTGGGGTCAAGAGTCTAGGTAATAGGCACCAAAAAAGCAAAGTACAAACTTTTTGAAGTCACATCATGTATTTCACATATATATATATCCGACTATGTATTTGCGTATTGTACCTACGAGAATGTAAGTGCGCGCTCCCATTTCACCATGCCTCCTGCTAATAGAGGACAAATCTTCTTTGATTTTAATTTATTTTATTATTCTTCAATACTTAAGATGTCATATGGAACATGGTGTAATGGCTCCTTATGAACATTATGTAAAAAAAAACTTGACGATTAAAAAGTGGCGGAGAGTTTAATGTCAGTTCTTCTCTTCCGTTCGTGGCAGAACGTGTAAAATTAGAAGCATTCAATGTATTGTTATTTGTTACGAGCTAGGGGATCGGATAGAAAACGACGTAGATTTCTTCAAGGGTTTATTTCAATTCAATCTACGAGGAATTCGTTTACACTTAAAAACTGGAAATAACGCACAGAAACGCACTAATTAAAGACACAATAAAACACTGTCACTAGTCACTTGAATTACACAGTACTTTATCACTGGTCTTCACTTATTCGCACTTTTTCTCTTCGGTGTTTATTGCTTACTATCGCATTCGATACTGAACTGATTGGTCGCGTTTTGGTTCGCTTATATATCCCTGGGAATAGTCTCGAACGATGTTTCTACGAGAACTTTCTAGGCGCGAGCGCTACTGAGTAGCGATCCCACAATTCTAGAACGCGCGTACTCGCTATCTCTTTCGCACACTGCTACGAGCTTGTCGTACGTCGTTCTAGAGTTTTCGGTCTAGTTTCGAGAAGGTTCTGATCTTCCCTCTCTCTCGCGTATCATACAGAAAGTTCTCTAAGTAGTGGAAAAACATTACAGTCGACCCGTCTTCGTAACAGTATATTTCATTTTTGACGTTCAGTGTAGGTACATTGTGTAATGTGTTACCTAAATGAATAAATGATTTTTGATTTTGATTTGAATTGATTCATTTATTTCGTAATCGTACAGCTAACATAAATTATATTTAATAACAAACGGATTCACTGAAAATATAGCCCGAGATGGAATACATTATACATTTAACGACAAAAAGCTTCAGAAATTAACACAAGCAAACAAATGAAAATTTAATTGGCGCTAGAATCTTTAAGGTCTTGGCCACTTCTGTATCTGTATCGTGAACATTTACTTTCTTCTAATATAATAAGGCAAGTAGGTGATACCGAACCCGTCGACTGTTTGGGTCTAAACCTGCCTAATGATGTCTTCCTTCACCGTATGATCTAGTAAATTCGCTTATAGGCAAAATTCCTTAGGGGGACCGAGGTTCAAACTTACAACCATTAGTCGCACACAGAAGCCACAAGGCCAACACGCTCTTATTATTTTTATATTAATAAAACCATGAAAAATATATGTTTACGTAGTTAATTTTTTTTTAATATCTTAAGTCTATAGAATCTAAGGAATTTCTAAGTAGTGAAATACCGACATTCCGTTGAGAAGCGTAGTTGAAAGTAAGGACTGTCTGTACATTTCAAACAATTACTGTCCGGAGGAGACTAAACCCAAGTTTCTATAGGATATGCTAACAATCCACTTATTAAACTTAAGCTGTATTTTATTAATTTCAGCATAATGAGAGAATACTGACTGATTACTGTTGCAGTCTGTATCAACCAATTCATATTCAGTACTAGAACCAATACGCTGTTTATTAAAACCGAAATGTCGATCAACTTCGTACAACACATTGTTCTTTCAGGCAATTTGTGTACCGAGGAAAATAGGAATATGCTACAAGCTACAAGTGAAATTTCACGTCATTTTCAGGCATTCGCCACAAAAAAGAGATTGGCATATTTCCGATAGACAAAACTTAGTAAACTTGTATAGACCAGAATTATGCACTGAGCATAATTCTGGTCTATACAAGACGCTTAATACTATCTATAGTAATATTATAAAAAAGGAAAGTTTTGTAGGTATGTTTGTGACTTGGCTTGAATTGGCTCAACATATTGGACCGACTTTAAAAATTCTGTCACTATTTGAATGCTTCATTATCACTGATTAATACAGGATATTATAATTGCAAGAAATAAATTAGGTACCTTACTAAATATGCAATAATGTTAGCCAAGGTGTAAGAAATGCCTATAGAATATATTTCATCGCATGCGCTGCGATAAAACAAAACAAAAATTGCACAACATTAATGAACATTTCAATATTTAATAAAATAAATTAAAAATAAATGTCCACCCGTGCGACACAGGTACGGGCCGCTAGCATAGTATGTAATAATAATAGTTTATAATTCTTTATTTCACTAACTAACAGTAAATACAAGAGAAAACTTATTTTTAAACGGCGGAACTCGTTTAGAAAAACAAAAACACTTTGAAATAAATTTTCTCCATAAAAACTTTTGAAACGATGTTTTTCCCTTCTTGATTTTTCTCTTGTCTTTACTATATCGGTGTGCCGAACGTAAGCTTTTGTAAATAAAATGAATAATAATGAAAAAAATAAATCTCATATGCAATATTATTAAGAATAAATGTGGTTTCGTAAGATTATTTATTTAATTACAAACACATAGTTGCATCACTACATAGTATAAAACAAAGTCGCTTTCTCTGTCCCTATGTCCCTTTGTATGCTTAAATCTTTGAAACTACGCAACGGATTTTGATGCGGGTTTTTTTAATAGATAGAGTGATTCAAGAGGAAGGTATATATGTATAATAACATCCATTAAATAGTGGAGAAGTACTGTTATTTTTGAGGTTTCTAATGTGATGTCGTAAATAATTACTTTTTTTCCGCTTACATTGCAAACGCAGGCTGAACTCTACGAGTTTTATCAAAATAATGTACTAAGTATTATGTGTACGGTCACTAGTGAAGAAATATAATACAATTGAGATAATTAAATGAAAAGGAGAGCAACTGGCGGCCTACTGGAGCAACTGGAGCTACTTTCGAGCAACTAATTGTGTTTCAGTAATCCTAAATTAGATATAAAAAAATAAATGTAAATGTAACTCAACTCTAATTATTTTTCATTATGACATTGCTGTGAGCACAGGCTTTTTATGGGTATTTTGGCCAGGAATTTTGCGCTCTATTCTTGCTGTATTTAATTATAACACAATTTGAAGGGCGATATAATAACAATAATAATGGCGCAAGTTACGCTGCGACACATATAAATATTGTTTAACACATCATTAGTGGCGGAGAGTTTATTGCCAGTTCTTCTCTTCCGTTCGACGCCACTTGAGAACTGGCAGTAAATGTTAAATTAAAAGCATTTAATAAAGTATATTTCTCTTTTGATATTCAATACATTGTAAATAAATGATTTTAAATTTTGTTTTTGTTTTAACTTTAATATTTTTGGGTAAATTCTAAATTTGTGCCGCATACGTAGGGGGATTGTCCGCAGTGGTCTCAGCTACGTCATAATCTTATTATTTCGTGCCCTGCTTTGACTTTGTTCTCCAAAAAATGATCGGCAGTGACGAGGTTTGGAATGTGAGCTATAAATGCTACAGAAGGAGACAGTAGAACAAGAAAGCCAGCCCTTTAGGACGAAGGCTTTGTAAGAACATCTCGATGTGGTTTTAGTGGGAATTGTTTACCCATAACAGAGATTCTAGTGTCGGTTGAGTCCCACATACCTCTGCAATTCTCGATGACATGCGCAAGTGCATTTCCACAGACAAAAAAAAAATTGTGTCATCTCGAAACCACTCCTCCGGTTAACATGTGATGTACCTCACCAAATCAGCTTACAGTAAAAAAAATAGTAGTGTAGTGTAAAGTATTAATTAAAAGTCGCAAAATTTTCGTTATAAAGTTCATGTCTTTACATACTAAGGTATATATGAATAATATAATTAGTTATGAAGGTCATAAAAAATATTCATTACTGTGAGCTCATACAATCCCGCGATTATACCAATTTACTTAGGGTATTGGCACATAAAATATGATGTCCCCTAGCTCCTATATGGGGCATACCATCATCAAAGTAAGACTAATAAAATACTGTTATATTTAGTCTTGGTATATATAGTGATGATAAGTTAAACTTTTCCACAATCGACGAGCATGTAAATGTCATACCAGCAATTGTAGTTCCGTGCTACCTGGTATATAATAAGACGTAAATATACAACTAAAATAAAAAATATAATTTTAGATCGTAAAACACAATTGCTTTGACAACGAGAACGAGATTTCAAAGTAACATTGAAACAATTCTAGAACTGCTATTGATTTCTACATTCGTAAAAATATTTTACACAAAGGGAGTGGAAATCCTCAAAGTAAAATCTTGTGCGAACACCAGCGCAGTGTGTGTAGGAGTAATATCAACAGACATAGGTCGCGACCCCCATATCAATCTCCAAATTTTACGACTGTATGACCATAAAAACATGGACAATGTATGATATAAATTATTACAATACCATTATATACCTCATAAATTTTTACATTAATGTAATTTAATTTTACTTTTCACAAGTACTCCGCAACGGTCTACCGCATTACAGGTAACCGCGTATTTAGAATTTACCCAAAATCGTTTTTTTCAACTTTCATAATATAGGAACACGAATTTAATAATCTTATTTAGTTTTTATATCGACACAATTGAAACAGGTGCAAAGGTACGCAAAACTAACTATGGACTAGACAAATCTATATAAATATTACACATGTTATACTTAATAAATTAAACAATATTTCGGTTTCACACGACTTATAAATAGTATGGTGAAAATTCGACCAAGTAAAATAATTACCAAATATATCAACATATAATTTCTTCCGTATAAAAGAAACCATTTAAAAATAACAACACCCAACCTTCATTTCTTTTGAGCTTTCAACACGGCATTTGAAACAATAAGAAATGTTCAATTAATATTGCTTTCACGAAGTCGTACAACGTCTGCCAACTCCTGGCCAAGCTTTGACATAATTACGAAATTGTACTTTAATATATAAACGTGAGAAAAGCTTTAACGAATACTGGTGCATTTCACTTAATAAATAAATAAAAAAGCCTATAAATTCTTACAGGTAAGAAAACAAGAAGTTGGATTAAGTTAGTTTACTTACATACAATTGTTAGTTTTGTTAGTAATTAAATTTGTGTCCTAAATTTAGTTGCGTTATGTTTTTCCTTAACCCTACTTTTGAACTATTATTCTTCACTCCTTCCAAAACAAAGCCTCCTCCAAACATAGCCCATCCTCTCTCGATTGGGCTACTTAAATCCAGTTGGAATCAGCTGTTTTTTTTTTATGTCGTCTTCCCAGCATTATTAAGTGATTCTAACATATATTGGATTTCTTGTCCTGTTTCAGATAGGAGAATCAAGTCGTCTGCAAATATTAGGTGGCTTAGGTAGGCATCTTTAATTTGAATACCCCGACATTTCCAATTGAGTTTATTAATGAGTGATTCCACTGTTGCTAGGACCAGCAAAAAAAGAGAAAGAGGGTCGCCCTGTCTTACTCACCTTTTTATCTTAAAGAACTTTTATAAATGGCATTTGTTTTAATATGACATATAAGCGACGAAACTAAAAAAATAGATGAGTGAGGTGACTCAATGTCTCAAAAATTCAAAATTATTTTGGTTAAATGTGCTAGAATATTCTTAAATACGCACGTTAAAATAAACAAATCAGGGGCCTAGGACACATGTTTTTATGTTATTCATTTATGGCAATACAATGAAACAAATGAATTTGACCAGCCTTATACATAGATCAACATGTAGAAAATTGCGTCCAAAACTGGGCAGTGGCCTAGTTCCGTTTGCTGGGTTTCTCATACGTATATTAAAATACCATAAGTGATTTTATAGATAGAGAGAGATAGATGTTATTAAAATTTTCTTTCTTTTATAAATACGCTAGCTGTCCCCGCAATTTCTCCTTAATTTCAGTTTACTTAGCCTACCTTTTTAGTACATACCAAAATGGAACATTTTCCCATGCTACCCCAGAGACTGTTTTCCAGACCTAAGACTTTTTAGGTTATTCTGTGAATTTTTCTCCATATTAACCTCAGAGTTCAACCTCATAGTTCAGTTTATAGTAGAGAGGTGAAAATTAAGGATTATACATCATAATTATGTTGTGTTATTATTGTATTCCATACCATAAAAAATAAAAACAAAAAATGTTGTTAAAAAAAATAATTTAAATTTTTTTGGGACTACCCGCAATATTTAGGGGGATGAAAATTGGTTGTCCGATTCACCGACCTAACACAAAGTTTCACGAAAATCGTACAGGCCATTTCGAATGAGTTGAATTAAAAACACCGTGACAAAGGAAATTTATATATTAAATTTTCAATACAACCATTCTACATTAATAATTTACAGTTTTAATGGAATTCTTAGAATTAGACGTCAAACAATTACGATCTCAAGTAAATCGTAATTTGCAACCTTAAAAGCATTAAGATTTTGTAATTAAGCCTTACCCAAAAGCTTTATTGACTCAACCTAAATTTAATCCTTTTAATTGAAACCAATGTAAATAGGTAATATTGGTTAAATAGGAATCAAATCTTAATGACCACCTCAATTTTTTTAGTAAATGCGTTGATTACAAAGAACTTGGTATGTTGACCATATAGAAGTTTTTTTCTAACCTACTAACTCATACTAAAACTACATATGGATAGGTATAATCTTAAATAAGAAAAGAGCATACTAATTCTTATAAGTCAGGCAACGCACTTGCAAGCTTACTGGCAATGTGAGTGTCCATGGGCGGCGGTATCACTTAATATTAGGTGAGCAGGCTCCTATAACATACAAAAAAAATCGGTTGTCTGTAAAGTTGGTTTAATTACGATTGTTGAACGTGACAACATCATAAGAAAATACTGATGCAATGGTTGCATTTTTCAAAAAAAAAATTTAATTTTATTTGTTTGATACATATTTTGTATGGATATATATAGAGATGGAAATCACAATTGAATTGATCAAGTTAAATTTATTTGTACACATACCTATGTATATGTACAAATAATAATTCTATAATTATGTCAATTTTGCACTTCAAGCCTTTAATGGAACGCCTCAGAGCGGCGTAACGTCGCATGCGTCATGTTTTTTGTGGGGGCAGTCGGCTCCATCGAATTATAAGATGTTGTCACGTCAAAAGAATATGAACAGTTTTCAGCTACTACTCCGAATTACGCATCTGATTTTTTAATCGACACCTCATGTACGTATTGCCTCAATTGCACTCATATAAATAGAATGTTAAAAAATATTTCGTTGTACTATGTTGTAGTGGGTTATCCATTAGGACAGGTGATAAGATATGATAAATCTAAAGATATACTATCTTCAATACTAAATCAGGAAGATTCACAAATTTAACTCTGCATGAGAAAACGAGTTTGAGTTAGTATATTACGTAAAATTTTCTTTAACTTGTGGCATTTTGTTATAAAATGCATAATATTTATGCAGACTATGCAAGTGCCACAGCAAATTGAATAACCGGTGCTCTGAGGTGATCCCGAGAAAGTCGGGAAATTGCCTATCTCTGCTATCGAGAGCCGTAATTATATTGATAACCTAATAAACAAAGAGCCTTTTAGCTATCCATTAGCGTTCCTTATTAATTTACGTTGAAATAGATTCTAAGGCTGCGGTTTATTTTACACTTCCGACGAAAATATCATTTTCCAATAAATGTTTTCAATCTTATTACTCTGTACCATTCCTATTCGTCGCTCATGAAACTTGAGAGGTTTAGTTTGAGTCGATAAAGTACTATTCCTTGACACTTAGGACAAGGGGCAAGCTCGGTGCTGATTGTGATCTCAGGCCAAAGAGAAAAGACCCGTGTTTACCAATGCACAGGTGAATGACGCTTGGTTCTCGTAATGGTAAAATTGTTAAGAAAAACAGACAAATACAAATCAAGGCTAGGCTAGAATAAAAGTATATGTTCTGTGACAAAAACGAGACTAGTCAAAACAACAGGAAGCTAAGAAATTGCTGAAGAGTGGGAACAAATACCACAAAACCTTATTAAAAACATAGAAGGCAGAAGGATTTAAGCTGAGATTTTGAAGCGGCCACACTTATTATTAGGTTTTGTTTGTGTAACTTTATTTAATTTAAAAAAGTGAAAAAAAAATCTGCTCTTTATTGCCAATTAGGTACATATTGTTTATTCAAACTTTATATCAATAATTAATGGACTGAAATGGATCTTAGAACGTAAATTTACTAAAATGTTCGTTTTTTTTTAGCAAAAGATCCTGTATTAGAACTATATTGACATACGATTTGCCAATTTAAAATCTTTTTTAGTAGTTTTATCAGTTGTTATTGCGGGCATAAAAACATGTTTTAAATTTAATTACTTAAGTGGAGTTAAAATAAGTAATATGTAAGTAAAGCAGGGAAAGTCCACTGTTAGGTTATTTCCAAGTACAAATCCCCTGGGGAAAGAGGTCGAGTCACCGAGCGTTGGCTGTACAACTTTTCTGATAAGATGACATTTAAAGTGTATTAATCTTATTTCAAATGTGTTAACAAGTAAGGTAAAGCCTCATAATTTCTACAATTATATATAGGTATTACGAATATTTTTTTAGTCAACATTATTACATGTTTTAGAATAGAAGAATTAATTTGTTTACTTTCAAACATAACTTTATTCAAAATACCAGCGTGTTTTTTGGCTGTATAGAATTATTTGTTATATAAATTTTACATTTAATAGAAAAAAATCTATTTTTTAGGGCTGCATACACCAGGTAATTTCATTATGTTCTAAATCTAAAATATCAATGCTACAAATCATGCCCCGAATGCACTGGTTTGGAGTATAGTAGGGGGAGCCCACACTGCTAAATAGGGATTTAATAATTGATGTTACATAATGTATACCATTTCATCGGTGATGGAAGGGCTATAGATTTTTAAAAATGTAAAAAACTGTGCCGTGTACATACTCGAGCGCGTCAAATATTGATAGCATCAATGTCCTACGTATTTTTAATAAGATATACGTAAAAAGTGAAAAAATTGACATTTTGAAATACTTTAGGTCAGAATAAGATTTATATGGTTCATCATTATGGCCTAAACATGGTGTGTCATAATCTGACGATTATCTGAAGGGATTCGCATAATCTGATTATTTACAAAAACATAGTTTTAAATCTTCTTATTTAATTTTTTTTAAACCGATATTTTAAATTAAAAAAAAAAATAAGAAGATAAAAGTGTAAATGGGCAGGCCACATGATAAGGGGAAAGGATAAATGGAGTAAAATATTCACACAATGGTACCCAAGAGATGGAAAGAGAAAGAGAGGTAGACCACAAAAAAGGTGGGACGACGACATCAGATAAGTCGCGGGAACAACATGGGGTAGAGTGGCCATAGAAAGGCCAGGGAATGGAGAAGATTGGAGGAGGCCTTTGCCACTTGGCAAACAGACGCGAAAGTGGAACAAAAGAACAATCTACGAAAAATAAAGAAAAAAAATATCGTCCGATAATTGTCCGAAAAAAAGGCTATTATATATAGTTTTAAATCATTGAACTGAATCGACTGATAAGCTCAGGAAATAGCAAAAAGTGTATGTTGTTTAAGTAGAATTTATATTTATTACTTACATCATTATTTTAAAATAATTCTTTATAAAATTAGAACCGGTTTACTTCGTCGATATTCTAAAATATTTAAACATTTTCTTATGTTTCTAATTAAATTTTATTAATTTTTGCAAAGTAGTGTCACGACAAATTAACACAAAGTAGTGTTAATATTACTCATAGTTAATATTTTTATCCAAATATAGCATCATGCAGCCGCACGTATTAAACTTTTTCGATTTTTATTTTCTTACTCCGCTTGTGGAAATCGTCAGATTTTATATTTTTCGTCATCCTTGAATTATTTCCTTCATAATTAAGATAAATTAGCCACGCTTGAGAATGTCAAGATGATGTTTTTTTACAACTTTGCAGCCCTCCCCTATACGTCACTTGCAAATTGTCAAAGTACTGAAATATTATACATTTTTAAGCATGTAATTATCTTACCCTACCTTAATCTGGCGAGCTCGAGTATTTCTGAGAAATTTTTTTTACTAATCTGATCCCTCATCCTTGAAGGGCGGCCTACGGGACTCATATTTGGTAGAGGTACTTAGCCATGTACAAGGTATCCCCTGTATATTAAACTCCCACGCTGTAAATCCCGAAATCCCCTCTTGGGCTCCCCTACTAGTAATTTGATGCAAATATTTTGTTCCTTCCATTACCAATATTTCGCTACAGGTGTACTTACTTGTAATGTGGCGGCTTGGCGGCGCGGATCCTCTTCGTAAGTAGAGTTCCAGCATTCAACTGTTGACAAAAAACCTTTTAAATTTATGTACTTAGTTATAACTAGACCACTAGTGGAACCTGCCCAACGTTGTATTTCCGGACCAATTCGACCTAGTGTCCTTTAAGAAAAGAGCATACCAATTATTTAAAAGCCGGCCACGCACTTGCGAGCGAGCGGTGGTACAACTCACGTGAGCATGGGTGGTGGTATCAGATGAGGTTCCTGTTTTTCCCCGTTACATATAAACAAAATTAAACGTTTTTTTAATACAATATTTTTATAACCCAACATTAATTTAGAAGGTTTTAAACTGTATGTAAGTATGTGGACTCTGTTTCCGCACTTAGACGCTCCATAGGTCCGTTATACGTGAAATGTTTTAAACTATAAATAGATTTCCTTCGTAGCTTCGTCGTTGCCATGTCGGACAATTTTCATATCTGATTGATAAACGTCATCAGATGACTGTAGTGAAATCGTAAACTGATGACTAATTTGATTGATCATCTTACCTACGTCACAAACCGGATATAGAGGTGAACAATTTTAAGTTTCGTTTGAGGAAACGAAAAACTTGTATGAAAACTGGTTTGTTTTATGGACATCTATAGGCATTTGCATTTCGCTATCGTGGTCTATTGCAGATTACTTTACAACTATTGTTGGATTCCAAGCGAAACCATTATTAGAAGATTCATAGCTTTAAGGCTAATTCGTATCAGAACTCACAATCACGTGTTGTTCTGATTTTTTTTGTTTGACAGCAATAGATTTATAGTGGAGAATATGAATAAGGAGTAATCCAACATACGGTTGGATGGCTTTATAGAGCGTAGACAGAGGAGTTCAGGCACCTCACATTCGTATACTTCCCAAATATAACAGAATACTAATAACACTTTTTTATAAAATAGGAGGGAAAACGAGCCTGCGGGATGCCTAAAAAGGGCAGTCATCGCAACCCATAGACACCCATTTTAAGTGGATGCGTTGCCGGCCTTTGAGGTAGAAGTACGCTTGAATTTTGAATAGTTGGAGGTCGCATCTCTACTACTTATCAAGAACTTTATATCTATTTAAAAAAATATTATTTAATACCTATCTGATATCTAATCTGCTATTTTAGTGTGATATTTGTATTATAGCCTGCAACATATATTGTGGTTATAGTGGTGGTGAACTTTAATAAATAAATAAATAAGTTTACTAATATCCATACACCTTCTGTGGCAGCCTCACATTGAAATATTGAAAAAAAAAAATTAAATTAAAAATTGAATCGAGAAAATTCTTTTGTATGAGCAAAAGGAAATACATATATATTTAAAGGTAGGTTAATATACCTAGATATATAAGATTACATCAAATATTTGACCAAAGATTGTATGTTGAGTGCGAGCAAACGCGTCGCAAACACGGCGTTACGAAATTAAACTAACAAGCAAATATTTGAACTACGCAAAGTTTAGTATGACTGCTATGAAACAAGAATCTGTGAGAATATATAGTTTTTGCTCTATCAGATAAATTGCAAAATAAAAACCATTGGCGCCGCAAGCTTTTAAGGTTTAGATCTCAGATTTCTGTATCTGTTTCGTGATCATTTGTTTTGATGTTATACTCTTTTTGGCGCGTTAGAGAAAAATTATGAGAGTATTTTTTCACAAATTTATCTCTGAAGCTATTGTCAGCATTTGAGTTGCTTCTATTGTTAGTGTCGTTTTATCTACAAACAAAGAATAAGGTGAAAGATATTTTTTTGGAAAAGATTTCTATCTTGTTACGCCAAAGTATAACTGCTAACTAACGACTATCATGGTATCCCCATATAGAGTCCATGACTGGTAGATTACGGAAATTTACATACATCTTTAAAATTTTGCGACACATCACATCGTATGTCATACTTACAAGAATTTACACAGCACTCGTTCAGTCCGTATTAACATATTGCATAAACATATGGGGTGCGGCCAATAAAACAAAATTTTTGGAATTGGAACGGGGACATAGGGCTCTCTTAAAAGTGATGCTGTTCCGGCCATACAGATTCCCATCGGAAGAGCTTTATCATCTTAGCAAATTACTTTCCGTTAGGAAGCTGTATGTCCTGAGTCTAATTTTAAAAACCCACAGAGCACTCCCGTTTGAGAGTAGGCTGGTCTTAAAAAGAAATAAGGATGTTGTAGTCGGTCAGACCGTAAGGACCGACTTCGCTAGACGCAATATGCAAGCAGCCTATATCTATAATAAATTAAATAGGCTGCTTAACATCTACCCTCTCACCGCCTACAAACTAAAAACCGTAATAAAAGACTGGCTTATGATTACGCCTTATGCAGTGTTAGAGCTGCTTTTGAGACCCACGATATAAATACACTTTACTCATTCACTCACTCACTCACTCACTCACTCATTCACTCTCTCACACATTCACACCCACACACTTACTCATGCACACACTCAGGTGCGATGATAACGGTTAAAAAAATAAAAAAATAAAAAGAAAACGAATTGGTTAAATAATGATATTTTAAGTAATTATGTTTGTTATGGAAGAGCTGGGAACCCTAACACAGGTATATTTACTTAAAAGGGTTCCCAAATCTTACACTATGAAAAGAAAGATGTACCTACTTAAAATGAATAAAGACTTATTATTATAAAAAAAAAATGAATAAAGACTAACGCGTGTTCATAACACACAAACGTACACAAACGTTTGATTCCTAATCGGCAATCAACCTTCTTTCACTGACGCACGCCGTCGCCTATTTGGGTCTAATGCTTGCCAGTTTCTTCACGATGTTTTTCTAGACATATAAAGTTCATTGGCACAGTCGAGGTACGCTCCTACGACCTTAGGGATAATAGTCGAAAGGTAAAACCACTTGGCCAACACTGCTGTGATCTGCAAAATTATCAAAATGTTTGGCCTGCTTAGCTTATAGTGGAGTTATGTTAATAAAGAATAACTTATTTTTCAGAAGTCGTCACTGTCACTGAAATACATTATATTGATTTTTTAAATGAATTTGGACATCTAAGTAACTAAACTACGTCGATCGTGTGTTAATATCATGATTCTTTACTGTTCCAGAGACTGATTTGAGAGAAACAGAGACAGATAGAGTTTTGACCACCCTAGGCTATTAAACGGGATGCGCCTTATTTTTTGCTTTTTCAAATTCAATAGTTTCTTAAGAATAGTAAGCTTTTGCTGGCGGAGTATTAAAGTAATTTTTACTCTTTTAAGTGCACCAAATATAAGAAATTTCACGGTTCATTTAGTATTTTGTTTTGGTCTAGTTGAAATATGTAGGGGGCAAAACAAAACACTAACTATGATGCATAGAATCTAGCGAAGACCGCCTAGATAGTCGCGCCCTAGGCTGCAGCCTAATAAGCCTAAGGGTTAATCAGGCCCTGCTGTTCCAACTACCGATATATCTCTGTGTATATAAATATGGTATGATCTATGTTGAGAGACATTAAATAAAAATTCATTTAACGGTTCGAAATTCAAACAAATTGGCAG
This sequence comes from Pieris mannii, assembly GCA_028984075.1. Classification (NCBI taxonomy): domain Eukaryota; kingdom Metazoa; phylum Arthropoda; class Insecta; order Lepidoptera; family Pieridae; genus Pieris; species Pieris mannii. Next base: position 6,595,934 of record CM054795.1, on the reverse strand, counting down.
GTGTTCGGGATTGCCATGACCCATCCAATGAAGCGATTTCATATTATACTACCAGTTAATCTCGACGTACTACAAGTACAAATGTTTATCGAAAAATGAATGGCAAATGGGATTGGCGATTCCTCATTATAATATTAAACTTTTTCATAAAAATGGATAATATTACGAACAAGAAAAGGCTATCAAAACACGATAACTAATGTTTTACATTACTGCTACTTTATATCACAAGCTTATATTGGAAGAACTCCTCTAGAGGCACTGGCTTTTTAAAAAGTATCTGTGTTACATTTAAATAATTATAAAACAAATTCTTCTGTAGTTTATAAATATCTTCTGATTATAATCTATATATTAATAAGATTGTGAGACCTTACAATCGGATATTAATACTATCTCTGCTTGGTGCGATGAAAACTCTATGGTTCTGAATATTGGGAAGTGCCGAGTTATAACATTTACAAAAAGAAGGAACCCTGTCCAGTATAAATATAATGTTGAGGGTATTCTTGTTGATAGAGTTGAGGTGATTCGCGACTTGGGAGTGATGTTTGATTCTGTGATGTCTTTTAGACCTCATTATGATCACATATGTAGTAGAGCTAACCGGATGCTATCCTTTATTCTTAGAACCGCGAAACCATTCAGGCGAGCCGACTCCTTGATTGTCTTATACAGCTCTCTCGTGAGAACCATGGTTGAGTACTGTTCAGCGGTATGGGCCCCGATATACAAAACTCATATAGATAGATTGGAATCTATACAAAGGCGGTTTATCAAAGCATTGTGCTGTAAGTATGGTCTTAGGCGAAAAATAAACCAATATGACCAGCGTCTTGCCCACTTTGAAATGGTAAGTCTTGAAAGGAGGAGGTGGATGAGCGACCTGTGCACTATACATAAAATAGCAAATGGCTCATTTGACAGCTACCTTTTAGAGAAACTAGAAATCAAGGTACCGACGCGTTCTGTGCGCATCCAGGAATTATTTATGATACCTATAACTAATAACAATGTGTCCCAGAATGCTCCGCTCGTTAGAATGTGCAAATATTATAATGCTGTGTGTACTGAAGTTGATATTTTTCACAATAATATTTGTAAATTTAAAAAGATAGTTCATGGTGAATACTTGCAACCTTAAATACTAATTTGAATTAATTAATGTATATATATATATATATGTGTGTTCTTTTCTTCTTTTTTTGTCATTCAATTTAATATGTGTATGTTGTTTGGTTGATATTTAGTGTAAAATGCTGTGTACAGATATAATTGGATATCAGATTTTCAAATGTTGTTTAGTGTATAATAACTGTATGTATGTAATCAATCTGTTTTCTGTTTTTGTACCTAAATGTAAAAATAAATAAATAAATAATCTTATGATTTCTCATATTCCTACTCCAAAGTGCTTTGGCGTACCATGTGTCGCTGCCAGCATATCTATAATTTTCAAAGTCTTTACAATCTCCTATAGTGAGAAAAAACTCTATTACATTGTGAGGGTGCGCAATTATTTAATCAATTACCATCTTAAATTCGCAATATTGGAGTGTTTGACAAATTCAAAAAGGCAGTAAAGATGCATGTTAGAATGAACACAGTTGACTAAAATTAAGACGGCTTATGGCGACGTGTATGTCGCTCGTATATATATACATATTAATATTTCCTAAGTTTCTTATGTAAATAAAATATATTTATTGTAATGAGAAATAAAGTTCTTTAAACAGTACTTGTTTAAGTTCTCATGATATCTAAGTTATTAGATACGAATAACAAAATTGATGTTCAGCCTCTTTAAACGGAACACACTTTTCTACTTCATTTTGATTAAAGAGACAGGGATATATCTCGAGGGCTTTTTTGTGGAAATTACATTTTTCTATGTAGATAATGGAAGGTAGAATTAATATTTGAATTGAATAAACGGAACGTACATTTATAGATTACCTTACGTCACTAATTGAGTTATAAAAATATCGTTTATCTTTTCTATTATTATGATATAGTTATTCCATAGTTTTATCAGACGAGACAACTAAATATGAATAAACAGACAGTAATGCGAGGCTAAGTGTCGAACAGAGCTTCAAAAAACCGGTTTATTTAAATAGTATGTTCTTGTCGACCCTTAGTCGAATTGGTTCTCAAATACTTCAGTGGGCAGCTAGTTCCACATAGGGGTGATACCAAAAACTGTCTCAAATGACGCACAGTCGACAAAGTCAAAGTGATACGGGTGGAATTTCGTATCCTGCCTTGATTCCAATTATGAAACTCAGCTGCAGGTATTAATCCAAACAACTACTATGGTAAATACGGTACAAGATACCCTACATCTCTACCCAACGCCAAAGGATTAAGCTGCTGCAATACAAATTCAGTATGTTATATTGCATGTACAATCACTAAATAAGTATAAAAAAAACAAACTTCCCGTATACATTATTTCGTGACATATTATGTATGGGCCAAAGCGGATCACCTGGGCCCTAGCAACTCCCTCACTCTAGTACATGTCATTGACAAGATATAATAAAAACTACGATATTAAATGTTATCAACATTCTCGAAATAATAGACAATAAATCAATCATTTTTATAACCCCAATAAAACTTGATACCAATAAGCTTTATTAGTCGTCGTGGGTGGTATTTCCATAAACTAGCTTAAACCTGCAGTTTCATACATATCTTCATCTTTTATATATAACCATTCGATAAATTCAAAATATCAAGCCAATTGTTACCACACCAGTGTTAAGTCTGTTTCGACTTTTATCCCAACAACGCGATCGACATATTAAGCACTTGTTCATACGATACAACCACCTAGTCCAGAAAAGTCAAGCCTCGAACTGTCACTACTTTTCAAATATAATATATTTAAAAAATCAATGGCGCTAAAACCTTTAACGCCCGAACCCAATATTTCATCAACAATCTCAGATAGATCAATCTGAGATTGTCGATTGTCAGACCGTAACTGTCGATGAGTAGGGGTGCCTACAGATATTTGATCAGATCAAATTTAATGACGTGGAATTAGTGATACCTACATCTTATGTACAATAATAAACCTATTTTATTTTATATAATCGAATCAATAAAACTTTATCCTGACGCATAAAAATTTATACTTACGTGTAGTAATGTTAATATATTCGTAAATATAGAAGCAAGCCGATATTCGTTTTTGAAGTTCCCTCCTACCAGAAATCTAATTACATCCGAGTCGGGAGCGGGAGACACACTTATGCAATCATAATCCACATTTTTCCACTAAATTGAATACGAATCTAATCTTTTGCTCCCCAGATGGCGTAGATTTGTCTGGAATTCTAATTCCAGTTTTATCAACGAATCTATAATATATACGAGAATATTCATATGAGACGGGGGCAAACGGGCAGGAGGCTCAGCTGTAAGTGATACTTGATATAAGAGTCCTTTAAGAAAAGCGTATCGATGTCTAATATACCGCCAACGCATTTGCGAGCCTTCTGGCAGTGTGAGTGTCCCCGATTGGAAAATTTATATGCAAGACATCTCTACAGACTTTGGTACAATGGTAGAATTTTAATATAAGCATTTTGGTCACGTTTCTTAAATTACAATTCTTAAGTAACACTAGAGCGATAAAGACAAAACTTCCACACTGTAGTTGCAAATTATTTTTCTTAATATTTATTTATTTCGTTATCCTACAGCAACCAAAAATATCTATAAAAAGACAAAGAAATACGCTAAAAAATATAGCCAGACAAAGAAATACGCTAAAAAATATAGCCAGACATAGAATACATAATATTTACAAAAAATTGGTTGCCTGTAAAGTCGGTATACGGGCGAAAGTTTTACGTGACAACGACTTTGAGTGGTAAAATAATTTTAATGTGAATATTCATTCGTATAGTAGGAAGAAGGATGAAAAAATAACAATTTAAAACATTTATTTATACAAAGAATTATATTTAAAACATTAATTTATACAAAGAATCTCGAACTGTGCTCGAGTGGAAGGGACGCGTGCCTTTCACTTTTTATGTATGTCTCTCTCGCTCTTAGGCGGGCTAACCATGCCCGAGTGGAAGGGACGCGTGCCTCTCACTCGCTCTCATTGTGAGCGCATAACGTGAGCGGAGCGTAACGCAGTTTCTTGAAGTGTCACCCGGCAAACCAATTTATAAGACGTTGTCACGTCAAAAGGCTCAAACATAAAAAAGCGCAATAAAAATCATTAAATTAAAAATTTAACCAAGTTATACCTAATTTGGCTATGATAGTTATAATGTAAAGTGTATGCACGTAAAGGTGTATGTGGGGTATGCTCATGATAGATGTCCTCTTGCGCTATGGATATTTAATTACTGCGCGATACAAAACCGAGTTCATTCGTCATTGTCAGGCCTAGAACGTATATTATGACTAGGTTTCTGAAACATTAATTAGCAGTACCAATTCAACTTTCCGCAACTGTTTTAAACTTTTCCTTATTACAAAGTTTTAATACGACACTCATCACCATTTTCGTGTATATAAACTTTTATAGGAATAATTAAATCTTCAATAACATTTTGAAAATTAATTTGAAACTCGTTAAAGCGGTTACGGTACAGTAATTATTTCGAGTTGAAAGGCATTTTAGACATAAGACAGAATCGTATTTAGCGTTTGCATCGACTCAGTAAGTAGATAAAAAATAATATAGTCATATAAAAACTTAGAAGAACTGGAGTATCACGTTTTTTATCTAAAAAGTATTTTTAATAGTCATGCTTTATCTTAACATTAATATGAAGATTTAATTAATTTAATTCTTGTGTTTAATTAGTATAGATAAAACGTGACCCTGCCTGCAGTATCTTACTACTAATAAGTTCTTAGATTTAAATTAGTAAACCGTCTCCTTTATTTACACACGACAAATCTATGGCCGTTTCCAGTATTTAAAAGAAGACAGAAAGTTAAAACATTGATTTCAATTAAGCACACATAAAAGACAATCGCGGGGGGCCGATGGATGGTCATGCGTCATACTCGTGAACGGGTGCTACTTGTGGTGACTGGTCGTAATTGAATTCGTTGAATTCGTGTATGCGGTGATATTAGTTGTTTATACTACGTATTTGCTTGTTGTTCTCACGAGTATGTAAGTGCGTGCTCCTATTTCACCATGCCTCCTGCTGATAAAGGGCAAATCTTTGTTTTTAATTTATTTTATAATTATTAATTAATTGAGATGTCACGTGGAACATGGTGTAATGGTTGCAGCTCCTAACAAACATTGAAACAAAAAAAACATGGCGGTTAAAAAGAGTGGCGCAGAGTTAATTGCCAGTTCTTCTCTTCCGTTCTCTACCCGGTATTTGACAACTGGCAATAAATGTAATATTAGAAGCATAATGTATATTTCTTTTTTGACGTTCATAAGTGTACATTGTGCTACCTATATGAAATATGTTTTTTTAATCACTTTACCAAAAATGGACCAAATTTAGCGTTTTATTTCTGTCACCAGCACCTCTAATTTTCAAAGAACCCATACTACCTTGAAGTTAAATACTATATTGATGACAGCTATATACGCAGAACAAAACAAAAAAGTGAACAATGTAGCCTAAAAAAATTCATATATTGCTACATATTTAAAAACCTTTGCCATATTTTTTCGCTGATAAACAATTTTTTAAGATAAAATCAACCATTCACCTTTAAGGTAACTCTCATGAATACTAATACATATTTAATGCAATTTATTTTACATGTTCAGAACATTAGGCAAATCAGGGATAAAACGAAAAACGTAAAGAACGTGACTGACGATGTCGTTACACCGTAGACAAGAGGCTCCTCAGATCACAATAGAGCCTTACCCTCTTGCCAACAGTTCATGAAAGGACCGCTCTTTGTCGCAAACCGACGGGTTTTAACGCCAAGTACCTAACAGTATGTGACAGTCAGTTGGTGTACCTAGGTACATAGAAATTTTAAAAAATATACTTACTAAAAACACATTATGGGTAAATACTATTACTGTGGCTCAAAAGAGAAAATGTTCGGCATACCCTCAATTATTTGTGATATCTGGTGGTCTGTTGTTTCGCACGTCACTTTTAAACTCAAGAACCGATGCCGAAGACATGTGTAACGGCTTTGTGCATTGAAATCTCTTTATGGAGCTAGAGAGATGCAGCTATAGTGTCATACAAGAACCTATATACATATATAAATACATGTTCATTGCCTATAAAATTAAGTAATTTAGATACACCCCCATTTCAAAGTAAAAAATACCTGGGTCAGGGTTCCCAGCTCTTCAATAACAAAGTTGATAATTTAAGCTACCAAAAGTAAAACATTCTACTTAAAATCGTCATACAATGTACAAAAACTACGACTATATTGTAGAAATATACAAATCTTAATAGATACATATATGTATATATAAATCTCCTGTCACGATGGACTCCTAAACTACTTAACCGATTTTAAATTAAATTGGCACACCGTGAGCCCTCTGGTCCAACTTACGAGATAGGATAGCTTAGATATTTAATTATAGTCGCACTTTTATTTTATTGCAAATTATTTCTTTATAATTTGACACTACTCCAACAGATGGCGCTGTGTTAAAAGTACCAACGTTTCACATAAACTATCTAACTTTCACATAAGTTCTCCTACCGTTTCCCTTGAATAGTTTACTACATATTATGTTATAAGTATAACAAAAACCTTAGCAACAGCAACGCTTGGCCGAATCTGCTAGTATTTTATAATTTAATATTCAGAGCCAGAGCGTCTTCTGTAAAATATATATGTACATATATCATAAATATAAAATTAAATGCAAATATACGAATTTGACTTTTCTTTAGTTTGAGGTGACTCTAGAGACTTTGGGATAGCCCTCGTATGAACATTGACGTACACACGTACAAACACATACATATTTCACACTCTCAAGTTTATGTTAATTTTTATTGGTGTATCTGATTTTATTGTAAATTTTTAAATTTAAATAATAAAAACAAAACAAAACCATTTATGGTATTTTAATGACATTCCATTCTTGACTTGACTTTTAAGTAATCAAGTCGTACACCACTGAACAGGTGTTTACAATATCTTCTCATAAATCAGGCTTCTATTGACACTTTAGAATAAATCGTTTTGATAATAAAACTGAGCATTTTATAGCCAACGTAGGTGCAGTGTTTACGGTTAGACATTAAATAACGCGTGACCCCTTTTATTTGGGCCAATGCTCCCTGCAATTAGTTGCGTAATAAACTTAACGTTTATAAAGCGATTTAACTTAACTGAACGTTATTGTACATTTACAAAATAAAATAGTACATTAAAATCTAAAAGTCATGCTCTTTTTTGCGAATGGTGTATGAAAAGTATAATTGAGAATGTATGAAGCATGAATAAAACACTTTTTTAAATAAAATAATATACAACTAAGCATTAATTAAAAATCAATACAATTATACAAACATTGTTTACGTCAGTCACGTGACGTTTTTGTCACAGCATACAATCTGAATGACAATTAACACACTAAAACTAGCCATTTATATATGATACCGCCGCCCATGGACTCTCTCAATGCCATTTAAATTTTTACGCTATTTTCTTGAAGGACCCTAAGTCGAATTGGTTCGGAAATACTTCAGTGGGTAGCTGGTTCCAGAAAGTGGTGGTGCGCGTTGCTTACTGAATACAAAACTTTATTTGACATACTAATACATATGTTGCAATCCCAATTTGCAAACAAAAGAAATAATTTCTTCTGCTGCAAAGAAAAAAGTTTTCGCTAATAAAAGTAGAAACTTAATTACTCAATTGTTGTCGTTATTGAGAGTGGGTGTAATGCTATATATTATATAAAAAATATACTTTGGGAAAGTATATTTATTTATAGGAAAATAGATTTCTAGATTGATAAAAACTTTTTGTCTATAATACATAAATTAAGTATTGCTGTAGAAAATAAATAATATATAAATAAGTAATACAATTTAAAACACCTGTACTAAGAACTAGTTTTCCTCTTATAATAAATTGTAAATAAATTTAAACAACCTTAACCTGTATTTGAAAAAAGCTTAATTCTACGTTTATCAGAATAAAACAAATTACATCGTCTTGACGAACAATCCAATTTGAATGAAAAACAAACACAATTTGTATTTTCTTTGATAATTTTTTCGATTTGTTCACAAACAAATTAATTACATCAACAAAGTAAATTTAATTTAAGTGCTACGATAAACATTAATTTTAAACAAAAATAAAAACACATTCAGAAAGTATTCTGTTGTCATATTATTTAATTGACGACATCAAGAGACTAAAGAAATGCTTGATCTTAAACCAGAACAACCTTTTTAGGTCTTGGCCTCAGATATCGTATCTGGTTTATATATATAAATTTAAAATTATGTTAAATAATTATAAGTTTACAATAATACATAGCTTCAATCCGGTAAAAAGTGGTTTCTTTAAATAAATTACATTTGATTACGTGTACTTCATCAATGGCGCTACAACCTTTTTAGGTCTCTGTACCTCTGGCCTCAGATTTCTGTACCTGTTTCATGATCCAAATGATTAATCTAATAGGCAAGTAGGTGATCAGCCTTCTGTACCTGACGCACGCAGTCAACTTTTTGGGTCTAAAGCAAGCCGGCTTCCTGAGGATATTTTTGAATGCGCACATAGAAAAAAAGGCCATTGGTGCTCAGCCGGGGATCGAACCTACGACATCAGGGATGGGAGTCGCACGCTAAAGCTACTTGGGCAACACTATACTACACTACACAATTACATGTTTAATATTTATCCAAAAAAATTATAAATATTTGTTTATTTATGTAGAAATTCAAGTACCTGCCGTTAATATGTCAAATAAAAGAGACTAGCTGCCTACGACACAAGAAATCCTATTGTGGAAACTATTCCACTTTCTCTTTCTGTTTGACAGTATTTTTCAAACAATAAATATTTCATGAAGGCGACTTGTAATTTTCAAATGGAATTTTTTTCTTAGATTACAGTCCAAATGCGAACCTCATAAATACGGAATAATGAAATTAGCATGTTATTGCGTCAATCGTCAGATTATGGCGCCCTTTTGAATATCAAATGCGTAGACCATTGAAATACCTACACAGTCGGCAAGCCGTTGATAAAAAAGCTTTTTATCATGCTCCAGTCTAAACCTATAAAATATAATTATCGTTAGGTTATCACTAATATTCTAGCGTTTCTACTAATATTACAATTATAGTTAATAGCGAATATAATTTAATTTAAACTGATAGTTTAATTTAAATTTTTCTTGAAGATTTTATTTATTTCCTTTAACATTTCTATAGAAGAGCTGTAGTATTCAGAGGTTGTAGTCACCCCCCAATACAGGGGCTCCCTTTTTTATTGTAACACATTCCCGCGTAGAACTCACAAAATTAGCCTTACTTTCTGGACACCACATAATCATGTGTCCTACTCTATCCACTAAACCATTCCAACTGACTGTCACAATAGACCAGGGTCGATAATTTTTGAAACCAAAAAGTTTATGATATATTACATAGTAGTAAACTATTCCAGGGAACCGGTAGGAGAACTTATGTGAAAGGTTGGTACTTTTAAACACAGCGCCATCTGTTAGAATTGTATCAAATAATAAACAAATAAATTACAATAACATAAAATTGCGACTATATTTAAAGATCTAAGCTATCCTATCTCTTAAGTTGGACCAGACTGCGCACGGTGTGCCAATTTAATTTTAAATCGGTAAAGTAGTTTAGGAGTCCATCGTGGACAAACATCGTGACAGAAGATTTATATATATTAAGATAATCGTGATCTGATGTTGGGAAGGGGGTGTTCCCCGTCCTGACATCAGGATCACGACTGATCAATTATTTTTCCTTTCCTTTTTATAACATCATCCACCTTTGCAAATTGGTTTCATCCTACTATCATTTTTCACTTTCTACTATTTAAAAGTCTTCTACCCTGGTCTACTAATAGGAAAACTTGGGGTCAAGTTAGCATTCTACCCAGAGAATGTGGTTAGTCCTACTGCAACACATTAAACTGTTTCCTATGCTACCTCAGAGACTGTTCAATTTTCTAAATAAATACCTATATTTTCCTCTTTAAAATCCTTCGTTTGAGTTTAAAAATACTGAAGTTACTCCGATTCATTTACAATAGCATTTTAAATGCGTCGCATTTTCGCGCAATGATAACTCTTAATTATAGTATTTTTTTGTAACATATCAGTGGCGATAGTGGTATCAGTTTATTATTTACGTAATATAATTCGTTTCTATTCATAATTTATAATTCATAGTAATTTTTTATTACATCGATAAGAAAGGTTTTTTTTGTAGGATAACAAAATATAAGAATACATTTTTTTATCATTAATCTCAAGAAACACTAATATATATTCACAAAAATACATATATGTACTATCCTTAGAAGGACTACTAAGCCGATAGGATAATATCGAAAAAAAAAGATGCATTATTCTGAACTTACTGCGAACATATATCGATAGTGTAGACAACATTCAATAGCCCGCTGAACCTTGGTATCGCAATCAACGTTGGCCGTCGCTGTCGCACATATAACTTAGGTACAAACAAACCAAGTTCTTGAAGAACACTTGGCTTCCTCACCACCGACAAGACTTTAAGCAGATAGAACCAACTGTAAATACCCACCATCACTTAGACAAATAATATAACATAGGTAACACAAAATTCTAGGTATAAAAACTTCCCGAACATCTCCAATAAGGTCATTTAATAAAAAGCGATTACAATGAAAAACTTTTAACGAGCGTAAAAACTTGAATAACCCCAGGTCAGAGGAAGGTCCATTAACGAACGCCGACCCTACAACAGAATAGAATAAACAGAAGGAATAATATCTAAAACAGTCGAAAAAAAGTCGATCGCACTTTCATACACTTTTCGTCAATTATCACCGCCCGGGAACGTATTGCAGGTAATCGTACGCTCATTTATTTAGCGAAACTTAGCTTCATAAATGTCGGTTATTTAACTATACGAAAGCCCGGCTTTAGGCTTGAAAGAATAAATGAATTGAATTAAATTTACTGATAACCAAGCGTCTAGGTACAATGTATATATACTTATACATTTTTAACTATTTTAGGTTAACTATTCGAATACGAAAGCACGTTACATGTTTCGATTTGTCGATGGCAAATGCCTTCGTAACACTTCACTGTACAACTGCACTGTTATTACTTACTTAATTCTCGAGTTTCTTACGTATAAGATATACGGCAAATAATACGAATTTAAACCGCAACTTCAACCAATCCTTTTGCTCGACATTTGAATATATATTTAAATTTTTATAAGGAATTATCTATTATTTCATATAAGACTATACTAGACGTACACCTCGCAAGCAATTCGCGCGTTTTAACAGTACAAACCAAAATAATTCTGTGACTACAATAACGTCTCAATTCATTTACATACAAAGCTCACGAACGGAAACGGTTCTTACTTAAGGAATTTTAAGTTCAGTTTAAGAATACTCACCACGCATGGTATTATCATCATTTGATCAATCGATATATAGTTACTTCGTAACGTATTAAATAATAATTATTATTTACACACAAATCCATATTACATCAAAGCTTTTCCAAATATGACTTTAGAATAAAATCAACATAATATATAAAATAAAATTAACATAAAAAAGGTAAACTCCTATATAAATATACTATATACACGCCTTGGAGAGTGAAGTACACATAAGGTTTCTATATCCGACTGGTTGTAATTGCTACCAATTTTTTTTACATAAACGTCGCTTTACATATATATGTATGCAAATCGGCAATTTTTTGACAAGTCGGCAGCCTGTTGATTTTCCTATCAGATTATGGTGAATACTCGTTAAGATATGGCTCAATTCTGTTTGTAACACGCTAAAGTTGTCACATCGCTTTTTGTATAGCAAATCTGTCTTTTCCCAAAAGAAGAAATCTAATGTTAGTCGGGGATCTGGCCGGCCATCTAAACGGTCCATTTCTACGACTATTATGAGCCGGGATTAAGTTTCCTTGCTCTGCCACGGAAAGATTTCTTGAAATTATGTACGTTAAGTATATATATATGTACTAAGTACTTAGTAATTATGACTTGCAATCTGGCAATGAGTTGCGGTACATAACTACTTTGTGACCAGAAAAAGAAATCTATATGTTGCTTCACTCAAAACTCGGAGACGGCTGGACCAAGTCAAGTTGTTTTTTATTCTTTGACCGCTGAAGGTTTTGGAGAGAATTGAAAAATTATGAGAAATTCTCTATTAGGTAGCATAGGAAACTGTTTCATAAGTTGGTATGGTATAGCTAATAAAAAGGTTGGCTAATTTAAAAAACGACCAACACAAGGGTAGCCGAGTCACACATAATCCTCCTACTTTCAGGAGCAAACAAATGGATTTCCACCTCGGAGAATTTTTTTTTAGGGATAATTACTAAGACCCCAATATGTCGCATGTCATAGTAAGTAATATAAAAATCCCTTTGTCGATTCGCGCCGAAAGCTGAAACTAGGTCAAAGTGTTAAATACCCCTGACAGCTGTCAGTGGCAATAATATGAAATAATTATACGTCACTTTGGTCTATATTAAAGATTTTTCAAGGTGTGAGCTTGTTGTCAGAAATGAAATGTTAGAAAAGAAATGTCAATATTTATTAAGAAACACGTAGAGTACAAAATGTACTAAGCTGATTACAGTACGGGTTATAAAGACTACACTGGTTTTTAAAGAAATCAGTCATTTTAGTCTGTTTTTTTTAGCCCAGTCTCAAATATTTTTTTGCATTTTACGTTTCACACTCCTCAAGGTAAGACTATCATCAGTATTAAAGTCATTAAAGGCAACAGGCAAACTGTTGTAGAGTTAAGAGCCTCGGAAATTATTGTTGGCTGAAACTGTTCTTCAGGGTCTTGCTGGTCTTCGTTTTCGTCGTGAGTGTTATAATTTATACTTTCAGCTTTTGCAAGAATTTGTCAAATGGCCGAGAAGAGGTTCGGATGAGGTGGGAGAAAGTGCGTAGTTATTCCTTCAATACTTATTAATAAGATTTAAAATCGTTCGTATTGTTTTGTTTTGCTGGGACAAGAAGCGGTTGGTCGTTATAGTCGATGAATATCGATAAAGTTTAGTAATAGTAACGTTTTGTCGTTGTAAGCGAAATGTCGCTGTATCCGATGTTGTTATAGCCGGTATGTTTGCTGAATAGTTTACTAGAGATTCAGATGGGACTTTCCAATCTGGCTGTAATAACCTATCGATCGTTGTAAACCATGTCGTTATAATCGGCTTCGACTGTACTTAAAATAATGACATTATTTGACCAATTTTTTTTAACCGTTACCTTTTTATTTTTATTTTTTAAACCGTTATCATCACACCTAAGTGCACGAGTAAGTGTGTGGGTGTCAATGTGTGAGTGAGTGAGTGAATGAGTAAAGTGTATTTACATCATGGGTCTCAAAAGCAGACTCTAACACTGCATAAATGAACACTGCTTGAATGACAATGAATGACTTTTTGTTGATTATATTTGTTACCAACTAAGACACCATTCTACAATACTGTGACTAAAAATGTTTACTTCGTTACCTAGGACATACATGTACATAGGGAATACAAAACCATTATATAAATGTCTAATTTACACACACATATGTAAAAAAACATTTGAACGTAAAAACGTACTTTTATGTTTAATTACAACTTAGTGGGTTAAGTCTATACGATTCTCTGAGTCCCCGTACTTTCATCTTGGTTAAAAAAAGCTTTAATTACAAATAATAAGCAGTTAAAGCATGGTTAAAGTATTTAAAATTTACGGGCAGCGAAAACTCATCAAATTAAATATATGTTAATCATATTCAAATTCTAAACGGCCTATGTAACGATCATGAACGGGAGTTGAATAAAAAACGTTAATTACATCATTACAATTCTCCATTGAACAGGGCAATTAAGAGGTAATAAATACCAGATGTTTGCGACATACGACTCATTGATAATGCACTGACCTGGTTTGTGCACGCGAGAGCTGTGAGAACGTCATAATTTGTAAATTGTAATTAAATGGTTCCACATATACATACTAATATTTAACTGTAGCTTTTTTTTAATAAAGTATGTTGTAGTGATACCGCCGCCCAAGGACAATATTAACAGAAAGCTCGCAAGTGCAATGCCAGTCTTTTAAGAGTTGGTACGCTCTTTCGGAAAGTACCTCCTAAATAAATGTACCATCTAAAACTAAGACATCTTGATTCCCCAAATTATAAGGATATACACGTAGTCTCAATATATCATCATCGGACGTCAAGGCAGGATACGAAATTCCACCCGGATCACCTCCGACGTCCGTCGTTCCACAATTGAGCGATTTTTAAGAATGGTTTTACCGCACACCTGCACTATGTGCAACCAATTACGACTTAGTCCTTCAAGAAAAGAGCGTAGCAATTCTTAAAAGGCCGGCGACGCATTAGGGAACTCTCTGGAATTAAGTGTCCATCGGCGGTGGTTTTACTTATCAATAGGTGGGCCACTTGCTCGTTAACCTCCTATTTAATTAATTTTAAAAAGTCAACCTTTACGTTTACGCACAGTACCTTATTTCTTTATTTGATAGAGTTTTAGAAGCCTGTAAGGAAACCTTCGAGTTGGGAGGCACAGCCTTCTTACCTATAAAAAGAAATTATAATTAAATTTAAATATTCTTTGTATTCTTCACTTTCTAAATTTCACGCGAGAATAATCTGTGTAATTAACTATTTTAAGAATGTTATACGAAATTTTAGATGTTAAAAATATCAATATTTTTAGTAAAAACGGCAAGATCACTCTTTATTCTTCGTAGCTTTGAAGATAAAACTTCTGGAGATCATATAACAGGATCGTCACGGTATATTATCGTAAAAAGGTCAAAATTCCATCTTAATCTGATAAGATCTCCGATTCTTTCCCTGAATAAAAATGTTGGAAAATGTTTTAAAGATATTTCGTATTTTGATACACAAAATATACAAGAGAATGCCTTTGATCTACCCACATAACCTATTTTTGAAATAAATAAAATAAATTAGTAGGTATGGCCGTCAGATTTCTGTATGTCTAAGCAAGCAAGGGCGCAAACGGGCAGGAGGCTCACCTGATACTAAGTGATACCGCCGCCCATAGACACTCACAATGCCAGAGGGCTCGCGAGTGCATTGCCGGCCTTTTAAGAATTGGTAGAATATTAGATGGGCTAAAACTATTTTTAATTGTTATATAACATGAATTAAACAAATAATTATTGATAATAGCAGGAACAAAGTATTTTTACATACGTACTCTGGTTCTGTATCAAGAACATAGTAGGAGACTAGTAAGTACAGTAGTACGGAGTCGATTTCTTAAAATCCAAACATGAGAATTTAAAGCTAAAAAGTCTGCCTTATTACTTATGCTTATTATATAATTATCATACAAATAGTCCTACGGGGATAATCTACGGCCATCAATGTTATTTAGTTCACAACCTTTTTGGGTGTATTTTTTTTTTTAATTTAGCGGTAGGATCTCCCAGTGAACACCTCTGGAGGCCGAATCCACAGCTCGATAGTTCGTAAAAGGAAAGCTGTGGAAGAATGCCAGTCATAAAATCTGTTATCATTTCGAAGGATTGAAGAGTCAACTAATCGAGCATTTGATTTCGTAGCTGAGATATAGACAGATAATTTTCCTTAAATAACACTTATATGAACGCAAATTTATTACTTTGTTTACGACGCCATTTCGGGTGCTTTACCGTAGTTGTTACTGCATCAAATTTACAATTTGATTAAATTTTTAAAAACATTAATAAAAATTAATTGCAAAATATGTTGCAAGGTTTAAGGTAAGGTTTTTGTATAAACATAAAATAAAAATAAACAATTCCGTAGAAGCGAAACGTGTGTATGGGGTAGCATAGCAAAATGTTCAACATGTTGGGATTTAGCTACAAAAAAGGTAGGTTACATAAAAAACATAATCAGGCGAAACGAAGTTCACGTGGGCAGCTTGTATCTTCCAATTCAGACAACCATTCTGGATTGTATAATATTAATACATACTCTCAAAGTTTTCACTACATAAAAACTACAAGATAAATCGTTAATTATAACTGAGAATACTAATTAAATACATCTTTACGCTAGTTACACATTATATACAAGATGAGTAATAATACACACTAGAACTTTCTTAATCTTCCAAACTGGACTTGATAACTATTGATCTATCGTGCGAGTGTTTCTAAATAACCTCCTAACGGGTGGATCGATTAGTGATCGATCGTCTTTTGGTTTCGCTAATATTAAATCAAAATCAAATTATACTTTTTACAAACTCCACATCGTAAACAAACATCGTTAAAGAGATATCACTGTATATAATAATTACAGATGTATTATTGTGCATTACTAGAAGACCTAGTGAACTTCGTATCACCTACATTTGTGTTAATATTACCTTATACTACAGCTATGTAACGCAAATTTCCGAATACATAAATAAATACATAAAAAAGACAAAATATGTCAAATATTTCCCAGCTAGGAACAGTTTTTATTGGAGAATTCATTATCGTTTTTAATAATTGTCTTTGCTTATTATTTCTGTGTGGGTTTCGTTAAAACCTTTCCTAAACTTCGACCAATATTTCAAGATCATATTTAGCCAAATCGGCGTAGCGATTCTCAAATTTTGGCAAGAAAAATTCACAGCAATTCATTTTTAAATCTTATATATAAAATTCTCGTGCGCGGTGTTTGTGGTTAAACTCCTCCGAAACGGCTTTCCCGATTCTCATGAAATTTTGTGTGCATATTGGGTAGGTCTGAGAATCGTCTAATCGACAACATCTATTTTTCATCCCCCTAAATGTTAAGGGTAATCCACCCTAAAAATTTTTTTAAATTTCAAATAAAAAAAACAGTACAGTACAAATTAGTAAATACATATAACCCTGAATTTTCAACCCTTCACAATCAACCCCTATTTTACCATCGCGATTTTTATTTTTAATATGTATATAGATTCCACACTATTCCTTTAACGTTACACAAAGACACTTGTCAAAACAGTGCATAAAATTTAGGAATGGAACTTAGTAGTGGAACGCCCAACAGCGCGTCAGAAATTAAGAAAACTAAATAAATGTTATTATCAGACATAATAAATTGAAATTCCATTTTCAAAAGGCCTTTAAAAATGTATACAAATTCAAAATTGTTGCTAAAAAAGACACAAGTACAGCAAAGTACAATAGTTCCATTGTACAATCGCACCCACAATAATTTATTCTTCCTTTAGATACTTCGCTCCAACGGCTTTCAAAGCTCAATTCTTTGTTAAATAGGGATTCTCAAAAACCTTCTTGACAATGCCCAATAACTCCTAAAACATTGTTAAGAATGTTTCGCTATTATTGTGTTTTATTCAAACCATCACAATTTACTTTTTTTTAACATACCTATTACATATTATATATATTTCTAATGTACAAAACATTGACACTTTCAATACGTTTTGGGTAATTATAGCTTGAACTATGGGTCCAACTCATTATGAGTATCATATTCAGCGGTCTTCTCTTCACAAATATATCAACTTCGTCAAACCAACGGATTTTTATACGGAAAATGTTCTATAGGGCATTTTTTTCCGTAAACCAAGTCTATACCTTATTACGTGCAGGAGGCACGTAATTTTCAAAGTTTGTACCAAGCCTTGAATCATTATAATAAAGTTTTTTTTTATATATACATGTGTCTTTATTAAGGCATCATGGAACATTACGATATAGCCTACCTTAAGGGTAATAAGTAATATAAGTCTACCTAATTTACTAAAAACGATTTTTAACATAACGAAGTATGTAAGTAGTGTAAATATAAATAAAATAAAAACGTATTCATTCATTTTAAGTACATTTACATTACAATGTATAAGATTTGGAAACCATAAAAGTAAAAATACTTGTGTCAGGGTTCCCAGCTCTTACTTACATAACAAACTTAATTACTTAAGTGTAAATTTCTTTAAAATATTTTTATATATAATTTAATGATATCTTTAACTTTATTTATTTTTGTTATCTTACAGTCTTTATTAAAGATAAGTTCTATGTTGACTATGTTCTTGTGTTTTATTTTTCAATCACTGTTTAGCACGTAATACAGTGCGTGCACTACACGTAACATGCAGGATTTGCACCTTGCGAAAGTCCAATTGGATATCTACAGGTACAATGCATTAAATTCCGAAACAGGCTTTATATAGAGTTCCACCCTCATCCCTGAGGTCGTAGGTTCGATCCCCGGCTGTGCACCAATGGACTTGCTTACTATGCACGCATTTAACACTCGCTCGAACGGTAAAGGAAAACATCGTGAGGAAACCGACATGTCTTAGACCCAAAACAGTCGACGGCGTGTGTCACCTACTTGCTTATAGATGAAGAATGATCATGAAACGGATCAGAAATCTGAAGCCCAGACCTAAAGAGGTTGTAGCGCCACTGATTTGTTATATTTTTATATTTCGTAAAGGTATTTTTGTAGTAATGACTCAGATACAGGAGTGAAAAAAGATTAAAAAGATCACAGGTAAAAAGAACTACGTGTTAATTAAACCAAATTTGTTGTTTATAAAATGTAATATTCAAACAATAGTAGAAATCCAATGCATGAACAAAACGTTGTACAATATTGCTACTTGAAAGGGCAGCATATTGTACTGCGAAAAGGTCACTTGTTTAAAATGCAAATTACAATTTGCATTCAAGTAAAATAATAATACTGCACCTTCCACTGGAGAATAATTACTATTATTTACATAATGTATGCTAGAGGTTTAATTTACATAAGTGTCAATTACATATTATGGTATGTCATTATAATCAAATGCGATGCAAGTTTGGGTCAAAACGGTAATGGAAAGGATGAGACTCGTAGGATATAAATGTAGAATAGAATGCGTAAATTAAACGATTCGTTATCATTTGGTATTATAAGAACCCGGGCGTTATTATATTACCCGACTCTCCCGTCTTTCCAGAATTCAAGAATTTGCCACTATTGAGACGCAAAGTTCATAAAATCAACGCAAACAGACTATATAATCCCAAGAATTAACGTGAACTAGATAAAACGTGAAACAAAACAAACAGTTCTGGGAACAAAGCTTGAAGAAACATTAAAGATCGCAACAGATGTGGATATCATTTGGTTATTGCGCGTTGGGACTGATTATATGGATCGTAAACCAGTCCAGAATAGGCGCCGGTAATAAACTGGCGTGACCTGATCCACGGTCGATGGACCATTAGCCTCTGCGATTAATTTAGAAATACTATGATCTGGGAAAAACAGTATTCAAATGGTTACAGTAAACAACACCCGATTTTTCCATTTAATTTATATACAGTGATAATGGTTTAGTTTTATTGGAAAAACTTGATGCATAGTGAGGATACCAACTTTAAATAAACCATATTTCATATCAAATCTGTAAATGTTTTTATTAAAGCTTCGGATTTTGTCGCATATCCTAAAACTCACAATCATGTAACCGATAATATCGGAAGGCAATATAAGAAGGTAAAATATTGATAAGGTTGATAAGAGAAAAAAAAGGAAATAGAGATGAACCAAAAACCTCTTCATCCGAACAAAAGCTTTTATTTATTTCCAATAACAAAGGGAACAACTGAAAACTAGTTAAAAACTAGGCGTGTAGTGTATCCCAGAGAACTGGGCCACGCCATTCGCATTGTACGTTATTTAGTACACTGTTAAGCCAACTTCAGCACGTAACCTTGTTATCCAGCCGGGTGTGGTGCAAGCTTTGTACTTAATAGACTGTAACACAATTTAGTGCAGGTAATGATGGACAGATATTGGACATAGAATCAATAAAACTACAAAGACGAAGAAATTTCAATCGTACGTACTTCTTGGCGACGTAAAAATAACGTAATGACAAATACATTAAGGAAATTTGTTTATGCAAATGCGGCATTCGGAAAATACAACATTAATAAACATTGTATGTATTTAAACGAGAATTTATTAAAACAAAGAGGTCGGACATCTTACAGCTATGGAACACAAATTTAATAAATATATGCAAAGACATTTTTCTTTATTAATGTTTCCCACCGTCTAAATCGTCCAGGAACTTTCATATATCATAGTTAGCCAAATTGCTCGAGCCACTCACAAGTTTTAGCAAGACAAACGAACAGCAATTAATGTATACAAATAGAAAGTAGAAATCATTCTTGGAAATAAGCTATCGAACCGTAACAAAAGAGAAATATCAAAATCAAGGTTTTACTGCATCCACTCAATTCAAGCAATTGAAATAAAAGGACTATAAACGTCCTTCGCAAAGTAACATTAAGAGCACTCGCGATAAACCCACTCACGTAATGAAGCCTCAACAAGAATATATTTTTAATTACTGTCCAGGGAACCCACATTCCACTTGAAATCAACTCATCCTGAATGAGTTTACGCTGGAATTTTATAATTGCTCCTAATAAACTTATGGCAAAGGTGAAATCATATGAAATTCCTAATTAATCATCTGGAAAGTTTATGTAGCTTTAATTGGTTTTACCGAATTCTGACGGCTTTTCTAGTAAACATGAAGAAGAAATCTTCTAAGTTGGTTTCGCCGATCAAGTTTTTGTAACTAAATCTTGTCGTATAACCTCACAAGGATGAAAAACCGTGATCCTTATATTACTTAGTGGTCAGCTAATGCTGTACAATATCCAAAATTGAACGAAGTTTACCTTTGAACACTTTTTCGGAAGCTGGGCTTGTACACAAAAACAAGCGAGACCGTCTGTTACCTCTCACAAAGATACATTTTTTCCTTAGTGCAATTTGAGTATTATTTTTTTATTCTGATACTAAAAATGTATGATTATCTGTGCAAAATAAAGTGTATTCGATCTTTATGTCGTATTTATTTGCTATCCGGTATCTAAAATTTAATAGTTTCCGAAATTCCGTTTAATTTCAAATTTTTTCATTTATCTATTTTTAAAACACATCGAAAAATCAGTGGTGTGGGGCTTCAAACAGTTATTCTCTCCCATCTTCAACCAGTTTACTTTATACAATTCCCAGGTGAGTTCTCAATCTTATAACAATTACTTAAAAAACCTGTTTTATGCAAGACTCTCAATCTTTCATCAAACTTTTTCATCCCGAAAAGTGTATTTTCTTATAAATAATTTAAATTTTCGCACTAAGACATCGCATCTTTTCTTAACAGCTACTTAGCATTTTTATCGCATGATGAAGATAAAGAACAAATTAGGATAAGTTCTTTATTTTACTTACGTCATTTCATTCATGTGTAACAAAATTACTTTAAATTAGATTTTCTAAACGTCAATAGTGAAAATTGAATTCTTGCTTAATTAGTTATTAGATCAATTAAAATTACATAAATATATATAAAATTATCATTATAATTATCAACTATTGTATTATACATACATATATGATAACGACGTCTTCGAAATACACGAAATAAAATATCAGACCCAATCCAACTGGACAACTCACCACGGTATTCATATATGAGTTACCGGCTTATGGGCGGAATTATATATTGTTTTTATTCACATTGAAAGCTTTGTGTCTTTCTTCTTCAATCTAAAAGCAAGAACTCCGTACCGATTTTGGGTGACTTTGAAAAAGTAACACCTTGGTAAATATTTCATAATGATAATTAAGTCAAATACGCAATACTTTTTCGAGATCCCAGTGCTTCTAGAAAGGTCATCATAATTTAGCACAATTTACCATATCGCAAACAAAACTAGCACAATCAGATTCAAAATGGCGGACGTCTGAGATAACACTGCGCAATGTGTTCAGCATTTCAAATCTCCCTTGACGTCAAAACGAATTTATAATTGCCAAGTCGTACAGAAGGGATCTTGCGTACGAGTGGTTGGTCGCTCTCTGCCTGCGTATGATTCCTGTTACGAGTATGATCAAGATATCAAATGAGTTTTTGTACTGGTTCTATCCTAATCACCGGAATATTTATTCGATAGATTCGAGTTCTAATATGCTTGCACCTGAGAGTTAAAAGTTGTAAATCGTCGATGAAGGAAATATATACTTAAAAAATAAAATATTCGAAAACATTAAATCCTTTTTGAACAAGCATAATATTAAACAATCTTCAGAAATTCACGAACATGGCGCAAAACTTCAAAGCAATCAAATGGATGTGGTGAGGAATAAGGTTTTAAATATTCCCACGAAAAACAAAAAGCTCTCAAATAATGGTGAATAATACGCCTAACATTGAAAGATAAACAGAAACAGTATCTTTTACCATGGCTATTAAATTTATAGGAAAATCGATTGATATAGAAATAACCATCCACTTCCAGACACTTTCTGTAAACAAACTTGTTATTCTTGGCATTGGTTGAGATACTGTCCCTTTTTTAATCTTCGCTTGAATATATTTCCATCAATGTTTGCATTACATTTTTTTTATACTCAAGTACGTATTGAATTTATAATTAAAATAAAAAATCATACGCACGGCAGTCAAACTGAGCGCTAGGTATCACCTCTGAATGTTACTCTAAGACTTTCTGGCAAAGTTTTTCTTAAAAAGTCACTGGTACACAGCCAAGATACGGATACAGATTTAAGGATAAGAAGTGCACTTAGCCAAGTGTTTCATGTATATATGTAATAGGGGGCAAACGGGCAGGAGAATAACCTGATGTTCGGTGATACATGGGGACACACACAATGCAAAAAGCCTCACAAGTGCATTGTTTAAAGAATTGGTATGCTATTTTCTCGAAGGACCATAAGTCGAATTGGTTTGGAAATACATACACTACATGGACAGCTAGTTCCACATCAGTTGTGAAACAGACGTCAAGATACTGGTGTTATTTCATATTCTGCATTGACGTCCGATGACCGATGAGGTTAAAATGGTCTCATCCATTATTTGAACGCGTACGTCAAACTTTGTAAATACCCAGTGATTTACGTTTGATACAGCTTTGGCTTTTGAAATAATTTACGATAATTAATGGAAAACCTACTTGTGGTTAAACCGCTGTGACGTATTCTGGGATTAATATTGTTAATATAACATGTTTGTAAATATGGTCGAGGTAACGTTGAATTTACCTACGAATACTCATATTTAGGTTATTGTGTATAGATTTAGGGCATAGTACAAGGTCTCCAAAGATTTACGTAACATTTATCATGCTTAATCATATCCATCGGGACCTAAATGTAGAAGACGTCGCCATTATGATCAAAAATATTGGTGGTGGCCTTCAACAAAGGTTCCACAAACACGTGAGCTATTAAACTTCTTGACACCACGGGCCTAGTAAGAAGATTGAAAACTTTTCACTAGGCCCGCTTCTTCATTAGTACTAAACAGTGTTACGCGACCAAATCATTGTGCACACGAACATAATAGTGTCTTGTTCTTAATAGAGACTGTAATAGTGACTTGTTTTTAAAGTTATACTTCTTTTGGCGCGATGGAGAAAAATTATGAGAGTGAATTTATACGATGCGCGCGCACACCAACACCAAAATTCGACATCATAAAGTTAGGTCTAGGTGGCATGGAAATCGATAACTACTAGATGTATATTCTAGTATTTTTATATTTAGAACAAGTGTTTCGTAACAGCACAATTAAACAGTGTGAATAAATAAATATTATTTTGGTGTTTTTAAATCAATTTCATATTCGACGGTGGTAGTATTAAT
Source organism: Pieris mannii (assembly GCA_028984075.1). Taxonomy (NCBI): domain Eukaryota; kingdom Metazoa; phylum Arthropoda; class Insecta; order Lepidoptera; family Pieridae; genus Pieris; species Pieris mannii. Next base: position 6,571,988 of record CM054795.1, on the reverse strand, counting down.
TTTAATATTTATCGTTAATCACTATTGCATTTTAATTATTTTTTTCCCATACGCCAAATAAGTATAACTTCTAACGCGTGTACGTACACTCTTTTTTTTGTATGTTTGTTTTGTTTGTCTCCTTTTATCACTTCAATGATTTCAATGACTCTTATTATGTTAAATATCCTAATATTTGACTTAGGGCCTGTTTCACAATGTATGGATAAAGTGCCAAATAGCTATGCAAAACATACATTATTCTAAAGATAAAAGTTTCGAATAAGATACTTGGCATTTTATGACAAACAGCGCTATCTGGCAGTCGTGAAACGCAAATATACTGTTTATCCTACAAATAAGTAATAAATAACTTATTTGGAACTTATCCGGACATTGTGAAACAGACCCTTAGACTTTAAGCAATATATTTTCTAAGCTTTTCCATAGGTTTAACTCAAAGGTTTTTGCATTAATACAAATCACATCACGCCTTCACAGCTTATTCGTATAGCGAAACATACGTTTTATAACGTGCTAAAATTTTATCATCTGTATTTCGTTTTCACCAATCAACTCCACTCCCGTCACGTATCCTGAGGGGTCCGAGGGCCTGTGCGTGTACGTATAACCCATTGTTAAATTAGGGTTGCCACTTGACCGGTAAAATAAATGTTACATATAACCAAAAAAAACATTTTGATCTATTAATTTCGTAATTCTATATATAGAATTAATTAATATTTAATAATAGCCAAAGATGGAATACATAATATATACACAAAGGTTCAAACATTTACGATAGGAATTAAATCAATAAAAATATTAAATATATTTAACTAAGTAATACCACATTCGGCTGTGTGATGCTTTGAAATTGATGGTATGTACGAGAGGGTATGCATGAGGGGTGTGCTCATGATGCCAGGTTATAGAAATTAGCCACACAAACCAAACTAGTGTTTATTTACTAAAATTTATACTTAATTTTGGTTACGATTTAATATTCAATAGTGCTACTGAAGTCCCAATTGTTAAAGAGTCGGCAGACACTTGCGAGCCTTCCGGCAATGTGAGTGTCCATGGTGGTATCACTTAACAGCCTATGAGCCCCAGGGCTGCTCTTTCGTACCCTGTTCTACAAAGTAGAAAAAACCGTCAGTGCATTTTTTATTGTGCAAGGCTATGAGTACAAAGAACATGTGATAAATTAAAAACCATATTCTGTCACACAAACAGATTGAGAAAAGAACGGTCAATAAATTTGAAACACCATTGGAATTTAATGAATACTAGGAGATGTTCAAAAACGGCAACGAAGCCGCTCACTCATCGCTGCCTCTGTTATTAAGTAGGAACTAGGATTTAAAGAATCCCTTCTGTCGAGACGTAAATATTATCGCTAGTTTCACTTGTGTGAAATAATAATAAATTCTGATTAAGAGGATACGATTGTTTAATTTAAGATGTTCAGAAGTGTATTCATATGACACTTCTGAACGACATCGTAAAGTTCGTTTAGGTAAAAATTGAATCAAATAACATGTCTCCAGCGAGAAAGCAGGTGTTTCTATAATTGTATGTATCGCGTAAAAATCTTATCACCAAATAAGACAATTGATCATCATACAACAATCATAGTCATAAGACAACAAGATGCATCAGAAAGGTGACTTGGCACAACTTATGACTCCGTATGTTAAAGTTTAAATGATGTTTTATAAAAAATACAATGAAAATTCATATATTTTTCCATTAAATAAGTATATATGGTTTTTTTATACAAAAGCTGTGAGTCGACAGCCCTAATTAAGGGTGTAAATGAATAATAAAAAAGCTCCGTGCTGTCAACACGATATAACTTTTTTGTTCAAGTCCATAAAATGATTCATAGATGGAAAATCCGAGAATTTGGGCAGTTATAGGACGAAACGAGTATTGGAATTCTAAATTATTCAAACGTCATTAATCTTTATTTTTAATGTAAACCGATCTCCACAAAGTACTGTATTATTATCGTATTTTGCGCAACTTTGTGGGTAGGTACCACACAAGCAAAGGGTCAAGCGGGTAAGCTCATCTGATATTAAGTGATACTGCTGCCTATGGATATATATATATATATATGAAATATATCTCACAGAAAATACTGTTTATAAAAATATTATATTATATATTGTATAAACATTATATTAATACCCTCGTGTAATAAAACGTAACCTCCAACTTAACATTAAAACCTCCTTCAGAGCACTTCGGTTGAATGTCAATTCCCATCGGAGATCGTTGGATTAGGTTTATTGAACTTCTGACAGGTAATATAAGAATCACCTTACGTAAGGGATTCGTTTATATAACAATATTGAATTTTTATTATTTTCTACTTTTGTAGCTCAGACGTAGAAATATGTCAGTTATTGCACTAATCTTTCACCTCATTTCTTCGCAGCAAATTACATTTTTACAGAAAGACGAAAGATGAGTTTAGGTTTTATGAAGTTTCAGTCTAGATATCCTTATTTTTACGTAATAATTTGAAAGGGTTTTTAAGGAACTTGAAATACACTTTGGGCCAAAACACCGGAGTATATGATAAGAACATGAAAAAACTGGTTTGATTTTATAAATTGCATGGTAAAAAAAGAGGTCAAGTATTCTCACAAAATGAAAATTCGAAAAAATACTATTTCGCTAAATACATACGAAGATCACAAAAATAATATATATTGTCTATTTCATTTTACATCCGCAATAAAGGATCAACAAATGCCAATTGTGAGTGACAATGGGCGGGGCACATAGCAAGATGCAGTTAAAAGACGGACTTTAAACTTTATAGAAAGGATCAAGGGATGTACGTCATGATGGTGAAAAAATGCAGTGCAGTGCCGTGCTGTGGATAGAAGATAAGAGTTAGCTTAGAGCTTAGAGCGAATGGAGAAAGAATGCCATGAATAGAGAAATTTGGAAAAATGCGGGAGCTATTTATCAATGGTACTGAAGGAAGTTAGGATAAATAACAAGAAACATATATTCAACATTTGTAAAGATTGTAAGTAGTACACGTGCTTTATAATTATTATTTTATTATACCCCTTATTATCAACAACAATTTTAGATTACGCCATCAGAGGCAAATTATTTCTTGGAACACATATCTACGCTTGAATTAAGGCTGAATTCACATTAAATCTTTACTAATGTATACTAGGCTTATGGCCCTTTTTGTAATAATACGTTACCAGCCTAGGAAGACATTTGAAATCACAGATAATAAAAAACTAAGAAATACAATTATATAATTTAAAAGCAATTTATTCGACGTTTTATTAGATTACTATTATTAAAATATTCCTTAATGACGAATAAACACGAAAATTCAATTAATTAACAGACAATCTAATAAAAAACTGAAAATATAATTCTATCAATATTATTTAACGTCAGTTCGTATCAACTGTCTATCGATGTCAAGGACGATACGCACCTGTTAATACTCAGTACCTACTCATAATTTAGTTTTAATCAGCCAGCTACTTCGAATGTCCAAAAATAATTTAAACATTATTCTTACACTTTAGATATTGAACTATTCAACATATTGGTTCGTAATTAGAAGACTTCCGATGGTACATAGAATTTTGTTGTCTATGTCTAAGGCTACGTCTCGTTTCTGGGTCGTTACCCTTAATTCGTATCGATACATGTCTCTGATTCCAACGCCTAATTTTCTATAATCGAAAAAGCACTCGTAATTTCTATATAGAATGCTTTATAGCGGTTCGAATGAAAATTCAGATATAGACTAGAGTAAAGATACCAGCGGTGGTAATCATTATGTATATTCCCTTAGGATCATAAAAGGAATTCTCATTCGCACATGCACAATGACGTCACCGTGAGAACACGAACGCTTATCTGTTTCGTTTCGACTACGAAGCACATTCCACAATACACGGGCTCCCTTCAAAATATTAATAGAACATTCTATACTGTCCTATTTCTGGAACGCAATGTTATACGAGAAATTCTTTTAAAACCAATAAACGAACGGATTAGTACACTTAAAAACGATATCATTTAAGTTGACAAAGGTTTAAAATTAATTTCGAAAAAATACTTTGGACGATATTAAGACCTTACTAATCTTATGATAGGTGTATAGTCAAAACCGTTTAGGACGACATCGTTTAGAACAACATACTTTTGACTAAAATCAAAGTAGTTCACTGTTTTCTTTTGTTTTCCTTCCCATATATATATATATAAATTTATGTGTATTTTGGTACCACTCAGTATGACATTTCTGGGGAACGGAAGCCTGGTTATCCATATCACAGGTTCTCACCTAGTAATGGAATCTATTCTCCCAATACCTTCTCAACTGTAATCTTATTGTTTATTGCATCCTATATGAGAGAAAATAAATTATTATTATTATAAAGGACCCTGCTGAATTCTATACTATAAGGTTCTTAATAACAACGTAATCAGATGTTACAACTAAATATGAGTAGTCCCTTTGATGTCCTTATAATAGATTTTGATATAAACTAAGAAGCAAAAACTTCAGGCACCAAAGATACACAACTGGAAACTATATGATGGAATAAAAAAAGGCTAAAACCTTTTTAAGGTCTGGATCATACCACCTAAATTACCTTAATTACCACCTAAGAGATGAAGAGCCATCTAAGAGAAGCACGCAGAAGCTAGGCCAACACTGCTCTTATAGTGGTAATTAATTTATAAAAAAATCCCCTTCATCCTACCACTACTAGTATGAACGCAAAGTACCAATGAATGTACTGAATGCCAGAGAGAAACTGAATGCAAACATTTATCTTGACTAACTTAATTTCTCGTGAATTCCTCATCAAAATCCCTTCACAGATTGCCAACAATATCTAGTTTGCGAATTTATTTAGAATTGCCGAGACGGGCGGAAGCATCCACTTACCTACGCACTCTCGATGTTCCATAACAGACACCTCACCCTACTTCCTACACTTAGTTGATACTTATTCGGCGCATTGAAATTCATTTTTATGTAAGACTAGCTGCCCCCGCGAACTTCGTTCCTCCGCATTGCCTAGCCTGCCTTTTTAGTACATACCAACTTAGAACATTTTGCTATGCTACAGCAGACTGTTCGGTTCGGTATAAACCTCAGAGTTCAAGTTATAAGTTCTTAACTAACAAAAAAGAATAATGGTTGATCGTAGAGGGTAAATGAAAATTAAGGGTTGTATGTATTTTTGTATGCTTGTGCTTATACTTACTTGTATTATACAAAAATAACAAATTTTTATTTTATTAAGAAACAAATTTTGGGATTTCCGACAACTTTGATCGACTAGGTGTTCGAAAGTAGCCGATTCTCAGACCTACTGAATATGCATGATAATTTTCATAAGCATCGGTCGAGCCGTTACGAAGGAGTACGGGAACTAACATTGTGACACGAGAATTTTATACTAGATGACCCGGTGATCTTCACTTACATATATTTGTGTCAAATCTTAACACATGAAAGAGATCGGACCTCATACTATCGCTACGAAACACAAATTTCTGAATCTATAAACACAAGATAACCAAGAGAAAAACTTTTTCTTAGAGAAATAGTTTTTATGGGAAAATTCAAATGTCGTTATTAGTATCTATGATCGTCACCGTTAAAAAATCTTCCCTCAATTGCCACAAATAATTCAAGATCATAATTAGCGGTCCAGCCATTCTGCAGTTTTATCTAAACATAAAAAAGCAATTCATACAAAGATTCTTCAGAATATATCGTCAAAGTAAGACTGTATATTCCGATTATTGAGTCACTGTCAACTCTGAGACGAAACTTACTAATTGCATTGGTCCCAATCGATAAACAACGTGAACTCGGGAGAGATTTTTACACGTTTCTTACAAAACAATTTTTGTGTCTGTGAATATTGATTTTTTAACGTCAAGAAATGCTTTTATGCATATGCCTGCGATATTAAAAAAATACCATAGCTGTGAATAGCTACCATAGGGTAGAAAACAATAGAATATAATGGCGATGTAAGGAGTATTAATTCTAAATCTGGTAAATAAATACACAACCACTAAGATAGATTCAGATGCTTATAGAAATTTGCATTTGCAATATAATACTTTTCACATAAAAAAAATTGTAGCCGCCTAATTTCATCCAAGGTCCTAGACAAATCAAATTAAAAACACAGATATATACAAGCCGTGGTAAACTAATACAGAACTTTATCGTAATAATCGTGACCTGTATAATTATTGTATCTCCTCCTTTCTTGTATGATATCGCTATTAACTATTCAAGAATCCTTAAGATTAGCTTTTTAAATTTAGTTAGTTACTGATATTCTATTTTGTTTTTTGTTTTTCTCTAAAGTAAGGTTCTATAGATAAATATACACATTTTTTTATAAAACTTCTGGTTATGCACTTCTTGCACTCATTATTTCTATTTTATTTTTGAAGTGAAACTTCTTTAGGCGCATGAGGTTAAAATTTTTACAAATGTAACGTCACGCAAGTATGCAACGGAAGTGTCGAAAGAGAAAGAGAGAGAGCGATCGAGACCGATTGAGAAAGAGTAAGACAGGGCGAACGTAGCATGAAGCAACTAAGCGATGGAGTGAGAGTAGGGAGCAAGCAAGTGAGAAATATCGAGAGAAAAAGTGAGATAGAGCGATTGTCGTATCACGCACAGTGCCATGGAGCGAGATGTGGGAGAGAGCTATAGTGAGAAAGATTGAACGAGAGAGAGAATAAGGGATATTGAGAAATAATACATGCTATATTGGTTTGTGTATTCTTTTACTAGTTAATAGTTGATAAAAAAGCTTGCCAACGGCTTACCTTAGTAATTATTAATTCACAAAGAAGTTTCACTTCTGACATGTGTGCTTTGTACTCGCGCACTTTTTTCTTTTCTTACTAGGGTTGCCCGGAAGAGATCGCTTGTTAGCGATAAGGCCGCCCGTTGCATCCCTTGTAATTTTTATGTATTGTGTCATTTGTGTATCTTTGCAACGGAATGTGAATAAATAAATAAATAAAAATTTCCACAGAGAGTTTGATACTAAATAAATTATTTATGAAAGTTTGACCCATTCCAGCAATAGTGAGTCAGTGATCAGTTAACTGCCCAATCATGAGTCAGCAATCGATACTTATCTTCTTAGAACACATACTTTGCATTCCAAATGCAATTAGGCTCTGGTATTACAGCTCTGTTGTACTATTATATTGTTCCTGGAACATTTATCATAACGTGTGTTGTTCACGTAAATTATTAGTTATAAGCATTTTGTACTAACGACTGAACTATTAACCGCCGGGAATAAAACTCAGGTTCCCCAAGCAATACGCAATACACGTTACCTACTATGCTACAGAAGTGGCATATTGTGATAGAAAGTCAACTTAATTGTTAATTTGGAAAACTTTTCATATATATGTGAGACACATATATATGAAAAGTTATATAGCTTGAGTTGATTGACTTTTTATAAACAAAACGATTTATATACGTTACACTAAGCTAACACACTACTAATTAGACTGAAACTTAGAGCTAAGTATGACTCCCGAATGTCAATATTATCCCTCACAGTCGAAGGCAAAATCGTAATTTTTTGACGTCTATTCCTTAATTAATAATTATAGTTATATCTTTAAAGAACATAACTTAGCTACGATAAAGAAAGTACAAAACCAGTATAATACCTAGTAGAAGATATAGTAACATATTATTTATCATAAGTTATTGCCTATATATGTAAAGTATGTAAGATATCAGATATTTTAACCGCGAAACATCAATTTTGGACCATACGTCGAAATATACAAACCTTTGATCACATTGAACTGTTGTAGGAAAACAAATTTCATTAAAACATCTGTATTAAGTTAAAACACGTTATGCCGTTTCCCCATTCATTGACGTCATTTGTTAGAAACCTCAAATATGTTTCTAATCTCGAAGTACGCACTTACGTTGGTAAAAAGATTTTGACGATTATACCTAAATTAATTTTCTGCTTTTGTAATACAGTTTTCTCAGCTATACATTATCACATTCGTGACAAAATATTTTCATTATAAATTTTTATTAATACTTAAAATAAGTAACTAAAAATTGTAATATAACAGGTGGTATGACTTTAAATTTTAAATATTTACGCTAACGAGTATTTCAAGGTGAAGTTCACGCCTAACGATCACGGATAACACGTAGTAAATTAGGAATTTAACTTTTTTAAGTAATAGCATTTACATAACCTAGTATAATGATAACAGTTAATATAACAAATCATCCACGTTAGTGGACAAGATTACGTAGTTAAAAATAACCGTCACATTCTCCGTTTGTATGTTTAAAATGTTTTATTGAATTAAACCTATCAAAAACAATTTAATGGATTTCAGATTAAATAGTGCAAGTTAGTTCGATTGTTCTGCATAGCATTAGTCACTACGAAACTAAAATAATATTATATCATACTTACTTTAGAAATATAAGTTTACATAGGTATCAAAAAGAATGGCTTGTATTACGGTGAGTAACTAGCGCGTTATGCAGTCGCGGCTGGGTGCGCAGTAAATATTAATTAGGATAGTCGGCGCCAACACTGGCTATTCATTTAATAGTACATAATTTAATTGAGCATGGTTTTAACTGCCTGAAAATAAGCTTAATCTCAACATGTATAGTAAAAAAATAGAATAAATCTTTCCTTTTTCATGTACTCAAAAGCTACATGACAGTTATTTTAAAACAACTAACTTAAACTTTCAATATATGTATTACTTTGCATATGTTCATTGGTAACAAACCTATTTGTTTAATTTTACAGTAACTTGCATGTTTTAGGTAAAGAATTCTGGGCTCAACATTGGAAAAAAAAGAATGAGAAATGGGCCAAACCTAAAGCTCTTTTTTAAATAGGGCCCACACACTAAACACCTTGAGTGAGTTCAAAAATGCATAAAAGTTCTGAATCATAACAAAAACATAATAAAGTAGAATTTTATATGTACAAAAATACAAAAAGATTGGAGAATGAATGTAATTCTGTGAGTTGCTTTAAGACAGATCTATGATGCATTCAAAAGCAAATAAATATTGTGTACAATTAAATGGTCAGAGAAGTTTCCCAATGTGTGGAGGAAACTGACCATGAAAATAGCAGTAAAATAAGGCTTTATTATTTTGTTTTGATGAAATATTAAAAGATTTCCATTTGTATAATTCTCTATACTGCTAAAACACGGACATTACTAGAAAGCAGTAAGTAGTATACATGTATAAAATACAAATATATATTACCAGCAAATATGAAAATAAGAGCCTAGCAACTGTGAGTCTTTCATGCAAATTTATACATAGTATGGTTTTTATTTCTATAATTATCTAATAAATAAAATAAGAATAAAACACAATGTTTTTACCCGTAGTTACATAAAATGTTGCATTAATTGCATTTTTTTTTATTCATAGACATTAGAAACCTGTATATAAAATTTTATATTTATAAAAGCTTGTAGGTAAGTACCAGGTACTTACCTCCGCTATTAATTCCTTATCACTACAATCTGTTTTGCACTCTGACTGATAGACAAAGATAATGATAAAACAATATATGTCCTAAACTGCATAATTTAAAATTTTTATAATATGTATAGAATAAATTTATATATTTTTTTCTAATGTCCTAAAATAATTAGCTATCACACTTTTTTGTTAAAATGGATGATATGTAATATGACTTTTAGGTTAGTTACATTGTTGGAGCTTTAATATCAATATTTCATAAAAATCTGAGAAAATTTTAAATTTTACAGGGTGGGGTTTGCTGGTATTTGAAAAATGCAGGAATGACATTCGGTGAAGGTAGAATAAGCTGGTCAATATTATTCCTTATTAATAAACATGAGAGACGAATCCAAATTAAAGAGATAATAACTTACCAATTAATTTGCCTGTAAAGGTTCTGTCGTAGACTTTTTTCAAAATTTAGAATCCATTGACCACACAGAAATAACACTTTAGTATATTATAATAAAAAATAATAAATCTAGTTACAATTGAACGACAATGGCGAACTTCGTGAAATAATCACTACACTACGAAATTCATTTTAATATGGCACATATATAAATATTTCAGCGGATCAATTTAAACACCTAGCATATACAAAACAAACGTTCTCGGTTTTATGTAACTCAAACTAATGTGAACTCGAAAAGTTCTAAATTCTTATCTCGCCGCGTTCGACATTCAACAAGGCATGAAAAATAGAGTTAAGACTTAAGACCTGAGAGTTGGTTTGGAATTTGGATAAAAATTAAAAATATTGCGCACGCATCCAAATTTTGAAATATCTGACTTTGACACTTGTCATTTGACAGTGATATATTTATAGATAAATATATGTAACCAGAGGTTATGTAAAAGTATTTAGTGATTGTGTTTAGAAATATTCAATTAAGTACGGACTTAATGCACTATTTTTAATTTATCTACCTGCTTTCACCTCATCATTAAATATTAAACATAATCAGAAAGTCATTATCAAAATGGAAGAGTCTATAACCTAGCTTGCTTATCTTGATTGACTTTTGACGCCTGACATTAAAATTCATCTGACGTGTTTTACACTGGTTGCAGTTTTATTATTCTTCTAAATATTTTGCAAGAATTTTGCGCAACTTGAATTTCGACTTCTTTTCAAAAAAACATAATAGTATCATCAATGCCTGAAACAGAACGACAGAATTTAACGGAGCAAGATGGTCTCACGAGTGCTAGCGGCGATCAGCCTGCAAGTGAACGAGAGGCATATTTTCAGGCATTAAGATTATGGATACAACAAGCGCAAATGTATCAAAACTTATCGTCATGTTTTCCCTACTATATGATGAGTTTACAGGGCATCCAAAGCAATCAAACGAATGTTCCTTTACTTAATAATAACTACCAATTTCAAGGACAACAGTTTCCATTTCAAGTACCGATTCCTCCGAGGGCAACCCCTGACGCCCAAGCTCCTGTTCCAACATTAAGTCCTGCTGAAGGTGTGCATTTTTTGACGTAAAAACATTTTTATCATATACTTCTTATGTAAGTAGGGATGTGATTACAAATTCCAATAGTAAAGCTAAACGAACGTTATGTTTACAAACAATTTAGTGTAACAAGTTATGGTGTTAATGTAAATTTTTTTTTTTTTTTTTTTTCAGTCATTCAAAGGCATGGTGGTTATGAGTATGTTATTCCTCCGCTATATAAGAGGCTCTTAGCTGAGTTTATAGATTTCATGCTGTTGTTTATTTTAAAGCTCATAGTTACCTTCATAGCTGTGGACATGTTTGACATCATGTATGTATTAGCTATGTTTTATATATTATGTGTTATATTTTATTTATTAATTGTGATCAAGTTTTTATAAATACAGCTCTTATCATAAAAACTTGTCAAATATAAATTTTATAATTTATTTTATTGTTACAGTGATTTAGAAAAATTTGATATAAACAAATTAAGTGAAAATTATGATGACTACAAATATGCCATGGAATTGACATCAGAAATTTTATTACTTGAAATTATTTACAGGATTATTGTTTGTTTCTTTGAGGTATATTATTTTAACCATTTAAATTTTATACTATCAATGCATTAATAAAAACTATTATTTTATTTTATAAAATAATATTAAAGTAACTTAGTAACTTTTATATTATAGGCATACTGTCTGAGTGGCGGTGCTGGACGTTTGGGCGGTATGACGCCAGGCAAAGGTTTACTTGGTCTACGTGTGGTCACAGCTTCTGCAGTTGTCCTTGTAGAAGGCCGTCCTAAAGAAACAGTCCTGCTATATCCTGGTCGACCACTTACTTTTACAGTAGCATTGGTACGCTCACTCCTTAAAAATTTCCTTATATCTCTCCTATTTCCTCTATGTCTTATTTTGTTTGTATTTCGTTTTAACAGAACAGGGTATGATCTGTTATGTGGTGTCATAGTTGTTGAAGAAAATTTATATCCCCCTAGACGACATGCCGCATAACTTTTTCATAATTATTGTACAAATAATACATTCTTCATTTAAATGTAATTGAATGTGATTTTAAATTAATAAAAATGTATCAAAAAACATAATTATTATAGGGAAACAGTTACTAGGTTTAGTGACAGAATATTAAAATGAAATAGATTTTGCTATTTCCTACAAAAATCTCAATATTTGGTTACATAAAATTTACCTTTATGAAGCTTATATTTAAAAATGCTACCAAAGGTAGTTTTGGTATCTGAAAATAATTTATTTTAAATTGTATGTTCTGATTCTTTTTAATAGTATTCAGCTATTTGCACAAACTCTTCTGTTAGTGGAGAAGAAAGAGGACTATAAATAAAACCAAAGATGCCATCAATTATTATAATATCTTATTAGTTTCATTACTATGTTATACTAAGCTCAGTCAAGTATCATTATTTATATATAAGCTTTCTATTTTGGCTGTTAACAAAGTTTAAAGAATAAAGTGAAAATGTTAAATCCTAGTGTATTTGTAAATAAATTTATATTTCATGAAATTCATGTTCATGTATATTATTTATAAAAACTCATTTAGATTGTTGTTTTTTTTTGTAACAACTTATATGTAAGCATTTACATCTGGGTATGAAGTTATTATTATAGGCTTTGATTATAACACTGTAATCTAAGTCTGACCTAGAATTACCAAATCTATTCTGACGTTTATTTTACATACTTCAGATTCATTGTTTAGTTTTAAAACGGTGAGTTTATGTTAAATATCGTATATGCTTTGCTAAAATCTTTAACTTTTCTATAATTCGCTTATTCTTGATAAAAGTACATTGTTTAACTTTACTAATAAACATACGAAACATTGTTTTTTTTTTATAATATAAGCGTAAATATCTCCGACTTATCGATTGAAAATTTGACACAATAAATAATAATCGTTCACTCGTAATTTTTAATATTGTATTGCAAATATGCGTATATTACGTAACATTAAAATGTCAAATGTCATTAGTGGTAGTGGCGGTGGTAGACGGTGCCGTCAGCCGTTAACGTTTTAATCCGATTCAGGGATTTGGGCACTGCACTGGTAACATTATTGCATAGTTTTGCAAAAAAACTAATTACTTTTACAATTGAATTTTTTTATCAACGCTGAAATAATTTGTATTTTATGGAAGTAACTTTCTTCTGAATAAAATATATTTTGCTGAGTTGGCTCCTGCGTAGAACATCGTAGAATGTACTGACATTCAGTCTGTCGTAACGTGGCGGCGCTGCGCTCGTGTGCCGCAGGAGTGGCCTGCTGTCAGTTTAAGTAGTTTTCTGTGATAAGAAATACTGTGAAATTATAGTTTAGTTAAATAAAATATATCACGATGTCGACGTCTGGTGAATTCGGTAACCCTTTACGCAAATTTAAATTGGTCTTTCTTGGTGAACAGAGTGGTAAGTTGAGGCAATTGACTACATCGTCGTACATTTTTAATACATAGTTTTTGAATTTACGACACGTAAATTCGCCTAGGCTTTGTTGTGTTTTTGACCTATAAATGAAATATTTATAAAAAAAATATTAAATATGTTATTAGAAACGATATCTTACTCTTAATATCTTAAGTAGGTTACATTCGTTGGAGTTCGAGAGGATTAAGGAATTCATATATCTGTTCTCGTTACTTGTTGGATTGTATTGTATTAAGTGTAATTAGAAAGTGAATTTAACAAAGTGTCGTGTTTTTCAGTGGGAAAAACATCTTTGATCACAAGGTTCATGTATGATAGTTTCGACAACACATACCAGGTGAGTCATGGTTATTTATCAATTAATTTATTTTTGCATAAATTTTACTCTAATATTTATATAAATTCTATAGATAGTTAGCAAAAAGACTATTTTAAGGTAAGCTTATGAGGCTGCTTTACTAATGCATATATAATGAAAAAGAAGAATTAAAGAAAAACAATTTATTAAATTGTTTAGTGAGTTTTTTATGTAATGTATATATGTACCTAAACACATCTGTTGGCCAAATACAGTTTGTACACCTGTGTCAATTCAAATTGATTGTTTTAGAATGAAAGAAATGAGAGGTGTACAAACAAACATACTTAGATATACAAAAAATCGTATTGATGATACATTGACATCTTATCATTTTAGGCAACAATTGGTATAGACTTCCTATCAAAAACAATGTATTTGGAGGATCGCACTGTTCGCCTGCAATTATGGGATACAGCGGGACAAGAGAGATTCCGTTCACTCATTCCTTCATATATTAGAGATTCTACCGTGGCTGTTGTTGTTTATGATATTACAAGTAAGTTTAAAATTTTTACTTAATAAAGTAAGAAAATTATATTTCAATTAAAAGTATTATTGATCCTATTGTACAATAAATATCTTTTACATGGTACTTATTAATGTGTTAAATGGGAAGATTTTTATCAAGTAGAAGAAGCTGGAGAATGATAATATGTTACTCATTCAATTAAGTTTAACTAAGCTGAATTTGTTTTGGTCTAAAATATATAAAAGAGCAACTGTGTATTAGTTACTTCACTTATAAACAAGTTTCAGGGAACTAGGTTAATCACACGAATGTAAAGGGTAATGTTGTAAACTGTCGGGACATTTAAGTGCATAGGGTGTCTGATCTATAAAAAAATACAGATTAATTTGTTACTGAAACATCTAATAATGTTTTTTATTTATATGATTCTTTCATTGAACAAACTCATTTAGAGTTTATAGTATGTAAAAATGAACTAGTTATTAAATTTTATTTTCTTGAGTAACCCATTTAAAACTTAACAAGATTTAGGGATATAGACACAGATTTATAAGAACTTATTTTGCTTAGTTGAATCTTGTTGTCTCATCTGAAGAAGCAGGCTTCTGTTTCACACAAATAATTGCTTCTTTTTTTTATTGACACATTTGGGCTGAAATAAATCTGAGCAAATAAAGTACACTCATATGTTTCTTTCCACTTAAAATATATGAATAATTCTTATGTTATTAAGAATATAAAAAAAATGATTCATTGTTTTACTACAGATCTCTTTAATTAAGTTCATTTAAATGTGTAGATGCCATTGGAACCTAACTAATAAAGTTTCAATTGTTGATATTTGCTTACATTAAATGTGAAGCTGCTAACTTAAAGATTAAACATTAACAGCACATTAATATACCACACAGCATAAATCAGTAGCTTAGTAAATAAATAATATGAAAGGCATGAACATAAAAAGTCATAACAGGTTTCTTGTGTATTGTGACAGTGTTATGAGTCATTATTTTTGTGTATTACATCATACAATCATTTAAAATTCTACCAAACATAGATGTGATGTCATGATAAGATAAAACAAGAAAATGTCATAGTAAACTTAATTGGACTTGATAGTCAGAAACTTATACAAAGAGACTGTTAAGACAACTTGAAGTCTACAAAATCATTCTTCTTTCCTTTAAACAAAAAAACAAAAAAAATCTTATAACTAAGTCGGCCATAACAAAATGTACGTAAAGATGTCGGTGTTTTAATAAGACTTAATTAGTGGTTTTGGCACAGTTAGGAGGAGATTACATAAACCTTTCGCTTTATATTAAGCACTGTGTCAGCCGAAGGTGATTGACCTTAGCGGAAACTCACACCATGCACGTCTTTGTTCGTATTTTTTTTATACCGTTAGAATGTGGCAATATTCCCTTGAGATTACAGTACATTTTTTATCCTCACGACAGTTATATATCGTACCCAACAAGAAGTATAGACTATAGAAGAACAGATGAGCTATGCCCGTTGTTTACATGTAACTCAGCATAACACTTACAAAGTCATCTATGTGAATTTATTCATAAATTAATCTTAAACAGCAAATATTTGTAAGACAACACCTACTAATCTATGTTAGTGGCTCACTATGAGCTCAATTGCATAACTATTTATTATTTAGACTACATACGTAATCGGGGCATTATTGAAACCATTATTTGGCATTTTAACTATTTAGTTCTAGGTCAGCGTCGTTAACTTACATTCGCAATAAGCGAGCGAATTATGAATTTAAAAATATATGTATTGGGCCAAGTATTAATGATCTAGCCACTTCAGGGTGCGACTCTCAGCCCTGAAGTCGACGGCGTATGTCAGGCACAGGAGGCGAACACTTATAGCTTCGATCATATTTCGTTTCTACTATTTAATGATCGCGTAGGTCATGCGGTATCGATTTTTGAATAAAACAATCGTACGGTTCTACGTATTTGGATGTCTAGACTTCGAACGTGGCAGTCGGTACCTGAATATTTAGGTCACAGTGGTCGTTTCAGACTTCGGGATCTTTAAATATTTCTCAGGGATCTCAAGTCCATATGAATTTATACGTTCAAATTCTAGAATATTCTTTAGTTCGATACTTGCTATTATACATACATATTTCAAAGTCTTATTTCACATTACCTATTCATTAACATGCTATAAGCTTAATTATTTAGCTATTTTAGCTATTAAGTTTTGTTTTTCTCTGTGACAAAATATACTGTAATTATTTGAGGCAATATGTTTATACATTTGTTTCAACTTGCAATTTAAATGTTCCTAAACATCCCATCATCCCATTTGTCCATCCCTTCAGAGGAACGCGTTTTGGTCAAAACAAGAGCTAGATTTGAAGGTCCATGGTTGCTCCCCTCATACTTTGAAATCAATTACCATTTAGGTTGTATTTATTATTTCTCTTCGTGTTCGTGTCTCTTTTGTAAATAAAATAAATTGACATTTGCGCTTACGGTGAAGGAAACCGGCTTGTCCGCTAAAATCGACTAATGTGTGAGACACTGAAGGCTGATTTACTTGGGTATTAAAAAAAAACTAGGACACAGACCATGACCCGTACAGGGTAGCATGTCATACCATTGCATTATTATTATAAATAACTAAACTGAAATAAATGAAAAAAAAATATCAAAAATATAATCTTTCTTATAAACTAAAAATGATGAAACAATACAATAGTTTCATTGTAACAATATCTGTACAAAGAAATAGAATTGTATTGATGAAAATCAGATTTCAGAATTCGGTTGCATGACACGACTGAAGCTGAAAGTAGAGCAACGGCCACGTAATGATTTTGCTATTTAATATTTTTAATCTTATCTTTTTAATACGACAATAATGATATTGGGATCGTTTGCAAATGATGTTTTAATGATTTTTTGCAGTTATATGTTAAATTTATAATGACTATGATATGATGAAGTAAAATATATATTATATGCGATTTAACTATATAACTTATTGTAACTACTAGTTCTCGCCACAGACTGAATGTTTTTATTAACATTGATCTTGCGTAGACACAAAGTAGTTTTTTCTTTAACTAGATGTCGCTAGTAGAATAAATTACTATTTTGATACATATTTAACATAACACTACTACTCCTCGATGTATCGAGTATTCAACACAAATTTCAATTAGAATCTTTTTCTTGTGTTATTTCAGCGCTGATGTTCTTTGTAATAAGAATTAATTTGTGTACCTAACTTAGACATAACATTTATTACTAACAAAACACACAATTTTTTTTTTTAATTAAAAGATACGATCAGTCTTTGCGACTATAAGTAGATTCTACTCCCAGCGGAGCCTGTCTACTCTTATCTAAACTCAGTCTGTTGGGTTGTCCTGGTCAAAAATGTCTCGCCGCTTTCTAAGTCGTCGAGTAGTTTCTGGTATAGTTAGCTGTCCTTAGTGTTGGGGTGCTTTTGAACTCTTAGTTTGTACTTATACCCATGTGTGATTATTTCCTCTTTCACCGTGGGCATATTACACACACACACAAAATAACAATAATAAAAAAAATGAGAAAATATTTTTTTCTATTAAAGAACAAGGTACGTTTAAGTATAGGTGTACTGTGTTTGTAATTGACCCTGGCATTATGGTGAAGAACAGCCTGTTCCACAGTCCTGATAATTCTGCCAGAGCCCACTGCAGCTAGTTTGCCTACTAGTAGTAAAAAAAATAGAGAGAAAAACTCTTTATTTGGGTCTTTATTATGCCCAAGTCAATATTCATATCAACAAACATTATACGTATTTAGTGTTATATAATATGAATAGTATAACTTTTATTTAAATTGGCATAAATAGGCAAAAAATATGCAGCCTTCTGAAGTTTTAATATCTGACGTATAACACATTTACTTTCAAATAACTGTTATCTGCGTAATACCCGAGTTATTAAGTAATATTAGTGTTTATTCGTCTTACTAAGGCGAATTATGACTTTCTCATTTAAGCCATATAGTGCTTACAGGCTTATTAAATAAATAAAAACTTTATTCTATCGATTTTCTCCACACTTGGGAGACCCTGTGTTATGGGTAACTTGTAAAAACCGTTTGAGTTCTGAACGTATATCAAATCTCAAATGTTTTTGACTGAAGTCATATTTGCAGTCTGTATGTTATCTTAAGTCTCCTTCTTCAGTGTTTTAACAAATGACACACATATATATATATATATATATAGTTGAGTTGCACTTATATAGAATGAATATATAATTTATGAAAAGCGTGGTTTAATGTCGTCGTTTTGGAATGTAGTTTAGATATTCCTAATAACAAGACTTGTATCAAAAATATTTTAAAAATATATGTATATATATTTTTTCGTTAAAATTTGGGGTAAATGTGTGTCTAATTTGTCAATAAATTATGTGATTTACTTACTCTGAGACTGAAGACTTACGTGACGGCATACAATCATGGTTTATTCAAAGATATTAACTTACCAGATATATCCAAGTATTTAAAAAAGCAGTAGATTTCTGTATGTGTTTCATGAACATTTGTCAATCTAATAGGCAAGTAGGTGATCAGCCTGACACACGCCGTCGACTTTTTGGGTCTAAGCCATGCCGGTTTCCACACGATGTTTTCCTGCACCGTTCGAGCGAATGTAAAATGCGTATATAGAAAGTCTTAAAAGTGCACAGCTTTGGATCAAACCTACGGCCTCTGGGATAAGAGTCGCCACTGAAGCCACTAATCCAACACTGTTCTAAGCCAAGCCAAGAATTAAAGATTATAAAAAATATTTTGAAAAATCTTACCGATATTATGACTGTCTAATGTCCACCCAATAACCTATCTCAATCTATTTTTGACCATCTGAGATATCCATCTCTATGCAAATACCTATTGGTAATAGTGTGCCAATCGTTGGATTTTAATAGTCATATGTCGATACAAGCTATATAGATGGTAGGTCGGATCGATGTATGTGGATAGACCTTTGTATGAAAATGACAGTTCAACTGTGCCAATATCCTATCTTAATTTAACTGAGACTAGTTTAAAATAATTTAAAAGTTATTTGATATGATTTAAACATAGACATGTATATTTTAATATAATTTGTACGGTTTTATTTACTTATTTGCTTGTAAAGAGCGAAGAGATTGCATCCGTCGCCAAAAATGGATTGTCTTCATAGTGTTTGGTTATTGGGATGCAGATAGGAATCGATCGACTGTCACGGTCTGATCTCAGATGGTTTTCAATCTGATATTGTGGATTAAATATTGGGTTAGTAAGTAAGATTGATACGTAAGTGTAAACAATCACAAAACATTGTTCAGCCATGTTTGTTATAGGTTGTGGGTAACCTTCACTGTCTGGACAACATAAATATTGGCGTATAGCAAGTTAGCCTTGGCCCGGGATTGTATGGGATAAAGAATCGATATGCGTTTTGTTTTTCGGACATATTCACTACAAATAGAACAGACTGAAGCTGTGAATGAAACCTTTAAATTTTTTTATAGAACAGGGGCCAAACGTGCAAGATATCACCTGATTTTAAGTGATACCGCCACCCATGGACACTCAATGTCAGAGGGCTGGCGAGTGCGTTGCCGGCCTATTAAGAATTGGTACGCTCTTTTTTTGAGGAACCCTAAGTCGAAAGTGCTTTAATTAGGATATTACAAATCTGTTCTACATAGAATATAGACAATACAGTATGATAACGCACTTTAACTTAATCAGATTAAAACTCATATTGTACTACCCACTTTTTCGACCCATTTCTGCGTTAAGATAAAATAAAATTTCCACTCAGTTTCGAACACAAGTTCTTAAAATACTTCCCTATGTTGTAACGACGGCCACGATAAAATACATAATCAAAAATCGCTTAATAAACTAACAAATAAACGTTTTTAGTGACAATTTGTATTGTGACCACTATGACGTAATAAAATTCTCATTATAGCTACAAAAGTTTATGACTATGAGTAGTTAAACGTCATGCAATTTGCTTTATTTCGCTCTGTTCTGCTTAATTCTTTTGAACGATTCAGCGGCCTTGCATCTGACCCATTTTGGATTTTATCCGTTTTCACTACAAAATTAAAATCGATTTTAGAAGGAAATATTTATGTTTCATATAAATTATTTAACGAGTGTTGTCACGCCAACGAAAATTCTGAATACTACATTAGTTATATGCAGTCTTTAGAATTAGGGCAAAAGAAACCCTAGATTTTCGTAAGATATAATAGATATTGCGACATGATATCCATAAAAAATATGACGATCAATATCTCATACAAACGCAAACTATCTGCCTATGAAGACATTCCTCCTTACCAAATAGGGTGTGAGAATTTTTTTTAAGTACTGGCTTAGTGTTTTTTTTTTTAAATAAAAAAGTTGTAGTTTGATTAATATTTAATTTTACTTTATCTATTAATGACCTATATTTTCTGTTACGTATTTTTGGTCTGTTTTTGTGTTGAATGTGGTCTAAGTATTTTTTTTCTTTTATTATATTTATAAATGTAGCTGTAAAATTACTTATATATAAATAAATAAATAGATTTGATAAATTCAAAAATCGATTCGTTTGGTGCTGAGAGAATTACGATTTCAACCGTGCAAACTAGAAATTATTACTTTTGATACACTTTCATATTTATTAATTGGAAAATTAATATAGTAATAACCAGATTGAGGGTAGAACAATATTTAAATAAAATTTACCGGTCTACTGAGTAATGCGAAAACAACGTTATCTACATTGCAAATGTTCGGAGGTTTATGTGCAATTAAAGGGTTTTATCGTTTCCCCGAGCGAAACGCGTTATGGATGTACTGGGCGTGGTATATTGACGAATTAAATTAACCTGAAGCTGTATTTGTACATGCTTATTTCGAAAAGTGCAAAACCACATTACATACTACATTATTGTACATATATTTATCATCAGTTTTCTAACAACACCGTTGATTGGGATCTAAGGGTGAAAGAAACAGGTCTTGGCCTGAATTATAATAAAAGAGTCGCACATACGACTCGCCTGTGATATAAATGCTCTAAGACATGATAGACCTGGGTCGATAATTTTTGAAACCAAAAAAAACACTAATAATTAAAAACCAAAAACTGGTTTTTTAAACTTTTCACATAAATTTTGAGGGTGAAAAATGTGTGTTATTTCTCACCCTCATTTCATTGAGTGTTAGATCTTTTTATTATCTACTTTGCCATTTGATTTTTTCTATAGGACTTTTAGTTTAGCCGAATATCGAGATAAACAATTTTTACCCTTGAAAACTCATCCCCTCCCCTTCCCGACCTGAAATCGCCCGTAAATTATTTTTCCTTCAATTTTTATAATTTTCCCCTCCTTTTCCCAATGGTTTTCATCCTACTATTATATTTTTTCACTTTTTATTTTTAAAGGCTTCTTTCTTCAATTGTCTATGACAGTTCCTCAACTAAAGAAAGAGACAAACATGAACTTGAACAACACGAAGCGAGAATTATTAGCGAAAGTTTTATTTATTTATGATTGTGGATTACTATATCTATTAATTAACGACTGATTTAAAGACACGTATACCATTTAAAATTCCGATTTTATAAAGTAAATGTTTACTGGTGTGATTTGTTTATATATTTATAAAACTTGTTTATGTATTGATGCCGGAAAGAAATTAATGGCGCAACTCTTTAAAAGCATACAAAATTCACTGAATAAATATGTATGCCAAGCTATTTACGTTGAAGTACTAGAGAATCTATGAAACTTGTACCGTCTTGTATCCGGGTAAGAAATAAGGATCGTAAAATATTTTTCATCTCCCCGGTCGGCGGCGAGGGATTTATTTGCGATATAACTTCAACAAATAATAGGATCGGGGCACGCAGCCAACATCTTCGCCATCTTCTTGGGATTTGAAACAAAAACCACTGTTCAATTTATTTATCTAGACAGAGTATCTACATTCCTTAAAGAGTCTACGTATTTTAAACCGTTATTATGAAGATGACATTATGATTAAGTAATTATTACCTAGGAGCTATTATATTAAACATTTACAACGCATATATATTTAAGGTACTACAAAATGTAATATATGAAATTGTCGAGTCACGCTGTTTGTAATTAAAGTCCTTCGAAATGACTTGACCGATTCTTATGAAATTTTGCGGATCGGACAAAATCGATTTTTCATTACCCTAATTGTTAGCTGGTCCAGCCCTTAATTATTATTTTGTATGAAACGCGTACAAAAATAAATACAATCCTTAATGTTCACCCCTCTACGATCGAACCCCTATTAACTAAAAAGGTTTTTCTAACCTAAAAAGGAATTTTATTCCCGAAAACATACATAACAGAAAGAATACGAACAATCTCCGGGGTAGACATCAGCATAGCATAATGTTCTATGTTGAAATACATTAAAAAAGAAGGCTTCGTAAAATCCCATTAAGGAAAAACGAAGTTCGTGGGGGCAGCTCAGACTTATGACTTCTACTTTATAATGCATAAATATTTAAATCGTTCTGATATCATATTAACATCATAACTGAGACATTTCTTATTTTAAATTTAATAATAATAATGTTTGTTTCTTAGTGTTTTCTTATCAAACCAGATCGCGATATTAAATACGGACGTAATGTTTTTTTTAACTATTACAAATTGATAAGAAATAGTGAGAAACGTGAACAATGTGGTTGAAAAGAGTATGGAATGGATGGATACGAAAGATAATCCTTATGGTTTGCCATGTAGAATGCAGAAGCGCTTAACAAGTAGGATATACAAGGCAACTGTGGTTGGTGAAGTCGGGCTGGGTAGGCCTTGTCATATATAATTGGATAAAATCCAGAATGAAGGGACAAATTTAAAGTACCCATAGGCGACAGACATTCACGGTGAATGACATGAAATCGGTTGAAGCCAAATACAGTCAAAATCTTTTATAACGACATCGAAGGGCCTACTCATATTTGGTCGTAAAAACCGATAGTCGTAACAACCGATAACGTTGTTTTTAAGAATCGAATACAAAATAATTTACTAACTTTACTAACTATTAAACGATGTCGTCGTAAATGGGTTTGACTGTAAAATTGCGTTATTAGACCTGCTGAAGGCTTAAGGTTAGGGGTGTATTAAAAGTACACACGGGAATATTACTTGGAAAAATGATCAAAGGAAAAATTATAAAATTACGTGCCGCGATACATGCTATTAATGACTGTTTAGATTTATATCCTATGTTTTTTTTAATTTCAGATGCAAATTCATTCCACCAAACATCAAAATGGATAGACGACGTGCGCACAGAGCGTGGCTCTGATGTGATAATAATGCTGGTGGGGAACAAGACTGATCTGTCTGATAAAAGACAGGTTTCCACTGAGGAAGGAGACAGGAAGGCGAAGGAACTCAACGTTATGTTCATAGAGACCAGTGCTAAGGCTGGATATAATGTTAAACAGGTAGGTTATTGACACAATCAGTTATTTAAAAAAATATGTTTCATTAAACTCGTTAATAAATAATATTTTAAATTATAATTATGTATGATAAAGGCTATAAATTTTTTTAATCAAAATAACGTATTTATTCTTAATCTGGAGTCAAACGTACTACTAGACAATGTGCTTGTTGATAAAATATTTTTTTCGTGATGAGTTTAACATAATATGACTTTGCATGTCGTACAGACCCACGTTATAATCCGAGTTCGGGTCTTTACTTCGAGAGCAAACAATGTCTATGGTGATAAAACGTTGAGGTATTTTCAACTGCGGCTAATAAATGGACTAAATAATTAGTCCAACAAACTTTACAGATATAAGATAACCTAACGCTTACCAACATAAACTCTAAATTAAAAAAAAACTACTTTTATATGCATTTGTCGCGGTCCTAAACAAGACTGCTATGGTTACATTAATACAAACCACAGCGGTTTTCTAATGAAATGTGATATATTATATTGTAAATATAAAGAATTAAAAAAAGATAGCTTTACAGTAAGCAATATTAAAACATGTTGAAGAATTATTTATAAATGCATTTGTCGCGTGTCGACAATATTGCTATTGGTACATTTATACAAACCACAACGGTTTTCAAGTGTAATATACCTTGATTTAGATTGTGTTATTATTTTAAATAAAAAAAACATATAGAGTACCTTTGAGAAGTAGTTGTGCTCAAGTAATGTTGCACCATTATCTGTTCTGTTATAGACGTGCTCGTTGCTAAGCGACTTGGTAAAGGAGTACAATCCCGGTCAAACCGCTTATTAAAGTTGTATACGTACGTATGTACGCACAGGCCGTGAACGGTGAACTTTTAATACGGCAATTGTACCTCCAAAGAAACTGGGGTAAAAATATACGTCGTTAGAACGGATTTGTACACAGCAGTTCGCTTAGCAGGCTACCTTTAGGTATCTATGAGTGCCCTTAGATGTAGGGGTCTTATTATTTGCTTCATTTTCCAGTTGTTCCGACGGGTTGCGGCTGCCCTTCCCGGCATGGACTCTGCTGAGAGCAAGCCACCCGAAGATAGTATCCTTTTTCTAATACGATTCATTATTATTTTATGTTAAAGGGTTTTATGGTTCATACAAAATTACATTTTACAGATGTTTTTACACAGACACAAAAATATTTGGTTCGCAACATTTTGAATTCACATACATAATCAAGGCACATTTTGTGTTACGCGCACATTACGCTAGAGTACGCTGTAATCGAAATAACGGCTAATGACCCAGTGTTAATTGTGTGAGATTAGCTACGTCTTATGCGTCGATATTATATGCATTTGTTTGACTACGGCGTTTAAAAACTATTTTACACAAGGCTTATTTAAAAGGCTGGTAAGACACTCGCGATTTCATGGGGAGCCTCCTTCCCGTTTGACACTAAAAAATTAAATTTATCTGCGTCTACCCTCACCCTATAAGTTATTTCAAGAAAATCTTCCTAAAAATCGGGTTTAGTTTAATTATTACTTATACGTTAAATTAAGAGCAGTTTAAAATATGTTTTAACAAATGGCGCTGTTTTTAAATCTTACCTATAATTGCTATGTCATATTTTCTAAATAACTTTGATATTATTGATACGACGTATATCCTCCCTTAAACAATACAAACGAAGACGCGCAGAGTAAAATCTACTTTTATGACTAGCGATACAAAGGCAAAACGGTTGAGAATCGCATATCAACAGTTCAAACGTTTTGCTATAAAATATACCCGGGTAGCTAATTTCACACTCGTCGCTAGTGATTCCCGGATGTGATGGTGGTGGTTTAACAATGGTGTAAGTAACATTAACATACTAATTTGAAGCCATTATTTCTATGTTTCCGTAGTTTTAAATAGCTTTATAAGTAACTTGTATGCTTAATTTGCATGTATTTTATTTTCATCGCCATGACCGAAGCGAGATTGTTGTGGATTGTAAAAGCGCCTTTATTGCGTTGTGTTAAATTTTGTATTAATGAATCGGGACGGTTTATAGAGACACAATATGTTAAAAAGAGTTTATTGCTAGAAGTGAATGCAAAAAATTAACGTGCGGGTACTTATGTACACGCGTTAGAAGTTATACTTCTTTGGCGTATGGAAAAAAATTACTAAAATGCAGTAGTGATTAACAATACATATTTAAATTAATCAAAATGATTTTATTTAAATAAATAAATAATTAGTAAAACTATCACCGTCGTATATGAAATTTATTTAAAAACACCGAAATAATATTTATTTACTGTTTAATTGCACTGTTACGAAACACGTGTTCTAAATATAAAAATACTAGAATATACAACTTGAACATAGTTATCGATTTCCAAGCCACCTAGACCTAACTTTACGATGTCGAATATAGATCTTGGTGTGCGCGCGCATCGTAAAAATTCACTCTCATAATTTTTCTCCATCGCGCCAAAAGAGGTATAACTTGAAAAAACAAAACATGTGGGTACTTATGTACACGCGTAAGAAGTTATACTTCTTTGGAGTAATAAGATAAAAATCTTCAAAAAAATTTATCTTTCGCCTAATTCTGCGATTGTAGAAAAAACTAAACAGTTAACTGTAGCTAACATCAGGGTGTCGGTATTTTGTGACGGTGTTGGCGCGCATAGTAAAAATTTAACAGATCGTTTTTCCTTAACTCGGCAAAAGAAGTATAACTTCAAATACGTTTTGGCTTCAGTAAATGAAAATATTAAAAAAAATATCAGACCCGGAGAATAATATTAGATTCAACACTATTATATATAAGATATGAGCAAATATATATTGCAGCAGTCTTTTACGGTCATGGTAAACCCCTTTTCATTTCATATGTTCTCTCTTTTATCTTCTGTCTCGTTAAGAATTTTGGGATGTTTGAGTATTTAATTATGTATGTCGAAGACAGTCGAGCCGAGATATCTCTCGTCATAAATATACATCGAAATGACAATTGTTTCTTACATTAAAAATAGATTTGGCAAAATATTAATTTCTAATTTAGACTAAAAACTAGCGATCTTAGTGAAATTTGATAAAAATACTGAGATTTTTAATAACTAAAGAACTAATAGGATCGGAATTATTGAGTAACTCCATTTCTACTCATGTTACTCAAAACAGCGATTAAATTGTTATCAAATTGAAAAAAAAACTTAAATTTTAAAAGTTAGACGGTAGTTACCGATTTTTTTTCAGAAGAATTAAATTTTAAATCGTCCTATACTGTATTTTGATTGTCGTTGAACTAATCAAGTGATTTTTGTATTAACACTTTTTCGAACTACCCACATTTGGCTTGAGCTACTGTCACAGCTTAAATTGACGATTTAAAAGCTTTATTAAATGTTATTTTAATAAGATTCGCTTTGTATGGTGCTTCTATTAACATTTCGCTAATAACATTTCAGTTTATCAAGGTTAATAACTACTTAAAATGAAAAAAATCCCAAAATATCTATAACGAGACGAGTCTGTAGTATTTTCTTTTTATTTTTCCTTAATATCGACAACAGTGCACGAGGTGATATTGAGACAAGCTCCAGGAGACGCCAAGGAACAGGATCAAGGATGCGCGTGCTAGTCTTACAAGAATTTGTTTATACAATATACCATATCCATATATTATAAGCTTAGTTTTTATTTTAATGTTTGATGTACTTTTTTCTTCAAAATTAATTACAATGACCGGACATAATACAAAATTGGATGTGGTATTCGTAATAATTCTCTGCAATCAACAATACACGGCAGCTGAATAATATTTGCATTAATCCAATTGAATCATATTTTGTGTAATGTATTATCTGTCAATATAGAAACTAGAGGAATTCTGCTCCTTACATTGATGTATAGTGCTTCAAAACAAATTTGAGTATCTTCACATTTGGTCAAACCACTCCCAAATACTATTTTAAGCATAGGCCGATAGTGCTTTTGTGTCTGAGGCCTAGTTAGATGTAAATCAATTGATATTAAATTTGGCTATTGCGTTGTCATTTCTATACTTGGATTTGGATTGGACAAAAGTATAATCTACACTTTTACACTAAATGTCCCTTCCCGCGGTGCTAACGCTACTAAAAGGGTAACCAACAATCTCCATAAACGGATTTTCTCTTTCACAGCACAGGTTAACTTTGTCTTTTTATGAGGTTTTATTTGTAGTTAATCACAAGAATGTCATTTACAGTTGGAATTTTATTTAATTTGTTAGACAGGTTTTTAAAGATTCCTGACCTAAACAAATAAATAATCATAGAAAAATGTTGCAAGCTAGACAAGTATCATTTGTTAGTATTTAATGATCACAAAGGCACTACGATTGCTTCAAAATGAAAGGTTAGATGGTCTGAAATTTCTGAGGCACTGCTGTATCATTTTAAACAAAATTACCGACATAAACCGATAATAATTACACATTGCCTTTTGGAAAGGTCACATATGGGATGAAGTTCACGATCAAGTTAACAATGATATTTAATATAAATACGCAATAATTTTGCTTTATTAAAAATCACTATGGATTTATATGGTTCGTAAAATAATAAAATCCTAGATTTGGGTGCAATTTATCTCGGAGTATATGTAGACTCATTCTGGTACAATATTGTAGACTAAAATATCAGGTTTGCATAAAATAGTTATATAACTGTTAATTGATCTGACGAACTTTCCATTTGTTTGTCAAGGGGTTTGGAGATTTTGTACCAGAATTAACACATGTATGTAATGACTTGACAGTAGTAGTGAGTGTATTATGATTTGGCAAGGTGAAATGTTTTTAAAACAAATTTGACTTTGATTAATTCTTTATTTTTAGAGTAAGCGAAGCAAGAATTTGTATATAGCACGCTTTCGGGATCTCTACGCGATAATGCTTAATTTTTATTAAATCCATATAAAATGAGTTTGTGACGTATACGTGCGTGTACGTTAAAGATAAAAATCTAAATAAAAAAATTAAGTGCTTTCTGCCTGGAGATCTCGAAGCTTATGTACATTAGTATTATTTATTTTAGCGTTTAAGTAAAATCTTATGACTTTATATCACCGCACACATAGTATTTTAAAACATAAACACATTGCGCTTACATTCCACGTTGATGTAACTTCAAAATCGTTGATAAATTATTGTGTGTACGGTGGGCCTTAGTGAGAATTTCTCTGCTAGCTTTTAACAAGTTTGTATGACATTTTATAATATAAATGACATGTCATTCCAATGAAGCTTTTAATAAACTTTTTTATAAAAATGCAGCTAATATGATAATCGAGATTTTATTTATATGCAGATTTGCACCTTTTAAATTCTGTTAATCGAAAAAATGTCGTTTTTTATTTTTGAAAAAATTTGTGCTGATGATTGTATATATCACGCTGATACTGAAATTAAATACTTTTAACACCTACTTTTTTTATAACTGTAAAGTTATTCCCTAAAATATTCTAGCGGGTATGTGTGTGTGTGTATGTAGATATTTTTAATGTAAATAACGCACAAAAATTTGTGATGACTAAATGGCTTCATACAATTACGGGAATTAAATTATATTTTGAGGAATTCGTGTGAAAAAATGATCGTGGACTAAGACTGTCCTCACCGCAATGGAAGGCTGACGATCTCTAACCACTATGACCTCTTTGGTCCTATTATATGCCCAGGAAGCCAGTTGATTATGTAAATGTGTGATGAGGCAAGTAAGAATGTTCTCTTTATATTTGTCGGGCATGAGCGGACTGTTATGTGAATGTAAGATGTTGAAGACGTAATCTTAATCAAACTTTATTTTAATGGGATGTAGCTAACGTTATCCAGCGTGCGACTGTCATGAGGTCGTAGGTTCGATCCCCGGCTGTGCACCAATGGACTTTCTATGTGCGCGTTTAACATTTGCTCGAACGGCGAAGGAAAACATCGTGAGGAAACCGACATGTCTTAGACCCAAAAAGTCGACGACGTGTGTCACTGGAGGCTGATCACCTACGTGCCCATTAGATTTAAAAATTGATCATGAAACAGATGCAGAAATCTGAGGCCAAGACCTAACGAGGTTGTGTGCCACTGATTTATTCAAGTGAATAGTTCTTTGAATTATTACATCTGGACTGAACATGTAAGTTGGCATGATTATGCACGGTTAGAAAGTTTTGTCGCAAGTGCAACTTCTTGATTCATGCATGCCATGAATAAATTGGGTTATTTTATTTCTCAATACGCAAAATATGATCAAAAATACTATACATCCTCTATTTCCTTAACTCCAAGCTACAGCTGTGGACCTGCAGACCCAGTCCCCAATGGGCTCCGAGCAAGAGGGCAACGAAAGCGGGTGCGTTTGTTGAACGGCTTAGAGCCTCTGTGCCTACTTTATATCTTTTTATGTGCCCCGCTTAGATGTGATCCAGTATGTGTCGAGCGCACAATTTTACGTTTATTACGAATAGTCCAAGCATTTAATTTACGTTTTCCACATTAGAACAGTATATTTACCAAAAGCTTCTCATGACTGGCACAAATTTGGTTTACGTCCATACAATGTCAGTATCTAACAACTTGAACGATCTTTTGCGTGCTAAATACGCTCCCGGGACGCATTAAAAAAAATACGTTTGAATTTACATTTACTACTCGATTTGACGTATGTATTTTTCAGTGTTGTACGCTAACGAACAGTATTTGATAAAATACGGACACGTAAATGTCAAATCATGGTTTTTATTTATATTTACAAGATTGAATATGTTCTTCGGTGGAATACGTAAAAATCTTGCTAAATAGAGATTTTCTTGTGTGGAAATAATGAAGAAACTAAAGGCTTCCGAATGCATTGAAAAGCTGTATTTAAGTAAAATAATTTATGTGCCTAAATTTGTCAATGCGTTAAGTTCGGATGGCGCTAAGTTGCGATGCACTAGACAATTTAAACTCTGTTCTTTGTTCGTCAGACTAAGGTATTATAGGATTTTTTTACCAATTATTAATCGTTCGTTTACGATTGTAATACGTGAAAATTCCAAGCTTATGATGTTATAACGTCGGGCGGACTAAGGCTCTGTTGTGATAGAATGAATTTATGTATTGGATTGATGACTGATATTGCATAGGATTTGTTTTAAATAACCTGACTCTTGACGGCTCTGAAAGGATTTTTCTAATTGAAACAGGAAAATGACAGTCTGTCTCAACTATTTGTATGATTTTTTTTAGTATATTGTGGAATTCAGGAAATAAAACATTGACAGGAATGAATTTAATGCAAACAACTCTTCATTGGTCTTTTCTTTTTATCGTTTAATCAAATTATATCTTCTGTTTCTGTCAATCTTCGTGGCTTAATTAGTAAAAAAAATGGCGGATCACAAAGAAAACAAAAAAAAATTATTCATAGTTTAGCTATTGGAGAGTGAGATGTATTCAGCTCCATTATTCCAATGATAGATAGATTTACAGCGCGCCCTAGACATAACGAGAATTATTTGGAGGAAAAGCTTCAATCTCTGCCTTTTAAAGGGTTTCTCGGACTTTAAACTACTTTTTTAACTTCTATAGCAAACGAGGTCTGGTTTCCGATTTATATGTACTGCATTACTTCTTATGAGACGTAAAATAATTGGTCCGCCTGACCATCGCAAACTGCATAGTTGATTTGTTTCAACGATATCTATATTATCTAGATTAATAGGCATTTTCTTCTATTAGATTTATATTTAAGCACAACTAGTGGATTTATTTATTTAGGAAACTGTTAAGTAGCGATTTTCGCCTTCTAATTAGCTCACACTGCCGATAATAAATTTGGAATTCATGTTATTCGACCTAAACGCAGACTACGCCTCAAACATTAACAATTCGTCACCATGGCAACATAAGTTAAATGTTAGACAATGTATGCTCATGGTAAGATGTAGTGCTGTTAATGGTAATCATGGAAAGCGGAAACTTGCTAGAAGAGAGTGAGATTCAGAGGAGAACTGACCAATCCGAACAATCAAGGGATTTCAACTCGAAAACAAAGGAGATTAAGACCCTTGCGGCTTCTCGACCGAAGAAGGATCTATTTGTGAATCGTATGAGATTAAAAACGTATTTAGAGAAATATGTTTGTTCCATGGTTACGATGACTTTGTTCTATAGATTTAAAAAACGCTGTAAGTTTTTTTATACTTATTTTAGGTTTTATTTAAGTTTATTAGGAAATTGATACGATTTTTTTGTTTAACTATGGCTTATAACATTTAAAATAAAATTAATTGTATTGTTTAATTTCCACTTCATAAATTACGATTGATACGAAGATCTATTTAATGGGCTGACGTGTCTGCGTTGATAGTATTAGCATAATAGTATCGATACGTTTTATAGTGTTTTGTATGCAATTGTTAGTGTAACGTTTTTACGAAACGTGCTTAGCTTTCATCAATAGATATTGTTTTTTCGTAATTATTCAATACTAGCATAATGTTCTGGATAATAAATGCATTTTAAATATTTGTTGTTTCATTTTTGGACATGCTTCTAGGGGCAAACGCAAACGAGCCTATGGGACGACCAAAACACCTTTGAGGGAAGGTTTTTTTAAGAAGTTGGAGGTCGTATCTCTTAGCCAAACCCCCACCGGGAGTCGATTGCACGGTTCGCTAGTTCGTAAAAAAACATTCTTGGCAGCGGACTGTGAAAGCCTTCTGTCAAAGTATGGATGAAATTTGGAGTTAATACGGCCCTAAGACATTAACTTTTAGTTAATTCTGTTAAAACATTAACAATAAAAACACTTTTAAAACTTGAAGTAATATATTTACAGTTAAATATAGCCAAAAGTTACAACAGTTGATTTAATATTAAAATGTAGATTACAAAATCTACGAATTAATAAAACCTTAATATTAAACAAATATTTGGAAGCCTTAAATTAATTTATGACAGTCTTATTGAGTAGGTATAGTTTTACAACTAATTCACATGTGTGTGTAAATTAAACTGATTTAAATAAATCAGAATAAAAATGATTTAAATAAAACAGCGAATAAATGTCGCTAAATGTTTCTGACCGCTGAACATGACACCAGCCAATCCTAAATTATTTTAAAATTAGAATTTACTATAAAAGACGCAGCCATGTTGCGTTTCGCTTGATTGGTCGAAAGGAACGATGGACATTGATGCAAACTTAGCGCTTACACCGCCAGATACAGCGGAGTTTCTGAATTATAAGCGTTGAATTGATAAACTTCTAGGCCGCAATCAAGCGCTTTTTTGGATATCCAGCGCACTTTTGTAACTCCGGTCGAGCCGCCTATCTAGTAGACACAGCTCAGTAACAATCATGTTTAATGCATCATCGTTCCGTCTTACATTCTGACCCGCTGGCTCAGTGGCTGTTCAACCTAATAAGGAATCACAAACATTCTTTCACACACACAAATATATATAAAATGATATTAGTGCATCCAACAAGTTGAATTTTACATCAAATGGGTATGGGATACTTGACGAAATATTTGAAAGTTTCAAGTCTCAATAAAACGAACGTTTTAATAAAAGACAAAAAGATGGCTACGAATGGAAAAACCCTAGACCACTTACCACGGGCTCGAATATGAAATAAGATTAATAACAAGAATTTTTAAAATATATTTAAATATTAATATTTTAAATGCTTGTATTGTGTCAGTAAAGTGGGACCCGAAAACAATTTCGACAGAATTCAAACTCCGTGTTATAACCCCATAGTGTATAGAGTCTGTGCAGTTTAACTTACGTAACATTAAAGACTAATTTAATGACTTTAATAACTTTGGTAATCATCGTATTAAGAACATTAAAAATATGTACATTAAATTACTTGTACGTTATCCTAAAATGTTACTTCAATAGTTTCTCATATAATTATTAATAGGACCCATATTTCTGAAAAATTTAAGTACTCAGATAATTAAATATCTGCTTTGAATATTTTCCGTTTATTCACGAACCCAAATCAGTAATAGTTTAAAGGAGTATTTGTCTCTTTCTGACAAATAGCGTTGACGCTATGTTCAAAAGAGATCGGCGCTTAACTTAAAACAGTTATATTACAATGATTTAGTTTCGTGACTAAAAACTTTGATAACGTATGCTTACAAGTCTGTATAATCTAATTCGTTGTACTTATTATAAAGACTTAATTTTAAACTTTAGAACATGGTAACTTTATGTTGGAAATACTTAAAGTCTTTGAATTAAACACACATGTAAAGTATCAGCTGTCTCTTTTCATCACAGTGTTAACGCAATGGGACGGAAAGAGACTAATTCTTTAGTCGATAAGACTGATTTAGTTTTTGAAGTTATAATTGGCGCGTTGGGGAAAATTATGAGAGTAAATTTTTACGATGCGCTCGCATACCGTCACAAAAGAACTAACACCCTGAAGTTAGCTATAGCTACTGACTATGCGAACAAATCAGTTTTTTACATTGTTAGTGTCGTTTTTATTACAAACGTGGAATAAGGCGAACAATAAGATTTTTATCTTGTTACGCCAAAGAATTAAAACTAAATGAGTCTTATCGGCTAAAGTATTAGTTTCTTACCGAAAAAACTCAACCTGAGAAGACTCAAGTTAAATGGTAAAAATATCTATTAACTAAAGGTTTATGGCACCTTATTTAAAAATACGTTTGTATTATTTAAATATGAAATCTATTTCAATATTAACAACCTTTTTCGCTTGAACATAGGGCATATTATAAAGTTCAGAAAATTAGCTTACCATTCATATATAATAAAGACTGTGATGACTTCCGTATTAGATCCGTATAGGATTTGACGTTTAGACATGCAGGTCACACTTAGAGCTGTCAAGTTTATAAATAAACCCATATCATTCAAAAGACCGAAACGTTCACAGACCGCAATGATAAAACGGTTTTCATTCATCAGTTGTTTGTTAAACCACAATTTAATTCACATACAAGAAATGGACTTACCATCTAATATTTACAATATGATTTAAACAATGAAAATACTAATATAGTTTTCGAGTTGAAATGTTATATTCAGTTATATTATTCTGAATAGCGATAGTAAGACATGTAATACGGCAATTGTTTCTTGCACAGTTAATAATCAGAAATTATAGTTAATTATTACCTAAACTTTATACATGGAAAGTTCACAGCTGTAGCCACAACTAAATAGGGTAATCGTCCTTCTATTCATAATACCCAAAGTCGCACTATGCATCGTCACCACTAGCATCAAAGTCAGAGCACATATCGTACACTAAACGTCAAACAGCAGCGCAATGTTGTGCTGCGAAGCGCGCCGCTAGTAATGGTCCGGATGAAGAGGCGCCCTGAAAGTACGTGCGTGGGGCAAAGCAGGCTGTTGGGGGCCATAGCTGCCATACGCGCTGTGTTCAGACGAGAGAGGACCCCGCCGTGTGCCCGCACTGTATACTGACTCCCGACGTTCTTGTACAGCTGCACCTAAATACGAAATCTCATATGAGTCACTGTTGTTTAAAGTTCCCATGTAGACATTTCTACGCCTCTTATGAGTAATTTATGTTTTTATTATATAGTCTATTGGCTTCAGCATACGACTCTCATCCCTGAGGTCGTAAGTTCGACCCTCGGCTGTGCACCAATGGACTTTCTTTATATTATGTGCACATTTAAAACTCGCTCGTACAGTGGACGAAAACATCGTGAGGAAATTGGTAAAAATTATTGGCTTTTAGGTTGATAATGATCATGAAACAGATACAGAAACCTGAGGCCCAGATCTAAAAAGGTTGTAGCGCCCCTATTTATTAATGTGTTTTTCCTGAAACAAGTATCACTCGGAATAAATATATGGTATAGGTACGGTAAGGATTACATAAATAAACGAGTGATAAAAAAACATTTCGTTTTCGTAGTAAATTAAATATAAACAAACAATATTTTTATAATTCTTCTATCAAGATTCCTCTCAATGAAGAGGATGATGTGAAGCGTGTCATAGTGACGATCATACCTGCTGGTCCTGGTCGTACATTAACATTGGTGCCATAAGGCGGGTCATGCTGGGCATTGTGTATATTCTGGTTCATTGTGACAGTATGAGTCGGAGGCCGTAAAAGCAAAGATTGGGCCGCAACCAGCGATCCAGCTGCTGCAGCACTGGTTTTACTGTATACAGACTGGGACCTGCAATTGTAAAATAGGATATTAGTTAACGGCTTGATAGAAGTATCTATATTTGCTG
Source organism: Pieris mannii (assembly GCA_028984075.1). Taxonomy (NCBI): domain Eukaryota; kingdom Metazoa; phylum Arthropoda; class Insecta; order Lepidoptera; family Pieridae; genus Pieris; species Pieris mannii. The sequence goes on along the minus strand of CM054795.1, from coordinate 6,535,828 downwards.
TATTTTGCGATTTGTATTAGATATTATATATGCAAGAAATAAGTGTGGTAATGCAAATCTATATATTTATGCAAAAAATATGAATAAAATATGAGATGATCGCCGTCTAGTCTAGTACGATTATAGTGGAATATTAATATGAATGTCATGAAATTATTTATTATATACCAATATAACATACCTACAAAAGCACACATAACATGCAAGCTCAAAGAACAAAAAGCTAAGTTGCCGAAAATCTAAATTCATTTGAAATTTTCGAAATCCTAAAATTTTAATATCCGTATCGTAACCACGCAAAATTGTTCATATTGGAAGAAATTTGAATATTTTTTATTACACTAAGAACAACATCTAATTATTTTACAAAAAACTTCATACCATTTGTACATATACTATGAATTTACTGTCATTAAATTCTTTAAGAATTCCTCCCCCGTATGCAACAAGACAATTGTTCCATGTGCCTGTTACGGCACGTTAAAATATCAGCGTAATCCGCCAAAGTTTCGAGTTTTAGCTAACTGCAATACAATTATATGTAGACATTTTGCACCCTACCAAAGAGGGTGTAAGGAAGTCTTCTACTGCGGGAAGAATTCTACTTTATTTAGCAGTAGTAACAATTCCTTTTTCTTTAAAATATTGAGTTATAGTTTAAAAAACTCAGTTTATCTGTTAATGTAGATACTTAATTGACTTATGTTTTCTATTTCTTATATTTTGTTTTTCAATGTAAACTGTTTGGCTTTGTATATAAAACAATATAACACATAGACAAGTGTTATTATAATATAAATATTTGTAGCCATAAGATTACGTATATGTAATAAAATACTACCTATTACTGACTACTGTCTCCTTTCGAAAATGAGGTCTATTCACTACGCGATCTAATATTTTATTTGTCAATTTATAAATGTTTATGCTGCTACCTAAATTACGTACGAGTTACATATCAAATATTGAAGGACTGGCTACAAAAGTTACCTCCTTCCTACACTACCTATTTCAACGTTCAAGCAAAAAAACATACGTAACCGCCACCAGACGACATCAATAGTTACATTTTACATGAGGATCCATCAGACCTGTGTAGAGTGTGCCTTGCAGGAGGTGGTGACCGGCAGTAAAGAGACTTGGAGCCCGAGTACAGGGGCTCAGTGTTATCCGGTCGTGGTGTTGCTGAACAGTATGTGGACGCGTGTCTGTAATGATGGTGCGAAGGGAACGCTGGCTTGTCCAACTCATCTAGATCCCTCGGTGACGACGCTCTTGAGTTGGAGTTAGCCCGTGGTTTCCTGGATGCCCACTCGTGGAGAAGGGCACTGGCGATCCCCCCACCGAGGCCACCGACCCAGCACACCCAATGACTGTCCCAACGTGATAATACGAAGGAAGGGCCGAGGGATCTGGCTGGGTTCAGGGATGGCATCTGAAATTATAGAGGAGAATGATATAAAAACATTTCATTCGTTCAAAATATAACATAATGTTTAATAATAAACCAGAACCAACATTGGGTTCCGTAAGCCTCTTCACAGGTGTTTTAATTTGGATCCTGCCACTAATGTCGACCCTTTTTGTACTCCTCTACTGCTTCGTTTAAAAATAAGTTAAAACTATTAATGTCCTAAGCCTTGTATCTTTCTTCTTTAGTATAGCTACTAGGTCTGGTTTCCAATTTATATGTACTGCGTTACTTCTTATGAGACGTAAAATAATTGGTCCGCCTGACCATCGCAAACTGCATAGTTGATTTGATTCAACGATCTCTTATATTATCTAGATTAATAGGCATTTTCTTCTATTAGATTTATATTTAAGCACAACTAGTGGATTTATTTATTTAGGAAACTGTTAAGTAGCGATTTTCGACTTCTAATTAGCTCACACTGCCGATAATAAATTTGGAATTCATGTTATTCGACCTAAACGCAGACTAAGCCTCAAACATTGACAATTCGTCACCATGGCAACATAAGTTAAATGTTACTAATGCTCATAAGATGTAGTGCTGTTAATGGTAATCATGGAAAGCGGAAACTTGCTAGAAGAGAGTGAGATTCATAGGAGAACTGACCAATCCGAACAATCTCTTAATCCCCTTGCGGCTTCTCGACCGAAGAACGAGCTATTTGTGAAGCGTATGAGATTAAAAACGTATTTAGATAAATATGTTTGTTGCCATGGTTACGATGACATTGTTTTATAGATTTAAAAAACGCTGTAAGTTTTTAATACTTATTTTACGTTTTATTTAAGTCTGATAGGAAATTGATACGATTTTTTTGTTTAACTATGGCTTATAACATTTAAAATAAAATTAATTGTATTGTTTAATTACCACTTCATAAATTACGATTGATACGAAGATCTATTTAATGGGCTGACGTGTCTGCGTTGATGGTATTAGCATAATAGTATCGATACGTTTTATAGTGTTTTGTATGCAATTGTTAGTGTAACGTTTTTACGAAACGTGCTTAGCTTTCATCAATAGATATTGTTTTTTCGTAATTATTTAATACTAGCATAATGTTCTGGATAATAAATGCATTTTAAATATTTGTTGTTTCATTTTTGAACATGCTCTAGGGACAAACGCAAACGAGCCTATGGGACGACCAAAACACCTTTGAGGGAAGATTTTTTTTAAGAAGTTGGAGGTCGTATCTCTTAGCTAAACCCCCACCGGGAGTCGATTCCAAGCATTCCTTCGCTAGTTCGTAAAAAAACATTCTTGGCAGCGGACTGTGAAACCCGTCAAAGTATGGATGAAATTTGGAGTTAATACGGTCCTAAAACATTAACTTTTAATTATATATCTTAAAACATTAACAATAAAAACACTTTTAAAACTTGAAGTAATATATTTACAGTTAAATATAGCCAAAAGTTACAACAGTTTGATTTAATATTAAAATGTAGATTACAAAATCTACGAATTAATAAAACCTTAATATTAAACAAATATTTGGAAGCCTTAAATTAATTTATGACAGTCTTATTGAGTAGGTATAGTTTTACAACTAATTCACATGTGTGTGTAAATTAAACTGATTTAGATAAATCAGAATAAAAATTATTTAAATAAAACAGCGAATAAATGTCGCTGTTATAACGACATCTACAGTCTGCCGCTAAAATCAGTGCGAGACGTTACATACGCTATGATGGCGTTTCTGACCGCTGAGCATGTCACCAGCCAGTCCTACATTTTAAAATTAGAATTTACAATAAAAGACGCAGCCATGTTGCGCTTCGCTTGATTGGTCGAAAGGAACGATGGACATTGATGCAAACTTAGCGCTTACACCGCCAGATACAGCGGAGTTTCTGAATTATAAGCGTTGAATTGATAAACTTCTAGGCCGCAATCAAGCGCTTTTTTGGATATCCAGCGCACTTTTGTAACTCCGGTCGAGCCGCCTATCTAGTAGACACAGCTCAGTAACAATCATGTTTAATGCATCATCGTTCCGTCTTACATTCTGACCCGCTGGCTCAGTGGCTGTTCAACCTAATAAGGAATCACAAACATTCTTTCACACACACAAATATATATAAAATGATATTAGTGCATCCAACAAGTTGTATTTTACATCAAATGGGTTTGGGATACTTGACGAAATATTTGAAAGTTTCAAGTCTCAATAAAACGAACGTTTTAATAAAAGACAAAGACCACTTACCACGGGCTCGAATATGAAATAAGATTAATAACAAGAATTTTTAAAATATATTTAAATATTAATATTTTAAATGCTTGTATTGTGTCAGTAAAGTGGGACCCGAAAACAATTTCGACAGAATTCAAACTCCGTGTTATAACCCCATAGTGTATAGAATCTGTGCAGTTTAACTTACGTAACATTAAAGACTAATTTAATGACTTTAATAACTTTGGTAATCATCGTATTAAGAACATTAAAAATATGTACATTAAATTACTTGTACGTTATCCTAAAATGTTACTTCAATAGTTTCTCATATAATTATTAATAGGACCCATATTTCTGAAAAATTTAAGTACTCAGATAATTAAATATCTGCTTTGAATATTTTCCGTTTATTCACGAATCCAAATCAGTAATAGTTTAAAGGAGTATTTGTCTCTTTCTGACAAATAGCGTTGACGCTATGTTCAAAAGAGATCGGCGCTTAACTTAAAACAGTTATATTACAATGATTTAGTTTCGTGACTAAAAACTTTGATAACGTATGCTTACAAGTCTGTATAATCTAATTCGTTGTACTTATTATAAAGACTTAATTTTAAACTTTAGAACATGGTAACTTTATGTTGGAAATACTTAAAGTCTTTGAATTAAACACACATGTAAAGTATCAGCTGTCTCTTTTCATCACAGTGTTAACGCAATGGGACGGAAAGAGACTAATACTTTAGTCGATAAGACTGATTTAGTTTTTGAAGTTATAATTGGCGCGTTGGGGAAACTTATGAGAGTAAATTTTTACGATGCGCTCGCATACCGTCACAAAAGAACCAACACCCTGAAGTTAGCTATAGCTATTGACTATGCGAACAAATCAGTTTTTTACATTGTTAGTGTCGTTTTTATTACAAACGTGGAATAAGGCGAACAATAAGATTTTTATCTTGTTACGCCAAAGAATTAAAACTAAATGAGTCTTATCGGCTAAAGTATTAGTTTCTTACCGAAAAAACTCAACCTGAGAAGACTCAAGTTAAATGGTAAAAATATCTACTAACTAAAGGTTTATGGCACCTTATTTAAAAATACGTTTGTATTATTTAAATATGAAATCTATTTCAATATTAACAACCTTTTTCGCTTGAACATAGGGCATATTATAAAGTTCAGAAAATTAGCTTACCATTCATATAATAAAGACTGTGATGACTTCCGTATTTGATCCGTATAGGATTTGACGTTTAGACATGCAGGTCACTCTTAGAGCTGTCAAGTTTATAAATAAACCCATATCATTGAAAAGACCGAAACGTTCACAGACCGCAATGATAAAACGGTTTTCAATAATCAGTTGTTTGTCAAACCACAATTTAATTCACATACAAGAAATGGACTTACCATCTAATATTTACAATTTGATTTAAACAATAAAAATACTAATATGGTTTTCGAGTTGAAATGTTATATTCAGTTATATTATTCTGAGTAGCGATAGTAAGACATGTAATACGGCAATTGTTTCTTGCACAGTTAATAATCAGAAATTATTTTTAATTATTACCTAAACTTTATACATGGAAAGTTCACAGCTGTAGCCACAACGAAATAGGGTAATCATCCTTCTATTCATAATACCCAAAGTCGCACTATGCATCGTCACCACTAGCATCAAAGTCAGAGCACATATCGTACACTAAACGTCAAACAGCAGCGCAATGTTGTGCTGCGAAGCGCGCCGCTAGTAATGGTCCGGATGAAGAGGCGCCCTGTAAGTACGTGCGTGGGGCAAAGCAGGCTGTTGGGGGCCATAGCTGCCATACGCGCTGTCTTCAGACGAGAGAGGACCCCGCCGTGTGCCCGCACTGTATACTGACTCCCGACGTTCTTGTACAGCTGCACCTAAATACGAAATCTCATATGAGTCACTGTTGTTTAAAGTTCTCATGTAGACATTTCTACGCCTGTTATGAGTAATTTATGTTTTTATTATATAGTCTATTGGCTTCAGCATACGACTCTCATCCCTGAGGTCGTAAGTTCGACCCTCGGCTGTGCACCAATGGACTTTCTTTATATTATGTGCACATTTAAAACTCGCTCGTACAGTGGAGGAAAACATCGTGAGGAAATTGGTAAAAATTATTGGCTATTAGGTTGATAATGATCATGAAACAAATACAGAAACCTGAGGTCCAGACCTAAAAAGGTTGTAGCGCCCCTATTTATTAATGTGTTTTTCCTGAATCAAGTATCACTCGGAATAAAAATATGGTATAGGTACGGTAAGGATTACATAAATAAACGAGTGATAAAAAAACATTTCGTTTTCGTAGTAAATTAAATATAAACAAACAATATTTTTATAATTCTTCTATCAAGATTCCTCTCAAGGAAGAGGATGATGTGAAGCGTGCCATAGTGACGATCATACCTGCTGGTCCTGGTCGTACATTAACATTGGTACCATAAGGTGGGTCACGCTGGGCATTGTGTATATTCTGGTTCATTGTGACAGTATGAGTCGGAGGCCGTAAAAGCAAAGATTGGGCCGCAACCAGCGATCCAGCTGCTGCAGCACTGGTTTTACTGTATACAGACTGGGACCTGCAATTGTAAAATAGGATATTAGTTAACGGCTTGATAGAAGTATCTATATTTGCTGTATTTTGCTATTTGTATTAGATATTATACATGCAAGAAATAAGTGTGGTAATGCAAATCTATATATTTATGCAAAAAATATGAATAAAATATGAGATGTTCGCCGTCTATAGTACGATTATAGTGGAATATTAATATTAATGTCATGAAATTATTTATTATATACCAATATAACATACCTACAAAAGCACACATAACATGCAAGCTCAAAGAACAAAAAGCTAAGTCGCCGAAAATCAAAATTCATTTGAAATTTTCTAAATCCTAAAATTTTAATTTCCGTATCGTTACCACGCAAAATTATTCATATTGGAACAAATTTGAATATTTTTTATTACACTAAGAACAACATCTAATTATTTTACAAAAACTTCATACCATTTGTACATATAAATATTTGTACATTTTACTATGAATTTACTGTCATTAAATTCTTTAAGAATTCCTCCCCCGTATGCAACAAGACAATTGTTCCATGTGCCTCTTACGGACACGAATTAAAAAAATATCTGCGTAATCCGCCAAAGTTTCGAGTTTTAGCTAACTGCAATACAATTATATGTAGACATTTTGCACCTTACCAAAGAGGGTGTAAGGAAGTCTTCTACTGCGGGAAGAATTCTACTTTATTTAGCAGTAGTAACAATTCCTTTTCTTTAAAATATTGAGTTATAGTTTAAAAAATTCAGTTTTTCTGTTAATATAGATACTTAATTGACTTATGTTTTCTATTTCTTATATTTTGTTTTTCAATGTAAACTGTTTGGCTTTGTATATAAAACAATATAACACATAGACAAGTGTTATTATAATATAAATATTTGTAGCCATAAGATTACGTATATGTAATAAAATACTACCTATTACTGACTACTGTCTCCTTTCGAAAATGAGGTCTATTCACTACGCGATCTAATATTTTATCTGTCAATTTATAAATGTTTATGCTGCTACCTAAATTACGTACGAGTTACATATCAAATATTGAAGGACTGGCTACAAAAGTTACCTCCTTCCTACACTACCTATTTCAACGTTCAAGCAAAAAAACATACGTAACCGCCACCAGACGACATCAATAGTTACATTTTACATGAGGATCCATCAGACCTGTGTAGAGTGTGCCTTGCAGGAGGTGGTGACCGGCAGTAAAGAGACTTGGAGCCCGAGTACAGGGGCTCAGTGTTATCCGGTCGTGGTGTTGCTGAACAGTATGTGGACGCGTGTCTGTAATGATGGTGCGAAGGGAACGCTGGCTTGTCCAACTCATCTAGATCCCTCGGTGTCGACGCCCTTGAGTTGGAGTTAGCCCGTGGTTTCCTGGATGCCCACTCGTGGAGAAGGGCACTGGCGATCCCCCCACCGAGCCCACCGACCCAGCACACCCAATGACTGTCCCAACGTGATAATACGAAGGAAGGGCCGAGGGATCTGGCTGGGTTCAGGGATGGCATCTGAAATTATAGAGGAGAATAATATAAAAACATTTCATTCGTTCAAATTATAACATAATGTTTAATAATATACCAGAACCAACATTGGGTTCCGTAAGCCTCTTCACAGGTGTTTTAATTTGGATCCTGCCACTAGTGTCGACCCTTTTTGTACTCCTCTACTGCTTCATTTAAAAATAAGTTAAAACTATTAATGTCCTAAGCCTTGTATCTTTCTTCTTTAGTATAGCTACTAGTAAGTTTATCGTTCTCTTAATTTATAAATTTTGTGCTGTCATGTTTTGTTGTCGCCTTTGTATTCAATTATTTAAATCTGTTTAGTTTCCTTAATAAATAAATACATATTTAGTATTGAATAAATTATCGAATGAATTTGATCCTATTATTAATATTGACTTGAAATGCCTAAAAATATTGTGAGATATTTTATCCTACTCTACTAGTTGCTCGTACTCTTTGCATCTGTCTAAGATAGGCAATCTTGATTGTAGCAGGCATTTACCTGACGAATGTTTACGGCTTTTAAGCGAAAAAGCCCTCGACAGGGCAAAACGTGTCACATTAACAGGCAACAATGGAAGGAGCTTGTTGTCAGTACAAAATTCAAGAGCTACGTGATTGAACAATAGTCGAAGGCACAATGCCTAAAGAGGCATGCGATTTACGCCCTTATGACTCTATTATTAAGTACCGTAATGAAATATGTCCCAGATGGGGCGATTTACGCAATTTTTTCACCTTTATTCGGAGCGGAAACTTTAAAAAAACTATCTCCATTGAAAGGGCCGCAATTACGGCGGTCACAATGCCTACCTGCGGCAGAGTGTATTCAAACCTCATTCCAGGTCGCAAGTTCCATATTTTTCCAAATAAAATCTTTAGAGTAAATTGCGGTTATTAACGTCAATGTTAATAAAGTACAATACATTTTATGTATGTATGTCATATTTATATTCGGGTAACAAGCATTTTTAATTACAGAATTTGTTTCATTTTGCAAGTAGATATTGGATTAAATATTAACGTATTTTATTTTATCGATTTTGACCTATTTTCTTAGAATTGAATACATATATAATAAAAAATTAATATGTAGAAATACATATGTATGTAGTAGCCAGATTTGAATACGCCTGCGAAAATTTTTTGTTGGTAGACGGATGGAGTTGCAATAACAGCGTACAACCGACACGGACGGTGGCGTGATAATTTTTTGACCTGACAACGTCTTATAATTCGATCAATCCGGCTGCACGCACGAAAAAACATGACTCATGCAGCGTTACCTCGCGACGCGTCGTTACTTCTGATGCGTTCTATTTAAAGCTTGATGTGCAAGCGTATTTATGCGTACAAATAAATGTAACTGGATCAATTTATCTGTGGTTTCCATTTACCTCTTTCTCTATATCCATACAAAATATCTATCAAACAAATCAAATAATTTTCTTTTGACAAATGCAACCATTCTATCAGTATTTTCTTATGACGTTGTCATGTTCAACTATCGTCAGTAAACCGACTTTACAGATAACCAATTTTTTTCGTATGTAAATGACATACCTATATGTTTTTCGTGGGAACACAATACAGATACACACTTTGTATGACAAAACATGTTAGATTGTGTTAAACCGATTTAAGATATTTTAAATAAATAAAGCTTCTTTATCTTCAAGTATAAAAATAAATCTTAGGAGGTAATTTATTAGTATCGTCCATTGTTATGTTGCAATATCGAAGAGTTTTGTTGGAGTATATGTGAAAACATCTGCCCGCACAAAAAGCAGTATTATGTGCCAATAAAAGGAGTCCCATTGAACATTCTTCAATGAAACGTCGCCAGTGGTCTATTCAGACTAAATTTGAGTGTTGAGACCATTTTGTTTTTCTAAGAAGGAAGTATCTATAGAATGATACACGCAAAGAATCTTGGAATAATTAGATTGAAGTTTAATTTTGATGACCTTCAGATCCTGCAAAACCAAAATTATTTGGAATTCGGTTTGAGTTCAGCTCAGGAACTTTATTTATGTTTCAAGATTTAATATATGTTTTTTATTTGCCCCGGTTTTGAATACTTATTACTACTTACATACTTACTCAATATTATATATATTTTATATATAATTTTAAAGGCTCTATTTCAATTCCTCCAATTGTAATAAGCATAACTATAAACATTTTTTACAAAAATTAAAATTCCTTGATGTCCTTATATTTCGAATAAAGACACTTACTATTCCTATCATATAAAGCTTTTTCACCGATTTTTTAATAGACGCAGTTGGCAAAGCTTATCAATCGTTTGCTTTATCTCGAGAATATCAATAGATATTCAGTTCCTCTCGACATTTCACAGCTGTCTAGTTTCAAATTACGGTGTCTATAAAGCGGAGTTTATCGCTGCTTCATATCAAGGATTAACTAGTATCAATTTGAAAGAGTTTCCTACACCTACATTGGTTTAAGGTATAACAGAGCATTCATTACCGTGCAATCAAAAGTCAACAATCATTGACAGGAATTATGGTGTAAATACAAGACTTTTGAATGTTTTTACTCACAGAGACAAAGCTTGCAGCGCAATAAGCAGCTCCAAGTAACACAGGTGCAGAACCAGTCCACCTTCGCTCCATGGCCGCGAAGTATGCAGCAGCCACCAAGCCTGACAGCAAGAGTTCAGCGCCAAGGCGCTCCCATGCCGCTCCACCACCAGCTGGCAATGACGCTGATAAACCACCAGCGTAACCTGGTACACTAACCCTGGAAAACAGATAATATGTATTAGTTTAATATTGTACATCTGCAAGACACACAGGTCTCTGTGTCTATATGAAAGAAAATGCACTCGATATGTTTCGTAAAACCCTTAATGAAATTATAATTTAATATAATTTAAATTTACTAATATATATACGATCCTATTTTTTGTATTTCATTCGTTGAAACAATCAAAAAGGTCTCTTTAAATTGATTAGGAAATTCTTAATTTTATGAATGTAAAAATATCAATTTGATTCGTTAAAGCATTCTTCGATGTGATGATTACATTAAAAAAAATTCAAATCACCAAAGCTTTACATGTCCTTTGACTTTATAACATGCCTAGTCTACCCAATTTGGCTCTTTGTGACTTAAAAAATTCATACCTGTGTTATCAATTTAAAACACAAAACTACAAGTTCTGTTTTCAACCACACTAAAAATTCACGGAAAACCGAGCGAGCAAAATGATTAAAAATATTCCCTTGAAATTTTATCTACTGTTTTTTTTAAACAGTTTCTACTGCTTAAAAAAAAACAGCAAAACGTCGCAAAATATGTTGACCATAATATACCTTTTTAATTCAGGCCAAGTGACAATGTATTCATGAATTGAATCTGGAGCGAAACCGTATAATAAATTAGATTAAGTCCTTAGCGTTAATACGTGACCTTTTTAAGGCACTCACTGTTCATTTGTAACGTTACGCTTTATTTAACACGAAATTAAATTAATTTCAACAGGTTTACCTACAACATACATTCCAAAGCAATGTTAGTTATATATGTATAGTTAACGCTTGCTTTGACTTGTGTAAACACATTTAAATATATGGCTTAAAAAAAAAGACTACTGACGTCTGGGGCGGATCTAATTAAAGGCTTTTGGGCAGCAGCCCAGGGCTCAGTGTATTCAAAGGGCCCCAAGTCTTCACTGAAAACAATCAGCAATATTTCGAATTAAAAAAAAACAAAAAAAAAGCAATTATTAGCTTGGTATTCCTGAGATCTATCAACTCTCAACGTGTACGCTTTCAATCGATGCATTATTTCGCGTGTGAGTTTTACTAAATTCACTTGGTCTATATTAAACATGTCTCCTTTAGAAACACTTAAAACTTATAGAACTATATACGTCAGATAATATTATTACAAAATTTAGGATACAATTTATATCTTTATTATGTTTTCCAAAACACAACCAAATCAGTTTCATTTAACAAGGGCATACGTTTATTTCTCACAACGTCCAGATATGTTACAAATGAGTAAAATTAAAACAGTAAAACTCCTACAAGGTTTTATAACATATACATAAGTGTCAATTTTAAGAAGCTAATTCAATATTGTATACAAAGTGTCATTCACCGTTTCGCATTGTTGTTAACAAGCATGGAGTTTGATTTTACTTGGACTGTCTCCAAACAGTAAACGAAGTGCTTCGGAATTTTGTTCAGCACTCGTAAACCGTTTTAGGATTTACAACAAATTGATATGAGAAAGTTTCGACAGTTTACCTTTTGTTGGACACACGAGAAATTTAAAGTAGATTATTTGTTCTCCTATATCTAAGGAATGCTACAATTTAGGAACGATTTAAATATTTACTAAAAGGCGTTATGTTTCAATGACTCAGAACGAACGGTAGTAAGACTAACAACAAATTTAACAGTTGAAATGTGAAATTTACATTAAATCCTCTTTTTTATGTTTATTAATAGCTGTAAAGATACTTGCCTTTCGGTATTGTGAGACGCATATAATCATATATAATATTTTTTAGATTAATTCATTTATAAAATATGCCTGCCTAAATCGAGTGACTAAGTTATCCATGATAACTTCATAAAAAGTTTTATAAACATTTTTGAAGTTAAACTTCTTTAGGCGCTTTTTGGGGATTTTTTTACGGATGAAACGTCACGAAGATCTGCAGCGTTTTGTTGAAGAAGAGGTAGAGAGCGATTGAAACCGATGTAGAGAGAGAGTAAGAAAGAAAGATCGTGCGCGCTACATTAGCTACAAGATGTTGGTTGATGTCTTTGTTTAGTAGTTACATAATATTAGAATTTTACATAGCAATTCTGTTGTATAACGTCTAGTGCAGTATGCGTTTTTATTTATTTATATTATCATTAGCACGTAGACAGTGTGTAAACACTGTGATTCATATAGATATACCAACACCGATATTGGAATATAAGATACAAGTATCACTTATTCTAGTCATTAAATTTCTTAGTAGGATATCCTTACTCATCGGCAAAGAAGACACAGGGTGTAGGCCGAGAGAAAAAGCCGGCGTAAAATACTCTGTAAAAACTCGGGAGTGATTGTATACTGGTACATGATCATCTATTGGGGCTTTTACTTTTATTATTATTAATTATTAATTTTCAAAGAAGTTTCACTTCTGACATGTGTACTTTGTACGCACGCATTTCTTTTTAATGTAATAGTAGGTAAACGGGCAGCAGACTCACTCCATGTTGCCAGTTTTTTATGAATTAGAACGCCCTTTTCTTGAAGGACCGTAAGTCGAATTGGTTCAGAAATACTTCAGCGGTTCCACATAGAGATGTCACACGGCAAAAACTGTCTTAAGAAATGCTGAGTTGTGCAACGGCGGACGACGAGTGGATAAGGATGGCATTTTGTATTATGACTTGATGATGAAATTTATTTACTATTATAAAATAATTACTGATGAAGGTATATCTTTTACCAGATCTTAGGTCTATATTAAGGGCAAGGTTGAAAGAAGAAAAACTGTGCGTCAAAATCCATACCTTACCATACTAAACGTGAAAATCTTAGAAGATCGATAATCCTTTCGATTTCAAGACTTGTAGTACTGCGTAATATATAATTGACTGCCGTTATTTATTGTCCGTGGGTGAATAGATGTCCCTTATCTATAATCTGATCTGACCCTGTTCTGGAGTCTTGAATATCTTGCCTAATAATAAACATATTGGGCTACGCAAATGAAAGGCATAATATCGGTTTTGATTTTCTATTTATGGTACATGTATTGTTTACCTTATGTTATCATTGTGCGATAGAATCCTGTAACGTGAAACATGAGACAAACATTTCCGTTTCGTTATTAACTTTAAAGTCAAGTTAGGAGCTAGACTTGTCTTTGAACCCAGTGCCTCGAAGGCAGTCTATATATGTATAATAAAATCACTGTAATATTTATAAATTACGAAAATGGTGACTACATGGAGAGGCCCACCAGACAAACGATATAGTGGCAGACCTTACTCTCGATGGGATGATGACATCGAAAAACTCGCGGGTCCTCAATGGATGCAAATAGCTCGCGATAGAGAACGATGGCAAGCCTTGAGGGAGGTCTTTACCGGACAGCTTTGTTGATACAAAGTAACTGTTAAAAATATTTACTAACACATAGGATGACCAGATACTAATGGACGAGGAAATAATTTAAAGCTAAAAATAAAAATAACTAATTTATAAATATTATAGTGATATTTTAAGGTCTGTGGATTTCAAAAAGTAAGAAATGTATATTTACATAAAGACATGTAGAATACATTGACAAAAACTTAAGAAACTTTGAAAGATCTCTGTTCTTTGTCAAAAAAAATCAAGTCCACATAATACCCTTTTCAGCAGGTGGATGATTCTCATGTTCTTCCATATAAATAGCTTTATCAAAATATAAAAATTAATTTGATGCGCATGTCCTAAAACGATAAAATATGGTAAAAAATTTTTATGATAAGCGTAATGAGAGAACTCATTAGCGCAATTACATACTAAATTCTCTGACGATCGTGATATAAACGCAAGTACCCACACTATTAGTACTAAGCTTTGAAGAAAAAAATGTTTTTACTTCATAGTGTTCAGACACGAATTCTGCACAAAAGAAAAGTAACGAATAATATTGCTTATAAAAATATATTTAAGAATAATATTACTCAGTGAAAGAACATTTCCAATGTCATGTATTCGAATGCCGACACACCAATACCAAACAAATACCATTTTATATGTAAGTGAGTAAACCGGAAACAGAAGCCAAATTATTATTTGTTATTTAGACACAAATTAAACGTTAAAATGTAGAAATTCTTATTTCAAAATTCGAAGTATGCAACGACAACAGTTTGCAAAATGAATACGACGTTACTTCGCTGCGCTAAAAGACTGAATCGCGCAACATAGAATGTATTTAAACAATACGAAAAATATAAATTTACTTAGTGCCAAAAATTATAAAAAAAGGTTTTTCTAAGAATTAGGTGTTATAGTGATATATATCATGACACTGTTTCTGCGCAATTAATTATTTAATTTATTTATTACATTTTACGTAGGAGCGAATTGTACAAAAAATAAAACTGAATTTTATGCTATGTGGCACAAGTCTTCAAAAAGGCTAATAAAAATAAATAATTCGAACACGTTGCGTACACAATGTTAGAACGTGACATATTAAACTTATTACGGTAATACAAATAAGAGAGATATAAAAAGGTTTTTTCTTCGTAATTTGTCGTCTCCAAGTTACGACCTACACTTGAGGAGTTTATATAGAAAGTTATATAATACCGCTAAATAAACCCAGTTGTTTTTTATGTCGCTAAGCAAAATAATAATATACGTTATTTTCCAGCCATCGAAACCTCACGTCGAATATATCTAATACGCACTTTAATATGCATAATAAAATTTACATTGTTTCATATCAAAATTGTCTCAATAGTTTCTTTTATTTACAATTTTGTTGGGTTAATAGATAATATTAATGTGTAATGGCGGGCAACACTTGTCACATGTGAAGTGACAATTTCGAATATTGGAATGTTTCTTTAAATGTTATAACAGATGATTGTCTATTGTTATGAAAACTTTTCTGGACACGTACAGTGAAACATATATGTATACTACGCATATATTAAACATGAACTCAGTGTCTTAAACACCTCCAGAGCCCATTCCCCTCAAATAGAACCGTCATATAAGTTGAATTTAATGTACGAGAAAGAATCATACCGATGACACATTTGGTTTATTTACTATTTTTCCAACGCTCGCTCAACGCTTTAATTTTAAAATTTTAATAAATATTAAATACAAGATTCAATATACAAGCACCAATAGCTAAAGATAACAAGAACGAAAAAAAGGACATCGATTCCTATATTATAAAAACTAAAGGAAAATTTATTTCAGTATGAGGGGAGCAACTATGGATGTATAAATATAATATATTTTTACCATAGCAATTATTTGAAATTAACTTTGATAATTTCAATTGCATAACGTTTTTTATCTAAAGCCGATTTAAATGATTGTGTATATTAGTAAAACAATATTTTCCTTGGGTCTCTCTGCATCTTCTACCGCATTTACCATGGAGAGTGTTTAGAGGAGTTGTTCGGTCTAATAGCTGAGTTTCATTATCGGATGTTAAGGCGAAATATAACATTCCACCCGTATCACCTCGACGTCCATCGTTCCACAACGGAGTGTTTTCTAAAGTTTTTGCCGCGCACCACCACTATGTGGAACCAGCTGCCTACTGAAATACTTCCTTTCCAATTCGTCCTTCAAGAAAAGGGTATACCAATTCTTGAAAGGCCGGCAACGCACTTGCGTTCTGCCTTTCAAGCCTTCTGGCAATGTGAGTGTCCATGGGCAGCGGTATCGTACCCGTTTGCCTATTACATAAAAAAACATATTCAGTTAATATGTAAACCAACATTTTCTAAACCTCTCAAACTCCTCCTCAACCTGAAACTGAAACCCCTCCTCAAACTGAAACTATACTCTGTATTGTAGGAATATTTTAGTGTCTAATTTATCACTTCAAGTACCTATAATCGTTACTTATGAATGATTTATTAGATTGTCAGATGGAAAAGACTTGTGAGTTATATAATAAAGTATTTTTTCTTCATAATACATATCGTATTTAGCTTAGTGCATACAAATTCGACTTAATAATAGCCGTATTTGTGTTTTAGTTACTAAAACATTCTGGTCAGTCTATTTAAATAGCATTTGTCGTATGCATGACCCAAAGTTTATAGCTTTAATCTTCTAAGCTAAACAATGAGATGGCGGCGTCATTTTGGTAGCAACCGCGCTGTTTCAAAATGTTTCCTTTGTATAATGAACTCGCTATCAGATTAATGTTTCGTACAATTTTACGTTTCTTGTACCAAATTATTTTAGAATAATTTTATGCTTAAACTCCTGAGTATTATGACGTCCCTTATATCACCTACAATAAAAAAATGTACTTTGAATGAATGAAATTTCTAGTTCATGGATATGATTTAAATTTATTTTAAAACGCTTTCCAAGTCACCAAATATAGAAAATTATCTGGTAAGTCTACAAAAATAAATTAACAAATAAGTATACATTGTGCAAGCTTTATTTAGAAAATAGTGAGTGACATAAAATAATAAAACTTAATAATATAATTATAATAGTTTGCACTGCAGACTGGGCATTTTATTTTCCTCTTAAATAATAGAATTTCCATTTTATATAGTTCGAACTCTATTGGATTGACAATTCAATCAAGTACTGTGTATTCATGAACAAGTTCTACGAATAACAATACGTTATTGCAAAAATAAATATTATAGAAAACCTTTAAACCTTCTATTCATTATAATAACAGCTACTGGAATGATAATCAATATATATATATGTATATCATATATATATATACATGTATATATATATAAATATATATATATACATACAATTTAATAATTATAAATTATTAGTTGTGGATCGAAGGACATTGAGCTGATAGGGGTGGATTATATCACTGTACAGCTTGGCAGTACCTTTTTATACAAATACTTGAATAAATACTATTTCTTGTAAAAACCACGAGTTAAATAGTTTTTGTCATGAGACCTAAATAAAAATGTGGTTCTAAAGCAAAAGTGCTTAAACGATACAATTTTTCTAGAGCCCAATCTTTGTATCTCCAATATACACACTTAGACAATTTCGGCAGCGGTTATTATAGCCAAATAAATTCCTATGCTTTGAAAAGTAAATTAAAAATTACGTACAAACCCTTGATATTCAACAAAAAGCCTCATAGATTTTTATTCTAATTATCATAAATAATAGAAGATATTAATTTATATTGTATAATTTTTATTTTCAAATAACTTCTAATAAACAAATTTATGTAAATACGATTCTCGTGTCACAGTCTTAGTAACCAAACTCCGAAAAGCTCGATCAACTTTAAGAACATTTTTGAGAATAGATCTGAGAATAGGTGGTAATATTTCCACGTCTAAGTGCTAATGTTGGCTCTTTCTAATTTATTTTCTATTATATATATTAAAAAATCATACACCCTTTAATTTTCACCCTTCTACGACTCCACCATTTTAATAACGACATTACTACTGTAATACTCATCTCCCCGTGATTGATTATAAATCGATGACTAGAAATGATGTAAATGGGACAACGCGCAAGACAGAGTTCGTACAAATATCAATTAAGTGGATGTTAATTATATTTGACATTAATGGTTTATCCAATGAATTTAAGCCCTATTAAACCGTTCCGTAATGCCTACAGCCTATAACTCCTAGCTTTCCAATAAGCTTATTGATGATGATTGAACTGACCATCTAATCAATTGTCTACACAATGGGAGCTGTGCAACATCTGCTAGGTTAGTGACCTGGAAATCGATTTTAGTCTTAATAAAGCTAGCACAACGGTCAAAAGGCTGTGTCAAATGACACTGAGCTTACTTATATGATAAATCTCTCTGTTAGTTTATTTTTATATTGTCTTTGGAATATAGCCCGGATTCGGATATAAGAGTTTTTGACAATTTACATAAATCAAATTATTACAATGCTTATTATACATCAGCGCGAGATAACTGTTATACTTACTATTAAAATTACATAATTATAAGGCTAAGTGTAATTTTTATATTATCTGTGGAATATAGCCCGGATACGGACATAAGAGTTTTTAATAATTTATATAAATTGAATAATTAAAATCCTTCTCAAAAATCGTCGATGGATTACTATTACCTATACTTACTATTAAAATTACATAATTAAAAGGCTAAGTGTTAAGTGACTTTTCTTGAAGGACCCTAAGTCAAATTGGTTCGTTGATTCTAGGTTAGATGTTTCATTATTAACAGTTGTCTGCACAATAAACACCGCCCTTTGATCGAAAATTATTATAATACTAAAGATTTACCTTTAAACAGTGAACTTTAAATTTGTAATAAATGTGTTCTTCATTTATATTTTTATAATCTCGGACGCTGATACGTTAAAGCGTTAGATTAGAGTTATTACATATTAGATTATTTATTAGAACCTGTACTTTTTGGCTTAAACAATTGAAATTAATATGTAATTTGTTTCTATGCGAACACGCAATCAAACGTTAAGTTTTGGAACGAAGTTCCTTATCGCACGTTGACAGGGGGCTAGACGGAAAAAATTCTCACGAAAAGTTGTCACGACACTTTTTGCTATAGTTGTTGTAATGCACCGGTTTTCGTCCGATCACCGAAGTTAAGTAACGTCGGGCGAGGTCAGTACTTGGATGGGTGACCGACTGGGAACACTTCGTTATGTTGGCTTTTTTTTTCCAATTTTAATATTCCTGGTCTCTTAAAACTTTATTTTACAATTTAATAATATTGGTGTTGAGAAAATCTATCATACTGTAATGATACCAATTAAAATATTAATTAAACGAAAGGAACTTTGTTCCACCTCTCAACTTTTTTTATTGCGTCAATAGTCATTACGACGTATTATTTAGAAATCTGCTGCGTAAATGTCGATTTAACTTATCTGTGACTATTTGTGTCACGTGACTAATGTATAAAAATCAATATTTTTTTGAAGTAATCTAACTCCATAACGCTCTTTCATTTTCAAGTGATGTAACATACAAATTACTCTCAATATTTCATGATACATTACTATATTACAATGAATTATAATCATAAAATATTTAACTATTTATACTATATGCATGTTTTGAGACTTATCAAAATAAATATTCTTAAACTCTTGAGTTAATTTCCAAAATTATGATGATTAAACAACTATATTATAGCAACTGTATCTTGATTAAAAAAAATAACTTTCTCCATAATTGCTTATCATTAAAAAAATCAAACACACCACTACACGCAATACTCGTCGAGCGAGATTGCTTATCTTGCTGAAGCCGCGTACAAATTATTTGAAGAAGTCTATTATGTATGAGGGTGTTCAATTATTAACCAATTCAAAAGGGCATTAAAGATACAGATCAGAATGAGCCTAGTAGACTAAAATTGGGACGGCTGATGGCGAAGTGATATACACGAACGAGATCCTCTGTACACATTAAGTTTCTCATGTAAATAAAATACATTTTTTTGTGATAAGAAATAAAGTTATTTAAAAATTAATTTAATTTTTCTTATGTTATTTTGAAAACTTACGAATTCTCTATAAATAAATTATGTAGAGGGTTTCGCTACGTAAAGTCAACAATGCGTAAATTTTACTCTGTGACAGAGTCATCGCATGGAGTTGCCTCGAAATTAGCGAGTTGGACTATATATATGTAAGTTTAGTAAAATGACGGACATTTTCGTAGTTAGTTAGTATCAATAGGGTATAAAGAGACATATTTCTACGTCAGCAGTAACAGAGTAATTCTGGTCTGTGGTATCGCATACAATATTGGCGTTCGCCGTCGCATATATATGTAAGTACAAACTTGGGTTGCTCATCAGCCCCATCAAGCCACCTTTAATTCAACATTAAGCCATAGAGATATACAGTTTAACAAAAAACATCGCATCAAATATTTCAATCATATACAGCGACGGTTAAAATGATTTACTTGACTTTAGTCCCCAGGTCCTATGTCCCCCAGAGGACTGTAAACCGTCCACATCGGTCCCGGGTTAATTTACCGTCGGTTGTACAGTACTCATAAACATTTAACTAAAATGCTGTTTATATGTATAAGATTATCCTGTCTTTCGTAAATTATGAAGCTCAGTTCATTCTATTAGTATTTGATAAACATGCAGTCCTATTTAGAGTCGTTTAGTAAACTGTAGCTTTATGAGCAAATATCTCTGCATGATGTTTGGTAATTACGCAGCATTCAAGACTAGGTTCTGAATTGTATGAATTGAAATAAGTCGCCTTTGGACTTATTTTGCCTTGTATTAATGATCTTAAAAAGATCCAACTGCAAGCTAATATTAATGTAATAGTAATTTTCGTGTCATGGTTGCAGCGTACTAGTTACATAATGTAAAGTATTATAGGTTTAAAGAACGAATTATCATATTTATACATGGCCTAATTTCAGCCCTGAGGTCTTGGTTCGATCCTCGGCTGTGCATCAATGGACACTACACATTTAACATTCGCTCATATAGTGAAGGAAAACATCGTCAGAAAACCGCCGTGAACCCACCAAAATGTCAACGGCGTTTGTCAGGCACAGGAGGCTACCTCTTTGCCAAATTGACAACTGATCATAAAGCAGATACAGAAATTGAGGTCTTAAAAGTGTCGCGCAACTGATTTATTTTTACTTTTGTATACTCCTATTCATTTCGATTTCCCCATTTTTCATCTGATGGTGACTACAAAGGTATTAATGGTCCATTGACTGATTTAAACGTAGCAAATATAAAAATATTTTCCCGTTTTATCCGTTAACCAACCCTTGATTGAATAGTTAGGGTTGCCAAAGCACATTTATTATAATTAAAATTACCATTTTCCAAAGCGCCCTAACATAACACAGTTCGCTGTTATCGACTTTAAAACGCCTAACTTCTTAATGCCCTATATACATATACGTAGTCCCTAGATTGGGAGTCCACAGTTATTCTCCACCGCGTTAGGTCTTGTGGCTCGTATTTCACCTCGCTGGAAGTTTTTACAGGTCTCTTTGCCTCATCTGCAACTGTACGACGCCAGGTTTGCTTGGGACGGCCATACATTTTACTTTCCTTGCGCGTTCCAATCAAGTACCTACTCGATAAGATCGGAATCTCTTCTCTATGGCCCATTCTTTCCAAATTGATCTCCTGGCTTGTCATGATTTCTCGGCAGCTCTCCCATAGTTGTTAGTTAAACATCCATTAAAATGACCCAAAGAATTAATAATTCGTGTAATTGTTGTGTTTAAAATTCTTCATTCATTTCTCAATTCTTAATACATTTACTTCAAGTTAGCGATCTAATTGTTCTTACAACATAAAATAATACCAATAATATGATTGTGCCAGTGCAACTCGCTTGATGCGATATATATTCAGCGCCCCCTATATTAATGCTCAATGACAACCCTACATGTTAGCGTATTCAATTATATTTCTCATCAATGATAAAAGAGCATTCGTGAAGTATTATCGCCTACTTTGTTTTGGCGGTCGCAGGAAATGAGGTGCTTTTTAATGATGTTTGTCGCGGTTTTTAAAGATGTAGCCATCTTTATAACCGCAGCTAACACACAGTAACGCAGCTTTTTGTGTCCATCTTTACAACCACAACTAACACACATTAACACAGCTTTTTGTGTCCATCTTTACAACCACAGCTAACACACATGATCGCAGCTTTTTGGGTCCATCTTTACAACTACAGCTAACACACATGATCGCAGCTTTTTGTGTCCATTTTTACAACCACAACCAACACACATGATCGCAGCTTTTTGTGTCTATCTTTACAACCACAGCTAACACACATTAACACAGCTTTTTGTGTCCATATTTACAACCACTACTTACTTTAGTAGTACTTTTTTATTCTTGGTACATGGTCATCACATATTCAAATTGATACATATAAAACAATTACAGAATAGTATGGAGTTTCTTTCCCATTATTCTCCGTATGGAGCCTATTGGAAGGAGCAACTAGAGTCGCACGTCGCTCTTGTAGACACGAGGACCTTCTCTAAGACATTAATAAGATGTCTAAACTTATTCAAATTATCAATCAATAAAAGCCGCGTCTTAATTTTAAATACATATAACCAAAAATTATTGTGATTGAAAATTTTTTTAACTGTGTTTACGTGCTTGGTTATTACTGGATTAGTTTCAAAAATTAACATAAACCCAATAAGTCTACATAAAAAGCACTAAGAAACTTTTATTAGCGTCTAAGCGTAGTTAATACAAAGTTTCAGTTCGCTTAAAAACTTCAGAGCGAACATTTCAGCCACTTAAGTTTTTTCTTACTCATAAGATAAATTTTCTTCATTTCCTCACGGTGCATAATTCACAGGCACTTTACATAAAAACTGAGTTAAAATTTCTAAAGTCTCTTTATCGCGTAAATTATAAAAGGAAATGTGAGACACCTGCTTTTTGGTGCATTCGTTACAACAAATGCGATAAAATACACATTAACACCTACAACGATAATCCTACTCTATATAGCAAGCTCTCTTCGAATACGCAGCTAGTCAAAAAAAAAATCAGTGGCTTCAACTTCTTTCGGTCTTGGCCTTAGATTTCTGCAAGTAGGTGATCAGCATTCTGTGCCTGACTCACGGACTGGACATTTTGGGTATAAGGCAAGTCGGTTTCCTTACAATGTTTTCCTTGACCGTTCCAGCGAATGTTAAATGCGCACATAGAAAGAAAGTCAAGCAAAGGCAGGCACCGTATCTACGACCTCAGCAATAAGTCTGAGTGATTTACTTCTAGAATGTATGCTTATTAATTAATGCTCAAAGGACAATGCAATTAATAAGATAACGTCAGAGTCGTAAAAAGATTTGTAGGAAAACTCTTTGCCATTGAAATAGCTTACAGAACCTTTTTAAGAAAACGTTTCGTTCGCGTTACGTTATAAGCTTATCCATAAAACAGGGAAAAATCCAATTTAACGTTTAAGAATTTTAACAGTACAATGAGCTTAAAATTTGTATTAAGGGATTTTATTAACGGATTTAACGCGATTAATAAATATGAAAATACATTTTTTAAATTAAAATGTGTATCATTCGTTTTATTTAGGGATTAAAAATAAAATTTCGAGTCCCTTCAATGTCGTTATAACAGATTTTAACTGTATTCCAGAATTAAACCAAAATAATCCATAGATTGTAAATTGATGTTTATTAGTAATAAACAGTCATTATACAATTTAAACTTTCATTCGTGTAAAATACAAGTGATTATATGCAAAAGATTAAATTAGCATTTTCTGATTTGTTTTTGATATCACGAGTTTCTTTTAAGTGGCTTTAGAAAGAGAATTTGTATGTAAAACGCACCTGTGCGACGCTAATCCTTGTTAAACAAATTACATATTCTAATATATTCTAATGCCCCTCTGTTGACATAAGCTTTGAGAGATTTATTTTTACAAAACGTTAGTTTTGCGGGAAATGCGATTTAGTTGATACGGGTCATTTGGGGGAGATTTAAGTCCGTTAGATATCTTTATTTGTGTTTTATATTAGATTTTTTAGATATTTGCTAAATTTAGGTTGATCCGAGCTTGGGTTAAATTATGTTTTTATAGACCAGGGGCAAACGGCGGGGCATACCTCATATTAAGTGATATGATAATCTCAATGCCAGAGGGCTTGCGAGTGCATTGCAGGCCTTTTAAGAATTGGTACGCGCTTTTCTTGAAGGACCCTAAGTCGAATTGGTTCGGAAATACTTCAGTGGGCAGCTGGCGAAAAACGCGCAGTTGTGGAACGGTGGACGTCGAAGTGATACGGGTGGAATTTCGGATTCTGCCTCGACGTCCGATGATGAAACTCAGCTGCAGGTATTAATCCAAACAACTCTCCATGGTAAATTCGGTAGAAGATGCAGAGTGACCCCACATCTCTACGCAACGCAACAGGATCAACCCTACGCCTTCAGGGGGTCTAGTCAAGACGACTTAACAGTAGTGTATGTAGAAAGTCGAAAACTAAATTTGTATGAAAATGACAGCTAGTGTCGTCAGTGTGTCGTAGTTGTCGTTGGTACTGTCATTTTCATACAAATTTAGTTTTCGACTTTCTACATACACTACTGTTAAGTCGTCTTGACTAGACCCCCAGGGGTGAGAGTCGCATAATCGATACTTTTCATTAAGATATTTTATTGAATTATTTTACGCAACCCTTAACTGTTTTTAAGTTTAACTGGACATAATAAATGAGTGGTGAAAATCCAGTATCAATAACAATAATTGGAACAAATCAGCCCTCGAATATTCATGGGATGGCATCGGCAGATGATTTTGCATAATTTATGCGTAGGGTCAAGTGGGCACAAATGGTACTAGAACTAGGGTGTTTTTTTATACTTTCAATGGTCAGTAAATTGGTGAACATTCACACCTTATGTCGCGATGTTTTTTCATAGAGAACAATAGAGGTATTAGTGAGACAACGATGACGTGACATATATGTATGTGGGATAGCAGACAATATAAAATAATTGCAATAAATTTATACTGAGTTAAATAATACTAATTATTTAAATTGTTAATTATATACATTTCGTAAGGATGTCTAAGATTGCGTCTTTAAACTTTTTTAAGTATGTACCACCGGTGTTTTGCTTTTAGCTGTATACAATACATACTTAAAAAAAAAATATTCACATATTCAAACTCTTTCGTTGTTAAAATGATATTACGTAAAGTTGTGTTCATCTGTGAATTGTTTTCGGAAGACATACAAATTCAAAGCTTACTATAAACGAAAAATAAAAAAGCGATCATTAAATTCCCCACAATTTATTAACGAGCGAACAATTACATTTAATTCAACGATTCGTTTTAAAGTACCCCAATATGGCAGCCCTCGGTGTAATAAACCGTTTTTTTATCCAGAGATAATGTGCCGTGACATTTGTTAAAAATTATTTACAAGAGGGTATCACTTCTAAATTTGAATTGTATAATCTGTGGTGAGTGCCACTTGCCGCGTCGGATAAGCGGGTAATTTTAAAGTTTCATACAATTATAACCTCTAATGCGATGGATTTTGATTTCCATTTATTATTATTGAGTGTGGACAATATAAAAATTCGATTAGATTTTTTTGTACATGTTATACGTTTGATGATGAACACTTGTTGGATTTTCAAGTATATATTTTATACAATATTTTCTACAAATAAATAAATAAAATTGAGGTTATATTAAAAAATATTTTATTTTATTTTAAAAGGCACACCAACGAAACACATACAAACACTTACAGAGAACATATGTCATACAAAAATGCATGAGCATCAATGATAATGACAAAAAACAAAAGACAAACTAGATTAAGAAATACAAATATGCAAAAACTTTAATATATTTATACTTTTCAATTGTTACTATTGGTCACGGATATGGGGAATGTCATTAAATGGATCTGCCTAGCGTCTCAGAGCGTCATTAAATGCAGATATCTATATACAGTCAAACCTGGATAAGCGAGAGTTCAAGGGAGCACAATCTCATTCTCGCTTATACAGGTTTCTCACTAACCCGAGTTTCTCGCTAATGCAGGTACATGTGTAGCATTTCTCTCTTATAGAGGTATGCAGCAATAATGATTAATAATTTAGAACTTATTTACACTTAAAAAAATCCGTCAATTTCGTTTGGGTTTCTGTTTTTGTATTTTGAATATTTTTCTCGAACTCATAAATTTTGTCGAATATTGCTTGATCAACAACCGCCGCGTATTCAAAGTACTGATGGACCGTCTCCAACGCATTTATAGCTAGCTTCATTGGTATGATCTCTATTTATATTTCCGGAATCTGTGCCTCGTCTTCACAATACAAAAACAATGGTAAGAAGTTCCACGAAAGATAAGAATGAATCATAAAATAGCAGATGTTAAATTTGTCATTTGTTCCTCCTAAATAATATACATAAATAAATAAAGCTCGACTGTCGCTTATAGAGGTATAGATATGTAGCAGTCTCACTTACGGAGGTCCATGAGATAAAAACAACTCTCTCTTACAGAGGTTTCTGTTTCTCGCTAATAGAGGTTTTGGGAGCTTAAAATGACGGGTCCTGGCTATTACTCTCACTTATAGAGTTTTCTCACTTATCCAGTTCTCACTTACCCAGGTTTGACTGTATATAGAGATCAGTTTAGAATACCAATAAAACCGACGTTGGTCCTCACTACTAAAACGTTAAAAAGGACTGATGTGTTTCTTGTGTTACTCCTTTAGGATTTTGTAGATATTAAAGATGTTCTTATTAACATTTTGATCGGTTTTTTTTCAATTTAGAGGTGAGTCCCACACTTACGCAAGTACATTTTAAAACCCACTCGGTCTTATTATTAAACATTATTTTTCGTAAACTTGATATTTGCAGACGAATCTAAGGTGAAAACTAGTTGAAAAGAGCATCATAATTCGCGTTCTATTTAAAGAATAATTCATAAAGTCTCAATCTACGCTGTCCTACTTTCAGGCTTATTCAGAATTCCTAAAGGACGAGTTAAAATTTTAAAGAATAGTTGAATATTTTACGTAGAACGCGAACTAATGTCAGCATCCAACATTTCGGAACCACAATTTATGGTCGCATTTATAACATGAATGCGGTTTGTTTATATATTGTCTAATTGTACACTTTGGTGTATATTTTTGGTAATTTAATCCTTAAGACCTAATTAATCAGGCCTTACTTAACGGTATTACGTGACATTTATGTGGGAGAGAAGACACGATTTCATTATTGCAATGAATTCGTAAAGCACTTTGAAATGTTGTCTTTTAGCCATTAAATGATACTGTTGGTGTTTAGCTGAAAATAATATCTATTAATTAAATTTCGCCTACACAACCTCTTTTGTTATCAACAATTTTTATTCTATCGTATATTATGCACTGTTACGTTGTCTGTGTACTGTTTTTCAAAGACATACAAATTCTGCGCCTAAAAAACCGATAATTGTAGTACTTAGCTGCTACAGTATAGGCGGTATATAGAATCGTCGATCGTAATACGGAGGCTACTAGACTAGTCTAGCTACTGAGTGCCCGAAGGCTCTATGACTAAGCTGGAATAACTTTGTTAGAGCGTATCAGGGTATGACGTTATCGTACTAATTTGCAGGCGAAGATTATGGGTGTTGCTAGAGATTTACTTAAAACGTAATATGTATAGGAAATTGGTTATGCCAATTAATCTATAATTTTTAGGAAAACACTCCTTGTATAACAATCAGGTTTATAATAAGATACAAGCAAATTCAAGGATTTGTCTACCAAAACTTTTAAACATCGAATGAAATTAATGATTATTAGTGAAGTGAAAAAAAAACAAACACTTATAAAAGAACACGCGAGCGTAATAAAAATATAATTAAGAATTAAATGTTTGTAATAGACAAAAATTCCGGTTTCGTTTAATACGCGAGATTTTTGCAACCCCTTGTATGGAGATGTCAAATATTTTTCGACATAAATCCTTTTTTTCACATGACAACACAGCGGGAAGGCGCGAACGACGCCCTTTAACCCTTTCTATGAAAACCATAAAGAAAACAAAAGTGTTTTAACCCTTACTTAACCCCTTGGGCACATGTCAAAAATGGTATTGGAGACCACAAATATTATTTTAATGTTAAAATAACTAGCATTTTAGGGTTCCATGTGACAATCTGTTTTATTCAATGTAACCACATTTCTGGAAGAAATTTATTTAACAAAATCAGCGACCATTACAGATTACTCCATATACAGAGAAAAAAACAACGCAACTTTAAACAGTAACATATTAAAATGTTTACAAAAAAGATTAACTATTTATTACAGTATAGGAACTGACATGAAGCAAATCTTTTTGACAGTTCACTCAGCAGACAATTAAAAACGTATGTTAACCTTTTAATTAAAAACTAAGGATTTGTTACGACTGTAATATAATTAAGTCAATATTTGTAAATGTTTTTTAAGCTATCGCATAGATTTTACGCAGGCATTGAGCGCGGCGACCGAATCAAGAAATTACGTAACGAAAATAACTTAATACAATAATATGAAGTAAAAGAGGTGCGGCCAATACGCGTTAGAGCAGGACAGAACGCATACTGCGTCTCACATCTCTCTGACGAGATCGGTAACATTGCGTAAGCGCGGCCGGTACGCGTTAGAGTGAGACAGACTACATAGGCTTGTTAGTCTGAGCCTGATAGAGTGGTAGATTGAATTAATGTCAAAGAAAAAAAAAAATACTGCATAAATAAAAATTAAATAAATAATTGTAATTGTATAAGTTGATATAAAATGCTATGCAATAGCTTTACCGCGGCAGTCCCCGAACGCCACACGCTTCTTTTTTCCAGCGTTTCTGTTGACAGTTTCAACAACCCTAATATATTTATGGAAGGAAGATATGAGATGTTAAAAGAACAAAAAAAAATATGATTAAGAACATTATTACCGAACTAACATATGAATATATCTTTCACCAGTTTAAATCTCGATAAAGTGGTATGGTTTACTTTTAGATTGCTGTGGAACCCTTTTAATTGCGAACCTAGAACCCTCTTGTCGGTTTTACCAATATGATTGTATTGTTATCTATGGCTTTTTATGACAATTGTTATGTACGGATTGTTAGGCGCGGATGTAGCCCACATATGGTGTTATTTGGGTTTGTAATTATTCTGTGGGCATTTTATTGTAGTACAAAAATTGTTTATGACTCTGCTTATTTGGTTATTTGTATAAAAAGCTTTATAATTTTATAATACGAGAAATAATACAAAATACGTAAAAAAAGTTTGCTTCCTCGACTAAGACAATACATAACTTCAAACTACACTTAATATACACAGGATATAAAATAGTACGACTAGAACTATATGTTACTAAGTTCTAAAGAAGACGGCTAGAACAATTTGATTCTTTAAATATTAAAAAAATAGTTACTAGGTTTTTATTTCAAAAATTAGTAATAATGTAGCATAGATATGTTCCATATGTTGGTATCGTACTAGTAAAAAGGTAGGCTAGGAGAAGAAACATTTTAAGGCAAAACGAAGTTTTCGTAGGCAATTAAATACAAATAAATTTATCATTTTCAGAATCAACTTCATTATTTAGGTTAAACTAACATAAAAACCTGACAAAACCAGGAAAACAAAGAACGTTCATGAAGTTTGTTTTGTGAAAGTAAGAAACTAATTACCAATAAAGTTTGTGTCTGATTTTGTTTTTCTTTGATATCGGGAAGAAAACAGGATTATCCTACGTTTTTTTTTTCATTCAATCGTACGAATCAGATATTAGTATCAAAATCTACTCAAACACTGAATAAACTATCTCAAAAGTTTAATATTAACTATGTGTTAGAAGTGTTCACTTAGTAAAAAGCTTTTTTTTATAGAACAGGGGGCTCACCTGATGTTAAGTGATACCGCGATCATGGACACTCTCAATGCCAGAGGGCTCGCGAGTGCGTTGCCGGCCTTTTATGAATTGCTACGCTCTTTACTTGAAGGACCCTATTTCGAATTGGTTAAGTTTATTGTTTAAGTTTATGTTTTAAGCCCCGAATATATAATCGTTAATATATATAATATATAAATAAAGTCGGGTTTGTTTGAACACTTTAAACTCGAGAACGGCTGAAAAACATTGAATGACGAAAAATAAAAGAATAAATCAATACTAAACTATGTTCATAGGTTTCGTGACAGTCGATGTATTATTAATAATCTTTATCCCGTGGATACGGTAAAATCTCCTCTCAAATTAAATAATGTATTTAAATAAAGGTTTCGAATCGACAAGATAATGGCATATTTTAGATTCAAAAAAATGTAACAGTAATGGAAAAGAACTATACATAATTATATTAGATAAGAAATTGATTTGGTGTAAATTAAGAAAAATATATATACCTACTTAGCTTCTTACTACAAATGAAATCGTTGGTTCTCTG
The DNA here is from genome assembly GCA_028984075.1 of Pieris mannii. NCBI lineage: Eukaryota > Metazoa > Arthropoda > Insecta > Lepidoptera > Pieridae > Pieris > Pieris mannii. The sequence continues at coordinate 6,505,297 of CM054795.1, read as the reverse complement.
CATCAATTCTGCTGATTAAAAAAGTGAACATAAAAACTTAATTAATGGTTCAAAAACGTAGGCGGTACCAAGTTCGCCGAGTCAGCGCGTAATATATGTATCTTAATTTATATGTAAATCACGTGTCACGTTGTTTGTCCGCGATGGACTCCTAAACTACCGAACCGATATCAATCAAATTTTCACACCGTGTGCAGTTTGATCTAACTTAAAAGATAGGATAGCTTACATCTCTATACAATTCTAACAGATGGCGTTGTGTTAAAAGTACCAACGTTTCACAAAAGTTCTCCTGCCGTTTCCCTTAAATAGTTTACTACTATGTAATACAACAAAAACCTTAGCCATAGGAACGCTTGGCCTAGTCTGCTGGTATTAATATAAAAAATGGTGCTACAACCTTTTAGGTCTGGGCCTCAGATTTCTGTTTCGTGCTCTTATATTGTGGTACGTTATCAACCTTCTATGCCAGACAGACGTCATTAACAGGTTTCCTCACAATGTATGTTCACCGTACGAGAGTGTTAAATGCACAGATACAGGGTCCATTGGTGCACTAATGCAATGGAATGAGAGTCAAATGCAGAAACCTGCACAAATCACACACATAGGCCAACACTAATAATATGTATTAAGTCCCGTATTCCTGTGCTAAACACGTAGGTGAGTAAATAGAAATAGCATAGAGATAATACAAAATTATATTAGTTTCGATCCGATAGGAAGTATGAGGATCCGGCTCAACACCAGCAGGTACTAACGATCCTTGAAGCAAAGACGGTTCCAAAGGAAGTCGTTTCTGCATTAAAAACTATTTAACGAAATTAATAAGACATATAATTAAACGTTATTAAAAAAGGTTATTTGAAGTATCGTACGCTACTCAAGCGGAAGTTAGCAAGTGTTATTTCGCCAAGTTTATCCATTTGCGAGGATTCCATTAGAGAATTATCCGTTTCCGTACAGCCATTTAGATAAGCGTTATTGTGGAATGAAGTTTAAACCTATTGTCTTCGCTTTTCTTTATTATACCGTTTTTTTATCTGGTATGTTATTTTCCCATCTCCTATATGGGGTACGGCAATTTAAACCCGTTATTAAAATTTCTGAAAGCTGGTTTCTTTTTTGACCAAATCTTTTTTGTTTTAAGACCAATTGCTTAGAAGTCGGCAAAAGGTATTTAAAAAGCTTGGTTGGTTGGTTGTCTAGCATTAATATTATTTGAGGTGATACGGGTGGAATTTCGTATTCTGCCTCGACGTCTGATGATAGAACTCAGCTGTAGGTATTAATCCGATCAACTCCTCTGAACACTGTCCATGGTAAATGCGGTAGAAGATGCAGAGTGACCCCACATCTCTACGCAACGCCCGTCGATCAAGCCTTATTAATGCGTATGTAAATATTTTGTAACACATTAACACTTAAAACAAACAGTGTCTTGGGTTATAGCGCTAGACGTATGGTTAGCATTTACGGCTAAAAGGTCCAATAATCAAGAAAAAGAAGAGCATCACAAGCAAAATTTTTATAATAAAAAAATTTGGGGCCATTTACAAAATACATGTCATTTTTGTCATAGGAACAACAGCTCATGTAATGCTAATAACGATTAGTATCACACTATTTGTTTTGGCAGAGAAAATAGCATAAAAGTGTACCAATTTGAAAATATCCCGCGCTTAATTTTATGTGTTTTCATTTTGTTGGGCGAATCTGGTATTTCATAACCAATAAATACTTTTCATTCAAATATTAATGCGAGATATTTTGCATGTTAACGAATTGAATACTTATTAATAATTTTGCTTTATAACAATCAAATATTTATCCAAATTACTGCAAATCATCCTGACATGATTGATTGGTTAGGACCAATTAATAACTATCATAACGCTGAAATAGATTGGTCTTAAACGTCATGTCAAATTTGACGTCATGGAAATTCTAACCTAAATATTAATAAAGGCAATTGGTCAAAGTTTTTCCGCAGAAATAATAAAAGAACTTATCAAACTGCGATCCTTTCCAAATAGGCGAGTGAATTTACGTTTAATGAGTTTTCTCGTCTTTTTAGAGGTGCTTGAATTAATGGAAATAGAATATTGTAGAGTTAAAGCCACCGTACTTGTGACGTATTGGAACAATAAACGATTTTTTTTTTCAGATAAAAGTGAAAAAAGTAAACCAAAAAGGGAGGTTTTTGTTACTACTGAGTGAGCGAAAAGCAAACAAATAGTAAATTTATTACTACCTAGTAATTTCATTATAAGTTTTTAAGATCGGGTAATCAAGTCTTTAAGATATTTAATTATTACTTTTTTTAATAAGTGAAGTTTCACATACACTGTGGTCGTTTTACCTTATTTATAGCTCTCTTATTTTTTAGTAAAATAACATTTTTAACTCACGATTGAAAAATTTAGTTTCATTCAACTAAAGAACAACAAAAAAACGTGGAAATCTGTCTATTATTAAAAAAAATAAATTATAAATCACTAAAGACGGACTTTTATGAGAAAAAATATTATTTACAATAACTAACATTTAGTTTTAAACGGATTTATTTTTTACTGGAAAATCAGGTGTCACTATAAATCGAAATACAATATAAATTTTCTTTTGGAATATAATATGAAACCTACCAGCCAGACTAATTCTTTGTCCAAAATAATTAAATTATATATATATATATACTATATGAAAATGTTAATTACTTCTAATCGTTTTAATTAAAGACACTTCATGACTTTTATTCATAAGATTTATCACTGAAGACGAAAGAATTAAAACGTCTAAAGTCAGCGATAAATTGTTCACCGTCTTCAATTTGTCCTATCATTAAGTTATTTTTAGGGCCTTAACTTGACATTTTCTTATCGACATTGCATTTTAAATCTTTATTTTATTATTATAATCTTAATTTAGTATTTAAGGTATTTTAAGAATATACGAAAATTTTATCTTGTTTGCGTAATCACAAACGTCAATTATTTTCAGAGCTCTGTCAATATTAAATCTGATATGTTTGAAATTCGAAAGACGTCTTTCGATACGAAATAGAATACGGACATAAATAATTTTTAAATAGCATAAATAACAGATCATTGCTATTAATTTCGGGGCCGTCTGCCCTATCTAGGGGTTATACGACATTAATAATACTTATATATAACGATATCGGTTGTCGAAACCATGTCTGCTACAAAGCTGGCAATACATAGTATGAAAAAATAAATTCGAAATAAATAAACGAAGTTTACTCATAAATGAGTATCTTTTCCATTTAATTTGTAGCTTCTTTAGAAAACTTCGCTATCTTAACGTTCATCTCTTAATGAAACTTTAATCATGCAAGGGCCGCGCCTTTGTATCCCGCATTGTAACCATGGCAACATAATGACGCGCTGGCGCAGTAATTGAAACATCCTGCTTTAATCTCAATTTTTAATGTACCGTTATTGTTTGATCATTAAAGTCATGCTATTCCCACGCTTTGGTTTCTTCCAAAGATAATGTATTAAGCTATACAGTTAAGAGTCGTTAATTAAAAGTTATTGGTTAATTAATTTAATAATCATAAAACCAAACGGCTTAAAAAATACACATATAAACATATTATCAATTTCAAAGCTTAGTTACACCGTAGATAATATATAATAATAAATCTATAATAAGAAATAATTAATTCAATTACCAACGGTCACAACCGACCTTTAAATGTTTGTGTGTTTCTAAATACATGTATTTGTCATATAACGTTTATTTATTATATATAGTAAGCGTCTTATTATTATTTTTAAATCACAAATATTGCAGAAACTTACATCCAAAACCTACCTTCATCCCCTTATCCTAAAGTTTGGTTAACGTACCTGTAAAAAACAAAATCATATTACTATGGATTGAATCCGTATATATTCAATAACATATATCATAATATGATAGTAAGTTTAGTAATATTGGAAATTTGTGTATCAGAATATAATTCATAATTATTATAATAGTATTTTACACATATCATTCGAAAACAAAACATTGAATGGTATAAGTTTAAAATCTTGAACGCAAACTTACAAAACGCAACACCATTTGTTAACGACAAAGTTTTGTTCTTTAATTAGACTCTAGTAACTAATGATATTATTAAAAACGAAATGTTACATAGTACAAGCGTACTGTGGCCAAAAAAAGAAACATTTTTTCACAAAACACAAGTTGAGAAAAATCTACAATTTTTTTTTGCTTTCATTCCTTTTTGGTACGATGTGTTGTTAGGGGACCTTCTATATGAGGGTTCGGTTGGTAGCCGTACCGGTCTAACCCAGTTGCACATTCTGTATGAATGCATTTATTTTTAAATACTGGGAGCCCACGTGCAGGAGGCTCATCTGAAGTGCTACCGCCGTCCATGGACACTCTCAGTGACAGAGGATTCGCGAGTACGTTGCCGGCTTTTTAAGAATTGGTACGCTATTGATAAGGCTATTATTTATATATATTGTATCGTATTGTAAGCGGTAACATGAACTAGACTTAAATCATGTTTAAAAACTAGTGGTTATGATTGCATTTATTTAAATTATACAGGGGCCAACGTGCAGAAGGCTCATCTAATGCTACCGCCGCACATGGACACTCAATTAAGGAGGGTTCGCGAGTACGTTGCCGGCTTTTTAAGAATTGGCATGCTCTTTGCGTATGTTGCATAAGGCTATTAATTATATATAGATGCACACCTATATGGTGCTATCGCGAACTCAACCTCATATTGTACCTGGTAACATGAAGTAGGCTTAAGTCATGTTTAGAAACCAGTGAATCAATTACCAAACTATTAGCCTAGAACAACGGGTTGAATTTAATTATTTAGCAAGTTTCAGTTTGACATTAAGCCAATTTGGGTTAAGACAAGGTCGACCCGCATCCATTTAACTGATGAAAGATAAAGTCAGTCATGAGGGATTCAGTGTTCACTGCAGATGTAAAAAGGACTTAATGCTCCAACATCACAACATCAAGGCCTTTTTCAGACCATATATAAGCAGTGTTTACCTAGTGGCTTCAGAGGTCGTAAGTTCAAACCCCAGCTGTGCAATAGACTCAGTCTATGTGCGGTTCTAGCTCATATCGTGAAGGAGAACAATGTGAGAAATGGTATGTCTCTGATTCAAAATTCAAAGACATGTGTCAGACCAGGCTGATCAAAGAAACTGATGCAATCTGAAGCCATGGCCAAGAAAGAACAATCCAATCCTTTCAAGTTTACGTAAATATACAATTTTTAATTTCTTTTGTAGAGACATCACAAGACAGCAAATACAGTGTGACGTAATATTAAAACAGTTTACGACAATACTATAACAGGTATACACGATGTTGCTAATAAAGAACTCATAATTAAATATTCCTATTACTCGCTGTACAATGTAAAACATATAGATGTATATAAGCCTTGGTTAAAGAAACGTGTGCCTAAGTAACAAATACTAATAATGACGACTATAAAACCCAGTTACTTACATTTACAAAAAAAAAACTTGAAATATGACGAAATATTTTTTAAGCATTCAATGACAACGAGGGAGGGACCACCCGGGAAAAGAAGAACGGGCAAAAAGAAGGTGATGACTTGATAGAAATAGCCGGAAAAGACTGCCAGACTATTGGCAAATATACAAGACAATTTAACAGGCGAGTAATATTTTACTACAGCAGATAAGTAAATACTAACCACATTTGTAATGGACGTTAAGTATAAAAAAAGGCTTTTATTATTTAGTTATATCAGCATGAAATCCTACAGATGAGCCATATTGTAATTATTCCGCTTTTCGTTGGGTTTCAAAAGAGCCGCATGCAAGTCTATATTTGTGATTACAGAATCAATATCATGTAAATGTCCCGTGTTCGTGACAGGAACTATGATGTCCTTCAACCACATTTCTCATACGTAAACCTGTCACTCATAAACCGTGTGATAAGGGAATATCGCTATTGCGTAATTAGACGCGTAATAACTTTAGCATGACATTAATTCATTGATTCCAATCAATGAATCAATCCAAAAGAACCCTCATACAGAACATCCTCTAACGACACATCGTAGCCAAAAAGGAATGAAAGAAATTGTAGATTTTTCTCAACTTGTGTTTTGTGAAAAAAAAACGTTTTTTTCCCCTTCCAATTAGTGGTGGTTCGCGGCAAAATTGTCGACTAGGAAGTTTATCCAGAAATGGACATCGAGTGTCAGGCATCGGCGTATGATGGACTTGCATATTAAAATAAATGTTCAAGAAGACAAAAGAATGTCTGAGAGCAAGCAATTATGAGAAAATCTTGTAACACACAACTGTAGTATTACCAAATACAATAATTTAATGACACTTGATTGTATGTTTTGAAACACACCAATGCATTATCGTTTAATAAAAACAAAGGCTTTTCGTAGAATTTAAATCCTCTTGAACAACAAGTTTAATGTATAAAATATTAGACGCTTGCTAACATAAATTTTACTTAAGTGTGAGTCGTTATGAAACTCTACCAGGGATATGTTGAAGGTATAGTTTATTATTTACACATAACAAGTCTCCGAGGTCTGGTACGTACGAAGATAAATATACCTGAAATTCAGGGTAATGAGGATAAAATATATGTCTTAAATACGTAGATACAATTGAAATATTTCAAAAGTATTACAATAATGAACTGTTTTAGCTTGTTCAAATTATTAATTGAATGACCATTAACAATATAAATTGTAATTTTTTTTTGCTCACCTGATGATAAGTGATACCGCCCATGGACACTCTCGATGCTAGAGGGCTCGCGAGTGCGTTGCCGGCCTTTTAAGAATTTGTACGCTCTTTTCTTGAAGGACCCTAAGTCGAATATAATTTTTGTATGTTTTTCCAGAAATCAAACTTAAAAGATAAACAGAAATGTACGTTCAAAGGACAGTTTTAGTTAATACAATGAAATTTAAAAATGATAAATATAAAAGATTTGAGAACGGACTGAAACTAACAGCAGGCTACAACTGGAGAAGAGTTTCAAAAGATAGAGAACAGTGGAAAGGGTTAGAGGAGGCCTTTGCCAAGAGGCACACCGAACTCCGACATATACTGGAGTGAAAGTATATAAAGTTACTTTCAAAGAGTTTTCGGAATTAAAATATTATTATTATTAATGAAATTTAACTAATAAAATGTCGTTTAACTGTCCAGAGGACTTTGCAACGGCATCAAGAGACCAAAGAAAATGATGCACAGAACCATTAATAGAATGAACGCTTTGTCAAGTATGGATTTTTGATTTTAAAAATAAATTAGTGGTGCTACAACGTCTTTAGGTCTCAGATTTTTTAATCTGTTTCATGATTATTTTTAAATCTAATAGGCATGTAGGTGATCACCCTCCAGTGCCTGACACACGTCGTCGACTTTTGGGTCTAAGACATGTCGGTTTCCTCACGATGTTTTCCTTCACCGTTCGAGCAAATGTTAATAGCGCACATAGAAAGAAAGTCCATTGGTGCACAGTCGGGGATCGAACCTACGACCTCAGGTATGAGAGTCGCACGCTGAAGCCACTAGGTCAACGCTGCTTTTATATAGATATTTATTTTTATCAATGATTCGTTAAAACATTTTAAATTAAAATAGAGATTTTAGACGAATGCTTAAAAAGCTGGGTAATAAAGTAGAGAAGGTACCCTTTTCAAATCAGTAAAGCAATAATGAACCTCTCGACAGATTCGTGTGATTCATAAATGATTCAGTTCTCATTTTTCCGGGTGTCAAAATGTTTTACACTTTCCCGTGCTTCAATTTATTTCCTTCGCGAAAATATAATATAGCTACTATTACTAGCTTATATAAGGGTATTTAAGATACTAAAATATATTTAAAAAAAAGAAGTATTGAAGTGAGAAAACATGTTCATGTTTCTTTTTTTAACACTTCGTTGCAGTACAATTAAAATAACTAAATAACTAAGCAACTGACGGCAATGTAAAACGTCTTATCGGAAATGGAGTAGGGCTCCATTTGAGATGAGATTTCTTTATTGTTGGTAAAACCACCCGCGTTGGGCAACTTGATAAAGTGACGCGGGGAATTTGGGGTCCGTGAGGTGCAATGGACCCACTAAAACCCAACTAAACTAAACTATAAATACTGTATATTAAACAACATAACCAGATTTAGCTTTGAGACAAAGTTAGCAATTGTGTTCACATATAAGTTTATGTTTCACAACACTACTTGGAATTGGAGTCGACGAATCGTAACAGAATACGAACGCAGACATCTCGTCGTATTTAACACTGGATAAATAATCTTTTGAAATTATAACTTGATCTAGATTTGTAAAATGATTATTATGAGGGCTTTAAAAGAAGTTGGTGGGAAAGATTGGCAAAAGAAATAAGATAGAGATGGAGCCGATTGTAGGACGTTTTTCCTCCAATCGGATCCGTCTCTTTTTAAGGATTGTCCTTTTTAAGGATTAGGCGGTCTTTAAAAAATGACATTTACTTTTATGTAACAGGAGGCAAACGGGCTCATCTAAGGGTAAGTGATTCTACCGCTTATGGGCCATCACATTGTCAGGAGGCTGGCAAGTGCGTTGCCGGCCTTTTAAGAAATGGTACGCTCTTTTCTTGAACCCTAAGCCGAATTGGTTCGGAAATATTTCAGTGGGCAAGTGGGTTTTACATACATGTAAACTAATGTATGTATAGTTGGCATATAAATGTATTTATTAAAAAAAAGTTTCCTATGAAATACACAAAAATAACAATAAAACCCAATTATACACCCTTTAACAGGAAATACGGTTGTCGTACTGCGATTGCCAACTTGCCGTTGCTGTCGTGACAATTTCTAAACAATACAAAAAAGGCGTACTGGAGGAAGATAGGAGAGACGACCAGAAATGGACCAAAAAAGAGACTGATAGAGAAAGGCAAAAACGGCATGCTGTGTACTTAGTATAGAGTAAAGCAGTTGGTATAAAATTTGTAATCTATTGTTATTGCAAAATTTTAGAATTTCTACGAAACTGAGTAACAGAGGGATGAGTTTCGGGTGAAAATTCCTTAGGTAATTTAAACGTCATAGGAATGGCAGCTTTAGAGCCTAGAGCGACGAATGGCTAGTTTAATAGGAAAACGGGGAAGAAGTTTCCTGAGAGCAAATAAAAAAAAAGATTTTTTATGAAAAAAAAAATTTTTTTTTTCAATAGACAAAAGTTCATTATTCATATCTTAGGGTTTAATATTTCAACGCAGAAGTCAAATTGATAGCACAGTTATAAACAGTAAGTTTATAAATGTTTTATCTTTGATATGTATTCATAACGAATGCTTTTTGAAATGGTATAAAGATATTTCAGTGAATTTATGTTTATTAATGTAGTAAAGTGGTTTTAATATACAAATTCTAAAATAATAAATTGCGTAGAAATCGCCGTATTTCGTGAAAAGGAAGCATCGATTTATTACTGAGATCCTTACTTCGTAAACAAAACACTTCCTTTACGCAAACTTTGATCTTTCTCTAATTTAGAATTAATATTAAATCCAAGGCTTTTATACTTTCTTTGAATATAGCATTCGTTCATAAAAAGTAAGCTTGTTGTGACTACTTACAAGATTTTCCCAAGGGACCGTGAAATGGGCACTTTTAAACAGGCAAATACGGACCTCCAAGGGTCTATTAGGACGCGCCTAACATTGGATTACAGAGAAAAGAAACAAGAAACTATGCCATATATACCGAGGGAACCAACACGGCTGATGGTTGCTGCACCACGTTGTATGCAGAAAATTGTTACGCCATAGCTATTAAACTATTTAATCACCTTGTGAGCCTCCTGCCCGTTTGCCCCCTGTTCTATAAAAGAAAAACCTTCCTAGAAGTAATAGATCAGTGACGTGTAATTCTTCCAGGGGAAGGTGATAAAATTTTTAACGCAAGGCCTTTATAGTGTGGGCGATTATTTAGATCATAAATTTGACAACAATTCTAAATAACTTAATTTATTATTATGTTAATGTTTTTATTACTTGACATCGTAAAAAATAATATGACTTTTGCATGCCTATTTATATATGGCTGATTGTACGGATTAAAAAAAATATATTTTCTGATTTCTTACCGTTGACAGTTTCAATACCGGTTATATTGAAACTGTTTATTCATGTAATACAGCTGAAGATTCCGTTTTATTCTTTGAACGTGCCAATTACAGGAACTACTGGAAGTTAAAAAGTTTTGCAAAGGAATAGTTTTAACCATAGTTAATACATAATCTGTATTTGAACTGAATAATTTATATCTGAACTGAATATTATAAAGTATTTCCGAACCAATTCGATTTAAATTTAATCAATTCCTTAATATACTTATATATTTAAATAACGGTTGACAGTATTAATACAAGGCATGTTGGCAAAGTTTAATTCAAAATGAAACGTGTTTCAATTCACTAAAGTATATTCAAACAAAACTATTACAAAAAAATATACAGTCACATCTTAATTAATTACATATTTCGTATTGATTTAGAGAATTTGAACACGTTTTACGCATGCATAAGCAATTCCTGTTGGACTACACGTTAATTCGGAATAACCGCATGGAAATCTGTTGAAAGCCGCACCGACAGACAGGATGTAAGATTTAACTCCTGATGCATGCTAACACGATGCAGGGCTTCCAAATGTCTTGAGTGTTTAGTAGGTACAACCATTTGAATCTATGACGAATTCCTTAGACTGTCTTTATATGTGCGCAATTAACGAAAACATCGTGAGACATGTCTTGGATCCAACAAGTCGATGGCGTTTGTCAGGCATTGCAGCCTGATTACCTACTTGCCTATTAGATTGACAAATGATCATGAAACAGATTCAGAAATCTGAAGCCCAGACTTAAAGAGGTTGTAGTGCCATTGATGTAATTATTTATTTCGTCGCGAGTTTTATGCATCATTCGGAGCTGGAACATATGCCATAAAACTTACAAGTCCCATAATACTGCAACTCGACATTCCGAGTTCAAGCGTAACCGAATTCGAAATTTAAATTCGCTACAATAATTTAATTTTGATAATTTAAGTTTGTTAGTTCCAGGACACTGGGGAAGAAAGTTTCGCCAAGTTTCGAGTTAATTTATGTGATTTTGCGTATACTGTTTAAATATGTATTTTAATGTTAGCCTTTTTGTTTTGGAATATTGTTGAATATAAAATATAATTTTGCGTTTCCATTTATTGTAGTATAGACATTATTGAAGATATAACTACGAGGTACTTATAATCGTAAGATTTGACAAAAATGTGAGTATTTCAATATGTTACTTTGTTACAAGTATTTTTTTAGTTAAATAAACTATATAAAAGGAACAGCTTATAAACAGACATATTTTAACCTGTCTTTTTCTTGCTTTATTGGCAGTTTTGATCCAGGTTTGACCTAATAACTCTCACCCCTGAGGTATGGTCGAACCCCGTCTCTGCACTACTGAACTTTTTTTAAAAAGCTCGTACAAACATCGTGAGTAAACCGGCAAGCTTTAGACCAAAGAAAGTCGAATTAGTCCCATAGAAGGATTGCCTATTAACGCCCGAACCGAATAATTAATCCACAATCTCAGATTGAAAACAATCTGATATCAGACCCTGACAGTCGATCGCTCTCTTATCTGCATCCCAATAACCAAACCCTACGAAGACATTCCTTACACTTATATTTGATAATCAATATAAACTAAATAAAACCGTACAAATAATGTTAAAATATATATGTCTATTGTCTATGTTTAAAACATATCAAAGCAATAATATAAGTATAAATCTTCTATAAGTTTCAATAACGTGTATCTAACACTTGTCTCTGTTATATATATATAGATGTCGGCTTGTAAATAATAATTTAAAGTAATCAATCCAATTTCAAATAATAACGACGAGCACATGGAAGAAGTTCAACACGATACATAATTAGTTGCACCCGGCCGACTTTTTATCCGTCGCGAACAGGCAGCTGACCCTTTTTTACACCCATTCCACAGATTTAGAAACAGACAAAAAATCAGCTCAAGATAATATTAGGATATTTATAGATAATTGTAATTTTTCACGGACCGCTAAAGCTGTTTTGAGTGTGATTATACTTTCTTCTTGGTCATTATGAAGTTTTATTTTATTGGTTTTGTATGGACTGTTTCATTGATAATTTTTCTTTGCCAGCATTGTTTGAAGGCCTTCTTTGACATTTGTCGTCGATTTTTGGGTCCAACATTCTGACTTTGTGTTAACAACACACAAATATACAGTATTTACAATATTCTTAAATAAGAATTGTAATGAATAATTAATGAATAGAAAATTAAAACAAATTAAAAATGTTTGGTCCCCGTGGCAGTGTACCTTTAATGCTGGCAGCATTGCCATACTTATTTGTCGAGCGAGGAAAGCACCAGTTTGGTGTCACCGGTACTATCTACCAGGCGCCAAGTTAAACCTTTAGCGCCTGTGCACTTGAACCCCACGGCCAAGTGCACAGGCGTGGGGTTCAAGTGCACATCTTCTGCTGCAAAGACAAAATTAAAGTTAGACGAAAGTCTCTTATATTTGAGCTGTTTATTATTTTCCTACTACGCGGCCGCGCCAGCTTCTGTGCTTGTGCTAGAGAGGTGAGACGGGGTTAACATATATATATGTATAGCATGCGTCCTGCATCAGATCCAAGAAATCCCATATACTTTATTTTTTCCTTTTTTTCGAATTCTGCTATATTGTATCTATTGTTATAAATAAATGACTAGAGACCTAACAATATAGGAGCAAGTAATAATTGCATGTAGCAACAAAATTAATTAATTTAATTCGATTTATTGATTCTAACGCGCGACCTGCCGAGAATCGCTGGCTTGTAATTTTTTTTGACATTTATAAATAGGGTCAGGATAATTTTAGAAGATGGGATAATATATTTTTGAATACAGTTGGTTGTGACACAGATGTTAAGTCAGGCATAAAATATTTTTGTGACTCAGAGTATAGAGATAGATATACTAGAATTTCTTTCTAAATTAAAGGATTAAGTCGAAATTAAGTTAATTGTCTATTATTAATAAGATTTATGTTTTTATTTGAAAAATATTAGATATAATTATACAAAGTAATTTTACTACGAGTTATATTCCTATAAGTTTTCCCTAGCATAGAAGATGGATGTTTTCACAATTTCTATGAAATCTTATTCCAAATAAATAGGTGCCGAATTAAGGACGAATAGTCACAAATGAGTTGCCTTATTGAAACTCACCGTAAATCCTCACGATTCTGGGATAAACCAGCTTAAGGGGTCACGTATTACGCGTCTTATTGTCAAAGGAAATTGCGCGGGAATTTGATAAAACGTCACTGTCATATAACGTTAAAAAATTTAATCAAAGTCTGAGTTGGTATTTCATATCTGAATATCGTGGCTGAAGAGTAGGATCTGGCATGAATTTCTTCTCAGATCGGCCATGCGCATCTTTTATAACAGTGTATAATTTTGAGGAATTAACTATAATTTGAATATTATTAATGTTTCAAGAAGTTATTTATATTTATTTATTTATTTATGAAGAAGAAGTTTCCACTTTGTAAAACCAGCTGCCGACTGAAGTATTTCCGAACCAATTCGACTTAGGGTCCTTCAAGAAAAGAGCGTACCAATTCTTAAAAGGCCGGCAACGCACTCGCGAGCCCTCTGGCATTGAGAGTGTCCATGGGCGGCGGTATCACTTAACATCAGGTGAGCCTCCTGCCCGTTTGCCCCCTGTTCTATATAAAAAAAAAAGAGTACATTAATTTAATGAAAGTGCCAATTTCATTGAGAACATGGAATGTATGGTGAAAACGTAAAGTTAAACGTTAAGGTTAATAAAGATCCCATTAACTGAGTGGACGAGTTTGCATTCGATAACACATCCAAGAATATAAAAAAACGTATTAAAAGATCCTTCATTTGGAGTTTGGAGGGTGTCGAAAACCGAGGGACTATTGGTAAAAATATTTTTCAGAATCGTCCTGTTAATGTTTTAGTTACAAGAGGAGATGCTGATGTTTTAATTATTATGTAACGAAAATTTGAATAGTAAATAAGAATATATTGATAGTAATGTGAAAGTTTTTAATTGGTTGGAAGCATCCTGTAGGTACAGTAGTGTTGTAGCATTGTGCGTACGTATAAACGTATTATTTTTTAGTAGAAATCCTCGAAAATGTATTTAGTTTTCAATCATAGACAATGTGTGTGTGATAATGTCTAAAAAAATAAATTACTGTTGACGTAATGACCAAAGAAGAAAATCAAAGACTTCCTCCCCCCTATAGCGTTTACGCATACTTGAACAACCCCTTAGAACTAACGCTCTAAAAAGGGCTTATATATAGTTAGTTATATAGTTAGGCGATTAAAAAAAGAGGCGGAGAGTTTATTTCCAGTTCTTCTCTTCCGTTCTACGACCTTAATTTGAGAACTGGTAGTAAATGTAAAATTAGAAGCATTCAAAGTATATTTCTTTTTTGACGTTCATAAGTGTACAATATGTTACCTACATGAATAAATTATTTTTGAATTTGTATTGAATTGAAAGTCAATTAAAGATTAACGGACCTTTTTATTGTTTGTTGACCGAACAAAAAGTTCTACTATTCATTAATATTATTGCTTGTTTCTTAATGAATTTCTTCGTTTTATAAGACTTGTACATCTTGTCTTAAGGGTTCCTTATAAACATTGGGTTTTTGGTAATAGATAAAAACTGTATCACAAAATATAAATTATAAAAATAATTTGCGCCAATTTTTTTATCGGCGCTTTAACAAGATTCTTAGCTTGTATAAAACTATGCGTTTCTTAAATATCTTTAAACCTTTGCATCCTGAACTAGGCTACCTCCCTGGCGCTTTGTGTCTTCTGACCTATTCAAATGCATTCACAGCAGCCTCATTCAACTTTCTTCACTAGATTTTTGGTTTATTAGGACACGTAAAACGGTAAAACTGGTTCACGGCTTCAGATATAGGCGAAAAATAAAATACGTTTTATCGATTCTTGTAGGGCAGGAGAGACTATAATTTTTTTTTTAATAGAACTGGGGGCAAACGAGCAGGAGGCCTGATGTTAAGTGATACCGCTGCCCATGGACACTCTCGATGCTAGAGGGCTCGCGAGTGCGTTGCGGGCCTTTTAAGAATTTGTACGCTCTTGTCTTGAAGGTTCCTAAGTCGAATTGGTTCGGAAATACTTCAGTGGGCAGCTGGTTCCACAAGTATACAATACGATAAATGACAGTTGTGCATCTTAAATATACTATAGACCGATTATTATTATTGTGACGGCGTAGATACAGATAAAAAGTCTTATAAGTCAATAACCTTTCTTCTTTATTGCTATTAAATTCATACACATTATGACTCTGCAACCCGCGTGATAACGTTCACACAATATACAAAATAAGTATTTATATACACATTATATACACTGGCAACCTCGAATAAAAAATAACACTTAAATAAACTTTTAATAAAGCTTCGAACGAACAATGAAAGCCTGAAATTAAAATTTAAACAGAGAACAAAACACCTGTAGCGCGCAGCTAATAACTCACTGACCTAGAAATTCGTTACACAAACTCAATCGATACTCTTCTATTTAACTTTTATCGAAACCCAATGTTAGCTCAGCTAAGTAATTTAAGTATATTAACTTATTGTATTAACAGGAATTCTCTTTGAACGCGAGTTTTACAGAATAAATCAAAATTGTTTAACAAAACCAACAGGGAAAACAAAAACGCGTCGTGATTGCATATGACGGTTCGATTCCCGTTGGAAGAATAATTGTTTCGTAGCAATTATATCATACAATGAACACGTGCTGCTACGTGCACTGACCAGTATTGGCTGAGGCTTAAGCGCCCTTAATCTCTGAGCCCTAAGGTTATGTACGGTTGTATAACAAAATATTTTTACCTCACACAATTATAGAATATTCACAATAATCCTAACCAACGTAAGTAGTAATAATATTAAGTAAAGGTTTTCTGGAATGTAGTAATGGAAATAAAACACCTAAATCTAACTACTACTTGTTGGAAAATAAAAATTATAAAAGAAACTGGTGCAATCTGAGGCCAAACCCCATAATAAGCTTGTAGCGACACTGGATTATTATTATTAATTCGAATGGAATCTCCAAATACTCGAAGTGTTTACCACACAAAAATACTATTCTAATACAGTAATATTTTGCATATTCGTGTTTGTAAACCATCCGATTTGACAATAAGTCAAACTTTAAATATATCGTCACTGTAGAATGACGAATACTTTAAGACATACTCGAATGTCAAAAAAAAAAAAAAATTTATTCTTAGGGCCTGTTTCACAATGTATGGATAAAGTGCCAAATAGCTATGCAACACATAAATTATACGAAATATAAAAGTTCCGAATATGATACTTGGCATTTCATGACAAATAGCGCTATCTGACAGTCGTGAAACGCAAAAATACTGTTTATCCTACAAATAACTTGTAACAAATAGCTTATTTGGAACTTATCCGGACATTGTGAAACAGACCCTAAGACTCATATATCATTTAACTGCTATATTCTATTGAAGTAATAAAAACAAATACGTCCTTTATACCATCCAAAACTATGGACAAAAGCACATAATAATATTTAAACGAACATTGACGAATTGAAACATGTTTTTTCGTTTCAAATAATGTTTTGTTTTCTGGACCTACAAGGTTATCATTTTAGAACTACGAAATATAAGAAGCTGGCCATTTAATGGAAGCGGACAAAAAAATAACCAACATTTTTAAATTAGACCGGTATGTGTACTACGTAAATTGTAATCCAATTACAGACAAATTTACATAACAAACAGGCGACTGAACGCGACAATAAATCTAAAATAAAGCCAAATTAGACTGCGAATTATTCATGAATTGATCACTCTTCGTTCATCAGTCATGTCATTGTCACTAAATAGTCGTTGAGTGAAGATACAACTGTCACGTAGGCGGTTTATTTTATTACCATTATTATAATATAGTTAATCAGTGTTGGCCTAGAGCGGCTTGTGCTACGGCTGCAGCGTGCGACTCTCATATCTTAGGTCGTAGGTTCGATCCCCGGCTGAGCACCGAATGAAGTGAAATTCTCTCGAAAAGTTATATAAATAATAGACTATTAAAAAGTTTTATAGTTTAGCGTCTGTTTTTGGTATTTTGATACAAGTGATTCCTTTAAGATGCAATGAAAAACAGTAAAGTAAGGATGCTTAAAAAACAATTATTGCATGTCTATTATAATTTAAATTACTTAGTCATTTGGTTTGAAGCCAGTATCTGCCGAGGGATCCACCACCCTTAGGGTGTGGCACCACAAACAAACACACAAACCACAAATTATTTAATCACCTGCCCAGATATAGATCACTGTCGTAGATGGAATGAATTTCAAGGAGGTGATTAAATTTTTAAAGGCAAAGGTGCCTATTTCGGAACGGTATTAAGATCAAATCTTTGACAACATTTGTTATTATTATTATGACATTATAATAATTAATAATGCCTATTGTAATTAATCAATCTAAACGTAACACTTTCTTTGTTAATAAACATTTTGTATTATATTTTAATGTATACTAAATTTGAATGAAGTATGAACGATGCTTATATAATATAATAAGACATATATTTATTTTATTAAATCAAAACGTTTAATTC
Organism: Pieris mannii; assembly: GCA_028984075.1. Classification (NCBI taxonomy): domain Eukaryota; kingdom Metazoa; phylum Arthropoda; class Insecta; order Lepidoptera; family Pieridae; genus Pieris; species Pieris mannii. The sequence continues at coordinate 6,487,483 of CM054795.1, read as the reverse complement.
ATTGATATATTGGTAATTTGGTACGACGAAAATCTAGAAGAAATCAAGATAAAATACGAATAAATCAGTTGACCAGATGTTATCCAGGTCAGAGAATAGGGAATTGTATTGGACTCATTTTCTATAGTAGGTCTGAACCGGGCCTGGAGCAATATTAAATTAGAATAGATGTATTACATGTTTTTTCATTACATACCGTTCTGAAATCTCTTACAAATTTGAAATGTTTGATATTGATTGACTGAAGTACGTATATAAAAGTATAATCCGATAGTATTAAAAATAAATGAGAATAATTAAACAGTATAATTCAAAATGATGAGATATTGTGAATCTAAGCGCCATTTAATGTACTGTGCACATTAAACAGAGCATATCTGTACAATTAAAAACATCGGGCGTAGTCTCTACATAAAACCATCATCAATAATTTGGCTCTTGTCTGTGGTTTTGTCATAATGTAACTTCTTAATATTCTTAAATAAACCTCATAATTCACCAATTATATATTCCATATCATCTAAAAGGCGTCTTTTTTAAGATTATTTAATACTTCCCACACACAACTCTAGGAATAAATTATCTTTAAAAAAAGAGAGGATCAGTATAATTTTTTCTATCAAAAACTATAAAAAATAGACAATGAATTTGCCGCCATTATTCGGTTTCCGGTGGAATAGATATCTCGCGTTCGCATCTGTCACTGTCCAATGGAAAGATCTGCGGAGCCGTGTAATTTTCAATCGATTTATCCAGATTTAAACTTTCAAGAGATTTAACGACTTTCCACAAATGATGTAACAATCTTTGGAAATTAAAAATAGGAATGTATTAGTCTCAATTGCTAAACTCGTCATAACAATACGTCTTAACAAATATACGTTTTCAATACTAAGTATAATAAAGTTGTAACTAACCTATATCCATTACCAGCATGATTACCTATTAAACTTCGAGTTCTAATGAATTAAAATCGCGTCATAATACTTTATTTTGCCGCACTTAAGTGTTTAAACATTATATTATGTTTTGTTTGATAAGAGTCTATGGCAAAATAATATCAAACCTTTTTTAATTATAAGTGATTTTAGAAAGCTTTTCTTTTATTAAATATCGATATATGATTTGTGCCGTTTTATACGCGCAACATAATAAGTAATAAGTCTGTAGAACATCCTGGTGGACGGACAAACTGTGTATTATGTTTCCACCACACTACTGTAAACTTCTTTTTCTCTCATTATGTATACAATAAATAAATTAAATGTATCCCGAAGCTCTAAACGTAACTATTAGCGCTCACGCATAATTACCATACACGATTTATATATGTATGTAATATAAATTATCTGCGTAATTTTCCATTGTTTCAGGTTTTAGCTAACTATAACATAATAAATTAAAGAGCAGTGTTGGCCTAGTGGCTTCAGCGTGCGACTCTCATACCTGAGCATGTGCGCATTTAACATTTGCTCGAACGGTGAAGGAAAACATCGTGAGGAAACCGGCATGTCTTAGACACAAAAAAGTCAATGACGTGTGTCGGGCACTGGAGGCTGATCTACTTAACTATCTACCTACTTGCCTATTAGGTTTAAAAACGATTATGAAACAGATTCAGAAATCTGAGGCCAGGACATAAAAAGGTTGTTGCGCCACTGATTTATTTATTTTTTATAACATAATTAATGAAGATGAAGACTTTGTCTACCTTACCAAAAAGGATGTAAGGAAATATTTTGGTATGCGAAAAGACTTTGACTTTATTTAGCAGTAGTAACAATTTAATTTTTCATTAAAATATTAATTTGTCGGTTGTTTATTGTTAAATTTTATGTTTTCTGTTTTACATTTTTTTTTATAGAACAGGGGGCAAACGGGCAGGAGGCTCACCTGATGTTAAGTGATACCGCCGCCCATGGACACTCTCAATGCCAGAGGGCTCGTGAGTGTGTTGCCGGCCTTTTAAGAATTGTTATTTTAACATGTTTTGTTTATCAATGTAATCTGTTTTGACTTTGTATATTGTCTGCGTTTCATCTTAAAATGCGGATATGTGTAGCTGTAATAGATGACTTATAAATAAATGGAGTTATTAATTTTAATGATCTAATTTCCAAAAATCCCTTATGTCCCTTGCGTGTAGACAAAAATCTTTCTTTTCAATGTCAAAAATGTTTGAACCTCTTTTGACTAAAGTATTCTTCGTTGAAGGTTCGTAAACACAATTTAACAAACTGTATCAACATTCTAGCATCTATCATTGTCGTCTTCAACATCCCAGTTGTTTATAACATTTAGTTGAGAATTTTCTTGAATGTTTACGATGAAACTTTGTATAGTAACGCCACCTTAGAATTTAGATTGGACAGGATTTGTTTTTTGCTAAAATAAGCAGCTCCAACTTTTTAAGAAAAAAGAACCTTGGTCACGACAGAAGAAGCACTCGAAACGATAACGTCGCGTTAGATTACGTAAATATTCTTTATAGATTTATCAAAATGTAGTCGTTACACGACTATTATCACAGACAATATTAAAACGCTTATACGATACTATCACTTTTCTTAGGCAAGAAGGTGATCAGCATTCTGCGACGCCAGTTTTTCAGTTGATGAAGGTTTCTAATAAAGCGCCTTTACAAAGCTACAGGTGTGTCAAAGAGCGATGCAACGATGTATAATAGGGAAAACAAGAACAGACAAAATAAAGAATACAGCATTAAGGAAAATAACTAAGGTAACAGATGTTACAATAACAATCAAGAAACTAAAGTGGAAATGGGTGGGACACATCGCAAGAGGTACAGAAAAGTGGAGCAAAAAACTGCTTAACTGGTGCCCAAGGTACAGCAAACGCAAAAGAGGGAGACAACTAAGAAGGTGGATTGACCACATTAAAGAAACGGCAGGTGGTACATGGCAGAGAGTGCCACAGTGCAGAGAGGAATGGCGGGATTTGGAGGAGGCCTTTGCCAAAAAAGGGCACACAGATGCACCAGAATTGGATTAAAATGGAATTTTTTTTTAAATGTATATAAAATATATAATGTAAAATGTATCTGAATAAAGGCTAATATTATTATATGTGATGAAGGACGAACACTTGCTTGACAATTTACTCACGCAGTAAAAATTACATCAATTTATCATTAATTGCTCCGAGAACACAGTATGCGAGGCAGATGTTATTTTCATTTAACGATTTCCACGATATTGACGTCAAGGCAATCGCCGCAATCTCGATAAGGAATAGTGTATATAGCAATGTTGAAATAAAACATATATTATAATCGTGAAAAAATATTCAAAAATCTACATATACTATATGATTTTTTTTAAAAAACCTGATGACTACAAGCATACCTCTAAGGAGTTGCACTATCCAATTAGTTTATTTATTAAATAATGTATGGAGGGCATTTGTAACCTGAGGTATTATTTATGTATTAACAAAATTATTACTAATTATTACTTAACAAAAGCCAGCGATGGCATGTAATTAGATAATCTGGCTGAATTTTCACCATGAAATCAAAAACTCCACGGAATTCATGACGTTCGTACCAATACATAGAAAAGGTCATGAATGTCAAAATCTTATAGATGGTTATATATAAAGCACACGCAGAAATGTGTGTGGAATGCAATAGGGCATATCTTACATAATAGTTTGATAACATTGTTTGCTGTTATTTGTCGTTCCAACTTTCCGATCTAGTTAATTGAATAAAGCCCTCAGGATATGCGCGTAATTTGTTGGGAGACGTAACACAAATAGACACTTACTGTTTACAGCGAAGTCCATTCAATTACCTCCAATAAATTAATAAGTATCTACCTGCGCAACTCAGTTGTAAAATTATTGCTGGAAAAAGACTTGCCAAGGAAGCAGTGCAAGTCTTTATTTGAATGGATCCAAAAAGGTGAAGTTTTGGACAATACATTATGCAAAATGCGCTTGGATTGGAGTGACATTCAGAAAGGAGATTTAGCGTGGACTATAACACCTTAGTAATACGGTTTTGACGTGCGTCAAAGTCGGTGATTTTTTTGATATATGCACGAATAATAAAACAAACATGATATAATGAATTAGACAAATGATCCCAAGTACTCGCTTCCTTTGAGCATACCGTTTTCATTAAACGAAAGAGAGAATTCATAGGATTTTAATCTTAATTTCATTCGCTTTAAAGATGTAAGTCGTGTGAATAAATGTATTAGCGTAGTTTTGTTTGTACAGAGCCCTAGTACTTTCCCACGCTCTTCTGTATTCTTATTACATAGTACACAGTAAGAAATTAGTATTTCATATTTTCACTGCAAGAATAATTTAATTTAAAGACACAAAATTAAGAGAATAATATTTAAAATTAAAAAAAATATGATTTTTCTAAAAATATTGTATTTGCTTTGTTCAAATAATAAATATATAACACTTCATATTAAGATTAAATCATTTAATTATAAAAATTCATTACCACAAGGGGCCAAAGTACGGACTCGTTTTTGCGTCTATTTTGAAATTTATTCTAGGCGACATTTGTGACCAACAAACATTTAACGATGGATCATCAGTGCCTCCTAGATTTAAGCACTAAGCCATACAGGCTTTACGATAAGGGTATTCTTTGCAGTATGTAATAAAAAAATATTTTTTCGTGCTCATCCCATACAAAAAGTTTCTCTTATATCGTAAGATTTGCTATTAATTTTTTTAAGGACTTCTCTAGAGAAACTAATCGCTTAAATTTAATTTCACCCTAATAAAACGCTTTATAATTCAAACAGGACCGGCCTTTCAAATAATTAACAAGGTATCAGCAATCTCAGTCTACCAAAGCGACCTTGATTGATTTAACTTTAATTAAATTCTTTGAGTAAAATCTAGCCATAGAGTATAGTCAAAACATTATTTAGTTTATCATAGGTAATAAATATGGTATATAACCAAAGACAAGTGGATTGACTTTGACGTATCGAAGTCGCCTCTACCAGTACGTTTAGACAGTTTAAACCTTACTTTGAGCCATGTAGTAATATAATAGTGGTTTGTATGACTATGGGAGTTAATATTTTTTTAGGGCCCTAGACACTTCATACTAGCTGACCTGGCAAACGTCGTTTTGCCATGTATATCATTTATAATAAAAATGAATATGTTGATCATAGAGGGTTGAATATTAAGAGTTGTATGTATTTTATTAATGCTGTATAAACAAATATCTGAAAATAAAAAAAAATTTAGGGGTGGACTACCTTTAACGTTTAAAAAATAAATAAATCAGTGGCCCTGCAACCTCTTTAGGTCTTGGCCTCAGATTTCCGAATCTGTTTCATTATCATTTTTAACTCTTATAGGCAAGTAGGTGAGCAGCCTCCAGTGCCTGACACACGTAGTCGACTTTTTGGGTCTAAGACATGTCGGTTTCCTCACGATGTTTACCTTCTCCGTTCGAGCAAATGTTAAATACGCACATAGAAAGAAACTCCATTGGTGCACAGCCGGGGATCGAACCTACGACTAGATGTTGTCCTATTCTCAGATATAACCAATATGCACACAAAATTTCATGAAAATCAGTCAAGCCGTTTCGGAGGAGTTTAATCACAAAACCGCATCACGAAAATTTTACTTAAATATCCAAATATCAAAACTGTCAATATACATATACAATTTGAAAATAATAAGACTTCTAAAATTGTTATTTATTGCCTAAAAAAAAAAAGGTCTGAAAGATCTTAAAAAACGCTTTTTTGTGGATCTGCAAGAACATCGAAATAATACTTAAATACAATGAATAAAAGTTTTTGATTAAAATAACTAAAACTATCTATAATCGCATTCTAAGTTTTATATAAGTCAGAGCTTTTTGTTATAACAAAGCTTGTATTGGCGTATCTATATTAGTTAGTCTATGATAAAGCGAGCAGGCGGTAACGAATGGTGCTTATTTTGTTTTAGCCTGTCCGTGGGAACAGAGAACTTTTGTTTTAGCTTCGCGCTTTAAGAGTTCACTAACATTACTTTTATTAATATGAGATGTTCTATATTATATACCGTTATTAAACCTTAACTAATTGAGTATCATTTCTAAATAATATTCCGTTTCTCTAGCGTTAAAAACTATTTAACCTGGAAACATACCGATATACATGCTAGCGGGCTCTATAAGGTATAAGTTTTTTATCTCCGTATGTTTTAACGTTTTCGTTTTTTTCTGTATATTTTTCGAAACTAAGTAGTTTATAAGGTATTTAAATAATTGTGTAGCAAGGTTTAACCCCCCTTAGAGGTAACGATTATGTATTCTAACCGGAGTCAACTACTTATATATATATACACATAGATTATATATATTGTATAAATATAGTATAATAAGGTATATTGTATATGTATATTTTATTTGAGAACTGGCAGTAAATGTAAATTTAGAATCATTTAATGCATATTATTTCTGTTTTTTTTGACGTTCATAAGTGTACATTATGTTACCTATATGAATAAATGATTTTTGATTGATTGATTGATTTATACAATGCATGATGTCTCTATATTTTGTAGACGAAGATTTGGGAAAGGTAACACCCAAAAAATATTATTCATCCAAGGTTTTTCTTGACTGTTATTTTATCCATCCGAAACTTCTAATCTACCTTAAACACGTACAAAACATTTCTAATAAGCGTAAGTATCAAGCACTCTACATATTGGATCGGTATTCCGGAGAGAATCACGACTACCCAAGCGATAATGTGTTGCCAGGATAGGCATAAAATATTAATGATTTGTGGTAATATATGATAATGGCAAGTTCCGCTTCCGATACGAAATTAATTCGGTTCGAACGATTTAAGGTCGGAGGTTATTATTTATTCAGAATATTAAGAACAGTTGCTTTTAATTATAAAACCTACAAAAAACTCCGCTAATGTAACGATATATTCTATAATAACAGACATTCTGAAGTCATTTCTTACTGTCATTGATAAGATTTCGAGCTTAACGGTTTTCCCAGATTCGCACCGAGGACCATCGCAGGAATAAAGTACTCGAGAAACTGAGCTTATGTACTTATTTTTGCAAGTACGTATAATTATAAATATTCAGCGAAGCTTGGGCAATAATTGGCATTATTATATAAAATTAATAAAATATTGAAAAAGCCTGTATTCAGAGTGCATTGCGGTGTGATCTCGAAATATTAGTACTAAAAGCAAAATACAAATAAAAACTGTTTTAATATAACGAAGCAAACTTAGTACGAAATAGTTATATGCAATACGACGGTTGAAAACGTGAGAATCAATTTCTTGAGGGTTTTATGGACTTACGAATCTAATATCCTATATATAAGTCTTATAAGTCCAGAAATTTTACAAGGTTATGAAATACCGTTCACCTCTAAGCGGGAGCTGTTTGAGTATCATGATTTACGCCCAAACCCAATAACCCATCTCAATCCATTTTTGACCTATTTAGATAGACTTCTTAATCCAAAATTGATAAAAGTGAGCCAATAACCAATCGGATTGTAATAGCCATCTGTCGATACAAGCTATCTATGGTAGGTTCGATCAGTGTATGTGACCTTTGTATTAAAATGACAGTTCATCTGTGCCAATATCTTTTCTTTCACCAGTTTTTAAAATAATTAAAAAGCTATTTGATATGTTTTAAACATAGACATGTATATTTTAATATCATTTGTACGGTTTTATTTACTTGATTTGGTTTACATTGGTAATCAAATATGAGTGTAAAGAGCGAGATTGCGTTCTATCCGTTACCAAAAATGGATTGTTTTCGTATGGTTTGATTATTGGGATGCAGATAGGAGCACGATCGACTGTCACCGTCTGACAATCCACAATCTCACATTGAAAACAATCTGAGATTGTGGATTATTGGGTTCGGGCGTTACTACGATTGTTTATGTTCCGATCACCGATTTGTATAGGGCTGTTTATAGTAAAAATTCACGGCGTTTAACAAGTTCCTTCCACGTATTAATGAGCAATTCGAATCGTCGACGGCCAGCCACTTTCTTTCTCTCTGAATCTACTACCGGATTTAACATGGAGAGTCGTCTCACCTTGAAGGCCGTAGTTTCATAACGGTGCGTTTTTATGGCAGTTTTTGACTAGAACCAATTCGACTCCTTAAAAAAGGGCGTACTGATTTTTGAAAGGTTGGTACCGTACTTGCGATCACAACATGATATATAATAAAAACTAATATTAGATTTAAACTTGTGTCCTTAAACGTAATTTCCTTATGTCACTTTGAGGTTCTGTATACCGTCTTAAAACTCAACTAGATTAAATAATGTGTGACACTTATATTTACATTAAGTCACACCTAAATAATGAGGAATTATTCATTTAAGATAGTTATAACGGCGATTAATACCATCGTTATATCGACGGCGGCAAAAAATACATGAAATTCAATGAAATTAAAATATCTGTTTATACGGATATACATATAAAATTTATGCTTTCCGCTTTCACCTACTACAATTGAACATGAATCTTCTCTAATTGGCGCAAACAGTAATTAAACCGAATTTGTATGCCATATTCAATTTTGTATATCCCAGTTCTCTATTCAAGACAAATTACACTGCATTTACTAAACATAGTATAATTATTACACACTTATATCTATTTGTTACAGAGCAAAATTTTTGTCAAAACTTTCACGCCATGTCTAAAGCATACTTTGTTTTTTAGCTACGTTTGTTTTAAAAACAGTTCTATGATATAGATCAATCAATTATTATGTATGCTTATATTCAAAAGGTTGAAAACTTTGGTACTAATATTTTTCAAATAATTTTTTAAAGGCCGAAAAAGAGAACCAGGTTTGGTCGAGGTGTTTGTAAGGTTTTGTGAACACTTAATTTAAACATACAAAGGTATTATAGTCAGATTAGTAATACAGTATAAACTTTTTAGAAAACAGAAAAATAAAAAATAAAAATTATGGCAAGCAAAAACTTTTTGGTACTATTAGAGCCATAAACATTCGTCATGATTCAACATGGAAAACATTCGAATTTCAAATGTAGGCTCGGGGGGAAAACTATAAATATTCGATGACGGAGATGCAATTTCACCTGCTATCATTCTACCCGTCTGGTCCGTTGCAACTGTTGAAACACTGCATGGGAAAATTCGAGAATAAAATCCTATTATCTAGACTAGTAAATGGATGCAACAATAATAGCACTGAACTTCTATTATTATTAATATATTTGTTGTCGTCTCCACATGTAAAGTCAGCACTTTTATATTTAAGATGTAATATGTAAATCAAAGGCTGCATGCTTCTCTAGCCTGAACAGTGAAGACGCTCAAAAGTTTGAATAAGTTTTTAATGGCAATAGTTTTAACTTTATGCCAGTTTAAATTAAAAGATAGGGAAACTACACGCGAGTAAAAATAAACAAAGACATGAAAAGGAAACAAAGGGATAAGCTGGTTAAAAAAATATTTATACATAAACATATTTAAATCTTAACATCATTATTGGGTATGAAAGATGTTATAACATTATAATACAGAGGATTAAGCAAAAGGCAGGAGATTTCTGTCGGAAACGGAACATGTAAGGAATTCAGAAGGAGCGAAGCCTGCACCAACAAATGAATGGTGAGGCTATTCTTGACCACCGGGCCTAGAGAGAAATTGAATAGGACAAAACTATTTGAATAAGTGAATTAGTGTGAGTGCACGGTAGTGTTAAGTAATAGAGACTTTAAGTAGTGTCATTGGACACTTTCTTATGATAATAAAAACATAAAAAATAAGATATCTAAAATATATTTAGAAAATTTAGTGAGTATAAATTAACTGTAATGTTAAATTGTGAGTGCGCATAGACTATAAACAATTTATAAAAAATTAAACTAAATAAAATTTGCAACATAGGTTAACAACAAAGCATTTAAATTATTAAAATATAAATTATTGACCAGTGTTATTAATGACGTGTTATAAGCTCTGAAACTATTAAAACGGTTACATACGTAAACATTAAGTTTTACGTGTTCGTATCGGACGTGAAAAATCCTATACTGAAACAATACATTATTTTTTTATCTGCATCGTTGCATAAATGCACAGATATCAATATAATGGGTCTTTGTTCTGATAAACACGATGTTAATCAAATTTAAATATATAGATATTAAATTAAGGACTCCAGTTAAATGGGAGATATCCAAGTATAACGTAAGCACTATAGGAGGGGGCGAGGGTCAAGATTACTTGAAAGGTTATTATTTAGTTTTTTACACTCATTATCTATGCTTGAAAACGAAATGCTTTTCGAGGATTGCCATAAAAAATATACTTTTATGAACTCTAATTTTTGAGAGCTTTGCGTACCTACTAGTGCTGACAAGTGGAGAGTGGGAGGAAATAAATTGCGGTAAATCTGCTTACTAGACTACTGCTCACGTTTTAGATACATAAGCGTTTATCATGACGAGTTTTCTGAAACCCAAGCCCTAAGTGGCCGATAGGCAAGATCCTATACGCGAAGGTGACAGTTCTTTAGTGAAATAGTCTGTCAAAGCCAATTTGACTTGGCTATAAGATTATAAATATAAAAATTATTAAAAATCATAAAAACAACAAAATATTTCAAATATACGTTACCTATCGCCTTCGTTATTAAACTTTATTTATGTGAGAAACTTAAGCTGTACTAGTGAAATGTATTCAGGCCACGTACGCCTGCAGTCCCAAAGCAAAACGATGTGATCTGTGCTCTTTGAATATACGAAACTTTAAAGTTTCAGGGCACGACGTGAATTGTAGATATTAACCTGTATGATTACGAGCTTTTATAAATTCATTCCGAAATTGTTGCTTTGCTATTATTACAAGTTGCTTACTAACGAATACTTAACCTTTGGTTTCATGTATAATAACTGTTACATAATACGAGTCGTTTTTTAAGCACCTTTTTATAAAAAGTGATCGTCATAGATATGTAAAAACGAACATACAAAAATAAACATAAATAAATATATATTCTATAACATATGAATCATAATAAAACTTTAAACTTTCGGCTCCGTGAAAGGATACCGCATTTGCATCATGCTTGACAAGTTGCAGGCATCTGTAGTCTATGCTTACCCGCCATAATCGTAGAGTTCAAATTCCACAGATTGTAGAGGGGTTGATACACGTGCATAAGCTGCACGTGCAGGATACAACCGCCTAACATCTGCTGGGTTCACTGCTCCGTCTGAGACCCTTCACTTGATAAGTGATTATAGTGAGAAGAGATAATTATAGCAAGTAGAAAGGGAAATTATTCTTTGATAAACTATGTTAATAGAATAGTATATTTCTTGGGTAATAACAATGGTGAGAAAAATCGAAAAATCATGCGTTAAAAATCAATAAATTTTGTATAGATAATAATATTATGTCAGCGTTGTCGGAAAGTAGGTCCTATAACTACGCAATACATCAAAGATGGAAAACGCAATTATTGTGTGCAAGACCTTTTAATTAATAACAGTAAAGCTGAGCAACAAATTAATAAAGATACATATATATTCAACTAGCATAGTATGTTGCCAAAACTTAAGGGAAGTTTAGGATTTTATCGAAATATTACACTAATTACAGAATATTGACCTTATCCACCCCAAAAAAACATGTGAGGAAGTATTTGAAGAAGCGGGAAGACTCTGATTTTGTTTAAGTAGTAAATGATTGTTAAATTTCAGTTTTTTTTTAGTTTTTTTTTAATATATTACTTGTTTTCTGTTTCATATATATTGTTTATCTATGTAATATATTTTGGCTTTCTGTATTTTCTTAGTCTTTGTCATAAATAAACATAAATAAATAAATAAGTTAAGTCATGGAATTGCGTAAGAACGACCCATATTTCCCATTGTGTTATTTTGTTCTGTGGCCTACGTTGTTTTTGGATATGAAACATGTTTATATGGGTATTTATGCAGGCGGAATAACTCGTGTTTTTGCTATGACAATATTAATGAGAACGAGATGTAGCTGGACATTATGACTTGGCGCTATAACAAAAAGAGAACAAAGGATGCATTTACACAAAGGTATAATAAAAGAGCGTGTAATTTGCTGTTATAAGTAAAAGGCGAACCTACTTTTTGTTTTTATCAATTTAATTTCACTTTACAAATGAATTAAAAATCTTTATATTCAACTAAATACTTTCTCACGCACACACACCCACATTGCACACACGCAAACTTAACTAACCAAACACGTTTTTCGTTCAACTAGATTTAATATTAGAACTATTTTATGTGATTTTTTTACCATCACTTATATTCCTTTTATTTTAATCCTCGGTTATCTAGTTACCCACAATAGGGGCTCCCCTGTGCCAGAAAAAAATTGTCACAACCCTACTTATAAAAAAATTAAAATATTGATTAATATTATAATTAATAATAACATGACCAAATGAATGAATTAATTGTACATTAAGATAATAGACTTAATCATGTTTGATAATTTATAGGCCTCATATTAATTCAATTTCATAAACTAGCAACGGCAAATTTGTTAATTGATTAGGTACGCCTCAGGAGAAATAAAATTGAATTTTGGAAATATCGCTCAGATAGTGATAAATGTCAGGTAGAATTTCTTGTGCCATTCATTGTGAATTCAGTGTGCGATACAATAACTTTTGTATTTCTTCGTCACTTATTCAATACAAAAACTACATATATTTCGGGCAGGTGTGTGTCAAAAGATAAATTTATTGTTTTGAGGCTGAACACTGAACACTGAATTTAGCAAATGATATTTTTGTTGGAGTTCATGAAGTTCACAATAGATTTGATAGTTTTGTATATATTTTTGACACCTGCTTATTTATTATTCTATTTATGTTCGTACTTCGTGCACCATTTAGTTTTAAATTCGACCGTTACTCGTGAATTGTAGTATGTTGCATATGATTTCTTTTTTAATGTTACAGGACGCAATCGCGCAGGAAGCTCACCTGACGATACAGTGATAACGCCGCCCATGGACACGCGCACTGCCAGAAGGCTCGCAAGAGCGCTGGCACTTTAAAAAATTGGTAGCGAAATTGGTTCCAAAATACATCAGTGGGCAGCTGGTTCCACATAGTGCTGGTGCGCGACAGAAAATGAAACGCTCAATTGTAGTACGACAGACGTCGAGGTGAAACGGATGATATTCTGTAGCCAATTTTATAATGCGTCATTTATTCATATTAACATGGTAACGTTTTTAACACATTTTGTTTCGCTTCATCTATACTTATATTATAAAAACGTATTGGCTCAAAAAGTACTGAACCGATTTTAAAAATTCCTTCACCATTCGATTGTTACACCATCACATTAATATAGGCTTTAAATTACAAGAAAAAAAAAGGATAACCCTTTGATGTCATTTATTCTGTTATCATTTTGTTTTCATGAAGACCCGTACACACGGGGACCCAGAGCTTGTGCCAAAATGTTTAAAATATAAATATCCACCCGTGCCAAGCCGGGAAGGGCCGATAGTGGTTAATATATACATCCGAATCTAACATATTTTTATGTATAGAATACGGGGAATCATTTCATTCCGAAATCATCTTATACATTTTAATAAGGTAGATAAAGGTGTGACGTGAGTAGAAAAGGTATGAAAAGGGTCTTAAGTGTTAACTGATACCCTATACTCATTTTGTTATTATTACCAAGATCAGATCGCAACCATAAAGCTTTGCATAGACTGAACAAAGTGACCGAAGAAGGTTATTAATTTATCCAATCTTTATTTTCGTTACAATAAAAAAAATACACTTAGAAACACATAAAAACTTTACTATTTATGAATACTTCGTATTTGCGTGTTGTTCCCAGGAGTATGTAAGAGCGTGCACCTATTTCAGCATGCCTTCTCCTGATAGAGGACAAATCTTTGTTTTTAATTTATTTTATTATTCTTGATTACTCAAGATGTCATATGGAACATGGTGTAATGGCTGCAAAAAAAAACTTGGCGATTAAAAAGAGTGGCGGAGAGTTTATTTCCAGTTCTTCTCTTCCGTCCTACACCCATGATTTGAGAACTTGCATTAAATGTAAATTCAAAATTAATTTATTTTTTTTGACGTTCATAAGTGTACTTGTTTACCTATATGAATAAAGATATTTTTGTTTTTGTTTTGTTTTATTATTTTTCCTTTATGTTATAGGCAGGTAATCAGCCTTCTGTATCAAACAAGTGTTTGTCACGATGTTAGCCTACACCGTAACAGCAAGTGCTTGACTATAACAAAAAATTATTAAACAAACAGATGCCATCCGACAAATGCCCCTTCCCATCAACGTGGAGCCAACAAAAGAGCTGGTACGGCATGTGATGCGGCTGAAAAAGCTACAGCCTGCAAATACAAGGGTCTAGGCTCCGAATATGATTTTGTCCCATTTGGTGTCGAGACCTTTGGTGCGTGGAGTCCTAACGCTATAAGGATTTTTAGGTAAATATCAAAAAGGTTAGTCGACATCACAGGAGACCGAAGAGCTGGCGGCTAACACGGACAAAGAGTCTAGTTATTCAAAGGGGGAACGCTGCCAGTATCTTTGGAACCTTTCCTAACGGAACTTCTCTTTTAATAATATATTTTAGTTAGTATAGTTTAAGGTTAGTTATGATATTACAATAATTATTTTCTCATAAAAAATGTAGGACCTATAATCCGTCAAAATACATATAATGTTGTGACGCGCAACTGGATTATTATTTAAAATAATAAACAATATTTAAAATTAATTTAAGTACGCCACATCATGGCGATCTCACAAGTACAACACTTTGTATAGAAATTGTGTAGTACTTTGATAGGTTTCGTATTTCTATTGTCATTTGTTTCGTAAAGTCTATTGTCATTACATTATGAAGCACATTATTAATCAGAAGCCATACAAAACCTAGTTTCCAAGGCTACAAAGCGTAGACTACCAAAGTCTAAAGATTTTATAATGTCAAGTATCTAAGTACGTAAATACGATATAATTTTGACAGGACTTTCGATGTCGTTGTATATTCTGTTACACAGATTATATTCGAACGATTCGTACATCTTTTTAATTGCTTCTTCGTTCGCCTTAAGTTTACGTTAGTAACGCTTCTAAAGTTTTCCATACCAAAACTGGTCAGTTCTATTTTCTAATTCGTGGGCATTAATATTAATAATATTATATATATTCTTTATTACTCAAAATGTCATATGGAACATTGTGTAATGGTTGCAGCTCCTTACAAACATTATGTAAAAAAAACTTGGCGATTCAAAAAAGTGGCGAAGAGTTTATTGCCAGTTCTTCTCTTCCGTTCTACGCCCTTGAATTGAGAATTGGCAGTATATGTAAAATTAGAATCATTTTATGTAAATTTCTTTCCTTTTTTTGACGTTCATAAGTGTACATTATGTTACCTATATGAATAAATGATTTTTTGTTTTATTTGTTGTTTGTTAATTACTAGTTTACCTGGTAATGGTTGTCAACTAATAATTGACTATAATTTTAATAGCGTGCTTTTGTGTTTGTGGGACGATTTTAGAAATATTTTTCTTTATTAGATTTTCAGCGTTTTGTGCTCATCCTGTTATGTTTCAAGCCCTTGTGGGTACCAAAACCGATAGAATACGGAATAAATTATAACTTTTATATTTTTGATACTAAAGTAAACGAATATTTTTTCCCTTCTCATAGTGAGCCCCGGGGAAATAAGACAAAAGTTTCAGAACACAGTTGCTGGGAGTTGACTACGATTTAAAAAGTAAAACCAAATTTACTAACGTGCCGTTACTATTCGTTGGTCACCAAAATATGTCCGTGGGTATGATCACAAAGGTAAAAATATATTATAATAATTCAGTGATAGATAAGGCAAGGCTCCTAATTGAATTTTGATAAACCGTCATTATAGATAAGTCAGCGTTCTGTGTCTGACATGTGGCTTCGATTTTGGATTCTAAAACACTCCAGGTCAATTTAATAATTACGCACTTATAAAGTAAAATTCAATGGTCCAAAACTGTTACTAACAAGGAAAAAAAAGTACCTATTTTAAATTGTATTTATTGATCAACAACTCGACAAAGCTATAAACGTAAAATGTTTACAGTTTTAGATGAAAGATGGTAACACAGATTGACTAATCATTTCCTAAAAAAAAGTACTTTCTGTACAATCCTTTTTTAAATAAAAACATAATTTGTTCCAAATTTACATAAAAAATTATACTCTTAAAAAATCCTATGTAAAATATCAATGAAAAAACGAAAAGTGTTTACGAAGCGCCCACTCTCAGACATTCTTAAGTGTCGACTAGAAGGCGCCCTTAAACCTAGGTTCCAGCACCTAAGTTTGAAAATTCTTATAACACTGTAAAAGATAGGAAGATACTACTGTAGATATGATGTGTAACTTTATAATTTAGAACAAATAAATAAAAAAAGATAACAAGTATTATTTAAAATAAAAAAATACATATTCATATTAACACATTCGGTGCTTTACTAGTAGGAAATTCCAATAACGAGAATGTTTGATGAAATTTATAATAGGCTTTATATCGTTCAATTTGGCTTGGGTTGTTCATCTCGACTATTGTTTAAGCCCGATTCTATTGAATGACCATAACAACATTTACTTGTACAACATTGATTAACTTATTTTTTTTTAAATTGTGTAGTTTAAAATATATTTAAATAGTATTATTTTTTTCTCCAATTTCGATTCAGTTACGTTTGGATTTTGAGCCGTGATGTTGGCGCCTGGTAAATAGGACCGGTGACACCAGAGCTGGTGCTTTCTTAGCTTAACGAAAACGTATCGCAACACAGCTAGGTATTTTTTTATAGAACAGGGGGCAAACGGGCAAAAAAACCAAACTTTATTGCTGCCAGCGTTGCCAGGAACCAAACTCTTTAAGTTTAACTTTAATTGTTAATTATTATTATTATAAGATAAGGATGGGATTTTCTTATAGTAATTCATTTATTTTAATAACAGATTAGGATACTATTAAGAAAAAGGAAGTTACTGTAAGTTTAATTGATAATTAGGTTTTAATAAACGATATTGTCATCTAAAACAACATTTTTTTCTTTTTTTCCTTCATTTTATTGTATAGAGATGTTTTTTTTTGTTTCCCAAATAAATAAGTAAATGAGTAAGTAAAAAAGATATGTATGCACATTGCATATAAAGCACGCTGAGGTGCAGGTAACGAAGAATTTTGTAGTGTCAAGTAATCAAACCTAGTAATACAAATCGAAAAGGTGCACAACAATGAAAAAACAACCAGCAAAGGCAAATAGGAGTATTGAGATGCATGACCTCAATTAATTATAAAAATATTGTTTAGCGAGCAGAAAGTTATAATTTAAAAGATTTTTATACTTTAATTATTAAATACATAGTTTTAAAATACACGCATACGTGGTCCAGTCAATCATAAAGATAATAATTCCGAATGCAAACAGATATGTCCTATATATGTTCAGATAAGGATGATGTGAGATGGATTGTTTGTTGAGGGAGAGTCACGTCAATATTTTTAACAAACCCAAATATTTACCGAACGAAATCTGTGTTTATGTATCAATATTTTAATATATATAATAAAACCATGTTCTTGGCTTTGAAATAATGAAACTAAGCATTTTTTTAACAGGGGACAACGCCGTCTGGACACTCTCACACTCATTATCAAAAGGCCTGTCTTTAAATAAGTACGCTCTTTTCTTGAAGGACCCTAAGTTGAATTGTTTTTTCTGTGACAGGAGGGAAACGGGCTGAAAGCTCATTAAGCTCACCTTTTAAGAATTAGTTAGTACTCTCTAGATAGTCGAATTGGTTCGAAAATACTTCTCATAGTGGCCAGCTGGTTTCACTTAGTGATGAAACTCAGGTGTAGGTAGGAAACCACCTCTGTACACCCATGAGCATGGTAAATGCTGTAGAAGATGCAGATAGACCCACATCTCGTCGTCATCATCTGTTCGTCAACGATTCGAATCTTTCTTCGTTCAATACTATTTAATATTTCGTTTCAAAGATATGTAAGAGTTAGGTTGAATTCCGTTCTGGGTTGGGGCCTTGTCCCTTGTTTCAAAAGAACGCGTTTTGGCTGAAACTCAGCGATATGAAAATTGGGCATTCATAAAAAAACTAGGTATGGATATCCATAGTAGCTCTTCTCAAACTTTGTAATCGTGTAACTTATAAATAAATATTATGTATACTACTATAGTACATAGTAGAGATAGTAAAGTAGTGTGCGATGAAAGTAGTATAGATAAAGCTATACGTATTTTAATAATACTAATAATAAACTTTATTTATAATTAAATTAAAAGGACGGGATATAAGTCTCACGCAGGTAAATTCGCTTTTGTCTTCTCAATCATATCATGTACGCCGCGATGTCCCGAAGTTAATTAAAACAGAAAATGGAACTGTGTCATTAAAAATTAAATATAGCGAGCAGAACTTAAATCAGTAAATAAAATGCGGGAGTTGGAATAAAATTTTTAAATTTTTAACGAGTGCAACTTTTAATAATGATTTAGCGCGCTTCATTTTTTACAACTGCATTTTTATCTCGGCGTTTTATTATGCGATAACTTATTAAATATGTATTTTGTAAAGCGTTATTTTATTATCTACTTCAATATTATAAGTCCTTCGGTCGTGTATGTTTAATTAAAAAAATACCGAACGCATTTTTGTATAATTTTCACCAATATTGCGATACCTGAGAGCAAGGTTTTAATATATTAAAATATTTTAAATGAACACGGCTGGAAGCTAGTTGGGTCATAAACAGTGTCTAATTTGTATATAAATTCCTACATGAAAATATAGTAAATGAATCACTACGAATATATTTTAAAATATTTATTAATTCACATGTGTGCATTCTAAATCAAATACCACATCTGAAAAATATAACGTCTTTGACGGGAGCTTCGCTTTATATATAAAAATGAATATTACATATTTTGTTGATTTCATACTTTAAAAGCCGTACTGATTAAATTAGTATTAGCATTAGAGTAGAAATTATATCAAGTAATTGTTAAATATATATGCAATATGTTTTTCTACTAGATGTATGTCACTTTTTTCCTATAAGTAAATACGCAAATGTATTTTTAAAATACAAATCATTTATAAAAGATTAGGGTATCTTATGATCAACACTGACTTAATAATTAAAGTATATAACTTACCCGTAAATTGCAGCTGCACCAGCTATGGCGCCTCCACATTGAGCAGCAACGTACAGAGCCGCACGTAGTGGTGACACACGCCGCCGGACACATAACGCTGCCGACACTGCTGGATTCACGTGAGCACCTGCAATTAATTTGCACTCTGGTCAATCTTTAAATATTTTGATTTTGGAGTATGGTCAGCTTAAAATATGTTATATTAATTCAAATAAGAGAGAGAGTTCGTACAGTAGTAGTTAAGCAGAGAGGCAGTTTCACTGGAATATTTTTAAAATAACGATAAAGACGAAATTTTAATTTTAAATATATAACACATATTTGGGTTCGTTAAAACACTAATTACTGGGGAACGGCTGTACCGAATTTCATGGTATTTATTTGTGGTATTTGTAGGTAAAAATAAAATTAATTTACAATTTACAACACAAAATGTTCATGAGTTTCGTAACTCCCAAACATTCAATGTTCATCCCGTCGATACGTCAAACTCTCCCCTCAAAATAAAGAACGTATTTGAACAAAGGTTTCGAATCGACAAGACATATCAACATTATTCTAATAATGGCGTATTTAGGATTTTAAAAATGTCAGTAAAATGAAACCCATTTGACTGGTCGAATATTTATTCGTGCGTTTAGACGGTTATTAATTTCCTTGTTAATTTCTTAATAAAGTACTTAATAATTATTTTGTAATGATTGTTTTAATCGATATTTCATATCCAGATCTGAATTCATATTATATTCTGTGTATCTAATAAAAAAGATAGCAAGGCTAATAATTTGAAACAATTTAAATATTTTGTTTAGAGCTTAGCTAAAGCCTTTAGGCTGCGCTATGCAGATATAATTTCGTAAAACGACGACCAATTACGTTCAAAGTGCATACCATTTGCATACATTTACAGTTTACACACAGTATATGTAAAGGTCTATGTTTTTTAACTTAATAAATAAGGTCTCATTTATTTTAATAAATTAAGTAGTCATAATATCAAGAGCAGTGTCGGTCTAGTTCTAGCTTCTGACTCGCATGGCTAAGTCCGTAAGTTCGATCCCCGTCTGTGCTCCAATGGACTTTCTTTCTAGCAGAGCTAAAAAGGTTTTAGCGCTAATGATGTATTTTATTTTAATAATGTTACCCACATAGTGTACAATAAATTCCGTTCTAGATTCCGCTTCGGATAAGATTCAGTCGCGCTTTGTGCTATACTTAGCGCTAAGTGTCGACTCTCGGGGTTCGTGCTAATAAGTATGACTTTCAAGTTTTAAGTTTTTGACCGTGTGTCATAAATTGGATTGCGTGAAATGGAAGCTGTCACTACGTCATAGATCTTTCCAACAATGCAATAGATTCTAAGCGATTTCTTTTAATAAAAGAGGGTCATGTGTTAATGTTATCTTATTATTCATCACACTAACGACACAGTATTGTTGAGAGGAGCGATAAATGCCAATACGACAAGACTTACGACTAGGTACGCTCTTTTGAAGGACGCTTAGACGAATTGGTTTGGAAATACTTCAGTTTGCAGCTGGTTCCATTTTACACTTTGGTGCGCTGCAAAAACTGCCTTGGAAAACGCTCAGTTGTGGTCGACGGCCGTCGAAGAATGACTCGACATCGCTCTTTGATGACTGATTCTCTATTCTGACTGAATATTCACTATAAACGTTCTTTTACAAATCGGCGTTCGGAAAAAATAAACAATCGAACTAAATTAAAAAATACTCAAACACGACGATATTGACTATTGTGAATTGCGACTGCAATTTGTAATAATTTTCATCTCTCGTTTTAAAAATTCGGATTCATATTCTATTGTTTTTTTTTCATATGGAAAACATAACGCATATTGTTTAATCTTTTTACAATGCAGCAGTGTTTTGTGGTTAAACCTAGGACTTTCATCGCTAGGGTTGTAGTTTCCCGGCTTTATAAGAGCGCTTTTAACACTGGCTCGTACGAAGAAGGGAATCATCGTCAGGAAACCGGGCATAGACCCCAAAAGTAGACGGTGTTTTTCAGGCACTAGGTGACCAACGGAACAGATACATAAATCTTTGACCCAGACCTATGTATGTATCTATGTATATAAATGTTTTTCAATATCATTAACTTAATTTCAATATTGAGTTATCTATATTAGTAGCAAGTTTAAGGAAGTACAAAGGGGAAAAGTATAAGTTGTATATAAAACAATAGGTAAATATATATTAATAAAACATAAGAAATATCTATTAAGAAATAAAAATTAATTCTAATGTTTTAAAAAGATTATCCGATTTTAAGCACGTACAAATAATACCTGAAACCTAACATATAGAGAGATATGTAAGGCAGAAACTAGGGTTAAATTCTGGATAAATGCCAATATAGGCCGACATCAAAATATCAGTTTTAGCGAAAGCCTAGGTTCAAACATAAACTGCGTTGACTATTGGAAGCCGTGCTAAGCCGTTGAGAGACTAATCTTTTTCTATTTAGTTTTAAATATGCTGCAAAAACTACTGACATCATCAATCAGTACAGTTATTTTTGAGTTTATTCGTTACATAGAAAAACAAATGTGTCAATAAATATTAGTATAGACTTATCCGTGGCTGATTTATAACTATGACTTTTAGTCCCAAAACTGAAAAAGTTCGTTTGACTTTGTTATTCGCAACAGTTCTATTTTCCTAGAAATAAACGTGTACCTCACATATTTTCGATGTAGTGATAGTATCGTACATTTCGATTTTTTAAATTATCTATTGTTTTGTTAAATTTTTTTTTGTTATATCCAAACGCGTATTTTATTGAATTTCATCACCGAAAAACGCACAATACTATATTATTGTGTGACCGTCAAATCAGTTCAGTCCCAAAACTGAAAAAGTTTGTTTGACTTTGTTATTCGCAGCAGTTCTATTTTCCTAGAAATAAACGTGTACCTAACATTTAAATGTAGTGATAGTGACGTATATTTCGAATTCCTTTTTTTAAATTATCTATTGTTTTGTATATTTTTTTTAAATTATATCCATACGCGTATTTTATCGAATTTTACTACCTAAATCAATTTACAGGCAAATAATTATATTGCCTATTCGTAATATTCAACGTATTTGGGTCCTTTGGGCTATGTTTGAAGTTGAAAATGTAAATATTATCTATTTCTAATAAACAATAATGTCTCTATGGCACAAGTGTAGTAGTACTTAAAAAAATTGTATATAATTTTAGTTACTATATGGTATTTAAAAAAAGAAAAAGGGGTATAGAATTTTTAATTAATATAAACTTATTGTATTCAAACCATGGATTATAAAGTTAAATAAATAACAAATGAAAATAACTTTACAAACTAAGAACAGCTGATAACGATCTCGTTCAGAAGCGAACGTAAAAAATACGTACAATGGCAGGCAGGTAGGCATTTTATTACATTGCGCGGGGAAATGTAGGAATAAAATGAAAGAGATGAAATCGTAGCATTTGTCCTCAATATAACGCTCGTGACGGGAATTTGTCATAACAATAACCAGCTTGATATAAACCAAAATGCACAGAATTCCAAGTTTCATACTCGGGAGTATTAATTTTGTATGAAAACATTGTTTAATGGCCATTTTTCTGACCTATTTCTTTTTATCTATAATATGGTAAACCTGCATCTAAAGTGCTAATAAAAAGCAAAATTATATGAACTTTGTTGGCCACTTGGATTTCTGAGTGCCTTTTATATCTGCCGTCTATTCCCGATTGATGGTTCTAAGGCGTAATCATTTCATACGTCTTAATAAAACGACTATTATACAGTATTGGAACGTGTAACATATAAAAGTTTTACTTAAATTATTAACACGCATATGTATGCCGTATCGCACGCACATAGAGAAATAACTGAAAAGAGACGGGATGTGAACGCATATTTTTGTATCGGTTCAATAGTTTAATACATTGAGTATGTAGCATCTGTAACGTCTATTCTTATAATTAGTTAACCGAGTAATCGTGGTGAGTAATAAGTAATTGTGAAGTTTTGATAAGATTAAAATGATTAAAGACAAAATCGAATTCAAGTACGCATATAGGACGGAGGACCAAAGGGTTGCGCCACTCTCTAACTATACTATTCGATATTATAATTGTTAGTGTGTTCGCTTTTAGTATGTTATATACGCCTTCACGCCTAATTCAGCTATGCAAGCGTTTTTATTGGAAATTAGAATGCATTGCAATGAAATGTCAAATATTTCGTTTTCAAACATATTCAGGCATAAAATTTAGTCACAAATGATCTTTGCCGTCTATAAAAAACTTTTATACCATAGATATCAGAGTTAAAATCAATATTGTATCCAATAATTTAAAGAGAATTAGAATTATATTAGAAAGCTGCAATTTTAATCTTTATTCAATCAAATTACTTGACCATATTAAACATTAACAGGGATGATACATATATACTATTCGTCCTTTAAATAGGGATGTCGACCCAGTATACCAAATTAGGTTGACGTCGGCATATTTTAAAGATTTATTACAGTCCTGTTATTATACGCTAAGTTCAAAATTAGACCTCAATTGTTAGTGCCTCTCGGACACGCGTTCTAAATTTGATATAATTTAAAATGTCATTGTTCCTTCGAGCCCATAAATATATGAGGGGATGAAAGGGTGAACACAGACACGTGTGATCCTTAAATAATAAATATCATATCTATAATCAATAATTATTTATACGTCAACTATATTTAAGTCAAAGAAGTTAAGCTTAATACGTTCGCTTATAGAAAATGCTATAGATAAAACAGAAGAACTCACAGAAGTTACAAAGTACTTTTATTATTTTATTTATGTTTACTACAACTAGAAACCTACAAGAATAATAACAAACCGTTATAAACTTAACCAATTGTTAAGAACTTTCCATATTTAAATAAACGACTTTCAGATACATCAAGCATTTTACGAATTATAAAAGCTCGTATTCTTAGTAAAATGAATACTAGCTTATAAAGATTATTTACATTTGTTCAACCACATTTTTGCTATGAGAATATTATATTTGATATCTAATATTCTCTAAAACCGAGCGTCTAATAAATATTTCAACTGTATTCTTTATAAAATTACGATTTTATTATTTTAAGACAATTCTGTATCAGTAACAGATGTTAAATAAGTACAGTAACAAAAGAAGGATAATATATTGGCAGAGCGTATTGTATCAAAATACCGGTACACAAAAAGAAAAAGTTACAAGAACACCTGGCCTGTTGACGAGCAGGTAGAAACATGCGCAGGCGCCGATATTCCTTGTAATTTTTGTAGGGTTTTGTGCACTGCATACGAATTATTATTGTACGTCAGATAAGTTGTTAAAAAATCTGTTTTTAGTAGCGTTTATAAATGTATTGACATTTTTCACTTTCAACTATGAAATGTTGAAGTCAGTTGATCGCAGTTTTCTTTTGTACATAAGTGTATTTATTATATACTTTGTCTTTTTTATTTTATTTATAGCAGTATTCGAAGATATCGTCAATAGTATTTCTCTTCTATTATCTATTGACTGTCACTACGGAACATAATCACCGAAAAAGAAAAAACATAATGCATCGGCCGACATTAATTCACTTTTTAGCGTTATTTGTAGATTTTTTAGATCAATAATTACATATATATCTAAGATGACGCGAAATTTCGGGCCCATTTTTTTAGGTAATGATCGAATTAGAGATCGAGGCTAGTAGAATTTCTTGCTTATCATAGACAATAGTTACAAACTTTCTCAATTTTAAATATAGTTAAATCTAGAGTATACCTGATATGTGAGCGAAGCATAAAGTCAAAGTTGCGATAGCGCAACCGGAAGCGAGAGCTGTGGAAAGCAACACAGCTGAGGCAGATGCCCCGATACCAGCACCACCTGCTGCACCACACACGATAAAAACATACAAGAAAGACGCAGCACATTCAGCAACTACAGCTTTCCACAGAGATAAAGTCCTCACTTCCAACCGGGCCGGCACTCTGCCCCCCAAACTCGCTTCATTAGAATTACTACGCAAAGTCTCTAATTTCTCAAATAAAGTCACTATATGCTGCTCCAAATTGTCATCTGAAATATTGAATGTCTGTTCACCCATGGTGACTAAATACGCATAACTCCTAGACACGTTTACGTCAGTATCAAAATAATGACGTCTAATCTCGTGCGTATTGCAGCGGACGCCCACACGTCAGACGTCGGTGCACTATGGTCCGTAACGCGGAGTGAATGGACGAACACTGAGTGAATGAAGGGGAGAGCGCGGGACGCATCCCACTTGTTACTCCCCCGCTGAAACCTGCACGAGGGTGTAAGACGTAAGTGGACGATATTACAATACCACTTAATTGCGCTAACCATTATCATATTTTAAATCGACTAATACGTACATGTTTTAAATTCTATATACGCTTTTTACACATCTGTTTAAAAGTAACATTGCAATATGTTCGCAATTTTCATTCTTAAACTCTACAACATAATATTAAACTCAGTTACATACCACAAAAAGCGCTCTCAGTTTTTACATAAAATAATATGGAAATGTTTGATAATTACTTTTTCAAATTCTTGGTTTAAACTACTTCAGTGGAAATAAACTATATTCCCGGCACGTACACTAGATGTCGACCCAGATCCAGCACTAGTAATTTAATATAGCGTATTAAAGAAAAAACAAGGATCAACACGTAACCGTGCGTGAGGGGAAGGTGCATCAAATAGTAAAACTTTTGTACAGCGAAGGACTAATTTATGATCGTATATTCAATTTGGCAATTTACGAGGAAATCTTAATTTAATGGGTATATATTATAAATATTAATTACTGTAAAACATTAGAATACATGTATCTTTGCTAAAGTAACTTCCACCTTGCAGCCCTCATTGTATTTCGAATAAATGAATATTTTTTTGTGAATAATACGTGTAAAATATCGTCGTAAATGATAATTAATAATTGCTCACATATTCCACAACAAATCATGTTATGTGTTAAATAACTAATTTATTGAAAAAAAATAACATTGTGACATAACGATAATATTCTTTAGGCCTTTGGCGATGTACGAGATACATATAATATATAAGTGCATAAGCAGCAGAGATACATATAATATATAATACAACCGAAGTATCTCGAGAGCATATTCTTAAATCGCCAACTAGAACATTTTATTTTCTACGAAAATTCTTAGCAAAATAAAAACAGCGTTCTCATTTAATAATCGTACCCAACCGCGAAATGAACCCAAGGCCTCACGAGCTACCACGATCAGTATGACAGTAGGTAACAACAAGTATCTTCCAACATAGTTATTTTTCTCAGTAAAAAGAATAAGCGAGCAAGAAAGGTTATAGGATAGTTTAGCAGCAATATATTTTAAATGAGAAAAATGAGCAGCGCACCATGAGGCATATTTGGTACTAAACTTAAAGTAAACGGATTACGGACGCACTTACGTACTCCGTAGATAGAGTATAGAACCATAGTCCGTCTACGCCTATATCAAATGCATTAGAGTTACAAATTTAGTACTGGACAGTGACATTAGTTGTGATAATTGGATATATGGCGGATAGATGGCGTATACCAACATTTCATATAACCTGACAATTGCTTATTTACCTCTTCAAATTATTTAATCTTATTAAATACAAATGATATATACGTTGAAGTATGATACTTTAAAGAAATTTAAAATTGACTTTAAAATAAGAATTAAGTAAGAAGGAAGGCTTTTAGGAATGTGGCATTTTCGTTGAGATATACAAAATTAATTTTATTTTATAAATAATATAATTATATTATTTTTTAAATTATGTGCGTTTCACAAATATTGTTTGGTTCATTTTATAAAGACATAATATAAAAGAAACAGAAATAAGATCGTAAACACTCAGCTTCGAGCTATTTATAATCTGTAGCTCGAGTCGTGTCGTTTAGCCTGGCCGAAAAGCCAATAATTTAAAAAATATTTATAATAGCGACCTCTATTTCTATATTCTAAAAAGAAAACATTTATTTTTAATGGTGGTTTTGCTAGGAAATATCGACTGGACGCATTTGCTTTATAATTTGTTATAAATTAAATTTAATTATATTAAATTACGTTGTGGCTGCGGCCATAATATGCTTTCTTATGTCGGAATTAGCTAAAACGCAAGATTTGGTTGAGGAGGGTGGAAATCAGTGTAGAAAACGCTCTCATACCAATAGTGAACATTGCACGAAAAGAGCAAAATTAGACGACATGAGTTCTAGTGAAAAGAAAGCGAGTTTTTCGATTTTAAATTCCAATTCAAATGGAAGTAGTATAGCATTAAAACTGGCCTCGTCAATGACCAAGCCCGGGGCGACTGCGAAGAAGCTGGTTATAAAGAACTTTAAAAGTGTGTTTACGCTTATGACCTGCAGACGTATTTTTATAACCTTTATGACATTTGGTTAAATAATATGCATATGTTGCAGGTAAACCGAATCTTCCAGAGAATTACCAAGAGACGACATGGAGCAAACTACGAGAGGCTGTAATCGCCATACAAACCTCAAAATCAATAGATTATTCGCTGGAAGAGCTATACCAGGCAGTTGAAAATATGTGTAGTCATAAGGTAATTTATTTGAGATTTCCTGAATTGACATCATTACAATAGTGGTGTGGGGCTGCTGAATACTGTAAATAGATATTTTTATTTACAGTATTCAGCAGCAATAAAAATAAATAAATTTTCCTTATTATCCTAAGTTATCAAGAGTTATACTTATAAC
This sequence comes from Pieris mannii, assembly GCA_028984075.1. Classification (NCBI taxonomy): domain Eukaryota; kingdom Metazoa; phylum Arthropoda; class Insecta; order Lepidoptera; family Pieridae; genus Pieris; species Pieris mannii. The sequence continues at coordinate 6,459,371 of CM054795.1, read as the reverse complement.
TCTATACCAACCAAGAACAATATTAAAATCCAAATATTGAAAGTGATGTATGATGTAGTATTCAACATTCCCAACTTAAATTTTTCCTTTTAGATGGCCTCACAATTATATGTCAATCTTACAAATTTAGTGGAGGGACATGTGAAATCAAACATAGAACAATTTCTTTCTGAAAGCATGGATCGACAGGTGTTTTTAAAACGAATGAATGACTGCTGGAGAGCACACTGTCGTCAAATGATAATGATAAGAAGCATTTTCTTATACCTTGACCGTACCTATGTATTGCAGAATCCCAGTATTCATTCTATTTGGTAAGTATACAAACTTGGTAAATTAATATAACATTAAATCCTAGCTAGACTTATATATTTTATTAATTTGATGTTGATGAGTAATTTTCTTATATATCATGTCTTTACAGCATCATAGGTCACATTATTTCTGTGGCAAATTCTAAGTATAAAATTAAATTTGTGGTATCTCAGGTTCAAGGGTTTAATACCCTTTTTCTTATATATATAAGTCTCATTTCCCGTTTTATCTTTGCTCATAAATTGGGATTAAATATTGTAATAAAAACCTAAGCTTGCTGACACAAATCGGGAAAACAAAAAAAAATTGATATTGTCTCCTATATAACTTAAACTCCATGGTAATCAATAAACTTTTACTAATAACTATTTAAATATATCTTTTCTAATTTCAATACTCTGTAGAGAAAACCAGTATAGCATGCTTTTAGGGTTTAAAATTTGAAATTTGTTGTAAATTTACATTATGACCTGACTCAAAACATAAATAAATTGTAATGTTTTCCAGGGATATGGGTCTAGACCTATTCCGACACCATATAGCGATGAACACATTGATCCAAACAAGGACAGTAGATGGTCTGCTGCTTCTAATAGAAAGAGAGAGAGGAGGAGATTCTGTAGACATCTCTCTACTAAAAAGCCTGCTGCGGATGCTATCTGATCTACAGATATATCAAGATGCTTTTGAGCATAAGTAAGTTGTTTTAGGGTGCTAATAAATAATATGAATATATATGAAATATGAAAATAATATGAATATTATTAGCAAGAAAACATGGAATTACTATATTCAAGTAATTTTTTTTATATATCTGTTGTTTAAGCATTAAGAATAGTGTAACCATTATGAAATAAATAAGTATTTTTAAGAAGAATTAGTTCAATTCATGTTTACATGATAAATGATGATTACTATAATCTCAAGAGAAACAAAGCAACTCTATATGGCTTTATTGATCTATATTATTAACTCATTTTAAATTTATATTTTTTTTAATGTTCTGTTCTCAAAATAGCTATATGTACACTATACATTAAAAACTAATTACAAATTACCGAAATAGCTAAATATTTACCAATATTAATGGTAAAATAGTAATATTATATTTTTGGCAATAACCAAGATTCTTGATGACTTTTGGTAAAAACCATTTGCCTGTGACAACTTGTAACAAACGAATAAAAAGTCTACTTTATCAGTTTCTGCAGCATGTTGATTTATTTCTTCTGTAGATTCCTACAAGCAACAGAACGTCTGTATGCAGCAGAGGGTCAACGATTAATGAGGGAGCTACCAGTCCCTGAATACCTTGCTCATGTAGAAAAGAGGCTTAGGGAAGAGAATGAGCGCTTATTGCACTACCTTGACCCTTGTACCAAGTAAGTTCGATTCAATTTTTGGCCCCTTAGATATAAAATAAATTAATTTACATAATTTTCAGAATTCATCTTTCTGTCAAATTTCAATTACGCAATGATTAAAAGGCACAAAAGCTATTGGAACTAAATCGAGAATCATAATATTAAATTGTATTTATTTGCTGATGATATCATTTAGCACTATACATTGTAAATACAATATCTGTGATATGCAACTATAATTTGCAATTAATAATGCAAGATTGCTAACTAATATTACTATGTTCCTTTGTTCCATACAAATAGACATTTGTAGGCATGTTAAATAATTTTACTTGCTTCCCAAAAGTCAACCGATCAATCTTGTAGGGCCTAAGGGAATGTATACTAGAATGAGTGTCACTTAAAATAATTTTTCAATTATTTTTATATAAAGCATAGGCAGCCTATCCAAAAATGAAAACCTGTAATAAATCCTAATTATATTAGTATTGTAGTGTAATTGAAACATACTTTGAATTTAATACTATAGTGTATGTATTTGAATTAACCACTATTATGAACCATATATTTAATTGAATTTGGCTGCCTTACTAACCCATATTTGCTTTTTTAATTTAATTAAATTTAACCATGCTATTCTTATCCAACGATTTTCTATCTACTATATAAAAGTAAATAACAAAAAATTAAGTCTGAAATGAAAAAGTTGTTTTTTTTTCAGATGGCAATTAATTCATACAGTAGAAAGGCAGTTGCTTAGTGAACACCTAACTGGAATCCTTAGCAAGGGCTTGGAGTCTCTGATGGACGGACCTCGGTTACATGACCTAACCACACTTTATAACCTCTTCAGTAGAGTGAAAGACGGACTCAATGAACTGTGTAATCACTTCAATGCTTATATAAAGGTAGGTAAAGTCTAAAAGAAATTGCTTAGAATAAATTACTGGATTTAATTGAGTATATCGTTTGTTATTTATTTAATACTGATCTTATTCGAGTCATATAATATGATATACTGTATCTGCCTTTCAGAGAATTAAAAATTATTATTAGTTAATAAGAATTAGTTCATTTTTAAATTTATTTTTTAGTTTTTAATGATTTAAACATAAAACAATGTCATATTGTTGTGTGTTTACATATATTTGACGTCATCTGAGGGTTTTTAATTACAAATTAAACAAAATGAACATTAATTTTGATTCAATAAATGTATATTTTTTCAGAAAAAAGGACGTACGATAGTAATAGAACCAGAGCGTGATAAGACGATGGTTGGCGAACTGCTGGAATTCAAAGAACAGCTGGACAATATCGTGACTGGCTGCTTCCAGAGGAACGACCGCTTCCTCTATTCCATGAGAGAGGCCTTCGAGTTCTTTATTAACCAGCGACAGAATAAACCTGCTGAACTTATTGGTGAGAAAACTCTTTGAAAGTTTCAAAATCATTAAAAAGTAGCAATTATCCACTTTAAGTATATACTTGCTCCATGGCCACATCTAAGAGGGAAACGCATTTGCACACCCTGCCTTCAATAGTAGCCACTCATACCAGAATCTATACTATTCAGAGATTGGGTGAGCCGAAAGGCCGCGTTGGAGAGGTTCCAGGGTCGTTCTCCCAACCTACCGGTATCAAGACCAACAATGAACCTCCCACTGTATATATACATACTTTAACTGTTCTGATGAAAAGGGACGTAATTATCGCTCGCCGTTAAACCACTTTTAATATGGGGCACCGCACTTACTAAAATGGATACATCCGCTCATAAATAAAATGTCTAGGCTGAAATGTTCAGACTCGTATTGAAATTGAAAAATGTGCCCGGTCAAAAATGTTTACCATCTCTGACATGTCAAAAAATGATAGCTGTCAGAATTCGAAGGAATGAAAAATCAGAGTATAGATCGAAATATATTTTGTTAAAACGAGAACAATATATTTTGGACAAGGAAATTAAAATTACAGTGACAGCTCCACTCCGCATAGAACACTAACAAAGAAGTTGATAAATCAAAACCAGATAGTCTTAAAGTTATTATAAACTTAATGACAATTGACCTTTCATTTGAATTTTTTCAATTTTAATGTTGGCTGTCTAAAGGCGATTTAGCAAGCGTGACTTTCGTATGCCAAAATCCAATACGTTTTTGACACACGAGAGTCAAATTTAGCGCTAAGTCTCAATTCTGAACTGGTTGTCACAGAATGACAGTGACAATTTGATAACACACCCTAACGTACATAAGCTCACATTTACACTAACTGCATGATGGTACGGCCACAGATGGTTTGAACATAGCCGTATTAGGTATTAATTAGTATCTAAGCGGCTGATTGCAGATGGGTTTATAAATAATAATAATAAAAAAACTTACTTTCATCTTTCGTAAATAATTGAAACTTTTTTATATAATATCCTTGGCTATATATTGTTATATATAATTGTTTTTCGTTATATATAGTTTGTTCGTATGATTGTGAAATAAATAAGGATGAATAATTTGAAGTATTTATAATATTATTGCGCAAACCATTAATTTGTTTGATTTAATCAAAATGATTATATATTTTCAGCCAAATTCGTCGACTTAAAACTCCGCGCGGGTAACAAAGAAGCAACAGAGGAAGAACTGGAACGCTTACTCGATAAAATAATGGTATTATTCCGTTTTATTCACGGAAAGGATGTTTTTGAGGCGTTTTACAAGAAGGATCTGGCCAAACGACTTCTCGTTGGGAAATCTGCTTCCGTGGATGCTGAGAAATCCATGTTAAGTAAGCTCAAGCAAGAGTGTGGAGGCGGCTTCACTTGTAAACTAGAAGGAATGTTCAAGGATATGGAGCTGTCTAAAGATATCAATGTTACGTATAAACAGGTATTTACTGCCATTTAATTATTATTATATAGAAAAAAGCTTTACGAATATGTGATATTTGCATGTCTATTTATGTATGATCGATTGTGAGGATTTTTTTGTCTAATCGAGCTAATTGTAAATAAACGATTTATTATTATTATCAAGTCTATCTTATTAACTATTAAGAACGTTTATATTTTATTTTTATTTTTTTAGATTTTCCTTAAATAAATAAATAAATTTATTATTATATTATAATTTATTATTAATTAAATAAATAAGGCAGTCCATACGGATACTGTTTTACAACTATATATGTATGTATATCTTAACTTATTTAGAAAAAGTCCAGCCTAGTTTATTATTATATAAATTCTCTACACGTAGTCATCATGAAACATATCTAGCCTCACCAAAAAGTATTAAGTAATTCAAAACTAATGGAGTGTTCAAGTTATAGGTCATGCAATTTTTTGAGATTTTTGACACTTGATTTTTGAGGAATTTGTTTTTTTTTATTATAAGATGGGGTAAATTGGGGAGCAGGCTTACCGGATGTTAAGTGATACTGGCTATGGACACTCAATGCCCTCTGAATAGCAGAGGGATTTGAGTGTAGATCCAGCCCCACAGTCCCCGCGTCAAGTTCGACATTTTTGATGCGGGCCTGCATTAGTGCATTTCCACCTCATAAAAAAAAAGGACGCTCAATACGAAAGCGCGAATGCGTTACCGGTCTTTTATTAAGGAGTAGTACAATTTTGAAATTAAAGATATTTAAAGGTAATGTAAAATTTCAGCACTTAGCAGCAAGTCAAGAATCGAGCAGTCTAGATCTGTCAGTGTATATCCTAACCATGGGTTTCTGGCCGACGTATCCGCCGGTGGAAATCCGTCTTCCGGCGGAACTGACCCGGCATCAGGACCACTTCGGCAAATTTTACCTGGCGAAGCATTCTGGACGGAAGTTGCAATGGCAACCCACGCTCGGTCATTGTGTGCTACGGGCGCATTTTGCTCAGGTATGTATTGTCCAATTGTCCCGACTGTTTAGGATTTATGACGTAATTTTCTGCTGATTTGAATCTTGAACTGCTTAATCAACATTTCGCCTGTCATCCCACTTTTGATCAAAGTATTAAATCTGAAACCATTGCATCCCTTAACTTTTGTCCTACTCGGAATATACCCTCTTTTACGTTTCAGACGATTGCTGATGACGTAGTAGGGAAGAGCATTAAGTTTGTCTCGTCCAAAGCCATTGGTTATGATTGCATTGGTCGGGATATGATCCTTCCTATTGTTGACATTTTAACCCCGGTTCTAGCTCACATTTTCAACACTTCCGTTTTCTCTGGTGTCTTTCCTAATATCTGGAAATTTGCCCATGTTATTCCTATTCCTAAAATCGCTAACCCAGTTACCTATTCTGATTTTCGACCTATTTCCATCCTTCCTTTCCTTTCTAAGGTTCTTGAACGTATTCTTCATCAGCAATTAGCTATCTTTCTCAACGAACACTCCCTTCTTAATTCAGTTCAATCCGGTTTTCGTCCTGGGCACAGTACAGGTACTGCTCTCACTAAGATTACAGATGACATAAGACGTGGCATGGATAATAAAAAACTCACAATACTTACCTTGCTTGACTTTAGTAATGCCTTTAATTCGGTAGACATTGATGTTCTTCTTGCTTTGCTCCGTTCTATTAATATGTCCCCTTCTGTGATTAATTGGTTTAAAAGCTATCTATCGGAACGTCAGCAACGAATTAAATTAACTGACAGCTTTTCCTCTTGGTCTCATGTTTCTGCTGGCGTACCGCAGGGTGGTATCCTCTCTCCTCTTCTCTTTTCGCTCTTTATAAATTCTATTACTAATCAACTTTCTTCCAACACTCATCTTTATGCTGATGACCTTCAAATTTACAACCAGTCTACTTTTAATGAATTGCCGGCTGCTATTCTGACGGCAAACTCTGATTTAGACAAAGTTGTGAAATGGAGTAAATCGTATGGTCTTCAGATAAACCATTATAAGAGCCAGTCTATTATCATCGGAAGTGCATCGTATATAATGAGAATAAATTGGTCAACTTTACCCCAGATTACTATAGATAGTACGGCTGTTCCGTTTTGCTCCACTGTTAGGAATTTGGGCATTACTTTGGATAAAACCCTGTCTTGGCAGCCCCAAATAAATGAACTGAGCAGGAGGATTTTTTCTTCTTCTCACGCACTTAATAGGTTACGCAATTTTTTGCCTATCTCAACTAAAATTTCTCTTGCTCACTCTCTTTTACTTTCTATTCTTGATTATGCTGATGTATGTTATCCTGATTTAACTGAGTTGCAGCTTGATAAGTTAGAGCGCTTACACAATGTTTGCATCAGATTCATTTTTGGACTCCGTAAATTTGACCATATTTCGGAGTTCCGAAGAAAGCTCAATTGGCTACCCATTCGATTGCGGCGTAAGATGCGCATTTTACAACTTCTCTTTAATATTCTTTTTAATCCTAAAACCCCTAGTTACTTAAAGCAAAATTTTATGTTCCTCTCCGGCGGCAGTTTTGACTTACGTTCCTTAGACAACCTAATTCTTGAAACTCCTACTCATAAAACTGAATTCTATCACTCCTCCTTTACTGTGCTGAGTATCCTGCTATGGAATTCCCTACCAATCGATATTAGACGAGCGCAATCTTTAAATGTATTTAAAAAGATTCTTTTTGATCATTTTCTTTCTACCTCGTAATTAGTTCTGCTTATATATATTTATTTTTATAGGTTAACCTTTTTATTTGCTTTTAAATTTTTGTCTATAATTATTTTTATTTATTATTATTGCTATTTTTTCTTTGATTTTGTTTTATTATATTCAATTAGTTATAGTAACGCTTGTTTTAAGTTTTTAGTTTTTTTGTTTCTTTTGTTAATTGTTTTTTTTTGTACTATACCCTCTGATGGTGTTTCTTTAACGTTGTTTCTCATTAGGGTTGCCTGGAAGAAATCGCTTGTAAGCGATAAGGCCGCCCTTTGCCTTATATCTTTTGTAACTGTTTTTTTATTTTTTATTTTTATTTTTGTATAAGGCAATAAAGGATAAATAAATAAATAAATATATGAGAATAACTTCTTTCTATATTTCTTTTTTAAGTTCACTATAAATATATTTTTGCCGGCGTCTGAACTAGCCAAAGTTATATGGTGTCTTAAAAACCCAACATATATATACACAATAACTGTCTTTACAACGTTTAAATTAAATATTTTCGTATAATTTCCATAAAAAAAGGTTATCACAGTAAAATATTTCTTTTATATTAATTTAAATTAACGAATTACTATTTTTTCAGGGTAAAAAAGAGCTGCAGGTGTCATTGTTCCAAGCATTAGTTTTACTTTTGTTCAATGATGGTGACAATCTCTCATTTGAGGATTTAAAGGCTAACACCAATATTGAGGTAATTTTCAAAATCATTGATTTATTAAAAAAAATATACTTAACAAATCCATATACAGAAATATACATACGAACATCGTCCCCAAATATTTTATTTTTTAATGAGCATTATAACTAGATTTGAGTAAACCTTGAGTTTACCAGTGGACTTTTGAAGTGCAATTTGGTGAAGGCAAATGTCGTGTGGAAATTAATTATCGTTGACACGTGTGGGGTTGGGTTTACCGTTCAAGAACGCTCTTGTTCTTATTATATGCAGTTAGTTCTATTCCATCCTATCCCACACATTGTCTATGCTTACAAACGAAATGCATTTTCGAGAATTCCTACACAAAATTATAGCGTTTTTAAAGCTTTACTTACATTGCTGATAAGAGGATGGGGTGGGGGGTTCTGTTTAAGTACGTACGTATAGACGGTCAGACAGTGATCACCTACTTGTCTATGATGATATATATTTGTAATATTATTAAAATTTATGAATTCTGGATTCTGGGTTTCTATAGTTGCTCCGTTCCGACTTTGAATTATATTTAGCTGTAGTCCATTATATCTTATATTTCATTTTTCTTGTAACAATGCTTCAGTGTGACCACATATAAAGGGTGTTTCAACAAGAACTTTGTTTTCTAAAACAAAGAATTTAGAGGAAAATGAATGAAATTTTTATTGTATTACAAAGAGAAAAGTTTGGCAATTATGAATGAAAAATGATATCTGGCAAATGTCCACCACGACCACGCTGACAGATGTTGATTCTTTCATCAAAATTTTTAATCACTTTTTGGCAAAATGGAGGGTCTATTTCGTTAATGACATCACGGATTTTGAGTTTTAAGGCTGCAATCGATTCGATTGGCTCCGTATAGACTCTGTCTTTAACATAGCCCCACAAAAAATAATCCAGTGGTGTTAAATCACACGATCTGGCTGGCCACTTAACAGCTGAATTTCGCGAAATTATGCGCTCTAAATTCTTTGTTTTATTTTGTTTTAGAAAACAAAGTTCTTGTTGAAACACCCTTTATATATTCAAATGAATAAATAATTAATATTTCAGGAAGGCGAACTCCGTCGTACGTTGCAGTCTCTGGCGTGTGGCAAAGCGCGAGTGGTTTGTAAATCGCCTCGCGGAAGGGAAGTGGCCGACACGGACTCCTTCAGCTTCAACGCCGACTTCGTCAATAAGCTGTTCCGCATCAAGATTAACCAGATACAGATGAAGGAGACGGTAAATTTTTCAACCAAGTCTCGTTAGTCTACCACTGAGACAAATTGTGTTTGGAAAACGTGGGGGAAAGGTCGAGCGCATGATTTTAGTACCAACAGATTCCCCCAGAGTTATTTAATTAAATCCACACACACAGACACATTTACAACAACAACACATTCAAACATGTTGACTAAAACAAGTTACTACACACAAGCATTAAATTTAAATTCAACTATGTAGTACCAGCTACGTAGCTGGTATAACATAATAATATACATCTATCTAAAAACTGAATACGGTCGCACTAATATCTCTTTCGGAGCTAAAGTCGACGCATTTTAAACTGAGTCATCGGGCAATAAATGTCGCTGACAGTAGGAATGTGTACGCGATTCCACCCGTTATCTATACGTAGCTACGTGCTTACGCACGCGTGGCTCCTGATTGGGTTGTTTTTGTACTTGAGCGGCCCCTTAGAATCGCCAATTTCTAAACTCAATATTTGAATTATTCCAGACCGAAGAACAAAAAGCGACGGAGGAGCGCGTATTCCAGGATCGGCAGTACCAGATCGACGCGGCCATTGTTCGTGTCATGAAAATGCGGAAAGCGCTTTCTCATAATCTCCTCATTTCGGAACTCTATAACCAGCTTAAGTTTCCCGTTAAGGTAAATCGAAAATTTCATCATAGTCTTTGGGACTTGAAAAATACTATATACCTACTTCCTAATATATTATATGATGAATCAAAACCGATAAATTTTGTAATGTAGTAGTTTTTGGACAATTTTTTTTTAGTTTTTTTTTATTTTTTCATTGAGGAGGATTGCAAGAAATGGCCAGCCAGTGGCCATATTTTTCTTACTTAAAACAATTTCAGTAAGAAAAATATGAAAACAAACTACCCGTTAGGTTGGGTAGTTTCAAAATAAATAATGGTTCTGGAAAATTTTAAAATAAGATCATTTTTTTTTCTAGCCGGCTGATCTCAAGAAACGTATTGAATCGCTCATCGACAGAGATTATATGGAGAGAGACAAAGACAACCCCAACCAATACAACTACGTTGCCTAACTTCGCCTACCCTTTTTACGACCAGATTATCATTACATCAATTTTTCCTACCCTCATTAGTTCCCAAACAATTTTTGACAATTTGTGGGAAATTACAAATATTAAAATTTTAATAACCAATTCAAACGTGTATAGTTAAGCGGAAAGTGGTTATACTTTAGTTTTGTTGGAATTTTTTACATAATCCGTGGTTGTTATCCAACTTCCTAATAAAAGTGCTTGAATAAATATTTGATAGCAATTTTAACTGAAGTATGTTTGAATATTAAAGATGCTTGTTCATTCACTCATTGTCATCTCTATTTATTAAAATAGTAAACAGAGGGGTGGCAAAATATAAAAGTATGTATTTATAATTTTGTGTTTTATTTGTCCTTTTTTTTAATATTTTCTAGAAAATTCCTCGACTGTGTAGTCGTCGGAGGTATTAAATAGCTTACGTAAATGGCATTGGTAACTCGGATGATAAAACACTAATACCTATTTCTTTTAACTACTTTTTGTATGACCTTACAAATCCCAAAAAGATGCCTCTTAATTTAATGTTGAACATTATTTCCTTTAAATTCGTCTCCATTTTTTTTATGCCCATAGCTTGCTCAGTGTTAAACCTATTTATTTTTATTTGTCCTTGTAACATAAATATTTGTATGCGTGGAAATAGAATAAAATTTTCATTATTAAAGATTATATCAACATTGTGTATACAGATCATCGGACTTCGAGGCTAAATACGAAACTTCAACCGTATCACCTCGACGTCCGTTGTTCCTGAGAGTTTTTTAAGGCAGTTCTTGCCACTCACCACTGTGTGGAACCAGCTGCCAGCTGAAGCATTTCCGAACCAAATTGGACTAAGTGTCAGAAAAGGGCTTATCAATTCTTAAAAGGCCGGCAATGCACATGCGAGCCCTGTGGCATTGAGTGTCATAGGGCGGCGGTATTACTTATATTCAGATGAGCCTCCTGCCGTTTGCCCGTTCTATAAAAGGTTGCACTCCGGGAGTGCCGGCAGAGGTAATAACATGAATAATAACGTTGTGAATTTTTCATATTTTGGAATGGTTAGAGAATAATTTTGCACAAATGGCTTAAACAATTTATATAACATTAAATTCGCGCCAGCTGTCTCTCTATCTTACGAATTTTCGATCAGGTCACATGTCCTAACGCGAGTTTAACATTTTATACCCATTCAAAAAAAAGTGTACAACGCCGCTAAAGAAGTTTTCACTTCACATATAATGAAGGAATGCCTCAACAATTAAAGATAATTGGGGAGCAAACGCTATTTTTTTAAGAGAAAAATGATTAAAAATAATTTTTAGTACTCTTTTGGATTGTCTTAAAGTTAACCAATTTTTCATTTTTAATCTGATCGCAATAGAGCAATTTTTTAATGTTTTGCTTAACTTACGATAATAATCGCACACTGTCCAAAGTTTTCAACAATTTCAAATTATCTAAAGTTTTTGTTTAAATACAGGAAACTGGCATTATTCAATTTATTCGGGTATTGCATACTTATTGGGGAAAAATAAATAATTGGACATGCGTAACTACTTTTATTTCCTAATATGTAATTGTTTTTACAAATATCCCTCGATTTTGTAACTACAAACTAAGCAATAATTTATTCGATTTCTATTTACATTGGAAGACTACAGGTTTATAAATTATATTAAAACGAGGTTGCATTCGTCATTACATTGAGCAATTTCAAAATCTAATTTCATTTAAAAATACATTGTTATCCGATAAAGTATTTACTTTAATTTACATTTATACCACCAGTTCAATAATTGTATCTGTAGCGACCATCAAACCGACTATATTTTAACAGCGTATTTCCATTGTTTATTTTTATGACTAGCATCCTCGTATCATACGTTAGCTAGGGATCTGGCGAGATATATATATATATGATTTGCTGTTGTGGCAGACTATTTCATTAGCCACAATTATACTATAAAAAATATTAAGGACCACATCCACTCTGCCGCCATCGTAGCGCTGCGTTGTAATAATAGACAATTATAAGGGGCTGCCAATTATTGACAGTATTATAAAAAAGTCAGGTATACTACATATTATCATTTGCCCGTGTCTGCCTTTAAGGCTGATGTTAAGAAAGCTTATCGAAATGAATAAATAAAAACGCAGCCGAAAAGCTGACCAAATTGAATGTTATTTATTATTTTTTTGATCTAAATTCATATGTTCGCAGGTAAATAAAAAATCCTCTGATTCGCGGACTTGCAACAAACTGTAATAGTTAAAGTCAATAAGTAAAATGTCTGTCACTTATTCAGCAGGTTCTAAGTGCTTGTTCACGAAAGTACGCGCGGGCGGGTGCAGGAAACGTTGCGAGCTCGTGTTCTGAACACGAACGCCTGGCGGTTATTGGTTAATGTGAACACGGTGTTCACATTAACCGCCAGGCGTTCGCACGAGGGTGACGTATTGTCAGAGGTCGAATTATGGACGACGATCTTTTATTTTTAACCGAAAATTCATACCTTAAGTGCTGGAGATGCTAAAAATTGGAATTGGTGTGCACGAGATTTATTAATAAAGAAAGAGAACAATTCAGCAATTTCCTTCCATAGCTTATTAAGAACATTTCTGTTCATATGATGACTGTTTACTTTGCCAAATAGGAGTTCTAGCCTGAACAGCACTAATAAACTCTTCTGTATTGAACGACATGATAAAAACGTGGTATCGTTTCTAGCGACAAGTTCAAACTGGTTGAAGTTACCTGACGTCGCGGATGAAACGCACGCGCCGCCGCTAGTTTGACATGAACACACAAACATCTTCACGCGTTGCAATTACCGGGAGCGCTCCGCGCGCACCAGTCGCTAGCTTGCCCGCTAGTTAGACCGCATGTGCGTTTCGTACGTGAATACTTGGAATCACTACGTTTGATATTTCGTCACCGCGCCCGCGAGTCCACGTGAACAAGCACTAATAAAGCGAATGAACCCAATTAAAACTACGAGCAAATGATTTAGCACAACCACGAGTTTTAGCAATGATAGCCAGCTCCATAGCCCTGTCATCTGTCACCTCTAGACATTGTCCTTTTGTTTATTGATGCAAATTTTTCGTATGACGTCATTTTAATAAATTACGAGAATAGTATTCTCAATGTGCGCATGGTATAATGGTAAAACTTACAAACTTTGAGTAAAACAAAAAACTAGACGATTAAAAAGAATGGCGGAGAGTTTATATTGCTAGTTCTGCTGTCAGATAAACGCCCTTGATTTTAAAACTGGATTGAATTTAGTTTTTTTTATTTACGGACACAGAATATATAAATCCTTTTTAGGTTAAAAAACATTTTTGAATAAAAAACCGAATGACCCGCTCGTAGCAGGCTGTAGCTTCTTTATTGTGTATTTTATTAAATCGCTAAACTGTTGCATTTCTGATCTTGTAAATTTTCTCATATATATAATCTTATTTGTCCATAACTTTAAAAACTGTATCGAGATGGTCCTTATGATAGTCCAGTTCGTCAGTGAGAGCGGTCGCAAGCGCACGTGGCGTCATTTCCGTATCGAGATAATCTCCTAATAAAACCTGAAAATATTTTAAATTGTCAACAAATATCCCATAGGGTAACACACAAAGCATTTTTTAAATGTGTTTTAGTGTTTCAAAGCTTCCTTATATTCGAGGCACACTCTTTAGTCTAAGGGCTGATAGCGATACTCAAGATTTAGCGATCTGTCAAGTATAAATTGACATTATAATGACAATTGTCAAAGGAGGGCTTCGTTAAGTGTTTAGGGGTTTGAGACAAAAGCACGTCAAACAAAAGCGTTTGGCGTTTTCTCAATAACGCCAAAAGGTTATGTTTGAAATTAGTCGCGTGACCAAATCAACGATGGTCGCATAGTGCAGACTGCAGGCAGTCCAAAATGGCTCTGCCAGCAGTGAACCCACAACTGACTAAGCGACTTCTAAACTTAAACAGATCCGATCTCAAAACAATGATAGGGACAATTACGGGCCATTGTCTCCTTAATAAACATCTATTTGTCCTAGGCGCGACAGACAGCCCCATGTGCAGAGGCTGTTTCAGCGCAGAGGAATCAGTCACCCACGTAGTCCTGGACTGCGAGGCTGTGGCTAAACAACGTACGAAAATCCTCGGAACAGTGAGGTCGCTCCCAGAAGCCTGTGAAGTTCCCAGGAGACTTCTGTGCTTCTGGAAGGAGCTGGGCTCGCTTAAGTAGCCTGGGCTTTATGCAAAACGGACCAATTTCGAGTCTAGTTGCGGAAACTGAGCCCACCTACCTTACCTTACCTTAGTCGCGTGACCAACCGTGAGCTATAGTCATCCCCATACAAATTCTTTAAACGATAGTGAGTCAGGCTAGTCGAAAGTGATTTTGTCTTAAGTCCAACTATAACACCAAACGTGTGAGACCATAAGTGTACGTGTGTACGTATGAGTATGTGAGTGTGTGTGCGTATAAAACACAGTATATGAAAGTGTGGCTGAGAGTTGTTACAAGCGTTTGTTGTCTGTGTTAGTTTTTCTAACCAGAGCCATGCCAAAATATGTCTTAAGCCTGCAGCATCGAGATTTAAATCAGCTAACTAACTAGATAGATTAACTATCCCAGAATCCAAAATTGGGAAATTTTATTATAATCGAAAGGGCCCATATATGCAAAGAACGTTTTGGCGTAGTAAATGTAAACAGTGCTGGCCAGGCCCCGCCAGGTAGAAGATTCGATCTCCGGCTGTGCACCAATGGACTTTCTATGAGCGCTTTTAACATTTGCAAGGTGACGGCGTGTGTCAAACGCATGACGCTGATCACTTACTTGCCGATGATAATTGATCATAAAACAGATACAGAAATCTGAGGCCCAGACATAAAAAGGTTATAGCGCCACTGACTTTTTTAAATTTAATGTTTGAATACCTTTGGCTCAACAGCCCCTCCATGTCTCAAGACAGCGTGTCTCAGACGATCACCAGCACTGCGATTTAAGGGACACGCGTCAAAGTTCTGTCGCCACACACTCCAAGCTAGCGCCCGGGATATTAAATACGAGTAGTACTTTGCTCCGTAGCCTATTAAATGACTGAAGCGGTGTTGCCATGCCTGAAAAATATATTTTTGGTTAGAACTTATAAAAATTATACAAGTTGGTATTTTTTTTATAAATATGTATTTATAAATCTTGAACCCGTCTTTTTGAAGTGAAACTTCTTTAGACGTAGTGGGATAAATATTTTACGGAGCGTCACTAAGATGTGCAGCGTTTTTGTCGAAGAAAATGGAGATACCGATTGAGAGAGAGTGAGAAAGAAAGATTGAGAAAAATTTAAATACGCTATTGAACTATTCATTTAATAGTGCAGCAAACGATTTTTGATGTGAAACATCTATAGCCGCACGTAAAACCGATTTCTGGCGTGGCGACGCATGCCGTGGCGACGCATGCCGTGGCGACGCGTCGCCACGCTATATGATGGTATATACATACAATCTATATGCAGTAGTAAATTTTTGTATTTAATGAAAATAAATGTTCATTCAATAAATAGTCATCGTTATCTGGAAAACAAAATCGTAATATTTTATTTTATCATTATGACATATTTAGTTCCTATCACAATCTGTTCTTTTCTGCATATTACTTCACAAAATAATTTCGATGTTTCACATCTGCCAGGCGTCCCGTGACGGCTCATAGTTATTTTTTTTTATATTATCTATATTCACACTGTATACGTGCTAATGACGTATACAGTGTGAATATAGATATACAAATACACTGAATGATAATAAACTGATACATGATCATCAATTGGGTTTTTACCTTAGCAATAGTTAATTTACAAAAAAGTTTCACTTCTGACATTTGTTCTTTGTACGCACGCACTTTAAATGGACTTAAAGTACACATTTCTAAACATCAATGCGAGATGAGGATGAAATGTGAGCTTATATATAGATATATAATCCCGCTTTGATCCCGCAGTTGAGATCTGCCCACTGCCCACCACACAAGCTTTTTTTTTAGTTTTGTTTATTATTAATAACTAATTAAATACTTAAGGCGTCATGTGGAACTTGGAACAAACGTTGTGTAAAAAAATGGTGATTAAAAGAAATTGCCAGTTCTTCCCTCCCGTTCTACGCCCTTGAATTAAGAACTGGCAGTTAATGTAAAAGTAGAAGCATTTAGCATTTAATATGTATTTCTTTTTCATATTTATGAGATTGTGGTATCACTTAAACACGTATTACCATAAAAAGCTATTCTAACCGTATTATCAACATATGGCAAGCCATAATATTGTTTCTGGGCGCTTTGTAGAACTTCAGTAGTAGACTGCTGGTGAGACACGTTTGCACCGTGGTATAGCTGGTCTAAGACTGAATAAAACACCTGGAAAATTAAAACTTCAGCATTATTTTCTTAAAATTATTCTTGAATGTTTATATATCACAAAGTAAGTATTGAAGAGCTGGAATTCCTGACACAGATATTTTTTTATTATAAGGGGGGGGGGGGATAAAATTTATATTATTTCGTTTAATATGCAATAAACACCTAAACACTTTTATATATGTATACTATTGAAATACTGACCTGTAGTTGCATCTCGCTAGCTCCAAAAAGATATTTTGATGCACAAAGCCGTTGCAACATGTCTTCAGGCATTGGTTCTTGAGTTTGAAAGTGACGTGCGAAACGACGGACCACCTGGTTATTAATTAAATTTTATGCCATAAAAAGCTTGGTTCACTAAATTTGGTGAGATAACGTATATATTTATTTATCTCTATATAAAAGGGAGCAAACATAGCAAGGGCAGGAGTCTCACTAAATGTTGAGTGACACACCGCCCATGGACACTCACATTGCCATAAGGCTCGCAAGTTCGTTCTATATCTAAGTCAATTTAGCGATAACGTGGTCAAAATGGCTGAATTTTACGATTATTTTATTTTTCACTTTGTTCAGGTTATACATTTATTTATTTATTTAAGTTTACAAGTAAAACTTCTTTAGGCGCATGAGGGTAATATTTTTACGCAAACGTCACGAAGACGTGCACGTCATAAAATTGCTAAATTATTGCTTGAATTGCATGAATGAAGGTACAAACCAAACACAAACTTAATATTTGAAACTACCCTCATTTTAAATTAACTGAAAATATACCTGCGGACTTGAAGCGAAATACTCGTTCAAAACACTTGGCAGTTCAGCTAAATCTGTAGCGCACCTGGTGCCAGCTACGTGCTGATGCGGCGCTCTACCGAGCATGGAGTGTAACGCGTGGCCCGCTTCGTGGAACAAATTGTCCACAGAACCCGCGCTCAATAACGCAGGCCCGCCTCTATGGCCGCCGCTCAGGGACAGCATAATCACCACTATTGGGTTCTAGAATTAAATAACCGAACGTTGAATCACTTGGAGCTATGACGTTGGAGAACGTTTGGAATGGAGTCACGTATCGCTTGATTGTGATTGATCAAGTCCCTAGTTCCTTTTTTTTATAAAATAGAACAGGCTCACATGATGTTAAGAGATGGACTCATGACCGCCCTAAATACCAGAAGTCTCACGTGTGCGATGTCGGCTTTTGAAGAATTAGTACCCTCTATTAAAGGATTTATTAAAGAAAAATCAAAGGAAATGCATTATAATATAGTTCCGTCAAGAATATTTATTTCTTAATAAGCAAGCAGTTAATTTAAAGCTGTGTTCTTTTAGAACAGGGAGCTGACGGGCAGAAGACTCACCCAATGTTATGTGATACCGCCGCCCATGGCTCTCTCACTGGCAAAAACTCGCGAGTGTGTTGCCGACCTTTAAAGATTTGGTACACTCCTTTCTTGAAGACCCTGATCTTGTGTATGCATGACACGCCCTTTAGTCAAGGCAAATATGCGCCTCACGATCTCCCTTTCCCCAGAGAATTATTAGTAAGCCAACAGTATAAACAAATTCAAATGAATAATAAAAAAAATCCCAACCTGTTTTAAGAATTATGGGAGTTAAAACTCTTAAATCTTTACCTGATAAGTTCCATCAGGCAGCAATTTCCCACCCTGTATAGTAAAGTGGCAGTCCTGGTGTGGTTTCCCCGCTCTCTCATACAAATCGCAATATATATGACCCAGTAGACCTTCAGTCTCGTGTACCACGGCCAACTTGTATACATCCGGTGCCCATGACTCTCCTTATAAAAAATAAAAATAAATCAGGGGCGCTACAACCTCTTTAGGTGTTGGCCTCAGATTTCTGAATCTGTTTCATGATCATTTTTAAATCTAATAAGCAAGATCAGCCTCCAGTGTCTGACACACGTCGTCGGTCACCAAATAAGAAAGTCAAAGACTTCCCCTTTCCCCCCTTAATAATAAACGGCCCCAAACGTCAAATATTATAGTGGACTTGAAATAGGACTTAAGAATATTATAAAGTTTTATTTTATATATATAAAATTTTTATTAGATTAATATATTAATCGAGACTTGAGATAACATAAAACAAAGTAATTAATTGACGTTTGTCACGTGACTATTTCCATAGACTAGTATAGACTTAGCAATATTGCAATTTAAGCAAAATTACCTGGCAACATTTCTTCCGATTTCAAACTAATTCCATACAACTCTTGACAGAGCATGTTCAGCCCTTCCATACAGCCACCCAACGAGAAATACGGACTGAAATCTGTGTTAGCCACATTTAGAAGCTGCGTTTTGGCTTTGTGTGTGAAGTACGGCGTATCCCAACACATTAGACCGTTCTGAAATTTTTATTTTTCCTCAAGTGATAGTGACTAGAATCATTCATTTTTAAAACATATGTTATCTGGTATGTACATATATATGTGTATGTATATACAAAAAATCAGTGGCGCTACCTCTTTTTAGGTAAAAGAAACAAATTTCTGTATCTGTCTCATGATCATTTGTCAATCTAATAGACAAGTACATAGGTGGTCAGCCTCCTGTGCCTGACACACAACGTCGACTTTTTGTGTCTAATGCACACCGGTTTCCTCACGATTTTTCCTTCACCGTTCTACCGCAGGGTACAGCAGGGGATGGAACCTACTACCTTAAAAATAACAGTCGGACACTATGGACAAAATATAGAGATATGAGAGAAGATTAAGAGAGTGATAGCAGAATGTTTTTTATATAACTGGACAGGATTGTCCAAATATATGGGTATAATTTTGATTTTTTTTATTTTAAAACTATATATTTAATGTTGTACCTGGTATGGGGATTCCCGCCTCTTCATCTTGGCCATAGCTTCAAAGTCCACATTGGCTCTATCGTGGAGATTATCGGAGAGTATATCTAAGAACTCCCGAACATTTGTCGACGTCTCCATTGTACTTGCTTTAATTGCTCTGTAATTTTTTATTCCAACCATCAACCACCAATAGTCGAACCATCTATTATAGTCGATGTAAAACTTTTTATTTAATTTTTTCTCAGATACTTGTGAAAATGTTATAGAAAGGATATACACGCAGCAGCTCTACCAGATCCATGCAACTTTCTCAATCTTTAGACGATTATATTCAAGAGAAGAATGCTTGGAAACATGCTGGACCTGCTACATTAGACAATCATAGAGCCTTGACAAAATCAATTGGTGCTGATCTAAGTTTTTTGTAATTATTTTTTTTAATCTTACACACTTTTTTATAGTTTTTTTTTTATTACTCTTTAATGTATAATATTCTACAGTTCTAATATTTGTAAATATGTGAGGAACATGTATACTAATAATACAATAATAGACCTGTATAGTATTTTTTTTTTATAGTACATTGTCTTCACATATAATTATTTAACTAATATAATATGCAAATATTGTAAATTCTATTTTAAATGAGTGAGTATGGAGTTTTTTCCTCCACACGAAAATACATTTTGGAAGGAACGTCTAGAATCATCTTTATATTTTATTAAACTTTAAATGTCATTTCACGTTAAATTCTAATTGGAATAAATGATTTGATTTTGACTTTAGACTCTAGTCGAAATTCTTTGTATTGAATTATTTGTTTTGCTTTGGGTCCGCCAATGTATACAATTTAAATACACAAATACAATTACGTAAAAACAAGGAAAAATAAAATAATAATATATAATAGCAACATACAATAATAATATATATAACACTGCAAGGTGGCAATAACATGACAGCTCACAATTTTTTCTAAGGAAATAAGACATGCTGCTTTTTCTCGCCATGATTTTCTTTACTGTATAAGCCATTGTAGAAACACATAAAAAAATTATTGCCGTGATGCAAAGCCATAAGCTCGCAGAAATGAAGAATAAGACACAATTTACCTAACAAGATATATGGGATATTACCTATCTGCATAGCTGTCAAAGCCGCATAGCTGGGCAAGCCGATGTCTGGCCTGTAGAGTAGCACTGAGCAGGCGCTCCTGTCTTACATCTGGAGCTAGATACAGGCGATAAGCGGCTTCTCTTGCTGCTGCCTCTTCACATTCAGCATACACACCACTTACTATGATATTGTCACCTTCAGTACTGAAACTAATTATGTACTCTTGAAATAACTATAATACTTTTAAACAATATTGTGTCAATACGACTTCACATTGTTGCATGCATCTTAGCACATTCCATATGGATAGAGGATTGATTTACTTCACAAAAGGTTTTTCTATAACGATTATATACAGGGTCATAGCCGATTGATTGAAACTGGAAAATTAAATGAATCATGGTTTTTAGAAAAACAGATTCATTTAAATAGCTGTAAAATATTGAATTTGGAATTCCTAACCAAAGAGGAGATATTTGTGGTCAAAAGTGACCACTTCGACATAACACCAATTTCATATGTAAGGTCCTATTATATAGCCCTACACTTTGGTGTGTCAGATCGATTTATAGATCGAACACTTATTTGGAAATTGGCAGTGTGAGCAAGAGGAGAAGAAAAGTGGAGCGAGAAATGTTAAACTAGTGCGAAATATTAAAAGCGGGACCTGAGGTCTTTACAAAACCAGACACACAGATATCTAGAAACAATTATATAATAGTAATACATAGACATAATAAAAATAACAAAAAGACAAAGTAAAATGTCTGAAATAAATCGCTTTTATATTTTTATTATTACCCTTTACATATAATCATGTTTCTTTTCTCAGATTTCTACATCTGCTTCATTAATTCTTTAGACTTTTTCTGTACAAGCTGTACTTGACTGGTATTACCACCATCAGAACAAATTACCTCTAATAATTCATACTACTTACAATTGTCTTACATTCTGTGGCACAATTGATCTAGGGACTCTTCGAGGTTTTGCTCCACCAGCCATGAACTGTTGTCCAGTTTGTAAAATCAAATCATTCAAAGCTACAACTTCACGTCTTGTATTCTCTTCTAATTGGATACCACTTTGTTCAAAGTCAAATAAAAATAATTCTGCTAGGTGTTTATCGCCTGATGTACCAGTTTGTACTGAATTTTTTAGGGCTTCATATAAGCCTTTATGTGTATTTAATCTGTAAATTTTATTGCTTATAGTAATTTTTAATAACATGTTGAAAACTATTTATATCAGATTATCATTTACTGTAACATATTATACATTACTGTAACATAATATAATGTGTGAAGTTTTGAAAGTTTTTGTGAGAAATAAATAAATATTATTATTATTAACTAATGGATTAGCTTTTAAATACTTGATATACCTATTTTATTGAAATTTGTAAAATTTTAAAGACTAAAACATTGGTAAGACTTACTTTTCAACAACACCACTGACACTAATACATGCGTCTTCTGCTGCACTAGCAAAATGTGGTTGTGGATGAGCTATACGAACAAACTCTGCAAGATCTGCTACTTTGCACAGAGTATCAGACAATTCGTCAAATATCTCCACCATAGGCCTTGTGGGATTTGATGTAGCTTCCTCTATTAACCTGTCTGTGGCCGTTATGGCCTGCTCTTTTAATGTGTTGAATCCTTCGAAACTTGTTAGTTCAGGTTTATTAAAAAGGCCCTAGAACACATAAGATTTACTAATTTCTGTATTCTCCTACTATACTGTAAACATAACATCTACTAATTACTAATAATTCATTTTATTATTTAAGAGTTCTGAGCTTTAATAGATTAAGGACATAAAAGATTCAAAATTGGAACACCTACTAAACCTACCTAACCTACTCAGGTTTTACACTCTATATTTTTTGTATAAAAAGAAAAATAGTTATTTGTTTAGTAAACAACATCAAACAAAAATATATTTTAGATAAGTACAATTATGTCTAAGTCTGCCAACCAAAACCCAACTTTAATTAATCATGTAGAAAGGTAATTTTTAAATCGGATTACTTACAGTTCTCTCTCTCAAAGAGTCAAATATAGGTCTATGAGTAGGCCTTGTATTAAAAGCAGTGGCTAATGGTGACCAAGTACTGACAGCGCGCCGACTTGTTCTCCAAATTGGCTTTATTAGCTTCATGATATTGGACCTAGAATAAACAGTATCTAATTAAAATTGTTATGCCAACAAAATCAATTTTCTAGACTCTTAGTAATTACCCTGAACATTGTGAAATATTGTAATGGAAATAAGTTATTATTATTTAGTAATTATTTAACCAAAAATTAACCCTTAAAGTTTTAAATTACAGGACTCTTTTTATTATAAAATAATGGGTACAGGGTTAAGATAAAAATGTAAAGGTTTGTTATACAAGGAACAAAACGATGTTTAATAAACTGAATGTATAAATGTTTGTTTACTTTGGATTTTCAAAACTATCATAACTATACTAACCGTTATAGAGAAACGATCAATCAATATCTAGTTATTGTGGATCAATATATTTTCCGCTAGTATGTTATTGCTAAACTTATAAGAATATGTTTCAGAAATCATAAATTAAATAACATTTTCGATCCTTTCCTTTCCAAACACTATTTGCCAATTGCCATTGTTATTTTTTTTTCCGCCCATGGCGCAGGCTATAGTCTTTCGACCATGCCGCCTTGTCTTTCGTAGAAATTTTTCATTAATTATATAATAAGTTCATTTATGTCTTTCGTAAATTACAATTTCTTTTCAAATACAATATTTTTTTTTTACTTGGGGAAATGCATTGCGCATACCCTTCCGCGGCGCGACTGCTTGGTGCAGAAGGGTTATGTGGGACTCGCTATTGTGCATACCCTCTAAAACCCCAAGGTGCCACCAACAATCGCCTTATGCGGGATGCGGTAACCCGACATGCAATGCGGCGGTTGCGTCCGCTTCTTCACGCCCATTGCTGGTTTGTGAGGATGCTTGACACAGCAAGCTTCTTTCACAGACCGGGCCATACGCATTACAATTAGCTAGGGTCCAATACTTGCAGGGATGGGTCATCATCCCTTCTTTAAAACGCATGGACCCCTGCTCCTCGCTTAGGCACTTTATGGGGCGAGGATTTAGTAAGCGCGCTCCGCGTTTACGCGACACGCCTGTGGTTTCCTTCGCCGTCGCGGATGGGCATCGGGACAAAGCTCCCTGGTCCTTTCCGCCTCTTCTTTTATTCTCATGACCGCCTCGCAGAAATTATAAAAGATTTCCAACGGGCCGTCATTTCCCGCGGTCACTAAAGCTTTCACTACGTTTGGTAGTGTTGCGTCCTCGCCCTGGAGTGCAGTACAGTCCCCTTTCTACCTCCCGTGCAGGGCATCATCCCGGCTGTATATTTATATTTTGAACCTGCATAATCGCGGTATATAATAATTAGTTACTATGCATTTTTAGGATTTGGTCTCACAACAACTAATCTGCAAAATGAAGAAGCATCACTTTTAGTTACTGCTTTAAATCAAAAATAGAAATAGTCCTGCGGATTGATAAATACAGAGTGAAAAAAAGATTGATTAGCAGTTAAGTTGTTGCAAGGTATTGAAAAAAATGGGAAAAAAAACAGATGTGTTAACACTGATATTAGTGTTTGCTGCTTGAACATTATGATCAATTAGAATGCAGATTAAGAGTTAATATCATCGGATATAGTTTTTATTTGTAATTTGCTACTTATTTGAATTTTCTCTGTTTATGTATGGGTTTATATATACAGAGAAAAATATATTATCCATAAAGCAAAATTTCAGTAGTTCAACTTAAGTAGCCATTTATAATAGATTGTGTAAAACCTATTTCTACTTTTAAATGTAAGAATTGTAAACCAGAAAGTAAACAATAAAATTAAACAAGGGATTTATAATAATTATAAAATAGAAACTTAAGTCTGGTATGAAATTCTGACCCTAAATTAACTTAACTTGTGCTCCAACATGTTAGATTTAAATTGAAGTTTGATT
This sequence comes from Pieris mannii, assembly GCA_028984075.1. NCBI lineage: Eukaryota > Metazoa > Arthropoda > Insecta > Lepidoptera > Pieridae > Pieris > Pieris mannii. Next base: position 6,434,674 of record CM054795.1, on the reverse strand, counting down.
GAAGCTGATTATAAGTTAGGTTAGGTTAGAAACCACCTACCATACATGCAATGTAAGTATCAATAAAATATCCAATATTAATAATATTTTCGAATTTCAGTCTTCAGAAAACAACTTTGAAGTAGTAGTAATAAATACTGTACTAATTTGCTGACATTGTTGATATTTACATATTTATCGGCGTCTATTATTTTATTCCCGCATTGATTCATTTAAAACTAAAACTCTTAACTTGAAAATATTAACTCTAGTTTAAATCATTGTAATTATACGAGTTTGTAGTTTATTAATTTAAGAAACTACATAAAATTAAAATCATTCATAACTGAATATCTTAACATAAAATTTGTAAGAACGTCCAAAATATTAACATTTTGACAACGTTTTTTGAAACTTAAGCTATTAAAGATGGCGATAGCTGTATTGAATTATTGCAAACAGCAGATTTGCAGCAGAGATCACGCAAAAACATGGCGGATAAACGCCGTTTTTCTGCACTGCCGAAACATTAACTGGCCGTTGACTACCGAAAAGCGTGAGCGTTGATGTCTTTTCGTAGCACTGTCATGGCAGCGCTTATTGTATCCCGACTCACGCGGCACGGCTTTAAGGCCTAGGCTACCTACCAACTGTCGACATTAGCTGCCATTTTCATACAAATTTAGTTTTCGACTTTTTACATACACTACTATTAAGCTGTCGTGACTAGACCCCTGGCTGTAGGTAATACTACGACTAATAGCGCCATCTGTGTCAGCCTGTAGCGTTTGTAGTTAAAACGAAGAACTATTATTATGGCCAGCTTATACAAACTCCAATTTTGCAAATCGATTAAGTTCGTCGAACTCTTATTTGAGTTCCACTGAAAGGGCATAGCCTACGGTTCAGTTCAGGTTCTATACATTTATCATTTCAGTACAGTGGGTACACTCGACACGACATGAAATATTAGTGGATAGTGGGCTGAGGGTTCTCTTTGCTTTACTTATACATAACAGTAAACTCTTGCTTAAAAGTTAGAAGGTAATTGTAACACTACCTTCATAGGAACATAGTTTCCACCAAGTAGATGTCATGGAATGAAATTTTTATATGGCGGGAATGTTCAAAAACTCGAATTCTATATTGACTCTAAACAATAATTGTATTCAACCACGAGGGTAGACATTTTTAATTTTTGTATAATGAAACAGTATCTAAGATAAGCGTTTATTGTAAATATTGTGATATAGATTGATTTTAAGATCTAAATAAAAATACTTGACAAAATGCGAAAGTGTATATGAGGCATTTCCATTTAGTATAATTTAATGTCCAACTATAATTACCATTTTTACACATTATATATCACCTTCACTTCATTGGAAAAAAACTATACATAAAATGGTTTAACTTTTGTTATCTGTAGGTCTTGATTTTTATTATTTTCTATAACAGCAAATTGCAATAAACAAACATTACTTATTATTTAACATGAGATTCAAATTAAAAATCTTTTACAGTCTTATAATAATTACTAATTAGTCACTATAAAAAAACTTTTACACTAGGTACTTAATATATACTCTTATAGTGTAATGTCATGTAAATAATTATAATTAAAGCACTTCAATAAGCCCAGTTTGCCTTGCCATTAAAAAGTATTATGTTATATTTAAAACTGAGATAAATGTGTTACCTTCATTGATTTTAATAAAATTATTAGATATTTTAGAGAAAATGCATATAAATATAGATTTTAGTTTATGTATAAAAATATTAAATGTAATTGTTTTAAAAAAATATGGCAAACATATTTTAAGTGGATGGACTCCTGTAATGTAATGTCAATATTGAATGAACTAAACCAAAAGATATTTAAAGTGTATATGTCTCATTTACCTTAACATCAAATACTTTTAAGCAAAACTGATTTATAAAGCAAGAGATTCTTTCCAACATTGTTAGATCTGTTTGAGCATTGTTACTTATAAATTTACTACTTTTAAAACAACTTTTATCATATTCATTTGGAAAATTAGGAAATGCTTCGGTACAAAAATGAGGATAGTAAGAACTGTGTTCTAATAAATTTATGTATTGGTATTTACTAACTTCACTAAATAATTTCTTTTCCAGAGAGCATGGTGATACTACATACAGTTTATATTTTTTCTTGTATTTATGATAGCGCATTTCTGCATTTGATAAAACTTCATCAACATTCATGAATAGTTGATCCATTGGTAACGAACCATACTTATGAATGAAGGTTGATGGAGCAATTGTAAAACTATGTTTTGTTGTTCTATCCTTCCAAATTTTAGTAGTGCTTTCTAGTTGAAGAAGATATGTAGGAATGCTATAACTATGTGTAGTAATAACATGCATGTGAGAACCATGGCTGCCTTTGTTTTCATAATAAAGATCATTAATAAAAGGATAAATACCTCCTTGATGAATGAAACCAAAAAATATCGTAAAAATAATATTTAAGCTGTACCATATGATTATAAGTAACTTTTTTAGTGTCTTTAAATCCATGTCATCTACCTCACATATGTGGATACTGTTACCGTATAAATATACTAGAGGCACTAGTATTGGAATGATAAAACGGGCTTCTTGGTGAGGAAATAAGGAAAGCACAGCTAAAGGTGTTATTGCTGATAATAGCATTAGTCCTCTAATACTTTGTATTTTAGGCATTTTAGTGTATTGTCCCTTGACAAACCTGCAATTCACACAACAAAACATAAATTCATTGCAATAAACCTTTAAAAAAACTTACAGTTAAAAGTATATTTAAAAATTACCTGTATGTATTAAGTATAACTGCACATCCAGCTAGGAACCCCAAAACATTAAAAAGGATGGGCACATTCACAGCCAAGTGGAGCCAACGGGGATGAATTCCATGTTTAGTTAGTTTTCTTACATCAGTATTATATCTTAAGAAGTTAAGAGGTGTCACAACCCAGTTACTCCAAGATATTTGAAGTGATTCAATATCAGCTAATGTCAGGTAGCCATAGTAGGCGGAGTCAACAAGGATACATAACAAGACCATTGGTATACCACAAACAACTAACATAAATATTCTGGCATGAAAATCAGCAAACCCCACTATTTTGGAACCAATTCCTCTATGCAACCAAAAGAATATAGGTATTAGAGCAAATCCTATGAATGTTGGACGATTAAATATTCCTATCACAACCAAAGACGCCAAGCTCAAAACATTGTTTAAAGAATGATGAGGTAAATGTGTTTGCATTTTATATATTCTCACTCTCTCCATAGGTGTAACAGCATGTTTGTATTTTTCTTGCAAATATTCTTGATGATAAATTACATTGTCTGACTTCAGCATACAGTCTCCTACTAAATAAAGTAGAATGGAAAAAAATAACATTTCAAATGTATTTGAAAAACTTCTACAACAATATATGAGTACAACATAAGAACTTGCAAATATTTTTAAACGGTTTCTGAAATTCTGACCATACATTATACAGAGTTTATAAAGACAATAATCGTTAATAAATGAGAGAATACATATAAAAAGTCTAGGTATGACTAGTAAGAAGTATGGTGACCGTAAGTCTATTTCAAAGTAGTGTTTTATAAAGGGATTAAGAATCCGTATAATGAAAAGTGGTGGGCCTAAAATAAGTTTTGGTACAAATATATTACGTATTGGGAATTTTGGATCGAATTCCCACGTTCTTGCAACATCTACATCAAATATATCACCTGAAAAAGAATTAATACTTCTTAATTGTTGTTTATAACAAGACTAAGTATTTGTTTTTGTACACCAGATTTAACGACTTTGTCAAAGATAATTAAATATGGAATACCATTCTTCAAATATATTGATGACTTACCGGCAATAACTTCAACATTTTGAAAATATTCATCTGGGTGAATGTATCCTGTTTGAGGTAGTAGCGTTAATGCAAATCTAAGAGTAACTAGAACCCAATACGAAAATGGCAGAGGCACCGTGTTCTTAAACTTTATAGATTTAAGTATATTTCCTTTCAGAAACATTTTTCTGTTTATTTGATTTTTTAGTTATATATTATATGGATGTAGACATTATAAGACATCACCGTTTCTTGAATCTGCACCATTACAAGCTTATAAATTGAATTGTGCTGTACTTAATGCATATTTAGGTATTAATTAATTTATATATATATGCTACGAAGTAGGAACGTGTATACATACACTTTCCTTTATTCGCTTTTTAAATTTTGACTCCGCCTCAGCTCCACAATATTTGAAGTTCGATTTTCGAATTTACGAAAAGTCATTTCTTTGATGTTTGACACTCGACAGCCATATCATACGTTATTAATATATTTGTACATTCGGTTATTAGTGGGCGTGCGGGCGGTGCGGCTGTGAAGTGTAACTATGGGTAGTTTTCCAATTACAGAGCATAATGCGACTCAGTGGCGCACAATGCCGAATTATGCTGAAGCTTAATTGCAACGTGAATTAGTATTCAAATGCATCAGCAGAGTGCGCTAAGTTCAGTGTTAGATCTTTAAGAATGATTTCTAAATAAATTTTACACTTTTTAATTCAATCATCTTATCCAAATGATAGAGATGACGATGATTTATCGAGTGCTCCGAGTTTAAATCAATTAGTTTATTATTAAGTGATATATTTATTGGAAATATATATGTTACTGAAACAAATGAGTTATTTGAGCCATTATAATTATATTTTTAGCAGTTTAAATTAACTTTGATTATTTCCAAAATCTACGACGAAACGAAAGCCTTAGAAAATTTTCAACAATAAATAATATTACTAACGATAATTTCGATCAATGCCAACTTAAAGAATAAAACACTAGTGACTTTTCTGTCACTGAGTTGGTATTCGCGAGTATCACGCGAGAGCATTACTTTTGAGAGTGCTCAATTGTGCGAAGCGTTGCTGTAGTTGGAACATTCAACGTCGAGCATTGTGCCGCATAATGCGCTCTAGTGCTGTAATTGGAAAACTACCTATGAACCTTCGCTAGAAGTAATAGTGTTCTGTTCTATGATCTATCAAAAGGCGAGGTCGACAGTCACATTTGGAAATTGGAGTGACTTCCTGCGCGACCACCTGTCTCCCCACCCTTTATCTTATTTTTCGTCAAATAAGACAGGCGAACAATTAAGCTAAGTAAGTTACAATTAGGGGCCGTTAAAGATTACGTAAGCCCTATAAGGGGGGGAATTGATTTTGTTATTTGGTGATTTCTTCAACAGTAATTATTTACGTTTTTACACAGATTACCGTTAATTATACGTTTATGTACTATTATTATGTGAGAGCTTTGCTTGCTTTTTCTGACGGGGGGGTTTAATTGCATTTAATCTCCTTACGTAATAATTGAACGGCCCCAGGGATGCTTACATATGGTAAGTCCGCGTCACCAAATAGTATGAAATGTAAAAATAAATAAATAATTTTGAATACAAACAAAATTTCAATGCTAGTTAGTGTGTTTATCAGAAGTATTATTTTAGCTTTGTACCGGATTGATTTATTCATGACGTGGAGCTCTTGGAGATTACGTACTAGATATTTTTAGGAATAAAAGAGTACATAAAACTTGATATGCTTTATTAGTTGAAATATTAAGCAATTTGGTAAAATACTAAAAGTGCAACTTCATTTTAAGTAAGGTAAAACGTTAATTTAAAAATACCGTTAAAATACAAGGCCCATATTACTAAACTAAAATCCTTAGGGCCTGTTTCACAATGTATGGATAAAGTGCCAAATAGCTATGCAACACATAAATTATTCTAAAGATAAAAGTTCCGAATAAGATATTTGGCATTTCATGACAAATAGCGCTATCTGACAGTCGTGAAACGCAAAAAAATTGTTTATCCTCCAAATAAGTAATAAATTATTGCTTATTTGGCACTTATCCAGACATTGTGAAACAGACCCTTAAAGTAATTAATGTCAAATTTATTTGACAGCTTAAGACTCCAATTTCCTTCATGGAATGTGGGCCTAATGTTTTTTAAATAATATTATAACATGCGTTTAGGCGATAAAGTGGTGCTAATTCTCATGTCCAACTATTTAAACTTTCAAGAAATAATTATACAGCAAAAATGGTTACAATGGATACCCACCCACTTCAAATTCGAAAGTACTCCTGTTACTTTAAAGATGTAAATACAATTGTTTGATTTTATTTAAATTTACTTTCTTCGCGTAAGAATTATCACCACTATACAATTTGTGGCTATTATTGAATGATTAAATATATTAAAACATTATTTACAAAATATAATACTACTTGACCATAATCACAGTATTTTACATTTTTAAATGCAGATCAAATCACAGTTATAACATAGTGCCAATATACTTACTTTTTAAACACTCAGTTATGCATGCATTAAGTTGACTCAATTACCGAATGAACTATTTGGAATAATGGTCCTTATGCAAAGTACTTAATTAGATATTGTTAAAGTTAGATTAAAAAAACACGTAACACAGGAATTTAAAATTGTTAACCAGCAATGCCACCAAAAATATCATAATCTAAAATTCAAATCTTACAAATGTAGGTTAAAACCTGCAGACTTTTCTCCATTAAAAATAAAACCAGATTTTGACTTGACTTATGTAAAAAAATATTAAGTTATGAATGTGTACATACAAACTTAATTCATAGAATATTTTGATGAACAGATAAAACCATTATAAAAAATATATAAAGAAAATCGTCTATATATATAAATTACCTAATTTTACAAATAAGTTTTATATTAATAACATTTTAACAACCCGAAAGGAACTAACACAAAAATTCTAACCCGGCCCGAAGGACCAATTTTAACCCATATGGATACCGTCCTTATAGGTCCAGGGCATTTCTTCACCAAATTTGCATTTGTGCGCGTTATTCTTGGCGTCATAGAGCAATGCATTGTCAACATATGCATCACAGGGATAGCACCATACCGAGAGGTCAGCGAGAGAAAGAGATAGAGGATGTTGCGTGGTAGAATAGTGCGCTGCCATATGGCCGTTTATATGTCGACCGCAAGCCGTCTGTAAAAGAAATATCCGTTGTAGATATATATTTATTGGAATAACGAATTCCGTAGTAGTTTTAAATATGTCTGAGTATTACTTACAATATAACAATGAAGACAGACCCAATTTTCAATAGTATGATCACAGTCATTACATTTGACGCCTTGTTGAAACTTCACATCACTTGGTATTGCGTACAATGAATCCAAATGGGGACATCCCGGTAAAGGTACCACAGCAAACATTTCTCCATCAACTATAGCTTGCATATTATCTGCTAAAAAATCTACTAACGTCTTAGGTTTAGAACTATCAGTTTTTAGACTTAGGTCCTTCGAGCCGGAATCTATATTTTTTGAACTACCCTCGGCTTCATCATCGGTACCGCAGTGTATACCGTCAGTGCAACCTATAGTTAAATTGGCTAGCCCATCTTCTAACGTCGATTTCGGTGAGATCTTTTCTAGAACATTTTCGATTGGTAAAGCCAGTTGAAACTTTAGGTTTTTCCAATACTTTTTCTGTACTTTGATGACGTCGTTTATTGATTCAATGGCTGACCAGTTGCAACTTGCTTTTGGGTCGTAATGTGTGTAAATAGGGTCGCCTAGAAGAGCTTTGGTACACATAGCCATAGCAAACGAGGTACTGGTTATGTTATAACCACCTTCCAGACAAAGTATGACACGGCCACCAGCTAAACTTCTGAGCATATGAGTCATTACCCCGTAGCATTCTGGTGATACTTTGCAACCTGAAAGAAGAAGTTATGTAATACTAAAACATATTAAAAACCTTGTTTTTTTTTTAAATTATATAAATATATTACATACAAATGTTAAAAACAACTTTTTTAGTGAATGTCATTTGATATTATATTTTGAAGGTTTATGTAACATTTATTTTATTTATTTATTTAAGAAATACACACGTTATCTTTACAGCCTATGCTAATACGACAATGTGAAGAAACATTGTATAAAATATAATAATGTACATACAAAATTAAACACATAATATACACAATGTCGCTACTGTGAATTCACTCTGCGAACATACAAATATGTCGATAGTATCGGAGACAAATAAAATAATATTAACCAGTTAGTTTAATGTAAACAGTAATTCTAGGAACTCATAGTTATGTCACAAAACTCGCGTCAATTATAAGCCCCTGGATGCCCGAGCCTTGCTTGGTATTTATTTATTTTTATAAATTGTGTTTTTTGGAAATTATATTTCAGTACGAATTACATAGTAATAAAATGATGAAATATTAATATAATTATCGAATAAAGATAATTATATTCATATTTAAGTTTTTATTTGACTGACATCTTTAAACGAGCAATTCTATTTCTAAGTTAATAAAACACGAATAAAATTACATTTTCTAGAAATGATTCCTAGCTAGATCGATTTATGGCCCCCGAAACCCTAATACTAAATTTCATGAAAATCGTTGGAGCCGATTCCGAGATTCCAATTATATATCTTTAAACGAGCAATTCTTGTATATAGATATATATAAAGATATAAGATAAGATAATAAAATACCTCCGATTGGATCTCCAAAACAGGCATCATAGCCGGCTGATATGAGCACAAGTTCGGGATGGTACTCTCTCGCTATCGGCATAACGACTTGCGTGAACGCCGCTATATATTCTGCGTCGCCCATACCGCGCTGTTAAAATACAAATGTAAATTACTTAATTTATTAAATTACTTATTCTATATAAAGACACATGTAAAAATGTAAAAAAAAACGCGAAACTTCACAATTCTAATAAATTGGTACTTAATCTTTTAAAAAGTTCTTACACTTACTATGTTTGCTGTGTTATTGTTTTAGCTTTATTTTTATTGTTTAATTGTATAATGTAGAATGCTGAATGAATCAATAAATATGTACATATGAACCGAGTAAACAACTGAATAGTTTCAGGTTTATTTTCAAGAAAATATGACATCACACATTTTGCAGACATACGCATCATCCATCAATTATATTAATACACTAGCCGACCCCGCCCGCTTTGCTGGGCGAATTTTCAAAGGAAATAAATCAAATTTATCATTTTTATTTTTTTTTGCTTTTTTTGTTAATTTTTATTTTTTTTGTGCTTTTTTTGTTAATTTTTTTTTTTTATGAAATTTACAATACTTTTCAAAGAAGAGTCAAATTCACTTAAAATAAAATTTATTGACATAATAAATTATTATTATTATAAATGTTGATGAACAACAAAACAAAGAATAAATGGAAAAATTGTCCAATAGAAATGCTCTGATTCATGGAGAAATGAGTATTAATCTTCCTCCATCTCACATTCGACGACTCGTCGCTCGTAAGTTGAGTTTGCCGGGACGTAAAACATACTCGTTAACATAACAAAGTTTAAGTATAATAAGAAGGTACTTAACTTCAAAATAAATAGCCATAAACCATCTAGGAAAAATTTCGCATCGAATGGTGGTAGTTTCATGTCGATACGATCAGTGGTTTAGGCGTGATTGAGCCTCAAACGAAGACCATTTTCATTATATATATATAGACTAGTAGACTCGGCCAAGCGTGGTGTGGCTAAGGTTTTTGTTATATTACATACTAGTAAATTATTCAAGGGAAACGGTAGGAGAACTTATGTGAAAGGTAGATAGCATATGTGAAACGTTGGTACTTTTAACACAGCGCCATCTGTTAGAATTTTATCAAATAATAAACAAACAATTTGCAATAAAATAAAATTGCCACTATAATTAAAAATCTAAGCTATCCTATCTCTTAAGTTGGACCAGATTGCTCACGGTGTGCCAATTTAATATAAAATCGGTTAAGTAGTTTAGGAGTCCAGCGCGGACAAAGATCGTGACAGGAGATTTATAAATATTAAGATAAGCAGGAAGGCAAGAGAATAAATTAACACTAATAATTATAACTAAATCTAAATAGAAACATAAATCTTATTTTTATAATGGTTTAATGGAAAAAATATTGTAAGTCTAGATTATGAGCATGAATCTTGCTGGGCAACAAAAATAAATTAATATGTGCAAGGTCGTACGGCGAAGGAAGGATTTACGAAAATTGTGTATTTAATTCCATACATTTTCATAGAGCAGTGTTGGCCTAGTGACTTCAGCGTGACTCTCATACCTGAGGTCGTAGGTTCGATCCCCGGCTGTGCACCAATGGAATTTCTTTCTATGTGCGCTTTTAACATTTGCTCGAACGGTGAAGGAAAACATCGTGAGGAAACCGACATGTCTTAGACCCAAAAGTCGACGACGTGTGTCAGGCACTGGAGGGTGATCACCTACATGCCTATTAGATTTAAAAATGATCATGAAACAGATTCAGAAATCTGAGGTCAAGACCTAGAGGTTGTAGCGCCACTGATTTATTTTCACGAAACTACTCAAGCTCTGCATACGAAAATTCATACCTATGTTTTGTGTGTATGTCACGTGATCAGTCAATTATCTCAGTACAGGTACAGAAATCTGAGGCCAAAACCTAAGAGTGTGCACCGCCATTGGTATGTATGAATTTAAACTTTAACACAATTTGGCAGAAAGAGACGAAAGAGTATATTAGTTAAAAAGAGTGGAGACAGTGCAAATAGAAAAGCTAAAGCTGAAAACACAGTTTTGCTAAATCCTACCTTATTCCAGGGTATATTGACGTTGAACCCTTCCCCTTTCCCAGTTCCAACCACTGTATGATCAGCATCACGTGATTGCGGAAAGAACGTACCATTGTCGTAGCGATGTAGGGAAATGTATAATATCTGAAATATTTTTTAACTTAGTGAACTGAATTTATAAAAATAATAAATACAGATATAGCAAAACGACTATAACAGTGTTAATCCAGTGGCTTCAGCGTACGACTCTCATCTGAGGTCGTATGTTCGATCCCCGGCTGTGTACCAATGGACTTTCTTTGTATGTGCGCACTTAACATTCGCTCGAACTTTGAAGACAAAAATCCTGAGGAACCCCGGTTGCCATACACCCAAAAGTCGACGGCGTGTGTCAGGCACAGATGGCTACCTACCGACACAGTAAAGAAATCTGAGGCCCAAACCTAAAAAGGTTGTAGCTCTACCAATTTATTTATTTTATAACAAAAGCTACTCAAAATGTATAGATCCATACAACAAAATAAATTAACCTGTTCGTTGTCCAACGTTATACTCTGCGTCCCATTTCCATGGTGCACGTCCCAATCGAGTATTAACACTCGTTTTACGCGTTTTAAGGCGTATTGTGCTGCGATGGCCACATTGTTGATGAGACAGAAGCCACAGGGAGTGCTTTTATCCGCATGATGCCCGGGTGGACGGACCACGCATACCCCGGATCCGGCTTGCCCGGATAGTACCGAGTCAACCATCTGTAACAAATCGGAGATTATAACTAGAATTTTATAATTGTACCAAACAGGCTGGAAATTGAATTTTACTAACAGCTATCTCATTTCGTTACAAACTTCCTATTAACATAGAACGGCAAAAAGTAATAGTAGCTTTCATATAAGGAAACTAGCAGACTCGGCCAAGCGTTGCTGTGGCTAAGGTTTTTGTTATATTACATAGTAGTAAACAATTCAAGGGAAACGGTAGGAGAACTTATGTGAAAGATAGATAGCTTATGTGAAACGTTGGTACTTTTAACACAGCGCCACCTGTTAGAATTGTATTAAATAATAAACATATTTGCAATAAAATAATATTGCAGTTATAAATTGAGACACGGTGTGCAAATTTGATTGATATCGGTTCGGTAGTTTAGCAGTCCATAGCACAAACAACGTGACACGTAGTATATATCTTAATATATATATATCTTCTGTGCGTGTGTATGTGACTGAACTCCTCTCAAACGACTGGACCAATTTTGACGAAATTTTTTGTGTGTGTTCAAGGGGATCTGGGAATGGTTTAGATTCACAATTTTGTCCGCGGGACAATGTTTTTTTAATTATTTTTTAATTTTATTAGTAGTTGTTGATTTTGGAATGTTTTACATTAGATGCGACAGACGGCGCTACCATCGCAGTGTCAAATTTTAAATAATATTCGAATTTTAATTTTAGTCTATCCCGACAGTTAGCGCTGCGATCAAATTAAAAAAAAAGTTTTGTTATCATTGTGTTATTGTAGACCATGTGCTGGATCGTTAGATATTGTCATAACATTTGAATAACAATTTTCATCAAAATGGTCCAGAATGTTAATTTAGCTTATTAAAAAAAGTTTGAAATTTTCAAATTAAAGACGTGTAGACAGGACAACGTCTGTCGGTTCCGCTAGTATATCTATATATTAAGATGTAATATATCCAAAAACATATGAAAATTTCTCCAAAAATTAGAAAATCTGTACTTATATTAATTTAATTAGTTAGACATATAGTAATATAGCATAATAATCGTTTTTGTTGGTATTATGGTCTTCTATAAAACGATTTACGCAATATAGAGATTTTTATTAATATTTTTCCCCATCTTTTAAAGGAAGTTTTCATCCCTTACTTTTTGGTAACCTAGCCTTTAAAGTACACAAGAACAGAGTGTCTTCCTCCAAATAGAGGTTGTAAGTAGTATTGGACACATTCTTATGAAAAATCTGTTTTTATTAGGATTGAACTTAAATTAATTAGTAGTCTAAGTGAGGTTAGATTGTAATATTAAGTATATCAGTAATAGGATTCTAATGGAAAAATAATTTTCAAGTATCATATCTTTTCTAGAGAAGATAAGATATAGATAATACTATTGTAAATTGATACCTGCAAAACACATCCAGCTGCCGTAGTAGCACTCTCCAGCGAGTCAGGATGGAAATACACGGAATCGTATGTGTTCTTGGAATTGTGGAGCTCTCGAAGCTTCATCGATGACAAGTCTTTCAATCTAAATAATGTTTTATACAAATCAAAATACACACACGCATAAAAAAACTATATTAATGACAGAAATATGGTTGTGACAAAATTAATCTAACCGTATTGTCAGTAACTCGATTACAAATCCGTGGTACATTTTTTTAAAGAAAAAGTGGTTTTACTGATACAAATAATCATACACGAGTCGTATAAGACATACGGTATTCGTGAATCTATGGGTAATGGAATGTGTGTATATGTGTTTGAAAGTATGAGAGTTGTTTTACACAATAAAAACTTTATTTTCTTATGATCGTTCACCTATATGATATTTTTTGTATATCATATCTCTTAATAGTTCGATTCGTATCTAGAATCTCACAATCAACTCTTGACTGAAAGAAAGAAAGAAAGAAAGAACTTTATTAGACACAATATACAGGAATGTTTAATAAAGTAGAGTGCACTGGCCCCCACACTAGGATTCCCTGTGTTGTGGGCAGCCAGTCTCTTCCTTTTCACATCTAAACTGTATTGCTTAATTAATTCTACATAACACATTTATATCTATGCTATTTTTGTACAATAAGAATGTTTTCTGTGTCAGTATAGGACAGCTTAACAAGATATTGTTTGAGTTTTGTAGTTGTGTTTCAAAGTATGTAATGTGATTTTTGTAACGTTAGTGAAAATTTTGTTTTTAATGAAGTGGTTAAAGATGAATGGGCCTCGGAAGGAGAAAAAGCGTTGAGCGAAAAAAGTGCGATTTTTAGGTTGCTTATATATAGGTATGCGTTTGGTTTGATTTGATGTGGACTCTTAAAAGTGGTGGTATTTAATTCAGCCATTTTAATCGTAGCCCTCCCCAGTAAGACCCACATTCTATATTGTTTTATTTTAGTAAAAAATATTACTATTAACGCCATCTATTGTACCCATAATTTTAGTAAGGTATCAAAGAGTATGTCAGTGTCAGAAAAGCACGTTTTGATAATTCATATCTGACACAAGGTCTTGGAACTGTCAAATATTTAACTTTATACAAAAAAAAAAGAAGAGGAACCAACAATCATATAAATTCTAATATAACTATGCTTTCATACAAAGTTAAAGTTCTAAAGAAAACTTTAATCAATCAAGAAAACTTTTAATATTTAAAAAAAATTAGTTTTAAGGTCATTTGATATTAACGCCGCCATGAAAACACTCAATGCCAGACCGCTCACGAGTTCGTTGCCGGCCTATAACGCATACGTTAATGTTTATAGCCGCACCAGAATTTCAGGGCCAGAATCAGAATCGAGACTTAGCGCTACGTACTCCTGTATGTCAAAAAACTATTAAATTTGACTTGACCCATATTCAATACCTGGTTAGATGTTTCTCCGTATGCACTGCGAGTATGTCTTCATCGGTGGCGCGTCTCGCTGTCAGCAAGTGAACACGATCTATCAGACCAAAGTCCATATGTCGCTCGTGGACACGCATAATTCTTTGGGGACATTCCACGTGGCCCCTAAAAGCAGATTCAGGAAAGCTATAGTATGAAAGTTATTTTTATAAGTGTATGTGTAAGTCAATATTTTTTTCTAAAACTCGTGTATTTGGGGTCTATTTCAACTTAGGAAACAATCCAAATTATATCAATATTGAATTAGTAATATTGAGTAATATCAACGCAATTTTAGACATGAAGACATATTGATTTATTTAAAGAAAAAAATAAAACTGATAGCTATTTGAAGTTCATGTTTTTTATGAGAATTAAAAACGAAAAATTTACGGTTTATATTAATCAATGGCGTTCAACAATAGAATACACGCTAAATAATGAAATGTTAATTGCTATGTAACAAATGAATGCCATGTAACATTGGAAGAGAGTGCCTACGTCCGGCTATACTGTCGGGGCGTAACTCGCATCATATAGTTAATTGCTATGAAACGAATGAATGCAAAGTAACAGTTGAAAATAATGTCTATTGACCGGGAGATAGTGACACAAAATATAGGGTCATTTGTTCCAGTACGGGGGTTCTTATTACGCAATAGTGCATAGTGCATAAAAAAATTGGAGACGGCAGTGTCATGGTATATTTCTCCGGTGTCACTTATAGCCCGCCATACCGATGGGAACGCTTCAAATTACAACAAAAAATTCAAGCATTTGTACCAGGCAAAATTTTGCACAGATATTAATCGTCGTGCAGCCATTTACGAAAATCACCATACAATACTTTTCGGACGGTTTCTAATGGCCGCTATACCGCCGGAAATCAGCATTTTTTTTACCAAACGATTTTTTTTTTCAACAGATCTTGTATGATCATAAATAGAAGTCTAATAATGTGTGATATGGCGAATGAGTTCCATATATTTTTTTATTGTAGTATTTAATTATAATTTAAACGATTTGTACTAGTGTGACACCAAGTTTTCCTGTAAGTCTTAGACCGGGGGCTAATAGTTTAAAATCAGTAGTGAAAATTTTGTTTTCGAGAAAGCAGATAAAGATGAAAGAGAGAAAATCGTAAAGCGAAGAAAGTGCGTTTTTGTGTAGATTATTAATTATCTTGATACTTACGGTTCACAAATATTTATATGTTTTAACATGGCCTCATCATATATATAGCACACTGGATACTGGGGCAGCGTTAAATCAGTTGCTGAAATAAAAAAAACTCAAAACTTATTGAAGTTATACTTCTTTTGGCGCGATGGCGAAACATGATGAGAGTGAATTTTTACGATGCGCGCGCACACCGACACCTAAATTCGACATCGTAAAGCTAGTTCTAGGTGACATGAAAATCGATAATAACTATGTTCAAGTTGTATATTCTAGTATTTTTATATTTGGAACACGTATTTTTATATTTCGTAACAGTACAATTAAACAGTGTGAATAAATAAATATTATTTTGGTGTTTTTATTAAATCAATTTCATATACGACCGTGATAGTATCACTACATAGTATAAAACACAGTCACTTTCTCTGTCCCTATGTCCCTTTGTATGCTTAAATCTTTGAAACTACGCAACAGATTTTGATGCGGTTTTTTTTAATAGATAGAGTGATTCAAGGTTTATATGTAAGGAAGGTTTATATGTATAATAACATCCATGAAATAGTGGAGAAGTACTGTTATTTTTGAGGTATCTAATGTGATGTCGTAAATAATTAAATTTTTTCCGCTTACATTGCAAACGCAGGCTGAACCCTACGAGTTTTATCAAAATAATGTACTAAGTGTTGTACACATTGAAAAGGTCAACAGTAAAGTCCGTGATGGTATATGTCTATCTCTTATGGATAACCCACAATAACTTTTTTTTGTCATTTACTACACTACTACGACAAATAATGGCTAATTTTCGAAGCGATTTTAACCAATACAGCATTAATCCTTAACCAATTAAATACCTTGAATACATTGTTCATTTAATATAGATCTATACAGCCCATTACAGCTTATTTAGCAGCGATCGAACGCGTATATTATCGGAGCTTTCCAGCGATGGAAATAACAATACATAATAAAAACCTGCTTTTCATCCGCATTGCACCCGTGCGAAGCTGGGGCGGGTATTATGCATTAATTATTTATTAGTGATAAAACCGATTTGAATAAACTGTTTTCAGTTCCTTTATAGATTTGAGGTTAATTGTCGGTATGTATAATTTATTTACGTCGTTAATTAAAAATTAGAATTATTATTAGATTTTGTTATATATTTCCATACGCCAAAGAAGTATAACTTCTAACGTGTGTACATAAGTAAACATACACAAGCCACTGTTAAATGGTTATGGTTTTTTGACAGATTATAAGAAAATAAATACTACTCGATTGCGAGGAAGATGCATGAAGGTTAGCGCTCCGCCTGATTCGTTAGCTCTAATGTAATTTTTACACGTGTATATCTTATTTCTAACATATTTCATAATTCTTTCATTGTCCGCGTTTTACTTTTATCGTGTTAAATATGTGTAAAAAAATACCTCAGAACTAAGTCGGGTCATTAATTTTGTTCTCTATATTTTATACCTTATAAAAAGGAAGTAATGACCGGGATTATTTTTTTCCTGTAGAACTATTTTTTTTAAAAAGATGTGTTTTATCGATAGATTTGAAAAATTCTTTCACCATTAGAATCGAACGTTGTCACCTAAAAACTATTGACAAAAAAGCCAAATGAAACCTCTAGTTTTATAGAAGACATCAAGGTCTGTGACATAATATCGCCGAAATGCCGTCATTTTTTTGAGGCTATAATTTATTGAGGAACTAAAATAGGTGATAAACTGAACGTATAAACGCCACAATATGACAACTCTGTTATAATGGAAACACGGAAACGGTTGCTTGTGACAGCCATTTTTAGTTAGCGATTTTGTTTTGGAAGAAAAACAGAAATGACTGATGTCAGCTAATATTCATCTGACCTGTTTTAATTTTTGGAATATTTTATATCTGGATGGGCTTCTATTTTTGAAATTTGAACAAGAAACAGATTCTCTAATTAAAAAAAAAATCATAGACAAAAATAGATCTTAAGACTCACCTAACTGCAACTGTCTTAATCTATCTGCAATATTCCTTTTCGTTTCAATACTTTGTAATGGATAACAATTTCTTGTTGGGTATTTCTCTGGTCTAGTCTCGTCTCCCTCCCACTTCACTATAACAGTATGTTTGTCTTTGTCGATGTCGCATACGTTTTTTACATCCGAGTACATGCTATATGTGGGTTGGTAGAAGCACTTCCAATGATTTTTGTGCGCGTATATGCAGTTTAAGATCGATTCTTGTATTCTGAAAGATTTTGGTACAATTTTATTGCCATCTTGATTAGGTACTCCAAATTAAAGCCTTAGGAACAGGGGCAGGAGGCTCACCCGATGCTAAGTGATACTGCCGCTCACGTACACTCTCAAAACGAGAGGGCAATGCGTTGCCGGCTTTTAAAACACAAAACTCTAACCCTCTAATTCAGAGATATATCGCTAAGTGTGAAAAACAGTGTTTGTATAAAATAAAACTTTGCCTCTTTATACGTGTAAATTATATTATTAATCTTTAAAGATATATGTAATACTAAACACATAGGGGTCGTAAATAACCTGAACTGTTACTAGAAAGGGATGGTACGGCTGTGCCGCTTTTTTGCCCCATATATTAAGTCAACTAACGTATAGCTGGAAACTTTAGTGTGTCATGTGTGACACCCAGTAAATCTATACAGAAATCTGAAGCCAAGAACAGGGATTGTAGCCCAACCACATTGTTTATAAGAATACTCACGAGTCCGTGGGCTCAGTAAGAGCTTCGCCCATGGGAGGCGGGTGACCTAGCAGCGTTCGTAAAGTTAAGGCAGCTCCTTCCGCTAAAGACGTAGGGCAATAGCCCCCTTCTAACACGACTGCTATTCGGGAACACACGCCCATGAGCAAATGCGTCAATGTCGCGTAACACGCTGGTGTTATCAGCATCTCACCCTGTATTTTTTTAATCGTTTTTCAATAAGTAAAAATAACCTTAAGATTTATACAATATTGTAAATATTAAAATAAAAAAAATAATAGTTAACATACAGCTTTATATTAAAGTTACAAAAATCTTATTATATTACTTCAGTTTGTTAAAAAAAATCTTCCTTTTTAAACAAAAACCATTTAATCTTTCGCATCCACTTCCTTTACCTCATCAGAAAATCCTTTAAAAATAAAATGATTTTACTAAATACTATACAACTCTATGATTTTATAAGATTTCTGTGAGGTGTCAAGTGTCAACTGTCAAAGTCAAAACGTACTTTTCTATCCCCAACGGCAGCATCATACCCGGCTGATACGATCACGAGTTGTGGGGAGAACTGAAATAGACGGAGATATGGACTAATAATGTGTGAGAGAAACAGTACCTCCGGACATCCGATCGCAGCGTCGTAACCCGCCGATATCAGGATCAGCTCCGGTTGGTACTGACGATAACACATTTATTTTAAATTAAAATGAAACTGAAAATATTGGGCACAGGATTATTTTAAGCTTAAGGTTCAACTACCATACCCGTGAATCTCATAGTGGTTGTTTCTATATCCACAATTTTATGGAAAAAGGCGTGAAAGTGACATGAAAAGTTAACAAGGCGCAGAGCTTAAGATTAAAAATCTTTGTATTGAATAACGCCCAAACCCAATAACCTAACCTAACCTATCTCAAACTTTCTGAGATAGAAATCTTAATCCAGTCAACGAATTGTAATAGCCATCTGTCGATACAAGCTATCCATCGGTCGGATCGGTGTATGTGGATGGACCTTTGTATGAAAATGACAGTTCAACTTTGCCAATATCCTATCTCAAGATTTTAACTTAGACCAGTTTTTAAAATAATTAAAAAGCTATTTGATATGTTTGAAACATATACATATATATTTTAATATCATTTGTACTGTTTTATTTACTTTATTTGGTTTATATTTAATATCAAATATGAGAGTAAAGACCAAAGCGATTGCATTCTATCCGTTGCCAAAAAATTCCTGCCTTCGTAGGGTTTTGTTATTGGGATGCAGATAGGAGATCGATCGAGTGTCACGGTCTGATGAGATTTTGGATTAATTATTGGGTTCGGGCGTAAGTCACCTGGATCTGCCAAGAATCCGCGAATATACAATGTAAATACACATTAACGTAGAAAAAAAGAAAATAATATCAAATAATTTGAGCAAAGTTTCTAGAAAGAAAGATACTCCGTTCTTTTAGTTATTAAATATTGTATCGTAGTAAGGCGTTTGACGGTACCGTCAATTTTCATACACATTATTATGTGTACGTTCTAGACCAAGGTACTCGTTCGAATTCCAGCCGTTTTTACTATGCATGATAGTTGCTGATATTGAAAACATTGTCAAACCAAAAGAAGACCAAAAATCAACTTATTATCAAACTGTCTAAAACGAAAAATAATCCAGGAATTACAATTTGCTGGATGCAAAAAAAAACAGTAATATAAAAAATAATTGATAAAAAAATTGGTTGCCTGTAAAGTCGGTATACGGGCGAAAGTTTTACGTGACAACGACTTTGAGTGGTAAAATAATTTTAATGTGAATATTCATTCGTATAGTAGGAAGGATGAAATAATAGTAACAATTTAAAACATTATGTCTGTCTCTCTCGCTCTTAGGCGGGCTAACCATGCCCGAGTGGAAGGGACGCGTGCCTCTCACTCGCTCTCATTGTGAGCGCATAACGTGAGCGGAGCGTAACGCAGTTTCTTGAAGTGTCACCCGGCAAACCAATTTATAAGACGTTGTCACGTCAAAATTCGAAGGGAACAAAATATTAATTTCATACCTCAAAGGCCATCGGTAGCAGTAACTGGTACCATATAGCAAGGTAGTCGGCATCTTTCATCCCGATTTCATTCAGGGGTACGTTGAAGTTAAAACCCTCCCCCTTTCCTTCGCCGATGTAGTCGAAATTGGATTCACGCAAATTGGGCCAAAACGATCCGTGCTCGTAGCGATGTATCGAGAAATATACGACCCTGTAAATACATATTAAAATAAAAAACGTTTTATACAGATGAGCAGTGTTGCTGAGGTCGTAGGTTCGATCCCTGGCTGTGCACCAATGGACGTTCTTTCTATGTACGCATTTAACATTTGCTCGAACGGTGAAGGAAAACATCGTGAGGAAACCGACATGTCTTAGACCCAAACAGTTGACGACGTGTGTCAGGCACTGGAGGCTAATCACGTACTTGCCTATTGGATTTAAAAATGATCATGAAACAGATTCAGAAATCTGAGGCCAAGACCTAGAGGTTGTAGCGCCACTGATTTATTTTATCATCTTGAACAAATATCCTTGCCTACATAGAAGCGATTTTTAGGTTTCACTGGGGGGCGGAGGGCGGTGGTGCGCGGCGGCGGCCAATCACGCGATCGCCACGTTTGTTTCCCGCGCTGCGATGCGATGCGCATGCGCTTTCCTTCCCGTTGATCCATAAAAAAGGCATTAAAACCGAAATATAAAAGTGTTAACAAACCTTGGATCGTTATAAAACATTTGTTGTGTTGCTTGGCCATGATGTACATCCCAGTCGACAATTAGTATTCTGAAAACAATTAATTAAATATTATTATTTTAATACTATCTTTTGTATGCATCTGCATATGCATGCATTGAATTATTGCTTTGAGTCCCCAAGTACAGACTCATACGATAAAATATATTTTGATGATAGCAAATAATTGGATAAGAATTTAACAAATTTGAGGGTAGTTATTTGATAGTTGATTATAAAATTTGCACCTACCTACTAAGTCCGTGTTGAAGTGCATGTCTAGCAGCAAGTGCCACATTGTTGTAAATACAATAGCCGCAAGGCTCTGCCTTCATAGCATGATGTCCCGGAGGCCTAACAAATGCTGCTCCATTCTGTATATCCCCTTTTATTAAGTGATCAACCAGTTTTATTGTAGAGCCCGCTGCTATGAGAGCCAATTCATGAGTACTCTGTAATGTTTAATTTATGCAAAATCCGCATCAATGACAAGATTCATTAATTTTAAAAAGAGTGCTTTAGTAGAAATATTAACAATTCACTGGTGGAAGGAACATATTAGGAGATCATTACTGTGAAAGAAATATAATAAAAAAAGTAATGTTTTACAGTTCATTCATATTTTCTTAAAATTATTATTGGGAGACATAAGAACACATTTTTATTAAAAATAAATTATTGTAATTGTTTAAAATAATCTCTATTATCAACTATAGCACTCACTGGGTGTATGTAAACAGAGTCATAACATGATGATATATCCTCTAAATATTGAACATCATTGTTCTGGTGAGTTTTCTCCATCATAGAATAAACAGATACATCATGTAAATTTAAAATTTCTTCTTTTGATGCAGCCTGGGGATTTATTTCAGTACATTGTTCTATTAAGTTTAATTCATGGCATCTGTAAATAAACAGTTTGCTTTTAAATAAAGATATATATAATTAAAAACACTACTTTCAGTGATATAAATGCAAATCAAGTCAAGTTATGTAAATAGGTATATAATTATTGGACCACCAATTAAAAACATAAAAAACCAAGAGATGAATATTAATCACTTCATGACTCATTTGTAATCTACCCAGAGTTATTTTACATGGTTATCCGAGGAACATTTGGGATAATGGGTAGCTAACCTAAACTACAAGCCTTAAAATGTAACGAATACATATATTCAAATATATGTGACACTATACCTATTAATGACACTTATGAGTCGTAGTGGATTTTCTGGATAGTTCTCATCCCACAAACACTTATGTTCTACCATGCGTGGCTCAGTAACAAAACCAGTAGGACCTTTTACTTTGCTCTTTGCATCCATTGCCTAAATAAAATAAAATCATTTGGTGAATAAAAAGAGTGTTCTAATGCATAGTGGTAACTTTCAGTAGAAAAATCTTAAATGCTATTATTAAGTGAGAGCATATTCAAAATTAGATTAAAAAATAACATGAATCTAATCTAATGATCATGAAACAGATTGAGAAATCTGAGGCCCAGACCTAAGATTCTGTACTGCCACTGATTTAAAACATTTATTATATTCACAAGCCATAGCGAAGGCAGTTTCCAAACACCTTCAATAATGCATTTTAAAATATTAATTGTCAATCAAATTTAAATCTAGTTCAATAGTTGTTAATCCATTTTTTTGTATGAAAATACACATTATATGGACCTGAAACACCTATAATTATGTTTACCCATATAAGAAATAAATGCATTTACAGAATATTCCATAGCCCATTAGTAACAATTGCAGTGATAATATACACTAGTATTCATATAAATCAAAACTTAGCCAAAAGTACTAACTATTTGATAAGGATCCATTAAAACTGTCTCTACTGTTGTTTTCTTCTTCTGCAGTGCTTTCCGCTTTGCAGCCACAACAGATGCTGAAGGCTGACAAACACAATATCCACCATTAAATTGCAAACAAGATAAGGAATATGCAAATAAGTAGGTTTAATTTCATTATCATATATAATATGCACATAGTAATTTATATTTTGTTTATTTATATTAACTGTTTATGGTATAAAGTGGTAGAAACTGTATAGTATAAGAATAAGATAAATTAACTAGAAAATCTAGGAGTAGGGTGCCTTTACAAAAGAAGGTTTTAGAATATTATGTCACTATGTACTAAATTACTAAAGTATTTTCTCTAATTTCATAGCAACAAGTGCCTAGGTTATCATCAATAATAGCCCTATACATTTAAAACATAGAAGATACATTAAAGAATTAAAAATCCATAAGAAAAACTAAAACCAAACTTATATTCTTATTATGAATAGAGCAAAATACAAATTATAGTCTCATAATACCTATACAAATAACTGTTTATCATAATGGCATTTACATTTTCTGTAGGTGTATTATTCTTGCATCATGTGTATACATGAATCAGCTGTGTATGTAAAAAATAAAGTAATAAAATTTAGATAATTCTGATAAAATGATTACAATTGTTGATTGTTACATTGATAACAATAAATGTAATACATACTTTCGCAGTACCGGCTGTACGGGCACGTGTTTGTATTTTAGCTTTTCTTGCACCATTGCGGGTAACGATGCTAGATGGTGGTTGTGTCTTCTTAGCATCTCCACCTGACTCGCGTCCAGGAACTGTTGGCGGTGAAGCTGAAGACTGTTGTGATGCAAACAAAATTAAATAAAGATTTTTTTTTTTTTGTTTCTAAAGAAAGACGTAAAAGAATATTCACCATTATATATAAGTTTAGGTTAGAATTCTTTAGTACAAATGTAGTGGCTCACAATCAATATGATACGTAATTTAAAAAATATTAATCTACATTCTCTTTTGGATTTATTTATTTCAAATCTAAATACAAATTTTACAATGTAAACAAAAGTGACAAAATCAAATGCAATTGCAGTATAAAAATCTACACAGGAAATTTACATTAGAGTTCGCGCCAGTTAATAACTGGTCATATGTCATTTCGTCATGTCAATTGGTTTTTTAGAATAACAACAGAAGAAGTAACTGTGCTAATGAGACTTTGCTCGCGTTAGCTTTGGTTGACGCACGTGTTCGTGAGATCTCGGTGTTTTTTCGGTGTTTCTGTGATTTTTCAAATCTGAAATAGTTGTTATTGTTGTTATATAGATAAAACTAACGTTATTGGTGCTGGTAAAGTATAAAATTTAAACTAATATAGTCGGTGTAGTTGCAGTAAAATGGATCTAGATCCTGACCCCAAGCCCCCCGACCCGGGTACCATTTCTACGTCTCGCAAACGACAAGGAGAAGAGAGAAATGTGCCTTCCTTTAAAAAAACAATTACGGATCCCACTCAGGCGAACCCATCTGTTCAACACCTTTATGTCCACCCCTCCTTCTCCGATGGCCCTCGGTCTTACTCTAATGATGATAAAGGTCCGTTCATTATCCAAGTGTCCCGGGAAGTAGAGGATCCATCTTCCGGAGCCTCTTTACGTGCTATTACATTTGGTCAGTTTATGCACAAACACAAAATAAGCTCTGTCATACACGATGGCGTAAAAAACGTAGGCCGTAACAAAATTACAGTTGAATTCTCTTCTGCTGAAGCTGCCAACAACTTTCTGGTCAGCCCGATTCTCGGTATGTGCAAGTTTAAAGCTATTATCCCTACTTATAACATTACCAGAATGGGGTTAGTCAGGGGTGTTCCGGTGGACTGGTCAATGGACGAGCTTGTGGATTCATTAGAGCTTCCTCCTGGATGTGGTGAGGTAGTAAAGTCAAGGCGACTGAACCGAAAATTAGTTACTGAGGGTGTCACCACCTGGGTGCCTACCCAATCTGTCGTTCTTACCTTCAGGGGGCAAATGCTCCCTGATAAGGTTTACTCTTACCACACTTCCCTCCCTGTTGAAACCTACAGACTTCCTACCATACAGTGCCTGAACTGCTGCCGTTTTGGTCATATCAAATCGGCCTGCCGATCTCAGCCCAGATGTTACAGGTGTGCTCAGCCTCATGCAGGTGAAACGTGTGAAGTCACCATAGAAAAATCCACATGTTTACATTGTTCCGGTAAACATTTTGCTTCTGACAAGAGCTGTCCAGAATTTTCTCGACAGCAATCCATAAAAATGGTGATGTCCCAGGACAATATCTCATACTTTGAAGCAGCAATTCAGTTTCCATCTGTCCGACGTTCATATGCTGAGATAACAAAAGAAATGTTTACTCCTCCTGCCTACTCCCTAAGATCATCTCAAAAAGCCCAAACTTCTACCAAAACATCCTATCGCCAAACAATTAATCGCTCTCCTCGTCCACAAGCTCCTCTAACAAAGGGGTACGATAGAACAGCTCACCAGGATATTGTTGGTCCCTGCTCCTCATCCCTCCCAAATGGTTGTGCTCTCAACAGTAATGTTGACTCCCTTCCCTCTCAAGGCAAAATGTTAGAATTTATTTCTGAATTCCTTCTAAGTATTGTTGCCCCATGTAGCGAAATTCCCTTACCGCCCAACGTTGCCAAAAACTTATCCCAACTCTTTAAATTGTTACAAAATGGTCCCAATAACCGTAATGCAATGGAATTGTAAAAGTTTACGTCTGAAAAAACACGAATTGATCTCCCTCATAAACCTCCATAAACCTTCAATTGTTGCCATCTCAGAGACTTGGCTGAGCCCTGGTTCCCGATTTCGGGTGCCTGGTTTCTCCTGTCTGAGGGATGACAGGAATGATGGGTATGCGGGCAGTGCTGTCTTCGTACGGCATTCCCTCCCTTTCTCCCAAATTCCTCTTCCTTCCCACAGTGAACAGATTAATGCTGTTGCTGTTCGTACCTTAGACATTTCTTTTGTATCTTTGTATATTCCTCACCCTTCTTCTTCTCTTCTTCCTGAGTTACAATTAATTTTATCATCCCTTCCCAGCCCTATCATAGCCATGGGTGACTTTAACATCCATCACACTATGTGGGGGTGCCACGCTAGTGATAGGTTTGCTCCACTGTTAATTGACTTAGTTGATGATATCAATCTCTGCATCCTCAATGATGGCTCTCCAACTCGCAGGGTATACCCCAATCAGAATCCCAAATCTGCAGTGGATCTCACCCTCTGCTCCCCTAATCTAGCCTCGCAATTAACATGGATCGCCCTTGAGTTCACCTATGGCAGTGATCATTTTCCTATAATTATTTCATTAAACGGCAAATCCTTACCCCCCTCTCATCACAACTCCCTATTAAAACATAATCTCAAGAAAGCAAACTGGGAAGATTATGCTCAATCCGTTGATTGCATGGTGGACACTCTGCCGGATTTGGAATGTGAGGAAAATGTCTTGTCTTGCTATGATCAATTTTTGAATTCCCTCATATCTTCGGCCGATTCTGAGATACCCAAAAAACACTCTCCTAAAAATCATCTGCTTTCCTCTCCCTGGTGGGATGATGAATGCAGTGATTTGTTTCGTAAGAGAAAAGCTGC
Source organism: Pieris mannii (assembly GCA_028984075.1). Lineage (NCBI taxonomy): Eukaryota > Metazoa > Arthropoda > Insecta > Lepidoptera > Pieridae > Pieris > Pieris mannii. Next base: position 6,408,159 of record CM054795.1, on the reverse strand, counting down.
AGAGAAGGCTTACTCAGCCTGTATGTCTCAGGAGAACTTTAATAATTATCAAAAGGTTGATGCTAAAATTAAAAGGATAGTATCCAAAAAGAAAAGGTCAAGCTGGATACAATTTTGTGAGTCCCTTAGCCCTCGTTCTCCGTCCACCATTGTGTGGTCAAGTGTGAGGAGATTCCGTCGTTCCCTTAACCATGTTGATCCTTCTTCAAATAGCCCTTCTGGCTGGCTTAACAACTTTGCAGACAAACTGGCTCCTCCTTTCGTTCCCTATGTTGACTCATTTCTAAGTTCTACGCCAGTTCCAGCTACCGATGAAATGGATGCTCCCTTTTCCTTCCCTGAGCTTCAAACCGCTCTTAATGGGCTCAAAGATTCAACTCCAGGGGAAGATGGCGTTCCATATTCCTTCCTGACTAAACTAAATGACAAAGCTAAACTTTACTACTTAAAAATAATCAACAAATGTTTTGTAACTGGTATTATACCGAAATCTTGGACAACTCAAATAGTCATTCCCATTCTCAAACCTGGAAAAAACCCTTCAGATTCAAATTCATATCGACCCATAGCTTTGTCATCTACTTTAGCTAAAGTAACTGAACACCTTCTTAAAAACCGACTGGAATGGTTAATGGAAAGTAGAAATATTCTCCCCTCCTCCCAATTTGGATTCCGGAAGGGTATTGGTACCACAGACAGCCTAAGTATACTGACAACAGACATTCGCCTGGCTTTTACAAAAGGGGAGTACCTTGGGGGTGTTTATCTTGATATTGCTTCTGCATATGACAATGTCCTATTTCCGGTGCTCAGGCAGAAACTGCTTAAGCTGAGTGTACCTTCGAGGATGGTTCATCTCATATGTAAACTGCTATTTTGCAGATCTATTCTTATAAAGCATCAGAATACCTCTCTTCCCCCCAGACTAGTCTGGAAAGGTCTCCCTCAAGGCTCAGTTCTCAGCCCTCTACTCTATAGCATTTATGCCTATGACCTTGAACTGTCTGTTACCAGTTTTTGTAACATTTTACAATATGCTGATGATATTGTCCTCTATCACAGCTCAGTCAGTATAGGGGAAGTATCCTGTCGTATCAATTCCGCTTTGTATTATCTAGGCCAGTGGTTGTTTGACCATGGCTTGTCCCTGTCAGTGGGCAAATCTCAGGCAGTGGTGTTTACAAGGAAAAGATATATTCCCACCCTTCTTATTTCATTTGATAATCAAGCAATCAACCTGTCAGATAAAGCAAAATTTTTAGGTATTTATTTAGACAGCCGGCTGAATGGAATTGCCCATTCTGAACACATCATCAAAAAATGTGAAAAAGGTATTAACGTACTAAGAGCAGTAGCGGGAGTTTGGTGGGGTGCTCACCCCTATTCTTTAAAGTTATTATATAATGCCTTAGTTCGTAGTCATATGGATTATGGTATGTTTGTTCTGGATCCTTTTAACAAATCGGCTTCTGAAAAATTAAACAAAATTCAGTATAGGTGCCTTAGAATTATTCTAGGTGCAATGAAATCCTCCCCCACTAATGCTTTGCAGGTTGAGTGCGTTGATCCTCCTCTACACATACGCCGGCAGTATTTATGTGACCGCTTTGTTAGCAAGATGTTACAGCTATCATCCCACCCTCTATGGCATCGATTATCCCTACTATCACGTGCTCCTTGCACCCGCAACTCCTCTTCCTATCTGCTAGATAGTTATTTAAAGTACACCAGCCTCCCTAACCCCCTGATATCTTTTCCAACAAATCCCCTATATTCTACTTCTTATAAAGCCCTGGTATACAAACCTCCCATTATCACAGACCTTGGTCTGATCAAAGGTGCTCCAGATACCAACATAAAATTACAAAGTTACATAAATCAAAATTTGTCAAATCATCTTCTTATTTACACTGATGCATCAAAGCTGTCTCCAGATGGCTGTGTTGGTGCTGCCTGTTGGGTTCCTCGCTATAGAATTATCCTGCAATTTAAATGTCCTCCCGAGTCTTCAGTGTTCACAGGAGAGGCCACTGCTCTATTGGAAGCAATCCTGTTTGCATACTCCCATAACATACAACAAACAGCTATTTTGACAGACTCTTTAAGTTGTTTAATGTCTATTAAAGAAAACCCATTTCGCAGCAAATCACGTTTTCCCACTATTCTAAAAATCAGGGAGACTCTTCTCTCTTGTAATCAAAAGGGATTGTCTATCATTCTAGTTTGGATTCCTAGCCACTCGGGTATCCCTGGAAACGAGGCTGCTGATTCATCTGCCAAAGCAGCTGTTGAGTCAGGTTCTCTAGATTATTTTAAAAATTCAGCACAGGATCTTTGTGCTCTTGCAAAGACATATTTGGACAGAACCTGGAATACTTTTTGGAATGACTCTAAATCGGTTAAGGGTAAGTTTTATGCATCCATCCAACCAAACATACCAAGACAACCCTGGTTTTGTCATTATCGGAATGCAAATCGCTCGATTACGTCCACAATCTCACGTCTGCGTCTTGGTCATGCTTGCACTCCTGTTCATCTAGCCAAGCTTCGGATAAGGGATCACTCTATCTGTGAGTGTGGCTTAGATGAAGGCACTGTATCTCACATACTATTCAACTGTCCTAAACTAACCTATCCTCTCTATGACGTTCTTCCCCCAAAAGTCCCCCGTCCTTTAAGTGTTAAATGTTTGTTAATGTTTGTGTTTAGTCCATATTGCAGATTTTTATGTAAATATATAGCAAGTAATAAAATTAAAGTGTAATATATATGTATATAAATTATTCATAAATAGCAAATAGTATTTAATCCTGTTTTTACTCATATTTGTGTTGTCTGTGCTGTCTTTAAACTAGCAATCAAATTCCAACTATTTTTTTTTAGGTTTTAATTATTTTTACCGATCAATCTCCTTCGTGCCTTCTCCATCTACACGACACTGGCGAAGTACCTTGTGCCCAGTTGGCACAAATTAAAGCCATATTAAAAAAAAAAAAAAAAAAAAAAAACTGTGCTAATTGCGCATTAATATGTCCTTGTTGGCCTAAAGGTCTAGATACCAGGATATAAACTCAAAAAAAAAATTTGTTACCTTGATGTTACCACTTACCGGGGCATAAAACTAAAAAAAAATGTCCTTGATCTGTGACTGTGAGTAATTATGAATTACTAGGTGAAATGGATAAATTATCAAAATCAAAACAATTCGTTAACGAAATCGATTCTAACTCTGAGAAATGTTTTTATTATATGTGGTGTAGTTCAAGTTATTGGAGATAACAATACAGTTTTCATATTTGCCATACCTTACAGAATTTAAAATTCAATAAACTTAAATGTTAGTCTTATTTGAATCTAGTAATCTAGAACTCAAATCCGAATTATGAATATATTATACCTATAATTGCTCAATTGAAATGTATTTTTAAATTATTATAAATTTGAATGAATGAATTATGAATAATTCCTACGAAGATTCCGTTAAGACCGGTATTAGTGCATCTTTAAAGGTGCTGCAATGTTATAGATGGCTGCTGGATTTGTATGTTCTGGTAAGTATCCAGTTTATAGTGCTTAAATATTTTCAAAAAATAGTATTTTGGGTTGGTGACTTCTTACGCGGGCCATAGACGGACCGCATATTACAGTCGGGAACGACTGCTGTAGAGCGGTCGCTTTGCAGTCGTACACGGCTGCAACACGACCATGTACGAATGTCCTTGGTTTTTAATTTGATTAATTAGTTAGACTAGGTTGACTGTCGAACGGAAGAGATTGGTATATAGCTGGTAGGGAGTGGCGTGCCGTTGTCAACAACCGCATTCCATGTATGGTGGGTTGCGGCAGCATTAAGTAGTCGACCGGACAGCGAAACTCAACCGCACTACCGCTCAGGAACAGCTCGTGCGGTTCGAGTATTGTGAATAGATGTAAATTTAGTGTGGAAACTGCAGCTCGCCGTGCGGTGACCACTCTAGAGCAATTGGTCTCAGCTGCAACATGCGGTCCGTCTATGGCCAGAATTACTATCTGTCTTATTTAAATATTGTTAGACTAAGAATATCCTACTATAATGTATATGCATTACCTGCAAAATATTGTTTCAGGATTTCTTTGTTGATAATCATTGGAGAATGTTACCAAGAACTTGGCAAGACAGCTTTTATGACATTGATCCTTAAACACTCGGCCATATTTTAATGGGAGTTCCAACAAACCAAATGCTTCCATTATCATTTCTTGCTCTCTTAAAAACTTTAAATTTTTTATGTTTACCAAGGCAGGCTACTTATAAAAGCTCAAATGAGGCATCTTTATCTGAAGTGTCAAAGTTCAGAAATTTATTTCTTAAACATGTTAAGCTTAAGAAAAGACATGAGATAAGTTTAATGGCTAGTGTAGTACACAATGTAGCCTTAAGCAGTAGTTGTAATTCAGTCATTGACTTTGGCTCTGGCCTAGGTCATCTAGTACGCATGCTGTCTTATAATTATGGCCTGCATACTGTTGGAATTGAATGCCAATATAAATTGACTGATGATGCTAGGTCAGTATTGGTATGTATGTATGGCTTTAATTAATGTTATATCTTTTTGTAAACATATTTGTTTCCTTATAATATTAAATAGATAATCTTGTATTTGTCTATTCATTCCTATTTCAAGTAACAGAATTACTATTAATAATTGTTTTGAAAACAATAAACGTCTTTTCTAAAAGATTTCAGTTATTATTTCATTGTCTCAATGTAAAAAAATAATTTTAATTGTTATATCTTATGTTCCAGAAAGTTGGACCTAGAACTGGAATACACAGCAAAAAAATATTTTGATGAAGAAAAAGTGAAACATTTCCCAAGGCCTATACACTGTAATGAAACCTTGTCTACTGCTGATCAATTAGAAAAACTTGCTATATCATTAAGTATAAACAACCATGGCTTGATTGGTTTACATCCATGTGGTGATCTTGGGCCACTATTATTGAAATATTTTGTGAAATATAATAGTGCAAAATTCATATGCCTTGTTGGTTGTTGTTACATGAAGTTAAGTGATGCAGGTTACCCAATGAGCCAGTTTCTTAGCAGTTGTGATAATGGACTGTCATATCCTGCAAGAGAAATAGCCTGTCATGCAATTGAAGCCTACTGTGATAAGCTTTGCAAGGACGATTATAATCACTTGAAGGTTTGTGTTTCTGTTTTTTTTTTTCTTAAATATGTTTATGAATATAAGATACAGGTATTACTTTTATTTTTATTTATTTATTTTTAATTTATTGTACACATAATCTTACATAGAAAGAAGTTGGTGTGGTGGAAACACAAACTGGACACAGTTTTTCCTCCCACCAGAACGTCGAACATATTTAAATAATTAACTTATATACATATTACTTACAAATAACATTTTACCATTAAACCATCAAAAATTGCACGAACAACATAATAAACCAATTGAAACATTGTTGCTCCATAGTTAGCCGAAGCAAAAAACTTGTTCTTGAAGAGAATTCTCATTTGAATACATGATGTGTTCCAATAGTCGAATATGTGTTCAATGAGGATGTCTGATTTTTGTTATGCGTGATTTGTAGTTGTTTGTTTTATGTAATATTTTTTTAATTTAAATTTATTATTGTTTCTTGTTATATTAGTAAATAGCAGCTGGTAGTGAGTTTATTAAATTTGGAATTATACAGTCTAGTGTTTTTTTCCTATATAAATTATTGTATTTGGGTAATAGACATTCTAATTGCAATATTACTAATACTACTGTGGTAGGTAGTTGCAAAATTATTTGCAATATTAGTTTCGTTATTATGTTTAATAAAAGTCAATTTTATAATTATCAAATACTTTTAAGAGCTAGATACTAGAACCCATAGACTTAGTATATACTAAGTCTATGCTAGAACCTATCAAACCTCTTGCTTATATGACATATGTGTTATGCTGTAGTAGTGGTTTAAAAGCATTTTTGACATTATATTCATTCTTCTATACTTAGATTCTGTGCCAACTGTCTTTCAATATAGTTTCAGTTAATTTAAGCAAGATTTAGTATTAGATTCCAGCTTAATAGAAGTGATAAAATATTGAAAGTTAAAACTCTAAATCATACATCAAATACCAATGAATACTATTTATGTAATAAATTTAATGTATTCTGACAGATAAATTTGTTTTAGGTACACGCATTTCGTGCCGCCCTAGAGAACATGTTGGTTGACTACGATCCGAAGTTGAAGCATTCCCCAATCAGAAGTGTCAAACATACGGACAATATGGCATTTGAAAGGTAAAGGGCGATATAATTTAAGACGAATGGAATGATACTAGTCACTCTCATGAAGAAAAATGTTTAAATTTAGTTTAAAAAAAAGAGTCATTGATTGTTGATGGTTGGTTAACTGGGTGTAGACCTGGAAGGTAGGGAGCTGATGACCAAAATATCTATATGTTTTGCTCGTGTGGCAGACTTAATAGCGATAATAATTATATGATAAAGAATATTAAGGGCTACGTCTGCCACCATGATAGTGCTGTATTGTCAATTGGCAGCCTCTTAAAAGGTAAAAAAATAATAATACTCATTTGCTTTTGTCTACATTTAAGGCTGATGTTAAGAAACTTTATCAAAATTAAAAAGACATCTAGGACTGGTGACTTATCAAGTTATGAGTTTTTTATAATTCAATAAACATATCAAATGCACGTTTGGCAGACCTGCAGTGTTGGTTTAAAAATCTTGCGAAAGACCGCAGTTAAATAATAAATTTCAGGCAATGGACCACTGCGACGGCCCAAGGCGAGGTTCGAATCTCACAGGAGACGCCCTTGCGCTATCGCGGGAAAAACGCCAATTCAGGAGCTACGCTCTCCAAAACAGCCCAAGCTGAGGCTGAGGCTGTAAAGTTCCTTAAGACTAACAGCGAGATTCCTTACAACAAAAAAAAATTATATTAAGAGCACTTCATTGTTCACTTCACAACAGTGTCAACAAAAAAGGGTGCTCTATTGTGTGCTCGCGTCTGCCTCTTTGACGTGTGTTTATATAGCTTTTAAAAAAATATAAAAAGACACCCAGGCCAATGATATCCCGAAATGAGACTTTTTGTTAATGTGTAATGAATTTTTTTAATGTTATTTATGTATTTAATTTTTTTTATTTTATGTTTTCTTACTGATCGGAATTCAAATCATGATGCTTAAAGTTCGAATATTATGTTAACAATTCGGTGATAGTAGTGAACTTAATTTTTTATCTCTTACACGACATTCATTGACTGTTATCAAATCAATGTATACAAAATGTTGTAAAAACTAATTTAAATTAAACTCGCCATACTTACGTATGGGGAGTTTCTTGTCCATTCTTCTCCGTATGAAACCACCAAACGAAGAGGAAACTAGTATTTTTTTTTTTAGTTTTTACTCAAGTGACTTTTTTGACAAAAGTGAATGATATATATTTAATAGGCATAATTGAAATGAATGATTTGACTTAAATACGAAGTTCACAGGGTCAGCTATACTTCGATTTTTTTTCCCGTAGTAAATAGTAAATATGAACATGTAATGCTTATATTTTAATGGCTATATCACACATCACTTTCATTTTAGTTACTGCGCTATTGCATTGGAACGTCTCTCTTTGCCGCCCGCGGCGTCATTAAACGCAGAGCGGTACGGCAACCTCGCACATATTCACTGGAAGCGAGTAGTCGTCCTCTACACGTTGCGTCTCGCTCTGGCACCGCTCGTTGAAACACTTATATTGTTGGATCGACTTTATTACATGATTGAACATGGTGAGATTTAAAAACATAATAATATGTTCATAATTCTGATAAGACTAGTTTAACCTTCTTGTATCAGGCAGTAGGAAATTTTATGATAAAAAAGATTTTTTTTAATACATAACATTTATTAAAATTTAATACACATACATTGCATATAATACATATGTTGCACACGATTCTATACATGATAATTAACTAAATACTAAAACTTAATTGGCACAATTTATTAAATAGATGTATCTATATTTTGGAATGCATTGAAAAAAATTGAGTTATGAATCATTATTATTATTATTGACGCGGAATGGAAGAAATATTCTGATTTCTTAATTAATAGTTGGATTTTTATCTTCTAAATATATTATCTGTTTATTTTCCTAACAAATAATCTTTTTTTAATGATCTTCTCAACTGAGATAGGACTGGAAGTTGCATACTGACCAGTTTCGCATTATTTTTTTTAACTTTAAAAGAAGTAGAAATTCAAATTTGGAATTATAGATTTTGTAATTTAGCTGCCAGCTACTTAGGGTACTTTCTGTCTTTAAACTTCACATTTCGTATTAAGATAAATTATAGATTAGTTTGAATATATATAATCTTTTATCAATTCTGACTAGTAAAAACCTAACGCATTCGAGCCCCGATGCAAAATAGTTCGTCCAGTGTGGGAAGTAGGACTAAGCGTAAAATATAGAAAGTAAATATTGGTAAAATAATTAAGAACGTTTCATAAAAAGTGAACCACAATTTGAGGAATATTTTAAAGTTTATTTTAACATAACTGAAATTCTTTCATGACTTTACATAACATAAAAAATATAATAAAAAACATAGCAAAACGCGAAACAGTTCATCTACCACTTTATTGGGTCGCCTTTGCTCTCAATGCTCAGCTTTAATGTGAAGAGGCATGATTGCATCCAACACTGCACACTCCTCAGGCGTAATTGACCCCCATACAGCCAAGAGTCAAAGACTCCCATACAGAAAAGAGAGACTTTATGTCGCTTTTCGATCTGGATGGATTTTTACGAAGAATTTTTTTCATTTTCCACCATACGGTTTCGATCTTCGATCATTTAAAAAGTAAATAGTTTATTGGTTCATAATTAAAAATGGCATAAGTAACGCGACATATTGTGATAGTAGGGGGGATAGCTTAATATTTTATATAGATATGTAAAAATAATGAAGTTGGAAAAAATCTCATAGAGAAAATTTCACACTAGGCGATCTATTTTTTATCTGGGCTCGTTTAAGAAGTATTATTTTGGTTTCAGGTATTCACTGCGAGATACATCCAGTGTTTGATCCAACTATTTCGCCGAGGAATCATATAATTATTGGAAAAAAATTGTAGCTTAAATGTATAATAAAATTGTTTATAAAAATATTATTTTTATTATATGTACCTAATTTCCACTAAAAACACGCATGACATTTAGTTTGGTGTTATACAGTTATGACTAAAATTGATCAAAGTCAAAAATTAAACTAAAATGATTACATGAATTATACCATTATTTACTACTCAATCGCATAAACCTACTCAAATTATTTAAGTTGGTATATATTTAGACCTGAATATACTTTTCGGCGTTTTTTATAAGATTCAGAAAAAAATATGTGCGAAAAACTGATGTTGCACAACTAGTCTGGTTATCATGTAATAAGTTATAGCAGTAAGTAGTAGTAAGTTATAGTAAGTAAGAGTAGTAATTTAATGGTAGATTAATAACGTACCCCTTAAAAACAATATCAGTCACATTGTACGCTTAAAATAATCTGAATCATTATAAATATGATTTGACTGCATAGGGCAAAAGAAATGTGTTTTTAATTATGTTTGAAGTTAACAACTTGAATATGCGCAGACTTGCACATAGTAAGATCTTTGGAGAGGTGGGTTAGTGTGTGGTGGAGTTTTTAGTAATAAAAATTCTAATATATGTAACTGTAAACTCTTAAATAACGACTGAGTACAGGCGTAAGATATTTAAAGAAATTGATTATCATTTTTATAGAATATAATGAAAATGGAAGAATGTGCATAGGACGAGATTAAAATTGACCGTATTTAATTAAATAGGAATATTTCTTAATAAACCTATCTAGAAGATTTTGATAGTGGACAGTTTAAGTTAATTTTTATTTAATATTAATAAATCTTAAGCACTGAATTTCTTATAAGATTATTTTTAGAATATATCGCTCTCGTCGCTTTTTTACGAGTCGGTAGTTTTGATGTAAGGTACTCGATAGCTCACACATCTGTAGTCTGTACAGTGGTCAAAAAATAGAAGGTGAAAGTTACAGACTAGAAATAAATAATTATTATATAGCAACATTATTGAAGTTATACTTCTTTAGGCGCGTTATGAAAAATTGATGAGAGTGAAATTTACGATGCGCGCGCACCGTGACACAAAATTAACAGATTGAAGTTAGGTTGAGGTGGCATGAAAATCGATTATGTTCAAGTTGTATATTCTAGTAATTTTATATTTAGAACTCGTGTTTCGTTAGTACAGTACAATTAAACACTGTGAATAAATAAATATTATTTTGGTGTTTTTAAATCAATTTCACATACGACGGTGATAGTAATAAAATCATAGCATAATTAGCATTTAATTAATCAATATTTACTTTCCCAGTTAACTGAAATATCAAGAAATACAAGCTTTTTTTAGTATTAAGTATATTAACAGAAGCATTTCTTAGATGCGCTGTTTAGTTAGTATTTTGCATTTACCAACGATTTTATTTAGCATTTCTAGTTAAACCGTCCATGGGATTTTAAAACACACTATGGTAAAAAAAGCTCAAAGCCAAAACAGCGTATGTTATTTTATTTGCCAGGAATTATAGACACACGACAAATAAATACGCACCAAGAACAATTTAAGGCAAAATCCTAACAATATTTAAGAGCAAATGACCAACTTTGTAGCTAATACTGATTTATATAAATACATCCTCAAAAACAGCCTCCAATCCAGAAATCCTAATCTTAATGCTAAATTAAGTTTGACAAAGCAAACGTGATTTCTAATTAAGTCTTTGCGCAATAAATCGGTGTTTTAGCTGTCAAGCTTCCTTACTAGCCAAATGTTAAATGACGGTAGGATAGAATTTAAAAAATACATATAACAAGAATCCATGGATAGACTTGTCCAAGGTGTCCGGAACCTGGGTATTGATATTAAATATATTATCATATACATACAATGCTCAAGTCATCAATACCGTAGTCGTTGTGATCACGCAGTGGCTGCTGGAGCGGGTAGCATCGGAGCCGGTTCTTCATCAGAGTCATCTGAATGGACTCGTTGGAAGCGTCGACGGTCAAGTAAACGACGTAACTTGAATTCACCATGACCGTATTCCCAACGACGAAGCGAAACTCCTTTGCGACCTGTTTTAGAATTCTTTAACTACACATTTCCCAACCCCAGCATTGATAAGGAAGCAATGAGTATTTCGCATTATTAAAAGTTCATTATAGTAATTAGGTTGATTTTGATAATTCAGAGACTTAATTTAACGGTACTGTTCTATATAAATTAAACGGTAGTAATAAAGTATGATTTACACCTTAAAACAGCCGCAATTTTTTTGTCGTGACAACGTCGTATAAATCGATGAACGCCGGCTGCACGCACAAAAAAAAACATGACCCATTGTCCCGTTACGTAATACGTTCATGTTTTGTTATGACGTTATCACGTTAAACTACCGGCCGTAAACAGACTTTATAGACAACCATTTTTTTTTAGTTTATTTTTTATTCAAACCCATTCGCAACTCAGACAATATCATTTACACCGTGTATGTAATACACGTAATATAGTTTTATTTTATTTTTTTAAAGGGTCCAGTCATCCTTAACATTACTTGGGGTAACAGTACATACAAGACGTAAAGATCGATAGAAAAATATTTGAGGCTGTTTTAAGGTGGAGCTGTGATTCGATAAATTTACCAGAATTTTTTTTTGGGTAAAAAGGTGAGGTATTTTTGCCCGACTTTACAGTAAGTAATTATATTTTATGGCCGGTAGTCATACAACATTTACGTTTATGGTAAGTATACGGTTCGCAAAAAGTTTCTTAAGTGCTTAGTGATAATTGAAACATTGTGTACGTGGCAAAAAAAGAGTAAAAGCAAATCTAAACTTTGACATTAGAATTCTAAATTTGTTGAAGTAGTTTTGTATTGTTTTCGTAATCACAAGTAAACGATTTCGTGATCTTGACCAATAAGTTGTCAGAGCTAATTCTGTGTGACACTATATGCATAGATTCCGTATATGTATTTGGAATGATATAACGATGCATGTTCGTGCTTTCTTTGATTCTTTCGCTAAGCCATCTATTGAGTTACTTTCAGAAAAACTAAAATTGTGTGCATGCATATGGTGCAAAAAATAAAAATACCAAAGCATCAGTCAATAAAATATATTTCTATGTGTACATTCATTACAACAATGATATAAAGTATACATAAGCATTTTTACTTAAACATAACTAATAAATTAGAATTTTTGGAATGACGATACTATAAGTCAAACAAAAAAAAACAAAAGCACAACACACTTTGTATAATCTGTTGAGAAAGTTATCGACAATAGAAAACATTTTAATTCTATGATTTATGAAAAATAAAATAAATATTTTTTGCAATGTGACAGGATTTGTGACTTAATAAGTTATTGACAAATGACATATACAGGCACCAACGGAAAAAATATAGAATGGATAGATCAAACTTATGAGACATCGGTACTCCTTGTACTTATTATTCTTTTAATAATATTTTTGAGCTCTAACTCGTAATCATAAATTATAACAATTTCATAAATTGGATAAGGTGTTTAATAAGTAAGAGAAATCTAAATAAATTGATAATCAACAATGATTTAAATAATTTGCTTTAGAACTCTTTATAAATAATCTAAACAAAAAAAAACACACTTCAAATACAGAGCATGCAAATAAAATTGTGCATATTTCACGTAATTCTATAAACAAAAATAAATATTTTGTGTACTTTCGTAAGTAAAATTGTATAACAGTAAAATTCGAGAAAAAACAATATTAAGTCATACAGAAACAATAATACTTGGCAAGTTACTTAGAATATAAAACTTCAATGCGTTTCTAGCCCATAGACAATTTATGAGGTGTGAACAAGGCGAAAGCATTGTTTATCTGCTCACACCCCTTAACATTTACTTTACACCTTAACAAGAATTAAAAATGCCTTTAAATTATTAAACTGAGCGCAGTCAGACGTAATAATTTACGTTAAGCATCTTAAATACGCGTGGTAATTATTACAAATCAAAAATATAAAAAATAAACAAAAGCAAAAAAGCACAATAATAGGAATGTTTTTCTCAAGTAAAACCTACGACCCGTAGCAATTACAATTCGTATTAAAGGAACCAACTTTTTTCAGATCTAAAACAATTCGAATGCATAGTGATGAAATCAAGGCATATCATCGTTTGGCGTGCACAAGAGTGGGTCTCTCTTACCGCGATTTCGTGCGTTGAGAAGCGCCAGCGCTGCGAGCGCCACAAGCGCCGCTCCCCCCGCGCCCAACGCCCCTCCCGCAGCCCCACCCCATCCCTCTAAAACCCCTTCGCCGGCTAACGCCACGCCACTCGCTTCTGTCACGTACAATTTTGAAAAATATAAATACTAATAAAAGCGTGACACTCCCTATCCTATTGCGTATCGACTAGAGATATTGTTGACAAATCATCACACATTTCTGTTTCTATATTGCAATGATTCTACAGAGTTTGTTATTAAGAATTGTCTTGTTTTAGGATGGAGAACTTTCGTGCCATAGACAATCTTACGCTAACACTAGCAAATAAGTTTTATAATTCTTTGTGCGTGTGTTTTAATGATTGTATTGAACGGGCTTGATCGGTTTTGGAAGCAATTGAGGGTTATGCCATTTCTCAAATCCACTAGTAAAACACAATTATAACTATCGAACTATTTCAAGTATTTTTTCTTTATCTAGTTCAAATATTTTACAAGTATACAGACAGTATAACACCCCGAAAGTCGAAACCATAAATTAATATAATCATAAACAAAGATAAAAAATATAGAACACTGTTTTTAGTAAATTCACTTAAAACTAAAATAGTTTCTAAACCATTTCTCTGTAAAACAATAAAACCATTTAGATTTTTTAATTTGTATATTTAAATTACTGATTAGAAAAAATACAAATCTACTTACCAATAGTAGCCGTTGGCTTTGTATGCAATGTCCCATTTGGTTTCACCTCAATCTGTAAATTCGCTTTCAACCCGTCATCCACAAACTTGTACGCCTTATAAGGGTTAAGTTCAACTACGTAGACAGTGCTGCCATCTGGGGTGACCGCGATATCGTGGGGATTATGGAAGGCAGAGCCGGGGGCAAAAGTCTGTATTAGACGTCCTGAGGTGTATTCTATGACATAACCTCTAACTGGTATTCCCATTGAAGGCCCGTTTACTAAGTATAGTCTGCCACCTGGAAAATTAAGAAATAAATATTTTATCAGCCATAAACAAAATAAGATTTAAACTTGAAATTAAGTTATGTAAAGAAGTTAGCTCGGTTTATTTATACAAAACTGACAGACGATTCTCCGAAGTGAGATGTAGCATGCGTTCGATATATAGACATAGTATAATAAAATATATGAAGCGAGAAATTTAGAAGACAGAGTAATATTCGAATATGATTTATTGTTAAAAAACAACATACTTAAATACTACTTATGTGTAAAACTCAAACACACATATACATTGTTGGTATATCGCGCACCTATAGCTTATAAAATTTGGAAGAACCACGTGATCTGTGTCAGCCAATTTAAATGTTCAATGTTTAAGTAAGTCATGTAAATAATAAATAGAGCTTGGGCAAGTGAAAATATATAAATATATTTTGTATTTCAATATAACATGTTGAAATAATATGTATTATTAAAATCTATTGTATAGTCTATGATATATATATATATTCTTCACAAACTATTAATAATATACATACCCTGTATTGGAGAATACGCAACACTAAATATCCTAGGTCCGATCAGCCAATGAGAATATGAATGTATATATGTTCCATTATCAGCTCTGAAGCAGGCAACTCTACCTCTTTCCCTGTCTGCTGTACATACGGCGTTTTGATCCTCAGCTATTGTCAATGCATGTGGAATGTAAAAAGTAAATGGTGTTTGACCAGACTCTGAAATATTTAATATATTATTTTCTTTTTATGTTTAAGAAGACTGCCTAAAAAAACATTATTTAATTTGTCTAATGTCTAATTTCCATGACTTCAAACTAAATTTATTTAAAGGTTTTATAACCATATAATAAAAACAATTAAAAAAATAAATCATTTAAATTTATTATAATAGTTTACCCATTGTCAATTTAGTTTTATTGATTAGCTTATTGCAATCTGTCATTACTCTATTTATAACCTTCATGTTTTAATGGATAACAAACAGTACAGATAGCCTACAGGAGAGCCTTAACTACATTGGTTTGGTAAGTAAAGACAGAAAACTGTAAAAATAAAGGACTTCAAACATTCAACTTACGACGTCCCCACTGTAATATCTTTGTCCCATCTGCAGCATACTTAATGATTCTTGTGTTGCAATATCCGTCTGATACAAAGAAGTCCCCAGAAGAATGAACAGCAACAGCACTTGGCTTACAAAAATGTTTATCATCACTGCCTGGTACAAATCTGTCAAAGAAATTTGGTTGATTTTGGGGAAAAAAATTTCACTTAGTAGCAGTAGTTAAAGATTGGTTCTTGGTTAATAGTAAATGATATGAAACTCATATTGTTTAGTGCATACTTTTCTCCAAGTGTAATAACAGGTTTCTCTCTCTGATCTGGTGTAAATTTAAAAACTTGGTGAAGAGCCACATCAGTCACCCATACATTTCCTGCTGCATCCACTGTTATACCATGGGGTATGTAAAAACTGCAAAAAGTGATTATTTTTGTAGAATTCAGATGTAAATAGAATTTCAGCAGGCTTGGTGGGCAGAATGTAAAATTACACCCTTTAAAGCTTCATCTATTTAAGGTATTATTGTACTATTAAATTTTAAATAATATCCCTTTAATTTTACACATAGTCATAATATACATACTTTATTTATTACACCTAATATTATGAACCACAAATCTACCTAAATATACATGTACATTTTAATGAATAGCACAAATGTGGTAATAATAAGCAATGACTCATATCCAGTCTTGTTTTTTCCCTAGGGGGAATTACTGTGCAGACAATTATCACTATCAAAGTAATGCTTTAAATATAATATATTTTAAAGCATTACTTGATGAAGTCATTATTGAAACTATAAAATGTATACTGATTATACTATATAGTGATATATTTACATATAACTAATGAGAACTTAGACCATGGCCTACTTGACAAACTTCTTTTTAGAGATAAATATATATCAATTTTACTTACAAGTTTTCACCCCACATATCAACAAGGTCCCCTGTCTCATTGAAAACTAAAATAGTTGGGTGTGGAATTGGTGGTTCCCCTATAGATTGATAAACATTTCGATCAGAGAATGTGCGACTATCCCAGACATTTTTTGCTCTATGGAATATAAATACCCGGCCAGCATTATCTATGGATACTCCTGATACTTGGCCCATTTCCACAGCAGGATCTGGCCAATCAGTCACCAACTTTGGCACTGTAATAATTGTAACATTCAACCACTGAATTAAAAGAGAGACTAAGATACATTATATAGAATTAAAAGAAAAAATCCATCCGGAATTGCTTTAATTTATAATGTTGTAGTATAACTAAACTATTTACTTACAGTGCTCTAATTTTCCAAGACCAGCGTTTATTTTGGCATATTGTTGATTATCAAAGTAATTTCCTGAGAAATACCCCTCTTCTGGATACTAAAATTAATATAAGTAAATATGTCAAATGTTTACCGAAATAATATTAAGCCGAAAACTGATCTATTATACTTACACGGCGAGAAGTTGCAAATTGCACAAAACATAATAATACTACTAAATCCACAACATGGCTTATGAAGGTTTTGATCATGATAGTCAATTAAATAAACTTAAGTTATAATCAAATAACACTAATAAGTTAATAATAAATGAGAAAAACTAATACACTGATTCAAGATTGGAGAATCACTCTTAATTCGATTTACAAACATGAAACAGTTATAGTTTGACACTTGACCGTATCAATTGTTAACTGACAGAAGGAAAATACTGATGACGTCATAGAAACAACAAGGACTTGTCTATATTTTTATATGTAACTAGCTGACCCGGCAAACGTTGTTTTGCCATGTATTATGTGGATAGATTAAAAAAAATAAAAATTGGGATGTAAAATATGTATCTATATCCGTTGATCGTATAAGAGTGAAAATTGAGAGAGATATGAATTTTTTGCCAAGAAATTAAAGTTTATAATTAACAAATAAAAAATAGGGGTTGATCGTAGAGGGATGAAAAATTCAGAGTAATATAAAATGTTTCATTCTAAGTCATCACAAAATAAAAATTTCTCTAAAAATTAAAGTTTATAATTAGCAAATAAAAAATAAGGGTTGATCGTAGAGGGGTGAAAATTTAGGGTTGCATGTATTTTTGTATGATGTATCATAAAAAAATAAAAACTAAAAATTTTGTCTGAAAAATAAAAAATAAAATTTTGGGGTGGACCACCCTTAACATTTAGGGGGATGAAAAATAGATGTTGTTCGATTCTCCCCTCTGATTAGTATCCTCGAAAAGGATCACGAAAATCGGTCGAGCCGTTTCGGAGGAGTTCGGTTACTAACACCGTGACACAAGAATTTTATATATAAGATTAAACTTTTTAAGTATCGGACATGACGGGTCTTGTAATCAATTCCCAACTAAAAAAATCTTTAACACCGACA
Source organism: Pieris mannii (assembly GCA_028984075.1). Classification (NCBI taxonomy): domain Eukaryota; kingdom Metazoa; phylum Arthropoda; class Insecta; order Lepidoptera; family Pieridae; genus Pieris; species Pieris mannii. Next base: position 6,390,344 of record CM054795.1, on the reverse strand, counting down.
AATATTTATTAATCAAATTATGTATTTATTATTTAGAAATGTTTTTACTCATTACGGGTGATCGTAGGTTACGTAGGAAATTTCTAGAAATCAGTGGCGCTATAACATCTTTAGGTCTTGGCCTCAGATGTTTGAATCTGATTTATCATTTAAATCTAATAGGTAGGTAGGTGATCAACCTCCAGTGCCTGACACACGTCGTTGACTTTTTTTTTGGGTCTAAGACATGTCGGTTTCCTCACGATGTTTTCCTTCACCGTTCGAGCAAATGTTAAATGCGCACATAGAAAGTCCATTTCTGCACGGCCGGGGATCGAACCGACGACCTCAGGTATGAGAGCCGCACGCTGAAGCCACTAGGCCAACACTAATTGTATTTTAGGAAGTATACAATTCATTAAAAACTTATCAAAAAGACCCTGTTAAAGAATTATGGGAAGCAATAAAAAGGCATGCTTATGCTTTACACTAAGTTTATTTTAGGCAGTATAGTCACTGCACAATGTGGTGCAATAACACCAACAAGATAAGTGACACTCATAAATAAGCCCATCACTTTAATGGGTTAAATATAGTCACTTATCAACAATAAGCGCATTTCGCGCATCTGTCGTATATATGTTAAATCTTAAATCGTAGACAAGAAGGATTGCGCCTCTTCTTGTATCTTCTTCATCTTCTTTTTAATTTTCCCAGACATGCGATTGAGCCTGCCCAATTTCGCAATACCAAGACGAAGTTTTCGGTCGAGTTGGTGGCGAGCCTTCAGGGACTTCGAGTCGAGTGCTTGAAAATGTTTTACCCTGTTTAGGCAGAACATTAGTTTGTTAGAGACATTCGTCACGGCTTGTTTTTGCTGTGTCGCTGGGACATCTGTGTTAGACATTTTCTTTTTTTGTATAGTGCTCACAGAAGGCGAAACCGCAAACTGCTTGGGACGAACGGGGAACGTCACATTATTATTTTTCTTCTTGTAAACGGAAGGGCCGTTTTTGATTAGATTATACTTTTGAACGAGTTCTGCATAATCGTCGCGGGGAAAGGCGGAGAAAATACAGTGGAAATGCTTTCCAATTTCGTCCCGCAGCGATTGGGAAACGGTTTGTTGTCTCAGATTAGTTATTTTTTCTTGGAGCATATTCAATTGATGCAAATGATGCAGCCCACCAGCGAGCCCGGCTTGTCCAAGTAAAACCATGTTGAGTTTCTTCATCATCCCCCTAATGTTATCTCTGTTATTACCCAACGCGGCACTGCTCACCACTTTTTCCTTTAAAAGATGGCCGCGGCGGTTTTGATGATACGTCAACTCTTTGTATAGCAAAGTCGGTTCACCCAAGAACTTTTTCAAAGAGTTGAGGGAGCTCTTCAATTTTCGCAACAAGGCGTTCTTGTTTTTGGGAATATCGCTCGATTGAGACGAATTAGGCGAAGTGTTCTCAATGTCGATAGTGCAGTCATTCAATTGTTTCGATTTGGTCCACTCGCGAAGTTCCGCTTGGAACGCTTCTTGATTGCCAATAGTGCCTTTGATGTTCAAAAATGGAACATCAGCGTTGCTGCAGTCGAGACTGATATGGTTCTTTTCTTGAGCATTGTCCAGCCAAGCTTTACCCTCATCTGTGACGAGGGCGTCTCTGAGTTCATTAGTTAAATAAATTCGTGCTAATGTTATAACTTCACTCGTGTCAGAAACTTCGTTGTCTTGTATCATGTGACCTTGTTCGTCAAGATTCGAAGATTTGGTTTTACCGGTATCAATCGGATTTTCTGGCGTTTTATTTGATGTGTTACAGACAGCCACGACTTGATTTTTATTTGTCTTGAATGAGCTATTGAGCGATTTTCCATCAGACTCAGAGCAAAAGCTTCGCCTCTTTGGTTGATGAGTGTCGTGAAGCACTGGAGATTTGGATTGGCGTTTCTTGCTGTTGATTTTGTGGATGTTTGAGTCGACGGTGATATCTTGAGATCCTCTCACATTATAAAGGTCCGAGTTTTCGTTAAAAGTAAAAAGTGGCCTGTAGGAGAAGACGTAAGGAGCGTTAATTGGAAGGCCCGAGAAGAAATGGCTAAGACGGCAACTGTGGACAAGATGACCGCGTCGGGTACAGCCGCTGCAGTAGTGTTGGTAATGTTTCTTTGTTTGGTGGTTCTCTTCAAGTGCTATAGACAATTCGGTCTGAAAGAAGAATTAAAACTCAGATCAGTTATCAGCTAAAAATAAATGGGTTTAAATAGAATTATATGCCACCAATTGGTATTACACAAGCACTATGTATTACTAGATTTACTTCAGTAAAATTTGTAAACGAATATACGTCGTATTGTTCCACAAAAAATAATATTTTTATATGTGGGTAGATATTAAAACAGCTGCCATTTCTTTAGATTAACACATAGAAACCACGACTTCGCGTGAAAATGTTACATTCTTCACGAAAGTATGGTATATCTGTGATCTAATTTTTGTAAATCAATTGACTATTAGACATCGTTCCACTATCACATTTATAATATTAGATGAACCAGTAAACAGTAATTAGTATTAAATCATGCTTTAAATGTTATGAGAATTTTTTTCTGCACACCACACTAAGCTGAATCAGCGACTGAAGTATACGGATTCAACTTAGATCCTTCAAGAAAGGAGCGTACCAACTCTTAAAAAGCTCCTAAACGGCTGGACCGACTTTGTTGTCCGCTCCGGGCATAATGCGCGATATTATGGTTTTTAATAATATTTTCCAGGGATTCAACAGGGTAAAATCCAGGCCAGACAAGCAACATGCGTTAGCAATAATTACCGTATCATGATATCGTCTCCACAGGTCGGGGCAGTGAGAAGCCGGATGCCCTCCCTGGCCACACTCCGAGCAGCGAATGTAACGCCAATTCGCACAATTGCGACACATATTTGAATACATGTGATTCGGGGAACCGCACTGAAATTTTCAATTAGTATCATTATAATTTATGCATTAACTAAATTCACAGAGCTGTAGTAGGCTGTGCTGTAAGCGAGATAATCTATATCGTACGCACAACGGACTAGTCAGTCTAACGCCTAAACCCAATGACCTATCTCAATCCATTTTTGACCATCTGAGATAGACATCTTAATCCAAATATAGATAAAAGTGTGCCAATAACCAATCGAGGGATAGAAATAGCCATCTGTCGATACAAGCTATAGGTAGTAGTTGGATAGTCCTATGTATAAAAATGACAGTTCAACTGTGTCAAAATACTATCAAATCAAATTTCATTTATTTTTATTAGATGCGTCTTAGGGCGTGCTTATGAATGTCAAAAACGTTTACAAAATTCGCGAAAGAGCAAAACTACGCCATCCGTTCACAAAACTACCAGGAGGCCTTGTTCTGAGAAGAACGGGCAAGAAACTCAGCAACTTACAATCTTAAGATTTTAACTTACATCAGTTTTTAAAATAATTAAAAAGCAATTTGATATGTTTTAAACATAGACATGTATATTTTAATATTATTTGTAGGGTTTTTTATTTGATTTATAGCGATTATCACATTTGAGTGTAAAGAGCGAAGAGATTGCATTCTATCCGTCGCCAAAAATGGGTCTTCGTAGGGTTTGGTTATTGGGATGCAGATAGTAGTTCGATCGACTGTTACGGTCTGATTTTAGATTGTTTTAAATCTGAGATATTGGATTAATTATTGGGTTCGGGCGTAAGTGCGGAAACTGAGTCCACAACCCATAGCAACCATACATTATACCGTTGTCATGTTATACGATATTTCATCCTACAAGTGTAATAAGTTATGTAAAAATAACAATCTTTAGCGCAGTAACAAAAGGTAATTATAAATCCAAATTTTGGGAGTAACAGAGCACTGGGTGACTGTTAATGAATTATTTGTAACAAATACCTATAAATCCCACACAGATATTGTGATCAAAGTCGGCCGCCAAAGACACTTATTTTTAATAATATAAAATCATGATTACATTAGAAAACCGCTGGTTTGTATAAATGTAACCTTAGCAGTCTTATAAGACAAATGCTAACAGATTACAAAATAAATTACAAGCAAATCGATATATTTAATGTGACTAAAAATGCTTAAAAAAATATAAAAAAAAACTCTGGTATCTTTTATTAATAATGGCTTTGTTATTTTTCCTTTATATTAAATATTCATTATAATGATCAATGAATCATAGAATTTAGTATGAATTTGTGCTTTGTTAAATTTTTTGTTTAAATAGGTAAACCTGTGCTTTATGTGTATTCCGTTTTTGGCTTTTGTGTATACTATAACTGTTAATATATTGTTTAATGAGTAGCTGTAGGAATACTTTAATACAATAAAAGTAGTATTATAATTTACTGTTTAAGTTGTGCGCGTTAAGCTACCTAATATCTGAGTGGGTAGTTCATTGATTAGCCGCGGCAGAAAATACCGCAGCGTTCTCTCGCCATATACGTTGTATGCTCACGATGTACAGAGCCGAAATTGCGTTACCGCTCCAGTTCCTACATCATTCTCTACTCGTTTATTAATATCATATTGAAAACAGTGCTCGATTAGAAGACATTGATTAACTTTTTCTGTTATTACTATTTTGCTGTGGTTAAAAAAGCCTCTTTCTTCATTTTTATACTCTATAAAAATCTATGTCTTGAGGATTCCCATTAAGTTAAATAAAAAAATATCAATGGCGCTACAACCTCTTTAGGTCTTGGCCTCAGATATCTGAATCTGTTTCATAATCATTTTTAAATCTAATAGGCAAGTACGTGATCAGCCTCCAGTGCCTGACACACGTCTTCGAATTTTTGGGTCTAAGACATGCCGGTTTCCTCACGATGTTTTCCTTCACCGTTCGAGCAAATGTTAAATGCGCACATAGAAAGAACGTCCATTGGTGCACAGCCGGGGAACGAACCTATGTATGAGAGTCGCACGCTGCAGTCACTAGGCCAACACTGCTCATTAACTTAACAGGGTTCCCAAATCTTGCATTGTTTATAATGAATAAAACATTTTTATTTTTGACTATCTCTTTAAGTATACTCACATTGACACAAATCTTGTGGGGACATCGAGTCTCATAGTGTCCTGTGGAGCCACACATATAGCAGACAGGCGGCTTAGCTCTGCACACGTCATCACGATGACCTGACCGGTTGCAGTAGTTACATCTAGAAGTAAAATTTGTCGATTATTCTAAAGCACTATGGAACTAATAAACAAGTACGGACATTGGTCCAATTTCCAGCAAATAAAATCAACAAACACATTTATCAGCCAATAAAGACAAAATATTCGTGAAATGTTACAGTTGAAAATGACATAATATATTGTTTCCTGAATCCAATTTATTAATAGACAATAATATACCGGAAGACTGATATATACTGTGTAATAAATTATTAATGTTCCTTAACCATCATAGGAATTTTTGATGTTTTGCCTGTAAGATAACTATGTATACTCACCTATGCAAATTGTAAGAAATATTATTTTGAAATTCATAATGTAATTAACAAAATATTGCATAATTTAAATTTGACATGTGATGTACTTTATTTCATGATTATTATGAAACAACAATAATTATAATTACTTCTATTTGCTTTGTAATTATGAATTATTATCGGGAAACATTAACAAACAAGTTTATAAATATCTTAATTACTCAATGGATTTGTAATAGAATTGTGAAAACTTATAATTACCCACATTTCATAAGAAATATTTGGTACTGATTTGGCAAGAATATAGATATCACAAAGTAAAATGATTAGTTTATTACAGTAACATAAAGATGAACATATAGTTAGTATAAGAAAATAATAATAATGTATTCATACCTTCTATGTTGAATTTTTTTTTATAACTTATTTGTATTATCTAAATAGTTTATTGAATTAAAATCAAAATATGTTCCTTATATTGCCATATTGCTGTACTTGTTTGACAAAACAGTATTGTATGATACCGATGATGATATGGTACACGGTGTTTTGTATTTATTACATATAAATATTTAGAGTGGCCCCGTGCATAAATTTACTTACGTCACTTTCCTTTTTGTTGGTGGCATTTTGTCCTTTGGGTCAATAACCCACAGACTTTTATCACCTGAAAAGAGCAATCAATCAGTGAAATATTTATATGCATTGTTTTATTTCCTACAAATTATTTTATATGAATTGTTGTATAGATAAGACAAGGTGTTTAGGTTGATGAACTAAAAATATAGGAAGGTGACATTATTCAAGGAAGGGCAATGCAAAGTTATTAACAACATAATACCTTAAATATGTCCTTAATAAAATGTATTATATTCATATATTATGATAAGCTGAATTAAAATGATGATCTCTGAATTCTGAAATCTAAGAAGTGTAAAGTGCGAAATCACAACACAGATTTTATTATTATTTCCATTAATATGATCTACACCACGTTTTAGTTAGTATGAATACTAGAGAGTAGCAAATTTTTTATACAATTTTATAACTGAATACTTTTGTTACACCAATATATTATTCCTACTTACGTGACATATTTTTCTGTATTTCTCTATGATTAAAATTTTCACCGCCCCAGCTTTCATTATAGAACTTATCCATCTCTGCTCGTAGGGTTGTAAGAGAGTACCGTCGTCGTTTAGATATCTGAGTTTTGCCTTTTAAATTATCAAAATCAAGATTTTCACAAAGGATTGCAGGAATTTTTGTTGAACCCAAACTACATGAACCTTCTATGGACAGATTGAAATCATCAACCGTTTCTTCTGAAAAGCCAGTAACATTTCCCATTACAATATTTTCATCTATTTCAGGTGCTGGACCAGTGAGATCAACATGGTCTGAATGGTTTACTATGGAAATAAAATCTTCCGCAGCTGGTATACAATCTTGCTTCTCAGGAACACTACCATCAGAACTGTCAATCTCTGTGCTGGATATTTCATTGTCTTTTTTCTGGTCTTTTTGTTGTTCTGACTGATTAGAATCAGACTCGTACACATCTGTACTTGGCAAGCTTTTTTCTGTAACCAGATATGTCTTCTGATTTTTTGCGGCTTCGTTAGTAGAATGGTTGCTGTCTGAATCATAAATATCTGCATGTAGGATGGAGCCAACTTTACTTGTTTTTGCTTTTTTCTTCTTTTTAGCTTTGCTCTTAGGTGTTGCAAAGCAAGATTCAATTTCATGTTGATTTGGTATATCCTTTTGAGTCTGCAAGGGTGTAGAAGTTGCAGTATCTTTATTCTTTTTTTTTCGTTTCTTTTTTGATGGTTTTTGTATATTCAGATCAGAACCATGCAGGCTAAAGTCAAAACTTTCATTATTGACACGACGGGATGAGATATTAAGTGCAATACAGTCACCTCTGATAAAATCATCTGATACAGAAGATACAATTGATGGGACAGGGCTAGATGATATTGCCCTGTCAGATATTGGGTTGTCCATCTGTTTGGCATCTTTGTTTTCAGATGATGACTGAAGCAACACTTCATCATCAGAACTTTCAATAGTTATAGTAGGTTTTGGAGGCAAAGCTACCTCAATCACTTCATCTTCATCGCTTGATTCAACACTTACAACATGGCATTCATCATTATCCAAGATCTCAATAGTTTTCTTTAAATTGCTAGGTACAGGCAATTGTAAGATAGATAAATCTCCGTCTTCACCAGAATTTTGTTTTTCGTTTTTAGAAGATTGACATACTTGAAGGAGTTGTTCTTGGGGTTTACTTTTTAATGGGACCAATTCTTGGGATACAGATTTAGACTCGGTAATGTTATCTAGTGGTTTGGGTTTGTTAAAATTGTTTGAAGTGTCGGGTAATGTGTTAATTTTTCGATATAATGAAAAGTTATCAGCGTTTGTGTGCCAATAACGGCGTATCGGAGTACGCTGAAGATTCGGAATTTGAACCTCATCTTTTTTATTCGTATATCCATTTACGTTAGCCAAATTGTAGTTCGTCCTATCATGTAGCATAGGGTACAACGCGTGCCCCACATTATGGTCGCTAAGCTCCTGAAATAATAAAAAATTGCAAAATTCCACGCGCCTCTTTCACCAATGTTGTGACACAACAAAAATATAATAACCTCAACATACCTCTTCCATAATTTTGATAAGAATGCAGTTGAAACTGACCTTTGCAAGAAATGAACATAATCGAAAATATAATGAGCGTGATAACAAGCACTATATCATTACAAGAAACACAAGAAATAAAAACTAGGTTTTATTTATTTTGGACACGACTGACACTCCATCTCGACCACTAGAACTTGTTACATGACAATTTAAAAGTGACAATTTAGACTATTAAATATCTGTGATTCACAGAGTCTCACAGTATGTACAGAAAAAATCTCATCAAAGCATAATATTGCTATAGTAATCTGAATAAACCAAAAACGTTTTGGAGAAAATAGCTTGTACGTGGGTAAGTCTGAAAATGATTAGTCATTAAAAAACGTGTTTTAATTTCAATTTTAGAACTCTTGGTAACTAAAGCCGGGTTCACATTTGTAGCATTTCGGTGTATCGTATCTGCGTTGCGTGGCTTCGGCGCGTATCATGATCGCAAGTTTGGACGCAAAATGATACTCGTTAATGATACATGCCGTATCTCATACGGCCCGATCCGCAGTAACCGCGTATCTTGATATACCCCGTATCCGATACGCGTATCACGATCGGTGGTGTGGACGTATTTTGATACTGTATCACGATACTGTATCGCGATACGATACTTGATACACAGTGAACCATCCATTGTCGGTTTTTTAGCGATCATCAAAGGGAATACATGTCGTATCGAACAAGTTTGAATGTGAATGCAGTGAAATAAACATTGTTGAACGAAGTGTAGTAGTTGTTAGTCGCAGTGAAAAATAAAAAAAGTATTAATGATAATATAACAGGGGCAAGTCACCGCCAAATTGTCAGCAATTGCTGACATGGCTAAACCATTTGAGAAGGAAGACACGCACTGAACCGTACGAGAAGGGAAAGGTACACTGAAAGACACGCGTATCAGGAAATGATACATCGGAAGAAAAGTGAGCGTCTATATTTGGGTCCACATTTGTAGCTGTTGTTGTATCGCGATACAGTAACGTTATACAGTATCAAAATACGTCCAAACCACCGATCGTGATACGCGTATCGGATACGAGGTAAATCAAGATACGCGGTTAGTGCGGATCGGGCCGTATCAGATACGGCATGTATCATTAACGAGTATCATTATGCGTCCAAACTAGCGATCATGATACGCGCCGAAGCCACGCAACGGAGATACGATACACCGAAATGCTACAAATGTGGACCCAGCTTTATAAAGGGTATTTCAACAAGAACTTTGTTTTCTAAAACAAAATAAAACAAAGAATTTAGAGGAAAATGAATAAATTTTTTATTGTATTACAAAGAGAAAAGTTTGGCAATTATGAATGAAAAATCATATCTGGCAAATGTCCACCACGACCACGCTGACAGATGTTGATTCTTTCATCAAAATTTTTAATCAGTTTTTGGCAAAATGGAGGGTTTATTTCGTTAATGACATCACGGATTTTGAGTTTTAAGGCTGCAATCGATTCGATTGGCTCCGTATAGACTCTGTCTTTAACATAGCCCCACAAAAAATAATCCAGTGGTGTTAAATCACACGATCTGGCTGGCCACTTAACAGCTGAATTTCGCGAAATTATGCGCTCGGGAAATTTGGTTTGCAATAAATTGATCGTTTCATTGGCTGTGTGACATGTGGCACCGTCCTGTTGAAACCACATTTCAGTGATATCCATGTCATCAATAATAGGCCAAAATTTAGTGGTTAACATCTCGCGATAATTTCCCGAGCGCATAATTTCGCGAAATTCAGCTGTTAAGTGGCCAGCCAGATCGTGTGATTTAACACTACTGGATTATTTTTTGTGGGGCTATGTTAAAGACAGAGTCTATACGGAGCCAATCGAATCGATTGCAGCCTTAAAACTCAAAATCCGTGATGTCATTAACGAAATAAACCCTCCATTTTGCCAAAAAGTGATTAAAAATTTTGATGAAAGAATCAACATCTGTCAGCGTGGTCGTGGTGGACATTTGCCAGATATCATTTTTCATTCATAATTGCCAAACTTTTCTCTTTGTAATACAATAAAAATTTCATTCATTTTCCTCTAAATTCTTTGTTTTATTTTGTTTTAGAAAACAAAGTTCTTGTTGAAACACCCTTTATTATTGCATTCATTAATTGTCATTGGTTTGTTGTAAATTGGCGGCAAATCTAAAACTATTGTTAAGGTACGGACAGACGTGCTCATTACTAGCACGAAAGCATGCTTTTATTGAGCAAGTGCTCATTAGTAGCACGTGTGTAATGTAATGAGCATGCTTATTTAGAGCGTGCTCAAAAATCAAACGATGTTTGATTTTCGAGCATGCTACCTGAGGCGCGGGTAGGTGGGGGGCGTGCTCCGAGCACGTCTGAACATGTTTGCTTATTAGCATGCTATTATCCTACTGTTTTATGCAATTAATTGATGTAATTAATTAAAATTAAACCCGCAATATGTCGCGTTGGGGGAAGAAAAAACTTTGCTTTTTGTGTCACATTATAGAAGTTACGAATGTCTGTGGAACCCAAAATCTCCTTATTTTTGTTTTTTATTTTTCACCAAAATGTTCTTACACAATTCCATTGCAAGCAATATGATTATTTTATTGAGTTCTGTACGGATAGTACTGTCACTATATACTTGTACATCCATTTTGGCCGAGAGCAAATATACGCCATTTAGCAAATTACACGTCTGTCCGTACGTTTGCTTTGAGCATGCCTATTTAGGAGTATGCTTAAATCAAGCATGCTTATTCCTGGAAAATGTGAACAGTTTGCAGAGCATGCTAATTTTAAGCAAGCTTATTAGCATGCTTTGAGCACGTCTGTCAGTACCTTTACACGTGAAAATGAACCTAACGCGAGAAAATTTTCGGTCAGTGTGAAAAATGCTATGTTATCAAAGGTTTAGTTTATTTATGTCGTAATAGTATAGATAAAAGCAATGTCTGGTATTAGGAAAGACACACTTGTACTTTAACAAAATCATTCCTATCTCTCAACCGTTAAAAGTTCAAGACGTTGAATTCACTAACAGAAAATGGGAAAAACATCTGGGTCTTAGAATAGATACACGTTTATAGTGGAACTTTCTTATATCACACATAATCACCAAAATAAAATCACAAGGCATTAAAGATGCATGCTAGACTAAAATTGAGTCGGCTAATGCCGACGTGTATCTCGCTCGTATATACATATTAATATTAAGATTCTCATGTAAATAAAATATTTTTTTGGTTATGAAAAAAAAGTTCTTTAACCATAACCATTTTTTAATAAATTGCCACAGAATTTACTTCCTAGTGTATACCTTATGTTACTTTATATTTGCTCTCTTGCTTTAGTTTATTTTGTGTGAATGTTTTGCACTACTGATATTTCTAAAAGATTTAACACTTGGTTGTTTTATAGTACTGATAAAATTACAATATCGTAGTTTCAAAATACCACATTAGACCAATACCATAACCCCAAAGATCTTTTAAATATTCTTACGATAAATTTAAATGACGCAGATACATAAACAGATCCGGTTATTTTATAAATGAGTTTATGACCACGAAATAAAAAGTACATGAGTGCGAATTGGCCAGTACCTACACACATGACATAAAAAAGTTTCTAGCTCCAAATAGCTTGGTGACCACTCTTACTTTTTTCCCAGTTTCTAAAGAATCCTCTACACGGGCTACATTTTTAATAAAGTATGTAGCTACATAATTGCCGACTATATCCCAAAAGAACATTAAACACATGACTGGAAAATGTATATCTCGGCGATGTTTCTGCTGTCTGCAACAGTATACCTATGGCTCATTATTTTGTCTTTACACGGTCTACATGCGTGGCTTAGCTACTGCCTACTACCTACCTATAGCTGCAATGGCGAACGAACTCATAAGCCTTAAAAGCCTTAAGTGATTCTAATTTTACATTTACTGCCAGTTCTCAAATCAAGGGCGTAGAACAGAAGAGAAGAACTGGCATTAAACTCTCCGCCACTCTTTTTAATCGCCCAGTTCTTTTTACACAATGTTTGTAAGGAGCTGCAACCATTACACCATGTTCCATATGACATCTTCAGTAATAAAGAATAATAAAATAAATTAAAAATAAAGATTTGTCCACTATCAGCAGGAGGCATGGTGAAATAGGAGCACGCACTTACATACTCGTGAGAACAACACGCAAATACGTAGTATAAACAACTAATATCACGGCATACACGAATTCAAGTACGACCAGTCACCACAAGTAGCACCCATTCACGAGTATGACGCATGGCCAGTCATCGGCCCTCTCGCCATATTTTAGGGAGAGAGACAACCCGATGCATGGACGCCGCCACAAGCAATGACATTTAAGTGACGATCCTTGAAATGTGGAAGCAAAGTCAAAACGAAAAAAAGGAAGAAACATGTGGATTCGACTTTATTTCAATGGTAGCTGTGATACACAATATATATTTTAAGTATTTAAATAAAAAAAGGATCATTTAAATGGGACAATCGTTTTGTTACTTGTGTGTCTCTCGCTCGCTCCTTCTGCACTATTTTACTGTGGTCTTATAAAAATAACAAATTATAAATATATGAAACTTTATTTACAATTACAATAAAACAATCTCTGGCCAGTCAAGTGATTTTCTTCAGCCATCTTGCAAGGAACTTGCTTATTTGTACTGCAATATTCCTGTAACATTTATAGGGGTGAAAGTGAATACTTTTTAACTGATATATCTCTGAAAATATTATTCTATTTAAAATGTAATAACAATTACAATAACATTAAAAAAAACCGAACTAAACATTGAAATCATGTTAAGCCATTAATGTTTAAAACTCTTTATTTCTTTAAAACCGCTAGATGTCTAGTAGCAGTATGCTCTCCTTTAACATCCTTAAGGTGGTTGGTTCGATCCCCGACTATGCACCAATCGAATTTCTAACTGTGTGCTTACATTTAACATTTGCTTGCGCGGTGAAGGAAAACATCGTGAGGAAACCGACTTACCTTAGACCCAAAATGCCGACGGGTGTTTCTCACGGGAGGCTGATCACCTACTTGCTTATTAGATTGACAAGCGATCATGAAACAGATAGACAAATCTGAGACCTAAAAAAGTTTTAGCGCAGTTGCGTACAAACCAGTTGGTTTGTTAGTTGTTTAGGCTTAGTTGTTCAGGCACGTTGTGAAACATCGGTGTAGCATACACATAAAGGTTCAAAGGAACGGTTTTTTTGTCTCTTATTTTAAAATTTTCTTAAAATCTTATTTAATAATATTCGTTTTTTTTTCTACCTGTAAATGGGATAAGTTTGTACGCGTTGTCTGGTGTCACAAGGCACGAGCGTAGCGATAACGCTATCCGCTACACGCTCTACGCATTCATCTCGATCGATCCAAATCGCTTCACAACGGGCCCTTAGGAAGGAGTAAAATATAAAACTTCAAAAGGAAGTTTTCAATTTCCTTAATAAAGATAATAGTATAGTATTGTAACAAATAAAGATGAGTTATATGTATAGTAAAATTTACTTAAACAAATAAAGCTTCAGTTAAAGAACCTTTACTATAACTTTCTGAAAGACATAGATTGGTAAACTATATTAGACATAGTTATATAGTTATATAGTATTAGACATATTAGACATAGATGGTAATTCTTATTGTTGAGAATTTGTTCAAATCCAAATTCAACACTTAAAAAAATAACTAAAATCGTGACTGCCACGAGTTTGTAATGTATTTTGGGCTGTAACCTAAATAAAAAATAAAGTGCCCATGGGCCGTATCACTTAACATTAGGTTAACATTAGCCATCACATTTGCCCCCTTTTCTATAAAAAATGTTTAAACTTTTATTTAATTTAAATTTCATAACGACATTATGCAATTAAATTTTAATTTAATGAATGCATTCATTTAAATAATAAAGAAACAAAAAGGGATACTTTTTCGAGACGTATTTTAAACTAGCCCGAAGAACCGCGTCAAATGCATGTGTTGCCTCACTGAAGGTGTCACTTCTTACACCAGCTGATGCCCAGGCAATGCAGCCCCCACGTTGTACTATTAGTGACAGGGTTTCTAATAACTAAAAAATACACATTGTTTAAAATACATACGGTATTTGAGCCAATCTTTACTCAGTGTTTAATTATTATAAATAGGTACGATCCCCTTTTACCTACGATCAGATCTCAGGCAGTATCGCTAAGCAACATTGGAGTGTCAAATCTCCTCTAAAAATGGTCTTTGTTTGCAAACTAGGTCAGTATGTGTCCGGGTGTTTGAACCCTTGCTCAAAGTTTCTTTCTTCACACGTTAAATTTAACGTCTACGTCTTATTGATTATCACTTGCAAAAGTTATATTGAATTTAGAACACAAATTTAAAAAATTGTGTTCTAAATGCAATTATTTCAGTCCTTCCATGAATTAAAAAGGAATATAAAAACTTATTAAATATACCTTCAAATTATCATAGACATCAGTAGAAACAAGTTCGACTATGCCATCCAAGCCGGGACGTGTCTCAGCGCCTATGACAAGCAACGCGTCGACTTTAGCGGATATGTTCGCGCCGCTCGACTCGTATGTGTGTACCACACAACCACAAGCTTCTAATCTTCGTTTCACTTCTCTGCCTAGAGAATTTGTTGTGTTTGTTACCTGAAACATGATAAATATAATGCGAATTTAAATTCGCCAGGTCCTGAGAGTAATAACCTAGGTCCAAGCCTTTCTACCCAGTACTGTGATATACTCGTAGGTATAGTTTTTAAATATATATCTAAATGCTATATCAACGTTTAAAAGTTTAAGAAAATGAAAATGATTATATATGTATTTAAATATGAAAAAAATAATATTAATATTAAAAGTTTATTCTTAATTGCTTTATTATTTTTAAATATTTTTTATTACCAACATGCAAATTTTCGCTGATTTCTACACTTTCTAAACAAAATTATGTAATTTTATGCTAACTTAAATACCTAACCTGCAATCTTTTACGTCTTGGGCTCAGATTTCTGTATCAAGTAGTGTTCAGACTGCCGTGCCTGGGTATAAAGCATGACGGTTACCTTACGATATTTTCCTTTTCGCATTCGTATTTAACGAGTGTTAAATGCGAACATAAAAAGGCCATGGGTGCATTGGTGCATTGGGCACTTTTCTGCATTATATAAAGAGGACTGAATATTTTTTTATTTACCAGAACACTGTTGACATTGCGTCGTCGTTTGTGTTTTTTTACCCTCGCTCTCGCAGTGTAGGCTATTAGCGCAGATGTTGCCAGAAATAGAGAACCACCTTCTAGTGTCGCTAACAGTCTCCAGGCTAGACCTGCACCAGATTCTAATCCATCCCCCATTTTGGTATCTATATAGAGAGATATTATAAGAATTAATAGTCTGGCACAGATGTGGCATAATACTTTTATTCACTTTGATTTGCACGGCAGCATAACGCAAGGAACTATCCAACGACTACAGCTTCAGATTTCCTGCTGGTAAGAGTTTCTAATGCTGAAATACATAATACTTGGTGACTTTTACGCCCACCATACTGATTGGCTTGGCTCTGAAAGCACCGATCACGCGGGAAGATAATTTCGCGTGTTTGCTTAGGCATGACTTGAATAAAATGGTCACTGCGATTACTTCAATACTGAATGTGGATGGTTATAAACATCCTATTTTAAATATTAAAGAATAGAATTCTTAAAAGGCTGGCAACGCACTTGCGAGTCATCTGGTAATGCGATTGTCTATGAGCGGCTAAATATCAGTCGAGCCTCTGTTTGCCTTGGTTTTTAAAAAATCCGCTTTCATAACCAATATGTTTTTTTTAATGTAGTAAATACTTTCATATTATGAAAATAGTTTAAAATATACATTATGACATAATTACGCAGTAGTTGCACTTCAAGTTTACAAGTTTCTAAATACTCTAATTATTATGGAGAATGACACGCCCATGTAGTTTTAGGATAAAAATCGACCACAGCTCTGGCCAACTTATTTAGGTACGTGCATTTATTGATTTGTTATAATGATTAATAATAATGCATTTCCTAATCTTTTTACAGTAACTTAATACTAATATAATTGAAACTTATTAATAAATTAAACTAGGAACATAAATCATAATGTCAGAAATAAAATAAAATTTTTTTCTTCGTAAATGTTTGTACCTCTTTTTAAAATTGTGATCTATGTTGTGAAATAGTTAGTGGCCAGTTCAAAAATGTAGGAAGAATTTTTCTATAATTTCGGACTACATACTCTGTTCTTATCGCTTACACTTTATTGTTATTTCCATGATATTTAAAAATAGATTTACGATGTGTGTATTGTAATATCCCACATTCATTTGTTTACCCCTTAAATATAATATTTACTTAGTGCGTTTATAACTTTTTGAAGTTAATATGATTTAGTCTGTAATAACTAAAACGTGCTGAGAATAATAATTAATTTTTTGTGGTTTGTCATAAATTCGTGCTTATAATTATTGTTTAAATAATTGTAGAGAAATACATTTTACTGTGAAACAGAAGTTAGGTGGCTTGAAATTAGTCATTTTACACCATCATTTCAATGCATTAAAAATAACTTTTAATAATCTTTAAACTAATTTAAGGTACACTAGACTTACAAAGTAATACTAATATTTAGTAACAATGCACTGTTAATGTTACAGCCTTTCATTTGGCTATTGCAACACGATTACCGAGCCTTTACTTGTTCTTAATACCATTTATTGAGATTTCATTTGCGATTTAATTGCCTGGAAGAACTATAGATAAACATTAAATTTATTTGAAAGTAATAGCCGCTTAAATATAGTAAGTGCTAATAACCAATCAGTCGATTGGTTATTAGCACACTTTTACAACATTTGGATTAAGATATCCATTTCAAATAGTCAAAAATGGATTGAGATAGGTTATTGGGTTTAGACGTTAAAATATATTAATGATTTTCGTTTAATTGTACAAAAATATGGACTATTAAGCAAGTAATAATTATCTGTATCTGGAATATTATAATAGCGGTTAGTACTTTTTATTATAATACTGCCTTTTGACTTACAACCATTGTTCATTATTATAAAACTGTAAATATAGTACACAAGATTTCTCGACTATCAGAGAAAGTTGTATTCGTCTCTCTCATTTTGTCTGTGTTTTTTTATATGGTTCACGTAATCATGCTTTATTAAAACGATCTATTGTATGCAGTAGAAAAGGTAGAAGATATGGTAGCGTTAGCAGGAAGCGAATAGAGAAAGAATGTCATGGATAGAGAAATTTTTAAAAAGGTGAAGGGTTTTACCCGGGAAAGGGATCCGATCAATGGTGAAAGAAGTTAGAAACGAGTTACAACAAATTTAAACTGTATTGTTAGCTATTTTAAAAATTTGAAAAAAAAAGCGCTTTTAGAACACTATTGTATAACTGGGGTGCTTCAACGGGTCAGTCTGAAGCAGGTGCAGAACAACAAAATTATCCGAGGGATATGGACCTTCAATTTCTAACTTAGTGTTTTTTATCTCTTAAGTGATTATGATTTCTCTAATAAGAAATAAAGATCGGTTTTCTATACACGACCGTACCCGACGTTTTCCTTTACCGTAAACTGTTAAATGTGCACATAGAAAAGTCAATTACAGCACGCCTAGAGTTCAGATACGGTCGAGTCATTATGCCAACACAGCTTTGTTTACAGTTGATATAAGACTAAGAATGGAGTGTTGGCCTAGTGGCTTCAACGTACGAGTCAGGGGTTCTGAGGTTCGACTCCTGGTTCTACAATGCGTTAGGAGTTTGGCTATGTGTGCCTTAAACGCTCGCTCGTGCGGTGAAGGAAAATATTGTGGGGAAACTGGCATGCCTTAGACCATTACTACCTTATTAGAAATTATCACGGACCAGAACGTGAACCAGAACCTACAGCGCCATTGCTTGGTATACTTATATGTATATGGAGACGGCAGTGACTGACTTGCTATTGATAATTTAAAATGCCTGGCCGCCTCCAATATATTGAAAGATTGTTTGTAATACGTATAAATTAAAATCGTATTTCTAATGCCTCTTTGATAAATTGCGGCCGCAACACATAAATTGTACCTCTTCTTTATAAAGATAATAAGTATGAAGTGTCTTAACGAAACATAGCTGCAGGTTTGCACAACAATTAAATATGATATTTCACTTTTATAAAAAAGGTTAGTCGACATCACAGGAGAACGAAGAGCTGGCAGCTACCTTGGACAAAGAATTAGTCTGGCTATTCAAAGGGGGAACGCTGCCAGTATCATCGGAACCTTGCCTAAAGGGACTACTTTTAATAATATTTTTTAATAATTAAATTTTAAGGTTAGTTATTAGGTATATTTTGATGTATTATGTTATTTCTTAGGTTTCATTTTAATTTCACTTTTATTGTATTTACAAATGATGGTAAATTATTGTTTGATAAAAAGATAATGTATACGTTTAACTCAAAGGTCGCTAGTAGCTATTGTTTTCAAACAAAACTAATAATATCTCTCGCAGTTGTATAGTTAGTTAGAATAGTTTTTATAATATATAGGTGTAATGTGAGGACTTTTAATTTCTAAAAAAAATGTTAGAAAGATTGATTAAACCCAATTTTAATGACGGAAGCAGCATTAGCTTCTTTAGAATCGGATTCTAAGAAGCATTCATGAATTGATCAAAAGTCTTCAAGTGAAGGAGCTTGAGAACCTCAAGAAAAAAGACACTCACATCTACATCAATAATGAATAGTTGTAGTCTATGTATTGTTGGTGTCTGTAGTGGGTCCATGTAGCTGTAGCTGTATATCTGTGAATGACAGCCTGTTTTTTGGAGAATAGTGATGACTATTGAGGCACTTAATATATTTTTAATATTTAAAGAACTTTATTTCTCATTTTAAAAAAATGTATTTTATTTACATGAGTAACTTAATATGAATTTTTCGCCATTAGCGGTCCCAGTTTTTGTCTACTATGTTCACACTTACAATGCATTTTTAATGCCTTTTTGAATTTGTCATCAATTTTTATAAAATGTACCTATACAAAAATTATCCATGTGTATCTTTTTAATTATATGTTAGGTTTGCTGTCAGTCGCGTTGATTTTCTGGTATATTTGTCTAGAAATGGCCTTTAACAACCCTAACTTAGTTCCAGTTGCACAGATTAGATGAGCCAGACATCAGCTTTATATTATTAGATTGCGTAATGTCAGAGGCAGAATATAACGTATAATTCCGTTAATTAATACAATAACTGTGTGACCCAATATTTCGATGATTTATACACACATATGAGTGTACCTAGGCCTTTACAAGGCCTGCAGGTCGCCTGAAGTCCTTGATCCACTCCTAAGCTACTATCTATTCCTAATAAGATTCGGTTGACCATCTACGTTCATACTACCACGGATAAATCAAGGTTGTCACTTGTCACTAAAATAAATAAGGTTGTACATTTTATTTGCCAAAATATCTATATGATTTTATAAAAATGTTCGTTATATTGCCCGTCTTATGTAATAATTAAGTTTAGACTGAAGTTTAATGTTACACGAGTTTTTCAAAATTTAACAATCTTTTTAACTGTTAATAAATAAAGTAAATATTTATATCGTAGTTGCATTTTTCTTAACCGCCGACGTCTTTGCATACCGACATATGCTGATTGATTTAAGAAGAGTAATAATAAGTAAAGTGCATTAGCACTCGAAGTGTATAACGAACTAAATTCTACACTATGGCGTTTTATTTCTATTAAAATCAACAAATACAGCCGCAAATGTAAGGCATGTACCTATTATGAATTTCTTAATTGAAAAGAATTCAACGAGCCTGTACCAATTTTTTTAAATTTTATGATTAGAAGTGTCAAAATATCTATAATCGATTATAATTATTTATGAGTATGTGATTATAAAATTAAAATTCGAATTGCCACCATAGCCCAAAAAAGTGTTGACCCTAATGTCTTTAGAATGCTCGTTGTACTTGGTCTAGTATTTTTGTTTCCGGTCACCGTACTCTGACAAGTGACAACCTTGAGTTTAGGCAGTTTAATAAACTATATAAAAAAGACCCTTAATGTTGAACGTTTTGTTTTTTTTCAACATAAGATCTAAAAAAGTAAAGATCATGACAGATTTTATCTCTTGCGGCCTCAGTGAAGATCCAAGCTACCTTTTGTAAAGAATATAATATTTTTACAGTTTACCAACTTAGTAATAAATTTATATGACTTCAAAACCAATATTTGTAGAAATAAAATAATATATTTCTCTCTCTGGGTCGGAAACTTACGTTACTACTAGTACTAGTATCGTAGTCAGCTGTATAGTAAGACCTAGCACGAATAATATAATTCTAAACAATTTTGGTCCTGCGTTTCTTTTACAACTGTATAGTATTTCGAGGACAACGAGTCTTTGACTTGATCAGTCCACCACGATCCACAGCATCGTTTTCTTTTAGTATTGGCAATATCAATCGATGTGTTTCACTAGGTTTTCGTCGCACCTACGCATGATGCCACAGAATGATGCGTTGTCGACATAAGGTTGTTGGTTGGTTTTCATATGGGGCTGGTTAAGAATGCACTCATGCGTTTAGCTGTCCACGGTATTCTTGACATACGCCCCCAGCACCACATTTCGAAAGCATCAATCCTTTGCCTTTCTCGGGCTAAGATTGTCCATGTTTCTGCTCCATATAGAAATATGTACAATACAGGGACATGGATCAGTCTGATTTTAGTAATGACAAATAATGATGTAAACTTTAATGATTTTACAACAGGCGGATATAGATTTTGGTGTTGGAAGCAAACATGTTGGGTTACATAACCTCAGGAGGAAGTGTATACACATATGTATATATCTAAATGAACGTTGATGATTAATGGTATATGGATAAAACACAAGTCGTGTGCAATTTTAATGACGGAAGCACCATTAGCTTCATTAGAATTGGATTCTAAGAAGCATTTATGAATTGATCAAAAGTCTTCAAGTGTTATTATAATAACATCGATGTTATTGATCTTTATAACATCGTTGTTCGTTTAATCTATGGCGATAGACGATAGTATTGTTGTTTGGGTTTCATATAAAATCAGTTTTATTTATTTTAGTAAATATTGTAATTGTTTTTTTATTGGAAGCAGATCCTGATACAAGGCAATTAGACCACTTTTTTCAGTTCTATTTTCTGTTTAGTGTGATTACTACTGAATTAATAGAAAATTGTTATACTATCAATATTTTTGAATTTGTTCTTAACGCGTGATTAATAGAAATTACATTAAAGTCTTGGGTCAAATTCCATTCTGCAGTTAAATAAGATGCTTTGCAAGGTTCGAAATATAGACCGATATTTCAATTTTAAATAAACTAAAATTATTATTTTAAATAAATTATGAATTTATTTGCTACAGATATAAGATTTCAACTCTTGGTAATTTGTTATTCTGATAAATTCGTGTTATTTAATTAAAGTGTGTAAAAAAAGTAGCTACTAAACGAATACATCAACCAATAGCGTATTTTTCTCGATTTCCCTTTCAATCAGCCTCAATGACTGCTGCACATCTTCGTGATATTTCATCCGTAAAAAATTAAAAAGTTTACCCTCATGCGCCTAAAGGAGCTTCACTTCAAAAACTACAGATTAAAATTAATAAAGATTTCAAAAAAGGTCCTACAAATTACAGAACTATAGAAAAAATCCGCTAATTTAATTTTTTGTATTTTTTTCATAATTATGCTATATATGCACATTAACTTAGACCCTGTTACCTTTGTTCAAAAACAAAGTGTTATGACAATGACAAATAAGATGTCTTGACGGAAAGCCGACAGGTAATTACTAATTATGTTGTGACGCTCATCTGTGACCTCTGGCCTTGAAGATGCTTCCTTCGCAAGCGTATGACAATGTAATTTGATGGTAATGGTTTTTTTCTAACAATTACGCGCTTTACATAAGATATATAAATTTTACAAAGTATTATAGCTTTGCTTTAGTTATTTTTTGGGTCGCCCTATTTAACGTGATGAGGCCCACTTCTACTTTTTATATCGACAAAACAAGAGATCGACACAGATTATATAGATATTAACCGCTTATTTACCATATAAGTCGACGTTTGCAAAATATACTTATCAGGTGCGATTAATTCGATTACTCAAATAAATTTAGAGTATTATATATTTCTATTAAGTTTTTTAAATAATAAATAAATAAGAATAAAGGTCGAAAAGTAAATTTAATTTAAATTGATAATATTTAGTAATTTTTAATTTAAAATGATGAAAATCGTTCAACAAACAAGTGTGGCAATTTTTAATAGGCTGGCAACGCACTTGCGAACGGTCGGAGTCCCTGTCGGTAATTGATGCTTAACGTTAGGTACGTCTCCTGCCCACATCATTCATCACACACAAAAACTGTGTGTTGTCGATATAAAATAATTATAGGCGAAAAATAAATTTCATACTTTTAACCAAAAATATTCTATAATACATCAAAAAATAATTTATTTAAATATAAATTATTTACAAACCTTGATTATTAAACACTGATCAGTATTATTTGAACAAGTTTACCATAAATTGACATTTTCGCTAAATTGCATCACATTTAGAAAACTCAATTTTTGTCATAGACCGTTGAACACTTTTTACTTAAAAAAATTGACAACTGTCACTTTTCCCCGCGAGTCAAATTGCGCGCGAAATGTTACTGAACGTTAGCGCGGTTCATAAATGAATGCGGGTTGAATTGTCCATACAATATAAAAAAATAATCACCTTGATTTTCTCGTGTATTCGCTGCCGGTGATTGGTACTGAAGAACAATGAATTTTGCTTTTTATCCGAGTTTCCTTTGCTTGCGTAAAGGAAATGTTGAATTTCCTTTAACTTCAATTGCACTTTGCATAACGTATCCGTTCTAAACTAAAATAGAATGGAAATAGAATCAGTACATTTTCATCCATATGATACATATACAATTTTGTACTTACTTAATATTGCTACGTAAAATATCTACATTACAAAATTAATTCACAGTTGTTTTTGGTACTAAGTAATAAAATCTTTGGCAAGTATATTAGACTATTTTAAAAAAGAAAGTTAGTCAATAAAAGGGCAAAGAGATTTTCAATTACCTGATTGAATTGTCTGATTCTGAATAATTAAATGTTGACAATGTTCAATTCTAGTTATTAATCATTTTCTCGGGGTCATTCACTGTAAAAAGAAAAAAACTAAGACTATTCAATAACAATGACATTCACATCGCCATGTTGTGTAAGAGTTAACTTTCAATACATTTTGATACTTCTATTTTACAATATGATTTTGTTAGCGCTGAGTCTGAATCTCGTACGTCAAATATGTTTTGGATTCTGACATATGAAGTGATCGTACGCGCGAAGTTTCGTTTCTTAATCACGCCCTTAAAGTCCTTAAATACTAAAAGCAATAAGTAGGTCGTATGTGCCTTCGCACCGGCGTCTTCAGCCACCGTGACTCCGTGACATGCAAGTTGCATTATTGCAGTTCCTATAATATACGTAATGTTACATTATGTATAAGCAAAATGGTTTCAAAAACTGTAGGTGTTTTATGTAGCCTATAATAACTTTGTATTAAATTTCTTTTCTTTCGTGGCTCTAATCTTTATGCCGATTAAGGGAGCCAAAAATAATTTAATAAACACTAAATGGAAAAGTTTAATGCTTGTGTCAGGCGTATGAGGCTGATCAACTAATACATTGTTAACATACAGAAATCTGAGGCCTTTACCTAATAAGTAATTACATACAAAAAAACGTATTTGCTTATCCATAGCATCTTTACCGCAGCACAATATTAACTAAAGTTCTCAGTTGACCCTTTTCATCAACGCAAAAACTCGACGACGTTCGACGATATTTTCTATTTTGTTCTTTAAAAATCGTTCAGTAAAAAATATCATTTGTATTCTAAACATAAAATAAAAAAATAAAAATAGATTGTGTAAGAATACTATAATAGGAAATACGTCAAGTTTATCTTATTATATTTTATATTAGTACACAACCCGCCACGGAGCGAAGGCTTCCTCTGCCATTTGTCTCTCATATTCGCTCCTATTTTCTTTTTTTTCTCCTATCTTTTTCTCATATTTGCTCCTATCTTTCCCCGCTATCTCTTATATGTCATCTTTCTAGGTTTCTGGTGGGTGTCCCCTTTTTTTTTTTCTTCCCACTGGGCCATTCCAAGTAAGGGTCTTTTCCTCATTTGTGACGTAAAAACAATTTTCAACATATTCAATTGTCAACATATTATATTATGTACTTTCAAAAAAATTGACAAATAGTTTTACATTTTACGTGGACTTCATCTAAGTAAAATTGTATCAATGCCAAAATTGCACAATTATAATAGAGGCTTTTAGCATCTGATCTCTTCCGTAACCTGTGAGTAAACCAGATTAAAAAGTATGCCATTCACTATAAGGAATTAAAGTTAGAAATAAAGAATATATTTATTTTCTAAACATCGGGGATCATTGTCATTGTGATCTCCATAAATTGTTAATATTTTTCGACAGCGTGAAAATATAACAAAACGCTTGATCCCGCCAAAATTTAACACATCACCGCATGCTATGAAGCGAAATCTGCCACAGATATTAACTCAACTATTTAAGCCATAGTGAACTAAAATTATATTTCAACTCTATTTACTTGTAACTGTGTTTTTTTTTAATATTTTAATACTTTACTATTAATTGTTGTGTTGTGTTTTTTATGTATGTACTGTTATCCATGTGATATAAAAGTAAATAGTTGTCGAATTGAAGTAATCTGTGATGGTAGTTTATTTTGTCAAAATAAAGATAAAATCACTATTTATAACATTTTGTTTATTTGTAAAGCTATTGAATGACACTTCTATAATTATAGCTCGTATTTTTTTTATATATCTTATATGTTTACTTCACGTAAAAGAAAAATAAACTCATGTTAATCGGCAGTTTCGACCATCGTACCTACTCACTAGTATGTAATTAAACTATCTCGTAGGATAAGAGTAAAAGTGTTACGCCAAAACGGGATTGCAGTTACGGTATTTATGTAACTGATAGGGCAGATCTATTAAGGAAGTGACTTACTTCTAATAACTAGTAAATCAAGTTAACAGTTTATGCGTTAAGCTTGGTTTATGGCTAAAGTTACGTTAGCATGACAAATATTAGTTAGATTAATAAACATTGTGACACACAAACCGTTTTAAATATGTCATCTGACAAATGTACAAGCAATGACAATTATAGTAAATCGGCATATTTGTTTTTAAACCAACAATACTCGTCTATTACTTTCTTAATTGAATAAAATTATTTAAATTGTCTTTGGTAGCTTTGATAGTTCTAATAAAGCGAAGTTTGTTGAGGTTTTTCAAACATGGAGGGATAAATTCTATTGCATTATGCTACTTGTGTGTATTGTGTATGAAATACATAGTGGAAATAAAACATAATGCGTAAGACATAGCGGTGTATAAACATAACTTTTTCTATGCCTGTGTACTAAACACAATAAAATGTACATTTGTGTTGTATTTAATATATAATGAACTAAATAAAAAGTAAAGGAATTTCAAAAAAAAAATTAAAGACATTAAATAAGAATCGGTGTATTTTACGATACAGTTAAAAAATGAAATATTGGGTGTACAAAGTTGTAATGTTCAATTCATTGGAAATGACTATTTGTTTTACTCATACGTTGCAAAGGATATCCGCTTTACTATATTAAGCGTTATTTTCCAAGAAATATACAGTTTCATAATAAAGCGTTAAAAGTTTTTCACAATTTCTTACACGAATTTTCGACGCCTCTAGTAGTTAGTAGTAAAATTTATACAATTAAAAAAAACACTGACATGTTTCAATTACGGGCATTAAACCTACATTACATTGAGTAAGTTAGGTATCTATTTATCTTGTAATTTTATACTTTTTTCATTATCATACCGCGTACTTGTGTGAAACCGGAGCCGACAAGATTTGTAGACTACGAAGCCAGACGTCAAAACAAATTGAACGTGACTCAAGTCCATAAAACGAGAGTAGGGTTAAGGTTATAAAAGATAGTTAAAATATATTATATAGATTGTAATTATAATAAACATTACCTTATCTTTACATTTCGACCAAAAGATCAAATTTAGAATTGTTTATGTTACTGAAAATGTTTGTAAGCATTTTTTTTTTAGTGTTAACTCCAAATACTCCAAACAAACCTCATTATAGATACAGATAAATAACATCTATAAAGATAAGTATTAGGTGCAACACGCATCGTTGCAGCCGTCACGAATGACCGCAATTGCTTAACAGAAACTTCACAAATTACATCTTCTATACACTTTAAATTAGTTGTAGGCAGTTAAGTTTTTAGGTCTTTACTGTTCGATGCTCATCTGTCAATCTAATAGGTAAGAAGATGAGCTGCCTCCTGTGCCTGGCATACGTCGTTAGCTCTTTGGGTTTAAGGCAAGTCGAGCGAGGGACCGAGTACGAGCGAGTGTGAAATAGGCTCATAGACAACCCATTGGTCACAGGCGGGATCAAACCTACAACCTAAGGGTTGGCTGACGTTAAAATCACTAAATAGATTAACACTGCTCCACGTTTAAGTTCTAGATCGGTACATCGTTGTTAAACTAGTGGTGGCCAACTGCTCAAAAGTACAATTACATAAGGAAAATTTTAATAAATTTTGGTATTTAAGAATATTCTAGGATTGATTTTTTTCGTCAAATATTCCAAGTATTATAATTGAGCTAAACTCAAACTGGCAAAATCCATTAGTGCATAACCAGAGTTCGAACAAGTTTATCTAGCCCTTCAAAAATCTATTGATCATGACCATTTTAAATATTGTAGTATTGTTTGATGGTTTGCTATTTTTTAAAAGAGCCTCTCGGCCCTCTGTCTTCTTTGTCGATAAGTACATCCCTATCCCTACGCCAACAGGTTCGAATTTAATGACGTGGAATAAGTGATACCATGATGATCTTATGTTTCAAAATAAACGTTTTTTCTTATGAGCAAATGCTTACTTCAAAAATTTAAAGAATAAGATTTTCCTCGCATCGAGTAGTAGTAGTAATTTTTTTATAAGCTAATATATCAAAATATATAGTATAACTGTCAAAAACTTTAAACGGTTTAAGTATATCGAATCCACCTTCAAAATATTAAGGATTGAGATATACATTGCATAAGTCTAGTTTAAAATCATATAGACTTAACCTCAAAAAACCTGTAGGTACTTTGTTTAACCGGTAATATGATTTGAATATGATTTTTTATGACCCAAACAATGTTTACATAGTACGCAATAAATATATTTCATAAGGTTGTCGGTCAAACAGTGTTAAGAAAATAGAAAAGTAAACGTAACATAATATACGTGACCACGATTTAAATTGCTTGGTATCTACTTGTATTTAATTGTTATTGCTCTAGTTCTGACATAAATAGTTGTTTTGTCTGTGTTAAGACATAGACAACATAAAGGTGCTTTATAAAAACCGTAGATATTTTAACAGAAAAGTCATGTTTATTCCCTAAAGTTAATTACTGTTATAATTTTAAGAAATTTTTATTTTAGTTTAGACTTTTAAAACGCGCATACATGACATAGGCGAACCTAAAAAAAGCGTTTGGTTCGGAAAGTAACGTCAAATTTTACAACAAAAAAGCAGCTTTGCGAAAATCCCTACAATAAATAAGAAGGATTTTGCCAATATCTAAAAACCCCTGACCATCGAACATACGTAAATAACTTATAAAACGTAAATAACGTCATTATGAAGGTCATAAGAAATTAATTTAACCTCCAATGTCTTGCTAACAATCATACCAAGTACAATAGTGCAGAGCATGTTTACACCTGTCTTGGTGACAATGAGAACTTTGATTACTCGCGATAATAAGTGTTAATTATCTACATGTTATGTAAATTTATTTGTTTAAAGTATTCATATTAACGACAAGACGAGGTCTTAATGATAGATTTATTTTTTCAAGCAAGTCAGCCTTCTATGCCTGACCAAATGCTGGTCTAACTAATAAATAACGAGGGAGAAAAATAATAATTAGCAACCGTTAGTTCGAAGTCACTACTTTCACTTAAGTCACTTCTATGTGTAGCGTAAGTTATTGTTTGAAAAATTCATGAAAGTCCATGAGAGCTAATAGCATGTTTAATTTAACATAAATCATATTTGACTACATACTGAATGTTGATTTGCTGTTTTGACTACGAATTCCAAACGCGTTTATTTTCTACCTCTCACAGATATAGCTGACGTTCAATTTAAATCATTTGATCGGACCACCTAACTACACAATATGTTAGTTAAAATCTCGTAAAAATATTAAAATTTTCAAATAATTATTTTATTAAACTTTTTTTTTCCATATTATGTTCCTTACAAATCTGATACTACTTGAGTAATTGAAGTTTTGTAATTGTATAACACAAGTGTGAACTACACTTGTGTTATACAATTACAAAACAGACGAAAAATGCGTATAATGGTTTATGCCACAAGGTAATATGATCTGTTGAGTATTGAGATACATCTGTGTTTATGAGAGCAGAACAGTATGTCATGTGACTCTTTTACACGCAATCAATTTTTAATTTAATCACAATATTACCCTTTTTAGAGACTTAGTTAAACGTACGGTGTTTATGCAACAATTATTTCCGATTACTGTAGTTACTCATACGAAAATTTATTATCATAGAACTCCTATAATTAAAATCAATTCTTAATGCAAATTTTTTTTCAGCTTAGTGCTTGAGATAAGCTATAGATAACATGCTTGTAAAATTGCTCCTACCAAAATGTGTATGGCAAAACCTATACCTTTTCTCCGACTGAATAAAATTGCCAGTTGTTTTTAATATTTCCTCTATTATCTATTTACCGATAACAGTAAATACAGCAAAGTTTTTTTATTATTTATTTGTGAAACTACCTGATCTAGTTTACAATTTAAATGCATTTTATACTTTTATTCTTATACATTTCACACACCCAACGTCCAGTAATTTTGACATTGTTTGATGGTGAATAGGTGAGGTTACATTGAGTTTACCAAGGATACATGACACATTACACAAACAAAACAGTCAAATATTCAAACATACACAATAACCTGCACATCTTAATAGGCTTGTTATGTACAATATTCACCAATATTCATATGACATACTAAAATATTAGGAAGGCAATGCAATCTGTTAAAAACACAATGCAATGTACAAGTTGCAATTGTACATAGATGTTTTAACAATTTGCTTACGAAAATAACAATTGTTTTATAAGGCTTTACAATTTCCCCAGTTATAAATAATACTAAATGTGTATTATAAATAAAAAAAATTATACTCAAAAATATTACCAAGACGGCAATGTTGAAGTTAATACCAAATCATATTGCTATCATAATAACAATGGTGATTGGTACGACACTTTATTTCACATTTTAAGAAAATGTAGTATGATATTATTCTTCCTGACTTTCTTCACTCTCATCACTACTTTCTTCACTGCTTGACTCTTCAGTTGAATCATCTGAGTTGGCCTTAGCTGCTTTTCGGGCCATCATTTCTTTAAATTGCTTAACTGTGATTTTTCTTGGTATTATCTCACGTAGAAAATCTAAGCTGTCATCTTCTTGTACAACATCGGCTATGTGCTTGTATTCTAACAAGTTGTTAGAACTATTCTTAAATGCTCGCTTGGCTAAATCTATCACAAATAATTCCTGGAAAGTATAGTAATATTTTATTAACTATAAATTACAAACTTCTCTCAAAAAAATTTAACCAACCAATATTATTTTACATGAAGTCTTATAGTTTTTTAGCACATTTTACTATTAATGTTATCCATAATTAATCTAAATAAAGGTAATGCAGATGTTTTTACAAACTTTTGGGATATATTTTTCAGGGAACGAGCAATTGAAATTGTATAAACTTACAGTAACTTTAGTAACTAAGTATAATGGTTCGGGGCCGACAGCATCTACTTCAGGTGAACTTTTCATGATAGTTTTAACTCTTGAAAGTGGTAAATGTAATTCCTTTTCCGGTTTTGGTGTTGACATCTTGTTATGATATAATATGAAAAGCAATTGTATCATGTATTGTATAGTATCTGATTTAAAATTTGAATTTACTGAAATCAGACAATTATTTTCAAATTTGAATTTGACTGTAACAAATAACAGGTAATCATAGACCAATGTAAAATGCTGAAGATAGTCTATTATAAGATAGTCTATGATAGTATATTAATTATTGTTAAATAAGCATTAGAATTCTAAAAAATTCTACGCATTACGCTCTACACAGGTTATAAAGCCTAAAAGAAATTAGAAAATTATCATGGCGATTGACATTTAATTATTGAACATTGTAGACTAATGCTGTAATTTTGGCATTGACATTTGACAACTTACAAAATCGACTGAACTGTATTAACATCTATCTGTATTTATGGTATGTAGTGCTTGATGGCAAATGGCAATGTAAATTGTAAACCAATATATTTTTGGGTCGGACTGTCCGACTCGGACATGGTCTGGAATAATATTTTCTTTCAACATTCTTTTTTTCACATTCTACACTATTCTGCATGCAACAATTATATTTAAATTTAAATATTATTTTGTGTTTGGATTGTCATAAAAATGTTTGAAAACTTGGTACAATTTAAAAATTTAATCAGGTAACAAATAAAAGGCATTATTGGACTTAATACTAGCTGTCTTTATTTTCCATTTCCTTATAGAAAATACTTTTAAGAAAAACAGTATAATGGGCCGCCTGCGCGCCCGGTCGCCCGCGATGGGCGCCGCTGACTAGTATCGCTAAGCAACCCACAACATTCAATACTTATGAAAATGAATACAAAAAAATACTGATAGCGAGATCGAAGCTTACAGGGACTTCTCGATTTTGATCAGTTCAGCAATGCCATCGTACATTTCCTTGACGGCGTCGTACTCGGTGAGACCCATACGCCTCTTGTTGGAGATATCGTAAACACCACCCTCGGCTTCAGTGTGCTCTCCGCGAGTTCCACGTACTTGCAAGTGGTATTTAGACGCTACTTCCTCCAACTTAGCTTTGTCTGCAGCGAGTTTAGGCAACTTAATGTGTACCGAAGCACGAACAGTTGTTCCCAAGTTGGTGGGACAGAAAGTGAGGAATCCAAGACGATCATTGTGAGAGAATGGAATCCTCTTCTCAATGTCATTGACTGCTGTCACCAATCTCTTGTATACTTGTTTTAAGTCACCACCCATCTGCATGGAGATGAGACGGAGGTGGTCCTCCTCATTGCACCAAACCAAGAAGGTTTTGTTCTCATTGTGGTAGATACCACGTCCAGTAGGCCAGAAGCGGCAAGCATTGGCAGCCTGAAGGAACCTGTCACCCTCCTTGAAAAGGAAGTGGTCATCAATCAATTTCTGCTGAACTTCCTTGGACATACCAGTCAGGGGGTAGAATGTGCCTTTAAGTTCGCCTTCAAGACCAGACAGAGTGGCAGAGACTTTGTCTTCCATTTCCTTGTACTGAGCCTCGGTTAAGCAGGGGTTGAAAGGGTAACCTTCCATGGAACGTCCACAACGGACACGGGTGGAGACAATAAATTCACCAGCAGCATCAAGATTTCCAAGGGTTTCTACATCACCCCAGTTCTTGGGAGGATGCTTGTCATCCTTTTTGAAGCCATTGTGGTAGTCTTCAATAATGGGGTCAAATAGGTCAGCAAAGACTGTGTATGCCTCAGCATCTGGGGCATAGATTCCAACACCAGAGTCAAAGTTTTCAAGACCTGTAAAAATGGATAGAATAAAAATTCATAGTGTACCTAATAAAAATAAATTCTACATATGACTAATCTTTCTGGAAAAATCTATTAAAAATATTATTATGCATTATAAATATTTAAACTTATACCTAATAATATTAATAATAATTATGAGAAATAACACTAGGTATTATATTTTTTAATTATTATAATGCTATTATTAAATCTTCATATAAGTACTTTTATAAAGGCTTACAATTCTTCTATTTATTTGTTCTTATGTACTATAACTAACCTGACTGGATGCAATCCAAGAGTGTGGATCCGAAGGAGGTCTTCTTGTTCTTAAGAGCATCAAAGACTTCCTTGGTGAGGTACTTCTTCAGCAGCGACTTGGAGTCGGAGGCCTGGAGCTTAGCGAATCCAGCCTCCATTTTCTCAATAGTTGCGGCGTCCACCATTGCTGCAGCTTTTCTGTAAAACATATTAATTATTTTACTTCAACATGCTGATTAGTCACGAAAGTATCTTTTTTAAATTAACTAACGCTTTGAGGGCAGCGCATGTCGCTCTCGTACACATTTTTACTATTTTGGTCAAAAGAATATATTAAAAATAAAACTTAGATCAAGGCAAGGAAATTAATTAAATGTTTAACAACTTGTTCAACAAGAAACGCAATCACGATGGCTTTTCCGTACTATCCGAAAAATTTTAAAATTTGCTACAATTAGCATTTACGTCCGGTAAGCTATGACAACTGTCATATAGGTATTTATGCTAAAATTCCATTACTTTTGAAAAAGTTTTTACGTGCGTAGGGTTGTGCAAGTCGTGGATCTAGGGCCATACGTTAAATTACATTTTTAGGTACGAATCTATCTCAATTAAATTTAAAATGTTATTAAATAATTTTATAAGTAGGTAGATAGTTTAGCCGAAGTCATAATTAAAATATACACACCGTCTTATGAGGTAATATGCAAGGACAGCGCCACCACAAACCACAATAGGAATCGTAACTTTAATTTTGTAATTCATGACGATGAGACTAATTCTACTATGGAGTGCAAAGGATCTATCAGCTAAGGGGTTATGAATTGTCACTCAGAGTGCCGGCAATACAATAACTTCTTGAACACACCCAGAGCTTAAATTTTCGCAGAATTACGTAATTCAAACAGAGGTCGCTTTGGACGCGCGCAAGTCGAACGTATTTGTCAGCTTACTGCGCACCGGTATTGCTTGGTTGCGCGCAGCTAGCCGGTAACCTCCCACTCAGTCCCCGCTGACGATCATATCACAAGTTTCTTATTACCTAATTGCATTCATTTTCATTTCAAGTTTATGCATTCTTTCACGTATCGTCAAGTTACATTTAAACAATGCCCCTATTGTATAACAGTTTACAGGCAATCACAACAATTATGTTGAAAAAAAAGGCTACCGACAGTTAAATAGAATATTTAGAAATAATACTACCGAGTAAATTTTATAAGAGTACCAATTTAAACAATTTGATTGTACTCATGAATTAACATCATATCAAACAGAGACAATTTCAAAAAGATTAAACTGAATACATTTTTGTAGTCTTCATTTAAAATTGGTACTATTGAATTGAAATGTTATGTATGTGAAGTTACGAACCTTACATTTGTAAAACTGATTATAAAAGAAAGATAAAAAAAAACCTTCTGAGCCCTATTCATTTCGTTTCTATTAATTTAAATTTAACTCACTGATTTCAATGTAAAACAATTACATTTTATTTAGAGGGCATTGAAAATGTACGCCGCTCTAACTAGAGATACGCACCCATCGGATTCATCCGCCGGTTTAGCTTTGTTTTCTTTTGTAGCACATCCACCCATTTTCACAAATCTTTTTTTCAATAACTAGCCGCTAAAACATGCACTAAATCACTAAAACTACAGTAAATAAACAAAATTAACGCAGGATACTAAATGCAATGATGGAATGATATTTTGTCCTAATGAATGTGTCTGCGTAGAGAACGGTGAGGGCGAGGGGTGTCCCGATCGATTCCCGGCTCTCGCACGCACGCGGCTCTTACTTCCCGCCCTTCGGGAACTGCTTCAAAACTTTTCGGAGGGAAACCTACCGCTCTTCAATGCCACTAGTTACCTTAACGCGGTAAATTTGAATGCAACACAAACTTTCAGACTTTGATAATATCAGCTTATCAGCATCAGAACACTTAAAATTATCATTGCACATATTTGAAACGGTTTAAATTGTCACTTAATAATTGATATCAGAATTGGAATAACAGTTGAAGCTTAGAGCTTGAGTGGCGGTAGGATGAGATATATATTATCTACCGCTTACCTTGCGCTTGTACAACCGTCAGAGTCGACTGCGAGGTGCAGAATGGTTGGTACGGCTTTGCGCTGAACGTTAAGCCTATTGCCTCCCGCTGCCCGCACCGCAGGGCTGCCGGCCTTGGCCTTGCTGAGATGCACAATGACTGCTCTTTGCAGACTATATTTTTAATCGTGTTACGGAATTGGTAATCAATACTAAGTAGTTCGATTTAAAGCATTTCATTATTCTTAAATTAGTAAATCTATTTGAACTAGAAGATAAGAATATATCGTTTGCCGCGATGAAGACCTGTCGAACATAATCTTAGTACCTACATGTAATATAGATATGGTTTTTTTAAGCTTGAAATTTCAATAATTAAATATAAAACGCCCTAAGTTGTATAATAATCAATAGTGCACAGCAAATAATATTATAAATGTTTGACTAGTAGGTACTTATTTTTAGTTTTACCTTTATTTTCTACAGTATCAGTTTAGATTTTGTCCAAAAATTTTGCAGTATTTTGAACACTAGGCTGCCGTCTTATAATATGATGAAACCAAAAATATATTAAGTTTTAATACCAATGTCACTTATTAAAAGATTATCGGTTCGACTGAATAAGATTAGAAAATGGTACAACACTAGGTCTCATACTCTTCGAAAATGTGACGTTATAATTTATTGAAACGGCCTTTTCAAAATGTCCTATATAAAAGTATACTAAGTTGTGTATAAATAAAATTGTGTAATTTAAAATTTAATTGCACTTTCTTATCCCAAAGATGTTAATGAATAGAAAGTTCTAAGTTTTGACAATACCTAGGTGAAATTAAATATAAATTTAAAAAAATGCTCTATTGTATATTAATCTTTATTGATCATAAGTCGATAAATATAACATTAATTAATCGAAATTTAAGTGTTTATACCATATTTTAATGTATTGATGTTACTAT
This sequence comes from Pieris mannii, assembly GCA_028984075.1. Classification (NCBI taxonomy): domain Eukaryota; kingdom Metazoa; phylum Arthropoda; class Insecta; order Lepidoptera; family Pieridae; genus Pieris; species Pieris mannii. The sequence goes on along the minus strand of CM054795.1, from coordinate 6,354,947 downwards.
TCATTATGAAATACCTTCTCTCAATATTACCAGGCAATTTGAAATTTCTCGTAGGCCTTGGCAGTGACAGAGGCTCGCGACCTTCAATAACGGTATTTTGTGCCGCGTTAAATTAAAATTGGAACGAGCTCCACGAGTCGCCACCAAACGAGCTTTCGCGCCAAAATAGAAAAAAGCGGATATAATTATTTTAGCCACAGTTACAATAAACTCAATTTTATGTTTTTTATTTTCATATTGGTACTTAATACTCTTTCGTCTTATGGTTGTAAAATGTACAAACATTAAGTATATTAAAATGAGGCTTGTGTGATATTAGCCGAAGGACAAATAGGCCTTTGCTTGAAAATATTTATCGAAATTAGGTTGAGTCATGCAACGTTCGTGATGCATCATTGAACCGAAATATTATGGTAATAGGTTTTCGTGTTACCTTGCCCTAATTTTTCATATTCCCTCCAATGTCAATGTTATTAGGGTTATAATTTTATCGAATAGCAAATTTCTTTCATAGATAATAGAATTATAGATACTATATATAATAGCTGATATCAGTAATTGTTAATATCATAATAAAATATAACGATGACGAAATCTAAAAATTTAACAAAGTAGATGTTTGCACTGCATTGTTAAAAAATACAAATGGCACATTATCCTCCATTTTATATGATTGTGCATTTGTTGTCTGTAAATACGAACACGAACGAATTTTTTACAAATTTAGTTTAACAATAATATAAGGTAAATATTGAAGTAACATTTTCAACTGAAGACTTAATTTTTATACCTTTAACCCATAAAATATGAGTTGACAGACAAGTTTCGGGAACTTCCTCTAAAAAAATCAATCCAATTACCATAAAACCAAAGACAATTAAATTAATTGGTTGGATAAGACAAATTGGACATTTTAGAGAGTCAAAACAGGCCAGACAAGTTCGATATAATTCTGTAAAAATTGATAGCTTATCCTTATGCCAATGTATCAATGTGTAAACAAGACATTTTATTGAAAAATATACTAAATATGTATAAATCAGTCAATACACCATTCACCGACTTATCAAATCTGAAACATGTATTTCTATTCAAAAGCTATCTTTAATTCTGTCTCTTTTTACCATAGCGTAAATGCAATTTGACGGAAAGAGACATTAGTTATACTTTAAAATTTCCGCAATCCTAACTTTAATAATGAGTTTTTATATTCCAAGTACGTTCTTATACCAAGTTTGCGATATCGTGTACAAAAATATCATATTTAGTTATAAAAATCATTTGAAGACGGGATCTCTATAGGAGGTTACATTAGTCTATATTTTTAGTACCCATATTCAATTCAGAACTAGACCTATAGAACTTTATCAATAAAATCACTTACTGATTCCCGAATGTCGCCAGTTGACACACAAGATAAATAATCGCTATGGCGAAGTATGATCGCACCATGTACCTGATACTAATTGATAAAGCCATCGTGGAATTTTCTAGAAATGTCCAAATGTCCGATACTGTCGATAAACAAGATTGTGCTATCACGGTTTTAGTTTCAGTGATACTGTAATAAAATGCTGAAATTTGCTAAAGATATTAAAACCTATGTATTATCATTTGTAGCTGGAGCGTATTGTTTGACTTACAATTTGAGGTTTAGTGTATATTTACAATTCGTTGATTAAGAAATGTCTTAATGATATCTCTGTTGATTGTTGGACAAGAAAGGTGCTATGTTTTGAAAATATTTGCTTAAGCTAGCGGCACTTTATGAAATCTAATTAATATTAAGAGCTGAATTAAAAAGCCTAATGGAGTCAAATAACTTCTTAATAATCATTAATATAAAAAAGTAACTTTAGTCTGTGGTTGCATGACGTCGAGAAATAGTGAGTTATTTCTTAGAGTTTTAATGATTCATAACCAATATAGACAGACTTTTTCCCTATATATGCCCTTGATTGAATATTCGAATTTCGAACAACCAGACAGTCATCGTGACCACTCATTGAGAATTATTTCCATTCATGAAAATTTGTCCACGGCATTCCTTGTTGTAAACAGGAAAATATTTAGTACTTTGGTATTATAGCAATGTACCAAAAAATACCGAAAACGTAAAATGTAAGGGTTAATGAATAGTTGGCCTTTCATTAAAACATAATTCGGCAGACCAGACCCGCTGTATCAATATAAATACTTTCATTTGCGATTCATCTCTAATTCAATATAAATTTGAATGACGATAGCAAAGCGTACGAAAATTATTACAAGAGTTCCCAATCGTAATGTATCAGTGAAGACAATAGTATTAAAAAAAAATACAATATACTTATTTTCTTAATTTTTTTCATAAAAATTAATATTTTAATACATATATAAAATAATTATAAAAACGAGTCATGGTACAAAATATCTTAATTATAAATAGTGTTAATTAAAAGATTAAACTCACAAAGGTATTTATACATTATGGTACAAAGGTTGATTCATTGTTTATCTCGAGTCATTAGTTCCCTATTTCGTGTAATAAATAAATGTTAATAAAGTAAGAAGCTAACACTTTATGAATACTCCTTTATTAATTTGAATATCTATTTATCTAATACAATATTGGAAACTTTATTTAAAAAAATACCTAGTTATAAATATATTTAAAAGATACATTTGAATTGTAGCCCTAAGTTTTGGTGTTGTAAATCCATCCCTTTGTGTATGTGTGTTAAGGAATAGTGTGTGATTATAACACATTCCTGCATTATATCTACTATCATTGTAAGTCTCAGCAGAGGTAAGCCGTCATGGTTGGATTGGAGATAATATAATCCAGACGTAATACTTAAATAAATCTAGACCAGATAGAGGTGTAAAGTCTAGTTCATTAGAAATATACAAAATATAAAATCGCTTTTTAAAATCATCGGACCCACGAGAATACAGGGGCCCCAATTAGGAACCATCACATGGTGTTAAATTTTTATTAAAGTAATTTTGGTTGAAGTTAATGGGTCATCTAGTCAATTATAATTGACGGTCTATGTTGTCTCTGGCATTATAATCGAAAAACGCGATCGTTGTACCGCGACTGGGCGAGGGAAGAGCAATTTGCGACAATGCGAACATCCGGCCACTCCACCTACCATTTTGTATGAATCACTATTCAATGTATTCTTTCCGTCTCTTATTACATAAGTCCTTCCTCGTGACTTTGCATATGTTAAACTCTAATAAAAATCCAATAAACATCTTTTAATTGTCTAGTTTATTTCCTAGCAGCAGAAGTTAAATGTAACTGGCAATTTGTACGTACGCGATGGTCTATTGGTGATTGGGTTTATTGGGTAGTGTACTTCCCTTATTGATAAAGCTTCTAACAAAAATACTAACTATTCCTCTAGCTAAACGTAGATTTTGTGGTTTAATTTTGAACGTTCGTCTGACCGCACTGTACGATTTCGAACATCGTTATAAAATCAGCAAAGGAATCTCTTCCATCTTTACTAGTGTACTAGTGTAATATGGGAACAGTATAATATGGGTTCACTTAAGTTCACTTAAGGATAGATGTGCTCTCCAATAGGCCACTTTTCACAGGTAGGATAGTGACCAAACGTCTGTCCAATTCTGTATAGAAAAATTAAAATTATTTTGCGCGCCTCTCTAAGGGTGTTAGTATAAGGCATAATATCTATTTTTTATTTCAACTTTTTAAAAATTAAGCGAATTATTTTGATTATTAGACATTAGATGTCCGATGCGAAGGTGGGAAGACGAAATTCACACGCTGGTTCGACGTTGGTTGAGTCCCGATGCAAAAACAGTAAAAACAGAGGAGGCCTATGTCAAAAGGCATACATAAATGAGCGACAATTTGCCCCATCTTTAGTATATTAATATGTAATTATTGTTGTAAATGCCACTGTTGTATTTTCAGGGATGAGGCAACAAAGGTCACTATAGAATATCATTCAAAATCTGCGCTCCATGACTCACAAATAAAAATATTCCGAATGCAAATATATATCGTTCATTCACCCTTGGTTTGTAAGCCATAACCAGTTGAACCGGTGAGTGAATCCTGCGCACAAGTACTTACATCATAATTTGTTATGGTTTGCAAAAATAGCTGGCCATAGGTTTGAAAATAGGTATTTCTATAACGTGTCATCATCTTCTATGATATAGTTTGTTAGTCTGCGTTTGTATGAACTTTTTAGACACAATTCGGACCATTTATTTATATATTACGTTCCTCTAAACTAAGTCTAATTAGATTGTTTACAACCATTTCGTCTTTCTAACTGTGATTACGCTGTTTTAAAAGGAGACATTCTACTTAATAATAATAAATACACTTTAATTGCTTTAAAAAATTACGAATCAAATTTTTGTGTTTTATTATTACTACATTGCTTCGTGTTTTGCAGTATGTACTTTTTATTTGGATCTGATCATTGCGTTGTTTTCCCATGTTTCTTTTATCTGTACCACTTCCAATATGGTCTATCCATTTCCATTTTAGCTGTAAGGCATGGGTCAGAGCGTCGGTGATCTTAGTTTTTGCTTTGATGGTCATAATTTTTAGATTGCTCTTTTCCTTGCCATGCCGTTAAAAATTTCAATTACCCCATAGTTCTTTATGAGTAAGGGGCTAAGATACCGTCTATATGGCTAGTGATTGAAATGTATATCTTAGATTTATTCCCGACAATACATACCGGTAGACACAATTAATGCAAGAAATGTGTTAATACCAGGCTCTGAGATATAATTCTCCGTTTAAATGAAAATGTAGTTACGTTTTTAATATTATTTAATTAATAATAAGCTTAAAAAATGAATTTTGTTAAAAAAAATGAATAACTGTTCCAAAATAAGCGGAAGTTCAAGTTACATTAAAAATTCGTAATTATACCTGGTTTTGGAAATATCGATTTTCTTGCTGGGGTTATGCAGGCAGTAAGAAAATTCACAACACGATTTTACATCAACGAAGTTTTTAATATTAAAGACTTCGTTGATAAATAGGCTATCCCACACAAGCACATAACCAAAACAAACGCTTTCGAATTTACTACCCCGAACTATGGTAATAGACAGCAATATTTAAATGAGTGGTGATTGAAATGAGTGAAGGTTATATTGCTAGTGTCGACCGTGCTATGCCCTTTGAGAACTGGCAGTTAATAATTTAGAATCATTATTTTTAGTGACGTCCAAAACTTAACAACCTAAATCATAATAATAATATACATTATCTGTTTCAACAATGCTTTGAGCTTAAACGATTTTTGATACTTACATATATATATGCCTTCACACGGGAACTCGGCCATCGGATAAAGTTTTTAGATAAAAGAGATATATTAATGCGTAAGTTGACTTCTGATAGTCACTTGCGTGGGAAACTTATAAAATACAAAAAGGTGACTGTAAATAAGCGTCAGAAAATTTGTTATATATACAAAACGTTTGTTAAATATACTCAATTTGTTATATATACTCATAAAAGACTAGAGAAGTCTAGGAAAAGTTATTAGCTTACTAAGTCGGTACTCATTTAAAGCAGTGTACTTTAAATCTCCTAAATTTACATTTACTGCCAGTTCTTAAATCAAGGGCGTGGAACGGACGAAAAGAACTGGCACTGCTCTGCTGAATAATTTATGATAAAAATATTTTATACGATTACGTAATAGGCAAGTGAATACCTTCTATCTTCTTTTGCTGGAAATTTAAATTGGATAAGAATGGAGGTGTTGTAAAAAGTTAACAGATTTTGTCATTTTAGTTTTTTGATATGATTCATTGTGTTCAATAAGCGTGACTTCAGACTGAAGCAAATCACTGGAAAAACCAAGGCTTACAATGATCAATATTCGATACGGCTGTGCTGTTGAAATATTTACTGTCAAATGAAACCATAATGAAGATACAGCCGTCTATTTTCTCAGTTATTTTCAGTTGTGTTTGGTTTAATTATCAATTTTTCTGGTAACGCCATTTTTTATAAATTCGAGGTGGAAATGCATTTGCGCATTCCCTGCCCTTAAAAATTGCAGAGGTCTGTGGGACTCAATCCACACTATAATCTCTGCTATAGAAACAAGGAAAAAACAAATGACAGCTGTAGAATGTTTTTTCCTTTAAAGATTCACGACCCTAGTCATAATGTATGTTAGTACTAGTAACATGGATAGCCTTGTTTCCATGGAAATGTTATTTACATCAAAGATTGGTAACCATGGTAACCAATACCGATGACGTTTTGCAGATGTTTTTTATAAAGACGTAAACCACAAACCAAGAGAAAGTTTACGTTAAAACTTCGATTGCAACCATTAATGTCCAATAAAAAGCGATTTATTTTAAATCTCGTTTTTAAGTAAATACACAAGAACTACTGATCTTTATATTGATTGGAAAAAAGATAAAATGCAATACATAGCAGCGTTATAAAGTTTTATTCGATAAAGCAATTAACGTAAGGTTAGATTATCCAACTGGCTTATTTTCAGTAAAACCTTCTCAACGTGCGAATATCACATTACGGGTAGCCTTTGCAAGTGGATTTTAACGAGTAAACTGATAAGCTACATTATAATTATGATAAGTTTTCTTTGAAATCTTGACTTTGACTTAGGGTTTCTGTATTTATCCTGGGTTATATTTTAAGTGTGATTATGTTAACGTGATTTATTGGATTGTATTGGCCTTAGTTTGCGCAAGTATTACATATTTTAACTGAAACTAACTCTAAGAAAAGAACATGCGCTCCAAGTAAATTAATGGTGGAAAGGCTTAAAATTTCTTTTTTAACCAGTATTGTTTCGAATTACATTACAGGTATTCACTTGTACAAAATCTTTCCTGTACGTTGGTCGGTATTATTGCATTGTTTTATTCTCCTAGCATATTCGCATATATCGCAAAATATGACATATCGCAGTTAAGAGCTGAGATCAATATTATTCAATCTTGCGTCACGCTTCCCAGGCTTGCAGTGCCTACAAGGACAATGAAGGTGGAACCAAATTTGTCTTCGAAACAAAGTATAGAAAATATTCATAATATATGTAAATTAAACTTAAAATAATTTTTTTAAATCATAAATTTTTATCTACTTTTTATTATTACTACATAGATTTTTTTAATATTAAATATTTACATTTATATTAAATTTTATATAATTCTTTTTTTTCATAATGTCGAAACATTTCGTCATAAAATTTATTGTACAATTACTCCAGTGGGTACTCGACTAATTATGGTTTGAACCAAATAAGGTGTCCATGAATCACAGGTTGATGAACTCACTCGCTTGCCAAGTTGCATACTAAAAGTATGGCTAAAACGAGACAATATATTTATATCACGTTGCTATGGAGAAATAGAAAGTGATGCGCTTGCGTTTGGTGCAAGATAATGCTATCGAAATGTTTTCCGAAGATTGTACCTATATTGCAACATGTGTGTACAAAATTTATCTTATAAATCTAGTGAGACAAAACATTCAATCGTTAGGATAATGAATGGAAAACTTATTGTAATTTTCGTGTAGTTTTTAAAAAGACATCGCCTTTTGTTGCGCAATTATATTTACGTATAAAACTTTGTATTGAAAATGCTGAAACATTTCCGATTTCGTAACCGTTTTCAAGGTCAGACAGAGGTGTGAGAGTTATACAAGTTTTATTTTTAGCAGGAATGGTATAAATCATAGCCAGGTTTTTTGTTGAATCATAGGGTTGCCAGAATAATCTGAAGCCGTACTGAATGCGTAAATTTTTTTTTACACACTATTGAATTGATCTTTCAATTATACTATAAACATGTTGGATTTTATCTGTATTTTATATATACATATTTGTTATTAAACTGCTCATACTACAATAAACGTTAATTTTAATTAACTTGGATCTATCTGCATTTTAAACTGCAGTCTGCTACAATCATTAAAAACATAAAGTCAGTAATTTCACTTCAATTAAAAAACCCATATATTTTACTGGAAAATGTCTATGTAGACCATATTCTTTTTTTATAAGGGTAACCCTACACTAGATAGCTCACGCATGTGCGTCACATTTGGCTTAAAAATGTTGAAGTAGATCAGTCTCTTGTTTACATTATAAAGAATTTACTGACCATTACGTCCTTAATATTATTAAATTTTCAACTCGAAATTAAAGACAATATTATGTACTTGTTTTTCATATCCTTTATTTTACATAAATACACAAGTGTTTAGCTAGTTTTAGCTTGCGGGGGACATCTTCGAATCCAGAATTAAGGCCTGTAAGAAAAATGTATTAATGTATGCGTAAAATTCTAACTTACAGTAGGCACAGTTAATTATTTTTTGAAGGTCTTGTGTATGTTTTTAAATATTGCTTCTGGAATCGGTTCTTATTTTTATCACCGTATGCCTTATGTGTCACACATGTCACAAACAATTATTGAATGTTGTAAGAAGTTGTAATTTCTTCAAATAAATGAATCTATAAATGTATGATTTATATTTAACATATTTGTATTTATCTTATTGGCAAAGTTTTAAAAAATATGTTTTTTAAACTAAAGCGTTATATCTTTTACTACCTTGCCGTCCAAACTATTTATTAATCCGATGACAACTTTTGTTGGATCGAAGTAAGTCCATTAAATACCACGTGATTTAATACTCAATACCTGGATGCCTGAGCTTTGCTAGGTATTTATTTATTTTTATAAATTGTGTTTTTTGGAAATTATATTTCAGTACGAATTACATAGTAATAAAATGATGAAATATGAATATAATTATCGAATAAAGATAATTATATTCATATTTAAGTTTTTATTTGACTGAAATCTTTAAACGAGCAATTCTATGTTTAAGTTGATAAAACACGAATAAAATGACATTTTCTAGAAATGATTCCTAGCTAGATCGATTTATCCCCCGAAACCCCCCGTATACTAAATTTCATGAAAATCGTTGGAGCCGATTCCGAGATTCCAATTATATATATATGAAAGAATTGCTCGTTTAAATATATAAGATTTCTGATTTTATTGGCTATTAGTGCAGGCAGCTAGAAGGAAGCGTTCAATAGATGTTTGATCCAAAGATAATTCGAAATAACAATATTACTCACCCTATAAGGCATTCCATTTTAACTACTACTGAAACAAAAATAAAAATCAAATGTTTGCAAAACAAAAAAGCTAATAACGAATCTGTCACCAATAAAAGTACGACATTGGTGTTAAAAAAAAAATTGATCTGTCATCAAGACGATTCTTATTTTTAAAAGGTACTGATAATTTAATATTGATTCGTAAAGGAAATCCGCGCTCAGAAATTCCTTTAAAAGTTGTATTCTTTTGTGTGAAATCTCATAATAATAATAAAACATCATCAAATTAAAATAAATAGTTTAACGAACTTTCATACTATTCACAAATTTTTATTGTAGCGTAAACTACAAGTATAGAATATTGGAAATACATCTACATATGATATCTAAATGCAGACAATCTGTAACTCTGTTTGGCTTTCAAAGTACGAAACATACGATTTGACTACAATGTTTTGTAGCTGTTACAAAGATTGCCAATTCGACTCAAACAAAAACAAAACTTATACCACTAGTGTATGTAAAAATTAGGATAGGTATACATATATAACATGTAAGTAGCGTCTATAACATGCGTCGCCCCACGTCACTTGTCAAAGCCTTTCAAATATCCTGGCGTTACATAAAAGTTCCTTTCATAAAGAGGCATCATGCATTTTTGGTGGACAGTAAAATATAAAGCGTACTTCTCCAAAGCCGATTCCCTGGATTCAGCCACTTGGGTTAGCGGCTGGGGCTGGTGAGGGTGGTGGGTCACTCCCTAAAAGGAAACTTTAGCATAGTAATCTTATTGCGTCTACTTTATTTTGGAATTGAAAGCGGCCTAGCTGCTAAAAGCATTGTGCATATATGTAGGGATTTTATAAGAAAGTGTCAGAGGGAAAACAATATCAGAATGAATAACGCTGAGAATTACAGCTTTAATCAGGGCCTACCATGTCTTAGCTCTACATGACTAAAGCCACTATATTTCATGAAATGAACGAATCAAAACATTGTAATATCACATGACGAGCCGGTCTGCGGTGACATGACTACCAAAGCATTGTTCAAAAAAGTTGTGTGGATGTTAAATGCATTCAATATACTGGAAAATAAAAATCTTATCGTGTGACACCCGAGTGAACTGGTTTTCTTGACTTTGACCTGTATGCTTAGGGTCATGAAATTTAAACCTATATCTTCATGAGTGCTGCACGAAACTTTGCATTAAACCTCATGGTAGGCCCCCAGGCATCTAATTTAATTGCATATATTAATATGTAATATAAAATATGTTGGATAGAATGCGAATTGATGACAAATACAATTTGGTGACAGACAAATTACTAAACATTATCTAGAAGTGCCGACCTGGTTTGTCTTGTCCGGCAGCTCCCGACCCTTCGGCTGCCGATGGTGCAGCTGGTAACCAACCTCTGTAAACAGTATACAACTAGATATACAATAACGAGTAAAGCAAATTGAGGTGGTGGCCTTCTGAAGAATTTTATGACGGTAACATACGTAATGCTTTTTGTAGTATTGTTCAATAGCAGCTTGCGACTGTGACTAATACTTTAGTGTTATCAGAAAATTAAAGATCAATATTAAAATACTATTTTAAGTTACGAAAGCACTCTCTTTGGCGAGATTCCAGATAAGAGGTGATGCATTAAATCTACCTCCATAAAGGTTTGATATCAGAAAAAAATATAGGAATGAACGATAAAAAAGAGCTGATATTAATGATATATATAGCATATTGAATCTAAGTGGTAATTCAAAGGTGAAAAATAATACATAAATTTTTGGTAAAAAAGAATAGACGGTATTTCATCGGTTCACTGCAAAGTTTCTCGTTAAAAACAACGTATACAATCTAGCTCTAGGTTTTGCACAGAATTAGGTCAATCGATACCTTCCAATGAATCAAAGATTTTAGGTTAAATACATCCCGAATACAGTTGAGATTGAGAAATATTTCAGTATACAAATCCTACAATCAAATACCCTAAGAATTTGTAAACTCGTTAAAATATTTAATTTAAAATAAATAAACATCACAATCACTATAATCAATAAATAGTTGATATATGTATAAAAATCAAAACTAAGGAGTAATGTTTAAAACTTACATGAAATAATTAATGTTTTCTAATTGTATGATATTATATAGCTTTTCATAAAGCTAATATCGTTAGAATTGATTTTTATTTAGCAATAGTTTCTAAACTGCTGGCAATTTAAAAGAGTGACTTTATTACCAGTTCTTTTGGTCCATTTACTGACGTTCATAAGTGTACAGTAAGTTATATATGATCAAAAGTATATGATCAATCATTTATATTTATATTCAATTCAATAAAACAGTATATTGAAAGTTACAGCCATATAAAGAATTCCAATAATTCGCGAAAACAGCTTCGATTATGTAAGCGTTTTCAAGGTTCGGAAAAATCGATTTTTAACATTGAACTTGACCTTATTCGCTCATCGCTGAGTGTTAACAGATCTTATAATAGACAAACGAATTATCACATACAAGCCTTGACGATAACAGATTGTCACATGCAAAATGTGTTAACATATTGCAACCATCTAGAATCGTCTTATTGACTGTGTTGCTCTGAATTACATAATCATTTCAGCTGTTTTAAAAAGAACAAAAAGAAGGCGTTGAATATGCTATCTGTAGTATATCCGTTTAGAAGTCCTGTCTAAGGACCGGTCTTCGTGATTGGAATGGGAAGTGATGGGAGATATATTGTATGTATGTAGTGTGGCCTTAGTTTCCGCACTAGACGTCCATTTGTTTATTGCCATTTTTCTCATCCGTTCTACGCCCTTGATTTGAGAACTGGCAGTAAATGAAAAATTAGAAACATAATGTTACCTACATGAATTAATGATTTTTGAATTTTTTTTAAATTTAATTTTCTAGGACTACGTGGATGACTGATTCCTCTGTGCTGAAACAGCCTCTGCACAAGAGACTATCTGTCGCGTTAAGGACCAAGAGCCGTTTATCAGGAGGCAGTGGCCGTATGCTTTGAGATGTAAGAAAACATTGGAGTTTAACCATCTAGTCTTCTCGTTTAATTACAGGCACTAGATATTGGATAATTTGAATGTTGAATAAAACGCGTGATAAACAAATAATGTATTTAGAAACAACAAATTTAAAAATGTTACATTATAATGGATTTAAAGTTCTTCGTTTGAAAATCGTTCGGAAATCTCGTCTTGCATAAATTCCATCCCTGAAGCTTCTTGTTGCTTTGGTATTTCTATTTCTTTTAGCGGTTCTATTTCTTTTACCGGTTCTATTGCTTCAATTACTGGTTCAACTACATCTAATATCAATGGAATATTTTCCGTGGGAGCCGAAAACGTCGTCAAATTTAATGACTTCTTCGAATTACTTTTTTTAGGTTTATCAAAGCTGTTGACAGATTCCGTTTCATAATTGTCTCTGTAAATAAATACTTTATTAATAAATTCGAGACAGACAGATTATTATGTCTACAATAATAGGTTATATATAATAATGATTAGAAGTACACACTTAAATAAAATTTTAAGATCTAGTGAGAATATAAAGATTTGTGACAGGTGTTCTTCCGTACGTAATATTTAAATGTGATACAAACAAATAACTACATAAAATAAAAAAGTGACGAAAAAAAAACAAAAATAAACTTACGGAATCCAAATGAAAAAAGCCGTAAATTTTCTTGTTTACGTTTTCGTCGTTTTATTTTACGTGCCAAAAAGTGTTGAAATTCTATATATTCGAGATAAGAGTACCCAGTAACAAATCAGCTGATTCTCGTGCTCCAAATAATTGGATTCCACCCAATTTCAAGAGGTATTTTGGTATCGAGAAATGTGATTACAATTATCTCACAAATGGAGTCAACGTGACGTTGGTAAAAATTCTATTGTGCCAAAATACTACGCTATTTGAATTTGTATGGTTCATTACAGATTTTGTGGTTTAGTGATTTACGTATCAATGCCCATGGTTCCAATGGGCGGATCTATTATGGATTGAGGATGATTGACGCTTATTACTATTTTTTAAGAATAATACAATTTAAATCCAGGTAAACATTTGAAAACCACTCTGGTTTGTCAAATGTAACAACAGCTCTTGTCAGGAGAGCGACAAATGTATATAAAATAATTCTAAAGCTTCTTGTCTTTCTTAACATTCTACGAGTATCTCATAACCGACTGGGTAGTCCATTTATTAGCCCCGGCAGCAAATACCTCAACATTTTCTTACCATAGACGTTGTGTGTGTAGAGCCGAACTTGCATTAAAGGTCGGGTCTGTACTGTATGATTAACTATTTTTTTATATCATATGGAAATAAAATATGGACTTCAAATAATATATTCTCCTTCATGGGTTATGATTTATTTCTTGTTTTAAAATGTTCATGTTTTAAGGGATTATGGTCCATATTTTTCACTTATTTATTTGAACCCACTTTAATAATATAAAATAATATATAATTCGTAGTTAGTGAGAAACATCTCACTATATTACTTCAGAGTTAATGCATTATTTATGAATTGAAAATCTATTTTACGATAATTGAGCATTCTTTTAGGCAGCTGTAACTATTATAGGAAAATATCCCAATATCCTCGTGGCTATTCTAACATTCGACCTTTGCGAAGCCGACCGGCTCATTAGATTCAAATTCTGGCAGCAGACGGTGTTTTGGCAAGATCGTCAATCTGAACCCTTGGCTTGGCTAGGCGCCAACTGATGCTCCTGCCTTGAACGATTTTAAACTATAGTTTATTGATCTTAGCACGGAAGTTCAGTAGCAAATCATAAGAATAAGCTCCGCGGGAGAAAAATATTAAAGTCTTTTAACCGGTAAATGAGGCAGAAACATCACTACGACTGTTTTGCCTTATTATTTTATTTATACCACAGTCCTGTCCAAACAGGTAAACTATTGACAAGAATGCATAAACAATTTACACACGACAAAAAAAAACAAACATAAAAACTACTTAGGAAAAACAAAATAACATAATAAAAAAAGACTCAGACTTAATTAGTTTTGTCAGTTCACTCATACAATGGATAGTAAAAAAAAGTTCTGTTATTAGCTAAGTTTCCACTGAGTCATATGTGCCCTTTTCAGAAGGTTACTTGCACTTCTTGCACTCATCATTTTTATTTATTGTTTTCTTTTCTTACCAGGGTTGCCTGGAAGAGATCGCTTGTTAGCGATAAGGCCGCCCGTTGCATCCCTTGTAATTTCTATGTATTGTGTTATTTGTGTTTCTTTGTAACGAAGTGTGAATAAATAAATAAGTTAGTACTAGCTATGGACGTATACGTTATAACGGCGGACCGCAACGTTGACTTACGTATGGGTCTGACGTACCCATCAGGCACATCGAAGCTAAGGCACTGTAGTATTCTCAGGAACTTCTTAGACACCTAGATATGCGCTTGAGCAAATCTTTGTCGTGGGTTCTTCAAATATGCAAAGTGAGTAAACAAACCTATGAAAACACAGTAAGTGGCTCTTCTTGTGTCGGTAGCATGCTTTTGTAAGTTTAAACATTGACTTAGGTATTATGTCCCACCTCAATATATGTTTTCGTAATAGGGTTTCTCGGTAAATTTCAATTCAAGTAGAATTAGCACTATATATTCATAAACGAAATTAAAATAAAATTTGTGTTTGTTACAAAATGAAATTATAAAATATAACAGTTATTAAAATTATGATCGTATAATTATAGTAAAATTATTGTTTTCTGACTCTTTTTTTGTTAATGTCATAGTTTTTGCTGTTACGGGTATGAAATTAGTTAGATACTAAATAAATAAATAAAATTAAAAAAATTGGTTAATAATATATCTTTACTACATAAATTTTTACGGATATATTTAATCATTTCATTGCATGCGTCTGCGCATAACCGCTCAGGAAGTAGCAATTGCCATTTGTCTCGACGGTATTTGACCCTCAACCCACTTCAACTATTATATGAAAATCTATCTTGTAGCTATAATTTGCCGGAAATAACATTTATAACATTAAGTATAAATCATAGCATTAGCATTCTATTCGACAGGACTTTGACTGTTGCCGGGGAATTGCTAATTCCTAAATGTATTTTGGGTTCGATGGCTCACTAAACTAACAATTTTGTGTTGGAAAAAACCATGTTGAGATGGTGATGATGATATGGATTATATCAGTTACGTATTATGTTTGTGCAATGTAAAGTACACTCAAATAGTATTTTGTGTTTATTCACGAGAATTCAGAGTAATAATTAATCATTAAGGCCGGCAACGCACTCGCGAGCCCTCTGGCATTGAGAGTGTCAGTGTACCTACCTTGTGTGTAGTGAGTTGAAGGAAAGTTAACAGTTTGGTGTTTTTTATGCTACAGGAGGCAGACGGGCCTGATGTTAAGTGACACCGCCGTCCGTGGACAGTCGCACTGCCAGAAGGCTCGCAAGCGCGCTGCCGGCCTTTTAAGAATCGGTACGCTCTTTTTTTGAAGGACCCTTATTCGAATTGGTTCGGAAATACTTCAGTGGGCAGCTGGTTCCACATCGCGGTGTGCGCAGCAGAAATTGCCTTAAGAATTGGGTTGTCTGTATAATCGTGTAAATTCATACGCGTGAAATAAAACCTGGATTTATTAATATAATGGCTAGATGATCTCTTTAAAATCGATCTTTCGAAATAGTAGGAAGTGGTCGGCAATAAATAGATACCATAAATATAAACTGAATAAGTTTCCATTTATTAGGGGAAAATGCTCGCCAAGTGGAAGTTCTTCTGTCGTCTGGTAAAATTCAGATACTTGGAGCTATGATTCGTTTCTGACCCTGATAGAAATCGGGAAGTATATAATACCTTTTTGAAGTTAGAAAAGAACTACAAGAAGAAGAAGAAGAAGCAAGCTAGGTCTGGATATCCATAGTTGCTCCCCTCACACTTTAAAATCGATTTTTGTTTAGTTTTTTGTAATTGTTTCTTTTTTGTAATGTTTGTTTTGTTTAATAATTGTTTCGATTGATATTTGTATGTGCTCTAAATGTATGTCATGTTTGCCTTTAAGTGTTTGTCACATTAAAAATTGTTTTTTGTGTTTGTTTTTACCAATGTATCAGTGTGCTGAGCGTTGGCAAACTTTATCAATTAAAAAAAATAAAAAGTTACAAACAGTGAATACGTAGGTTAAAATTTACACAGATAATAATATAGTATGAGGCAAGGGTTGCACTTAAGTTGAACTCATGGCTAAACTAGTCCTGACGACCAATGCTGCGACACATTTGTAGTTTCTATTTTCTGTAGAATTTATTGCAGTTTTGAGGGTTGCTTGCTTTTTTGAATACAAGTCGATTCATAGCAAATATCTGAACTAAAACTAATTTTATATAATTAATTGCTAAAAATGATAATCCATTAATTATTTATGCTATTCTTAACGTTTTTTAATTTCCCTCAAAACAAAAAGACTTCAAGAGCCTTTATAATTGCCACATATTCAGAGCTTAGTATCTGCTATGTGACATCAGTATATTTCATAGGCTAGACACACGCAAATTAGTCTAGTGTAGCTGCTAGGCGGCTATTATAATCATTTGTGTTTATTATCTTTAAGTTTAAAGTGATATAGTTTTTGCCTGTTTGCTTGAATAATGTTTTAATAATATTGATTGACCTACCCTCTAACTAATAATCTTTGTAAATTTCTTGTACACGTACCTACCCTTGGATCTTGGAGGGTTTGTTCAGAATGCGTTTTTTTAAAGATTGTATGTATGTAAGAACACTGGATGATATGTAACAAGAACGGGATGCCTTAGGTCAAAATACCTAGTTACATCTGTATATCAAGTTGTTCCTCACACACTACGAAATCTAGTTCTTATAATTTTTCTCTTTCATGAATGTTTATTGTTTGCCTCTAAGTGCCTGTCACATTAATACCAGTCTATTATCTCTGGATTAGATATATTTATACTCTTTGGAAATGTATAGTTGTATACTGTTCTCTCGCGGTTATTTTTTAAATCCGATAAAATTTTATTCAAATCGTTAATAATAGGCAACGTGTTCAACTAAAATAAAATACTATTCATATAGATTTAACTGTACTCGTTAACTGTATATTAGCAATATTAGCAGCCCTAGTTCTAGTATCTATGCAAATAGTAAAAGTCACCCGCAGTGCAACTCGTTGCGTTTAGCGAGAAATGCTTTGGTTAAATTTAGCTTTCTACTTTGTCACATGCCACCGACAAAATGGAAAATGTGGTTTGTACTTTCAATTGTAATTCTAGGCTCTCGTTAAAATTGATTTCGTGATGCTTAATCTAGTATTATTAAAGTCCCCATGGCTTAATCATTCATTTAGTAAATATCCATTAAGGGAACTGAAAATGTTAAAATCTTACAAACTTCTAACCTTTAAAATATGAGTTTACATAATACATTAAATTCTCTCAAACTGGACTGGTATTTTGGGTATTACAATATTAATTATGTTTAAAAGAAGTCCCGATCACTGTTAAGTAAGTGGCACAGCAACCTGTCATAGTTTTTTTTATTTTCATTTCCAGGATTTGATGTATTTACATACAACATATTTATGTTACGGGTTGGCTGAAACAAATCAGTAATAATTTTAAAGTCCGTGATGTTTGTCTATCTACGCCTCTCTGCCATGAAATATTTAATAAGTAAATGAAAGATTGAAAATATCGATTACTGTCGAAATTTTATTTATAAACGCGAATGATGAAACGGAGTGCATTTTCTCATTAATTTTAAAAGAATACATTTTTTAAATTTCATTTCATTGTTGTGATATTGTATAATAAATGTTACATTATTCCCAAATAAATTTAAAAAGTGAATTTGCGACAGGTGTTCACAAATCTCGCAAAAATCGCCAAATGTTGCTAAGCGCAAAACTTGAAGACTGTTGGACCAATCGAGTAATTGTTTTTTATGTAGTCATTGTGCTCTTCAGAAAGGTTAAAGACATAAATTTCATAGATAAACCTATATTTATTTTAGCTTTTTTCCGGAAAAACGAGCAGTGTCTATTTTCTCTATTTTCATAGTCCTTATTAGCATAGGAATATGTTCTATATATTAGTATGTAGCTACTAAAACCAATGCCCAAGGGGGTAGCCAGTTGTTTTGTTATAAAAAAAGGTCTCCGAATGAAAAAAAAAAATTTTTGCTATTGCAGCATCTACAGTTTCGTTTGTGTAACAAGTAACAAATGTCCTCTTCAGATAAATATTTTACTTTATTTACTATACTTTACTTTGAAATCTTCACCCTTGATTTGTTTATCTCCCCAGTACTACTAGTATTCGCGATACTATCTTAGATAATCATATCAGATTACGTATCCACGAATGACGTTTCCTTCTTACATTAAGTGTACGGATATTTATCTTATTTATCCCACACGGGCACATGCAGAGGCATGTCGTTTTAGAATACAAATGTAATTTAATAAACTAATTATATTCTCATATATTAATCAATATTACAGCGAGAACACGATATTACCGTTTAAAAAAATTATTGCTATAACAAAAAATGATTATATGAATATTTAATTCTAATTCCCTAATTCATTCAATTTACATTTTGAGTTTTGCAGCAATCGTCAGCGATGAATAGTCACCAATTGAAATCCTCTTCTTGCGCACATCGACAACGAAAATATTGTATTACTGTATGGTTATTAACTTCTCGTTAACAATGACATGTAACTTATGATTACAGTACACCCATGAAGTACTGTTCTCACCTCTGGACGAAGTAGCTGGTTCTAAAGCTACTTCCACTTGAACGTATTCAACGAAGAGCGGTTCTGGGTACTGGTTAATCTCTGTATCTGGGTCTCTCTGCATCTTCCATCTCATTTACGAAGGACAGGGTTCAGAGGAGTCGTTCCTGCATCTGAGTTTTACCATCGGACGTCGACGCAGAATACAAAATTCCTCCCGTGTCATCTCGACGTGCATCGTTTCACAACTAAGCTGAGTTGGCATTTTTTGCCACGAAATACCTGCCCACTAAAGTAATTAGGAACGGATACAACTTAATGTCCTTTAAGAAAACAGCGTAACAATTATTAAAAGGCCGACAACGTATTTGCGAGATCTCTCGCATTGAGCGACCATGGGCGGCGGACGGTATCACTCAATATCTCGTGAACATCTTTGCCCACCTTTCTTTAAAAAAATGTTTGGATTCTAGAGTCGTATAAGCTGTAATCTACGTATCACATGGTTGTACGCTTTGACGTCAATTCAGATATCAGGCGATACAATCATTCAATAAAAATATCATACAATCTATCATTAACCAATTAATGTTGAAATATTGCATATTGAGACGACGTTAAGGATTTCAATAAATTAGTTCCCGGTCTGGAGTGTATTTACATCTGTGTTATAACGCCATAACTTAATAATTTTCGATTTTTTTGTATGACGTCATACAAAAAAAATCGAAAATTATTTATCAAGAACACAGAGAATACTTATTGATAGATAACAAAGCTACTAAACTACTTGAGTAAAAGATGTCGTGTCGTCATTCTTAATGGCAATTAAATACGCAATAAAACTGCAAAAATGCGGGTAGCTGACACAATTGAAACCTAATAACCAGTTTCCAATATATTTGCAGTAAATGCGGGTACACTGATATTTCAACAAGGATGGTACATTTTATCTATCGTGTGGATATATCACAAATATACAACCCATAATCGATTTCAAGTAATATTTCTACATAAGAAAACCTATTTCTAGGTAGACTAGTACGATGCCCAAGCACCAAGCAAGTGAAGTTTGTATGGAAATGGTCACCTGACAATGTGATGAAATTACATCGCATTTTATTTTGCGACAGACACACGACTGCGTAAGAGAATTGTCTCAGGGGAGCTCAAACAATGAATTAATCGCCGTAACAGACTTGCAGTTTCTCAATCACATATGTGTGTTACGATATTACGGGCGATTGTGATAAAGTTACATTGATTTGGTTAGCACTGCGCCCACGAGCACCTATTGGTTATGAGAACATAAATAAAGTAACAAGTATTAAAAGATGTCCGATTTTTTTCGAATTTGTTACCTTATTTTTATATTCGAAACGCGAGTTATATATGTTACGAGCCGTCGTTCTATTTTATAAACATAAACATACTATTTTGAAAAATAAAACACATAGTTGGTACACTTTATTGAATAAATTGTGCCAAATTAATTGCTGTTATAACCTCTACCCTAAATGCTTTCATGTGACATTAATTCAATAACGCAGATGTCAAGTGAACGATTCAATTTAAACTGAAATAAAATAACATTTCAAACTTGATGCAAAACAATAATTATATATCTTACGTACTTAAACTATGAACGAAATATATATAAAAAAAATATTTTATTTACATGAGAAACTTAATATTAATATGTATATATTATATTATATACGATCGAGATACACGTCGCCATTAGCCGTAACAATTTTAGTCAGCTATGTTCATTCTAACATGCATCTTTAATATATGTACATACAAATCTGTGACAAACATGTCTAGTTCTGGTAGATAAACGAGGAAGTCTTAAAGCAGGGACTGCTGACTAACCCGGGCCTTGGGGATGGACGTTGGTACGAGTGTTGGATAGAAAATAGCCATTTCATCAAGTCATGAGTTATTGACATCATGAAATATTTGCTATTAATACTGTTTTACAAAGAAAATTTAAACTAAAACCCACATAAAATGTCCTTCTTACGTTGTAATGTACGTCTTACGTTACATTTATAGAAAAGCAAATAATTCATGAAAATTATAAGGAATGCAAAGGAGAAACAAAAAAAGGAAATATATGTATTAAATAAAATCTTATAAATTCACCAACCTTAATCTAAAATAATACAAAAACTTTTAATAAAATAAACTAGAAAATATTAAGCATATCTCGCGGATTCATGGATTGCGATTTATGTAACTTACGCCCAAACCCAATAACCTATCTCAATCCATTTTTGGCCATCTGAGACCGAAATCTTAAACAAAATATTGATAAAAGTGTTCCAATAACTAATCTATGGATTGTAAAAGCGATCTGTCGATACAAGCTATCCATAGTAGGTTGGATCGGTGTATCATATGTGTCACCATAAATGGATTGTCATCGTAGGGTTTGGTTATTGGAATGCAGATAGGAGATCGATCCACTGTCACGGTCTGATCTCAGATTGTTTTCAATCTGAGATTGTGGATTCATTATTGGGTTCGAGCGTTAGGAAACTATTGCGATTGGATACAACTGCAGACAGGAAGTCTGCATGAAGCATTCAACCGGATGTTCATTAGTGCACAGTGCACGCTTAACGTCCTCCACATAACTGTTGCTTTTAATTCAAGTTATTAAGTTGGCCGCAGTATGAGTGCAATTTAATTCAAGTAACTGAAGAACTTGAGCGAGCATTCGACAATCTATACAGCAAGTGTGTATGAAATTATATTTATGAAATGTTTTATGTTTAAAAATTGATTCAGGATATTGTATAATAGTAAGCTAAATAAATATGTTCACTAATGTTTGATAGTGAAATTAAATATTTAAGTTTACGAATCGATCATCACTGCTGTATCATATTAATTGAATGCGCCAGATATATCTTCTTAAGACGGTAAATAATTCCGTCTTTTGCTCATCTTGATGTCTCACTTCACTAGCAATATCTTAATATATATAAATTCATAGATATCAATCAAATTTGCACACCGTGTGCAGTTTGGTCTAACTTAAATGATAGGATAGCTTACATCTCAATTTATATCCGCAATATTATTTTATTGCAAATATTTGTTTATAATTTGATACAATTCTAACAGATGGCACTGTGTTAAAAGTACCAAAGTTTTACATAAGCTATCTATCTACCTTTCACATAAGTTCTCCTACCGTTTCCCTTGAATAGTTTACTACTATATATATATTTTAATATAACAAAAACCTTAGCCATATCAACGCTTGGCCGAGTCTGCTAGTATTACAATAAAAATAGTTTTGTAAGCATCATTTTGAAGATTTTTTTTAGAATTTAGGCTTGATATTTATCGTTCAAAAATCTCTAGCGAAGTAATGTGAACAATCAAACGCATTTTAATTGCCTCAGAGCTAGATCATATCTATTTCAAGTCCAAGGCCGCATCTAGTGAACTATGCAATTAATATATGCGACGGACAATTAAAAACAGATTGATCCCAGCAAGGGCAACCGTGAATTATGTCATACGAATAGCAGCCAAATTCGATTTGTAAACTCTCGCTTGAAGGTCACACCGATCAACACATAATTATTTCTGTTTATGATTTTTATTTATTAAAAACATCGTGGGAATGCTTCCCAGAAGGATTCAAGCTGCGGTTATCAATAAGAGGTTTTTTTTTATATATTTGTAACTTTAGTTAATAAAAAAAATCTTCTAGTGTTCAATTCATCAAAAGTTAGTATGTACATAAATTGCCATAATTCATTTCACACGTACTAATTTACACAATTATATAGAGCCGAGCAGCAGACACTTAAATTTCATGCAATTAACTGAAATCGATTTGGAACGTAAATTTCCTTAGGTGTCAGCTCTTTGACAGAGTTTTTTAGAAAAAAATACAAAGGTAGTGTAAATAATAATGATTGATTGTGACAAAGACGAATGAAGATTTTAATGTCTTCTTACATTGGGCAGACGGTTACATTTGCGTAAAATATTTGCCTTGGTTTTGGCGTCAGATATTTTTCACAACGATACGAGCAGGATTACAAAGTAAGGAAAGTTTAGTGGTTCCCCATCGACACTAGACTGACACTGCTCTTTAATTAATAGCACATTTAACTGACTATTTAGATTTATAAAATTAGGCATCATTATTACGCAATACATTTGTTTAGATATTTCCGCGCCTAAAATAAGCATTTTATAATCCACCTAGTTTATGAATATCAATTTAAAACGGTATATAAAAGGTAATTACAATAATTTATAGTTCACATTGAAAACGAAACGTAAACAAGACATCCTCAATAGTTGGCTCTTTATATCTTGGCACTATTGTGAGGCACTGCTCGGAATTCGCTTAGACAACATTGTATAAGATAATCCAAATAAAATATGTGACGATTGATAACATTAATTAGAAGCGCTATGGATGGAGGCCAGTAAAATTATAGGTTTATATATTTAAAATATTGCACTATAATGAAATTCAACCAATTCGAACCAATTCTACTTAGGGTCCTTTAAAAAGCAGGCAACGCACTTGGGAGCCTATTGGCATCAAGTGTCCATGGGCATCTGTATCAATTAACATCAAGTGAGACTTCTGCCGGTTTGCCTTCTATTAGATTAAAAAACAAATTACGAGTCGCACTTGCTAGTAATTGTACATTTTTTAAAATAGAAACCGGATTGTATGGGTTTTTGTTTTGTATAAAAATAATTACAACTTATACTTTGGAAATAGGAAAGGAGGTTTAAAGTGTCTCCTCCATAACTGAACACTTGGCTTGGCCTACCATAAGGGGAATTCTTTGTCCACTTATATACCTTTAGGTAGTTAATTCATTTACGTTTTTAAAATTTTCAAAGAATTCGGAAGTTACGGTCATGAATCCTTTCGACAAACCTACCAATTATATGCAAACGCAATGCAAATGCAAACCAATTATATTCAAAATTGGCTACTTAAATCGTCGAACCAGAAATTTCTTAAAGTGCCTGTGTTTTTATTCTATAGAAACTTTACGATTCCTAGCAATCACGAATGGTTTTTTTTTCGATTCTAGACTAACAACATGTTTAAATTCTTGAGGAACATTGTAAGCATCTAATAGCTTTGTTTGGTTGGCCAATAGCCAGTCGCCGTCTATCTTCGTTACGATACGACATTCAGGAATCACTGACTTTGCAATGTCAGATATGCGAGTTTGAAATCGAAAGGACGATTTTTGAGCGTCTAATTTGAATTATTCAGATACTTTACAAAGTACCGATTACTGATAGTTAGACAAAATTAAAGAAAGGAAGAAAGGGAAAAAAGATTGCAAAATGAAATATTTTAGTCTGATTATTGACTATTTCACCTCTATGTCCGTCGTCGAGGGATTAATTAATATCTTCAAACGTACCATAGATTGGTAAATTTCGTTTTTGTCGAGTAGAAGAAAGTGAAATAATATACTCACAACAAAATTTAGAAAATTCTCGGTATTATGCTAATGTAAAGAGTCCCGAGTCTAGCGCATAAAAGCTAGGTGACCTTATTTCAACATTTCCTACTTGAATGCTTTTCTAGGTCAGAAAATGTCTTACAAATTGCGGACATTCGTTAGATAAAAATCCGCTACTTTTTTCTTTTATATTTTTTATAAAATAATCGTATTGACGTATAATTCGAAGATATATCACGTTATCAATAGATTGATTATGGGACGTCAAGGCAGAATATCAAATTCTCCCATATCACCTTGACGTCCGTCGTTTCACAACTGAGCTTTTTTTTAAGGCAGTGTTTGCCGCGCACCACCACTATGTGTGTCGAACCAATTTGACTTAGGAACCTTCAAGAAAGGCCTTTAAAGGCCGGCAACACACTCCAGTGTCCATGGGCGGCGATGTTACTTAACATCAAATGAGCGTCTTGTTCGTTTGCCCCCTGTTCTAATAAAAAATAGATTGATTAATGCTCATAGCATATAGTTCATATTTGAGTTCGAATCCTGTCAAATAATAATTGATTCGTAATAAGGGCTGTTGTATGCCCCACATTTAGATCATATATAGGTTTCGGATTCAGTTTTGGGAATGCATGGATTAAATGTTTTAATTTCGAGTAGTTATTTATGCTATGGCAATTATACATATTTTTAGCATATTCAGAAAAACATATTGACATTCTAGAAGTCTGAATACATGTCAGAAACATTCACGACAGCTTTAGAATGCCTTAGGATACATGCATGAAATACTCAATTAGCACGTTACAACTTCCTCAAAGAAACCCCCACAAGTGCGTCTCGACAAGTGTTTAAGTACGTCATGAGCTCAACTCCAGGTGAATGAACATTTGGTCAAGGTCATAAAGGTCATTGTTAGCTTATGTAATATAGGGAAAGTGAAATACAACACCGCTGAATAATCTAAAGCCTAAGGCGATAAAGTTATCGCTGTACTGCTTACGTGTACTTGAATGTCCGTGAATGATTGTTATAACGATAAAACTGTTTGACAGATACTTTAGTATTATGGACATGTAGTTATGTTAAGCTGGACTAATGGTATTAAATTAAAATCTAAGCTTATTTATCTTAAAGTACGTTTACTAATCAGATCCTATTAATATTTAATATAAAACCGTGCTCTACTATCATTTTACAACGTATAAAACGCCGAGAAATTGCTCATAAAACGTTTAATGAAAATTCTTAGTATTGCATTGATAATACGATTTAAACTTACACAAACTCATGGACTACTAGAGTTATTACGAAATGTGTTGTTAGAGTTATTATGTGAGACTTATAAAACTTGGTAGTAGCGTAAAAATATATATATTTAAATTTAGAATTGCAATTGCACACAAAGTGTTTTGTACTGCTAACCAAGCATAAAATTAACTCCATTGATGCTAGTCCGAATCAGCATTATCTGCCTTCATTTCAGAACACGATAAAGAATGGCATTTTAAAAATACCATCCGAAATTATTCCTTTGACAATCTTTAAGGTCATTATTATGTAACGTGTATTAAATGACGAACCAAAAATAATTATCATTAACAATTAAAATGCTAGATATATAATTCTTCCTGTGTTGTTTGATTTGTTGTATTAGATCTTCACATTGATAACTTCGAAGAGATTTTCAAACCAATCAATCCAATATTTCAATATTTTTCTTACCAGTTTGCATTATCATAAATATCAGCTTTACAGAATAGATCTACATTAAAATAATGTACGATTATAACAGACAATATTTTCTTACCTGTAGAAGCTGTATGCAATGGCCACATACCATAAAATGAAAATAATCATGATTCTTTAAGTTGGCAGGTGATCTGTAATTATGAAAAATGCATATAATGTTAAATAAAATCTTTTTATTATATTACATACATATATATCTTTTGTATCACTCGAAACGTCAAGTTTATATATGCTAGAGATCTGATAGCAGAAATACAGTATAACGTAAACTCTAGTAGTTTTTCCGATTTCGCAAAGCGACCGTGACCGCTGGCTGAGCCAGTTCTATAAAATTATGTTTTCAATTTAAATTATTTTTAGCCTTTGCTGAAATTCAAACTACATTAAACGGTTTGTATCAGATAAACAGATTCTTTGCGACAGGCGAGAACAGACGTTAAAATTTATAAGAACAACGTCGTCAAATCCGTACCAATTTGATAAATAGAAAACTACTGACAATTGTCAGGCGCCAAAAATTTACTTAATGAATAGAAATGTATTGTAAAATTACATATACGCATATAGAAAGAAAGATATTTCGACAGCAATTAATGATATCTACAGTTTATTCAATCGTTTGTCAGGTCTGTTGATTCGTGATATAAAAAGACCAGTAGCACACTTGTATTTCGCCTTAGATCAGACCAATGTTCCTGACTTAAGCCGTCGGCTTTTTAGGTCTAAAGGCCTCATGATACGAGTGAGTGTTAAATGCGCACTTAGAATTAAAAGTTTATTAATTTATGTTTATGCACACGCTCAGCACACTAGTTTATTGACTGCGTATTCTGAATCCCAAGGGTCCGAAATACTTCTCACACAACACACTCAAATTAGTGAAAGGACCTTTTTGTATAAGTATATTAAGTATTCCATCGTTTCGTCGTTACTACTCCATACTAAAGATAATTGTTACCTTTTATTAACTTAGTTTTTACTTATGCTGACGGTAAAGAAACTCGGTTACATATACGCTTATAAAAGGCAGCAGTTTCTATCAGACACATTTTGGCTAGCGATATTTAATTGAAATTGGTTTAATTTTAGCCCCGTTGCGTGAAGTTGAATTTACTAAATAATTAAAAATTCCTTACGAAAGATATTTTATACCTTTGTTTATGTTTTTAAATTCCTTTCCACATTGCGAATCATTTTCATATTGAAATGACGATTTTTTAACTAAAACATGGTTTTGGAGATATTATTTGTTGATTGTATAAGGTTTGAATTGGATATTTTTATGTATTTGACAATTTGTCAAATTATAGTCTTTGAAAATCAGATTTATACATACTCTTTGGTGTCATATAATTTTCACCATGTTCGAATAGCAATATTTTTATTATATAAGTAATATAATTGTGGTAAGCGCAAAATGCCTTACTCTAAAAGCAGACGGGGGGGGGGGTCAAGTCAGTAAAGCAACCGTTTAGTGCCAATGAACTTGGAAAAAAGGTCGGAAATTAACTGCCGACTTTCTTGAATAGGCACTGCACGACACGGAGACAATTTTTTTTTGAAGTGATTGATTAATAATTTATACCTCGTCAATTGTCTCTCAAATAGGTGATGTACTTAGGAGGCTTTTGCTTTTCCAAATGTACATTGCGCGCGTACTGGGTACTGAGCAATAGTATATCTTTTTTTGTTAATGTTTCTTTCTTAAGATGATATCATTCACCGCTATGAAATAACTACTGATGTGTTATTCTACACTTATGAAATAATTTTTTTTTAACGTTCTGTATGCTCTCTGCTAGCTAAGTTATATTTTAGTGATTTACATACCCAAATATTATCATCTGATACACCAAATGTAAGAAGTCTTTTATATTGAATATAAATGTATTAACATGTGTAAATAATTAAAATGGCTTAAAACAAGGTGGTCATGCATTTATAAAAATCATTTAATTTCTAGCAACCCTAAGGTAAAATAGGTTTTATATGGCAGTATTGCCATATAAAAACTATTTTACCACGACAGGATACGAAATAAAACAGCCAAATAATAACAATCATATATTTAAACTATAAAATATCCATAGATTCATATAAACATTTACATAAAGACCCAAATATCACCAAAATATCAGTCTAATTCCACTGTTTTAACTAAAGCATCCATGTCTCTCTCCATCACAGCATACACAAAATTTGTCAGAAAGAGACAAAAGAATACATTAAAAGGGTGGAATTATACTGATAACATTTTAAACAATAAATGTTTTTGTTTCACAAATTATATATTTTATTGATCCCAATTATCTAATCTCTATATCATAATATTAATTTTTAAACTAAAATACAATAAGGAGGAACAGAAATCTATGTGTTGGCCAATACATTTTTGACATACTTGGATCGGAGACTCTACTTTAGGATACTGGTGTAGAATCTATGTTCCTTTGTATGCTTAAATCTTTGAAACTTCGCAACGGATTTTGATGCGGTTTTTTTTAATAGATAGAGTGATTCAAGAGGAAGGTTTATATGTATAATAACATCCATTAAATAATGGAGAAGTACTGTTATTTCTGAGGTTTCTAATGTGATGTCGTAAATAATTACATTTTTTCCGCTTACATTGCAAACGCAGGCTGGTGGTATATGTCTATCTCTTATGGATAACCCACAATAACTTTTTTTTGTCATTTACTTTTTACGACAAATAATGGCTAATTTTCGAAGCGATTTTAACCAATACAGCATTAATCCTTAACCAATTAAATAACTTGAATACATTGTTCATTTAATATAGATCTATACAGCCCATTACAGCTTATTTAGCAGCGATCGAACGCGTATATTATCGGAGCTTTCCAGCGACGGAAATAACAATACATAATAAAAACCTGCTTTTCATCAGCATTGCACCCGTGCGAAGCTGGGGCGGGTCACCAGTCATTTATAAAACATTTGTATCAATAGCTAACAAAACTTAAAGTAAGGTACTATACAATAATATATTTCACCGGTTCACAATATTTGTCTATCCAAATCCAGTATCAAGTTCTATCAAACAATTTTGTTATAATGAAGTGCTCAAGATTGTGAAAATTTATATACCAGCTGCCCCCGCGAAATTCCTTTTCTCCTTAATGCCTAAATCCTTAACTATTAAATAAAAATAGGGGTTAATAGTAGAGGGGTGAAAATTAAGGGTTGCATGCACTTTTATGTTGTATTATATAAAAATAAAAAAACACAAAATTTCGTCAAATATATTTAAAAAAATTCTTGAGGTGAACGCCCCATATCGCTTAGGGGTATGAAAAATAGATAGTAGCCGATTTTCAGACCTACTGAATATACGTATAGAATTTGATAAAAATCGGTCGAGCCGTTTCGGAGCAGTATGGTAACTAACATTGTGACACGACTATATATATATATATATATATATATATATAATGAATTGCTGTTCCTTAGTCTCGCTAATTATGGTCTTGTATTTTGTGAAAGTCCCAAACATAAATAATATGTAAAGAAAATACTTAAAACATCATTTTCCTATAAAATCTATTCCTATATCTTTTTAAGAAGTGTCACTGTGTGTTTCATGGTTGATGTTTGAGGTTGTCTTTGGTATGTTTTAAAAAACATTTTTAAAACATTAATAATAATAATTAACCTTATAACTAATAAGTATTAGGTTTGGACACAAATATATGTACTTGATACGAAGTTCACGAGTTCATCTAGTCTGTAATAAAAATTAAGTCGTAATTGCCGTTACACTCTTGGCAGAGCGGTCGTGATTGCTATGCAGTAGTAGTATTCGATGGGGCATATGTGATGCGCTTCACGACGTCGCCATTGTTGCCTATTGGAATCTTCCTGCTGCTCCCATTGAGTGAACCTCACGAGAGCAGCAGGTGTTGAATGAACCTTATGATAGTCTTGATCTGGTCAGCTCAGTGACCTTCCGCGCGTTTTAGTGCCTTCTTTGGATGACAAAGCGTTATATGGACTGATGACCACACCGAGATACGTCTCCGAAGAATGTAAGCATGCTAGATTGTACTGTTGAGAACAGACGAGAGCGTCCATTTTCTGCCTTTCCACATCTCGCAAGGTCCACGATATTGGAAGATAAGAGTATGAATTGGAATAAATTTTTTTAGTAATAAGATGGGTTGGAAGGATTGAGGGCCTTAGTTTGATTAAAGCACCTTGCTTAATTCATCAAACTGCTACTGAAACATTAGTTTAAAGTAAACGAAGTGTAAACTTCAATAGTTTTGGTAAAAGATGGGTTTAATAGAACATGTAACTCTTGCCCATAGTAATTGAAAAAACATATTAATCACGTCAGATGAAAACATATTCAACTCATACAATTTCACTGCATACAAAATAAAGACAATAGCGGACATAAAATGCTAAATTCTGTACTAAAAAATGTTTTAAATAATATTCAGTCAAGACTATCATACAAGCATCCTAACACTAGTCTCGATAATGAGGATTATGCTTGGGTTTACGATGATACTTGGGCTGCATAATCCCCTTACCTCTTGCAAGAAGATGGCAGGGATTAATATAAAACAGGCTTTTTCAATTTTTATACACTCAAGGACACTAAACAGTAAAGTTCATTGAACATTATTGAGATGCAGATAGCTCCTCTAAAAATCTAAATCTGCCCGTAATACAAAAGGAAGACGCACTGATTCAGTAAAATTTAGGAGATAATAGGAAAAATTAAATATGTTACAAAGAATCTAAAGAAGAACAAAAGGAACCGCTTCTGTATGTCCCAGTTTATAAACCAGGTACCAATACATGAAGTTACATGATATTGGCGGATCTCATTAGTACCAAAACTTAAGTTAATTAACTGATACAAATCCTTTTTGCAGTTTGTCGACATACTCCTTACGACAGGACATGTCATCAGCTGGGCGGTTGTATGGCAGCCACACCGGTTCACCAACGAAGAAGCGTTTGGCACGAATGTAGTTCTGAAAACGTTATTGTATCTATTTTATTGAATATTTAAATTATAAAAGAATATTATTTAAAACTTTCTATATTTTTGGAAATTTACTTAGGACCAACCAAGACGTACCAAGGCCATAAATAAGAAAATATTTACTATGGTAAAACTGTGGGGCATTGTATCATAAAACAAATGTTCGACTGTTTAAAAAAAATTGCGCTTATTATGTGTTTTTAAGAGAGACAGACTCACAGTCACTTTCTATTTTATTAAATTTCTGTTAGAAGTAATTTAGCATGAATATACATCTTGAATTTATATAAACAATTAGCATAAATTGTTTGTCTATTAATGTATTTAATGTTAAATTAATCATTCTAATAAAATAAAAATATACTAAAAGTATGTCTTTGAACAAAAATTTAAAATATTTTACAACTTACTTTAGAATCAAGTGTGAATCTATGGTAGATTCCACTTGGTATTATGATGAGGTCTCCTGGAAACACAGCTATGCGTATCCATTGGTCTACACCATCTCTTACATCAAAATAACCGGAACCTTCAATGACTAGCCTGAAATTATTTATTATATTTTAAAAAAAAAATCAATGTCAATGCGGATGCTCTCTCCTACTGCTACAACATTCAAAACACACATCACACAAACAGGATTGTCAAAAACCTACTATAAAATTGTAAAATGATCCTATTCCACATCAAATTTCTACAAATAGTAATCACCTAATATTTTGCTGGGATAGAAAAGTAGAGTATCCAAGAATTAAATGCGTGTAAATTATTTGATTTCCAGCCATCCATTGGTTCTTCTGAGGCTGGTGCAAGTCCCACTTTAAGAATACAAAAATATGTGTCATGTTCTAATGTACTGATTTTATTAAAACCTACTATAAAAATGTATTTATGTCTACTGACATAAATGTTTTGTTTCTACATTATGAATTTTTTAGATTGATATACAATCCTGGTTGGCCAACAAAAGTGCCAGTTAAACATTACTCATCAATAAAGGGACCTATGGATGTTGTACTGTACTTCGAAATTTCAATTTCAATGATGTCCTACCGTATTTCTTCATCAGTATGCAGATGTTCTGTATAAAAGGATTTAAGCTTTTCTTCATAGTTGGCTAGACACTTTTCTGAGCAAGTGATTTCATCTTCATAAGTATACCCTCGTTCTTTTTTTATTTGTTCAAGAACTCCGTCTGTGGTGTATGACTCCACATTTAGCTATAAACAGAAACATATGTGTTAAAAAGTAATTTAATTTAATGTGGATTACAGTATATAAAAAAATAGAGACGTCACGTAAATAAAAAAAAAATAATCATTATGTTCTTGACCTTGATCAGTCTATTCGATAACCCTAACTTACGCTGTAATATTCTACGCCGGTCTTCTGAACTAGTTCATCTAGAGATAAATATTCTGGGGGATTCCTGTGATGTTCCAAGCGTTGGTCACTAGTGGTATCATCATCCATGTACCAAACTTTAACCATTTTCTAATTCGTTTAAAAATTGTTGCAAGAGTTGCAAAAATTACAAATTTCAAAACACTAGCTACAAGTCGCAGAAACTAAAGAAAATAACATCACATCACATCACATAATATGACATAAACTTTACAATTTACATAATGATTAGTGACCACAGACTATCATTACACATATTGACATTGCAAATAAGAATACTAAATAGAGACATTTCTATCACAACCCAGTCTGTGGTTACAGGATAGCAATGTAAGTATAAAAACCGACGAATTTGAATGAGTTTTATTCCAGAAGATCACTTATCATTATGGGTATATGATAATGAAGGACAGCTCCGTTCCCTTATCACAAATTAAACGATAGATTCGTCTCGTATTTACGATATTATAATATCGTATAGTATACAAATGTACTACATAAATTATTATTCAGTTGAAACTACGCATATTCATGCTTGGGTATAATTAAAAAACACTTGCACTGTTAAATTAAAGTTGAAGCACTTACAAACTTAGATTTTGTAAATAAAAGATGCCTCTATGCCAGTAAAAATAAATTTATTCAATATGATTCATCTATATTAAACATAACATTAAATCTACCTTACAATACATGGGGTTTCCTACAAGAAATAACCATCGTTTGTATTAAGCTCATGATATTGAAATGAATATTTAAATAGGAATTAATAGATTTTTTAACATTCATGACCTTTATAGTAAAAACACAATTCCATATCAATAAATGTGCTGTAATTATAAACTTAGCAAAACTGAAAGTAATATTTAATACAAATCAGTTTGAGTACAGTTGTATATTAAAGATTATGATTTGAATTATTTTCATAATTATAGACAATTACCTAAACAATTCATTATTTTAAAGTTAGATTATTGATGACATTTTAGAAAGTCTTATATACTTTGTACATTTACACTTGATATGAATTAAAATGACACTAAAAATCAAAAGGCTAGTCACAACCCCGATTTAAAATAAGTCAAAAATAGTTTAAAACTTCAAAAACATAATTTTAATGTATTAATAAAAAAAAACAATGTTTTTGTACAACTCCAAAATTATTCTGATGCTTTTTAACTAATGTGAAAATAGTTTGAAGCAAAAAAATAAGTTATAAGAACAAGGTAAGAATTCATTAGGTAGAATGAATAATCAATTATAATTTAAATATATTACGCAAGTTTTTAGTTATGGTATATTTATTTTAATAAGTTATAACAGATGTGAACGCACCGTAGACTAGTTTGTTTTAGAGTAAGATTCGGAGCCGCCATTTAGTACGTACCATTTACGTACGTCAAAGCCAAAAACGTTTTTGACATAAAAACTTGTTCCGTTTTGACAGACTCCAAATCTGAGGGTTACGCCCACTCTTAATACCCATAACATGGGTATCCATTTCTATCAATCATTTTAGGAGCGCTATCTAAATGTATCATATAAATTTGGGCTTCTCTGCTATTTATATAATTTCATGTTACTATTCTTGACATGGGTCATAATAAACGTTCACGTTCCATATATATTTGCCCCAAGTTTTGCAGGAATATACAATTTCACCCAGTTTCGAAATAATAAGTACGATTTCTAAAGTATAAATTCATATATAACAACATAAAACAGTATTAATTTACCAAAAACACTAAATGCAAAAAAGCATGGACGGAAAAAGATACAAACTTAAATTTCAGTTAATAAAGATTTTTAAACAAACAAAATACATCTTTTAAAACTTTGAACCTTTTTTTTAACCAAAAAGAAATAACCAAAATTAAAAAAAAAATTCTCAGATTTATTAATGACTTTAGAACCTATGCAACTTTTAATTCGCTGTAAAAATTCAAATTTTTTTTTTATTATGATTATAAAAAAAAGCATACGTCTTTATTGATTCGTAATCTCTGACCGTATTGTGTTGATTTACTGTTTTTTTAAATAAATTATTTATAAGTTATTTTACTATATAATGCTTTTTA
The DNA here is from genome assembly GCA_028984075.1 of Pieris mannii. Lineage (NCBI taxonomy): Eukaryota > Metazoa > Arthropoda > Insecta > Lepidoptera > Pieridae > Pieris > Pieris mannii. Next base: position 6,320,298 of record CM054795.1, on the reverse strand, counting down.
AAGCCAGTTTTATATCGATCAAGATAAGTAATATTTTATTTACAAAATAATAATATAAATAATACATCATGGATATAAGTGCAAACACATACTAATGGTATGCAAAGTATCACAATTAAATTTAAACTTTAAACTAAATTAATATGTAAGCTTAAGAACTAAAACTAATTTGAATACTGAGATCAATCACTATTTCTAAATTATGCAGGTTTATCAAAATATAGTCTTGAGTTGTCAAAAATGTCATACGTCATAGAGAAAAAATTGGTTGACAGCTCCAAAGATTATATTTGAAATAACGTTTTAGAATGTAGATGTGAAATTAATTAGTTCAAAATCGTTAGACACAAAGACTTTATACATTAATTTGTATTGAAAAGGTCACGTGACAAAACGAACCTTTGTCAATTCCATATATAACAAACACGATCACGTCTGCACTAAAAATGTATTTGTGTAGAGTTAACCAACCAAGATAGTTAGAATCTATTAAAAATAAAAACTACCCTATCGCTTCTTATTTTTAACACGAAATAAGCGACATGATGAGTCGTTTGATTTTATAGCGTTCCAACACTCAATCATGTGTCAAAATTATCAGACTTGACATGAAGATTTTTTTATTCAAATACAGGACTCAAATGTTGCACGCTTTTATATATTTAACAAATAAAGTATATGTACGTATACCTCATCACCTTTATTCAATAAAGGTAGACAAAGGTTACATTACACATTTCATGAATATAAAAAAACTTTCAAATTATTTGGGATTGCTGCGACCTCAAATCCTACGACGGGTCTCTTTCCGCACTTGAAGAAAACCTTTTTGGTAAAAAAACGCGTTTTTTTAACACTTCAGAATACACATATGTCACTCAAGAAGCTACTTCGAAACACAAACATTTCTGAGTAACTTCCTTAAAATTTAAAATAATTTTGCGTTTCAGAAAACCAAATATAAATCCATTAAAATATACTACTAAGTAGTCGATAAATCAAATAAACAAAATTAACTTTAAATCATTGGTAATTAAACTAAAATTAGCTGTTAACTGAAATTCAAAATATTCAAAAATTAGACGATAGCTAATTCTATTGTTTTGTTTGACTTTAGTGTATGTATATATAACATGAAGGGTAAGATTCAGAAACACTAGTGTTAAGTCAGACTTCCGTACGTCAAAATGTCTTGGATTTTGACATACGGGAGTCAAAGTCCGCGCTAAGTTAATGAATCCCAAAGGACCAAATGTAAAAGCTACAATTTCTAAAATATTTACAAAGTTATTAACTATACAATATCTTATAACTTGGTGTGTTTCACTGTGTCTGTCCAGTAGTTCTGGATGGTCATGGCTTCAAGAGAGTTCAAGAACGAATCGTTGTCCAAACTGTACATTTCTTCGGAGTTATCCTGAAAAAATAAAAATACCAATGATTTTTTAATCAAGCAGCTTTTCATGTAAGAAACGCTGACATTGCCAACTTCAACAACAATATAATGAATACTATTTTAAAAGCTAGTTTTAGTATGTTATAGAAGAAACTTACTCTTATAGTACTGTCATCTAAGTATCCACTGGAATCAGGATTAGAGCATTTGTCATTCAATGTTTGAGGTTTATTTAAATATCTTCTTCTATACAGAATAAATGCCGTACTGCCAGCTAGTCCAGCTAAGGCTAAAGCAGCAAACGAAATCCCAGCTATCGCTCCTGTATCCATACCTCCCTCTGGGTCTATAACTCTTCTAGAAGACTCTATATTTGCTGGAATTTTTGTCTGCACAAATGCCGTTTCTAGTGACAAAGGCTTTTCAGTCACTATCCGGCTTTCTGACAGACCCTCTATCGGAATATCGTCTTTCATAAAAACAGCCCTCCCTGATTCCGGTCTCGTCAAATTCCGCCTCTTTGTGAAAGTCGTATTCTGCGCTTCTGTGACATTGTCTGTGGTAATTGTTGTGTTAATGCTAGCAACGTTTTCGAGTGTTACATTATCCGTTGCATTGACTGGCGTCCATTGTATTGTCTCTGTGGTAGCAGTGACGTTGGCAGGAGTTGAAAACTTCAGCTCCTTTTGTGTTACGTTCTGTGGTTGTAACTGTGGAGTTTTTGTAAAGTACATAGCTCTAGGTTGTCTTTCATATCGCTCAGTTTGGAGGTCAGTTGTAATGTGTAATAGTTCTTCTGACTGTGGCGCAGCTACGGTCCTTCCGGTGCTGGCTGGAAAGATAAGATATGCATAGTTAGCAGCCTGTTTTAACTTAGGAATGATTCAACTTAGATAGCAAAACAGGGTAAGGTTAAATGACTGACAGACTATTTGCGTCACATAATAATATGGTAGTTATTTTTGTGTTAGATCTATAGGAAGGTAAATAAAGGTAACTGCGAAATTGAAGCGGATAAAACCGCGAGGCAATTACAAAGAAAATTTAAATCAACTGAAGCTAATTATTTGGAAATTTCATTAGGCGTTTCACACGACGAGTACGTATTGTATTAAAATTCATGAAACGTGCAAAGTTTGCATTGATGTGGGCGTTCAATGTTGATTGTTATGTGTACGTGCAATTAATTTGAGTAGATAATTGTAATTAAAATGGAAGCCGGTGGAATAATCTCCGTATCGATTTCGTTTGCGAAAGGCTTGTTAAATTCAGCATTATTTCTTTCGTATATCAATTTATATTATTACCAGTATTGCTCAGCGTCAAATATATCTAAGGTGTTTTTAAACTTATAAAATAGATAAATAACAATATAATACATCAGTGGCGTATATCTGTATCTGTTTCAAGATCATTTGTCAATCTAATAGGCAAATAGGTGATCAGCCTCCACACGCCACGTGCCTGACACACGCCGGTGTGTTTTCTTTCACAGTTCGAATATTAAATGCGCATATAGAAGAAAATTCCACCGGTGTATAGCCGGGGATCAAACCTACGACCTCAGGGATGAGAGTCGCATGCTGCTATTCCAACACTGCTTGTAACAAATATATATAAAATTCAAGTAAATTTTTTAAAAATATAATAAGGGGGCAAACGAGCCTGCGGGACGCCCAAAAAGGCAGTCGTCGCAGCCCATAGACACCCATTTTTAGTGGGTGCGTGGCCGGCCTTTAAGGGAGGAGTACGCTCGAATTACTAACAGCGCAATGCAAATGAATAAAAATTAAATTTGAAACGTCAACGAATTCTTAACAAAGTTTAAATACTTTTTTAGAAGTTGTGCGAGTCCTTGACCGATTTCTTCAATAGATAAGGTAAGGATGTGAACTTGACGATATCCTCCTTACACAATGTTATGTATCCGCTGACATTTGTCACATTCATTTACATATGATCTTACCTGTGATAAAATTGTTTTTAGCATATAAAAGAAGTATGGCTTCCACTATAGTGGTTCATTAAGATTAAAAAACCTCTATATAAAAAAATTCAGCCCGTCCTCCCGCACTCTGTCGATCCAGTGGTAGTTAGACCAACCTACTTGTCTTCCCCCACTCACTGCCCATGCGTTCAAAGTGATGTGAGTGAAGTCAAGTGAAGTGAAATGACCTTGTCGGCCACAGAATTTTATAGAAGCACCTGAAAGCCAGCAGTTTGTCGCGCTATGGAGGCGCTGGAACATTCTCATTTTGGATGCCAAGACACTTTTTGGGTCACAGAGCCAACAGAGAAGTATTATATTAAAAATAAAGCTTTAGAAAACCTTTTACTATCCATTTTTAATGACCCCTCAACTAATAATTAAATTTCATTAAGTTTCTTTGTCATTAAGCGAAATAATACTTATTAATCACTTGAAGTAGTAAGTACGTCAGGTAGACTACCCACATCTTAAATTACATTTATGTATTTTTTATAAATCCCTCCTTACTTCTACGAAACTAATAGCATATGACTTTCGAGTACAAAAGGCTAGTCATATTAAATTCTCGCAAAGCAATTTATTATTGCGCGCAATTTTGCCGTTAACGCTTAAATAGCTCTAGTCGTAGCAAATTTATGGTTATCCCTCATTGTTCGTTAATACCTATGTTTTTCAAATATGTATATATTGAATCTCGACAATATGCGCACATTAAATATGCATGCAAGCAAAGATAGATTAAGATTTAAAACAGTCCACTGAAGTATTTTTGAACCAATTCGACTTAGTCCTTCAAAAAAAGAGCGTACCAATTCTTAAAAGGCCGGAAACGCACTTGCGAGGCTATTCAGTGTCCATGTCATCACTTAACACTTGTCGGTTTGCCCCATATTGTATATGTATCACTAATAAGTTGGTAATCTTGTATCAGTCTTGCTTTGTAGTATACATACCTAATTACCGTATTTGGCAATTGTAGTAAAACTAAAATATCTTATACATAACAACACGTCATCATCAACCTAATTAAGTTTTATTGATAGTCAACAATCTGGGCGATTACAGGTTTTATAGTTAAAAAAATACACGTATTTAAATAGATAGTAGATTCTAAATATAAAATTCAAGACATTAAAATATATAGAATTCTATAATCAAAGCTATAAATAATACAAATAAAGCATACAATTGATACGCATTCATCATACTATATTTAGTAATCGCTGTGAAGAAATATTTTGGGAAGCAGGAAGACTGACTTTTATCTAGCAGTAGTAACAATTTCTTTAAAATATTAAGTTGTCTTTTCAGATTCATTTGACGTAATCTGATTTGGCTTTATATATTGTCAGAATATTTTTTTCTATCACACGGATATGTGTAGCTGAGAGCTTATTTATTAATAAATAAATATTATGTACCTTTATATATAAACGAGCACCGTTATTGAAGTAGCCAATCCCAAGAATATAAATTATCAATAACATAAAAACTTGATGGTTTTGAACAAGCGACTGTAAACTGAACTGTGATGTGAATGTGACTGGAATCACGTAACTGTAATCTAGTTCAAGACGTAACTTAAACTTGTCAGAGTTCTCGATTCCACGTGACAAACTAATTCAAGATCAAAGCAAGGTTCTGTGGAATTACAAAATTAGCACCGCTAGAAGGTACTATTATAGGCACGTAAGTCTAGCGCTGGCCGATACGTGGAGGGGATTGCTGCGCAACTGCTGCTCCTGTGCACTGTGTACTGTGGTGTGGGGGCCGGAATGCGACTGGAGAGCCAATCGCCGCTCTTCATTCCGGTAGCCCCCTCAGGTACCTTATTTTTTACTTCTGCGCAATAACGGTCAGCGGTAGTTTCGTGCCGTTACTTGCATATGGTTGTATATCTCAATATATATAAATCTCCTGTCACGATGTTTGTCCGCGATGGACTCTTAAACTACTTAACCGATTTTAATTTTAATTGGCACCGTGAGCAGTTTGGTCCAACTTAAGAGATAGGATAGCTTAGATCTTTAATTATAGTCGCAATTTTATTTTATTGCAAATTATTTGTCTATAATTAATTGACAGTCACAATTATCTGTTAACTTCTAAAGATTCTAACAGATGTCGATACTTTTCGATTGGATTGAGTAAGTAATCAATAGATGGCACTGCTATGGTAAACCGACAAACGTATTACATAAGCTACAATTCAATATCATGTTTACCACGTGTTATTGAGGCTAAAGTATAAATTAAATTTATTTTGTGAACGAATGTGAAACGAAGTTCGCGGGGCAGCTAGTATATATGCATATATATATATATACTAACCATACTGTGCAGTTCACATAATAAGAACCATATGTAGGTGTCGAAGAAGTCGATCACGAAATGAAATAATAAATAAATACAATTGTTTATTATGGAATATGATTTGCAGGTATCACTAATTCCATGTCATTAAATTTGAATAGGCACCCCTACTCATCGGCAAAGAACACAGAGGGCCGAGAGAAAAAGCCGGAGTAAAATACTCTCGGTACTCTTATAATTATATTGGTAAATTAATTAGAAGTAGCCTGCCTAGCACTAGACCCAGGCCCGTTTATCAACTAGATAATCGTTAACTTTATAGTAAGTAGTTTAAAGTTAACAATTCGGATTTTGTTAAAGAAAAGTATCCCTTTTCGCAAAAAAGAATTTACTAACTTTAGCTAGTCTAGTACGGGGAAATTGCAGCCTGCGTTTGTTCCGAGTATTGTGCGTAATGATAAAATTGAACCGACGATTTCGCGCCTCTTTTCAGGTCACGCCAACAGCAATAGCAATGCTCGCATGGATGCTGACGTATCTAGCTACCCGCCGACTTTCCCGAACTCTATAAACCAGGGCAAATGGGCCGCTGAGTATGGCCCTTGCTGTGCGAAGGTTCAACCCCCATCATTATATCATGGAACCGTGACTTCAAAGATGATCGCGCGGCGGGATGCGGAACAGGTTATCAGGCTGTTACCGTGTCCTGCCTCGGGCGATTGCTGGTGGCGCTGTGTTTTAGTGGGTCTGCACAGGCCAGACCCACACAGATTCGTGTGTTATGACAAACTTAATATATTAAATTTTTTCTCACATACGTGCTTTGTAACTCATATAATAGAAGCCTTTGTGAAGGTGACAGTATTCACTTCTTAGTAAAACCAGTACAAACTACTATAGACAACACATTAGTATTATGTTACACGTTTATATTTTCCATTAATTATTGAGGGGTTTAACCTTGGTGCCTGGAGACACAGATTAATGCAATGAAAATTTCGATTGATTTCTTTTTCAATAATTTAGTACAGTCTATGAACTACAGTGTCCGGTAGGAGTTACATCATTCCTGCTACGTTTAAGGTTTCGAGGAATTATTAGAAATCTAGCGGTCTATAATCTGTAAGAACTCAGTTTATTTGCACCAAACGGCTATTTGAGACGGCGGAAACGAAGTTATTTGCAGTCCCTTAGGAACAGAACGAATTTGTTCCCTCAACTAAGACGCTGCGAGTGCTTCATACTGTCGGATCGATATTTTGATATGTATGCGAATTCGCAACAAAGTAAAACATCCAAAGTAACAATAATTATGTTACACAGCTATCGCATTGGCTATTAGCTGTTAGTTGTATAGGTATATATAAATAAAGAAACATTTAAGTATTTTTCCTAAATTCAACCTTCGTTTTAAGTACGAAATTCAGCAAAAGTTTTTATTCAAAGCGGCTGGTCATTAAGACAAGGTTAGGATCATTAGTGGTTTAAAATACATATGTACATGCGTAGCATTACTTCTAAGAAGTATCTGACAAAGACATACAGAGCTAGTTAGTATTTCTCCGACTATATTTTTATATTGCAGTGTTGGCCTAGTGACATCAGCGTGCAACTCTCACCCCTGACGTCGTAGGTTCGATTCCTAGGCTAGGAATCATTCATCATCAAGTCTTTCTTCCTCAAGCTTAACTCTTACGCTAAAGGAAACATCGTGAGGAAACCGAAAGATCGTAAACTTTTTGACATTCATAAGCCCTAACACGCATCTAAACTGAATAAACGAATTATGATTTGATTTAAGACTCAAAAAGTCGACGGCGTGTGTCAGGCACAGGAGGCTGCTCACCTACTTGCCTATTAGGATGACAAATGACCATGAAACAGATACAGAACTCTTAGGCCTAAAAAGGTTGAATATATATTTATTACATTATTTTGATATGGTTTACAATTTATATTCTGTGAAACCTTTTGCCTTACGAGATATGGAGCGGCACTGTTGATATATTAAAATATATGTTCGGGTACTAGTTTAAGTGACGGTTTTGTTTCCTTAAAAATGATCGTCGAGACACACCTTTATCTTTAATGCATGTTGAAAGAGGCGAAACTCAAGACTAGTGAATGTATCATCACTTTTAACCATAAACACAATTGTGCTTATAAAAAACCTAGCAATACCTACAAGAGGCAATTTAAGAATGTGAAGATTCAAGCCTTTGTAAGATTTTGAAATCGTGAAATTCTGGTAAAGTCATGACATACACGATGACTCAAGCACGAAGATGCCTCATCACGATTTGCGCAGTTTGCGTCATTATCCGACTTGGGGTAATGCTATGTTATGTTAGTATTTATATGGTTCGAGCGAAGTAAATCCGGATTAGTTTATACGAGCGTACCAATTCTTAAAAGGCCGGCAACGCACTCGCGAGCCCTCTAAAATTGAGAGTGTCCACGGGCGACGGTATCACTTAACATCTTGGGAGCCTCCTGCCCGTTTGCCCCCTGTTATATAAAAAAAATGTATAAACGGTACTTTTAGATTATAAGGTTGACATACTGACGTAGAATATGATTGTTGCTTTTTTAAATAAATTTTGTAATAAATAGATACAATACAATACCTTCATTGTATGACATACTGTTTTTAATTATATTTTGACATGCATTTAACAATCAAATCACCCCCCTGCGGGGCGTGGACCCTAACGATGGGAAACTGCCCATACAAACAACCAATGGCGCCACAACATTTTTGGCTGGGCCTCATAACTCTGTATCTATGTATATTAGTTTTTTCTAAGTGGCATTAATCAGCCTTATGTGCCTGACACATGTCGATTCTAAAGCCAGGTTCTCCTTCAACGAACGAGCGAGTCTTGCACACATAGATAGAAAAGTCCATTCATACACAGCTTGGGCTCCTTAGAGATGATAACTCTGAAGACACTAAGCCAACATTACTCTGCTCTATTAATATAATAAAATTAATGATTAATGTCCTGTGTCATTGGAAAGGCGGTATCTACACCGGCGGACACCGAGACAACCTCTCGCTAAACCTCACTGTAATTACTAAATAATCCAATTTATGAAATCCAATACTCACATTTCCTTAACTATAAAGCCGCAAAAAAATATTTATTCACAGTTCGTTACATTTATACAAAAAAAAAACATTATACATTGAAATTATAGGGAAGCAACGGTCGGTTTTATCGTTAAAAAGCACATTTTTAGTAGGAATCTTCGAAAATGCATATTGTTTTCAAGCATAGACAATGTGTGGGTAATATGTGTAAAAAGTAAAAAATTCTCCCTATAGCGCTTACTTAATACTTTTACTGAACGCCCCCTAACCTAGGCCTCAAAGGCCGGCAACACACTCTCCCTCTACATAATGATCCCTGGTGGGCCACTTAACTGTCTTCTAACTTTCCAACCAATTATTGATTTTATACCGTGTTATCTGAGTCATGTATGTGAAATTCCCCGAGGCCTTCGATGTTGTATAAAATTATCACATACAAAAGCAAACGTAAAATTAGCATTTATTTGTAACATTATCTAAGTCATTATTGCGCTTCGTAAACATTTGTTTTGATAATTATAAGCCAATAATAGGATGTTATGGATGGTACAAATTTTAAAACGATCGATTAAGTTTATAGTAGGTATCTTAAGATAGGCACGTTTCTGTGCATTCTTAACAAACATAATTATTTATTTAATTATTAGAACTCTTACAGCTAATATATATTTTACAACAAAATACTTAAGACAACACAGAAAGCCAAAACAGATTACATATAACTCAAAAAAATTCATACACAGTAGTTGCTCTACATCTTTCTGAGACTTACTCATAATGCGTATGCGCAACAAACGCTATTTCGAAAACTAGAATACTAAGCTACTTAATGGAGGCCAAATTCACAGAATAGAGCCTAATTATACTTCATATGCCGCATTTACATTCAGCCGTAGAAAGCAGGGAAGTGAGCAGGACGAGTGTGTTAACGCGATACTTACGACAAAGTACTCCACTTCCCTGCCCACTAAGGTTCAATGTAAATGCGGCATTAGATATCGGTTTAAATTAAATGTCAAGAGCGGCGATATGAGTTGTGGTACATAAAGGTCCCCTAACTATGCCGCGGTCAAAATCATGTATTGCGTAATGGATTGCATGCAAATGGATCAAGTTGACGTGGGCGTGATATTTGCAATTGTAATATCGGTTACAATGTACATACAAAATAAAAATTATTAGTATTCACGTTAAGACATGTCCAGAGACTATTTAAGGTTAGTTTAAGATTAAATCCCCCAAGCCTCATCCTCAAGCCTCATGATAATCGAAGACTCGCCGGCTTATACGCCCTGACAGTTCCCTACAATCTATTAAGTTATACTGCCCATAACGGAAATAGTTAATAATTAATATCTTAAAAAGAAAGAAAGAGTGCAATCCACGAAGACGCGTCCCACTATTCCTCCTAACCGTTTATAGTAGGCATATGTGTGCAAGGTTCCCTCAAGTGTTATCCGGTACACACGCACACTACTATGAACCGCTGACGTTTCGTAACTGACGGTCGGAACAAATTCACCGCACCCCGCGTTCCCAAACCAAAACTGGTGGGGCGCGTCTTCGCGAATTACACATAATCAGGTAATTCTAAACGAGTTGACCATGACGTACAGATCCGAGCTGTAATGCATGTTGAGCTCTGTACACTGAGAGCAAACAACGTCTATGGCGAGAGAACATAGAGATACTTTTTCCCCTCTAGGGTTGCCTGGAAAAGATCGCTTGTTAGCGATAAAGCCGCCCGTTGCATCACTTTAATTTTTATGTACATATTATATATTTCTTTCTTTAAGCAACGAAGTGTAAATAAATAAAATATTTTCTACCGCTGCTAATAAATGGTCTACCCGTCAGTTACAAAAAGTAAGTTGAAGAACTATTATATATGCATTGGTCGCGCTCCTAAACAAGACAAGATTCACAATTGTTCCATGTGCCTCATACCATCACGAATTATCTCCGCAATTCACCAATATATCGTGTTTTAGCTAACTACAATACAATTTATGTAGATATAGAAATTTTTCACCTTACCATATAAGGTATGAGGATATATTTAAGGGAGCGGAATTATTATATTTAGGTAGCAGTATAGACACTTTCTTTTTTCGTTAACATATAAGTTGTCATTTGTTTCACGTTAAATTTCAGTTTTCTTTTTTTCTTTGTTTCCTGTTTTATATATATTGTTTATCAATGTAATCTGTCATGGTTTTGTATATTGTGTAAGGGTTTTCTTTCATACTACGGTTAAGTCACAGTAGGTGTAGTATTACTTGTAAATATATAATAATTATATTGCATTAATACATACCATGTTACCATTTTCAAATGTTAAACAATAATTTAGATTATATTATTATGTAAAATGGTATTTGCAGATCCAATCATTGAATCATTTAAGTAAAGTTGATGATAGGTACTTTATAAGGAACTTCGCACTAGAATCACAAGACGTGAGAAGCGAGTTAACAAGAGCCCGCAAACGACATTGTTAGCGACGCTGTCATTCATCGCTCGACCTCATCTGAAGAGTGGAATACTTCTTTAGGCGTGTACACGCGACATGATATGTACGTTAGATCCGTTTGTCCAATGACAATTAAACGCATGGTTTTTCAAAGCGTAAGCGTAGCGAGTTAATAATATAGCCCGTTTGTTTACAATCTTAACAATCGATATTTTTCTTGTGAATCGTTATCGAAAATTCTTTCAGTAGATACCTTTGGGACCCCTTCACAGATAAACATCCTCCAGCCTCCCCTCCAATTACAGTTTAGGGTGTTTCAAGAAAAGAGCGGACCAATTCTTAAAAGGTCGACAACGCACTCGCGAGCCCTCTGGCATTGAGAGTGTCCATGGGCGGCGGTATGAGTTGTGGTAACATAAAGGTAACTATGCCGCGGTCAAAATCATGTATTGCGTAATGGATTGCATGCAAATGGATCAAAGATGATGATGATCAAAGAGATTTTAAGGTAGGTTTTACCAACTTTGCCTGTGACCCCAATACTAGATGTCTTGTGTGGTTGCGAGAGTAGATGTAGTACTTATATACACCAAGATTTTATAGATGGTATGCAAACTAGCAACATGCTAGAAAGCAATGGAATGAAACGTTCTAATTATAGTAAGAAAGTAAAATAAGACAAAAATCAAAACTCACAGACGGGTTATGCCTTTAAGTGGAAGATGTCATACAAGACGCACAGTTAAAAGATGGAATTTAAAGATAACTATCTGCAAAGGACTAAGGGAACGAAGAAAAACCTAAAAAGCAGTTTTTATTTCACAATAGCAAACATTTTCTATGACTCATATGGTATCATAGCAAAATGTTCCATACGTTGATGTGTAGCTAAGTAAAAAAATCATATTAAGGGAAAACAAAGTGCGCGGGGGCAGCTTGTGCTATACAATGTTGTTATTATTATGAACGAATTCCTCAAGTTACAATTCTGCTAACTTCAGTGCAATGCATACTTCTGGCTTATGGGAAATTTGTTTTGCAATACTTAAGTATCTCACCTATAATAACGAGCAGCGTTGTCACCCAGAACCAGTGCATCCACCAGTGCAGTGTCATGATGAAGGCGTGACGGTGGCCGGTTTGATTCACCTGAAAATCAAAAACGAGATCATATAAATTAAGTCAATATAATGAAATTATCATAAATATTGCTTATTCAATTCGGAATAACTAAGCATGCATGCTTTAAACAATACATTACAGACATAGGGTGTGTATATTAGTTTAAAACTTTAAATTCAACGACAAATTGCATGTTCATTTTAGTTATTATTAGAGGCGCACTCAATCTGGAGAATAAACTTGTTATTTATAAAACTGTCAGAAAAACCAATGGGATTCAGCTCTGGGGTCAGCAAGCCGCTCTTATTGTTTACAAGAGAATACTTCAGCAGCTTCGGGCCTTGGAAACGGCAGACTGCGTGTTTCGGCTGAGAATGACAAGACTCACTGCAGTTCGATAGTTTACAAGAAACGGATGGAAAACCAATTTAACATCACATCAAAGTCATATCATAAAATCTGTTAAAAGCCAAGAGGCTGATTACAGATGACTGCCCGAGGTAGAATTACAAAATGCTAAATCCAATTGATTTTATTCCAAAATGTAGTATTTTGGAATAAAATGACAGTATGACAGTATCTTAAACAAAATTAATTGCAACTTCTAGAAAAATTGCACTTCTATGTTCCTACCAACCAGACTTGTAATCGAGCTTTGTTTCACGTTCCTCACATCACCACCACTATTCAAACTCAATTTTGTATCTTGCAGCCCGGAAATACAATATATACGACAAGTGACTACAACACAGACGACACTTTGACTTGTTTAAGCTAGCTAAGCTTAAACAAGTCAAAGTCAAAAGCTTCAAGTTTTAAGAATATGCGAGTGCTAAATCACCTGCATTATGAGCACACCCCACCTTCACTTTCACACTATCACACAACTTAGTTAAATGCATTTAATATATTTTGTTCTTTCGTAAATGTTTGAACCTTTTTGTATATATGTTACTGTAAAAGTAACTTTACTTAAATGAACTATTATACAAAGCAGGTACATATTATTATAAAAGTATCATATGATAGTAATAAGTACCAACTAATACCAACTTATTTAAATGATTTTGAAAAAACATATAACGTATATCTCTATGACAAATGTAATTGATTAATAGGTAAGGTACCTAAAAAAACATATCGCTAGTTACAACACGGATTCTATAGTGGCTTGCTATAATGTTTTTTTAGGTTCTTTAGGTTTTTTTAGTTCATTAAAGTAAATAATTAAGAATTACTCATTGTCTTATTCCTAAAATCAACATCTACCAGCTGACAGTGGTAAAACCTAGCATAAACTGAATTCAAATGGTAAAAGCTTTACCAACTCATGTCGGTAAATCCTAAGACTTACACTTAAATCTTAAGATTAACCGTAGTTCGAGCTTTTACAGTAACATATATATTTTCAATCTTTGGCTATGTCTTTGGTATATACAATATATATTTCATGTAGGATTACGTAATAAATAAATAAATAGTAAATATTCCAACCTTTGCTTCATTAATTTTTCCAAGGAAATAAACTCACACCTAGAACTAGACCTTAAAATGAAATGGGTGTTATTTAAAAGAAACCGCGCAATAGACTGGACTTACAGCATACAATATAAATAATTATCATCATTAATTCTCAGCCATGAGCATCACGAACCAATGTTAATTTGCTAATTACATTATAATGGTCACATGAATGTGGAAGAAACAATGGATTAGCAGAGGTTATTCGAGATAAGGAATTCGCTGGGAAACAGGTAGTATCGAAGGATTTTTGACCTACCACTTAAGAAACAATTGAATAATATTTGAAAGGTAATTGTCAAAAGTTACGGTTGTAAAGATTTGCAACAATTTAAATTTAATTTTTTTTCAATTTAATTTCTCTTAAACTACCTCCAATGTAGATAGATAATTATACTGACAGGTTTTTTCCAGGAAACTATTCCAGATTATTAATTAATGATTAATAAACCTAAAGAATTAAACGCTTTCCTGGGCAAGGATGGCGTTGAACCCCTCCCTCTAACCTACCATGTACATTCACAAACGTAAACAAAAGTCGTTTTTATGTGCGTTAATTGTCATTCAGATATTTAGGAGCATGCTACAGAATCTTTCGACTAATCTCTGACCGTTTAGTTTCACGTAACTGACGTGTAATAAGCATTATTTTTAAATATGGAATTTTTATAAATTAATAAAAAGCTACTTAAAGTCTCCCATACATATTAATCTCAATAAGACATTATTATTCATACTGTGAAATAGCTATTTGATGACTGATCTAAGAAAGTTCAGAAACCCGTATATCTCGAACACATTTCAGCATTTCATTAATAATTCATTAAGGCTCTCTTCTTTGCTTGATTACGAAAGTGGGTACAAGACACTGGATTCCTCAAAATAATTTTACTATACTTAAGACTGTGTCTATAAACAAACAAATCCAATCAGTTATCCGCGTTACGCTACACGCTCATTTGCCGGACCAAATTGTTCGTGCAGCGTGCACGTGCAAACTGCGGAAAATTGCTCAGAAATGAAAATGTCTTGAAGGTCATAAATATAGTCAAGATATTTACGGTTTTCTGTGTATTTATTTATATTTTACTTTGGACTGATAAAGGACAAAGGATCTTGCAACCTTAGTATGATCTTTCCTTATTAGGTTTGCCTAGAAGACATCGCTTGTTAGCGATAAGACGTTTTATCCCTAATAATTATTGTTACTTGATATTATTTGTAATGTAACAAAGTCTAAATAAATTAAAATAAATATTGAGATAAATCTCTCAAAAAACATAATAATATAGCATAAAGTAATTGAAGGACCGTAGTTTAATTAGTTCAAGACGTAACCAAATATCAAATATGTCACAAAGAACAAAACACATTATTTCTGTATGAAAATCATGTAAACAGAAATATATATTTGAATTTAATAGTAATATTAATAATAAAAGACAATGATGCAATGGACTGCTCTAATCCAAGCGATTTCTTCTAGCCAACAATTATTAAAGAACAAAAAAATCAATAAATTAATTTGCTTTATTCATTTATTGATTATTATTTATGTAATACGCAGATTTGGAAATGCTTCTAAGACCAAAGCATTCTATCACCTAACAACACATTACACTCACACTCAAGAAACAGTTAAGGAATTTAATATAAAGTTTGTTATGGAGCTGGGAACCTGACACATGTATTTTTTTACCTAAAACTTTTACTTAAATTATAATTAATCGCTTCTTATGAATAAAGACATATATTTTATTTATTTAATTATAAATCTAATCTGTGAAGCAATGCAAATGCACTTCTATAATTATAACTAGCATTTTTCTTACATAAACAAAGAGCTTGGCAATTAAAACGAATTGCGAATAATTCATTTATTAATTTATAATTTAAATTTAAGGGCTTAGAACGGAAGTTTTCTTAATTAATAAATAACTTAATTAATTTGAGAACTGGCAGTAAATGTAAAATTAGAAGCATTTACCATTCCATTTTTTTTTTGACGTTCATACATTGTGTTACCTAAATGCATAAATGATTTTGATATGATTTGAATATCTTGTATTTGTGTCGTGTCTGTCTTGTTTCCTTTTTGATAAATATCAAACAAACATTTATATTAACTAAAAGCAGAACGCTTTGAGCTAGAGCTATGAGGATATTACACGCTTAATATCTTCGTATTTGGACGTAAATAGCGGAAAATTGCCGTCGCACAATGACTTTACGTCTCTCCCGTGATATGAACACGATAAAAACTGATTACAACTAATGCAAAATAAGTTTCTTAAATCTTATGAATAATACGGATTTATTGGCTTTGTGATATTGATATGAATTGATTTTGATAACACAGAAATGTGTATGAACCCATTTAATAGAAAATATTTTGTCGGAATGATTAAATTATGGTTCTAAATTTTAATTGATATCAATAAAACCGCGCCTGAGTTGAGCTAGCTGATTATTTAATAATAAAAAATAACGATTATTCAACAACTTATAAGTCCGGCAACGCACTCGAGCCGTCTGGGATTGAGATTGTCTATCACTTAACCTCAGACCGTGATCCTCCTGCTCGCTTGCCGTGTTCTATAAGAAAGTTATTTCTTAAGTAATGAGGAGAAATATTATACTTGAAATTATCAAAATAAGGGAGGAAATTGTTATTTTAAAAATGTATTTATAAAATGTATTTATCTTAATTAATTCTCAAATGATTTTGATATCAAAATTATTAATTATCATTAGCATATACGTAAGTATATAACACTAACATACGTTCGCGAGTCCTATGGAGACTTCCATAGGCGGCGGGCGGTATCACTCATCACAGGTGTGCGCGATTGCCCCTTGTTACATAAAAAATGTCCTACATCAGATCTACGCATATTAGGAGAACTACATCAAGATTTCTAAACTGCTCGGCGTCTTTGAGCAGTCACAGAATACCGATGCATATCAATTACGTATCTCTTCGTTCTTTTTCCATAAATAAACAATTAAATTAAATTTATTATGTGATAAATGAAAGTAATCTGATATACTTATACCATAATAACGTAATTATGCAAAGTAAAAAGTATCAATCAGTGAAAGTGATGTGGAAATCGCGAAACTTTCGCTGTTATGTTTTAGAAAACGGTAAGACACGGCTGGACACGGAATCATCACAATCCACGACTTGGGTAACGGACCAAAACTGCAACTATAGTCAAAGAGATAGCCTTCGCACAAGGTCAATCTAAATAGTATTTCTTTCGGCCACAAAATTAATAGCCTATAGTTAGGGATTTGCTAAGTCCGTTATGAGCCTTAGGCAAAAAGCTAATTCTACAGTTTAGAAGATTGCTTTAGCTCTGTCTTTATTTTTCCCCGATCGTGGAGAAGTCATGGGGGCCTATGGCTGGTCATGCATCATACTCGTGGTGAATGTCGTATTTGAATTCGTGTATGCGGTAATCTTAGTTATTTCGACTATGTATAATTACGTGTTGTTCCCACGAGAATGTAAGTGTGTGCTCCTATTTCACAATGCCTTCTGCTGATAGAGGATCTTTGACAATCTGAGACATTTCGTTGTTTTTGTTTTATTATTATTTATTACTTAAGATGTCATGTGGAACATGGTGTAATGGTTGCAGCTCCTTACAAACGTTGTATATACCAAAACAAAAAAGGGGCGGAGAGTTTATTGCCAGTTCTTCTTTGCCGTTCTACGCCCTTGATTTGAGAACTACCAATAAATGTAAAATTAGAAGCATTTAATTTAAATATTTCTTTTTTGACGTTCATAACTGTAAATTAACTGTATATATTTAGCTTTTCTTTCAATGCGATTTAGTTAATTCGTACATATAATATTAAAATATTTTCTAATGCATTAAAAACATCTTTAGCTCTTAAACTATGAACTGGCGTTACGGTTTGATTGTTGCAATCAGCGAAACTATTGTTTCCGTGTGTGGATCGAACCCAATGAATTTTTAAGTAATATTTTTAACGCTTTACATACGGCTTCCTTTGAACTGTTGAACACTATATTAGCTATGTTAAATGTGTATGTATAAGTTCTAATAAATATAATTCTTTAGGACGCGCACATTATTCGAAATACCGTATTATTAATTCATTAATGTTTCAGTTTGCACTCTCTCACACTCACACTCGAACTCAAAAACTCGAATTAAAAAAAATTACGAAACAGGCAGAAAAAAATCATCTCCATTTCCCATTATTTACTGAGCTTCCATTTTGTATTCTCTGTATGCGTCATCATGTAAGAAGCCTTTGAAGGGTTAAGTCAAAGGCAATCTTCATGAGAACTACAATACAGAGCTTTCGACAAGGGAAAAGCAGTTTCTAGACTTAATACGGGATAAAGGCGATCTTGAGACTCTATGAATAGGCCTCTTCCATATGTCATATACAGCATTTTATAGGACCCAAAGTACTTTCAATTCGGCGAGAGAAAAATAATGGTTTGACGCCTACAATAAGTACGATGACGTCATACACTGAAATCCGCTAACATAATTTTTAAGGAATACAACTCTGTGGAGATATCTCTGTATAGACAATGGTAAGTACATTTATTACTCCAGTAAACTATGAAAATGTAATATATCATATTCTGACCTATGGCCACAGAACTGCTCGACTGAATCCATTGCTTTTACACCGCGACAGCTCAATCCGAGGTCAGAGTCTCGCAGAGGACGGAGACGCTCTTGCTGGAGTCACGGGAAATGACCATTCCGTCCGTGCCACGTTCGCTGAACTAAAAGAAGCTAAGTCAAGGTCCTTCAAGCCAACAGCGAGATTCAATTAAAAAAAAACCATAGATGGCATTTCGTTATGTCCCGTTTATGTTAGATGGAACATCGTTCCTCTATTGTTTCACTTCACCTTTGTCCTTAGATGACTAGATTAAGCCTATTAAACACTCTTCAGATTAATAATGTTTAATTAGCTTTTGAACAACTTATATTATATAAACGTCTCAGCTATACTAATATTATAAGGAGGAAAGATTTGTATGAAGTATATTTGTAAAAAAGTACAGGACCCATTTTAAAAATTCTTTCACCATTTGAATGCTACATTATCACTGATTAAAGAACATATCAATTGATTAAAATATAAATATCCACCCGTGACAAGCTAATATTTAATATAATTTAAAATAAGTTTCTCTGCGTATTAATTAAATCAGCAACTCCGAATACTTAAAGCAGTTAGGTATTGGTCTTTCTAGAACAGAGAGAACGTTTACTTAAAAGACCGGCAACGCACTTGTGAGCCCTCTGTCATCAATACCCGGGACGGCTTAATTAACATCAGTTTCCTGGAAGATCGCCCACTGTTTTACAAACAAAATCGAATGTATTTAACCATAATACCTACCTACCATTCTTATATTAAAAATATTAATAAAAGAACGTGTTCGTAAATATTTTAAACAATTTAAAAAACAGCAAATTCCTTTCACATCAGGTTAAGTTGGCGTAAAAAATGTTTTGCCTGAACGCTGCTCGCAGCTTGGGTTCACTGACACCAAGTTGAAAATAGGCTCGTGTAAAAGCTATTGAGCTCTTTGTAAGCGAAATTATCATTAGCTTGGTTGCACTAGAATCGTATGTCTTTTAATGAACGTCACCAAATCATTATGAAGACGCTGAATGCTAAATTTCAACTAGTATTTATAATTTTATGCAAATATTAAGAATAAGAGCCTGTTTCACAATGTCCGGATAAGTTCCAAATAAGCTATTTATTACTTATTGGTAGGATAAACAGTATTTTTGCGTTTCACGACTGTCAGATAGCGCCATACGTCAGGAAATGCGAAGGTTTATTGGGAACTATTATCTTTTGAATAATTTATGTGTTGCAGAGCTATTTAGTACTTTATCCATACATTGTGAAACAGGCCCTAAATGTCACAACCACATTTTATATAGGACTATGTAAAAGGACACTAAATACTATCTTTTTAAAATTAATTTCTATTATGGATATGAGTTCTTTCGCCAAAATCGTCCAATTCTTCAATAACGTATTACTTATTTACTCAACTTTTTTTGATCCAGCTCGTGTCAAAAATAAGAGGTTTATTAGTATGTTTTGGGATAAAATATAATTAGTACTATTTAATATCTGGTTAGTTTATGATTATACAAAAGTGTACGTACCTGGAGAAACCGCAACTCCGAAGCTTATTGAGGCACAAAATCCACAGATTCTTGTATCTGAAAAGTAAAAATAAAATGAATGCCACACTAATGTGAAATTCTAATAACTATTTAGTTTATTCAACCTTTACTAAAACAAGCGTCGAAAACCTATAGCTAAAACCCAAACCACTAAAACAAGCTACAATAAACCACTCCCTAATTGGAACTCCCAAGCGACATTTATTCTAACTCACGTTAAACGTAAATAAATCAATAAATCTTTTTATAAATTCGACGAATATTTAAATGATTCTAATCTAAGGATAGATTTGCTCCAGTTCAAACAATTAGTTTGAATCAAAACTTGGCGATTAAAGAGTGGCGTAGAGTTTCTTGCCTTTTCTTCTTGCCCGCTCTATGCCCTTAACTTTAAATTTAGAATCAATTTAACATCTTTTCTGTTTACGTTCATAAGTTTACTTGTTTACCTATAGGAATAAAGTTATTTTGAGTTGAGCTTTGAAAAAATGTTCAGCCGTGCGAAGTAGACAAATGAATATAGAGTGAATTTTCATTATCGAACATTGTATTTTGCAACAAAGATCGCTTGGGTAAGACTGTCTGTCTGCTCTCTCTGACGAAGGTCGTCCCGGTTAACTAATGAAGGGTGCCGTAAGATAGAGAGCATGACCATGATGTTCAAATGTATTTTTTTGACTTAAATTGATTATGAAAAAATACAAATCTAGCTAACTTCAGGCAAGATAAAATGTTGCTAACTTCAGACATAACGCGGTTTTTGACGTCCCGTGATTCTAATACGATTTATTCATGTTTCAATGATTGATGTAAAGAGACTGTTAGCCCGAAAAAAATATTGTATCAAAACTGAAAATTGTTTTATTGCTTTACCTTTTTCCCTCAAAAATAATGTTAGCATGCATTGTTCGCAGGAAACAAATTTCAACGGAAAAGACGATTAAAGATCCTGTCATAAGTACGTTCAGGTCAATCTCACACTTGAGTCATCGAGCGCAGACAGCGAACTGAGTCATCATAACCATATCAGGAAAATCCGTGAGATCACGTTAAAAAGTGCTTCCATTGAGAAAGTAGTCCAGCAAAGATACCGTAAAATCAGTAGCTTCATGACTTTGACTAACACAAGAAGTATTAAACGTAATTTTGACTTTTGTAATTCTTGTATTGGGACCTTCATGTATATTAAAATTATCTTTAATTTCTTTATATTAGGGATCATACAATTTTCCATTTTATTTTTATTTAGTCATTCACTTCTTTTTAGACCAGGCAAGGCAAAATGACTCTCGCAATGCCAGAGGCCTCGCGTGTTTTGGACTGTTAAGAATTAGTACGCTCTTTTTGCACTTCATTAGTATTTCTGATCATATAAATAGTGAGCCCATTCACTGTAAATGCGGTAGATAAGTTTAGCACAGACTCAACGTATATCGAGTTATAGTGATGATATGTCAAGTTCAAGTAGATTTATCGAGTAAAGGTCGATCATAACTTAATTACATATTTATAGGGTATTTTCTAGTAAGCGTCCAGAGGTTAAAGGCTATATATGCCTTTATCAGTATGCACTATAACCTATATGTTACCTTATATATACGTAGGTGTATTGATATCATATTCGCCTGAAAGATATAAGAACCTTATTATAACATGAAATCTCATCCCTCACAAAAACAGAAATAAAACAGATATTACCAAAAGTTGATTTTCAGTAAATTTTAGATATAATAAGGGCACATTTTTAAGTCAAAACTCAAACCCTTATTGCATTCCTTATGTTAATATTTTTCACGTGACACGTTAAAATTTATTACAATAAGGACCTTATTTAGGCACAGCATAGTTGTGGGAGGGCATGCTCCACCATAGTTAATACATTTCTATTCAAGATACATTATTTACTATGGCTTCACATTGCGAAAAGAGAATGTATTTAACATTATTAAAAAACTTAACTTTCATAAAAGAAATTATCTGTCTATAGTCTATCGGTCAGATACTCTGTAACATTTCCTATATATAATTTCTTTAAAGATTTGGTAAAACTCAAGTTATTTGTCAATTCTTTGATTGAATTGAATGTTTGAATAAAAATAAATCGTAAAATATGTTGTAAGCTCATCTCGAAGAAAGCTGGACCAATTGGTATTTTTTTATTCCTTGAACTTACGAGATAGGTTTTTTAAAATTTAATTAAAAACGCAAAAAGCAGGTTTTTATTACGGAATAGCTATCAGTCTCTATGGGGTAGCCTAGCAAAATGTTCCATAAGTTGGTATAGAGCATAGAGGTACATCGCTACTAAAAAGGTAAAGGTAAGTAAAACAACATATTAAGGTGAAACGATTTTAATGGAGCCGCTAGTATTAAAACAGTAATCAGTTTAAGTATTTATTAAAGTAAAACCAGTATTTTGAATAATTCAAATCAATCTTCCAGCCAGGGTAAAATGATAAGGATTCTTCGAAAACGATAGTAAAAGACAAAAATATGGCTGACACAAAACTGAGTATATTTGACCAATTATCAAATATACTAAAATACAACTCCTTCAGCGTCAAGGCAGTTACCAACTTCTTAACGGCACTTAGCGATTTGCAATTTCAGCAAAGTTTTTATTCGAGTTCTAAACTTCTAAAACGCCTTTATTGTCGCTTTTCTCAACAATGCTTTAGAACGAATTTCAGACTTTGAAATGTTTGAGTGGTATCTCGTTATAAAATTGCTTAATACCCCGATTTCGCATATACTTTTAAACTTCTATTTTATTAGGATTTAATAGGATCTCGTAGCTGTGTGACACATAATTATATAAGAAACGGTTTTCTTGAATTAATTTATTTTTCTTGAGATGCCCTTTTATTGATGAAGATTAGCGGCGGCTCCTTCGACATTTTCTTGGTGGATGTGATGCCAGCCCGCCTCTTGCCTTGAATTTTGCCTATCATTAGCTGCAATAATTTGTATCGCCAATGACGCAATGTTTGTCCGGATATGCCTCGTATTTTACGTCTGCATAAAGTGTCGTGTCGTTTCCGTTTAAAAATTCGTCCCTCGTTTGCTCCAGCTGATGCAAAGCATGCGACCGTAGCAACACATCACTCAATCAGTTTACATTTTTGTAATTCCTATGCACTAAATACTACAAAATAAGCACTAATCACGATAAGCGATAATATACAGATTACCAGGCTTAGTCCAACATTAAATTTCCATTTGTGTTTATAAGTAAATAGCCGATCATTATATTTCTTTTAAAGACCTTGGGATTTGAAAGGAAATGTCAATATATTCCCAGTGACGCGCCCATCGATTATTGCCGATATAACGTAGTAAAAATGCTATTTATCATGAGTATAAGGGGTTACACTGGACTCCCGTTCATCAATGACGAATCGGATTCTGACATATCATATTAGTTAGAACTAATAAAAGTGACACAGGGCCGGATCTATTACCATGCAACGATAACAGTTGTTAAGAAAATTCCATGAAAATCGGTATTCAATACGTTTAAAGCTAATAATATTACTGTCTGCATTCAGACACATCCGTTATATTCGAGATGCTGCTGAGTCGACAGTAAATTTCAATAGCAGAGCAGTTGTTATTTGATACCGATACCTTAGAGAACATTATTGTGTGACATTGTACGTAATACAATATGTTTCGTAGGCTCTATTCCGTCTCGCTCGACAGCGTTACAACAATGGCCACACACCTATATTCAAGCGATTTCCACCTCTATTACAATAAAGGTTGTTGATCACACCGGTTGAGATCAGCCATCAGGGTGCGGTGTGCATGACAGTTTAAGGTCGTGTATTATTTAGTTTAATTGCGATATATGAGAATTGGGAGCAGTTTTGTAACTACAAGTAGCGGTTTAACTATATGTATACAATATATTCTATTTATTTATTAAATAAAAAGGAGGACAATTGGCGATCGTATCGCTTTCGAGCGATCTCTTCTATTATATATTATTAATATATTAGGAATACAGACATGAATTCTGAAAATAATGTATATTTATTAATGCAGGTCCTGTACGGATAGCTCGAAGGACCAAAATGTACGGTTCTTAGACTTTTGTTTTACTCTATATTAACCACTTGCGTACAACAATAGAATATAATGAAATGTTAATTGCTATGTAACCAATGACAATAGACAGTCAAAGAGAGTGCCTACGACTGGATATACTCTCGGGGCGTAACTCCCGACGATTTAGGAAATTGTCACGCTTGTAAAATTAAGAAAGCCTGAGTGATCAATGTACAACATTGGCTCGTAAATGCTTATTAATCAATTTCAAGCCGAACGCGTCGGATAGAGCATGTTCTACCCTCAGAGAATAAAAAGAACATTGTACTTAGAAATTGTGTGTGGCAACATTGTATGGTGCATTCTTTAACACTATCGTATATTGACAGTATTATATGAAAGAGAACTACACCAAATTTTTTTAACTTTTTGGAATGCCAATAATTTAAGAAATACGTGACAGTACTAGTTAAATGCGACCCATTAAATAATAACTGCCCCCTTTGGGCGTCCCTATTCTATAAAGATAGTTTTTTTAATTACAACTCTGGGGTTAACTATTACTTGTCCCGTATAGCTATTGTGTGTGTGTGGTTTTATTTTAATATACCTATTTATTAGCACCAAAAAGTAATCCTCAGGAAAAAAACGATGACTACTCACAAGCGATTTGTAATAAAATCCACAAAAGGAAGGCCGATGAGACTTAGAAATTATAATATTCAAATAGTTTGCTTGTCTAATATGGACACAGTTGACTTCTATTTAGCAATATTATATCACGTGTTAACATATTGTGCGTCTACGTGGCGTTTTTTTGTTTCAAACTTGGCGAATAGGGCGAAGGTTTGCTTTACCATATTGTATAGTATGGGTAGCTGTAGATAATTTATAACAAGGATTTAAATCTTTTTGGAAAATTACATAACTAGTACGCGACCGGTAGTGTATTTTTAAACACGAATATTTGTCTAAAATAACATTTATATTACAATAGGAAAACTTAATATACCAGTTTACCATAACCTTTTGGTTCTGGTCCCCTGATTTATGTATCTACTTCAGGATCATTTCCATTATTTTATTGAAGCAACCAGCTGTGCCTGACACACGTCGTCAACATTTCGGGTCTAAGCATTGCCGGTTTCCTCATGATGTTTTGCGTACGAGCGAGATTAAAATGAGCATATACAGAAAGTCCATTGTGTGCTCCGGGGATCGAACCGGACCTCATCGATGATAGTCGCACACCAAAGAAACTAGCCAACAGTAAAATTTAATATGTCAGGTCTTTACTTCACCCCCCTTGTAATTTAAAACAAATGTTAAACCGACTTATTCTGCAGACTCATAATCGTGGTTTGTTTCACGTTCACATCACCACCAACTATGCAACGACCAATATTTAAAGCCTTGACTTGCTTAGGCTGTCGCGAATTAAGCTTAAAATGAGTATCAATAATATCCATAGCGCTAAATCACCTGCATCATGAACACACCCTACATACACCCCCTCACATTACACACCCGAAATAGGTATAATAAATATTATTTAGTTAAATGTATTTAATAATTTTCATTGATAATCCTTTCGTAAACATTTGAACATTTTTATATATATTGTGTATTCCATCTTTGGCTGTCTCTAGGGTAATTGTATTTTGTTATAAAAAAATTATGTTAGCTGTAGGAATTACGGGATTAAATTTTTGCTTAACTAATATATTAAGTCTTGGTAACTATGAATCGGAGCAGTTAAACGAGTCGAGTTCTACATACAAGTTTTGAAATATGGATTTAATTTACGTTAATACGTAATTTCTCTACACTTACACAATGTTTCTCTGTCTACGTTATTTTTTATTATTTGTTTTGTCGTTTCCTGTTTTTGTTAGCCTTGCCTGAAGATAGCGATCCGTCAAGCTTTTAAAATTATGTTTGTTAATTGGGCTTAAATATGTCTACAATCATAACAATAATAAATAGTTCAATTTGTATAATTTACCACTCAGAAGTAATATGTTTTTTAACGTCAGAATTAACATAACAATTCCATACATTAAGTACATATTTACATTTCCGCAGGTTGATATAGTTTCAACTTAATAAGTACACCTCGGCCTTACTTACAAATGAATGCTGTACGAATGATAATCAATTGTCTTTCATGCGCCTTCTTTCTTTGCCAATTACAACTACAGGCTAGGCCTGATTTTTACATCTAGCTTTAAATGTAAGCAAGTAATTTGACTGTTGTGCCTGACATGATGTAAAGGGGAGCCGAACGTCCAGCCACAGGGTTGGCAGACGCATACCTAGCCACAAACTCTTTATACTGGAATATGTTGGGTACCAATGGTAATCTGCGCGCTGCGGGAAACGCAATAGGTATAATTTCCAACATACATAACTCTATTGACTTTAATGACTACAGATGAAGTAATTATTTTATAATTAAACTTAAATCTGAATGTCTGCCATAGTAAGATCAAGTTTCACAAGATCACATCCATCTGACCAAAGTCTAAAGACAGACAGCTTATCTCATAGTAATTAAACGCTTTCGTATTTTAGTATTTTAAGTTGAAACCAATTTGTCAAAAGACGTGAGAAATTTGTGACATTATTCAGAACCAGCTTGTTTATCCTTTGTTTAAAAATAACTTCTAACTTATTCCTTACATCGATGTTCGTTCAAAAAATATTTCAAAACCTATTTTCCCGAACGATGGAAAGGCTTGTTTTAATTGGATTTGAAATACGAATGCTGCGTTTGAAAATTGTTTTGGTAACAAATCAAAGGTGCTTCTGTATGTACAATATTTTTATAAAATATAAATTTTCGCACTTTTTAATATAGAACAAGCAAACGGGCAGGAGGTTCAACAAATGTTAAGTGGGCTCGCGAGTGCGTTTCCGTACTTTTCTTAAAAGTATGCTCTTTTTCTTGAAGGACCTTAAAGTAGTTTTAGTTTGGAAATACACCGACGGCAGCTGATTCCATATAGCAAAAAATTGTTAAAAATTGTTAAATGGTTAGTAGAGGACGGAGGTGGAAACTCATAAGAACTAAAGCATTACACAAAGTTACAGAATTCTGTATAATATACATAAAGAAATATCGTTTCTAAAGGAACAGTCAATTCCCAACTTGAAAGCCTTCTAATAAGATTCAAAGACAAGCGTTTGACAGAGTACATTACGCAAAATACATCCGTGTAAATATTTATGAATGCATGAAAATCTCAATAGGAATGAATAAAACTTTAATGATTTTTCATAACGCTTTAAAACTTTTCATAAATATTTCACGTCGACGTGTTACGTAATCTTTTGTTGTTTTCTATAGAAAACTATATATGTGTAACTATATATACTATGTATTTCAAGATTTTCAAAATTGCCATAATGCAACATGCTCAACTGATTGAAACATCTCCACCAAATGGCGTCAGAACCCCAAGTCCTAATTTAACTTACATCCAAGGTGGCAAGAGAAAACCCGGGAGAGCGTGGCTGCTATGGTAGATTGGAATTTGAGTTCGCAGCAATAGGTGTTTGTAGTTGAACGCAAAAGTACGAGACGATGGGGAAAGATAGGTTAAGCCGAAGGCCCCATAAGGGCTGTACCGCCATCGATGATGATGAATTTTCACTATAGACAAATGCCTCAGCAATTGGCATCTGTTGGACGAAATGTGGACTTAATTCTCTCTCTTTATGCATAGACAAAAGTCAAGTCAAAATACGCATATTTTTGTGGAGACATTTACTGTGGAGTGTTCCGAGCTGTTTGGGCTGATCCCTGCTGCCTCGTTTCATTACCGCACAAAATATTTTCAGGTCAAATTTGTACTAACTTGATCGCTGAAAATCTCTGGCGATCTGTGGCATCGACTTCCAATGAAATAATATAGTGGGATATACGACCTGCAAACTTAAAGACTCTTCTTTTAAAGCCTGGTAACATGAGTGTGCAATGCAACTACTCCATGGACTGCATCAGCTTCCTTATGGCAGTACCGTAAGCGCGTTTAACTCTATCACATAAAGAAACATCAAAGTAAATAGATCTTATAACGGACCTAATGTTACAAAAAACGAAGGTTGCAACTTTTACTTGTTATCGCAATTGATCCGAGGTGGGACTGACTCATATTTCAACCTTGAATTTAGTCATTTTGTCCAACAATTGGACAGAATTTTAAACATTACTGAATGTTGTAAATTCGAGGTGAATTACCTAAAATTAGCTCTGGACAAGTTGCATACATTTGGTACGCAGAGACATACAAACAACGTGCTTCTACTATTTTGTCTGTATGGCGACTTACTTATAAATTTAACTGTAGCTTAAACAACCGAAGTTTTGTAACATAAAATCCATAATACGTTCTCTACAAGTTCGTGCACTGTGCCCATCTACTACAACAACATTCTTAGGGCGATAATCGGAAGCGACTTCGCGCGAACTAACACTAAACTTATAACACCGGTATGTCAAAACCATTTTTGACGTATAGAAGTCAGTGTGAAGACTAGAAAACATTGTTCAAATCTTACCTCGACATAAGTTAAAAACCGGTTGACAACTGAACCTTAAATGACATACAGAGCGTGTTCTAACGGCTTTTTAGGAGCGCGTGAGCATGACATATTTATCCATTGTAAAATACACCATAAAACAAAGGAGGGTAATACTGTATGGGGTCACGGTACCGGCGATAACATGACCTCCATTAGAAAAATTGTTTCGTTTGTTAAAATATTTTAGGCGTTGGGTTGGTAGTCAACTGTTATATAGGTTTATTTAAACAGAAAGTGTATTGGTGCACAGCCGGGGCTCAAGACGACGACCTCAGAGATAAGAACGTTGAAGCCACTTGGCCATACTTTAGTTCTCAAACACTCTTCTGGGATTTCAGTTACATTGCGTAACATTATCCTATTTATATATAATATTCTATATATTAGTCTAATGTTTTAGACCAATTTGTGGAGCAAACTATCTACATAGTTGTGTATGGCAACCAAGCTTTTTCTTCAGCATTCAAAGGAACATTTTTAAAAAGCGACTTAATGTAATAATTTTGACAGCACCATTCTTATATTTAATTATTTGATAACATTGTAATATCAGTACATAGTATAAAACAAAGTCGCTTTCTCTGTCCCTATGTCCCTTTGTATGCTTAAATCTTTGAAACTACGCAACGGATTTTGATGCGGTTTCTTTTAATAGATAGAGTGATTCAAGAGGAAGGTTTATATGTATAATAACATCCATTAAATAGTGGAGAAGTACTGTTATTTTTGAGGTTTCTAATGTGATGTCGTAAATAATTACATTTTTTCCGCTTACATTGCAAACGCAGGCTGAACCCTACGAGTTTTATCAAAATAATGTACTAAGTATTGTACACATTGAAAAGGTCTACAGAAAAGTCCATGGTGGTATATGTCTATCTCTTATGGATAACCCACAGTAACTTTTTTTTGTCATTTACTTTTTACGACAAATAATGGCTAATTTTCGAAGCGATTTTAACCAATACAGCATTAATCCTTAACCAATTAAATACCTTGAATACATTGTTCATTTTATATAGATCTATACAGCCCATTACAGCTTATTTAGCAGCGATCGAACGCGTATATTATCGGAGTTTTCCAGCGACGGAAATAACAATACATAATAAAAACCTGCTTTTCATCAGCATTGCACCCGTGCGAAGCTGCTCACTAGTATTTAATAATTTAGTGATAAAATAATATATGAATATATATTGTCTAAAATGACTCATAATACAATTGTATTATACCTTTTAAGACAAATTTTCACGCCTTTAGATGCCACGCCACGACTCTGTATCTCAGTTCAAACATAGACAGACAAATAAGTACTTACCTACTTTAAAACGATGAAACTGATTAAGTTATATGATAAATGGTGCGTCTTAGCACCATACATATATTAATGTTTTGTCTTTATCACTCTCGTGTAACTTTGTAATAACAAGTAAGAGACATAACTTTTATTGCTCACTTAAGTGAATATACGCTTCCGTCTGCAGCGTCACATAGATTTAGTGTATTCGCAACATTTTTTTCATTAAACCGTTAAACTTTAGTAGATACATGCCTATAACGAATTTATTAATTATACACCTAAGCTTACTCGGGTATCGCAGTATCTATTGTAACTGTAAAAAAATACGTTCCTTAACCGACAAACGCGGTTGAAAACTAGTTAATATGTTAGGATTAAATCTTGTATTAATATTTTAATTGTTTTATCGTTAACCAACGTAACGAGTACCAACGTTATTAAATACGTGACACAACGGTAATTTACTTTTGCGTGTAGTGAACTAATAGATTCGCTGTTTAAATACTCTGGACATAGTGTAAGAGTCGAATAACAATTAACAATCGCCTCGAAACTTTCGAAAGAAGTTTAAAAATTGGTAAACATTCTTAATACCGATTGTCTCGGTATTAATTACTAGCTTCAGACAATGAAAAAACATAGCTATTAGTATCTGGTGTCATTAAGAAGAACGTAGAATGTAATATTTTTATGGGACAGAAGGCAAACGGGCAGAGGTCCATCTGATATTAAGTGTTACAGCCGCCCAATTCACATTGCCAGGAGGCTAATGCTGGAGGCATCAGTACGCCCTCTCCTTGATGGTACAAGTACAATTTATGTGTTAAACGTCTTTATATTACACATATTTATTATCTATGCATGTATGAAATCATTTTCAGATAAACTCTTTTATAACGCATAACAGAGGGACTCTTGGTCACGTCGCAAAAGTTGAGAACAGAATAACAAGTGTTCAATATATTAAATTCGTCACAGTTACATACAAATTTATCGACCTAAATAACGTGTAATATCACTTTTATGTACTTATTACTTTCTCTTAAAATTCAATTCAGAACATATCATGTCATAACAATAAGACATCCTACAAGTCTTTAATATTTATCGTTTTTGGGTTTTATTAAGTCTTGATAGGTATTTTAATTAAAGTTTTTGTTTCTGTAAGTGTTTCGTTAGAAAGTTAGAAGCAGAAACAGTTAAAACACAACATAAAAAAACACACATTAATTATAATAGAGAAAAGAAACACAAATTAAATGTCATTAAACTAGATTGAGAAATTAAACGGATATGCAATTTAAAAAATTCTTCTTTACAATTGTTATTGGTGACGGAACAGTTGCTGGCATGTCACGCCGAAGACATGGGGACTTTCAAAAAATGGATCTGCTCGTACGTCCCTAAAGCATCGTTAACTGCTTATATTGTAAAGTAGATAGATATAATTTTTATAACGTATATACATTATATGCAGTACATCTTTTAGTTTGAATAAAATACAATACAATACTTTTTACCTTACGCAGAGTTGGAGATGCTCCTGAGACCCAACTCATTCACCCACAACCTCACGTAATACTTTAAAAAAAATTGGGATATTGTTGTAACCAGTTAAGAATAAAATCCTAACTGTAATTGAAAAAAAAAAACGAAAAAAAATTAAACTATCAAGTTTATTATGGAAGAGCTGGGGACACTAGCACAGACTAAAATTTTACTTAAAAGAGCTCATAAAATCTTACACATTTTTATTTTAAAAACTCTGCAAACCATTAGATTGTAAACAATACATTAAAGGTAGGCATTTCAAGATTATCTCCTAGACTATGTATCTCATCTCATACATATTTAGACTTAGTTCAACGCACTATGACTAAACTGAGAACAATTAAGAAGATTTATAGCGAAAGTCGACATTTCAGCAACAATAACCTGGGTTCAATGACAGTTTGGTGAAAGACCGCACTTGTAACTGACCGAAGCACAAATAACCAAATAATCATACACATTTTGTAAAATATATTTAGATTGTTGATTTATTTTGTGTAAACAATCCAAATACTCAAACTAAATAATTCTTTTGCGAGCGACTCCAGCTTGCGCAAGATTAACTCGATTATAATAGTAAGTAATAATTCACGTGTAAGCTACAAGCTAAAAACTGAATTGAAACTAAAGCAAAAATTTTAGAAATTGTAGGAATAAGAAAGGGTACTCAAAGTATCACTCCATAAACAAACCCGCGGTATGGTTTGGATTTTGGATACCAATGTTTCATACTTCGTACTTAGCTTAGCTGTACTAAGTGAGAATTTCAATAGTCTTACACAAATGTTTGAGCAAGCGATTGATTTAGTGAACTAATTACAACCTTGTTTCCCAGGTGAATCGAACGAATTACCAACGGTTATGTTACGTCCATCCACAACCCAATTTCAATATTTTTAAAACTTTAATAATGGTTCTTAAGAAATTATAGATTACATCTATAAAATTACTTTTAATTATTAGCACTGAATTAAATAAACTTTCGTAATTATTGAAGGAAAATGACTCTCTTTTACGGACGGTTATTAATTTATACTCTATTGCACATGCAATAAGCAAGCTCTGCCAGGCAACCCTTATATCTAAACGTGTTCTTTATTACAACATTAAGTGACTCATCCTTTACCCTTTAAAAGCAATTATGCATCCAGGGCCTCTGGACTTGCATTAAATAAACTTGTCCTTACCGCTTAGAGAGTATAGACATTTGAAGAGCATTCGATTGAGTATATTATACTGTCCAGAAATAATTCTCAGAAACTGATATCGAAATTTTTAGTAGCAATCTCTCATATACCTACCGTTGTCAGCAGTACAGTACTACCTATTGAATATATTTTGTGGCATTTAAAATATAAATGAGGACAAAAACTTTACAAATTTCTGTGAAACCATAGCCGTCCATTAATTAAAAGTAAGAAAACTTTGAAAGAGGATTATATTGGTCTTTGCTGTGTGAACTGAAAACACATTAGGGAAGCCAAACGTTTAACACTTTCAAAGGAATGTTCCAGAAAAGGCGAATATAAATTCTTTTGAAATAAAACTCGGTAACGGTAACGATGTTAGTAGGTTCTAGGCTCCGCCGCATTTTGATTTGTACACATTGAATTTCTTATAAGGTTTTATGTTTTCCTGTGTACTTTTAACAAATACAACCCAGTTGTATTTGTTTCTCAAATACGACGTCGTCTAAAGCAGGATGCGCCGTTAATGGAGTTGCTTGTTCTATTTAGTACATTTGGGGACTGTTTTGAAATAAAAAAATATTTTAACTATACTTCTTGTAGTAGTAGTACAGTCAAAACCGTTTACGACGACATCGTTTAGAACAAAATACCGGTTATATTGACCAAAATCAAAGGTTCGGGCGGAATTCTATTGTATTAAGTACTTAATTACAACGTGATCGGCTGTTACGACTGTGGCTTTTTACGACCAAATATGGGACCCTTCGATGTCGTTATAACAGATTTCGACTGTATATAATCTCTAACACCTAAAACAGCTTTTTTATACATAACAGGGGGCTAACGGGCAGGAGGGTGGCCTGATGTTAAGTGATAATCACATTGCTCGCAAGTGCGTTGCTGACCTTCTAAGAATTAGTAAACCCTTTTCTTGAATGACTCTAAGGAGAATTTATTAGAAAATACTTCAATGGGGACTTGGTTCCACATAGTAGTGGTACGCAGCAAACGCTGCTAAACGCTCAGTTGTGCAACGACGGACATCGAGATGATACGGGTGGTAATTCGTATTCTGCCTTAACGTCCGATGATGACACTCAGCTAGCATTAATCCGAACAACTGCTCATGTTGGATTCCAATAGTCAAATTTATATTTTTCTCTAATTTTTTTTTATTGGCATCCACTGCCAGGGGTTTGCCGCTAAATAAAAAAATACGCAAGTCACTTGGCAATGATTTTATTCTATATATTTCACGAAGACCAGCAATACCATATTTATTTCCATGAACAAAAGGATATTTGAAAAACTCTAATAGGGAATGTCAGGATATGAAATATTGACACTTGATAAGGATGAGGGGACAAGCAATGTAGGGGGAAAGGATATGTATGAAAACATACGTCATCATATTAAAAATTAAAACTAAGCAAGTAGGAATCAGACTAAGTTACACAAACTGCAAAATCGTCTGTGTTTTAAGTTGTAACATCGTGAAAATCCAATTTAATTTGATTTTTTCTTGGCATAATTTGTAATGTAATGTAAATGTAAATTTTCTTTATTCTCAGCTACAAGTATAGTTTTTCAATAATAGTTATTTTAATTTCATTGCAATAGATATTTTTTTAAACTCAAAAACAAAAACATTCTTAATTTAAAAAAAAACGAGTTTTTCGATCGTGGGAAATAGATAATAACTAAAACTTCCTGTTGGTGCTCAAGATGTTTTAATTAAATAGTACTCGCGTACATAGTTTGAATTTACAAACACGTTCTATATTCGAAAGTCGATATTTCAGCATTCAACAGAAAAACTTACATCAAACTGTTCGAGTCGAGAACTTCCAATTAGTGTACCCTTTGTCAATCTCAAAGCCTGCTCAGCTAATTAATAGCGACCGATGACGCAAGGAAATTAATTAAAATGTGATGATTCTTAAGAATATATCACGTTTTCTAAGAGCCTAGTGCCCTATTTAGATACACCACAATCAAATAGTTAAAAAAAATAAAAACAAAAGCAGCGCTCCGTGGGAAAATGACCCAAAGAATCGCTTGCAGACGTCCTCATATATAGAATATCAATGAGTTCGCTGTGAAAAACAAATATCCTATTGACGTTCACGAATAATTGACTATGTTATATATCGTGCTACAGTATAAATAAAGGAAATTTGTATATGTAATGATTATAAAGGTCCCTGGCATTTAAGACATTCGAATTTAATCTCGGTGTTTTCTTTTTTCAAGACTAGAAGCATTTAAAGCAAGTTTAAGGTTATTTTAAGCTTTGACCGGAAAACGAAAACCTAGAGAAC
This sequence comes from Pieris mannii, assembly GCA_028984075.1. Lineage (NCBI taxonomy): Eukaryota > Metazoa > Arthropoda > Insecta > Lepidoptera > Pieridae > Pieris > Pieris mannii. Next base: position 6,285,169 of record CM054795.1, on the reverse strand, counting down.
CTTATTCGGGTTTCATTTGTCATCTGGACTTCACTGACTTGGTTTTCTTAAGTCAAAAACATTGGTAAATAATAATAATTAATTGCAAGAATATGGTACAAAAATGTGTAAGATGGTACAATAGTTACTTCTCATATTCTGCCACACACAATGGCGCGCAAATCTGTCCCTAAAGGAATTTTAAATATTACATTATTAGTCATATCAATTGGTCAATTGTTTGTATCGTACATATCATATCATACATTATTAAATTTACATCAACTACAGTGTCCTACATTATGAAATAATTAAGAAAATCTATTTGTAATACATATTTCATCTTAAGACTGAAAATATTACTAATAATATTTATACTTCCGTATTGAGTTAAAAATAATTCATATTTGAGTAAGAGCTTTTAAAAAACTTGTTTTTTACATAAATGTAAGCGTAGGTTGCATTTTGGTCTGCTGATATAATAATAATGATACAATTATAAATAAAAATATTAATTGAATTTATTAATTCACACTCCGTTACATTTATACAAAAACAAATAACATAACACATAATTATAAGGATATGCAACAGAATGAGTTGTCGGGCTCTAAATGATTCGATTTATATAAATAATTTGTTGCTAGCTATTTCATTTTAGTATTAATAAATATTTTAAGTGATATAAAGCAAGCACAAATTTATTATTCCGCGTAATCCCAAGAGTATTACCCAGTTTAAAACAAAAGGAAAAGCCATGTTTTGAATAATTCATTCTTGAATATTTTCTTCTTCAGGCATATTATTTATGACTGGTACCAAAATTTTCGCGTTCTACTCCATACGATAGAAAATTTGGAGATCGTAGTTTTACTGTGCACGCTTAGCTCGCGCCTATATTCCCAACCATGATGTCGTGGGTTTCAATTCCAACTCTGCACCTTTTAATCTCCAAGTCGGCAATTAAGCGCTTGTTAACCCGCCGCGGGAAGGCCACCACACCTAACACCCAAAATGTATAGCATAGGCTGATCACGAACTTCTGATCACGTCTAAGAATTAAAAATGAGCAAAAACATATAAAGTTAAGGGTTTTAGCGCCACAATTTCTTTATACCATTTCGTTATTTAGCGATGAATATTCTATAATAGTCATCGAAAGACATGAAAACCCTACCTTCAAATTCTTCATATCACACAATCCAATAATAACACAAGTACACTACACCACAGTAACTTTAATCAAAAATATATCAGATCGATTACACGTTCGGTGCGCCTCCCAGCCAAGTTGCGACTGGCTCGTTTAATTTCTAAACCCGGCTCTAGGCTTCGTTGTTCTATAGCCTGTACTATGTTCTCAGTAATCGACATATCCATGACTTTAGGTAACCAACTATACCGTTAAAAGGACTTTATTACCGTTGGGATCTTGGGACTAGATAAATGAGTAAAATGGTCGGGTCATTATAGTCATGATCTGAGTTTTGCGATATAAACAGCTCAAACCATTGCCCATCTAATGCCTGGATGTTTTTATAGGATATGGGAAAATGAGCCCGAGGATTTTAACGGGTGCTTTGCTGGCTTTTGAGGGATATACTCTTTTCTTAAACGAAAGACCCCCAGTGGGAGTCAATTCCACAGTTCGCCAGTTCGCAAAAGAAAATGTCTTGTGAAGCAGACCGTGGAAGACATCCAGACGTCAAGGTTTCCATAACTGTTAGCATACCACTTTAAGTCGTAGATTCTATAGGAATCATTTGACAGCCTTTTATACAATGCCTTTAGGCACGGTCTACCATAATAGTTATGGAAGAATCGGTACCAATTGTGCATTGTAAAGTATGCCGTAATATATGGCAATAAGGATTCCTAAGGACTCCTGTATCAAAATGGCGTCAATTCAAATAGAAGATAATCAAATGTTATACTCGCTTACAACTGCGAAAGTTTTAAATCTTTAAGTTCTAATGCCATAAAGCTGAAAATCCTTTACGGACCAGCGCAAGATTGCCATATAGTTTATTTACATTCGGTTGTAATTTATCATTATCTGTAATTTTATAGTTCACAGAACACATTAAATCTAACCTAGTTATTTCAAAATAGACTTTGTTTAGTTTCGCGTAAATAAAATAAATGTTACGTCGGGTATCAAACGTCCTTAGTGAAACGTGAACTGAAATGTTCATAGATCTGAAGAGTATAAATGGAGTCAAAATGATTCTGAAGACCCCAAGTCTCGAAACAGAATCGGACCCTTAGATCATAATCAAAGAGATAAGGCTTATATAATCGTAATATTACAGGCATTGATACTGTCTTGCCAGAGAACGAAAGCAATTCTCAACGGATTTATATATAATTTAATAAATTTATATGAAAATACCTACCTACTCGATACCCTTTAATAGAATCTGTATTAAGGAGCGATCAAATAACGTTTTTTTTTGGGTTTTTGGGGTAAAACGTTACGATGCGGGGCGGGGATTGAATTATGCGTTATTGTTAATATTATTTTCGACTTTCCGATACTTTACACTACATAAATGGGAACTTTTATGTTTAATGAGTTACTGGTAACTCAACGTTTTTCTTGGGTACAGAAAAACGTTACGGCGCGTTACGTGGGGTTGGGGGGTCAAGAATTTCCTTTCTGAACTTGAACTTGAACGCTCTGTTGTCGATATATCACATAAAAAAGCAAAAACGCTTAAGGGGTGTATACAAATACCGCACAGGATAACAAACAACAAAAAAATTGTTATTTTTAGTTTTAACTTTATCCGTAGATTGCATTTACGACTTTAAAACGAGTTCTACACGGCTCCAGTAAGTTCCAATTTCTAAAATAATGTTATTTTATTATTTACTACGTCAAAAATAACATTAAAATTGTTTAGCCGCTAAAAAATGTCTGAAAATGCAAAAAATAAACGCTGAAAACAATAGAAAACTCACTTGTATAACTTATACTTTCTAAAATGCATTGGTAAGGCCTTATTAGAGCCGCCTCGCATCGTTGCATACGGAAGTGCAGGCGGAAGGCACAGAATAGGTGAGAAACCTTAGTTTACCTAAATTGGGACATTAACACATGCCTCGAATGGCTATGGAATGATAACGATGAAATACTTTTACTACGGCTTATAAAAATTTTATGTAGATTGTTACTATATTTTCTATACATAGTATCTGAAAAATGCATTTATAGACACAATTACATATCATAAGATTTCTCTATACTGATTAAAAAAAGATTAAGTGCTTTCTTTGTTCATCATATGGTAAACACGAATTAACAGAAAGAGACAAATGAGTACTAGCTATATAAGCTTACTATCGGTGATGCGATTCGGATTTAACGCTGTAAAATTGATTTACATACACTAAACAACTCTCAACGCACACAATAACATGGGTGTCCATGGGCTGCCGTAGATGTCTTTTATAACTGTAGGCTCGTTTGCCCCTATATTATAAATCAAAAGAGAGTAGTATACAGCAATATGCTTCTATGAAGCATGTCGATTGGCCCATGTGCATAAACCGGTTGACCTAGCTTACTTGTAAATTAAGACTACAATTACACTCAATAACCTATATTATTTATTACTTAACAATATTGCTAATTAGTATTAACCTTATTGAAAGTAAATTTATTTAATATTTCACTTCTTTAGTTAGAATTCCCAAAGGAATTGTTCGGACCTGCAGCTGAGTTTCATCATCGTCATCAACGTCCGACGTTTTATAACTAATCGTTTTTAGAGGCAATTTTTCCGCGCACCACCACTATGTGGAACTAGCTTCCCACTGAAGTATTTCTGACCAATTCTACTTAGGGTCCTTCAAGAAAAGAGCCAATTATTAAAAGCCCGACAACGCACTGGCTCGCCTGATGTACCTGCTCATTTAATATAAATGTTAGAACGCAAAAAAGACAATATTCGTCTAGATCCATATTCAAAATACCTAACGTGACTTCAACAAGTTGATTTTTTTTTATAGAAAAGGGGGCAAACGGGCAGGAGGCTCACCTGATGTTAAGTTATACCGCCGCCCATGGACACTCTCGATGCTAGAGCGCCTTTACAGCGTGCGTGGTCACGGTGACACAAAAAAAAAACGTCGGATAAATTTAAAATTATGTTTAAATAATTATAAGTTTACAATAATACATAGCTTCAATCCGGTAAACATGTGCTTTCTTTAAATGTCTAAAAAGCTATGTCAATAAAAGACGATTATGTATTTTAATTTGAAGTACTACTACTAGTAACGAAAACTGTGTATAGATTTATAGCAGTGAAACAAACCCATTGCTAATCAAAGTTCTGTTGCATATACCACAATTATTTTGATAATTAATTATTTATTTATTTATATATAGCCTTATATCAGAAATGCAAAATATTTACATTACAACTTCTGATTTTCTTAATCAATGATAACCGATTCTGTGTGCCCACGGGGAAAGGCCTCTTCCATTGGCCTCCATTTTTCTTTATTGTATACCAATCCCGAACTGTCTTTCCAGCCATTTCCATTTCCATGATTTCATCGGACCACCTTTTAATTTTCGCTTATTAGTAATAGGCTTGAAATAGATTTAATTATAATAAAACTGTATAATGGACTAAACTATAAATTAGTTAAACCAGTGTTCCTGATGGAGCCACCACCGCGTCTCGTGTTCTCAAATAGTACTGGTTCTAGAGTCTCCTGCGTAGCACATGGCTTCCTCTCCTTTTGATTTCTTTATAGAATGAATAAACCCGCCATAAAACCTTTGAGCCGTTATTTAAAAAAACAGCGCTTTCTATTCTTTTCTTACCCCTAACCCGATGGAAAAACTATATTTAACCTAGAAAATATATAACTTAAACAAGTATTGAAGCTTTCCCCTTAGCCCCTCCCTTCTCTGAACTGCATAACTAGTAAATCACTGCGGAGTCCCTGACCCGCAGCCTTCTATACTCAAAAGCGCTAATTTATGAACCGAATCTCAGTTAATTAGGTTAATTGAAGAGCAAGGACATTAAAAGCACAATAGTTGACATTTTTTTGAATAATTAGAGCGCGAAACGCACAGTAGCTGCCCGCTAAAATTAATTCTATTTTCGAAAATACAATTGCGTAATTTTATACTTGCAATATCGGTTGGTTAAGTTGCTAATATTAGCTCTATAAATGCGACGGAATTTCCATCTAAAATTCTAATATGTAAGTACTAAAAGAAAACCGTGTATTTTTCGCGATCTTCACAACTCTCATTCACAATCTTTCTCACTCTAGCTCTCTTCCACCTCTCGCTCCATGTCCACGTCGCATCTATCTATCGTTCGCTCTATCTCACTCTCTCTGTCGATCTCTCACTTGCTTGCTCCCTATTCTCGCTCCATGGCTATTTGCTTCATGCTACGTTCGCCCTACCTCACTCTCTCTCAATCGGTCTGAAATTCTCTCTTGCTAACATTATAGTTATTGCGTTTCATCCGTTAAAAATTACTCTTATGCGCCTAAAGAAGTTTCACTTCGAAAATTAAAACCTTACAATGATTCGCCTCATAAAGCAAAACAAACGAGATATGGTAAGTGTATGTAACAAAAGAGGTATGGTAAACATAACGTCTAAAAAGTTACGCTACTCAGTTCTTCTACTGTTGCGACATATATATATATAAATAAATATTAAAAATCTTTTGTTTTAAATACACTGAAAACCATCACGTATCTCATTAGTAATATATGAAATTCAATTGTTCAGTGCGATTGCCAAGTCAATAATAATTTTACTACGTTCACTATAAGATTAGCTTCCTACAACGATGTTATAATCGAAAATATCCTAACTGTTTCGAGAAAAGGGTGGTACTACCGCTTTTTTGCTCCACGGGCGGTTGCTTCGTGCCCGCAGATAACACATTTTAATTGAATGTTTACATTCTTTCCACCAATTGTATAATCTACCGTTAAATTGTGAAACGCAGTAAAAACCCTATAGCACTATTTCGGTTCAATACGGATTCAATACGAACTCGGATATCTCTTTGCAATTCAACCATCATGTACATGTTGTAAAAGGAAATTACCAAACGATATAATCGTTATACAATAATACTGTTAGCAATATAGCAAATCGATTATAACACAATTTAACATTCAATGGTTATTTAATTTTTATTGCAATGTGAACAATAAATCATAAACTATTACTTCCGTACACAGAAATGCTATACACAATACAAATTTTGCAACATGCAACAATTTTATATGGCCTATATATATGTCGCAGCCAACAAGCTAAATTAGCCGTTCAATTAATAGCGTAGCGTTATAACTAAGCGTGGCCGTTAAACTAGCGGCCTGAAAGATATTCAGCCAGTTGATCAAACAGCTAGGCAAATGACTTGGATCGATGACGTTCAATTACTTGACTGTTTTAATTAAGTAACTTTAAATGTGTTTTCCAAAGTATCATGAAAACAAAAAAACTTAGTGGGCAACAAACACTGTCTTAATAATCGTTCAGTTGTGGAACGACGTACGTGGAGTTGATACGGGTGTGATTCCGCTTTGACTACGATGATCAAACTCAGATGCAGGTATAATTTGAATAACTCCTCTAAACACTCCACATCCCTACGCAAATATTTTTATATTCCTTATCAATATGGGCAGTACCCTTACCTCCTGAATAAGCCATATAGTTTATATTCCCAATCTCCAATAGAGCGTCACGAACGTATAAATTAACCGTTACATTTAACTTTCGCTGCAAGGAAATAAACTCACGTAAAAGTGAAACACGTGGAACACAAAACAATCAGAGCAGTATTAAAAAATTCATCTTACTTCCTAATTGCCTATTAGCATTCGTATAATGAATTATCGTTGTGAAAGATAGGTAACTGGTTAATGGGTAATATTTTCCGTGATTACTGTGCCCATATGCCTTGGTCAGTATATTATTTATTTATTTTGTAATCCTACAGCTAACATAAATTATATATAAGTAATTACAAACAAATACAATGAAAATATAGCCAAAGATGGAATACATCATACATTTTACTACAAGGCTGTGTTGTGTGATGGTGTGAAAGTGAGGGTATGTACGTGATGCTGTGTATGTGGGGTGTGCTCATGATGCAGGTGATTTTGCGCTATGGATATTCTTAATACACTTTTTAACCACATTCCGCGATACCTTTTTGTAGTAGCAATAAATCATAGATTATGCTACAAAATATAGAATAAAATATTATTATAATTAACCTATATTTACCCAAATTAATTTCCAATTTAATTTTCTATGTATATCTATATAGGTATACCTATGTCATAGTCTATACTACGTGGCTGTCTTTTATACTACAAAGACTTAAGAATTATAAACAAAATAAACATTAACCAGAAGATTAAGTTATAATGTATATATATTCGCCATCACTTTTTAGGTCTAGGCATCAGATTTATACATCTGTATCATCTTTTGTCAATCTAATATGCAAGTAGGCCTCCTGTGCATACCACACGACGTCGACTTTATGAGCCCATTTCCTCACGGTATTTTCTTTTGCCGTTTGAGCGAATGTTAAATGCGTACATAGACAGGATGAAACCAAGACGTCAGGGATGAGAGTAGCTGAAGCCAGTAGGCTAACACTGCTCTTTTTTAATTAAAAAGTTTTCTAGGGGCGCCTAGGTAAAAATGTCAACAAAGTCGTTTTAATAAAACCCAGCACAAAGCATATTTAGGCGAACTATGCTGAATTAAAATTCTTAACAAAGGGATTGAGGTTGGAGGGACGTCATTTTAATCACTGGTGCCCCTTAAATAGTTCCAAAGTAATGGAACCTTTGACAACATAACAAGGCGTTTTTAGTTTAATTCTGTTTAAGATTCATCTTAATAAGAAGTCTGGCCTTGGAAGTGTACTTAGACATTTGATTAGTTTTGTCAGTTTTTCGAGTTTCTTTGTTCCTGCTATTTATTCATTTATTGTAAGGAGCTGCAAATTTTATAATTATATACAAGAGAGTTACATTAAACGCCTCTTATCACGGACCATAAACATTTAGCGTAATTAAAATTAAAAAATATAAATTTACTTATAGAAACATATTTTTAAATAAAAGAAGATTTTACAGAATATTAAGTTCATAAACAATACCATAAAAACCCCAACAAAAATAATGTCATATAATGCAATGTTTTAAATATTTCAATTATAATTCTCATGTAATATTGTAAATAAAATGTTAAGTACACACAATATTATTTTCTAAATAAAATAAAATAAAAATGACACTATAGCAGTAATATACATAAATTAATTTAACAAAAATCAATATCTTTTAAATTGACATATTATTTTTATTTTCAATTCGTTACGTAATCACAAACAGATTTTCATACTACTTTGAAGGTTTCATATGTATATTTAAAATATACTGTAAATGGATTAGCAAAGAATACTTGTAATGCAAACCTTAACTGGATTATTATTAAGACTTCCTCATTTTGTTGGTTATTGTCTGTTATCGGAAATAAACTTCTATTGTTTAAACTACCGGGAGCACAGATTAAATAAAACTGTTATTCTTAGACCATGGACCACAATATAGAACGCACAACTAAGACATGATGCAGATCGTTTGATTGTGATTGGTCAATTAGTCTAATCAAAACGATACTGTCTTATTTATTTATTTATTTATTTACACTTCGTTGCAAAGAAATTTCCGTTTGACCAATTGTAGTCGAACGAAATACGCCATCGTTCTCAACAGACAAAAAGGGGCCTTCTACAGAATACCTACTCTTGCGTTTATAAGCATATGCCTGTATTATTTTTAAAACACGAAAAACAAATATAAAAATAAAATATTCTTGTTAAAATACTGTAAGAATAATGTATTGTAATGCGTAGCTGTGTCGATCACATATTTTACGGGAAATAAATAAATGAATTTTATTTCGGATTGTTAACAGACCTGTGATCCAACGCAGAACATCTGAATAGAAAATTGACTTTCATTAATCAAGATAACGGCATCTGAATCAAGAAAAAATAAAAAGTCTTTTGAAATCCATAAATTATCGCAATAGGACAATTCCCACGCGAACTTTCCATTTCATCGCGGACATAGACAATCAAGAATACATTAGAACTATGTCGTGTATGTATGTCAGTGCAGGCATATGCATATTAAAGACAAAAAATCTTAATTGATTTAAAATTAGTTTCTTAATTATATATAATTTTTATTACAACGAGTAGTATTTCATGTACGACGAAAATGATGCCATGACCTGCTACTGAAATTAATAGTCCCTGACATACTTCTAATATAGTCTGTGATCTTTGACTATTCTATAGGTATCTCTATACTAAAGTCATATTAAATTCAAAGCAAAGTTGTATTATTACTTCGTTTTCGTATATGTATGTTTATTACAGATATACAACAGTTTTTATCTGGTTTTTAAGTTGTCTATGGCATGCATTTTATGTTATACGTATAAAATTATTACTTCTATTATTACTAAAAATATCCATAAATTTCCTTATTAAAAGTTAACTAACTTAAATTAGATATATTAAGATAATACGAAACTTTAAAATGGACTTTTTCACGTTTATAATACCTAATGCAATGTATATATATGTACTATATACAATACAAACATTTTAATGAATTATTGAAAAATATTCAAAGTCACACAGGCGTTGAAAATCAACCGTACTAGTTAATATTTACCAACATTTTGTGGTTTCTGCTCAGTTGCATACAAAAACCGTAATGCAAATTTAAACGACTGAAAATAATTTAATGCAGCCACTTAAAGCTTTTGCCTTTTTCCATACATTTTAAATTGACTCAATACTTTTAGCTCTTAAAGCGAAACTTATGATTGAGCTATCTATCTATCTATACCATCAAATGTATCATCTTCCTTTCTAGTAGCTTGCGTCTGCACGGTTGCCTTCTTCCGCTTCTTTGTCTTCGGAGCCGCTGAGGAAGTGAGGGGATCCCTTGACCTCGGTGATTTGAGAGGGGGCTTCCCTTTTTTGCTTTTTTTACTATCTACCAGTTGGAAGGGGAAGGAGTAGCGGCTCCAGGTTAGGCATTGGGCCGAGATCCTTTAGTTGAGCATTTATATGCTCACCTACCTGGCGGAGGATACGAGCCTCCATTTCTTCTACATTGACAGTTGGGTGGTCCTTCAGGGCCCCCTTCAAGATCAGCCTCAACTCGCGCATCTCGCCTTGTAGTAAATTAAGTTGTGCACGGAGGCGTTCATTTTCTAGCTGCAAAGCTCGAGTTTCATCCGAAAGCGTTTTCTCCGCCAGACTATCAGCATCCGTTCTGATTGCTGCAACTGCCTTTTTGAGAGCGGCGACAAAGGTACCTTTTAGGTTCATAGAACACCTGGCCACTTTATCTACGATAGCCAGGTTTCTTCGATGCGTTTTCTGGCGTTTCCGACCGTACCCGTCTCAGTGGGTTTCTCGTTAAGAACCGCGAGTTCCGCCTCGGCTTCACTTTCTCTCTCCACTCTTCGGGCTCTTTGGTACCCCGGTTTCGTGCGTTCACGCGAAAGGGTAGGGGTGTCGCTGCAGCTACTCTCCTCGTCGTCCTGTCTCGTTCTCTTTCGGGGACGCCAAAAGCGCGACTTCTCCCCTGGGGTGCAAGGGGCCTCGCCTAAGCCTCGAGGACGCTGTTGAGTGTGTGTCGAGCTTATGCTCAACATGGAGCCGGTTGAGTCTGAGCCCATATCGTCAGCCATCGCGTAGGACCAGGTTGCACTTTGCACCGGTGATTGACATCGAGTGCGCTGGACGGTCTCATTGTTCTCCCTTTTTGCGATCTCTCCTTGTGTAGAAGGCGTTTTAGAGGCGCCTGAGCACCCCTCCAACGGCCCGCTACGATCCGTAAGCTTGATCAGTATTTCCGTATTATTGCCAGGTCGTGAGTTTTTGGGTTCTGTCGCATGGTCGTGGTCCGCCCCCAGAATACGATGCGGATCGGATGCCATGACCTCTTGGTCATGGGAGGGATTTGACCCTCGTGGGGTATTATTATCTTTTCTGTTACTTTCCATGCTTTGTGGTGCTTTTAATTTAAGGAGGGGTAGCTCCCCTCCCTGGTGCCCTAGTGACCGGGTTTAAGCCCCCCCGGTCATGCATCCCATCGCCGGGACTTGGGATTCAGGTGACCTGTATACGGACAAAGTATACATGAATACTACACGTTGTAGTAATAAGAGATAGCGCGGGTACGACGGACCAATGTAGGCCGAGAAAGAGACAGCCGCGTATAGGACGCACGGAATGAATAAGCGCTAGTCTAGACACTTGGTCGAACATGATTGCAACTTACACCTAACTATGCGAATGTAGACCAGTGGTGGAGACCAGCACGCCATCTATCGTCACCGCAGAATTATTTTATTTTTTTATTACTTAACATCCCGCCATTTTTCCCCAGCAGCCCGTTCTCCATTTATGAAAAATAACCAGTCTTATTTAAAAATGTCTCCAAACGAACCGTTGTTTCAATATTTAGTATGAGACACAACGAACACAACACCAAACGTTTACGATCTCGTGTTTGCCTTTCACACCCTTTCAAGGTTGTCGTTGCATCAGCAAACCATAGCAAAAGGCACTTAATTAAGTTTCGCTTGATCAGTCGAGTCATGGACAGTCGATGAACGTTACATAAAAGTCAATATTTAAGGTAACATGCCTAATTTCGTGTCAAACGTTCAAAAGGCGTCATAGAGAACTGTCGTTATATATAGTACATATATGTATAAATAGTATACAACATGTACAAACAGTTTTGAAGTTTGGGGTTAATTAAGTAACGTAAGTTGAAGTTACATAGTATCCCCTTCAGTAATCCCCCTATAAAGCTGGGTACTGACCAACGTTACGAGGTGTAATGTAATATGTTACACAGCGAGCATTCGTGCAGTTAGTACGTCGTGTTACTTAAACTGCCTGTCGTTGCTCGTTTTAAGTGCTCCACCCGGCTATCGGTTTTTTGGCGAATCCTTTGAGTGTTACGCGGTTCGGTCAGTACACTCTTGCAATTCGTCGGCCATCTTGAGTGAAATAACGGCGAAAACGGAGCACAGAGTTTTGACGAGCATGTTATGCCGATTTAAAAACAAAGCGTAACATACTCGATGCGAATGTTTTACACCTCGTAACGTCGGTTAGTATCCACCTTAACGCGTATTCGTAAAACGCGATTTCCGTCCCAAAATTAAATTAAACAAATTTATTAAATTCGTGTTCCTAATTTTTTAATTGTTCAAAAAATGTTTTAAACTAGAACTAGAACGCAATTTCGTATAAAGCGGTCCAGGTCTATCGCGTTATAGGGAGAATTACAGCATGTGTTTAAAACCCAATGGAGTATAAAGCCCTATTAGCACAAGCAAGCACACAGAGAATATTTTATCAATTTGTTGAGTAAGTAATCCGCCTTCTAATCAACCCTTAAACTTGATCGGTGGATCGGGAATCCAAGTTAAGCCCGGGCTTTGTGTATTAACTATAGCAAGCAAGTAATTGTAATTACTATTAAACATACTAAAACCTATTACCCAAGCTTATAATTATTTATTAATAAATACTTTGTTGCGATACATATTTGGTACATATACATTTAGATTCCATAAATTAAGGACGTAACGGGTTGATCGCTAACAAGCGATTCCAGGCAACCAAAGTGCAAGTGGAAAATAAAACAAGAAATATTAAGAGTGAAAAAATTATATTAAAACAAATACACATGCTGCCTTATACAATCACAAGCCAAAAAAATTAAAAGCTAATCTTAAAAGGCATGAAACACAAAACTAGTTTATATAAAATACATAAAAAAATATACAGTCAAAATCTTTTATAACGACATCGAAGGGACTACTAATATTTGGTCGTAAAAACCTTAACTCTTAAGCCGATGACGTTGTTATCAAGAACCTAAATATACAATAGAATTCTGCCGAAACCTTTGATGTTGGTCGATATAATCGTTAAGTGGTTCTAAACGATGTCGTCGTGAACGGTTTTGACTATATGTACATATTAACAAATTGGAAAACAGTAGAATGTACCTGGTTAGTGCTTTACTACTAAACCCAAATCCAAACAAATGAAGAAAATAGATGGAGTTGCTTTTAATAAAAACCTTTATGGTTACTTGTACAGTCCTAAGAATTCAAAAATGGAATGTCACCAAAGAGTTTGAAAAATGGCGCCGAAGAGCTGTGTCATCTACAATAATTCAGTATTGTTGCCAGTTCCAAAAGCAATTTCTCTTGAAGAATTCATTCGAATGAGACTTTATACTCTTTGCGTATAAAACAAAGTAAAACCTCGGACTCATTTAAACAAAAGAGTTTTGCGGAAGCCGTCATAATATTAAATTACATGTATCGTTTTAAACCAGAAATAAATATGAGGCTTAATTAATATCATGTATAACTGTTAAATTATGAGTTTAAACGGTTTCTTTACTGTAATTAAAAAAAATTATATATGATATCAACGTAAGTACTATGAAATATATTCCTTCGCATTTTAAAACTTTATCAATTGATAAATGTCATTTGTATCTCGAACACGTTTAGCGTCAACATCGATACTTGTTGCAGGTAATTTCAGGAAAAATTCAAGGACAGAGACGGTCAGGCACAATAAAGATTTCCAGATGCCGGAACATACGGGAATAGATCGGTATCATATCCGCGAAGGACCTGTTACGACTAGCCCAAGATATGTTATAGCCCAACAAGTTATTAAACTTATGTAATACAGTCAATTTTCAATTTCGAACGATGTGCGAAATAAAAATTAGATAAGGTAAGCGCAAGTGCAAAAATACATAAGTCTAGTTATTTGGATAAAAGTAATGTAACAAAACACAAGAGTTATCATCATAATCATCAATATTTAAAAAGAGTGTGTGTACACGCGTTAGAAGTTATACTTCTTTGGTATATGGAGAAAAAATAACTAAAATGCAGTAAGTAGTGATTAACGATAAATATTAAAATTAATCAAAACGATTTTATTTAAATAAATAAATTATTAGTAAATATTATCACAGTCGTATATGAAATAGATTTAAAAACACCAACATAATATTTATTTATTCACTGTTTAATTGTACTGTTACGAAACACGTGTTCTAAATTTAAAAATACAAGAATATACAACTTGAACATAGTTATCGCGTTCCATGCCACCTAGACCTAACTTTACGATGTCGAATTTAGGTGTTGGTGTGCGCGCGCATCGTAAAAATTCATTCTCAACATTTTTCTCCATCGCGCCAAAAGAAGTATAACTTCAAAAAGAATGGCTCTCTAATGGTAGTCTAAACCTACACCGCATCTTACGTAAATGCAATTTCCACCTCCGATATAAAAATATATCTTAATACAATGTAGACATATCTTGTCTCCTCATAGTTTATCTTGCCTTTGTAATTATTTTTTCTCAGTGCGTTTGTTTCATGAACTAAAGATTAAGTAAATGTGTTTATAATAACGCAAAAAAAACATAACGTTTTTTCAATTATCTTGAGACAACAATTTGCATTATAGTCAAAGTTCTTAGAAGGAAACATACTTAAAAGTCATATATTTTAACCGACTTTGAAACACCAGGAGGAATTTAACAATTCGAAGCCTACCTTTTTTTCAAAATAAATACTGATATCCAATAAAAGATATGAAATTTTTGCAAAGAGCTTTAATCAAAAATTATTATGAATTGTTTAATACATGCATCACCTATCACATTATATTGCTAATAACATCAGTGTAAAATCTATATCTAGCTAATTATTATAATTAGTAGTAAATTGACGTCAAAGATAATCTTATATATATATATAATGAAAATGGTCTTCGTTTGAGGCTCAATCACGCCTAAACCACTGATCGTATCGACATGAAACTACCACCATTCGATGCGAAATTTTTCCTAGATGGTTTCGAATTCTAACGTTTCTTCATTTTTTTATTGCTGTTTTACTTTTATGAACATTTATCCCGCTAATTGCAAGCGTTTTCTCTTGATTCTTTTGTTTCCATGGCAACGGAGTTTACTAAACGGATAATGTTTTTATACATGCAGCTAAGAATCTACTTACAAACTTCCATGCACCCCTGCACACCCACTCTCATTTTTTGATAAAAATAAAATGCCGTATCTATGATCGAGTATCACTTCAGAACGGCTGGACCGATTGGGTTAATTTTTTTTTATTGTCTTCAGAATTGTCAGGAGAATGTTTATAATATGTAAGAAAATTTTAAAAAAGTCTGCTAAAACGTTAAAAAATCTCCAAAGGGGATTACGGGGGCGTTAAAAATAGTCTATGAACGAATTTTACGGTAGCTCACCCCACAGGGGCTTGCGGGGGTGGTTTAACAATGAAAATTTTTATTTTTTCTTTCTTCTTCTTCTATTCTATATATATATATATAATAAAAATGGTCTTCGTTTGAGGCTCAATCACGCCTAAACCACTGATCGTATCAACATGAAACTACCACCATTCGATGCGATTTTTTTTTTTTATTTTGAAGTGAAGTACCTTCCTATTATACTTAAACTCCGTTATGTTAACGAGTATGTTTTACGTCCCGGCAAACTCAACTTACGAGCGACGAGTCGTCGAATGTGAGATGGAGGAAGATTAATACTCATTTCTCCATGAATCGGACCATTTCTATTGGACAATTTTTCCATTTATTCTTTGTTTTGTTGTTCATCAACATTTATTATTATAATAATAATAATAATTTATTATGTCAATAAATTTTATTTTAAGTGAATTTGACTCTTCTTTGAAAAATATTGTAAATTTCAGAAAAAAAAATAAAAATTAACAAAAAAAGCAAAAAAAAAAAAATATAAATAAAAAAAAATAAACAAAAAAAGCAAAAAAAAAATATAAATAAAAAAAAATAAAAATTAACAAAAAAAGCAAAAAATAATAAAAATGATGAATAAAATTTAATTTATTTCCTTTGAAAATTCGCCCAGCAAAGCGGGCGGGGTCGGCTAGTTGATACATATAACAAAGGTTACATAAGTATCTGTATAAAGAAGTATGTCTATATAACTATTTTTTCTAAGGAATCTCGCTGTTGGCCTTAAGGGCCTTTACAGCTCCGCACGGGCTGTTTTGGCGAGCTTAGCTCGGCCTGAAAGGGGGGGATTCCCGCGACTCGCGCAAGGGCGTCTCCTGTGAGACTCGAACCTCGGCTGGGGCCGTCGCGGGGCGTCTTGTCTATATTACTGCTTTAAAAGGATTCTTTTTAAGTCAGTTTTGTCGCGCTCCACCACTATGTGGAACCAGCTGTCCCCCGGTGTATTTCCAATACTACTCAGGTTCCTTCAAGAAAAAAAACCTTATTTAAATGCCGGCAACGCACTTGCAAGCCCTCTGGCAATGTGAGTGTCTATGTCCGGTATCACTTAACATAGTGTGAGCCTCCTTCCCGTTTGCCCCCTTTTATTTAAAAAACTTCACTTCTTCACCTAAAAAATTTCAGGTCTCGGCCTAGCCCATCTAGTCAAAATCAAGTACATGTTTGACGTATCATAGTGACATGCTTGAAAACATCCTGCCAACAACACAACAATCATCTAATCTTACATATTTTTGTTTTATACTACCAACTGTAATTATTTTATTTTTTTACTCACACACTATTTTATTGCTTATATAATATACTACGGTTTCGATATAACTAATATATACAAATATTGTAAATTCTTTTTTAAAAGAGGAAATGTGGAGATATCTATGCCCATTCTTCTCCACACGAAACTACCTTTTGGAAGGATCATCACGACAAGAATCATCTTTATATTTTATTTAACGTTCAAAAGTGCCATTTTAGGTGGTCTAATTGGAAGAAATGAATTGATTTGACTTAGCCTTAAATCTTGTTTTTGAATCATACCCTAAAACTAAATATGACAATATCGTCACCATTGCAACTCCCACATTATATGGAAGTATACACAATACTAATTTAAGTTACGTAGTTCAAAAGCATGACCTCAGGGCTGAGATTCACAGGCTTAAGGAAAAAAAGCTAAGTCTCTTTAATAATTTATTTTCATATATGTATAACATTACATAATGTTAACTTGTATGGTCAAAGTTCATGTTAAAAGTATTAGAGAAGGACAAACAGCTGTATAATAAACTACCCACAAATATAAAAAATATTACTTCTTTCGATGCATTCAAATCGAGGCTGAGTGAATATGTCAAACAAAATTACTTTTAATTTCATTTTATTTTAATTGGTTTCTATTGGTGTGTCTTTGCTTACCTTTACGATTTGTGATAATTTGAGAACGACTACAATGTTATGTTTACCTGAAGTATTGTTCTCATGTAAGTGGCATTTTTGCCGTTTTTGAGAAAATAAACTTTTAAATTATGGGATTACATACAAATAAGGAAATTTAACACGAATCGAAACTACTCTGAAACACAGTTAGAATTGTCTAATAATTGTGTATACATTTGAATTCCACTTAAGATTTTAGTTTAAGTTAGAATAAATAGTATAAATATATAAATAGCATTAAGCATTATACGCAGCACAATGGCGTTTTCACCGTTTACTCGATTGCCAAATATTCGCACGATATGAAACTGTGTCTCGTATGTGGGCCTTGTTTCGTAGCTTTGTTTGCATCACATTCGCTATGGCCTACAAACTGTATTGGTATAGGGGGTAGCTCCACAATTTCACAATATTGTTTTATTATATAATCTTATTATTAAACGTGATATTTATTTATCAACAAGGGTGACATAGAAAGAGTCCTACCCGCATTTCACCGACACCTGAAACGCCAGATGGCTGATGAGTGTATTGCCTGGGCATGAGACGGTTCCTGAAAACCCTTCAGTAGTATCGATTATTATAAACTGAGGATCAATAAACAAAAGAAACGCGTTTCGTTTTACGTTACGTTACGCAATTACAATTAATCGAATCGAGCAATCTTTTGTTACTCATTGGTAAAGTTAAATGTGCTTTGTAAAAAGTTTATATGAAGGATAATTTTATACGCATTAAATTATTAAAATACAGGATTTATTAATACATTTTAACCGGCTTCAAAAAAGGAGAAGGTGATTAATTCGACATACTTTTTGGTTAATTTTGGGAACTAAGTTTTGGTGTGAACTGGACTATACGCTTATGACAAAAAGCATATACATTGTGTATTGAATCACTGATAATTTCGATAATATAAGAAGAGAAATAAGATAATATACTTTCACACGTTTTGTGATAGTGACCAAAGAATTATCAGTTGATAATCAAGTTCAATGTATTACTACCATTTTAGTAACAATATATTTTTCCACATTGAAAAATATGTGTACTCATAGTTATCGCGAGTATATAAACCTTAAATAACCTTATTTCAATTTCGTATTTAATTAATCAATTTTCTATGCTAAACAGATTCTTAGCATATATAAATTTAATTTTTTGCGTTCAACTTTCTCACAACTTATGTCTTTTTTATATCGAAGTTTGCTTACGTTTTATATTTTAATAATTTTAGTTAAGTATTTGTAATCTTGTCAGTTGACGAACAAGTAACCAAAATATATTTACAAGGTCTTTCCTTCACGAAATCTGATATCAACATGAGACAAGATCAATTAGAACTTCTAATTATATATCATACAATACGATCACTCAATATTAATTAACGGTTGAACAATTTCAAGTATTTTTTAAGTCTTTGAACTCTGAGGAAGATTAAAGAGAGAGTACTTAGGGTTTTCTAGAAAAGCGAACAATCTCTATGGGGTAGCATAGCAAAATGTTCCATATTATGTAGTTAGCATAGTATGTTAAGTATGTAGCTTCTTAAAAGGTAAGCTTAATCATATTAAGACGAAACATAGTTTGCACACACAGCAATTAAATGTTTATGAGAAATGCTTACAATACTAATTTGAATAATCAGAAGTCCCGGAAAAATTGCAATGTCTGCTGGCCAACCGCCAGTTGTAACCAGGTTGTATCGCGAGATTATTTAGGACTCTCCTTCTTTTGAAAAATTTATGTAAGTATGTAAATTTTTATGTAAGTGAAAACTTACATAAGTAATTTTATATAATTAAATACATAAAATTTATAACACTTTCTAACTAATTAGATAGCAACTAATCTACCAGTAACCATTATTGTTTTATTATATTAAAAAGCTTTGTATGGATTTGACCCGCGATTTGATTGATTCGACAACTCGTTATTTATATTCTTACTCTTAATTTGATGCAATGCATTAGGGACTGTTCAAGTATTATATAAACACTATAGGGGGAGGGGGGCATTTGATTGTCTTATTTGGTGATTAACGTCAACAGTCATTATTTACTTTATTATATAACTTACCACATTGTCTAGACTTGAAAACGAAATGCATTTTCGAGGATGAACACGTTAATGTACTATCATAAAGCCTTGCTTATTTTTGCTGACAAAAGGAAGGGGGCGGGGATTAATTACAGTAAATATGCTTACGTAAACGGAACGGCCCATTATCCACCACAGTTAATACCAATACAGACAATACTACATTTGATTTATAGAAACTATTATATGTATGTATGCTAGTACAGGTTTTTTCTCAGATTTTATTTTTATTTAGAATTTTAATAAATATTATAACGATACTTCTCAGATAATCAAATGGCGCTGCATTGTATGACTCTTAACCTAATAAGCAACGTGAGCCACGATTACGAGATAGTTTTTAATAAAGCGAATCGATACTTTACAATTAAAATCCATTTAAAATCTTATTGCGTGATTGCACCACTTCCTTATGATAAAATAACACGGCTAAATAGGGTGCGTGTTGCGTTTTGATTGTAAAATGCAATCGCCGCTTTGTTAAATATACATCCAATATACGAGCACGTAATTAAGGAATTTTAACTCAGTAAATTTGTTGTATATATCACATAGGCCTACCAACTTACACGTGTCGCCTTATTATTGATACTAATGACAAACGTATATGGTATTTCTCATTTAAGTCAATATTATATTATTATATCTTTTACTTATTTTCCAATACCTCAGATAAAAAACGGCGGATGATATCCACAGATACCCTCGAGATCCACAGATACTCACGGATTATAAAACTAAAGAGTGTGCATATTGCGTCCCTGACCAATCAGAATTAGGTCATCATACTATTTAAGAATTACAAAATCACGTCCGACGATATGTTTAGTCATTGTCCAAGGTAATGAGGAAAATGCTGACGGACTTTATACGTACCATAAGTTATTATGTGCATATTTCAGTTAATATCTTCTAATCGATAAACACACAACACAAATCACCGAATAATTTCTCAATACGGTATTCAAACGCAGTCTTTATATAGATCTATTTTTTAATTCCTATTTTTAGCAAAACTTATGTTTACATATATTGTCGTACATATTAGATAGAAGATTTTATAAAATTATCAGTTGATTTCGTAATATGTATGATGTTGTAGACTTAATAAATAAATAAATCTATGAACGTCCTCTCATAGCCAGTATAGGTTTATTTAATTCGAATCAACAAACAATATACTTTGATATTGAATGATGGTCGAAGATAATTTGCCGCCAACTATTCTGTGTAACAATAATACAGATACTTAATTAAACATTGTTTATCATTTTTGTCTATGAATTTATCTTCAAATGTTCTCCATTACTTTTTTTGTTGTCCAAATATTCAGCCGTAGTGTGTACTAATAAATCGGTTTCAGTAATATTCACGTATGTCAGGTATCTGTATTATTTACCTACTTCCAACTGTAGACTGGGATCAAGGAACCTGATTGCCCTCAACCCGTAGGACTAGTTAATCGTACTCAAAGCTACGTATTACCATATACATAGTAGATCGATTTACGTGCAAGGCAAAGAGGCTTCAAAATAATTTTAAATGTTTTTTATGATTACGTCAATAATTGCGAATTGCACTTAAACAATACGACAGACGATACGGTACAATAATCGTTTAAATAGTAGTTCAGAAACCTCTGGCAATGTTTTTCCTTGTGTGAATTTGTATCATGAAAAAGTTATTAAGGCAAATGAGGTTTCAGATACAGATTATATAACAAAAATATAATATTTGTTCTTTATATTTCTATATTTTGTATTATTGGGGTTGCTAGGAAGAGGCAGCTAAAATAATGCCAAGACCTCTCATTGTACTATGTAATTTTATTTTTGTATTGTGCAATGCAATGTAAATAAATAAATATATAGCAACCAGAAATTATGTTTCTTTACGGAAAACACTTTTTTATATGTGTGTTTGTTACTACAGTCAGGGCCGTTAACAAAAACATAGTTTAGAACAACATACTTGAAATTATATTGAAAAATCAAAGGTCCCCGCTGCATTTTTTTGTATCAGGTTCTTAATAACAATGTCATCGGCTATAACAAGAATTGGTAATTAAGACCAAATATGTGTTATACCTTCAATGTTGTAATAACAAATTTTGACTATAGTCACACTCTTTCTGAAGAAAACTGAGATCAAGAATTTCTTACAACAAAACACTCATTTATAAAAAGGAATATCATTGGACAAAAAATAAGTAAGTTCATCTTTGAAAGCCATTGCAGTTTGTTAAGTTTTGTTTTATGCATAAGAATAACACTATCCACTATGTCATAAGGAAACTTTGAATGTGCAAAATATTATCATTTCTGATTGGATTGTTAAGTAATAAATTTTAATATTTTTTTTAAATAAAAAAATTGGGATGTCTTTCATCCTTAAAGTTATCTTTTTATTATATTTAATTTTTAAAACAAGTCGTATTCTTGTCGCAATAGGGAAATACATATGTACTTACAGCTTACCTTGATATTTCAAAACAAGACAAATATCGAGCCTTTGTTTGGTTGATTTGTACTGTTTATTAATACGAGTAGCAATAGACGATAACGATAAGTTACCAAGAAAATTATTTAAATTAATTTATTTTAAAATATAATTAACGATTTTTTAAAAACGAATAAAATAATAAAGGCTTACCAAAATTGGTTGTCGACGATGATGACAATGATAGTAGAAGATCGTGTAATATGTTATCAGGAAATAGAGCAATACTGCAGAACTAATATTTATTTCACTTCACTTCACCGGGCATCCGATAAATTTATATTAACGTTTTTTATCCAGAAAATAGAAATACATGAAAAGCAAATACAAACGAGCGCTAGCATTCGCTAACCGATCTCCCTCCGTTTGACAACTGACAACCATTCAGTGTTACCACTTACACATTTTTATGTACCCAAAGTTTTACTGTTAAAGTAAACAAATTAAGGTTTTTAAAGTATTATTGATATAACAGATTTCTCCAATTAAAAAATGTTAAATTCTATTTAAACCGAAAGCTAAGCTTTTTTTTATAAAGATACAACTTTACTAAATTTAGTTATGTGTCATTAGAAACACAATGCATTATACAAAAACTATTATAAAATTTATAAATTTTGTTTTGAATTTTCAGTGTGTTTCTCTATTTATAAAGAGATAAAAATGCGAGTCGCTAAAATATGTCATCACTCGTAATGCATATAGGCAAAGTAAATTCATTGCTTTAGTTATAACTAGATACACTTACAGGTAAAAGCAAATATCTTTACTCAAAGATTTGAAAAGTATATAATATGAGGGAATCCCTTTTTAAGTCCAACAATTTTTTCTGTCTGTTACAGTCAGAAAACAAGTTTTATCTTTTGACAGTGATAACGATAATTTTATTAAAAGTTAAGTTAAAAGTTAAAATTTTAAAAAATCTTATTCGGAAAAGTCACAAATAATTTATTATATATATTCAATTTAAATGGTAAGTTCTAAATTAATCAAAATAAATTTTTCATTAGTTGTGGTAAGTGTAGTCTTGTGCCAAATGTAGAAACCTCATTTATTACAAGACTTGTTCGTATTCTAGTAGTTATCCACGGGTACAATAGATGGCGACACTTAATCGCCACAAGACGAGAGTCAGATAAAGTAATATTTTTTCAATAGTTTTATTTCTTCTTTTTTATGGTTATAGTGCTAAAACTTTGAATATTATGGTTGTCTTTGATAATTATCAAATTAATAAAGACACTTCTTGTTTCTTCTATTTAATAATAACCAAACTTTAATATATAAATTTAGTTGACTATAATAATTTATAATGTATGACTTATAAACAAATTAAAATTAGTTTATTCATAAAAGTAACTATTTAAA
The DNA here is from genome assembly GCA_028984075.1 of Pieris mannii. NCBI lineage: Eukaryota > Metazoa > Arthropoda > Insecta > Lepidoptera > Pieridae > Pieris > Pieris mannii. The sequence goes on along the minus strand of CM054795.1, from coordinate 6,261,807 downwards.
AAAATAAATATGATAATATAATTTTTTTCAAAATAATGCAGGACAATACAAGTAGTTGGTATTTCCGGGTACTGCCTCAAAGGCAGAACCCGGAAATATTTTGTCCCGCCAAGGGACAAACCTAAATCATGGCTGACCAAAACTAAAAAAAAAAAAAAAAAAAAAAGTTTGTACTCTATTCCCACTAAACAGGGCGTGCGGAGCCGAAAGCACTCACAGCCGAACTGATATCTCTAACCGTTTAAAAGTTAGCTTTCGCAAAACCGTAGCTCATTAACTTATCACCACCTTATCAGCTCCTATTTCCTGCACGAAATTCCCAGTCATTATCTAATGAATGCCTCAGTACTAATGCATCGCGTTATCTACTTTCCTACATCCACTAACCCAACCTATGGCTTTAAATGAAAAATAATAAATATATATTTAAAGTAACCTAACGTACGGGTCTAAACAAATTATAATAAATATACCTAACCTTTAACACCACTACCTATAAATATAATTAGATGTAAGGGTTACATGGTAAAATAAAACATTTTTATTCCAGGTATTATTTTTTATTTATATGTTCATTATATTTCTATACAAATTTACTAGCACCATATCATTATTCACTGAGTCACATGTGAAATTTCTAAGGAAGTCTTCTAATCTCATCCCCCTGAACTTATAATATAAATATACCAAACAGTACTCTCCACACACCGCTGATAGATAATCTTGAACCGTAACGCTATTGTACCTCCACATGCAAGAATTCCTCCTTAAAAACCCTTCTATTGCCTCAATAGGTTTACGTCCAAATGAATCAAAATATTCACCAACTCTTTCGACGCTTATATGTACAGCCACCCAATGAGACCCCGGCTGTGAATCAGGGTCAAGATTGCATATTATAAATGCTGGCACCTGAGCATAAATTGGCAATCGATTTGAAGGATATACGTTGCTTTGGAGGCTGGGATGTATCATACGAAGACTCATTTGCACTTCTAGTGTGTTCATACTTTAATACGCGTTTACTCCGCTACTCTTTTGCTCTTTAACTGACTACATTTCTAACTATCAATTCATATTTGTACCAATGAATTCATTTAAACCCACATAATATGATCTCAACAGAAGTAATGAGTCTTTTTATTAAACAAGTAATGAGGTAAATAAAAACCATGTCATATTCGTTTAGGTTATATTTTATTATTCTTAATATCATAATTACATAAGTGATTGCTTAACTACTATAATCCACACATACATTTCTGTTCTTATCTATTTCTATAATATTTGAAAACTCTGCGTAAACTACACAGTTAATAGTTTCAGTCAATGCGCTCTCGAATCTTACTTCCATTCTTACACTACCATGGCGAACAAGATTCCAATGCACATTAGAGTTAGCCGACAAGTCAGGTGTTAAATCAAAAGCTAGTAAACAGTATCCATTTGAATATTGCTCCCTCGATATTCCATTACCTTCGTTAAGAAAATGTATACCGGTGCCTGAGTACAGGGTGTGGTATGCGCTCGTAAATACATCGTTTGGAAATGATGGTTGTAACGATTTTGAAGGTATCTGTTGACCATCTATATATAGGCTAAATGAGCAAATACCAAAATTTTCAAAGTTGAAAGGATTTTTAACATAACTACCGTTGAATGCTGTATTATTCACAAAACCTATAATACATCTCTTAGGAACCTGTCCTAAAAATATATTATCCAGTGTTTTACCCTGCACACCAGACGGTATGGTCAGGACTTTCACTTCACCTCTTGTTATAGGATATTTGGCTGTAGTAGTGGCAAGAACCTTTTGATGGGCTATTAGTATTGATGGATTAATTTTTGCTCTGCGTATTATTAAAGTTGCATCTGTGATACAGACTTTGTACTTATTATCTGCATTCTGTGACATGAGGTTAAATGTTTCTCTCGATCTCACTAATTTTATAGATAATTCGACCCCGTTAATGAGGAATTTATCTTGATTAAATATATCCCCATGTAAATGTCCAATCATTTCAACATCCTTACCATCCTTTGAAAGTTGTTGTCTTCTGTAAAAGCCCTTGTTTGCCTCATTAGTTTCATTCATTTTTCCAGCTGTATCCTCGTACCATAAACCACATGTCAAATGTGATTTTTTGGCGGATGATGAATAATTTAATAGAGTTTCTATGAAAGCACGATATGCATAAGTATTATTTGGGGGTGACACAAGTTTTTGGTTTAGGTAAACATCCAATTGGTTAAATAAAGAATGTAACCAATTATTGACTGGTGCCACTACATTAGCTGCATTAACTACAGAACCGTCTTGATTTTTAATTTGAGCCTTGAGATGGAGTAGTGTATGCGAAAGGTCTATGTAGTCATCTCCAGTACCAGGTACTTGAAATTCGACGGGTCCATCATCACTTAATGAAGAAATTGGTTTATAGTGTATCCAGTGTCCATATTCGATACTTGTTTGTGTGGAAGGAAGAGCAAACAGATCCAATTCAGATTTAACGCACTCACATGAATGATTATGAATAAATGACATTATGATTAGTTTGAAAATATATCCTTGGAATTATTAATATTTTTGTTCCTTGTTTTCTTCAGAGCGCCTTTCACGTTGAGGGGTGAAACTCGAATGAGCTCATTACAATATTTTCGTCTTTTATTAACACCCGATCCAGTCATAAGATTATCAATTTTGGTATCAACTTTGCGTTTAAGGTTAGAACTAGCCTCTTTCAATCGATTTTTAATAGATTCTTTGATAGGACGACTAGCCACAACATCTGACAAAAGCCCAATTCCGCCGTTAAGTGCTTCTTTTCCAATTACCTTAGCACCACTAGTGAGTAAAGGTAGCACACTTCGAAATAACCCCCCAAGAAAACTGCCGATACCATGACCACGTTGATGTAAGGCTCCTTTGTAGATTACATTTATACCAGACCCAGCTTGTTTCGAATAATAATGTTCATAAGGACATATAAATGTATCTTGAGGTGTATACATTTTAAAAAGGAAATATAGTTTATATTTTTTTAAAATGAAGTTTCACACACGATGTTCCGTATTGAAATGGTACCGCATTTCCCGTGGTTGTTCTTATATCTATCTCAATAACATCAAATTCTCTTCTCATTACCGGCAAATAATGTGGTGGTGAAAATATATGCATTTTATTTGAACCATATATGTATTTAGCAGGATCTAAGGGTATAATTCTCAATAGGGGTGTCATTACATCACCAACAATTTGTGGTTCTATAATATCACAATACACAAATAATTGTGATGGTAACCCCAAATGTAGATTAGCAGGGCGTTTACCGATATTATGATTTACTAAATTGGTATCTGGCTCAAATCCAAGTTGAAAGCTCAAATTAGGTGATAGAGATAATGAAATTATTGATGGATCCTTTACTGCAGCAGAGACAAACTTTGTCACGGTGTCCTGGCGAAAACTAACTTTCTCTTTCGAATTTAAAGCTAGAAGAATATTTTGTATATTATCATAGTTGGTGGCTGGTATATGGTTCTTATACATCAGTGTGGTCTCTTCGTTATTGATGGTAGTTTTTTTACTTATGTACATAATATTTTCATGTTCTTGCACGGAAAACATAGTAGAAGGATATTGAAACTCAACTATACCTACCATCCATTCTCCTTCTAATGTAATGGCTTTAGGTAGTTTTGTAGAAAAATTTGATGTCATATTTGCCGGAAAATATTGTGTAGAACTATTGCTGAGTAAAGTTAAATAAAAACTTTCCTTCATTGCAGATTTTTAATATTCGATAGTAAGACCCAAGAATTAAACTTGTTAGGATATCCTTTCCATTTAACTAATACTTCCTTTCTAATACCGCTTTTACGTGATCTGATGATTTTATCAATTTTAAATTCGGAAGTGGGGGAAAAAGTTATTTTTTGTAGTTCTTTCTCATAAAAAGTTCCTGTTATTGATTCATTGTCTAAATCGTTTAAAGTGTATACAACCCACGGGGAACGATCTATAATCGAAGTAATGATAAAAATTTCATTACTCCAATTACTTTCATAACCTTTTTGAAATACATGTTTGTATTTTGTAATTCTTACATAGTCACCAACGTTAAACTTAGGTACTTTGTTTAAACTTGAAATATAAGTCTTTTCATCATAATATAAATTTCGCCAAACTTCCATTATGTTTTCCATTTTAACATCACATGGTCTCATCTTGATACTAGAGTGTACACTGTGATTATAAGAACTAACCAAATCTTGTAAAATATCTGTATAGCGATAAGTATTCTTATGTGTAAAATAACGCCACATTTTCATTTTCAATGTTCTCTGAAATCGTTCTACTATACTTGCTTTTATATCTGGATTATTTGTAGTGTAATAATTTATATTTTTACTTTTTAAATAAGTTTGGACATCCTTAGATACAAATTCCGTGCCCTTATCTGATTGAATATGTCTAGGAACAGTTTTAGCTTCATCAAAGATGCTAGTAAAACACGTTTTTATTGTGTATGAATCCTTCTTTTTCATTGCTCTAACATAAGCATACTTACTAAAGGCGTCAATAACACACAAAATATATTTATATCCATCATTATATTGCATGTAAGTTCTTAAATCACTTAAATCAGCTTGCCACAATTCATTAATATTTGATAAAATATATTTATTACGCGGGAATTTTTTTATAACCGGTTTATGTAATGTATATGTTTCTTGAGACTGCAACCATTTCAAAACATCACTTTTTGAGATTTTTCCATTCATTGCCTTTGTTAACTTATTGACACTGCTGTAACCGGCTGGATGTGAAATATCATAATAGATGCGATGTAACTCTAATACGGGGTCCATTTCTCCCAATCACTTTTGTTTCTCAATTTAGTGATGTATTTAGATTGAGTTGGAGTTGAAGAAACCTCAGTTTGTGGTTCTTGAATCAATGTTTTATCTTTACTATTAAGATTAGATATATATTTGATTCTTTTTAGATTACCAATGTATGTTAGCGGGGTATTTATATCATTTAAAAACTTGGCAAATATTTCCCAACCGATTGGATCGGATCTCTTCGAGGGTCTTAAGATGTCATTCACTAAATCTATAATATTACTCCCTGGTATCTCTTGTCCACTAATGATAACTGTTCCATTTTTATTCCATTGCAATTGATCTTTTTTATTTAATATTGTATCCATCAACAATTCACCCCTCCTCATATAAGTTTTAGGAATTAATTTTAATATTTCTTTTGGTGGTAACCCATATGCGATGTCTTCATCCGTTGGGGGTTGTTTAACATTTAGCATTTTTTCATTTTTACTAGTAGTTATATTATTGATGTTACGGGGTTCGTTGGTATTATCATTTAAAACCTTTTCAGTTATTGTTATTTCTTGAGGTTGGCGTTCTTCCATGGAGTAATGTAAGTATCTTTGTAAAATTTGTAGATAAAGTGCCCATTTTTCGCGATCATCCAATTTACTTGATATAATTTTTTCCATTTCTAAATCCAATCTACTTTGTGGTGTTGCTTTATTTTCATTCTGATGTTTCAGTTTATCAATAAAGTCTTGCTCAACAAGAAGCATTTTTTTTGTGTTCATTGTGATTTATTAAAACAACTTACAAGGGTGCTTAGAATTGTACCCAAAATTATTGGAAGAAAGGACCCTCCTTTTTGTATTAATATATTTTTCCTGTATTCAAAACTTTTACCTTTACTGATCAGATTACGTAAGATATTTTTAATTTTTTTTAATTTGGTTTTTGTATTCTCTTTTAAAGGTACTTTTCCTTGTAAAACATTGTGAATACATTCACAAATACAGTTAATTTCTTGATTATTACAAGACTTCAATAATATTCTACGATGTTTGGGTTTTAATTTATGTAAAGCTGATAACAATTCCTTATGCGTTGTTATTCGTTGATACATGGTTCATTACTGACTTAGAGTGGCTGATTACAAAGATATTTATACCTTTTCATAGGAACATATATTGTACAAAAATTACGGGATTCAAATATTTTAGATTTTATGCGGCGAGCATCATCAGTGTTTTGTTTCAAATCAATCATTAAATAACCATGAGCTTCTTTAGTAGCATCGGTATATGAATCTTCGATAAACTTCGTGTCTTCCGGGGAAACTTGTCTAGCTAGAAATCGTATTTGTGTTTTGTCACGGGGATTTTTAAAATAAATAATATAACTTGAATTAAGTGAAATATCACGCTGTCCTCTTCCTTGATGAAATAAGTTTTGGGTTATGTAAAAAACACTCAAATTTCTATGATGACTGCCTTTTGTAAATATATCAACAACTCGCCCATCAGATTCCCTCATTAAGTCATCTATTATAATCAAATGTGGATTTTTACCATCAAACATATGCAATTCCGGTAGTCCTTGGTGGTAATTTACTCCGGGTATATTATAAAGCGGTTGCATTTCATCATAACACCATGTAATTTCCAAAAAAATCTCATTACATATACTATTTTTATGTTTAATGAAATTTGCAACAAAGTTAGATTTTCCACATCCACTTGGTCCTGCTACGATGGCAGCAAAAGGATGAATAAAATGAATCATTTTTTTTGACTTCTGTCTTCAGCAGGGAAAGGAATAAAACTAAGTTGATATTTTAAAAACAATTTATTTATATGGAATATACAGAAAAATTTAAGTGTAATATCACAATATTAATGTATTCTTATATATATGTATACATGTAAACACACAAATTTATTTTACATAAAAAATTACAATGCCTCATATATACAATAATGATTAACTTAATTACATACTAATGATTTTGTAATGACCTATAGGTAACGTATCGATTTTGTTTGGTAAAATGTACCGCTTAGTGTCATTAAAAGATAAACATAGCTTATTTATTTCCTGGGTAAAAATTGTATGTTTTAATGATCTAAATCGATACATTTTACAATGCTGTACGTTGTTATTAAACAAACACGACTTATAATTATTTAATGTTAATTTTTTTGTAATACATTTATTTACACCCTTCGCTTTCGTCACCACCTTGTCATCAACTTGTAATGCATACATTTTAGATCTTAACCCTACGAACTCTGTAAAAATTCTTCCGATATTCTCGTCTTTAAAGTACCCTAACTTTTTTTTGTTTAATTTTGGGAAATCAAAAATATTATTTTCATCATAGTCAGATGTATCAAAATATTTGTTAATATCGGGTTTTATATCATTATAAAAGTTACTAGTAAATATTTGATAAATGAGACTGTCGGTATCTGTGTACAGTAGTTTCAAATTGGAAGTAAATTTCTCTTGCATGTAGTTATAGTGGAAATCATACATTAGCGTTTTAGATATATCTAATATACAAAATCCGAGATAAATAGGTTTATTATAAATTAACTTCATTTTGTTTAATTGAATTGCAACAAGACTATCAGAAAATATTGAAACACTGTGAAAATGTGGTTGAGCAATTAGATCTCCGGCTCCCAATACTTTGCCCCTATTTTCCCAGTGGGTTAATAGTTTAACGTTTACTCGTTTCTCAATATTTTCCATAGTCTTACCAAATACAGCGTTGTTCATGAGTTTATAGAAATCTTTCTCAAAATCAGAATTAGCTCGGGTTCTTAATTGTGTATTAAGGTCTATATATTTCTTTAACCATGGACTCTGTTTAAATTTTAATATTCTATGAACTTTTAATAATTTTAAACCCATTTTCAAACATTGAATTAAATTTCTGTAATGAATAATATATTTATATTTATTTTTTAAGTTTGGAATCAATCTTATTTCCTTAGCGTCCCCAACTGGTATATTTTCTGGACAAAGAGGTAAATCTGAATGTTTATCATGTAAATCCACCGGATACTCCAGATCTACTTCTAAGATAAAACCTATATCTGAGGAATAACTAACATTAAAATCTGTATCAGCACTAACCCACTCAAAACCAGCTGTAGGTAGATATTGCGACATAGCCCAACCATATAGATTATTGGCATCGAAATACATTAAGAATGACTCTTTATCTTTTGCATTATAGTCAGACATGTAAACATTATTTGCTTTTGCATAGCGAGTGCTACATTGCGAAACACCACCACGAATTCCTGATTTAATGAAAGCAATCATATCTATATCAGAAAGTAATTCAATTTCTGTTTTAGTGTGTTTTAACATAGCATCCCAACTTAATCCAGGTGCTGTATAGTAATGAGCCGGATCTAAATCGTACGTTTGAATGCAAACATACCTAAAATTTTCAAAAATATCTGCTAACAATAAAACATCAGTTTTTAAATAAAGATTTGAATAATCCAACATATTTTTACAATTGAAATGATTCCAAACATCTTTGGCATGGTTGTAATCTTTATTAGAAATAATGGAATCTGTAAGAGTACTGTAAAAGTGGGGAAGATCAGGAAGTTGATTGTAATTTAATGTATCAAAATCTTTAATGAATTCATATGGAAATACACCTTTTTTAGTCAGCCGTTTAAAGTCTTCTGAATTGGGAAAGCATTTTGATAATTCATTAAAATTATTCTCGTTTAAATTTTTTGCTAAAGTATCTAAGCTACTGGGTAAAAATTTTAAGGAATCCACAAAACGTAAAGTTACATTACTATTATTGATATTAAGTACCTTTGAAAATGATATGTATATTTCTTTATTTTGCGGGAGAACTTCCACCCGACCTTCATCAAAGCTTAAGGCATGTACGATAAAATGTGCATCATAATGGCTTAAATTGTGTAAGAAAACTGGTACAGTGTAAGGTACTCTAAATTTTTCAGAACAAAGTTTATGTATGACCCCAACAAATTCCCCAGTAAACCAATCGTGGTAAATCATTGAATCCCCACACAAAATTTTATCACAAATATAACAATTTTTAGCTTTGCTAACTATATCTTGCTGTATTGGTGATATTTTATTAGGCTCTTTTTGGAAACTAATTTTTTTAACGATTTTTATCAAATTATCTTTCAGTGATTCCATAAATTTTAAAGCACAATTTTCACCAGTATATGTTACATATTTAGACAATTTATCATCGTATGAGCATTTAATGTAGTATCCAAAACTATACACATTATGCTTTTGTACATTTATTGTATGTGATTTTGAAGGGTCGTTTGAACATGATGCTAAGGGACTTAAAAAAGCCTCAAAATCCGCATATATAACAAAAGGTAACATCAATTTACGTTGAAATTTATCAAAACTTAATTTACATTCAGAAACAATATCACCCCACCAATTTTTTTTATGTTTATCTACGCTGGGTATTTGTGTACAAATATGTCTGCAATCATTTATTTCATGGTTATTTAAACGTTCAGATGTTAAAAAATATTGTAAACAAAAGTCACATAGATATATAGCTTCCTTGGATTTCGAAACTTGACTACTTATTAATCGTGACATATTTTTAATATAACAATAATGACCGATTTTACCATGTGTCAAATATAGTAAATTTATATGAGTCTGCATTTTATTTTTTGTAAAATACAATGGCCCAACAATACAATGTTTTTTTTTATGTTCATTATATTCTAAACCAAAAACATTGATGCTAATATTATTAAGACTTTCAATTTTGTGTATATCGTTTAATTTAACAGGAAATTTAATATTACCGAACTTTAATTTATGACTGTATTTGGTGTAAGATGATACTCTATCCGAATTTTTATGAATTGGAAATAAAGCAGATAACAGTGCCCACTTAAAACAGGCGTCATCAGTGTTTTTAACATTTATCACAGCTTTTTTTGTTTTTATATCATGTGGTAACTCAAGAAAAGATTTTCCTCTTAAAGGGTTAAATTGATTTAAATTCAAATCCAAATGTAAAATCTTTTTCAGACTCCACCCACTATCCTTTTTCTCGAATGAATTTATATAGTTTATTAGAGATTTTGTGAGAGTTGTATAAAATATATTTAAATCATCAGCAATACAAACAATAAAATTCATTGATTGGAAATCAAAGCTTTTGTTTAAGTTTTTTGTCTCCTGAACAAAGTCACCATATAAAATGAAATTTATTTTTAAAATTGTGTGATCTTCTATAGATTTATTTATTAATGTAAATATTGTATCTTTGACTGACGCAAGAAATAAATCTGGTGTCTCAAACTGTAAATCATTTTGATTTTCTGAAGTTACTCTATAGGTTATTATTCTATTACCGAACGCAGTCTCAATTATCTTAACATTGGGTTTTATTGAATGTTGTATTTTATTTACGTTATTTTTATGTGCATTGCTCCTTAGATGATTAGCGAAATATTTTTTGGAAACATTTGTATTACAAATACAACAAAATTTCGTGTTAAAATTATTACCTTTATTCGATGTTGATTCCTCTTGTGAAGACCATGAAAGATCCATGTTAGATCCAGATTTTATTCTTTTGATGTCAGCAGAGTTAATATTAACATCTGCTTTCCTTTTAGTTCCACGACCCATTTGATCAACCCTATCGAATAAAATGTTATATTATGTAACTGTTAGAAATGCGAATAGAGAAATCAAATAATATAAAAAATATTATTATTAAATATACTCACAGTTTCCCATCGAATTCATCACATAGCGCCATCATTCTTTGATCATAAAATGGGTGATTTAAATCATTTCTTTCTATTTCATCACAAACATTAAAAAGTTCATTTGTATCATTGGATAAGCTTTCAAATTGATCCATTTCATCAAAAAATACACTAACACAGTCTTGAGACATTGTATATATGTATTCGTTTCACAACTATTTTTTGTCACACACTTTTTACCTTAATGCGCAAAGGTTTTCAACAAAAAGCACAATGATTGACTTTGTACAATGCAACATAATATTTATACTTGTGGAAACATTACTTAACTATATAAACATAATATGGTATTAGAATCCGAAGCATGTAGAAACTGAATTAAGCTAATTTTTAAAACTGTAACGTTTTACACTATCTTCCTCATATATCTCCTTTGTTATGTTGTATACAATATCCTTAATCTGATGATCAATGTTGGAATCGCTTTTCATGTAATATTTAACACGAATATCCGCATTTTTCCAATGTTGTGAGACTGGGATTTCTCTCAACTTATTAATACTATATAATTCGATTTTTACAAGAATATCAGCGTCCCTTCCATCATCTTTATCTGTCGATATATATGAAATGCTTCCTTCCTTGCCTGCACGGCCAACACTTGAAGAAAGTTTAGTTTTTTTCTTTTTACGGTCAGGTTCTTGAAGAAAAAAGTCATCTAAACGATTGGTCTTCTTATTTTTATTTTCTGTTAAGTTTAAAACCTCTTCTTCATCAGATAAATCATAATAGTTGTATGGTCTGAAACATTTTTCCACATCTTTCAGGTTGTATGAAGACTGAAATATAACATAAACAAATAAATCAAAAACGGAATTATTAATATTATAAATTTACTGACACGAAATTTAAAAAATATAAATAACTTACCTCCATTGTTGTATATTACTTCAAACTCACAACCACTTCACTTTTGTCGAACTAAGAGCACAATACTAAATCTTTCTACAAGTATCGGGTTATATAGATTGGAAACGGACATCATTAACTAGTTACGATATTCAAATAGAGTGCATGTTTGAACAAGTATCCATAGCTATCAGTAAAATGTGGATAATAAATACAAAGGGCACTCTAAAACCCTTTGCAATCTTAATGGACAATGCATTCTTTAAAACATTTTTGAAATAGATAAGAACAGAAATGTGTAGTAGTTAAGCAATCACGTCATGTAATTGTTAGGAACAATAAAATATATATATGCGAATATGACACGGTTTTTATTTAGCTGCATTACTTTTTGAAGTATTTTATAGAATATGTTTTGTGAATAATACAGCATTCAACGGTAGTTATGTTAAAAATCCTTTCAACTTTGAAAATTTTGGTATTTGCTCATTTAGCCTATATATAGATGGTCAACAGATACCTTCAAAATCGTTACAACCATCATTTCCAAACGATGTATTTACGAGCGCATACCACACCCTGTACTCAGGCACCGGTATACATTTTCTTAACGAAGGTAATGGAATATCGAGGGAGCAATATTCAAATGGATACTGTTTACTAGCTTTTGATTTAACACCTGACTTGTCGGCTAACTCTAATGTGCATTGGAATCTTGTTCGCCATGGTAGTGTAAGAATGGAAGTAAGATTCGAGAGCGCATTGACTGAAACTATTAACTGTGTAGTTTACGCAGAGTTTTCAAATATTATAGAAATAGATAAGAACAGAAATGTATGTGTGGATTATAGTAGTTAAGCAATCACTTATGTAATTATGATATTAAGAATAATAAAATATAACCTAAACGAATATGACATGGTTTTTATTTACCTCATTACTTGTTTAATAAAAAGACTCATTACTTCTGTTGAGATCATATTATGTGGGTTTAAATGAATTCATTGGTACAAATATGAATTGATAGTTAGAAATGTAGTCAGTTAAAGAGCAAAAGAGTAGCGGAGTAAACGCGTATTAAAGTATGAACACACTAGAAGTGCAAATGAGTCTTCGTATGATACATCCCAGCCTCCAAAGCAACGTATATCCTTCAAATCGATTGCCAATTTATGCTCAGGTGCCAGCATTTATAATATGCAATCTTGACCCTGATTCACAGCCGGGGTCTCATTGGGTGGCTGTACATATAAGCGTCGAAAGAGTTGGTGAATATTTTGATTCATTTGGACGTAAACCTATTGAGGCAATAGAAGGGTTTTTAAGGAGGAATTCTTGCATGTGGAGGTACAATAGCGTTACGGTTCAAGATTATCTATCAGCGGTGTGTGGAGAGTACTGTTTGGTATATTTATATTATAAGTTCAGGGGGATGAGATTAGAAGACTTCCTTAGAAATTTCACATGTGACTCAGTGAATAATGATATGGTGCTAGTAAATTTGTATAGAAATATAATGAACATATAAATAAAAAATAATACCTGGAATAAAAATGTTTTATTTTACCATGTAACCCTTACATCTAATTATATTTATAGGTAGTGGTGTTAAAGGTTAGGTATATTTATTATAATTTGTTTAGACCCGTACGTTAGGTTACTTTAAATATATATTTATTATTTTTCATTTAAAGCCATAGGTTGGGTTAGTGGATGTAGGAAAGTAGATAACGCGATGCATTAGTACTGAGGCATTCATTAGATAATGACTGGGAATTTCGTGCAGGAAATAGGAGCTGATAAGGTGGTGATAAGTTAATGAGCTACGGTTTTGCGAAAGCTAACTTTTAAACGGTTAGAGATATCAGTTCGGCTGTGAGTGCTTTCGGCTCCGCACGCCCTGTTTAGTGGGAATAGAGTACAAACTTTTTTTTTTTTTTTTTTTTTTAGTTTTGGTCAGCCATGATTTAGGTTTGTCCCTTGGCGGGACAAAATATTTCCGGGTTCTGCCTTTGAGGCAGTACCCGGAAATACCAACTACTAATACATTTTGTAATTTTTATGGCAATACATATTTGTATAGCATATAAAAAAAGATTTAGCTACAGAAAAGCGATTATTTTCAAACCAGTGCAGAAGTCTGATTCTGGTATTGATTTAATTTCGCACTAGGATAATAAATTGTATCCAAGCAACAGAAAAACAGAGTCGTGATACCCATATCACCATCTTATTATGCGATATGGGTTATATATAATATGTGTATATGTGCAGTGTGTAGAATATATCGAGAAGGGTGGTACAATTACACAGATTATCCATAAGAATGAGGTTATAATATGATGACTCAAATAATAAATTACTCACTTGTTAATTATTACAATTCTTCTACAACCAAAGACAATTAGAGTATTATCTTGCCATAGGTGCTTCTACTATTTTTGTATTTTGTTAAGTAATTTTTAAATCTTGTTACCAGGTCATAATATCGTCAAATAAAATGAGAACAGTGTATCGTGAAGTTGTATTGGTTTTCAATGTAAATACGTAGATCGCATCTAGCGCCTTACCGTAGTAAAATAAATATTTTATCGTTTCGTAAGACGAAATAAAACTCTATATGTAGATAGACCATGCACGTATAAACATATTTCTTTATTTAGGGTTTTGCAGACCATTAATCAGTAAGTTTACCACTTAAAGCCCAAAGCGATAAGTTTTTTTAATGAATTTTTGTACAAAATTGTAATCAGTATGGATTTAGAGTAGAGAAACGAGATTGTTCTCTTTGACTGACTATTTGTTGCTGTTGAGTGAACACCAACCTAAAATAAACTGCGTTAGTGTAAATAAGTTTACTTTCAATAAAGTAATTTTTATATTTACTCACGCGATGATTTATATGTATTTTATTTCAAATCAAATCAAATCAAAAATATTTTTATTACACATTTACACTTATGAACGTCAAGAAAAACAAATTAAATTAATTGTAAATTTACATTTACAACCAGTTCGCAAGTCAAGGGCGTAGAGCGGGTAAGAAGAACTGGCAAGAAACTTTCCGCCACTCTTTTCAATCGCCACGTTTTTAATACAAATTGTTTGAACTGGAGCAAATCAATCCCAAGGATTAGGATCATTTAAGTATTCGTCACATTTATAAAAGGCTTTATTAATTAATTTACTTTTAACAAGGGCTTAGAATTTATTTAGTGATAGTTCTCTAATTTCGCTTGGGAGTTTGTTGTAAAAACGAATACAATTTCCATATATGGAGTGGTTTATCTTCTGGAGCCTGGTTGGTCGCACACTCAAATTAGTTCTATTACGCGTACTTTATTTATTTATAATATCAAGATTTTCTCTACAGCCCTAATTTAAGCCGCAAAATATGCGCACGTTAAAAAGTTCGCATTGTCTATATAAATAGACAGCTCTCAAAAAGATCAACGAAAGAATTTTTTTAAATTATACTTTTATGTGAAACCAGATAAATACATCTAAATTCATGCAAAATTGCTAATTAATTTGCGAGAAAATGTTTCAATATGAAAATCTAAATCGTTTATTAAATCCTAAACATAACAAGAAGTATTCAGTATTTACAATTTGCTACATAGTAATAATAAAAATAGTTAAAGCAAATTTATAAGGTTTGGTCCCTGTGGCAATGTATCCTTAACTCTGGCAACATTTCCTCTCTCATTCTTTGAGCGACGAAGGCACCAGCCGGGAGGTCGCCGGTACTATCTACAAGGCGCCAACTTAAATCTTTTAATAGCGGCTGTAACCTTGAACCCCACGACTCAACTATTTGAAAAATAGTTTCTTATAACGAAATAAAGCGAAACGAGACCTAGGTTTTACATTACTTAGTGTGAACTCCGGTATGTCAAAATCCATATTCACGTACGCAAGTCATAGCGCTACCGTCCAAACCCAATAACCTATCTCAATCCATTTTTGACCATTTGAT
This sequence comes from Pieris mannii, assembly GCA_028984075.1. Taxonomy (NCBI): domain Eukaryota; kingdom Metazoa; phylum Arthropoda; class Insecta; order Lepidoptera; family Pieridae; genus Pieris; species Pieris mannii. Next base: position 6,246,315 of record CM054795.1, on the reverse strand, counting down.
ATAGACATTTTAACCCAAATATTGATAAAAGTGTGCCAATACCAATCGACGGATTGTAAGTCAACTGTCGATACGAACTATCCATGTTAGGTCGGATCGGTGTATGCGGATAGACGTTTGCATGAAAATGACAGTTCAACTGTGCCAATATCGTATCTTAAGATTTTAAACAACACCAGTTTTTAAAATAATTAAAAAGCTATTTGATATTTTTTAAACATAAAAATGTATATTGGAATATTATTTGTACGGTTTTATTTAATTTATATTGATTATCAAATATGAGTGTAAAGAGCGAAGATATTGCATTCTATCCGTCGCCAAAAAAGGATTGTCTTCGTAGGGTTCGGTTATTGGGATGCAGATAGGAAATCGATAGACTGTCACGGTCTGATCTCAGATTTAATACAATCTGAGATTGTGGATTAATTATTGGTTTCGGGCCTAAGTCTCGTTTCCCGTTTGTAGCTAGTGATGAAAAAGTTATTTTATAGCTAAATTTGTCAGCCGTTGCATGTTAATGTTGCGTGACACAATTGTGTTGTTAAAACAAATAGTTTACGTGGTAAACTTTGCTTAAAAGTAGAATAAATTAAAGTTATTTCATAATTAAAACGATTTGTCGAAGTTTACTTAAACCCTTTTTGTTCTATAAGCTTGGTTTAACTCGTGGACTACATATATGTCAAATACATATACTTATCTCGAGTACTTATAAAGTTAGTTCTGCAATAAATTATATTTGTAACAAGCCGTAGTGTTAAGTCTATTTATCTGGGAAGGTAATAAGGTAAGTAACAAAGAAGAATCCAAAACCAAAATATTTTTAATAAAAAATTGTTTACAAAAACTTTTATATATAAAATACAATGGTACTGTGATGGTCAGGGCCGCATCATCAGCGTTCATTTGTTTTTCTACTCTGCGGCTGACACATCACACACGCCGTCGAGTTTTCATTTTTAAGGTATGCCGTTTTACTTCACCGTACAACAGCAAGCGACAGGCTAATAATAAATATACAGCCACATTCAGACGCAAAACTAATGAGTACTTTGACTGACTGAATAGCTTTGGAGAATTTTTACTTAATTCAACCTAGTCTTTTGCATTATTTCTTTTGTCTAGTCTAAGCCTTATATCACATTGTCTATGCTAGAGTACACAGTGATGCCACTTAATAACCTTACCCTAATTCTTTGGTACCTCGCACCAAGCTTACTAATAGCTTCCTCTACTTAATTGAACTACAAATTGTGCTGTTAGGCTTTAATACCTTCCAAAGTTTCATCAAAATATTTCGAAGTATAACGTATATAAACACATCTAATTTACTTCGTTTACACTTCTCGTGGGCCCCTTAATCGCCTGGCCCGAAATTCGAAAACTTATTAAAATTATTTGGAATTGGAATTTCAGTTTATCATTATGTTTTTACCAATTTTCTAGTAATTTATTTGTCAAACCTATAATTAACGTTAGTTATATATACAAAAGGCGTGTTACAAATAGGTTGTCTTAGAGACTAAAAATATCATGGTTCGACTTGGTGGATAGTATATTAAATCTTTTAAACATAATCTAAAAAGCTTAATACATAAAATTACTTTACAAATCCCGTATCAGATAATGGCAGAGAAGAAACAAAAGCAAATCAGCATGGCGGCAAGTGCAATTGCTCTTCGTGGTGTCCGCCTCTTTCTAAATGCTGGTAAAGCAGCAGTGGAGCGGAGATCACCACCAGCACAGCCTAAGCGGCGCATCAAGACCGTGGTACCGATCAATAAGATACCACAGCAAGCTCTCGAAATTCTTCTGAGAGCGACGAGCTTTAGAAAGTGAGTGTACATTTATGTAAAATAAAAAATATATATTAATATGTTGTTACAGGTGTGTTGATGTTGCCCATAGACCGAAGAAACTTAAAACAAAAGAAGAACACCTACCTCGTATTTCATAAAAAGAAAATTAAATGAAGGCGTATATTGTGTAATAAGGGTGAGATTTAAAAATGAGACTTTGCGCGAACTATGACTCCCGTATGTCAAAATTAGATATTATATTTTTGACGAAGGTACGGAGTTTAGACTCAGGCGCCAAACGTCTCGTTTTACCCTTTAACTTTACTTCTAGAAATAGGACTGTATCATATCATCTCTTCGTTGTTCGCGTCTGTTAGAAGCACAAATAAGTACTTCAAATCATTAAACAAACGCTAATTTGTAACGATTTCTATAATAAAAAGAATATGCCCATTTACCCAAACTCTCGAAATTGTCAAACGCAAATGATTTTTTCTATGAAGACCGCTATAACTTAGGATGATGGTCATGCCGTAGATATGTGGATGTGTAGGCCCTCTTACTATAAGTAGAAGAACTTTTTGTGAAGGCGTGACTATCATAAATGTCCTATACATCGTTCCCTTATAACCATGGTACGACTCCCGAAGCGTTTCCAATTACATACAAAACGCATGTCTATCTAAAATTAGGTCAAACTATCATGCTACGAATAACAATTACCTTATAAATTCACTAACTGAATGAACTACCATAGGCACTATTTCCCTCTGTTTACGAGATACAGTTCACTTCTAGTCCGCCTTCGGTTCAGACATGCCTAATCGAAAGTTAAAAGAGAAATCTTTAGAAATGTTGTTTCGTAACACACATTTCAGCAAGTGAGTGTAAGAGATAAAAAATTAAAAACTTTTTTATTAATGGCCAGTTCATTTAATTTTTTTTTTTTACATATACAGCCAAAATATTTATTTTCGGCCAGATCTAATTTATAGCGACAAGAATCTTCTAAGTTTAGTCTATTCTATGAATGAGTAATAAGTTCTATTAAGTGTAAGAAGTTTTTCTGTTTTTGATTAAATATTAAAAAATGGGTATATTAAAAGTAAAATACTGATTTTTACAAGGAATGAATTGGAGGCACTATACACAATGTACCGAAAACTGGTGGTGGAAGCTCAAGCGGCTGCTACGCCAACCATCATCGGACAACCTGTTCCTAAGATAGATGTGAGTAATTCTTACTTAGGCCGTACATTTAAATTTTATCGAATTCAAAAGGCAGATTTAAATTCTGTTCATAATCTATGTCAATAGTGTTTCGATGAAATGTTTTATTTGAATAGATAAGATACATTTACCTTCGTTACTTGGCTCTGGGTTCCATACCAGTGGTCTAGATTTTCGAGACAAAAGAACAGGCTAACAAGAAATCCATACGTCGATAAATCATATTATTGAACGTTGTCTAACTTATATTGCATTATATTAACTGTAAATATTTGTAATCTCATGTATCATCTAAATTGATAGAAAATAGTTTTTACTTATTAGTTGTGTATATAAATCTATGCAACTAACCTAACAGCTAATAGCCAATGCGATAGTTGTGTAACTTTATCACCGTAACATAGGATATTTAACGCCTTTTGTGTTAATTTTGTCGCTAGGGACTGCAAATACCTACGTTTTCGTGGTCTCAATTTGGTACAAATTAATTTAATTTCTCGCAGGCTAGGATAAATAAAAATTCTCAAATTTATCAACGTAGCAGACAACCTGTAACTCCCGTAGAGTTTCTAGCTTATTTTATCCAACAATCCCTGTAGATCAGGATCTGTATCTAGTAGGGATGAGCTGAGCTGGGCTAAGATCAGTCACGTCTGCTTAGTGATTAAATGATGTCCATTTTATATCTTCATTTAAAGCTTTCTGTATACCATCCAACCTAACAATTAGCGTATAGATTATGTAGTTTACCATATATTAACCATATGTAGTGATTTTAATTTTCCGAACGCCTTTGTGTCTGAGATAATAGGTGGAAAAATCGTAGTAATTATTCAATATTGTTGCCTTCGAAAGCAATATAACGATTATAGCGATCATAAAATTTATAGGGATCATACTAAATGGACTACCTGGACAGTTAACACATTGAATGCTTAAACAATGGATACAAACTAATTAGCCAGAATGGAAAACAAACAATTAACGGGACGCTCGCACGGATCCGAGACACATTTACATTAAAAATTAATAGAATTTTATATTTACTACCAGTTCTCAAATCAAGGGCGTAGAACGGAAGAGAAGAACTGGCAAACTCTCCGCCACTCTTTTTAATCGCCAAGTTTTTTGTTTTACACAATATTTAAAAGGAGATGCAACCATTAGGTACACCATGTTCAACATGACATCTTAAGTGATTTAATAAATAATCATTAAATAAATTAAGAACAAAGATTTGTCCTCTATCAGCAGGAGACATAAGGAAATAGGAGCACGCACTTACATTCTCGTGGGAACAAGACGCAAATCATAAACTCACAGATTTCAGACACTCACATTGTCAGACGATTCGCAAGTGCCTTGGCGGTCTTTAATAGTGAAAAAAGTTTCTACTATAATATAATATAGTCTTTTTGTGTTGTAAACGCAAAAAGTATTCCAAAAGTGATGATCATAAACCATAATACATGCTATGGCCTCACGCAATCACATGGTGATCCATAGTTTATATTCGTGACCAATTACGGCGTAATACCAAATATTTCGACGACATATATCTCTGAAATATTGTTAAGGAAATTGTCGTGACATTAATAGATGAACTTACAGCGTTCAGGTATGCGGGGTTGTGAGACTATAGCAGATAGCATTGCACCATTGTATTATTTATTATGTATTAAAGGCACAGTTCCACAGAGCCAAATTTCTGAAATGTATTTTATTTTTCGGTTCCTCGATTTTTAATTATTATTATTACTAGATAAATATTTTTGTGCAGAGCAGTATTGGTCTAGAGGCTTCGACTCTCATCTCTGAGATTTTTGGTTCGATCCTCGGCTATCTGTCTATGTGCGTATTTAACATTAGCTTGAACGGTAAAGGAAAACATAGTGAGGATCAATAAATCGACGCCGTGGAGGCTGATCTCTATCAGCCTTCTATAGAGTACACGTAAATAAGTGTATTTGTCTATTAGATTGTTTAATATCATGAAACAAATGTATAAATCTCAGGCCCATAAGTTGTGTTGATATTTTTACAAAAATCTTACTACTTACTAGACCAGGGTCGATAATTTTTGAAACCAAAAAAATATTAGTAGGATGAAAACCATTGGAAAATGAGGGATTATAAAAATGAAAGAAATATAATTTACGGGCAATCTCAGGTCAGGAAGGGGAAGGGGGTGAGTTTTTAAGGGTGAAAACGGTTTATGTAGATTTCCGGCAAAACTAAAAGTCATTTGGAAAAATTCAAGCAAAGTTGAAGATAATAAAAAGATCTAAAACTTTTGTTCTTTCTTTTTTTGGAGACATATTGCGGGCACACAGATTTCCCTACTTAACCCCAGCTAACTTTTTTATCTCAAAGCAAAAGTTTATGGTACTCCTCTTACGAATTCGAGCAGTTGAAAACACAAATACCGACAGAAGTGAGAGACATATCCGTTTGCGTCCAGCGGCGTGTCTTTACAAATTTGCTAGGCCGCTTTGAAGAGGGTATTCACCGTGATGGAAGTGTTATATTCAGTACAAAATAATAAGTTTTTAAAAATATTTAAAATTAAAATCGGCGCTGGGTGTATCGACTATTTATATATTTTCAGGGCATAGATCAGAACACATTCCGTGATGTGATGCATAACACCTTTGATTTAGTGACTGAAGAAGTAGTCCTAGACCGAATATGGAGTTCCTGGGATCGAGGGGTAAACGGCGGAGAGGGGGCCATAAAGTTTGAGGCTTGGGCCAAGGGGTTAAGTGTATTGTTACGGGGCAGTAACGACGAGAAACGAACTTACTGCTTCGGTGTATATGACCTAAATTCGGATGGTTACATAACTAGGGATGAAATGTTTTTGTTACTCAAGTAAGTTTTTGTTTAACTTTTAGTTCTTCAAATATTTTTTGCAAAAGATAAAATTTTTGAAGTTATACTTCTTTTGGCGCGATGGAGAAAAATGATGAGAGTGAATAATTTATTATTTATTAGTATGTCTATATATATATATATTGAATATTAGTGATAAAACAGATTTAAATAAACTGTTTTGAGTGCATTTATAGATTTCAGGTTAATTGTCGGTATGTATAATTTATTTACATCGTTAATTAAAAATTATTACATTATTATCTAAAAAAAAATTTTCTTTTCGTTTTGTTTTATTTCTGGTATATTAACAAATTTTATGTATAAATAAAAAAAATAATTTTCTATACTTGTTTATATTAACCTTCAATGCTGAATGTTTATTTTATCTTTGATCGTAACTATTTGTTAAAATTTGATTTATTGTTATTACAATTAATTTATATCATATTTTTATTAAAACAAACAAATTTTATTAAATAACTCTAAAAATAACGAGCACTGAGCTTAACATGATATATTTATATAAACATATATTTTCAATCTATTAAAGTAGTACCTACTTGAAATAATCAAAAATAAATTCTCATAAATAAACTTAAATAAATTTTGATAAATAAATTTAAAATTTTAATAAACTTAAATAGAACAATATAAATATTTTTTTTTCCATACGCCAAAGAAGTATAACTTCTAACGCGTGTACATAAGTACACACACTCTTTTTTTTTTCAAGGTACCCTTATAGAGTAGAGGCTTCCTCTATCTGGCTCCTTGAACAGATGCTAAGAGAAAGTATGATTTTAACTTGCGAGTAATTAATTTATGAATGTTTCATATTTAATGAAGTTTACTGTTATGGTTTTCTTAAAATTAAAAGATCCTCAGATTTTTCGATAGAACTAACGGTTAGGAGCATCCTGATACCGCCGCCCATGGGCACATACCAGAAGATTTTTGATTTGGTGATGAAAACAACCTCTTCTTGTTCGCAGGAGAAGTTCAAAAAATCTACCAAATATTCTAAGATATTCCAAAACTTAATGTATTATTAAACTTAATTAATTTCAGAAATTCCTTATTGAAGCAACCAGGGGATGAAGACCCTGACGAAGGTGTGCGTGATTTGGTTGAACTAGTACTCAGAAAAATGGATATTGATAAGGATGGAAAAGTCTCTATTGACGATTACAGGTCTGGAAACTAGAGGGTAATGAATTGATTTTAAATAAACAAAAGGCGTTATCGATATGTAATGGCGAGCACCAGAAACTCGCATTGAGTTCTATGTAAGACTTTTATATAGATTGCGTCATAATCTCTTACTCAGACGTTTACATACATCTCAATCTTTTTTCTTCAGGACACTGTTCTTTTAAAATTATAATCGATTTGCGACCGCACATGAAGTAAAACTCAGTTGTCGTGGGTCTTATACCCACCCGAATTAATAATGTTTGGGTACAAACGGATAAGTATTCAACGAAGAGGGATTCGGATCATCTATGGCCAGTTACTTTCCGACTAGCTTGATCCCTTGGATCCAAGGTTCCAATGTTTGGGTACAAACGGATAAGTATTCAACGAAGAGGGATTCGGATCATCTATGGCCAGTTACTTTCCGACTAGCTTGATCCCTTGGATCCAAGTTTATCCCGGAGGATGTTCTGAGTGGCTCAGATTAACCACTGCAACTGAATTTCATCGTCAGATGTCGAGGCAGAACACGAAATACTACTCGTATCACCTTGATGTCCGTCGTTCCATAACTGAGCGTTTCCCACGCACCATCACTATGTGAAACCAACTGCCTATTGAAGTATTTCCTTAGCAATTCGACTTAAAAAATTACCAATTTTTAAAAGGCCGGTAACGTACTCGTGGGCCTTCTAGAAATGCAATATTTCATCAATCACTTAACATTAGATGAGCCTCCTGTCCGTTGCCCGTCCAGAACTAATTGAATTACATAACAAGAATTGATAACCGAGTCAGCGATCAAAATACATATAAATATAATTTTTCAGAGAAGCAGTTCATCAAGAGCCTTTGCTTTTAGAAGCTTTCGGGCAATGTGTGCCGGCAAGACGTCATGCAGCGACGTTCCTAAAAACACTTTGTACAAAGTTATCAACGTAGGGACTGGTGATGTTATTAAATATAGCATCTACGCGAGACATCTCAAAATATTTAGATTAAGCTAAAAGTATTAATATTACAAGACGTAAGTTTAATAAAATCATTAAAACTACGTTATATGTGTATGTATATGTAAGCTAAATAAGTATTATATAAAGCAGTGTGATTATAATTCGAAGTATTATTTTTATTTTGCTTGCTTTCCATAATGAATAAAAGTAGGAATAATTATATTTGTTAGAACATTTAATATTATTAAACAACATTATAAAACTGTAACATTAACACTTATTTGTACAAAAAGATATTAAAATTAAATCAGTCGTCGGCATCAACCCCTGCATCGAAGAATTCTGACCACAGACAGGCTGCTTGGAATGGCAGAAGTCGGAACAGGTACTGAAAGAAAGTAATTTTGTTTAGTTTTTAATCGATTTAAGATGGACATATGACACGAATTAAGACAGTACAAATAGGTTTTGACACAGATTAAGACAGTACAAAACCATTTGACATAAGTTAAGACATACTAAGCAACTTTTGGCGCAGTTTTAAATTGTCGCGATTTGTAAACCAGTTGTGCTTTAATGTTGTTAATGTATGACAATGGATAAAGCAATAAAATAGGATTCATCGTCGATGAGTACAATATGATCTTTATACGTATCGTTGAATCAAAAATAGTGTGTTGTAATAAACCTATTTATTTACTGAATTGAATTTATTTATTTACTCTCTCTATTTAATGTTAGTAAATAAATAAATAAATAATTTTTTTTTCGTGAAGCTTTTTATGATTGGTTACACTTCAGACAAGTGTAAAACTCATCCGAACTAAGCGAACGAAACTATGAAACCGGTGGACGCGAGTCATTCAGAATGCTCCATACTTGATCACGATACAAATATACGAGCTACCTATGAAACTAATACTCTCAAACGTTACTGGACGGATCTTGTGAATTTTATAAAAATTAAAAATTTGTTTTTGTTGGATCACTATCTCTGTAGCGGTGTTGTTGAGCTAGGGGCTGTGAGAATTTGGTAATTTTTTCGAAACACCACCCCACCCTGAAATAGCTCCAATTTTTTACTACATATATTCATCACTGGGCAATGGTATACCACGCAATAATAAGTTGGCTCCTCAACCCGATAGAAATTAATAAAATCATTATGATTTGTATTTTTTTGGCTTTAAACTCACCTAAACTAACCTGATCATAAAACACCACTTATTATAAAAAGAAACCTAACCTAACGTAAGCTATTATCGAGGGAACTGATATAACCTAACAGATTTTCTTAATCTACAAAGTAATAATGTTTGATTGTTTAAATAAATGTTTTAGTGGGATTTAATTTACATTACGCACGTAATATTTTCAGTTTTTTTTTAATTTTCTAAGGGCTCCAAAGCCTTGCGCTTATGCGCTATTAATTGGAGTACTACAATACAAGCTGTAAAAACCAAACAAAAACGTTTGGAGTTGTTTTATGATAAAGCCGTGCGTCCACAAATTTGCGAGATTTTAATGTGAATATTTGACTCACTTTTCTAAATTTGCGTCCTTTGATGCTCCCCTATCCAGGTGTATAGAGTATTATTTGCTCTATTTCAACCTTCTTTTACTTTAATTGATCGATGAAGATAATGATTATAATAATAATTAAATGTTAATAATAATATCTTACCCTATTTACATAATGGAGTTCTTGAGGTATCGTAATCTCAATCTGGTCTCTTCTCATTGCATTGATGATGGTGTCAGCAGCTTCACCCGGCTCCACAACTTTGAACAACTTCTCAAAGCGAATTCGTGGCTTTTTGCAAAGTCCTGTGTTAACTATGGTCGGGCAAACAGTTGTTAACTTAATCTGTGGACATTAAACATTATTGTGATTATTTAAGTGTATGCATCAACTTCTGAAATAGCTAACGATTATATTATATACACTATAAGATTATATATGAGACTTATTTGGTGGGATTTGGTTTGTGATAGATGAAAAAAACAAAATACTTTATTTTATATTATAAAACCATTACAGTAACTAAATTATATGTTACTATCTCTTGGGCCGTAGGATTCAAGTGCTCCGTCTATGTAGTGTATACTGCACCTAAGGTATTTGATTGTAACATGCCGTTGAAGACCCGGTAGAATGCGACAGCGACCCCGGAGCCTCTGTAACGCGGGTTTTTAGGAATTTGTCGAGTTGTTTTTAGTGGGTATTGTTCACCCAGTCTCTGAATAGCAGAGATTTTGGTGTGGGTCGAGTCCCACATACCCCTGCAACTTTAGGGCAGGGCATGCGCAAATGTATTTCCACCTCTTATATAAAAAAAAGAGTTCAAGTGCACAGGGAGCCCGACAGATGGCGCTGCAATCTCTCTCTGTCTAGGTTATCTATTCAGAAAATAAGCAGCAGTTCCTAAACTCCTAAACGCCTGGACAGATTTCTATCAAGTTTTATGTGTAATCAAGAGGAGTCGAAAATTATTTTTATTATTAGATATTGTTTTATATGTAAGACTTGTATACATGAGTGAGTAAGAAATACTCCCTAACCAGGGTTGGTAAACACTACTTAAACATTCAATCATGTAAAATAGTTTTTGTTTATTCCGTAAATTAAATTAAGTAGCTTGCATGTCAAATACATGGATGATCTTCGAGATGGCAAGTCATCGAAGACGTGTAAACACTAGGCTTCTAGGCTTAGTCACTCACCCCACTAAGATCCCTTTTATCAGCTCGCAGTTCCATAGCTAATGCATCCATGATTCCCCTCACAGCATACTTAGATCCACAATACGGCACTAAATTCCGGATTCCCATGATTCCAGCCATCGAGGACATGGAGATTATATGTCCGTGATTCCTTTGAATCATTGATGGTAGGAATGCTTGAATCATCTACAATATATGTTAATTTTAGAATTAAAGACGTTTATTAGCACTATTTATATGTTCACTTTGACATAATATAGTATAAAATAATGAGAAATATATAAATATTTAAACAAGGAATATCTTTACATATTCCAATAGAGAACAGACCTATGGAATGTATAAGTATTTGCTAGTAGAAGACGTTATTCGATAATTCAGATATGTCATGGCACAAAAAAGAGTGGCAAAAATGTGATTATTTTACGCACTTCTGTGCGTGAGTTTGTGAAGGAACTAGTCTTAACTGGACCGTTTTTAATGAAATAGGTGATTTTGTATTCAAGACGTATCTATAGATACGTGTCGAGATATATCAGATACGACGTATAACTCTATGACGACGGCATCACTACACATCAGAAGAGCATCGTCTAAAAAACACATACCCATATATACCCATTAATATTTAGATCATTCATCAGGCGAATTTCCTTCTCAGTCTGCTCAAGCACTGGCTTGCAAGGCATGATACCAGCGTTGTTCACCAGTATCGAGACGTCACCGACTTCTTTGCAAACCTTCGCGGCCAACTCCATGACAGCTGCACGGTCTGTGACGTCGCATCTGCGAAAAGTTACAGCTTATTTTCTTAAATATCCAGAACATTTGGAATTAAAATTGCACTCATTGAAACACTAAAAAACTAGAATGCCAATGTCATTTAATGCAAATAAGTTTAAAAAAATATATATAAATATCTTCTATGCGTATTTTGACATTAAACTCCTAAAAGCTGGACGAATTGAAATGAAATATTTGTTTGTTTGTGTTCAAATAGACTTGAGAATGGTTTAGATTAAGGATTAGATACTTTTTTTACGTGTATACAGGACGATCACTCAGTTCTGTGAGTATTTAAGTAAAATACTTTGACGATTGTGAACTAGTTGAATTCATTCTTTAAATAAATTGTCGTTTTGAAGGCTTCTCAGCATTGATAAGCGAAGTATGATATCCGTTTAAAGGTTATCTATGTTATTAAAATGCTGTTTTCTTACTAATATATATAATTTAATGACTTATTAGCTACAATTTTAGTAGGAACCCCAGGAAGGAATATAGGCCTGCAAAGCATTACATTTTATTCTAATACGCCACCTGGAGCTAGTATCTACGTTAAAAGCTTTGATCCAGAGAATCCTGAGAAATATCAGCTCAAAAGCCCTTTTGTAATATAATTGTGGTAAGTTGAAGAAGGACTGATGGAGTTTGCATTGATATTCTCTATCAAGTTATTCAAGAATGTATTTCAAAGGGAACATTTTAGTACGTAACTTACTCATATTTGTATGCATTTCCCTTCCCCTGCTTTATCATTAGCGTTGTTTCCTGGTTGCCTTCGGGATTAATATCGACACAAATCACCGTCGCCCCAAGTCGTGAGAACCGCAGCGCCATCTCACGCCCCATTCCATGGCCAGCACCACTTATCTATGAAAACAGATATCTTTAACATCTTAATGCAAAAAAATTGCGATTTAAAATACTAATAATAAACTTTTACAACTTTTGACGAGAAAGGCCTTGATGGCTGGAAGTCTTCCACTTGACAAGACTTTTTCTTTTGCGAACTGTGGAAGTCTTTCCCCAATTGTTAAAAAAAGAGTATACTTCTCCCGGTGACGCACCCGTATCACCACAACCCTTCTCGAAGTAGAGTACTAATAATTCAATTCATTAATCCTAATAAATCAAACAATTCTAATAACTTTTGCTCACGTAGGCACATAGACTGTTCTTTATACTTACTATAACAATACCTAATTTATTTTATATTTTCTAATTTCTCTCTCCATAAAAACCTTAGGTTCTAGGGTAGGTATTATAAAACAGATTTGCGCTTAGCTATTTTGCAGTTAATTTTTATTACATACAGTTACATTGTTTAAAAATTGGTAAAATTGTAGCAAAATAATTCCACGTGCAAATATTATGTGTCGATATTTCGCCTAAGTAGAACCTAGACTCTCCCTCGACACTGAATTGAACGCATGTAAGAGATATGGCTAACCTCTTGACTATCTAATATGCTAAAGTAATAAAAAGGAAAGAAGCATTCCCCAACCCGGCTGGTCCCCGTGGGGAATTAGACCACAACCCCCCAAATGTACAAGATTGTCATGTCCTTTCAAATTTAAATTTTAACACTAAAAAAATGGGAGAGGCCTTTGCCAGTGGGCTCACAGAATCAGTTATCATAGACAACAAAAAACAATAGCTATAATGTATATATTGATTCTGATATAAGGCTATAAATAAATAAAAAGGAAAGCATATAAGCATACCAAGCGGGGGCAGGGACAGTCAATCGTCAGTGTCCATTAAGGTTATACCTCTGTTTCTTAATTACTATTTTTAAATAAATCATTTAAAAAAAAGATTATTTCAAGTATCCGTATAACAGAATGCTTAATACTTACTAGAACGATTTGCCCCTCGACGGACTTCGGTTCACATGGCACCACGACCCGGACCATAGCCCGGAAGATTTCGAAAATGGTCCGTAAGAGTGTCCATAGGAACTCCAGAAATAGATATATAAATGTATTATTTTCCCTGAAATCAATTAAATTATTTATACTTTGAAATATGACGTTAATATTTTACAAAAACACGTGAACTCTATTTAAACATAGAACTTACAATAACCATTTAGAAACTAATCAGACCTTTAAAAAGAGTTCAACAAATGAAATTATGCCAATTTTTTTGACAATTTTAGGAAGATATGTAGTATATACCATTGAAGAGGCTTTCACACGTTCATAGGATCCATCAATGGTACTGAAGGAACTTAGAACATCGAGTGACAAGAAAACGATGTAAATAACAAATCATAACTGTATATTCAACATTTGTAAATATTATAAATAAACGCGATTTATTATTATGTAGTATATATATTATTTTATATTTCATGATATAGTTTTACGATATCAATTATCCTTATATTAATACAAAAAAGTATATTTCAAAGATATAATATTTACGTTGTCTCATAAAACCTTAAAGAATTGTAATAATGAATACGATAACGATAAATATGTCCTTAACCTACTCGTACATGGTAATAATAAAAAATAATTAAAAATTCATAAAAACAAAATCAAAACAGATTTAAAAAGTTTGGTCCCTGTGGCGATTGCGATGCTTATTCGCTGACAAAGGAAATCGTTGAAAGCACCAGCTCTGGGGGTCACCGGTATTATCTACCAGACGCCAACTAAAATCTTTAATTAGCCCCTGTATATATCACACATTGTAAACAAAAGTGTTATATCATTTACGAATGAATAATATAGCCAGTTCAAACTTGATTTTTGTCTACCGTAATTCAACGTGCATTAATTAAACAAATGATGCCTACAGATAAGATTGTTTTGTCATCACAAACGAAGTAAAGGGAACTGCACGAAAATTTACATACGTCATTATCATGACACTACTACGTCTTCAAAAATAAAAGTACATATAGAATTGTTACACTACTTTCAGAACTAATAATGATTAACGTATTCTACCAAATAAATGTAACATAATAAATGTAACTAATTACCTGCAATTCATATTTACAAAACAAATATTTACATTCGATGTATGCCTCACACAGCGTTTCAGTAAAGACTGTTAAAAATAGAATGTGTGTCGTCCTAATCAGATTTAGCGTTAAGTTTGTAAATATAGAAAAAATAGATCAAGGTTTTGGGAATTGGAGCACTGGTAAATAACAGTCTTAACAGGGGTAGATAAATGACAGACAATGACCTTAGAAGGGTCAGAACTGGGTATATATGTTATCTTAAATTTATTTATTTATTTACGCAACTATCTTAACTCTTAATTACTAATGTAATAGTTGTTTTAACAATTCAATTATCTTATATTAATATCATAACAAAAATAAATATTAACTGTATGATCAATGTATTACACCTAGCATTTTATGATGCTAACATTCTCGCTTTGCCTATGCTATATTTATTGGGAGTTTTAAGATAATCCCCTGGATATTTAAGTATACTTAAAAAACCAAAGGTTCCGATTGCGTATAATTTTTGTGCCCACGGTGGAGATCAAGGTTAAATTGTATTTAAAAGAGACAGTTCAATGTTCGTCTTAAGAAAATGGGAAAAGGTCGGAGTGTAAAAACTACGGCAGGCCCAAATATCGCTTGAAAGACGCCACAAAGCATTCGTCGAAGGTCGAACCTATGCGAGCCATAAGCCAGAATGGCATGCTACGCGCTTTGGGTCGCTAGACCAGCAGAGTAAAAACATAAGATAGGGTAGAGATAATGTCTACCTTTTTAAGTTTTTGCAAGAAAACCTCTGTCATGGTACACATGCCGGATTTTTTAAGACACAGTCTACTCCACGTAACGTCCATCGATTAAACGAAAAACACCCTATGCGTTGAAATCACGCGGCTTTAGTTGGTTAGTTTCACTTCCATACAAATACATTCTACATGGCATTACACTTACCCTCAATAACGATAAATAAATAATTATAAAGAAAAAACACTTTTTTACGGATTACTTATATAATACAGATAATACAACATTTTCTACAGCTGTGATACTTTTTGACATTTAACACCTTTGTCTTCAGTCACCGTGACCACGCACGCTGTAAATTTAAAATTATGTCTGAATAATTATAAGTTTAAATACAATAATACATAACTATAATCCCAAAAAAAGTGTTTTTCTTTAAATGTGTAAAAGTTATGTTAATAAAAGACAATACTAAATAATTATAAGTACTTTTTAAGTTGTCGAAATTAGTTAAAACTGCGGAGCTGTGTTATATTGTTGCTTTATTATCCTAGCCCGCAATTAACTCGACTATCGCCATCATACGTAACGGGCTTATGAGAAATCCGTACTTTTGTTAACAAATTAGGATTGCTTGAAGGTGATTTATCACGAAGATGACTCAATATCGAGATCTGAATAAAAAAATTCAACGTATATTCTGGTGCAGCAAATACAGGCGAAAATAACAGATTAAGAATTGTTTTATTTAATTACTAATAGAAGTCTGAAATAAACTTTTTCTTTTTTTAATAAACATTTTTCTTAATTCCGATTAATAATAACTCTTACTATTAAAAACTAAGTATTAATTTAAAAAAAATCCTATTCGGATTGATTCTGCCTGATAAAAAAAATTAATGATTCACTTAAACGTAATGACACTGACTAGCAATTATAAGTAGCTACAACTTCATAATGGAACAATAACATACAATTTAATCGTATGTGTTTATAATCGACTATAATAGTAACAATGATTATAGGTTATAATATATATACATTTATTCACAAATTCATTATTAAAAATAATATGTAGAATAATAATTGTAAATAATATGAAGTACAATGTTCTTTGGCGTATGGAAAATATAACTAAGATGAAGTCGTGATTAACGATAAATAAAAAAATTAATCTAAAAGATTTTATTAAAAAAAAAATTTATTAGTATATACTATCCCGTTGTATATGAAATTGATTTAAAAACACCAAAATAATATTTATTTATTCACGATTACGAAACACGAGTTCTAAATATAAAATTACTAGAATAATACAACTTGAACATAGTTTTCATGCCACCTAGACCACCTAGACGACAACTTTACGATGTCGAATTCAGGTGTCGGTGTGCGCGCGCATTGTAAAAATTCATTCTCATCATTTTCCTCCATCGCGGCAAAAGAAACTTCAATATTGATTAAAAGTGTTATAAAAACTTCACCTTATTTAATTTAAAGTTGATTTCAGACATTTCGTGATAATTAAGGTTAAAAATAAATAATCGTGCAACTTTTATATTATTTTTATATTTTAATCGTGCAAAATAATGATAATTATAAAATTGCGTTAATCTTTTGTGTTGTCCTTTTCGTCAGTCGTATTTTTTAATATGATTTTTTCATAAGTTAACAGATTTTATTTGTTCTTAACGAAAGGAAACACTCTTCATGGCTACATAACTTAAAAAAATAGCCATGTCTCCTCTATATCATGGCCATTGGCAACAATAATAGTTAGGTAAAGTATTGCTGGCCTATTGGATAATGGATTTTCTCACTGGCATGGCTTAGACTTGATTGTATGCAATCATACTTATGGAAGTAATTTTGTACTCCAAAATCAAATCATTTATTCCAATTAGACCACCTAAAATGGCACTTTTGAACGTTAAATCAAATATAAAGATTAGTTAAGACTAGTTGCGCCTTCCAAAAGGTAGTTTCGTGGGGATGTGGAAGAATGGGGAAGAAACTCCACACTTACTCCTTTAAAATGGGATTTACAATATTTATATACATTAGTTAAATAATTATATGTGAACACAATGCACTCCTACGTGATGGCCAATTATTCATCTTTGAAGCGATACTATGTGACAAAAGCCGTCGTAGATAGGAATATTTTGGCTAATGTCACACTACTATTATGTAATTGGAACGAATTTTATAAAAAATAATATTACTTTGTAATAAATAATGTTATCTAATGTTAATAGAATTGCATACTGTATATAACGACTCGCAAGGTGAAGGTTTGTTAAAGGTTAATAACTATTTATTATTATATAATGAGCGACCAGTTCAAGAAACATGTAAATATAAGGATGCGTATTCTTAGATGTACATGGGATCTTTCATATGACTTTTAAATGTCGAAAAAACACAGATTATAAATAAATTTTTGAATTATGAACATTTGATATATATATAAACTTTTTAGACCTTTTTTTGATGACGAATGCTTTGTGGCATCTTTCAAGCGATATTTGGGCCTGCCGTAGTTTTTATACTCCGATCTTTTCCCATTTTCTTAAAACGAACATTGAACTGTCTCTTTTAAATACAAACCTTTGGTTTTTTAAGTATATACGCACATAAAAATAGGGTTTTAGTGTGTTATAAAAACTATGCTGATTATTATATCCAGGGGATTATCTTAAAACTCCCAATAAATATGATCTCAGACAAAGAGAGAATGTTAGCATCATAAAATGCTTGGTATTGCCTCTACATTGATCAAACAGTTAATGTTTATTTTTAATATGGCAGAAAGTACGCGCGTACGGTGAAGGAATTAAAAAAAAAAAAGAGGATTAAACGTTTTCAGATCTTGAGCTTGTAAGGAAATGAATATTCATATTTTTAAAATCGTAACATTTACCATCAATCAAAGTTTTATATTAATAGATAATAAATGAGATTTTTTTTTAAACCGGGCAGGTAGGGTATCAGAAAAAAAACCGTTTAATAATAGTTCTCTAGTCTCTATAGTAATAATTCTACTCGTAGTACTTGGACTTTTTCTACATAAAAGGCCGGCAACGCACTCGCGAGCCCTCTGGCATTGAGAGTGTCCATTGGCGGCGGTATCACTTAACATCAGATGAGCCTCTTGCCCGTTTGCCCCCTGTATTATAAAAAAAAAATTAACGACCACTGCTAATTTTTAATTACGTTTTACGTCGACTTGCAGTAAATGAGTTAGTATCTATTGCCAATCATTTAAAGTTATTTTTCATACGTCCCCATTTACGCATTGAATGAATCTACGGCTTTACCATAGACACATCCATCTTAAACTTATACAAGCCAACGCATTTTGTTCACACAGGTTTCAGTAACTTAGTTTTGTAAGCGTGGCCCATTACTTAAATCATCCAAATGACACCCCAAGTGTATAGTCAGTCAGACGGAGGCACTCTCTTTAAAATTTTCTTTACATAGCATTCATGGCATTTGATTAATTAGCATCTAGTGAAAAATCTCTCTATGATTTAACCCAACCTAGTATTTGCTTTTGGTATTACTGATTTGCTTTGTTTTTCGGATAACATTATCAACGCAAACAATTGAGTGTGATAAAGTCTTCAAGAACTTATTACCTATACCATCTTATAATTGTATAAAATTGAACACGTTTCAATTACAAATAGACTAAATCTTTATTTTACTATTAATGAAAATTTATTTAATGAATTAAATATGAAACGTGTTTTTATATTATACTGTAATAAATTGTTGTCGTAAGGTATTAATTTTAATATGTCATATAAAAAATAAATAATTTACTCACATTACGTCCTCCTCTGTGGCTGGCACGTAACTAACTTTTATAAGTGATAATGGTTATAATCTATCGACAGTTGACCTGACACGAAGATTCTGCGCTTTTTAAGTGTATCATTTATCCTTATCTAAACGTCATACATAAATAATTCTTTGTTTTTAGCGGCCGCATTTCCTTCGAACAATATTGTACAAATTTTATTTCAATACACAAAGAAAATATATTTAAAAATTCTATAAATATATAAGTTACAAACTGTTAATGACACGTTTTTTTATTAACAAACGAATTAATGTTTGGTAATTAATCGCGCATGTACCCCTTAAATATGTGAATTTTATTTTTGCCTAATTACACAAAATTACTTTTGCTTAAAATAATATTTATACATTAATGTGCCCTCCACATTTATTTAATCCTTATCCATACGACATATAATGGACATTGGGTTGACTTTGATTAAAGAAGAATAGTTTCATTATACAGTGTAAACTGTTTATAACGTTATCCTTTATAACGATAATCTTCCTATAACGTTGGAGTGAGCCCAAGTTGGTTGGTTTGTGTTAAAACTCACATATTGAACCACTCTTTATAGCGATACGCCATTCTCTATTACGAAGAAATGTGTTCATATTTGTAGACAGTAAATATTTATTATCGGTATTATTGTTTATGTTATGTTATCAGGTAACAAAAGACTTTGAAGCTCCGAAACATCCGAGGTCGGTCTAGCTTTTGTTATCCTTAATTGCCTTGTACACGTGCAGTATGACGCATTGTTTTCTCGGAAGTGATGGTCTTCGACCAAGCATACTGGGTACCTATCCTATTATCAGTCGTAAACCTACTTTGAAACTGTTAACATGGCCAGTAAACGGAAAGCGATTAGTGTTGACGAAAAAATTTGTGTGATACGTGCGATTGAAAAGGGAGAAAAGAAAAGTGACGTTGGAAGGCGTTTTGAACTAAGTCAATCCACTGTTACTACCATTTGGAAAAACCAAAAATTTATATGTATAATCATTTATTATCTAAGACATACATACAATTAAAAATTCTTATTAATTTGGTTTTTTTTTGTTCAGTCCATATAACTATAACTCTCTATAACGACAAAAAATGCTCAGTCCCTCGAGTTTCGTTATAAAGAGTTTACACTGTATCTCGGTAACACTGAAAATGTTTAGAAAATGAAAAACGGCTTAATGTAGAAATTTTCCAATACTTTTATTGTTTTTCAAAGTAATCTCCGTTCCTCTCTACACATCGTCGTATTCGATGGAACGGCAGAGAAAAGCAATGGGCCCATTCTTCGTTAGGTGTCTTTTCTATGGCATTTTCGTACGCTTTCACCGCATCTTTAGGGATCGTAAAGCGAATAACTCCATTTTTAACTTTAATAAATGGATAAATAAAAGTCGCAGGACGCCAGCTCAGGACTATTGTATGGTGAATGACTCATTATCTCGACACATGTCATAGTCAAATATTCAACAGCAATATCGTGGTGAAGGAGGATCCTGATTCGAGGGCGCTGTTGTCGATTTTTTTCCAAGGCAACGGGCAAACAGCGATCGACACACCGGCCTTCATTAACTATCCTACAATTACAATTACAAAACAACTATCAGAAAATACTGAATGAAAGAAGTTGATTAAAGGGTTACATTTTATTTATTAATAATAAATAAATGTATTCGCAATATCGGCTATGTAAAAATGTATACTAATTTAAATATATATTTTATAATCTAACATAAATATATTTATTCTAAACAAATAACATAATACATAAAAATATACCTAATAACTAACCTTAAAATTTAATTATTAAAAAATATTATTAAAAGGATTCCTTTTAGGCAAGGTTCCGAAGATACTGGCAGCGTTCCCCCTTTGAATAGTTAGACTAATTCTTTGTCCAAGGTAGCTGCCAGGTCTTCGTTCTCCTGTGATGTCGACTAACCTTTTTGATAATTCCCTAAAAAGCCTTAACGCGCTAGGACCCCACGGACCAAGGGTCTCGACACCGAATGGAACAAATTTTATGGAAATTCTTAGTTAGATTTGTGGTAAAGGTTACGTATAATTAAATATATTATATTTAAAACTTCAATTTTGTTATGTTTTGACAATGTATGTTGTACGTTACAAGTACAATGTAAGTAGAATTTCCTTGAATACTCTATATACTTCTGATTGATAGGACAAAATGTGAACAGCATCAATAGACGGATGACCTTTGTAACCGGTATGCGAGGACTAAGTATATTTCCGGTAAAATAATATAAACCGCCCGGCCGGAAGTTTACTTAGAACTTACATTATTGAAAGGAAATAAAAAACCCTAAACTAAAAAATAAGTATAGACAGCGGGCATACGATTTAAACATCATTTCAGGCAACTAGAGAGTTAACGCTCACTGTTTATTTTGACTGAATTTAAATTTATTATTTGTAACATTACATTTATACATTTTCGTACATTTGGAGCAATCTAAGGAACACAGTACGAAATTTAATACTAAATAAATTTACAACAATAAATGGAACTATTTGATTTAATACGTTTTATAAATACATCCAACTTTGTTTGTCACATCGTTGTGTCAAAATCCAATGCTTTATTATGGACTCCTACGATTTTACATTTCGTAAAAAATAACCTGACAAACCCAACAGTGGAATGAGTACATCGACCTATCCGTAGAACAGAGTCCGATCTGCAGGATTGATAGTTTTCAGTAGAGGCAAGAGAAGTTTTTGACTTGTGTAATTCTTAAACAGTGAGACTTGAGATTTTGATTTTTTGGTATGATATGACAACACCCCAGTCTAGTTAAATGCTATGTAGTGTATATTTCTCATCCTCTTATTTCACGAGATAGTGAGTTTCATGTAAACATAGGACGTTTTATGGCGGAAGAGCGGGTGCCCGTAGTGAACATTGTACGTTTTTTTTCGGAGATGTATGAATTACGTGACGTTCTATATTAACATGGGTCATTTTTTGTTGGAATTACCCATCCCTTATGAGTCCTATGTAAATAAATATCTTATTATTATTATAAATTTTTAAACATAATGTTCGCCATATGATGACTTCCCTCCCATGTAACTAAATAAAAAATAAAAATATTATTAAAAATAGTTTATTAGACATAAAATCTTAAAATAGATATGTAAACTATTAGAAGGCATCACTTTGAACGGCATCACATCACAGGTACGGTAGGTACTTAATAGTATAGTCTAAAACTACAGATAGGTACAGATCTATGTACCTATAAGAAAATTACAGGAGACGCGTATGGAGAAATTTAAACTTCGCATTAGTTATATAATCAACAATATGTTCAAACAAACATACTTAATAGAGAGTATTAATAACAATTAAATTTTACGTAAGAAACTAATTTTAAGTAAAACTATTTTTGTGGCGCAAAATTTAAAACTTAAATGGCATTTCGTATCACAGACACTGTCCCCTTCATTTTGGGTGTGTCCTTTCTGTAAGAAGCAGTGTATTATGCATATATTGAACTTTTCTGCTGCGTACATTGAAAATACAAAGCGGTTACGATTTTGGCCAGCACAATTGTCTGACCAATAGCGAAACTCTTTGACCCCACGGTCAACATTAGCCTGAATAAAATCTAAGAGACAACTCCTGACCTCATTTGCGCCACGATTTGCCACAGATTCATCCCAAATATAGCAAACGGCAAACTTCCTTTTAGCCATGTCAAAAACTGTGAAGTTAAATGAAGAAAACTTAATTAAAAATATGTTATATATTGCCATGAGGACGCTGCAATACATTTTAAAAATCAAACACAGCAGCAACCATGTTTCCATTTGACTCCTCAGCGTCTTTCTTATCTTGGCCTTTTAAGTTCCTTGCGGCCTTCTTAATAGTCTGGTGTTGTTGAAAAGTTTCTTTTTCTTGGTCTGTTGGATTATTTTTCAATCGAAAAACGTGACATTCGTCGCACTAATCTTTTTTGGGAATATGAAAAGCTAGATTGAAGTTTAAGTTGACAATGTCACGATATTGGCATTTCTTTGTAGCCTTAGAGATGTATTTCTAGGGGTCGAACCATTCAAGATACAATTTGAACATTTTGGCGATACTTGTCTCCTTGTAGGTAGAGCTTTTGGCTATTCTTGCGTATATAATACGATTCAACTGGGACAAATGTCCTTGGAAATGAAATGAACATGGTCACAAACACTTTGTTTCATTGCGTCATCTATAACAATCTTATGATTATGGTGGCGACTCCGTCTTTCCTCTTCTAAAATAGCACTTCCATCGTACTTCTTCCATGCATTTTTTAAGATACGAGTTGAAACGGCAAGAGTATTAATAGACAATGTTTGGCATACATCGGTTTTCTCGCAGTAAGATTCGCTAGAACCTGTGATCAGCGCCATATAATAGTTAAAAGTATGCTTTCTATTATTAGGAGTGTCTTGACTCAGGTATCTTTACTTCTTCATTTTATCGGAATATTTGATGATGAAATTCCACTGCTTGATATCCCAGTTGCCAAAATTTTGTGAAGCATTCCAACCGCTGTTGGTGAGATATTTTATTAGGACATTTGTAACGGTATACCTGACGGCCACATCGTTTTTTCGTCTACGGCTTTTCCTTTTATCGTGACATATTTCTTACCTAAGTTCTTAAGGCATTTAAGTTTAAGGTCTGTCCATTCTTTTGGGCACCTCTTACGTTTTCTAGTCGTTTTAGGATTTACGGTGGGATCGCTTATGTGCGAAGAAGAAGGTGAATTCGTGGTGCTAAAAGACGACGAATAAATATCTGTGATAATAAGTCTGCATGATAAGGGCAGAATGAGCTATCGCAAATCGAATGAATATAAGTAGGAGATGGCATAGGAGTTGGCAGTGACAATTCTCGAAACTAGAAGGCACTTGCATAGAAAATGTGCTAGGTTGATTTCTGTAAACACCTTTGGCAGACGGATCAGACACATTTGGTATGAAGCTATCACAAGTAATTTCTTCGGTCAGGTAATATCTTCATGCAGAAATTCTTCCCATATATCAGCTAGTTCTTGACTGATTTTTTTTTCACCGGAGGACAAAGGCGAGCTTTGTTGTCTAATGTCGTTGTCATCAGCGTTCAGAGGTGTAGTATAAAAAAATACTGTATAGTATTATTATAGCTTTTCATAAAACATTATTAAGAAATGAAGTTAACATACCTTAAATAAAAAATCGTTATAATATTGTTATTTAACGATATTTTTAAATGAACAACGTCCTAACTGTTGTCATTATCCCAGTAATAACGTCCTATCTTAATATCAAACCAAGAAATCATATTACAGATTACGTAGAAAAAGGTCCTATATTCATATGATACGCTTAAAATACCAAAAATGTTCGTATAAAATCGTCCTTATGTTTCATAAGACTTCTACTTTTTACTATTTATTATTACAGAAAGAATGAATACTCTGTGACTTAGCATTATGCCAATTGCTTTTTCGCATGATTTTCTCACTACAGATGCTTTTCTATACCTCTCCGGCAAGAAACGTCCTATATTAAAATCAATCACCCACAACGCTTTACTGAGTCAAAAATGCAATATTAAAGCAATACAGATATGATGTTTGTTAATATAAGAATTTATTAGTGTGTATCGCGAAATAATACAGCTGAAATCGTCAATATACCAGTATTTACACTTTTTTTTCGTATAATCAGCAGGAAAATTTAAAAATGGTGCACTAAGTTCCGGCCTTTCTGCATCAGTTTTTTGTAGCATATCTAATATTTTCTTTGAACGTGACATCTTTAAAAATATGTTTTTACATGCAAAGCAGTTAATTTATTTTGTACATTAAACCAAAAAAAAAATCTGAGCGCATAACACAAATACAGCGTGTATTTGTGTTATGCGCTCAGATTTTTTTCTCTCTCCACCGAACAGTGGCCGGAGTGACAAGCGAACGGGGCGTCGGCGCAGCCGTCGCCTTCCGCGTGCCGTCGCTTGATCACTTCGTGCGTTTTTATACGGAATTAATGTCAGATAGTACGTTATTCGATTCTATTTCTCCGAAACTAAACAAGATACGAAAATTCTAAAAACATACGTCTGTAGAGTTCGTATTCCTTATCTCGTTTAGCTATTAAACTCATTTTTGCTCCATGATCACATCGGACTCTGTTCTACGGATAGGTCGACATAATGTACAGTGGATAAAAGACACAGTCGATCTCTCGGCGAAGAAGTTGCTGACACCTTCAAAATCCGGAATGCTGCCAACTGGTCCGTAACCCCTCTTCCTACCCCTTCTCGGAGACAGTCCAAACTGTCACCACCCGCTAGTGGCTCAGGGACTTCCAAACCTCAACAGAATTAATCTTAAAATAATAATAGGGACAATTACGGGTCACTACTAAATAAATATATCTTTGTCCTTGGGGCGACAGACAATCCAGAGGCTGTTTCAGCGCAGAGGAATAAGTCACCCACGTAGTCCTGCAGATCTTCGGATCAGTGAGGTCGCTCCGTGAAGCCTGCAAAGTGTATAGCCAACGTTTGAGCTTCTGGAAGGAGCTGGCTTGACGTACAATGTGCGTCTAAGTACTGAAACTGAATCCACTTCATTATCCTACACCAGGAAGTTCTACTGAGCTCTAAGCTTCTTCTCTGAACCTTCGAAATCCTACAGTCTACGCTGTAAGCCAATCTTGCCAAGTTAATAAAATGCAGTGGCACCCTATAAGGTTGGCCGCACGCTGTAGCTACTATGCTAACACTGCTTCTCAAGTTACTGTTCTCAATCTCACCAAGCTATATATCAATTACCTCTTATTTAAAAAAGGATTTTGAGGATTTATTTGCTAGGATTATTATCTTAAACATGTTAGTATAAATGAAAGGTAATGCAATGAGTATTAACAATCTTTATTGGACACTATTGTCCTGCAACCTTCAGGAAGGTTAAGTCAATAACCCCTCTAAACTTCAAGCACCTAGATAAGAGGTTTACTACCTGTATAGTAAGAAATGGCGTTCTAAATTCAAAACTGACAACATTTCACTAATACCAATGATAAGATATTGGTCATTGTTTGTTTTTATGCAAAAAAATATATGTATTTTCTTACTCATCTTTTTTAATACAAAAATAACAAATATTTCAATATCACGAACAATATATCGAATAATAAAACCGGTACTGGCATTGTATAATGCACTTGTTATGTTAATATTATTCTGACTCCATAAGAAAAAAAAGTGCGTGCGTACAAGTACACAGAGTACACATGCCAGAAGTGAAACATCTTTGTAAATTAATTATAAATAAGGTAATAGCCCAAATAATTGATCATGTAACAGTAATGATCACTCCCATGTATTTGTATATCTATATGCACACTGTTTAGACACTGTATACGTGCTAATCATAATTTAATAAATAAATAATCTGCGTGTACTACAGAAGACGTTATGCGACAGAATTGCCATCTTAAGTTCTAATATGTAACTACTAAAGAAGTATATCAACCAATAGCGTGTATTTTTTTTCGATCTCTCGATATCTCGCTCCATGGCACAGTGCGTGTTGCGACGTTCGCTCTATCTCACTCTCTCTCACTTGCTTGCTCCCTACTCTTGCTCCATGGCTATTTGTTTCATGCTACGTTCCCCCTTTCTCACTCTTTCTCAATCGCTCTCTCCCTTTTCTTCGTCAAAAACGCTGCACATCTTCGTGATGCTAATACATACATGCGTTTCATCCGTAAAAATTTTACTTATGCGTCTAAAGCAGTTTGAGCTTAAAAAAATCTTCAATGGCTATTTACTAAATTATGTGTATCCTGTGTTAAACCAACACAGGATACATAAATGTGTATAAGTAGTTGTGTCCTACCATACCCTAATTAAGGGTATAGAGGTCCTTACTACCACATTATATTTTTTAAGATCCTTAGAGTTAGAATATATAATGTGGAAATGTTGGAGAGACTGGAGCTGCGAGTGCCAAATAATCACACTCGGCGTGGTAAGCGATTGCAATTTACAATGTACAAATTTACGCGGACGGATATTTAGTGGATCGGTAATGATGGCAATATTTATAATTAGTTAGAAAAAGGTTGCAAAATAAATAGTCTAATATTTAACATATTATCGTAAGAAACGATGATCTGTCAGGGCAGTACTTACAAAAATATAAATTTTGTGTCATTTGTATTCATGCTATTCGTTTTATTAATCTGTGAAAAATAAAACAAGAAATGCAGCAGAAAATCTCAATTTCATTTAGCTAATCCCAAATGCATTCAATAATTAATAAAGATTTACGTTTATGTTTTTGATTTCATTTTTATATGTTAATTTAGAAGTTAATGTGACATTAAGTTAATGTAAATATTGTGGAGTAAGATTGGTGACCAATTTCTCAAAACAAATGAGTGGATGGAGATGAGGACGCTAACTAATGCCGGCCTCAAGGCTAGTGCTAAGCTAGTGGCTAAGGTCGACCTATCTTGTACATATCCTTAGGCGGGAAAATGACTTCTTTAACGCGTTTTAGAGTAATCATCGCAGTGTTAGTAACGTCGATTGTTCGGTGCTACATTACTATTACATAAAATATATACGAATGCTATATTCTATAGACAATTACTAAGCCAAATCAATTTTTAAAGTTTTAAAATTTAAAAACTCATGTTTTTCTATGAGCGGGTTTCTTAGAAGTAATTTTACAACCTATCATACTTTAACCATAATTTAATTTCGGAGAATTTAAATGAGAAATTTATATTCATAGAGGACATTTGCGTGAAGAATACAGCGCCTGGTGTCATTTTGAATGTACTGCATATTGCGTGCTGACCATCTGATGTTCTTTTCCATTCGCATGCTTAGGTGACATGGACGTGCGATATGTTATCATTGATTGATTTGTTTTGTAAATGAAATACCTGATTCCCGTCCTGAAGTAGCTTAAATGCCTCACTGTTTGCAATACATATTCGTTAAGCGAGGAAAGCACCGGCTCTGGTGTCTGCGGTACTATCTAGCAGGCGCCAAATTTTTGAGTCAGTGCAATACATATAAAGTGACCATTTATTCATTGATTCAAAACGGGACCTTGGTCTATTTTAGGTCAAGTAATAATAAACAGTTTCTTTTAAATAAAGTTACGTATCTCAAAATATTGGTACCCAAAATGTAAGTTAATTTATCAGATGAACAAACTTGTTTAAATATAGTAATGATTTCAATTTCTCAAATTAACGCGCGGTTTCTTAAAACAATTTTGCATCCCACAGTTCCTTTTGGGAACATTGGGACTCGTAATTGGAAAAAGGGACAGTCTGGTTACATGAACTATTTAGCGTAAAATCTCTAAAGAAAACGGGGTAAATAACGGTTTTGCGATATTATAATAATACTATCATACAATTAACATTGGCATTAACGTTACATTTAATTGATTAATTTGTTTAAAGGCAAGGTAGAACATTGCTGCTCTCAAAGGAATCTTCATGCATTGAGAATGAAGTTATTTAGTAAATAATATAAATTTAATATGCTAAAGCTAATTTTAATGGTTGGTTGAAAGCAATGTAAAATAAAGTTGTAAAGTATATTTATTTCCATACATCGGAATCTGTACTTTTCTGTGAGAGTGAAACTTGAAAGGTCCAACCACTGTCTACTGGCTCAAGAAGACCATCGAGCAACTTTGGCTGCGTGACCGAGAAATCTCGATTTTCCAGCAGATGGCATGCATTGCCATCTGCGTGAAAGCAGTGGAAAAGGATAGGCCATACTTTTGAAAAGGTTCCAATTAGGGTCCAAGTATGCGCATGAGTGGGACCCGAAAGGAAAGTGAAAGCGTTGCCGACCCACGAAAATCTGGCGAAAATGTGGCAAATGAGAGACTGAACCCAATGGAGATTCACTGTGGACGCCCTCTGCCCTATCTGATATATGATATTAAGTCATGCATCGGAAAGTTACCCAATTACCAAAAAACTACGACGGATTTAGTTCGCAGAAATCTACGGGTCCGCTAGATATGTATATCATTTTGATTTCACCACATTTTTATTCTATTATTATAAGCTAGAATTCTAATAATAAAGCCAAATTAATTATATAAAATTATTGCGTATCTCGCAATAATTTTATATTATTATTATCTATATATGTATTATCTATTATACATCTATATATGTCGTAATGCACCAATGTTTGTAGCATCACGAACAATCTGCGCTTACAAATCACTGCGATGTTGTCATACCCTGAAACGCACTAATGAAGCTATTCTGGGCTGAATAAATGGAATTGAAAATATTGGAGACGAAAATAGAATACGTAAAGATACCAATTTTCTTACACCAGGAATAAATCATAAGTTAGACAGAAAACGATATCTGAGTGGAACAAACGATACAAGGAAAAACGCCAAAACAACGAAACTTTATAAAGCAAAGCAAGACAAAAAACTCTTAGGCCCACAAATGATGCAAATCTTAACGGGGCATGGGGTGTTTGTTGATGATTATTGGGTCTCTTCTTTGACCAACAAGCTTCTGTGGAATGCCCTTTCTAATTGCTATCCTTTGAAAATTGTACCATTTTATTCGTTTTTGTGTAGAATATTCCTGAAGTCTAAGGTTCACTCGCTTCGGTTTGCCTTCTTTTTTTTATTTATTAATTTTTTTGCAAACAGTGAGGCATTTTTTGTTTACGAAGTAGTTATAGCAGTTCTTCCCTCGCCTCACCTCTATGTGGAACCAGTTGGTAACTGAAGTATTACCGAACCAATTCGCCTTAGGGTCCACTTAAAATGCCAGCAACAGATTTGTCAGAAGAAGAAACCCATTTACTATTACGGAACGAGTGTCCGCTAGTACATGAATATAGAGGTATTGGTTAATTAATATAGATGTGTTGATATGTAAAGAATGTGAATGTTACCCAAACGTTGTTCTGTAGCAATCAACTAGCAGAATGTTTGGCAAAAATTAAATGACCGAGCCGCCTAGTAACCCCTACTATTCACTTGCTATAGCTCGTTTTGTGTAAGTTGGCATTTCTTGGCTGTAATCCTCGAATTTTGACTAATAAGTTTCACATAGTGAGTGTCAAGGTGCTGTTTAAACGCAGTATATAGAAAAAACAAAAACGATCGAATATAAAAAATGCTTACGTAACTGTCAAAATTACAAGTTACAAACTATTTATTAATGTTTAAAAACCTTATTATGGTTAACATAATGATACACGTAGGTTCGTCGTACATGGATATGCGATTTAATTTTACATTAGTATTCTGGATTTAGAATATGTATCAAACGCTTTTAAATTTTGTAAGTATGGTAATTTTATTTATTTTAAAGTACCACATCATACATAGTACTAAATCTACGGTATATGTACTAAATCTAAGGTAAAAATAAATTATACAAAAACACAATTAAAATAAATACTAGTTAAAATAAAAAACAGAAATGTTTGTTAAACAGAAAAAGAAATCTACACTAATATATAAACAAACAAAGTTTTCCTCTTTATAATTATAATAATATTATAAAGAGGAAAACTTTGTTTGTTTGTTTGTTTGATTGTAATGAATAGGCTCATAAACTACTGGACCGATTTTAAAAATTATTTCACCATTCGAAAGCTACATTATCCACGAGCAATATAGGCTATAGTTAATTTTGAACAAAAATAGGGTTCCGTAAGATATTACGGTTTTTCGGACACAAGGTGTAAAAAATCAACCACAAAAGTTACTTATTTTGCGTACCCCGCCTAAACTATTAAAGTTAGAACCATAAAATGTTCTAAGTAATTGTAGATCGTATAAATATCTACAAAAAAGTCCGCGACACACTATACCTATCTATGTCGAGTGAGGCACAATAACCATAAATGATATAAGTAAATGGCAAAACGATGTTTGCCAGGTCAGCTAGTAAAATATAAAAAGTTCGAGGTAGGCACTTAACAATGCTTCCTTTAAACCGGTCAGCCCACTGCCGAATATATCCAGCTCCAATAAGTACTGTATAATCCGTTGAACTCGCGAAGAATTCGGACTTTTGACGGTAATCAAAATTCAAAATAAAATGATTCCCTCGTATCTAATAGACTTCTTTAAATAATTACTATTGAATGACAGAAATACCAAGTAGATATCATCTGTGCATTTTATTTATTTAATATATTTTCGAACCCATATTATATAAATAAAAAATGATCCATATATAAATACTCAAAAAGTAAATAATATATATTCCATTAGCCAACGACTTGTAGCGTATCGTAGATACGCACTAAAAAGGTACATACTGTATGGTGTAGTATTTTCTATACGATTTTGATGTATTTGGTAACATAAATACAGGACACTAAGAAAATAATAAAACAGACGTCACTCAGAACAGACTTTTAAGATGAGTGAGCATGTATTTTTCCTTTGAGCGTTTCTATAAGAATATAAATTAATTACTGTTGTTTGTGAAGAAATATATCAATTTACAAAGATAAAAATGGGTTGTGATTTATAAAAATATAGAACATCCCATAGACTCTTGTTGATCACTGCTTAACTTATGTAGTTGCCTAGTCTATCTTTATAGACTAGGCAACTACATAAGTTTGATTCAACGAAACTTTTCGAAAATTGATTGCCTCTTCAATCACTGCTTTAAGCAGATTTGTCCAGTTACGTAAATAATAACCAAATACTAAAAACGACCACTATACACCGAGTGGACTGTGTATAATCTTAATACACAAACAAAACGCGACCTTGTACTGGAAAGGCGTTCTCCGCACATTGCACTATGCCTTCACCGTTCGCCCAAGGTCAACGACATGGTGTTTTGGCCCACATTACTTTTACGATAGATTACCGCTTTTTGTGCAACTCTTCGTGTTGTAATGTCTGTTTTAGTTGCTTTCCTTGAATTCGCTAGTCGCGATGTGTCAAATGTTTCAAAAATACTTAAGCATGATGATGATTTCATTATTTTCATTAATATATTTACTGATTGAAAATCTGATATTGTACTGAATATTTTCACTCGAGCTTGCTTATAAAAAAAAATTATTAAATTTAATTTGTTAATATTAAAATATAAAAAAAAATTGTAACATAACTTATTATTGTTGGCCGAACATTGCGGAAATTGCATAACAACTTAAATTGTATAAAATATACTTCATACAATAAAATCAATGATATACTTTGTCTGTAGTATATCTAACTGTATAAAAAGTTAACAGAATATATTGAGAAAATAAAAATATATACTACAACAATGAACCTTAAACTAAAAACCTTACAAATATAATATAATAACTACAATATATTAGTAAAAGGAGTCCCCTTAGGCGAGGTTCCGAAGATACTGGCAGCGTTCCCCCTTTCAATAGCTAGACAAATATTTTTTGTCAATATATAATTAAAATAAAAACACTGCATTAAAATAGAAGTTAATAAAATCTAAATAGGGCTTTATTTGTTTAAAAAAAAATTGTTTTAGACACAAACCAGACGGATATAATCGCCACATGGCCGCGGTTCTGACTGGATAGAAGACCTTGGAGCAAAAACTCGATTTGCTGATTAATTTGAAGACAGTTTTTTACCGTCTGAAGCAAGAATTTTTGTTTTATTAATGATTTAACTGGTTTTCGTTCCTAAATATCCAATAAAATAGCTTAAAATGTGCTTTAATTTGAATAAAATAAAATATTCAACGGCTCAAAAATAAATATTTCCTCCAACATTGATTTTGTTCCCTTAGAAGAGACTCTTGGGACGTGGGCTTCAAGTGCACAGGCGCTAATTAAAGATTTAAGTTGGTGCCTCCTAAATAGTACCGATGGTATCAGAGCTGGTGCCTTCCTCACTAAACGAATAAGTAAGTGAAGTATCGCATCAAAGCAAGGAAATGCTGCCAGCATTAAAAGGTACGTTGGCACAGTAACCAAAATTTAAAAAATTGTTTTAATTTTCTATTTAGTATCTTATTATTATTTCAATAAAATCCTGAACTACTAGGTCTTAAATTTTAATCAAAATTGTGTTTGAACTATGAACCAGTAGGAGTTTTCTGTTTTTATGGGAAATGCGTTTAACAGTATTGGGATACTAAATTTTATCTGTGCACTAATTTTATCCCATAAGTTGTGTATACCACTGAAGTATTTCCGAACCAATTCGACTGAGGGTCCTTCAAGAAAAGAGAGTACCAATTATTAAAAGGCCGGCAACGCACTCGCGAGCCCCTTGGCATTGATAGTATCCATGGGCGGCGGTATCACTTAACATCAGGTGAGCCTCCTGCCCGTTTGCCCCCTATATAAATAAATAAATATAATTAATTTAAAAGTGCAGAAACCATATGTATGAAGCTATCTTAGCATTCGCAGTATTAATCTATATTATATATTTAATTTACTCTTATTAATTAATATAAATTTATCATATATTCACTTTGTTATCAGCAACTACCGGTGTTGAACAAACTCACGACACACAATCAGTATTTTAGTCATTCGTCGCGCTTTGTCCGGAGCAGACGCGCATTGCAAAACTTCCGGTATTTTGTGACTCTTTGATTATAAGGTAATTATTTTAAACTTGGCTATACATAATGTATTGTTGCTCTATTAAATCATTTGGATGTCTTTTAGTACAGTGTTGCCAGGATTTCCTGATTTGATTAATAATGTATTAATCATCTAAAATCGTGAAAAAACTTTTTGTAAAAGTATATTTCTATATAAATTTAAAGGGGAAAGATGTTGTTGGTTGTTAGTTTGAAACGAATAAACTTTGAATGCTGCGTTATCCATTAGTAACATTATATGTATTTCCAAAACATTTAATGCTGCTGTGCCAAGTTGAGACAGGTTACAATGGGTATATTTTTCGGAATATTAAATAAGTTTTTAATCACTTGTAACACAATTATATGGTTTGCATGGACTTATTTAGTTCTACTTACATTAACATCACATTAATATCAGTTGTGATAATAATCGTACCTTTTGGCTTCAATATTCTAGATTTTTTTATTTTAATAAATGTTCTTAAAGTTTCGTCCAATCACAACTTTATTGTATTTGCCTAGTTCTATATTTAAGAAGTGATCAACAAGAGTCGTTGGCTAATGGAATATATATTTTTTTACCTTTTGAGCATTTATTGTATACGGAGCATAATACGGGTTCGTAAATATATTAAATAAATAAATCAATTAATTAATTAAAAATGTGCACAGACAGATATCTACTTGTTATTTTTGTCTCTCAATTGTAATTATTTAAAGAAAGACTATAAGCTACGAGTGATTCATTTTTTATGGAATAACGTCAAAAGTTCGAATTTTTCGTGATTTCAACGGAATATTCAGTACTTATCTGGAGCTGCATACCTAGGTAACACTGAAAGTATTTTTGTCCTGGTGAAGAAGGATCCTGCTTCGAGGGCGCTTCTGTCGAATTTTTTTCATTCTTTACTTAAGTTGGTTGATCTTCGAAAGGATACACCCACTGAGATGATTGCCTTTTGATTTCGGGTGCGTAGCAATATATAGGTTTCATCACCTGTGACGATATCAAATACAGCACTTGAGTCACCGCCGTTGAACTTATCTAACATTTGGCGACACCAGTCCATGCGAAGGTGCTTCAGGTTATCGGTTAAAGTATGGGGAATTTATCTGGTACAAAGCTTCCTGGCGCCTAAATGTTCGTGTAATATTTTTTGAACTAGACTCATACCAATGCCTAGACTTGCCCGTATCGTCTTCTATTATGCGTCGCACTGATGTTATCTTCAGTAATCGCTGTTAAAGGACGTCCCTCACGCGAATCATCATTGATATTGCTATGTCCACGCTTAAACTCGTTAAACCTCGAGATGGAGCTTCATTAAACATTGCTAATCGCAGCCTATCATAGCTTTGTTGTTGAGTAAGCCTACAACGAAAGTCATAGTAAATTCTCCTTGCTGTCATTGTGGTGACAGCAAGGAGAGCTTTGGTACAAAATTATTTTAACCAGGATGAATGAAATGTATTGATTTCATTTTCATTTTATTTGTCAACAAATTAAATTCTGTTTTCTTTTTATATTTATTGTTTAACACTAAAAAATTTTGAAATGTTTAGGTACCTTCTTGTTATATATATATATATATAAAATTAACTATTTGTGAAGATTGGTAATTGGCCCATATTGTTATGTATATATTCATCTATTTTTGTATTGTGCTGTGAATCTTCCGAATAAATAAATAAATATATAAATAAATAAATAAATCATTGACCGAAATTTTTCTAGCGTTCATTTTCACGTGTAACAAGAGTTTTAGATTTGCCGCCAAGTATCCAAAACAAATGACGAATGAATGCAATATATAGGCTACCAAAGAGTTCTAAAATTGAAATTTAAAAAGTTTTCATTAGCAATGTTTCTAACTAGCCAGTTCTAAACATTTTCAGTGTTACCCACGTACACAGCTTAACGCACTATTTCGCGATATTGTAATTTTGATCTTCACTTTGCATACAATTAAAGTCATTGCTTGTTCTACCAAGCCAACCCGTTAATAAAATTGTATGTATATATTGATGCTGTATTATATATTTTAAATCAGCAGCTAATATTTATAAAACGGCCAAGGCTAAAGGCTAATAATTAATTTAAGTCTTACCTAATTCTAACAAACAACCTAAGTCTAAAAAAATCTAATAAAGATAAATGGACGAATAAACTTACGGAATGGCTTCCTCGCAAACAAAGAAATCAAATAAAAAGATGGGAGGATGATGTGTTAAGTGGAGCTGGCCTTATGTGACTGCGTAGGAAACAGAGAGGAGTGGAAGCTCTTAGATGAAGCCTATGTGCAAGGTAAAGCTGTACAAGGAATCGGCTTTATTATTATTATAATTTACCAAAAAAATATTTAACATAAAGTGTCCAGTAATACTACTATAATCTCTATAAATGGAAAGACACTCTGTTCTCGTATACGATTTTTATACGAATTCATTTAATTCGAATGCTTCTGTCCTTTTTAATCTAAGTTAAATACCCTAGACAGACCTCTGTCATTGGTGGAGCCTTCGATCGTGGTCTCCAGCAATCCTTTTATTGTGGTAATGTCCTCTACATTAAGGTACCGATGGACGTTGTCATTGCGAATGTACCAGGCCTTTTTTGAATTATTTACGGTGTGAAATCGTAGTTGCTAATATTGCTTAACACCTGTGGTTTATTTGACTGCGTATAGAATATTTCAAAATCCATTTTGTTACAGAACTAACGATGGCAACCACGGAAACACAGAAAAATGGAAGTGCGCAAAATTTAATAAAACAGGCACCCTGGTAAGTCTTTACAAAATTGTAGACGTAACTATGTATACAAAATTGTATAAACATAATGTACATGTTAATATCTATTCAATAATATTACAGAAACAATAACCATAAGCATTATTTGAAACTATTATGTCACATTTTTAAAATTCGAATTCAAGATATCGAAAAAGATCATAGTCTAACATAAAACCTTTTTTAAAATGTAAACACATTTTAACGAAGAAAACCTGGCTCGCCTTGGACATGGAACAGTCTTCCTAAATTTACTTATAATTGGAAATAAATGCAAATATAAATAAAAATAAAACTTACAATAATAATTTAACATGAAATATGTTAAACATTTGAAAGCAACTTTGTGTGTTGATTGCTTGTGTGTAACTTGTACTCTTAGGAGTTTTGGAGTCGAATCTTTGGACGAAGTATGTCTTCTCCTTGTCAAATACAATATTTTTACTTACATACGGGAGTCTCGTTCTTAATCTTACCATAAGTCTACGGAATACATTACGATGGCTTAAATAAACATTTTAAGAAAAATAATACGATGTAAAATTTCACTGAAATACTAATGTATATTGCTTTAATTTATGGCCTGCCATCATCTTCCATCAATAAAATATATTTTAATATATTGTTAACATAAAAGTCTTTAAATGAGGTTGATACAATAGAGTACGCATTCGCCACAAAACCTTAGCGATAAAAATCCGTCCATGGAAAATATAATATCAGTATATTTTTAATTTAGCCTTTTATTTCGGGTGAAAGAAGTTGAATGGACAAGAAGGAAAAGCAGGCAAACCTTGATAAAATAATTATTGAAATGTTTACCTTCAATAATTGGAGCATATTAAAATTGTACCCATTTAATTTTTAATATTAGTTAGTTTAATGAATTTAGATTTTGCGTGTTTTTCACCAATTAATACCTTAATTGAGTTATTTATTTATTTAAGAAATTATTGAGAAATATTTAGGTGTATTAAATGAAGCTTGTGATTACTTAGACACATCAATATTAATTGATAAACTCAGAAAAAAATATGCAATTTTAAACGACTTATATCAACAAAGGACTGGTTTGGTTCTCGATGAAACAGGTATGTTAGTAGATATAAAAGATTACCTTGAGAAATAGTGAAATATAAATAGTTAATGTATCAAATATTGTATCCCAACATTATACATGATTATAAGCAAAATATATTAGCTAGGATATATAGTATAACAAGAAAATATATATAAAACGTAAGCCGTATTTTTCTTATGTTTGGAAACTAGCCAGGCTTTTAGTATTAATTATTTATGTATCTACAAGGTCATATCAGTTCGGGACTACCTTAAATTTTAAATATCTTAAGGATAAAATTATTTTCTGCGAACATAAAAAAACATCGGGGTTGTCCTACACATTACACCTTTATTGATTGGTCTGGACCTCAGATTTCTGTCTCTGTTTCATGATGAAGGCAATTAGGTGATCTTCCTCCGACCCGCCCATTCAGGCCGAAACAGCCAAAACAGCCCATGCTCCTTAAGGCCTTAAAGCCAACCGTGAGATTCCATTTCTAAAAGAAAATGATCTTCCTCCTGTGCCTGACACACTCCTTCGTTTTTGGTTCTAAGGCAAGCCGATTCCCTCACGAGATTTTCCTTAACCGTTTGAGTATTTGTTAATAAATTGCGCATATAGGATGAAAGTCCCTTGGTGCAGCCGGGTATCCAACCCACGACCTCATGAAATCTCATACTGAAGCCACTAGGCAAAAACTGTTTCGTCGGACATTAGTCATCTTATTATTGTTGCCAAGTTAAGACCATTATGATGATACTCATTTATATGTACATACATAATTCTTTGTTTTGGATCCATTTGTACACAAAGTTTATAAATATAAGTTATTAATTGACTACAGTACATAGTAATGATATAAAAAAATCAAGAGCTTAATAAATATTTAATTTAAAACCTGGTTGATATTCCTTCACGCCTAGGATTTGATTCCCCGTCGGAACGAAAATTATGAATAAATATTTCTTTTTATACAAAAACAAAATAAATAAGCTAAAACTATAAAAACACAAAAACCACTAAGGGGTTGAAACTTGGTGCCTCCAGGTCTAACCCCTGATTGGTTGTGAGAACCCCATCAGAATCGTATTATTGTGGTATTGTTCAATTATACAATTTTGGGTTCTTTGAAGTCACCATTTTGTTGTTCTGTGCATGAATCTATAAATGGACTAAAAAGTAACCCTTATAACTGTATTCAAATTAAGGATAATATTTAAGAGTTTTGTTCTCTCCATAACTTAGTAATTTATCTTCGGGTATGTGAGACTGGTCAAATACGTAATAGTTAAACATACGTCTTAAATCTTGATCAATAAAATCTCGACTGCAAATCTTATGAATTACTATTTTATTTATTTATAAGTAATATTACAGCAACACATATATATATTATTAAAGAATTAACAAAATAATTCGAAATATATTGCCGATACGGGTGAAGGAATCTTAACGAAATTAATGACAGCAAAAAGCATTATAGTGACAAAATTATAAGCTCATGAATGTTTCAATGATATTAAAACCAACGCATTTATATTTATCACAGGTAGGAATCATTATAGACAGCCAAGGTCAATCATAAACAAAAGATTTTTTGCCAATGACGTCATAATCTGTCAAATTTGGCAGATTACTGAGGATTACTAAGCTATTTTTAAATCAAGACCGTTGCCTGAAATTAAATATCTGATAGTTACAAAATATACACAATAATAAGAGACCTTTAGAAAAAAATTAATTTGTAATTGTGTTATGTGTAGGTTAGGAAAAAATAAGTTTATCTATTACTAACAATACAACTGTG
The DNA here is from genome assembly GCA_028984075.1 of Pieris mannii. Classification (NCBI taxonomy): domain Eukaryota; kingdom Metazoa; phylum Arthropoda; class Insecta; order Lepidoptera; family Pieridae; genus Pieris; species Pieris mannii. The sequence goes on along the minus strand of CM054795.1, from coordinate 6,206,908 downwards.
TTAACAGATATTACAATCATATTTTTTTCGCGGGGAAATAAATGCGTTCGCATACAGCGCGACTGCCGTGTGGTAGAGTGTTATGTGGGACTTGTTTTGCATATCTACTAAAACCCTAAGGCACCAATAGCCTGATGCAGATCTTGAAATCACAGACTCCTGCCCATAAATGATGTAGACTTGGGAAGGGCCATACTCCCATCGGCCAATTCGCTCTGGTTTGCAGAGCTGGGGAGGTCGGGTAGAATACTTTTAAATAAAACGCTTTTGCATCTTGCGCTCTGCATCTAAGCACGAGCATCATCTTTGTTAAGGGGACATGTTATCATATATTTTTTCTGTCCCTGTCCGTAGCTTTTTGGTAACTCATGTCTGAGCGGCATGGTAATATCTGGATGTTTCCTTGCTCCAAAACAGTCTGTCTGGCAATCTGTTTCCACCAGTTTCTGTCAAGTGTCTCTCTTATTACAGTGCTCCTAGGGACCGCAAATAAGTCTAAAGTAGCCATTAAAAAATCTCACTTCATACACTAGGATTACTACAAAAATATAATAGTAATGTATTTTATTTACGAAGTATATATTATATAATTACTAATTGTTTTAAATTTGTTTCACTCGCGCACGCGCAAAGAGCGTTCAATCCGTTTCTTTGATCACTCTGATTTGTTAGACAAGTTGATAAATCCTTCTATCTCACTCATGCCGATTTTTGCATTTGGTACATGCTGGATTCTCACGAAGTTTTCATTTACCGTGCAAGCAAATGTTAGCTGTGCTCAGTAGTTAATCCATTGGTGTACAGCCGCAGATCGAACATACGACCTCCGGGATGATAGTCACACTACAAAGCGAGCCACACTGCTCTTGCTCTTGCTTCACACGGGTTTGTATGAGACAGTAAAAATTTTATGACTTAATTACTAACAAAAGCTATCGTTAATCTACTCATGGACGGTATGAGTTTGATTCCATGGAGGATGGGTCGGGTTTTGGTATGGGATGCCACCTGTTCAGACACACTGGCCCCTTCCAATCTTCATGGAACCAACAACAGAGCTGGTGCGGCTTATGATGCGGCTGAAAAAGCTAAAGCCTGTAAATACAGGGGTCTAGGCTCTGAATATGATATTGTCCCATTCGGTGTCGAGACCCTTGGTCCGTGGGGTCCTAGCGCGTTAAGGCTTTTTAGGGAATTATCAAAAAGGTTAGTCGACATCACAGGAGAACGAAGAGCTGGCAGCTACCTTGGACAAAGAATTAGTCTAGCTATTCAAAGGGGGAACGCTGCCAGTATCTTCGGAACCTTGCCTAAAGGGACTACTTTTTTTAATAATTAAATTTTAAGGTTAGTTATTAGGTATATTTTTATGTATTATGTTATTTGTATTGAAAGTTAACATATATTACCTCATGGGCTATATGTAGCTTTGATTATAATTTAAAATTGAACTTTTCCATGCATTGGATATCTTTGACACTGTAATTGAAGAAAATGCGAAATGTTCGAAAATGCCTATTATTAAGAACGTTGATAAACTGCGGGTAGAAAGTTTATTAACCTCTGTTATCGCTAATTTCTACCTAGGTAACACTGAAAATGAAAAACGGCTTAATGTAGGAAGATTCCAATACTTTTATTGTTTTTCGAAGTAATCTCCGTTCCCATTCCTCCTTAGGGGTCTCTTCTATTTTAGGTCATTTTCGTACGCTTTCACTGCATCTTCAGAGCTCGTAAAGCGAATACCTCGAATTTTATATTCAGTTTTTGGGAATAAAAGTAAGTCGCAGGGAGCCAGGTCAGGCGGATGACTCATTATCTCGACACCTGCCATAGTCAAATATTCAACAGTCCGTCGGTTATAGTATGGGTAATCCATCTGGTACGAAGCTTCCTGGTGCTAAATGTAAGTGTAGTATTTTGTTAACTTGACTCATACCAATAGGCAAAAGACAAATGAACGCAATATACTTACTACATTAGGTTAGCAAATAGTTCTAAAACTAAAATTAAAAAAAAAAAATGGGGTGTGGCTATGTCGTGGACACGGCCGTGTGTTGTACGTGAATATGTTAATGTATAATATAAACACAATTATATTTAATTAATCGTTTTTTTACTTAATTTAAACTTAATAACGTTCACGGCACTGCTTGACTCGGTCATATGGTGTTTTTTTGGTGCCATTAGATTCTTCTTGAGAAGCCCTTTCCAACCGTATACGATTTTTATTATTTGTACATATTTTGATTTGGCTTTTTGACGCGTATAGGCCGACATTGTATATTTTTTATATGATTATTTTAACGTATAACATTCACTGTCACTATTTTGCAATAAGATTTTATACACAATCGATAGCTGTTGGCGCATGCTGGCTATTGAAACCAAAAACAAACCTCGTAGCTCTTTCAAGACAAAAGTTATACTAAGTAGAAATCTCGATACGCAGCAAAATCATCTCAAAATGGCGGCGCTTCCCCCTCCCCCACGCGCGATGCGTCGCAGTCCTTACTTGATTCTTGAGCTATTCAATGGTGTAATTGAATTTAGGATGGGGATGATAGATATGAATCTGCAGCATCAAATTGTATCCCCCGATTTTGTTATCATTGGTTTCTTTGACTTGCCTCCCACTATGGAAGCAATTTTAAAGACGTATTCACGTCAAAAAATTAAATTGCAACGTATATAAATGTTAACAGGTTTAAAAAAAAGGAAATTAATTCAAAAATACAAATCTAAATATAAATACTTTTAAAATTAAAAATTTTCTTGATAATCAAATTACTTAAAACTTAATAACATTAGGAAAACATTAACATTGGGACCTTTATCTTCGACTTTGGCTTACAATCCCAATGTTTAAATGGGAAGTCATTCATCAACAAAAACCAAATAGAAGAAGGAACCGCGTATACACGGCAATCGAATTGTCATCTGTCAGTCGTTTGCTAACGTCAGTTCAAGGCCAGATAAGACAAACCATAACAGATACATTAAAGCCCAATTTAGCTGGACAGACACGCACACTTACGCAATAACTCACACGAATACACAATTAACCTTATGTACGTACGTGTAACCTTTTAGCATTGGAATCATATGGATTATTCCCAAGGCCACTTTTTGATCTTTGACGGATGTTGATTGACACAAAATTTTGCACTCTGCCCCCCGTTAACGTGTCTCAAGGCTGCTTAAAGCAAAAAAATATACATTAGCTGTGAATAAATAATTTCAAAGTAAGACCGTGAATCATGTATTTTTCAAAAATATTATTCTGAAGTCTTATATGGAAACATATTGAAAGTAGGTACATAATAGTTATTAGGTATATTAGAATTAACTAAAATTATATTTTTTATTGGTTTTATGTATATTGAAATGTAATATTATTAAATTAATTTAATATCACCAATTCACCAGTTTAAAATTGCAATATTAAAAAAAACTTCTTTTAGCTGTCGGAGTACGTACCGTAGCATCAGGACGTAAATTCAAACCCTCGGCAATCATTGATTAGACCATTACTAGCAGTGGAGGCGTTTAAAAGGGTATCAGACGATATAATCTGACTTTATTTTTAATTTCTTTCTGTATTATAAATATATTTGCTTGGTAAATGGAAAATTTCGTAGCCTGAACTGTTCCAAGTTTTATTTATAATTACAAAGTGATGTGGTTACATTTATTCGCCGCTCGCCGCTTGTTCATGGAGGAGATTAACTTTTCTGACACTACTGCCATTTAATCTCAATTATGCTGGAGATCTCTCGGTATTGGCATTCCCTAGACCTAGCCCAGACTGTAGGCATGACCATGCATTCTGTAAAGAAAACGATGTTCTGTAAACAATGTATTGAATGCGTATCAAAATAAGTGTGAATATCTGATAATATATTATATACGATAAAGGTGTTTCTTTTTCCGAAAAAAAAACGAGATATAAATATGTATATTGTCAAAACTATGTATAATAATACACCTACGTATTTTTTTATCGTGGGCACTCAGATTTAACAAAATAATTAAAAGCAAGGTCGTAAGGAAATATTTTAACCTAGACTTAAAAATACAATGTACATAAAACAAGGTTAAATAATTTTAAATTGAACATGTTAATAATTAAAGTTAATTAAACAATTAAATTATGTAAACTATGATTTCTTATCAGTCATGGATTAAGATACATTAAAACAATACCTTGATATATGTATTTGATAGCTAGAATGTTTCAAATAGAATTGCGAAAAATAATTAATTTTATGTGTGTGAAGTCAATTATAACGCGGCTGCTAGGAAACCAATAATGGTACAACAACATTGATATTAAAGGCATAGGTTGTCTTATAGAAAACAGTGTAAGTGGCATGGACTGTACCAAATTCAAATCATTGTTTACCTTGACTCTGGCCTTTAAGATAGACCTCACAAACCGTTTTAAAATAAGTATTTTTCTGCTTTAAATACAAATGAACACAAGGTTCCGGTAGTTACCTGAAACTTGATTGAGTCACGTGACCACAAAGTTGGACTCTTATTGCGTTTAAATGTTGTACCGAAGTAAGACAGAACAGGACAAACACAACTTTTTTTTTAAATTACAATGAGCAAAGGGAGTTAATTCGCCAGATATATCTGTCTCTTTAAATTCGCTCATAGGAGTTAAACGTTTCTCACACTGTTAATGATATGTTATGTTACCAGTTGCACAATCCAATATTACGTTTTATGTACTATAGGTATTACAGCCTTTGATGCAACGCGACTCATACTTGGAGAATATTGTATAAAAAACGGATTGACAAATATATGATTGGTTTGTGGGAACCGATAAGTTACATACATTCAAATACTAGCTAAATATCAATGTTTGTTTGGATTGTTAACAAGCCACTACGAGTAGTTCAGTGGAATGTATAAGAGTGACCTGTGAACCGCAAGTCTTTGTTCTATTATCAGCAATTCTGCAGATTGACAGTATGAAATATAAAGTGTTTATAAATAAACAGTAAAATAATTATTAAAAATAATGATTTTCATATGTCAGTCACGAGAAATTGGTCATATATGAATCGACGATGAGAAAGCATGTTTATAAATTTCTTTATTTGCTTACTCCTATAACTATTTTGCTTTTCAAACATAAAACTTAGCTTAACCTAAATGGGACTACATCAGTCAAAACGTGATAAGTATATAAAGTTAACACGCACTAAATCATGCGAGCGAAGTCACGGGCAGTCAGTAGTTGCGTTGCGTAGTATTTTGTGTAAAGGTGTTAATAATCTGGTAAAGCAATAATCTCTTTTATTTACTCTTTCGTAAAATTCGAATGTCTAATTTATTAAAACGTACTTGCAGTTTACTTTATTAACATAAGGAGGAACAAATATATTATATCTCTGTATTTATGTGTATAAAAAACTTCACTAGCCAGATTTGTGATTTTTTGTTTGTACTTTATAGCATAGTGTAATGTTTACTTATCTGTGAAAACGCCAAACATGCGCGGTGCGCTTGGCGCCCGCGCCATTCTGAATTGGCAAACATTTTTTTGTACCGAATTTCACGGGTAATGTTTTTGAATCTTGGGCTTGAAAATGCTTGCATCTTGATTGTAGTAAATGTGATAATAATTGTGTCTATATAATCGGAAAATAAGAAAAAGTTACTTCATTTTACAAAAATGTACTGTGTGTATGGTAAAATCCAGAATATCTCATTAAATGAGGTTCTATTATAAACAGCTCTACGAAGTCTTAAATTTTTCATAACACAAAATTACGAAAAAAAAATATTTCCTTGAGTTTCGTCAGTAATTGAATTTTTTGTTTCAAACAAATTTCCGTAGTTTTTATTTTGCCAAATTCAAGTAAATACCCACTCGCATTGTTTTCAATTGATACTGTATAAATTATTATGTTATTAGTGACTTAACCCAGTCCCGCCAAAAAGGGTCATTCACCGCACGATTCGTTTAATCAGTTGTTTACAAATCGGCTAATGAATTTTACTGAGGATATATTATAACAAATGACTGCAAGTACGGCTATAAGGCATTAATTAAACCACCCATTGTATTGTATTTCGAAAAGCGTGTGTAAACAAAACTGGGCTAAACTTTTTCCTAAATTGTATTGAAATGACAATAGAGACAAGAAAGTAATGTATGGGTTTAAAATAATGTTGTCTTAATTCTATTGTATTCTAATATCTGGAATAATAAGCGGTTTTATTTGATTAGATAGTTGCAACACCTATGAGACTTGTTGGTTGTATCCTCGGATGTGCACCAATCGGCTTCATCTGCAACCAGCATGCCTTTAGACCCAAAAACTCGACGGCGTGTGTCAAGCATATAAGGCGAAGAATTCCTTGCCTATTAAGAAAATAAATGGTCACTCACAGAACATACAGAAATCTGAGGCCCAGACCTAAAATTTAGGGGCCCTAGTTTTTTTTTTAATTCTATAATTATACCGAATTTTATCGATACCATTATAATGACTGTTGACATCTTAACTATGACATGCATATATACCAAACTCGGTTTTTGACATATCGCAATGACACAGTATCCATAGTCTTTTTTCTAAATCTTAAGCTAAAGTAATATAGCGAGAAGACCGTATAGCAGACTGACGGACAGAATTAACTAAGTGCTGCGACCATAATATGCGATGACAAACCAGTATAGCTTAAAAGTAAGTTTTATACTTAATATGAATAAAGGTGCATAATTTTTGTTAATAAATGAAATTACATAGCAAATAAGAATTACATTATTTCGCATAACCGTTACGCAGGTTGTTTTTCCACACAGACTATATACAACAACAAAATTAATGATGATAACCACTATTATAAAATAATTTCCCAAAATATTCACAGCTCATAAAGGGGGATTTTTAGAAATCATTATAATTTTCGGTAACCCTAAATTTGTTTTTGAACGTCACCCCTTGTATGAGCCCGGAGGTCGCCTCGTAATATTACTGATGTGAATATTGTGTCTTCTGTGTTAATAACTTCATAACTGTTTGTAGTTTTCCCGCCGTGATCTTTTATAATACAAATATATTGTAACCCAGAAGAAGCCGTGTATGCCTCTTGTATTCTATATAACAAAGCTGAATTAACACCAATTTAATAACTGAAACAATCGCGGGAAGGGTCGCAGGATGCGTATTCAGTTTTTTTGTAATATTTCCGATAATTATGCAACATGCAGTTGCATTAGTGAAAGTCTGGCCGTGCGTTGCGGTGCATTAGCGTTCTAACTTCAAAACCTATGCCGCGTGTTGGCGCGCGGCAAACGTGTATTTGACATTTAACCTTTTTGGACATAATTTGAGATTTAGTGATGTGGCTTAACGTGTCTGTGGTACAGTCCGGAAAAAAGCAAAAGCTACTGTTTTTTGAGTGAGTATCTATGTATGATATTTGAAAAAACCTTGATACTGGAATAATGTATTGCCGTAATAGGACAGTTACTAGTTTTGTACTTTACTTTTTTTGTATATTTTCTGTAGAAGATTAAACGTTATATTTAGCCACTAGACCGTGACGTTTTGATTATCTATGGAAATACTTTTCGATAAATAACATTAACATCTAAGTAAAATTAATTAGTAATCAATTAACGAAGTGATCAATATGTTAAATATTTAAATAAGGGTAATGACCTTCTAAAAATGTACTGTAATTATGACTATATAATATGTATTAATTATTATAATTAGGATAGAATAACATATTCTGTATTTGTAAAAAACGGATGAATGAAGAAAATGGCGGTTTATGTTGCTTGCGGGTTGAACGCAATCTTAAATAATAAAGGATTATGTTGTTTTGATTTCTGACGTAATTTATTAGATATATTTTCACAAAGTAATTTTTACACAGGAATTTAATGAAAATGTTAACAATAAACTTAAAAGCAACGGGCTTAATAGTAGTAACCGATCTCTTTTAGAGATCATAATAAAAACAAACTGTACAAAAGGTTTGTTTAGTCTGCAAGAGTGCAATTTGATTAAATACTAATGATAATAGAAAACATCAGTGAAATCTAAATATTAATAATGACAAGTAGTAACTTATAAACTTACCAGAACATAGAAAAAAATGCAAAGAGAAAATTCGGATATAAAAATCCAATCACCGATATATTTATTACCTTGCTTAAATATTATCTTGCTTTAGCAACTGTTTAAACAATCAAGTGAACTTTGACTAGTACTAAGCTACTGTATTTTAACTGACTGGATTTAAAAAAAACAGACTAGATTTGTGCAAGAATTTAAAAAATGCAAATATTAACAAATAATGTATGTGATTGCTTTTTGTGCTACCAATTACTTTATATTTATGTTCTTTAAATTTTTAAACACAGCAATTAATCAGCAGGGCCGGATTTAGAAGTCTACAGACCTCGGAAATAAAGAAGTAAAGGCCCTCTGTACCCAAATTATTTTTAGAATAAAATTAAAAAAAAAAATATTTTTCAATCAATAATTTACTTTGAATCCAAGTAGATTATTTCATATTTAACCAACACATATACATATAGAAAGAAAGAAAAAGTTGTTTACTAGTAGGAATTTAATTTTTTTTCCAAAGTCTCTATTGTGGGGCCCACGTCGCCTCCAATCCGTATAACATAGCATTAACAAAAACTTAAACTACATATGTTTATGGTTTTTTTGTGATTCATTTTTATGTACAACAGTATTAGTATTGTCGCTTGAATTGTTGTAGTATTTCGTTGACAGATGAATGTAATAATATAAAATTATAGTTGGTCATTTTTTTTAAATGTATTGCAAAAATCTTTCGGTCTGATTTATGCCCAATATATCGTGTTGTTTATGCTTATTATTATGTGATTGCCATACTGTGCGCTGAAGAACAAAATTATTTTATTCGTAATTTATATTAAAAAATTGTATCTATACTACTTAAATAAAAATTTCAATGTCTGTTTAAAATATAAAATACAGGAGAAAAAATCAGTAGGTTTTAAGGATTCGCTTCTATTTGCAGAAGTGCAATCAAATTATTTTCTTAACTATAGTTTTTTTTACATTGCCTTTAGATATAAGTTTGCAGTGGAATACAGCTTGCAGTATCTCATTACGTAAGATATTATTATTATCTAGGTAATCTATACTACGAACGGTTAAATATGGTGGCTTTGTAATAACTAGTTTAACCACTTTCTCTAAGGCTACCTACGTTACCTAAAAGTCTGATAATCGGGATCTATGGCAAAACTCTAAAATATAAAACAGTATATAAAATTCACTGCAAGCAATAATTAAATTATATGAATTTCAACTGATCAATAACAAATCCAATGATAATTAAAAGTTCTAGTACGAAGTTCAAACATTATTCACAGTTTATTTATACAAAATACAAATAAGTTGTTCAAGATTTATATGCTTACGGAAATACAAGAAAATATGTTGTTAAAACTGGAATAGATCTTAAGATGGAATGTACAACAAGGACAGATAAGAATAAAAATAAAGGCAAAACTGGAAAAGTAAAAACGCACTAATATATAAGGACAAAATCACAAAACAACAATAAGATTAAATATTTTTGTTGTCATGATAAAAATTATAAATGTAATTTATGATTTTCATTACGAATTAAGTTCAAATTCATATACATTTATAATGTGTTTTGATATATTAATTCTATATATTGCTTATTAAAAAAATAATTAGTAACATTTGTATAAAAAGATTGTTTTCAATAAATACACTTGAAAAATATTAAAAAGAGCTCCTTCGAGCCGGATTTGAACCAGCGACCTATGGATATCAATTGTTCACAGCTACAGTCCACCGCTCTACCAACTGAGCTATCGAAGGTTGCAAGTTGAATGTGAAATTATAAAATACGTTCTATTAGTAGTAGTTGATAATACATTTATCGTTTTTAACGATATCGCAACTATTATCATACAAACTGATAATATTTTGTAATAAATAATAAAAATCCGATTACAGATAAGAAAATAATCTATGTTACATTATTTCTAGCAACTCTTTCTACACCTAAATTACGGAAAATCTTAGCCAATTAAGTGTCCTAACCTTTTTATACGAATCGAAAAGGACAAATATTATAGATATCGTGATGAATCAAGCGTAACCACAGACGAATACTTGTAATTGACCTGCAAGCTGCAATAACACGCAAAATGCAAGGCCGTATCAAGTTGAGCGAGTTTCCCTTATATTTGAATAACAAACGTAGTGAGGTCGCACTTGAAATTAATTAGGATTCTAAGTTAATATACATTGAGTATGTTTTAGGTTTGAACATTTGTATAAAGAACCGGTGACAAACGAGTAGGAGGCTAATCTGATGTTAAGCGATACGCTCATGGTCACTGCAACAGTGTGCCTGCCTACAACTAAGTGCCTCAGAAAAGGCTCAGTTTGTGGAACGACGTAGAGAGGAAGTATTTCGTATTCCTGTTTTACATTCGATGATGAAACCCTGCTGCAGGTCCGATTATCCGAATTAGTAGTATTAAGAAATACTCGGTAAATCCGGGAGAATATTTAAGGAAGTATAAAAATTGTCATTCAAAAAATCTCGTAAAATATAATATGATAACATGAAAAACGTCCTGAATTGAAAAACGGGTGTCACAATTATAGTCTTTCGTCAAAGTATTGTCTCGGAATTTAATACAATTATTAAAGAAGTCAACAGTATAACTAAGCCAATTGTGAAATAATGAATACAAAATTCTAGACATAATTTGTTTGAAACTTTGTTTGCGTTTGTTATCAGGGCGAATGTCTATCAAAAATGATCAAACCCTGTTTATCAGCATTGACATAATTATATAATTAAAAAAATATCTTAAAAATTATAAATGGTAAAGTCACGTTTAGCAAGTAGTCTGCACTCAGAGAAAATGCTCTCAACAATTTCTTACCGTCATTAAATGGGGTCAATCCTGAATCTGTCAAACAAAAATTAATAGTATACAAAAAATCTAATTACGATTTCTTAACGCATCCATAATGACGTAAACATTAAAACAAGAGAAGCCTATATCTTTTTTGGAAAATGTATATATGTAAATATAGTACTATATCATAGCAACTTATACTTGAATAAAGAACAACACACAAGTCAAGCCTAAGAAAGTAAAGTTGAACGCGGGAGTTTGATAATAATATTATTAAAATATATATTAGGTACGTATGATGTCTTAAGCATTGTAGAGATATTATTGAAGCGAAAATGTTATTAATTAACTTTCTTCATTAAATAAATTTAAAAAGATCGTTAGTTGATTCAAAGAACCTTTTGAAAATAAATGTTAATGTAATTTCAAAATCGTGTAATTCTTAGTTACATTTGACCATGCCTGGTCACGTGACCATTTCCATAACAAAAGAAACATTTACGTTAGCAGGTTCCGTCTCTCCTAAAATCATGTTCACCTAGATCAGATCAAACTAATAAAAATATGTAAGTATCTCATTCACAAGATGCAAAAATCTTTACTGGTTACTTGTAGGTACATATTACATAAGAATACGTAATTCTTATTAGCACTCAGAACGCAAGGTTGCTTTAATTCCTGATGTAATTGGTATATTTTATCTTTGTATTTAGAAACTGAGGTTAAATTAATCTTCCTCTATACCAAGAAGATTTAATATTATTATTTTTTCTATAATACATCTAGCTGTCGACATTTATGTTATGACAACACTGGATGTACAATTGCTGTCATATGACGCGACAAAATCATTTATTTAACCCAACGAAATATAGACCAATCTTGACGAATGTTACAAAACAAATCAGTAGTTTATGGTATATTACACGTCCAATCATATTTTAGAATGGCAAAGAAAGGAGATAGGGTAGGTAGGTGTTTTCTATACTTTTGATGTGTGGTGTCATTTATATATTTTCTCTTATACAAGTAAACACAATGTTACAAGTATTGCTAAAGTTTTATTTAATTGATATAGCCACTAGTCCACCCTATCACATAGAACGTCTCCCCACAGCACAGTACAGAGGCAATAACAAAACCTTCTTCTATTTGCCTTACTAATAAAAATGAACTGGAGCAATCCGAGTATTATTTCTGGAACTGTGAGAAAGGTTTTGATGGAAAGAAAAATTGGTTTTTATACCAGACAACAGTCTCTATGGGGTAACATAGCAAAATATTCCACATGTATGTAGCTACTAAGAAGGCTTTTTCTTTTCTTGAGAATCATTCTGTATGTACACGTTGGTGAACCTCGGGTATGAGAGTCACACGCTGAAGCCTTTAAGCCAACACTGCTGTGAAGAATGCCCCTGCAAAGTTATATCGTAGAAGTAACATATTCGTATTAATATACATAATTGTTACTGCGTTTGCAATTTCGAAAAACTTTTATACTTGTTATTTACACGTGGTCTCATCCAGTTTGAACGAGTTTTTAATTTATTAAATTATTAATTTATTCCTGCTGTGAGATATATTTATAATTCAAAGACAAATTAATTCTAAACTATACTTAAATTCAATACGATAAAATCTTTTTTTAATATCGCCTACGAAAACAACTCTTACGTAGATTGATACTGTATTGTAAAATAGTTATAGCACGATGTAATAGAGACGCTATTTGTAAATCATGAGAATTCAATCTATCTATACCTTTATCTATCAATTGATTGTTTTTAGTTAATCCAACGTCCTATCAATCTTGCTTCGATAACGACTAAACGAAAATATTAAAAATAAGTTTTAAGGCACAGAAAATATTTTAATTATTAACCATATATGTATATGAAAAGAAATCCATTCGAATCTAAACGTAATAAAAAAAAACATTAAATATATTTTGTATATGAATATGATACTTATAAGTACAAAAACTGGAAAGTACAGTAACCTACATGCCGATAAACTCGTCGGGTTTTAATTCGCATTAATTAGGTTAAAACCTACGCAGAGAATAAATTCTCGCTTACACATGCAATCTATCTTTCATTATCTAGTCTTTCAATGTCCTATGCTCCCTTAAACAGTCAAACTGTGAAGTTGCTGAGAATTTAATATTTTAATTAATTTAATGAATGACTTGATTGCAGCAATTCACTTTTAGAGTAGGTAACTTTAAGAGGGAACCCTTTATTACTCCCGAATTTTAATAATTTGTAAGTTTACTTGACCGACGATCAGCCGGTAAATCAACAACAGTCAAGTTGTCGATTATTCAAAGCAGTCTTCTGGGTAAAACCAAAATCTGCCGTCAGGCGCACTGAACTCGAAAAAGCTTAGCTGAGAGATAAATTGCAATTTCTAGCCTAGCCTAACCTAACCTAATCTAAATTAAAAAACTACTTTTACATGCATTTGTCGCGGTCCTAACCAAGGCTGCTATGGTACATCTATACAAACCACTGCGGTTTTGTAATGTAACATATTTTAATATACTATATTATTCTGTAAAATAAAGAGAATAAAATAAATAAATAAGATTTATTGCGTATTATTTTATTTGCTGTTATTAGGTCAGCTGAGAAGTCAAGCATATGTGTAAATTATGTAAATTCTTTGGCCATTGTTGACACTTATACTCTAAGCTATTTAAATAATAACTGACCTAAGATTTAACATTCAGTATTCTTGTACTTTACTGGATCTTCAGAATTCTAACTTTTTATCTATTATACGCTGTTAATTACGCAAGGGGGCCGATGGCTGGCCATGCGTCATACTCGTGAACGGGTGCTACTTGTGGTGACTGGTCGTTCTTGAATTTGTGTATGCGGTGATATTAGTTGTTTTTACTACGTATTTGCGTGTTCTTCTCACGAGTATGTAAGTGCGTGCTCCTATTTCACCATGCCTCTTGCTGATAGAGGACAAATCTTTGTTTTTAATTTATTTTATTATTCTTTATTACTCAATATGCCATATGGAACATGGTGTAATGGTTGCAGCTCCTTACAAATATTGTGTAAAAAAAACTTGGCGATTAAAAAGAGTGGCGGAGAGTTTATTGCCAGTTCTTCTCTTCCGTTCTACGCCCTTGATTTGAGAACCGGCAGTAAATGTAAAATTAGAATCATTTAAAGTATATTTTGACGTTCATAAGTGTACATTATGTTACCTATATGAATAAATGATTTATGATTTGATTTAATATAATATTTATGCTCACCCAGGTTTTCTTATAAACATCGATTTCATATCCGTGATTTTTATGTCAATCACCGAGACATTCTTTTATATATATATATTTAAACCATACCCTGACCTAGGATTTTTACAATAATAATGTTTACGTAGAAGAAGAGAAAAAAATAACTTTATAATTGGTACATAATAAAAGGTATGTTTAGATAAACAAAAAATGCTCTAAAGCGGACACAGAGATTCCGTGTCGATGGCAACTAGTCCCATTTCATATATTAATTACTTTACATAATACTTTCTATAAAACTCTTACAAATATTACCTATTACTAAATTTAGCTTCTGTTGCGCAATAAACATACTTTCCGTTTTAACATAGGACATAGGATTGTTAGTGAATTCTGCATTTAAGAGAGGGTAAAGATGTCTTTACACAAATATAAACACCAAACAAAAAAATCTCCCAATAAACTATCACTACAACATAGTATAAAACAAAGTCGCTTTTTCTGTCCCTTTGTATGCTTAAATCTTTGAAACTACGCAACGGATTTTGATGCGGTTTTTTTTATTAGATAGAGTGATTCAAGGTTTATATGTATAATAATCCATTAAATAGTGGAGAAGTTTTGTTATTTTTGAGGTTTCTAATGTGATGTCGTAAATAATTACATTTTTTCCGCTTACATTGCAAACGCAGGCTGGTGGTATATATATGTCTATCTCTTATGGATAACCCACAATAACTTTTTTTTGTCATTTTCTTTTTACGACAAATAATGGCTAATTTTCGAAGCGATTTTAACCAATACAGCATTAAACCTTAACCAATTAAATACCTTGAATACATTGTTCATTAAATATAGCTATACAGCCCATTACAGCTTATTTAGCAGCGATCGAACGCGTATATTATCGGAGCTTTCCAGCGGGGCGGGTCACTAGTAACAAATAATCTAACAAAATAATTATTTCTTTACAGGACAGACGAGCAAGGCATCACGATGAAGGTGTACCAGGGCGTTATGATGGCGCTAGAGATTCTAGTTCTGATTGTGAAGCTGTATGCGACCTGGTTCTACTGTCTCTACCGCTTCTTTGTACCTCCAGAACCTAAGAGTGTTAATGGGGAAATTGTGTTGGTGAGTTGTTTTTTGTGTGTAGTAAAACTGATATATTTCGGATCGCCTATTTGATTACAAGAAGGGTTTGTTATGATATTCTTAGGTTCTTTTCCTTTATTGTATTCCTTTTGTAATAGATATCTTTGTAAACTTATTAATTATATGCATTATACTTGTGCACGCACCAATTTATCCACACTGGTTATAATTTGTATAACTATATTACATATTCTCAGTTTTTCTATATAATTCAAACTGAGTTGTGTAATCCTCAGATTTAGATTCTTTATAGGCATGACAGAATTAGCCTGACAGGCGATTTTTAGTTCACGACTCAATCATCAAATGTGGAATACGTTAATTTTACTGCTTCATAGTATTAATCAAATTACAGCAAGAATAACGCGCGTATTGATACTAAAACTGTGTTCACTTAGATTAGGCCCGTTTGCAACCAGTGTACCGAGATGAATCAATCCTGAGCTAAAGTATACATAATAATAATAATAAAACGTTTATTTATAAAAAAAGGTACATTCAGATTAATTATAAATAAGCCACATAATCAGCCATATAAATTAGACATGAAAATGTCTATTAATAATCATGTCTAAAAAGACAGTTAAGATATTTATAATTGTTGTCAACACTTGGTCTACTTTTCTTCATTAGTACGGCTTTTAAAAATCTAAAAAAATATTACATAAATATGTACCGTATGTAATCATTGTCTGTGTAGATATCTTTTTATGTATTGCTGACTACCGACTACAGTATTGCATATCCTCAATTTAGTCAATTGGCGCTGCAGTAGGCCACTGGGCCAAAGCAGAAGCAATGTTTTTCTTTAATTCCCGACGACTTTAATGGTCTATAAAACTATACGTAAAAATAGTATTTTTCATTTCATTTAATGTAATTAAAAATAATTAGTAATGACAAAAAGACCACCTTATAAAAATATAATACAATGCATATAAAACTTATCTAATTTACAATTGAATAAATGAGAAGTTTATGACTGCATGCCACTCCCGTTTATGAAAATCCGATACCTACTTTGTTGTCTTGTTGATAGTCGAGAGTCATACTGAACTTAACCTTAAACCAATAAATAAGATTTTTTTTGTCACAACACTTAGCAACTCAACTACAAAGTTTCAGTATTTTAAGGAAGAATGGAACAGCGAAAGCCATTATAGTTTGAGTATGCAGACAATCATGGACATCAACATTGATAAAAGGCAATTATATTTTTATAAGCTGCACTTTTGTCACCACTTAATTCACACATTAAAACTTAAGAAATATAATAACATTTCCATACAATTGATATCTAATTTAATTTCAAGTTATTTAATTTAAATGGTTACACATGCCTAATTCAGACACAAAATGTGGCGTTAAGTGTTTTCCGTTAATATTAAAAACGTATTTAATTTGGCATCATACTTCGCGCAATGTCTCATTAGGTCTGTAATACAAAGTTTCGGAACGAAAGAACGATGAACTTCGTATTAGAAGCACGGATCAGAAAGGATTCGTTTCGGATATAAAGAAAGTGCAAAATGATTATGACATTGACATTGAATGATATCCTTAATCCCTAAACCTTAGACAAGTTTAGACTTGTAAAACGTTGCTGAGAATTTTTTAGGTTATGGTCGATATTTGTTAGTACTTATCTGGAAATATGCTGGGTGTCGTGTAAACATTGATATACAGTTTAAAAGAAATATAGTTTAGTATTGTCTTTTATTAACATAACTTTTAAAGAAAAACACTTTTTTACGGATTAAAGTTATGTATTATTGTATTTAAACTGTGATACTTTTTGACATTTTATACCTTTGTCATCAGTCACCGTGACCACGCACGCTGTAAAGCACGCGAAACGTACATACATAACTTTAAACCGTAAAAAAGAGAAATATAGTTTTCTTAGCTATGGTTTTGCCTGCGACGAATGTTTTATTTTAATTTTTTTAATTAAAATCAGTACATCATATATATATTAAGGAAATCTCATTTGAGCAATATCTGAAGGTCCTTTTGTAACATCAATTGGTTTCGAATACGTAATGAGAAGGAAAACTACTTTCGATCTGTTTCTTCATTTCTTTTATGCGTCTAGACTGGTCTCACACGAGCCGTAATCAATTAAGAAACCAAATGTCTGGTGATGTAAAGGCCTATTCAGAGTCATACCATAAGAGTCAACATTCACTTAATGATTACGAGGTTTTCATAGATAATTTAGTAGTGAAAACAGTTTTGCTGGCTTATCCTTTTGCTTCAAACGTTTACTTAAGTTTTGAAATAAGTTCAATTATAAATATAGTAAATAAAAGGTTGTTTAGGTGAGCATTGTTATTCATACATAAGCAATATTCAAAAGAGCAGTGTTAGCATAGTAACTATACTTATCTACTACACACCAATGAACTTTCTGTGTGCGCAAGTGTCGGGCACAGAACTTCCGTCTTCTGAAATAATCACGTCTTGCCAACTAGAAAAAAACAAATGAACAGGAAACAGATACAGAAATCTGAAGTCCAGACCTCAATGGTTGTAACGCTACTCGATTAAAGAATAAATTAATACTCTTGAATAATATAATAAAGACATCTCCAGTTCTTAGCAATGTTGAATAACATGAAGAGTGCTTTTAAGAAATAATAAAAAAATTGGTCTGGGTTTTTGTCGCCATACTTAAGTTGTCTGCCACTTTTGGTTTGAAGATTTGAATGGATAGCCCATCAATGTCCTCGCTGCATGGTATGGGAAACGTTCAAATGTATTTCTCATTTCAGATAACTGGGGCAGGCCACGGAATGGGAAGAGAAATGGCATTGAGGTTCGGCCGTTTAGGAAGCGTCATAGTCTGCGTGGACATCAATCCTAAAGGCAACGAAGAAACCGCCGAGATGGTGAAAGAGAACAAGGGAAAAGCACATACCTATAAGTAAGAAAATCACGATTTAAGCGCTGAATTAATTACTCCCAGGTGGAGCAGTAAGCCTCATCGAAAAACCAGTCTGACCAGTCTTGGGTAGCTTATATAACTCCCCGTCCCTCCAGCTGTCTTCACCTCTTCAGCTCCAGTTAATTTGATCCCTCCGGAGTATAAGGCCCACCGACTTCCACTTTCGTCGTTTCATATATGTGAATAGCTAATTACATACCATAGCTGATGATGAGAGAGTCTCTCGGGCCAGAATTGTAATGACTATCATCTTTTATAAATAAAATTCCGCCGTCTTTTTATTATAGATTTAAACATTTGCATTACTTTAGTCTATATAAGGAAGTAGTTTCCATACGACGCTGTGTGTAAGGAATTATGTTTTTTTAATCTATCTCACAGGAAATGACTCGGTCTGACAGGAATTTCTACAATTTCAATTTGTATTTGTATTTGTACTACCTGCCTACTAATTGTGTTCGTCATGAAATCGTCAGAGAACAACCTTTAAAATTTATTTATAGCCCTACCTATATCAGAATACAAAATTTATACATTACTAGCAGACTCGGCCAAGCGTTGCTGTGGCTAAGGTTGTTGTTATTACATAGTATTAAACTATTCAAGGGAAACGGTAGGAGAACTTATGTGAAAGGTAGATAGCTGTTTGTGTCTGTGAAACGTTGGTACTTTTAACACAGCGCCATCTGTTAGAATTGTATGAAATAATAAACAAATAATTTGGAATAAAATAAAATTGCGACTATAATTAAAGATCTAAGCTATCTTATCTCTTAAGTTGGACCCGACTGCTCACAGTGTGCAAATTTAATTTCAAATCGGTTCAATATTTTAGGAGTCCATTGCGGACAAACATCGTGACATGAGATTTATATATATTAAGATTTTGTTTTTCTTAATCAACGATAACTGATTCTGTGTGCCCACGGGCAAAGGAACATTTCCCCCCATTTCCCTCCATTTTTCCTTATTGTATATCAATCTCGTTTAGGTCTTTCCAGCCATTTCCACAATTTCCTCACACCTTTTAAATTGCCTAAATCGGTTTCTTTTATGGCCTCTTGGTGGCCATAGTTTTACAATTTTGCTCCAGTTATCTGCTCTTCTTATAGTATGTCCAGCCGATTACCATTCTAGTTCTTTTACTTTATATGCAACTTCAGAAAAACCTGTTTCATCTCTTAAATTATTGTTACATATTTTGTAAATTGTTCTTATCTTTATTATAATTCTTTCCATGGCTATCTGGGTTTCGCTTGATCTTTCACATTGTGCTTTGGTAAGGGTAAGTATACCTTTTAGATTATTAAGTGTTGAACATTTTTTTCAGATGTGACGTAACAGACCGAGAGGCCATCAATCAGCTGATAGAAAAAGTTCGTAAGGAAGTCGGAGAAGTCACGATTTTGGTGAATAATGCTGGTATCATGCCGTGCAAGCCTCTGCTCCAGACCAATGAAAAGGAGATCAGGCTGGCCTTTGAAGTCAACGTTCTCTCGCATCTCTGGGTAAAACTTTTAAAAATTTATTTAAAAACACTTCCACAAGTTCTTCTTATTACCAGTAGCTGTGGGGAAATTAGGTTAGGTAACGTAGGTTAACAGAAGAAAATAAGGAGAAGAAAGGTTACCACCAAATACGTCAAAAATTTTGACTCGTTTCTGAATGTCTCCAATTAAATCTATGTTGCAGTTGTTGTAGCATGCTCATATCAATATTAAGAAAAGCCTTTTATTACATATATTTACATTTTATATTTCTACCATCTCTTTCTAAATATCTCTGTGCCCTTTTTTTAGCAAAACCCAAATCCCGCCATTTCTGTCTGCACATTTCAACTCTCTGCCATGTACGCTTGATGTTTTCTTAATCTAGTTCTATATCCTGTAGAAGTCAAGCAGAATAAATATTAAATAAAATATTGCACCTTGAGCACCAATTTAATTTTTTTTTTGCTCCACCTTTCCATTCCTCGTTCCTCCTGCGTAAGTTGTTGTTATATCACTCCACCACACATCACACCATGGGTTCACCATTATTTTTTTATTTTTTTTATAGAACAGGGGCAAACGAGTAGGAGGTGTTAAATGTTAAATGATACCGCTGCCCATGGACACTCTCAATGCCAGAGGGCTCGCGAGTGCGTTGCCGGCCTTTTACGAATTTGTACGCTCTATTCTTGAAGGACCAAGATTTGATGGTATTTTTTGTGTGTATTCAAGTGATGTCGAAATTCGTATTCATCCATTGATTCGTATACATCCAAAAATTTTTTAATAATTTAATGTAATTCTAGAGGATTTGTTAAAAGCACTATAACTTTATACATGCGTTATATAACATAGCCTTTACAAGTGGCTTAAGTTTTGTATAGTATTTAATTACTACTGGTTATTTACCGCAGTTTGTAATTAATACTTTGTTTACCAAGCACGTGAACATACCACGTTTAAAGATTCCTTACAACCTTCTCAAGTACTTTGCTCTACGAGTGAGACTGTGGCTTATTCATTAGCTTCGCTAAGTATGACTCACGAATGTCAAATCCAATACGTGATACTCAGTCCTAAGCATGCCCTTACCTTTCCTTACTGACGTTTCAGTCTTAGCCTCAGATTTCTGTACTTGTTTCGTGATTTTGTTCTTAATAGATAAGTACATGCCTAATGTAGACGGCGCGTGTTTGTGCCTGACACACGCCGTTTACATTTGGACCGTGTTTCCATGCGATGTTTTCCTTACCGAGTGTTAAATGCGCACATAGGAAATCCATTGGTGCACAGCCGGAGACCGATTTTATGATCTCAGAGTCAGCCTGCAGTCTGAAGCCACTAGGCCAACACTACTCTTTCCCATATATTTTAATTATATGTAGAATTAAAAATATTTAAACGGAATAATAATTATCATTATATTATCTTTCAGCTACTGCAAGCCGTGCTACCCTCGATGATGGAGAGAAATCACGGTCACATTGTCGCTATGTCTTCGATGGCTGGAGTTCTTGGTCTGCGTAATCTGGTGCCCTACTGCGGTACAAAGTTCGCAGTCCGCGGAATGATGGAGGCTCTGCATGAGGAACTTAGGGAGGATCCGAGGGACTTCAGTGGAGTAAGTTTTATTTTTAAAGCGGTAATGTTACTTTTAAAACATCCTAGATTGTTATATTAGCCGGCAAACCTCTTGAACGTACAAGGGAGAGGGGGAAAGTTTGCGCATCGTATCGCAGCGCGGGAAACAAACATGAACTGATTTACCAATCGCGCCATCGATACGTCACTCTTTGACATTTGACAGTCTGGAAGATGTACACTATTATGTCTATTGTGAAATCGTGTTTACGCTGCATAAGAAACATAGGATAAGACAGATTGTAACCTCTATTTCCTGTTCATACCCGGCATTATATGAAGATGTATATCTACCTTCATACAACGCACACCGAGTGTCTGCGTTATAGGAGGTTTCAGTTCAAATGTGTTAAAATATAAAATTTTCTATTGTCTATTACAGATTAAACTAACCTGCATCTTCCCGTACATCGTTGACACCGGCCTGTGCAAGAACCCGAAAATCAAGTTCCCGTCGCTGATGAAGATCATATCACCCCAGGAGGCAGCTGACAACATCGTGGATGCTGTTAGGAGGAACTACTCTGAGATCACAATTCCCAGCTCCTTATTTTACATCAATCAGGTGAGGCCATTTAACATTCGTTTGGATTTCAAGATTTTTTACTCGTCCGGGTCCTTAGACAAATATCTACCTATTTCCTAACATGTCATGTGTCGCTTTAGAGAGTAGTGTAACGCTTGTCACAATACTGAAACTAAGGAACGATCTTTGGCGTTCGGTAAGAATTTAACTATTAATTAACCTACAATAAAAGTTTAAAATGTTAAAAAATACAACTGAAAAGCTTTATTAAGAGATTATTTTGTGTATCGATAAAAGACAGTCCAAATTTAAATAGCAAAAAGTAATGTAAAAACCTTTTACATTACTTTTTGCTATGTAAATTAAAACTCCGCGAATCTGTATAAGTTTGTTAGAAATAAACACACTCTTGTTGTTTGAAACCTCAAAAGCTTCCCCGAACAGTTTATGTCAACCATTCCATTCTATGTGTCTAATGTAAAAACCCCTCATATAATACAAATTAATTCAATATTTCACATCTTCAATATATCAAATTTTCATAAAAATTGATAACTAAACAGTGCTTCTAGTAACATTATTTAATTACCTTAAATTCAATTGAATTTCATTAATTCTGCCTTGCCGGGTAATTAATCAAAAACTTACCCGATTTAACTATTTAATTATACCATTTTACTAGCAGGACTGTAATTCATTTGTAACCTAGAACCATAGACAAAATAATTTTGCGTTAAACGTGACCCGCTGACGCCATATTCAAATCCATACGTGACCCGATCGTTGTATTGTCAACAACTTTTTAGTTCTTTCATATTATCGTCAAATATTAATTACAAAATTTGTCACTTTTTTTAAAGCTAGTTATTTTAGACCATAATGTTTGTTCCGCGGATTTTACTTTGTTTTAATTTATATTTTTATAGCGGGTAACGCGTGTCGCAAAATGCTTTTGTCTCGACCACTAAAACCATTTCGTTACCTTAAGACCTATCCAGTATTATGTTGTACCTTTCCATTTCAGTGGTTCCGAATATTCCCCAGACCCGTGCCCCTGCATTTAAAGGATTTTTTGGATTCCGGACTTGAAGCGCAATAGATATTTCTTAATATATCGACTTCGATGTACAAAATCGTTAAACTAAATGCAAAAGTCTTAAAATGACTTTTGTTTAGTTTATTCGAGTACAATCGACTTTAGCGAGTAGTTAATTATAAAAAACTTACACACTAAAGCCTCCTTTCACTGTTGTAACTAAAGTATTTTGATAATGTATTAATAGTGAAATTAGATTGATTTATTACTAACGAAGTATATCGAATTTAATTAAACAGGAATCAATCGATTTTGTGTACCAATTTCACTTTTAAAAATCGAAAATTAAATCAAAAGTTCATAAATTCTAGGTATGAGAGAAAAATCTATCATAGACAATAATTGTAAGTTAATAGTAGAAACTTCTAACTAATGAATTGGATACATGTACCAGCTTACACGTAGTACTTAGTGACACGTAGGATTTGTTTTTTTTATATAAGCGACTTCCAAGGATGAATCATGATTGATGAATTTTCTTTCTACGCCCGCAACACTCAAAAAGTTAAGGCAAATATCAAAAGAATTCCGACTCCAAAATTACGACACGTACATAAGGTTGATTTCTTGTCTATAAAAAATATCAAAGACACGAATGCATTCTGATTCCAAGCCTCATTAAGGGTGGTACTACTAGATTATTATTAAAATACCGCATTAGTAGTAAAAAGTAGGTATTTCGTACCCGTATTACGTAAAGAGCAATTGGATACACCCAACATTAATAGAAAATTAACGTAGACATCATTTACAGTGGTGCAGATTATTACCAGTAGCCGTGCCGCTGCAAATTAAGGACTTTTTGGACTCGGGGCTCGAACCTCAATAAATGTAGGTACAGTCTCAAATTATCTTGTGGTCGCTTCTTTGTATCCAGGTCTTCATCTAGTGTCATTTCATCAAGAGGACTCGCTTCATAGATTTCAGATCATCTTTGTGGGCTGTGTGTCTGGCATATAACATATACGATATCTTTGTATGTCTTTGTTATCGTCGTTATGGAAACGAACGATTATGGGAAAATACTTTTTAAGGTATAATCATGATTTATTTCAAAGGTTTTGTTCAGGAGAAGCCAACCCATTTTTCGAACCTGAAGTGGAGCCGGTTTTATATTTTTTTACCATATAAGAGTGTGATAAGTAGATGTTAAATAAAGTAGCCTTAAAATGCCTTAATTAGATAGTCTCTCAACTTTACTGCTTCTGACAATTTTCTTATATTTAAAATTGCCATATTGAAACAATGATAAAGTGTCAAGTGTAAGACTTTAGCCAAGAACACGTTGCGTCTAACGTTACCATAAATTGATTTTCAAAGCGAGACGCTTTACGCAAAGTGTCTTGTCTAGAGTTCCAGGTCTCGTAGTATGTACGTTATATTTAAATCAAATTTGAACAATACAGCCATTAAACATCAACACTCAAACCATACAGATGAACTCAATGTCCAAAACCAATAGAAATTAAGAATATCTTATAATGTTGCGAAGTAAGATGGCTAATTAAGATTTGTATGGGAAATATTATGACATATTTTTCTGATTATTCGTTAATGTTATTATATACATATTTAATCACATCCAAGTTTAAAGAATAATTGTAATAATATTGCTGGTAGTCGACGTTTAAGGGTAATGTTTGTGCCTTAAGTTGTGTACTCAACATGACAATATATCTGGAATTTTTGTGAATTTTGTACTTTTATACTAAAAATATTTTAGATTCGCCAGAAAATAGTACCAATGACAATTATATATACAACAGCTCCCTTTAAATTAAAATTAAAGTAATTTTAAAATTAAAAAGACACGTCCAGTAATGCTGATTTTTGTGTTACGCTGTGTGATCTATGACAACGCTGACACTGCCAATCGCTGCCGCTCGCCAACTACGCTCGGTCGGTGCTGAAAATCAGCCATGTTTTGCCCATAATAGAAAACCCAATATTCTGAAATTAATTATGGAGAGTCTGAATGAAACAGAAACAATGCTGTTAAATATAATTATTATTGGCGTGAATATATGAACGCATATTTATACTCCAATATTTTCAGGTAAAACTATTTTTGAGATTTTATGCAAATTGTTTTATTAATAACTTGCCTTACAGTGCCATTATAGTATTTCAAAGTTAAAAATAATGAATTGTTTAATTTCAACTCAGAAAATAAACTAATTCACTAATTTTCATTACATAATTTATTACGTAATATATATTACGTATTTAAATATCTACAATTTATTCAAATTTCCTTCACAGGTCTAGTACACAAATTTTATTTTTGGTAAAATATTATATCTAGTAATTTTAAAGTAAAACGTCTGTTAAAATATATTTATATAATAATATACGGACCGTTCCCTATTATGATAATTTTATTTATATGTTAACGAAACTATTTGGGTATTTAATATATCTTGAAGATGTTTATATTTTATTGAGTGTTTTATATATGCTTTAGTGAAATTGTGATATCTTGTAGAGAAATAAATATTATAATACATAAAACTGGTTTATTGCAATTTTTAATCTTCAGTATTACCATTTAGCTACCAACATAAAGTCATTCATAATTTTTATCCATTTTAATATAATTTTATACATAGTAAATGTAGTTTGGAAATATTGTAAATAATAAAATAAAATAAAAATACCTTTATTAATAACCTGAATTAATCTTGTCGCACAAGATAATAAAATGTTCAGAAACCTCTAAAATAGAAATGACCGTGCCTGGAAGGATTTTGCGTCAAAAAATAAATAACAAATTGGATGGGAGAGGTGAGAGGAGACGGATAACTGTGTCATCCCCAACTTGCGGAACCCCATAGCTTTGGAGATATTCATGGTTAAAGTTTTAAGGTTAGAATGGTAACAATTTAGAAATGTGTCCCTGAATTTGATAATACTGATTATGTAAGTGTTTTTTTACATTAAATGGAACACCTCCAAGTTATTTTTTCTGCGTTTTCGAAATTTGCCGCCATGTTCCAGGCCAGGCCTTTCCTTGCAGGTAAATCTGCCTCTGTGTATACTATCACTCCGAAATAAAGAGTGGGATACTTGGAACAGATGAAGAACTTGACCATTTTCTTTATAAATTATTTTTGCTAAGTGAACTGAAAATGAAATCAAACAAATTAATTTTTGTACTATTTATTGAATAAACATTTACAATCAGGTATACATTGGATATAAGCTTTATGCACATTAAACTACTTCACTACATAATATATTATTAAACATTTTCTAATAGAATTTACAGTTATACTTAAGCGTATGAAAATAAATATAATATTTATTTACTATTATATTTTATTAATAGATACAACTGTGTATAAATAAGAATTTAAATGCATTTTTTATTTAAATAAACTCCTTACTAAAACTATGATTTACTACATGTGTAATATTTATTATACTATAATTACTACTTAAATAATTGACACCCATTTATATTTAACGATGCCTTCTCTGATACAACAAATTAATAATATTTATAAATATTTTGACTGAATTTATAATCGCCTTTTGACGTCTTTTTTAATAGAATTTTGGTCATCGTGTCAAGATCGATTTCGGATTTGATTAGCTGTGCAAATTTCAATTTAAAAAAAGGTTCGTATACTACATAGCTGTTTTATTTAGTCTGCTTGACTAATTTGGTATAGATGATGATTAACTGATGATCAGTGTATCATCAGAAACGAGACTAACTTAAGTGTGTTGGTTTTTTATATACAAAGGCCAATGGCATGACCAGTAAGTGATGCCGATCTCAATGCCAAAGGGCTCGCGAGTGTGTCGACTGTTTAATAAAATTTTTATCACAATTCGACATTCGATATAATGATTTTTAATGATTCAAACAAGCGTAAAACCCCGACTAGGGATGACAACATAATATGTATAAAAGTTTTATTTGCAAATACACGAAAACGGTAAAAATTTGAAAGAAAAATAGAGAAATTCAAGTTATTTACGGAGTTCTAGATTCGTAGCGATGTAATGGATGAAGACAATTTATTAAGCGGCAATGTTTCAATTGGTTTATTACGTTGTTTGTGCAATTTTTGATGGTAAAAATGTTTTATTGTATATTATGTCACTAGCCTTAGTATGTATATAAGTTAATTATCTAAATATTTTCGACGTCCTGGTGGACAGAAAAACTGTGTCCAGTTTGTGGTTCCACCACACCAACTTCTTCTATTTAAGATTATGTATACAATAAATAAATAAATCAATCAATCAATCCAAAAAAAAAAATTACAAAATAATATAATTTAAGTTAATTCTTATTAAAAACCTTGTCGATATCGCTATTCATTACTACACACGCTAAATAACAATTTATTTAACGAAATTTAACTACATACGAATCACATTTCTAGTTACATAGACACATTTAACATATATAAATAAAATTGTTGCAAAACTTTTTATACACGCGTGGGTATTTTTTAATTTTCATCAGCAGACGTGTTGCGATCTGAATCCTCGTAGTATTTTTTGAATAAAAGGGTACCAATTCTTTTGTAAATCAGTTAAAGAAGCGCAGCATTTGTAGTGTGACGAAAAATATATAGGCTTCTATTGTGCATTAAGATCACAGACTATATAATAATATTTAGATAATGTTTATTTTAAGTACGTTAAAACGTTTCTTACCGAACAATAACGCTTATATTGAAAATTATAGCTACTAATGGAATATTATTCTATTTATAAATTATATTATTTCCAAATAACTGGAAGCTCTGAATAAAATACTTTTTAATATCGCTTATAAAGTATTGAGCATTAATAAAACTTATAGGTTAAGCCCTTATAAAAATCAGTACAAACACCTGAAACGATCTGTCCCTTTTTATTATGACGTAAATGCAATATGAGTGAAAGAGACACGATTTTGTTGCCGTATGTTTGAGTATTGTGGAGGGCGTAGTAAGTGCATTTTCACATGTCTAAGTGGAATTAAAGGAAGGAATTTCATTCGTCCTAAAGCTGGAGATAAACTCTTAATTTAAAATATATCAACATCTTTCAGGTGTTGGTAGTTTCTATCCCAATAGCCACCGTTGTAAAGCCAATCTTCCAGTTTCGTATATGGGTTTGTGCCTTGGCTAAACCACCTGAGAAATAAAAATGATTAATATTACTGTCAAAATACGTATTGCGATACAATCGGCAATCGGTACTAACTACCAACTTAAATAAAAACCTAAGTGTCTACTTTAAGGAAATCAAAAAAAAATTCAAAAATCATTTATTCATGTTGGTAACAATGTACACTTATGAACGTCAAAAAAAAAATACATTAAATGCTTCTAATTTTACATTGACAGTTGTCAAATCAAGGCCGTAGAACGGAAGAGAAGAACTGGCAATAAACTCTCCGCTACTCTTTTTCTTTTCAAACAAAATCAAACTTGGAAGAAAGACTCCTTTATTTGAGCTGTTTATTATTAATTGCTCTGCACAAGCAAAAATATGGGATACATTCGATTACGAATACTTTTGACAGTCACTTAAAATAGGCGTTGTCTTTGGTAGTCTGTTGTGTTGCTTAAGCTTACAACCCTAAAGTCTCGAACCACGTCTTGGCAATGTAATTATCATATGTAAGCATTTAACTGCTTCTAAAATAAACATTTTATAAACTTTGGCGATAATGTAAGAATTGAAATTAATTATCAATTACTACTGATTTAACTAAACTGAAAAAAAAACTTTTGTAGAAGCCTAAAAAAATTGTAGCTCACCTGGGTTGCCAAGCTTCTGGCGTTTTCTTCAACAACTTCCTCGCTGTCCTCTGCTTCTCCTCCAATCTGGTCTTCTCAGCAGCTGCACCATCTATATCACCTTGTTCCAATAGTCGGACGTCCGGTCGAAGCCGGCTGTCAGTCGGACACAATTGCCCCTTCATATCTCGCTCCAACTCATTTAAGGACATTGCAAATTCCGTGAATTGGTAGTACTGAAAAATATTTGTAGAATTAACTATGATTTTGTTTCGTTTGGAGACACTAGGTTTTTGATCTCATAAAAGATCTCATCTTGATAAAAGATCGTGCTTATACTTTAAGTATGAAAATCTGAAAGCGAATTATTTATGAAACAAAGCTATTCGAAGATGCTAAGTACTGAAAGATTGGAAAATGCCCAAGTTTTTTTTATATTACACATTATCATTATAAAAAGTAAGAAAGCTATACAGTTTAGCGATCCGTTTAAGATATCATAACTTTATGGACTAATAAAGCCGGGCATAAGAACATACGCTTTTTATTTTTCTGGGTTTGACCAACGTTTTTTTTTTAATTTAGGCCCCTTTTTTTTCATTCCGAATGAGTTTTTTAGTAAAGGGAACAACGACCTTTAGGTTTAAAGACTATTTTCTCAAAACAGACAAAATGCCATTTACATGAGAAACAATACTTCAGGTATTACATTGTAGTCGTTCAATATAATTCATAATCACAAATCATATTTGCCATGCCATGGCAACCAAAGGTACACGAAGAAAAACGAATTATAAGAAAATGAAATTAAATGTAATTTTTTTTGACATATTCACCCAGCCTCGATGTGAATATATTGAAAGAAGTTATATTTTTTTTTATATTTGTGGGTAGTTACAAAGCGCCTTCGTAAGTAAACATTTTTTTTAAGATGACAAAAGTGCATGCATGGCAATGGTATAAAAAAGTGCATGGATGTCAATGGTACAAACCTTGATTAATTGTTTGATTAAAGTAATTGTGATAGGCCACAATTTGCCCTCAAAACGTATACATGATCATTTTTTATTAGTAAAAAGATTGTAGTGTTGTCCTTCAAAGATCGATCGCATCGACCGAATGTATTACGACATATTAAACCACTAAAAATCTTAGCCTCAAGTCTACCTGCGCACTGTTCCCAGGTCTTGGTGTTGCCTCCCATAATGTGACGGATCCGGGGATATCAATGTTATAGGATTCGTCTGGCTTTGGCACTTCGTCTGAAGTCTCAGGGTCGTCCTGAAAAGCAACAGTTTAAAATTTAAAAGAATTCCTTTTATAAGCTAAGCTAAAAACTATAAATTCCTTCAATCATTTTATTTCTAGACAAGTAGGTGAGCAGTTTTGCGAGTCTCACATCAGAAAATTTTTTGGCTTAATAATCAGCGGTTACTTAAAGAGATTTTGTTACAATTACTCTTTCTATATATTTTTTCTATACACTTTAGCTATAGGTTCCAAAAATTACTGAGGGGTTACCTACCTATTAAATTCCATATAACTATTTCTTGATAAAGTTATGAAAATATATAAGCTCAATTTTGTTAATGTGTATTAAATAAAACAAAGACAATAATTTATCTAATTCATCAAGAAGAAATGCTGATCCAGATCCACTGGAATCAACGTTTAAAATATCAAGCCGGTGGGCGGGTCCGCGCACCACCAGCTTAAGAACCAAATATTGAAGGTGGATCTCGTAACGAGGATCAAGACAAGACTCCGTCAAGGGCAAATGTTGGTCGTGAAGTTGTTTTATTGGGTAGGCACAGATTTCAAGCCTAACATAACCCGCTACGCGCCCCCGCGGGTAGTATGTGTGGTGCATTATCGCAATTAAAAAGAAAATCATTTTTAAAAGGATTGTGAAACATTAGATATGTATGGGGGTTTAAAATACATTATAGAAATTAACATGCCATTTGCATGCCTATATATATTGCTGATTGTGCGGATTTTTATAATTAATCTAAATGTACAAATTTCTTAGCAAATAAACGATCATTTTAATACTGACGTCTTGTATAGACATAGAACGCAAAGCTCCAACTTTAAAGCTGTTGAGCTTAGCGAGGACTTTCTTTGGCGTGTGCGATGGTGTCTGTTGTGTGCTGGCGTCTTCTCCTCTCTCTTTCGCCCATTGTTCGTAAGTAGCGGCTGAGCAGCACTTGATGTATTGGGTCCATTTACCGTATAAGTACCGCAAGCGCTTTTTGCTGTAAAATGAATGAAACAGTCAATTATTAGGTATTAAAAATATTTAATAGGTTTCAGTGACCCGAAGACCCGGGGGCCTTTAGAAATTTTGATTTTATTTTTCAATATTTTTACAAAGCAGACAGCACATAATTAAAACTTTTCATGTTTATTTACTATTTTTTCATTATTAATAATAATAATATAAGCCTTTATTCAGACAGAGTTTTACATAATTTTCATCGTAAACTATTGTCTGTAATTAATCTATACTAATATTATAAAGTGGAAAGGTTTGTATGTTTGTAAAGAATTAGCTTAAAAAGTACTGGACTGATTTTAAAAATTCTTACACCATTTGAATGCTGTATTATCACTGAGTAAATTATTCCTATATTACTGAGCCTTTATTCAGACAGAGTTTTACATAATTTTCATCGTAAACTATTGTCTGTAATTAATCTTTACTTATATTATAAAGTGGAAAGATTTGTATGTTTGTAAAGAATTTGCTTAAAAAGTACTGGACTGATTTTAAAAATTCTTACACCATTTGAATGCTGTATTATCACTGAGTAAATTATTCCTATATTACTGAGCTTTTATTCAGACAGAGTTTTACCTAATTTTCATCGTAAACTATTGTCTGTAATTAATCTTTACTTATATTATAAAGTGGAAAGATTTGTATGCTTGTAAAGAATTTGCTTAAAAAGTACTGGACTGATTTTAAAAATTCTTACACCATTTGAATGCTGTATTATCACTGAGTAAATTATTCCTATGTTACTGAGCCTTTATTCAGACAGAGTTTTACATAATTTTCATTGTAAACTATTGTCTGTAATTAATCTTTACTTATATTATAAAATGGAAAGATTTGTATGTTTGTAAAGAATTTGCTTAAAAAGTACTGGACTGATTTTAAAAATTCTTACACCATTTGAATGCTGTATTATCACTGAGTAAATTATTCCTATATTACTCAGTGATAATACATTATATTAAAAATAAGGTGCACAGCTAGTTTTTACCCAAAAATGCCTATACTATATCTTTCATCGCATGCGCTGCGAACACTATTGATGATAGAACATAAAAATTTTAGTAAGCGGAAAAAAAGCCTTAAAACAAACCTAGGGTCCATAACAAAGCCATCAACTCTATGCAAGTCCCTATTGTTGAACCCAGCTGGTTTGAAGCATAGGTTGGCTTTAAGACCAGCGCCTCCATGGCACGTCACCTCCATGCTACCGTACTGTTCGATCCAGAGCTTGCCAACTATCACGTTATGAACGCAGCAGTTTACATTACTCCATGTATAGGCTTCACCCCATCTAAAAAAGGTTTTAATTGTAAAAACCTTATTACGTTAAATCGGTAATAAAATGACACCTAAATAGGCTCCTGGAAATATCTTAGAGACATTATGTTTTATTATTTTTTTTTTTATAGAACAGGGGGCAAACGGGCAGGAGGCTCACCTGATGTTAAGTGATATCGCCGCTTATGGACACTCTCGATGCTAGAGGGCTTGGACTCAAATCTTGAATATCAGTTCTGATCGTGGCTGTGTGAATACCAAGTATCCTATTGGAGTTTAAGGCAGACAGCCTGTACCCACAACTAACATCCGAAACAATTATGGTTACGATTAACATTAAAATGTCTAACAGTATTAATCTATGTTCGTACATAGACTAGAAAAAGAATCCAACCACGATTGCTAAAAGGGGGAAAAATTCCCTTAACCAAAATCCATACAAAGTAGAGAAAGAATAAAAAGTTAGGTTACCTGGGTAATTCTACAGTGACGTGTCCTTTGGGCTGAATCTCAACACTTTTGCCACAAAACTTGAGTTTAGGGTGCACTGAGCCGTGGAAGACGAAGTGGGGGCTCTCGGCGTGGAACGCTGATACGGGGGGATGGTGAGACACCTAAAATAAGATTTTAAATTAGTTCTGGGTAATGTGAACTCATACAAAATACTCATACGCTAACAAAAAGTAACTGAATATAATATACAAATACTATTTTTATTCATACTATAGCAAATGTATACTATTTCTCTTCTTTATTTTCTTATAGTATTACTAAGGATAATTTAGATTTATGTGAAAAAGCAACAAATAATATCAAAACTATAGTAATAAACAGAATAATTCTAGACTATACTATACTAGAATAGGATTTTTTTTAAATCTAATAAACCCAAACACAAAGTGAAAATAACTCAGTTAATAGTATTAAATACTTTGTTTGTTCCCTTTTATAAATCTTTTTGTTGTAAAATGTATCATGTATTCCATCTGTGGCTATATTCTCAGTGTATTTGTTTGCTATTATATTAGCTGTAGGAGTACAAAATAAATAAATAAACTCTATTCAAATAGGCAATCAAGCACACTTATGAACGTCAACATAAATGATGTTAAATTCATTATAAATTTACATTTACTACCAGTTCGCAAGAACTGGCAAGAAACCGTCCGCCACTATTTTTAATCGCCAAGTTTTGAGTCATACAAATTGTTTGAACTGCAAATTAATCTCAAGGATTAGGATATGATATTCAAATTTATAAAAAGCTTTATTTATTTATTTACGTTTAAAATAATTTAAGTAATATATGTACCTGTTCACACACAGCACGGAACTCAGTTCGTTCCAGTTCAAAAGTTTCACCGAGGAGAGGATTAAATGGTTTACCGAGGCGCTCCCAGTTTGAGGCTAACGCGCTAACTGCAAATGCTGCAACAGGTTTATTAATAAAGTATAACCACAGTATAGTGTGGCTATAGAGATAAATTTCCAGATGTCTATTGATTATTGCTGTTTTGATCACGTCTAGCCTAGTGCTCAAATGTACGTAGTATATGTTCTCTAAATTCTATAAATCACATGGCCGAATCTCGGTCACAATGGGGCTAGGTCAAGCTCAGGATGGCATGTTTTAGGTGGGACACGAAGTGGCAAGTGGCGAGCATCGACAACTTTTTAAGTTATATAATGCCATTTGCATCTAGACATTCTGACGTGAAAGTCATATTATTATGAATGATTGATAAGAACGATTTATATATTCATACACACTCAGAGGCTCCTTACTTTGTCTACTATGAAATGATCTGGGTCAACTATAAATATCGTACCAGCAATATACTCCATCCTCTTTACAGGATCTGTCTGTTCCGACGCCATCCTCAATAGATGAGCATATTCCAGATACTCTAGCATCCGCTGGAGGAAGGAAAGTGGTTCGTTGAATACCACAGGCATGGTGATCTTGGATAATTCCTTGCCAACACAGTTCTTTAAAACTGACCACAGGGAGAAGTCGCCACGGCTGAATTGAGCCACGGGAAGTGATGTCCTGAAAACACAGAAGAGAGACAAAATCTTATGAATATTTTTTTCTTTCTGGGTATGACTTTCTTCTTTCTCTAAAAAACGAGTTGATCTGCTCATAAGATATATATGATGATAAAAAAATCTGTGCGTCTGACTAATTTGGATTCTGGACTGATAAGATACTATTAGATCCGATGGGTGGCATTCGAGCTATGTATGATCATGGCATCAAATATTTCTTCTTTAAACATTAGACATGGCCCTTTGTTTTCATAACCGACATGGTTATAATAATAATAAAAACTCATAAATATAACTTATACTATTCGTTGAACGAGGAAGGCGCCAGCTCTGGGGTCACTGGTACTATCTACCAGCTGCCAACTTTAATATTTAATTAGCGCCAGTGCGTAATACTCACGGCCGAAGAGCGTCTATTCCAAAGGGATCAAAATCAATCGAAATCAAGTTGGAGGAAAGACTAATATTTGAGCCGCGTGCTTGTGTGCTTGTAATTAAAAATTATTTTTAAATTTCTTTTTATACATAATAAAAGAAGCTCCTACAGTAATTTGTATGAATACTAACTTTAGTTATCTGTAAATATTTTAACGAAAAAATATTAAATTAGACTAATAATAAGTAAGTAAAATCCAAAGTACGATTCGTACGTACATTACGAGTACGCAATTTTTATGCTATAAAAGATTCTTTTGAGACGGAGCACGAAGGTCACGTTTTCATAGAACCCTAGCTACGACCCTTGACAGGGTTGCCTCATGAGTTTTAATATATATTAATAAAATATATACATATATTGCCACGTTGCTATAAACTTTAAATATGTATAACAGTAATAAAATAACATGCCCGTTTTTCATCTGGTTGAATCTTAAACTAATTAAGTCAATTACGTTTACGCAATAATTAGAATACTAGAACATATTTAAGAACTGCGATTATGTATATCAACTAAATAAAATAGAAATAAAACATAAATAACAGAATTAAATTAGAAATTTAATGAGTATCTAATGAGTCCTTACAACATTGTAAAGACTCATTAGATATGTTAATAAAAATATATACATAACATGTAAATACAGATTTTTATTTAAAAAAATGTAGCTGAGTTTATGTTAAGGAGTACGTCTCAAAAATATATTCCTCTTCTATTAGTGCCTCTCCATTATAGGAGGTTGGCTGTCAGTCACTTGAAGTGTTTCTTGTCCTGTGCCAGATACAGCAACTTCTTCTTCAATCA
This sequence comes from Pieris mannii, assembly GCA_028984075.1. Taxonomy (NCBI): domain Eukaryota; kingdom Metazoa; phylum Arthropoda; class Insecta; order Lepidoptera; family Pieridae; genus Pieris; species Pieris mannii. Next base: position 6,171,248 of record CM054795.1, on the reverse strand, counting down.
CAATTCCCGTCCACTCTCACCTAATGTTGCCATGTTTCCTGCCTTCTACCAACACTCCGATTACTATGTATTTTACCCATTATAATTCAAGGAGGTAGTACCGGTCATGTGACAACACGTGGCCCAGTACTATCCGTTGTTTAAAGTTCTGTATAAGTTCTTTGACATTCGTAATCTTCTCGTTAGAGACCTTCTACATCCAGTTTACACGAAGCGAGCGACGATAGCACCGCATCTCCAATGCTTCTAAGCACCGAAGGGGTATCTTCTTTAATTGTCCAAGGTTCACAGCCGTACAGAATAATTGGCTATATGTAACAAAGAAGAACTCGAACTCGGAGTTTAATAGTCAAGTGACGACAGCACAAAACTTAAAAATATAACAGTTCTCTATCTGTCTCTCGTTTTGTTCCATTTGGTGATATTGGGGCAATGACAATGCAACTGGGGCAACTGTTCATAGACTTACGCAGTTGAAGTAGAAGCGGAGAAGAGGACAGTGTTCCTAAACGCAAAGATGAATGATTAGATATTTTAAAAGAGTACCGAGAGTTTTTGACGCCGGCTTTTTCTCTCGGCCTACACCCTCTGTCTTCTTTGCCGATGAGTAAATTACGTGGAATAAATGATATCTTATTTTCCATAATAATCATATTTTAAAAATTTTATTCTTTGCCACAGAATTATTTTAAATATAACTTTTTATTTAATGTACCTATTTAGTAAGAATAAAAATGTCTCAAATCAAACTTTCTATATTTTTTTTACTGGAGCTAGAGTGAGAGAGATTTATGTGAATAGAAACACGATAAAACTATTAACTGGATCGGTTTTATTTGCTTGGAGCAAAACTTCCTATAGATAATTAACATATTATTAATATTGGAAATAGTCTACATTATACAATTTATACATTAACATTTTCTACATCTAATAACTCTTGTATATAGATAGCCCTGTGCTCAAACTCGGGCTACGAAAGCTGGGCTGAGTTGTTCAAGGTCGTTCCCGAGCGATCAATACTCGCATCCGGCATTCCCGACGGCTCATTCAGCAGTGTACAAATCTTCATACAGAATTAATTGCTACGCCGCGGCCGGTTACATCTGTATTACGGAAATTTAAATGAAATTACAAATATAAAGGCTTTACGTAACGGCTGTTATGTTTTTTATATTTCTCATAATTCTTGCTTTAATAAATTATTCAAAACATTTAATACGCGGATGTGGGTGCCTGCATGTTCCACTCTGTATTTTAAAATCACCTTTCTAGAAACAATAGATCACTGCCGTGTAATACTTTCAAGGGGAAGGTATTAGAGAAGGATTTTTAAAGGCAAAGGTGCTTTATAGTGTGTGGAGAGTATTTAAACAATTTGTTTCGAAAACAATTACAAATAACAATTTTTATTATTATGACGTTATGATAATTAATAGAACATCATGATGCAAATATAATAATAATGAAACCACTTTAATTCCATACTATAAATGTTACAAATCAAATGGGTATTAGTTTTTTGTTGGTGTTGGTGGTTATAATTATCGGCAGCCCATCTTTTGTTATCATCAGCGCTTTTGTTGCCTTCTCGCGATTCCTGGAGGTTCCCTTAGCAGTACCTACATCTTGCAATATATCCATTTCAGCTGTTAGCGCGTCTGTGATCTAAGTTTTCGCCCTGTTTTGTACACTTCGTATTTAGTGACTCTTTTTTATTCTTAGGATGCACCCGCTCCATTGCTCTCTGTGTACTAGTCATCTTTGACTTCACTCCGTAATCGTTCAGGTTAGGCACCCGAAGACTAGGCGTGGAAGAATCCTAGTAGTACTATTTTAGTATTATTTTTTAAATCTAACGTAACTAATTCTACTGAAATATGTTTCCCGGAGGCAGTGTACCTTTAATGCTGGCTTTAATCCGTTCTGTTTATCTTTACAAGTGTTGAACCCTACAGCGGATCCAGGTGGGGGGGTCATGACCCCCCTGAGCCGGTTAGAGGACTTAGGTGGACCACTAAATAAACATAATGATTTTATTACAATATTTTGTCACCATCTAGATTTTATGTAACTACATATCTTCTTCATCTTCTTCTTCATGTCCTATAACCCCTAGGTGGGTCAGAGGGCGTCCACAGCGAGTCTCCATCGCGTTCGGTCTTGAGCCTCGTGTTTCACCTCGCTCCAAGTCTTACTAGCTCTCTTTGCCTCGTCCGCTACTGTAGGGCGCCAGGTTTGCTTGGGACTGGCACGCCTTCGTCTTCCTTGCGGGTTCCAATCAAGCGCCTGCTTGGGAATATGATTGGGATCCCTTCGAAGTGAATGGCCTATCCAATTCCACTTGCGCCTCTTGATCTGCTGACTGATCGGAGTTTCTCGGCAGCGCTCCCAAAGTTGCTCGTTGGAGATTTTTTCAGGCCAGTAGATACCCATGGGTGGTGGGTATCAACTGGGTATCTTCAATATTTAATTAATTTAATATAATATAATAACCTGGTATAATAGCCAACGTATAAGTGTTTGACTTGACCATGACTATGTTGGTCACAAAAACCTGGCGCCAAAGCTGGATCCATCCTTGGTTGAACCATTATTATTATTTTAACCATTTTTTTGAAGTACGTGAGTATAATAAAGTTCTGTATATCTAAAGAACATTATTATACCTAGAGGTAGATAATTTCGTCTCTGTGAAGGCTTTATAAAGTTACTAGACGTGTTGACTTTCAACAAAACAAATATTTACTTCACGAAGCTACTCTACGAAAACAGAACCTTTATATAAAACTTTTCTCTCCGAACACAAACAGTTTTCGGCTGTATTTATAGAATTTTCATACACGAAAGTACTTTAAGTTCTTTAGTTATAAAACTAAATGAAAGAACAACATTACTCCTTGACAAAAACCAAATTATGTCTTATTACGCTTTTAAGTAATGTACTCTTTTGTCTCTTACTGTCTAATTGTATTAACTCATAACAAAAAGAGAGACATTTAATCGTATGTGGAAGTGCAAGAAGCATCCCCGTATAGATAGATCTTTTTAAAATATTTAATTATATATTTCCAAGATACAAGAATGGTTTCTACGAGACGTCTGTTCGACCGTACAGAGCGAATTTGATTTACCTTTTATAGAAAAATATAGGTTTGACTATACTATTGTAATTGTATATAGTTTGAGCATTTTGTCTTCTTTGTTAATTGGCTCTATATGTATTAATCGCCAATTTGGTTGTCTTGTTTCATTAGAAAAAGAACTAATATACTTTTCTCATTATGACGTTTATTATAAACTTTAAATTAATATAATAAATAAATTATGTAATATGTTATAGCTTAGTATACATATAACTAATACCTAATTAGATATAGATATAGAGATACTGATTTTCGGTTATTAAACCTTAATTATTGTATTTTTATTCAATATCAGTTTTAAAAATGCCACTCTGCAAAAAACTTGAAAGTTGGAATAGCAATCACGAACCGTAATTAACTTTTTACCAGAAATAAATTCAAAGTGTTTTTGCCTATTCATTTTGGATACCAAATAGTTACGTAAAGAAACTATTTGTAGGTATATCTGTTAAATATAAGACTATGATATAATGCTAAAATCATATATCATATCATAACTTTCAAGTTTTGGAAGGTTAAACAAAAGTTCTACACTTTTATTTTTATACTATATAAGTAAATGACAAAATCAAGGACGTCAGCGAAATCTCCAGATTACCACAACAACTATTTATTAATTGGAAATAACTTTAAACTTTTATGGCCCTTCCTTGCCGCAAAATATGTAAACCTAACACTTAGCCATATTTTCTAGTTAACAATCTTGAAGGTAATTGCGATATAAACTTGTTAAGTCTGCTCGGAATAGAAAATTAAATTTTAACACGTCGGGTGGGATTATTAAGGGAGAATTTGTAAGTAAAATATTTTATATTTACCGGATAACGGAATTAGCGTTATGCCTACATAATTTGGTATTTTTCTACCGTAGCGTTACCTGGCGTTCTAATTACGGTTGTGACTAAATGGTCTTTTCGTTCTATGTGCGTTACACTTACTCCTACAATGGAGGCAAACATCGCGTGAAAACTGGCATGTCCCAAAAATCGATGGCATGCGTCGGTCACAGAATGTCTATCAGAAAAATATAAAAAAATGGATTCAATCCAAGTCTAAGGCCTATAATCCAATACCATTTAGGATTTTTACATGCACGAGGCGTCTATTATCTGACGTTTTGTAACCTATTCTTCATGCATTTCTTAAACATGAAAATAGCACAGATCATACACAGGCGTTATATTTTAGTCTGCATATAATCTGTGTATTGACAATTATCAACTATGATTTCTATAATAGTATCTAGTCTCAAATAATGAATCGATTATAAATGTCCATAAATTATAATGTAACTATGATCTTGTAAGATGCCAGTTAATAAAAAATAACTTACCTGTACGTGTACTGATTGTGAACATTATCTTCCATCTTACAACCACTAGAAGTTCGAGAAAAGTCACTCCGAAGTCCACACAAAACACTCCACTATTCTCCGTGTATAATATTTACATCCATCCCAAATACAGATACTACATTCAACACGTTAGTGGTGATTTGAAACTACAGCTAATATGATAAAAAACTTTACGTATTTGGTCGCCAGAACTAATGAATCTATTTAAATTTATTTAACACGCAGAAACTTTATTATGCCTTGGAATCGCGGGAACACGAACATGTATAAATTACTCATATAAATATGTATTGCCATAATCGAAAATAAGCAGAAATTTAGCTGTCTTAACTTTTAAATGATACCTACGTGTCAAACATGACGTTTATTTTTGGCGCGAACATTACAAACGATAATGTCATTTATGTACCGCGAAAGAAATACAATTTATTTTTTAACTTTTCATTATGCCACTAGTTAAAAGTTTTGGGACCATTACTTGTCAAATTGATTTTCACTATTAGGAAAATTCCAAATCCAAAATGGCGACACGAACGGCTTTTTCCTATCACATATGCACCTGAAGCCTCCTAAGTAATAAGCAACACAAGCTATCAGATATTTTTATTATAATATAATAATTGGTGATTGATGTATTTTGAATAATTAATATAAATATTAATTTACTACGCATTTGGTGCATATCGAGCATCTTTTACAACTGTCATTGTCATTATGGTTTGACATTCATACATAGAAAGGAAAAATGACGTATGTAATAATTTAATGTGCAGCTGTGGCGTTGTGGCTTTATAATATAACATCTGTCGTTGTATGTCGTTAAACTGTAGACAAATAACAGCAAACTACTCCGGCTTAATTAAGGTGAGTCACGCTTAGTTCAAAAATATATATAAGTATGTGTTCTCTACAAATTAAAATAAAACCTACTACTGCTACTAATGCTCGGTTAATTCATCACCATGTCTGTGTGAGACATTACAAAAGTAGGTCATGGCCGAGGTAGGGCTCCGAATGTGCCAAACATAAAAGGTACCCTCGTTATGTTTGGCATTTTCGTAAAAGGTTTGAATGAAAATCAATAACATCTTTTTTTCTACATTAACTAACATTATGTACACTTATCATTTTTATACTATTCATTAAAAAACATATATTACCGCAACAATTTTTTTAATGTAGTAGTAAGTAACGAAAAGAAGTAACAAAATACAATATAATATAAAGCCCAATTAAGGAGTCCTTGCTAAAAACATTGAAGAAATATTATTTAATAATTCCTCAACCATAACAGATTCATAATTTACATAGATAATTAAACCGTAAAGGTACTACACAAATGTGGACGAAAGAACGCTTTCTCGACAATTGAGACAGTACATTTACAGTATTTCTCTCTCTCTTGACCTATTTCGTCGTATTGTAATAAGAAAAAGATTTAGATCTTGCTACATCTAAGACATACAGGATAGATTTAATTTACGTTCTCTTTTCAAAAATTAAGTTTTTAATTAATTTTGTTCTGGTTTGTGGTAACATTTTATAGAGAAATGTATGCACCAGGGGATTATGTATTTGGGGAATAAGTTCTTGTTTAAATTGATGTCGGTACAATTGAGTAAAACACTTACATGTATGTAATACTGCATAGGATACAGGAGTAAGTAATGACAAACTAAACCGAAAAATGCATAAGTATAATGTCTAAAACCAAAGCAGTAGGTTAATCTATCAAGAACGAAATATACAAATTTACAGCAATTTCTAATTACGAACAAAATTAACTGCGGACCGCGAATTTTCTTTAAGCACCTTCAAGGACTAATGTTATGCGGGTTTGGAAGAGGGCCAGCTGTAATCATTCCTGAAGTACTGTTAAACAATGTTATACTAAAAGGAAACGTTAAGAATTCCGAGAGCTAACTGAACTTGTTTAGAGTAAAATGTAACCTTCTAGATTTTGCAAATAGAAATCGAAAAAAAATAGTAATCTTATGTAATTGCTAAAAGTATGCTTGAGTGCGGAAATTAAATAATTAGGGTGTAAAAAAAATATTATTAAGAAATAGTTATGAACCTTGCAGCTTTTAAATGTACGCTATAAGGTAACAATGGAACCTTTTGAAAATTTATATCTTAAAATATTTCATCTAAAGAAAATCAAGTGAAACAATGCGTAGTGAAAGTTAATATTGAGCGGATAATTTAATATTTATATGATTGCTATAAATAATATTTATTGATCGTACGCGTTTTTAAAATGTAATAATAACGGAGTTATATTTGCTATTAAAAAGGTACTTTAGCCTTTTTATTGCTGGAAAGCTTAAGAATATGGGTATTAAACAATTTATTTGCTTCATTGACTATATGGGACATAAACCTTATAAATAGATACCTGGATAAATTAATCCATTGACCTGAACAACCTTTTCATTTCTCTAGACATTTTAAAAGACACATTGCAGCGTCAAATCCACCACTGAACGTTACAACATGACAAGCCAAATATAATTACGTAACTCACGATATAAATTTAAGACGTGCACTCGACTCGACCGCTGCAGCGCAACTGAATGCTGAAAAATACCAAATGTCTCAGACTGGTGGACGCCTACCCTCGCCAAGCCAAACCACCCCTCGCCTAATGGCTCCCAACACTCACAGTTCGTACAAATTGTAGTTGTTACAACTACGAACTCCGAATTGTTAAAAAAAAAGGTAGATTAATTTTTCTACCGAACATCTATATCGTGTGTCATCGCAGTCTGGGGCTGGTTTTGCCTTCAAAAAGGGGATAGAGTTAAACGTTCTATTTTCTTGTTACCATGGTTACAATATAATACAATGCTAATCATTGTATGTGGCCCTTACTTTTGTGCTTCTAGAAAAATAATTTACTCATATCAAACTTAAGAGTAGTAATAAAATTCAAAGCGAAACCTCTAGAACAATATGAAGCTTCACGATAACTTGTTGACACACTGTGATAGTAGGGGAGTGAGGATAATATCGCAATTGATCGGTTTTCCCACTGTATTAGTCATTTCATTAAATATAGCCTTATTAAAGGTATCTTATACCAGACAGTAACGTCAAAATAATACTTCAAGTCGTTTTAACAACAAATAGGTAATTTTTGGTGTCGAATGTGTATCAACTAATAAGTTAGTTAAAACCAAATTGGATATGGAAAAGTTAAACATTGTGTTGGAAATTAATAATTAATTAGGTTACAGGGATAGGTGAAATAACTATTTCCACAGTGTAGTCTAAATTAAAGAATGCTCCCCAAAGAAAAGAATATGATTCAATTTTCTATGATGGCAATACAATTATTGATTGGACCAACCTACGTGTTTACACTCGCAGATTTGGTCTCCAGACACCGGCAAGGTCAATCGATTCTCTTTCTGCGCACTTTTATTATGTCACTTTGGTAACTAGGTATAAATAGGAAATAATATTAGTAATTTGAACAGTTTACATCACTAGACCCGTAATAAAGATGTACCAGTGTACCGTTTTTTTAGAAATTGCTAGTTGATTAATAAATAATAGGTAAATTAATTAAATAGGAATTTTAATAAATTAAATTCGTAAAACTTATTCTGCTTGCCACGGACTATGAAAGAAAGCAATCAAAGTTTATAATAATTTACCAAAAACGTTTAAAGATCTGCTGTAGCTTTTTAAAATCAACAAAACTGATAGATGCCTTACAATATGCCTAAAATAAAAGTGGCAATAGGCGGGGCATGCAGCAAGATACAACTGTATGGATAGGACCAAGGGGAAGAAGACGGAAAAGAAAAGGTGGATAGAAGAAATAGAAGCGGTTACAAGAAGCGAATGGAGAAAGAAAGCGATGGACAGAGTCAGTTGGAAAAAGCTGGAGGCTTATACCTGTGAAGGTATAAGCTGTATATTATCATTTTTATCACGATAGGAAATTAAACGGGCTTTATTATTAACTACCCGACCCGCCCCAGCTTCACACGGGTGCAATGCTGATGAAAAGCAGGGTTTTAATATGTATTGTTATTTCCGTCGCTGGAAAGATCCGAATATACACGTTCGATCGCTGCTAAATAAGCTGTATTGGGCTGTATAGATCTATATTAAATGAACAATGTATTCCAGGTATTTAATTGTTTAAGGATTAATGCTGTATTGATTAAAATCGTTTCGAAAAATTAGCCATTATTTGTCGTAAAAAGTAAATGACAAAAAGTTATTGTGGGTTATCCATATCCATAGGTGTAGACCTTTTCAATGTGTACAATACATAGTACATTATTTTGATAAAACTCGTAGAGTTTAGCCTGCGTTTACAATGTAAGCGGAAAAAATGTAATTATTTACGACATCACATTAGAAACTTCAAAAATACTTCTCCACTATTTAATGGATGTTATTATACATATAAACCTTCCTCTTGAATCACTCTATCTATTAAAAAAATCCCGCATCAAAATCCGTTGCGTAGTTTCAAAGATTTAAGCATACAAAGGGACATAGGGACAGAGAAAGCGACTTTGTTTTATACTATGTAGTGATTACGTAAATTTCTACCTATTAAGACAAATTTGCACACAGGCAGAATATGCGAAGTTAAGATTATACTACTATAGAATTTTTGTACCGTTCTTGCTGATAAATTATTACTATTATCTAAATTAATATTTAAATGATAAGTTATTTTTTTAAACTTATTTATACATGCAAATATATTACTTACTTCTTGATGCTTGCAAATTCTCTTAAAAACGCTAAAATTATAAAATAAGGTACAATTTGGGAAGCTTTAAAAATATCTCTGTATGTATATGTACGTATGATTGCTGATAACTTTAACGCTATCAGGCGGAAAGGGCTGTCTAGCGTACAGCGTCCTAAAATTACTCACAATCGTTTCTAATCTTCTAGCCTGGTAACTTAACAGCGCTGTTTAACTAGCGGCTTGAAAGATATTCAGACGTTGAGTTTGTAACATTATTTTAATAAACTGGCTGCGTAATGCTTAGGCCATTTGTATGATAGTGGCCATCGGACAGAAATAAAAAGAAACATCTAATATAAAACAATTAATTTCTTTGAGTTAGTGAGAGATAAATTCATACTTTATTGTCAATAAACGCTTACGTTGTACTTGTTTTTCAATTAACTATAGGAAAACACTAATTTCGACGCTAGCCTCTGGTGGCAGAAAGTGGAACTAAATTTAAAATGACAGTCAACAGGCTAGGCAAGTAATGAAACGTCATCGATCCAAGTCATTTGCCTATCTTGATCAAGTGGCCATTATCTTTATGTATCTAGTGGCCGCTAGTTAAACGTCGCTGTTTAGTCAAGAGGCTAGGCTGTTGATTGAACGGCTAATTAAGCTAGTTGGCATATCCATCACCAGTGGAGGTATTGTGTAAATAATAACTAACTGATATTTACTTTTCTGTCTATAGATCCGTGTCAATTAATGTACCTATGCATGAAATTAAAAGGGTAGAAAGTAAAAAAAACAAAACACAAATTCTAATAAATTTATTAAAAAAATCAGTATAACTTAATAATAAATGGTAACTTTATGAACACGTTTCACAATAAAAATTAGTTCAAATATCAGCCACTCACGCAGGAAGCATATACCAACAATACTTTGAACTACAAATATCAGCCTATTAGTAAATTTCTATGGGGAAAACCTTTGTCTAAAATATTTTTAAATTTTAGTGTTTGCGCGTGTGCATTTAATATAAGACTAAAAACCTTTCAAAAGTGCAAAAATTGTGTGCGAAGAATATATACAATCATTTTACTGGCCAAGTTTTCTTAGAGTGACTGATTTAGTTTTTAAATTTAAAATTATTCTTTTGAAATGTCAGTAGAGTTAGGAAGTTAGTCGCATTGTTTCATTTATTATGTTCTATTTTTTTTTTATTTAAATTTAAATTCTGAATTTAAATATCATATCTGTCATAATAATCATATCTGTCACTCCAAGATTGAACGGGTCCACTGGAAATGAGTGTTGCTAGTGACAGCAATTAAAAGCTGTGTTGGACCCATTTTTGATTAGTGATTGTATTTCTATGTGTATGTGTGTGTGTGTGCTTTAATCAAATAAACAATTTTTATTTCTATTTAACATTTGTTTTAATATTGTCATAAATGCCACGGTTATTTATAATTAGTGTCCACTTTGAGTACCTACAGCAGAGTTTATTTTAATTTTTGAGTTTTAACGATGCGCAAGTGTTTAGTCACGTGACTTTAAATGGCACAATACCATTGTGGCTCTACAGTTGCGACTAAACATTTCAATCATGAATCAGTATGTTTATATATTTACGGAGAATTTGTTGGCAAGAACATATTTAGGCCAATCAAAGATACGCGACAAAATTTATCGTTTCACTTGACCAATCACTATCAATAATTGCGACATCGTTATATTTGAACTACCCTGGATGGATGTCATTGCTGGATTTTAATTTTTTAACATATTTTAATATCAATGTCTAAACTATAAGACACCAAAAATATAGAACGAAAATATCAGTCAGACGAATAACATAAAAATATTAAATAAAAATCAAACATATATTTGTACTGGTTTTTTGTATTTGGCTTCAGATAAAAAATAAAATTATAATAAATTTCTAAAAAACGTCTAAATCCCTGAATATTATTAAACTATATTTTAACATTACATTAATCCGTGAAATTTAAAGATTACGATGGCCATGACCGTCAAAGCAGGCTGATACAATATTACTTTAAATTGCTATTCATTACAAAAAAGGTATAAAGATGTTATTTGTCGCAGTAAAAATCGATATTCAATCATGTCGCTAGGAATTTGATTTAAATAAAGCAGCGTCGAAAAAATTTAACTATCTGTCTGACCGAAAGCCAGCATGTTGATTTATAATGTAAAAGAAAGTTTCGGTGTGATCGTGAAGAACTGAGAGCTTGGAAATTCCGTTTTGTTTTATTGTAAAAAAAAGTTAGTCTTATTGCCTAGGAACTTTTAGGAAACTAGTTAAACGTTTCGCTCACTCATTCGTCTGACGGAACTTTAACGACTTGATTGAATATCGATATTTAATTAGCTGTCTAGAGATTTAATTAACTCCCTAATTTAACTACTTTACAACAACATTACGATTGATTCAAAGTAATACTGAAACAATCCCAAAAATGATTATCATGAATTTATATCACATAAATATCACAGTATTTTTGGACATTCACAATATCAAAATTAAACACTAATAAATCCATCAAAAACATTCGATTTCTATATATTCCAATAGTCAATTGTCAAATGCTTAAAAAACTGCAAATAATACTACCATAAATTGTGCTAGTCTGTGCAAATAAACTGTGATTATGATACACCGCCAGTCGATTTAAGTCTTTGATTTTTTTTTTAATTGCACTTTGTAAACGGACTTATTAGCATCATTAAGCAGGAAGAGATCCAATCCTAACGATGTTGGGTTGGATTTAAAAATCAATAGCTGGAATTTGATGATACGAGTATGAGTAAGTAGGTATGAGTCTCGGGGGACCGTGATTGGAACACCTCCGTGTGATTTGGTGTAATTTATGCTGCCGGAGTTGCATCTAAGTATTGAATTTTTTTTTAATATTTTGTGCAATATAAATTGTAAAATGAGTAAAATTGAAAAATTGAAAAAAAATTGTACATTGTTATCCGCCATTTAAACTTTTCTATTACTATTTTCGTTACTAGAGATGTGACATTCTGCATAAATGTCGTTTTTTTCATTAATCGATTGTTTTTAGTATGAAATTCGTACTTGAAATTAGTTGGGGGTGACAACCCAGACCCCAAAATCGAGCTATTGATTTCTTAATTTTAACCACGCTGTTTTCTTTTCCCGCATAAATAAGTAAGCCATATGATAACGTCTAAAGAATTTCATAAAAACTTACACCTCTACACGAGAAACTTTTTTATATGGCTACCCGAACTACTACTTAACTGAATTTGATCAATTTGATCAAGGACACAGACCTTTATAACATAAAATTGATTGCTTAAGAGTATCATAATTTTAGGGAACAATTTTTTATCAATTATGTACCATCTGACTCGAGATGAGATTGATTTTTTTAAATCTATCAAATTACGGTCATCAGATCTATAATGCACCTTAGTTTAAAAAATATACGTCGAAAGCTACCTTGTATCACATTTTAAATTCACTAAACTGAGCATCGTTACGCTAATCAATAAAAAATAACATAGAAAATAACCAAAACTCGGATAAACCAATATTTTTTTCTTAAAGCGACCATTTTGAGCTGAAACAAAAGAAAAACAAAATATATAACAAACAAAAAAAGGTTTATTAAAAAACAAAGTAATTAAAAAGTACGAAAAATAATAAGTATGAACGAACGAAACGAACATATATAATATAGAACATAACACAGAACAGTACAAATGGGCTATTTGACATAATTCTAACAATTTATTATTTACTCTCTGTGGTACTGTCAGCATTAATTCAGTAACACGATGTTCTATACTTAAAAGGGTTACTCGGTAAATAGACTAATAAACGCAAAAACATTTTTTTGACATATGACATCGCGGTCTTTTCTGGGTCTTCTAAAAATGTACATCATTTTGCTCTCTAGTTTCCGAGGCACATGGTTACAATATCGTAATTTGATAGAACCGTAACTTTAAAAAAAATGTTATATACTCAACCTATTTTCATCGGTGATAAAGTTTCTAAGGAAATATTATTTTAAATCAGTGCTGTAGTTTGGGACCTATTCAAACAACAAATCTGCTATGTTATTCAAATTTCATGAACCCGGCAAAACGCTGAGCAATATGGCGTCGCACCAGTCTCTGACGTTTTCTTAAATAGATGTCAAGATTTTTACGTGTTATTGTACGATGAAAAACCGTCTCCCACTAAATTAAACTATACAATATTAACATATTTTGCAATTCGTTTCATTGATTATGGATGTTTTATAAATAAATGATAACTACAATGATTGTAAAGCAACTTTTAATATTTACTCACAATTTTTATATTGTCAAATAGCCTTTTGTATCGCATTGACTAAGTAATAATTAAAAAGAATGATTATGCAATCAAATGAAATGTAAATATTATTAATACTTGATGAAACTTTAGTAATGCTAAAAACCTGCTAATAATATACTTACCTTGGTACATAATTCTTTCTGTATGTCCGTGCGTTGCGATATACATGTCCGTCCTGCGATACTAAAGTCCCACGGGAGCTGCAAGGGCTGATCGCTGTGTGTATGGACTGAGGAGACCCGGACGTGAATGACCCAGATAAACGATGATCCATCTCTTGATTTTCATTCGTTGGTGTCACATCACCTGTTTATCCACATTTAACATTTATTAAATTTTTATAAAGAGTAAAAAAAAAAATTCGACACAAAGCATGCAACTAGGTGTGAATAAAAGAGATAGACGACGTTTATGTTTCTCATTCGTGGTATAAAAAGTTTCTCGAAATCAAAATACATTTATTCAGTTGAATCACATGATAATTTTGAATAGTCAAGTCTACCGCCTGATCGTTATTGCGACCAACACACAAGGTGAAAGGCAAGAACCTAGGGCTAGTTATTTTTTGATCGTCTTAAGTTATTTCCAATTCTTATATTAGTTACACTTAAATAGCTGGAGCATATAGTATTGTCTTTTATTAACATAACTTTTACACATTTAAAGAAAAACACTTTTTTACGGATTATAGTTATGTATTATTGTATTTAAACTTATAATTATTTAGACATAATTTTAAATTTAAACCGACGTTTCGCGTGCTTTACAGCGTGCGTGGTTACGGTGACTGAAGACAAAGGTGTTAAATGTCAAAAAGTATTACAGCTGTAGAAAATGTTGTGTTATCTGTATTTATTTCCCCGGAGTTGGTATCGACTAAAAGATGTAGGGTTTTTTGCAGAAATTGCTCACGGTGTCCTCCATTTTCGCGGATTGTTTATTTTGAGATTTTAATTTGGATATTATTGGATCCCAGGTGTTTGATAATTTTAGGCCGTCCTCTCTATTGAAATTGGCGTGTTTTTAAATTATCAAACACCTGGGATCATCAAACTACATTTTTGTATCAAACCAATATCCATATCACATCACAAGTTTATCTACATTTTACATTTATTAAAGAAGTCAATTTAAAAAAATAATATTTGAAACTTTAATCGATACAAACCAGTGAATAAAAGGATAGACGATGTTTTTCATTCGTGACAGTGACAGTTTATCGACATTTGACATCAATTACATTATTGTAATAAACCATTTTTTTAATCCCTTATTGTGGTGCAAGCCAAAATAATGACAATGAGATTCTTGTTTCTCATTTATTGCTTCACCATTTTATCGACATTAATTACATAGAGGTTAGGTGGACTCATTTTCCGCTAAACTAAACTCAAATTTGGTCCGATTAGCGTTAATTACATAGAGTAAAAAAACAAAATCGAAAGATAAATCGACACAAAAATGTAGTAGGAAACCGTACGTAAATGACCCGGTTAGGTGATTATCGAATATCGACCTCTTGATCCTCATTTGTTAAACCAGTTTACTGACATTTTACATTACTTAAATTTTTAACACCTACACAAAATGTTGATAGTGAATCAATGATTCATTAATCGGATCATTCATTAACTCATTGGTGACACGACACGGCAACATGTTTGATTCAGACGTTATTAATATGAATAAAATATGAACATTATTCAATCTGAGACAATGTTTTTTTTTATAGAACAGGGGGCAAACGGGCAGGAGGCTCACCTGATGTTAAGTGATACCGCCGCCCATGGTCCCTCTCGATGCTAGATATTTGTAAAAATTTTACATGTAAATAAAATTATAAAACACCAAATTTTTTTCACTATCGTTTTAAAATGTCAATAGCCTGCGAAATAGTTTTCTTTTCTAAAATTAAAACAAAAAAAGCCTAAATTGAGTTTTTAATCGTTACCTAAATGACCAAGTTATTGTTTGTAATAGATAGATAGTTACCGTTATCACTGCCTACTGGAGTTCGTCTTGTTAAGTCGGGACTGCTTCCCCAAGGACTAAGCGCACCGAGGGGACTAGATAAACCCGCTGTCACCAATGTATCGTCATCTTCTTCAGAG
This sequence comes from Pieris mannii, assembly GCA_028984075.1. Classification (NCBI taxonomy): domain Eukaryota; kingdom Metazoa; phylum Arthropoda; class Insecta; order Lepidoptera; family Pieridae; genus Pieris; species Pieris mannii. The sequence continues at coordinate 6,155,539 of CM054795.1, read as the reverse complement.
TCTGGATTAAAAAAATATTGTGTGTACTAATAACTAAAATGCAGTAGTGATTAACGATTAATATTAAAATTAATCAAAAATATTTTATTTAAATAAAGAAATAATTAGTAAATACTATCACCGTCGTATATGAAATTGATTTAAAAACACCGAAATAATATTTATTTACTCACACTGTTTAATTGTACTGTTACGAAACACTTGTTCTAAATATAAAAATACTAGATTATACAAATTGAACATAGTTATCGATTTCCATGCCACCTAGACCTAAGTTTACGATGTCGAATTCAGGTGTCAGTGTGCGTGCGCATCGTAAAATTTCACTCTCATTATTTTTCTCTATCGCGCCAAAAGAAGCATAACTTCAAAAATAACAAAAAATAATAGTAAATAAATAAAAGTAAATGATTCACAGCTTTAAACGTACAGAGAACTAAAGTAGGACAAACATTTGACTCAATGAATCACAATCATTTATTCATATATTTAACAATGTACACTTATAAATGCCAAAAATCGCTTCTAATTTTTTAATAATAGAATATAGCAATTAGCAATAAACTCTCCGCCACTCTATAATCGCCAAGTTCTTTTGTTTTCCACAATGTTTGCAAGGTGCTGCAACTATTATATCCACATTCATAAGTAATTAATAGTTATGTACTTACTAAATATAAATTATAAACAAATATTTGTCTGTCTTGTTGTACATACTTACATTCTCGTAGGAACAACACGTAAATATATAGTTGAAATAACATCACCGCATACACGAATTCAAGTCTGCGCTCCACAGTTGAACACGTCTGGTTCACAGCATAATGCTGAGCCAGGCCCAGTTACAACCAACACACATACATTACACACTTAAAATGTACCATGTACCTTTTTTGTTTATTATTATTATTTTGTGTTTCGTTCGTAATAATTTTTATTTATTTTTCCACTACATTATTCAACAGTTACTACTAATTCGATATAACACCAAAATTATAGCCACACCAATTATCCTACATAAAAAAACATTAAAAAATTATACATATGCCTAAGGGCCTGTTTCACAATGTCCAGATAAGTTCCAAATAAGCTATTTATTACTTATTTGTAGGATTGACAGTATTTTTGCGTTTCACGACTGTCTGATAGCGCTATTTGTCATGAAATGCGAAGTATCTTATTCCGGAACTTTTATCGTTCGAATAATTTATGTGCTGCATAGCTATTTGGCACTTTATCCATACATTGTGAAACAGGCCCTAAATCTTATAACTATATTATATAGCAAGCAACTCTTGTGAAATCAGCCAGTGTACAAACAAATAGGTCTACCTCCATAGACATTTCGTTAACTATTTGTATTGCTCACGTGAGTAGCGCTTTGCTAACCAAGTTGGAATGGGCGCGCGGTACATCCAATAGTTTAGACGTAAGCCTCAGGTTTCTATTTGGTACCCGAAGACCTAGTCTCTCCGTTTGTATGTATATGTATGTATAGAACTGTCTATGAATAAATAAAAATTAATATGTATTTTCGTACAACTGATTTTGGGTATGATAATAATGTTTTTAAAAAAATAATTATATTAATAAATACCCGTACCGTCATAAACATCGAAGAAGTTCTCCCTCGATTCGTTCGGCGTGCGTGGCGCTTTCTTTTTTCTCTTACCCTATAACAATGTAAAATTTCACATTATAACCCATTTATGGTTTTTATTTTGACTGACCGACGACAGAATCCTTCCTGAAGATCTGTGTTTGAGTCCTTACTGAAGTCAGAACCTTATGACAAGTGAAAACTCGGTAGATCGAGGGTACGTTGGTGGAATATAATTGTCAAGGTCCTCGAAACAGCTTCGAAGTTGGATGACACAGATAGATTGGGATTGCGAAATATACTCGCGGATTCTAAGGACTATATGAGGCCATTGATGATGATGAAACGCGAATTAATTATTTACTACCATGGTCCATAAAGACTGACAACTTAGCATCATGTAGTTAAGTTTTCTTTATATTTAATAGTATACAATTTTAATGGTATTAGTATTTGCCACCATATAATTGTGTCATTTATAACTAAATTAATAAGAAATCTGTATAGTAAATAATATACAACGTACGTCACCTGTAAACCTTGAAAAATGATATTCCTAATGAATAAGTCTAGATATTGTTGAAAACCGCAATAAATTCCATGAAGTAGTTGTTTTATTCGAACAAACAGACCCGGTGATTGGCTAGGGTTAACTAACATAAGAGATATGCTGCTGACTTCTTATAGGATATATCTAGCTCTTAAACTATTCTCTATAACTCAATCATGTATTTGTTATCGTTAAGGACCTAGTCTGGTTCTTAAAAAGATAGTTCTTATAAGATATCGATTAACGCCCGAACCCAATAATTAATCGGCAATCTCAGAATGAAAGCAATCTCTTCTCTCTTTACACTGATATTTGATAATCAATACAGACCAAATAAAGTAAATAAAACCGTACAAATTATATTAAAATATACATGTCTATGTGTAAAACATATTAAATACTTTTTTAATTTCTTTTCAAAACTGGTGTAATTGAACACTGAACAATTGAACTGTCATTTTCATAAAAAGGTACATACACCGATCTGACCTACCATGGATAGCTTGTATCGACAGATGGCTATTACACCACGTCGATTGGTTATTGGCACACGTTTATCAGTATTTGTACGAACATGTCTATCTCAGATGTCCAAAATGGATTAAGGTTATTGGGATCGTTAGAGATCTACTTTGAGTCCCAATACTCCATTACATTTTAGACTCCAATACAAATTTGAGTAGATTTATAAATTATACAAGGACATATAACGTTGTTTCCGACTTTACTTACAGAAATACTCACTCTGGTAAGTTCTTCGGCGACGGACATTTCAAGAGCGTGGTGTGTTCTCGCGAGTGCTGCCAAAGCTTCCTCCAAAACTCGATTGCGTTCCAACTAGAATAAAAAAAAATGTGAGCCGTCACGGGACGCCTGGCAGATGTGAAACATCGAAATTATTCTGTGAAGTAATATGCAGAAGAGAACAGATTGTGATAGGAACTAAATATGTCATAATGATTAGGGGCCGTTCATAAAATACGTTCGCATACAAGGGGGGGGGGAGGGTTCTGGCTGAGTGTGACAAGATGTGACAAGGGGGGAGGGGGGGGGGTATGGGGCAGCGTGACGTTCGCCGTTTATTATTTTCTGAATAGTAGAAATATTATTTATTATTTATATGTTCGTTTAACGAACGATCAATCTTTCATAATATGAAAGATATTTATTAATTTATTTAAATTTTATTATAATAACTAAATAAATGTTTTTAATTTTCAGAATTTGTCTACTATCATTTAGAATTTATCATACTCAGCAGGGGGGGGTCTTGGTTTTTGTGACGAAATATTTCTAGGGGGGGTCACAAAAAGTGTGACACAGCGTGACAATGGGGGGGGAGGGGGTCAAAAAAAGCTGATTTCAGTGTGACGTATTTATATGAACGGCCCCTTAAATAAAATATTACGATTTTCTTTTCCAGATAACGATGACTATTTATTGAACAAACATTTATTTTCATAAAATACAAAAATTTACTACTGCATATAGATTGTATGTATATACCATCATATAGCGTGGCGATGCGTCGCCACGGCATGCGTCGCCACGCCAGAAATCGGTTTAACGTGCGGCTATAGATGTTTCACATCAATTATTCAAACTACTTTTAAAATAGCATTTTAAAAATCTATGGCATCAATTTGAAGGTGATTTAACTTTTACAGGCAAGGTGCCTTTATAGCGAGTATATAGATCATAAGTTTGACACCAAATTTAAATAACTTAACTTATTATTATGACATAATGTTTTTATTATATGACATTAAAAAAATTAATGACATTTGCATGCCTATTTATATATGGCGGATTGGGGGATTTAAAATTGATCTATCTAATTGTACCACTATCTTAGCAAGTAAACAAAATAAACGATTTCAAATGAGGAAAATTATATTTTCTTAAAGGCGGCACACTTCTTTCATTAAGTGTACTGCCTTAATAATTACCAATAAATAAATAAATCAGTGGCGCTAAAACCTCTTTAGGTCTTGGCCTTATATTTCTGAATCTGTATCATGATCATTTTTAAATCTAATAGGCAGGTAGGTGATCAGCCTCTAGTGACTGACACACGACGTCGACTTTTTGGGTCTAAGACATGTCAGTTTCCTCACGATGTTTTCTTTCACCGTTCGAGCAAATGTTAAATGCGCACAGAAAGAAAGTCCATTGGTGCACAGCCGGGGATCGAACCTACAACCTCAGTTATGAGATTCGCACGCTGAAGCCACTAGGCCAACACTGCCAATAAAATTACATTTACATACAATAAAAAGTAAAAAATCAACCGTGCGTTACAAAATGAGGCATCTTTTCCATTACACGGTTGTTCAAACGTACGGTGTGTAAGCCGTACGGTTGAAAAAACGTGCTAGCTTGTACATGATACGGCAAAATCACCGCGCGAGACATTGGTAAGTACTGGCTAGTAGCGCTTTTTACTCGGGCTGTGTAGGACGTGCTGCGTCATGAATTTTCTTACGAAAAAAAAGATTATAGTTGCTTATTACATATATAGGAAAAAGAAAATAGAAAAAAAAAGGGAAGTAAGGTTTTGGATACATCCGATTTTAGAAAAAAGGGAGGAATATGGCGCGTTTCATACACTTGTCAAGAATCAATTGAGAGAAGATGAAGACAAGTTTTACAATTATTTTAGAATGCAGAAAACTACATTCGACAACTTGCTCCAAAAATTATCCCAGGAACTAAAACATCAAGATACTTTTATGCGAGAGAGTATATCGCCCGCAGAAAGATTGGCTGTAACTCTGAGGTAAGTAGGTACAAAATTAAATGACATATTTTAGTTTAAAATTGTTTATTGCACACAAACAAAATTATTACATGTAATTGAATTTTAATAATTATTAATTTAAGAACAAGTAAATCAAAAAATACACTACGCTGAAAATGCTACTCAAGTGCGGTACTAAAATCGAATTCGTCTTCAATAGAAACTTGAGAATCTGCCGAGATACTTTCCGCATTTACACTATGTACAGATAATTGTGATTCGGGTCGGTAGTGGATTGGCTCTAAACCAGAACCGTGTCCAAAATCATGAGAAGACGTCTGTGGACGACTTATTCCATAGCTCGATCTAGCAGCTGTAGAATATCCATATGTTGACGATTGCGCATTTGAGGATGCTGTACCACTTAAATATCCTTGATCCCATTGGTTTCTTGATGTAGGTATATACTGAGTACACTGTCTTTGTTGAATATTTTTAATTATTGAAATTACTTGAAACTGAAAGTCTATCATATTTTCATCACTGAACTTGTCAACTGTATCAGCGATTCCCATAAAAAAGTTCATACTACGGCTTTTCTTTTTCTCATCTCGTTCTGCTGAATCCATAAACTTCATAAACCTAATGTCAACTTCACTTAGTTCATTTTTTCTTTTTTTTTTAGCCCTTTGCGTCTCACTCCGTTCAGTGTATCCCGAGCTTGATTGATTCGGGACTGCACTATCAAAATTTTCATTACTGAGGCTAGAATCATGAACATGTTCAGTCATGTTAGAATCGGTCTTGCGATGCTCAACATTTTTTTTTAGGAACATCATTTCATCATAGAACATATATTTTCTTATTTTTTTTGCTGAAGAACCAGACTTACATTCATTAATTTTTTTGTCATATTTTATCCAGCTATCTTTCATATTGGTCCACTTCTTCATCACCATTTGCCCTGAAAATAAATAAATAATAATTATTAAATTCAAAATTTATGAAAACCCCCGACCTAAACTGAATCGACCCCGACCTAAAATGGGGTTTTAGTATTTGAACCTGAACCGTTTTGTTTTATATTTCAGGTATCTAGCAACAGGAGATACCTTTACTGACCTATACTACAGCTATAGAATTGGAATAAAAACCATAAGTTGCATCGTACGTGAAGTATGCCACTACATTTGGTTAGAACTGTATAAAGAATATATGAAAATGCCATCTAAAGAAGACTGGCTACACATTGCAAGCAAATTTCAAGAATCTTCCAACTTCCCGCTGTGCTTAGGAGCGGTCGATGGAAAACACATCAGACTTATTAAGCCAATTGATAGTGGCTCGATGTTTTTAAATTACAAACATTTTTTTTCTATAGTTTTGATGGCAGTAGTAGATAGCGATTACAACTTTATATTTGTTGACGTTGGCGCCTACGGAAAGGAGTGTGATTCCAGTGTGTTTAAAGAGACCCCATTTTGGAAAAATTTAACAAACAACGGATTAAATCTACCCGATGCAACACGTTTGCCTGGAATTGACTACGATTTGCCATATGTGTTCGTTGCGGACGAAGCCTTTGCTTTGCATTATCACTTGCTTCGTCCATTTGGTGGTCATCAGCTTGATCAATTAAAACGTACATTTAACTACAGACTCACAAGAGCGCGAAGATTTGTTGAATGTGCGTTTGGCATTTTATCCAATAAATGGCGAATTTTTCACCGGCCAATGAATGTGTCCATCGATTTGGCAGTTGATATTGTGAAAACATGTTGTGTTTTGCAAAATTTTATACATAAGCAGGAAAACTTTCAGTTTCACAATGCGAGTGAAAATGAGTCCACCCTTGATTCAGAATCGGAACTAATCCAGTTACCTATCACGAATGCAGTTCGCGGAAGTTTGGCGGCTAATGAAGTTCGCAACAGATTTGCACAATATTTTGTATCTAACGAAGGTCGCCTCTCCTATCAAAACAACTATGCATAAGTAAAAAGTTAATAATTAAATATCTGTAACTTACCAAACTTGTTTTTCTCATCACCACTTAAATCTTCAAATGTGGGCTGGAAATGAATAAATATTTCTTTCCAGGAATCATATTTAAGCCGCTTATTTTTATAATCGTCGATGGTCTTATCCCATATTACAGGCCTTTCTTGAATCAACGTAATTAATAATTCTTGATTTATGTTCATTTTATAATAAAATCGCGAAACAGCGTATATAAGCGGTCACGAATCCGTGCGTACGTCCGGCACCGTCGACACACCCCGATAGACTGCCATACAACACTGGTGAAAATCACGCCGTGCGTAGACGCGGCGCGCCGAGGGGCAGTCACGGCGCACGCGGCCGCGGCGCCGTGCCTTGGCGCCACCGTGCATGTCGACAAGCTCATATAGTGATCCATACCACACTGACGACCGTGCCTACACGCGGCGAATTAACCGTAGATTTTCACGGCGAGAAACCGTGTAATGGAAAAGAGGCCTGAGACTTCAGCAACATGTCAACCCCCTAGCTTCAGTCCTCTTAGAAACAACGGACACTGTGTATCGGCTAAAAAGGGCGAAAATTGCCGCAATCTGACAATCTACGGGGTCTTACGGAGGGAATAAAAAAAATATTGAATTTGCGTTCCCTAATTGCCATTACTTCAAATTAAATCTGAAAAAAATCAATAAAACTCCGGGTATTGTGTGTCTGGAGGACGGTTTCTATAAATTTCTTAAGAGAGAAAATCCTACCTCTTTGGCCAAGGCAGAGGCGTCGCGATCCCGCGTTTGCGCAACTAAAGCGATGCAATGACGTAATGCTTGTAATGCTGCTTGGCCAGATCCAAACACGTGTTGGAAACGCTGAATAATTAAACATGTTAATTTAAACGTGAACTAAAAAAATCTCGTTAAATTCAAAGAGTTTATATAAAACAGAGTCAAGACTGTATGTATTTTAAGAAAACAAAATATATTATTTTCATATACCCACACATACACACCATCACGTACATACCCACACTTTTACACCATAACACAACACAACCAATTTAGGCATAATTAATTAAATTAGTTAATTGTATTAAATACTTTGTTTGTTTGTTCCCTTTTATCAATCTTTTTGTTGTAAAATGTATCATGTATTCCATCTGTGGCTATTTTGTAATTATATATAATTTATGTTAGCTGTAGGAGTACTAAATAAATAAATAAATATCGTAAATATCGGTATTTTAATAAGAGAACACTCTAAAAGTAAACATGCCATGTACGCAGACTGCTGTAAGGAATTGCCCTGTCTGGTCTTGTCTAAAGCTTGAAGGATAGCTTCGCATTCATTCATTTGGTTCTCCATTAATGCCATATGATTGTTTGCGGCAGTTAACGAGTCTTGCATCGAACCTGGAACGTTATTGTTTCGTTTATACAGAACTGGACAGGCATTTCATCATCTTTTTTTATAGAACAAGGGGCAAACGGGCAGGAGGCTCGACTGATGTTAGGTGATACCGCCATGCACACTCTCGATGCCAGAGGGCATTATAATGAAATGGCATAATCATAATGAAAAGGTCATTGCCTTCACATTGCCCAATTCTGAAATCAATTCCAGCTAACGTTGAAATACCCTTTGTTTTTAGAAGAAACGATGAACCAAGTTGTGCAGTGCGGCACTTGATATCCAACAAAGGGGTGACTTTGTACCCCACAAAATTAAATATTTGTCCTTTGAACAAATATTTTATTACTTCGTCAATGTAGAAACAATTTCAGAGACTTTATTGTGACACAAACAAATTTAAATGTTTAAATAAATATATACATAAATAGTATTTCACACATTAGACGTATGTCGCGCGCAATCTAAAAAAATGATCACGAAACAAACAGATGGTCAAGGTCTTGAAAAATGGACGCTAATGTTTCTTTTATAGCGATGTAATTTATTTCCTAAATAATCATATAATATATAAAACCCTTACCCAGTGGTTTACATTCGTCTTCCAAATCTTCAGTTGCTTCCTTTGCTGCATCGGGTGCTGCTCCCGCCCACAGGTAATGCCCAGAATACGCGATATGCTCTTTCAGAGCTGTGATCCATGACTGAAATGAAGAATGGCTCTATAGTCTGTCCCCCTCATCTTTTCACGGGCATGGCCAGACACATCGGTTTTCGATAGTATAAGTAATAAAAATACTAAATTATTATTAATTCACATTAAATAATAAAACATGATTAAAAATACTAAATTATTATTAATTCACATTAAATAATAAAAATGAGTGGCGGAGAGATTATTGCCAGTTCTTCTGTACCGTTCTACGCCCTTGATTTAAGAACTGGCAGTACATGTAAAATAAGAAGCATTTAAATACATCAAATTTCTTTTTTTGACGTTACCAACATGAATAAATGATTTTGAATTTGAACTTTTGGCTTATTAGTTTGAACTGAATTTTGATTTTACAAAAGCTATTTGCTAATTGGTGATAAAAATGATAACCAACTCGTAATTAGCGCAAAATTATCAATATTATGTCTTCATTAAATATATATATCGATACCTCCTAAGTATAATGAGTCAACTGACATTTTAGTAATTTTACAGGAGAGCCATTTTAAGGCAAATCGTTTATATTTTTGTGAAATCAAACTTATTCAGAATAAATTTAATGTTTTTTTAATAAAGATTGAAAGCTCTTCCTTTGGTATAACATGATTTTGCTGATTTTTGTTTATAAATGATATTTTATGTACATGACTTAGTATACACGGGCCGGACTCAATAGTAAAACGGTTTAACTACCAATTATATTCATGTACGTTGGACATCAAAATCCATAGTTTACACCAACATATTATGGAATATGATTATCATTTAATTAATATCATCTCACTTTTGTTTATTTTCGGGGTTTTTCGTCTCCCTTAATAATAAAATATTGAAATTACGTCACTTGACTCATTATACTAGGAAAGTACTTAGCTATGTCAGAATTTTAAACCTCAACGTATACTGGACTAATATAATTAATCGAGGCTTTTTAATTACAAATTTTATTTCTAATCCCTTACGAAATTAAAAAAAAACCAAGGGAGAAGTAGACTCATTAACAAAAACAACGCATTTTAAAGAATCATAATGTATTTTAGTTATAATTAAATACCCTTTTTCTTAATATTATTTAGCCTTACTAAATACCACAAGTTAAACAATTTAACTGAAACAAATTATAAATGTAGTATCAAACATCAATAAAATAATAGGAACTAAAAATGATAACTTACGTTAAACAATATTATTAAAAATATTATAAATGTATAATAAAAATATATAAAAAGTTAAGGACGCTCAAAGGAAAGCTTTAAACCTTATGGTTTATCAAATTAAAAAAAAATATTAAAGATTTAACGAATCAAAAATCAGTCTGAATCACTGTCATCTGCTCCATTAAAGATATAAATAAATGATACTTCTTAGGAATCACCAGTGTCTTACAAAGATCCATGAAGTATTCCTTTTTATTTTGGTCAATAAGCTATAGCTAAGCTAGGGTCTGATAAGCTAAAGAAATATTATCTATGTTAATATTCAACTCTCTTCGATTTCGTGTAGCTTTAGGTTTTTACACAATCTATCCACTTGTAAGCATCATCTTTGTAACTCGTTTTATAAAATATCCTAAATCGATTTTCTGCTTTAACTACTACTTCCGTGACTTTGTTTCAAGGCATTTTGATCCATCATTAGTAGTTGTCCAGTTGTTTATAAGTCTTAACTTTGATTTAAAGTCTTTTATTAAATCCTGAGACACTTCAATAACTTTGTATGGTTTGGCAAATCTAAAAGCTGTATACCATTGATCAGGCATATAAAGCATTTTATCTTTTGTCTGTCTTTCAATTAAAGCGTGTACATTGTCGCCTTCATTTTGAGTGTGACCCACTATTAGAAAGCGATGGCTAATACATATCTATACTGAACTTCGAACTAGCTAACAGATACATTAAGAAAACAATCCTATTTCTATTTTGGCCTGCACAGTTGTCTGACCAAAACCGGTAATCTTTGACACCTTCACCCACCGTATCTTCTATAAACTTAAAAAAACAGCTAGAAATTTCATTTGCACCTCTCTTTGCTGTCTGTTGATGCCAAGAAAAACAATAACCTTGTCGAGATCCCAGACTGAATATCGTGAGAAGAAAAGTTTCCGTTTATAATAAAAAGTACTAACGTTCCCGTGAGGTACATTAAGATACTTTTGATGATCAAATGCTGCTGTAAGGATTTAATTATTTTGTAACGCTGATTCTTTATCATTTGTTTTCTAGCTTTCTCTTTTTCTTTTAAATGCTCTTCATGCTTTTATTTATGTGTCTGGGTAACTTGCTTTTTAATTTCATTTGGGTTTATGAAAACCTATAACATTGATATTCGTATTAATTATATCTCGATACTATCTCACGGTAGTCGCTTTAGAAGAGTATTTCTTAGACTCAAACCATTCGTTATATTACTTAAACATTTTTAGGAAGGATAACAAGCCCTCCAGATATTTTTTACTTGATTTTTGGCAAGTGTAATGTGACTCTACGGGAGAAAATGGTTGAACGTGAACACTGCGAACGATATGATCATTTATAATCTTTGGATGATTAATATGTCTACCACGCTGATCTGTTTTAATAAACCCATTTCCTTTATCGGATTTTTCTAAAGTTGTATAAACAAAATTGAAACTAAGGGGTAAGGGTTCCCAAGAACCTAGTTTTGCAAGCCGATATTTTTGTGATCTCAATATTATCTCCTTGACTGCTTGGAAAAAACTTATGAAAGAAACATTCTAACTGAAATTGCATGCGCCCTGGCTGTAATTTAAGTTTTAAGTTTAAGTTATTTTTTTTTTAAAGAACTATAGTTACCGAGATAATTTCACGTATACTAAATCAATTTCATCGTCTGTTAAAATCGTACATCGTATACTGAGCCAAAATAAACTTGTATCAATGCGTCCCTTCTCACGCCCCGCGAACACTGATACAATGTTATTTGGATCAGTATACAATGTACGATTATAACAGACGTTGAAATTGATTTAGTATACGTGAAATTATCTCGGTAACTAGAGTCCTTTTAAAAAAAAAATTAACACTAACGTGAAGATCATGGTTAATTATGTACGTTTATGTAAAAATAACAGAATACCTAAATTTGTTAGATGACTCAGTATACTTAGGAGGTATCGATATAATAAACAAATGTATAATAAAAACAGATATTTGTCAAGTCCCGGATTGGATATGGAAGAAATATATTACTAAATAGGTCAAACTTCTGTTCCTAAGAAGCCGCAAAACTAATTCAGAACATTATTTTACGGTAAATACGCTAACCTGAACCATAAAAATGTTCCAATAAATATCGGAAATAATAAAATTAATTCGAAATAAAAATCGGCTTTAATAGTGTACGATTTTTTTAATTATGATCAATTTGAAACGATTTTTTGATATGATTTTACTTTATTATTTCAACAAAAAAAAAAGATTCTTCCGTCCTGCGCCCTAGTTTCATAACAAGTTTATTAATATGATCTCAGTAATATCTATCAATTTATTTTATTTATTTGTATTTGTATATAATATAATAATAAATATTATATAAGCACCCCATAGTGGAGGAAAATGCACAAAACTGAGACAAATGGCCGTCTTGGGACGACCTCTAGCCAATATAGTATTATGAAAACACGAGTAATTTCAGAATCAAGAAAATAATTAATTAAGTAAATTTAATTGTAATAAGAAAGATTATTATAGTTAAAATAAAAAGGAATTCATAATGAAATAATTAATATCTTAGTGACATACAGTTTATAAATAAATTCTACAATTATATACCAACCTGCCTACAAATAGCAACATTATCTCCAGGCGGCACAGCCAATCTATGAGTCTCACCATCGCTGAAGCTAATCACAATGAGTGCGGGTTCGGTGTCCGGAGAATGTAATTTAGCAGCGTCCATGTATTTCTTGTCCCGCCATCGAGATCCATCGCGAGCCGCCTCTGCACGGTTCCCATAGTATAGTAACACACCACGTTGAAGTACCCCCTAAAAGAGTATTGGATTACTTATACACTCCAGAACCCACGTAGGGTTAGAATCCCAATTATTCCCTTCCCCAGGTATTCATTTGGTACTGTAAATCGCGAGGAAACCGCCATTAGACATCGCCTAATTTTGGGTAAAGTTTGACGTTTGTCAAACACTTTATATTTTCTTATTTTATCTCTATAAAATGAAATTAATCGCAAAATATGTTGGTAAGCGTAGACTCGAAGACGGCTGGATGAGTTGGCGTATTCTTTTTTTATGTATTCTTTGAACTCTAAAAAGGATTTTATGGAGAGAAACAATGCACGGAAAAAGCTTCTATGGAGTAGAATAAACGTTCCATATCTTTATATAGCTACTAAACAGATTGGCTAAGAAAATTATCATATTAAGGCAAAAAGTTCGTAGGGGCAGCCAGTTTAAACTATATTAGTTTTTAAATCTCAATTAATAACCTTTAAAAAACAACCTTAAACAATCTATAACAATGCGACTCTTATGAATTTAGTGAAAACTCAAATCGCGTACTCTTTGTCTTATAGAAGAATATCGAAACTGGGAAAAAAAATTTTTCAATTACATTTTAAAGGTGAATCAGAAAATTTCTGAAAAAAGATTTAATAAGTGTTTTAAAGGAAACATATAGACAGAGTATCGTTATATTGCAACAAATGTTCACAAAACCAAGACAAAGTACATATATTTCTCACTATATGTGGTGAAAAACGGCATAAGATTCCGTGCAGCTTTTGAGTTAAGCGAACAGACAGACACGGAGTAGTACCATGTTTTATAACATCATAATATTTAAAAAAAATGCAGAATATTTACACAGCGGAAAGTTACGTATCCGGGCCACGTGTTGCGCCATGACCGCTACCACCTCCTTCAACTAATTAAAATGTCCAGGGTAAACGGCGTGTTGGTCAAAGGAAGGAGTCATGGCTTCGCAACGTTAAGGAGTGGACGGGTATTGCAAATGCGGAAGAATTGCTACATCTGGCGCAGGACGAGACGCGTTTCAAGAAACTGATGGCCAACCTCCAGTAATGAAGAGGCACTTGAAGAAGAAGAATATTTTAAAGCTACAATAAAATCTTACCCAAACGGGCCTCCATCCAAGGAACCTGGATTTTTTAAGCAATGGTCCTTGAAAACGGGCAGCGGTGAGTTGCAACCTTTGGACCGGCCGAACGCTAAGTACTTCGCGGATATCATTGTCTTTGGCTAAATCTATGGCTAGTTGCCCTGTGAAAAAATAATGCATATGAACTTTTGCTATCAACACATGGGATCTTATTTCACTCACAATCCTTCAAGTGTTTAAATACTGAAAAGGCCGGCCCTTGTAAGCCTTCTGGCAGTGCGTATCCATGGTCGGCGGTATTAACATCAGTTGAGTCTCCTGCTCGTCTGCCCCTGGTAAAATAATATCCACCACTGACATAATGTTTGCGCGTCGTTCCGTTTTAATATCATTAATACGTCCAATCATTCTACTGTTGTCTTTCGTTTAATATTCTCATCCTTTTGAATGTATTCAATAGACTCCAGAAAGTATACGTATACGTTATGGGCGTATAAAAGAGAATACCTACCAGCCTCAGTTAAATACAATTATATAAGAGCAGTTACCACTATTGTTTCTGAGCGTTGTATCAATGCCATTTTGTAGTAAAAGCACGGCCACTCTTGCGTGACCTCGGTAAGCCACACAGTGGAGACATGAGTTGCCTTGGGCGTCGACACAGTTAATATTTGGAGGATTTGAACTTGTCAACTGTAATTAATGTATACTATTATAATCTACACTTGATGTTGATGACTTGTTTGCGTTAGATAATCTCGTAAACTGTTTTAATCTCTGTAAATAAAATAAATTCAAAAAGATAAAAAAATACCACCTAAAATATATCATAAACATATTGCGATGGTCCGGGATAACATATGTCTATATGATATGTTGTCTATATAAATAGCTAGCCTTGCAAAACCGCGACTTAAAGTTGGTACAATTGTTTTTTTTAATATTATGAACATCGATGTTTCGAAGCTTTGTTGTTTGTTTACATTCACAAAAACCTAGTAAGAAATAAAAAAAATATTTATGGTCAATATACAATTAATTTAAACCCTATATAAACCTGTTATAATATTTTATTAGTATTTTCCATAGACAAATATCAACTGAAAAAAGGAATATTCGCATATGGGTGATAATATAATATAGCAACTTTTTCGGAATAACACACAGACTAGATTTATATAGCACTTCTACTGAAATGTTGTTTTCATAATAACCAAAATACATGTAATTAATTATAAATTAGAATGAGAACGCGTATTTTACGTGTATATAATAATTATATAACTAAGTTTGGTTTGTATTATTAACAAAAAAATATATTTCTCAGTCGTGTAAAACTTTTCAAGATATAGATAACTACATAGAATCTAGATAATTAAAGCTATTATAAAATACAAATTAAATAGAATGATGATCAATATCATATTTCAATAGTATTTCTTATCTTGTGGTTTCAGTTATAGTACTTCGAAAATCTAAAAATATAGTATATTTATTCTATAGTTTACTAATGCAATCTTAGAAAAAGAGGATGCACACAGAAACCTAGGAAGATGTACCTAAAAAGAAAGAAGAATTAGGCCTTCACTGTGTCTGAGGTTGGGTACTATTATTAAATATAATTTAATAACATAAACTTCATTTAACCTGAATTATAGCACTCTAATAAGAATTAGTTACAAATAATAATAATATTTATGATATATTATTATTTGTAACTGATAAAAACTAAAAGAATCGTATTATAAATATGAACCGTGTTATACGTTTAAAAATTAAAAATAATCTGTCATTTTTAAACCATTAATTTCTTATTAGTTGTAAATTAGTTTGTCGTCAATACAGGTTTTTATATCGGCTATCTGTTAATAGTCAATATTTTGATGGGCTCAGTGATTTTGTCTTAGTCACGAAATACTGGAGGCAATAACCCTACAGTGGATAAAGGGACACAGTGGTTCTGTTTGCAAAGATTGCCTTGCGAGAAGAGGAATTAGAATTATGCCCGCTGGCCCGTATCTGCCCCCCCCCCCCTTAGCCTTTCCGCTAGTGCGAATCTGGATCCGATGAACTCCAACATCAACGATGGTCGCGAAGTGCGGGCCGCATTTAGTCCAAAATGGCTCTACCAGCAGTTAACCCACAAGTGTCAAAGCGACTTCTAAGCCTAAACAAGCTAATCTTAAAAAAATGAGAGGGCCAATTACGGGCCATTGTCTCTTTAATAAACTTCTTTTTGTCCTAATAAAATAAAAAATACGTTTATTTTGGAACATAAGAGCATCAAGGTATCACTTATCCCACGTCATTAAATTCGAACCTGTACACCTAAACCTAGGCACGACAGACAGCCCCATGTGAAGAGGCTGCTTCAACGCAGAGGAATCAGTCACCAAGTAAGCCTGGAAAGCGAGGCTGTGGCTAAACGACGTGC
The DNA here is from genome assembly GCA_028984075.1 of Pieris mannii. Classification (NCBI taxonomy): domain Eukaryota; kingdom Metazoa; phylum Arthropoda; class Insecta; order Lepidoptera; family Pieridae; genus Pieris; species Pieris mannii. Next base: position 6,139,000 of record CM054795.1, on the reverse strand, counting down.
AGAATTCCTGCGAAGTGCCTAGGACGCACCCCAGAACGAGTACGAGTCTCAGTGCGGAAACTGAATCCACGAAACCCACCATTGTGTAAGTAAATAAGTTATAAATTTGTATGACGTTCAGGTGGACAGAAAAACTATGTCAGCAGTAAATGATTTCACCATAACTACATAAAATAAATAAACACTTGTGCTCCTTAAGATAAACAAAATTGATTATAATTTCAGAAAAAAATTACATTGGTGTCCCTTTCAAATATTTTATTTTACATTTTATAGACTTACCAATTCTTGGACATCAACATGACGTCCGTCTTTAGCAGCATTCAACAGCTTTCGTTCTTTCTCGAGACGCATTGCTCTATCTGCTGCTTCAAGGAGTCTTTGGACATCTTGAGAGTTTGATACATCCCAAGGTCTTTTTCCTTCTCCATTCATCACAGTAACGTCTGCATTTTGATTTAATAGAATTATCACTAATTCCTGAAAACAAATAATTTTATTAAAGTGTAAAAAATTATCATGAACTAGCTTGGGCATCAGGTGGAGACGTCACATCTATAAAGGGTAATTGTTATCTTTTGTCTTGCCAGTTTTGCAGCATAAGCTGCTACTTAATACATATATTAAATTCTAATATTAAATTATAGAAAAATATAAATATTAATAAATCAAATATTTATTACAATTTTTCATAGTTCTCTTAAGTTACGGAGAATCCAAATTCTTATAACTTTTATAGAAAATCTAATATCATTTTATAAGGATCAACCTCATTTCCAATAAAAGCGGCCTTATGTAAGGCTGTGTCCCCATCTTCATTGACTTCATCAACATTAACTCCAGCCTCAAGCAGTGCTAAAACTACTTCTTTGTGGCCAAAATATGTAGCTAGGTGAAGTGGTGTCCATCCGAGATTACCCCTTAGTTTTCCTATAAAAATTATAATACTGTTGTAAACATGAACCTGGCACCTTTTTTTATACAATTAATTTGACGGGAAAACTTAACAAACTGCTAGAGCCGATAACATTTAAATAAATAATGGGCATGCTCTAAATAAACAAATGGTCTTAACAAGTTTAATTATGTATTATATTAATTCATGTATTTATTAAAATATATGTTCATTAAGTTCTAAATATTTTGTTGAATGGTATATAGTTGTGGACTTTATTTCTGCATGTAGACACTCTTGTTCTGTACTGTCCAAGTATTGGCTAACCAATGCAGAGCTCCGTCCAAAAGCACAGAAGTTATCTGGCCACTTTGTAGGTTACACAAAGAAACCATATGTTAATATTCAAATATTAGCTAAATTACACAACTTCATTTCAAATTTAACCATATGTTTTAATAATAAGCTCTATTAACCTAGATAAATATTCAAATAAACTGGTTTAAAATATAATCAGAAATGAGTGTGTCATTTTGTTTTATTGAAGAGTGTATAGAATTATAAGAATCTATATTGACAAATGAAATGGTATGGTAATGGTATAAAAATACTGTTCATTTTTGTAAATAATAAGAAACACAAAATACCGAGGTTTGAGAAAAAAATCTAGATAAAATTGGGAAAAAAAGAAAATTTATTGTACAATTACATACCTTTACAATTTAAGTCTACAGTCAGTTTTTTAGCTTTCTTTGCTTCAATTATAGCTTTTACCATAGCCATTTCTCCATGGCGAGCTGAGTATAACAACGATTCTTCAGCCTCTTGATTAGCATTTCCAGTCATTTTAGCAACGTAATTAGTACACCCTGTGAGTATAATATTTTATTCTTTACACATTTATTCATTCACATCTAAAAGCTCTTTATTTTACCGTTCTTTAAAATAATTTACTTTGAAAGCATCACTTTCAATGTAAATTATTGTTGTTTAAATAAAAAAATAACAACAATATTGGAAAATGTACACCCGTGGAAATCTATATCAGCAAGATTTACTGTATTCCAGTGAACGTAATAAGTATTTTGTAAAAAAAATTCGTAACTATTGGTAAAAGTATAATATGTTCTACATACCTAACTAACTCGTATGTTCGTCTGGTTTTATGAAGTGGATTTATTTTGCTTCGACTTGGCTTATGGCAATCATTTCTTGGTTTCAAATCAAATCACAGTTGAGAGTTGAGACTTGAGAACAATATAATCTTATGATTCATGTCAATAACAAATAACAGTGACAGATAACAAATGTCAAACTACAGTGAACAGGGGGTCTAGTCATGACAGCTTAACAGTAGTGTATGTAGAAAGTCGAAAACTAAATTTGTATGAAAATGACATGTCGCCGCCCAGTTGGTACCAACTACTAGCTGTTAAGCTGTCTTGACTAGACCCCCAGTCTAAGAAAGCTATTAGAAAAAATGTCGTCTTGCGCCAATAATGAATAAAAGAATCATAATAGAAGTCGTTTCACATACTATGCACATTTATTGTGCATCATTAGAAATCCATAAATATAATATTTTGTTAAAAATGGAAATGAAGTTGAAGTCGTATTATTGTCACCCACTTTATTTAACAGAACCATTTTGATGTGTTGTTACTTGTTAGCTGTTTTGATTTTTAATGTGTGATTTTGTTTGGAAATTGGAATTAATTTAAAGAGGATTTGAAATTACAGAAAAGATAATAATAACATAATATTAAAGGATAGAAATATATGAAAAGTAAAATGGAATCTAATTATGAGAACTATTGTCGAATTTGTTTAGACATAGAATCTAAACATATTTCTATTTTCCGAGATTCAACGATTCAAATGCACATAAAATCTTGCCTCGCTATTGATATTCATGAAAACGACAATCTTCCAAAAAGTATTTGTGAATCGTGTGTTTGTCAATTAAGTAATTTTTACCATTTTCAATTAAATGCACGATGCTCCCAAGATTGGTTGGAGACTTCGATACAAGAGAAGCGAAAATATTCAGAACAAAAAACATACATTCATCCATTACCCGACTCTGAATATAATTCAGATTCTCTTCTAGAATTTTTAAACAATACCGCGAATATTGAAGATTATTTGAATAACTTGGGTAAAGAAGACATACCAACTATTGTTAATATCTTAGATAGAACAGAAGGTGACAAACTTAAAATACCTCCAAGTCAAAAGAAAAAAACAATCAAAATGGACATAGACATATTAGACTCAGATAAAGAAATAGTAAAGGAGTTGTTAATGAAAGAATCAAAACCAAAAAATACTGATCTCCATTCATGCTTTGCTTGTAAGGAAACATCAGATAGTATTCAAACACTGTCTAGACATTTAAGTGTTTGTGAAAGTGCAAGTCGAACTTGTGTTCTCTGTAAACAGCTATTTGATTCCAAACAAAAAATGTTACTACACCTTCTAACACACAATATAACTGAGCCCTTAACATGCACATGTGGAAAACGGTTTGAAAATAAAGAAAAGCTTAATTATCATACAAAAAACTGTAATGTGGATCATATTGCATCAATGGGGTTTATGTACAGATGTAAGCAATGTAAGGAAACATTTACAGAGAGGTTTCAATTATTTAAACATGCTAAAAAGCATATTTTACGAGGGGAGCAGCAGATGTGTGACATATGTGGGCATATATTTACAGGAACTGAGGCATTAGAAAATCATACGAAACAGGAACATAATAAATTGAACAATTGTAAATATAGGTGAGAATTGCTATATTCTTACCGATAAATGTCTTAAATTGACCCTAACTTAAAAATTACTACTCTCATTTTGTAACATGAAAAGAAAAATAATTAGGTACTCAAAGTTTTGGTTATAATATCCTACCTATCAGATGTCTATAGAATTATTTCAGAGTGCTGGTATTTAGTAATCTCTTATGAATGTTGATGATGAATTTTACAGGTGCAAACAGTGCAGTTTCTCATCAGTCAATCGCAAGGAAATGTATCATCATGTCCAAAAACACACTATTGGAAAGAATTTAAAGCATTTATGTGAATCATGTGGAAAATGTTTCTCTTCGAAATTAACCCTCCAAAGACATACCTTGCAACATAACTCTACAATCTTAAGTGACATAAAAGAAAAATGTGAATCTATGGTTATATGTGAAAAGTGTGGGGAGATAATAAAAACAGACATAAATAAGCATAAATGCATGTGAATGGTTTTACATATAGTCATATTCCTTTTCATCATTTCAGCCTGGGATTGAGATGGATAGGATCCGCATAATTTCTATGGACATTTTTATAGACATATTAGTGTGCGTCCACATCTTTCGAATGTGCAGTTCGCGGGCCGTTTGCGAGCTGCACGCGTGTAGTTACGGCAATGGTTTTGTGCGCCGTGCGCCTCTTTAGCGTAACTCATGCAATGCTCGTAGAAAAACTCTTTTCTCAAAAAAATTTCTTAATCATGTGTTAAAAGTGTTGAAAGTAAATATAAATACTAAAAACGGTTACACTGTCTCCAGTAATCAGAAACGAACTATGCGAGGCTAGAGGTGGCAGGAAGACGCTGATTGCGTACGGCGCTTAGTTTGCGAGGGAACGACGAGCGGGCGGCGCACGAAGTAAAAAGGCACGCGGGCACATTCGCGGCATATTCGCCAGATGTGGCCGCACCCTTATGTTTCATATCTGAGCAGAAGTCACAAACCTATTTTGTTGACATTATTTTCATCAAACACATGCTGTATTAAAATATTTTATTAAAAACCAATATGTTTAAAATATCTAATTAACTTCATAATAAACAATGTCAAAGATTTATAAAACTTGATAATTTTGACAATATACAAAATAACAATACTAAATTATTCTTAACAAAAACAAAACCAGCCTCTGTGAGGGTAATTAAAGAAATCTGTTAAAATAATCCTTATTCTGTAAGGCATAAGGTTGTTGAGATCAATAAATGTTTTCATTGCAGTTGGTATGCTGATGCTTTTTTTATTTTTTCTAATGCCTGAAAACAGAAAGGAGAACATGTAATGTCCAAGAGAAAACCAAAGCGATTATTATTGTGACAATTTGTATGTTATACTATTGCACTTTTAAGCCCCCGCGACGGCCCAAGGCCGAGGTTCGAGTCTCACGGGGCACGCCCTTGCGCGAGTCGCGGGAACCCCACCCTTTCCAGCTGAGCTAAGCTCGCCAAAACAGCCCGTGCTGAGCTGTAAAGGCCCTTAAGGCCAACAGCGAGATTCTATTCTAAAAAAAAGCACTTTTAAGTATTCTGGTTTGTGCAAGAAATCAGTTCAAGTGGCGGACATCGCGGTGAACTATTAATAAATTCATTGGTTATATATACCAGACTACCTAGACTAGACATTTATAAAATAATAATACCTTCAATGATAATTCTTGCAGCTTCCTTTGCACTTATCTCTGAATACCACCACCTAAACCGGTGAGATGGTGGTGGATATAAACCGGTAGAAATCGTAGCGAGGTACACCGATGTGGTGTGTATATTCTTTGTCCATGAGTCCAGACGTAATTCCTCGGTTATTGACTCCATTAGACCTTAGCACAAAGAGATTTCAAGATCTTACACTAAAGGAATCAAATTTCTTTTTTCATTACGCTTAAACAGTTTTTAAACGTTATTTAAAGCCATACTATATATACGTACATAGTAAAAGAATCACTTCGTTAACAATAAAAACTTCTATATTACTTTTTATGTCGACTATGTGTCTAATGAAAACATTCCCAATTACCGAAGGATTAATGATTATTTAGGAGGATTTAGCTTTTCTGTAAGACTTTACTATAGTCATTTACCTCTCAGTCCATACTTCGCCGCACTATAAGGTATCATGTCCGGACAGGGCAATAATCCCGCGCTAGAATTGATGGCCACTATATGCCCTTGGCGACGTTCAATCATACTAGGAAGGAAAGCTTCTATGACCTGTCAATTATTTGTTTATTAACCTGATGTACTTCATTCGGCCATAAATCGTGATTAATACATGGATGTTTAGTGGATAACAAGTACCGTATAGAATTTAAGTCAACTACTTCGTCTGATTGCCAAAGGGAATGACAGAAAGAGAGAAAAAGTCATTTATTCATTTAGGTAAGTTAATGTACACTTATGTATGTCAAAAAAACAAGAAATATACATTAAATGCTTCTCATTTTACATTTACTGCCAGTTCTCAAATCAAGGGCGAAGAACGGAAGAGAAGAACTGGCAATAAACTCTCCGTCTCTCCAACTCTTTTTAATCGCCAAGTATTTTCTTTGGAAGTTAAGTTATAGTGTAAAATCTTATCAAAAGCATGACGCGAGAAACCATCTTTGTTACACGCATCTGAAAGAAACTACCAAATTGAATAAATTTACTAAATCGCTTGGATTACGACTTACCCAAAAATGTGCTAGCAAGTTGATTTCAATTAGTTTTGCAATACTTCCCGCTTTCAGATGGGTTATCGGTCCGCAACTTACTGCCCCAGCGTTGCTGACTACCATCGACACGTCGGCGATTTGTCTCCGTATATTTGCTGCGAGGGATGATACTTGTTCTCTAACTGTTACATCAACTGTAAAGCCATAACTCTGTAAAGATGTAAAAAAATAATACCAAACATAATAAACGTACGATAAAAATGTCAAATCGCTTCGAGTGCGTAAAAAATTTTAAGAATTCGATTTCTCCAACATCAGATCCCGTCCTGTCCATGGTAGTTCATTCTGCAGTTGTCCACTTAATAATCTTTCAGATCGATTTTATTTGTTTGATGGATATTTTGTAAAGATATAGAGAAAGAGGTAAATGGAAATCACAATTGAAATGATCAAGTTACATTTATTTGTACGCATAAATAAGCACTTGCACTTCAAGCTTTAAATGGAACGCATCAGAGGTAACGACGCGCCGCGAGGTAACGCCGCGCACATTAAGGCACCACCACTATGTTGAACCAGCTACTCACTGATGTATTTCCAAACGACTTAGGGCCCACCAAGAAAGAGCAAACTAATTCTTAAGACCGGCATTGCAATTGCCAGCCTTCTGTAACGGCGGCGGTATCCTAATGGATACAGTTTTACAACAGACGCGCTTTTTACCCGTTAACCCTTTAAATATAAAGAAAACAATATTTCATAATTAAAGTTCAATTGCCAGTGCTTACATCTCCGTCCTTCTTCCTTATTTCGTCAACGACAGCCTTGTTCCGCCTCGCGTCTTTGTCCCAACAGATCACAGTGGCCCCAAGATCTGCGAACTGCAGTGCCAACTCGCGTCCCAATCCTTGACCAGCTCCGGTTATCTGAACATCGCAATCAATAAAATATAGTTAGTAGTGACATTTATAAAACAATATTTTACTAGGGTATTCATCGATAAGTTTCATACGCATTAATAGGCTTATAACGAGTTATTAAGGTATTGGGTTCTACAACAATCCATACAACTACTACTTCAAACGTAACTACGTGACTTTACCTTGATAATGTTTTAAAGCTCAACGATCTATTACGATTTGCAAAATTTGAATTAAATCTGTTAAGCCGTGTGGTCACAATAATGCCTATTGGTTTTAACAATAAACAACATAGTGTATGTAGTAAAAATACTATGGATAATTCACCATTCTCAATTTTTTACAAGAAACGTTGCCGTTTTGTGTTACGCCATTGTGCAAAAAAAAGGTAAATATCGTTAGTAGACAAATGACCCGTGCGGGCCTGATTTGCCCTACTTAACTTTGGATCGCTCATTTTTCTTTTCAGTCGATTTCTCGCTGTGTCCAATATTGGTTATGTAATTTGTCAATGCGCAGATACCGAACCCTTATGCGCGCGTATGAATCTTTAATCTTACGAATAAAGAAATTGTGATTTGTAAAAATCCCATTATGTCATGTGATAACAGTGGTAGTAGCTTACACCCCAGAAATAAACTATAGGTACTTACAATACTTATAAAACTTACAAATAAATTTGAATTAATGTTTAATAACAATAAATACAATTTTCTTAGACATTACTAAAAGATAACCGTTAAAGTGAAGTTCCGCAAAAGTAAGTAAAATCAATCTAGAAAACAGCAGTAAGTTTCTTACTAAGCCTTAATTATTGTATTTGTTATAATAGCACATATTATTCTACAGACGATATAACGTTTTATTTAACAATCTATTATGACTATCGTCATAAAAAAATCCATACACAAAATACATGCAACGTAAATCAGTTCGACAAATTTTGAACAATGCAAAAAATTCTTCGGTGTCGCCGACATTTGTAGTTCATAGATTTCTCGCATAGATCGCATTACTTAGTGCTTTGGACTTTACATCTAAGAATATTAAGGAGTATTAAATATAAATCTATGATTAGTATTAAAAATAACATATTATATAATGTAATTACATTATATATAATAACATGAGTTAAGTAAATATATTTCATAGAATTCACTTCATTTATTCTAAGCAGTTCAATTGTACGCAGCTTCAAAATAAGACGTATTGTTTTTTTTTATAGAACAAAGGGTAAATGGCCAGTAGGCTCACCTGAAGTTAATTGATAATCAAATCATTGAGGTGAGCCTACTGGCCGCCAATCAACACTCAATGCCAGAGAGTTCGCGAATGCGTTACCGGCCTATAAGAATTGGAACTCTCTTTTCTTAAAGACTCTAAAGTCACATTGTTTCGAGAATACTTCAATGGTGGTGGTGTGCGGAAAAAAGTGCCTTACATAACACTTAATTTTTGACGACAGACGTCTAGGTGATGAGAATGATAATTTAGTTAATCTACCTAAAACGCATTCATCTAATAAGATGTATTATTTATTCGAAAACCTCACCAACACAGTTTCTCCATTCATATTCTTCATTGTGGGTGGAATTAATACCCTCACAGCTGCAACAACGCAACATGAAAACAGCTTCGCAACCAACACCATTGAGTCTAACACGTTCAAAGGAACAGCGGCTACCCAACCACTTCCCCACCACGGCAGTATCCATACTTCTTGGAACCCTCGAAACTTTCTCGCCACGTGCCCTATAAAACGTACAAAAATATTTCTGCTACGCATAAGATTGAGTAAAAAGCTATAAATTGTGCAAATGGTGTTGCGACAAGTATGACAATATTTTTTTTTTTGCCTATCATATGTCGTATGAGTTTATAAGCAAATTACTTTACTCTGTGCTCATTTGATATACCCGAGGTGGAAACACATTTAAACCCCACGCGACGCCACGTCATTTATTAAACGAATAGCACAATTAGCACACGACTATACTCGTACACCTTCACTATTGTCAGTTAATTACTTCTGAGTTTGCAAGCTTGTCGTGGTGTCGCGTGTTGGTAATGTGCACGTTGCACATTGGGTGTCGAAACGTTGAGTCGCATGGCGTTTTAATAATGTGTTTCCGCCTTTATTCAACTACTGAATGTAATTTTAAAGATTTTTATAAATTAAAAATTGCACGCATTTTCAGCAACTTTCTAGAATTTAAATTGTTTACACTATAATTGGAAAAATTATTACCTTTAAGCTTATTTTAAAAACTAATGTCATTTGTGACGATTAGGTACAGGTGATGTACAACGTCAAATTATTTTATTTATATGTATTTTAAATATACGAGAAATTTGCTTAAATCATGGCGAAACCTTTGCAAAAGGAAAGAGAAAACCGCTCTGCGGATAAAAAGGATCTGACTTTCCATCCTTATAACATTACTCCGGAAAGTGCTTACACTTCTATATTGCTGTTGGAATCGCGTGAACCAGAAATATTGTGTCAGGTATTTTATAACTATTGAGACTTTTTAAGCGTAGATTCATGCTCCACGATAGTCAAGGGCGGATCCAGCTTTGGCGCCAGGAAAAGGTCACACAGTCGTGGACAAGTCAAGAACTTATACGTTTGCCATCTTACAAAGTTATTATATTACCTACATATATTAAATTAATAAGACATTGAAGATATCTAGTTGCATAATATCTGGATGGTGACAATCATGAAATAAAATCATTATGTTCAATTAGTGGTCCACCTAAGACCGTGGAACCTGCTCAGGGGTTATGACCCCCATGACACCCCCCCCCCCCCGTTGATCCACCGTTGACTAAAGTTAAAAGTTTCATCGCCTCCTGTTAATAATATCTATGTAATATAGTACCACAATATACGGAAACATCTTTGAAAAAATAAGCTTCCAGTTTCTGTCATAATGTTGAATATTGGCCCCGCAATTCGTATGAAAAATACATTTATATCCTGTACTGTAATTGATATTTTTAAGCAAAATTGGCATTTTGCCTACGCACACCTATATTGTCTGTTATATGTGAGTTACCCTTCATGCTATGCATGCAATACAGATACAGATCTTAGATAATAATACATTTAATTTCCAGACTCTTCGAGCTATAACCAAGTTTTCTGCGCAAGAGTTTCAAAACCGTCAGGTTTTGTTTGATCTCAATGCTATAAGATATATCCTACCTCATGTGGAACATCCTGAGCTGAACATAAAGAGGTTTGCGCTAAAGGCATTAGCCCAGCTCTGTCAGCTTCCAAGAGGACCAGAACAAGTTCTCGCTAATCCTCAGAATCTAAGAAAAATTGCTTATATGTTGGTGAAGGTATGGTCTTATGTTTACACTGATAAATTATTATTTATTTTAATATGTACGTATTTTATTTATAAACTTTTATGGGTTTGGGTTCGTAAATAATTAGTGCTATTTTAGAACTCCTCACATATAGTCGACATACGGCAGATACAATTTTACGTCCATACAAGATAGAGATTTGTGATCAGCTTTTTAAATTGAATCTACTTATAAATTAAAATAAAAGTAACGTAAAGTTAACTATAAATACAAAAAAAAATCCAATTATAGATAGAAGATGTCTTCGTGCTAGAATTTGCCTCGTTGGTTTTGTCCGAGCTAACTCGGGAGCCCATAGGCTGTGAACAGCTGGTGTCTTGTAATATACTGAACAGTCTTTGCAATCGAATGAAGAATAGTCTCGATCCTGACGTGCAAAAGAATTGCTTACAAGTGAGTATAGTTGATTTTTTAAATTTAGATTTTTTTTAAGTTGTGGGCGTGCGCGATTTCATTGCTGTTTTAAGCTAATAATAATATACAATCGTTTAAGAAGGAAGCATATAATATTTTGTTTTTTTTTATCTGCAGTCTCAGGAAAACCGTCCTAAACGTAAAGATTGTCATTATTAAAAAAATAAACAGCATTTAAAAATTGGCAGTCTCTGACTACGACTGCTTTAGTACTGAAAGATTGAACTGAATAAATACTTTAATAGAACTGTTTAATAAGTTTTATTTAAATATTACGTTATTAGGATTCACCTTAATAATTACAAAATTACTAGCCCTGTTTCAAAATCATTCACTGACCGATGACACAACCCTGAATATTCAAATTTGACCTATGTGAACTACATACTAACTTTTCCATAGACACTAAGTAACCTCCTAGAAGACCCCGTATGTGCATCTGAAGTAACCAAGAATCAGCAGTTTAGTTGGGCTTCTCTGTTGGCTTTGATGCAGAGTCCATACTTGGCTATTCAGCACGCCGCTCTTAAGACAGTGGACCAGCTCATCTGCAGATACAAGGACCAGGTAGTCCAGAAATCCTTCAGAGCGTCTACTGGTGTGTTGGATTTATGCGATATACTTGAGGTAATGTAGTTTATACCTTTTTTATTCTTTTTTGGGGTCATTTGATAGTTAAATCTGTTATCGTTGTTAGTTGGTTAAAATCTTTTGAAATATTTGTAACGAATTGGCTCAGAAAATAATGGACCGATTTAAAAAATTCTTTTGCCATTCATTCGCCATGAAACAGATACGAAAAGATTTCCACAACCCGACCCCCCGTTACCTAGTTATGCCTAATCTAGACAATAACAATCATTTATTATTGATATTTTTTTATTAATACAGCACTTAACATTATATAGTGCTATGATTTTTGGACGTCGTCATTTTAACAGGATTAATTACGTAGGTATATTTTTAATATACAAGTAAGTCAATGTCACTACAACCCTTTAGGTTTGGGCCTCCGATTTCTGTATCTGTTTCAATAGGCAAGTAAGTGATCAGCGTCGTGTGCCTAACTAACGCCGCACGCTGTAGCTACTATGCCAACACTGCTCATCTATATTTTAAATATACACAAGATGAAGCCAAAAAATATATCTATGATATCCATTACTACAGTTTTTGTTTTTGTAAAACGGCGGGCAAACGGGCAAGAGGCTCACTTGATTTTAAGTGATACCATGGAGTTTCTCAATACCAGAAGGATCGCAAGTGTGTTGCTGGCCTTAAAGAATGGGTACGCTCTTAACCCCTAAGTCGAATTGGTTCGGAAATAGTTTAGTGTTTATAATAGGTTCCACATATTGGTGGAGCACGGAAAACCAAAAATAAAACTTTTTTTTATTAGATCTAATCTATTTAGTCCTACGAGTTCCGTGATGTCCATACTCAAGTGCTGGGAGTTCTACGTAACTACGTAGAGACAGAAGAGAATGCCGCCCATCTCTACCAATCGGGTTGCATTTTACGGCTGCTCGCATATCTGGAGATGGCCCTGCCCGCAATGAAACCACATTGTCTTGGTGTGCTTACCAAAATGTCATTTAACTCCAATGGGCGTGACGTGAGTTTTAATATGTAATACTCTGTAACTGTATTTATAGTAATATAGGTACACTCTCACGGACACGTGTTACGTAACACCAGAAAAACACGAGCTCCTTCAACTAATCAAACAAGGCAAAGAGCAGGTAGAAGGGGACTTGGCCGCAGACGCACGTCTTGGTTAAAAAACCTAAGACGATCTTTTGATCAAAGCTCTAAGTCAGTGATTCTCAACCTTTTTTTTGTTATGGCACATATTAAACGATTTAAAATTTGGCGGCACACAAAGAAAAAGATAAAAACTATTTACTTACTACAACACACTCCATAAATAGTTTATAACAAAAGTTTTAAATATACAGAATAAACTAATATTTGCTTCAATAATAATAATAATTAAAAGTTTATTACGGGATTAATTTAAATATTTTTTTTTTATTGATATAATTTAATAATATTAACATAATTATATGTTCGCAAAATTTGGCGGCACACTTTTGAAATCTGGCGTCACACAAAAGTGCCGCGGAACGGATGATAACAAGGAGGCACTATTAGTAGAAGATTCTTCTGTTATTGTATATGCCTGTTATCTCACTAACTGTGGCTTACGATTTGGCATAAATTTGTTATTATTCCTCGATGAACGAATAAACAGTCATAGTTCCGGAGATCAGCGTGCACGAAGAAAAGAAGTCTTTGCATCAAGGCCTGTATTCACTTTGATTAGTGCTAGTGGAAGTTATTAGTTTATACGTTTAGTGGCTCTTTTAAGTAAATTCAGTTGTCGATAGCTGCCAATCAGCCAGTATAGACGAACATCGAGAAGCGCGCTTGTAATAAAAAACGAACACGCTTCTAATAACGTAACTACACTACTACGCAGCCAAAAAAAAAACACCTGCACTAATCAGTGGCTGTCCACAATTGTTTTCTCTTACTCAGTAATCACCTGCATTAATCACTAATTCAAGTGAATTCAGGCCTTAAGGGGCAGACACAGCTATGAACAATGTTGTTTCAGTTGTTTCAATTGTTATTCATAAACCATTTCTGGTAAGTAGTTAAATCAGGCACATAAGATTATCTTCTCGTCTTAAGACGCAATAGGTGAGCTAGGGATGCTTAAATTTTCCTATCTTTTCTCACGTCATTGACATGTTTCTTTTATTTTTTTAATGTTCTGCTGGCGTGCAGGCTCTGTATGAAACGGGCACAGATCTTGTATTCTGTCACCAACTGCTAAGTTCGAATGTGGAATTGCTCGCTGATGCTGCAATGGGAGTTGCTAACATGACAAAGCTTTTACCGGCCGCTGTACGAATGTCAGATACCAACATTATTGAAGCTCTGTGTGGTAAGACCATTATAAGCTAAACACATAACCCGGGTTTTATATCAGAATTACCAGTCGTAATTTATACGACTGCAGGTTCTCTGAGCTAGACTATTTAAAGTAAATGCGTTCTTTGCAATTATCAATCTCAATCGATTTATTGTCTATAATACAAAATTAATCTTAATACTTAAAATCGTGTATTTTTTATTTTATTTTTTATTTGTAAACTTTTCCACTATAAATGTCTGTTTATTTTATGCATTTTCGATTACTATACTTCCGATTGACGACTCCCGGCTGTGCGCCAGCGGACTTTCTATTTGCGCATTTAACATTCATTCATAAAGTAACGGAAAACATCGATAGGATCTTGGAGGGCTTGCCTTAGACCCGATGTCGTGTATCAGGCACAAGAGGCTGATCACCTACTTGCCTATTAGATTGACAAATGATACAGAAATCTATAAAGTTTGTAGCGACATAATTTTTTTGTATTTTTTAATATATTAGTATACTTAAACATTTCATTAGTGTATATATTTCAGCAATCCTAGCGGATGATGCAGCTGTATGGTTTTATATTCGTATGAACGCTATACGCGCGCTCGCCGAATTGTGTCGTATTATCCCAAAGGCGGCCTTTAGCCTTATAGAGCCCAAGACGTTTGCTTCGCTCAGGAATATTAATAAGAAATGTAAGTTCTTATATTATATACTTTAAAAGTATGTTGGTGGGGCGTAATATATATTAATTAACGTGTTTAGTACCTAAGTAATATTTGTGTAACCGCATCTTATAACGGCACATTTTGAAGAATGTCTTGAATGTAATTATCTATTGCCACAGTTTTCGCGGAAATATTATGATGTTGGTGAAATATAGATATACAACTCTTTATCTGTTTTCAAACTGTTGCATAAACTTATATGATTATTTGGTAAAATTACAATCTTAACTCACACTATCTTCATGGTTGTTGCGATCTATTTCAGGAATGTAAATTAGGTTAAAAGCTTAATACAAACATTGTGCAGACAATAATTTTCGTATAATAAAGACATATTGTCTTTTTTATAATATTTTTTTTAACAATCATTATAAAAGAATACAGTTAAGTACTAAATACACCCATGGAAGTTAAAAATAAGGAAATATTAAAACAATTCGGGGCAAGCGATTTATGTTAACTGTTTGTGATGTTAAAGAATCAATCTCAAAGATTACTACATTAGGTACACTATCGGATTTTAAGTCAATTTTTTAATATTCTTTTGTTTATAAATAGTTTATATGCTAGTTTTAGGATGCATGGTGCATGCATGGTTTGTTAATCTTTGTTAAATAAGACAACGAGGAAAATACTTTTTCAGTTAAAGATACCCCAATTGAGGCGCAAAGGCTAGCGGTACAGTGCTATATCAATCTGCAGAACTATCACGTGAGCACTCGAGCTATGCTTAACTCGGAATTCATGGTGGAGCTCCTTAATATTTTACAAGTAATTATATAATAATTTGACACTAATAGTGATAAAAGAAATTTTGACGAGAATATGTAGTAATGTGAAGTTAGTATATCTAAGGAAGTGTTAATTGATCTTTTAATGAAATAATGTAACTACAATATATGACAAAAATATATTTAAAAAAAAGCCAAATCTTTATAATGAGTTCATTATCACAATTAAGTTCTATCATGCTCAAAAACTTATTTGTAAGCTTGCTCCAGTACAAGATATTATGTGTAAACTACTTCGAAAAGATGAATAATTTTAGACACTTTTGACATGTTTGCATAGATGGCGCTGTCAGCAATATAATTTTTCCTACGAAGTACTATATGTCGACAGCAGATGACGCCATGCGCGGACATAGAATTTTAGAACGCGGTATAGAAATACGCGCGTTGCGGTATAAGATATAGCGCGAATTTAAAGAAATCATACTTACCTGGCGTAGGGGATACCGTGATCAGGAAGGCGGTTCCCCCAGAGCGAGACTCTACCATTGCACTGCGGTAGGGTTGACCTCTGCGATTATCCCTAATGTGGATAACTCGGACGCGTAATTTTTGGTAGTGGGGACTGCGTACGCGCCGTCCCCCCATAATTCATATTATACTCCGAACAAGTCAACACTAATAGTTCAACAGACAAGTGACAACAACAACAGTCAATCCTAATAGTTACAAATATTAGTATCTCTGATGAGTATATAAAATATAAATAAGTGGATTTCAATGTTCAATTCATGGATTATAAGTTATTTGCAAAATTTTCTCTAATATAATTAATAATTATTACAAGTTAAGAATACATAGATTACTTTTATCCATTTCAGCGTATCGATATTTGCCTAAAAATAAAGACATGCACAGTCCTAAGTGGCCTGATGAAAGAAGATTTGGCTAAAGATCTTTTTACTTCTAAGCAAGGAGAGGAAGTCAGTATATATTTATAAATTAGGTATTTTATATTACGTTAAAAAAACAACTTAAAAATCTTAACATTTCTAACACCGGAAAAAAAGTATGAAAGAAAGAAAAGTCTGAAGGAAAAGTGCACTAGGGTTCCTTGCTGTGTGCTATGCTTGTGCTAGCTGTTAGTCTCTTCCATTTATCATATTAATTATTTTTAGCACTTGACTTAATAAATTCCACAGAGCACATGGAATTTTATAATTAAACTACTGTTGCACAAAACGAATCCTTTCGGTTTCAGAATAGGACAGGTAAAGAAGTTGTTTAAGATTATTAGTGAATTTTATTTATATTTTGTAAAAAGTAAGTCTGTCCTAACATATTATTCATATTAAAAGTATTTTACAGGTGATTTCAAATAACCTACACATTGAGCATATTGGTCTACGCACTGCTTTGTGTCAGTTGATATTCGCCAGCGTAACAGAAGATGGGGCAGACGTCTACTTGGAGTTAGGCACAGTACATTAGTTAGTATAAATTATGAGAAAAATCGAAAATGTCTTACAAAAAAAGAACGTAGCCATTTTTGAAACGCCGGCAACGCACATGAAATGAGCCTCCAGCCCGTTAGACCCCGTTTCTATTTAAAAAAACAAAACAAAAAAATACAATAAAAAAACAACAACTCTAGTCTCCGAGTTGTAGTTTTGGAAAAAACAGCGTGCGCAACGTCACGCAATTTTACGCAGTATCGTTTTTCTCCACCCAAAAGTAAAACGTTTCGTTTTTTCTTTACCACCCGTCGTTAGGACCCATTTTACCTACCTAAAACTTATCATTTATGTAGTGTTAAGTATTGGAAAGTCGAAAATAATATTAACAGTACCGCATAATTCAAACGTCATTTTAGTTACATATTACTTGAAATTGCTTCGGTGTGTTTCTTCACAAATTTTGTTTTTATAGGTATCCATAGTTATGATTTATTTCAATATTCAAACTTCTGAACATGTAAAACGTCAACAATCATAACCTATTCTTATATTATGATTGCGATACAAGTTGACTTTGCGATAATATTAGGTCCTTAACATATGAAATTGGCGTTTTGTATGGGAGGAACAAAAAGTCAATTATTTTTAAATATAATATATTTAATTAATCAAAGTATGAACCATTGTTTTCTTTCATTGATCCCTTTACTAAAAAAAAACCAGTTGGACGGGAATCCATAAAATTTGTGAAGGCGATTTGGACTGCCCAATCAGAGTTAAATTTTTTCTCTTGCAAGAAGTTGTCCAAATTTCGAAAAAAGGTCCGGGGAGTACGGAGGATGTCTAAGACATTCCAATTGAAGCTCTTCTAATTTCGTAGCCGTCTGTTGTGCAGTGTGTGATCTAGCGTTGTCGTGAAGAAGCAGTGGCGTGGAGCGATTGACCAGCCTAGGTTGTTTACCCGCTAGCTTTTCCATCATGGTTTGCAATTGCTGGCAATAGACAAATGACAATAGCCAGGATCCAACCATTGCGCTGAGCGCTTCCGATTATCGTAAAGAATCCATTTTTCATCACAGGTAATGATTCGGTTTAAAATACCTTCATTATTGTGCCGGTTCAGTAATGTAACGCAGCAGTCGACGCGCGTTTGCCGGTTTGCTTCAGTCAATTCGTGAAGCATCTTTCAAGCTTTTTTAATCTTCCCAATTTGCTTCAAGTGAATTAAAACAGTTTTATCACTAACACCGCAGCCTGCAGCTAACTTGGATGTGATGAATCCGCTTCCACAATAGCCTTCAATACTTCATTATCAACTTGGGTCTTAGGCCGTCCACGGGGCTTGTTCTGCAGGTCGAAATTTCCAGAACGAAAACGTTGGAACCAAAAACGAACTGTGTTTTCTTTAGAAACATGACCGCCATACACATAATTCACCTTTCGAGTCGTTTCCGCAGCGCTAGTGCCACGGCGGAACTCGTACTCGTAAATAATGCGATACTTTAAGTTTTCCATTTTCTAAATTGAGTAACGCAAACAGAAAAAAACAGAAGAAAAAAACAAATGAATGACGGTCATCGAAGCACAAATACATGAGTAAATAGCTGTACAAATTTGAATTTGGAATTCCTTACCAAAGAGGAGAACATCGTGATTAAAGTGGCCAGTACGAAGTACGCCAATTTCATATGTAAGGACCTACCTATATTTACATCCCGGTCCTAGGTATTCTATAATTTTTTAGAACTTTTAGACGGTCGAATGAAATAATTTCTCAATTTGTTTGTATGGGAAAATAAGATTGTTATTGCAGCTTCCTTGTACTGTTACAAAAATATACCTTTGTATTATAAAAAAATACCATAACGTATTTAGACTATTAGAAGTGAAACTTTAATTTCTTATCAGTATGGTTGAAAACAAACAAGCAAGATACACAGTGAGTGCGTGGGAGCCGGCACTGGAGGCGATCTTCCGCCAACATCCTTCAGCCAAACTGGCCTATACTGGACGACTCGACATCAATGACTTTACTCAGGTAATCCTGGCCTTAGAGAATTCCACAGCGCCTAATACTTTTCAGATTTAGGACAGATTTTGAGAAATAATTTCGATTCTTTAATTTCGTTAGGTATATATTATTATAACACATAATATAAATTATAACATATATATAAATTTTGGAAAAAATAGATCTTAAATCGTCACTTTACTTGCATTGCAAAATATATATGTATAAAAAAATATTAATACATACTGTAACAAATATTGTCTATTTACTGTTTAGGAAGGGTTCTACGTACTAAAGAAGCTAGATGGTGAATTCCCCACCATACAGCAATTGATTGAAAGCGTTCCACCGCATCATGACCCTGTTTTCATCAGTATGTTCCATCAGCCGTATGACGCTGTATCGACTTCGGATATTCGGACGCCACGTATGTTTACGTTATATTTATAAATAGCATAGCTTCATTGTTCATAGCAGCCCATACGGGCCCTAACATGTCCTAATGGATCCGGTTGATCCAATCACCGTAGCTAACGATAAATTAAAAAGCCGCGCGTCAATACCAGAATAGGGTTAAAAGCTGCCTTCATCGAGGAATGCGTGGAATAAGACTTCGTACTACGCTCACTCCAGTGAGCTTCCGTCCCGCCCTTCAGGCGATTGACCACCCCGCGACGAGACGCGACGGTTCAAGCCGAGGTTCGAGTCTCACAGGAGAACCTACGCTCGCTAAATCAGCCCGATCTGAGCTGTAAAGGCCCAGCGAGATTCTATTAAAAATAGATTATATTGTTTATAGTAACAAGGCCACGCATAAGAAAAAGAAAAGAAAAAAGGTATACAAATTATAACCAATGTGTAGCCTCGATACGTACGCGTATACGCTTCGCGATACCTGCGTACGGTGGACGGCGTGCACACACAATTACTTACTTACTTGGTTACTTATAATTAATGAGTTCACATAGAGTTGCAAAATAATTATACAAATGAGCTTAAATTACAAAATATAGGAAAAAAAGTTATTAGTTTTAAGGTTAAAATGAAAAAAATGTTATTTCCAAATTCAAAAATTACTTGATTGATGATTATACTTAAAATTAAACGAATTAACATAAAAAAATAGAAAACCTGAAAGTTCAGTTAACGTAAGTGTAGTTATTACGTTTAATTCTTTGTTTTTAACTTATTAAAGTAATTGTAAAATATTTCTAGATTTTGCATCAGATCCGACTCTTGCGTCTCAGGCAAGTCGATTGCGCCTACCAAAGTTGCCTGATGATGTGAATTTACGAAATTACTTGCTACGCTTGAAGATTTGGTTTGGAGACCCGTAAGACACTATATTTAATAAAAAAATGTATTCTTTTAGTCATTAATCAAGCTAGTAAAACGTGAATAGTATTTATTTTAATTTCTAGTTTATTTGCAGCTTAATTTGTTTGCATTTAATTTCAGAGCAAAATCGTTGCACTATTTTGAAATAGAAGATGCTCATTACGAAGTCAGGTAATACTTTGTTATAATTACATAATAATTCGGAATTATTATTTTTCACGTCAAATTGATAACCTTTGGAATCGGAATGTTTGCGCCCAACATCTCAAGCATAAAAGGCACTAGGTATAAAGGAAAATTTATGAAGAAAAGAGTTTCGTTATTTTATAAAACTATTACATTATAACGACATTTAGTCTATCAACTATTTCAAGGAATGCAAACAAGCAGGCCATCTTGAATAACCGCAGCCATGGCAATGAACACCTGCAACGCCGGGTTCTAGCAGGTGTGCTGCAGACCTTTTAGGGACTCTCTTTTAAAGGCCCCTAAGTCGTATCGGTTTGGAAATACTACCACTAGCAGCTGGTTCTGCAGAGGTGGATCGCGCCTTGACAACTACATAACTTTTAATAATGTATTTAGATATCGTGACAAATGCGAAGAAGTCACGTCATCGCTAAAACAGCGCGCTCAACTCTTAGCCGAGTTTGTGGTGGAGCAAATGAGTGGTCTAACGCAAGAACGTGACTGCAGTATGCCTAGTGTTGATCTGCACTTGGCCGATTTGATGGTATTTTTGGATCAATATTGCATGTAGTTCGAAACCATAACAAGTTCTATCATCCTTGATTCTGAGCTTAAGAAGACGGCTAAACAGTTGCCTTGTCTAGTTACAAGTAAATTTAATACTAGTAGCGCCATCTATGTGTCAGCCTCCGAATTTTGCAGCCCCCCTTAATTGCTTAATAAAATGAAATATACGTAATTACGTGTTATGCCTCTTTAACGATATTCCATATCTCGTAATTGTATAGTTGGCAGATATGAATACCAATTTCCAGGTTTATACGTCTGGGTAAAAGAGTTTTCTAAAAAGGTTCCAATAGTTAGATAGTTCTTTACTTTCGTGGAAATATATAATATTGCTTCAAATAACATGCATTAGGAGGACCTTGGATCTCGCGTGCTGGGTTTGGGCTGGATTCGTTGCGGGGGTCCTTTAGAAAGAGCTATTTTGTACAAGGTGTTAGCTGATCGAGTGGGTTTACCGTGCGCTTTGCATAGGAAAACCAGCGCCCATGCATGGTGTGAGGTGGCCATTCCCGAATTGGATCCTGTGAGTGTACTTTAACTAGATGTAATTTTTTTATATTGATGATGTATATGTTGCAGCCAACTAGTTTAATTAACTTGCTGGCTAATGCTTAAGCCATTTATACGATAGAGGCAGATATAAAAAAGGTGAAACATATGACATAAAAAATATTTATTTTAAAGTTAAATTGCTTGAGGCCGCTAGCCGCTAGGCTGTTAATTAAACGGCTAATTAAGGTAGTAGACTGCGACATACTAAATATATATTATTTTTAATCACTATTTGAAGCCCCCTACATATTGACTTCTCAATATTTTCAGCGGGAAACCCTAGAAAAGGAAGAGAGTTATCCAGCAGGCTTATTACGTGCTAACTACGTAGTGGATTTGATGACGACATCTGGATCATTGCTACCACGAGGCTGCGTTGAAGCGAGAAAAATCTGCGGGGCCGGGTGTACCCCATACACGGCTAGGCAAATGACTGAAGTGTGTCGTTGTACGCATTAATTTAGTAAAATTAATTTGTTTTTAACGTATAATAAAAAATAAAAAAAACAACTATTTTTTTACATATCTATATCATGTAAATATATTTACCTACATGACAAAATTGTAAGTCTATCTACCAAAAACATTCGCATTCGGAATGTACACATTTCCCGTATCTCAGGGGCCAAGCTGTTAATAAAGACACGCTTTGAAATAAGTATCTATTTTGTGCGCCCGACTTCGGTTAAAATCTGATATAATATAAAAATATACCTTTTTTAGTAATCATAGCAATCAAATATACAGTAAAGTTTCTTAAACTACATTATTAATAGAAAAGAAAATACTAATTTGCAGTACCATTAATCAGATGTTTGAAAATGATTTTAAATTTCGTATATAAGGATTTATAGCGGGACTAAAATGACATTACATTTTGCATCACGGAAAACAGTGCAATTATGCGTTAAACTAACTTTTCCTAATTGTTTCTTGCATGTAAAGTGTACAGTCCAATGTTAACATTCAAGGATTCCGCTTATTAGCTTTATTTCCTATTGTAGATATATTGCTGTTCCATTGGGTTGTCTTTGCAATTATTAATATAATGGTCTAAGATCCGGCTACAAGATTAGTGCATACATCGGGTATTTGCTAAGAAACAAATATTATGTATATTTATAATTAAGAGAATATATCTGTGGCTATAAGTCAGAATATGATAAATGCAATTTCATTACAGGACAAGCAATAAAATCATTAAGAAATCTTAAAGGCAATATTAAAATATGAAACATGTGATATATTAATAAGTCATACTAAGCAAAAATGTACTGATCATTGTCTGATCTATGGCCACAGATAATTGTATCAAAATTTGGCCGCTTGTATTTTTAATTGATATTTGGGAAAATAATACATTAACTTATTTTATATAAATATAATTTACATAAAGATTTTGAAAAATCACGGTAGCCGTTGCGCATCTGGCCTCACCTATTCACATCCTAGTGTATAGTGTATTTCCAATTGAAGCTATTTTTTTCTATTAATCGTAATTAATAATTGATCATACATTGATAGGTTGTCTAATTAAATCTGGCCGAAAATAAGAGTTGCTGGCTGTTAAAGATGATAAATATTGAAGGTAGAGTGAAACAGAGTTAATGCGCGTTATATGAATATTCTTATTCATGCTATTGACTATTACAATCTTATAGATTCAAAAAGAAATTGTAATTACAAAACAGCTATTGTCAATAGATATAGACAGATTTTAATTGGTAAAATTTAAATTTTTCACTTTAATACATTTTAATCATGCACAATATATTCTATAAAAATAAAATCTTCTGTGAGTATCGCAGCTTTAAAAGCTATTAACTAGTGTTTTATTTTTCATGTATTAGTTTAACGTCTTTTTATTACCAACTTAGATGTAATTTAAAAATTACAGTTCCTAATAAACTTTCAAGTTCTCAAAAAATAATAAAACAAGTTTCTATGCTACAATTTGTGTATTGTTAAATAAGATTTAAAATGATACCAACAAGATGCTTCTTCTATTCTAATTATCTGGAATTTTTTCTAGACCCTGAAAGAATAACATTTTAGAGTTAGTGCTCAGTCAAAAAAACCAAATAAATGGAAAAGGAAAAAAATGATATTGATTCTAAATCTTTGTTTTCTATATTAAATTGGCAAATGACAATTAGTAGCATTGTGGTATAAAAACAGAGAAATGAAGAAAGTTTAATTAACTGTTCTAGAATCTTACATTAACTACATATGGGTTGCCTGTTAGTCTTGTATCTCTTTGGTACAGTTTTCTTTCCCATAAAGTGTGGAGACCGCGACGATAATGCTGAAAATAAAAAATTATGTTGTTTAATTATTATTAACTTTTACAGCTTATTCGGCCTTGGCCACCAGTACCTAAATTGCAGTTTACATTACAATATTGAGAAAAGATTGAAGTAAACTTATTAAGAGAAAGAAGAATTGTAAGAGGCCATAATCAAAAATTAAACACAAGATGTAAAAAGTATTTATTATCTGTTAAAAGACAAACGATGATATAACCAATGATTCTCAATTTTCAGTTCATAAGTCAACAGTTACAGGGCACTTACATTGCCTAAAGTTAAATTGTGAATATGGTAGAGCCCCCATCCTGGAAGTCCAAGACCAGCTGTTATTATGAAAAAACTTGGAAGAATTTCGTACCACATAATTAAAAGAGTTCACTTTAATTCCAAAAATAATTTTACGGCTATGCAGAAAAAAACACTGACAACAAATTTGGTGTTACCATTATCGTGTCAGCAAATAAGGAGCAATAAAAAAATTGAAGAGTTTATTATAAAACATGAAAATTTATGTAAGTAAAAACTGCATTTTTTATGAAGGACATAAAACTAGAGGTATGAAGTTATCAAATTATAAAATCTATTAATAATCTTTACTTTATTAAAGTTCTAAAGCAAAAATTGTGGGATTACACTTTTTTCTTAAGTGAACTCTCACGTACCTACGTCACGTATAGTTTTCTATAGTAATTATCTTGATACGTATAACGTAACGAATGAAATGATTTTATTATTAATCTGTGCTATAGACAGTCATCATACACGATGTGTGTACTTGTGTAGCAATACATTATGATATATAGGATACATTCGCTTTTATAAGTCCTACGCTTAAATTTATTCAAAACAAATCTTATATACCTTTCTATCATTATTGTTTTGTAAAATAATAGTAATCATTCTTTATTATATAATAATAATACATACTTTGTTACATACTTGCTATTTTGGAAGCTTTAAATAAAGATAATTGGAAGAAGGCGGACATTTTAGATACTTTAGATATTTCTAGTAATATAATAATAGCAATAAATAAAAAATCTATTAATATACAATTCCTTGGAATAGTGTAATTAAACAGTAATACTTTACATTTCCGAGAGTCAGGTAATGACACCACCAGAGACCTAATCCAGGTAGGCCTATGCCCGCTGTAATAATCAGATAAGCAGGTAGAATGTTAAACCACATTATTTCCTATGGAGATAATCTTAAAAATTCAACAATTTCGAAAGAAACAGTATTATTCGTATTTGAAAGATGCAATTCAAATGTAACAGATGGTTTTTATTTCTATGCAGCCAGCACAAATGTAATAAAAAATATAAATCAACTGTATTTGCAAATCTATATTTTTTAATTTTTAAGTGAATTAAATATGGTATTTACAACTAAATGTTTAGTTTGTGTAAATTTGGGTATAGTAAATGCAAAGATTTATAAAGGTTTTTTTTAATAAAATGATTGGTAGGTGGTTAGTAGTTTTGGTGGGTAATTTCAATTACTAGAGGCTAATGGCCTAAGCCCAAGCGTGGCTTCGGAGATTTGGTACTGGGTGGCAGATTTATATACAGGGGGATACCTTGTACCCGCTTAAGTACTTCTACCTAACATGAGCTCCATATACATCGCCGCTCGTCAAGGATCAGATTAATAAAAAAAACATCAGAAATTGTTTCGAGCGCGTCAGAAAATAGGACGAGTTAATTACATACTAAAAAGTGTTTTTTTCTCTAATCTGACAATTTGCAAGTGAAGAGAGGCTGCAAAGTTAAAAAAAATAGTTGCTCAAATTTTTTTTATATTGAAGTAGGTAAATAATTTGTCAAATTCCACATAATTTACATAAGAAAAATGTATTAAGAATATAGACGAAGTAAATAATTTCTTCCTCTTAATGATTTTTTTAGCTTTTTTTTAAATGAATATAGAATACATACAAGTACTACTTGAACAACATACACTTTTTGCTATTTCGTAAGCATATGAATCAAACTTTGAATTAAAGAAAAACTTTATGATTTCCGAAAGATACTTTTCTTTTTAGAAACAACAAGAAAAATATTTCAATTTCACCTAAATTTAAAGAATTGTATAAAGTTCTGATTAATAAAACTTTTATTTCTCTTCATATCCGACATTGTTTGGTATATTATGTTTAAACTCTTTAGGGACTTCTTTATTATTTTTATTTTGCGGTAAAAGTTCTTAATTGTGATTTGTTATAGAACCGATTGGTCTTTACACACAGTTACAAAAGGTATTTATATGTTTATGATTACACAGTAACTGTTTTGCAAATGCTTAACTTTTTACTAATTATTATAAAGTAACATAATATTTTTGTATGGATATGTGAGGTACACACTACAGAAAATTGATTGAACTCCATAACGGAACAGAAACATTATTATTCTTGTTATTAAAAAATATTATTTTATTTATATACCACCGAAAATGTGCGTAGGGTTTTTAAATTTTGTATTATCGGAGTATATTTATTATAGGATGTGGTGGTTTGTACAGCCACCTAATTAAGACACAGATTATTAAAGCATTGTCGAGGACATCTTTCAAGTGACAAGGCTACAAACATAACATTTTGATTATTTAATCTGTGGAATAGGTATCCGGTCAGCAAAGATGGCAGACGTACCGATCGATTGTGATTTTCCCGTCTGGGGTTTATTGCCAAAAAAGGAAACGGGAGTAGTTTCTTTCCTAAACAAATATCCTAATTACGATGGGAAAGACACAGTTATTGCAATTTTTGACTCTGGTGTCGATCCTGCAGCGTCGGGTCTTACGGTAAAAAATATGATTTGTCATCATTTTATTTGAATTATAATTGAATTGTTTTGTAATTTCATGACTGAATAATATTTCTAGATTACGAGTACAGGAAAAACAAAGGTGATAGAGAGGTTTGATTGTACTGGTTGTGGCGATGTAGACACAAGTACCGTGATACGGAAGGTGGTTGATGGATGTATCACCGGTTTAACCGGTCGAAAGTTAAAGGTATGGGCTTCAAAAAATATACAACAACTATATAACAAATAACAATTTTTTTTTTCATATTCAAAGATATACTGGTATTTTTGTGCAAGGTCAATGACTTGCTAAACGTCATTCACAGCTGTTCGTTTTTGTTGTTACTATGGTCCTGAAAGTAATAATAATCCTGACACGTGTCCTAATTTTATAATTTATCGTTTTATATAATTTATTATAAATTATTAAAATGACTTGTATCATAGAAGTGTATGGATTTTAAAATTAATGTTATAATTTGAGTTCAATATTTGTTATTTTAGGTACAAGATTCATGGAAAAATCCAACTGGAGAATGGAGGGTTGGAGTTCTCTACCCGTTTAGTTTGTATCCTACAAAGGTAAAAGAAAGAATTCAAGAACATAGAAAGGAGCATCTTTGGGATGTGGGTCACAAAACAGTTTTTGCTGAAGCAAACAAAAAGTTACAAGAGTTTGAGAGTGAAGTTGGTAAGTGTATTTTTAGCAAACAGCAAATGACAAAGTCTAATGGTTTTGTTGATAATTTATTGCAATATAATTCAACATATTTTAACTTTTTCTTTTATGACAGTGTCAAAGAATTCTACACTTAGTGCAGAAGACAAGCTTATGAAAGAAGAATTAGAGGCAAAAATAGAAGTGCTGCAAAGTGCTGACAAAAAGTATAATGACTTGGGACCAACTTATGATTGTGTACTGTTCCATGATGGCAATGTGTGGAGGTATTTAGACTCTAGTTTATCATTAATTATATGTATATACATATTTTTATATATAAAAATGTAGATCTTATTAGACTTAGGTTGGTTCCTTGCAAAAGTTTGATGTAACAATTGTCAGCTTTTATATAGATAAAGCTAACAATGAAAAAATTAATTATTAATTCTTAATACTATTTATTTTGAATTACCAGAGCCTGCATAGATACATCAGAAAGTGGTGATCTGTCATCAGGGCCCCTGTTGGGAGAGTACAGTCGAACCCATGAGCACACACACCTCACTCCCTTAGATGAGATGACAGTTACTATCAATGTTCATGATGAAGGAAACACTCTAGAAGTTGTGGGCATGTGCTGTAAGTGATTATGTAGCATGTATCTTAGAGGTTATAAATTGAAATGCCCAGTGGCCTTTCAAAAAGCCCTTTTTTATGTACAAATGTTTTATGTTTATTAGTTGTGTAATTTTTATTTTTATGCTGCAGGGGTTGTTCGGTTAACACATTTAATCAAGCAACAAAAAAAAGTGTTTAGTAGTCTTCTGTGATCATTACATCGTAGTCTTTGGGAATTCTGTAAATTTCGCTCAAATTTAACTAATGGTTTAAATTTTAGCGCTTAAAGAGCTTGACTTACGTCAAATTCTAATAAACAGCTGAAAGTTTTCAGATATGTACACCTGAAGTAAGAGCTATTTGTAAAACATTAATACTTATTGGTATCTCTTTTTACAGCTACTCATGGAACACATGTAGCAGCAATTGCTTCTGGGTACTTTCCTGAAGAACCTGATAGAAATGGAGTAGCACCTGGAGCTCAAATTGTCTCTCTTACAATAGGGGATAGTCGACTTGGTTCTATGGAGACTGGAACTGCATTAGTCAGAGCTTGTATTAAAGTAATGGAGCTATGTAAGACAACTCAGATAGATGTCATTAATATGAGTTATGGAGAACACGCACATTGGTCTAATGCTGGGTATGTAGGATTTCGGGTTTTATAAATAAAAAAATATTGTGTCCGTAAAATTTAAGATTAATAAGGTCTGTCAAGTATTATCCATTGAGGTTTCAAAGTTAAGAAAGATCCTGGGATCCTGATGTTGAGATCTATAAGCTTCCAATATTTTCTTATAAAATTCATCTTCAATGATAATAAACTCCGACAAAGCCTCTGGCATTTAATGTCCATGAGCCTGAAGGTCGTCGTCGACCTCAATCAAACATTTATCTCTTTCCTTAAATTATGTTAGGTGGCAGGTATTTGCATGGATATTTTCAAATAAAACACTGTTCCACAGAACAACTGGCTTTCTTCATTTATTATATAAGCTTATATCTAATATAAAATCAGTGGTTGCGACACTTATAAAGACTTGACTTATCTAAGGGTTCAAATCTAAATGACACTTATTGTTATTACACATTATCGGATACAAGAATGGTAAAATACTATTTATGACAAACTAAAGGGCTCATATGGGCTTCAAGTGTGATGATTGTGTACATTTAGTTTACCCTTCTAATTATTCATTTAACTAATGTCAGATACATACATACATACATAACACTTGGTTATATTTTTTTTCATTTGACCCTTGACTAAAATACTTTACAGTTAACATGTAACACCACACCAGAGCTATTATAATTTCTATAAATATTCAAATTCAGTAGATGGCTAAGTTGTTTAAACATTCATACATTTCTCGTTGTTTACAGCCGTATTGGTGATATTATAAGCTCAGTTGTTAATCGTTATGGTGTATCGTGGGTGGTGTCTGGTGGTAATCATGGACCTGCGCTGGCGACAGTTGGTGCTCCACCAGATATTGCTCACCCTGTTCTTATTGGTAAGTATTACAAAATATTTGAAGATGATAAACATGAAGATTTTCTGTGGCAATTTGTTTTTTTTTTTTTTTGTAATTTTGATGCGTTTGCGTATTTGTGTTATCAATAGTGTATTTACAGCCTATAAGAGATTATTAGAACCTATATAAATGTCTATAGATCTTAATAACTAGACCTGGAACGAGGCTGCTTAAGGTGTTTTCATAATTAAAAGGTGTGGGCGCGTACGTCTCACCGGAAATGATGAGCGCTGCGTACTCTATGCGTGCACGGGTCCCACACGGCGCCTTCAGTTGGAGTTCCCGTGGTCCCTGCCCAGATGGCGCTGCCGGACTGGCGATTTGCGCTCCAGGCGGCGCTGTCGCTTCTGTTGCGAGGTGATTAGCTTTTGTTTAAAGAAACTGACAAAGACTGATCAAATTAAATGGAATATTAATTAAAAACGGCATATTCAAATATTTCTGAGTTTCAGATATTTTTTTATTTATTGCTTCTTTAATAAGATATAAAAAATACATATGAAAAAATTACAAATTTATTTATACCGAGCAGCGGGTTTTAGGCACTGATTTTACTTTTAATCACGACCTTCCCAACCACAAATTACATAAACCCAACTCGGTCCAGCGTCATCACCACTAGTCTCCACTGAATATTGCATCAGTATTGCCTGCGTTCCCTCGAACGCGCCGTCCAAAGTCTAGATGGCGCCTCGAACCCACACGAAGCATTTTTTCATTTGTCTGATTGGTCGTAACAAACTATGATATGTATATATATATATATATATATCATAAAGTTTACATTAACTGCCAATTTTCAAATCAAACGTGTAGAAAGTAAGAGAAGAACTGGCAATAAACTAGTTTCACCACTCTTTTGTATCGCCAATGGTCAATCAGAACATATCTTGGCAATCCGAGCATTCTTTGACATATTATATTTACATTTTGTCAGAGATTTAAATTAGTAAAAATCATATTTATTATTATTATTTAGTTTGATGAGTTTAACAAATTTCTTAATATCTACAGGTTTACTCTTCGCAATTCGCAACTAATGAATGGAACGTCGATGGCCGCACCTCACGTCGCCGGAGCTGTCGGTAAAATATATTTTGATAGATCTGTTTTTTACAAACATTGATCAGGAGAGAATAAGAATTTATCATAGTCTATAGATAAAAAACTTGAGACAATGTCTCAATAAATACATAATATCTGGATGGGTTTAAAGATTCATAATATAACACACAATTTTAAGTTTGAAAAATCAACTTGCAATTCCCAATTATAAAAGCGACTACTTCCTTGTATACATTTTAAAATATTTTCCCTAAAACATGGTACTAGTCTGGATTACCATTTTAAGTATACCAAATTTATTCAATTTCAGCTGTATTAATGTCCGGACTGAAGGCTAAAGGGTTACCATACTCGCCATACTCTGTGAAGCGTGCTCTTGAAAATTCAGCTACATATCTAAACCATGTGGAACCATGGGCTCAAGGCTGTGGATTGCTCAATGTTGAAAAGGTATACAACATTTTAGATTAATACACATAAAATTTTTGTTCTTTTCGCATAAGTTGCCTGTAATAAATCTCTAGTTAAGGCTGTTGCAACTCATTTTGGATTGTTTTCTTAAGCGCAAAAACTCTAGACTTAATAAAACACTTAAAATGTTTGTTTTTGTTCTATATGCGAATATCATATATAATTCCGGATCGAAGGACCATGACAAAATGGCACTTTCTTCACGCGTTATTAACATCGTATATCCAATCAAATCAAAATTTATTTATTCAATTTAGATGCGACTTAAAGCATGCTTATTAATGTGATAGCTGTGTTATGTATATGATAGCTTCATTGAAAAGTGTAAATTTGGAGTTGAGAATTAGCACTAAGCATGACTCATAGTATTACGCAAACAGATTTACTGCAATTTAGCCCCCTCCCCTCTTGCCAACAAAAGTAAGCAAAGCTCTCAAAAATAATAGTCCAAAAACATATTAATTTTTTTGTAGGTATCCTCGAAACTGAATTTCGTTTGCATAGACAATTTGTGGGTTATATGTGTAAAAAACTAAATAATTACTATTGACGTAAGCACCAAATGAGAAATTCAAAGACCTCCCCTCCTATAAGGCTTACGTAATACTTGAACGGCCTCATACTGTCAAATACACGTGATTTTTAAGTGCTTTAAAAATCATTGAAATTGTTATTTCAGGCGTTCGAGATTCTATCTGAATATCACGAACAGCCGGAGCGTGACGTCACGTTCAATATATCCTGCGGTGCCAATACCAAGGGAATTTTCCTAAGGCCGCGTCCCGATGAACCGCCGAGAGACGTTGCTATCACCATAGAGCCACATTTCTTGCATAGGGATTCTGAGACCAGTAAGTATTTGGCTTTATGAAACGTATTTGAAGTACCCACAAATGTTAATGCGGACTTTTGTATGTTATTTTTTTGTATTATTTTTTAAGTTCCAGTAATATTATATAACTTATTTAATAGATCTTTATAACTGGGCCTCGAATTTGATTGCTTAAGGCGTATTGATAATTTGACGCGTGGGAGCGTATTTATATGCGTGCACGCTGTAAACTGAACAGTTTAAACTTCAGTTTACATAAATATGCCATTTTAACGATACTTTTAATATACCTATCGATTTTAAATTTACGAGTTTTGGTTAACTGTACAATCATATGTACCGTTATAATTCAACAATTAATTATTAAAATATAACTAGCTGCCCCCGCGAACTTTGTTTGTACCTTTTTAGCACGTACCTACATGGAACATTTTGCTATGCTATCCCAGAGACTGTTCTTTTCCTGTTTTTTAGGTTTTTCTGTGATACCTCCATTTAAAACAGAGTTCAAGTAATAAGTTCTTGATATCGAAAAAATAAAAAATAGGGTTTAATCGTAGAGGGTAAATTTAAATGAAGGGTTGGATGTATTTTTATATGCAGTACTAAAAGAAATAAAAAACAGACAAACTTTTGGGGTCCCCCCAACCATTTTTTGGGGGCACCCCTTGTCGCTTAGGTGTTCGAAAGATAGTAGCCGATTCACAGACCTAATGAATATCTATAATAAATTTCATAAGAATTGGTCGAGTCGTTTTGTAGGAGTATGGGAACTAACATTGTGACACGAGAATTTTATATTTATAGAGACAACTGTTTGAACTCAGCCAGAGTACAAACAAAAAACCTATCTCCATAGAAACCTTATTAATTACTTGTATGACTAAGTTGGGTTCTTACTTGGGAGTTGTTAGACTCCATTCTATGTCGTCTCTCCGTAATATAATTGTATTGTAATTGTAATATAACAAAGTGTTAATAAATAAATAAAATAACATATCGTCAGAATTTTAAATAGGTAAACTCATATAACCATCTCTATTTAGAGCAAAGCTCATACCCACGTGCACACGGTCGGTCGCTGATAGGTCTTTGGTTTTTCGTGTCCATTCTGCAGGTATCCATTGAAGGAACCTTCGGATCCATAAGGTCTTCTCCATGTGCGCTAAATGGCCCGCCCATCCATCTCCATTTTATTTTCACAATTTTAGTACATTATTTACATGTGTCTTTTTTGCAAATACGGTTGGGTCGCTCCAAACATTGTTCTCTCAATGTCCCTGGGGACTCTTTAGCTACTAGCACAGAAAAAATTAGGTCAGGCACGAAACACTCAAAATATCTCTTGTAGAGGTAACGAGTGAATTTAGTTTGTTACTCGTCTAATTATCCAAGTAACTTCTGACTAAAGCCATAATAGCCAATTTCATCTCAAAGCACTCGATACAAAAAAGCGTAATTAGGTGTATAATTTCAGAGGAAGCAGTGATTCGCAGGCAGATTCAGTTCGGTGTGCGATTGGCGTTAACGAGTTGCGCCGATTGGATCTCTGCGCCTACGCATTTAGATCTCATGAATGCGCCGAGACTGCTGTCGGTGCGCGTGAATACAGCGCATTTGCAGCCAGGGCCGCATTTCGCAAGGTAGATAGAAGAATTTTTTTTTTATAATAATAAAGCTACTAATCTTGAAAAAAAAAAATTGTTAATAACACAAATAATAGTTTGTATTGTCTGATTTATAAATGTAATTTTTTGTCAACAATAAAAACAAAAGTGGCGCTAACCGTTTAGGTCTGGGCCTCAGATTATTATTTATCTGTTTCATTGTCCATTTGATTATAGGCAAATAAGTGATCAGCCTTGTACCTGACACATCCCGTCGACTTGGGTTTAAGACGTGCCGTTTTCCCACGGTTTCCAATGGTTGCAGCTATTTAAAAACGTTGTGTAAAAGAAAAAACACTTGGCGATTCTTTATTTGAAGTATATTTGATTTACGGATAAGAAAGAAAGAAAAGAAAGAAAGAACTTTACTAGACACAATATACAGGAATGTTTAATAAAGTAGAGTGCACTGGCCCCCACACTAGGATTCCCTGTGTTGTGGGCAGCCAGTCTCTTCCTTTTCACATCTAAACTGTATTGCTTAATTAATTCTACGTAACACATTTATATCTATACTATTTTTGTACAATAAGAATGTTTTCTGTGTCAGTATAGAACAGCTTAACAAGATATTGTTTGAGTTTTTTAGTAAAAGTATGTAATGTGATTTTTGTAATGTTAGTGATAATTTTGTTTTTAATGAAGTGGTTAAAGATGAATGGACGGAAGGAGAAAAAGCGTTGAGCGAAAAAAGTGCGATTTTTAGGTTGCTTATATATAGGTATGCGTTTGGTTTGATTTGGTGTTGTCGGTGTTTGTTTCCAAAAAAGTCTGCATATTGCTATTAAGTATAGCAATATGCAGACTTTTTTATATAAAAATCTATATTGTACATATTTGTAAATATGTGAGGAACATGTATAGTAACAATACAATAATGAACCTGTATAGTAGTTTTATTTAATAGTACATTGTCTTCACATATAATTATTTAACTGATATATACAAATATTGTAAATTCTATTTTAAAAGAGTAAGTGTGGAGTTTCTTGGCCATTCTTCTCCACACATACCTTTTGGAATGGGCAACTAGAATCATGTTTATATTTTTTAACCTTCAAAAGTGCCATTATTGCTAATTGGAATAAATGATTAGATGAATGTTTTGGGTGTCCTATTAAAATTTAAAAAAAAAAAATTTTCAGTATAAACGCATACGACGTATCCTGTATAGAAAAGGGTCCAGTGTTTCGTATCCCAGTGACAGTTCTGCAGCCGCAGCCGTTGCCACCGTGCGCTGCAGCTCCGCAATTAACGCACAATAATGTGGTGTTCAAACCCGCGACTATACGCCGACATCTTGTTATACGTAAGTATACTTAATTGTTATTGTATTTGATTTCATACTTTAAAAAAAAAACTGGAATTTATCTTAATACATAATTACGTGTCACGTTGTTTCTCCGCTATTGACTAAACTACTGAACCGATATCAATCAAAATTGTACAACGTGTGCAGTTTGATATAACTTAAAAGATAGGATAGCTAACATCTAAATTTATACCCGGAATATTATTTTACTCCAAATATTTGTTTATTATTTGATACAATTCTAACAGATGGCGCTGTGTTAAAAGTACCAACGTTTCACATAAGTTCTCCTACCGTTTCCCTTCAATTGTTTACTACTATGTAATATAACAAAAACCTTAGCCACAGCAACGCTTGGCCGAGTCTGCTAGTTACGTTATATATTGTATATAGTTACGTTTAAAAGGGCCTGGGACTAGTGCTGGGCAGGCTACTTCTAATTAATATGCTATATATGTAGAATTGTTTGATGATTTGCTTTTTTTTTTAAAGAGTACCGAGAGTTTTTTACGCCGGCTTTTTCACTCGGCCAACACCTCCTGTCTTCTTTGCCGATGAGTAGGGATGCCAACAGGCTCGAATTTAATGACGTGGAATAAGTGATACTCTTATGATCCTATGTTCCAAAATAAACGTATTTTTTTTTTTTTAATTATGTTTCGGTAGTTGCTGAAGAGTAATTCGTGTAATAAATAATATATAATCGAAATGTTTTAGAGCATCGTTTCGGGGTTCAGTTTGTTTAAAAAGGGGGTGGTGAAATATAATAAATACAAACTACATATAGGTAAAATCGATTCGTTAAAAATAGCGCGCTATGTACATATTATTATACTTTTTCAGTAGGGGTCGCAAATGGGTTTTACTATTTTTGGGCTTTTTCTTGTGTATGACATAAAATAGTATGGGTTGAAAAACGATGTTCTAGAGAAACATAAATAATGTCTGCTTCTGATATATACGTACTATATACAACTAGTATATAACCAAACGTGATATTAGAATAACATTTGCTCCTTTATCTAGATAAGATTTTTCTTACCTAAAAAGCTATAACATGTATCATCCGACTTGATAGGATTTCCCCGTAATAACGAACCCCTTATAACGCCATTCAGTCCAGCTTACAACGCGGCATGTTGCCCTTAAACGCGGAAATTCTTTTTTTTTTAATTTATAATTATTTGTCAGGTCCATAATTCATTTTGTTTCAAATGTGTTGTTATAATATTATAGTAAGAAACTTTATTAGGATTTTACGAGAGTACTAACACTATTGGAGGGATTATATGTATTTCAAACAAAAGTAATGTTAAATAAATATTTTGTATTTTTTTGAGTGAGCCTTCCTCTTTTTCCACATTGGATAGCTATTGAACAATAAAAAGCTATTATTATTTTTGTATTTTAGCTCCTTTAGAAGCGACGTGGGGGGTGCTAAAAATGTCTCTAGCGGGTAGCAACGGCGAAGTCAGCGGTCGTTTTCTCGTACATTGTATGCAACTAGCGCCACAACGGAGTTGTCGAACGCACGAAACGCACAAAATGCTGGCAATCACTAGCGAAGCACCTACATTATTGCCATTTCAAGTTATTGTGAGTTTATATTAATATATTTAACTATTTACCTAAATAAGACTGCACCGCAAGCGACATGCTGAAGCACGCTTCGTGTGCCAAAAATCACACTTGGAGATTCTATTTGTGTTAGATTAAATTGGGCATAGACAATAATTTATCTGATTTATGAATTTTTCTTTTAATATTCATGTATATTTTACATCAGATTACTAAAATCGTTCAAAGTAAGAATTGTACGTAAAATAGTGCTGTGCGATTCTATAAAGTAGGAAAGCAATAATAGATTTTGTATATTTTTCTGAAATTAACTTACAGTAAAAGTCAACCACAGGTCTTGCATTATTTATTTTATGTTTTTATTAATAATACATTTTTAACGAATTATTTAAACATTATAACTGAATAACTTTGCCGTTTGGCGTGTTAGCTACTTGACAAACATTCTTATATTTAAATCTTTCCACTTTATAATATTAGTATGGAATAAAATAATGTTGCCTTTAAATCTTTAAATGAAAATATCAATACATATGCCACTTTGAGCTCCTATTTTTTGAGAATTAAGTACCCTCGTAAGTTAGTAACCCTAAGTACCTAGTAAGTTTAAGGTCGTATCGCCACAAATTTTTTTATATTCCATTTATTTAAGATTTTCTGGAACATATCTACTGCACGTATACGTTTATACGTTCGTATAAATATTACAGGGAGGCGTAACTCTAGAAGTAGTAATAGCGAAGTATTGGGCGAACCTGGGTGACTTATGTATGGACTATACATTGGAGTTCCACGGCCTTAAACCAGACTTTGGACCCCAGTTGACATTAAGTGCGCACGCGTTAGGAAATGTTGCGCTCGCTGCGTTACGTGCACAGGACGTCCAACCCGCCGCCCAGCTTAAACACTCGGAGCCTCTATACAGGTGAATAATGTTTATTTAGATGAGAAACAAAATATTAATATGTACATACGAGCGAGATACACGTTGCCATTAGCCGTCTAAATTTTAGTTAACTGTATTCATTCTAACATGCATCTTTACTGCCTTTTTGAATTTGCCAATCACATCAATATTGCGAATTTTAGATGGATTGATTGATTGATTAAATAATAAATAAACATACTAGATTAAATGATTTAAAGCATTTTTTAATGACAATATGGTTTTGAATTTGA
The DNA here is from genome assembly GCA_028984075.1 of Pieris mannii. NCBI lineage: Eukaryota > Metazoa > Arthropoda > Insecta > Lepidoptera > Pieridae > Pieris > Pieris mannii. The sequence continues at coordinate 6,101,386 of CM054795.1, read as the reverse complement.
CCCATATGTATGTAATTTTTTTTGTATTTAAATTGTAATAATGAACACAAAGCCTATATACAGTGTAAACTCTTTATAACGAAACGCGAGGGACTGAGATTTTTTTGTCGTTATAGAGAGTTATCGTTAGATGGAGTGAACAAAAAAAAAAACCAAATTAATAAGAATTTTTAATACAAGAATTGATGACTTAGTTCAAAACGCCTTTCAACGTCACTTTTCTTTTCTCCTTTTTCAATCGCACGTATCACACAAATTTTTTCGTCAACACTAATCGCTTTCCGTTTACTGGCCATGTTAACAGTTTCAAAGTAGGTTTACGACTGTTAATACGATAGGTACCCAGTATGCTTGGTCGAAGACCATCACTTCCGAGAAAACAATGCGTCATACTGCACGTGTACAAGGCAATTAAGGATAACAAAAGCTAGACCGACCTCGGATGTTTCGGAGCTTCAAAGTCGTTTGTTACCTGATAACATAACATAAACAATAATACCGATAATAAATATTTACTGTCTACAAATATGAACACATTTCTTCGTAATAGAGAATAACGTATCGCTATAAAGAGTGTTTCAATATGTGAGTCTTAACGCAAACAAACCAACTTGGGTTCACTCCAACGTTAAAGGTAGTTTATTGTTATAAAGGATAACGTTATAAAGAGTTTACACTGTATACACTTCCTATTTCCGATCAGTATTAAGTAGTTTCAAAAGGGAAGTATGCAATATAGCAGATGGGCTATATTTAACTTTTTCTATATATTAATAATAATTAAAACTCTAATACTCTCTATAACATTCTCTTTTTTCGATTTTTGTAAAAGTTTTGAAAGAACTTCCCATGTGTATGAGACAAGTGTTTCACACTTATGATACATACTGACATCCATATATGCTCACCTTCTATTTAATTCCAGGCCAACAGATTCCAAAATAAGTCCGCTGACTGCCAGAGATGTGATTCCACCGTCGAGGCAGATCTATCAGATGATTAATACATACACCTTCCACATCGCAAAAGCCACTGAGGTATATTCAGGTTGAAAATTCATTTTGCTTTTCTGTTTTATTATAGATGTCGAATTGATAGATATAATAAGTATTTAAACAAAAAAATAATTAAAACTAAATTAAAAAAAATTAGAAACACTGGTCTCATACCCGGTTTTTACATGTATAATATGTATACATAATACGAGTCGTTACAGCAACGAATAGTGGATTATTCGGATTCGAATTAAATATCTACCCTTCGTAGGTATAACTACAGGTTAGGTAAATATTAAACTCGATGGCTGGAAATCTTCCACAGTCCGTTTTACAAGGTTCGTTTGCGAACTAGCGAACTGTGGAATCGACTTCCAACTATTCAAAATTCGAGTGTACTCAAAGGCCGGCAACGCACCCACAAAAATGGGTGTCTATGAGCTGTGATGCCCTTTTAGGGCGTCCCGCAGGCTCGCTTGCACCCCTATAATATGTATTAAAAAAAAACTAGGGTGTTTCCGAACCAATTCGATCCTAAGTCAAGAAAAGAGATAATTTTTAAAAGGCTGGCAAATCACTCAGGGGCTCTCTGGCGTTGAAAGTCCATGGGTATTAACATTACATGATCTTCTTGCCCGTTTGCCCCTCGTGCTAAAATATTTTTTTCTGTTAATCTTTATTCATCGTTAAAATGATCTTTACCGTTCAGTAAAGCATTATACTTATGATTGAATGAGCCAATCGATATTTAAATTGTCGTAAAATACCGTTAAGTTCGTTAAGGACAACTTTTGCTAACTTCACTCAGTAAAACTTTAAAATTGTCAATAGGTGGCGCCAATTGTATCTTTACTATGCGATATGCTCTACGAATCCGAGTTCGAGTCACAAATGTGGATGCTCTACAACTCTTCAAAGCAGTTGATGGCTGTCGGCGATGCATATCCCTCGAAGGTATAATATTTCTGACATTTTTATTTATAGCCCAGCGGTTTCCTAGATGTGTTTAGGAGTATAAAGATTTTTTTCGGTTGTGTTGAGTCTGTTATTAAAAAAAATTTTTTTTTTCAATGTATTGTTATATAATCTTTTTGTTATTTGTTTTCACTTATTTATATTAAAAATAAAATCAGTGACGGTACAACAGTACTTTTTTTAGTTGTGGGTCTCCGATTTCTTCTGTTTCATGATCATTTGTCAGCCTTTTTTTTGAAATCGGTCGGTTTGAAACAGCTGGTTCGACCGAATTTTAAAACAATGAACGGTTCTTGTAGCGTTACAATTCCGATATTGTAGTTTTTAAAATAGAAAAATTTAAATCGAATAGAAAAATAGAAAAATTCATTTTATTGTAGTTTTTAGATTAGATTTATATTAAGGAAACGATTTTTTTAATTTCTAATTTTTTTTCGACACATACGTACGTATTGGATTAGTTGTGATATTAGTTGGTTTTACTACGTATTTACGTGTTGTTCTCACGAGTATGTAAGTGCGTGCTCCTATTTCACAATGCCTCCTGCTGATAGAGGACAAATCTTTGTTTTTTATTTATTTAATTATTCTTTATTACTCAAGATGCCATATGGAACATGGTGTAATAGTTGCAGCTCTTTACAAACGTTGTGTAAAAGAAAAAAAACTTGGTGGTCAAAATGAGTGGCGGAGAGTTTATTGCTAGTTCTTCTCTTCCGTTCTACGCCCTTGATTTGAGAACTGGCAGTAAATGTAAAATTAGAATCATTTTTTTGACGTTCATAAGTCTACATTGTGTTACCTATATGAATAAATGATTTTTATTGTTGTTGTTCTAGATATGTTTTATTTATTTTATATGCAGGCCAGTAAATGTGCATGCGCATATTACATTCTGTCAATAATTATAATAATAAAAATAAAATATGTTTATTCATTTGACAATAATGTGTAAGATTAGGGAACCCGGTAGGGAACCCGGAAGTGTGTCCGGGTTCCCAACTCTTTCGGTTCTCTTCCATAGCAAACTTTATAGTAAATACCATAAAAATATCAATATTATTTAATTACATTTTTTTAAATTATCTTTGTTTTTTCAATGGTTCCAATATGCCTGAGTGCATGAGTGAGTGTGTGGTTGCATGTTAGGGAATAGGTGAGTGAGTGAATGAATAGTGTAACTACATATTAGGTCTCAAGAGCATCTTTAACACTGCGTATGGTGTGTTCATAAGCCAGTCCATTAATCGTATTTTTAATTGTTACCTTGTTTCAGTATTCAGTGAAGCTAGAAAAAGGTGAATACACCGTTCGACTAAGCGTACGACACGAGAACAAATCTCTTTTGGAACGTCTACAGGATGTTCCACTTGTTGTGCAGCAGAGACTTGCCCAGCCCATCACCCTAGACGCCTATTGTTCCCAGTCTAGTGTATGTACATGACATATTTATTGCATTCAATAATTATAGACTGGGTTTGGAAAGATGTTCCGATTCCAAGTTTTTTTTTATATAGAACAGGGGGCGAACAGGCAGTAGGCTCACCTTATGTTAAGTGATACCGCCCATGGACACTCTCAATGCCAGAGGGCTTGCGAGCGCGTTGCCGGCCTATTAAGAATCTGTGCGCTCTTTTCTCGAAGTTTAAATTCTTATATGATTTTTGCTTTATAACAAAATTACATTTCATTTCCAGGCCCTAACGGGTGGTAAAAAGTTCACGACGGCTTCGTTATCGAGTGGCAACTTGATGCCACTCTACTTCACTCCTGTTCCTGCCGATAAGTAAGTTTTTTATACGTACGTTCAGATTTTGTATACGTACCGTGTACGTGATGAGCTTTCTGTGTCAAACACCGGATATGGGTATCAAGCTTGCTGGTTTTCTCGTTTTTACGTAATGGCCAGTCTATTAAATAATAAAATAATAACAATAATAAAGCCCTTTTATAAATTTAAGTAGTATAAAATTGAAATCATTTTATACTTCTTAAATTGTATGGTTTCTTAATGTTGTTCATTTAAGATTTGTCTGTTGTACGTCTGTTCTTTAATTAATACGAGCGAACGGGTTCCGGTCATGAATTAGATTTAAATATAATTCATGGTCTGTGATGATGACTAAAATATGACTAAGAGAATTTAATACAGAGCAAAATTAAAAATAATAATTATAACGCACAATATATTAATAACAAACAAAACTAGTAGAATTTTGAGCCTATATTTAATATGAAGTTGATAATTTATATTTGGTCTCGAATAAGTACTAAACTAATAATTCGACTACTCTTGGCTCATTTAGACCTAATTTTTGTTATTCCAGAATAAGTCGTTCTAACCTAACCGTCGGTCAAACTTTGACGGGCACAGTTACGTTCGCTAAGGACGAACTCGGTCGTCGCGTTGACGTATACCAAGTGCAGTACGTGCTCTGTGAGGCCCCTCGTCGTAGGGACAACCGCGATAAGGAAAAGGACAAGACGAAGACACACGAGGACTACTTGGATGCTGTGAAAGAACTGTCTACCACGTGGCTGCCTAAACTTGGTATGTTACAAGGGAAAACGATAAACGATTTGTGAATATTCAATGGAGGTTATGAGGAATAATAATAATAATAAGCCTATTGACATACACATAATAAAATATATATATATATAATTTTAACTTAGATGCGGCCCCTGTTATGAGGAATACTGACTTATAAAAGGTGTTATTTTATTTAAGATTTTTCAAGACCGTTACATAAGTAATCACCTTACTCGTAACTATAACCTAAGCTTGAACATTAAAAAATACACGATCTAATTACCCCTTTTTTTTTAGTTAGTTAAAACTAAATCAGGGTTTTTTTTTGGATGGAAAAATATAGCTCCCGTGGATCCTATTGTACTAGCGTAGCGTTTTGACACTGACGTCTACGCCCATTTTCTCAAGATGAAATTCGGTCGAAACGTGTCGGATGTTTATGACAATGTTTCTTCACAATGTGTTATTTTACTGAACGAGAAAGTATTGCTCACGTATAAGCAGCAGAAATAGTTTATATTTTTTTCCAAATTTTGTATACAATAATGAAAATATCAGTATGATAAATGAAACTCCCAATGTGTGCCTGAAATAATTATTTTTATTCTAACTAGATTTTTGACAAAAGATCTTTAAAGTAATAATTAACCAAAAACTAATTGTACGTGAAGATAAGTAAAGTAGTCATCAATTGACTGAAATAATTATAGAAGTATTTTAATTCATAAGAGTCTTTCAAAACAATTATTTTATATAACAGTTAAAATCCAAAAATATTCTAACAAAAATTCTTCTTTTACTGTAGTATAGACTAACAAACTCGCAGTGTTGCAAGTAAAAAAAAAAACATTAGTATGACATTTAGTTAACAACAACCTAAAAGATTTGTTCTTTATACATAGAATATTCAAAATTTTTAGAAGGTGACAAACTGGAACAAGTGTATGAGGAGTTGGTAGAAAAGTTCCCCGGATACCTCGGCGCACACGTCGCTTATCTTCAGGCCATAGACCCGCCCACAGATTGCAATAAGTAAGGAATTATATTTATATTTTTGTGTTTGTTTATTAATTGTTAAATTTATAGGAAAACCTTTTTATAAATTAAGGATATTTTATCTCTTTTTTCCTCTTCCATTTAAATGCTTTCCAAAACTTCACGGTAGTAGTATTATCTAATACTGTATTAAATATAGTTTATACTCAGATTTTTAACTCGGTACAATTCTGACAGCTATAATTTTTTGACATGTCAGAGATTACAAAAGTAATTTGGCCGAGCACATTTTTCTGTTTCAATATGAGTCTGAACATTTGAGTCTATACATAAATTTTATTTGTAGGTAAATCCATTTTATTAAGTGCTGTGTTCCACATTAAAAGTGGTTTAACGGCGAGTGATAATTACGTCCCAAACACAAACAGTAAAAAACCCAGAATAGTAGTATACCAGCTAAACAAAAATATAAAGTAACTAGCAGACTCGGCCAAGCGTTGCTGTGGCTAAGGTTTTTGTTATATTAAATGGAACTATATATTAATAAACGGTAGAAGAACTGATGTGAAAGGTAGATAGCTTATGTGAAACGTATGTACTTTTACACAGCGCCATCTGTTAGAATTGTATCAAATAATTAGCAATAAAATAAAATTGCGACTATAATTAAAGATCTAAGCTATCCTATCTCTTAAGTAGGACCAGACTGCACACGGTGTGCAAATTTGATTGATATCGGTTCGGTTGTGTAGGAGTCCATCGCGGACAAACATCGTGACAGGAGATTTATATATATTAGATTAAAGTTAGTCTGATATATTATTCGTGATATTTAAATATTTGTTATTTTTTATGAGGTCCCTTGAGTAATTCTAAATATTTATTTAGTTTATTGAGTCTAAATAAATAAATCTCTTTTTGTACGTAAAACATAAAAAAATGTGTAGAATTTTATTTTTATGCCGTCAAATGGGTCATATTTAGTCCACGTTTTACTTTTTTAGTAGCAACACTTCAAAAGTCCGAATTCTACTAAATTAAAAATCAGAGTTTAGATAGAAATTGGAGTTATAATTGTATCTTCTTTTGTTTTTTAATATTCTTTTTTGTCTAAATATGTTTTAATTACTTCTTATGTCTGAGTAATTGCAAATCTTATGTACATTTTGTATTTTGCACTGCTTGCGCTCACCGTATTTTTTCCTCTCTGGATGGGTCTCAATGGGTTGCCTGGAAGAGATTGCTCGAAAGTGATAAGGCCGCCAGTTGCCTTTAATTTAATTCCTTTTATTTAATGTGTGAAATAACTAAATAAACTTGTCTGAAATCAGGTTGCCTAGTTTGGGAGTACCAGAAGTGACGACAGCGTGGTGTGAGCAATTGGTCAATGTGGCGGATAAAGTGGTTCGTGGGGTCGACCAGGACCAGTTATTGGCTTATTTGGGAATACGGAACGATTCAAGAGCGGAAGCTGCTAAAATTAAGCAGTTAGTATCACTTTAATATTTTTACATAAACATATTAGATATCATCACTATATGAACAGCTTAAGAAGCCATAATGGACTGGGTTATCCCATTGGAGGAAGTAAGAGTGTCATGAAGGATTTTAGATGGAAATCCTGAGAGCCAGCAAAGCTAAAGCGATGTACCAAATGTATAATGGTTGGATGGCTGATGGATTGGGCAGCATCTCCGAGCCAAGGGAATCACGAACTGAAAGCCAAAAAAGGGTGGACTGTAGATAGATCACAACTATTTATCTACAATTTATTTATTCATTATTACTGCTTTCACGACATTTTACGTAAAAAAAACAACGAAATGTATTTTATTTTTGTACAAATGCTTTGTGTTTCATATTTTTTTTCAAAAGATTTAGAATCCGAAACCTTATCGCGAACAATGTATTCAAGGTACAGATTTTTATTTTACTTTACAGGGAACATGAGAAGCAGCGCGGATACCTAATAGAAGCCTTATGTCGTAAGGGCACAGCGTTGTGTCGTCTTCACGCCTTAGCATCTAGTGCCGCAGCCAGAGATAAAATCGCAGATACGCTCAAGGACAATATGAATGAGTTGCTCAAGTTCACAGACATCACTGATACAAAGGTATCCCGATAGACCATCGTGGTATTTGTTAATTCCTATATATATAGCCCTTGGTGGGGGCTGCTTCGCGCGAGGAGGCATTGCCTCGACTCGCTGCGCGCATCCGATGGGATTCCGACAGACGTCTTCTCACATCTTAAATACAAAATAAAACAAACACTATATTTCTCAAAATCAGTTTAGCCGTTAGGTAACAATTACACTCACAGATGACACACATACATATATATCGCGTATACCTGCTATTCTTCATATATATAGAGATTAGCAGGGTAAGTGTAAGATTTAATTAGTGGTTAAAATTCGAATGCATAGTCAAGAGAAGTTGAGTCAATAGTTCCCATAACCAATGACGATGCATGACGTGTCATGAACGTGGATGAAGTGAGAGAGGTATGTCAGGACCTAACAAGTGGAAATCAGTAGGGTCTGCTTGCCTACCTTGCCTACCTTCGGGATCGAGCGGGTAGATAAAAAATAAAGTAATATCATAGAAATTTATTAAATTAAATTTGACATCTGTCAGTTATGGCTCTATAGTGAGTATATGTATTGCTATCGATGTATTAACAATCAAAAAGAAATTTATAAAAAAAATTTTTTTGAAAAAAATGTCCGCCGTTATGTTATTAATTTGATGAACAAATCTGATCAATTTAAATGGACCTACCGTATCAATTCTTAAAAGGCCGGCAACGCACGCGCCTACTGTATGTGTTGATATAAAGTTACGTTGTATATAAAGAAAAATTCAATTATTTTGAGGTTATAATTCTGTAATGTGCATACCGGCCGGAAGATCTCGCCATGAATCGAATTCTAAACCCCTACATACCTTTTTTAGGTGATCCACTACGGCGTCTGGCACTGCTTTACCCTCAAACACTGGGGCCGAGCTATCAAACTACTAAACAAAATGCTGGAAGAGAAACCGTCCCGCGAGGTCGAAGAGCGTCTTGTGGCTGCGCACACGCAGCTAGGCTGGTCCCATCTCGCGGAATACACGCAGCGTGCGCTTCCCATCAAGTATCCGACCACATTTAGGCCTTTCTAATTCTCATTTCTGTTACCTCTAGACAAGTGTTTACGAATCGTCAACGGATTTTTTTAATGTTTTTTTTTTATATTTTTCTACATAGCAAAATGCAACAATGAAATGAAAAACAATGTATTTTATATATGCGTCAATAATTTGAGTAAATAATACTTTGTCTAAATAATTGAATGAATCAGTGGAGTTTTTAAAAATCATTGGATTGAGTTTTGGATTTTGTGTCGAGACTTGAATTGCCCGTCATTTTTTTTATTTGTTTTAATAATTCTTTTACGTTTTGTTAGAAAAAACAGTACAATAAATGGAAACTTAAAATGAGGCACTTTATAAAATTTCTTTTTCGCATGACACACAAAAAGGTTTTAAGGCGATAAAGCGATTTTAGTTGATTTTGATTGGTCCTACGATTAACATATACTTCAACAATAATGTTCGAAGTCGTTCAAAAAACGTCTTTATTACGGACGTTAAAACTCATATACGTAAACAAGTACGCTTATTAACATCAACAGGAGAGATTTTATATTGATTCTAAATTTACATTTACTTAAGTTCCCAAGTCAAGGGCGTAGAGCAGGCAAGAAGCACTGGCAAGAAACTCTTATATTGATTCTAAATTTACATTTTCTTAAGTTCCCAAGTCAAGGGCGTAGAGCAGGCAAGAAGCACTGGCAAGAAACTCTTATATTGATTCTAAATTTACATTTTCTTAAGTTCCCAAGTCAAGGGCGTAGAGCAGGCAAGAAGCACTGGCAAGAAACTCTTATATTGATTCTAAATTTACATTTTCTTAAGTTCCCAAGTCAAGGGCGTAGAGCAGGCAAGAAACACTGGCAAGAAACTCTTATATTGATTCTAAATTTACATTTTCTTAAGTTCCCAAGTCAAGGGCGTAGAGCAGGCAAGAAGCACTGGCAAGAAACTCTTATATTGATTCTAAATTTACATTTACTTAAGTTCCCAAGTCAAGGGCGTAGAGCAGGCAAGAAGCACTGGCAAGAAACTCTTATATTGATTCTAAATTTACATTTTCTTAAGTTCCCAAGTCAAGGGCGTAGAGCAGGCAAGAAGCACTGGCAAGAAACTCTTATATTGATTCTAAATTTAAATTTTCTTAAGTTCCCAAGTCAAGGGCGTAGAGCAGGCAAGAAGCACTGGCAAGAAACTCTTATATTGATTCTAAATTTACATTTTCTTAAGTTCCCAAGTCAAGGGCGTAGAGCAGGCAAGAAGCACTGGCAAGAAACTCTTATATTGATTCTAAATTTACATTTTCTTAAGTTCCCAAGTCAAGGGCGTAGAGCAGGCAAGAAGCACTGGCAAGAAACTCTTATATTGATTCTAAATTTACATTTTCTTAAGTTCCCAAGTCAAGGGCGTAGAGCAGGCAAGAAGCACTGGCAAGAAACTCTTATATTGATTCTAAATTTACATTTTCTTAAGTTCCCAAGTCAAGGGCGTAGAGCAGGCAAGAAGCACTGGCAAGAAACTCTTATATTGATTCTAAATTTACATTTTCTTAAGTTCCCAAGTCAAGGGCGTAGAGCAGGCAAGAAGCACTGGCAAGAAACTCTTATATTGATTCTAAATTTACATTTTCTTAAGTTCCCAAGTCAAGGGCGTAGAGCAGGCAAGAAGCACTGGCAAGAAACTCTCCACCTCTCTTTTTAATCAAGTTTTGAGTTATACAAACTGTTTGAACTGGAGCAAATAAATCCCAACGATTCAGATCAGATAAATATTTGCCATATTTATAAAAAGCTTGATTGATTAATTTACGCTTAAAGAGAGTTTTGAATTTTCAGTGATAATTTTCTTATTTCGTTAGTCGTAAAAAAGAATTCAATTTCCATATAAAGAGTGGTTTATCTTTTGGTTGGTAATTAATGATGATCGATTCAATTTTTTTTAGTTCATATATTATTACTAATCATATTGTTTCACTTGTCTAGAGGTATATAGCATAATTTCATACAACTATAGATATTATAATTCAGAGGTGACATACATAGATATTTAAATGTATGTTAAATGGAAATCCAACTTGTTAAATTTGCTGTATTTTACGTAAAACTTATAAACACTGGTACTATTACATTTGCATAAGATAAGTGAAGAGTTAGTATAAGAACAAGGTACTTTATACGTGCATTTGCAGTAATCGATCAGATTAATAGTAGAAATGTATGAAAAGTTGCCGAAAATCTTTGCCTATTGGGAGAATTCAATACGTAAATAAAACACATTTGCATATATCGTGACTACCGGTTTAAGCGCATACATTGCACAAAAGTTAAGAAACATTTACAAACGTAGAAGTCACAATTGTAATCGAGATTAGTTTAAAGTATGTTTAAATCCCTTATAATTCGTGCTAATAACATTTAATCTTACCATGCAACGCCTTATTAATATAGCAAGATCGTTTAGAATTACAAATGCATTAGCAACTTCTTTTTTCTCTATTGTTTTTCTTCTAATAGATGAAAAATCTGTTGTCTTTGCAAAATTCTGTGTAAAACATCACTACGCTGATTTGGCCACCCAAAATGTCTTGGCGTCTAACTAGAAACTTCTGCTGGTTTTTAACTTCAGCAGGCCCGGTACGATCGGCTCTAGCAATACCTGGCTGGCTACTGCCAGCTCGGGCCGGGAGTGTACGTAACGTAGCGTACGCGCACAACCGTTTCGTTTTTAATACCTTGCTCATATGCCCGTTAGCAATAAATATTACTAGTAAAACTACTAGTAACTACAAACGTTTGGCTTCATAAAATCCGTGTATTAAGTACAACGTACAAATAGCAGGGTGTAATTAAGTATAATTATGAATTTGTTTATGTTGACGTTCTATTATTTGACGACGTCCCGAATTAGTTTAAATTCTTAAATTTTGTTTATTTTTTTATTGAAATAATGTTTAAACTAGGATTAGTTTACCGGATTGTGGACTTTGATCCTTCCTTAATGACTCTGAGTACGGTTAGGACAAGACTTAGGAGCCTCTAATACGACCACTTAGCAAGCTTATTTCATACGAATGCACAATATTTTCAGTTATCAGTCTTCAGTCTTGTTTTGAGTGATATATACACGTATTATTCAGTGTATGCAATATATAATATAAATATGATTTTCGTATTTTCTTCTCACCTCGATTGTTTTTTCATTTTTGATACGATTGTTATCAGAAAGCTAATGTGTGTATATAAGTTTATATTTTGGCTTAGACCACACTCAGATGCCGCACAATTAATTCGTTCGTTGTAAAATAGACCGTAATTCAATGCAAGAAAGCGCAATATCCATTCATATATTTCTAGACACGTGATGTTTTACGTTATGATCAATAAAGACTTCTTAAACTCGGCTTGTCAAGGCGGAAGGAAGTCTTCGTTTTCTGACATATGGAATTGCGTCTTTGTTGCTACGCAGCATTCGAAAATGCTTCATATGTACTGGAACTTGTCTTTTTATCGTATGTTTTGTTAGACAAAAACTAATATTTGTTTGCGAAGAAGAGCGAGGTTTTTTAATTATCAAAATGTAATTCCGCATAAAACTTGTCATTTTCCATGCTCAAATACGTGCCGCTCGAGTCTGACTAAAATTTTTATGTTTAAAGTGGTTTTAAAAAATTGGATCTAGTATACTTTTTAAGACATTTCAGAATTACTTCACGACTGTTGAGCGCTGAGTGGTGATAGACTGAGAAATAACATAATTGGGCGATAATATGGCGACATACATTCAAAGATAATTTTGTTTAATATTTTTATTAAAGATCTTGATCTAGATTTTACTCTTTTTGCTATAAACAAAAATAATTTAAAAAAACAAACACCTTTATAGAACTCAATTATTATTGCAACTCCAATTTACTTAACTTTCTAGCCGATGACCGGAGACAGTCCATGAAAGTATTTTCGTTTAGACACCGACTACCGGTCCATGTATAAAAGAGCGTACAAACTATTAAAAGGCTGGTAACGCACCCGCAAGCATGAGTGTCCTATGACGGCGGTATCACTTAATATCAGATGAGCCCCTTTATGTTATCCCTCCTATAAAAAAATCGTGTACATTTCGAGTGAACAGCACTACAACGGGTTTATTAAAAAAATAGTTTCATTTGGAGCGATACGTCATAAGCGATAAAAATAATATGTTTCTGAGCATCATCAGCTCAGCTCTCAACTTAATGGCGTCTACATTTAAGCCTTAGTTAAAGAATTACTTTATATAAAGAAATAAGCTTATCAGTGCATTTTAGGCAAATCAAACAGTCCTGTATTAGACAGCGCTAGCCAGTTATAGAGAATTATTGCCATACAAAATAACATATATATAATAGTAACATTATACACATTAGAAAAATATATAATTTTTTACACGACCTAGTTACAATAATATATGACCTCATTAGCTTAATGTAGCGTTAAAATGAATTATGTTATGTAAGTATAAATAATCAACGAATCGATAAATGCTTTAGGGCCTGTTTCACAATGTATGGATAAAGTGCCAAATAAAAGATACTTCACATTTCATGACGTATAGCGCTATCTGACAGTAGTGAAACGCAAAAATACTGTTTATCCTACCAATAAGTAATAAATAGCTTTTTTGGAACTTATCCGGACATTGTGAAACATGCCCTTAGTGTAGTTTCTATCTGCTATAACAATGTGACGGTTAACGCCCAAACTCAATAATTAATCCACAATCTAAGATCAGACCGTGATAGTCGATCGAATCATCTAATATCTATCTGTCGATTAGTTATAGCACACTTTTATCAATATTTGGATTAAGATCTATGTCAGATGGTCAAAAATGTATTGAGATAGGTTATTGGGTTTGGGTTTAAGACAAGAAGCCTGAATAAAACTGAACTTCTGAGATAAAATATAGTTCCGAGACATGTACGTGTTTATTGGTTTTGCATGTGTCAACTAAATTCGTTAATATCTTAGCATGTTTTGTGTCGTTCTCAATATTAAAAATCCCCTATATATATACTTTTAATTATTCCGATGCATCTTCAGATCCACTTGAGACACGAGAAAACACGTTGACCTACCTAGGCTTGTTGCCTGGGAGTTGACCCAGAATGTCGATTTGATAACGACGATGGTGGGCATTCAATTATTAAAATAGAATCGATTATATTTGCTGTTTTTTGTTATGGAACTCACGTTGTTAAAGTATATAGCAAAAGCCTTAGCCAACTGTAACTTAATTCATTTGGCGTATGTTCAAAAGCAATACAATAGATGATATTTTATAAATTAGATTTATATATTGAAGTGGAATACATACATGTATAAAGTTATGCTTAATACGTCCATGTTATAGTCAGCTGAAATTGTGATTGGATATAAACATATGCCGAGTCCTTGTATGTAGATCACTTTATAGGAGTTCATGCAGCGTTAGTTGAACATTTCTCGATGCGGAAATGGAAATAAAAAAGTACATGAAAATGAGTTTTATTTCTTACTTTTATTAATGTATGTTTCAAATTACATTTAACACATCAAATACTTAAAAAAATAAAAACTATACGAAATAAGTTTTTTTAACCAATGAAAGAATTTAATATTTCAAATAACAAAAATAAAGAAACAATTATTTGTTTCTTTGTTGAAATTTAGTAAATAATTGCTTGCATATTTCCTATAGTTGTACTTACATCAAAAGCTAATAATAGCTTAAGAATTATCTGGGTCACAAACATGCGCCTGGTAAAAAGTGGTAGCCAAATAAATGCTCTCGACCGTATAGCGTCTATTGCCATAATTTCTTTTAAAAAAATTTTTTTTAGAGGTTTGGCTTATTAGCAAAACTTGTGCCTAATTAGGCCCAAGAAACAAAGAATTCTTGAAAGAAACTTCGAATTCAAACATGTTGAATTAGTGAAGAAAATAATTTATAACAGTTTAAAAAAGGTAATTTATATATATATATATATATATGGAAAATAGATATGACTAAATTACATTTTAACTAAAATATTGTTGTCTGTATTTTTTTAAAATTAGTAATATTCAGAATTAAAAATATATTTTAGTTTGTCATTTTAAGTTTCTTTAAAGTTCAAACCGGTTTATTTCCGGCATTTCTACTGTCTGATGTATAAAAACCGTAATAATAATCACGTTATACGTACGATTACATGACGTAATTTAAATCGCCGATTCCTGAGATCCCAATATAGTTACTATAAAATCATATTGTTTTACTAATATATGTTTATAAGTGTATGCGACAATATGACAGGCAAATGTCTTGTCTTGATGATGATCCCTGATCGATCAAATATCCATAATAATTACTAAAGCTTCACTATCGGTGTCCAACATCCAATTATCGGCAAACAATTATTATTGAATTATGCATGGAAACATGACTGAAATGATATTCGACGCTTACATGAGAGAATTAATATTCATGAATATGGAACTATAGGTTGTCCTGATCATATTACAATCCTGTAATATGTAATTTGTTAATTGAAGCAGATAAGTAGTCTTCAGTCCTATTGTTACGTACTATCTTATATATAAAATTCTCGTGTCACAATGTAAGTTACCATACTCCTCCGAAACGGCTTGACCGATTTTTTTTGCATTTTTTTTTAATTTTAAAATTTTATATGCACATTCAGTAGGTCTGAGAATCGGCTACTATCTATTTTGCATACCCCCAACCGATATGGGGCGTCCACCTCAAGATTTTTTTTATATTTTTGACGAAATTTTTTGTTTTTATTTTTTTATGATACAACATATAAAAATACATACAACCCTTAATTTTCACCCGTTTACAATTTCTTGCACAGGGACAGAATAATAATAAAACGGAAGACAAATCTTTTGATTCAAATCTCTAACGTAATCGTATTTTATTGAGTACTTAATATCGTACCTTAGTTTTAAGTAACAGCTGGCGGCTAGCGGAACGATCCAACTTCTACCGCGCAGTATAATTTGTACCGGTTGTCATATGAGAATTGCCGTCGATATCAGCCGAGACTCGACTTAGATATTTGGATATAGAGCATATTTTTGTTTGTGTTGTGTCGACGGTGTTAGAGGGAAGGACGCGGGGTACCGACGCATGCCGAATACCGCTATCGCTCCCGAGTAGTGCCGAGCTCGACGTCAAGTGACAATCGTGAATCGGTTATCGGTTTTTATTTTATTACAACAAAATGGATTTATAACTGGATCTTGTGCGTTATAAAGATAATGTAAGTACCCATGTTATACAGAATAACACACCAATAAGTACTTTACACAAAAGTATTGCTTTAGCATAACACATACATTGTGTTTTGGAAATTCCATGTTACTTGCTAATCCAATGATGACGTTAAATAGTTGTGTCATGAGTTTGGATATTGAATAATAAAACCGGTTTGTTTGGATAAAAATATCGAGCTTAATATCGTTTGCTCTGCCATTCTTTGTCTGATATTTTAAAATTGTTCATTGTTACCATCGGGTAATAGTTTGCTTTTAGTATATTGATCATATATAGTCGAAGAATACTATGACCTAGAATGGTTGTAATAGACAATTATTGCTTGTATGCATTTTGAGTACCAATTGCTTACAAATTGGCAAATTGAGACCACGTATAGTGCCTTAATAGGCATTATTTATTATTGATACAATTTTTCTCCGAATCTTTTAAATTGCAACCAAAAACAAGCAACTGAAAATAAGGCATTATTTTATAGTCACTTATTTTTGCACGTATTAACAAATTTGGTTTGGAAATATAGGTGCGTTGAGTAATTAACATGTTTTTTTGTTCTTGTTAGATATATCTGCGTTGATTTCCTGTTTCCTCATCTATTAAACAGGTCATAAAATTTACTTTCGCTCAGAAATGAAGCCGAGTTACATGCCGTTATTTTCATCATATTTCCAGGTCGTCGGAAAATTATCAAGAGTACAAAAAGAGACGTAATCCGTCATCAACATGGAATTATTTCCTTACTGCAACAGACAGATCAAGTGCAAAGTGCAAAATCTGCTCGAGGATTGTAAGAACAAATGGAGCGTCCACTAGCGGCTTGCATGCCCATTTAAAAACTCGACATGGTATCAAGGTAGATACTGTACGAAATCGGAATAATTATTCTGAAAATGAAACTTCGAAAGCTTCTCAAGATGCTCCTTTATTGATTGTTATGGCACAAGATAATAATGGTTCATACGATGATAGCGCAGGCAAATCACCCAAAAATATAAACGAAAGGTACATAATGTCTGTCAAAATGTAAATAAATTCTACTAACATAAGTGTAATTTAAACATTCATTAAGTATATATTTTTCAGGTCCAGTTCGTCTTTTGAAGAGTATTCAAGATATCATAGCTCGTCCTCATATTTATGGTTGCATTTCTTAAGATCTGCTGATGCTCAAACCGCCAAGTGTAAAATATGTTCTAAAATTCTTAAAACCAGCGGGGCGTCGACAAGCGGCTTGCACACTCACTTAAAGTCAAAGCATAAAATCAACATTTCAAAAAGGACAGATAAAAGACATCCGTTAGGACGCTTCAATGTGAAGAAAGAAAAGGTTGCAGAAATACCAGTATCTATTGTAAAACAAGAAGTACAAACCTCCTACGATGAATCGGAGCTTGAAACAGCGCCTGTTTATAATGATGATGATATCACCCAAGAAGTAGTCAATGAATCATCGTATAATTTAGAAAACTGTGAGCAAACTCTAAATACGCATATGAAAATAATTTCAAGAATGATAGCATTAGATGAGCTCCCGTTAAGTAGCTTTTGTGATTCTATAGATTTATGTAACCTCCTATCGCAATCTGGATACGAATTGCCATCATCTAATATCGAAACAATCAGTCTAATACTTGAACAAAGTGACTTGGTAAAAATTGAGATAGCTAATGAATTAAAACAATTTAAATCATTAGGTATGAAGTTCTGCCTTAGCTTTGAAGAATATGTAACATTAAATAATAGGACCTACGTAAGCATTAACATCTATAATGTAGATTCTAAATTTGGTTATCCAAAGAATTTGGGATTAATTAAAGTAAAAAGTGGCATGGATGGTGATGAAATTACAAAAATGATTAGTGACCGATTGCTAGCGTTCGATATAAATCTTAATGATGATATTATTTCTTTCACTAATTCTTTGTCCCAAATGAGACTCGGAATATCTCTCGGGATCGACAATCAATTTTGTTTAGCACAGGCTATTCAGTATGGTGTACTGGAAGTTTTATACAAAGAAGAAGATTCACAAATTTGCCAAAACACAGAAGACTCTGATGATAGTGACACTGAATATAATAACAAAGAATGTAAAAATGCTTTTTTTGTTAAGTATTCAGAAATGTTAACTGAACCCCAACTAATTTACAAAGAAATTATTGAAAAAGTCAGGAAATTAGTACGATATTACAAAAATTCAGCAGCTAGAAATGAAATACTACAAAATAACGTAAGGAAGAAACACGACAAAGAAATCCATCTTATACTTGATTGTAAAAAGAGTTGGAGTACATTATGCGAAATGATATGCCGATTTTTGAAATTAAAAGACTGTATCCACGAGTCTCTGACATATTTGGAAATGGATTTGTTCATTAATGATGAAGAATTACAAATCTTGAATGAAATTCATGAAAGTCTTGTTGTTATTAGAGCGACAATAACAGTTTTGTGTAAACCAAGTGCTAATTTATTAACGGCTGATACTGCTTTACGATTTATGATCAGAAAGCTGGATGCTCAGAACAATACAATAAGTCGTCATTTCTCTGCAGTACTTAGAAAGCATATAAAACGAAATAGAACAATAACATCGAGTATACTACAATATTTACACCATCGCCATATATATAACGAGTATGCAGAAGATGATGCTTTTACAAAACCCACCTCGGAAGAAATGGTGAACAAAATTTTATCATTACTTACGCGTATAAAACCATCAATTGAAGATAAGTTAAATACATTTGATTTCAAATCAAAAACAACCACTCGTAGAGTACTTGATCCATTAGAATCAGAAGATGATGAAGAAACGTCAATTGAAAAACAGTTAGAGAATGAAATAAATAACACATGCCACAGCGAGATACCTCAACCCAAAGAAGTGCCACAGGAGTTGGATCTGAAGAAAATTATTATGGGAGAAGTTAGCATTTATGAAAGTACTGGAGGTACTAGGGGTTTTTACCTAACTATGGCTTATGATCTCTTGTTATCTGTCATTCCGGCGACATCAGAGGCAGAACATTTCTTTTACTCTAGAAAAGATGCGCATAAAAGGTTGAGTTCTCACCCTGAAGCGTTGTTAAATTCTCTATTTCTTTTAAGGGCTTTCTTTAAAGAACAAAGAAGACTTGGAGAGTCTTAGTTATTTTCAGACAAAAGTTCTTTAAACTACAATCAAAATGTGTAATTTAGTAAGTAGAAAATTTAGTTAGTCTGTATACCGAATATATAGGAACAAATATTTTCTTTTTAAATACAAATTTAGTTTATCTCAAGCATTTGCAGAAGTTGTCGTTTAATGGTATAGTATGAAAGTAAAATATTGAGCCTAGAGTCAGATTTTTTTGTTTTAAGACTATTTAGGCGGAATGTTAAAGGCTGAAAGTATGTAAATCATACAATTCAGTTTTCTTTAACTGTTTAAAGTAGGTAAGTACCCGATGTTAAGAGAAGAAATAAATGATTATTTACGTAGTAATTATTTCGTTATTCAAATTCCTCTATTATATATAAGTGCTGTTGTAGAATTCATATTATAATTGCTGTGTCAGTGCTGCATATTATAATTGTGACTCACCGGTATTTTGCTATGCTTTCCAATTTAAAGTCTTTTCTTCTAAAATCAGTATCCTTCCTTTTTTTGTTCTATTTGTGATTGCAGACTTATTCGTAAGCATTATTAAATTATAAACCTAATTTTGTCGGTCCGCACCTATTATCGAGGCACATTGGTTATAATTAGTATAACTTGTAGTTTTCCTTTTGTTGTTGTAGTTTTTTGCTTGTTTCTGTGGTTGGCCATAAATAAAGAAATAGATACTGTCGCCCATAAACAGAAGACCAGACATAGATGAGTTTGAGCATATTATGAACGTCCTTTATTGAGCATTATATTATTTTAGGATCAATCATACGTAATTTATATCCTATGTAATTGTTATGATTCTACTATCTATACCACCCTTAACTTCTAAACAATTCAAATGAAAACTGTGGGTAATACCTGGTTTGTCAACTGGGGGTCTAGTCAATACAGCGTAACAGTAGTGTATGTAAAAAGTCGAAAACTAAATTTGTATGAAAATAACAGCTAGTGTCGACAGTTGGTACCAACTACTAGCTGTCATTTTCATACAAATTTAGTTTTCGACTTTCTACATACACTACTGTTAAGCCGTCTTGACTAGACCCCCTGGAGCGCGTGTATTTCCAATGGACTGTGTACTTTCAAAGAAATGTGTTCAAGTACAAATTTCCAATAAAAATGATTATTTTTAATCATGACAGGTTTTTAACTTCACACATTCTAGATCGTGATTTTCATGAGCAGCTGACTCCTAAAGTTGTGAGATCATTACTTTAATAAATTCAGGTGATTTAAAAATTTTATATGAAAATTTTACCGGCTGAGGCCGGTAATGCGGTTAGGCACCCAATTACAGTGGCAGTCGTGATTCCCATCCTGCAACTCTACCTGAGTCTAAAGAGGCTTACACACTGTGCTAATATATTGAAGAAGACAATATAATAACATAGAAACATAATAAAATCTGTTTTAAGGACGTATGTTTTTATGTCAGTTTTCTTTTCTGCCGTATTATTATTATTTTTTTATAGAACAGGAGGCAAACGGGCAGCAGGCTCACCTGATGTTAAGTGATATCGCCGCCCATGGACACTCTCAATACCAGAGGGCTTGCGAGTACGTTGCCGGCAATTATTATATCTGTGGAAGAATGGAGGGTCTTCCTCCGACTTAAAGGAAGCATCCTCGACCAGTCCAATCAATTAATGGCCGCCTCGAAGGCCCCAATGGCTAAGGTGAAGAAGTTCAATACGCATTTAGCGGTCGGAAAACTTTGTCATCGTATTTCAGATGATTTCAGATTCGAAGTTGCTGATTGTATGTGCCGTAAGCCGAGTAAGTTCGTACTAAGTATCTTGCCTTTACAATTTTTAGAACAACAAATAAAACAAGTACTAGAAATTGATTTGTCACAGTCAGTAAAGGCGCTGCTGGTACCGTAATTTGCTACATCTCAGGAATTTTTATCGACTCGAGCACAACTGTCAGATAGATTTTGAATTCGGTTCATTTTTATATACCAGTTTCTTCAGCCAATGCTATTTCATATGTATATCTTAATGACACTAATATATATATATATATATTATCTTTTAGAGGCCATTACATCTTAACTTATCCAAATATAAGTAACTTATAAAATATAACAAAAAACTTGTAACTTATATAATATGTAAAAATCTAACTTATATATATATAAATATATAAGATAGAATATATCTTAAAACAACATTTTCACTTTCGAATCGAAACCAATTATTTTGTCGAATCAAAACTAGTCATTCTCTAACAATCTTAAGCAACTTTTTTTTAAACTTATCCTATGATGAAACCGAACGTCTTTATCTTGTGCAACAATATTTTAATGATACAATAGTGTTACGTTGTTTCTTCAGGTTTTTAGAAGACATCAATATTAACAAAAGCGTCCGCGTTGCCATATTATGTATAAGACAAATAATATTTTTGTATTTGAAAATCTATTTACCAGGAAAGCCATATATAAGTTAATAAAACATCGTGCTACAAGCGAATTTGTGAGGGTGGAACAGCACAGAACAGCTAATTTTAAATTAACAGTAACATAGTGAGCAATACGAATTTTTGTGTTACAAAATTTTCTGATGCGACTAGATTGTCTTTTACCAAAATAATTTAAAGAAGTGCGTTCGTACAAAGTACACATGTCGGAAGTGAAACTTCTTTGTGAATTAATAATTACTAAGGTAAGCCGTTGGCAAGCTTTTTTATCAATAAATAAATAAAAAAAGGTAAAAACCCTAATACTCCATGTACGTATAAGTGCTAATAATGATATATATAAATAAATTAACTAGTAAACGAATACACAAACCAATATAGCACGTATTATTTCTCAATATCCCTTATTCTCTCTCTCGTTCAATCTTTCTCACTATAGCTCTCTCCCACCTCTCGCTCCATGGCACTGTGCGTGATACGACAATCGCTCTATCTCACTTTTTCTCTCGATCTTTCTCACTTGCTTGCTCCCTACGCTCACTCCATCGCTAGTTGCTTCATGCTACGTTCCCCCTGTCTTACTCTCTCTCAATCGGTCTCGATCGCTCTCTCTCTTTTTCGACACTTCCGTTGCATACTTGCATGACGTTACATTTGTAAAAATTTACCCTCATGCGCCTAAAGAATTTCACTTCAAAAAAGTCTTTATTTGAGTACTATACTACACTAAATTACAGTCCATACGTTAGGTTTTACACTAGTACTCGACCTCCGACCGCGACGTAGTGAAAGCCTCCTTCAAATTTTTCCAATTGTCTCTATTACTTGCGTCAATATTTATTTCTTGCGACAATATTCCAATTCTGGCAGAATTTCAAATTCCATCTTCGCAATAATAATCATTTACCCAGAAATTTTCTAAATATAATTATGCATTTCCATTGCTTGCTTCTATTGAGTAAGTATTAGATTCTAAGACTTTGGAAGGAATTCCAAATAATATTTATTTAAATTAGATAATAAGACAACAGAGCACCGCTCTTGCAATAAGAAGGTGAGTATTAGTGGTAAAAGCCAGTCCCAAAAATTTATTGAATTGCATCAAAATATACAGGGAATTAAAAATAAAGAGTTAGAAATAGAACTATTTTTGAATAGCCAAAAAATAGACCTTTTGTGCATAACAGAGCACTGGCTAAAAAAATATGACAAACAGGGTTGGTAGTGTGTTCTGCAGAGAAAATGCAATTCATGGTGGCTCTTTAATCCTATTTACGCTGTCTACTAACTTTGATCTGTATGCAAGCAAAGAAGAAAATGTATCGTTTTCTAAACAATTTTAATTACACTAAAATAAAATGTAATGATAAAATACCGTGTTAGCAACTAGATAGCTGTAAAGAGATTCCTGAAAAGTTACGACACTCTGATTACTACTTTTTCTATAAGAAATATTATCAAGAACCATCAGATATACAGAAAGATTTAAGTTAGCGACTAGTAGGTAGTACTGGTGACCCCAGAGCTGATGCTTTCCCCGCTCAACGAATTATTATTGCAATTGCGAGGAAATGCTGCCATTGAAGGCACACTGCACAGGGACCAAACTTTTCAAATTGGTATTCGTTTCATTTTTATTAGGTTTTTGATTATTTTTGTTTGTATTATTATGTAGGTTAAGAAAATATAAAATATTATATGATATGATTAAAGTAAATAATAACATATATGCATAATGTATTTAATTAATTTTTTGAAGTGAATCTTCTTAAGGCGCATGAGGGTAATATTATTACGGATGAAACTTGACGAATAATTCGCCATTGATGTGCAAGGTTTTTGTTGAAGAAAATGGAGAGAGAAAGGGAGATCGAGAAAAAATACACGCTATTGGTGGTGATGTATTCGTTTATTTGTTATATATTAGAACTACGCACGACCTTTTTTTAGTCACAAGTTACTTTGTTGTTTAGCTGGAATTTAAGTCAAGAAAGCTTGCTATTTACCCATCTTTCGAATATCCTCTCTATCTTCCCTTTTTTAATATCTCAATTTCGTCAATTCCTATACATTCTATCTAAGAGGCGAGAGGATCTCCTCTTTATTTTTCTAGCCACTTATTATTTCATCAAACATGATTCGTCTATAAATAACCTTACTGAACTACGAAGGAATATTTTTAAAAACTGCACCACTGTCACGTATTTGTATGGAATGTTGGACATATCGGGAGTACGTGAGTCGTACTCGATACGACATTCCATAATACAACTTCTATATGTTTAGTAGGTTTACGTTTGATTTTATTTGCTTATCTGTGTAGAATTTATTGATTATATTTTATAATATTCACCCATAAACTCTTAAAATCAACCTTAAACGCAATTTAGGCAATCAAATAAATCCTTATTTACAATTAAATTTATACAATACTAGCTGCTCCCACGAACTTCGTTTCGTCGTAATATGACTTTTTATAGAACATATTAAATTATCATGATTCATGTGCACTTTTTACTTTTTGTTTTTCATGTATCCTCTATAGTTTAGTTTATTTTTTTCATTCCTGTTAAGTTTTTTTCTTCATATTATATATGTTACTACTTAAAATATTGTTTTGTAGTACATGCAATGTATCCGAGATGGCGCTGTATTTGAAAAAAGATTTTCCCGCTTCTCTGTTGAAATTTTTAAATTAAAAAAAATTGCTATAAACCTCACGGAGTCCGAGACCTTTCCAACGAATGCAAAACCGTGGAAATCGTCAGGAAGGAAAACCAGACTTATTTTTATATAGTAGACTATTATTTGATCAGATAATACCGATAATAATAACTTCGTATGATATTTATAGTGCTCCTTGAATATATAAATAAGAGGTCACAACAAATTCAAAGACACTCCAATCATTTACTATTTAAGAAAAATTATTAAAAAAACACGTCGCGCCATTTGACTGTTCTTTATACAAATGAAATAATATTAAAAATGATATGAATGTGTGTGTGTAAGCCATATTTGAATCGTTATCTTAGACAAACTCCCATACGATACAAGAGTAGTATTTGTAATAAAGAAACTTCTATGTCAAAGTCAATATTTCTATTAACGTAACTTGTGTAAGGTATTGTGTAATAGAAATGCGTTATTATTTAAACTGAAAGCGTCCGGTTTCTCTTATTAGCACCCGAACGTAGTTCCACCCATGAAATTTATAGAGAACCATTCTGCTATATAACCTCAAACAATATACATGACATTTTTTTAAACAAGTCGTTTCATAGACAATGCATTTTAAAAGTTTAGTTGTGTTTTTCTGTGTGGTAATCTGTGTAGTGGCTGACGGAGAGGTGGAAGCTAGGGGAAAGAAGAAAAAAATCGCATTTTATGGTAATTTTTTAAATGTAATTTATGCCTTACCAACTTTTTTCCTTACAAGTTCCAAGCAACACAAACTGTATGTACCCTAAACTGCCATTAAAATATGTTTACATTCTATTTTTAGTTAGATAATGTATAATTTAATATTTTATTATAAATAGTATTTTAAATCCACTTAATATCGTTTCTATTAACGTTCATAAGTGTACTTTGGCTACCTATATTATTAAATTTTTTTAAGTTTTCTATTGTTAAGGCTAACTGTATGCAATAAAGAAATAATTCAACATTATTAGAAGATACATTAAGTTAACAAATACAAATTTTAATTATCGTCATATTTAAATAAGTACATACAAAGAAAAAAAACAGCAGTAGTGCTAAAAACTTTTAAGGTCTGACTCAGATATCTGTCCTCTGTTAACCACTAACGTCCGAACCCAATAATTAATCCACAATCGCACTCGCGAGCCGAGAGTATCCATGGGCGGCGGTATCACATAACATCAGGTGAGCCCGTTTGCCCCCTATTCTATAAAAAAAAAAACAATCTCAGATTGAAAACAATCCGTGACAGTCGATCGATCTCCTATCTGCATCCCAATAACCAAACCTGGATGGAATGCAATCTCTTCGCTCTTTACACTGATATTCGATTATTTATTGATATCTATCCCAGATAGTCAAAAATGGATTGAGATCGGTTATTGGGTTTGGGCGTTAATGCTACCGGTCTATGTAACGGTAATCTGTCTGTTTCGTGATCATTTGTTTTTTTCCAATAGGCAAGTATTCACTATACCTACACTCAATAGATTTTGAGCTTCAAAAGATGCCTTTCATGTCTTCCTTCACCGAATAAGCGAGGGTAAATACCGAAAACATTTCCATTGGGATACGAAACTCAGATGAGAGTTGCATGTTAAAGCCTTGACCTTTTGCATCACAGCTGACAGAAATATATATATTTAATTTAAAAAAAAAAAGATCTAAAAATTACTTACTGTATGGGAAATCTAAAATACTTGACTGCACGTTGTCAATATTAATAGCTTCCATAGACATTATTATTAATAAATGTTATCACTTTCAGCTGCCACTGTCCTTATATGTCACAGCTTATAAATTAAAATTGTCATGTCGAAGTCAGTTTAATACCTACTAGTAGTTTATTTAATTTTCTAATTTTGCGAGATCTATAAATTGACGACAATTAAATGATCGATAGAAAGAATACATGAATGATACATTTAATATAAATATTTTCAGTCTTCCTGGCGGATATCGTCCTCAAGAAGGTGTTCATCTTAAAGCTGATATACGCATTTATCTTTTTTGTGATAATCCACAAAGCTGGCTACTTCCTATCCTGGTTTGTGGGCTACCTTAAAGACCAAGAGCAGCATCATCATCATCATGAGTACCCGAGTTATGGACCACATTATGACCACAGTTATGGGCCTTATAAGCGGAAAAGTCACGGTATAAACTGACATTAAAATTAATGTCAATGTTTTACGTAAAAGTCATTTATACAACTGCAACTTTGAGGCGGCCTTTCATACATAAACTTTAATAATAATGTTTTTAAATGTGGTTTATTCGGTCATAGTTAGGTTGTGTTTAATACATGTGTACTTACAGATACAAAAAAATAGTTATATGTCGCCCATACATACATAACATACGCCTACAGACCCCAGCACAGCCCAAAAACTCTGTCTACGTAGGAAGAGTGAGGTTTCCCAAATATCTATGGATTACTTTTGGAAAGCCTCGACCGTCCTGTAAAGATTTGTTATAATAGATATATTTTATTATAAACTTTAATATTAATGTCTAGATTATATATTAATGTAAAGACAGTACTGGTACGTTGTTATTTACAATTGCGATACACGAGAACGTTATCTAAGTTTACTTATCCGTAGTGTGTCCGTGTGTCAAACTTAGGATTAAATACCCAAGATTGGAGTCGGGGTCGCTATTTGCAGTTACAGCGTACCGGCGCTGAAGTTAAAAGACTTACCAAATGTATATGACTAATTTATATTAGCTAATTATTTATTAAATTATTAATTATATTAACGGTTTTTACTCATAAAAGCTTTATACTTGTACTAATAAGTAAATGCATAATATATGGAGCCTGCAAAACCATTAGCTTACACAGATTATTTAATAAAATTATTTTATTACATGTTCAGTAAATTTAATTATGCTGCCGCGGTGCATTTATAGTTTACTTCTTAATACTTGTTTGAATGGTAAAGATAGTGAAGCGACATACCGTAGACCCGAAAATCATGAACCGCGGTCACTTCACGAAGAAACAGAAAAAAGCTACATTCGAGATTACTATTTTTAATTGTACCACCACCAGTCATTTATATTTTATGTAACTTGAGAAATATTGTAGCGGACCGTACAAGATTTCTTCGTTTATTGCTATAGAGAGGTTTCGTAAAATCGAATCGAATCCCTGAGAGTATACTGTATAAAGAAAATGAAGTTTTTAAATCACAATTCTAATAAAAATGCATTTTACAGACGAATGTTTCACTCAGATAGTTTTATAGCATTTATGAAAGAAAGAAGGATAAATGTATATTCTTTATGTATTTACGTATTACTTATAAAGAAAATCAAAACGAGTAGGTTTCAATAAATATGTTTTTAAATAACATTTGAATACAAAAATAATGGTTCTATTAATTTTATCTTATTGTTTTATTTGAATTACAAACAGCATTTGAATTAGAATTATTAATGAGCACAAATTCAATATTCCCAGTAACTGTTTTAATTTATGTAAACATATATTTCACTATGTTATTTTTGTGTAGGTGTTATAATATCTCACAGTTGTATAAATAACTTAAACAAAAAGCATCTTACGGAGACAAAACAAATGAAATCCTTGCTAAACATTTGTCTCCCTCATCAGGATTTCTTATTGTTTTTGGCAGAGTGTCTAATTAGGAAAATAGTAATTTGGCGACGTATGCCAACAAATTGTGCCAAAAGTAATAAGATTTAGGACTTGGTAATAATTCTGTGTTTGTTACCATGGTTACCATTGTTTACGTGGACAATACATAACCATGCAAACACGGTATCTTAAGGTCACATTATAGGTGCCAACAATTTATATAATTGACAAAAATTACTTATTGAAAGTAATATGTGTTAGTCTTCCGTTTTCAAATGACTCCTACAAACTCGGAGGAAATAACATTCTGACGCATTTTTTAACCTTAAGAGATCGTCATTTATCATTATTATAATATATGAACAGGCTTTTTCTGTAATAAATTATTAACGTAATGATAAGAACCCTGTTATTGCTATCATACCTGTATATTGTTGATGTTTTTTTTGAACCGTTCCTGTAGTTTATTAATTCATAATAAACTCAACAGAAATTATCTATCTAAAACTAAGGTATATAATTTACTTTATTTGGCCGCAATACAAAAAAGTAACAATGCAATCTAAAATAACGATGTACAATAATCTTATTTTTTTCGCTGAAACGACGTAAAAGAAATAATTAGATACTGTGTTTTACGACTTCATAGAAGCGCTCGCTTTATGAGCAGACAGGAGGCAGGTGTCCAGGTGCCCTAATGCACACTAAAGTTGTTATAACTAACGTCTAACTTCATTTTATTGTTTATTCAATGTTCTAAAGCGTTCTCTTAATTAGCTAGGATTTAAACATGTAAGCTAATTTAAATGAATTTTTATTAATGTTAGATTATTTAAAACTTAGTATAGAAAGCATATCTATCCCATAAGTAGCCTTTTTACGGAAAAATGAATATTACTGCACCTATGCCAAACTTAATCAACATCAAAATATATTTTTTTCAGATTATTATCAAAGAATACTCAATGCTTATAAATTGACATTACTGCTCTCAATTCAAGGGCGTAAAACGGACTGGCAATAAACTTTCAGTCACTCTTTTAAATCGCCAAAGTTTTTTAGCACCTAGAAGCATTATCTAGAGCCATTCCACAGATCTGGTATAATCTTTTGAATTATATTAGACCCTCATACATATATACATAGTCGGAAATTAATTCATCTTTCAACTTTTACAATAAATTTCTCTTTTTTAAATTTGTTTGCAAGCTTACCTATCGCCTTGTTTGCTAATAGCGCCATCTAGTTGTTGCCAGCTTGAGTAGTTCATAGTAACATTACACTATTAAAGAATGAATAAAAAATAAATTGATGTAATCAGCATATTAAGTACGTATTAGGCTGCGTAAATTATAATTAAAAGGAAGAAATGAGTGACGCTATAATATTTTTAGGTCTAGGCCTCAAATTTCTAAAGCAAGCCGTTTTGCCCACGATGTTTTCCTTCATCGTTTGAACGAATGATAAGTACATAGAAAGAAAGTCCATTGGTGCACAGACGGGGATGGAACCTACTACTCATGATGGATGAGAGTCTCACACTGAAGCCACTTGGCCAACACAACAACAACAACAACGCTTTCTAAGTCTCAGAATAATGTGATCATTGTTCTTTTATTATATTAGTGAACAGTTGAGATTTGAAAGCACAATCAGCGTCGGAAAAACAAGCATTCCTTATGTATGTACGGAGTTTAGATTTGTGAGTGCGTCCCAGCCCTTGAGAATTGACCTTTCCGACCCTTCAGTTCCGTCATTTTTATCGTTCATTTCTGATGCCAATTGCTCATATATGCGTCTTTATGTGCGGTGATAAAAAGGACATCAGAAAGGGTACTCCTATTTATTTCAGCATAAGCCATGCCCCATTTCGCTGGTATAGCTTAGTTGTGCACAGTTTATCCATATCTTCTGATTTCGTAGCGATAAAACGATCGTTCTGGGCACTTATTTAATTCTAAATTGGAAAGTAGGAAAAACATAACAATTAATTATTTATTATTATTATATTAGTATTTACATGTTTTTTAATCTACCTGATAATAATAAAAATAATTAAGAACATAAAAAAAAATTCATAAGAAAGATTTTTTTTTGAGATTATCTTCGCTGCCATGCTTATTTGTTGAGCGAGGTATGCACCAGCTCTGGGATTACCGGTATTATCTACCAGGCACCAACTTAAATCTATAATAAGCCCATGCAGTTCAACCTCACGGCCCCAGAGTCTACTAAAGGGAACTAAATTGGAGAAAAGACTGATATTTGAGCTGCTTATTATTTTTTGCCTGTTCTGCGGCCGCCCCAACTTTGTTGCCTGCCGAAGGAGGTGAGTCGGGCAAGCGTGACCAAATAATTTGGGATATAATTAATCATGTATAATATATAATATTAACAAACTCTTCTCATCAAAGCCTCCCTTCAATAGCATCTGATTCCTGACTAAAACATTAAGGTACATTTAATTCCTTTGCAAAATCAGCGCCATGGATGTTACACAGCCTGAGGTCGATATTAAAGTCATAAGGGTATTGTTAGGAATGACATTAACAGTCTACAGTCTACTATAGAGGTCCGATTCTGTTCGTCGGCTGATTCCTCTGAAAAATGATGTGCACTAACCAAGTTAAAATACATATATGTTTTCTATGTTTCAGTTCCAATATATGATATTTTAGTGTATATGTCGCAGCCAACTAGCTAAGCCTTTTAATTAAAAGCCTGGCCTTTTAACAACACAGCGCCGTTTAACTAGCGGTCTGAAAGATATTCAACTGTAGCATTTTACGTAGCCATACGATAAAGTGATCATGT
Source organism: Pieris mannii (assembly GCA_028984075.1). Taxonomy (NCBI): domain Eukaryota; kingdom Metazoa; phylum Arthropoda; class Insecta; order Lepidoptera; family Pieridae; genus Pieris; species Pieris mannii. The sequence continues at coordinate 6,070,749 of CM054795.1, read as the reverse complement.
GCCAGATATAAAAGAGACGAAATATCTGACATAAAAAAAATCTCATTCAGTGATACATACATTTTAACGACAACTCTCTATAACATCATAAAATACACAGTCCATTTAGTGTCGTTATATACAGTTTACACTGTACTTCACCCATAAACTATTGGAATAAAATTAAAAAAAAAAACAAAACAAAACTGACTATTATTATGTCTGTAAAAAGATAATATCCTCAGAATTGCTTATTTGCTTAAAACCTGTTAAGAAAATTTGTAAATGAGTATTCTTCAGGTTAAATAGCCAAGGTTTAATTAAACAGCGACTATTGATGGGCATCGATAGAGTATCTTAATATTTAATACAGTTTAATATTAAACCACAAGAGTATTAAGATCACAAGTATGACACCAATTCTAAATAACTTATGTTAATGTTCATATTATATGACATTATAAAAATTAATATGGCATTTGCATGCCTAGTTACATACGTAGTTGGTACCAAAATTCTGTCACTGGCACATTATTTTTAAATTTCGAACATGATTTTATAAAAAAAATATTGCATTCTATTTTTGAATGTTTAACTATTGTTTTAAAACAAAAAACAATCACTTTCCGTAATCTTTCACGATGGAGTGGACATTGAAAGAAAACCGAATAGCTGTTATTGCGTTGCACCGCTGTGGCCACTCGCCGAGTACGATTTTCAAGTTCCTCAAAAGTTTGAATATAACGAGCATAAAAAAACATTGTAATACTTAATGCTCGTCTAAAAGCAATAAGGCTTAAGAGATCGCAGCTGTTGTTAAAGCGGTACGTGAAAGACCGACACCGTTATATCTTCTTTATAGACGAAATTTTTTTCGATATTAAACAATAAACAGAATGATGCGTATGGCGGATTGCACGGATTTTTATAATTAATCTGTCTAATTGAACCACTATATCGGCAAATAAACGATTTCATTTTTCCATTTAGTTAAACATTACTAAGTATATTTGCAAAAGGAAGAAGACGTAATAAAACAGTTGTTAAAAGCTGCTGAAATTGGTTTATTGAGCGATGGGAGCGTAAAGTGGTTTAACGAATTCGCAATAAATTCACAAACAAACGATGCGATTATAAAACATTTACACATCTCGTAAAACATGGACAAAGATTAGTTTCGCAGATGTATCGAAGTTTTGTCGATCACTTCTATATTTTACACGACACGTTCCCAGTCAGTCAGAACATCGTTTGTACCTCATACTTGAGGTAGACTCCAGGTATGCAGCATTGCTTTTTATTCTATATTCTTATTACACTCTCGCTCGTACGGTAATGGAAAACATCGTGAAACCGGGCTTAGATGGCAGGCACAGAAGGCAGATCACCTACTTGCCTATTAGAAAACAAGGGCACGAGACAGATGCAGAAATCTGAAGGTAACACAAAGGCTTCTATCTCCACTAGTTCTTCTAAGCGTGACAAGAATTTTTCTTAAACTTATAAACCAGTTTCATTTAAAAAGATAAAGTATAAATAATATTATGCTAACACATTAAACAGTCGTGTTTTTATAACACTAATCCTTAATAGTCTGGATAAAACATAAATTATCAGTAATATCCGCTTTGGCGAGGCTTTTTAACCATTCAGTTAAATCTATTATTATACAATACGTAATTATCATATGATAGAAAAAGGATTTCTTACTTATTTCTATACATTTTGGTTACAAGAAGTATACTACAGTTAAAATAAATTAATAAAAAGGTGTGTAACTAAATCCAATAAATAAATATTAAATATCCAATAAATAAATAAAAATATTAAATTAAGAAGATAAGACCAAGAAAGGCAAAAGTGTGACAGTACAATTACTTTGACATAAAAAATCGAACAAAATATATCAATTAAAAAATATGTAGACAATGAATTACGATAGATTCACTCGAAAAAGAGGTAAATGAAATAAACGCTCATTGAATGTTTTTGACAGTTTGTGAAATAAGGCTTACCTGCTCCACATAATCTGGCAGAGCCTTTTAATGGTGATTGTCCCGAGCTTTTGTAGTGAACAACTGTTATTACCGATACAACCGTTATCACGAATTGGATGGGAATCCAACGTTACGATTGCAAAAACCTGAAACAGATAATTGGATGTTCAGTGCCATGTGCGCCGACATTATCAGTTTATTAACGCTTGTCAGGTGAAAACAAAAGTACGTAGAACATTAAAAACATTTGTATTTGAGATTACATAGTATCGTGTTTCGTTGGAGTCTCAACTAGTTCGGTCCATAGCTTAAAAATAAAAACAATATATATAGGAGTATAAAGCTCCGTGACTATAATGGATACTCAGAACAGATGGATTTTTGAATTGATTTTATTACGGGCAAATGATAATATTATTCAGAATTCAAATATCGAACATGTTTTACCAAATTAAACCTGTGGTTACGCCATTATGTGTATAACTAATAAGCCAGGTAGACTCCATTTCTATAAAAAAAGGAATCAAAAAAATAAATCAGTGGCGCTAAATCAGTTTCATCATCATTTTTAAATCTAATAGGCAAGTGGGTGATCAGCCTCCAGTGCCTGCCATACATCGTCGACTTTTCGGGTTTAAGACATGCCGGTTTCCTCACGATGTTTTTCTTCACCGTTCGAGCAAATGTTAAATGCGCACATAGAAAGAAAGTCTGTTGGTGCACAACCTGGGATCGAAACTACGACCTCAGGTATGAGTGTCGCACGCTGAAGCCACCAGGCCAACACTGCTCTTTAAATAAAAAAAGGAATCAGGGGTGTAATAAAACTGACACTTTCTCATTTCCCATTAACAGAGAGTCTTATTCTGATTACATCCAGGTGTCTTCATAAGATAGTTTAAAATTGTTGTTGTGTTAATATATTTAAAAAATAGCTCCACAGATGAACAGTTTCCAATCAGTGCAATCTAGTTGTAAGCGCATCTGAGCCCTAGCAAGGTAATTTACTGGTACTCGGGTTAAACTCATTTAGATCTCATTTAAAACTACTTGAAAAATACGAAGCGGAAAATCCTGGCTTTGTGCTTTTTATTCTTAACGAGGGATGTTTTACATCGACCACAAGTCGAATTGCAAAATTATAAAAATATTTGTATTTGAGACACTGGCTAGTAGTTCTTTTAAAAGACAAAAATTAGGAGCGTTCGAAATTCAAAATTTCCATCTAAATTAAACAAACAAATTTTTGTCATTTAAACATGGAACTTCGTTGAAAATATTGTGCGATTTTGTACAATCCTAGATGTCGCTTGAAACCTGACGATTGCAAATATTTTTCAATACTCAAAGCTTTACTTATCTTATCATACAGTTTTGCGTAAAAGCGAAATCGTCGTAGATTACAGTCAGGTACAACTCCTTTATAATGCTAATATCAGCTAAGCACTTTCTTTCAAAGAAGGTGAAAATTTTTAAAACCGTAAAATTTAAATGACCATGTGTGGAACGTGTGTGGACAAAGGCGGCCCGATTCTCCCGAAGAAATGCATTAGTCACACAGAATAGGTATTTGTTTAAACAAAGCTGAAAACAATAAAACTTTCCTCAGTGGCTTAGAACAAATTCATGGGTTACTTTGCAAATGCCTTATTAATAGGACGACGTTTGACATGACAAGATCTGTACTGCATTTTTAAATTTAGAACAAAAGTGTTTTTAATTTTAGAAAAAAAGTGTTTTTAAATTTAGAAAAAAACATGTTAAAAATAGGTTTTTTTATTCTAGTTATCGTTGGCAGTTGTTATTGTTTGGAAGATTTAATTGAAGATACTAGAGCGATGAAGAAAGGTACTGCTAAATTGATAGGTAAGTTATAAAGTCTAGTCTTTGTTTAAACATTTTAATGGCCTAGTGGCTTCAGCGTGCAGCTCTCATACCTGAGGTCGTAGGTTCGATCCCCGGCTGTTCACCAATGGACTTTCTATGTGCGCATTTAACATTTGTTCGAACGGTGAAGGAAAACATTGTGAGGAAACTGACATGTCTTAGACCCAAAAAAGTTGACGTCCTGTGTCAGGCACTGGAGTCACCTACTTGCCTATTAGATTTAAAAATGAATATGAAACAGATTCAGAAATCTGATGCCAAGACTTGAAGAGGTTGTAGCGCCACTGATTTTTTTTTAACGAATATCAGTCAGCTACTTATTAATCTTCAAAAAGTCAATTACATTTGTGTTAATCAGTAAAACAAGTTAAGAGTAAAAAAAATAAAGCGTAAAAATAGGGTCCAAGGTTATTCCAATGATTCATTGAATACCAACGAAATCTGAAATTATTATAATGATAACTTGGTCTCTGATGTTAGTCAATACGAAATGAAGAATAAAATTTCTTTCTTTTGTTGGAAGTAAATCCATTACTAAATTAGTAAAATAAGTTTTCAAATGATTTTATCTCATCCTAACAACGTAACAATTGAAATTTTCGAATCAATGGGCGGCGAATTAGAAATTGCAAAAATGGTAGACTAAATTCTTATTTCATTAAAATAATTTATAAATGTTTTATGTAATAATTTCTTTTTGATACTTTGTTTTTATGTTTATAACCAAATCTGAACTAAATAAAAAAAATAAAGAAATAATAATAGTGGAGGCTTATTTAGATACCATATACTTTAAATACCTTCCAAATTCTTTTATAAGATTTGTTTCATACGGTTAGAAACACAATAAAACTTAATGATAATTATTTTAAATTGGTGTGTGTAAATCATAGTTTATAATAAATATCTCTATAATATTTAAGAAAGTCAGTACCGGGCATCTCTCCGCTAAGATTATTTAAACTACTAAAAGAATTTCAACAATTGTTATTCAAGAGTTATTATCGATAAAGTAGCTTCCCGCTCTCTTTTCTTTATTTTAAAATGCTCTTTCCTATATATCCAATTGTTATTACATTTTAAGGTTAGTTATTATATTAGAATTATTTATTAGATTATATTATCATATCTATTTTACCATTATAACAAGCAATGTTTGTGTTACAAAGATTAAGAATACATATATGCATATCCAACCTTATGCACTTTTTCGTGTTGTCAAACAATTTTTGTTTTGTTCGGATGCTATTTACAGACCCCACAGTGGGGTAAGTTATAATAGTATCATGGTGAGTGTGTGTTGGTAAACCTACAGAATACCTAAGAATCTTTTGCCCAAAAAAAAATCCATAAAATAAGCATTCAAAATGTGAATATATATATATATAAGTATATTACTTAAATCGAATTAATGTCAAACTACATAAAATGTCTTATGCTGGAAGAACTGTGTACTGAGTTAAGCCTTAAAAAATCTAGACCATAATCTATACATATGTTACTAAAGAACAAAAAATTATGAAATAAGTAGAAAAAGATGATATATGTGGAAATTTGTAAAAGACTCGCCGTGACCTGACCGATCAACTTAGCAGCCTCTTGAGTTGAACATTATTCCAATGAGGCTGTCAGACACAAGAATGCCATTTATAAACGGTTTTAGATTATAAATGTAAATTTTATGTATACATCGCCTTTTATTTAGCGAGTGTACTAATGTTAAATTTACATTATTTGAATTCGCAATTATACTACCACTTTTTACAAAAAATAAAAAGCATTTTTACCAAATTTTTTTAATAAAATGTGGACAATTTTATTATTTAAACGTTATTTTCATCCATTACAGCTAAACTAATGTAAATAGGCCTATCTATGTATTTGTAAAAGTATGTTCATTTTGACAACGGTGCTTACATGTTTAACAAGGCCTATCGAAATTAGTAACGATAGTAAATGTAAATTTAGAATCAATTCAACAAAACCAGTATACTATATCCAATTTCTTTTTTGTGTGATTTTGTTAAATAGTCTTTACGATGGGATAAAAAGAGACTTAACTGGGTCGCAAATAAACTAATTTATGTGTACGGAAGAAAAACTACAAGAAGTATTACTTACTTAAATTTCATGTATCATCTTTCAGGTATGATTCTCCTGTTCATCCTTTCGAAAGTAGCAATCTTCAAGGCTGTATCGGTATTCCTAATGATGGCATTTTTCCAAAAGCTTTTTACTATCGCTGGCGTCTTCTTAAAGCATTATATGAAGAGACCAGCGCCGATATACGGTGGTCCTAACTACGATACAGTTGGATATAGCTACGGGGCTCCAGAAGAACAATTGAAGGACGGGTACTTTGGTAGCGATATGACGAGTTCCTTCGACTGGCTTTTGACTAAGAGTAAATGATTTTGGTGTTATTTTTGTTTTATTTATTAAGTCCAAAAGCGAACATATAAACAACAATCTTGGAAGCATTAGATTCAGATGGTCTGACAATAGTTTTTATTATAATCATAAAATGTTTGACACGGGTAATGTGAAGAGAATTGCTATTTTTACAGAAAATATCCCGTTATTGTATATCGCAATTTTCACAGAAGCGATAAATAAAAATTAAATCAAAAAGCAATTGGTACCTCTAAATGCCTCTAATCTAAATTAAACAATATAATTACCTTAGTTTATCAAATAAATCCTCTATTTTGTAAGGATTTTGTATAAAGAAATGGCAAAGTTAGCGATTAAATTGAATTGATTTATATTAAAGTCTTCTTCGCCCTAGAAACATTGTATTATAAGCATTTATTTATAAACAGTTTTGAGTGCAGTGTTTTAATGTTTAATGCAATTTAATTTGGGTGGAAACCACTCCGAGATAGAACAACAAAGGCTGCGGAAGCGAGTGGAATATTTCAAGACTCCCAGGGGAATTTCCTTAACATATTGCATACAGTATTTATTTTATATTGCGTTTGAGACACAAAAGTTGCGAGAGAAGTGCTATATACCAAGCCTCTTTAATTAATCATAAATTGTTATTGTACTTTCTTGAGACTTGACACAGTAATGAGCATTTTAATGAAGACCATAAATATGCAATATATAAAGGAGCACTTAAAACCAAGCTCCCGATTAGCTTATTTTATACATTATTATATATTATCAGCATATTTTATAAATTATGCAATCAAATAAATTCTAGCAGTTTAGTCTTTTATTCATGTATTGTTAGGTAACTCATATAGTTTTCGCTAGTATCAGTGTTTTTTACAAAAAAAATATATATTTTAACATTGTTTGTACTATGGAAAATGGTGACACATGTCATTTTACACAGGATGAAAACGGTATATTTATTAAAGAATTTAAACGTGTTTACGTTGGTAACACTGAAATTTTTAAGATCTGGCCAGTTAGAAACATTGTTAATTATTTTTTTTATTTTATTTCAATTTTAGAACTCTTTAGTACTAATGTAGTATATTGAATGAACCTTGTAAGAGAAAATTTTCGGTCAATAAATTATTATACCCCATCTCGTGCCACTATTTACAAATGGTTTAACGAGTTTAATCGTGGACGTAGCAATCTCAATGATGTTCCGCGTGAAGGACGTCCTTTAACAGCGACTACTGAAGATGACGTGATAACAAGATAGAGAGTGATCCATCAGCAGATACGGGCAGCAGATATGGTATGAGTCATGTTCAAAAAATATTACAGGAACATTTAGGCGTCAGAATTTTATTCCCAAGAATAAATTCAAATAGCTATGCGCTTTACGTGCCGCGCAAAAATCCCTAAGAAAAGATCCCTAAGGAAGAATGGGCCCACTGCTTTTCTTAGTGGTACCATCGAATGTGTAGAAAGGAACGGAGATTACTTCGAAAAACAATAAAAGTATTGGGAACTTTCTACATTAAGCCGTTTTTCATTTTCTAAACATTTTCAGTAATACTTTTTTGAGGTTATTAAGGTGTATTAAGTTATATTGATGATATTTACTAAAGCAGTAGTAAGGAGGCCTAGTGGTTTGAGCGTACGACTATCTTCCCTGAGGTCGTAAGTTCGGTTGTGCAAGTGGCCTATGTGCTCATTCAACACTCCCTCGTACGGTGAAGGAAAGCATTGAAATTGTGTTAGAGACGCTTACATAAAATAAAGATGCCGATTCTTCTATGTATTTTTTATAAGCATAAAATTTCAATAATTTTGTGTGTTAATAGAATTAGTTTTCCTAATTTTTAATGGTGCTATCTACAATTATCTTGCTGTTAATTTTTTCCAGTTCTACGTTGAGAATATCGACTAGTCAAAATGAGGTTTTATTAGTTTTGCTTTGACTTTGTATTGTAGGCCAGTTGGTAAAGTAAAGGATACTGTACAAATACTTCACATAACACAAACAACCCTATGTCATAAAGAGAATTTACTGATTTGTTAAATTAGATATATCTTTTAAAGAAAAACACTTTTTTACGGATTATAGTTATGTATTATTGTATTTCAACTTATAATTATTTAGACCTAATTTTAAATTTAACTGACGTTTCGCGTGCTTTACAGCGTGCGTGGTCACGGTGACTGAAGACAAAGGTGTTAAATGAAAAACAAACGTAAAAAAGTGTTTTTCGTTTGTTTTTCATGTGTATTTTTTTTGTGTGTAAAAGTTATGTTAATAAAAGACAATATTATATATATATCAGCTAAGATAAAATAATAGATGCCTCAATACATAAAAATTGTGGCAATACACTAAGTCTAAGGGTTACAAGTTTCCGTATCTCTAACAAAATTAGTGGTAATACTAATTTAAATACATCCTCCCTTTAATAAAAATATCTACCTATTTTTATTATTTGGTTTACTAAATTAATAAGCAACGAAAGATTTTCATAACTTGCAAACTAATATTTTTTTCTAAGTTAGCAACGGGTGTTAGGTTAGGACAAGTTTTATTAGATTAAGTTGGTACTTTGGCCTATAAACATTACGAACAACTGTGAACTTTTACGACAAGAACTCTTCATATTTTAATTTAATAAATTCGAGTCCACCTTAACATGGAATTATTAATAAAAAATTTAATTACATTATTATAATTGATTGCTTCAGTGGTATAGTTATGTAGTACTATAGGTTTCATTTGAAGCACTTGTATATGTACCTATAGAATAGAATCTCGGAATCGGCTCCAACGATTTTCATGAAATTTAGTATATTTCATGAAAATCGTTGGGGGTTTCGGGAAGCTAGGAAACATTTCTAGAAAATGACATTTTATTCGTGTTTTATGACATACACACAATTTATAAAAAAATACCGAGCGATCATCCAGATACTAAAAAGTAAAACTAAATTCCTGTAATATTTTACAACGTCGAGAATCTTCCAAATATCTATCTAAATCTTCCAAAAAATCTACATCTAAAACACAAGGATATGGCAACACCTAACACAGACTATCGGTCAATTTCATGTGGCAGTTAATTGCGCCTGTAGAGCACACTTAACATTCAGTCATGATATATTTACATAAAACGTTTGGTTTTAATTAGTATATTTAAACAGTTTAGCTTCTCGACTACGCGTTATTGGCTTGACACCCTAGTGTACTATAGAGTCTCGGCTCCAGATTTACTCTTGATCTTCAGTGGAGGTTAACAACACAACTGGCATGTCTTAACCCAAAAATGTCAAAATGTGTCAAAAAAATACATAAGCCCACGAGGGATCCACCTAATTATAAAGAACATAAGCTTATATTATGAGGGGTGGTTAATCTATTGGGTTATGATTAGTTTTCTTAATCTCAAGAACTTTATACAAATCCTCGAATAAATCGTTAACTAAGCCGCAAGCATTAAGAATATTTCATGATTCTTAAGCCCACGCAAAATTACAAATTGTTTTGCTCAAGACAATTTAACATTTAAATGAACGTCTGACAACGTCAAGTTCAACAATCTGCGGAGCAACGATCAGTTACGTTTATATATTTTTAAATTTATTTTATAAAATGGCGTGAGGAATGTTAAAGTTTGACGGTGTTTTTCGAGTATTCGTTGACTTTAATAATGTAAGCTATTGATATCTATTTAAAAAGGAAACATACACGATTTATATCTAAAAAAAATAATAAAAAACAGTGGTGCCTCAACCTTTTTAGGTCTGGGCCTCACATTTCTTATCTGATTCATGATCTAAGAGGCAAGTAGGTGGACATACACCGGAAAAGACAAGCCGGTTTCCTCACGATGTTTTCCTTCACCGTTAAAGCGAATGTTAAATCCGCACGTCCATTGGTGCCCCGAATCGAACCTACGACCAGAGGTGAGTCGCACGCTGAAGCCACTAAACCAACACTATCATATATCTATAATTATTATATAAAATACAACAATTAAGATTATAATAATAAGGAGACTACGGGATGCAGACTACATTATGTTCTACATTTAAATATTTAATTTAAAACAAGAGTTAAAGTCACGAGAAACGAAATGTACTTTTGAGTTGACTCTTTAAAACTTATTATCTTTTCGAACACAATATCTGTATATAACGGCCAACTATATAATCTAAATACTACGCGTATTATAAATATGATGTAAGAGTCGACAGATCATCGTGAAAATTTGTGAAATCTCTTGAAATGTATGTTGACATTGCATAATATTACTTTTCGCTTTTACGATGTTTAGCGCCTAATTATCACATCCTTGCCTTGAAACCTTCTTATGGCGAGAGTCTCTGACAGACACACTCATAGTTCTATCGTATTTATGACTGGCTGAAATTGTCTATCACAACTTCGTGGTGGCTAAAAATTAAAAAATTACCGCTAATAATTTGAAAACAGAACACTCCAAATTTCATAAATAAAAGTGAAACAGATAAATTGTGTTGACACAAAATGTCATATTTTACCGCCAAAATGAGGATAATTATGTTAATTTTGGCCGTAGTATATTTTGCAGACGGCCACGAAATCAAGAAGGGAGAAATAGCTGAAGCGAGGGGAAAAGGAAAATATGCGCTAGTCCGTAAGTATTTACTTTATTTCTTTTCTTAAGCGTTTATTAAATGTTTAAATTAAAAATGTATGTCCAAGAAAAAAACAATTGACTGTAGTTTTTTCTGAAATAGTGTGCCATAATAATGTTCAACAAGAATGCTTAAAGGTATGATATTACCTCAATAATTAAAAATTTGTTTTAATAAATGGTTTTGACAATTGCTAAGTATTAAATAAATAATTTATCATATTATGATGATAAACACAGTTTACAAGCAATTTAAAAAGATGACGTAGTGAAAACTTATACAAAATGGAGCTAAAAAAACTTGCGATACTTGAATGCAATAACATTAGTTACAACTTTTAAATTCGAATCTTCATACTTCTAGTTTCAAACAAAATTTAAAAGTCACAAATGGCGAAATACAATTACGACCGTGAATACATGTTCAATTCTGTGACAAAATCGTAAAAGCTCAGATCTCCTAGCTCAGATCTCCTTTATAGTTCAGATAAAAGCAACTTTTTGAAACATTAATGAGAAGATTGTGCTCTCTGTAAAGTTAGGCGCTTCGAGTGCATCAAAACTTTAGAATAATTCACGGGAACTCTTGCGATCGAGAGATTAAATCGGTTTTATTTTCACAAGAATTTGTACCAAGACTTTGAATTCCAATTGAAATCCAACCTGTTTGTTGGACCTTTCTCATTAAAAACTGGTTTTTGCGAATATTTCTTTTAATTTATTTAAGACTATATCGATGATATTCAGGAATGACTTAAAGGTATGAATCACTTCCATGTGTCAAAAAATCATTTTTGACGTACATGACATACGTCAGTTATTGAATTTTATTCTAAGATTTTTATATATTAGACCACTGTACTACATAATTATCATAGTAGATATATTTCCCGTTAGAAAAGTCATTCCGTTTTCGTGGCTATAACGTAAATTTTATTTATAATTTATCTTTGAAAATGAGATTCCTTCACTATAGCAGCTCCGATATAAGGTTTATTTTAAAGCTGACGAAACTTAAAAAAAACATAAGACCCAATTGTACAAATATAATATATGTTTAAATTTTTAAAATATCTCTTGCAGTTAACCTTGCAATAGTGTTGGCTGCAAAAGTGGGTTTATACAAGATATTTCTCGGCATTGCTTTTCTGGTAGCAGCCATTAAGGCAATGGTTCTTATGGCGTGGTCTCTAGCCATTTATAGATATATCCCGAACTGGGCACATCAAAAAACGCTGGCATTTCCTCATAATAACGACAGAGTGCAGCCTCCATCTACTCTATTTTTGGATGCGATTATAAACAACATAAAGAGGCATAACTAGGTACCTTTTATTCTAAATAATTTGTTTATATTTTATTTCTATTTTTAAATTACTAGACGTAAACAAAGTGTGGACTTCAGACTCTTATCCTTGAGGTCGTAGGTACGATTCCCGGCTTTGCACCAATCGACTTTCTTTCTATGAGAGCATTTACCATTCGCTTGAAAGGTAGAAAACATCGTGAGGAAACCGGCTTGTCTTAGGCCGAAGAAGTCGAGGGCGTGTATCAGGAATAGCAGGTTGATCACCTCCTTGCATATTTGATTGATAAATAATCAAGAAACAGATAACAAATCTGACGCCCACGCCTAAAATGGTTGTAGTGCCACTGATTTTTTTCATGTAAAAACAATTATAATTTTATAATTTATTGGATTAAGTGATGAATTTTTATGTAATGTCAATACGAAATACTCAGGATTGTAACCATATTTGTGGATATCCTAACCCAAAGACTTGGAGCAATAAATGACTCAACTCTAATATGCTTTTGACAAACTGGAAGAGACTGAAAGGAGTCTTAAATCCTGTTTATGAATATTATACTTTAATCCGTTAATAACTATGCGTAGGTAGACTGCACTAACTAATCTTTCATCCTGACAAATTAGTCTTTGAATGAAAATTTTGCTATTAAAATAAAATCCAATAGCTTAATAAGTAACTTCAAATAAATAAGGAACTTCATATATTTTCCTTTCTTTTTTTTTAAACTCTCGAATAATCGCTAAGGTACACAGCTTGCATAAGTTTAGCTCATCTGCACCTATAAATTACAAATTAAGTATTTTAAAACCTAGGAACTTTTAATAGAATCCCTGATAAAAACTTTCTTTATCGAGTTTTAAATTATTTTTGCGCGAAATTGTTTTACCAAGTTTAGGGTTGTCGAGGAATTAAATAAGATTTTGAAAATGTTGTTAAGAATTTCGTTTGATTTACGGGCCTTTACGTTACAAAGTAGTTTGTGTTTTAAAGAACGTTTCTGTAAGTTGCCATTTAAATAAATGCAACTGATTTTAATAATACACCAGCTTAATAATGTACCTACTAAGTATTATCATTCCCTTCTATTTACTCGTATTTACTTGATTATAGCGTAATGTTATTTTTAGTAAATGAACTATAGAAACCTCATTTTTTTAATCCGAACCAGTTCCTTTAATTAGCGTTATTATACCTATTTTAAAATGTATAAGTGCAACCGACAAAACAATAAATTATAATACCTAGTTAAACTAAAACTGTTTTATCTTATTAGAAAAGCGGAAAACCCTAATGTGCGTTTATTATATAGCAGTGGCGGATCTACTTAAGGGATTTGTAGATACAAAGCGCATCCAGTCCCCACTGAAAAAAGGTGATATTTTGAATTAAAAGAAATATCGATAATTAAATTTTAAAAAATCATCCATGAGATCAATCAACTCATGTGCGATGCGCGTCTCGAACGGAACGGGGAAATCCCCGTGTCTTCCGTTTTAAATCGGTTTTTTTTCGCATGTGTATCTATTACGGGGGACTTCCCGTAATAGCCCAGAGTTCTACCAATTCAAGATCCACTCATGGTATATAGTCATGAGTATTTATTTTATATTTGTATTCATATAAAATAATGCTTAAGCATTACCTTAATACACAAATGTAACTGAGACGGAGAATTGATGCTGTGCTAAACTGCCTTTACCCTCAACGAAGAGGTTTATTATCTAATTTTTAATCTACTTCTATGTTTTGTAATATAATAGGTAGGTTGTTAGGTAATAAGGAATAACATCCTCACCAAATTTTCCCCTTGTCGCAGCAGCTTACGCAGCTCTGCATAATTAATCCAAGAATGAAGAACATAGGATTGTTTTTGTCTTGGGATTTTTATGATTAGAAAATATGCATGATAAATAAATGATAGATAACCCATTTTTTCTAATAAATTATTTTATGTCTAAAACATTACAAAATTATGATATTTTATAAATAAAGATTTTGTGTAAGAATTTAAAACGCTACCCATTATTTTATAAGATTATGTAAATTGCGCCATCTGTGCTTAGAATTAGCTAACTGTAACACATGGCGCAGTGGTATGTAATGATTGCCAAATATTAGGTTCACTATTTGTTTTATTATAACTATTGAGAGTAACAGAATACAGAGGCATTTCTTATAAAACTATTTTCGTGAGATAATTTACTAATCTGCTATTTCATCTTGTTTCAGTACATTTCCTGTACGTGGCAGCAACAAAACTCTTCGTACTAAAAATTATATATGGAGCACTCTTCTACGTTATCGTCTACAAAGCGTGGCACTTAGTTCTGTGGCTGCTGAAGTATATAAAAGCGAACAAGCACCACCACGTTGAATATGAACATGCTATATATGACCACGGGCATGAAGACTTTGGTCATGATCATTTTGGGCACGATCCCTACGGTGCATATGAGAAACCGATATATGGAAGAAAGGAATATCCCAGTAAGGTGTATGATTCAGACGGATCGTATTCAGTACAAAGCTAGGTCTAGGTCTTATGCCCAATTACATAATATGCTGATTGCCAGCACAGTCAGCGCGTAGCTATCAGTGGAAAGCTGCTGTGCTGTTTATATACCAAATTTATGAAGTTACTTCACGCATCGCGCTTTAGGCTGATATTAATTTCGTGGTCTCTGACTGATCAATACTATTCTAAAGTTGTAAGTAAAGTAAGACAATGCCGATTGCTGAGCGCTGATAGTTACACGCTGAATTGTCAGTGCTGGCTAATACATGCATGACATGCATCACGCTTGCGTTGCCTAGGCTACCGTTCCTTAACGTTTCCGTTAAAGGAACCGAATACATAACAGTAATAGCTAGTAAATATAATTAAGAAAAGTAATTACAGGGTTAAAAAGCTAAGGAAATATCTAATTTATTTATTTTTAATATTTATTGTAGAATATAATATGTAATTAAGAATCAAATAAGATCTAATGTTTAATTGTAAATAGTGACATCAAATTGTAATATTTCAGCAATCTTTGACATATGTAAATAAAAAACTAAGTAAAACTTGTTTATCATATTTTGCTTAAAGACGTCGGTAATTATTTAATTTTAAAATTAATACTCGGTATTACTTAGCTCAGGTCTTCGATTGAAATAATATATTATTTGATAGTCTGATGTGATTTAAAATGATGATATTAAATGTTAGAGCCGCAGAATTTACTGATCCATCTAATTATGGGTCTAAACTGTAACATGCCTTAAAATTGTTATGGCCCCCGTATGTAACATACATAATTTAAAGTAGTAAAAATTTAATTGCAACTTACGAAATTTAAATAATAATAAGTTTTGGGATAACTCACAAGAAAGTTGTAAGTAAGTTTTTATAATATATAGTGAAATATTGAAATTCAAATTCCAAAAAAATAAACAAAGATTTTGCATCTTTGTATAAGGTTCTAATTGGGTGAGCTTCAGCCTCAAGTTATTACGTTACATCCGGCCGATTTCCTCTGTATCTAATACAAGTAATATAACAGTACAAATAGGTATCTAATTTCAGTTGATGTAATGTTTGAGAGTAGCCCTCTGTTCTACTGATCAAAATATATTTTTTTTTTAATATTCGCTTTGGTACCATAAATAACGTGAAGTCTATTTCATATATCAATTAAAAGGTTATTATAACTTATTTTTCTTATTCTTTTACTAATAATAAAAATGATTAAAATTAATAAAAACAGTTTTGATTTTTTATATTTAAAATAATAATATATGAATATCTAGTTAACGTTGAAAATGATTAGAACTGACTAGCTAGAAACATCGCTAATAAAAACTTTTTTGAATTTCAATTTTAGAACTTTTTGGTAACCTAATGTAGTATAATATTGCATTCATTTGTCATTTGATTTTGTGAATTGGCATTGGCAATGGCAATGGCAAATCTATAACTTTAGGTCAACAAAACTATAATGGGCTGCAATTAGCATTTCTTCATGAAGCCTCATCTCGTACCACTATTTACAAATCGTTTAACGAGTTTAAGCGTGGACGTAGGAATCTCAATGATTATCCGTGTGAGGGACGACATTTAATTGCGACTACTGAAGATAACTTCAGTGCTGTGCTACGCATGATAGAGGAAGTTAAGGGAGTGACCTATCAGCATATACGGGCAAGCCAAGCATCGGTATGAGTCAAGTTCACAAAATATTACATGAACCTAAATGTTCATGTTCATGCGTTAGGAAGCTTTGTACCAGATTCCCCATACTTAAACTGACGACCAAAAACACCTTCGCATGGACTGGTGTCGCCAAATTTTAGATAAGTTCGCAAAAAGGGCCTGATAAAGTGAATGAGATTTTTTTTCTCTTTAACTATTTCCTTTGTCCTTTGGCTCAGTAAACGCTGAGTACCCGCTTCTTTTAGTATCACGGCTGTAATATTAGGTGCCTGAAAGAGAGAACCGGTTACCCCAGAGCAAAGCGAGGAAATTTTGCCAGTAACTTTGTCACAGGAACCATTTTTTAGAGAACGCTATTCGGTTTAATTTTATTTAATAATAGTTCTTTCCGTATCACGTCAGTGTTTTATGGAGCGTTTTGACGCTGGAAGCAGCTGTCAATAAGTTACCTTACCGGAGAGCGACGCAGGTTTTCATGGGACGTTGCCAAGCACAAGCACCATTTTAATTTAATAAGCACTTAATTGACCTGGTTTTTTGCATTTTAATGCGTAATTTGTAAAATGTTGGATAATCAAAATTTTCCGTTGAAGTTGAGCAGTGTTGGCCTAGTGGCTTCAGCGTGCGACTCTCATACCTGAGGTCGTAGGTTCGATCCCCGGCTGTGCACCAATGGACTTTCTTTCTATGTGCGCTTCTAACATTTGCTCTAACGGTGAATTAAAACATCGTGAGGAAACCGACATGTCTTAGACCCAAAAAGTCGACGACGTGTGTCAGGCACTGGAGGCTGATCACCTACTTGCCTATTTGATCATGAAACAGATTCAGAAATCTGTGCCAAGACCTAAATGTTTTTTGTTTGTTTAATAAATAACAATCACGTTAACATACTACTCGTATAAATGAGCAGGACAGTCTTAAAAAATTAAGTCACTTAGATTACTTATTTTTTCAGTTCTCAGTAATAGTTCATATTGCAAAGTTCATGAATGTAATTCTAACTATTTGTCTATTTAATACTTTCCATCGAAACGTTAAGTTCTGATCCTCGCTAGTATCTTGAAATTTCAATTGACGTAAACTGAAATAAAAACAAATTCAAATTCATCAAATTGATATTAAACTCGTTTAGCGAACACGCCGAAATTGAGAGTAGTTTAAATATTTGAATACGGCGTCACTGAATTATTAATTTCGACTACAATCTAAACGTCATAAACATTTGCTTGAACAAAAATGAAATCTGAACAAAATTTTCTTGAATTAAACAGCAGAACTACATTGTTCAGATTTAAATTTGTTCACCCAAATGAAGAATTAAATGTTTTGACATTTTAATATTATTGTAGCTGAATTTATTCACAACTTCCACTTGAGCAATTTGAATTAAGAATGTGTATAGTAACAATATTATTATAGTAACTCTATAAGTCTTTAAAATACTGACATTATCATGGCCCTTCCTTCTTTGTTTCTTCAATCGAGGAAGTATTAATAGCAAACGTGTATCGAGATTTGATTGCAGGAACTAAGGCTGGAGAAACGCATGCTTCACTATGTAAGACACGACAACAACAAATAATCAATCAAATCACGGGTTCTATTGTTTTGTTCTAACTAAACTGTTCTTGTCCTTATGTTTCATCATATTTAGATAACGCTTGGGTACTGATTTAATTCAAATAATATGTCAGTAATTGATAACTAACTGACATATTATGTAAACACTGCCTAATATACCAAATTGCTTATGTTGCGTACTAAGTTTAGGGGCCATAGTTAAGAGGAAGCAGAAATAAAAATTACTTTAGAGTTTGTATCTTTAGCCAATACTCGTAAAATAAAGTTATTACATATCAGTTCAAGTCATAATACTTACGAAAATACACCGTTACTTATGGACAACATGTGCCTGTGTAATACAAGAGAGTAAGTGCAAATACTAAGTACCTCGGCTTATATATTCTTTATTAGATACCGCACAATAACACTGTTTGTGACAAACTAAAAGCATTGATGGAATATATTATATGTTACTATTTATCCAATGAAAGAACCAATCTGTAAAACCAATCTTGACTCAATATCCCCAACTAAGCATTTTAAAAGAAATCGTATTATATTGCAAAAACTATAGAAAGTTATTTGCTGTGTTGTAGCTACATTCTGTCACCCACATTAGTTACATTACATTAGTTAAGTTACATATAAATATTTTAGTTACAAATTGGTAGCGTAAACAATCATCATACTTGAAGTCAATATTGAGCCCTTTAGTTTTTCCCACACGTATTGTGTTTTATTTCCTTTTCCGATAATGTCCATAATACACCGGGAGATAGTGACATAGAATATTGGGTCATTTTTACCTGTATAGCGGTTCGTCAGAGGTCTTATTACGCAATGAAAAGAAGAAAAATTTTGGTCATAACGCTGGTACCGGCGTCCCAATCGCGTGGGCGTTAGTCGAACTCGTCGGATTAATTACGTGTGTCAAACGATTTGTTCCAGAACATTTTTTTAGTATTTTCCGACAGTCCGTAAAAAATAAGAGGCGGTAGTGTCATGTCATACTTCTCCGGTGTGACTAATCGCCATACCGACGCGAATGCATAATAAAAAAAATTGAACCATTCGTACCAGGCTAATTTTTGCATTGTTAATTCGTCGTGCAGCCATTTACGGTAATCACCATGCCATACTTTTCAGACGATTCTTCGTAACTCCTTACCACAATGAAACATGACAAACTGCCGAACATAATAAATCTTAAAAATGTCTACTTTGATTTTAAAAAAATATTCATAATTTTCTTTGTTTATTTTATATTAACCTACTTGAATAACTACAGAAAGACAACCAAGACGTGGCACGGGTGTCAATAACAGTTTTCTACCGTCGCACTTTCAAGACTAAGATAATAAACCAATTATCATGCCCTGTTTGAATTTTCTATTTTTGATCTTGTTCAATTATTAATTAGTATTAATTTACGTTTTTAGTTTTAAGTATGATAATAGTAACGTAATTAATGTCGCTACAGTGGACGGAGAAATTGTGATCAATTTTTGTTCCAGTGTCGTATACATTTCTAAATGAAATACATGTATACATATCCAAAAAAAAGTTGCTTTTTATACGAATTTATCTTCAATAAGCATTTTGTTGCAACCGAAAATTGTGTATCGGTTTACACAAGACAGACTTCTATTATTGTCTTACACATTACGAGTAATAACAGTTATTATTTGAAGGCAGTACACGAGCGGGCGAATTCTAGCCCGACTGTAAGATTGTCAAAATTTTCCAAATTATACAAACTTGATTATCAAGCATAATTTAATAAGATAATAAGCACAATAATCACTCTTTGTAAAAAATGTAGTTAAGCGATCCAAACACACCATTAATAGTACATGATTTAAACATTAGTACTTGGTAAAAATAGGGAAAAACTAATATTTAAGACGCATGAGATAGGGCTTTCCACAAAACAATATAATAGGCCACCGTCCACTCTATTGTCAAATACTTTGTGTAACGTTGAGTTACAAAATTGCTCTTCAGGGGCACTGAACATAAGGATTTTGCGGAAGTCATGACTGACCTACTAATACAATACATTTTTCGTAAAACGATTTATGACACAGTAGGCGAAAGAGCAGACGGGTCACAACCGGCGCTGGTCACCAGATACGTTCCCTTCAAGGCCCTTAAGACATAATGGTTAGAAAATACTTCATCTGGCACCTCGTTTCTTAAAACGTTCTGTCGTGGAACGCCAGACTTGAAGGTGAAAATAATTTTCTTTCTGTCTTGACATGAAATACTTGAATATATATTTAAGTCAAGTTTCTATCCAAATTTTTTTTTTATTTGGCACACAGCTTAGTTTGGTTTTTATTAAGACTTATAGAGCTTAATCCTAGACAATACGGACATTTAAATGAGAAGAATAGATGCTCTGAAAATGTGGTGTTGGAAGGGGATACTTAGGATTCCCTGAAGAGTTAAGGAAACAAACCATACTTACACGGCTACAGTTTAAAAATCGTCTTCTAAAACTTTGTTAAGAGCTCAAACTGAGTTTCATTGCCCATGTAACATATAGAGAACCAGGAAGTTTAGAAAAACTCATCTTGACTGGCAGAGTGGAACGTAGCAGACCTGGAGGCCAAATTCCTACTCGCTGGACTCATCAAGTAAATGCCCTTATAAGTCTACATCACTCCGGCGCAGAGGCTTGCCGAAGACAGGGGAGAGAAGAGGTTGTGCGTTGCCGCTAGCTTGACCTTCAGAAATGAAGAAGATTCTGAAGACGATGCAGTCCCTAAGTTTAAGAAGAGAAATAATTAAAGCACTACATTTAGACGCACGTTTCCAGGTGGCTTAAATAATAAAAACATTTCAGAATGAAGCAGCCATAAACAGTTTTATAGTTCGCGAGTAATGTGCTAATATTAGTGATTTACCCGCCCAGGTTTTGATGTACCATCTGCTTGATAACTTCATTATTTATCTAACTTTTATTACCCGATACTACGGTGTTATTGAAATTAATAATCAATCCACTTATAGCATTCTTTTGTTTGCAACTTTTACAGTAATTATTTATTGCTAAAAATGCAATAGAACTTAAAAATTATAAATCCAGGATTGTCAGAACACTGTTTTGATATTTGTTACTGTGTTGATAGAATGAATTTGTTTTTTTAATCATAAATAAATAAATCAGTGGCGCTACAACCTCTTTGGTCCTGGCCTCAGATTTTTGAATCTGTTTCATGATCATTTTTAAATCTAATAGACAAGTAGGCGGTCAGCCTCCAGTGCCTGACACACGTCGTCGACTTTTTGGGTCTAAGACATGTCGGTTTCCTCACGATATTTTCCTTCACCGTTCGAGCAAATGTTAAATGCGCACATAGAAAGAAAGTCCATTGGTGCACATATCCCGGGTTCGAACCTACGACCTCAGGTATGAGAGTCGCACGCTGAAGCCACTTTTTTTTTATTTTTTTACTTGGGGAAATGCATTGCGCATACCCTTCCGCGGCGCGACTGCTTGGTGCAGAAGGATTATGTGGGACTCGCCATTGTGCATACCCACTAAAACCCCAAGGTGCCACCAACAATCGCCTTATGCGGGATCCGGTAACAGCAGAGCCTTATCCGCTTCCCGACACGCGATGCGGCGGTTGCGTCCGCCTCTTCCCGCCCATTGTTGGTTTGTGAGGATGCTTGACACAGCAAGCATCTTTCACAGACCGGGCCATACGCATTTACAAATACGCTGAAGCCACTAGGCCAACACTGCTTTTTTAATCATATTTTATATAATTATTGACATGATTATCCACAATCACTCCATTTGCTTTAAAAACGGGCAAATTCGAACGCGTTCCCGCTGAATGTCGAGGCAGAATGAAAAATTCCATCCTTTCCATCTCGACGATTGGCGACCACTTTGCCGCGCACCACCTCTTTGTGGAACCAGATTCCTGTAGAAGTATTCCCAAATGTATACGATATAGGGGCATTCAAGAAAAGAGTGTACCGTTTCCAGAACGGTCGGCAACATACCCGCTAGCCCGCGGCGTTGCAAGTTGCTCTTACAAGATTTATAATTAAAAAATAGTATGCCTGAAATTTAAAAATTTCAATTTCTTTACTATATATGATTTTTTTTTTATTCATAAACTAATAAACTAATCTAAGGTAATACCTTCATAACCTACAAAGTAATAATAAAAAAAATATTAGATAGAAAATAAACACTTAAATAGTGTGTACCTTTAACGCTGGCAGCAATACTTAGCTGTATTGCGATACTTATTCGTTGAGCCAGAAAAAGTATCAGCTCTGGTGTCACCGGTACTATTTAGGCGCCAACTGAAAATCTATCTTATTTTATGTAATGTTTTAAACATAATAAAAATGACATTTATTGATTATAAAAAAAACATATTTATGATATGTCACGGGACCTGAATATGTGTAAACTGTAAAATTTCGACGTCTCCGCGGGAAACAGCTAATTCAAATGGCGTTTTGGTTTTATTGTTTGATATTTATTAATTATGTTTTTTTTAACAGATTAGGTTAACATTTAACTCAAAAGTAATGACTTCAATTTAGTAATAATAAATTATATTAAAAAAGAACTATAATAAAACAAAATACGATAGAAGTTTCTATTTGTGAAAGTTCAGTTTTCGTAAACACATGCAATGTGTTGGAGGTTTTGTAACTGTTACGTAAAAGTGAGTTGCTGTAACCTTTACTAGGGTCAAATCTGTCAAAACATAGAAAAATGGATTACTATATACGGAATAAAAATATTCAAACCAAATAACAAAAAATATAATGTCCTGTGTGATCCTGTGACAGCACAATTATCACTTGGTTCTTGATTGCAACATATTCTTTAAAATTGTATCATAGACTGTAAGCCTTCTGTGTCTGACATACATCACTACATAGTATAAAACAAAGTCGCTTTCTCTGTCCCTATGTCCCTTGGTATGGTTAAATCTTTGAAACTACGCAACGGATTTTGATGCGGTTTTTTTAATAGATAGAGTGATTCAAGGGGTAGGTTTATATGTATAATAACATCCATTAAATAGTGGAGAATTACTGTTATTTTTGAGGTTTCTAATGTGATGTCGTAAATAATTACATTTTTTCCGCTTACATTGCAAACGCAGGCTGAAACCTACGAGTTTTATCAAAATAATGTACTTAGTATTGTACACATTGAAAAGGTCAACATAAAAGTCCATGATGGTATATGTCTATCTCTTATGGATAACCCGCAATAACTTTTTTTGTCATTTACTTTTTACGACAAATAATGGCTAATTTTCGAAGCGATTTTTACCAATACAGCATTAATCCTTAACCAATTAAATACCTTGAATACATTGTTCATTTAATATAGATCTATACAGCCCATTACAGCTTATTTAGCAGCGATCGAACGAGTATATTATCCATAGAGTATAGTATATTAGTTTTCCAGCGACGGAAATAACAATACATAATAGAAACCTGCTTTTCATCAGCATTGCACCGTGCGAAGCTGGGGCGGGTCACTAGTTATTTATAAAATGCAAATGGGTAGAAGGCTCACCTGATAATAACATGTGAGTATATGGACATAACCTATGGACCTTCTCAACACCAGAGGGCTCGCACTGAGTTGCCCTTAAGGAATTGGTAAGCTCTTTTCTTGATGGATCCTTAGTCGGACATGCTTTAGTGGGAACCTGGTTCCACAATGATGATGCGCTGCTTAACTGCCTTCAATAAGCCTCAGTTGTGGAAAGATAGACGTCGAGGTGATACGGGTGAAATTTCGTATTTCGCCTCAACATCCCATGGTCATTTCTATCTAAGACTTTTCTGTGTCATAATGTTTTTGCTATACAAACCCATAAGGGAATTAAAATTTACTGGTGGAATGCAGGGGTAGACAAGTGTTGAGAGTCACGAGCTACCAATATTGCATTATGGCCAAATCTATTTATACTATAATATAAATAAGAAAGTAATAAGTAAACCAAATTTCTTATCACACAACTTTCTCATTTTTTTACGAGCTGAATAGATCTGTGAAAGCATTATTGAAAAGGCATTTAAATTCGAAATTTAAATATATTTTGATCTTGCAGCTTTGATTTTAGTTAAGCGGAAGTTAATTACTGGTAAATATTGTATCACATCCTCCACAGATTAAAGGTTTTATATGAATCAATTAATATAAATATAAACGTTGGAGATTAATATTTATGTAATGTGATTAATAACCTCGCTTATATTTTCTGATAGATATTAATGTCTTATATATATTATAGATTTCTCTTTCATTTCAAAAAATGATTCTTAAGTCTTACAGAGATTTATCTTGAGTCTTCCGTCTTCTTCAGCCAGGTTATCAACAGAAGACGGTTTATTTCCCCGATCACTACTATATAATTACAGAATTAAACTAGATTAATAAACGAAAGTTAAAACAATTTATCTTAAATTAATAGTAATGGAGCTTATTTAATATCATACAGTGCATGATCGTGGCTTATTTCAATGCAAAACAATAGATGTAGGTTAAAAAAATTGTAAACACCATAAATAGTAATAGGTATATAACATTTAATGTCTGAGTTGTGAAATAAAATTCTATTCAAAGAAAATGTGTAGTTAAAAAATTGAAATAATACAAAAATATTCATTTTTAAATGTACATAATTACAGTTTTAATAGGATTTTTTTTCCTCTTTTATGATTAAGGTGTTGTATCTTTCCCACATAAAAAAAAAACAAATATATGAAATCCTTACACATAAATATAGTCTATTTTTATCCCTAACTCGATTCATCATTGTAAGGAAATTTATTAAGTCCTATTCATCAGATCCCGCGAGTGAAATATCGCAAAATAACGCACATAACTTATATTCTTAAAATAATTGGCTGAGTTTACTAAATATAAACAACGTTTCAAATAAATAACATTTATTTAATGCTTAAAGCTTTTCACCAGTCTTAATATCACAACCCAAACTAATTAACTTCATTCCTCAGCCTCAATTAATGCATAATCGATACCGTTTCCATCTCCACCTTTGGTCACTTCGTTATCTTTGACAATCTTGGTTGTCGTTTTTAATTCCTTCTTTCTTATTTTACCAACGTGTGTTGTTGCTTCTACTTCTAGTTCTAGTGGTGTTGGTGATGTTTCTTTGTCTACTTTCTCTGTTGATGTTTCACTTTCAATAACTTCGATTGGCACCTCTCGCTCTGGTGGTGGCGGTGGTAGCTCATGTTTCGGAGCGGAGATTGAAAGAATCCCTTTTTCATTTAGAACTGCTTTAAGCTCCTCCTGTCTCGTTCCAGGTGGTAAGATAAACCGCTGCATGAAGTGGTTTGCGATGTATCGTTTGTCATCATCATTTTTCACTTTATGTTTGCCTTCGACGATCATGTAGCGGTTTTTCACTTTAATTTTCAATTCATCCGGCTTGTAATTACGAACACTGAGTTTAACGAGATATTGTTCTGAATCGGAAATAATTTGTGGATCTTCTAGCGTGTCCTCTAGCTCCAATGCTGCAGCGGCTCTGATCAGGTGACTCCAGGGCCAGAGGTAGGTGAGGCTGTGTGATAGATGCCGATCCAGTAGAGCGAATGGGTCAACATAATGATGTGTTTTGTATGGCTTCTCTTCACAGTGAGAAATGGCGAAGATCGCAGCGAATATCAGCGCTTGTTTGTACATCGTGGTTGCGTTTTCGTATTATCTGAATGCTGGCAAGCGAGACGTCGGGTTTATATAGATTCGGGCCCCCTGTTCTAGAATATTACGCGTTGAATGAGTTAAGTGCATTGGCAGGTGCGGCCAACATTTATGTGAAAGTGAAAATTGGTCATTGACATTGTGAGTCATAACAAATGCTTTGGCTTGTTTACGTTTTTGTCGCTTCGTGTACTTTTACTTCCTTGACTCAGGTATACAGCTTTACTGAGTTTGAACAAAATAGGTCACACAGCAGCGCATTGACATTATTTATATGACGTGATTGCCTGCCTAAAATTATTTAATAACTTGTAACTAACAAGTAACGATTCACCAACTTCATTGAGTCATCATTAATATTATATTATATGCATTAATATTGTTAATACTAAACGTGAACCATAGATTGTCAACTCATGCGCCGGTACTGTGAGACCCACACAAGCACGTTTACGCCTGTGTGAGTACCGTTAGCAGAACTGCATAGTAGGTCACACGCTGGTTGTTAATATTGTTTTTTTAATTTGAATATAGTATTATCACACGGTTTTAGATATAGATTTTTTATTAAAGGTAATCAATTATCTCAGATATAAGTCAACTTTAAGTCAATTTTGTTTCTTTTTTTTTCTTCAGTCCAACTCCCCCACTCACCCTGTCTTCGGCAAGCCTCTGCGCCTGAGTTATCTGTAACCGTTCTTAGCTACCCAGGGAATTCCAGAGCATCTATTTTCCTATTTTCAGATTTCCGTATTATCCTGCAAAATCGGAAATACCAGCGTCTGAACCAATTTCTTATTTGTTTTTAAGGAAATGTTGCGGTCTTTTCATAAACACAACAGTTTTGTCCTTGTGTCTTAGGTCATCTGGGTTTTTCTTCGGATTTCGAATTAGCTTCCTCCTTGGCTGCTTATCAGGGAAGCGAGGTATAAACGCTCATATTTCGTTAATAATATAATAACAACAGGACCTAATTATTAGAAATTCATCGAATTATTTCAAAATATTTGTTTCATTAAATTACATTTTTATTTTTTTTAATACAATGTTATAAAGTGTAGTAAATAATATTCTAGTATAACGTATACTAGAATATTGTTTGCTTTTATGGGACGGGGGCTGGGGACAAAAAATCAGACAAATTAACATAATTATAATGGTTTAGGGTAGACGATCAATAGGCTTCCTCCGGAATCAAACCTTTCAGTTAACTAGGCCAGACGTTTTACATTTGAGTTAGCATTTTTTATGTATTATATACGCCACGTCACCTCACGATGATAAAAAATGAATTATTCCTATGTATTTATTTAAAAATAACGCGTTATCTTATTTCGCTCCGACGCGACGCTTCAATTATACAGAAAAAAATACTTGCTGACTCTACACGTGTTTCCTTTGTTTTGGTACCTACTTTCACACGCCAATATATCTCCTACCTCTAACTGTATAACACCTAAATTGCTCAAAAATGATCAAGCACTTACTACGTTATTCTCGAAGGAAAGCCACACAATCGTGTATGAGTGGTCCAAATAAATGAGTTTGAGCTGTATGTCACTGAAAATAGAACTAATTTTGCAATGTACTTAGATGGCGACTACTCGAAGTTTCTTGAATGTTTAAACCTAGTCATTTGTGGGGGAGAACACAAGGACCTACCGGTTCTATACATTTAATGTTTACATATACTGACCGCATACCTGCTATAAATATTTCGATATAAGATAAATCCGGAGAGAATAATTGATATGTATTTAATAATAAACGAATCACTGGAAATGGAAATGTATATTCCTCAAACATATTAAAAAAATACTTATATTTGTTGTATATCATCAAATATACAACAAATATAAGTATTTTGTATTATTATTTTATCTTATCAGAATTTCTACAGTTACTTATTGTACAATATTTAAACAATTACATTACATACGAAAGGAAAAAAAAACATAAATAAAAAAGTAAGATTCATCGATCATTATAATATATTGAGTATAAAGAAATTAAAATATCAGTGGCACTACAAACTTTTTAAGTCTGGGCCTCAGATTTCTGTATCTGTTTGGTGATCATTTGTCAATCAACTAAGCAAGTAGGTGATCAGCCTCCTGCGCCTAACACACTTCCTCGACTTTTTGCGTCAAAGGCAAGGATTCCTCACTATACGATACAACCGTTGGAGCAAAAGATAAATGCGCACATAAAAAGTCCATTGGTGCACAGTCAGAAATCGAACCTACGACCTCACGTATGAGAGCCATACGCTGTAGCCACTAGGCTATACTCCTCGAACGAGGAATAATAAAGGTATTATATCAAATAAAGGATATAAGAGTTTTTTTGATTACTATTTTTAAGCAGTTTTTAGTTACATTAAATATATCTATTTGCTGATAATTTGTGTTATACAAGGTACATGACTGAGTTACGTAAATAGTTTGTGAGACCGAGTAATTGAAATATTTGGGTTTGCATTTATTGACGGTCAGTCTTGTCAGTTGACGCCACTAGATAAATTGATAATGGCTCTGAATGATATATAAATTCGACCTTCGTAGGCTACAGCTGTCGTAATATGTCCTGTATGAAGGACAAACTATGAGAGTCCACTACGTAATTTAAGCCCTCCCCAGAGGGCAAGTGATCCCACTGAGACCCTGGATAAGATTTGACTATGAAAAGATGTAATAGCATAGTTGACCTATGCTATAACATCTGTGCATAGGTCAGGTACACTATGTATCACCACCTTATTTTTAATCAGGATTATAAATAAAATAATTCGTGGAAGATAATATAATAAAATTATTTTTCGTACCAAGTCAGAGGTTAGTGCACTATTCTTAAAATTCACACACCCTTTTCTGCGTTGGGACCAGATAACCTGTTCACTTTCTAAACTAGGAAGAAGAAAAAATGTGTGTACTTATGTACACGCGTTGGATACTTCTTTGGAGTAAAAAGTTAAAAAATTTTTTAAAAACGTTTTTTTTCATTCGTAGAATAAAAGGACAAAAGGATAGAAAAACTAAAATATTATTATTATAGGGTGTCGGTATTTTGTGACGGTGTGCGCGCGGGTCGCCATTAGCGCAGCCCGGATTCCAGTGCTTCTCTTATTTATTTAAGACAAAGGTAGTCTAGAGACTGTTAGTCCACTTCATATAGAGTGCACTTCATAAGTAACACATGTAACATTAGGAATGTTATTAAATACCATAATAGTTTAAAATGAATCTTAATACTTCTTCACGTCAGTAATTACCTTGAGAATACTATTGTTGCTGTTTCTTGTTTGAGTATAAACATACAAAACTATAGCGCCATGCCCGTATGTACCTATTTTTCAAAAGATAATCCCCAAGGTATGATTATCTAGATCCCATAACAAAAATTATCTAGGCATCAGATAAAGAAGAACCAGAACATCGATTATAGCGCCTTATTAGCGATTATTAGACCAATTAAATATCTGCCCTATTATTGCGGGATTCATATCTATCACTTCAATAAGCCGTGAAATTACATCTTTAGAACGTATCTGTATCTTGTGGAGTGAAAGTAAGCAAGCTTCTTAGAAGCGATAAGGAAAAACGGTTTCGTGTTGATCGTTGCTTTATCCTCTATATCTAATCTAAGTAATGAAATTTCGTGTTTATTTTTGTATTTGTTTATATAAACACGGCAGTTAATGAACCTCTGTAAATAGTATTATATTATTATTAGCAATAAAACTAGACTCGGTTAGACATTTGCAGGAACTCCAAGGATACCTTACGCTGAGTAGTTAAATAAACCTTGCTGCGTTCATTATTAGAATTGACCAATTCATATGACTAAAAATGTAAAGTGTAAAATTCCTTTCCTATTCTAAAAGACCAATTTGCGCGCCATTGTGTGTGGCAGAATATGAGAACTAACGATTGTATCACCTTTCACATTTTTGTACTATATACAGAGTATATTCGCGGAGGTTTGGCAGATCCATGACACTACATCAGAGTGCGTTAGTTGTATGGTGCGACTTTGCCGGCTACTCGAGTGTCATCGAGTGAAGTTGCATCCATCTAGTTATCGCCGCACCTTCTTGTACTTAAGAATGGGATTTTCACATATGTACGAGGATATGGTTTCTGTCACATTTTACAAATACAATCTCATTGCCCTTGAAACATGTATGATCTTTGAAAACAAAACAAATAAAATAAGCCTAGTTGTACGAGCCAAGGTTGTACATTTTGCTCACTAAGGCTTTCTTAGTGTTATAAGCGTGACGATTTCCTAAATCGTCGGAGTTACGTTCCCGAGAGTATATCCAGACGTAGGCACTCTCTTTGATTATTACATTGCCGACAATTGTCATGGTATGGTATGATATGTGGACTCTGTTTCCGCACTTAGACGCTCAATAGGTGCGTTGTGAGTAAAGTCCTGTCTAACTAAGCCAGCCTTACTCCTTCCAAAAGCATAGAATCTTCCTGGGCACTTCGCAGGCTTCACGGAGCGACCTCACTGTTCTCAGGATTTCTGTACGTTGTTTAGCCACAGCCTCGCATTCCAGGACTACGTGGGTGACTGATTCCTCTGCGCTGAAACAGCCTCTGCACATGGGCCTCCGTCACATAGCAATAGAGTATCACAAAAGTACTCTATTATTTAAAGCACCCCGATGACCCAGGAACCTTACTAGCCTTTACTAGAATTGTTAACCAGACTGCTGCTGTGAACTAGGTGGTCAGATCACAGTGCCTTTGTCCATCAGAAATGAAATGAAAAAAAAAGTATATTTTATGAATTAACCAGGAACTATGAAAGATTATAGGAAATTTTATATTCTTTCATGGTTTCTGGATCCTGTTATTTTGTTAACCCAAAAACCCGTTGGCACCTTAGCACTATCAAAAAAATACGAACTGGCATCAAAATAGGGGGGGGGGGGAAAGGGTGGATATGCATAGTGTAAATAAAATTATGCCAATAATTTTGAAAATAGAACTCTAAAATGGAAATCATTTCATATTAAACAACTTGCAGAAATTACACTACTTGCACTTTAATTCCTATGCTAATTGACGTATTATGTCGTATGCTTTTGCTTCAAGGAAAAGGGAATTGCGATCGGATTCTCAGAATACAACTCAAGAAGGAAATGGGATGCATCTTCTAGGTTAAAATAATAAATAGAAACACCGCACTCGTAATCTTGAACCAATTAGCCCCAGGCTTCTGGTCCTGATCTGCACTTAACCTCAAAAAATCGAGGAGACAAACAGATCAAATTTACCTTTTATTAATAATTATGATTATAATAATACCGCTGCACGCCTCCAACCTGAATCTCAATCAGTTTTTGTAATCGAAGGAGGTCAGATCGTGTTTTTAATTTTTCATGAGGTATTTCAGTCTTAATTTAGGATATATTCACTGCAAAACTAAGTCCTTTGACGGAGCAATGCTTGATGATATTAAAAAAATGCGTGCGTTCAAAGTACACATGTCAGAAGTGAAACTTATTTGTAAATTAATTATTATATTATAAGCCCCAATAGAAGATCATGTACCTGTATATAATTATGTCTTAGAATATCTATATTCACACTGTTTACACACTGTATACTTATGATAAAACAAATAAAATTAAAAAATCTGAGTTTACTGCACAAGGTATTATGAGAAAGAATTGCAATCAAAAGTTCTAATATGTAAATACTAAACATCAACCAATCGCATGTATTTTTCTCTATCTCCCTTTCTCACTCTCTCTCAATCGGTCTCAATCACTCTCTCCCTTTTCATCGACATAAACGCTGCACATCTTTGTGACGTTTCATCCGCTAAAAAAATACTTTTAAAGTGAAATTTCTTTAGACTTATGAGTCTAAAGAAATTTCACTTTAAAAATATACATCGAATTGAACTCCTTTTCTTTTTTAAGTTTTTGTTCTTTCAATATTTAAAGACCAAATGCAAACTGAGGGCATGACACTAGGCTAGTAGTACGGACGCTTTAACAAGTTAGAATAAAATCGCGCGCCTTATAACATAAATTTATTTTGTAAAATATTTAAGATAAGTAATTTGCATAGCCTAAAAGCATGCATTGTGGCCTTAGTATAGGTGCAAAAGAGAGTTATGGCCTGTTAAGATTGGATTACCACTAATTTGGAGTTCAGCCAAAGTCTTACATACTGTGCAGAACTTACAAATCTAACGTTATGTTAGGAAATTTTTGAATCTTAAGTAGAAGTATACATAGAATATAAATTTAGTTAGTATAATTTAATTTGATAAATATCTGTTGATTTGTGTTTGGTAATTTCCTTACGAATAAATGATAAATTGTGTTTATTGAAAATGATTCTTCTCTTCCGTTCTACGCCCTTGATTTGAGAACTGGCAGTAAATGTAAAATTGGAAGCATTAAATGTATATTTCTTTTTTGACGTTCATAAGTGTACATTATGTTCCCTACATGAATAAATGATTTTTGATTTCATTTGATTTGAACGGAATAGGTTTTAATAAATTTCTACCGATTCCAGACATGGGTGAATTGTTGCATACATCTGCCACAATCGTTTCAATATACTCGTATAAAATTTCAGCAGTTCGTAAATATAGATATGTTTTAGTTTTGGTTGCAATGGCCTAGTGGCTTCAGCGTGTGAATCTCACTCTGGAGGTTGTAGGGTCGATCCCCGGCTGAACGATATAATTTTTATTATTTGCGCATTTAACATTCGCTCGAAGGTTAAAGGAAAATATCGTCAGGTTAACGGCTTGCCTAAGACCACAAAATTCGACTGTGTCAAGCACAGGAGGCTGATCACCTACTTGTCTATTAGACTGCCGAATGATCATGAAACAGATACAGAAATCTGAGGCCCAGAACTAAAAAGGTTGTTTTTCATTTATAATAAATTATTTTATTATTAACTATATTAAATGAAGTCAGGTTTGTTCGAACACTCGAGAACGGGTGGCCTGAATTTTTTGATTTCTTCTTTGTTGTATTTGTCTCCGAATGCTCCTATTAAAAATAAAACAAAATATTCATTGATTTTAGTGTGTGACATTTAATATTCAGTCCGTCGATACGATAATGTATTCTCTCAATAGCGTATTACGTTTTTAAATAAAGGCGATACGATTCGAATCGGCAAGATACATCCATAATATTCGGATAATGTCGTATTTAAAATGTGAAATGTAAAATAATGTCAGTCATGAAAAAAGATTGACATATTTATACTGCTTTTCATTATTATCTTAATAAAGTAGTGAACTGCATATTTGTCTTGTACCTATGTAACACTGATAATGTTTACAAAATGAAAAATGGCTTAATATAGAAACATGTCAATATATTTACATTCGCCATTGTTTTCGAAGTAAACTCCGTTCCTCTCTACACAGCGTCGCAATCGATGGAACCACTGAGAAAAGAGGGCCCATTCTTCCTTAGTGTAACATGAGTTTTAGATATACCGCCAATTCACAAAACAAATGAAAAACGAATGCGATGTACAAAGGGTTCTAAAATTGAAATTCAAAAAAAGTTTTCTAATTGGCCAGTTATAAACATTTTCAGTGTTACCCACGTATGCATTGTGTTGCTTTAATATAACGATAAATTAAATGTAGCTTACTTATCTACAGATTTTCAATTTCAAACTGTTACTGACTACTGTCATAACACCTTTAAATCAGTAAGAATAATTTGAGTATAAATATCACTCAATTCACTGTTTTAATCGTTTTCATAATGCTGAATTTTTGGCGTAATTGAACTATTAATTTAGTTATAGAATATGTGGGATTAGGTATTTTTTACTTAGAAGGGTTCCCAAATCCCAGGGTTCCTAAAGGGGCAAAAGGGCATAAGGCTCACCTGATGTTAAGTGATACCGCCGCCCATCAACACCCTCAATGCCAGGGGTATTGCGAGTGCGTTGCCGGCCTTTAAAGAATAAATAAACACATTTTTTTTGTTATAAACATATTGCGGTGCCAACCCAATATGTATTCATTTTAGAGAGAGATAAACTTTAACAACTCTTTGGGAGTTGTTAATATTAATATTGTAACCAAAAGGATAATCAAATATTGATTATCAATAGTTTCATTTACATTTTGAAAGTCAACAATGTCTGCAAGATAGCTTGATACTGAGATATTTATTCGCAACATCTTTATTAAATTTAAATTGAACAAACACAGTATGTAAGCAAAATCTGTGCGGTCTGGATTTCACGTAGATCCCATATGCAACTATTAACACCGGTGGACGGGTCGACGAGATTTAAATTATTTTCTTCTCCATTTTAAAAGTTTCGTATAAGAAGAAAACTTTTGCAGGCATTAGTTTAAACCCATGCTATACTATATTATATTTCTGTATGCAACGAAGTTATAATTAATATTATTAGTATAAATTTGTATTTTAGAATAGATGTATTTCATTTATTTTTATTAACAGTTCGTTACATTACAATATAAAAATTGAACATAGTTAAATGAAAAGAAAAAATGTATTAAATTACATAAGGTAGGCAAGAAGTGCAAAAATACATAATATTACATATAAGCAGAAAGTAAACAGGAACAAAAAACAAAATAAACTAAACTGATACTGGATTCGTGAAAAACAAAAAGTAAAAAGTGTACATGAATCACGAAAATCTAAATCAAGATCTGTCACACGTCACTGAGTAGTTAGTACGAAAGTTAGGGTTACGATGTGGACTTATAAATTTACAATAGAATGTACAATATATATGATGTTGTGTACTTTAATAATCATACAAGTGACATCCATCTATTCAAAATACATGACAGTGACATTGAAAATAAATCTTACCAAAAGTAAAAAAAAATATTACACTACCAACAACAAATTTTAGGTTTGACTTGTAATATCCTACTTAAAAATACTTATTCGCTCAACTAACCTAATTGAATAAGGGCGCTAAACAACGCTTTTATACAATCCGTGTTTTCTTCAAAATCCCATGAACTTTTATTAAATAATTTATCAAGTTTTAATACCTAACTAATCTTTAAGTGGAACGGGAAACGAGACATAATTTATGTTTACCGTTGTCTTGGATATTAGATAGGGGTCATTAAAATACAATTTCGTCTCCGGATAAGCGTAATGTACACAGTTTAATTTATCACGACGAATTAATGAATAGTCATATCATATTATCCAAGCTTTCCCTGTAGGATCTGGTAATCCCCGTGTGTTTATTTTTATAGTCAAATGGGTGATCTTCTGCGACACATCGGTTTTATATCTAAGATATGGCCAATCCCATCATATTTTTTCACTGTACGAGCAAGTGTTTATTGTGAATAGAAAACTCCAGTCAAGTTTAATGATGAAACAGGCTCAGTTGTGTTGTTTATATAATACGGGTACGTATTATGTATTGGTAAAGAAAAATTTAACGCAAAAATAAACAGAATTTGTTTTTACAGTATTAAAAATCTAAAATATCTGAAGTTCTAATTACCAATGCTGGGAAAGCGATTGTATGAGCAAATTGTTGAAAATATAGGTATATTGAGGGGCTGAACCCGAACGCACAAGTTAAATGACATGAGCTGTCTGTCATCAATGAGACTCTATGGCTCATTTTTCACTGATCAGAAACATATAGTTATGTTAAGTATAGTTCATACTTAAATAGATTATCTATACATATGGTACATAAACCAGATTCGAAGTATGTATGTAACATTATTATTAGTTTTTAATACTAATAATATAACGCGTTATTTAGCATACAAAAACTTGTTGTTATGGATGGTAAATGTAGGCAAAGGTTGGATTTGAAGTTGTGTTTTTCCAGAACGAATGGAAGGACGAAGCAAAACAGATCCAGCACCATCCATGTTTCTGGATGTTGAGAGCTAGCTAGCTAGCTAGCGTATCATAAAAAGAGTCTTGTCTTGTAGATTTTATAATATGCAACTTAATTCATAAACAAAAGACTTTACAAGAAATAAAAAATATTTTTTTATTTTTTATTTTATATCTTTACTAGTATCATTCAATTTAATACAAGATAGTATTTAGATTGCTGACGCTTTCACTTCAAGAAAGCCAAACATTCATCTAACAATTGTCGTTTGTCTTAAGTTACAAGCCGTGATAGCACAAACCTGTAATAAAACGATTTACAAGAAAACTTATTAGGATTTTATATAATGTCTCTCACATATAAATAAATAAATCAGTGGCGCTACAACCTTTTAGGTCTTGGCCTCAGATTTCTGAATCTGTTTCATGATCATTATTAAATCTAATAGGCAAGTAGGTGATCAGCCTCCAGTGTCTGAAACACGTCGTCGACTTTTTGGGTCTAAGACATGTCGGTTTACTCCCGATGTTTTCCTTCACCGTTCGAGCAAATGTTTAAAACGCACATAGAAAGAACCTACGACCTCAGGTCGCACGCTGAAGCCACTAGGCCAACACTGCTCTACACACATATATGTTTATTAATATCCTAGAATGGCGAGGGGGCCGGTGGTTGGATATGCGTCATACTCGTGAACGGGTGCTAGTTGTGGTGACTGGTCGGACTTGAATGCGGTGATGTTAGTTATTCCCACTATGTATTTGCGTGTTGTTCTCACGAGAAAGTAAATGCGAGCTCCTTTTTCAACATGCTTTCTCCTAATAGAGGACAATTCTTTGTTTTTAATAATTAATTCACTAATAATTGCTTAAGAAGCCATGTGAAACATGGTGTAACAGTTTCAGCTCCTTACAATTGTACAAAACAAAAAGGCGATTAAAAAGAGTGGCGGAGAGTTTATTGCGACTTCTTCTCTTCCGTTATAAGCCCATCGCAGCCCATAGACACCCATTTTTAATGGGTGCGTTGCTGGCCTTTTAGAAATATATCGTATTATCTAACTGGTTCGTCGGGTATCGAATCAAGTCTGCCGTATGTGCTTGCCACTTGATCGTGATATATTTCACAACGTTTTAGATGATCATTGTTAAAATTTTAAGAGGCCGCTTCTGCCTGTTTTTTACTCCCAGCGTCTCAAAAACGTTAAAACGCTTTAATTATCACGTCTCGAGAGATTTCTTTTGGGAGCGGAAGTGGTTTCTAAATTAAAGGATATTTTTCAAAGAAACCGGGTACTTTATTTTTTATGTCACTGTTAGTGACGGTAAAGAATTACAGTTCTAAAGGCCCACGGGACCAGTGAATGACCAGATTAATCAAACCAAATGAAATTAAAAATCATTTATGTAACACAATGTACCTATAGTTAAGAACGTCAAAAAAATCTTCTATACGTCATTTTACATTTACTGCCAGTTCCCAAGTCAACGGCGTAGAACGGAAGAGAAGAACTAGCTACTCATTTTAATCGCCAAGTTTATTGTTTTTCGTTTCCATTTGTCTGCTATGAATCCAAACTTAAATCTAAAATCAACTAAATGATTACAACTAAAACTGGAATGAAGAAAAATTAAATATATTTTATATAATTGCGACTGTGCGATATTTTATTTTACAGGTAAATTTAAATATATGATACACGTTCAAAAATCAATACCTACGATACACTTCGGATTTGCCATTCCATATACGTTATATATACGGCTTCATAGGCCTATAATATCGGGCTTCCGAGTCACACAATTCTAGTCTGCAGAAATGGGAGACCCAGTACCGGAAAACACCAGAGACGGCTGACATAGTCATTACTATGCCAGCGGTACGTTAAAAAAAAAAACAAAAAATCTATTTTTAAGAATAAACTCACAAACAAACAAAGTCCTGAACTCTGCTTCTTTTCGCTTAATTATATAAAGCTTCGGGTGGTTGTATGTAGCAAAACAAAGTTGGTTCTAGAAATTTGAATATTCGTAATAACAATGTCCTTGATAAGAAGCCATTCAAGCGATCTCCATATTTATTTGTGAACGGTATGCAAATCTAGATATTAGTGTAGATTACCAGGGATGATCGCCACTAGTTGAACTAATGGCATTATTATGCAAATTTCCGATAAGTACGACGCTTTTCGAGATAAGGCCCGTTTGAAATATTAAACTATTTATGGTAAGTTGGGTAAAATTTACAATTGACGCAGTAAAACACAAAAAATAAATTTATTAACATAACAAACATTACAATATTGAATTGTTTTCCAGAACTCTCAAAAAAATCCATTTAGATAATTTGGTTAACAGTAAATTTGGAGTGAAATTATTAATATACTAAATTATTTTGTATAAATCTATTATGTTTACCGTACTCAAAGTTCAAACACTTACACGATGCTATATTGTTTTACAATGTTATTCCAGAATCGAGACATGCAAATAGTTTATTAATTCTTTGTTAAAGTATCACCAGTGTCCCTTTGAGGAATGTGGACCCTTTCAAATAGTTCTCCAAGTTTCTCGCTATCAAGACAATACTCGTTCACTATACTGTCATCGCCAAATGGCTTGCTCACAACTACACTGCCGATCTTATTGCCGTGAAATAACGGTGACAATTCTATATCACATGGTTGATTACCACTCTTGTTTGAATTACGCATAGTTTTGTTTTGAAATTGACTAGCTCCTTGTAAGTTTACGTTCTTATCATGAGCGCCACAAATTGCTTGAATTAACGAGTCTAAAGCTATCTGATCTTGCATTCTTCTTTGAACTGCTGTAGCTTGTACTGATGCTACAATTTCTTTATATTTTTCCTCTAATTTGCCTAAAGCTGCTGTTATTTCTATTTGATTTTCATCTGTAACTTCGGTTACGATTTGTGTGCGTTGTTTCATGAGTTGTAGTTGTAAGGAGCATTCAGCTAAATGCTTTTGCCTTTGTAGTTGCGCCAGTTTACATTCGAAACTTTTAATATTTTTGTATTTTGCTCTTTCCATTTTGTTTAAACGTCTTTCTAGCTCTTCTGTTTTTGATGAAGAACTTTCTGAAGTATCTGGTTTATCGAACATCATTTTATTTATGCAGTTTAATTGACTACGTTTCATTTCATCGATCATACTTTTAAGTTGTAAAATTTCCGATTCTTTATTCTGTATTATCTTGTCTTTTTCTAATATTATAGCGTCTTTATCCTGTTTGATTGATTCAACTTGTTTCAAATTATCAATTTGAAGGTTTTTTACAGTATCGTCATACTTGTTTTTTAAGTCTTCCACTTCCTTATCTTTTGTTGTTGTTATCTCTTCACGAATTGAAGTTTTTAGTTTTATCATTTCTAGCTTATGTTTAGCTTCAATTTCTTGTATTTCTTGGGATTTCATGCTATGAAAGAAGTCAAGAGTCTCTTGTAAATTAGATATAGTGTCTATTAAAGTATTTTTTGAATCTTGGACTTCTTGTAGCTTGCACTTAAGTGAATTAACGTGTGTATGGCTGCTACGTAATGACATTTTAGTGCTCGTTTCATTGTTCACTTTTAAAACATCTTGAGAATTATCAAGACTACTTTCTGACTTTTCTTTTAAAGCATGTAATTCATTATGAAGTAACATATTTTGCTTTTTAATTTGTCTTAATTTTTTTATCAGGTTACCTACTCTACATTTATATTTCGCATCATTTACTGTATCACCTTTTTCATTTTCGTTGCAAAGGCATTGGAAATCATCGTTTAATAAAATATCTTGTGATAATATCTGCGAATCTAGTAAATTATGTGTATGCTTCGAGAGATTATGTATCGAGTTTAAGGTAGTATCATTATAAGAATGTTCATCGCCACCTACAGCAGTTAAAGGTGTTTTTGGGTTATTATATATAATTCTTGTGTTTGTATCTTTGTTAATAACTACACATTCGATTTCAGTTGAAGACTCGTCACTATTAGAGTCATCGGGTAGAGGGGATAAGTAATTCTTTGAAGGTGCTTTTAAAAACGGCTCTTCGAGTATACCTCTAGCAAGTTGGTAGCAAAGAGTAAATATATATTTATTTCTTAAAACCTTTTCACCTTCTTTGCAGTCTGAGAGCTTTTGTATCCAAGCATTGCAGGTGCGTATTACTTCTTGGTCCAGGAGCTGTCCCAAATATGGTCTCATAATTTGTAAATATCGTTTATATTCGGTATCGAGATTAGGAATATCATAGTCGTCCATTTTTTTTAATTTAGCGACAGAAATTTGATTTATCAATTGACAAAGTCATCAAAATGAAATATGTAGAATATTTGATAGTCAATAGCAAGGAGTATCTTGTTCAGTATCCTCGATATTTCATTTAAAAGGCAATACTTCTCGATTTCA
Source organism: Pieris mannii (assembly GCA_028984075.1). Lineage (NCBI taxonomy): Eukaryota > Metazoa > Arthropoda > Insecta > Lepidoptera > Pieridae > Pieris > Pieris mannii. The sequence goes on along the minus strand of CM054795.1, from coordinate 6,030,733 downwards.
AGAAATTTTTATTGCTTTCGCTTTACAATTATTGCCCGTTGATACTTCGAAGTTACGTGCAAGTATTTCAATTGTATTTCCTTAGTTTTATTGTAAGAATAAACTTCTACATTTGTGGATACACTTATATTGAACGTTGAAATGGAAATGTACAGAAAATGCATATTTTTATTCGGAACGGAGATTTGCTTGAAGCCAGCAGGTCCCGAGGGAGGCACATTGGAGCCCAGTTCAAGATTTTACAGCCTGTGATCGGATTACGAGAATTTATTCAGTAGAAAAATATATGTTTGCGAAATCACAGAATACATCAATGATTTATATACATTATGTATTACGAAAATTGAACGAAAATCATGGATATATTTTTTTACCCTAAATACCCCGTTGTCGATTAGGTTATTTATATTACGTAGAATCAACGTGAGATCCTAATTCCAGTCAAGACTTAAGGAGGAACTATGTATATTTGAGATACGAAAGTCAAACTAAGCGATAAGTCTCGACACTGACTTTTAATATTAGGGTCGTATCTCGTACAATACAAATGTCAAACTACAAATTGAATAAAATGGTCTTACAATATATCTGACATAGGCAGGATATTGCTGGCATGATTTTATTTTGCTAACTAATAATATTTTTGAATACATCGCGTAATATGAATATTTTATATCGGTACAATTTATTAATTACAAATCTATTATTTTTATTTTTTTATTTATTGGAACTTACCACATAATACTATATCTACGGTATATGTTACAAGCTATTTTATCTAAAATAACAATTTCGGTAGTATAAGCACAAAAACCACCGCATGCCTTATTATTATTACTTTAAATAAGTTATTAAATGTATACTTTGAATCAATTTTGTATATAACGAAAAAAAGCGAAGAAGAAAATAAAGAATTTACAATATTCCTAACCTGAAAATGATAAATTATAAATAAATTTAAAAAGTCTGTGCCAGTGTACCTTAAATTCTAGTATTATTTCCTCGCTGTATTGCGATGTTTATCTTGAATAAGGCTCTGGAGTCACCAGGACTTCCTATAAGGCGCCAACCTACATTAAATTAACGCCTGTGCACTTGAATCCCGACGGCCCAAGAGTTTCTACTCCAGTGTTTCCCAACGTGGGTTCCACGCCCCTTTTTATTTGGTTGAAATCGCTTGGACTGAAGCTAGCCAAATAGGAACCTAATTTGAAATCTCTGTGGAGAAGGCGCGAAGATCTCATGAAATTAAAATAATTCATTAATGAAGAAAAATATTTATTAAAAGTATTTGGAATTTGAATTTCAGCTTTACATTAAATGTTCTGAAAATTTACGTATTGTGTTTCATTAACCCTTCCTTCTGTGATCCTTATTGATTACTTCCTAAAACCTATTATTTACCAAACATTGTCTAAAAAAAACTTAACAATTAAAAAGTGTGGCGGAGAGTTTATTGCCGGTTCTTCTCTTCCGTTCAACGCCCTTGAAAACTGGCAGTAAATGTAAAATTAGAATCATATGTATTTATTTTTTGTCATAAGTGCACATTATGCTACCTATATGTAAAAATGATTTTTATTTGTTTGATATTAGAAATTCTATTTGTCAGCACTTCAGAAAGGTAAAGGCATGGCAAAAAAAGTTTGGGATACACTGCTCTATTCCAAGGGGAACAAATCAAAGACTCTTATATTTTTATACTTTGTATAGAAAAAATAAAAACAATTCGGTTCGCGCTTGTTCGTCTGATTCATAAAAAAACTAATTAAATTAAGACCTTATACAGTTTGTATTACATTTTGCGCAGTTTAATGTTCGAGCAATAATATCGAATATTTAGCAAAGTTATTACGCCATAAAACATTTCATAGCATTTCCATCAAAGAGTTTCCTTTTAAGTAAACAATAAAGATAATATTACTTTAAACTTAGATTTTATTTCGCATAAAAATAATCTCGGGGTCTTTATGAAGCTTAGTTCTCGTAAAGCCTTTTCTTGTTAAATTTATGGGAGCTATGTATATATAATTAACAACATAACTTGATTATTGTCTGCTCAATATCTTATATATTGTATTGTATTATCTTACCGATGTAGTAAGTGGCGACGTCTTTACTCATTTCTGAGTTGAAGCTATTATTAATTAATTATTGTCAAATTTAATTGATGAGTTAATTTGATTAGTAGAACGATTACAGGTATCATACATATGGCTCAGCAAATATCAACCAGTGTAGGATTGTAAACATCCAGTGAGGCCACCAAATATATAAATATATGTTGAATATGACTTTGCAGTGGAACGCACAGCCGGGGTTCTATTGAGTGACACTGTGTTGAGATTCGCACGCCAACTGGGGCGATACTAATCGCATATAACTGTAGTTTCTGGACATTTATATTCGATAAAGATATCAGGAAATATTTTGCAATAGTAAAAACATATTAATAAAAAAATATATATTTCATTTCTTAAAATGTAATTATAATTAAATGTAAGACGAAGTATGTCGACGTATAAATTTGTTGTTTCTGTTACAAAATTTGATATTGGAAACCAAAAATAATAATAATAACCATTTTGTTAGTGGATGCATTGTCTGCTTTTGAAGGAGTAAGCTCTTTTTTAAAAGACGCCGGAGATTTTTCTGTTTTTCGTACGGAGTTAGCCGCCTAGTTTAGCACGTTCATAACTAAACGGTGGACAATTAAAACTAGTTTTATTGTAATTTTATGTGAAGATAACCAGATGAATTTAATACTTAGTATTTCATCGCAATTCCACACAATTACAGACATGGCTAAACTCATATTAAAAATAGACTATAACATATAAGTATACAATATTAATTAAAAATAACGTAAAACACAGTATATACAGTACAGTATAATATGGGAATTTGAGGAATTTTACAATATAGCTAAAGATTGTAGTACGATCTTAGAAAAATTTAAGCATGATAATTTACGAAGCGGAAATTATCAACTTTGTAGTTTTATTTTTTAATTGTTTTTATATATAAAATAAATGTAACTGCAGTTTGTAGTACGATCTTACAAAGATTAAAGCAAAGCTCACGAAGCAAAACATATCAAGTTTGTATTTTTAATTAAGGTTTTTGTAAAATAAATATAACTATGGTTTATAGTACGATCCTACAAATATTAAAGCATAACTTAGTACGGAAGCGGAAATTATCAAGTTTCATAATGAGATGCTAAAATAGCATACATCGAGTTAAATGTCTCGTAAATTCATGATAATGCATTTGGCGGTGCATGGAACAATAAACTTTACAGGCATATTACATAGTAGTTATTAAACATATAATGGCATGGAGAATAGAATTTGCATCTATAACATACATATGTTAAACTATAGCAACATACATATACATTTTGTTAAACTATAGCAACGACTGAGGAGTGGGAGCATGAATACTCCTAGTTGAAATGGAATGATGTATATGATAATATGATGATGTATCAGCGAGATTCTATAATACCTATAAAATCCCCTGACCAATCATAAATAATTCTGGAATTTGAATGGGGAAACTATTTTTGAATGGAATTCAAGGTTTATAACAATTTTAAACATTCAAAGATGGAAGATCTAAAATAGAGTTTTTAAATATCGAATGATTATATTATGTACTACTTTTGGAAAAAATCTGTTAATGATTATTTGAATGAAATATTGTAATAAATATTAATTTGATAATGTAATAATATATTTTAATAACGTTATTGATTGAATTATGTAGTGATATAATATATAAGGATTGTATTTAATGATATAATGTAAAGGGGTGTCCATAAATTACGTGAGGTGTTTTTTTAATTTTCTGTACCTTGTGAGATGTCTTGAGATTTTATTCAACACCCTAATATATACATATAAATATATGTAATAACGTTATTGATTGAATTATGTAGTGATAAAATAATATAAGAACAGTATTAAAAGATAAATGTAAGGTGGCGTCCATAAATTACGTGAGGCGTTTTTCTTAATTTTCAACCCCCTCCCTCAATCCCCTAATCTCAAATAAAATAATCTTTAAAAGATTTTTAAAAATGTGGGTTTCTTACGAAAACGCGTTGGATTGTAATTGTTAAAAAATGCTTCGTTCTTTTATTTACGAATACTTGAGACTAATAATCAATATTGCTGAGAGTTTCATTATAAGTGTACTTTAGGGCCTCTAGGGTCAACCATTTTCCTAATTTTATTTCAATCAGTAAAAAAAAATTGCGTGATATTTGACTCGACCCCCTCCTCCCTTTAAACACCTCGCGTAATTTATGGACGCCCCTAAAACAATGTAAAATTATTTAATTATTACTATGCACGTTAAGAAAATTGTAAATACAGTTTGTCATGTTTAGTTAAATGAAGCAAATTATTCTATGTAAAATTCTACCTTTTAAATACATGAAACAAATTTTCCACACAATTGTGTATGTGTAGAAAATGCAAAGTTTATATTGTACCACCATATTGTTTCTGTACTATGCTCTAACCAGTAATATAAAAAAAACCGTTATTAACATGCATCACATTTAAAATATAAAAGGATTTACATTGAAATCACCTTTTCCTGGTTCCCTTTTGAAGATTACACCAGTTTCCAACTAAGCTTAAGGGATGCGGATCACGTAACGAACCGGTTAGCACATTAAGCTGAAAAGCTCACAGTAACTAGCATCCAAAGTTATTTCATTACAATAGATTTAAGCATTGAATTCATAATGTACTCAGTTCCTTGGCGGTTTCCAACCCACGACGAATGAGATGTCAGATGATGACAGGCTTACCTGTTATAGGAAGTTAGACAAACGAATAGTATAAACTATATTATCTTTTTTTTTTTTATAGAACATGGGGCAAACGGGCAGGAGGCTCACCTGATGTTAAGTGATACCGCCGCCCTCTGGCATTGAGAGTGTCCATCACTCTCAATGCCAGAGGGCTCGCGAGTGCGTTGCCGGCGTTTTAAGAATTGGTACGCTCTTTTCTTGAAGGACCCTAAGTCGAATTATATATAATAATCATATAGTTATATCTTTAAACGAGAAATTATATATATTTATATATTCAAAATCTCGGTATCGGTTTCCGGAAACGATTTTCATCAAATATACTAAATTTTATGAAAATCGATGGGGATTTCGGGGCCATAAATCGATCAGCTAGGAATCATTTCTAGCAAATGTCATTGTATTCTGTCGGTAAGATAAAAAATATTATTCATATTTCGTCATTTCATTAGTATGTAATTTGTACTTAATATAATTACCAAAAAACACAATGTAAAAAAAACCGAGCTTAGCTCAGTCTTCCAGGTACTTAGAATTAAATAAAATTGTGATGACGATGTTGCATAACATTTCTCATTTATAACTGTAATTAATTATAATAAAAGCATTGAATTTCAGATACATTTGACATTATCCGGTCAATATATTCTTGAAGCCTTGTTGTATGTACAAAGAAACTTAAACGATTTCAAAACAAATGGTGACTTTCACCACTATAATACGCGTAATAGAACTAATTTGAGTGTGCGACCAACCAGGCTCCAGAAGATAAACCACTCCTTATATGGAAATTGTATTCGTTTTTACAACAAACTCCCAAGCGAAATTAGAGAACTGTCACTAAATAAATTCAAAGCCCTTGTTAAAAGTAAATTAATTAATAAAGTCTTTTATAAATGTGACGAATACTTAAATGACCCTAATGCTTGGGATTGATTTGCTCCAGTTCAAACAATTTGTATTAAAAACTTGGCGATTGAAAAGAGTGGCGGAAAGTTTCTTGCCAGTTCTTCTTACCCGCTCTACGCCTTTGACTTGCGAACTGGTTGAAAATGTAAATTTACAGTTAATTTAATTTGTTTTTCTTGACGTTCATAAGTGTACATGTTTACCTAAATGAATAAAGATATTTTGATTTGATTTGATTTATATTTCTATCATCTTATTAATTCACGTGCGCCCTTTTTCAACTTTGTATTCTATAAATCCTTCTCATTCTTTTACTCACACTTCTTGTAGCTGCCGTTTCTATTCCTGATTCAACCTTCTGTATTGTTTTCCTGTTTTACTTTAATTGCACTATGGGTTTTCTGCTTCCTCTCCACTATTCTGTTTATCTAGCCATGGCCCCGTTCATTTCGTTCATTTAAGTTTCTTGATTTTCATTATAACATCTTATCTTAGTAATTTCTTGTAATTATGTTTTTTTTTTATTATATCTTTAATTAAATAAGTTAGTTACCTAATATCATGTTAATTACCATATAATAAACACCAGAACAATGATCCTAGAACTAAAAAAACGCGTCCCTTCAGGCAAGGTTCCAAGATACTGGCAGCGTTCCCCCATTGAATAGCTAGACTAATTCTTTGTCCGAGGTAGCTGCCAGCTCGTAGGTGTCCTGTGATATCGAATAACCTTATTGCTAGTACCTTAAAAAAAACTTGAGAGGTGTCAAGGGACACCCGGATGGAACGAAGTTCCTTTCGATTAATTAGTGAAGGCATTGTAATAAAATTTTATTTTTTTAAGTTATAATATTTTTTTATTATTAACAAATATAATGTTATTAAAATTTAATCAGTAGGCTTTAGTTATAATTGGCTTGTGGTAATTGAAGTAGGAAACATATGTTTGGTTTCTATTTTATTTATGTCTTGAAAAAACTGCACCGGTGTATTGGCATGGTAGTATTATACTTTGTTGTTTTCATTTCTTATCCCTAGGAAAAGAAAAAAAAAGACAACATCACGAGGTGTTCCCAGGCGGTCACCCATCCAAGTTCTGACCTCGCCCGATGTTGCTTAACTTCGGTGATCGGTCGAGAGCTGGTGAATTACAACAACTATAGCAAAATGTCGTGACAACTTTTCGTAAGAATTTTTTCCGTCTAGCCTCTTTTACGACGCGCGATAAGGAACTATGTTCCAAAAAAACATTAAATTTGTCTCACATTTATTTTACATAGGTTTATTTTTATTCGAATTTATTACGTAAGTACAAGCTGGTGTCACGGTACAGTAACAACAGAAGCCTATTTCAATTCTAATTTCCAGCTAATTGTCCCAAATAGGAATTCGTCGGAATTATTCTCGAAAATGACTGTAATAACATTCTACGTAACTATCAAAGTAGATATTGTTGGCAATTCTATGCTCGCTTTGGTAATAAAAATATTAAAGTTAATATTGATATTTAAAAAATATAGGGCCTATAAAATACAAAAATAACGATTAAAATTAGCAATAGGTAGTCAGAGATCCATGAAGAGAATTTTAAAGACATTAATATTTGCAAGAACTCCCATTGCGGAGCCACACTTTAACAACTAAAAGCATTGCATTTAAATTGTGTCTGTATAAAACTAGAAAGAACTCCATTAAGACCCGATATGCGACTTCCCTACTTTTCAATTCTAAATTGAAATATTTTATTTTCCGTTACTATAATTTGAAGTGTTTATTGAAATAACGATAAAACAAGTTTTTAGTTATAATCTACAATATATGGTCCGTTTTAAAATAATTTGTGATGGAAAATATAACTATATATATATTAACAGTTACAGATAACTTCATTAACATAATTAATAAAGAATAACGCTATGAGTTTAGCTGTGTTAGTATTCGATTTAAAAGTCATAGTTAATTACTTTTTTTTAGCCTCTTACATATTTTCCGATTATCTTTGACTTTATCAGTTCATATTTTCTTTTGTCTTCCTATACATCTCTTGCCAGTAGCTCCCGTCTATTTTGTTGTTTCGAGTGTTCATCTTATATCCCGCGCTCTAGCAATTCAATCTGCCCCTTTTCAATTTTGGTTTAAATAGTGTATGGGTGCATCTCTAAGTTTTTTTTTTTTAACGAAAGTCAAGATTTCTTGTTTCTTTTTCTATTCTTTTCAATTTAAGGATGCTTCTTTGCATGCTGGCACGACAGGATTTTTCTTGTAACTTCTCTCCGTTTTATAGGGAACCTACTGTTATCACGACTTTACGAAGCTAGAGTTTGACAACGCTCTAGTCATTTTAGTAGCTGTATCTGTGCTATAGTAGCTGTATAAAGCTGTGACGTTTATATATCGCTTGCTTACCTTTTTAAGTGTGGGACTCAGATATGTTTTCGTGCTCATTTGTTTCTTTCTAATATGCAAGTAATTATTAATATTTCGTTCCTAACACTCTTCGTCAATATGTAGGCATGCCGATTTCTTCACTCGTGGGATTATTGATTATTAATGAGGACAGCGACAGCAAGTTCAACAGGGCAACACAGTTTTTTATCCGAAAAATTCTAAATTAAGTTAAATCTATAAAACAACGATGTGGGATGTGGTTTGTGTGTTGTGTGAATTAAAAATCAAACAGACAAATATAGTTTGGTTAACTGTTATCTAAATATTGGATTGAATTACGAATGACGCCTACGTGATTATTTCTGCAAATTATACATCTATACATTTCACCTTTTTTGCGTAGGAGTTTCTATTATTCTTCTATTTCTTTGTAATTTAATATAAATTGTAGTACATTAATGGTTGCTGTTCGTCTCAAAAGGAAAATAAATTTATAAATCGACGGTATCATATTTAGCAAAACAACTAAATCTTGAAATAAAACTCCTGTAATGAATTATAAAACAAGACATCTGATTTAAACCAGCCATGGTCATTATAGTATATCTAATATGCGTTAAAAATAAAACAAAGAAACATACAAGAATTTCTCTTTATAATGTAATTCTAGGTATGTTATTGAAATAATATTATAATTAATGTATTTGCTATCAAGATAGGTTGAACTTTGTGTTAATTTCTTTTTTTTTTGTGTTAATTTATTATTATTTTTTTTTGTGCTAATTTCTTTTTTTTTTTTGTGTTAATTTTTTATATCAAAATTCATTAACTTTTTACCAAAGTTAGAAAATATATAATTTTGACATGGCAGACTGTACAATTGATCTGCACCCTGCCCGTTTGAAGCCGAGTGTATAAGATCTATTAGCAAGATTGTTTATTTTCGATTTATTTAGATCAGAATCCCAGATATTCTAACGTAGACATTCTGAATTCTGACGATATAGCGTCAGAGAAAATCAAACTAAAATATACGTATTTATACATAATCGGCTAGTTATACCAGCTATTGAGTTTTAATAGTTCATATTAACATTTGTTACAAGTAATTTGTGCTAATTACTACATTAAACATGAAAGACTAATAATGATACATATGTACAACAAAATAAACAACTCTTCGAGAAATATTCAGTCATTCAAATTAGTTAAGCAAACATTTGAAAATATCTATTCTGTATTAAATTCACGATGGTCGCGCGGTCTTATACAATTTAGATTTTATATTGAAAATCTAGTTTTTCTTCTAGTTGCTATTAAGCGAAAAATTGAGATAAAGGTCCTAAAAACGCTTCACGTTTTTGAACTTGTTGACTAGACTATTACGCCCTATAGAACGAAAGAGAAGAACAGGCAATAAACTCTTGAGTTAAGAACTGACTGTAAATGTAAAATTAGAAGCATCCAATTTATATTTCTTTTTTGACGTTTATAAGTGTTACCTACATGAATAAATTAGGTAGGTACATTTTTGATTTGATTTGAATAAAGTAGTCTAAAAACAACATATTTAGGCGAAATGATGTTGGCAGCTATTAATGATAATTTCTTAGTAAATTGGTAAGGAGAAAAAATAGTAGAACTTGTTTTGTGCATAAAAATGCAATCCTGCATTCAGCTATAAAAATTCCATTCCAAAGACACAAGATTATCATCTAACTGCTGAGATAAATCTTTTTTCTCTGCCATAAATAGCAAATTACTTTTTACGAGCTATTAAAGCGTAAACACCATCAATTATGTTTATTAGGGATGCTACACATATGTTTTATGATGTAGATTTTGTTCAAAGAATTATTTTATATAAAATAATTGAAATCTCGTGTTTATTACTGTTTACTTGTAAAAACCGTTACTCTGCTATGTTATACTGCTACTCTAAATTATTTTTATTTTAAATGTGTTTTTGTATGTTTGTACAATTTATTCATTAAGTTATGAATACTTTTTATATATTTCATCTTGTTCGTTCCATCGAGACATGTGTGTAAAACTATTAGGACTCCTTATAAATCACTCTCAAGAAGATCGTAAATTGCTAATATTAAATAAAATAGAACCTGGATGCCCGAGCTTTGCTCGGTATTTATTTATTTTTATAAATTGTGTTTTTTGGAAATTATATTTCAGTACGAATTACATAGTAATAAAATGATGAGATATGAATATAATTATCGAATAGAGATAATTATATTTATATTTAAGTTTTTATTTGACTGACATCTTAAAACGAGCAATTCTATGTCTAAGTTAATAAAACACGAATAAAATTACATTTTCTAGAAATGATTCCTAGCTAGATCGATTTATGGCCCCCGAAACCCCCTCATACTAAATTTCATGAAAATCGTTGGAGCCGATTCCGAGATTCCAATTATTCCAATTATTCCCAATTATATTATATATAAGAATATATATACAAGAATTGCTCGTTTAAAGATATAAGATATTTATCATAAAAATGTGTACCGTAATTTTCGTAACTTACAACATTTTCAAAATGTAATACGATACTACTTGAAGGTTTCTTTCAAATGTTAAGCAGAAGTATAGGAGCCGAAGAGGCACCTGATGACCTGGGCGCTGAACCCAGTAGGTCATATTAGAGTATTTCTTCGTTTTCTTCTCGTTAAATGTTATCTCATTATGTAGATTAAACAATCCCTCTTCTCTCTCTTTCTTCTCTTTCTCTCTCGAATTTTATCGTTTCGTAGGCACATTTTGTGTCGCAGAGCCAGCGAAGTGATATTATATAATCACTCAGTGGTATTGTTCTGGTAGTTAGGTAGGTAGTTGTGCATTCGATTCGTGACTGTAAACCAATAGACTTTTCTATGTGCTTTCTTAGTTGTAACAACACCAAAGGAAACCCGCATGGCTTAGGTACAGGCACAGTAGTTTGAGCATTTAATTATATAAGAAAAATAATGCCGAAGTCTGTGGCTAAAATAAGGATTTAGATACTGTTTTGTCGCCACATCAAATTCTGACATATCAACTTTATAAGAAAATCACAAAAATAATATTTTTACATAATTAAAGAAATATACATTTATTCTTGTAACCATTTACTATCATACTGTAATATAGAACATATTTAAAAATAAATCTATAATAATAACTAACCTTAAAATGTAATAACTACAATAATTAAAAGGAGTCCCTTCAGGCAAAGTTCCGAAGATACTGGCAGCTTTATCCCTTTCAATAGCTAGACTAATTCTATGATGAACACCTTTATTAGTTCAAGTTCTGTGATGTTGTTATCATAACGCAGACTCACCAATGCCTGCAACTGGAAAAATCGAAACGTCTGTCTTACATGATTTAAAAACCACCAGTGTGTATTCTTTTTGCTTATAAATAAGTGATTGCAAATAGGAACAATAATTAAACAATGAAACTATCAAGACTGCAAAATTGTAAATACAAAACGGAATGCTCAGTAAAAAAGCGGATAGTGAAGGCTTCATATTTAAAGTTTTATTATGAAAAATATCTAGATTTCTACGATTATCAATTTTTGGGTCAAATCGATAAGAGTTCGGAATCGAAACTCTCTTCCACCAAAAATAATCAATTGTATGCATTTATCAATACATACAATTGATTATTTTTGGTGGTACAATCTTCTATAGAGACCATTAAAATGTATCAACTTATCTAGGTTCTATTAAAAACTTCTATTCACATTAAAAAAATGTACGTGATCTAGCCTAGAATGTTGATAAATTGTTCCTACGTGGATTTATTACAATTCCCTACGTGCCTTACGTCCAAATGGTAGGCTTACACGTAACTATGTTTTGCACAAATCGTGAAATAATACACATCTGACTCCTTCAAGATGCGAAAAGAGATTTGCATTGTCTAAAACCATATTGTTTACACGTATTATTTTCTTCTTCACACTTTCCACTTTTCAGTACCAGGTGTTTTCAATATTACCAAAATAGTATTGAAAAAACTATATTGGTCTTCAGGTTATAATAAACATCAAATTTTCTTCTTCTGATGCCTCTCCATTACTGGAGATTGACCGTCAGCCTCGTGGAGTGTGTATTGTCCTGTGCTCAAAGATCCTCGGGCAGAATTCGAGACCTAATTTATCCACTCATTAAGGTCCCAAATTGCCGTACTTGTTCCGACGTCTTTTCAGCTGCAGATAAATTTGGTCTTAAAGCGTTGTACCAAGAAGTAACCATTACCTTCGTCTATACTGCATTATAGTCCGTGTCTTTCGCTAGTTTCTATTTACAAGAATTTGCAAATCGTCCATTGATGAGGCTATTAAATGTTGTTGCAGAGCAGTGTTGGCCTAGTGGCATCAGCGAGCTACTCTCATACCTGAGGTTGTAGGTTCGATCCCCGGCTGTGCACCAATGGACTTTCTTTCTATGTGCGCATTTAATATTTGCTCGAATGGTGAAGGAAAACATCGTGAGGAAACCGACATGTCTTAGACCCAAAAAGTCGACGACGTGTGTCAGGCACTGGAGGCTGATCACCTACTTGCCTATTAGATTTAAAAATGATCATGAAACAGATTCAGAAATCTGAGGCTAAGACCTAAAGAGGTCGTAGCGCCACTGATTTATTTTTTTATTAAATGTTGTTGATGATCCCGACGCTCACTTTAACCCCTGACCCCTCAATGGCTTCTGATATAATTGCTTCGGAACATATAAGGGAAATATATGGGTTACTAAAAGTGTCAATCCAATCGTTAATTCAATCACTCTTTGAATGGTTTACACTTTACAGAGTAAACTTGAAAACTTGTTGTTTTTAAATTTAAATTTTTTCATCTAAGATATAATTTAAATTCTAGTTACGCTGTTATTATGATTAAAAACCTGTAATTAACAGGAAAATCGTGTAAACACTATAAGCAATTTTCTTATTTTTATTTTAAAGCCGACGTTAGTCACGAATGTTACCTGCAGTAGGTTTTTCCATATTCAGTCAAGGACATATGTATAATAATTAAAATAATAAATAGTAACCAAATTTAAAAATATATTACGAATTGTGAAAACCAGCTATTATATATGGAAATATAAATAAACGTTAATTTTACATATTATCACGTATTACATTGGTGTATATTTTATTGATTATATTGTAGAACTGTTTTAACGAGCAAAATCATTCTACGAAATATTCCACACGTTGATTAATCATAACTTAATTTTAATACTTTCATTTGTTCCTAGCCTATATACACACAGGACGGCTACCTAATTACGTTGCCCGAGGTGGAAATGAAGGTGCAGTCCCTGCCCAAAAGTGGCAAAGTTTTTTTTTTATAGAACAGGGGGCAAACGGGCAGGAGGCTCACCTGATGTTAAGTGATACCGCCCATGGATACTCTCAATGCTACAGGGCTCACGAGTGCGTTGCCGGCCTTTTAAGAATTGGTACGCTCTTTTCTTGAAGGACTCTATGTCGGAATTGGTTCGGAAATACTTCAGTGGGCTGCTGGTTCCACAAAGTGGTGGTGCACGGCAAAACCTGTAAGCAAAGAACACCCAGAACGCCCACTTCAGAATCTCTGCCCATCAGAGATAGGTTAGTCCAACAAAACATCATTACCTGCCTTTATTATTGGAATTAGAAGCGTGTTCTTTTTTCTTGCGAGCCACGTCCCTACCCGCAGCGGTCCTGTCAAAACATGATTGACAGCTATCGACTACAGAATGTACTTCACACTAAACAAGTATTGGACTCCACTTGCGCTATACACCTGCACTAATCATCCTCAATTACTAATCACTTGCACTCGCACTAATCAAAGTGAATACAGGCCTCCGCTTCAGTCAAATATTCCACCACTAATCCCAAGCACCTACTAATCCGATGGCAACAACCTAACAATGTTAAGTGGAACGATGGACATGCAGAAACCGTTGGAATATTAAAAAAAAACAAGGAATACGAAAGCATTTCCTCTTCCTGTAATAAAAAATCCTAATAACATTATTGTTGAGTTATTATTTGACATATCTGCATATTATAAAAGACTCGCTTCCTACCATTTGTACCCTGTGTACACGCAACGAATTTCATTAAAATCATTTGCTTTTCATTATTCTGTAATATTTACCGAAGCAATCTACGTAGACATTTTTGAAGTTACACTACTTTTGGTTAAATTCGACATGGTAAAGTTAGGTCTAGGTGGCATGGAAATCGATAACTATGTTCAAGTTGTGTATTCTAGTATTTTTATATTTAGAACAAGTGTTTCGTAACAGTACAATTAAACACTGTGAATAAATAAATACTATGTTTGTGCTTTTAAATCAATTTCATATACGATAGTGATAGTATTTACTAATAATTTATTTATTTAAATAAAATCTTTTTGATTAATTTTAATATTTATCAATAATCACTACTGCATTTTAGTTATTTTTTTCCATACGCCAAAGAAGTGTAACTTCTGACTCGTGTACATAATATACACAATCTTTTAATTATAACAGTCCAATCTAATATATACAATTCTCGTATCCCGGTGTTTGTGGTTAAACTCCTCCGAAACAGCTTTTCCGATTCTCATGAAATTTTGTGTGCGTATTGGGTATGTCTGAGAATCGGACAACATCTATTTTTCATCCCCCAAAATGTTAAGGGTAGTCCACCCCTAAATATTATTATTTAATTTTTAAATAAATTTTAATTTTTTTATCAACTGTATCAGCATTAAAACATACATACAACCCTAAAATTCAACCCTCTACGATCAACCCCTATTTTTTATTATATATGATATATATGGCAAAACAACGTTTGCCGGGTCAGCTAGTATAAGCATTTAAAATAATCATTTTTAAGATACAGTGACACAATTTTGGATCAAAACTAATTAAATGCAAAGTTTTATCATGAAATTCTCATCCTCTTACAAACTTCAGCGTTAAGCTGCTTAAACTTCCGAAGCAATAAACAATAACACTAAGTACAACTAGTGCGTTGTAAAGGGTTGTTTAATAAAACAAATCTTAATGACATTGATATTTTGTACTTTGACCTAATAATTGAACTTACACTTCTTTTGGCGGGTTAGAGAAAAATGATGAAAGTAAATTTTTACGTTGGGGGCGGACATCGTCATATAAATACACCCTGTTAGCTATAGTCAACCTTTTTAAGTTTTTTTCTATTGTTAGTGTCGTTTTTACTACAAATATAGAATAAGGCGAACTATAACATTTTTAAATAGACTTTTATTTTGAACGATAACTTTTGAAGCGTGTACTTATGAATCACTCAAAATTATTAGAAATTAAAAACGGTTTAATGTAGAAAGTTGCCAATACTTTTATTGTTTTTTTAAATAATCGCCGTTCCCTTCTACACATCGTCGCATCCAATGGAACCACTGCAAAAGGCAGTGGGACACTCTTTCTAAGGGGTCTCTTCCATGGCATTTTCGTATGCTTTCATCGCATCTTTAGGGCTCGTAAAGAGAATACCTGGAAATCTTTTGTTCTTGGGAATAAATGAAATCTTAGAGCGACAGGTCAGGATTATATGGCGGATGATTCTATGATGACGATGATGATCTCGACACCTGCCATAGTCAAATATTCAACAGTCCGTTTTGCGGAGTGCGCTGAAGCATTGTTGTGGTGAAGGAGGATTCTGCTTCGAGGGCGCTGATGTCGATTCAAATGTCGTAAACAGCGATTGACATTCCAGTCTGCAGTAACTGTCCTTACATCTTCTAGCACAACTATCGCGAAATGACCTTTACATGCAAATAATGAATCCGATCCTCGAAAGGAACACCTACTGAGGTGATTGTCTTTTGGTTTCAGGTTCACAGCAATATATCCAGCTTTCTTCACTGTGACGATGTAAAATACAGCATTTGAGTCACCGCGGTTGAACTTATCTAACATTTGGCGACGCCAGTCCATTCGAAGGTATTAAACCAATTATAAATAGTGGCACGAGAAGGCTTCATTAAGAAATGGTAGTCGTAGCCTGTCATAGCTTTGTTGTTCAAATCATTGACCGACAATTTTTTCGCGTTAGGTTCATTTTCACGTGTAACAAGAGTTTTGGATTTACCTGCAATTCACAAAAAACAAATGACAAATACATGCAATATACGACTTTAGGTTACCAAAGAGTTCTAAAATTGAAATTCAAAGATGTTCTCATTAGAATTTTTGTAACTGGCCAGTTTTAAACATTTTCACTGTTACCCACACACACGTTTTAAAGGTGAGAGTCACGAGGAACTAGCTTGTTCCATACACAAGCTGATTCTTTCCTGATGATAGAAATCAAAACGCAAATCAAATGCAAACATTCATATGTATATGTGTTTGGTACATCAGATCAGGAGTTGGTTTTTTATAAGGTGACGTATTCATAACAATAAAAAAATTAGACAGCATTTGGATGAAACTTTACAAATAACATTCTATTTTCCTGCTTTTAGTGTCAAACAATTATTTGTTGGGTTTTAAAGAACAATCCTAACAGAAATCTTATATATTTAAACGAGCAATTCTTGTATATGTATATATATATATAATTGAAATCTCGGAATCGGCTCCAACGATTTTCATGAAATTTAGTATACGGGGGGTTTCGGGGGCGATAAATCGATCTAGCTAGGAATCATTTCTAGAAAATGTCATTTTATTCGTGTTTTATCAACTTAAACATAGAATTGCTCGTTTAAAGATGTCAGTCAAATAAAAACTTAAATATGAATATAATTATCTTCATTCGATAATTATATTCATATTTTATCATTTTATTAGTATGTAATTCGTACTTAAATATAATTTCCAAAAAACACAACTTATAAAAAAAAATCCCGAGCAAGGCGTCATCGGTCGGTCATCCAGGTACTACAATATTAATCAAAATAATAAATTAGTTTAACTTTTGCTATCACTCAGAAAAGAAACATATGAAATATAACTTTATACAATTTTCAACTTCAAAATGAGTTGACAAATATTGAAGTTACCGCCCAAAGAGACCCCGACATTATTATAATTGCAAAATATACTTGACGGAGTTAGCAAGTCATTTAGAACTTTGTTAATTTCATCTCATATTCAAAAACATGAGTAGGGTCACAGATAACCACTACATCAAGATATAATTACAGGACTTTATGAGTGATAGTCTAGAAATATAGTGGTAGTCTATATAGGGATAGATAGATATATAGAGTCTGTGCTTGAGATTTGGATGACCTTTTACAATGTACTTCCTTATTTTTTTACATACAAACCGGTATTGAATTTGCGCGCGTTGCCGTCACCTTTCCTACCACCACCGGTAACACCACTGGTAATACCACCAGATAAGTTTAGAATGAAAATGACTCCATGAACATTTCACCTAATTTGTATTGTTTGTGAACCATATTTTCTTGTCAAAATATTTATTATGAGTGAAAATTTAAATTAATATCGTGACCTTTGTGTGAACGTGAGCGCGATAAAATGATTTCTGAGAAAAATAAATTAACTCGTAGATTAGAAGGCAAGTATTACATTTATCAAGACATCACAGTTACGGTTGTATAAATCATTCGTTAAAATTGTATACATCTTCCTAATTATATAAACTAAGGCCTGTATTTTAAAAATAAATATAAATCTAGCTTCAAGAACTGGTAAATCTCTGCTACGTAGACTCTCACTTGGACGTGGGCCGTTGAATCTAGTCCAATAGAAGACAACTGTGCTCGTTTTGCTCACCTCTGGGTGGAAGCTCTTGGCATTCTTTAGGGTCTCTCTGCATCTTCTACCACATTTACCATGGAGAGTGTTCAGAGCACTCGCATCTACATCGTTTGTTACATAAAAAATATGAAGTGTGACATATTTGACAGCGCTCAAAACGAAAGTGTGACTTGAAAAACGAATAAGAATCTCAAATAGTTTCATTGTATTCTAAGAAATAAATACTCTGTTATCTCTTTCTGTCCTATTGTGTTACAGTTGTGTTAAATTACTACTTTTTATTAAGATGTTTCTAACGACGTGAGCAGTACTACCCTGCCCATACGAGCGAAACAAAAAAACCTAACAATAACAATATTATACTGGAAATGAATTCAAATAAATGAATTCATCACGATAAGCGAAAACAGTGACGCATCACGCGCGCGGAAATGAGCCGCCATTTTGACGTTATTTTGCTGTTATCGAGATTTGTAGTTAGTATAAATTTTAACTGGAAGAAGATTTAAGTTTTAATCATCATCTATTACCAATATTTTTCAACTTGCTTTTATCCTCAATATTTATGTATAGATATTTTATATTATTATATTATAGAAGAATATTTTATTTAATAAAATATGTAACCTATGAAATAGCAGTAGTCACGTCATACGATCGTATGCATACACCACCTTTAAAATTAAAAAAACTAACAAAGGCATAAAGTAAAAATTGTTTGATAATCACATATAGCAAATATTATATTCATACTATAAGCCCTAATAAACTCAAACTCAAAAATATCTTTATTCATTTAGGTAAACATGTACACTTATGAACGCCAAAAAACCAATTAAATTAACTGTAAATTTACATTTACAACCAGTTCGCAAGTCAAGGGCGTAGAGCGGGTAAGAAGAACTGGCAAGAAACTTTCCGCTACTCTTTTCAAATGCCAAGTTTTTAATACAAATTGTTTGAACTGGAGCAAATCAATCCCAAGGATTAGGATCATTTAAGTTTCCGTCACATTTATAAAAGGCTTTATTTGTGCCCCTGTTAAAAGTAAGTACTGATCGTGTTTCTAATAATTTAAGTGATTTGTAATATCTATTTATTAGTAGTAATACGATAATAACAAGGACAAAATATGCATTTGCTATTTAGGATTTATTGTAAGTTTATAAATTATATGGCAATTCATTATTAATGATTAATGTTTTATTCATTAATAAAACAATTTTGTGGAATACCAACTCCGGAAACTGAAGCATATTAAATTAGCTGCGTATTAATAAGACTTGTAACAGACCGTAATATTATCGGATCCGGCGAAAAACCGGATAACTCGGTTGTTAATGATCCGTGTATTCGGTTAAAGTATTTGGTTTATTTAGACTTATTATTTGGCGGAAGAGCATTTTAAACAATATACTTAACTTATGTTTTCCGTAATCCAAACTGTTTTCTAAAAAATATTTTAGTAAATTTAATGTTAATAAAAATCTAATGGACATAATGCGACCTTTGCGTTTTAAAAGGCTGACGTAGAGATGCCAGTTCTTCCCGATTTCAGAACTGGCAGTTCATCATAATTTAAAAGCATTTTTTTTTACATGGGGTTTTATATTATATCAGGCGTTTGTTGTATAAAATATAGCTAGCAAATCAAAAATTATATGGTGATAATGGTCTAATAAATATCTAGACCGTTATATACAAAAAATAAAAGCTCTAGCCATTCGGCCAGTATGCGGCCAGTATGTTGGCCAGTATGTTGGTGGTGGACAAATGGACATTTCCATATCAAATTAACGCACGAAATCTGTGACATATAAAAGATTGCAGTGTCAATAAATTTACTGTATTCTAATTATAAGGGACTTAATATCCATAAGGCCATACCATACAAATTAATACCAGTTTGACTCACAGTTGTCACAAGTAAAATTAAATTTAATACACTTTTGTGTAAGTGTAATCTCCAGTCGTTTTTATATTTCCAGGTCAAAATATAAGGGACATTTCACAATATAGACACAAGAAATGTGTAAATTGTATAACTGTAATACAGTATCTTTAACAATTATATAAATAATATTAGCAATACAACACAGTCGGCGCCATATGGAGATGTTTGGCGTACTTTATGACTGACAATTAATTAGAGATTTCGTGTTCCCTGTTAAATTGCTCTTATTTACTATTAACATTTGTTTATTTGTCTTCGTTTGAATGTGTAGTGTAAGTGTATATAGTCGTAGGTGCATAGATTAAATATCGGTAAATTATTATATATTATTTTTAAGTTGTAACAGATATAAAAATTCTATCAAGCTATAATAATTTTAAAACTATGTAATTTATTAGTTCAATATCAGAACTACTTAACCGATTTTGATGAAATTCTTACCGTTCTTTAAGTTGAGATGTAGGTTATCCGGATGATATACATGACTACAAGATATTAAAACATAAATACCCATACAGTTATATACTATATCTAACTAAATTTATAATATTTAAAAGTCTGCAAAATTGTATGTTTTAAATCAGCAATTATAAAACTAAAATACGTATAGGTAATTCTTGTACCGAATACCGAAAATTGCAGTTTTAATAATAATTTATTTAGTAGATATTTACTTGAAATACATTTAAATTCATGTATTTAACTTAATGCAAGGGGTCCGTTACCGCTGATGCGATTTTTTTATAATAATTTGTTTGAACATTTGTAAACCAATAAATACTTTACATACAATTAGTAATTGTTTTTCAACTTTTTACAAAAACTGTTCTAATATTATAATAACTATTATTGAAAGAATAATTTTCTTTAGATTTCTTTGTTAAGCTTTTAGTTGAATTTTTTTTTTCTCTCTTGGACTGCTTAGCTTAGCTAGCTAGCTTTATTGCTGAGCCCAACAAAAAAATACGGTCACCCGCTACACGATGTTTTTTACAAGAACTTTGTTGGTAATATTATTATTTAGTTCATATTTAAAAAAATGTGAATTAATAAATACCACTTGGAATGGTAACGGTACTGAGTAGGTATCTTCTATCTATGTCCTTATGCCTTCTCTTTATCCCAGTTACCCTACTAACTACTTTGTGTTAATGATTATTTTAAAGACAAACGCGCGTTCACTGCCGCGTTACATTACTGAACCGACACAATAATGAAGGGATTTTAAATCGAATCATTACCTGGAATTAAAAGTGGATGCTGTGAGATTATCGGAAGCGGCCATCGCAATTACTGAACCCAGCCAAACAAGTATTTACCAGAATTGTGGCTCAAGCGAAAAAGAACTTAGTGTTTGGTGGATTAGTGGCGGGGTCGTTCACTAGAACTTTCTTAAATCTGTAAAGACAATTACTGCATGTCTATTGTCAGCAACTGCAAATAATGATGGATAAGATAGTGGCTGAACAGCCAAGGATGGTAAAACGCTACACAACAAACTGCACAACAGATAGCTACCAATTCAGGGGAGCTTCAAATAGAATTTTTAAGACCTTCACCGTACGCAGAGTACCTTGTTCCAACAGATTACCATTTTTTTCGAAATTTGGATAACTTCTTGCAAGGATAAAAATTTAACTCTGATGGGGCAGTCGAAACCGCCTTCAAAGATTTTATTGATTCCCGTCTGATTGGTTTTTTTTAATTTAGCGATTAATGAACTATCAAAGATAGTAAAAGTACATAGATAGCAATAGACAATATAAGTAGATAGAACGGTACACAATTTGATTAATTAAATATATTCTATTTCAAAAAAACAACTTTTTGTTCCTTCCATACAAAATTTCATATGTAAACGATGTTTAGAACTGACCAGTTAGAAATATTGCTAATGAAAACTTTTTGAATTTCGATTGTAGAACTCTTTGATAACCGTAGTATTCATTTGTCATTTGTTTTTGTTAAATGTCGGTAAATCTAAAACCCTTGTTAAACGTAAAAACCAAGCGCGAGAAACGCAGATTACTCTGGAAAACCATAAAAGTATTGGCAACTTTCTACATTAAGCCGTTTTTAATTTTCTAAACATTTTAGTGTTACCTAGGTATATATTGCTAATGCAGTGGAATCTAGTAAAAAAGATACTATACTTGTTTAGTAAAATAAGTTAATTTATCATTTCCCCGATGAAATGCTGCATGAATTTTATGAAAAGGCTTTTAAAAATTGATCAAAAATATAATTTTAAGGCAGGGTGAGTGTCCCCATTAACACACGTGTCACAATGCATCGGCCAAATAAACCTGTTTAAAGTTATATATAACATACCTTGTAATCTGGTTAAAACCGTTACGGACCAAGAATAAGAGACTGATACAACATTATTTAAAAATTTCATACAGTTTAGTGTCAAAGATTAATTTGTAGCCTTCAAATTAATCTTTGACATTCTTGACACTAGTTACTAGGGTTTAGGCGCAGGCTAGACAGGATCCTCCCACGTTGGAGGGGTTATATTTGCGCGTGCGCGTTAATATTTTATACCAAGATGTGTCAATGACTTTGCCCAATAATTGAAATTGTATCAATCAGTCCCTGTGCTGTGAAGCGCTGTCCCTTCTATTACATATATTTAATACGATACTACTACATAGTGATCACGACCGATCTGTCTAGATTGTCTGATAAGGAGAAGATCGGTGCCTATAACCCAAATTCTAATTTTTCATTATTGAATTATTATATTCAATGCACAATCTCGTGTAGTACTTAAAATATATAGTTAAATCTTTAGCCAATCTGGAAGCAATAAAATGTAAATGAAACATTTGAATTTAAAGTAATATGAGTCCAAATTTGGATATTGCGTTTGTTGCTTGGATCGATTTAAAACTAAAGTTTCACGATAGTTAAGGTTGGTGTTAAATGTTGAAGGGATGCTCAAATAATAAAAAACACTTTGTCTGAAACTGGGTGTCAACCGTGTAACTTTAATAGCTTAAAACAAGGGCTTATTACAAAAAATTAAGATTGCGATGCTGGACTAATGAAATGCAGTAACTTATTTGAATTCTTAAATCTAAGTAACACATCTGTTACCTATAAAGGATATTTAAGGGATGTCGAGGTTATGTTACAATTTATGCTTGTATAAAAAAAACTAAAGAGATCTCTCAAAACTGACGTTTTACAATACATTGTCTTCAAGTAATCTGTAACTAAGGTTAGGTTACATAACTCGATACATTTATCGAGTTATGTAAACATCATTAAGTTTTCTCATGATTAAAGAATTAATTATAATTCTAAAACATAGGTTATTAAAATGTCATTAAGTAAATGTTCTCAGTCAAATGAATTACGTTACCACAGAAGTATATTAATAAGCTATTATTATTATTCAAAAATATACCTAGGTCATTCATCGCGACAAAGATTGGAGATATCTCTTATGTTACATCCTTGAATACGTAGTTGTGTCATCATTGTTCCTGTGTATTTGTCACGAAGAATTGCGCCCGACACGAGAGCTTCCAATAGTGACAGCGGTACTGATTCCGACGTAGGCAAGATAGTAGTTCTCTTAATTTCCGTGGTGCTGATGAGAATCTTGGTATCGCGGAACAAAACCTTATTTTTTATAGAACAGGGCAAACGGACTGGAGGTTGATGTTAAGTGATACCGACGCCCATGAACACTCTCAATGCCAGATGCCTCGCGAGTATGTTGCCGGCCTTTTAAGAATTGGTACGCTATTTTCTTGAAGGACCCTAAGTCGAATTGGTACGTAAATACTTCAGTGCGCAGCTGAAGCCGAACGCTCAGTTGTGGAAATGCGGCGGACGTCGAGGTGATACGGGTGGAATTTCGTATTCTGCCTGAAAATGAAATTCTTATGAAATTTGGCTGCAGGTATCTGAAAATTATTGGTAAGGGCTGGGTGACAGAAGAACGTAACAGCTTACAGGACATGTTAATAAAGCACAGACCGTGCCTTAAACGGTTCTGAGAAAAAACTATTTTAAACTACGCATAAATAAGCATTTGTGCCCCGGCTCACCCATTAATATTATAAGGAGTCCTAAATAAATAAATTACCGATATAGCCGGGGCGTTTCTCGCGAGACGTGTAATACAAATGAGTATGATTTTAGTTTATGTATCTTTTTAATAAAAATGTAAGAGATGGAAAAAATCCATGGACAAGCAATCCAAAATATTTCGGTCAATTGACTCGAGCAGAATATTTCCTGATAATCGGTAATTCGGATAATTGTTTACGGTTAAATTTCACGGTTTGGTTGTCCTGAAAAGATAACAACTGATAGAGGCAAACAACTGGAATATCGAACGTGGAACTAGTGTGCGCGAATACGTTTACCCCTTGCAACTTATTATTAATTTATTGTTTATTTATTTTATTTAAGTATTCTTACAGCTAATCACTAAACAACATTCAAACAATTACATTACACACAAAAGCTAAATCGGAATACACATTGGAATAAAAACATAAAGCACAGTTTTACAAGGCACAGTTCTAAGAGTGATTGATTGATAGATTATAATATTTATTTAATATGAAGGAACAAATAAAGCCATTATTAGTAAAAGATACCTGAGTTTTTTAAAATATTTTTTTAAAGAGTTTTTTAGTCACATTAAATATATCGATTTGCTGGTAATTTATGTTGTAATCTGTAAGTATACGATACATACCCCAGTTTCGTAAATGGTATTAGATCAAGGAATTTCGAATAATTGGGTTTGCCTTGTATTGTGTGATGAAAGGGTCTTAAATTGTTATTTTTATGCTTTCTGTTTTCTTTATTGCTTTCATCTCAATTCGTTTTTTTGCGTGCTTATTTCAATATAAGTATTTAAGATCATAAAATGTTTCTTTTTCCTTCCTACTGCCTACCCTAGAAAGTTTTACGCCTCATATATCATCACTACATAGTATAAAACAAAGTCGCTTTCTCTGTCCCTATGTCCCTTTGTATGCTTAAATCTTTGAAACTACGCAACAGATTTTGATGCGGTTTTTTTTTAATAGATAGATTGATTCAAGAGAAGGTTTATATGTATAATAACATCCATTAAATAGTGGAGAAGTACTGTTATTTTTGAAGTTTCTAATGTGATGTCGTAAATAATTACATTTTTTCCGCTTACATTGCAAACGCAGGCTGAACACTACGAGTTTTATCAAAATAATGTACTAAGTATTGTACATATTGAAAAGGTCTACAGAAAAGTCTATCTCTTATGAATAATCCACAATAAATTTTTTGTCATTTACTTTTTACGACAACTAATGGCTAATTTTCGAAGCGATTTTAACCAATACAGCATTAATCCTTAACCAATTAAATACCTTGAATACATTGTTCATTTAATATAGATCTATATAGCCCATTACAGCTTATTTAGCAGCGATCGAACGCGTATATTATCGGAGCTTTCCAGCGACGGAAATAACAATACATAATAAAAACCTGCTTTTCATAAGCATTGCACCCGTGCGAAGCTG
Organism: Pieris mannii; assembly: GCA_028984075.1. Lineage (NCBI taxonomy): Eukaryota > Metazoa > Arthropoda > Insecta > Lepidoptera > Pieridae > Pieris > Pieris mannii. The sequence goes on along the minus strand of CM054795.1, from coordinate 6,005,332 downwards.
GGGCGGGTCACTAGTAATATATAGACAACAATTAATACAAAGATATGCAGATAATATATATTTTGTTATAAATATGAATGAATGGTCGTAAAGATATATCTCTGTTTATTACTTCGCATTCTTATTGTGTTATGTAAACGGTTGTTTAGCTACGGATGAAATAGGAAAAAATGTAATAAATTCAACGAAGGAAGAAGGAAGTTAAAATCCAATTATAAGTAATTAATAACGCAATGTAGAGAATGATTTAAATTTCTTAATTTAATTTTGGAAGAATGCGTGTACGTGTCATGTTTTCCCATAGAGAACCGTTAGTGTGAAATATTTTTTTTTCAGAAAAACTGTGTATGGGTAGTTTTTTGTTTATATTTTATAACCAGCGTTCGAACGTTAATTTGAATAACGAATATTGGTTTCTATATTTAATATCACATGTAAAAATGTATCGAAAGGTTTATTTATTGATAAAAAGGTTGCCAACGCTTGGCACACTGTCACATCGCAAAAAAAAACTATATAGTTAATGTGATGAGCACATATTATAAGCAAACATGGCATACACGAAGAGATCTAATATTAAACAAAACAAAACAACTATTTAACAAAACAAAAAATTACTAAGAAACTAAACAAAAATCGATATCAAAGTGAGGTGAGCAACTATGGATATCCAGACCTAGCTCGATTATCAAATGCTTAATCTGGATCGTTGGCTTTGACCAAAACGCGTTCTATGAAATGGTGGGACAAATGGAATGATGGATGCCTGGTTATCGAGACCCTCTCGATTTTTTACCCGAAATTTATATAGAAGGTTCGGGCAATCAACCCGATTATTAAATATCTTAAATGCAAACGATATATCAATTAGTTTTCTGCGGTTCTCCAATGAAAACATTTTAAAGTGCGCTAGCCTGGTTTCGTATGCTGGCTACTTTTTTTTCAAGAGCCCCTGGAGAAAAGCAGTTTTAAATTATTAAATGAAATTATCAGGATTTTATTTCAATTAAAAAGAAAATACTTAATTTTATTTTCACTTGACAGTTACCATATCGTTTAGTGAGAATTGGTTATCCCAAAGCTATTCCAGTAGTTTCCTTGCTTAAGGAATAATATCGCAATACGTTGAGGAAATACTGCTGCTATAAAGGTACTGTGCCACTAGAATCTGCTTCAATTTTACAATCTTTATGAATATCAATTAAATAATTTAATAGTAAATTATATAGATTTTAAAGTTTTAGTTGCCGACACTATAATAAAATGATTATTTTTTTTATCTATCTCTATCTATATATATCTATATTTATTATTAATTTTGTAATTGTTTTTATTTTTACTCTATTTTCTCTTAATTTAATAATTTTTTAGTGTATAAGAATCATATAATTAGAATGTTGTATGCGCTTATAATTGGGGTAGCACTTGGCTTGTGTTTGTGTTACATGCATGTATCAGTGACTACTTTGTTGGTGCAATAAATATGTAAATAAATAAATGATTTACATAAATAATAAATTTTAGAAAATAGTATATTATTTATATATAGACGGTTAGTTATAGTGTGTTACACTTTCTTTTGTTAAATAAAATATCCATTTGAGTAAATTTTAGTTGAGTTAGTTTTAAATAATTAGACAAATATAATATAATTATTTAGTATATTTCTTCAAAACATTTTATTACCGCAATGCATTAGTCAGTCTTGTAATATGTAGCAAGTCAGTGATAAGATATGAGTAAGAAAGTGTCGTTTTCTTTTTGAAAGCGCAAAGCGATAAGGAAAAATGCAAGCCGTTTTCATAAGAGAAAATCGAGTCTGCATGTTGTTAGTTATTTTCGTTTTGGTTCGAGTCATTAGTTTAAATGTTATTAGTTAGGAACTAATAAAGTCTATGAGATTATATACCTTTTAAAGAACATTTATTTCATTTTGTGCTTACACAAATAAGGCCCGAGGCTGTGCCTCCTACACCTTCATCCAGGGTTAGGAGGCCCCGAGGAACTTCGGAAAAAAATCAAATTCAGAATAGTAACAGTAACAACTTTTCGTTTGATATTTGTAAGCAAGTTTTATTTTAACCTACAATAGTTTATACAAACACTATTTTGTTAACTCCAGACAGGGAGGCAGTATAATATTAAAATCTCAAATTGCAGGGCCATTTGGACAATACTCATGGTATCAACAGCTGAGTGAGGTTCCTTCTTCCATAACCCGCAACCGCGGAGGTAGGTTTTTGATAACGTGTCTCGACTCTCTAGTGTTGTTCATTAAATTATAAATGTGTAATAATTATCCTAAAATGTTATTCCGCAAAGATTGATCAAAAATTATTTCATTTAAAAAAAGCTACTGAAACATTCTCAACTGTACAAACTGCATATACCAATGGCAATATAACTAGTGTATTCAGAAACAAAGTTTCAATAAGAAACTATTAGTGAAGTTAATGACAAAGAAAGATTATTCTCGCCAATAGACCCATTAAGTAAATGCGCCGTAATTTTCCTCGTAACTTGATTTCCTTTCCTCGAACCATTGAGTCATAAGACGCCATTATATTTTATTACTAACGATATTCAGGGGCTAAGTTAGTGTAAAATATTGTATGAATCATTTAAATTGATTTTTATCTTCTCTAATAGCTGGAACTACAGATCGGCAACGCACTCGCCATCCTTCTGACTGGGTTTATTTAACATCAGATGAGCCTGTTTGTTTTTAATAATAAAAAAATAAATAAGGTTGTTTACAACTTTATTTGTGTGGAAATATAATGTATGACATGTGTATATATATAAACAAACGCATCAAGTATTATATATGTATATAGTACGAAATATATACATTCTATATTAAACCGCGTAATAGATGACCCCGCAGTTGCGTAAAACATCATTCTTGAGAAATTTGTATAATAACAGTTTGGCTAAAAAAACTCGATCCCCTGGCTTATGTCTTGCAGTACACAAGAGATTTAAAGTTTAATTCAGTTATTAATACGACGGGGTGATTACACAGAGCTGTAATTTTTTACAATATAGAAATAATAATTTATCATCAACCGATAATTAATAAATACGCAATTTTAATTTTAAAATTAAAGAAAATGAAAAACATGATTATATGAGCTGAGTCAGATGTCGTGAAGTCACGTTGGTTCGAGATCCACGTATTGTTTAGGTAAACGAGCTGTGGACGGCTCTAGAAGAACCTTACAAGGCCATGGACAAATATTAAAATATAGTACAGATGTTACATACTAAAGACGGTTTAATAAAAAAAATATTCATGTTAAATTTATAATTTAACACGTTTTTCTGTGATGCAAGTAGCAAAATTTTACTATAAATAAAGTCATATTTTAATTATTAGATTATTATTAGTAAATTAATTTAGTTTGCTGTGTAAATACTGTTAATTTAATTCGTAAGAACTTAAGTCTTAATGCGTTACAAACAAAAAATTGCCCATTTTGTAAACAAGTTATACGGAAATGAAAATTTATAAAAACATCAGATCCGATAACTGCGCGGTTGGAAGAGAAATGAATGAATTTGTCTTATTTCCTCTCAATGATTGACTTATGATAGGGTATATTTTTGTCAATTTTTTTTATACGTGTGTCTAATGAAACATCATCAAACATTACGATCTTCAGACTGATTAGTAATTTATGTCTAACCTAGTTTACTAATATGGACATTTATTATAAGAAAGTGTCCAATACACTACTAACAGTCTCTATGAAGGAAAAGACACACTTGTGTTCAATATCTTCACTTACCACTGTTTAGTATATAAGACAAATTATTTTACAAATAATTACACACATTCTTTATTTCGAATGGTAAATGTTTATTGAATATATTTTTTTGATTTATTCTCTTATATTCAAATAACGTATCTATTGTTATTATACTTTGATGCACGTCAGAGCGGCCGGTGCAGCGATGCGCTTGCCTCGGTACCCCCCACCACTTCTATAAAGCCCACGGCTCATACGCCGCAAACAGTGTTTATACTTTACCTGTGAGTGACACACGCTAACAATGATTTCACCGCGATTGTTCGCGATATTTGCGCTGTGCGCTACGGCAGCTGCTTTCCCATCCAGCGACAAGCCGACACATCCAGCTATACCAGAGGAATTCGAAGACAGTGCGCCATGGTTTACATTCCCCAAATTCCCGTTCATGAACTTCTTTTCACCGATATGGGACCTATTCCCCAACATTGCGGACTTCGGTCCTAAGATCGAAGTTGACGACAAAACCTTCAAAATTATCGTAAACGTCGACAGCTATAAACCTGAAGATCTAAAAGTTGAGGTGAAAAACGACTTCATCATCATCCAAGGCACCCACGAAGTGAAGAAGGACGACCATGATCTGCTCGCTCGCCATTTCTTGTACACATACTCCCTACCCGTAAACTCAAGTGCTCAAGACATCACCGCAAAATTGTATACTGATTCAGTACTCGAAGTTTTGGTTCTATTGAATGGGCCGAGCGAAGAAAAGGTTGAAAAACTCATAGTGCCAATTACGGAAACCAATGTGGCGTACAATACCGAGAAAACTGGGGTAGCAACTGCTGTAGATGACAAAAAAGATGTTACCGAAGCCGACCGTGAACCGACAACAGCCAGCCCGACCTTAAATGAATTGGATAATAGTGCAGCCAATGAAGTGCAGCCCTAAGTGATATTTAGGATAAGAATGTATTTAAAATCAGTATTTTAATAAATGATTTTTTTGTAATCCGTATTTCATTTGTTAATGTTATCGCTTAACCTTTTTTTATAGTTTTATGATGATTTCATGTAAATAGGGTCCGGCTTAAAAGTTAAAGGACATTCTATCCCTTTGATAACGAAACTAAATCATTATGAAGAAAGTTTTGGAATAATTTAATAAATTTAAAATTTACCAATATAATTAAAAACCATTATTAAAGTTTGAATTCTGTAGACGAGTGAGGCTCGTTTGTTTGGCTTTGTGTACATAGAATGACGTATTTAGCGTGCTATGAATTTAATTAAGTTGTTATCTATATTGGGTAACGCCTAGAAACTTCGAATTTGATTTAATATTATTGTAAGTTATTTAGCTTAGACTCGCTCGTACGAAGTAAACTTCATGACGGAAACGGCCTGCAGACGAGTTAGGTTCAGCTCTGCTTTAGGTGTCACAGCCTAAACTGAGCATGATAATTACGTAATGTTTTATTCAATGTCAAAAACGGGATCATGAGAGTCACATTTTTAATGAAAAATAATGAAATTCATTGTTATTCCAACAGTATCTTTTAAATGCAGGAAACAAGGAAAAATATTGCGGTTCGTATAAAAATTACTATTAGGCACAGATGGCCCGAATAAGGTTTTGTAAAGAGTCCGTAAGGGAAATTAGATTCTTAGTGGGTTGCATTTGAATCACGGCGTTAATGGAATTTTCTTTTTATAAACGCATTTAACTCCCCCTATTACAGTGAATAAAAATAAAATTCCTGTCGAGCACAGATGGCTGATCGCCTTGCCGAACCAAAGCCTTTTAGTGCAACTGGTTTTTTTAGTAAAACATAAAATAAAACAAGCGTTTATTGAAGAATATTTACATGCAAATTTTTAAATATTATTAAAAGGAAATTTCAACCGGAAAATGTGCATTGTTATCTCAGTGAAAGCCGTGTTTTTAACAGTCACTGTCAGTAACCGATGTATATATTAACAAAGATCTGACACACTTTACCGTTGAACTATTGAAAGATGTGGTACACATGTGTGCGGATATTAAAAAGTATTTATTAAAATAATACATAGCGTGAATCAACAGGAACGTTATCGGTCGCTAACTTTTCCAGGCAAGTATCAAAGGCATATAATATAGAATAATAAGAAATATGTAAATAAAAAACTTTAGGCTGTAGTGTTAAATAAAATGTCTATAAAAAAGATTTTACAAAAATTATTAAAACAAAACACTCAACCCGTTTTTGTGAACAACCAACTTTAATTATGTTCTAAATTCAAAAAAAGTTTATATTGACGTTTCGATGTTTTTACAGTATTGCATTTCTCTTTTTTTTTCTAATTTTGTCACAATTTTATCGCACATATATGTCAATAAATCACTTTGACTAAGTAATACTAACGCAGTTTTCTTCAGTATCAAATTGTTATATCAAATTTACATGAACCACTTAAAACCATATGTGTAAAACTAAAACCATTGTTTGTTCGCTTGCGGTGACGTTAATAGGTAAACAATTAGCTAGGTTTTAGGTGTCAGCAAAATAGGTTCTTTGTATATCCAAACAATCAACATTCCAAACATTTTGTTGAAGGTAAATTCTTGTTGTTTAGAATTCTAATTACTTCTGTATGTCATAATGTATTGAATTTTGTAAGTCGAAAGTCTAAGATTCAAACTCTTAAATATTTTGATAAAGATGCATATTAAAAGGTCTTTACTAAATTTGACAAAAGTTTTGCACATACAATAACTATTAACATATATGCAACCATTATGAATTAGATATCATTATAGTGTTTTATAAGATTTTTTTCAGTGGGAGTTTATCCCGGGACCTAAAGTTGCTATTCATGTACGTTACCAACTTAGCCACAGAGTAAATATTTTCAAACTTTTTCAAAAGTCATATAGATTTTGCCTGAAGTACTTAAATATAATGATAAATTATTTTTCTAGTTTTTCTTGAGTGGCTCAAGAAAAATAGGCCAATCATAAGAAGCGAACAAATATGTCTATTATGAAAGTCATAAGTATGCCAATTATCTTAATGGGCTGTGTGGGCTGAAGATTGAGCTAGAACTATTGAATGGATTTCTTTGTATTACATTGTTTAAGAACTGAGAACTCTTAATTATTTGTATTTATTTCAATTTATATTAAGTAATAATAAAATAAAAAGTTTGTTGTCTGTGTACCCACTCGCCGCAGTTTTTCGAATATTGTATACTTCAGTGTAATACTTTTTACAATTATAAGTTACATTTTTTTGTTATTTTATCATAACTTTAATTATATAATTATGACTTTATTATTTCAGATAATACTCATATGTAGTTTTTGTTAGAGTTGGTAACAATTCGTTGTTAGTTTTGGTTATATTGGTTATACCAAATATTTGGGCATGGTCATAATACCAACGTTTTAAGAAATACGTGTTCTTAAAGACCTTAAGCCATATATTCCAGAAAGTTATTTAAATCCAGTTTAGTGTATATTTTTATGAACAAGTAGGTAATGCCTGTGTTGAGTGAATGATAAAAGTCGTAAATTTTTGAGTTTACGATGTTTATTTTCACCGTACAATCAAATTTTAGTGCACAGCCGGGACTTGAAGTTACTACCTAGAATCTCTTATTTAAGCTACTAGGGCAAATACTACGCCAACATTTTATACCATAAAGTTTAGTCTGATCAATACTGCAAAAAAGATTTATAGTTGAAATATGCGCCAAGAATATAAAAATTTTCATAGAAATAGCAAGTTCGAATACTTTCAAGTCAATCTGAAAAATAAATTTTAGTTTATATGTAATTCTTCAATGTTTAACTAACAATAAATGAATTTCGCCTTAATCAAGAAACTAATACAACTGTCCCCATAGATTTAAAACAAGTATTGTTAATAATACATAGTTCTTTTGGAATAATATTGTCTTAGTAGTAATTTTGTATACGTTATATTTTTCATATTTCCTCATACGATTCACGTTATTCTTGCACGTAATAATTTGTCAATCATATCTCGGAAAATAACACTGTATTTTTTGCTAAGTGTCTACAATATGTAATGCGTAAACAAGGGTTTACCATGGACAAAGTTAAACCATGCTTTATAGTACAATGTGCATAATAATAATAAGCAAGTCAAATTGTTAATACTTGTACTACTAGTAATGGTATGTCTAATATTCAGGAATTTTGTAAATGGCACAGTCACTAAGCACATAGGAAAATACATAGTAGCTTAAATGTAATTGTATAAAAGTGATATCGTAATCTTTTGTTATTAACAATCTTATCAATATCCAAGCTCAATTTTCCAGTCATTGAAATACTCCAATACAAGTACCATATGTTATCATGCCAATAAAAGTTTGGAACAACCGCTTTTATAAGTTCAATACACTGACGGAAAATAAACTGAGAATCGCACGAGCCCGATAAAAAAAATAACGCCATGCTAATTTATCGAAAAATCTGCTGCGACACAGTGTGCGACGTCACTGGGCCGGTTTTTGATACCTCTCTTGATATATATAACCTTCTGCAATCACGCGGCCGCCAGTTTTTTAGCTAATATTTTAAAAACGGTCGTCGCAAAATGTCCAAAAGAAATTATATAATTGCTTTAGCGCTTTTTACTGCAGTCAATGCATTTCCGGCCCAAAACCCATCAATACCGCGAGGATTAATTCTAGACGAAAAAAATGAAAGCTCATTCTCAACACTACCTTTGTTCAGTATATTCAAACCAATTATTGAACTGTTCCCGAGTCTCGTTGATATTGCACCAAAAATTGAAATTGGCGATAAATATACAAATATAATAATTAAGACTGATCAATACAATGTGGATGAAATAACTGTGGAAGTTAAGGGCAGGTATGTTACTATTGAAGGATCCAAAAAATCCGTGCATGACGATCGAGATCTTGCAAGTGAATTTTTATACACGGCCACCCTTCCAATCAATGCTAATACTAGTGATGTGTATGCAATGTTCTATAGTGATAATTACCTAGTTGTAACTACGCCTAGCAAAGGTTTGAACACAGAAGTAGTGTATGATGATCGAAAAGTTCCAATTATAATATCTAACAATAACTACATAAACAAAGATAGAAGTGACGATAAAATTCAGGATACTACTGTAAATACCGAGGAATTCGCAAAAGTTTCTACTACACCAGTCGCATTGGCGGATACAATAATTACCACCACTGTACCTATAATTACTACCACAACTGTGCCTGACATAACTACCACCGCTGCACCTGAAATAACAACAGACCATCCAGTGTTTACCACGGTAGAAACAAAAGTGGAGTTAATAACGACTGAAAACTTGGAGACTTCCTCCGATAGTGCCACCCCTTCAATTTCGTTAGTAGAGAATGAAGCTAAAGCAGAAGTTGAAGAACAGACGACGTCAAACATTGAAACAGTTACTCAGAACACTACTCCATATATCGAGAACGAAATTAGCGATTTAGGGCTGGTTACTTCTAGTATATAATATTTGTATGGTACAGTGGTTGGGTAGTTGGAATGCGTTAAGCGTAGTATTTAATGGCTGGAGCGTAACTTGAATACAGATTGCACGCGTTGGATGACCGGCTGTTAACAATAGAACTGGATGTCAGTCGTCATCTAGGCGTTCATGCGGTATTTTCATATTAATATCTGCAACATATCTTTACTCATGTTTTACTTATTTATAAGAGTATAATAAAAACACACTATGGGTGAATATAACCTTACAAAATCATGTGTTTCATCATTTTAAGTATATGCATTAGCTTCCATTAAAGATTCAAAGTTGATATTCCGGTTTTGGCTAAGATTTCAAAATAATTAATTTATTAGACTCGGCGAACTGTTCGATTCCGGAAACTCAACTAATTACTATCTCAAGATCAAAACTCGCTGAAAGATCAAACGAATTCAGACGGATTTTAGTGATATTTTAATTTAATTCCTAATAATTTTCTTAAGTTTTATTCATTACTATGAGATGTTATTAATACTACTGACTTTTGGCAGTGTAAGTGTTCATGGGCGCCGGCGTTATCACTTAATATCAGGTGTTCTATAAAAAATCCTATTACTACACAATAGGGTCAAACGAGAGACGAAATTCTACCAGCAAGTCGTGCCTTCTAACTAAAAAAAACTGTGGCTGGTTGGCGCAGCCACAGTTTTTTTTAGATTTCCTTATTCTGTGTAATTAGATATGCTATGGACACAAACCAGCACTTGACTTCTTTCTTTGGTCCATCCCTATTATATTTCCTACCTTATGAGTCCACTGGTAAACAACTACATAAAATTAAATTTGTATTCATTTTTTAGCACTGCTTATAAACAATGGTACAATGAACAAACCGATTAGGTAGATACGAGACATGCATACTAGATTACTTCAAACTTTTTTATTTATTTGTTGGCCTTGTGGCTCCAGCGTGCGACTCTTATACCTGAGGTCGTAGGTTTGGTCCCCGGCGACACCAATGGACTTTCTTTCTATGTGCGCATTTAACATTTGCTCGACGGTGAAGGAAAACATCGTGAGGAAAGCGACCCATCTTAGACCCAAAAAGTCGACGACGTATGTCAGACACTGGAGGCTGATTACCTACTTGCCTATTAGATTTAAAAATTGATCATGAAACAGATTCAGAAATCTGAGGCCAAGACCTAAAGAGTGCCACTGATTTATTTTTTATTTTTATTTATTAAAATATCAAACAAGGCGAGTGAAGCCTTCCTCCTCCTCCCGTATTTCTTGTCTGCAATAACAACATCACAGCAACGTGACATAAAAATGACTCATCATGGTCAACTCACTCGCATGGTTCGTAATCCATTTGACTAAGTTGATTAAAATATGTGGTTGACATTTAAATGTTATTAATTAAGTATTTTTTAACTTAGTAATATATTATTTGAATTTAGTTTTAAACAATGTATTTCTGAAAGTATTGTTTAAAGAACTATTAGTTTTATACAACTTTGTTTTGGTACCAGCGCCCGTAGGTACTCGATTTTAATAAGTTTTTAAACCGGGCGAAGAGGGGAGAACTACATTGAACTTAAACTCAATAATGTTACTGAGTACGGGCGCTGTTTTTAAAAGAGTATTAAATAATTAAATATTAATAGTTAATAAAATCTACAGTATTTTACCGGTAAGCAACCATTAATGTACCTTACTTAATAAAATATTGAAGAATACAAATATATTGACATTTGTTTATTTAGTAAGATTTCTATGTTTAAAAACTTAAGATTGGGCCACAAATCATATGATAAGTAAAAATGATATTACTAGTTAGCTACTAAAGTAGGTATGCCTTGCTTAATTTCGCTTCAATATATTGTTTGTACTAAGGCTATTTTTAGTAACTACATTCCAATATATGGAATATTTGCTATCCTCCTTTATTGAGACAGTTCGCTTTTCTGGAACCGAAATACTAAATAAAACTTCTTTTTTAATGATTCAACTACTCTCCATAAAAACCTTCTTTCAAGGAATTAATAAAAAAGTATACTCGAATTAGCCGATTTCTTTGTTGTTTATGCGATTCATTTTTATTTATACAAAATTGTAGAATTGTCAAAAAATCATAATGAATATACCTATCATAAGTCCGTCCGTACAGTAACGTTCTTTGTTCTCGAATTTTTTTTAATAATATGTAAGAATTTATAATATCAATATTAACGCGAAACTTCTAGAATATTAGTGATTGTTACATATGTAGGTCATAAATATTTTTAAATATTTATTACCATTGCATTCCACACGCAATCGTGTTGTATTGGTATTACTCGATGCAGCGAATTATTGAAAAATATTACTATCCCCCTTCTTTCGGTGCGTTATGAGTAAGATAGCATCCTCTATTGGAGTTTCGATTTGACCCTGCTTTAATTTTCGTAATACGAAATCCGTAGCTCAGCCGCTCAAACAGGTTTAAATAATGAATTAATGAATCAAAAGTGTTGTTTTTATACTACCGTCAATTTCATGTAAAAAAACAGAAGCGGGTGTTCCGAATCCGAAGGTTTGATTTCTAGCGAATAAATGATGGATTATAATAATATTCACACCTAATAGAAAAAAAGGAGATAGATCATACATTAAAGAAGGAATTAGGTGTTAGCCTCAGATTTATGTATCTTTTTCGTGATCATTTGTTTTTCTAATGGGTAAGTAATTGTTTGGCTCTTCGGCCCGGTTTTCTTACGATTTTCCTTTACCTTACAAATTAAAAGTGCATTAGCAGGAACTACAAACTCAGGGGTGAGAGTTGCATGCGGAAATCTCTAGGCTAAAACTACTCTTTTTTATGGAACAGGGGGCAAACGAGCAGGAGGCTCACCTGATGTTAAGGGATATCGCCGCCTTTGAACACTCTCAATGCCAGAGTGCTCGCGAGTGCGTTGCCGGCCTTTTAAGAATTGGCACGCTCTTTTCTTGAAGGACCCTAAGAAATAGTTCAGTGGGCAGCTAATTCCACAAAGTGGCAGCACCACTTTGTGGAATAAACGCGGCAAAAACTCTTTTATGATATGGCCTTAAAATATTGATATAAATTACATATAAAATACGAATACTTTTGCGATTTATCCGTAAATATAGATGACTATTTATCAGACTGTGAAGAATTAATTTTATTTTATAGTCATATAAATCTCTCTCAATGTCACGCGCTTCGATAGGTCATAGTTTTGCTTATTTTGAATTCTTTTAATACAATCATGACGAGAATTAATTAGTTGTTTTATTGAGTTTACCAATATCTGTGGAGGAATAAGCCACGGGAAAACACGACATCGGGTCTTATGTACTAGCAGCCGGCTTTGGCTCATAAACAAGTAATAGTTACACATGGTAAAATATACGTTTTTATAGACATTGATTTCTTCTGTAAAACTGGATTATATCACTTTAGTATTTCGTCTGTATTTATTTCGTAATCCTCACAAGTTTATATAAAAACAAACAATTACTACACTAAAAATAAAGCCAAATATGGAATACATAATACATAAAAAAAAGTTTAAATTTTTTCCAGCCAATGCAATGTTTTTTTTGTATTAGTGTTACATTCCAGCTTCCAGGGAACAACATATACAATCAAGTAGTTCAGTTTAAGATATTAAATAATTAGACATATAAACCAAATGTTTAACTCTTAAGATATAAAAAAATGTAATAAGAATGATTAAAAAAAAAATAGTTCCTTTTCATAAAATTACATTTTCATTCTATTTTTATGTTAACCAGTTAGTAAGATGACTTGATCTTATTTTTTTCCCATCTGCCGTCAATATTTTGTTTCATCCCTACTTTCTTACTTTTGTCCACATCTGAAAACTCTACATTTTTCACAGATGACTTCCGTCCGTCTTACAATGGATTTCACACTAGGGAATATTGCTGTCTCGATTCTGAAGTTTGTAAGTGAAGTATGTGTCAGGCACCAAAGGCTGATCAGTTACTTGCTCCACTGATTTATTAAGTAAATATTATTATAGATACAGACACCGAGACGATAGTCTGGTAACTTAAAAGTGATTAAAAAAAAAAATTAAAAAAAAATTCTGTGTTTGATTCCGCTTGGAGGGTGAAACGGGCTTTGATAATACTTTTGTCGACACGTTAGCCCCGTCTTACCTTTCTTAACCTTAAGCTGGCGCGCCCGCAGAGATGGTGAAACATAATAAGCGGCAAACATAATTCTTTCCTTCAACTTTGATTTTGTTCTCTTGGAGTAGAGAGAGACTCTTGGGTTGTGGGTTCTGCAAGTATACAGACACTAATTGAAGATTTAAGTTGGCTCCCGGTATTGGGAGCTCAGAGCTGGTGCTTTCCTCCCTCAACGAATAGGGATCACAAGCGAGGAGATGATGCCAGCAGTAAAGGTTCCTACAGTTGTCACAGGGACCACATTTTTTATTAAATTTGTTTAAATTTTCTATGGCTTGTAAAAAGTGTATATTTGTGTGTTGGAAATAAATCTGTATGTTTAATATATTAAGATTACGTAAAGTTGGACATGTGAATTGTGAGATGCTAATTTAGCTCAAACATTTGAGTAACTAAAAGCATATCGTAGTGCGTTCAACTCACGAGTTCATGACAGTTAGATATATAAAGAGGATTCAATATTTTACTTTGGAGTATATGATGGGACTTTATATCTTCGCTGTGCAACAAAATTTACGTTTAGATATATGTTAAATAGGGCGCCGTGTTCGCCTCCTTACAGTTAGCGCATCTCGGCGTGGCCCGCTTTGGCAGGGTGCAGTCGGCGGAGCGGACCTCCCCGCACCACAAACAGGCAGTGCCGGATACCCCGGCAGCGGTGGCATTGATAGGGGCCCTTGTTACCCGGCCAGGACTCAATTGTGATGAATTTAATTGTTTAAAATATCAGCTTATCACTAACTTAAAATTAGGTGTAGTGGGGCTTCGAACTAACAAAACCCGAATTTCTTATCTAAGGTTTTAAAAAACCAAGTGTCGTTTTCAATTCAAGTACATACATACATGTTCATATTGGCTTCAAGTAAGGTGTGTGTGTTTTGTTTACGCATTTTTATTAACTAAAATATATATGTATATGTAACTAATGCATCTAACTAGGTTACATAACTCAGGTTTGAGCATTAAATAAATACATTAGACATCTTGCTTGCTATTAAATACAGAATTATGTAATTAAAAAAATATTTGTGTCTTCATTTTACGTGACCTCAAAAACAATCAGACCAATTTCGGAATTTCTCATCATACAATGCTGTATTTGAGTTGAGTTCCCCAGAGGTGATATTTATTTGCAAAATATTTTTAAAAGTCAGCGTGTAAATCTGAGACAGATCTCTAGTATTCTATATTAACTATTATCTTATTTACTAACAAATTATGTTTCTTATCATTGTGTATAACAAGCAAATGCCATGTGTAGGAAAGTTAGGTTTATATAAGTGACTCTTAAAAATCATTAGGTCTTAAAGGTGATGATACCGCACTAAAAATATATTTTAAGTAGATACATACGGTACCCCATGCCCATGCCCATGGACACTCTCAATGCCAAAGCTTAAAGTGTTATTTGTAATGTTACAAGGAATTAATTTAAATTTAATACTGAACGATAATTATTCGTGTCTTTTGTGCTCGCACTTTATATGACAAGTACTTAACCCGCTTATGACGACGAATTGATGGAGTCACGATATTTCTCCAACACATAAAACATAGACTGTAAGTCACTGAAAGCATCGCGTAAACAACAGACATGTTAGTCATAATTACTCACTATTTAGAGTACAATGGGAAACAGAAGTTCTTTGAATCGTTAACAGTTTGTATTGACTCAGTTAAACAATGAAACGGAAGCAAGTATTGTGTGAGAACATTCGATCAGAGTCATCAAATTACACCAGTTCGATAATATTTCTCCGTTTATAGATTGGATATCAATGAAAATGTAACGTAATGAAAAACTACATACAAAGTACTTTATATGGGCGTATGGAAATTTCTATTTTTAAATGCGCGACCCGCAGATCTTACATTTTCTAGAAGCATTCGAATTGTCGGTATATATTTCGTTGACATGTTTTTCTTGGTAGTTGTAAATAGAATAAAGCAGGTATTTAGTTTGTTGATAATTTTGCTTTAGTCTAGTTTAGTTTTATAAAAAACATTATGTCTTAACCTCCTTCGTATCACATCTGAAAGGTGCGCTATGAGAGGGGTGAAAGAGCCTCAGCCACTTAGGCTTTATCTGCGGCATACAATCATGCCAAGACAAGGCGCTTCGCACTTCACATGGTGCAGATCCTGACTGGCGACAATGCTGACTGGACTGAGGATATCCCGTGATGGGCTATCCAACATGTTGCTTGAGCACTGATCGCAACGGGAAAATTGTGCCACAAAAAAATCAAATATGTCATACGATGAATTGCACAATAGATGCGGCTGCTACTGGCCAGCGAGCTCCTACTTGGCCATAATGAGGATATTTCCAGACTTGTTGTCACCAAGGCCCAGTGGGAGACGCAAAGCCCACCAGACCTCGTTTAAACTCCTCTGCTGCATAGCTTCTCGGGTACAGATCGGCCTGATTATGTACCTGATAGTTCCTACCTATGTAAAAAAAACTATTCTCAGCTTTTTTAACTCAGTAAAAACGGATTTAAGTTGAACGCAATGCCCATATTCTTATAGTAAGATCAATCTGAATTGAATCAGAAAACATAATATGTACTGTGGTGGAATATAAGACAAATAATTCTAAAATGCTAACACAAACTAAAATCAGACTTTGATGTTGTCACGATTGGCTAAATTTATCAATATTAAATTTACTCAATGCATCATGAATAATAATAAATTAAAATGGAACTGTCGATACCGTATTAATTTTATATCAAAAAGCCGGAATTCCAAAAGTCATAGTTCATGATTTTGTATTAGACAAATTCATGAACTCAACTCAAAACTCATCAGTTTTAAATGTCAATATTATGACACACCACGGAACGTATGAATAAGTATAGCAGGGTGATGTAGGCATCGCTAAGTATAAACCACGACTGTTTTTTTAAAAGGGTTAATATATAGGAACCGTCTTTACGCGATATTGTACGCCTGTATTCACTTAGCGCGAGTGAAAGTTATTATTAGTTGAGGATTAGTGCAGGTATGTAGTGCAAGTTGAGTCCAATTCTTGTTTAGTGGCTGTGTCAAGTAAATCCGACGCTTAACAATAAAATGACATGTTTTGACAGGCACGCTGCGAGTGAGGGCGCACGGTACGTGGCTACTCGCAGTTCACTCGCAAAAAATACTCTTCTAATCACGTTACTACGCAGACAACTAATCAGTAATCAAAGTGAATACAGGCTTTAAACTGTATATATTATATCTTTAGGATAGCATGCAAGTTTAAGAAGTCTGAAAAGCCCCATTGGGAAAGAAATACATGTTTTTATATTTGCTATTATATTTATTTCAAACCGGTAATCAAGTGATTTTAAAACAAAAATAACCTGACTATGGCTGGGTTAATATTAATATTCAAGTAATTTTAAAGTTTCTTCACCCATACTTTTCTTATAGACCAAACAATTGATTATTATCAATGCTAACAATGATTCACTGGACCACTAATCTAATTCTGCGAAACTGATACGAGGCCTGTAAACAACTGTATTGTATTATTATGTACATAATTGGTCTTACTAAGAATATATATAATATTGATGATAATAAGTCTTTATTCATTTTAAGTACATTTTCTTTTCAAAGTGTAAGATTTGGAAACCCTTTTAAGTAAAAATAGCTGTGTTAGGGTTCCCAGCTCTTCCATAACAAACTTGATTACGTAAAATAATGACATTATTTAACCAATTTTTTTTGAACCGTTTCCTTTTTATTTTTATTTTTTGAACCGTTATCATCACACCTGAGTGAGTACAAGAGTAGTGCATGAGTAAGTGTGTAGGTGTAAATGTGTGAGAGAGTGAATGAGTGAGTGAGTGAGCGAATGAGTAAAGTGTATTTACATCGTGGGTCTCAAAAGCAGCTCTAACACTGCATAAGTCGTGATCATAAGCCAGATCTTTTATTAGGGTTTTTAGGTTGTAGGCGGTGAGAGGGTAGATGTTAAGCAGCCTATTTAATTAAATAAGTATATTAAATATAATATAATATAGACATGCGTATAGTATCTAAAGACGCTTTGTTTTACACGGTTTAGGTATGATTGAGTTATACCAAATACAATACACGTAACTATCGTGATGCTCTGACATTTTTAGATGTAATTTAGCATAGATGTAACATTCTTACGATTTAAAAATGGAAAATAAGTATTCAATGTAGGGCATAGTTCATACTCATACTGACTGTGTTTTAATAATATCGCCTCGTTTTTTTTACTTAATTTTTTGAATACTTAAAATAATATTTTGATTAATAAAGCCTATGGCCAAAATAATAAACTTTCTACTGTTGAAACAGTTATCGATTTAGTAACATTTGTGCAAATAAAGAAGCATTATATGGAATTCTTTATGAAATTAGAGTCAAGTCTGAATTTTCAAAGAATGTATTATCGTTAAGATTAGTATATAGTTAGCAAAACAATTGGCCAATAGTATTCACTTGAAGACACGTTTTAATTAAACGCGCTGTCAGCATATTAATTAGGCGTAATATCAAGACGGTTTTTATACCTCTTAAAATTCACTATTAAATTAATCTCTTACATATAAAGTGATTAAAGACAGTTAAATATAGAATCGAACAATTGGTGTGAAGATCCTCTTATATATAATTATTTGACACCATGCCTTTTTTTTCAATTTAATAAGTTAACGTATATTAATCTGTTTTATTATGTATACAAATGATAAATTAACAGGTTTACTGTTATCTCTGTTACTATTGGAAATATACATAAAATCGATACTGACATCATCGCTAAAACCTTTTGTACTAAACAAATGCTGGTAAATAATTTAAAATATAAGTAACGCAAAAATAATGCTTTCTTTGTACTTGTTTTGCTTTGTAACGAATGAATGCAACGAAATAGTTGAAGAGTATCTACGTCTGGATATAATCTCGCCGAGTCACTACGACGATTTAACTAATTGCTTATAAAACTAAGTTTCAGTTAGCAAAATATACAGGCTTGGCTCGTACAAACAACATATATTCATACAATTATCCAGCCCTGGTTCTGGCTGTTTGTTCGCTCTGGGCTATTTCAGTTAGCGCATCTCGGCGTGGCCCGCTTTGGCAGGGTGCAGTCGGCGGAGCGGACCTCCCCGCACCACACACAGGCAGTGCCGGATACCCCGGCAGCGGTGGCATTGATAGGGGCCCTTTTTGCCCGGCCAGGACTCAATTGTGATGAATTTAATTGTTTAAAATATCAGCTTATCACTAACTTAAAATTAGGTGTAGTGGGGCTTCGAACTAACAAAACCCGAATTTCTTATCTAAGGTTTTAAAAAACCAAGTGTCGTTTTCAATTCAAGTACATACATACATATTCATATTGGCTTCAAGTAAGGTGTGTGTGTTTTGTTTACGCATTTTTATTAACTAAAATATATATGTATATGTAACTAATGCATCTAACTAGGTTACATAACTCAGGTTTGAGCATTAAATAAATACATTAGACATCTTGCTTGCTATTAAATACAGAATTATGTAATTAAAAAAATATTTGTGTCTTCATTTTACGTGACCTCAAAAACAATCAGACCAATTTCGGAATTTCTCATCATACAATGCTGTATTTGAGTTGAGTTCCCCAGAGGTGATATTTATTTGCAAAATATTTTTAAAAGTCAGCGTGTAAATCTGAGACAGATCTCTAGTATTCTATATTAACTATCTTATTTACTAACAGATTATGTTTCTTATCATTGTGTATAACAAACAAATGGAATGTGTAGGAAAGTTAGGTTTATATAAGTGACTCTTAAAAATCATTAGATCTTAAAGGTGATGATAGATGATACCGCACTAAAAATATATTTTAAGTAGATACATACGGTACCCCATGCCCATGCCCATGGACACTCTCAATGCCAAAGCTTAAAGTGTTATTTGTAATGTTACAAGGAATTAATTTAAATTTAATACTGAACGATAATTATTCGTGTCTTTTGTGCTCGCACTTTATATGACAAGTACTTAACCCGCTTATGACGACGAATTGATGGAGTCACGATATTTCTCCAACACATAAAACATAGACTGTAAGTCACTGAAAGCATCGCGTAAACAACAGACATGTTAGTCATAATTACTCACTATTTAGAGTACAATGGGAAACAGAAGTTCTTTGAATCGTTAACAGTTTGTATTGACTCAGTTAAACAATGAAACGGAAGCAAGTATTGTGTGAGAACATTCGATCAGAGTCATCAAATTACACCAGTTCGATAATATTTCTCCGTTTATAGATTGGATATCAATGAAAATGTAACGTAATGAAAAACTACATACAAAGTACTTTATATGGGCGTATGGAAATTTCTATTTTTAAATGCGCGACCCGCAGATCTTACATTTTCTAGAAGCATTCGAATTGTCGGTATATATTTCGTTGACATGTTTTTCTTGGTAGTTGTAAATAGAATAAAGCAGGTATTTAGTTTGTTGATAATTTTGCTTTAGTCTAGTTTAGTTTTATAAAAAACATTATGTCTTAACCTCCTTCGTATCACATCTGAAAGGTGCGCTATGAGAGGGGTGAAAGAGCCTCAGCCACTTAGGCTTTATCTGCGGCATACAATCATGCCAAGACAAGGCGCTTCGCACTTCACATGGTGCAGATCCTGACTGGCGACAATGCTGACTGGACTGAGGATATCCCGTGATGGGCTATCCAACATGTTGCTTGAGCACTGATCGCAACGGGAAAATTGTGCCACAAAAAAATCAAATATGTCATACGATGAATTGCACAATAGATGCGGCTGCTACTGGCCAGCGAGCTCCTACTTGGCCATAATGAGGATATTTCCAGACTTGTTGTCACCAAGGCCCAGTGGGAGACGCAAAGCCCACCAGACCTCGTTTAAACTCCTCTGCTGCATAGCTTCTCGGGTACAGATCGGCCTGATTATGTACCTGATAGTTCCTACCTATGTAAAAAAAACTATTCTCAGCTTTTTTAACTCAGTAAAAACGGATTTAAGTTGAACGCAATGCCCATATTCTTATAGTAAGATCAATCTGAATTGAATCAGAAAACATAATATGTACTGTGGTGGAATATAAGACAAATAATTCTAAAATGCTAACACAAACTAAAATCAGACTTTGATGTTGTCACGATTGGCTAAATTTATCAATATTAAATTTACTCAATGCATCATGAATAATAATAAATTAAAATGGAACTGTCGATACCGTATTAATTTTATATCAAAAAGCCGGAATTCCAAAAGTCATAGTTCATGATTTTGTATTAGACAAATTCATGAACTCAACTCAAAACTCATCAGTTTTAAATGTCAATATTATGACACACCACGGAACGTATGAATAAGTATAGCAGGGTGATGTAGGCATCGCTAAGTATAAACCACGACTGTTTTTTTAAAAGGGTTAATATATAGGAACCGTCTTTACGCGATATTGTACGCCTGTATTCACTTAGCGCGAGTGAAAGTTATTATTAGTTGAGGATTAGTGCAGGTATGTAGTGCAAGTTGAGTCCAATTCTTGTTTAGTGGCTGTGTCAAGTAAATCCGACGCTTAACAATAAAATGACATGTTTTGACAGGCACGCTGCGAGTGAGGGCGCACGGTACGTGGCTACTCGCAGTTCACTCGCAAAAAATACTCTTCTAATCACGTTACTACGCAGACAACTAATCAGTAATCAAAGTGAATACAGGCTTTAAACTGTATATATTATATCTTTAGGATAGCATGCAAGTTTAAGAAGTCTGAAAAGCCCCATTGGGAAAGAAATACATGTTTTTATATTTGCTATTATATTTATTTCAAACCGGTAATCAAGTGATTTTAAAACAAAAATAACCTGACTATGGCTGGGTTAATATTAATATTCAAGTAATTTTAAAGTTTCTTCACCCATACTTTTCTTATAGACCAAACAATTGATTATTATCAATGCTAACAATGATTCACTGGACCACTAATCTAATTCTGCGAAACTGATACGAGGCCTGTAAACAACTGTATTGTATTATTATGTACATAATTGGTCTTACTAAGAATATATATAATATTGATGATAATAAGTCTTTATTCATTTTAAGTACATTTTCTTTTCAAAGTGTAAGATTTGGAAACCCTTTTAAGTAAAAATAGCTGTGTTAGGGTTCCCAGCTCTTCCATAACAAACTTGATTACGTAAAATAATGACATTATTTAACCAATTTTTTTTGAACCGTTTCCTTTTTATTTTTATTTTTTGAACCGTTATCATCACACCTGAGTGAGTACAAGAGTAGTGCATGAGTAAGTGTGTAGGTGTAAATGTGTGAGAGAGTGAATGAGTGAGTGAGTGAGCGAATGAGTAAAGTGTATTTACATCGTGGGTCTCAAAAGCAGCTCTAACACTGCATAAGTCGTGATCATAAGCCAGATCTTTTATTAGGGTTTTTAGGTTGTAGGCGGTGAGAGGGTAGATGTTAAGCAGCCTATTTAATTAAATAAGTATATTAAATATAATATAATATAGACATGCGTATAGTATCTAAAGACGCTTTGTTTTACACGGTTTAGGTATGATTGAGTTATACCAAATACAATACACGTAACTATCGTGATGCTCTGACATTTTTAGATGTAATTTAGCATAGATGTAACATTCTTACGATTTAAAAATGGAAAATAAGTATTCAATGTAGGGCATAGTTCATACTCATACTGACTGTGTTTTAATAATATCGCCTCGTTTTTTTTACTTAATTTTTTGAATACTTAAAATAATATTTTGATTAATAAAGCCTATGGCCAAAATAATAAACTTTCTACTGTTGAAACAGTTATCGATTTAGTAACATTTGTGCAAATAAAGAAGCATTATATGGAATTCTTTATGAAATTAGAGTCAAGTCTGAATTTTCAAAGAATGTATTATCGTTAAGATTAGTATATAGTTAGCAAAACAATTGGCCAATAGTATTCACTTGAAGACACGTTTTAATTAAACGCGCTGTCAGCATATTAATTAGGCGTAATATCAAGACGGTTTTTATACCTCTTAAAATTCACTATTAAATTAATCTCTTACATATAAAGTGATTAAAGACAGTTAAATATAGAATCGAACAATTGGTGTGAAGATCCTCTTATATATAATTATTTGACACCATGCCTTTTTTTTCAATTTAATAAGTTAACGTATATTAATCTGTTTTATTATGTATACAAATGATAAATTAACAGGTTTACTGTTATCTCTGTTACTATTGGAAATATACATAAAATCGATACTGACATCATCGCTAAAACCTTTTGTACTAAACAAATGCTGGTAAATAATTTAAAATATAAGTAACGCAAAAATAATGCTTTCTTTGTACTTGTTTTGCTTTGTAACGAATGAATGCAACGAAATAGTTGAAGAGTATCTACGTCTGGATATAATCTCGCCGAGTCACTACGACGATTTAACTAATTGCTTATAAAACTAAGTTTCAGTTAGCAAAATATACAGGCTTGGCTCGTACAAACAACATATATTCATACAATTATCCAGCCCTGGTTCTGGCTGTTTGTTCGCTCTGGGCTATTTTAGCATTTCAATGCTGCGACATCAGCGCTACGGGCTTTGAGAGATTTACACGAAATTGTATATAAAACGATGATAGGGCTGCGAGTATCTCTATTAATTTTACTGATGGACAAATCGAACCATACTTTAATTTCTTTTTTTGTTTTTTCTTTCTTTTCTTTTTTTGACCTATATGAATAAATGATTTTTTGAAAAAAAAAATCGATTCGTAAGGATGTTATCCTGAACGCATACTTACTTACTTACAGGAGACGGATTCTTACTCATAGCTGACTTTAAAATCAGCTGTGAATTTGTTTCGAGGTTCGAGTTGTCGAACTGGTTGGATCATTGTGTTGTGGTCTCACTCCTCAGCAGCTTGTCATACATCTATTTATTTATCTTTTAAAGTATATGTAGTTAAAGGTAGTAACATTCGTTTTTTTATATTATAACTTACCAAAATGGATCATAAAGTTAATAATATTTTTACATTTTGATGTTAATTAGAATTTAATTGCCGTTCACTAAGCTAACACATTTCGTGTTAAAAGATATAACACTAATATTAGCTAAAACTAATAAACACTTGTATTCTGGAAGAAACAAATTACTCAACCACTTCCTGGAAACAGATCGTCGGACGCTCCGCCGCATAATTGCACGTTGTTTGTGAAACAAGGTCTTACCGTAAAGTACGAAAAACTACTCAAGAAACGCATTTTTACTGATTTAAATCTGCTTCGGGAATCAGATCAATGAATTGGAAAACCCACCGTTGCACAGCTAGTGGACATAGAAAGTACTCAAGCCAAGGAAAGTGACGCTGGTATTATGTATAGCTGCAAAGACATTTATCACGCCAGGTAACCCGTGATTATATAAATTACGTCTGTATGTTACTGAGCACCTCTTAAACGGCTGGACCGATTTGAATGAATTTTTATGTATGTGTTTGGTTGGTGTCGTGGATGGTTTTGATTCACAAATCATCCGATAGCTCTGCAGTCAGTATCTAGGTTATTTATCTATACAGAAAGTAATCAGCTGGTGTATGTAGAAGTCATCTGTGAATGTGTTCGTGATTAAACTCCTAAACGGCTCGACAGATTTTGATGAAATTAATTGTTGTAATTAGATATTTTGTTTTGTATGTAAGACGTGTATACATACTCTAGTATATATATATTAATAAGAATGAATCTTAAAATATGTAAGCGTAAAACTCGAAGACGTCAGAACCAAAACTAGCATGTTTTCTTAGACTCAGAAAAAAAAATTGCAAACAAAAACCTAAAAACCATTTTACACTCCGGAAAAGTTGCAAATGTTCCATATGTTGGATATGTAGCTACTAAAAATGTAGGACAGGTAAAAAAACATATTATGGTGAAATAATGTCAAAATATAATAGATGAAGCGTTTAATCTAGGGAATCAGTTAAAAGTTTTACGTTTGTTGTATTTATGATTTGTACTATTTGCAATGCGGCCAATAGAAAACAATATTATGAAACTGCATACTCGCATATCTGAAAACGCTTACTTTTAATAGTGACCAATCCTTTTGTTGATGTTTTAAAGCTATTGTATACTTTGGCAACACTGTAGGCCTCGAGGCTTGAACGTGCGAATCACAGCCAAGTGTTCGTAGTTTGGAACCTCAGCTGAGCGCCAATGGCATCTATGTGCGCATTTAACATTGCAGTTTAAAAAAATATCGCGAGGTAACCATCACACTATAAAACGTCGACGGCGCGTATCAGGCTCAAAAGGCTGATGATTAAGAAAAACAAATAATTGCCAAACAGGTACAAAAATTAAGGGTTGGCCGCCACTGGATTATAGCTATAAAACCGTAAAAATAAAATTTAAACAAATATTTTTCCCGTTTGATTATTTTACAGCTACCATGGCGTGTGAAGTAAAAGTCAGAATAACAAAACAAAAGACGAACGCGTTGTGATTTGTTCTAGCCCAATTGCAGGCATGCGACAAGACCCGTCGAAACATTCAACATTCAACGAATCACAATTAACGCGCCATCTTTTCTCGTAACGTTCGAAGCAAAGAGAATTTATTGATTATGAAAGGGTTTTTTGTTCTTTGTACTTGGATGGAGAAATTAATATCAAAGTATTTCTGACATATATATGACATATTTGCACCGCTGAGCTGCTTGGATACTGGATACTACGCTCAAAGTTTAAGAAAGGCTGAACGTTATCAGGCTAACTATAGAATATTATTTAAACCAAAAATTATTTTGGTACAAGTACAAGTCTTATATTAATAAGATGTCGGCGAATCGACTTGTATCCAGGTCATGTACAATTATGAAAAATAACAATCCTTACAAATCAAAATAGCACGAAACAAGTATTATTGTACGATGTCAATTTACTTGATTGCAGAAAATACATCCAAAGTGCACCGTTTTGTGTCAGGTAAAAAAACATTTGGTTTTAACTATTTAAAACAAATATATATGACTAATAATAGTACCTGTTATATACATTTTTAAAATTATATTCAAATTTTAGTAAAAAAAATGGATATCTTAAAATAACCAAGTCATAAAAAAAAAAAAGATTTCGTTGGTATAAATTAGAAATAAAAACGCTTGGCAATAGTTTTAATTCTATTGTTATAATTTATTTTGATATCTTGGAAGTGTTGTGAATATGTGTGTAATGGTGAAAGTGGTAAATCACAGAACAAATTTTTATTTTATTTTTTACTAATGTAACTTTATTGACGTTGTGGTTTATGACATTTTCCTTTGAATAATTGTAAGGTAGAGGGAGGGTAAAAATTGCTGAGTTTCTTGCCCATTCCTTTTAGAACAAGGCCTCCTGGTAGTTTTGCGATTGGATGGCGTAAACTTGCTCTTTCGCGAATTTTGACATTCATCATTCAGCATGCCCTAAGACACATTTAAACTGAATAAACGAATTTTGATTTTTTGCTCGCTGATATGTGAATGTAAAACATTATTGGTATGGCGCACCACCATTTTTTTCCAGTCGCAGAACAATAACAAGCTGGAGTCGGAAATAAATACAAAAATTGTCAATATACCAAAGGTTTAAAAATGCAAAACGTGCACAATCAGGATTGAAACAATGCAATTTTATACATGACTAAAATGTTGTAATACATAAAACTGTTTTTTTTATAAGGTCAAGGTAAGGCTAGAGTCAGATATTACGAAAAATAGGTCACATGGGGAAGATAAACTTTGAAAAGAGAGACTTCGAAAGAAAGATGAATCGGCATTGTTAACGTCTGTGTAGCGCAGACGTAAGTTATTGATGTATTAAACTAACAATTATATTATTACTCAAAACTTTAAACATTTAATATGAATGAATTAATGCAATATCGATGTTCTAGTACAATGGCAAGTAGCGTAACCGCGGATGTCAAATAAAAACATCACGCTCCAACGGAAATTAGTTTTCCACAGAGCAGTTATTAAACAGATAACAGTTTAAATAGTAAAACGATATCGATATGAGCGTACAAATTTTTAAGGTTTCGCGAGGAATATTTTCACAATGCATTATTATTTAGGACAAAACAAGTCCACCGTTTAGTGGTTCCTCGTACGTTGAACTCCTCGCCGTTCCTCAACTGAGCGTTTTTCTAGGCAGTCTTGGCCGCGCACCACCACTTTGTGGAACCAGCTGCCCACTGGAGTATTTCCGAACCAATTCGACTTACAAGTCCTTCAAGAAAAGAGCGTACCAATTCATAAATCCTGCCATTTTGCCCCCTATTCTATATAAAAAAACTATAACCTATGTTATCAAGAAAACGTATTACACCATTTAAAAATTAGACTGATAATGTTCTCTCAAAGTGTTTTGCGGCCTCTTTCTATACTCAATCCCAATCTTATTTTGACTACTAGAGATTGATATTTCGGATCGTTGGATCGGTTTTGTAAATTTCGAATTTGAACATTTATCAATATAAATTTGCAAAATGTTTTTAGAATATAAATCGAGTATACAAAGCGGCCTTAACTGCGTTTAGCGGCTTAACACATTTCGTTTTGAGAAGCTTAAATTTCGCGGGCGGTCTCTGCCAAACAACCACGGCATTCTTAACGCATTTTTTTTTTACAGAACAGGGGGCAAACGGGCAGGATTTTCATCTGATACCATGTACCCTTTATGCCAGAGAGCTAGCGAGTATAAATCTCTTTGCCTACCTTTAAAGAATTGGTACGCTCTCTCAATCAATCTGTTAAAATTCCTCTATTTGTGTGAACTCTGTTACCTTAATTGGCCGTGCAACTTGACGCACTTTTTATATTTAATGTGCAGAACAAAACAAAGGACGCGGCGTTGATTAATTTTTAAATTGAAGTAAGCAATGTTTTAGAACTTTAAGTGATTTTTACAAAGCTATTTAAGGTTTGGTGGTTCTATTAAAGATTTAGTGATTATTCTTACGGTCTAGTATCATAATATTCTTTTATAAATACATGATAGACGTTCCGTGAACGCTGGGGTTACCCGTTTCTTCTGCATTTTTTCTATGTAACAAGAGACAGATGGACTCATCTGATGTTAAGTGATACCCCAGCCCATGGATATTCACATTGCCTTAAGGGTCACAAGTGTGTTGCCGGCCTTTTAAGAATTGTTACTCTCATTTTTTGAAGGAACTTAAGTCGAATTGGTTCGTTTATTTTTAGTAACCAGCTGGATCCACATAGTTGTTGAGCGCGGCAAACTGCTTTAAAAACTCGGTTGTGGAACGACGCACGTCGAGATGATACGGATGGTATTTTGACTTCTGCCTCGACGTCCGATGATGAAACTCAGCTGTAGGTATTAGTGCGAACACCTTCTCTGAACACTCTCCATGGTAAATACAGTGGAAGATGCAAGGACCTCACATCTCTACGTAACGCTCAGGGATAAACCCGCTCATCAACATCACAGCTCCCGCCCAGGGGTGAGACCACTCATTTTGGTGCCGAATTTGCGCTTTATACAGTTGCTTGCAACCGCTTGCGGTAGGCCGGAGTGAAGTACCGTCTCGCCTTGCTGAACAGACCAGGCTTCTTAGAGGCTAACATAGCCTTACCTTCCAAATAACTGATATACTGACATAATTCGATATGTCATCGCCCCGTATCCGTGTTGCCGAGGTGGTCAAGCTGCGTATGGAACATACATATTCTCAATATTTACAACTTCTTACTTATCTTAAATTACGTAAAATATATTATTAATATTTTTATCACAATTTATATTCAGCTTTTTGTTTAGATATATATCGTAGGTAGGTTTCATAATAAATCATAGTTGATATGTTATTTATATTTAGCGTTTGAGCAAGTTGGAAGATGGACAAAACGACACATGATGGAAAGGACCAAAAGGAAAACTGCGTAAAGGACCTCAAATGCTAATAACGAAATAATTGTAAACTACCCACCTATTACTGGTGTGGGTACTAGCGTTAGATTTATTTTGTAGCAGCCATATAATTATTAAATAAAATGCCATAAATCGTTAGTTTACATACATTTAAAACGTATAAATTAAACTAAACTTACTCATTAAACGTTCTACAAATATCCAAAAAGTTTGTTTCGAGGTAAAATCAAACCAAATTCTCAGAGTTTTCATATACAGTTGCGTTATACCTAATTAACAGAACAATTATGAATCTGTTAAATGCATCAATGCATTATTGGAAGTGTGCATTATCATTTAATGGCGATATAATTTACGTAGAATCATCTATAACTCATAATAATAGGAGTTATTTATTGAGATTTGGCCTAAATTACTCAGCAGTATATGAATAGAAATAGGATCTGTTACAAGAGGCCACGTTTTCGAAATGCCTATATATCCCTCTGGGGCAATTAATACATACCCATTCGGTGGACGACATCGTGAGCAGCAGTTTTATTGCATAAAAGGCTGATCATCTATTTGTCTACAAAATGATCATGAAAAACCCATGAAGATATAAAAACTTACTGGGGCAACTAGGGGCTAACACTAAGGGGCAATGTTTTACATAAATGTGTATCAGTTTACGAATTTCTTTAGAGGCATACTAAAGGTTTCTGGTAATTTTATAAAAATCACTCTAAACTTGAATATAATATTTTTAATTATTGAAATAATTGTTGAAAAGTCGGTCCAATGCCAGTGAAACGTCGAGAATATTTAATCCTACCGTAAAGGAATAGGGCTGTGGTTGAACATCTCAACTGGAACTTAAAGGAGGTTTCAGGTTGGGGCGATGTGAACCTAGTCAAATTTATCAGAAATACAATCCAGGCCTGTCTGATGAATTGCAAAAAGAATGCTTTTGGATTCAGTCCATCCGTCCGGGGTGCATCTTTGGATATAGATCTTGCTTAGCGTTTCTCTTTCAAAAGGTTTTGTTATCTACAAGGCCCAGGTAGCAGGAAAATTGATATTTGGCAGAAGTCCGACGGTTCTTTTCATCTCATCTAAGTCATCTCTAGGCCTAGTGCTGCCAAGTGTCTTCTGGGTGACTTGGATGCTATTGAGAGGCGGACAAAGCGAATTATAGACGACGAATCCCTCGCTGAATCTTAATTCTTGAGTCATGACGGAGATTGCCTTTCAGTCTTCTAGAGCTTGCGCTACGGAGAAAGCCTCATAGAACTATACAATCTGATTCCGTCTTCCTCTCAAATAACACACACCTAGAAGCAAGCTGGAGGTTCACCCCTTCCTTCTTGATAACCCCATTTGGCCGATTTGGTACGCAGTTTCTCATAAAAGCAGCAAACGAGGGGAACTTCCTGTGAAGGAAAAATCTTCTCTATACAATATAATATGGGTTCATTTAAGCGGTTAATAAATAGGCATCTCCTGGAACTGCATGTTCTCCTGTCGATCTCAATCAAAAGAATGAAAAAAAGAATGTGTAGCACTTGCGAGAGAACTTAAACCAAATTTTTAAATATCAATTTCAAAGAGAGAAAACTATGACTACTAAAAATATATACTTTCGATTGTGGTAATAAGGAAATAATTTGTTTAAATTGCCTCTGGCACGAGAATTTTGATACAGAATTTGCGAAAAGCTGAGCGAGCCAATCGCATTTATTAAAGTTTGGTAAACTCCGATTTCATGAAGAGTGCATAAATTTAGTGAAGCTTATGATTATTTATTGTAAATCCATATAATATATTTCACCACATAATATACTTTATTTAAGTTTCTTGTATAAAATATGCGCCTTACAAAATTTAATAGATTAATATCGATCATTTTGAATCAGGCGCTAAAGCATTGACCCGACAAAGAAGTTTTCAGTATTAAATATTAAGTAGAAACAACCACTATACTTTCAACTTACAAGGCCTTTGAAAGAATGACTTTGAGTTGGTTGATACAGAATGCTGATCATCACCTCTACACCATATCATCATCAGCCTTAACAACAAGAAAATAGACGTAAAATGTGTCTATCTTATACCTTATTAAAGGTACATAATTATTCATATTTTGAGCTTCAAACACATTGTTCTATGGTGAACAAAACATCGTTGCTGGACTATTTATCAACTTACGATTTCAAATTATTTCATTTCGCTTTGAAGTCATGCCCTATTTCGAGTAGTTATATTATTTTAATTGAATTTCAACCCTATGGCATCGATATAATTGTTTCGCTATAATATACTTGTAGAGCAGTGTTGGCCTAGTGGCTTCAGCGTGCGACTCATATACCTGAGGTCGTAGGTTCGATCCCGGGCTGTGCACCAATGGACTTTCTTTCTATGTGCGCATTTAACATTTGCTCGAACGGTGAAGGAAAACATGGTGAGGTAATCGACATGTCTCAGACCCGAAAAGTCGACGACGTGTGTCAGGCACTGGAGGCTGACACACGTCGTCGACACCTACTTGCCTATTAGATTTAAAAAAGAATCATGAAACAGATTTAGAAATCTGAGACCAGGACCTAAAGAGGTTGTAGCGCCACTGATTTATTTTATTTTTATAATATACTTGTAAAATACGTAAATGTTTACGCGGTAATTGCTATTAAAACGGGTTGTTTACGATAGAGTTTTCACCTGACATGTGTTTCCGCAGATAAAGAAGTTAACTAGACATAGACAAAGAAAACACAAACACATAAATACACAAAATAACAATATTCAAACAGAAAAAAATAAATAAATGATTTAATGAGAGGTATATAATTTTTTTTTCCTTTTCCCATTTGGCTCGCCTCAAGCATGTAATGTGTGTGTGAAAATGAAAATGCCCCTGGCTCAGCATTATGCTGAGGAGCAGAATGTTCCACAGTGCATGCTATGTATCCCATATACAAATCAGAGTATAGCAACAGTCGCCAGCCCGAGCCGAGCCGTCAATGAACCTCAGGCCAACGCGGACTTTCATTTAAAAAAAAAACACCATTCGGGACTTCC
This sequence comes from Pieris mannii, assembly GCA_028984075.1. Classification (NCBI taxonomy): domain Eukaryota; kingdom Metazoa; phylum Arthropoda; class Insecta; order Lepidoptera; family Pieridae; genus Pieris; species Pieris mannii. Next base: position 5,973,811 of record CM054795.1, on the reverse strand, counting down.
AGCCCGCCAGTTAGTGTTTCGAGGTCCGGATTCCTTAGGATCCCTGTAGATCAGAGGAAAACACCTTCTTTCCTTCACACGCTTCTTAGAGACACGTGGATGTTAAAACAGCACTGATGTCTATACTTCAAGTCACAATAATTTATTCGTTTTTTCAATAAGATCGATTACATTTCTTTAATGAAACTAAACTTTATTTCTCATTACAAAAATATATTGTATTTACATGCGAAACTTAATATGTATATATGAGCGAGATACGTCATTAGCCGTCCAAATTTTAGTCTATATTTTGTCGACATGTACCTTTGATGCCTTTTTGAATTTGTTAAACGTGCTAATATTGTGAATTTTAGACTGTAATTGATTACATAATTGCACACCTTCATACCTAGTACACTTTTGAAGATGTGCAAGAATTTAAAAATAATTCCTTTAAATAAACAGATGGCTATTTTTTGAATTACCATTACAAATAAAGATGTATTATTAAGGTTGATAAATGTAATAAATTATACACTAATGGTGCGATTCAGCGGTACTAATGAGATAATTAAATTAAATCTTCGTAATTGCTCTAATTATACGGAACGAGGATACAATGATACTAATGTATGCACTTACCTCTAAACATATAATATCTTTAGCTTTGTTTACGGTCGTTAAATTGTTTGTAAATCTGAAAGGTATATTTTTCTTGAAAAGTGTTCATGTTTTCGAATTAAGTTTATAATCTTTAAAGCTTACGCCGCCATATTAAAAATATGCGCCTAAAGCTTTTTGACTACACCTCAATATTGTTACTAATATTCTTTTTTTATGTAATAGGAGGTATACGGGCAGGAGACTCACTGGATATTAAGTGATACACCTATTCACAATTCTTGCAAGTGCCAGTCCTTCTAGAATTGGTACGCTCTTTTCTTGAAGGACCCTAGGTCCAATTGGTATGGAAATACTTCAGAGGGCAGCTGGTTCCACATAGTGGTAGTACTTATGTTAAAAAGGTTATTCTGAGAATCTAACTCGGTGACGTCATATTTTTAAAAATATTGTTTTTATATATATACTTCTAGTGAAACTACAAACGTGGGTTCCCATGAATTCAATTTCAACTCAGGTTTGCAAGAAATACAAAAAATATCTATTTAAAAATATTGATTTATAATTTATCATATTATATAACGTAACATAGTAAAAGCAGTATGGGCAAGCTCAAAACAAGGGCGTACCAATTCTTAAAAGGCCGGCAAAGATCGCACTCGCGACCCCATTGGCATTGAGAGTGTAACTTAATATCAGGTGAGCCTCATGTACCTTTGCCCCCTGTTCGTTTTTTAAAGGTCTTTAGCGTGACTCTCATCCCAAGTCAGGTCGTATGTTGGATCCCGGCAGTACAATGGACTTTTTGTCTATGTGCGCAATGTAAACACGGTCGTTCGGTACAGGAAAACATCTTGAGATATCCGGCATGTCTTCGAATCCAGAATCCAAATCCAGTGCCAGACCTTCTACTTCCACCTTCTAATACTAATATGGCTTCATACTGGGTTGTTGCGTCTTTGGATTATTATTATTGTAAGTGATAGTATTGACAGAGTCAGTTGGAAAAAGCTGGAGGAGGCCGTTTCCAACGAAGGGCTTGCGATCGACGGTACTGAATGTAGTTAAGATATAGGATATATAACAAGATAAATAAAATAATGTCACTCCATCGATATGGACATTATCATAAGCGGGCTTAGTGGGCGAAATGTGGGTAAAGTACGAACAAAAACATACGAATCTAGCAGTATTTAGATTGATCCCTTGTTACCATTATTTATTACATTACCAATAACATATTAAATTATCATAGTATAATCTTAATCTACCCCACAAACCAGACCACAAATCGCAACTCGGTCCAACGTCTAATCACCACAGTACTCCACTGAATACTCAGTCAGCGTTCACTGAATCCATTGTCTAAATTCAAGATGGCGACTCGACCCCACACGAAACATTTGTTTGGCTCTGATTCGTAACAATATTTTATTCCTTAAGTAATGATGCCAAATTAAATAATAAAATAATAACAATATAAATCGAATAAAAAAAATATGATTCTCAAAAGTAAAAATAGGAATCTCAATTAAAGTAAAAAATTAGTTTAAATTATCAGTCAGTATAAGGTAAGTCAGTATAACGCTATTTTGTGATGTTAACAAGATTCACATTTTATAGATAGTCCTGTGAAAGTCCTACAAATTAATATAAAGGTCAGTTAATTCCAAAGTGGAATTCAGACTAAATGCGCCATTTTTTATTTTTCATTTATCATTTTTTATTTGGTAAACCACAAAGTTTTTTGCGGTCGGATAGTTGCATCTAAAAATCAGGCCATTGTTGTCATTCAGAAAGTAACTTTTGTTTGTCGTAAACACAAGGTTTATTAACGGTAACATTAAAATGAAAAGAAGTTAAGATTTGTAGGAGAACAAATAGAAAGTACAACTCGGGGTGCAAAAATCCGATTGCTTTTTGAATAGCAATAATTTTAAAAATACGTACATATCCTATTTATTCACACGTGCATTAAAGAAAAATTAAACACAAATAACACAATTCATAAAAATTATTAGAGATGCAACGGGCGGCCTTATCGCTAACAAGCGATACGTTACAGGCAACCTTAGTAAGGAAATATCTAAAAAAATAAATTTTATGAGTAAAGTGCAAGAAGTGATTACGAGCCAAGTGATTATTCCCTATATATGTACGTGCCAAGGTTCGTACATTTTGGTCTTTTACAAACGTGATAATTTACTTTGTATGTACGCCCTGGTTGTACACTTGGGTCACCTATAAGCAGGACGATTTCCTAAATTGTGGGAGGCACACCCCGAGAGTATTACCCGTCGCAGGCACTCTCTTCATCTGCAATTAACTAAAACATGGGAGTTACACCCCGAGAGCATAGCCAGACGCAGGCACTCTCTTCATCTGCAATTAACTAAAACATGGGAGTTACACCCCGAGAGCATAGCCAGACGCAGGCACTCTCTTCATCTGCAATTAACTAAAACATGGGAGTTACACCCCGAGAGCATAGCCAGACGCAGGCACTCTCTTCATCTGCAATTAACTAAAACATGGGAGTTACACCCCGAGAGCATAGCCAGACGCAGGCACTCTCTTCATCTGCAATTAACTAAAACATGGGAGTTACACCCCGAGAGCATAGCCAGACGCAGGCACTGTCTTCATCTGCAATTAACTAAAACATGGGAGTTACACCCCGAGAGCATAGCCAGACGCAGGCACTGTCTTCATCTGCAATTAACTAAAACATGGGAGTTACACCCCGAGAGCATAGCCAGACGCAGGCACTCTCTTCATCTGCAATTAACTAAAACATGGGAGTTACACCCCGAGAGCATAGCCAGACGCAGGCACTGTCTTCATCTGCAATTAACTAAAACATGGGAGTTACACCCCGAGAGCATAGCCAGACGCAGGCACTCTCTTCATCTGCAATTAACTAAAACATGGGAGTTACACCCCGAGAGCATAGCCAGACGCAGGCACTCTCTTCATCTGCAATTAACTAAAACATGGGAGTTACACCCCGAGAGCATAGCCAGACGCAGGCACTCTCTTCATCTGCAATTAACTAAAACATGGGAGTTACACCCCGAGAGCATAGCCAGACGCAGGCACTCTCTTCATCTGCAATTAACTAAAACATGGGAGTTACACCCCGAGAGCATAGCCAGACGCAGGCACTGTCTTCATCTGCAATTAACTAAAACATGGGCGTTACACCCCGAGAGCATAGCCAGACGCAGGCACTCTCTTTATCTGCAATTAACTAAAACATGGGAGTTACACCCCGAGAGCATAGCCAGACGTAGGCACTCTCTTCGACTGTTTAATTGTATAGCAATTATCTTTCTATTTTTTCGCTCATATTCTATTGTTCTACGTATGTGGAATATAAAGTAAGATAACTTTAACTGCATGTTATATAAAAAAAATATAGAACCTTTATCTAAAGAAATACAAAAAATAATAAAACAAACTAAATAGCTAACCACACATATCATTTTTATTAATTTTCTGAGATTAACCTGCTTCACCCAATTTAGGCTTAACGTTTATTTATGGCACCTGTGTTCTTTGAAACAAAAAATAAGTACGTAGTAGATATAATTGCATGTTTTATGTTCTAGTCAAGTACTTGAATTGGTATTTCCTGTAACATTGCTATGCAATTTGTGAAGGGCGTTTTTAATTTTTTATGGTTGGTGTTTCATTTGTTCCTTGTGGTAAACAGGTTTTATTAAAGACAAAAATTGTGAAAAAATAAACAAAATCCGCTTTATTTTTCGCAAAAGCAAACAGTCTATGAGGCAGCATAGCATGATGTTCCATATGTTTTCTTTTTACAAAACAAAGCGAATATTAATAGAGGTTATTATTGGTATACATTGCAACAGAATCCCTTTAGGAGTTAATGCAAAAAGGCAGGCATGAAAAGATTTTTTTTTAAAATTTTTGGTTTATTAAATATGAAAAGGTTTAATTAATAGTTTTCTTTTAAAATAGTTGTATGTTAAATTTGTTAATTTAATAAATATCAAAGTAATTATGAGACCATACTATAGAATGGCCTCATAATCAATCTCAATGTGCATTGGCGTCAATTTAATTAATACTATAAAAATATTTTTGAGCATGGTTGGCCAAGTGGCTTTAGCGTGAGACTCTCATCCCTGAGGTCCCCAACTGTGCACCAATTGACTTTCTTACCTCGAACTGTGATGGAAAACATCGCGAAGCCGGACTGGCTTGAACTCAGCTGCATTAGTCCGAACAACTCCTCTGAAAATTCTCCATGGTAAATACAGTAGAAGATGCAGAGATATAACACATCTCTACGCAACGTCAAGGGATCAAGCCGCTCGGAAAGTGACTGTCGTGGACGATTCAAATCGTTCTTTTTTGATCACCTATATGACTATTAGATTGACAAATAATCGTGAATCAAATACAGAAATCTGAACCCGACCCGAAAAGGTTGTAGCGCCACTGATTTATTCATTTTTATTAATGTTCAACGCTACACTGTGTCCTATAATTAGAATTTCCTGTGAAATTACATTATACATTTTATTTATAGACTAAGGTTAAGACTACAACAAGTGAGCGTGTCAGTCAACAAACGTCTCGTAATCCAAAAAGTAATGTTTTTTTTAATGTATATTTTCGACTGCTGCCGATATCATGTGGTGAAGCTTGAGCGCGGAATTGCAAAATATTTTTTTTTTTATAGAACAGGAGGCAATCGGGTAAGAAGCTTATCTGATGTTAAGTGATACCGCCGCCCATGGACACTCTCAATGCCAGAGGGCTCGCGAGTGCCTATCGACTATTAGTACTATTTATTAGTTATGACTAAAATTACAATTACATTATTAGCATTATTATATAATTGAAAAATCACATACAAAACACTTTACACACATAAATAAACACAACTTTGGGACCAGATGCAGCTGGTCTGTAGCAGGCAAAACCTGTCAGCTGATTAGCCAGAGTTCGTTCTACATCCCCAGTATTGTACCGTCTATAAAGTGACAGCAAAATAAATTAAGCTTATTTAAAACGTTTTAAAATATTTAGATTTTTCTAATAGAAATAAACGCTTCAACCTTTTAGCCTCAATTGCCTGCCTGTTTCGTGATCACTAATTTTTTACTCACACCTTCTATTTATCTAAAGCATGCTTATATCCTTACGATATTTTCCTACACAGTAGACACGTAGACCGTAGATACGTGTTAAATGCGCACAAAGACGGAAACATCTCGTGTTAAATGCGCACAAAGACGGAAACATCTATTGGTGCACAGCTGGTGTTTGAACCTAATAACAATAAAAACATAAATGTTTATTATGGAATAAACGATACAGGTATCACTTATTGCACGTCATTAAATTTGAATCGGTTGACATCCCTACTCATCGGCAAAGGAGACAGAGGGTCGACAGCCGGTTCCGTCGTAAAAAACTTTCGGTACTCTTTTAAAATGGAAGATTATCCAAATTACTATGTCAAACCATACTTATTTTAAAACAAGTATCAGAAATAAATTTTAAGTAGCCTACCTAGTAGTAATCCCAGGCACTTTTATCAAGTAGATAGATATAATAAAATAATAGTTAGATCAAATATATACATCTTTTTACACAGCTTTTATTTATTACATTTCTTAAATTTATTAAAAGGCGGAGATAATAGAGCATCTGGGATTTTATTAAAGAATCCCTTTTCCAGAAAAAGAAGGGGCGTAATTGTAGCCTGCGTTTGTTCCAAGTATTAACAGTGTGCGTATGTTCTTTTCCAGTAAACTTATCACTATTTTCGTATACATACATAAATATATTGCGAGGGTAAGTACATTAATTTCCTTCAACTTATCTCTAAGAGCTTAACTACATTTTAAATTATGGATTGCACGAATAGCCCTTTTCTGCAGGATGACAATAGTTTCGACATCAGTAGCAAGAGTCCACCTATGTATGAGAATCTCAAACTGAAGACACAACAGCAACACTGCATTAACCGGGGTGATCAATCATTAAAAAGAGCAAAATACAAAGTATATCTTGGACTCAGCGACATAAGCAGATTTCTTGGCCCATCTTGAACGGCCTCTTGCACTTTCATACATAAAATACGAAGACCATAAACTAAAGAAAACATTCATCTGTTCCTAAAAGACTGCACACACGTTTTCTTTTAGCAGAAGTTACCGTTTCGAGTAATCGAATAGGTGATAAATACTAGAGAATTAACAGGACCTGATTAAACATTACCTTTATGTCCCTATACAAAGTAAATATTAAGCCTTACTAATATTAATTATCTTTAAAATATTTTCTATTCATCTTAAATAATCGTTTGACTGGAAAATTGCTGATTTTTGTTTCCATTAACAAAATGTATTTGTACAGATCAGTCTAGACAGAAAGCTCAGAATAAATAATACGAAAGGCTACTGTATTTACTCTCTTGTCTCGATATTTCCTTCTCTTCTTAAACAAAGAAGTAATACGTCATCAACAACATAATTGTTTTATAGAACATTATTCATATCGTAAAATTTATGTATGCGGTTTAGGCACGATAATTTGAATTTCGAACTTCGGAGTTGAATTATTATTATTTGCTTGTTATTTTTATACTCGTAGTTTGTACTAGTTTTATTGTGCCCTTATCATATTTCATTTTTACCATGAATGTGCATTTATTTTAATTTTGAACATCACCTACATTAACCCAAAACTAATTGATTGATTTTATCTACACAAAATTATTTTTAACAGCCCTAATCTGCAACATTATTCCTATCAAACATTACATACGTAAAATATGCTTATATTTAATAATTGTTTAATAAATTAAGTTTTATCCTCTTCATGGAGGTGAAGCCTAAACAATGCTACACATACGGGAGATTCTCAGGAACAGCGCACAAATAACAAATTAGTTTCGAGAACTTTTATTTATTGTGTATAATTATTGTATTCTTGGTGTATAAACATATTCATAATGTCTTTATACCGTCTGGTTAACGTATAATTTGATTTCAGTGTTCCATCTAAAGTAGATATCAACAAAACAATTAAATTCGCGTGGATTGCCTTTGTGCGCGGTTTATTGTCGCTAAATGGCTAGAGGGATTATTACTGTGTTTACTTCATAATGGGGACATTCCATTGCTTATAGGGTTAAATTTCTATCTAAAATCTTTTAGAAGTCAGATAAATGAACAAGCTGAAATTCCCTCTACATCGTGAGGAAACCTACATGTCTTAGACCCAAAAAGTCGACGACGTGTGTCACTGGAGACTGATCACCTACTTGCCTATTAGATTTAAGAATGATCCTGAAACAGAATCAGAAATCTGAGGCCAGGACCTAAAGAGGTTGTACCGCCGCTGATTTTTTAAATTCCTTCTTACCATATTCAAGTTTTTGCCGAAACAGACAATATATGTACGTGTACGTGTTTTAGGCTCCTCATGTAGTAAAAACTTTACCTAATTTAGGTTCCTGTAAATTCCTGTAATTTAGTTTCAATTAAAAGTATTAAAAAAAAAGTGCGTACAAAGTACACATGTCAGAAGTGAAACTTCTTTGTGAATTATTAATTACTAAGGTAAGCCGTTGGCAAGCTTTTTTATCAATAAATAAATAAAAAGAAGGTAAAAAAAGCCCTAATACTCCATGTATGTATTTGTATATCTCTCTACTCTGTACGTAATAATAATATATATCAATAAATTAACTAGTAAACGAATACACAAACCAATATAGCACGTATTATTTCTCAATATCCATTATTCTCTCTCTCGTTCAATCTTTCTCACTATAGCTCTCTCCCACCTCTCGCTCCATGGCACTGTGCGTGATACGACAATCGCTCTATCTCACTTTTTCTCTCGATCTTTCTCACTTGCTTGCTCCCTACTCTCACTCCATCGCTAGTTACTTCATGCTACGTTCGCCCTGTCTTACTCTCTCTCAATCGGTCTCGATCGCTCTCTCTCTCTCTTTTTCGACACTTCCGTTGCATACTTGCGTGACGTTACATTTGTAAAAATTTTACCCTCTTAAAGAAGTTTCACTTCAAAAAAAATATTTTTACACAACCCAACATTTTATTTTAAATACGTGGAAACATTATGTCTTATTTAAATGCATGCCTTTTTAAATAATGTTTAAAACAATTTTATACCATGTGGAACAACATCGCTTGTTCATACAATGACGTCGAAATCAGTCAGTTTAGATTTCCACGTGACCTTAGCGGTAAGTAGATTTCGTTTATTCAATTTGTATGAAATATCAAACCATGACCTCGTGATGGAACCTAAATAGGAACGTTTAGCCGTCAAACTTTCGACAGACGACATGAGCGATTCTGAAAAAGTTTTTATGAAATCTAAGTGTTCCCAACAATACTTAACATATAAAATTATGTATTTCAGGTTTAAATGTAATTTTTCAGTGTGACGGGGCATTGTTAGTAGTTCATTAATTATATGTATTAAAAGCAGTAGCTTATTGTAATTTACATATTATTTGACATAATTTAAATCATTAGTCGAAGCAAGTTTGGCAGTAAATTCAAACTTACATAACCACAAACAAATATATCGTTCTTTTGTTCGGTCTTGTGATTCCAATACGTTTCAGTTTATGGTAAGAAACATTGGGATTCAATTTAGCAATCTCAATTCACCAGCATCTCCAATGTATTTCATTTATTTATAAATACATTCTAAAACAATGTGTATGCCTAAAAAATACAAGAAAATTTAACACACACATCAATTATATTTGAACTTAAGCAATATATCAAAGGAAATAACTAAAGAAACTACCACAAAATAAACAGAAATAAAATAAAAGAAAACCAGATAAAAATAACAGTAATAAACAAACAAAATGAAAACTTAAACCACTAACAATATTTAGAGCCTGCAAAACAAAGCTACGTTAAGTAGGTATACTTGTAAAACATCAATATTTTCATCAATATTCGTGATAAAGTTGTAAGAGCGAGATTGGAGTATAAGAAACTGTTTTTTTTTTTTTTTTTGAGAATGGAATCTCGCTGTTGGCCTTAAGGGCCTTTACAGCTCAGCACGGGTTGTTTTGGCGAGCTTAGCTCAGCCGGATAAGAAACTGAACTATTAAAACTAGCAGATGTGTCATTAGCAAAGCTCATAGATTACGACTGCACGTTCGGTTTTATAAGTTAACAGCATATTTAGTCCCTTGACACGTGACACGATAAATCATGATATAACGTCAATTGGACCAATCACAATCAAAACGCACAGTTTAATCTGTCATCTGTCACATTCACTCTATACTTCTACTACTCTACGCACTTTACATTCTAAGTTCGCGATTTTTTTTTAATTTACCCTTTGAACTGTAATATTTTTATCAAAAACGGAAGCATGAAATTGACGTGAACGTTTCTTGGGTTTGACAAGTAATATAAAACATAATTTCAGAGATTCAGTCATCGGTGTATGAATTGGTAAGTTAAAGTTAAAAAAAGCATATTTGTTAAAATATTTGTGTTCAACATTTAAAAATAGTCCTCAGAAAATACAACTCCTTATTAAATATTATAATTATTAAGAAATGTTCATTAGGGATATAGTATTTAGTATGTACATCAAATACATTAAAAACTTAAGCATTGCGCCTAACACCAAAGGTTACATATTTCCATATAACATATTATCTAATTCACGCTACAATAATAATAGTCTTCATATTAATTTTAAATGTTCGCGCCATCTGATTTCATTTACCGGTTCAAAAAATACACTATCGAAATCCAATCGAAAAACCTGCGAATGAAGATTAATCGGATATTTTGTGCGCGATACGAAATCAATAGAGGTCTTAATGGACGGATTGCCTGGATTATATAGAAAATGGATTCGAAATGACTAGTATTATTTTTACTACATAACGCTGTTAAGTAAAGGAAACACTTTAGCACAATTTTTAATATAGTATAGTACCTAATCTTTTAAAAAAACATATTCGACTTTGACTATGTATCAGTAAAGCAGTTATGGGTAAATACAGTCGTGGGACATTTCATGAGGCTAAAGCAACCTGATCAGCACGATATTTTTATTCGGTCCTGCTGACAGGGGTTTGAATATACTTCTCGCCGTCCTGCCCGTCTGCCTCCAGTAACATAAAAAGGGCTAACATTAAGCTCGTATCCGACAGTGCATCCGTGCTGATGGCACTCGGAAACAAAAAGATAAACAGTAAACGAATACTGGAGTGTCATGAAGCACTGGAAGCTTTAACACTAACCAATAGGGTTACCTTGCAGTGGATAAAAGGACACAGTGGCTCTCTCGGCAATGATGCTGCCGACGAACTTGCGAGAAGAGGCTCCGGAATGACGCCTGATGGCCCGTATCCGCTCCTTCCCCTGCCCTTCTCGCTAGTTCGAATGTGGATTCTCCGGAAATCCGTCGAATTCCAAAATCAACGATGGTCGCATAGTGCAGACTGCAGGCAGTCCAAAATGGCTCTGCCAGCAGTGAACCCACAACTGACTAAGCGACTTCTAAACTTAAACAGAACCGATCTCAAAACAATGATAGGGACAATTACGGGCGTTGTCGGCGTCGGGACGTGACGACCCCATCGCCCACTGGTGAAATAACCTGTGGCAGAGGTTATTTCATCAGCGCAATCAGTCAACCCCTTCCTAGTGGGAGTGCCATACTGTTGCCTTCGGGTTTCAGCCAAATGGGCAGGCACGACCGGGGCAGTACCACTGTCTCTCAGAAAACCGGCGTCAAGTGATGCAATGGGTTCGCCTTATTGTACTCGCGTTTCGTCCGGTGAGAGAGATTCCCGGAACCCATCCCCCTTCCCCCCTCCCCCCCAAAAAAAAAATATGAAGGTGCAGAAAAAAAAGAATCTACCCCAGGGGGGTACCACACGCGCCCGCGGTGGAGAATCCCCCTCTGGGCGTCAGACACCGGGGCACTCTGCACCCGGTGGTGGACGCACAGGCTGCCCTTCGTATTCTGGGGGGGGCAATTCTGCGCTCTACAAAAATAATTGTCCTTGGGGCAAACGGAAGAATTTACCGAAGGCAACCCCTTCCACGCTCACAGTGGACTTCACCAATGTTAGGGGGCTCAATTCTAACCTAAACGCGGTTCACTTTCACCTTGAAACTGCGAAGCCGGCCTTATTCTTCCTTACTGAGACTCAGATATCCTCCCCGGCTGATACTTCTTACCTCTCCTACCCGGGGTACAAATTGGAACATTCATTTGTGCCGCGGGCGGGAGTTTGCGTGTACGTCAGAGAGGATATCTGTTCTCGTCGCCTTGGGACGCTTGAAGGAAGGGACCTATCTAACCTTTGGCTCCGCGTAGACTGCGATGACCATCCGCGATTCTATGCGTGCCTGTATAGGTCCCATAGCGGAAATGATGAAACTGACCGACTCATTGAGCACATCCAAATGGCTACAGATTCCCTGCTCGAAAGGGTTCCTACCGCTGAAATCGTGATACTTGGCGATTTTAACGCCCACCATGCCGATTGGCTCGGCTCTGAACCACCGATCACGCGGGAAGATCCTTTCACGACTTTGCTTTAGCCTACGACCTGACACAAATGGTCCCTGTGATTACGCGAATACCAGATGTGGTTGGTCATAAACCCTCTTTGTTGGACCTTCTGCTGACTTCGCATCCGGAGAACTATCAAGTCTCTGTTGACCCGCCATTGGGTTCATCGGATCATTGTGTGGTCCGGAGTACTGTGCCATCTACGCGCCCTTCGCGGCCCCGCTTTTTGGGTTGTCGCCGTATTTGGCACTATAAGTCAGCAGATTGGGACGGGATGCGGTCTTTCTTTGCGTCCTACCCTTGGGGGCCTATTTGCTTTTCGTTGGATGCTCCAGATTCCGTCGCTGCCTCTGTCACCGAAGTGGTTCTGCAGGGCATGGAACTCTTTATTCCATTTTCTGCGGTGCCGATCGGTGGCAAGTCTCAGCCCTGGTTTCGTTCTTGCAAGGCGGCCTCGCGTCGAAAGCGAGAATGCTTTAAGGCATGGGCGGAAGCGGCGAAATCTCGTGATGCTAATACCAGCGAACTTAAAAAAGCATGTAACTCAGCCTCCAGGTCCTTCAAACGGGAAATCACTAAGGCAAAGTCAGAGCACATTGCCAGATTTGGCGAGAGATTGGCCCAACTCCCTTCGGGGACTCGAGCCTTCTGGTCTCTCGCCAAAGCTGTCCAAGGGAATTTTTGTCAGCCCTCCATACCACCATTGCACAGGGAGGATGACTGGCTGGCCCACACTGCGAAGGAGAAGGCCGACCTTTTAGGCTGTCTCTTCGCATCCAGCTCGACTTTGGATGACCGAGGGAGATCACCACCGATCATTTCAAGGTGTGATTCTTCGATGCCGGAAGTTACATTCCGGCAACATGCTGTCCGCAAAGCATTATCTTCCTTGGACATACATAAGTCGAGCGGGCCGGATGGTATTCCTCCAATTGTGCTGCGTACTTGTGCTCCTGAGTTGGCTCCGGTCTTAACGCGCCTTTTCCGGTACCTGTACTCGCTTGGCACTGTCCCGGAGTGCTGGAAGATCGCTTCGATACATCCGATCCCTAAAAAAGGCGATCGCTCTGATCCGTCCAACTATCGCCCAATAGCGATAACCTCCTTGTTCTCCAAAATAATGGAATCCATTATTAATGGCCAGCTCTTGAGGTATCTGGAGGGCCACCAGCTGATAAGTGACTCTCAGTACGGCTTTCGTCGTGGTCGTTCGGCTGGTGACCTTCTTGTATACCTTACGCATAGATGGGCGGAGGCAATTGAGTCCAAGGGGGAGGCTCTAGCGGTTAGTTTGGACATAGCGAAAGCCTTCGATCGGGTGTGGCACAGAGCACTGCTCTCGAAGCTTCCAGCTTATGGGCTTCCCGAGAAATTATGCGATTGGATCTCCAGCTTTCTGGCCGATCGGAGCATCAAGGTCGTCATTGACGGAGCTTGTTCCGACCTTAAACCCGTGAACGCTGGGGTCCCACAAGGCTGTGTTTTATCCCCGACCCTGTTTCTTCTGCATATCAATGATATGTTGCAACTTAGCAACATTCATTGCTATGCGGATGACAGCACTGGGGATACTCTTTACATTGGCCGGGCAGGTATTTCTCGGGCAGATGTCGATGAGTAACGGAACAAACTTGTGTCTGAAGTAGAAACTCTACTACGTGGAGTCTCCGACTGGGGCAGACTAAATCTAGTCCAATTTAACCCCAAGAAGACACAAGTTTGCGCGTTTTCCGCTAAAAAAACACCCTTTGTCGCTACTCCTCTTTTCGAAAACACTCTTCTTAAAGCCGCAGCCAGCATTGGAATACTTGGCGTTGACATATCGAACGACGTTCAGTTTCGCGGTCACTTGGAGGGAAAGGCTAAATTAGCCTCCAAAAAGCTTGGTGTGCTCAACAAGGCGAGACGGTACTTCACTCCGGGCCACCGCTTGCAACTATATAAAGCGCAAATTCGGCCCCACATGGAGTACTGTTCTCACCTCTGGGCGGGGGCTCCCCAGTACCAACTCCTTCCACTTGACCGTGTTCAACGAAGAGCGGTTCGAATCGTTGACGACCAATCTCTCTCCGAGCGGCTTGATCCTTTGGCGTTGCGTAGAGATGTGGGGTCACTCTGCATCTTCTACCGCATTTACCATGGATAGTGTTCAGAGGAGTTGTTCGGATTAATACCTGCAGCTGAGTTTCATCATCGGACGTCGAGGCAGAATACGAAATTCCATCCGTATCACCTCGACGTCCGCCGTTCCACAACTGCGCGATTTTCAAGGCAGTTTTTGCCGCGCACCACCACTTTGTGGAACCAGTTGCCCACTGAAGTATTTCCGAACCAATTCGACTTAGGGTCCTTCAAGAAAAGAGCGTACAAATTCTTAAAAGGCCGGCAACGCACTCGCGAGCCCTCTAGCATCGAGAGTGTCCATGGGCGGCGGTATCACTTAACATCAGGTGAGCCTCCTGCCCGTTTGCCCCCTATTATATAAAAAAAAAAAAAAAAACGGGCCATTGTCTCCTTAATAAACATCTATTTGTCCTAGGCGCGACAGACAGCCCCAATTGCAGAGGCTGTTTCAGCGCAGAGGAATCAGTCACCCACGTAGTCCTGGATTGCGAGTATTGATTGCGCCAACCCCCACGACACCTCAGATATACTCAGGCCCACACGGTATAGTACGTTTAAGCGTGTTCGTTTGATAACACCCGTGCAGTAACCAAAGTAACCTCGGTGCGGCTTTGTATACCGGTGGGGTTTGACTTCGTACACTTTTGTCAAGACGGCTCGACGTAACGCTGGTACCGCCTCGACCCACGCACCCCTGCTAGTGCGTAATTGTAGGTGTTGTCTTGAAATGAAACTGCGCCTTGTTCTTGTTTCTTGCTTCGCCGATTCTTCGTGGATCACAGTTCGTTGTCACGGGATAGAGGAAAGAGCCCGAGTCTCTACGCGTGTCTGCACCGAGTCAAGTCTGAACCGAGACTGAACCGAGACTCCCGAGACTGTTGAGACTGCCGAGACTGTTGAGACTGCCCGAGCGTAGATCTCGCCGGGCTTAAGTACCACACAAGTATACCGCGACGAGAGCTACGCTTACATACATTTACGCCGGTATACCGCGTCGAGAGCTGTGACCCTTTTATTCGGCGAAGCATTCTATTTATTTATTTAATAAATTTGCATTAATAACTGAACCATATTTCTCACTTAAATCTCTGTACATATTCAGTCTAACTTATAACTCTTAATAATTTCGCTCACAATATTCTAACCTAAATTATAAATAATTTACATTTATATTTATGAGTCGCCAACATTCTCCCCCTCGTGCGTAGCACCGTCGTTCCTGCACGGCGACTCCGCAGGCACCAAGATCAGGATCCTCGACGATGGTCTTCGTAACACTCCCCCTTTGGTTGCGACGTCCACGATTCTGGTTATTCCGTCGGGCCCGAGGTATGTAGTTTCGATGATTCCCCTCGGCCAAGTGCATCGTGGTAGCGTGCGTTTTACGATAAAAACCACGTCGCCTGGTTGCAGTTGCTCGCCTTTCTGTAGTCTAGTCGTTTTCCTGGGCAGTAGTTTAGGCAAGTACTCCCGTAGCAATCTCTTCCGAAAGTGATCAGAGGGTCATTGGACGGACTTCAAATCTTTTCTGCCCACCAGCTTTGCATCAGGAAAATGTCGTATGCGCGCAGCTCCACTGGATCGTCCAATGAGAAAGTAGTTTGGTTTTAGCGCCTCCTCTTCCAAATTGTCAGCTAGGTTCGTTATTGGTCAAGAATTGTCTATGTGTTCTGTCCCCAACAAGGTTGCCTGCAGTTCAAGTCTCAGCGTAGATATTGATTTCCGAGACTTTACTCTCGACTTGGCATCCACGAGGTTTACTAAGTATTTTCCATTACCTCCAGTTGCGGCTGCATACGCTGACTCACTCGCGTCTGCGACAGTATTAAGCTCCCCCTCAGTGCAGAATAGTGACATACATCGCGGCAGTCGATTGTCTTTTATTCTACCGAAATGCTCTAGGTAGCTTTTCCGAGCTTCGGTGTATTTATGTAAGAAGGCCTTTGCGTTCTTGTTTTTTATATAAATCGCGGTGCAAGGCGACGATGCGGCTCCAAAAATCACTAATAACATTCTGTAATCCTTCACTAGCGCTTCCTTGTCTTTTCGCCAAAGGAAACTGAGACTGTTTCTGTCTTCTTCACATCTTTTCACATGCAGAAACATTTCTTTTATATCGGCCGCTATCGATACGAGACCTTGACGTACTCGCAGTAACACTCCAAATATTGAATGTAGTAAGTCCGGTCCGGACAGCAGAACGTCGTTGAGGCTAACTGCGTTGTGATTGGCTGCACCGTCGAAGACAATACTTAGCTTTTTCCTCACTGGGAAGTGAGGCAGGTACCACTTTTTGTTCGATGTGCAGTCGGCTGTTACTTCTTCAGCGTAGTTGCTTTTCAACAGAAATTTGCGTGCTATATTCATTTTTAAACTTAGTGTCCTCACACAGTTTCTTTTCTATTCCTTGAAATCTGTTGAAGGCTGCTGAGAAATTGTTTGGAAGTTGTATGTCTTTCCTTTTCGACAACAGTCCGACCTCGGATCTGTCATCCTCCAATTGTTGACTATTTCTTTCCAATATTTCTAGTGCTTGCTGTTCTGTATCCGTTGTAGGCTTCTTCGGCTGAACCCCCAAAGACTCAATATTTAAAAGTTCCCTCACTGGTTGATTTATTTTGTCTTCGACGACGCTTACGTGTGCACATGTGTTCACATAATTGATCGGTGACACGCTATCGGAGCCAAGGATAACCCATCCTAACTTTGTTCTTGACGCTACCGGGTGCCCTGGCTTTCCACGTCGTATTTTTAACGAGACAATGTGTTCCCAATTGTCTTGGCCAATGAGCAGCTTCGGCGCCTCAGCTTTGTAGCACACGTCTTGCAGTAAACCCCGCAAATGATGACACTTCTTAAGTCGGGTTTTATCGACGAGTTGTGGGGTTATTTTGAGCTCCTTGATAGTTCTAACTCGTTTCAGTGTGCTCTTCCGATCTTGCTTGATCCCTTTCACTTCGATGTCTAAAATCATCGAGTCGTGACTTTTCATTTGCCCGCCGCCGATAGTTTCTATATTTAAGGTTTCGCGAGGACCCTTTATGCCGATGCTTGAAGCCACATTTTCGTCGAGCAGTGTCACCGTTGAGCCTTCATCTAGCAGCGCCAGTACCTGTTTGCTCCCAGCCGGTCGGTATATCTCCACCTTAAGCATCTTTAAAATAGCTTTCGGTGTACTAATTGTATTGACCGTCGCTGTCTCGGTCGCTGCTTCTCCGTGACATTGATCGTTCTCCGATGTCACATGTAATAAGCTATGATGCCATCTTCGACACAACTTGCACGGTGGTCTTCGGCATGTTTCTTTCCGGTGCTTCCCAGTGAGACACTTGAAACAGACTTTAAGTCTCTTAACCGTTTCCCATCTCTCGTTAACTGCCGCATTCAGAAATCTTTGGCAGTCTTTGAGCTTATGGTTGCATTCACAGTCTGGGCACTTGATTTCTTCTGGTCTACTCCTTTCAGCAATATTAAAAGTAGCTTGCTTCACCGGTCTTTTTATCGTTGCGCTCGGTCGTTCGGTCGTCGACACCCTTTTGCTGTCTTCGAGTACCGCGAATGCACCGCATTTATCCGCTTCTAAATTGAGGAAGTTGCTTATTGTTTGAATATCTGAGAACGATTCCTCTTCCCTCGCAGCCGTGTAGTCGTACCATCTGAACCTCAGAATCGCAGGCATCTTTTCTATGATAATTTTCACGATTTCCGGTGAGTAGAGGTATTGCGGTCTCTTCAATCCTTTTATGGCGGCCACACTGTTGTTTATTTGGCTTGCGAAAACGCATATGTCACTGGGATTTTCCGTCGTTCTGTGAAGCGCTTTTAATTTCTCAAGTTCGGCTAACACCAATGCGTGGGGTCTACCAAATCTTCGGCGTAAAGCGTTAATAACTTCTTCTGGCTTCGCTTCTGAGTACAAGAGGCTCTTAATACTCTCTCTCGCCGTGCCTTTAATCGCTTTACGTAGCCGCGCCATGTTCTGAATGTCCGAGAACATGGGAGATGTATCTTCGTATATGACCCGGAACGCCGTCCATTCGGAGCTGTCCCCTTCAAATATCGGCAGCTCTTGAATGTATTTCGGTTGCGGCGCTACATGGTTCGTCATGACTTCCTTTATTGCGTCGGCTATTGCTCGAATGTCGCTTTTTGTTTCAATTTCTTCTGGCTTTTGTGCCGATGAGCGCATCCAGTTTGCTAGCTTTTCTTCATGGTCATCGTTGACGGTTTCTATAACGGAGTCTTCCTCTTCCGTTTCTGCTTCTAATCGTAATCTGGCCAGGCGTGCTGCTGCCTGCGCTTCCCGCAGTTCGCAGCGAGCCAACTCTTCTCTGGCCTCGGCTAGTCTTCTTGAGCTGGCTTTTGATACGGCTCTAGATGCGGCCCGCCGGGTATGACCCGCTGGTGTCAGAGTCAATGCTTGCTCTGAGTGGCTGGCTGCGCTAGTCGACGTGGACTGCTCGATCGTTATCTCTTCGCCTGTAGTCCAGACTTCGGACGTAGTGGCGGAGGTAACAGTCAACGTCGATTCCCCTCGCTGCATCCCGTTCTGTGATCTTGTGACTGGCATTTTCTTCTCGCAATATTCACTTCTTGATGACAACCGTTGCAGGATCCGGCTTTCGAAGGACCACTATTGGTTGCGCCAACTCCCACGACACCTCAGATATACTCAGGCCCACACGGTATAGTACGTTTAAGCGTGTTCGTTTGATAACACCCGTGCAGTAACCAAAGTAACCTCGGTGCGGCTTTGTATACCGGTGGGGTTTGACTTCGTACACTTTTGTCAAGACGGCTCGACGTAACGCTGGTACCGCCTCGACCCACGCACCCCTGCTAGTGCGTAATTGTAGGTGTTGTCTTGAAATGAAACTGCGCCTTGTTCTTGTTTCTTGCTTCGCCGATTCTTCGTGGATCACAGTTCGTTGTCACGGGATAGAGGAAAGAGCCCGAGTCTCTACGCGTGTCTGCACCGAGTCAAGTCTGAACCGAGACTGAACCGAGACTCCCGAGACTGTTGAGACTGCCGAGACTGTTGAGACTGCCCGAGCGTAGATCTCGCCGGGCTTAAGTACCACACAAGTATACCGCGACGAGAGCTACGCTTACATACATTTACGCCGGTATACCGCGTCGAGAGCTGTGACCCTTTTATTCGGCGAAGCATTCTATTTATTTATTTAATAAATTTGCATTAATAACTGAACCATATTTCTCACTTAAATCTCTGTACATATTCAGTCTAACTTATAACTCTTAATAATTTCGCTCACAATATTCTAACCTAAATTATAAATAATTTACATTTATATTTATGAGTCGCCAACAGCGAGGCTGTGGCTAAACAACGTACGAAAATCCTCGGAACAGTGAGGTCGCTCCGAGAAGCCTGTGAAGTGCCCAGGAGACTTCTGTGCTTCTGGAAGGAGCTGGGCTGGCTTAAGTAGCTTTACGCAAAACGGACCAATTTCGAGTCTAGTTGCGGAAACTGAGCCCACCTACCTTACCTTGCCTAAGGGCTAACATTGCTAAAGCCATTGCTGATTTAACTGGCTTGTGGACAAGTCAACTTCCAGCGGTCCTATTTATAATTTTGGCATCCAGTTTATGATGGCCATGACTTTTAAGTCTTTCAAACTATACGGCCTCCATTTTCTACGCGGTACTCTTACGTCCTCCACACAACATGTAGCTCATAATAGCTTCCCAAGCTGTATATGATTTTAAGTATGTTTATTTAAAAAAATATCGTTTTAAAAATATTATTTGTAATTTAAATGCTCTAACCCTTGATGGCCGAATGGATTTTGCCAATGAAGTTCGCAGTTTGGGGCCTGTAATCGGTTTAACAGGGATTCTGAGCCTTAATATAGTGGGGTGTAATCCTAAGAGGTTACTACGATGTACTGAACTTTAACTAATTAAATTTATGTGATGGCTTTTAGTGTACATTAAACAATGAATTGACATTTATTGGTCGTACAATTTTCAGTAATAATTCGTTATAATACGGATAGAGGTGAAAATCTTGACAAGATATTAGTGTATTAATAATTAGCTCAGAAATGTTTATATTTGTATACGTAATTTTCCAAATTTCGTAGGAGTTTTGGTACTGCTCTTTCGAGTTCTTCACCATTATAACGGATTAAAATGTACTTATCCGGTGCTGGATTTTTTCGGAAGTGGCTGGTTAATTAAAAAAATATTAAGGCGCCGTTTTGCTGGTGATTTTATTTTTCTCTGTTTAACAAAAAAATCTGGTATTTTAATTGTATTTGTTTTTTAAAATTTATGTTTAAATTGTGATATATTTTAGATAAAAGATTTTTAATATATGTATTTCATAGTTGTGGTGAAGTTGAATAAATAAATATCTCAAGAAAGAAAATATTACGACCGAAGATATTTGAGAGTGAAAGGTATGGGATATATGTTTAAACTACTTAATACGTTAGTAACATTTCTCACTTTTATGTTTAATTAGGTATTTTAATATTGAGCTATAATACTTTGATTTGAATAATAATAAAAAGTCTTTATTAATTTTACGTACATTTTCTTTTCTTAGTGTAAGATTCGGAAACCCTGTTAAGTAAAAAATACCTGTGTCAGGGTTCCCAGCTCTTCCATAAACAAACTGAATTACTTAAAATTATGACATTATTTAACCTATTTTTTTGAACCGTTTCCTTTTTATTTTTCTTTTTTGAACCATTATCATCACGCCTGAGTGTATGAGTAAGTGTGTGGGTGTAAATGTGTG
Source organism: Pieris mannii (assembly GCA_028984075.1). NCBI lineage: Eukaryota > Metazoa > Arthropoda > Insecta > Lepidoptera > Pieridae > Pieris > Pieris mannii. The sequence goes on along the minus strand of CM054795.1, from coordinate 5,952,726 downwards.
AGTGAGTGAATGAGTAAAGTGTATTTACATCGTGGGTCTCAAAAGCAGCTCTATTATTTTTTGCAGCAGCTTATTATAATGTGTGTTGTAATGCATAAGCATTATGCATATGCTTATAAAAGCATGCATATTGTTTTAGGACTTATCAAAAAGTATTGCTGAAGCTGACTTGATTAGTTTTCTCTGCTCAGTCGTGGTGTTACAAATATCGTGAACTTGCTAACATCTTGTGAGAGAGTTGCGTTGCTGACATCAGTGGAATATTCATTTTCTTTTTAAAAATTAGTTTTTTTACATACTTTCGGATCTTTATTATTTAACGTAACTAAAGTGGTTTGAAGTAGGTGATATAAAAACAACAGAAGTATTCGTATAAAAATGTAAAGAAAGCTACTGTCATAAACGTAATTCAATTTTGGCATATCCTATAATACCAATATCAATAATACAGCACACTCGAGGGGGTGCTTTCATACAGTATACATTATATTGGTACAAATGTAACATAAAATATCCTACAGATAATATGAGCGTTTCTTTAAAAGAACTGGCTGGCTGGGGATGTAGATAAGCACTATTTAACTCCGAGTTGTAAACAATACGTTGTGTTTGTTTTTCTTTATATATTCAAAAATATAATAGCTATATGTTAGATATATACGCTATAGATAAACGAATACTTGTAAAACCATTTTGAATGGGACACAAAATATATAAATATAAAAAACAGCGCTATGCAATGATTTTCCTTATTGGATTTGTGGATGCCATGTTCAATCGCAAATCATGAGGTTTTGAACTTACTTAATTTGGGTTTAAGCAACAATTAATATCCTTAAATTATAATCCTTAAATAAATAATAAAATTATCTACCTAACCTTCCTCATGAATCATTTAAGACAGGTGAAAACCGAAATCATTACGGATACATGTATATAGTCTATGACTATCAAAATATATTATGTTGCTTTATATTGGAAAAAGAATTTTAAAAGAAGAAACCTCTAGAACCTCACAAACTTTACCTCTTTATAATATTAGCTTCGATTATAACCAGTGAAATACATTCATTATTGTATTTAAATCATATAAGAAATTTAAGAAAATAATATTTTGAATTGTAAAGTTGTATCGCACGTTGGAAATATAGGTTCAAGAGTATTAATTTAATATTAAAACAGTGTTGTAACGTCCGTTCACGACAGGATTTAATTAATTGTATAATAACGTTAAAAGAGGTGTATACAAAAATTATATTGTATAAAAACTCATTCTAAAATGATATTCAGTGATATTTCCAGTAAGCCGGATGTAAAAGGTTTAAGGGTGTGGTGAGAAACCGCGATTACGTCACGAACCAATGGTTTCGAAATTCGCAAACAAATTGATATTTTATCTATGAGCCTATTATTTGAGATAATAATTATTATTGCATGAAAATTGTGCCCTCATATTTTATTTGAATACAATTAATAATTAGCTTGTTAAAATTTAAACTCAATTCTGGAATGAGACAGCTGTTTGAATATAAAATAATTCTATATCATATTACAATTAATTATGTAGCTTTTCGTAGAATGTAATTGAGAAAACAGGGAAATTTTAGGGAGAGATAGTGTATACCCCTTAATGCTGAGGTGACGAGTCCATTCACCTAATTCAGTAATTAATTTTTATATAGACGAAAAAAAGCAATGTCGAAGATACCAAAACCGACGCTTCTTAGGAAAATAAACAAGGAGGTAATCTCTCGCCGAGACACCGAGACCTATTTCTAATGAGTTTTTCTACCCAAAGTTCAAACATCAGCGCTGCTAATATTGACAGAGTGACGACAATGAGAAAAACATCGTTATTGGTATCGTTGTAGCTGGAGTCAGATTTGGGTAAAAATACTACCATCATCGAAAAGACAAAGTCACTTGCTTCCCTCAATTGAGTGAACTTCCGATCTGGCCTTTAGACGATTAAACACCCCGCAACAGCGCAATCCGAGACCGGATTCTCGTAGGTCGCTCTTCCGCAAGTCTACGGAAAAAGCAAATTACAGCCGCAACTATGCTGGCACAAAAAGCTGGAGCTGAACTCACAGACTTTCAGCCCAACAGAGAGTTCATACTTAATAAAAAACGTTGTTTTTACTAAACAAGTTGGCGCAGGTTTGTCACAGTTCTTATGTAGACTGTAAGATTATATATTGGCTTTTTCAAATGACATTAACAAATAGCTATCGTCAACTTTTCCCATTAAATTTTGAAACTAACTTCACCATTTTTTTCGGAAGAAAAGTCGATCAAAGAATAAATACATTAATCAAGGAGTGGCTGCTCGCGATAGTGACTTCGTAAAAATACAAATCTTTGAATCACTCTGCAAATAAAGATGAAGATAACGTCGACGACAGAATTCTGTAAGAGCAACGTCTTTGTTAATGGGGAACTTAAATACTATTCTACGATTAGTTACTGCAGCTTTCATTTCAACTTTATTATTGAATTTTTCTTACGCACAATTTCAAGGATTGGACTTACGAAAACATGAACATCAGCGGATATTGAAAGTGCATACATAATGCAATTGCTTTCGGGTGTTACATAATTTTAACACACGCACTGTATATATATATATATGTCCAATGACGGAACGACTTAGGCCTTGATCTACCTATTCGTGAATTCGAACAATTGGAAATTTTATCTACCTTTTTGCGGCAAGTGTTCTGATAGTTCCATTGTGAAAGCGGTCATAAATTATACCATAAAAGAAATCTCCGATCCCATTTTCAATAAAGCTTACAGTTTCAATAAATATCAGAATTTTGCGATCATTATTTTGGTGCAAAGTACAGCGTTCAGAGCAAGCGAATGCTCCAGTTTTAGTTCTCAATATTTCACTATTAAACCCTGTTTCGAAGTTGAGACAAACTGAAATTGTCGATACGTACCTTATTATTGCACTATATTTTATATTTTCATTAGTTCATTCTAGAAATAGTACCGTGTCGACATGTAATTTTTGAATTACAAGTAAGCTGAGTTCTTGGTAATCTTTCGCGAGCATTAGATAAATCTGAAGACAATTTCATATAAATTCTCTTGTGATTGTATGAAATTAAAAACCAATGATTTGTTATGAGAGAGCTTCGGTCATTGCTATAAATAATTGTCTAGAGTTAGTGAGTTTCACCAGACTGAAAATTATTGCATCAAGTCCGATTTCTATGTATCTGTTTTCTTGTTAATTTTTATTTAATACTGGGGTAAGACCCCAAAAACATGTAGCTGTAATATTAAGTTTATATTTCTGCCAATTTAATTTTACTCTATGTTTTAAAGTAAATTGGTAATTCAATAATAGTGACAATTGACCGCGCTGTCTGCCACCAAATTTTGAATATTGAAATGATGAAGCACCACAAAGGCGATTAGCTTGAATTTTATAAGTTACTAGTGACCCGCCCCAGCTTAGCACGGGTGCAATGCTGATGAAAATTATGTATTGTTATTTCCGTCGCTGGAAAGCTCCGATAATTTCCTCGTTCGATTGCTGCTAAATAAGTTGTAATGGGCTGTATAGATCTATATTAAATGAGCAATGTATTCAAGGTATTTAATTGGTTAAGGAATAATGCTGTATTGGTTAAAATCGCTTCGAAAATTAGCCATTATTTGTCGTAAAAAGTAAATGACAAAAAAACGTTATTGTGGGTTATCCATAAGAGATAGACATATACCATCACGGACTTTTCTGTTGACCTTTTCAATGTGTACAATACTTAGTACATTATTTTGATAAAACTCGTAGGGTTCAGGATGCGTTTGCAATGTAAGCGGAAAAAATGTAATTATTTACGACATCACGTTAGAAACCTCAAAAATAACAGTAGTTTTCCACTATTTAATGGATGTTATTACATATAAACCTTCCTCTTGAATCATTCTATCTATTAAAAAAACCGCATCAAAATCCGTTGCGTAGTTTCAAAGATTTAAGCATACAAAGGGACATAGGGACAGAGAAAGCGACTTTGTTTTATACTATGTAGTGATACTTCTTTTGGCGCGTTGTGGAAAAATGATGAGAGTAAATTTTTACGATGCGCACGCAAATCGCGCTGTCACAATTAAAACTGAAGTTAGCTATACATTTTAGTTTTTTATGATGTTAAAATAAACTTTATTTAACTAGGTCATACGTTATTATAAAACTTTCAATGTATTAAATACCTTTTTTTCTATTGTTAGTGCCGTTTTTCCAATAACTTGTTACGACAAAGCAGTATAATTTCTAACGCGTGTACATAAGTACACAGACGTTTTTTAAAAATCTGAATCGTCTAAATACCGGCAATTTTTTTTAACTCAATTTTAATAATCCACAGTCCATTTCCGCTAATGTCATAAAGAAGCTTAATTAAGAAAAGTTTTTATGTGTCTTTTATTACTTGCGAACAAGAAGTTTCTAAAGTAATTTCGCCGTTTGTGAATAGCTTCTAATATTTTACTGTTAACTTTATTTAGTTTATACATCTGATAAAAGTTTTTAGTATTTCTCTACTTCTTTACAAATTTAACAAAAGTATTTGAATATTTTGATAACAGGATTTAAATCGTAGCTTAGGAAAAACTGAACTCTAAAATAAAATTCTTTTAATACTATTTAGACAAAGAATTTTATTTTGGATACACTTATATTTCAATCATTTCATTAAATTCTAGATATCTGTGGCCCTTTTTGGCCACACCTGTCTGCACGGCCCTACTATATGCCATGTACCATCTTCTGTTTCCTTCTAAATTGTCTTCTTTTGTGTTTATTGTATCTTGGGTACCAGACTTTCTTGCTCCAGTTTTGTGTTCCTCTTGCCATATGCCCCACTCATTTGTAATACAGTTTATTTAGTCCAAATGTTAACTTGGTATAAAAATGTATCGTTAATATCTATATAATAATACTGGAGATATCAAATTTTTGTCCTCAATATTTTAATATGAAATAATTGAGATGTTAAGGAGCGCTTCATATTCTAGTTCAGTTATTGAATAACTATTAGAGCAACTTGCAACTTTGGATGAGAGCCAAAATACCATTTGGTTCCATTTAAATTATGATAGAACATTTTTAATTCATAAATTACGTCATTTCATCATAGTAGTGCTTGAATAGAATCTGGTCTTGGGTGTATGTAGAAGGAGAACTGTTGGCCTAGTAGCCACAGCGTGTGACTCTCTGGAGGCCTGATCCCCGGCTGTACTGCAATGGACTTTCTTTCTATGTGCGCTTAACATTCGCTCGAAGGGTGAAGCTAAACATCGTGACGAAGCCGGCTAGTCTTAGACCTGAAAAGTCGACGGCGTTTGTCAAGCACAGGAGGCTGGTCACCTACTTGAGCATATGATAGTCGACTTGCCTGTAAATTGCGTACATAAAAGTCCACATTAAAATAAACATAATGAAAATTACAATGACCAATTAACTAATTGCTAGAAGAGAACGAAGTGATTTATGATATAGAACCCAAAACTTTTTAATTTAATAAAAATACAGGTTTTCTTGTCGAGTCTTTTAGTACACTGAACAGAAGCGTCTCACCACCCTCGTTATCATCATACTTCTATTTCCTTACTTAATTTTTACCTGATCTTATTTTCTTTCACATTATGGCAACAATATTTTGTTTGAGTGTATTATTTACGTTATTAAATTAAACTATCTTCATTGGTTTAATACATATTGTAATATATAAAAAGAGATGAATAAAAATTACTTAGTATTGTCTTTTATTAACATAACTTTTACACATTTAAAGAAAAACACTTTTTTACGGATTATAGTTATGTATTATTGTATTTAAACTTATAATTATTTATACATAATTTTAAATTTAAACCGACGTTTCGCGTGCTTTACAGCGTGCGTGGTCACGGTGACTGAAGACAAAGGTGTTAAATGTCAAAAAGTATTACAGCTGTAGAAAATGTTGTGTTATCTGTATTTATTTCCCCGGAGTTGGTATCGACTAAAAGATGTAGGGTTTTTGCAGAAAAAAAAATTACTTCATTGTGCACGTTCCGCGTTAGTTTTCGGTTTTAATTCAAATATTTTTTACGTGAAGCGTGACGCGTATACACATGGTATTGATATGCTAGGATTTTTCTATTATTTCCTTACACGATTCTGTTACGCCGTGCTTAAATTATTTTTCCCTTGTATGATTACAAAATTTCATCTTTATATTCGAAAAATAAAATATATCATCACAAAGCAAAAGAAAGCTATTTTGTCAAGAACAGTAAACATGTATTATTATTTATTAAATAAATGTAATCTTTAATGTATACCAATAAGGCTCAACATACACTGGCGCACAGTGGAAGTTACGCGACGTCATCTTTTTAGCACATCTATATTTTCAATAATAAGGTACAAATTTGTATTATGGAAATAAGTTAGCGAACGCATTTGCGAATAAACGCTTCTCTGGAGGAGCGCATGACGCAGTTTCTTCCTCATTAGCTACTGATATTAACGCAATCATAATAAGATCGAAATCCATTTTATACTGTGAAGCAAGCACTATTCACGAATATATCTGCTTCTGAACTGGTTCAAGTCTTTTGATCAGGGCGCGCAAAGCGAACATTGTCGTCGCTCGTTAAAGTTGAGAAACATGACGTCCCGTCGCGTCGCTTCGACTCTGCGCCAATGTGAGTTGAGCCTATATATCTATTAAATATTACAAGGCTTCCAAATAAAGTGATCGATGAGACTCGCTCGCTGTAACATCTCTTCACGTTTTATAAGCAATTTCAGATATACATCTCGGACTTCCCTGGAGAAGGTTTGTATTTTAACGTGTATGTAGTATGGACACCATTTCCGCTGACAGACCTGGCTAATTAAGTCGGCTTAACTCTTTCTCTCACAGAGCTCACAAGTTTCCTGGGCACTTCACAAGCTTCACGGAAACTGAGAATTTATCTTCGTTGGGAAGCCACAGCCACGCATTCCAGGACTACGTGGATGACTGACTCCTCTGTGCTGGAACAGCCTGTGCACAATGGTCGCGTCTATCCTGCCTAGTTATTAGGCAATTATTATATACCAATTATAGCCAATTTATTAAGGAGACACTGGCGTGTAATGACACGTTTTTGAAAAAGTTTATGCTCTGCAGATTTGGATGATGTATCGGCACCAAAATGCTCTAATAGCCAATATATTCATTGGAAATTAAGATCTCCACACGACTTGTACATAGATAATTTCATCAATTAATTATTTGATCGACGTTCGTCGTTGAAAGGCCGGCAACGCACTTGCGAGCCTTCTGGCAATGTGAATGTCCATGGGCGGGGAATATCACTAAACATTAAGTGAGCCTTCTGCCTCCCATTACATAAAAAATCTAATATATTTAAATCTCGTGTATTTTTAATGCATTAAGAACATATACATTAACTAAGGAAATCTTTATACAAGTATGTGTGTGAATTTCCTCCTTATTATTAAATAAACAATAAATAATGGTAAAATATTGGCCACTTTTACTCCAAAATGATTGTACCGTAGAAATAAAACACTCAATATAATTAAATTACATCTTTAAAAAAATCGGAGCAGAAATGATCCGGAAATAGAAGGAAGATTCAATTTATTTGGTTATTGAAGAGTCGGCTTGAGGACGCGCTTTGAATATTTAATTTGACGTAAGCAATGTTCATGTAAACTCAATAATCGATACCTATTTTAAGATGGTTTCAATTTAGGTCAATTTTACAATGGAAATTAGCTTATTACTGCATACAATTGACAAGAAACACGACCAGTTTATTCATCACTGCAAAAATATTATCAAGATATATGCACATCTGTGTTAGTTTTAAATTTCTAATATCTGTTCCGCCTATCAATTACGTTTATCTGAGAGACTGCAACGCCCTTTGATTCAGTCTCTAGTTACAAATCAGACATTCTGCTTTCAGTCATGTTGTTGTTCACATGCCTTTCCTTACTACTAGTTGTGGGAGGAAGTACCGATACCGAGCCAATATTATCCTGGGAAGGTAAACTCGATAATTATATAGAAAGTATTTGTCCCGAGACGCGCCTAATGGCACCGGAACGACGCACCAATGTTACAGTGACATTTATTTTAAAATCTTTCTCCTTCGACGCTGGTGAAGAGATCTTTAGTATTTACGGCAGGATTTTGTTGAAATGGAAGGATCGTCGGATCAAATGGAACCCTAAAGACTATGGTGACATCGATAATTTGCCAGTTTCTTCATCGGATATCTGGACTCCCATGGATAATTTCCGAAACTCAAAAAGTACCTACGAGTTTGATTATTTATGGACTAAAACTTGCATTGTATATTTTAGTGGTAACATTATATGTATGCCAAGAACAATGTATGAAGTTATATGTATTTCAAAGCTAAGCGATTGGCCATATGACACCCAGTCCTGTCGTTTTGAATTTAAGTACAGGGGTAGCACACAATTGCCAAGAGCAGTTTTTACGTTTGGAGATGGGCGTGGAATGAAAATGATTGGGGCTGAGTATGGAGGCACTTGGAATATTGTGGACTACAAACAGGGAGATGAAAACGAGGTGCTATTCTTTGAGTTAACCGTTGAGAGGCAAGCGATGGGGCTGGGGGCCATGTTAACAGCACCGGCAATCACACTGATGGTGCTAACCATATCATCGATGTTACTGGACATTCGTGGACCAACGCGACTGCTAGTATGCAGTTTTAGTTTGCTATCTCACTTCATTCTCTTGCAATTAATAAATTACAGTATGCCTAAGCTTAATCGGGAGACGCCATCAATCTTGATATATATTCGAACATCGCTAGTTATAACGGGCTTTACGCTAATGTTGTCATTCATATTGAATCATTTGTCTAAGAGTAGCCAAGCACCACCTACTTGGATTTCTAGTATAAATACATGGGTCCAAAGTACTCCATTAACCTACGTCATTCAATCGTCTTTACCAGCAGAGACAGTTAGCGAGAACCTAACAAAGATTCATCATAATGAATGGATGGATTTCATAAACCTCGTTAATAATTTAGTTACGATTGTCGTACCTATATTATATTTTACATTTTACATAATGTATGTTCCAAGACCGCCGTCACTTGTTTAATCTAATATTTAAAATGCTCGTGTCAGTGTTGTAAGTAAACTCCTCCGAAATGGCACGACCGATTTCGTGAAATTTTGTGTATCGGTTATCGGACATCTATTTTTCATCCAACTTAATGGTAATTATGGTCCACCCATAAATTGTATTATTTATTTTGTTATTTTAATATTAACCCTCTACTATTTCACACCTCTACGATCTACCCTTATTTTTTATTAGTTAACTAAAAATTTGTAAAATTAACAGAAAAACCCAAAAAGTGTTCATTTCGGAAAACAAATACATAAATAAGTGGAATCGTGTTGGAATGTACTAAAAAGCGGCGGCAGCTAGTCTTAAAAATATAAATATCGTTGACCCGAATTTAATGTAGTTTATAAACTTTGTTTTAAAAATTTGTGTTTTATGTAATAAAAATATTTTTAATCATGTAATAAATTCCATTTCTGTCTCAATTTTAAAAACCTTTTATGCACATTTGACAAATTGAATTGGAAAGGTCGAAAACTCCAAGTGCCTTTTCACATTTTCACGGTGTCATTGTGGCATTTTGCAATCCTGCATTTGGTACTTTGAAATCTTATCATACGAATATGCATGCATGCAGTCGTAATCCAGCTTATTGATCTCTTTCAAATATGTGTACGTGCATAATTACTTTACATGTTACCTGCATGATTACATTTGCATTATCGTATTACAGTAGGAATATATTGTATATTACTTATATTGTATAATTGTTTTAGCAATTAAAGGCTACCTCGACATATGACATATGAAAACTCACACATACATAAATATGGACAGGTGTTACCCTAAGACCGGTATCTAGATAAATTGTGACGTCTCGGGCTTATGGGAAAGAAAATAAACGGATTATGTCCCTCTCAACACTATATTTTATTTATTATTATTGGTGAATGTATAATCCATAGTTTATAAGTCTAAAGTATAGAAAACCATTTTACCATTTTTAACCATTTATACTTCCATTACCATTTACCTTGGATTTTAGTCACGCTTTACAGTAAATATGTATGAAAAATTGTCGGTACGAACTGTAATTTTCACACAATTTTTCGACTTTATACATAAAGTATGTTGAGGCATCTTGCCAAAGGCCCCTTGGTGCCTGAAGGGCTACACCAGAGTACAATATGTTTCCTTATTTCTAGAGTTCGAAACAAAAACATAACAATAAACACAAAGAATAAGAAAGCCAAGCAATCACACCTCAGGTTGGCCAAAACACGTTTGAGCCCTTGAAAGTTTCAGGTGTTAATTTTGAGATTTGAGGATACACACTTAACAAGACGCGGTAAATTATATGTGGTTATCCATTTTCTGTAAATACTAAAGCCTTAGTCGAAGTATGTTAAGCGCTATAGAATGGTAGTGGACACTTTCAAACATGAAATAATTTGATGCATTAATCAAGTGGATGGTCTACGTAAGCGATGAGACGTAGCGCAAACGAACCGCAGGCCGCACCCACTTGCGGTTTACGGCTCGCGAGTGCGTTTGTATCAATATATAATCTATACCTTTCGTCTCCTGCTTAAATGAAAAAAATCTAGAAATTACACGGGAAATAATTAAATAGTACCTGGATGCCCGAGCTTAGCTCGGTATTTATTTATTTTTATAAATTGTGTTTTTTTTTAATTATATTTCAGTACGAATTACATAGTAATAAAATGATGACATATGAATTTAATTATCGAATAAAGATAATTATATTCATATTTAAGATTTTATTTGACTGACATCTTAAAACGAGCAATTCTATGTCTAAGTTAATAAAACACGAATAAAATAACATTTTCTAGAAATGATTCCTGGATTTATGGCCCGCGAAACCCCCCGTTTAATAAATTTCATGAAAATCGTTGGAGCCGATTCCGAGATTTCAATTATATATTGGAATCTATAGCAATGCTTGTATATATATATATATATACAAGAATTGCTCGTTTAAAGATATAAGATTTGTTAAAACTCAATCACCAAACAGTGTGAAAATTTCATCACCAAAGTATTCGGACATTCTTTTCTATTAAACAACGTATACGGTGATAAAATCATGGCAATGCATGCATTTGTAGTATAAATAGCACCTCCTAAATGTCGCAAAGAGTGAACATATTTCGGACTCCGTTTGATCAATTATTTGTATGTATGATTATTTTTCTTACAATCAGCAGTGAATTAAGTTACGAAAATATTCCTTCAACTCGGTACCAATAAATATGCTATATCATTTCGATGAAGCTATGTATATATGCTCTAAATATCAAGGGCATCCCGTCCCATTTGTCCCTCCTTTTACAAGAACGCGTTTTAGCCAAACCTCTCCGATTACCACATTAAACATTCTGATTAACGAGCTAGATATGGATCCACAGTAGTCTCACTCACGCTTAAACACAATCTTTTACTGTATTATTACTATTATTATATTTTCGGTGAGCAGTGTTGGCCTAGTGGCATCAGCGTGCGACTCTCATACCTGTGGTCGTAGGTTCGATCCCCGGCTGTGCACCAATGGAGTTTTTTTCTATGTGCGCATTTAACATTTGCTCGAACGGTGAAGGAAAACATCGTGAGGAAACCGACATGTCTTAGACCCAAAAAGTCGACGACGTGTGTCAGGCACTGGAGGCTGATCACCTACTTGCCTATTAGATTAACAAATGAACATGAATCAGATTCTTTTAATTCTAAATATTGGTTATTATGCTATTATGCCCATCTTCAAGCAGAGGTGATACGGCTATAAGAAGAAAAGTTTGAAACGATTTCACGGGAAGTGTATTGAATGAATCATAAAAACAGTAGAAAATGCTTGAAGCGGTATATTACAGCTATTTTTTCATACGACAAATAACATATTGCTACAGAAATGGCTCTAATCAACTTTAATGCAATAACATCCCAATAACGCATTGATAACTAATATTAGCGAATTGTTGAAACGAGATTATCAAAGAGTTAAAATCAACCGGATATCGAAAGCTAATTACGAGGCTCGACAGCCCATTCGTTCATAATTTATGCCGTGGAATAAACTTCATATTAATATGGTTTACTGAAATTACAGTATGGCGTTTCGTTATAAAGCAGAGTTGTAATAAAGTTTCGAGTGCTATATTTAGATTAGATTTGCATTTTAAAAGTACACCTTTAGAATGTTGGCGATTAATGTTATTACTTTAATTTTGAATGTTTCTTTACAAAAACGTGTTGCTTTACTTAACAATTGCTGATGATTCTTTATCCAAGACGTGCGTCTGATATTTGAAAAAAAAAACATTATTATTACGAGTTTCATACCATTTACTGTATAAATGTTTGCTTACTACCCCTTCCATTTACTTTAAATATTTAGTAAAAGGAGTTCTTAACTTTCATGTTACGTTAGACACGTCCGAAATAAGTATATAAGCAGTATTAATCTGATCCTAGAAATCCTAAACGATCCTACTAGAATTTGTATTGCAACCACGAAATATGTCTTTAATTTAGTTGTACCTTTATATGTATACGTATTTACTATGCCTCATGAGAAAAGACCAAACTCCTCAATAAATAAAATGAAACTGTATTAATTTATTATAAGAACCTATTTATTTAATTTATTTATATTTTGTATACGTTTAAGATTATCTTAAATTGAAATGAAGTACACAACGACGAACATATTTAAATAATTAACTAATATGCCAGTGACATATATACTTTATAATATTATAACCATTAAACCACTAAAATTGCACGCCAAATGTCACTAACCAATTTAAACATTAACACTTCATAGATAGCCGATGCAAGAAGCCGGAATCGTGACGAGAATCCTCTTTCGAGTACAGAACGTATTCCTATGAAGATGTTGCTTAGTTGCCATAATTTTTGTTATGTTTAATTTATAATTGTTTGATTTATGCAATATCTCTTAAATTTAAATTTAATATTGTTTCTTGTTATATCAGCGCCCTCGAAGCCGGATCCTCCATCACCACGACAATGCTTCGCGCACTCAGCAAAACGAATTGTTGAATTTTTGACAAGGACAGGTGTCGAGATATTGAGGCAACCGCCATACAGTCCTGCCCTACGACTTTCATTTATTCCCAAGATAAAATTTAAGGTATTCACTTTACGAGCCCTGAAGATGCGGTGAAAGCGCAATAGTAGAGACCACTACAGAAGAATGGTCCCACTGGATTTCTTAGTCGTTCTATCTAATGCGACGTGTAGAGAGGAACAGAGATTACTTAGAAAAACATTAAAGAATTGGCATTTTATTTTATTTATTTATTAACACTTCGTTACATTACAATCTAATCTAATACTATTAATAATCATTAATAGAATTTTTTCAGGAGTATTTCAATAAGTCGATTTAAAAAATTAAAAAGAAATTCTATAATATACCTAATAACTAACCTTAAAATGTAATAATTAAAATATATTATTAAAATGAGTCCCTTTGGGCAAGGTTCCGAAGATACCGGCAGCGTTCCCCCTTTGAATAGCTTGACTAATTCTTTGTTGGTTGACAGAAAATTATATGAGTTGAAAATTACACTGACTTGCATGAGCAAGTAATAATATTGTTTAGTTTATAGTCTTTTATAATACTTAGTATTACATATGTAGTTTAATGTGAGTCCCGAACCATTAGAACCTCCGGCATGTCCCCGCTCCAGCAAAGGGGTTGAACGCTTCCTTCCGGCCTTTTAACGGAATCAGGCATCGCGTACTCTTATATAGAAAAAATTAATTGTGGCTAAGGGAATGAAAGGCTATAGGAAACCACGGAACAGATTTAAATTTGATACACAGTGCGAGTTAACCTGTTGTTGACTTGATTCGCCAATTGTAAGCGTCCGGTAAATATAATGAAGAATATTATTGTCATGTAAGTTTTTGCCTTGACAATTCTAGCTCAAAAATTATCAGTGCCATGCTTATACACGCTATAATAGCAACATCATTTCAATTTACGAAATCATAACATCATTAAAGTCTATCTTGCCCGATCGAACAAACTATTTGTTAAAATATTATGTTCATTACAAGAACTATTGTATAATAAAAAATAATACAGTAATTAAATTTCCCAACTAACTCAGCACAACAACGCAGCCACACATTTTGTATATTCTATTTGACTAATTAAAGGCGCGATATTTCGAAAACGTATTTTATCTGGTTTCCAAGCTATAGTTTGATAAAAAAAATCTGTTTTCTGTTTTTTGTAATCGGTTTAAAATAATGAAGCTTCACGAAAAAAACCTCAGAACTGGGCTTGGCCAAAATATATAACTGGACAAATATTCCCATAAGAAGCTAACGATATAAGTATACGTACACACGCAAGCTTTATAATGTTGTTCCAAAGAATAATAGTCTAAGATCCGAGATTAGAAAAATATACCCTCATCTGTTATTATCTCATACATCATACATTAAATACCTGACTGTAGTAGGCACCCATCTCTATGATTGCTATACATACCTGCAGCCAGGTGAGAAAAGGTAAATAAATTTAGCTTATTTCTTATATTATGTAGAGGTATATAATATAAAATATTGACGGTTTTAACTTACTACATGTAACTTAATTAATTAATTACTATTAATTGCAGCAGGCTTATGATGGCAGAGGTTGTTTTTATAAGTTCATGATATTGAAATCAGCTTATAAAAAATTGTTTCATCTAAATAACAGATGGTATATTTTTCTAATCCCGGTTCTTAGACTATAAAGTCATTTGGAATTTTGTCATTTGGAAGTTTGCTCTTGTCACCTTGAACTATATTAAAGGATTCATTGTGATCGTCCCCGTAGAGGGTTCTGTTTATTTTCTAGATGCTTATGTAATTTTTTGATAAATACTAAATAGTGAACTTGATTAAATTCTCTTATTTTCTATATTTTTTTTTTAATAATATCTACACAATTCCCCGACTATATAGTCGTCGGAGGCATTAAGTATCTATATTGCATTGTATTGTAAGTAAGTATATTGGTATCTATATTGTATTGTATTGTAAATAAGTATATTGGTATCTATATTGTATTGTATTGTAAGTAAGTATATTGGTAACTCCGATGTTATACCCTACTGCCTATTCCTTTTAACCACCCTTTGTATAACCACTACAGCGAATCTCAAAAATATGCCCCTCAATTTGACGTTGAACATTATTTCCCTTATTTTCTATTGGGACCAACGAATTGATTTATTTACTTTTCACTCTTCGTAAATTGGAATCTAGGATGAAAAATAATTAAACTGGCATAAATAATTAGCTTTGGCTCTACGGGGACTACTTGACTTGCAATAAATTTTTGCCAAAGAAGAACATTGTCGGTTTTGAGCATTTGGCAGGTTTAGAAGATGTTGCTTAAGATGGTTAATGATTTACAGAATTTTAATTTAAGAAATTATTACATAAGTTGTAATGAAATATTTCCTATTTTGATATGACAAATTCATGTGACCATCTTAAATTTACTGTGTCCGGCCATTAATGTCAATTAGTCAATCATCAGTCAATCGGGAATTACCTACAACTTATGACTTCCGCATGTTAAAAACATACGCTATTTTGAGAATCTGTTCGAAACTCCTAATTAACCATGACAAAGTACTTAAGTAGATGGTAAAAGTTAATTAAAAATTAACTTTACTAGCTTTTGAACCAATAATATACATACTACGCGATTTTATTTGTTTATACACTTGGCACAGAAACATATTAATACAATTGACATAAATACATGAAAAGTAGGTCCACGGAGCCTTATCGCTTTCTAGCGATCTCTTACAGGCAACTAATGGTATAAAAAAAAATAGTATTTTGCATAAGGTAAGAAAGAAATGCAAAAATACAGAAGAAATAGTTATTACGGCCAAAACTAATGAAAAAAAAAACAAATTTTCAAACGATAAATGACAGTTATAACAGAAATTATTTTATTGTAATGTGCTGTTTATATTGATATGGACTATATTAGGTACCACACGAATTAATATATCAGCTCATGATATTGTAATTAAATAATTAATTAAACGACCAAAGGAATTATTAATTGATGACTTGTGGGCTGTGGCTACTGATTTGACCTCACAGAGCATAATACAAGTCAAACCACATATTAATTAATAATTAGACGCACTGCAATCATCTATTTAATAAAACAGTTTAAAGTGCTACTAACAAATCACGTTTAATACTTGTATTAATGCAATTTTAAATATTTTTTCAATGTTATGTATAAACATATATTTCTCCTAAGATCAAGTGCCATGTTTTTTTTTATTGATAAAGTTTGCCAACGCTCGGCACACTGATACATTGGTAAAAACAAACACAAAATACAATTTTTAATGTGACAAGCACTTAGAGGCCAACATGACATTAATTTAGAGGCCAACATGACATTCATTTAGAGCACATACAAACATCAATCGAAACAATTATTAAACAAAACAAACATTACATCTTCTTTGGAGTTAGGTGATAATCGTAACTGTTGGTCGCATCATCAATTAATATATTACGGTCTGGTCACATCAGAACAGTCACAAAATAAAAATTTGGCTTTTGATATATTTGAGGATGTAAACATTTTACTACTAAAAGGGCTCTTAATGGAATGACATATATAAGTATATAGTAAGCAAGTGTTTCAATTATGAGCTTGCGGTTGTAATTTAACGGCGCGTGCTAAAGTGATATTATATTTTAGTGTACAAAGGGGCACTCCCATCTCGTATAACGTTGCACATTTAAATAACAAATTGCGCTTTGCTTATGTGTTACGAATACATGGAATATTAATATAAAATACTAGCTGCTCCTACGAACTTCGTTTCTTCTTAATGTGATTATACTTAGCCTACCATTTTAGTATATCCCAACATGGAACATTTTGCTATGCTACCTCAGAAACTGTTCGGTTTTCCGGAATGAAAACGTTTAAAGTTTTTCTGAAATTTTTTCTCTAAATAAACCTCAATGTTCGCTTCATAAAAACTCCTAACTTAAGATTAACTGATAAGTTAAAGAACTTAAACTAAGGGTTGAGTATGGAAGGGTAAACATTAAGGGTTGTTTGTATTTTTGTATGTTATGTATGTATGTAAAATAAAAACAAAAAATGTTGTCCAAAAAAATATGAAAAAATTTAGGGGTATAAAAAGTAGATGTTGATGTCCGATTCGACAACATTTACTTTTTATACCCCTAACGGATATGCACACAAAATTTCACGAAAATCGGTCGAGCAATTTCTAGAAGTTTAGTTACAAAACACCGTGAGACGAGAATTTAATATAATGTACATATTAGATTGTGGTCTTGATTTTTTATGAAAATTTTTATACACATTGCGTTATTTTGTTCATAAGCTTTGTGGCTACTTATCGTCAAGATTTTAAAAAACCTAAAAACAATTTTAATCATTATAATGAATAGTTATGACACGAGTATGTTTGTTTATATTCGAGTCTTTCATGATGTAAAGCATTCTGATCCTTGTCAACTACGACGGCACAGTAAGTATATGTTAAAATCCAATGCATTTTTGACGTAAGGGAATCATTAGTTGCAAGTCTCATTTTTGTATCTAGAAGCAGAAGAATCAATAAATAACGCCGCATATCGTTGTCTAATCTCGAATTGTTTTATTTGAGTTACGGATGTTCGCATTCGTGAATATTATAAATAGTCAAGTCAATCCACCAATTTTTTCACCAAGGAGTTACCATTTTCATTGTTTATTCTAAGTTTCACTAATCTGTGACTTTGACACTTCATTTAATACGAATTAAAGAACTAGATTCACTAGTGTGATTCATTGAAAACGTGTGCTCAATCGACCGTTCGTCTTCCGTACTTTATCCATGTTTCCAATAAAAAAAGCTAAAAAGTTGTAATTGTAACAGTACGAAAAATAAAGCGGTATTGATAGTAATCTATATAAAACACGGCTTTAAAACATTATAAAGTAAAATAACTTGTAAGCTATCATATCATAATATATGATAATATGTAATTTATTATCTAATGCATCATTAAAAATTTAATTTTTATATGTGAGTCATGCGACAATTAACGGTTACAGAGTAGCGAAAATGACGTACCGTGCCAGAAAATAGTATGTCTTTACCTGTCATAGACATCTTGGAGTTTTATTTCGTCGGTGACAAGTTTTTCTCTCTAAACAAAATCACCTTATAATTTTTACTAGCTAATCTTTAACACCCGCCATTATGTTATGTTGTTTAGCAGATTTTTTTGATGCTGAAAACACTCAATATGAAATGCTTAATGGAAAATTATCTTTAAAGATATAGTGCAGATAATAATCGAATTACAAGTACGCAGGTTAAAATGACGTGCTTGGCGCACGATATTGATTATGTTTCATTAATCTTGTCCCTTTTCTAGGCTTTCAATCTACACTGGGCAACGCTTAGGCCATTCGTCAAAACAAAGCCTCTACTGATTCCCCCTATTTGTCAAATATACCACACGCGATAAATCGGGAGGCAATTGGCACTGATTTTCCGAATTAATTGTTATCAATTAAGAAACAATTGCGTATTCACATTCAAATAGATCATTGGGTAATACGATCACTAGTTACTTAGTAAACGAAAGTTTTAATAACTTCTATTACATTGATACACTACGTCTTCAATTACGATAAAATTATTCAATATTTGCTTTATTATTTGTTTAGTCATTGCAATAGAGTGGCAAACATAGTTCCAATAGTATCTACTAGTTTTAAAAATATGTTTAAATGTTTATAATTTGAAATACGCAAGTATAGTTATTTAATATACTGTATGTGAGATGTATATATTAAGAGGCTATATAAGTAAACAAAAGATGTATTATGTTAGACGGAGAATGAGTATCATTTATCATGCAGACGAGTCGTCTCGACAAGTGCTCTAATCTGGTAATTTTGCTCATAACAGCTATAACCTATAAAATATAGTGAAATACCTATATTTTATGAAAGGCTTTTGTTAGGATAAATTGATTGGATTTTATAAATTTAACGCATTTCCATGTTTACGTAAAATTTTACTGAGTGCAGGATCCCTCGATATTTAATCCTGTTAATATTTTGTCCTGAACCCCGTATAATATGTTTATATGTTATAATATGTTTTTATTTAAAAAAGTAAAATATAGGTATTGGCAGTCCGCGGGCTCTGCGACTCAAAAAGTGTCTTGGGCTTCGGAACGAGAAACTTCCAGCGCCATGTCCTAAATGGTACACCTGGTACTACACTAGTACTTCGGACAATGTACTGCTGGATCGATAGAGTTGAGTACCTGCTGCAGCAAAAACCCAGCAATTGGTGGAAATTTATTCATTTAAGTTACACAAATCAAATTAAAATATCTTTACTCATATACTAAACAAGTACACTTATGAACGTCAAATTAAATTAATTATAAATTTACATTTACTGCCAGTTCTCTAATCAAGGGCGTAGAACGGAAGAGAAGAACTGGCAATAAACTCTCCGCCACTCTTTTTAATAGCCAAGTTTTTTCTTTCGTCGTTATATAATATTAAAAAGAAAAATTCTTTAGTATTAATTTGTTCAAAATAATATTTGTTCTTAATTGCTTATCTTATATTTATAAAAAAATACTGTTGTTATAAAATAAATTGTTTCTATAGAATAAATTGATAAACATATATGCAATATGCGCAAAACAAATATATCTATTATATAAGATATTTATAATACTTTGAACATTACAAAAAAGTATAGTTTTTTTCCGAATGTGAAATGTGATATGAAACAACTAATTTTTCGATTATGAATAAAAAAGAAAACCTCCATATTCAAATCTTGTAAAAACGGTTCGTATAAAGTGCTTTCTGAATAAATTAAAAATGCGTTGACAGCGCTTTGAAACAATCTGGAATAATTAATATCTGCAATATTTTGTCGGCTTTCCAATAGTCAACCGCACTTTTTCCGGTGAATTCATAAGCGATGACATTTTAACAACATTCATCAATCACAGTGTTGAGAGGCACCGCGGTAGATTTTTTTTTATAGAACAGGGGGCAAACGGGCAGGAGGCTAACCTGATGTTAAGTGATACCGCCGCCCATGGACACTCTCAATGCCCGAAGGCCTGCGAGTGCGTTGCCGGCGTTTTAAGAATTATATCAATCCTCTTATAGAAGTTAATGTTTTGTGCCACATCGATTTTAAGTAAACGTTTCGTTACGATTCCGAAGTTCAATTGACAATGCAATTTTTGTGCACATGGTCAGAAAAATATGTATGTCCGGGACTCAAACCTACTAGAACCTTACTTAAGTTCTTATCTTCGTTCATTTTAGTTTCTGAAAAAATATTATCTAAGCCTACAATTTCCGTCGTCTTTTCATACTCTTGATAAGTATTTCCTTAAGCATTTCTATGGATAAAGGCGTAATTGCAATTTAGAACTAACAGGACTCCTTATTACCGAAATGTTATTACTTATTACATTGCTTACCCGAGCCAAGTTATTCCTTAAATAATTAATAAATAAAACAAAATAAAAAGCCTTTTAATTCTTACAGCAGTACAAGAAGTTGGATTAATTAAGTTTACTTACATACTAGAGTTAGTTTCGTTAGTAATTAAATTAATATCCTAAATTTAGTTGTGTAAGTTTTCCTACTTTTAAAATATTATTCTTCTGTAAAAACTCCTCTATAGGTGAAGGCCTCCTCCAATGGCCAGTAAATTATAGACCTGTGGCTAGCTGGGAAGACGAAATAAAAGAAATCGAGAGAGGATGGGCTATCTGTGGAGGAGGCCTTCATTAAATAATTAAAGTGCCCCAAATGGAATTTATAAAAATATGTTATCTTTATTGCTTTTTCAATGATAATTTAAATTTGAAAATTTAACATAAAGTAATTCGCTTACGAATTATTCACAATGAACAAAATATACAATTCAAAAGATGTTTCCCCAGAGATTCAGTTGTATAGAACTTTGATTTGTGATGTTAACGTCATTTATGTATGGTATTTATTTATTAAGTAGAAACAATTGACAAACAAGTTTTATTTCTTCATAAAAATACATAGTTACGTAATACCCTCTTCTTCGTGACCTTTTGTTTTACTAAATGCAAAGCATTTTTTTATTTTTGTACAGATACGATCGTACTCATCGAAGTGCGGTTCGAATCATAGGCGACCAATCACTATCAGAGCGGCTTGATCCTTGCGTAGAGATGTGGGGTCACTCTGCATCTTCTACCGCATTTACCATGGATAGTGCTCAGAGGAGTTGTTCGGATTAATACCTGCAGCTAAGTTTCATCATCGGACGTCGAGGCAGAATACGAAATTCCACCCGTATCACCTCGACGTCCGCCGTTCCACAACTGCATTGTGAATCCAGCTGCCCACTGAAGTATTTACAAACCAATTAGACTTAGAGTCGTCAAGAAAAGAGCGTACCAATTCTTAAAAGGCCGGCAACGCACTCGCGAGCCCTCTGGCATTGAGAGTACCCATGGGCGGTGGTATCACTAAACATCAGGTGAGCGTCCTGCCCATATGCCTCCTTTTCTAAAAAAAAAAAACAAAAGAAATTCACTCTATTAAAGCATTCTAAAGGCAGTTGAGTTTAATGAATATTGTAATATATTTAATCTATTATTTAAATTTAAATTATGTTTCATGAGATTAAACGTGTTTGAAGCGCCATAATGGTGCGCGATCCAAATTATTATTTAAGTAAACTAACTTGTAGAATTAATTTGTCCGGATTCAAATACACATACTTATTAAGCTATAAACAAATAAAATGTATGGATTATCAGTATGAGTAATGCTTACATCATTTTAAAGTAACTATAAAATAGGGATTGATAAAATTTTACATATTAATATTAATGATACCGCATATAAAGGACATCAATTTTGCCTCGCGACAAGTTGCCATACATTACGGTACTTAAAAGTAAATGGTCTGATTTCATATTCAACGCTACGGGCGGAATTTACGCCTCGCTAGACTATTCTAAAAGATGTTCCCTGTAGAGAAATTCCGTATGAGAAACTACTAATAAATCATTATAATATTTTATCTGTGATTTCTTTATCTGTTTCGTAGTTTCTTGTCAGACGATGTGTGATTTAACGTTTTTGGCATATCCTACGCCTCAATCGCCAATTCGGGGTTTAAAATTACATCACCTTGCCTTAATTATTCGGGGTTTAAAATCACATCACCTTCTCTTAATTATTCGGGGTTTAAATTCACATCACCTTCTCTTAATTATTCGAGGTTTAAAATCACATCACCTTCTCTTAATTATTCGGGGTTTAAATTCACATCACTTTCTCTTAATTATTCGGGGTTTAATATCACATCGCCTTCTCTTAATTATTCGGGGTTTAAATTCACATCACCTTCTCTTAATTATTCGGAGTTTAAAATCACATCACCTTCTCTTAATTATTCGGAGTTTAAATTCACATAACCTTCTCTTAATTATTCGGACACATCACCTTCTCTTAATTATTCGGAGTTTAAATTCACATAACCTTCTCTTAATTATTCGGAGTTTAAATTCACATCACCTTCTCTTAATTATTCAGAGTTTAAAATCACATCACCTTCTCTTAATTATTCGGGGTTTAAAATCACATCACCTTCTCTTAATTATTCGGGGTTTAAAATCACATCACCTTCTCTTAATTATTCAGAGTTTAAAATCACATCACCTTCTCTTAATTATTCGGGGTTTAAAATCACATCACCTTCTCTTAATTATTCGGGGCTTAAAATCACATCACCTTCTCTTAATTATTCAGAGTTTAAAATCACATCACCTTCTCTTAATTATTCGGGGTTTAAATTCACATCACTTTTTAATTATTCGGAGTTTAAATTCACATCACCTTCTCTAAATTATTCGGGGTTTAAAATCACATCACCTTCTCTTAACTATTCGAAGTTTAAAATCACATCACCTTCTCTTAATTATTCGGGGTTTAAATTCACATCACCTTTTAATTATTCGGAGTTTAAAATCACATCACCTTCTCTTAATTATTCGGATTTTAAATTCACATCACCTTCTCTTAATTATTCGGGGTTTAAATTCACATCACCTTCTCTTAATTATTCGGGGTATAATCACATCACCTTTTCTTAATTATTCGTGATCATTGTAAAAAACAAAAATATATTTAATGAATTTACAGACATTAGTGATGTTTTCTATAAATTTGAATATCAACAACATCAATAGCACTGATGGCCAACAAATGATTCGCACTTTTTGAAAGAAATTTGGGATCCCAGGGTATAACTGATTAAGTCAGAACCATTATCGGTCAGAAATCCCTGAATCATCTGCTTTAAGGCACCAGAGAGTCATTTTCCTTATAGCTCGATCTAAGTGTGAGGAGGTGGCGTTTTTACTAATTGAGATTGTGTTTATAATTCGAATTCGAACCAGCACTTTGTCGAACTAGCTGCTCGTTGATATATTTCCAGACGAATTCCACGGGTGAATTTTGGCTGTGTGTGTGTGTGTAGGCCAGCCGGTGTAACTTTACGTGAGGACAAGTATATTGCTATGTTAATGTTTATAAATTAAGGTAACCGAAAAGGTTTAATAGTGAATAACGATAAAATAAGCTAAGGAGTAGTTAAAATACTATCATCAATCTACTATGCGTTTTAACGCATACAACTAGACATTTTAATTAATAACTCGGTAAATTAATCGTTTATACTGTATGGCATGGCTAACCCAGCAGAGATATTATAAAACGAAGGTTTGCGAAAGGCTTTAAATTATACCAATCTCATCACGTACCAAGGCTAAGCGATATGGAAAATTTCTTTAGAATTATTTGCATTTTTACTCCAACAAACAAACTTTTGTGGTAACAAATCCCGTCAGAGTCAGTAATTGCAACGTGATTCGCGCATTTCTTATCATATTTTATTTAGGATAGGGTGTCTCAGTGCCGATTTTGAACGTTTAATACATATTTATAAATAAAAAATGTACACTGTAAGTAAATTAGCGCGGAATTTATGTACGGAATATTTGAGTAAGACTGAAAATGTTTAGAACTGGCCAGTTACAAAAATAACTAATGAAAACTTTTTTGTATTTCAAGTTTAGAACTCTGTTGTAACTTATTGTGGTATATTGCATTCATTTGTTATTTGTTTTTGTGAATTGGCGGCGAATCTAAAACTTTTGTTACACATGAAATAGAACCTAACGCGAGAAAATTTTATATATAATGACATTTATAATGACTTTCGTTGTGGGCTAACAAAGCTAGGCTGCGATTAGCATTTCCTAATGAAGTCCCATTTCGTGCCACTATTTTCCCATTGGTTTAACGAGTCTAAGCTTGGACGTATATCTTAATGATGATCCACGTGAGGTATATCCTTTAACAGCGACTACTGAAGAAAACATCCATGCTGTGCGACGCATAAGTTAAGGGAGTGACATATCAGCAGATACGGGCAAGCCTGCATTGGTATGAGTCAAGTCAAGTCAGTCGAGCCCTGAAGATAAGGTGATAGCGTACGAAAATGCCATAGTGCTGCTTTTCTCAGTGTTTCCATCGAGTGCTACAATGTGTAGAACGGATATTTTTATTATTACTTCAAAAAATAATAAAAGTATTCAAATCAAATCAAAAATCATTTATTCATGTAGGTATTTTGAGTTATGATAAGTTATAAACGACATATAAACATGTATCAAGCCAGTATTAACCTGGGATTATAAAACAATCAAACAAACAAAAATAATTTATTCATATAGGTAACATAATATACACTTATGAACGTCAAAAAAAGAAATATACATTTAATGCTTCTAATTTTACATTTACTGCCAGTTCTCAAATCAAGGGCGTAGAACGGAAGAGAAGAACTGGCAATAAACTCTCCGCTACTCTTTTTAATCGCAAAGTTTTTTTACACAACGTTTGTTAGGAGCTGCAACCATTACACCATGTTCCTTATGGCATCTTGAGTGATGAAGAATAATAAAATAAATTTAAAACAAAGATTTGTCTTCTATCAGCAGGAGGCATTGTGAAATAGGAGCACACACTTACACACTCGTGAGAACAACACGCAAATACGTAGTAAAAACAACTAATATCACCGCATACACGAATTCAAGTACGACCAGTCACCACAAGTAGCACCCGTTCACGAGTATGACGCATGGCCAGCCATCAGCCATTCAAAGAAGCATCTTTCTACCTTAAGCCGTTTTTTTATTATAAGGGGGATCAGAAGTCGTAGTAACGTGACTCTCAAATCCTTTGATGATGATTTTTACTTTTTAGAGAATTGACCTAAAATAGTACGTTCACCTGAAAACATAAGTTTCAGGTGGTGATTGGTTCTGTTGGGCCAGCTAAGTTGGATAAAATGGGCATTAACCATGGAGAGTGTTCAGAGGAGTTGTTCGGATTAATACCTGCAGCTGAGTTTCATCATCGGACGTCGAGGCAGAATACGAAATTCCACCCGTATTCGACGTCCACCGTTCCACAACTGCGCGTTTTTCTAGGCAGTTTTTGCCGCGCACCACCACTTTGTGGAACCAGCTTCCGACTGAAGTATTTCCGAACCAATTCAACTTAGGGTCCTTCAAGAAAAGAGCGTACCAATTCTTAAAAGGCCGGCAACGCACTCGCGAGCCCTCTGGCATTGAGAGTGTCCATGAGCGGTGGTATCACTTAACATCACTATTTATATGTGGCGGATCTGAGGTGTAGCTAATTGTACCACTGTTCTAGCAAATAAACTATTTGATTTGATTTGATTTGATCAGGTGAGCCTCCTGCCCGTTTGCCCCCTGTACTATAAAAAAAAACCATGCTTAAATTAAATTTTCAAATCGATTCCCGGCTTGACACTAAATATTGTATTGAAAAGCACAGGCCCACATCTATATTTTATAGAATTTGTACCAATAACTCGTTCATATATTGCAAGCAATGTATCGTTGATACAAATTGTTTTCATAAAAGTCGTTTAAACCCAATGCAATTTCGTTCGAAATAGTAAACGTTGTAACTACTGCATCAGCAGTAGCGCAATATATGGGGCTATTAAATGAGCCAGCGGTAACCTACAAATGCTGCACTGTCAATATAAAACCGCTATTGTATAAAGTTTATAAAGAAAATTAATCACATTTATAATTTACGTGCATTCCTTTGTTTACTTAATGTGAATATGTGTGAGAGAGCCTGGGAAAGGCTTTTTTTCGTACAATGAGGGACTTCTAGTGAACTTCATAACATTAAAGAACTGACATACCATACAATCTGGATATTTAATTTTATTTAATTTTTTGAAAACGAAATTACGCTTTTTCGTTCCACCTGAGAATTTAACGTGATTTTTTTTTTATAGAACAGGGGGCAAACCGGCAGGAGGCTCATCTGATGTAACGTGATAGTGCCCATGTACACTCTCGATGCTAGAGTGCTCGCGATATCTTAAGAATACTTCTAATACTTTTTTTTAATGGAAAAGAGACAAATGAGCAGGCGAGTCACGCCTTATAACGCCTTAAAGCTACGTTTAAAACTTAAGGTTAGAATAACTTTATTTCTCATATGAATTATGTACAAAAATTCGCTTACTGAGAAAACATTATAAACTAAGATTAATAATTATTTTTAGAACGCACAGATGTAGGTACTTATATAAAATTTACAAAACAAAAACAGCAACAAAAATGTAGGTAGACATAGTAAACTTGACGGTCAACTTTTATGCATAAAAAGCATAAATAAAGAAGATATAATTAATAAAACTAATATTTTCTAACACTTTATGGCTTACGAGGGTCAGAACTTTGTCCCAAAAATCTAAAAATATCCGCTCAACGATCCTGGGACGTCAATTATGAGGCTGAGCAGGTATCCAGAGGGAAGGTGGAAATGTATTCATGTTTAAACCTATAAATCAATATACTCCCTAAGGTATATGTCTGGAACGATTTGTTTATTTAAAAACCATTTTCCCGTTTCTAAATTCTGTATTAAAAGTTTAGAATATATATTTATTAACAGAACACATACTAGCTTTTATATTTATTATGATTTATAACTTTATTTTTCATTACAAACTGATATTTTTTATATGAGATACTTAATACGAACGAGTTCATCGATATCAGCAGCCGGTCCAATAATGATATTAAAACTGAAAAAGAGTTGCTGGTCGATGAAAATATATGGCATATTATCTTATTATAACTTTATTGCTAGTGAAATGGTTTTATTATAATTACTTACTACACACATCCTATTATTTTCTCATATTTATACTATTAGTATTATTCATACTATTAGTATATAACCTTTTCTTTGTGAAAATGCTAATTTGTTTGTAAGGAACGTAAAAACTAGTGGACCATTTTCATTTTTTATCATTGTTACAATGTTACAAAAGCCCTATGTAGACAAAGCCTTATATATTAACACAATATGTATTGAAATTTCATTGCCACAACTAGACGTTCTTTTTGATGTGAAACATCTATAGCCGCACGTAAAACCGATTTCTGGCGTGGCGACGCATGCCGTGGCGACGCATCGCCACGCTATATGATGGTATATACATACAATCTATATGCAGTAGTAAATTTTTGTATTTAATGAAAATAAATGTTTGTTCAATAAATAGTCATCGTTATCTGGAAAACAAAATCGTAATATTTTATTTTATCATTATGACATATTTAGTTCCTATCACAATCTGTTCTCTTCTGCATATTACTTCACAGAATAATTTCGATGTTTCACATCTGCCAGGCGTCCCGTGACGGCTCACATTTTTTTTAAATAATATAGATTTCTAGCCTTATTCATGGTTGCCAACCTCCAAGTTTCGACACAATCTGATAAGAAAAGCATAATAACTTGTGATATTATCACAAGTTATTTTTAGTAACTATATTTTTTTTTTGTAATTTAGTTAAAATTTCGAACATTAATCTTTTACTAATCAAGATATATTAAAGCAACCAATACATGAATGGTTCGTGGCCAAAGTGTTAGTTTAACCTTTACTAAATCTAAAAATACATTTTAAACCCCATCCATATGTTGTTCGTAAAACGTTTTTAAAAGCTTACATTGATTGTCTTTAATCGCATTAAGAGATTTAGAATTTTACTTTTGCATTGGAAATATATAGAGAACTTTTAACACAGCATATGTTTCACCATAGTTGGTATTTTTATAGTAGTGTAATTAAGGAATTTCGAAACGAATCTAAACCCTGAAGCTATCGAAGCCCAAAAATCAATAATAAATCAAATCATTTATTACAATTTGACCACCTAAAGTGACACTTTTGAACGTAAAATAAAATATAAAGATGATTCTAGTGTCCCCTTCCAAAATGTAGTTTCGTGTGGAGAAGAATGGCCAAGAAACTCCACACTTACTCTTTTAAAATAGAATTTACAAAAATATTACAATATTAATTAATTAGTTAAATAATTATATGTGAAGATAATGTACTCCTAGAATAAAACTACTATACAGGTCTATTTTTGTATTGTTAGTATGTATCTAACATATTTATAAATATCGAAACCGTAGAATATTATTTATATATTACAAAGTATTATAAAAATCAATTAAACAGTGTGTAAGATAAAAATAATGATAGTTTGTAGTTTTATAAAGCAAAAAATATATCAAATTAAATCAGCAACCAATTGATTTTGTCAATGGTCTATGATTGTCCCGTGGCAAGCATGTTTCCAAGCATTACCATTTTCTAGTACAAAGAATACATAGCGAGAAAAACCGCTTTGTTTTTTTTGCTTTAGACGGCGAAAATTACAGAAAAATAATCAATTAAACAGAGACGGAAATGTTTTTAGGTAAACTTTTAAATAAGGCCGCCTAAGCCTTTAATAAATAGCCAATTACGATCTTATACGACGTAAACGAATTTAATTACAATAATTGTAATTAATTAAAATTTATCAAAGGTGTTCGCCTTTACGCTTTTAAGGAATCGAATTTTAATGAGTTTTGCTGTAGGTTAATTAAAATTGGCGAATTTGTTTAGTAGCATACGAAAATATTTATATTAAATACAAAGGGAAAATTAAAATTATAAACATATAAATCTATAATTCGCAATACAAAATTAACAAATTAAAAAAGGCAGTAAGGATGCATGTTGGAGTGAACACTGTTGACTAATTGAGACGGCTAATGGCGACGTGTATCTCGCTCGTATATATACATATTAATATTAAGTTTCTCATGTAAATAAAATATTTTTTTTTGTTTTCTTTAAACATAAATTGATTAAAGTTATTTTTTCATGTGACAATTGACAATAAGGTATAAATTTAATTATAAGGTATAGGGTAGCAATTTTTTATTTATTTATACAAATTTGCACCCAAAGGTTTATTGAAACTTGTAAAATAAGTAACTCTAATACAAATACTACTACAATGTGATATTTTCATAATAATAAAATATGAAATGTATTGCACGAACAAATTTTCATATAATCCATAGAACAGTATTTATTTTTTTAAGTAAGTAGTAGGTTTTTGGGTTTAAAGGTTCCTTTTTTTATTGATAAAGTTTGCCAACGTTCGGCACACTGATACATTGGTAAAAACAAACACAAAATACAATTTTTATTGTGACAAGCACTTAGAGGCAAACATGACATTCATTTAGAGCACATACAAACATCAAGTTCTGAAGGTTCTTTTCTGAAACGAGTTGGAATGATGAAAAAACTTATGCAGAACATTAAACAGCGGAAAGTTGCGTACCTGGGCGACGTGTTGCGCCTTGACCGCCACCACCTCCTTCAGCTAAATATAATAAGTAAAATCCAGGGTAAACGGCATGTGGGTCGAAGGAAGAAGTCATGGCTTCGCAACGTCAGGATGTGTGTTGCAAATGCGGAAGAGTTGCTATATCTGGACGGCCAACGACGATGACGACGACGTGGAGAGACGTAATGGAGAGGCACTTGAAGAAGAAGTTTTTTTGGGACAATCACCGACCGACTTAATAAAAAAGAAAAATTAATTAAAGATTTAAAATATTTTTATTGACTTAAGAGCGAACGATCACACGGGCGTTTGTGGTGACATAACTAATATATGTATCCTCACGCTGCCTCACGGACTGTCTAGACTTAGCACTAAATATGAAATCCGTATGTCAAAACGTATTGGATTTTATTTTATAGCCAAGACGCCCAAAAGAGCAGCTATCACAGCATGGACACCCAATTTAGTAGGTTCATTGTTAATATTTGAGAGAAGATTTTTGCTTTTTTTAAACTGGGAGGTGGATCTTCCAGAAAAGACATGTAGGCTAGTTCATAAAATAAAATGTATTGTGTGGCGTAGAAGAACAGTGTTTACATATGGGAGACATCAACTCGTTGTTTATCGCCCAAACCCAATAACCTATCTCAATCCATTTTTAACCATTTGATATAGATCTCTGTATCAAAATATTGATAAAAGTGGGCCAATAACCAATCGACGGATTGTAATAGTCGTCAGTCGATACAAGCTATCCACGGTAGATCGGATCGGTTTATGTGGATAGACATTTGGATGAAAATAACAGTTTTACAGTGCTGATATCCTATCTTAAGGTTTAACTTCCACCAGTTTTTAAAATACTATAAATCTGTTTGATTTGTTTTAAACTATTAAGTTTTATTTACTTTATTTGAGTGTAAAGATCGAAGAGATTGCAATCTGTCCTTCGCCAAAAATGGTTTGTCTTTGTAGGGTTTGATTATTGGGATGCAGATAGGAGATCGACTGTTACGGTCTGATCTCAGATTGTTTTCAATCTGAGATTGTGGATACAGTATTGGGTTCGGGCGTATGTCATATGAGAATAACATACGCTATAATTACGCACTTTTCTGCGGGTTATTAAGAATTATATTTGTTATTAAGTAGTATTGGTCAACACGTTGATTTGGAAAATATTAGCGCATAACGTAATATTGATAAGGTCTGTAACTAAATTAGTCTGTGCGCTCCAATTTGTAGCAAAGTGGCTTTATAAATTTTAAACTCTGCCGGTTTTAGGACAAATTGTTTAATCGAAAATACGGATCGTATTAAGTTTTTATACGAATAGTTCGAAAAAATACATGGATATGAACATCGTCAATACAGGTTATTATTTGTATAATTTTCCCCATATTAAATTTTTTTCTCATTAAGAATTATTACTGCATTTTATTTATTTATATATATACATTCTAAAACAATGTGTATGCCTAAAAAATGCAAGAAAATATGACATAACAATTTTAACACACTTCATCACCACAGTTACACATACACATCAATTATATAATATGAAATTTGTGTCCAAGAACTGTAGCGCCACGATTTAAATTATAAGAAACCGCCTACAGACAGACAGGATACAAGGACCCCGTGATGCAGATGACGCTTATATCTAATTTATTAGGTTTTATATTGAACCCTTAATGACATACAAACAATATTTTGTATCTATGAGCTTTTTTAATTTTACATACAGCGCAACATGAGTGCAAAGCCAGGCAGTGTTACTAGTCTTAAATAATTCAATTAACCCGACGACATTTGGAATCATGCCAACGAAGGCATAGCATTGTTTATATATTATTTAACATTACGTCGAAAATTATATTGTCTAGAGGTCACTGCAAATAACGTATTGGTACAAAACGAAATAAAAAATTGTGCTAATAAACTGCATTTTATTATTTATTTATTTATGTTCAACTGATTGGGGTATGAAATTCGATAGCTCACACAGGCAACCGGCCTGCTTAATGTTAGATAAACCCATTATAGACTATTATGTTACCAATTGGAAACAATTATTACTCGAATTAACGGAAATGAAACCCATGAACTCTGCTATTCGTACATGAACGTTTATATATAAACATATTTTCTTATATCACACTACAGAAATTACAATAATAAATATACATACTTTATATTATAAACTCAAAATATCTTCATTCATATAGGTAAACATGTACACTTATGAACGTCAAAAAACGAATTAAATTAATTGTAATTTTACATTTACAACTAGTTCGTAAGTCAAGGGCGTAGAGCGGGTAAGAAGAACTGGCAAGAAACTTTTCAGTCGCCAAGATTTTATTTGAACTGAAGCAAATCAATCCCAAGGATTAGGATCTTTTAAGTATTCGTCACATTTATAAAAGGCTTTATTAATTAATTTACGTTAAACAAGTGCTTTGAATTTATTTAGTGATAGTTCTCTAATTTCGCTTGGGAGTTTGTTGTAAAAGCGAATACAATTTCCATATAAGGAGTATATAATATATTGACCGGATAATGTCATAATATTTAGTTCCTTCAATTTTATCCGTAACGACTCCCTCGGGGAAACACAACAAATACCCCGAACAGCCCCCTTCTGCAACACAAATATGGATTGAACCTCTGCACCAGCACCAGTAGAATACCGTACGATTTAGATTGTATATAGAAATGATTTAAATAACATTGTTAACACTCGAATTCTTTTTTATTTTATATATGGCAACATTTATACAGCCTCAATCCTGGCATTAGACGCCATGTGTCAATTTGATATATAAATATCTTGCTGACCACAAAACATCTTTTTAAACTCATGAAGTAAGGAAAATAGTTTTAGTTCCTTCCAAAAAAAGGAAAATAGTTTTAGTAATCGATTCAGATCAAAACTTGGCGATTTAAAAGAGTGGTGGAGAGCTTATTACCAGTTCTTATCTTCCGTTGTAAGCCTTTGATTTGAGAAGTTAGTAAATGTAAAATTAGAAGCATTCGATGTATAGTTATTTTTTGACGTTCATAAGTGTACATTATGTTACCTACATGAATAAATGGTTTTTGATTTGATCAATTTGTGACGGAAAGAGTTGTAAGTACGCTTCCTTTAACCTTAATGCCGCTCCGAAGACCTGTATTGTATTATATCCTTAGCTGCCGGAATAAATCCGTGTGACACGCTGAAACGCGCTAACGAAGTTACCGTCGCAGTGACTTGTAATTGTCTCTACAAGTTAATAAGAATTTATCGCCGATGTTACAGGTGTTTGTATGGTCGCCACACATTTATCTAAATCGGTTTTCATAAACTTTCAATATAGAAGGCCGGAGCATAAATAGAAATTACCATTTCAATGGAAAACTTAAGTTGTTAGTTTTAAGCCCCTCTCCGCTACTTCTTACTTATATAACTGAATAACGCATTTTACTTAGCAAACAAACTTCTACGCTCTTAAGCAAAATAGCTTGGAAATATATTTTATAAACTATGGCTGATATTAAAACTTAGTGCGAACTATGAACTATGACTCCCGTATGTCAAATGACATACAGGACTCAGAGTTTACCCATAAAAAATATTATTCGTCGTTAAGCTTCTCATTTTTAAAACTATGATTGTGCGTTCAATCCTCGAATAGACGATATAATAATCCTGTTCGCGAGACAAATGGGACGAAATTTGAATTAAAATAAATTCGATCGGTGGCGGCCTTACATTTAAAGGGCCTATAACTAATTGTAACAAAAGTCAAAAATAATTTATTCATATAGGTAATATAATGTACACTTATGAACGTCATAAAAAAAGAGAAATATACAATAAATGAATCTAATTTTACATTTACTGCCAGTTTTCAAATCAAGGGCGTAGAACGGAAGAGAAGAACTGGCAATAAACTCTCCACCACTCACCGTCACCGCATACACGAATTCAAGTACGACCAGTCACCACAAGTAGCATCCGTTCACGAGTATGACGCCTGGCCAGCCATCGGCCCCCTCGCCATATTTTAGGGAGAGAGACAACCCGACGCATGGACGCGAACATAACTTCCGCATTTATGTATAAACATTAAAAAATCGGTACCAGAAGGAACTGTTGCTAGCGTAAAGAGTACTCAGGGACAAAATTTTTTGAATTTGAGTGTTTTATTAATGCATTTAAATTAAAATCGTTAATGTCATTAAATAAATAAGCGATATAACAAAGTATTTCAGGTATATATAGTTGATGTCAATTACTGTCGTAAGCAGCTGATAACGTAGACAATGGATCTGGGTCAGTCCCGAAATGCCGAAAGGGTCGGTTCGACTGTCATTAAAAATAATTGTGGTCATAACTATAAGTTTCCTACACACAACCGCAATAAAAAAAGTGAAGTCTCAGACCATTGAGAATATTTACTCGCTTCACTAATTATTCATACTTAGCTATTGCCTTCTTGTAATTATTATGTTCCCTTTGTTATTAATTTCAAAAGAATA
This sequence comes from Pieris mannii, assembly GCA_028984075.1. Lineage (NCBI taxonomy): Eukaryota > Metazoa > Arthropoda > Insecta > Lepidoptera > Pieridae > Pieris > Pieris mannii. The sequence goes on along the minus strand of CM054795.1, from coordinate 5,918,134 downwards.
AATAGAGATAATTTACGTACGTTATATAACCGTAACCTAAGTTTTGTTGTATTTATAGAAGTTTATAAAAAAGTTCATAGGTCAATTTCAAGATTTTTGTATCACCATGAAGTTTCCATTATGTTCCACAATTTGTGGTCTGTGCCAATTTTAACTTATCTGTAGCCGTTCTTTGCACAATTGGTGCCATTAATGCTATAAGCGTTTGTTTTTTTTTTTAATTATGAATTAACAATCCAGTTGAGATGCTGATGAGTTAAACTTAAACGTTTGCAAGACCGAACGAAAGAAATAATAATTTTGTTTGTGATTTTTATGTATTTAACTGTACAACTTACTTCATCAGATGTATTCTACATTTTAAATTTTACTTACTAATACTTTATGAACTACGTTGTTTATTAATATTGAAAAAAATAAAAAAAATCAGTGGCGCTACAACGTCTTTAGGTCTTGGCCTCAGATTTGTGAATCTGTTTCATGATCATTTTTAAATCTAATAGGCATGTAGGTGATCAGCCTTCAGTGCCCGACACACGTCGTCGACTTTTTGGGTCTAAGACATGTCGGTTTCCTCACGATGTATTCCTTCACCGTTCGAGCAAATGTTAAATGCGCACATAGAAAGAAAGTCTATTGGTGCTCAGCCGGGGATCGAACCTAAAACCTCACGTATGAGAGTCGCACGCTGAAGCCAACTGAGCCAACACTGCTTATTCTAAGCTATTACAGATATAAAAAGTTAGACAAAAAGTAATTTTCAGAATCGCTTATTCTGTTATAATCCGAGAGTTTAGTGGTAAAATTCAAGTTCCGTCGCGAGGTCATGGTACGGATTTTCATACAAATTGAATGAACGAAATCTGATTACCGAGGTCACGTGACAACCTAAACTGAGTGGTTTATTGGAAGTCATGGTATGAATAAGCAATGCTATTCAGTTGAAGGTTGTCATTAGACTCGCAATAAGAACTCATCATACATTAAATTGATATTAAAAAACTCGTGTTTTAATAACCGCTATAAACAACGGTGAAGGAAAACATCGTGAGGAAACCGACATGTCTTAGACCCAAAAAGTCGCCGACGTGTGTCAGGCACTGGAGGCTGATCACCTACTTGCCTATTAGATTTAAAAATTGATCATGAAACACATTCAGAAATCTGAGGCCAAGATCTAAAGAGGTAGTAGTGCCAATGATTTATTTATTTTATTTATTAAAAAGAATCATTTAATTGACAGTTACATCTACGATTTCCAATAGTAAAGTAATCTTGTAAGTCTTTCTCTGAGCTAAAAAAACATTTTCAATCTTTTAAGTTCTTATTACGCCAGATGTTACTTTCATTGCAATTTCGATGAGGACGTTTTCAGCATTTCGGAGCGTTGTGAGACAAATGCCAATATTTGGAAACGTTTGTGGTTACCCACAACCGTTAGTTTAGTAATGGCTTCAGAAGCATTTGGTGCGTATCGTTAGTACCGTCTAATAATTTTGGATTGTGATACGAGAATTGCGTTTGGTGCGAGGCGGATATGAACCGACACTAAATAAATATATTGAAAGTATGTTTTGTTATCACTTACTTAAGTGGAGTACAAGTTTGGAGTACAAGATTATAAAATAAATCAAATCAAATCAAATCAAAATATCTTTATTCATATAGGTAAACATGTACACTTATGAACGTCAAGAAAAACAAATTAAATTAACTGTAAATTTACATTTACAACCAGTTCGCAAGTCAAGGGCGTAGAGCGGGTAAGACTATACTAGCTGCCTGCCTACTAATTTACTTAAGAAATAAATCGATGTCCACAGGTCCGTAGCATTCAAGCACCCGAATGGAAAGCAATATACCGTCCCGACAAAACGACATCAGGTGATGTAGTCTGCACGGCAATGTCCCAAATATACATATGCAATGTACGTCTCATGTTGTATGGTAACAAAATATTTGTGGTTATATAAATCCGGTTCTAACATTAAATAAAATTAATTTTAATTAAATTTGTAAAATAATGACTTCATTTAACACAAACCTGTTTTAATGTTTTTAATATATCAGTTGTTACGTGGTGCGAAAACTCAAAGTGGAGAAATTCTCTCATTGACAAAGGAAATTTTTATTTATTCGCAAGTATGTAATGTCATCTGTGCCGGCACGCGCATGATTTTAATTAAATGTATTTACGGTAATTTCCTAATGTATTCGAAGCCGGAGGTCAAACTCACGATCTCAGGGCAGCAATCAGAACTAGGCCACTGCTCCAAACTAAGAATATAACTATAAAAATAAATACTTATACTTCCCATGTTAAATGCGTTGTGTAGACATTTTTGTGGGCTGTTCCCTTGTTTAGTCGAGTTTTAAGAAAAATATTGGGCATTTTCCATAACCAATCAAAGAGAACACTACAAATAATAAAAACTGTCCTTCTCCCAAGTCCAATCATGAATTATATTGTAATTTTATTTATTTTTATACAAAGAATTTTAAAATAGAGCTTTATTTTTCTAAGATCGTTGAGAGCTTTACTGCTGTGTTCGCGCTAAGAAAAATAGATTAAAAAAACTGATGCCCGTGTTTCAATTTCTTTAATGATATTCCTATTGACAATGTTGTTGTATTTGGAATCTTATAAAAATAACTAGCATACCCGACACACGTTGTCCTGTCTTAACTATGAATACTGATTTTGAATTGGTATATATTTTAATTAAAAAATATTTCAGAAACAAATTGTAATACTTTATGACATATAACATTCTTTGTTGTTTTGAAACACGTGGCATTCTTTTCTTAAATCCTCTTTGACGATATTTGTAGCACGCATTCTGTTAATGTTATGTCAATCACCATAAGGTTACATCAAGAAAGTTTGATTTTTAAAAGCGCTATGCACTGAAAGTTCAGCGCAATTTCTTTCATAAGCACCTTCTCCTGACAATAACAAAAAAAACCGAAATCGGTCCAGCCATTAACTCGTGACTTAAGGAAAGTAGGGATTCATTTTTGTATATAATTATAGATTTATGTTATTTAAGCATGAAAATTGTCTTATGAAGTACTTCTATATTTTTAGCATTATTGTAATATTTTAATTTCGCCACAACTGTGTCCATATCGTAAGCAATAGAACGCCAACAATACGAAAAGGTACACTTCAAGATAAATCTGAAAAACTTTCACTTGTCAAGTGTCTTCTTTACGTATCCTTCTAGCTAAAACTCAGAAGTGAGGTCTACTTGAGATATGAAAACCTCTCCAAATCTACTTCTCCTGATTTGCCAAATCTATCTGTATACTCGTTTATTGTATTGTGCTATTCGTATAGAATCGTGAATTTCTTATTCCATTCATTTGGAGCTAAATAGCACAAAATACTAGTAATTAACCAGACAGGCCTGTCAAAGACAATTTGCGCTTGGCACAAAATATGCTTTTACAAAAACTTCATAAAGCCACTTCCAATGGCAGTCACACAAATGCAATACAAATGCGTTATGTAAAAGGTACACACTGGGACTTCAAACATAATTTTGGAGATGAAAGAAGGTAATCGCAGGCGGTAGTAATTCCGAGTTCGATGACCCCTGAATTCTCTTTGACAGGCTTGTTCGGACAAAAGTATTTATTTTATGCTTGCGAGTGAGTAAATAATTGTTTTCTCCTTGAAGGGAATACCTTATTTATAACCTTATTTAACTTATCTCCTGAAATACATATTGGTAATAATAAATTGTTTATTTTTTTACTACAGATACGTTGTTTGCTTAACCTCAGGAGCAAGTATTGTTGCCCAGGCTAGAATCAAACACAGGACTCAATGTTGCGTATCACATGCACTTAAGCCACTAGTCCAACATTGAACGTAACATACGGTGCTTCTAGAAAAGACCGTACCAATTCTTAAAAAGGCCGGCAACGTACTCGCGAGCCCTCTTGCATTGAGAGTGTCCATGGGTCACTTAACATTAGGTGAGCTTCCTGCCCGTTTGCTTCCTTTTCTATATTAAAAAAAATATTCAAGTGAAGACACGGCGTATAAAGCGGCTGTCAAAAAATTGAAAATGTCTAAGAACAAGATAGCTTGACAAGAGCTCGAATTTATCAATTTCTAAATTAGCTTGCAATTTTATAAAGGACGAGAAAAGATCGATTGATCTTTTCTCGTCCGTAGAAAATCACCTTCGTGACTTAAAAATACATTTGCCGTGCCGTCTTCAATTTGCGACGCAATTTTTAGACTAGTCCTATCTTTGTAACCGAAGATACCAATCCGAGTGTGAATAAATGAGACAAGAAATCGTATGAAAGAGAGGAAATGTTTTATAGGATATTGAAACGTAGGGGGAATGTTAAGTAGAAAGCAAAGTGTAATTGGATTTCTACCATGATGATAACACTGCGTATAAAATTATGGGAAAATAACCCTTATGTTCTTTTGGTTACAGAAAGTTCAGCATAACTAGCAGTGAGCTTAACATAGGCGTGCCTTCCACATTCCTGTGTTAAGTTACTCAGTTAGGTGACCAACTTGTACATGTCGAAACCTAATCGTGCTTTAATGTTTGTTTTTATTTGAAATATTTTATAACTGTGTATTATTCTGTTTTTAACGATTATACGATCACGTTTATGAGATCAGGATTGACGCAAGGCAGTAATTTGGGACCTTTGGAATGTCTGATAATCCTGAATGCCCTAAGTTGTCAAAAAAATGATCTCTGCCGATGATCTGAAATTGTACATTCCCATAGAGAGTACTGTATACAGCTGAAGGAAGTCGAGTGGTTAAGTGGAGAAATTATATCTTTCACTCGATGCAAGTATACCATTAGTGATCTAACGTTGGCTAGGTACCAGAGAGATCTGGGAGTATATTTTAATGCGAATCTTGATTTTGCGCACCATGTAGATACGACTTGCAGGCTTACAGAAACTTTGGCTTCATATTACGAAAAGCTTGTGGCTTTACAAATATGAGTGCAATTAAAATTTAATAACATGCATTAGTTAGAAGTCACTTGGAGTGCTACGCAATGGTCTTAGCCCCATGTGAGGCTTTTGATGAGGATTCACCCGTAACCTCTACAAGAGACTGTATGGAGTATATCCCTTGTAACCTTACGTTTCAACCCTGTTTGTTCTGGGTATGGTGGGTTAGGACCAGCTACGCCTCAGAAGAGAGCTATCTTTGTCAGTGTATTATTTTAAGATACTTACAGGCCGGGTTCATAATTTGGATATAGTAAAGAGACTGGGTCTACGGGTATCAAGTAAACACATACAAATAATAAACCAAACTTCTATTGAAGTAGACCTATTTGTACACTGGCTGAGTTCACAAGAGTTGCTTGCTGTATTGTTAATTACAATGTATAAGAATTTAAATATGTATTTTATTTATGTTTTTTATGTAGGATAACCGGCGTGAGTAATGATGTGTCGTTATATCGAATAAGTATAATAATAATAATAGCCTTTATTCAGATACATTTTACATTATATATACATTTAAACAAATTTCCATTTTAACACAATTCTGGTGCATCTGTGTGCCCTTTTTTGGCAAAGGCCTCCGCCAAATCCCGCCATTCCTCTCTGCACTGTGCCACTCCCTGCCATGTACCACCTGCCGTTTCTTTAATGTGGTCAATCCACCTTCTCAGTTGTCTCCCTCTTTTGCGTTTGCTGTACCTTGCTCCACTTTTCTGTACCTCTTGCGATGTGTCCCACCCATTTCCACTTTAGTGTCATTATTGTTATTGTAACATCTGTTACCTTAGTTATTTTCCTTAATGCTGTATTCTTTATTTTGTCTCTTCTTGTTTTATATATCATACATATCGAATAAGTAATAACTGTAAAGATATTGAAATAATAAATAATAAAAACATATAAAGAGGAACAAAAAATTATCAACCAACAAGCGCAGATATGCGTCATACCTTTTCCGTATTAGGTGACTTCAAATTCTGGAAGTCACGTAACATGGCATAGTTGAATAATATTAGATGATTGATTTCGGATCGGCATTTCGTGCATTACGGCGTTGGGTTCGGAAAATTTAAGAATTCTGATGGATAAGTTAGCACCTAATTTGAGCCGATAAATTTGGGAGAAGAGGGTGAATTAATATGTTCAATCTTTAGAAACCTTTATAGTATACGTTAGTAAAAGAGAGAAATTTATAAGCGGTTATGGTTTATATTGTTAACAAGGATGTAATGCAATATAATGTAGATAAATTTAATTATAATAATAATAAATATGATGGCGAAGAGGAGCATTTTGACGAAATGGAACAAGGCGAAACAGTTCTGATTACAGTTTATCGGTTTTCCATTTTTTAATTTTAACTTTATATTAATTATAAATAATAAAGTCCATTTATTTCCAACAACCTTAAATAACATTTTTATCTTATATCTATTCATCTAAACTATGTTATTGGAACCCCATGTAGGATAAAGGCCTCCTCTAGTTCACTCCATGCTATTTTTTGCTTTTCCGCTCAAGTCCACTGTACACTCTATATAGTTTGTATTATTCATTTCGTTAATAAACAAATGAAATGAAACACGAACAAAACATACAATATTTGTACTGCTTGAATATTCTGTATATGTGCAGCATCCGCTGACGGTCTCTCCACTGCTACACACGCAACTGATCGTTGTTTTAGAACTATTATATTATATTATATTATATTATATTATATTATATTATATTATATTATATTATATTATATTATATTATATTATATTATATTATATTATATTATATTATATTATATTATATTATATTATATTATATTATATTATATTATATTATATTATATTATATTATATTATATTATATTATATTATATTATATTATATTATAAACAATTTCGTAGTCAAGATTCAATCCGAGGACTACGAAATAATTTAATTTCTTTTTGCATGTTCACGCGAGCAACTAACGTATAGCCCCCCCCCCCCCCCACAATGCAGCTGACGATTTTTTTCAGTTCAAGATTATGTAAGTATTCATGAAAAATATTTTAGCTGACATACCACTTTCGCCATCTTCCGAACCCACACCTACGGCGGGTCTGTCAGGTGATGATTGGCTCACTTGTTAGTCAGCCAAGATCTATTTAACTTGATTGCCGTAAAGACAAAAAAACGATTTGTTTACCTCCAACTTTTGTTTGAATATGTAACATAAATTTTAGCCTCATAAATCAGTCTTTCCAGAATTCCTTTTTGTTACTTTTGACGTTTTTCACTTAAATTAAATGGATACAAGTTTGAAAGAGCCTCACAAGATAATAAATAATAATTGCCGCTCATGGGCACACTGCCTGAGGATCGTGTAAGTGTCCTCACAAGTGCGTGTCGACCTTTTCATATCAGGAACTTCTTTATACTTTTTAATTAGACGGTAGTTTCAAGGAAACCTGCGGCTTTATTCAGGTGCAAATAACTGGCAATTCTTCAAGGCTTCGCGTTAATAAAATCACACTGTAAAGGCTCTTCAGACCAAGTGTTTAGTTTAGTTTTAACAGTGAGTTTAGAAAAAAATGTACAAAGATTTTCAATATGAAACATGCAAATACTGGCTACTTATACGTAATTTTGTATTTATTTCTTTAGTTGTTAAGTATTACGTGAAAATTTGCTTAGGTGTTCTGCCAGACACATTTACTAGTTAAGGCATATGCAATTTAATGCCGGCCGTATTCATTCCATATCAAGGCCTTAATGCGATTTACATACATTTTACTTTATACTATTACTTCTATACTAAAACTATAAAGAAGCCGGATTTGATCGTTCGTTCACATTGAATAGGCTCCGAAACTACTGGATCACTTATAAAAATTCTCGATTAGAATACTACGTTACAATAGTATTACACACCCCTAGGATGTGATAAATACTAACTGGTCTGGCCATAAATACTGTTACATAAACTTATGACTCGACAAGGCATATTACTTTACATAACTATACTACAGAGCTAGTCGTAAATATCGCAATCCTGCCTATTTTAGAGAATCCCCTCTTCTTAATCCACCGCCCATATGGACACCATATGGAGGGATGGCGAGTGCATTGCTATCCCTTCTATAATTGCTTCAGTAGGCAGCTAGGTGCAAATAGTGGTGGTGCGCGATGGATGGATGACCTGAACATACTTCGTGTAAACGGGGTAAAGATGCACAAAGACAACATCAAATGCCACCCCCATATCTCCGCTCGTCGTTAAAAATGGTCAATTGAAAGGACCTGGGGAGCTTCCACTGGTAAGAACTCCATGTGGGATCGAATTTACGCTTCAAGGTTTCAAGTGATGGTCAGGAGTGAATACCGCCTTTCCTTGCAAAGCACACCAAGCTTCTTGGAGACTTATTTAGTTACAGAAAATACACAAAGTTGTGGCTTCTAGGGTTTTTTTATAGTATCTCGATGTTGTCTGTGGCTGTCGTTCGAAGACAGTTCCAGAAGACTGTCTTCGAAAAAAGGAGTAGTGACAAAAGGTGTTTTAGCGGAGGCGCAAACTTGTGTCTTCTTGGGGTTAAATTGGACTAGATTTAGTCGGGCTCGGTCCGAAGTTTGTACTGTTGACTCATGGTCCAAGTATTGTGATCCCTTTAGCAACGACTGTTGCTACGGTTGCTACGGTGCCACATATCATTGATATGCGCGCAAAAGCCAGAGAAAGGATAAGACCCAACTTTCGCTGCCGTATACGCAAGTTGCATAATATCTGGAGGAGCCCATAGGCTGGGAAATTCTAGAAAAGGCTATCTGCTCCAGTCGATCGAAGGCTTAAAGAAGAGAAGAAGTACTGACCAAGGCTACGTAAGAAACGTCAGGAGCTGCGTTTTTCTAGTTTCTTTACATTTTAAATCTGAAAACCTCATTTAAGCTACTGAGAGGGAATGAATTTGTAAATCGGTGAATTAAAAATTAAAGTTCAAATGGTTTCGTTGGTAAAGGGCACATAACACAGTTCTGCATATTTGTACCAGGTACACGAACTTTATAGTTTTGCCAAGTATTCCTATACTTGAATCTCCGTCAGCTGCATGATCCGTTTAGTTCCAAATAGAGAATAAAGTTTCTGAAATATTAAATATAAAAAATTATCGTTATTGGTTTAAAAATTTGTTTCAGCTACGGTTTGTGCGTGATGACTCTTACTAAAGTATTTCTTCGCGTGCTAGTTGTATAAAGACGTTTCATACGAACTCGTAAACTACCAATTATAGCAGGCTTAGCCTATTTTCATTATCCGCATTGAATTATATATTGTTTTATTACTTTAATTTCTTAAACGAGGAATTTAAGTGTCAATTAAAATCGATTGACGAAATTCGTATTTAATTTCGTCGTAATTATTAAGGCGTTTATACATACATATTGTAATGCAGAATTTGTTAGATTGATGCCAATCTTAAAAACGACAGGTTCAAATTGAAAAAAATATTTTTGTAGTATTTTAATGGAAAGGCCCCACAAATTTACGAGCACACATATGCGGGCCAAATCTAGGACACAGCTAATATTAGTTATCAAACTAGTAAGAAAAACATTAAAGTAAAATAGAACCATGACCGTCACGACTAAATGGAAAATCCTACCGCTCCACTTTGACATCTGGCGTTCCTCGTCTTTTTAAGACACTTACTGCCGCGCACCACCACTTTATGGAACCAGCTGCCATTTCAGATATTTCCGAACTGTCAACTTAGGGGCCTCAAAGAGAAGAGCGTACCACTACAGTCAAGGCTGGTAATGCACTTGCAAACCTCTTGGTACTTCCTCTCGTGTTTTTGGGCAATATACTCTTAGTGACCTGCCTGCGTTTTTGCTTCCTATCCTATAAAAGTGTTGATGTCTCCTGAAGTTAACATCTAGACAAGACTAGATCTAACTAACAATCAATAAATTTTAAAACGTATTCTGAATTCATCGCGCCCTAAACACAAAGTTTTTTAATGTACAAGTAACACGTAATTTCAATTTTGGAACATAAGTTATTGACTTGAGTTTTTATTTTATTTGCGTTACGAACACTTTTTGGAAACAATCGTCAATGTATTTTATTTATCGATAAAGTAAATCAGTGTAACAGTATTATTGTAGCAATATAATTAATCATTACTAGGTATCAGAAAGATAACTTCAAATAAGAAGGCCGGAAGTTCGATGTCCAAGAAGAAGAAGAATAATACCCTTGTAAACGTTTCAAAGTTTTGATGTCCGATTAATAAGTCGCACTGGGCCTCAACTGTGAATCTTATACCAAGATTTGGAGATATTTAAAATTAGTCTTGGCTTTATACTACATATATAATGCAAGAACTACGAAATCGTACTTCGGTAAGAAAAAGATTGTAGACACACGCACAACAACTCAACGGAATGAAATCTAATCGAGTAATATGGTAACGATAAGCACGTGACAGTGAGATATCATTGAAAGGTATGATTGGATTTATACAAGTAAGTAACAAATACTAATAAAATCCTTCATACAAATAGTGACCTTTTAAAGTATATTTAAAAATTTAGTCTGTATAACGTACCATTTGTTGTTGGTTATTAAGAAACACTTAATTTATGTGTTGATTTAAAAATCACTACGGCCTTTAGTATTCAGAGAGAAGCATTAATTATCAAGTGCTTTAAATGAAAATAACAATGTCAACTGTAACAATAACTTAACAGAAGTTTTGTTCGGGAAATGAATGTCATTTCTTTTGTGCACTTATAAAATGGATGTTTTGCTTTTAATTATTTTCTCTTTTAAGTACTGTAATTTAAATATGGTTTCGTCTGTAATTTTGGAATAATTTATTTGTACGACTTTTTTGTAGTTATGCTAGTAAGTTGGAAAACTATAAATTATTTTTCTATGTAAAATAATAATCTTAATTATAGATAATTATTATTATTATTAATATTTCCATGATTGACTGATTAACAATTCTTGTATTGTAAACCTTGACATTTAATATAAAGAGTTTTGGTTTGGAGTACCTATGTAATTTATTTATACTTTTATTACATACGCGCCGTTTAATTGTATTGACTGAATTTTTAAGTGCCGAAGCATTTACTTTTATTTGAATTTTGATTTTCTTCATTTTGGTCTTAAAATCCTTATAGAGATTTAGAAGATACATTTTATGAAGATTGCTTTAGATATATAAAAGGTCATCACAATGGATGACGAAATTTTTCTTATTAAGCTTTGATTAATAACTCTAACTCAGTTTTTTTTATGTACAAATTATTTATATTTTCATACGATATTTAAAAATAAAAATAATCCACCTCTCAAAACAGCAGGTATGATGAATTATGTATTAATCAGGTACAGGAGAATGTAGTATGTTGCCTTAGTTGAATCGGATTATATTTCTTTAAAGCACATGTACATATTCTATTAATAATATATTTATTTCTTAGACATCAGATGTAAAAATACAGTGGCACTGAACATTTCTGTTCCTTTTTTTTTAAATAAGGCAATTGAATTGGAATTGCGCATACGTAGGGTATGTTAAATTCCAAGTCGTGGCGCGACTGCTTGGTGCGGGAGGGTTATGTGGGACTCCCGATTATGCATACCCACTAAAACCCCAAGGCCCCAACAATCGTCTGATCCTTCACAGACCGGGCTAAACGCTTCTACAAATAGCTAGGGAAGATCGGGTCCAGTACTTGCAGGGATGGGTCACCGTCCCTACTTTGGAAGGCATGGAACCCTGCTTCCCCGCTTGGGCACTTTTTAAGTGGCGAGGAATTAATGGGCGCGTCGCGCCTTTAGGCGACGGGCTTTTGGGTTGCTTTTGCCGTCGCGGATGGCCTTCGTGACAAAGCTAAAGGTCCTTTCCGCCTCTTCTATTATTTATGACCAACTCATTAATTCGAAATTATAAAAAATTCTTAATAGACAAATAGGTGATCAGACTTCAGACCCAATCAAGGTCGCGTTTGCAGAAGTCTCGCTTTGGGTCAAGCATGCAGGTTTCCTCACGATGAATCCTTCAACGTAAGAGCGTCAAATGACTTAAAATAATCCAATGGTGCTCAGCGCGACCAGGGTTAAGATGGACTGAAGTCACTAGGCCAGCACTAATCTAACAAAAATAAAAGCAGTGTCAATTGTACAAATAAAAAAAACTTCTTTAATAAATAAAAATGCAATTTGTTTTAATATTTTTTTTTTCAGGAATTAAATAAATTTCCAAATATATAAATGGTTACTCATCTGTCTTAACAAGCCTAAAGGAAAAAAAAGATTTTATTCAGAAGATATTTATTTTCTATGTATCTACGAAATTATTTATTCCAAAGATCAATATTGGAAAAAACCTAAAATTATAAAATGTGTATATAGCTAATAACAATGACTATACATTATTAATATTTGTGTTTTGAAATAAATTGCTGGATAATGTCTATGTAAATAAATTCTAAGAAAATAGAAATTTCTCAGAATATGAGATTTCTGCATTAATGTTGATAAAACATAGTGTTGCGTTCATGAGTTTAAATCAGTTGCTTTCATGCCGGTGTCCAAATTTAATTTTCAGACTTGACTGTCGCTGAACCATATTAACCATAATCCTTATCAATAAAATTTTCCTCTTAATGTCATAATAAACATCAAGGTAATATATCTTAGTAATCATAACAAAGAATATAATATAGAATCATAAATCATAAAATAGTAATCAAACATACACTATTGACAAGTTTCTTAACCTACATAATAATAATAAAAATAAAAAAGTTTCATCCCTGTGGCAATGTACTATTAAAGGCACGTAAGTCTAGCGCTGGCCGATACGTGGAGGGGATTGCTGCGCATGTGAACTGTGGTGCGGGGGCCGAAATGCGACTGGAGAGCGAATCGACGCTCTTCATTCCGCTAGCCCCCCTCAGGTATCTTATTTTTTACTTCTGCGCAATAACGGTCAGCGCTAGAGTTTCGTGCCGCTACTTGTACCTGAGAGCATTCCCTTGCAGTATTGCGATAATTATTCGTTGAGCGAGGAAAGCACCAGCACTGGGGTCACCGGTACTGTCTACCAGGAGGCAACTTAATTTAATTTATTTTTAATTAGCGCCTGTGCACTTGAACCCCACGGCACAAGAATCTTTACTCCTAAGGGAACAAATTCGAAGTTATTATTTATTTATTTATTTTTATAGAACGGGGCAAACGGGCAGGACCTGATGTTAAGTGATACCGCCGCCCATGGTAACTCTCAATGCTAGAGGGCCCGCGAGTGCGTTGCCGGCCTTTAAAAATTGGTACGCTCTTTTCTTAATTCGAATTAAGTTGGAGGAAATACTCTTATATTTGAGCCGTTTATCATAATAATATATGAAAATTGTTACAGTACGTGTGTACAGTATTTTTTCCTAAATTGAAAATCATTACGTTCTAACAATGCAATAACTACTCCCGGTAAACTGGGAAACAAATAGGAAAATCCAATAAAGGGAATGGAACGAATACAAGACGCCAGTACGTTTCCAGTGCTAACGACCAATGCACGTGATTAATTTAGGCGGTGCTTTTGAAGGAAATTGTTAATTTGAGGCTTGTTTTGTACGTAATTTACTTTCCTAGTTTTGATTTCGTTATGTTATAAACTAAATTTTATTAGTAAAGTTTTTATTTTTTTAAGGTATATTAAAAAACTAATTAAACACCACTATACTATATTCAAGATAAAAATGCTTGAAAAGATGCATAGGACAATCAAACTAGACAAAATCGACTGGCTGCTAATCTAGTTATATAGGTTTAAGCATCTTACAAATTATAAGATTATATTTAAGATAAACATGCTTGGAATCATGCTGGTCCTCCTCCACAATGAAAATAGAGAAAATCAACTAGTTATATAAGTTTATATGTATGTATATTTGTTGTTATTTTTTTCAACTTTGACGTAACTAACACATTGTTTGAATGTATGTTAATTGTCTCTTTTATAAAGGATATTGTAAATATATTTATAAGCAGATGTATCTATAATCATAATTTCGTTGTCTGCTGCATTGTGTTTTCTGCTGCATATCTTTTTGTTCTAGATCTTATATGAAGACTATATAACAATATATTGTATACATTGATTTGTGATAAATATACATCACAAGTCAATGTATACAAAATATTGTAAGAATCAATCACATGTCCATTCTCCACATGAAACTGCACTTTGGAACCGACAACTAGAAATGATTTTATTTAATTTGGCCTAATTGAAATAAATGACTTGACTCGACGTCCTGGTGGTTAATGATTTCACAACACTCTAATAAACTTTGTATATAATAATTAATAATAAATAAAGTACTTTTGCAGTTCTGTCTTTCTTTCTTAGGAGTTACTAAATCCATCAATGAATTCTTAAGTAATTGAACAGCAACTGAGGGCAGGCAGTTTGCCATGGCTGATAATGTATGACTATGGAGTTTGGTTTACATTAAAAGTTCCAAGTTTAAAAATATTTCTCCTGCTACGTACAACTTCTCACATCATATCTCACAAAACTTTTCCAATTATTTCCATGTAATACGAAATTTACGGAACGGTAAACGTATGCTCCAAACCATTTTGGCTCATTTAAATAAAAATTACAATATTTTTAATGAAACTAATATATTAGTAAAATAAACCTCTATTTCTTCTTATTTCTTTAGATTTTTAAATTTTATCTAATTAAAACTATAGTAATAGTTAACTTTACTTTTGTAAAATACTTAATTCCTTACTACGCTTTCTTTACTAACTAAACTTATATATTTTTATTAATCTGTTGCAAATGTCCAAATTTAACCAAATTTATTAAGAAAAGGTACAAAAAGAAATTTATTTGTTACTATATTATTAGCATATTTATTACAAAACTCAATTTCAGCATTGCTAACTAATTTTTCTTTCATTCCGCCTTACTGACACTTGTTACGTTACAATTTCATCTCCTATTAACATGTTATATTATTATTTAAACATAAGCATATACTATTTTCTAACGTGTTATTATTAAATTGAAGTAAAAAGTTTTTATATATTTTTATAAACTTAAATTTGGAACTCCAAAGGCAACTGAAGTCTGAAAACTTTTACTGCCCTACGTCAGTACACGGCGCGCGGCCGAAAGACAAACACGTGATGACAAAATGCGGACGCTTCTCCTCATATACTTCGCGACGTTAGTGCAAAGTGATATTAAGGGTGAAGTGAAGTTAAGGCACGCAAGGACCTTGATAAGGCATGGCCGTTCGAGGGTGCACTTTGCACGACTTCACACAAGGTCGCGGGACCTGGTTCCTCAAGTTATAGAAGCTGAAATTACAAGTGAATTGGGTAAGTTTTATTAACTATTAATGTTTTAACAGACACCTGTCAATAATGTGGATTAAAACCAAACTTTTGTAACCATCGATAAAAAAGCGCTCTCTTGAAAACCATATTAGATCCTTAAGCCTGTCATGACTTGAGTACTGTACAGATTGTTTTAAGATTAGACGTACAAACATATTTTTAAACTTCTTAGTTGTATATTTTATTTAGATATCATAGCTTTTATATTTCTTAAAAGAAAATATACAATGTTTAACACCGAATTTTCGCTTTTTAAGTAGTTTAAATATAATCGGAATTTTAGGGAAGGCGCGGCAAAATATTTAAGAAAAAAAAAAAAATTTGTTAGATGATAACAAAACTATAGATGATATGATTATTCAGCTTCAAGAGTTTTATAATAAAAAAATTGTATAACAATGTAAAAATATTACAGTAATTCTGAATGCAAAGACTAAATTGGTTTTATTTTATTGTTTAATTATTTTTTCTTAAATATTAAAGCTTTTTTTAACAAGTTTTATTGTCATGTATGTATTCAAAAATGTTACATATTTATTACATTGAAATAAATTATAAAAATATTATATAAACAAATCTCATACATAAAAATAACTTTCGTCATGCTAATTCCAATCAGATGTATTTTATAGTATCTACATATAATATATAATTAATAATTTATTAACTCTCAACAGAAGTTATTGATATTCAGATCTTAATTTATATACCTTAAATCACCGAAACATTATTGAGGCTAAATTTAACTCTGTTTTAATTATGAAGAACAAAGGGTACAATCCTTTTGATCTTTATAAAATTTTAAGACGGTTCAAAAAAATATTAACACAAATTAAAATTTATTATTTACATAATATTTTTGTGGTTAATTATGATAGAAATATTATAAGAGACACGCATTGTATTCTTTAGTTATTGTGGTACATTTGGGTAAAATTAGTTTAGTAATGAAAATACAATGTATTTTATCCATTCTGTTATACAATCAAATCAATCAAAAATCATTTTTCTTATAGCTAACATAATGTACACTTATGATCGTCAAAATATACTTTAAATGATTCTAATTTTACATTTACTGCCAGTTCTCAAATCAAGGGCGTAGAACGGAAGAGAAGAACTGGCAATAAACTCTCCGGCACTCTTTTTAATCGCCAAGTTTTTTTTACACAATGTTTGTAAGGAGCTGCAACCAAATTTAATACAAAATAAATGAAATCCAATATTAAAAATATTAAAAAATAAGCTTTACTTAACACATTAAAAAACAAGAAAATAACTATATATTTAATTAAACTATATACATATAAATGTCAAAAAATTACTTTATAGGTAATATTAGTTTTAGTGAAGAAATCAAGACTTTTTTATCTTAAAGTGAAGTACATTTTCTCTTTAATTATTATTTTATGAAATTTGAATCAAACATAACTATATTCTCTAAAAAAATACTGATATTTTTAGTACCTACGAATCTTTATAATGTAAAATAAAGAATCTCAAAAATATCTTATTACCCAAATGGATTAAAAACCGTGGCGTACAAGCTTCGTTGGTATGTATTTAAACTGAATACATTGAAAGAAGATGCTTGATTGTGACCTAATTCGGTCTGTTTTAATCAAAAGCGAAATCACGACATAAGGAAAGAAATTTGAGTACTGAAACTTAAGACTGGATTCTTTTTATCTTACCTTTTAAAAATACTTTCAATTCGCAAAGTCATCTTGAAAACAACACCTTTTATTTCAAAGCCTTTATTAACTAGTTTCGGTCCATAATATATTTGAAGGAAATTTGTTTGAATTTTTTATCTTTGTAACATCACAATATTATTATTCAAATGACGCGATATAAGCATTATCACTAAACTTTGATCAAATAGCCGATCGATGTTAGGGAAAACCAGAGCTTCAAAGCTATCTTGTTTAAATTAATTCAAAACCTTTTATTCTGCAACGTTGAAAAAATTTACATGTTTTGGTTGTTTTAAAAGGTATAAAAAACAAAACACGTGATTTAAGCCATACACGAAGCATTTAGCTGTAATGTGTATTGCGCATTTAACATTTGCTAGAACGGTGAAGGAAAACATCGTGAGGAAACCGACATGTCATAGACCCAAAAAGTCGACGACGTGTGTCAGGCACTGGAGGCTGATCACCTACTTGCCTATTAGATTCAAAAATTATCATGAAACAGATTCCGAAATCTGAGGCCAAGATCTAAAAGATGTTGTAGGGCCACTGATTATTATTATTTTTGTTTATTTTTGAAGTAAGAGTGTAAATGTATAAGTTAGGAGTTTGTTAAGCTGTCACGGAAACCGTTCATTATAAAGAATATACCATTTTATGGGTTTTGGATAATACCTTTTATCCTAATTGTATGAAGTTATAGGGTAGTTTTGTTTGACACAGTTAAGAAGTTTACATCCTATGCGGTACTAACTCTGCTCTGCGGTTCCACCCGCATTGACTCGGTCGCAGGACGATGTCAAAAGTCAAGTCAAAAGTAAAAAATCATTCATTCATATAGGTAATACAATATACACTTATGAAGGTCAAAAAAAAGAAACATGTTAAAATTTAAATGCTTCTTAATAAAATACATTTATTGCCAGTTCTCAAATCAGGGGAAACGTAGAAAGCAAGAGAAGAACTGGAAATAAACTCTCCGCCACTTTTTTTAATCGCCAAGTTTTTCTGTTGTTTAACACAACGTTTGTAAGGAGCTGCAACCATTACACCATGTTCCACATGACATCTGAAGATTGTCAAAGATCCTCTATTGGCAAGATGCATTTAGAAATAGGAGCACATTACATTCTCGTGGTAACAATACTCAAATAAAAGTCGAAATAACTAACATCACCGCATACACGAATAAAGTAGGATCAGTCACCACAAATAGCTCCCGTTAATGTTCTATAGCCTGAGGCTTTCTACAGTAAATACAGTGTTAAAATTAATAGAATATTACTTGTAGATATTCATCTCGTATATAAAACAGTAGTACATATCTTTGCTCTATTGTGAATAGTTTTCGCAGTACGTGATTTAGGAATCATTGGAATTTTTACATCGTGGGTTACAGTATCGTAATTTCATATGGAACGCTCACGTTAATCTACGATTGTACTTAATTAAATTATTATATACATAATATATTGGTATAGATAAGAGTTGCCTCAAACAACCTCTATTTAACATACCCTTTTTTTTTAATTGAGGGGAATGCATTTCCGCACAGAGTGTGGGACTCGCTTTAAAAGCCCTTCCCACTAAACCCCTCCCACCAATCACGTCACTGTTGGGGTAACTTGGGGTCGCGTAAGCATTCTACCAACATACCCCGTGACTGGCTGCTGCAGCAACCATCTTCCATTACATTGACATCGCTTGAGAAGTCTTTACAGTAGGGTTGCAATTTCTTGCACCTAACACGTGATTCGCCGCCATCTTCTCGCTTGCACATATACACAATGTGGTCCTTCGTCACATCTATTTAACATACCCTAAAAAGTTATATAAAGACGTTATTTCGTGCAGAAGCCGTGTTCATAAAATAAATTATATTATGTATTTTCACGAGCGTGGAATTTGATAAATAAGCTTTCTTCCTACGCGTGTGACAGTAACAATGTTGAATTATTTGTGTTTAGGTGTATTATCAATACATTAGGCAGATTTGATTATTACGTGTAACTTTATGACCCATTTTTATCTAAGGCGTCGGTTACACTAATTTTTAACTTGAGCATGTAAACAAAATTTAGAGTTTCAAACCTATTTCTAACGATTATTACTTTATAAATTAATATGTATGTTATACAACCGACGACCATCTTAGGTGGAGGGTTTTTTTATAGAACAGGGGGCAAGCGAGCAGGAGGATTACCTGTGTTATGTGATACCTATGGAGACTCTCAATGCCGCAGTCGCGAGTCGATGCTGGCCTTTTAAGAATTTGTACGCTCTTTTCTCGAGAACCCTAAGTATAATTTGTTCTTAAATATTTCAATAGACAGCTGGTTAAACTTCCCTAAAAATGAATGGTTATGATATTTTATCATCATTTTCTCATCCTCTTTTTTACTATTTTTCCAATTATTAGTAGCATTTAAGATACATAATATGATTACACAAATTAAGATTCCAACCACGTCAATATTTTACAATTGACATATGTGAATGCAGATTACTGATTATTTTATATATAAATAAATTCTTCTTTCGTCAAAATACGGTATATTATAATATTTAAGGTATTTTTTTTATACAACAGGGGGCAAACGGGCAGGAGGCTCCCCTGATGTTTAGTGATACCGCCGCCCATGGACACTCTCAATGCCAGAAGGCTCGCGAGTGCCGGCTTTTTGAGAATTGGTACGCTCTTAAAAGGTAGTTTCCGTTGAAGTCCCATAGTCTCAAGACGCCCTGTGTATCTATTTCATCTAAAAAAAATATTTTTAAAGTAAGGCTTAACTATATATATGGTGTAGGCGTAACTATACTATGGAACATAGTGTAATAGTTGCAGCTCCTTACAAACATTATGTAAAAAAAACTTGGCGATTAAAAAGAGTGGCGGAGAGTTTATTGCCAGTTCTTCTCTTCCGTTCTACGTCCTTGATTTGAGAACTGACAGTAAATGTAAAATTAGAATCATTTATGAATATTTCCTTTTTTTGACGTTCATAAGTGTACATTATGTAACCTATATGAATAAATGATTTTTGTTTGATTGTATACTTATTTAGTAGATATAACTAGATAATATACATAGATTTTATCGATTGATAATTTGAGTCGATAAATTATTGCGTTAATCAAATCATACGGCCTTTCACGCCGTGACTGCATAACAACTCAATCTCAATCATACTGCAACCACGCAGACTCAAGTATCCTCACGGACGGACAACGGCGTTTTGTCGAGTACTAATTTCCGTTGCAACGCTCCCTGCGTTTGACATTTGGCTAAGAGCAGTCTAATTCATGTGACCGTATGCAGCCTTAATAACGAATGCATTTTCATAGTAATATTTAAATAAATGCTAAGTTATATTTGCATACAAAACATTTCGTAACTTCTGACACTATTTTGCAGCTAAACCAGATCATTTGACGCCTCGGGGAGCATGCAAGCTTGAATGTAAACGGAAACTACAGTCTAAAACTTTCCTTAATGATGGTTAAAAACGTTTGCTTTATATTTTAATTTGGGCCTCAAACATCACACATGTTACAATGACGGCCATGAAATTATGAAAAAGGATATACACCTGTGAAAATAACGTAAGAACTTAATACATCCCTAGCTCTCCGATCCGAATATTATTTTTTCTAAATTGAAATAATATACAATCATATTTTCAACATTCATATTTACTTAATCAAAATCCGCCATAAAGTTTTGGTTTCCGGCTATTACTTTGTATCCATTGTTTGTCAATGAGGTAAGAAGCGTAATGCTAACCAGATACATTCAACTTCCTCACAATCGAGTAGTCCGATATTTAAGTCACTTACCGAGTGAACCTTTTGTATCGAAGAAGTCGCACGGGTCTTCCAAGCATCACGATACAATGAAAATAAATAGACAGCAATTAGCGAGCAATAGAAGAAAGCAAAAGAAAACAATAATAACAATAACTAATTAACACTGGAGGGTTGCTGAAACGACTCGGCGAAAGACCTTTATGGAGTTGCTGGAACTGTTTTAATCTAGCTTTTCTGAGCTTTTGAGTAAAAATAAAGAGGCTATACTAAAAAAATTTAGTGTGATAGCACTCCAATGAGTCCAGACAAATTTTGGTATCTGCTTCATTAATAAATTTCTTTTCTGAAAAGGTCTGTGTTGTGTGCTTATGCTGGGAACCGTCCAAAATAATCACCTTCAACCTTTATGATGGGCACACCCTGACGTTCTTACCATGAATTACACAACATCACACAACACACCCGAATAACGTATATTAAATGCATTTAATACTTAATTTATTCCATCTTTGATTGTCTTTAGTATAATTAACTTTTATGTCATAAATAAATTTATATTTTATTTTATAATATTTAATCTCTTCCGTTCTACGCCCTATGTATTTTTTTGACGTTCATAAGTGTACATCGTGTTACCTATATGAATAAATGATTTTTGACATGGTCTTTGACTTAACTAATTATGATTTTTGCGATCTATATTAACATTATATATATATATATATATATATTATAACAGTGATTATTATTATGATAGTATTTTTGTGACCCAAACGCAAGTTTAATTAAACGTTTAAGAAAACATATCAAATATTTAATTCCCTTTCTAATAAGATATTCTGATAGTTACTCTTTAAGTCACAAAATCTTGTGTATACATTTGATCTACATGACGGAAAACAATGTCAAAACCATACTTTAATGTTTCTACGTGTTGATTTACCATGATTGGACTATCCAATACAACATTATTTCTAAGAAATACTATATATCTTATATATAAAATTATCTTAGTAATACAAAGATTCATTCTACTTTCTCGGAGATTTTTAATGAAAAAAAAAACCAATTGGGAGTACTCTAATATTTACTTTCCAGGAAATAGACAAATAAAATGAAAATATTGGATGTTCTACAGAAACAAAAATGATATATTACATACGAATTAGTTCCTTAGTTTCGTGCTTTCATCTAAAGAAAGGTTACAAAATGAAAAAAAAAACATATTAGGAGCAATATACAGTTCAAATATACATTTAGAAAGAAAGATCCAGTGCTGTACAGGCAGGTTTATTTACACAACCTTATATATAACCACAAAAACTACCTCATTATAAGAATCAAAATTTGATGTAGGTAACTTAATGTACACTTATGAACGTCGCTAATTATGCTTCTAAATTGACATGTACAACCAGTTCTTATATCAAAGGCGTGATTCGAAGGGAGGAACCAACAATATTCTTTGTTTAAAATGACCAAGCGTTTTTACAAAATTGCAGCTTTTTAATAATATGACAATAAACATAAGTCGACTAAAATTTTGTCGTAATAATTCAAATGTTTGTGTTCAACTATGTAGTCCTACGTGGCATAAAAATAATTGCCAGCATATATCTCTTATTTATTCATATTCCTATTTTTTCAATAAAGCAGTGTTGGCCTAATGGCGCCCATACCTGAGGTCGTAGGTTCGATCCCCGGCTGTAAACCAATGGAGTTTCTATGTGCGCATTTAACATTTGCTCGAACGGTGAAGGAAAACATCGTGAGGAAACATGTCTTAGACCCAAAAAGTCGACGACGTGTGTCAGGCACTGAAGGCTGATCACCTACTTGCCTATTAGATAAAAAAAAGATCATGATTAAGATTCAGAAATCTGAGGCCAAGACCTAAAGAGGATGTAACGCCACTCACTTTATATTATTTCAATTAAAGTTATTAGCCTTTATAAACTCTATGGTGGTTTTAATAATATTAAAACTTAGCTTTACGAAGACGCCTATTCAAGAATTCAATAACGAAATTGCCTACCTTCGTTGATTTGATACTGAAGACTTATTATCCAATTTATGGCAGAAAATTAATTAAGATAACATTTCATCAGATAAATATTAGAATAGTCCAGGAATTAAAATAGGTAAGTGGTTCTGTGTTTATATTGATCACGTTTGGGACCTTGCGGAAACGTTTTAGATAAAGACTTAGATTGAATGTGGAGAGTTAGAACTTAGCATTGTCTTTTATTAACAGAACTTTTACGCATTTAAAGAAAACACTTTTTGATTGGATTGGAGCTATTTATAAACATATAATTATTTAACCTAATTTTACACTTACTAAGAACTAAGTGTATCCTTCGTATGTATTATACATGTATTAACCCTTACCAAATAAGTCAGCATAGACTCTTAATTTACCCTTAAGAGCATATTATATGACTTAATGCTCATAAGTACATATAATAAAATAAACCTATATTGCTGTACTTAGTATGGGTATTCTTTCTACTAGTAGCTCATCTCTCAAGTCCTCCTCCAACTATCGCCATGTTAATCTACCGAGTATCCTTCTAACCTGCTTATGACGTCCCCTCACCACCTCTTCTGCTTACCTTTTGCCTCTTGCAATCCTTATATTATTATGCACGCACAAAAAGAAGAAATTTTGTAAGTACTTGTGAACTTCGTATGGACAGCTTTTGATCGATTGCTCATACTTTTAAGTTTTATCCGGCCTCCATCGGGAATCTAATGTCCACGAACCTAGGCACCATCACGTGAATGTCGAGGCTACTCAACCTGACACCCCGAGCTTAGTGAGAAGACTGAGAAGGACAAACCATATGAACTAGTGCATTAGTGTTAGTGCACGTTAGTTTTAGAACAGTCTATTACTATTAATAGAGACTGTAACTCGCGATATTGGATACTTCCAAGTAAAAAAACCTTATTAGCAGATTATGATAGACTAATTTACTTATAAGTCTTAAGTTAGGATAGATCGTAATGTTACATGATGTATACATATAAGCAAAGACACATGATTAAAAAAATAATTTATTATGTCACGCAACTAAGTGTTAATAAATGAATAATGTACAATAACTCAATATTTTTTTCTTTTACGTAATTCCGCAGTAAGCTAGAAGCCTTTGTTATACCATAGCAAATGTAATTTACAAACCATAAATAAAATAATGTATAATCGTATTTCTCGTCTTTATTTTGCTAATGGAATGAAAACGCGCTGACGTTGTGTCGTAATCGTTCGTAGATTATAAGCACTCAAGCTTAACTAAGAAAATAACCTTGTAATTACTCGCATGAAACCTTTGCCTCGAGGCAAACATTAACTTAAAGTAGTGCAGCTACGATAGCAAAACGAATCAATGTTTCAAATTATTACTAACTAGCAGTTTAAACGTTGCATTTTAGAAATGAGAGCTTTTATCCGTTCCTTGGCTTGAGTCGGCGACATTTTTTTTAATAAAACAAACGGGCAGGAGGCTCACCTGATGTTAAGTGACACCGCCGCCCATGGACACTCTCGATGTTAGAGGGCTCGCGAGTGCGTTGCCGGCCTTTTAAGAATTTGTACGCTCTTTTCTTGAAGGACCCTAAGTCGAATTGGTGCGGAAATACTTCAGGCGGCAGCTGGTTCCACAAGGTGGTGGTGCGCGGCAAAAACTGCCTTGTAAAACGCGCAGTTGTGTTGGCGGACGTCGAGGTGATACGGGTGGAATTTCGCATTCTGCCTCGACGTCCGATGATGACATTTAAGCCTTCCTTAATTAGCTTACTTATTACTTTTAACAGGAGGCTCATCTGATGTTAAGAGATACGGGGGGTATCGTACCCGCCGATACTCAAATTGCTAGAAGGCTCGCAAAAGTGCAAATTAAGATTTGATCTGCCTTAGCTTGTCCCTAAGTCTTACTACTTCAGTGGGCAGCTGGTTCCACATAATTGTGGAGCGCGGAAAAATTGTCGTTAGTAACGCTCAGTTGTGGCACGACACATAGAGACATACGAGGTGACACAGATAGTATTTTGTATTCTGCCTGCCTGTGTTAATTAATCCAATCCAAACAATGAATTGACAATCTGATGTCCGCTTAGAAAATATTTCCCGCTAAGGATATATACAACTTTTCGACTTTAGTCCAAAATGGAACGATGAAATGGTCCCGAACGTACAAGCCGTGCAAGAGATACTCTTTCGCTAATCAGAGTAAAAATACCTAATAATTTGCCCGAATTGAACTGTCAAGGCCCACAGCGAGATTCCATTGAAAATAAAATCACTGGGGTCGTCGCGTATAGTGGTTAGACTGGTCGAGCCTACTCTCTTGATTTCTTTCAATACATTTCGGTAATTAATTTATTCATTCATTCATTTTTACAGAGTCATTTTAAACATTTTCTATACTTTTAAATCAAATGAATCGACTGTAAAAATTCGAAGTGTCTATTGTTTAGGCTATGCATTGATTGAGCCAGTTGACCGATTCTTGATAGTAGTGCTGCAATGTAGCTTTAGCGAACTATGTGTAAAACGTCAGATCTCTTGATATTCTAAACGTTTTTAAGTTTTCCGCACCATGTTTTTCTTCTCGTTAGCAAATGTTATATGCTCACATAGACCTCGATCGAAACTACGACCTTAGGGATGAGAGTCGCATGTTGAAGCCACTAGGACAACACACACCGTACGACAATCTGGATACAAGAGAATCAACAAGCAACTTAAACTTTATCGCTCTGCAAATTGGTTGGTGCGTCATTAAGTAACCGAACGAGCAGTTTTATCTATTTCGTTTGATTATATCGTAATCGAAAATATTGAAGAATTAAAAATTGTATTATAGCGTATGTAACTAAGTAAGTAACTATACTTAAAGTAAACGTCATATAAAAGATAGATTTTTCAAGGATTCAAGGACATAGTTCGGAGTTGGACGAAAGAAGCATCCATAAGACTTTATAGTGTATAGCTATATAAATGATGATGATAGCTACTTATTATTTTAGAATAGTTTTAGTCGTCCAAGTCAGTAGACATTTTTAAATAAACCTGATTGGTAGCACGCCATAACGTACGTCAAGAGGTCGTTTAATATAGACAAGTTTTAAAAGTTCTTCACAATTGCAAGGATATCATCGCGGGCGTTGAGCGTGGCGACCGAATCAAGAAATTCCGTAACGAAAATAAAAACCTAACACAGGTTCGGCCAATAAACAGTAGAGCAGGATAGAACGCATTCTGCATCTTACATCGATCTGGCGTGATCGGTGACGTCGCGCTGATGCGTTAGAGTGGGACAGAACGCATACTACGTATTCACATGTCTCTGTCGAGATCGGTGACGTAGCGTCAGCACGGCCTGTGCAGTCGGTACGCGTTAGTGTGAGACATACTATATAGACGTGTTAGTCTGGTAAAGTGGTAAATTGAATTATTATCAAAGAAAAAACTAAAAAAATGGTATGCATTAGCTTTACCGCGGCAGTCACCGAGTGCCACACGTTTTTTTTACGCGATACAATACAATTACAAGTCATCAAACACCAATAGGATGAATCGACTAGAAAAATGTACCTAAAACTTTTCTACATAACAATCAATTAAACTTCCCGACCAATTGAATAGGTTTCATAAATTCAAATGTACCAAATAAACAGGCGAGGACTATTACGGTTTACGTCTTAGATTTTACTATCTCCATTTGGTTTATGTCTGCCTGGTAGTCGGTAAGGCGGGAAGGGTTTTATGTTGATATCAAATCTGAATATGGTGGAAGAAAATATAAAGCTAAGGCTTTATAACCTAATTATTATTATTTTTAGGTTAAAAAAATAAATCAGCGGCGCTACAACCTCTTTAGGTCCTGGCCTCAGATTTCTGAATCTGTTTCATGATATTTTTTTTAAAATCTAATAGGCAAGTAGGTGATCAGCCTCCAGTGCCTGATACACGTCGTTGAATTTTTGGGTCTAAGACATGTCGGTTTCCTCACGATGTTTCTCTACACCGTTCGAGCAAATGTTAAATGCGCACATAAAAAGTCCATTGGTCCGGATCGAACCTACGACCTCAGGTGTGAGAGTCGCATGCTGAAGCCACTAGGCCAACAATTTTTAGGTTACACTTTTGTTAATATTGAAAACATTTATTGTGCCTAATAAAACGTTTTTCTCTAATGATGCCGGTTTATGCTTAAGTCCTTCTTATATTATAAGCACACTCAAATAAATTAAAAAGGCTTAGTTCAGAAACGAAGAATTTTGCGAAGTCGCGTTTAAAGATTATGATTTCTTCCAATCCTATTTCAATAAAATACTTTTTATGAAACACGATAATGGTATTTTATAGATTTGTTCTTTGATAATCTCGCTTTCGTAAGCTTTAATTTAACTTTTAATAACGATGATTTAAAAAATAATTTGAGGATATAGTACAAATATATAACAAAAAAATTGTTTTATATTGAATAATTTCCAGTAACGACAGCAAATATAAATTATTTTTAGTGTTCTAAACGGTTGTAACGAAACTTAACAGTTTTTTTGTCCAACCTGATTTGCGAAACGTTTGGACAGTCTTTGCTTCTTTAAATATGGACACTTAACTAATTAGTAACTTGTAGCAGTAAGATTGGGAGATGTGCGGCAGGGGTGTGAAAGAGGCACAAAGATAATTACCGAGTTATTATTCTCTTTCTTCTTTGTCTTTAGGCGCTAACCGCTGGAGAATTCCATTTTTTGCCCTTAGCATTTAAAATCACAGAAATTCGACGGCCCTTGTATTAAGGGCCGTCGTATTAAGTATTATTAATTAAAAATCTTATTTATAAAAATCTCGTGTTACGGTGTTTGTAATTAAACTACTCAGAAAGGGCTCGACCGAGTTTCGTGAAATTTTGTGTGCATATCGGTTTGGTCTGTCAATTGGCCAACATCTATTTTTCATCATATTAAGGGTGTCCCTAAATTTTATATTTATTTTTTACACATTTTTTTTACTTTTATAATACACTATACAAAAATACATACAATTTAAAAATACATAGTTTTGTCACTCCTCTACGATTAACCTCTATTTTATTTGGTTTATTTAAAACTTATGATTTGAACTCGGGTTGATTCGAAAATTTCACAGAAAAACCTAAATAGTTTAAATACAGGAAAATCGAACATTCTCTGGGGCACCATAGCAAAATGTTCCATATTGGTATGTACAAAAAGGAGGCTGTGTAAAATCACAATCAGGAGAAACGAAGTTCGCGGGGGCAGCTAGTTTACTGTAAAATTTATAAAACCTCTGTTTCGAGTATTTGTTTCGATTTGTTTCGAGTATACAGTTGAAAATATTGACTGAGTATGAAAAATAAAAACAAGATTTTATCCAATAAAACGGATATCGACGTTTGTCTATGTCAAATTATTCCACTTAGACCCTACCGTATTCGGAATGTATTCGTTCCATTAACTATATTAACGAATAGAAAATACGACCAATGAACCGCTCTTAGCCAACGTCAATATTATTTGGTCTTACAGAATGGTTGGTTAATATAACGTATAGCTTTTACGATTTGTATATAAATGTATGAAACATATCACTATTATGTGCGCATGTGTATTTAGGCGCTAGGGTTACTTCTTGAGTAGTTATAAGCGATATAAAAAATATATATTTTATACATAATTAATATTGAAATCTTACGCGTACTATGCGCTGGTTTATTATATGTTACTATAGTATATTTATATAAACCTATAACATACATGGCTAGATCAAATTATACAATTTTCTCGAGACAACAATACAACCTTTTGTGTTACGATTCGCGTCGACAGAAGGTTGTAAGCGCCGTGATAATGTCTTTACATAGAAAATTGACGTTTTTTCGCAGGAATTCCAATTTATTTTTTTTACAGCTTTTACTAGTTTTGTGAAAACCATAATTCATTTCATTTACCTATTATATTTTTGAAGTGAAACTACTTTACCGGCGTTGGAAAAAAATTACCGTCACATTTTTCGGTAACGCGTCACATTTTTCCGTTACGCGCAATCTTTTTCTTGTCCCTACTAAAGTTTAATCCCAGAGTTTCGAAGCCATTAATAATAAAAATATATAATAACGATCACAATAATTATATTATAATTAATGAAATTCTGTAATAGTCTTAGTATTAATAAGGTAAAATAAAATAATTGTATTATTCGTATTCAAATGATAAACACCAAAGAGATAAAGTGCGAATATAGTGAAGACAAGTGACAAAGTACACAGTACTTAAAGTGCGTGTAATTAAAGTAATTAATGACAGTATTTTGTGTATGTGTATTTAGTGAATTTCTGTGCGTAATTTTTTAAGTGTAAACAAATTTCTCGTAGATTTAATTGAAAATTAACCCTTGAAGAAATCTACAGCGTTTTCTATCCGATCCCGTAGCTCGTAAGAATATATATATTGGTCAAAAATGATTTTATTAAGATATACTAAATATAGAATTTAAGATATTTTTAATATTCACATTAAATAAAAATAGGTAAAAAAACTTTTTAAGTTAAACGATTTTATGTTAAACATACATTGCAATGTTTAAGATAAATATACTTAAAACCAAAAAATAATAAAATGGATACAGTCGTGGGAATTATAAACATATGCATAGACTAGACTAAAATAAAACCGTGGTGGTTCTTGCCCGTTATTAATAGTATTTTATAGTATTTTGCCCGCCATTTTGTAGCGGCTGCCATCTTGGATTTCATTTTTTTTATAGTATATTATATTTTGCTTGTTGAGCCCTTTCATTTGATACCCATATTGATGGGATTAATAAAACATAAATTATCCGCCATTTTGTAGAGGCGGCCATCTTGAATTTATAATGATAATGAATAAACATAATTGTATTGTCACCAAAATCCAAAGTGTGTACAAAATTTCATATTAATCGGTTGACAGGAAGAGGGTGAAATTTGAATTACTAAATTTGACCCAAGAAAGAAAAAAGAATAAAACAAACGGGGTGAGCTAAATAAAACCGTTTAAAAAAAAGTTAAATATGAAATATTCAAAATTTAAATTGTTTGTACTTTTTTAAAACAGGGCAGGAGGCTCACCTGATGTTAAGTGATACCGCCGCCCATGGACACTCTCGATGCCATAAGGCTTGCGAGTGCATGACATCTAATGATGTGTAATAAATTAGATATAAATTTAATTGGCTTTGGTATTACGACCTACGGGAAATATCATTACTTTACAAAACACCTTAGAACCTCATAAAAACATTCCGTGTTAAGTTACTTTTCCTGTTTTCAATTTGACAGACTTGGAATTATATATTCTACTAGCTGCCCTCGCGAACTTCGTTTCACAAAATTAATTTGATTTATGCTTTAGCCTCAATATTACGTGGTAATCATGATATTGAATTGTAGCTTATATGACACGTTTGTCGGTTTACCATAGCAGTGTCATCTATTGATTACTTAATGAATTCAGTCGAAAAGTATCGACATCTGTTAGAATCTTTTGGAGTTAACTGATAATTATTGTGACGTCAATTAATTATAGATTAAATAATTTGCAATAAAATAAAATTGCGACTATAATTAAATATCTAAGCTATCCTATCTCTTAAGTTAGACCAGACTGCTCACGGTGTGCCAATTTAATTTAAAATTGGTTTAGTAGTTTAGGAGTCCATCGCGGACAGACATCGTGACCGGAGATTTTATATTAAGATATGCTGTGGCTTAAATTTAATAGTCTTGTTTAAATTCATTATTATAAAACACGGAACCGGTTGAGGTTTAATTGTATCTGGAATATATGACAGCTATCCTGAACTTTTTATTTGTGGCAGGAATTTTCCAGTTTTATCAGATATCTTTAATGACAGCTACAGCTTAATAAGTGTTTTGCTAGCACGTTTAAATTAAATTGTTTCGTGGGAGTTAACAGGTGCCAAAAAATATGGAATATATTTGTCTGTGTATTGTTTAAGTTAACTGCAAATACAATTCTAATATAAGATAAGACGAGAGAAAACTAACGTTGTATAAAACTATTTTAAATTAGGTCTCACGTTTGCGAAGTCTAAGTTTAATCTGAATTTATTTAACTTCCTCCTGTAAATAGCTTAGCAGAAGTTCCATACAATAATCGAGGGAGAAGAGAAAACTATCAATAGTCTTCAGTTACATTTCATTTCCCTTACTCTAAGGTTAAGTTGATTAAATTTATTTATATTTATAGTAAATGACTTTTTTAATTGTATTTACTATTTTCAAACTGAACGTATTATTTTAAATAACTTTAGAAAGCAACCATCATTATTATATACGTAACACATAAATGCGTTTATGTAATGAAATAAAAGTACTGG
This sequence comes from Pieris mannii, assembly GCA_028984075.1. NCBI lineage: Eukaryota > Metazoa > Arthropoda > Insecta > Lepidoptera > Pieridae > Pieris > Pieris mannii. The sequence goes on along the minus strand of CM054795.1, from coordinate 5,886,799 downwards.
TATATCCCAGTACTCAATATTGAAGGAGTAGCAAAATGAAGTTATGACCATTTGAAAAGCAAAAATTATTTAGATTATTTATAAGCGGCTTTAGAACCGGTAAAGTAATTCATTATTTGAACGCGTTTAAACGAGTATATATGTTAATTTCTATATATTTTATTTAAAGAATAATATAATGATAATTTCACAAGTAATATCTACGGTTTCGATTATTCGATTCAATTAATTAATTCAGGGTTTTTTGCAACCATTTTGTTTCATATATTAAAATTTTGCTGGTCTCGTATTCGGTCACCCTAAGAAATCCCGGGGCATTAACGTATAAATAAAAAGAGTTCCATATTGTTAATACTTGTCCACGTAATTCTAATTATAAATCTTTTCTATTTCTATTTTTATCGTTAAAGAATATATAAAGAAGGTTGAAACCGAGAAAAAAGTACACGCCTGAGTTGGTTTAAGTTATTTTATAACATACTATCGGACATGACACACGTCGTTCTATATACATGTTTAATCCAAAAAATTATCGAACTAAAAATGTAAATGATTGTCAAATCCACGAGAACAGAGAAAAAGTAATCACCACTCCGCCCAAATTTAGCAGTTCAATTACGTACTGAAGATTTATATGTATAAAGATGCAGCAAGAAAAGTTTTCTTTATCACTTGCAAAATTTGTAAACAAGCAACGGCTGTTAGGTTTTAATAGATGAAGTTAGTCGCTGAGTTGATAATTAAGCATCTAAAGTTTCAAGACCACAATTAAGAGATGTGGGATGATTATCCATATCATTTAGGAATCAATGTTTTTGTTGTCTTAATAAGAAGAACATCGGATAAGCCTTTAAAAGCTTTTGATTACGCCGTTGGGTATGTATTAATGAATCAGTCGGATGTATTCATAACAGTAAGTAACAGCTGTAGAGTGTAATACTATATTAACGCTTGCAACAACATAATATGATCAAATATTTGACTAATTGAAACTTGATATTGGAACGACGATATGCCTAAATAATCTTTGACCAATCGAACAACGGACTAGCTCGCCTGAACGCGTGCCTGATATCGAGAAGTTGCGTATATTATTAGCGGTCGGAGTAACTTTGTTAATGCATAGATATCGTTACACGTTTTGTATGATTTTTTAAAATGAACTAAGGTTCGAGTTAAGTAACCCCAACCCTAGCCAAGTAACCCAACATGTATATTGACCTAAACGTTTTTGGTAAGATAGAGGTTTGGTTTACCTTTTATAAATGAACTATGACGGCAATCTTCACCTCACCAATAACATGCAATAGCTAAATATATGTATAGCCTTTTGAACTGCTCGTAGTAAACGAAAATTCACTTTGAGAACTTTTCATCTTGGAATGCATTTGTTTCTGTACTATATATTTAAGTCAACGTCCAGTCTTTATAAATTTTTTCTTTACATACATTTTTCCCTGCAGCCTAGTAGCAGTTTTGTTTGTCATATACACAGGTTATACTTACACGACTCTTAGCTTTAATGTTTATTAATTTCATTTATATATTATAATCTTTATTAAATTAATTAATAAACATGTTTTTAACTATCTTAACATAAGCCTGCATACGCAAAAACAGTCTGAACTGACCTATATGAATAATCTCACGCATTTTTTTAACTTTAAACTTATGTAAAATCAGGGAATTTAATTATAGGGACTGAAATACTGATTAGATTGTTTAATTTGCTACCCTTCCTTTTTTCCTTCCTCTATTAAAGTTATATGCCTACGCATATGCGCGTATGGGATACATGTTTGACACAACCACGTCACAAGAGCAGGTCCAGAATTGGCAGATTACGTTTTCTTCAGTTAAACAGCTCCAACTCTTAAACCCAGAATTTTACTTAGAAAATCTAAATGGCGCATATTAAATCACGCAATCACTAGACAAACATAATAAATTGCACGAGTTAACGCTATAAACAACTCAAACACTTCACTATCAAATTAATTCAAATGTGTATAAATTGACATTTATATGTGTCGATTTAAATAATTTGCGGTTTTCGAAACAAGGTAGGCAAGCCAAGTAATTCCAATCATTAATTCTCAATACAAAGCCGATTTCGATTCATTCAGCGACAATTCAAAAGCCAATGGAAACAATTAATCACGTGGTAAATTCACTTGGAAGTTTCATCAATATGATTGGGATGTTTTATTAATATTTAATTAATATGTGTCGAGAAGCAATGCAAATAAAACAATGTAGTAGGGGCAACTATCAGGTACCTAATCTGTAAATATGTAGTTAATTAGTTAAAGATATTTATTTCAGAAATTAAACTTAAATTGTCGACATTTTTATTTTACTATCTGCCCCCGCGAACTTCGTTTCTCCTTCATTTCACAAAATAAATTTAATTTATACTTTAGCCTCAATAATACCTGGTAATCATGATATTGGATTGTAGCTTATATGACACGTTTGTGGGTTTACCATAGCAGTGCTATCTATTGATTACTTACTCAGTCCAGTCGAAAACTATCGACATCTGTTAGAATCTTTTGAAGTTAACAGATTATAACTGTCAATTAATTATAGACAAATGCTTTGCAAAAAAATAAAATTGCGACTACTCGAATAATTAAAGATCTAAGCTAATCATATCTCAAGTTGGACCAGACTGCTCACAGTGTGCCAATTTAATTAAAATCAGTTAAGTAGTTTAGAAGTCCATCGCGGACAAATATCGTGACAGCCACCAACCCCACCACGTGAATGTCGTGGCTATTCAACTTTTTGACATCACGGGCCTAATGACAAGATTAAAAAGGCCAAACCATTTGAATTACTGAATGAATGTAAGTCTCAAGTTCTTTCAAAAATTCAAACTGTTTAATACTTAAGACTTACATTGGTTATTGATTTACATTGATATTGATTAACATTGGTTAAGAAAAAATATAGTATAAAGAAAAGAGTATCTTCCTTTTAAGAGACTGTAGGGGGTGTGATATTAGACACTTTATTATGTTAAACATTTTATTAAAATAGATTAGTTAACTTATTAGTATTAAGTTTATTTTCCTTACTTGTAGAATTCTAATAAAAAAGTAAAACATATTAATATATAATTATTATATATATATATAATTCAATGAAAAACAGTAATAGAAGTAATATAATATTATACAACTACTATTACTGTTTTTCAAAAAACAATATATAAATATATATATATAGTAATATCGCCATATTAGAAAGTATTACGAAATATACAAAGTAGGCACGGTGACCATATACGCCGATAGATTACTAAGATGTTCTTACACAGAATTTTGTGAATCTATATTTTTTTTTGGGAAAGCCTTCAGGTGCTGTAGTACTATAAGTTATAGAAAAACGGCCAGTGGGTTTCGAGGGCCTTGACACCTCAACTCAGCGATCATAGTTCAGCGGGAATGAGCTACTAGTGTAAGGGTGTCTCCTACGATCTCAGCGTGGGTCGGCTTGAGGTGGTCAATCGCCTAAAGTGAAGGGAGCTCACTGAAGTAAGCAAAGTACATAGATTCGTACACCTTCCCCGGTGAACGAGATTTTTTTACTTTCGGTTCTCAAGCGCGTGACGTTGTAACGGGTTCCAGTTCAAAACTCGCCCACAGAGCTCTGCTAAAGTTTGCCTTACTATATATATTACTATAACTATGCATTGTTCGTGATAGGGATGTCTTACTTGGATCCTAATTATGAAAGTCAGTAAGTACCAAAAGTGTAAATGAGCGTAAATTTATTAATCCAATTGTTCCTATGTACGAGTTGCGAAAGTTTTAATGAAAATACAGAGTGAAGTTGCCCCGTCTCCGGCTTACTAATCAGGTGAGTAATATCTGCCAAAACAAAAAGGGTATTTCCGCAAACAAGCTAATTTAATAAGTTCATATTGTTTCCGTTAGTCATTAATTAATAGTTTTGAACTTTTAACAATACAAATTCAGGTACAAGGATGAAGTATGTCGGGTTTGTTCACAAATTCTACCCTCAGCCTTTCACAGTATATTGTTGTCGCTACTCATGAGTGTATGGTACCATATTTGACAGCAGCTCATGATATCTTGGGCATAAATCTTGAAGTATAAAAATATCGCGCGATAAAGAAATCCGTATCGTCTCTGGTCTCGACTGTCTGTAAAGGATTTGCCAGTTGTTGTATTTGAATATATAGTTATGGCATATGGAGTGCACTGCTCTATAGTATCTACATGTATCTTCCGTGGCGTGCTCAGGGAATGTTTGTGATAAACCGCCCTGGACGAGTTCTACTCCGTTCCTACCCCGATTTAAGTTCTAGTCAAAGGAGGCAATTGTAATTTAGGTTACTGTTAGCCGCGGTAAATTAGTTAAATCATCGTAAATGTACAATTAGGTGTTTTGTATTCGAAATAAAAGGCTCGTATTGCAAGAGTATGATTATATACTGCTCAAAACAATTACGGGAATAAAACTTTAAAGTAGAACTAAACTTTTTACTTAAGGTTTTAATTATTACTTGCCACTAGATAATGTTAAGGCCTTGTCGAAGAAAATAAATAACAAAAGAACATCGGCGTTTTGGTTAGTAGTCCTATAATAAAGTGGCAGTGTGTCTAGAAACACCAAAAAACAAAGTGACGTCTTTGAATTTTCATTACTTTCTAATCACAGAAAACACATTTTAAATAGTTTTTTTCAATCTCTTGAGTATTAATAGAAATTGAAGTGAGCCTTTTGAGTATTGTTCAAATCAAATCAAATCAAATCAAATCAAATCAGATCAGATCAGATCAGATCAAATCAAATCAAATCAAATCAAATCAAATCAAATCAAATCAAATCAAATCAAATCAAATCAAATCAAATCAAATCAAATCAAATCAAATCAAATCAAATCAAATCAAATCAAATCAAATCAAATCAAATCAAATCAAATCAAATCAAATCAAATCAAATCAAATCAAATCAAATCAAATCAAATCAAATCAAATCAAATCAAATCAAATCAAATCAAATCAAATCAAATCAAATCAAATCAAATCAAATCAAATCAAATCAAATCAAATCAAATCAAATCAAATCAAATCAAATCAAATCAAATCAAATCAAATCAAATCAAATCAAATCAAATCAAATCAAATCAAATCAAATCAAATCAAATCAAATCAAATCAAATCAAATCAAATCAAATCAAATCAAATCAAATCAAATCAAATCAAATCAAATCAAATCAAATCAAATCAAATCAAATCAAATCAAATCAAATCAAATCAAATCAAATCAAATCAAATCAAATCAAATCAAATCAAATCAAATCAAATCAAATCAAATCAAATCAAATCAAATCAAATCAAATCAAATCAAATCAAATCAAATCAAATCAAATCAAATCAAATCAAATCAAATCAAATCAAATCAAATCAAATCAAATCAAATCAAATCAAATCAAATCAAATCAAATCAAGTCAAGTCAAGTCAAGTCAAGTCAAGTCAAGTCAAGTCAAGTCAAGTCAAGTCAAGTCAAGTCAAGTCAAGTCAAGTCAAGTCAAGTCAAGTCAAGTCAAGTCAAGTCAAGTCAAGTCAAGTCAAGTCAAGTCAAGTCAAGTCAAGTCAAGTCAAGTCAAGTCAAGTCAAGTCAAGTCAAGTCAAGTCAAGTCAAGTCAAGTCAAGTCAAGTCAAGTCAAGTCAAGTCAAGTCAAGTCAAGTCAAGTCAAGTCAAGTCAAGTCAAGTCAAGTCAAGTCAAGTCAAGTCAAGTCAAGTCAAGTCAAGTCAAGTCAAGTCAAGTCAAGTCAAGTCAAGTCAAGTCAAGTCAAGTCAAGTCAAGTCAAGTCAAGTCAAGTCAAGTCAAGTCAAGTCAAGTCAAGTCAAGTCAAGTCAAGTCAAGTCAAGTCAAGTCAAGTCAAGTCAAGTCAAGTCAAGTCAAGTCAAATCAAGTCAAATCAAATCAAATCAAATCAAAATATCTTTATTCATATAGGTAAACATGTACACTTATGAACGTCAAGAAAAACAAATTAAATTAACTGTAAATTTACATTTACAACCAGTTCGCAAGTCAAGGGCGTAGAGCGGGTAAGAAGAACTGGCAAGAAACTTTCCGCCACTCTTTTCAATCGCCAAGTTTTTAATACAAATTGTTTGAACTGGAGCAAATCAATCCCAAGGATTAGGGTAATTTAAGTATTCGTCACATTTATAAAAGGCTTTATTAATTAATTTACTTTTAACAAGGGCTTTGAATTTATTTAGTGACAGTTCTCTGATTTCGCTTGGGAGTTTGGTTATTCATTGAAGCGAGTGAGTTTAGGTCATAATGCCAGATCTGACTGAATTGCATGTCTCCCGAGCTATCGCTTTGCTTGAAGAGGGTCAAACTATGCGTTATGTAGGAAATGATCTAGGAGTAGCCCCTTCTGTTATCTACAGACTTTGGAAGCGATACCGTGAGACGGGAGAATACTCACGAAGGCGTGGTCAAGGTCGAAAGAGAAAAACTACACGTTTGCAAGATGCGCTACATCGTCAACTGTGCTTTACGTAACCGCACCACAACTGCAAGAGATCTACAAAATACACTAAGGACGGCTACTGGTGTAGAAATTTCCGACCAGACGGTAAGAAATAGGTTGTTGGAAGCCAATTTGAGATCACGCCGACCAGTTCGGGCTGTGCGTCTAACAATTCAACATAGACAAGCTCGCCGACAGTTCGCGCAAAATCACGCTAATTGGCAAATTCGACATTGGAGGCTAGTGCTTTTTACTGACGAATTAAAAATAAAAACGATTCCGTCTAACACGTTGCGATGGTCGTCTCCGTGTTTACAGACGCCCAGGCGAGCGATACAGTGCAGCAGCAGTCCAGGAATATGACAAATTTGGATGTGGCTCTGTGATGGTTTGGGGCGGAGTTAGTTTGGACGAGCGCACAGATCTCGTCGTTGTTCCCGGGCGCTTGTGTGCTCAAACTTACATTGAAAATGTGCTCGAAGATCATGTTTGGCCCGCAGCATATGGTATGGGCCCTGATTTTCTTATTAATTAACTAATTTTTTTATTAATTGTAGTAATTAACAAGGTATAAAATAGGGTACAAGTTAATTTAAATCTAATTTTAGTTTAAGCAATAGAAAGGAGAAAAATCTTGTTCCGCTAATTGTTTTGAGCAGTATATAAAGCGTGTTGCGTTATGAGCAAAAAATGCGAGGTTGTAAATAGAAGATTTAATAATACTATATTTAATGCTAGGTTGAAGATAGAAGATATATAAATTTAATTTTTAAACGTTAAATTCATCGCATATTATATATATTACTTTACTAATATTAAATAGCTGTTTGGTTGAACGCGCTAATTCGATTAAATCTCGTAAGATAGATAATCCATTTATAGAGCAATGATACCGTTGAAGCGTAAGCGACTCTCAATCCTGTGCTATTTACGATCATCAACATTGTTTTGTTTTCTTGAAGTTAAATTAGTTTGGATATAAGTTTAAGGCAGTCTTTCCCTAAAAATGCTCAGTTACTAAAAAATCGAGTCGATATAGGTGGTCGTATTCTGTCTTTAACGTCCGATGATAAAACTCAAAGTATAAATCCAAACAACTGCTCTGAACTCTCGTCATGGTAAATTCTCAACATCAGCCGCGTGCGCACATATATAGAAGCGCACCGCAGTTTTCTTACAATAGTAAAGTTTCCAGTGCTTGAAGTAGGTTAGACTACCCTTGATAGTGCTAGTCTTTGTCTGATTGATTTTTGGATTCCTTATCAGTATACTGACACGCGACAGCCAAACCTTATGTTACCGAGGAAAGGTATCCTGGATATAGATTCTGGAGGATACCCAGGATGGGACATGTAAATTCATAATCCTTAAACCTTATTCTCCTGGATGTAGTACAAATAAGTTATAAATAGACGTTCCGTAGGTACAAAAAAGTGCGGGCGTACAAAGTACACATATAAGCTTCTTTGTAAATTAAATATTACTAAGGTACCCCAATATAAGATCCTCTACCAGTATATTACGATCACTCCATGTATTTGTATTCGTATACATTCACAAGTCGTTAAGCAACAGAATTGCCGTCTAAAGTTCTTATATGCAACTACTAAATGAATACATCAACCAATAGCGTCGATCTCCCTCACTCTCTCTCACAATCTTTCTCACTACACTCTCCCACCTCTCGCTCCATGGCACTGTGCGCTCCTTCTCACTCTCTCTCAATAGGTCTCAATCACTTGCTCCCTTTTCTTTGACAATAACGTTGCACATCTTCGTGACGCTAATATTATTATTATTGAGTTTCATCCGTAAATATATACCCGTCGCTTCACTTCAAAAATATCTGATGATGTAAACGTCACACTCAATTCACGTTGCCTGTTAAGCTTAGGTCGTATAAAATTATCTGTAACGTTATGAAATTCGCACGACAAACCAAAATATGAGGTAAAAGTAATGCCGTGTTTTGTACATTTTCTTGTGAGAATTATTTACCTCAGTACCAGTGAAAGCTTTTATAAAGTTTTATTATATTTAAAATAATACCTGTAATATTTACTGAGAAAAGAATACCCTGAAAGCAAAAGATGTTAAGCTCAAAGGTTTTTAATTAGCTTAGTTTATATTTAAATGAAACCTTAGCAATTATGTCATAAAATGCAATATTTTAATGATGAAAAAATGCTGAAACATTTCAAAGGAATCTGGAAGGTCTCTTTCTAACTACTAACTAATGGTTACGCAGGAAATTTTTTAGATTTTTAAAAATCTTTGTAAAAAATAGATTTGTAAGTTTCATCAATTCATAAATAGTTCATAGCGACTTCATTATATTATCTACAACTGTAATATTTTGGTACCACCGTGAATATTAGAACTCAATTTTGCAGGTAATTATTTTATAAGTACAATATTCTTTCCCAATAAATTGCTAACAAAAGTCGCCCATTCGTGATCGCATTTGTCATTGGAATGCACGAAAAATATTAGAATTTTTCAATCCTGAAATTCATCCGTTCTAAATTTAAAATTAATTCACGAAGGGTACTCTAATTGCTAACCAATTAACTGGGACGCATTACAAACATTTACATACGATATTAATTCATCGTTCCGATTCACTTGGATGCACTAGAGGCATATGGGATTCAGAAGCACCTTCACTGAGTAAGTAATAGAGAATTAATTAGATAGCATTTCGATCTGAATATTGGAATTAATAGGATGCTCGAAAACACAATCTCATTAGTATAGATTAAACAAATTATAGCAAACGATAATGAAGTAGTAAATTTAAAACAACTAATAGTAACTTAGCGAGCTTCAACTGTTTTGGAATGCTCTACCGATAAATGCATCCACATTCATTGAACATATCTTTATCGTTGCGTAATGTAATAGTTCCGTAGAACCTTATTATTAAACCATTTCTGAACGTTCTGGAATTCGATCGTTTATTTGATAAAAGTCGTACTAACTGTAGATCTATTGTCAATGTACTACGTCTAGGTAAGTATAGACAATAGGGCAATTGTCATACAATATAAAAGCAATGCAATAAGTGGTCAAAACGGATGCATGTTAATAGGTTCAAGGTGAGCAGTTAGGGCGATAAATTGTCTGTGGCCGCCATAATAAATTACCGTAGTTAATTTAACAGGACCTATATACAAGAGATAAACCAATCACACTGAGATCAGCAATATAACAAAGTAGACTTTTTCACAACTTAGTATTTCTTAGCAGTTTTTATCGCGCAACACCACTAGGAACCAGCTGCCAATTCGACTTAGGGTCCTTCAAGAAAAGAGCGTACCAATTCTTAAAAAGTCGGCAACGCATTTCTTCTCATATAAAAATGAAGAAAGAGGACTTTTTAAACACTGCAAAATACTGCCAATAACAGAAAAAATAAAAAAAATGTCTTCTAGTCGAGCACTTTTTTCGAGATGACATAAAAAAACGTGTGGAGCATGACGTACAGACTCGTGTGGTAACGCAAGGTCGGCTCTGTACATCGAGAGCATACAACGTATATGGCGAGAGAACGTTGCGGTATTTGCTACCGCGGCTAATAAATAGTCTACCCAATAACATAACAGTTAGCCTTACACTAACCAACATAAATTCTAAATTAAAAAACTACTTTAACATGCATTTGTCGCGCTTCTTAACAAGACTGCTATGGTTACATTAATACAAACCACAGCGGTTTTCTAATGTAATGTATTGTAATATACTATATTATTTTGTAAAATAAAGAGAAAAAAAAACTTGCAAGCGTTCAAGAGCGGCGGTATCAGTTACTATCAGGTGGGCCTCTGTTGTTTGCCTGCACACATAAAAAAGAAAAAAACTGTAGCCTAAAGATACACTGGTACCCCTGATGCATGACCTAAGTCTTTAATAATATTAAACTTAATGTAGTATTGTAGTATACTGAAAACCGTCATACAGTATAAACATTGGCAATTTTATTTGAAAGCTGCATATATATTAGTAGTTTAACAAAGGATTAGAAGACCAGCCTTGGAGCAGTGATATCTATTAGCCTCGCCAAATAAACCCAATCGGTTTTATCTGGTCTTAACACGAACAATTCATAAAGTTGAATACCTATCGTAATAGAAAGGTAACTGCATACTTTTGAAACTAAACGGAAGCAGGAAAACGCAACGTCCATATTTGTTATACCTACTTCTCTGTTACGAAGTATTATAAAGAATAATTTAATAGACTGCAATTTGAAAAGATTTCATTTCTTTAAAAAATATAAGTAGCTATTACTGAAAAGTGTAATTATGTTGCTTGTAAACTTTGTAGCTTAATTACAGAACACGAAATTAAACTTTTCCCCTTCTCATATAACTGGAACGGGTTTTGAATTTAAAGCGAAGTACACTAGTGTTCTCTTCATGTACTGTTGCACAATGATATTCCGTATTAGATTTTTTAAACTTACATGTTAATGGGAATTACATTCTTTTTTGCGTACAATTGCAATATTCCTTCATTTAAAATTCAGATTAGGTCCTGTTTGTAATGTGTTTTATTTATGTTAATATTAAAGGCAATGCATGACTATGAAAATACAGGGTCAATTCTAAATCTTACTCACGAAATTTTGTAGCTTAAAAGAATTATAAGTAAAACAAGCTTTTATTTTTAAGCAAAATGCTTTATGTTTCAGGTGTAATTTGTTAAAAACATCTTCATTTTAACTTTGTAGACACTTAAACGATCAAAGCATTTTAAGTAATTACTTACTCGGTTAATTCGGCGACGTCGAATCATTTAATATTTCTACAAATTATTTATTTATATATTATGTTTGAATAACATGCCCATTCTGTAAAATAACTTAATCATTAAAAGGTATAAATATATAACATACAATTTGTAGGGTACAGGGATAATGAAAAATAAATCATGTCATTAAAACTAATTTTAAGTGCCACTGATAGGCATAACCACAGACAAAATATGGTGCGCTGAAAATCATTTGTTGTTTTTGCGCACAATTCCATCGACAGTATTTCCCCCTCTCTCTCTCTGTAGAGTTGTGTTGACATTTTGGTACAGAATATATAATGAAAAATAAAGAAGGCGGCAAATGTGTTTTCTTCAAAGAATTCTCAGTCTGTTTTAAAACTTTTTCTTAGAATAAAAACTCAATAATTTATTATTTTATATTTAAAATATTAGTTTAATTATGTGTGTATATCCAAACTATTATATATTTGAACCAACTCTACATGTATTTACATTGGAAGGTAAATACAACCGGTTCAGCGAGACGACAATTTTGTTAACGGTTGTCATATATTTTTTTCCACCCTGCGCCTCTTTCACATTATTATCTTTTTCCCTAGAAACATAAATTCAAAGTTCCTTAATATTAATTTATTATAATTGGTATTTTCTTAAAACAACTGCGCTATTTTCAGTAATGTTTTCCTCATGTTATGATACTGTGAAAATGTTAGCAGCACTTTCCCAAAAATAAATGTTTTATACGTTTGCATTTGATACTTGATATCTAAACTCTGTTAAATACTGTGGTTGGTAATTGAATCCAAAGCGATAAGTACGAAAATCGAAGTTAATGGTTTAGAAGATTTTTTTTGAACTACGTCATCACTACATAGTATAAAACAAAGTCGCTTTCTCTGTCCCTATGTCCTTTTGTATGCTTAAATCTTTGAAACTACGCAACGGATTTTGATGCGTTTTTTAATAGATAGAATTTTTCAAGAGGAAGGTTTATATGTATAATAACATCTTCATTATATAATAATAACATCCATTAAATAGTGGAGAATTACTGTTATTTTTGAGGTTTCTAATGTGATGTCGTAAATAATTACATTTTTTCCGCTTACATTGCAAACGCAGGCTGAACCCTACGAGTTTTATCAAAATAATGTACTAAGTATTGTACACATTGAAAAGGTCAACAGAAAAGTCCGTGATGGTATATGTCTATCTCTTATGGATAACCCACAATAACTTTTTTTGTCATTTACTTTTTACGACAAATAATGGCTAATTTTCGAAGCGATTTTAATCAATACAGCATTAATCCTTAACCAATTAAATACCTTGAATACATTGTTCATTTAATATCATAGATCTATACAGCCCATTACAGCTTATTTAGCAGAGATCGAACCCGTATATTATCGGAGCTTTCCAGCGACGGAAATAACAATACATAATAAAAACACCTGCTTTTCATCAGCATTGCACCCGTGCGAAGCTGGGGCGGGTCACTAGTTTTTTACAAATTAAAGTGCAATAACGTTGTTGTGTTGATCATAAAAAAGGTGTATATCTAACAATATTGTTATGCAAGTGTAGTGAATTGCCTTCAAGAAGACATCAACAAATCGTCTTTATTGATATATACAAAATATTAAAGACAAATGATTTCACACAAAAACAATTGGACCGATTTCAAAATTTTACCATTAATTCACAATTAGAAAGCTGCATCTTCACTGACTGACATAGCAGCGCCCTCGTAGTGGGATCCTCCTTCATCACGACAATGCTTCAGCGAACTCCCCAAAATGGACTATTAAATATTTGACTATGGTAAGTGTCGAGATAATGAGTCACCCGCCATACAGTCCTGATCTAGCGCCCTGATACTTTAATTTATTCCCAAGAACTAAATTCCATTGGTTTCATCAAATGCAACGATGTGTAAAGAGGAATGGAGAATACTTCGAAAAGCAATAAAAGTATCGGCCACTTTCTACATTATGTCATTTTTCATTTTCTAAACATTTTCAGTGTTACGTAGGTAAGAAGTTTTATTTGCGATTTATTGTGCTTAAAACAAAATATATTTAATTTATGTTTCAAAACAGTTTCGACTGATTTGTTTCAAAATTAGCGATAAGTCAACCTGAGGTCTGAACAAAATTTACTGCTAATATTAGGATACAGGATCACCCACTGACCAATAAAGAAAAATGTGATGAACAAGAACAGATGTAATCCTGACTCGCAATTTTTAAGGTTTTCATTAAAACATAGAGTAATCTGAAAAAATTTTAGATCAATAATTGTAGGATGATATACACAACATACAAGAGTACATACAGAGTAAACAATATATGATTTTTTCGGTATTTAGAAAGGAACGATGTTGCGCGTAAGTTCCCTTTTGTCCATAGTGGGAAATTTAATTATCAGAGGAACAAAACAAGTTACTTCCGTTTCCGGGTTTTTAATCATGTTTAACGACTGAAAATCTTTGAAGGCGAGTGCAGATAAGCATTGTGCATACAAACCGTTGACTAGTTTTTAACGACTACATGGGTTTGAATTAACTATACTAGGTATAGCCATACGTTGTTGTTGCTATAATTTTTTATAACATTTAGTTATGCACTTTTTGTACTTTACCTATCATATTTCTTTTATTCATTTTATTTGTTACCAAGGTTGCCAGCAAGCGATCACTTGTTAGCGATAATGTTTGAAATAATAAGATATTTAGCTAGCATATTATATAGGTATGTTTTTCTATAAATTTCTAAAAGTGTAAATAAATAAATAATTTGGGCATAAACACAATTATAGATAAATGAAACTAACATTAATATTTAATGACGTAAAATTAGTGATACCTGTATCTTATATTTCATAATATAATATTTATATATTTTATTAAAATGAACATTTAAGTCACACCGGCATCGCTGGTTTTGTAATTTATAACTTAACGGCGCCGTTTAACTAAAGCGCTGAAACATATTCAGCCGTAGCGTTTGTTACATCTTTTAGTAAACTGGCTGGCTAATGCTTAGGCCATTCGTACTAAAGAGTCATTATTTAGCAGAAATGAAAAACATATTAAATTGCTTAAGTGAAATTCGCATTATTATTGCATTCGTTGTTTTTCATGAAAATTTGGAAAACACCATAAAAGTTGTGATTTGCTTACGCCATATTGGTAATTTGAAGTGTTACGTTTCGAGTTGGAGAATGGCGCAATTGTCGGACTTAAATTGAAATTAACAGTTAACAGGCTAGGTTAACTGTTAATTTCAATTTATTTACGTACATACGTCATCCATCCAAGTTATACCTAGATGTTTCATCAACTGGCTAAACATCTTTCAGGCCGCTGGCTAAACGGCGCTGTTTATTTAAACGCGATATATTTGTTAGCAATACTAGAACAGTATACATAATTCGCTAACTACTAGTACCATCGAAATCCTCCTCCTTAATTAAAAAACATTGTTGTGTTAAAATTTAAATCCCTTAAAAATGTTCGTAAGCTGCAACCATTACACCATGTTGCAGATGTTAAGTATGATTTTAAAATAAATTAAAACAAAGATTGGTCCTCTATCAGCAGGAGGCATGGTGAAATAGGAGGAAAGATAAAAGATAAAGTAGTCTTGATTGACACAAAATTATCTGAATATAAGGCTTCTCAAAACACGTAGATTACGGGTGACAAATGTTTATTTTTCGTCTAAAATTGTGAGTTATTTTAGGAATGAAAGGAGGAAAATAATCGATTAAATATAAAGCCTGTCGTTTCACGTCGCCGCTGCCGCCCACTTAATATCATGCGTTTACGAGATATCTTTATGATACCTGCGACATGTGAGTGCTTTTAACCTTGTAATATAAAATCTAAAGATTTTCATGTATATTTTGGTGTCCAAAGCAAATGGGTAAGGTATACTTTTAGTTTGAATGTATGAGATGGAATGCAGACTCGTTTCTGAACCTCACTGAATTAGCTAGAAGTGTCAAAACTATGTGTTAATAGTTCGTTTTACATGCTAAATGTATGGAAAATGTTTACGATTTATTTCATGCTTTCGAATAGTTCAAAACACGAAGCGCAGTACAAGTATTTATAGCAAATGGTTTTATTTGTTGTTCCCTATTTGATTTTACTTATTGTTCGCGGCATAGGTCAAAATAAATATTGTAGGCCATTTTTTCTTTCATTCATTTCTCAAATCATTTTGTTTTAATTCAATTCTATCGGGTTAAGTACGCATTTGCCTACAGATATGATATGTAGAAAAATATTTAAGCTTTCTTAAGGGAGCCGTAATTGGACAAATTTACCCATTTTTTGACGTAATACTTTTGTGGTGCGTTAGGGAAAAATGATGAAGAGTACATTTTTACGTTGCGCGCGCACACCGTCATAAAAAACTGACACCCTGAAGCTATAGTCAATATTTTATTTTTTTCTATTATAAGTGTCGTTTTTTCTATACACGTAAAAGCGAAAGAAAACATTCGAAAAGATTATTATCTTGTTACGACAAAGAAGTATTACTTCTAACGCGTGTACATAACACACATTTTTTTAATAGGGCCAGGCATCAAATTTTCAGACTCGTTTCGTCAGAATTATTTGAAAATGAGTATTGCCATTATTATGCCTGAACTAATAATAAAATAAGTATTATGTTGAATTCGTGTATGCGGTGATGTTAGTTGTTTCGACTGTGTATTTGCGTGTTATTTCCACGAGAATGTAAGTGAGTGTTTCTATTTCACCACGCCTCCTGCTGATAGAGGACAAATCTTTGTTTTTAATTTATTTTATTATTGTTTATTACTTAAGATGTCATATGGAACATGGTGTAATGGTTGCAGAAACAAAAAACTTGGCAATTAAACAGTGACGAAGAGAATATTGCCAGTTCTTCTCTTTCGTTCTAAGCCCTTGATTTGAGAATTGGCATTAAATGTAAAATTAGAAGCATTCAATGTATTTCCCTTTTTTGATGATCTTAATTGTACATTGTGCTACATTCATGAATAAATGATTTTTGTTTTTTTATTTGTACCGAATAAGTACAGGAAATTCAGAATACAATCTACATACATACATATCTTTCGCTGAGAATTCATTAATTATAATTACGCTACGTAAGACTTCTCTTGAACATCCAGAATATTTAAGCATTTAAAATACCACAAGATTTAATTTAATTATTCTTAGATAAGGTTTTCGCTTGGAAATGAAATTAGAAAGCCTTTTAGCTTTACAATAAATTCTGTTAAAAAACTAATTGAACCAACTTCAAAACGCACTAAAAACTAATAAATTATATTTCTTCTCATGGGATTAATACTATACGAGGTTATTTGTAAGTTTTATTATCGCTACATGTTAATAAACCATACTAACTAGTCTTATCAATCACTAGGCGAGGGCGCTGGTTTTAATTTGTGATAAATTTAATTAACACATTAAGAGCTCTTTTCTCGGATCCGAGTGGAGCGTGGTCATGGTGGCTGTGCCACCCACTCGGATCCGAGTAGTCGGCATTGTTTAAGCATTTAATGTGTTAAGTACCTGGATGACCGGTATTTTTTATTTTATGTTATATATTGTGTTTTTTGGAAATTATATTTAAGTACGAATTACATACTAATAAAATGATGAAATATGAATAATATTTTTCAATCTTACTAAAAAAAGTAAAAAAGTAAGTTTATGTTTAAGTTGATAAAATACGAATAAAATGACATTTTCTAGAAATGTTTCCTAGTTAGATCGATTTATCGCCCCCGAAACCCCCCATACTAAATTTCATGAAAATCGTTTGAGCCGATTCAGAGATTCCAATTATAAATATTTAATACAAGAATTGCTCGTTTAAAGACATAAGATATAATGAAAAATCTGTCAGATTACAACTATGCTGCAACTACAAATAATTTCACATCTTAATCATCGAGTTCGGTCTACGGCGACGGAGCTATGATTATATATATGACTAGCGGATGCTTCAGAATTTTGTTTCTGTACACATAAAAAAATATCTAATAATGAAACTCATTTTCGACTTCACTTGAGTTCAAGTTCAGCATGTGTCCGTAATTAAACTCCTAAACGGCTGTACAG
Source organism: Pieris mannii (assembly GCA_028984075.1). Lineage (NCBI taxonomy): Eukaryota > Metazoa > Arthropoda > Insecta > Lepidoptera > Pieridae > Pieris > Pieris mannii. The sequence goes on along the minus strand of CM054795.1, from coordinate 5,869,359 downwards.
ACTTTGATGATTTTTTGTGTGTTGAGTCGAGAATGATTTACATTTCTTTTTATAACGTCTGTCGGATCCGCTAATATAATTAAATATAAATTAAATATTAAATATAAATGACTGGCATTAAAGGATTCCATACAATCTCTATAGTTGGATAATCTAGTAAAATTCTGTTACAAACTTCGTATTATTACTTGATCTTGGACAAAATTATTTAGAAAAATATTATTTTATGTACACTGTACTTTTAAGCATAATATCTTCATTACGCACCGAGCTATTATTAGCCTTGTGAATGGATCCCCCAAAATCCCACATTTATGAAGCCCATTTAGCCGCACTGGTCTATGTAAATGAGTCAGCAGATACGACAATCATAGCTAGATTACACGCCTATGCTAAACTGCGGTCTCTGTACATTGTAACAATTGCTTCTATCTATATCTTTGTATGACGCAGTGCTTGTCAATTAGATGTGATTAATTACGACGATACTGTTTTGTAATCAGTGTAACTAGTTCAGATCAATTGGATTACTTTATGATGTTAGTAGATTGTGTCTTAGATAATAAGGGTTGATATGCGGGCTCACCAAATATTTGCTTTTGATATAGATTAATCTATGTGTCAAATTCAGAGTCGATACTAAGCGCAAATACGTTTTCTCATACAGGATTCATAGTCTTGACTATGAATTTTAACTGTGCAACTTTTAGTCAAAAAGGGAACCCCGACTGACCCAATAATCAAGCACGTGTTTTTAAACGGTTTTATTTAGCTCACCCCGTTTGTTTTATTCTTTTTTTTTGGGTCAAATTTAGTAATTCAAATTTCACCCTCTTCCTGTCAACCGATTAATCTGAAATTTTGTATACACTTTGGATTTTGGTGACAATACAATTATGTTTATTCATTATCATTATAAATTCAAGATGGCCGCCGCTACAAAATGGCGGATAATTTATGTTTTATTAATCCCATCAATATGGGTATCAAATGAAAGGGCTCAACAAGCAGAATACAATATACTATAAAAAAAAATTGAAATCCAAGATGGCAGCCGCTACAAAATGGCGGATAACGTAGGTTTTATCAATCCCATCAATATGGGTATCAAATGAAAGGGCTCAACAAGCAGAATACAATATACTATAAATAACGGGCAAGAAACCTTGCAATAATGAAGCACTAAATGAATTAAACAGAATGCGAAATAAAAACTAAAAACTAGAAAATAAAAATAGGTAAAAAAACTTTTTAAGTTAAATATGCATATGCATATGCATAGACTAGACTAAAATAAAACCGTGGGGAATTTCCATGAGCAAGAAAATAGTAAGTAATTTCCTCACAGTCTGCGGGCCAACTGCCCATTTTAACGACGAATTAAACGATTCTTCTATCACACATTAAGTCGAAAATTTGTAGACAATTGACGTGCCCCACGGTTTTATTTTAGTCTAGTCTATGCATATGTTTATAATTCCCACGACTGTATCTATTTTATTATTTTTTGGTTTTTAGTACATTTATCTTAAACATTGCAATGTATGTTTAACATAAAACCGTTTAACTTAAAAAGTTTTTTTACCTATTTTTATATGTTCACAAGGCTGGAATTTGGAACTTTCACTTTATTTATCATATATCAATCACAATGCATTAAAAGCCTATAAAGTCAGAACCCTTTCTACGGAATATTTTAATCATCCATCAAATCAAATCAAATCAAAAATCATTTATTCATATAGGTAACATAATGTACACTTATGAACGTCAAAATATACTTTAAATTATTCTAATTTTACATTTACTGCCAGTTCTCAAATCAAGGGCGTAGAACGGAAGAGGATCACCACATGAGGGAGTCGCAGTCGAGTACAAAATATATGACATATGTTTTAGTTTTCTTAAGTTGGTTAAGACATTCAGAAACAAAATAATGTATAGTACGGTTTGATAACAGCATCTCAAGACATTGGACGCGTTGACGCATTATGCGTTAATGTCACATGTTAATGCATGTTTTTGGTAGTCCGTTTAACAAATGACAATTGTACGTCGATTGTCATTTGTTAAAATTGATACGTTTCCTTTTGCGCTATTTCTATTGCTTTTACCCATAATTGGCTGGCTCTTATTTTATTATTAGCAAATATCACCAATAAACATCACCAATAGATTGTGTATATGCAAGGCACAGTTAAATTGTTAGCCGTTCACAACATAGAATACTCGTCCCAAATATGGTAGTATATTCAATTTAGTTCTAAATTATTGCCTCGACGGGCCGGATTCCACAACAGATTTATTTCTTACCCGAGCTAACGTAGATCAAATTATAATGTCATCCAAAAAGGGACATATGTTGAGGTGATACTTTTGGAGACTTTTCTAAAGAGTTGTTTATAATATATATATTATGTTGCTGAAAAATGTATTTTATGAAACCAAATTTAGAGTTTATTATTTCACTGGAAAACAATCACTTTTATCTTTTTATAATTTAAAATCTTCTAACAAAACAATCTTCAAATAAAAATTTAAATGACACACCAAAGCAAGCGACTTCCACAGACTTATATTATGTTTATATGTGTAATATGTGAATTGGTTTTTGGTATTGTAAGTAAAAAGTAGTGTATTACGCTGCTGCAACAGATAATGTATATTTATAATTAAAAATGTATGTATGTTTTGTCATGACAGCCGGATTCCTTATTGCATACAAGACTCTAACTACATTATAAAAATGAATTTATCTAGCTATTACCGCTGAGAAAATCTGCAATATAACTCGGTAAACATAATATTTGCGCCTCTGTCACACACTTGCCGCCATCCCTCATTCATACTGCTACAAATTACTCATTAGTAGTGTCCATATTCAAAGAATTGATGACCTTTCAAATGTTTCGCAAATCGGGTTTGACAAAAACAGATTTAAAATTCTAGACAACAGTTTGTATTTAATTAGATATATATATTTTACAAAATGTAGTTAATTTGAAGCTCTTTTTTTATATAGGGGGCAAACGGGCAGGAGGCTCACCTGATGTTAAGCGATACCTCAGCCCATGGACTCTCTCAATGCCAAAGGGCTCGCGAGTGCGTTGCCGGCCTTTTAAGAATTGGTACGCCTTTTTCTTGAAGGTCCCTAAGTCAAGATCTTATCATATCTTTCTTGTATGTCATAGATCTTTGGCTTGCCAAAAGCTGCAGTCGTTACATGTAATTATTCCAATATTAATACTAAATGGTCATTGGGACAATTTAAGTCATGTATTAGTATTCCCAATTCGTTTATAATTTAATTTTTGAAGCTTCCCATACTGACATTAACAAAGAACAATGACCTGTAAAGTTTTATAATCATGATTTCAACAAAAACCATTGTCTTCAAAATCAAGACGTGAAACAAATCAAATCCTTTAACCAGAATTCATATTATTCGAATTATGCCTTTGGTATTACTTAGGGCTACTGAAGAAGGTATTGATTTAAGCTTCCAAGCATGTGTGCTGAATTTCGTAAGCGTATAAATGTTTGTCTGCAAATTTTAATCCATCGCAGGCAATCCATCTAGGAATAGTAGAATCATTTGAAATTCAGTTTATGAGATATGCGTATCGACACAATTTTTGATTTTCTGTTGACAAATGAAATAGTTATATTTTGACAAATATTATTTAATACATCTATTATTACACATAGGCAAAGTAAAAAATATTTCTTATGATAAAAATTTTAATAAAAAAAAACAGCACTTTTTAGAAATAAAAAAAATTCACTTATATACGACGTACTTTTACTTGTTATATTCATTCAAAAATACTATTTATAATTTTAACTATATTTGTGTATATTTTATTTTCGTATAGAGACAAATAGATGAGCTCACTTTTCCGGTTAAAAAAAAGCCGGTTTCATTGAGTGATGATGCGTGGTAAGAAGTGCCTTAAATTGTCAATTCAACTTATTAAAGGAGAAGATTTTTATGTAAATAGTATTTAAACTAGAAAATTATAACATATATAATCTTTCTTGGGTTGACCTATTTCATCCAAAAAATCTAAAAAAATGATACTTCACGCACCGTCACTCGATTGTATCGTATCGGGTCATTGAAGCATTCAAATGTTAGGTGGGTGTAAAATTCTTTACGCAACGAACTGAGAGGCTCTTTGAGCGACTGAATTTGGGTCTCAAGATAATGTGACCTAGCGATGATGAAAGACCTATATTATATTAGAGAAACATATATTAAAACAAGCTTTTAGGCAAAGGTTTTTTAAACAACGTAGTTTCTTATCAGACAGTTTCCGACCTGACGCTTCTACATAACGATTTATTGACTGTATTAAATATAACATTATCAGCTACACTAAGTACATACTTATGCTACGATCGCTACGAATGCTACGCAAAACAATAATGTAGGTAACATATTAAGGAACGAGAATGATTATTATACTAATAGCTCGTATAAGCAAGGAGTTGTCTCTACTTTCAGAACTGCATATAAGAATGACTTGTTTGTATGGAATGGTATTTTTAAAGGGCAGTTAAACAGGAGATTAAATTGCCGATACAAGATTTTATGTCCAAAACTTTGTATTAAATTGCGACACCTGGTTGTTCCACAACTGAGCGTTTATATCGCACTTTTTGCGCGACACCATTACTACGTGGAAACATCTGCTCATTGAAGTATTTCTGAGCCAGTCGACTAAGGGTACTAGCAATAATAGAGCGTACGAATTCCGAAAAGGTCGTCAACACACATGCGGCTCGCAAGTGTGGCTGGCAGTGTGAGTGTCCATGCTATCAAGTTATCACGCGAGCTTCGTGGCCATTTGCCTAAACAGAATAGAGTTTGCCGTAATTTTGAATACTTTATGTTGCTGTTGCGGCTTTTTAAATAGCCAAACTACCAATATGTAACATATTTATTGTAGGTCAATTAATTTATCTTCGAATTAATCTACATGGAAATAATATGTTAATGTATCGGTAAACAAAAAAAAATCTGTGGTGTTATAACCTTTAGGCCTCAGATATATCTGTTTCTATTGTTGTCAATCTTGGGTGACAATCAATCCAAAAAGTGTTCCGCCCCCAATGCCTGACAGACGACATCGCGGGTTTCCTAACGATAATATTTTCTTTCAACTTTTGAGCTAATGTAACATTCGCACATAGAAAGAAAGTCTATTGGTGCCCAGCCACGGATCGAACTAGGAACATAGTAGGTCTCTGCTCTCTCTCTCACTGCTCTCTCTCAAGAGGAAAGAGTTGTATGTAGTTAGTATGTTTGTAACGAATTAGGTCAAAAAGTACTGGACCGATTTTAAATTCTTCCACCATTTGAATGCTACATAATCACTGACACACATTATCACACTTATATAGACTATTTTAATTACAAGAAAAAATTAAGGATGCCTACTAAAATCACAAAAATGCAACGAAGTCGTAAAAAATGCCTATAAAATATATTTCATCGCATGCGCTGCGAATACGATTGATGATAGAACAAAAAAATGGTCCACATTATTATGGAAAATATCAATATCTACAAAATTAAAAAAAAAATGTCCACCCGTGCCAAACCAGGACGGGTCATTTTTTTGATATTAACTGGACATCATTACGTTACTTACATACTACTGATGTGCGTTCCATTCGCGTAAAAAAACAAATTGTAAACTTCCTCTAAGATATTATTCGAAAGGAAATTCTAAGTATTTTCCGAATTCCGAATTCCTGTAACATAAGCCTCGAAGTTGTTTGACAAAGCCGTGCCCTCTGGCGAAAGATAAGAAAATGATTGGATGAAAGGATGTGACTTTGAAGTGCGTAATAAAAGCTTCTAAAAGGTGCAAGGGTAACTAAAGTGCTTTTTATAACTTCACTAAGTAATGGTTTTGCTATTTATAAAAGTTAGTGAATTTTTTATCTTCCGTGGCGTATGGTGTAAAATACGAAGGAATTCAAGAAGAATAAATAATAATGTAATCAATTTTAAGTAATTATATAACAGTTTTACATCGCGCAGTCTGGACATACAATGACCAATATTTGACCATTGAATATGGTAAAAATAAGTGTTAAGCATCATGAACATACCTCACATTACCTTTACGTACATACCCTTACATTTACACACATTACCGCCAAATGAAGTATTACTTAGTTAAATGTATTGAATTTTGTAAATATTCTGTATTTCATTTTGGCTACATTTTCAGTGTTATTGTTTGTTTTATATATATTTTTGTATCTGTAGGATTACGAAACAAATAAATATAACTGTAATACATAATCTATATATAACAAAATGGATGCACCATTTAATTATTGAACATACATACTTTTAAACTATGTTTATTACGTGACGACTAAACCAAAACTAGGATGTAATGTTTTTCTAAGTCGATCTTGTTTTATATTTACAAACATTAAAATTGTGACACATAATTCAGTATAAGGATTAATTCAGCTTTTATCAAACCATAAATTCTACTGAGAAAAAAAAAGGGCAGGTTTTCTCAGTAAACGAATTTTTGTACATAATTCATATGAGAAATAAAGTTATTCTAACCGTAAATTCTTCGTAAAATAAATAAATCAGTGGTGCTACAACCTCTTTAGGTCTTGGCCTCAGATTTCTGAATCTGTTTCATGATCATTTTTAAATCTAATATGATCAGCCTCCAGTGCCTGAGAGTCGTCGTCGACTTTTTGGGTCTAAGACATGTCAGTTTCCTCACGATGTTTTCCATCACCGTTCGAGCAAATTTTAAATGCGCACATAGAAAGAAACTCCATTGGTGCTCAGCCGGGGATCGAACCTACGACCTCAGGTATGAGAGTCGCACGCTGAAGCCACTAGGCCAACACTACTATAAATTCATCAAGTATTTAATTTAATTACCGCTCCGGAACTTGGTAAAACAGGCTAATCACTGAACTGGACAGATTGTATAATTTGTTAGCCTTTTGATTTTGATACCTGGTTACATAATTGATTATGCTATCAATGTTATTAATATAACTGAGTACTTAAATAATATACGAGTAATCACTTTGTTACAAGCCTCTAAATTATCTATAATGAATAATTACGTCTCGCTATGTCACAAATGCGAACAATATGTTAGCTTTTGTTAGTAGAGTTTCTGATATATATCCAAATCAATGAGGAATTCTTTTTATAAGTTCAGTGAAAGCCTCGCCGAGTATAGCTTGAAACGTCCTATGTTAATCGTTTAATTTCGTGTTTCTAACTGATTATATTTTCTTACCCGATGGGCCCCATGCCACCAAATTGTGGTCTAAAATAGTTTAGAAATGACAGCAATAACTATTAAAATAACACGCAATTATGACACGAGGTGCTAATACATATCACCCCACTCGGAAATAAGTACCGAGGTCTCGGCGCGGACGCCATCGAAGGGCGGCGGGCGACAGCGCATGCGTGGTTCATGGTTAGATAATCTGTGCACTAAACAGTAAGGTTTAAAATCACGCTGGTAAATAGAGAAGGCATAGTTGGTAGTATACTAAAGTATAATCAATGACATTCCATATTACGTAAAAAGGTAAGTTTTAATTTTTGGTCATTATTGCCTCTAAAAGACGTGTTAAACAACTAAAATGATTATTTTCAAGAGATTAATTTGAACAGATGGCTAAGTGATTGTATCAACTCTCTATCGTGATTGCATTGCCCTGGACTTTTATTAGGCTATGGGAAATTGGAAAGCGTATTTTATTCCAATACCTTTAGCGATCTGCCTGCGGCGAAGAAAACATCAAATACCAAACGTCAGCGAATACTTGTAATACTTGAATACTTATACAGTTGAATACTTGTATTATTCGTTCAAATTTAAACAAGTTTAAACGTTCGATCGAAAATGTATATGTCAGACTTTAGATTATATATATTTCACAGAAATATTTGTACAGCTTGCTAGTGGACTGTGAAATGTGTGTTTAAAATTAATATGTATTGAATGTGTAGTAACTGTATTGTATATGTAATGTATGTTTGAGCAAGCTGCACTATATGACTAAACATATGAGTGGGTGAGATGTAAGAACCTAACAACCCTACGGATCCCTAAGTCCTACAGACGTACCCTAAGACATAAATAGTGAATATATAAATAAGTATGGGATGCCTGTACCAAGACACTCAAGGTAACAGACGGAGCCCTACGTTTAGGATCAGAGGTTCGAGGTGGTGGGATTATCTCAAACCGGGCAGGCTCACCACGATTAAGGGCTTGAAGGAGCCACTTTGAGAGGAAGCGAGAAATGAATTAGACAGAGCAATGTTCAAATCTGATTTATTGTTCAAAGACATTATCTCAAATACTAATTACACCTACACACATACATAATAATATTCTAGTGACCTGTTGGTGTACCGGGTTAAGATTTGGCTGTTAAGATTTGGATCCATGTCAGCAGTTGGTTGATGTTCAAATGATGAAATTTGAAGTCATAATAATACACGTAAAAATAAAAATGAAGATATTTATGGCAATGTGGGCTTCTACCGTTAATTCCCAGGTGATGAACGCAAATGACGCCATACGGATATCCAACTTTCAATTACCGGTATATTTTATTATATATATATTACGGGTTGGTCAGAAGACTTACCCGTTTTAAAAACACAAAAAACAAATGAAACACTCATGTTCATTTAAAAATGACGTTACTTATGGGTTACCTTGAGGAATTGGTATATTCTGTAAATATCTATAGTCGATGCCGTCTTATGAATAATAAATAAAATATTTTATGTTTTAATTCGAAAGTCCTATTACAGTTCTTTTGTGCGGTAAGCTCTACATCTGGTCGGTCTCAAACTCACAGTACCCTTGTAATCGGTCCATTCTCTTGATATAATTAATACCTGAATGGTGAATTATTTGCTATCCCACATATGTTTACTACAGTATTCGGTGTTCAAATCTGATTAATATTGAAATTTGTCTGGTAGATTTAAATTCGTATTAAATCATACGTGGGTAACACTGAAAACTTTTTTTACTTTTAGAACTGGCCAGTTAGAAATTTTTAATGAAACCTTTTTTGAATTTAAATTTTAGAACTCTTTGGTATTTTATGTTTTACTACTTTTGGCGGATAAAATAAAACTATTCAAAGTCAATGATTTATTATGACTTGCAAAAAAGCTATGATAGGCTGCGATTAGCATTCTTTAGAACCCCAGCTCGTGCCACTATTTACAATTGGTTTGACGTGTTTAAGCCAGAACGTAGCAATCTCAAACTCAAACTTAAAATATGTTCATTCATATAAGTACAATTATGAACGTCAAAAGAGAAGTTAAATTAATCGTAAATTTACATTTATTGTATAATATTCGCATTAGAAAAAATAAATGGTCACAAAATGCGCTGCACTGTAATTTTTTGGAAAATTGGATATTAGTGTTATCCAGCCATAATTCAACCAGGCGAACTCGTCTGCAAGCTAACCATAATAGCCATACAAATTGTTCATACCACAAATTCCAACTTTGCAAAGTATCCCCTAAATTTAGAGTAGTACATCCGATTTTGGTTTGGTTATTAGATGATGTCCTTTGTGAAAGACACATAGAGCAAATGTAAGCCTGAGTAAAATTTTACATCGGAGCTATTGACCCCATAAGCTTTATCAAAGCCCCTTAGTAAAAGAAAATGTTATTTATTCATAATAATTTTATTCTTTGAAAGGATTATAGTGAACATCGATTTCATTAAGTCTATTGTGTCGCAAAGGAAGCACATAATACATCTTTGTCGTAGAAAAATAATCCAGCTAATGCTGTCTTTGATTAATACGAGTATCATGCATTGAAATATAACTTTTGCTACAAATCAAACCATTGTCTAGTCTATCTTTGTTATAATTCTTGTCATATATAACGGATTGTTTATTTTATTAAAAGCATTTTTATTATACACGCATATTTATTAATATAATGTGGGTTAATAATTTGTCTTTTTAAGAATCAAATATACAGTATAAACAATTTTCTTTACGTACATACCTAATAAAAAGAAAATTAAAAAAAAAGTTTGGTATTTATGGCAGTGTACCTACCTTTAACACTGGCAACATATCATTGCTTCATTGCGATACTTATTCGTTGAGCGAGGAAACCACCAGCTTTTGTCACTTGGTCACCAGTATTATCTACTAGACGCCAACTTCAATATTTAATTTGCGCCTGTGTACTAGAACCCCATGGCCCAAGAGACCCTACTCAAAAGGGAATCATATCGAAGTTGGAAGACACTTATATTTAAGCCGTTTATTTTTTCTGCGTCATATTTATGTAAATAATCTAATTGTAATAAAATGATTAATATAAACTAAAACGATTAAGCTCATTTTTGAATAAGGTAAAAGTTTTAAAGAAAGGTTTTTTTACATTTGTATTATTTGTATGTTTTCGCTTGATTATTAAAAAAGTACTTCTAAGGACTTTAATCCGTATTACAAAGGGTCTTATCAAAATAGCTGATTTACGTATTAATTGAATTAACGAGTATAACAGATCATCGTCCCGTTAATAATCGGTTAATTAGAGTGAACGAACACATTTCGCTCACCGTGAAGCTATAACGAATGAATGGATGAAAAATCTTAGCAGGCAATTAGGCTTACATATTACTTACGTGAAACTAAATACTGTGCGTCGTAATCTTGAAGGGGTGCTTCTCGTAATAAATATATGATTACGTGTGTGTGTTGATATTATTATTATTATTTTATACTATAATGTCAACAATTATTTTTTGTCAAACAAATGCTGGTAACTGCTGGTAATGCGTTTGTTATTTTATTATTATGTCTAAATATCATAAGTGAAGGTGCAGTAATTTTTTTATGGAACTGGGGCTAAAATTGCAGCAGTCTCACCTGATGTAATACCGCCGCCCTTGGACATTCTCAATGCCAGAGAGCTCGCGGGTGCGGTGATGGTCTTTTAAGAATTCTTACGCTCATTTCTTGAGGACTCCAAGTCAAATTGGTTCGGAAATACTTTAGTAGAAAGATAAAGCTGGTTTTACATAGTTGTGGTACGCGGCACTACTGCATAAAACGCTCAGTAGTACTTACAACTTTTTTGCTTACCATATACTTGGCGATTAAAAATCTTAGTAGAGAGTTGCCAGTACATATCACCCGCTCTACGCCTTCATTTGAAAACGGGTGGTATTTGTTAATTTGGAACCTTTCAATTATATGTTACCTAATTTTCTCTTTATTTTACAAAATAATATAGTATATTACATAATGTTACATTAGAAAACCGCTGTGGTTTGTATTAATGTAAATGTAATACTTAACTTCTCCACAAAAAATCTACACAGAAACAAAACTTATGAATATAAAACAATTATTTCAATACAATACTAGCTTATTAATCTACAAAATTTTAAATGACTGCATACACACTAACATTACATTCACTAAAATAAATCAAATTCAACAGCGCAGTTCACAACGCCCTCAAAATTTAATTATACCTAAGTATAGAACCAATTACGGCAAAAAACATTGAGCGTTGGGGGATTAGTGCGGTATAATAGACTCCCACAAAATATAAAAAGTGCAGGTAGCCTAGCAATATTTAAATTAAGATTAAAAGACCATCTATTGAGTGATGCAAATCTACGGAAATGAAAGTTCATCCAAGTTCTACCAAGTTTCTTTTTTTTTTCTGAAATTGTAACGTTAGCATATAAGTATTCTCATGTAAGTGACTAATGTCTATTATGAGAACAAAATTTTAATGTCTTTAAACCTAATGTAACCATAGCAGTCTTGTATAGGAGCGCGACAAATGCATGTAAAAGTAGTTTTTTAATTTAGAGTTTATGTTGGTTTGTCTTAGGCTATCATCTGATTGGCTAGACTATTCATTAGCTGCGGTAGCAGATACCGCAACGTTCTCTAGCCATAAACGTTGTATGCTCTCGATGTACAGAGCCGAACTTGCGTTACCGCTCGAGTCCGTACGTCGTGGTCCACACGTTTTTTATGTCGTCTCGAAAAAAGCCTATATAAGTAAAGTGCAGTGTGGATCGAAAGAAGACGTAATAACAAAGATACAAAAGGGAATGTATAGGTGGTTTGGCCTTAGAACGGATGAATGAGAAGAAGACCGTGAAGAAGTGAAACCTAGTCGTACAAACGTGGACAAATCTAGTAGGTACAAGAAAGGGGACAAGTTAAAAGCACTCACGAATGACGAGAATGCATGTCATAAAAGTGTATTAAGTAAGAGACGTATGTCTGACCGTAGCATGTGGAGATTCTTTGCCTATCCCTTCGAGAAGAGGCGTGATGATATATATAAATGATTACATGAATTTTGAGTGATTTGAAAATTCCTATTCTCTCTTTTTACGCCTTTTTGGTTAGGTTAGGTAGGTGGACTCATTTTCCGCAACTAGAGTCAGATTAGGTCCATTTTGCGTAAAGCTCTGGCTAACTTAGCCAGCCTAACTAAGTAGCTAGCTGGAAGACCCTCCTGGGCACTTCACATGCTTCACGGAGCGACCTCACTGTTCCGAGGATTCTTTTTACGCCTTATTACTGAGTACTTGTGAACACGAATTAGTTTTTATCTCCTTCAGTAATCATACGACGTTAAGAGGTGTCTGGAAATTTGATTGATTTATTACCAGCAAGTCGTGGGTTCCATTCCAATTCACTGAGATTAGACCTATAACTAATTTGAATTTTGAACATTTGTGTGCGTCGTTACATGTCATCGTCCCCAAACTGATAATTAATTATGAATACGGATTCTTTGGTTCGATGAATTTGTAAGGATCATGATTTACGGTTGCTCTGAAGGTTATTCAGAAAATGCAGATACAATTGATATAGTAATAGTATGGGTTTATGTATAGTATTGGACAGTATATAGATTGATTTTTGATTGATTGATTGATTGTAGGTAGTAAAATACTCTCACAAATACAATTTTTTACTAAATTGCAATTCTCGATTTTGACCAATGATGTTTTGAAATGTTTATTTTTTTTCTTATTTTGCCCCAGACTCAAATGTTGTGTCACAAGAAATTTCAATAATAATTTGAAATTAAAATCTTGTACGAAATCATCTGCATTCTAGTTATAACTCCAAGTGTTGTAAACCCTATGTTATCGTCATATAACTGTGTCATATAGTTAGGTGCAGTTCAGTGCAACGGACGTTTATCTCACCAGTTTATTACACCCGATCTCCCGAGCGGCTAGACTAAACTAGGTAATAAATGTAAATCTCAATTTAATACTAGCTTCGAGCTAGACGACGAATTTTATATTTTAATATAAATGCAAAAAACATTCAGATAATCTTTCGAATCAAGACGAAATTAAAGCTGTATTATATTTAAAGAGATTTTTGCGATTCGTTTTATTTGTCTTGTAAATAAAATAAGTAGTAATATAGTCTCGTATAAACTATAAACTGCCGCCATGCTTTCTAACAAGCTTAGTTTGACAATCTCGTTTCACCTCCACGTCCGCCGTTCCACAACTGCGTGGTTTTCAGGCAGTTTTTGCCACGCACCACCACTTTGTGGAACCAGCTGCCCACTGAAGTATTTCCGAACCAATTCGACTTAGGGTCCTTGAAGAAAAGAGCGTACCAATTCTTAAAAGGCCGGCAACGCACTCGCGAGCCCTCTGGCATCGAGAGTGTCCATGGGCTATCACTTAACATCAGGTGAGCCTCCTGCGCGTTCCCCCCTGTTCTATTAAAAAAAAATCTCCCATGATTTGAAGATAAGTGGGTATTTACAATATACTACAATGCTTGCGTAATTAAAGGCGTTCGATTTCTTGTCTGAGATTTGATACGTGTCTTACCTGAAATGTGTAGACTTCTGGATAACCCACGTCAATAACGGGTGTCCATGTTCACAATATTCATGATTTTTAAACAGCAGTTTGTAAGTAGTTTTCTTTCAGATGTCTTAAATACATGATATCTCAAAAAGGAGTATTAATACCAATATTTTACACATGTAGGTAACCGCGGGAGCTCAGGAAGTCAGATCTCGTATAAGCATTATCGTATAGAAAGGCAACCAACAAGGAAAAATACGTTCAGTAGCGAGAAAAGTAATAAAACTTTATAGTGAGCTACAGCTAGTCGATATTGAAAAGTGCTTTAAAGTCTACACACTCAAGTACAATCTACAGTTTATATCTTGTTTAGTTTGCTAGGAAATATAGTAATAATTATTTTAGCGTTAGCGTTTATTAGCGTTGCCTTGGGGCAGTATAAGCGGTGCGATTTTCAGAGTATTAAATTAAATTTCGATGGTATGATGGTATGATTAGTATGAAATGGTATTATTCTTTCTTCTGCTGTTTTGTCTCTTAATAAAAACATAGGTATCATTTAAATAAGAGCGTTCGATCCCCGGCTGTGAACCAAAGAAACTCTTCTATGTGCACACTTAACATTTGGTGGAACGGTGAAGGAAAACATCATGAGAAAATTGACATGTCTTAGACCTGGAGGCTGATCACCTACTTGCCTGTTACATTTAAAAATGATTATGAAACAGATTCAGAAATCTGAGGCCAAGACCTAGAGGTTGTAGCGCCACCGATTTATTTTATTTTAAATTTAGTTTTATTCATGTAGGCAGCATGGTGTATAGGTATGAAGGTCAATAACAGAAATTGAATAATTCCGGTCACAAATCAAGGGCGTAGTGTGGACCAGACGAATTGGTAAAAAAACTATCCAACTCTATTTTTAGTTACTAAATTTTTCAAATGAAGGTATGGAGATATCAGTACAACAGACACTGAGAGAACGCTATATAAGTAAATGCATACATAATATGCAATATGCATAAAACGAATGGGTGATACGTTAGTTAATAGTTACTGTGTAAATTTATTTTTTTAGTTTGTTTTAACATACGAAAAACTGTTTAACTTGGTTTCTATATGATATTTTTTTCTTAGTCACTTATGCCCGCTAAGCACTAAGCTGCCTGACTGCATACGATTGGCTACCTCAGTATCGTGTTTAAAAACTCTTCTGTATAAAAATATCTTAACCTTAACCTATCCTGATCAGTCGAGACTTGTGTTTTTCTTGTATTTCCTTTTCTTTTGTATTATATGTAGTTTTTGGCCGAGGGGGCCGATGGCTGGCCATGCGTCATACTCGTAAACGGGTGCTACTTGTGGTGACTGGTCGTACTTGAATTTATGTATGCGGTGATATTAATTGTTTATACTACTGCCGATAGAGGACTAATCTTTGTTTTTTTATTTATTTTATTATTCTTTATTACTCAAGATGTCATATGGAACATGGTGTAATGGTTGCAGCTCCTTACAAACATTGTGTAAAAAAAACTTGGCGATTAAAAAGAGTGGCGGAGAGTTTATTGCCAGTTCTTCTCTTCCGTTCTACGCCCTTGATTTGAGAACTGGCAGTAAATGTAAAATTAGAATCATTTTATGTATATTTCTTTTCTTTTTTTGACGTTCATAAGTGTACATTATGTTACCTATATGAATAAATTATTTTTGTTTGTTTGATTGTTTTATAATCCCAGGTTAATACTGGCTTTATACATTTTTATATGTCGTTTATAACTTATCATAACTCAAAATCTCGAATCACGTCACGTCAAGTAGTTTATAAAGCTATAAATGAAGTCGGAAGTCAAATGCAAATGTAAAAAGGGTCCGACCTCTGAGTTATCAGTTTTCCTCAACACGGCTAGAGTGGACAGCTCTTGAATACTTTATCGGGGAACTTAAATACATCTACACATCTAAAGTTCATTTTGTTTAGGTCTGCCCAAACTTTTTATATTTGCATGACAAACTATGTCGTAAAGTTTTTATTAATATATCGTACCGTCTTTATATTAGTGGGTGAGGGTTTTACTGTTCTTTCATGATCTGACTTTTATTATTGGTGGTACAAATGAGCAAGCCAAAGCCAAGCATCTACAGCAGACCATGGTGACCTCTGTTAATGGGTGGCCAGCCTTTAGGAAGGATATGTTATTTTTGTTTTTAATTAGGATATACTCCCAGGGATGACCATGTTAAAGTAAATGTGTTTTTTTTAATGGCTTTAATTAGTGCCAACTGGGCACAAGGTACTTCGCCAGTGTCGTGTAGATGGAGAAGGCAGGAAGGAGATTGATCGGTGAAAATAATAATTATGCACCTAAAAAAAATAGTTGAAATTCGATTGTTAGTTTATAGACAGCACAGGAAACACAAATATGAGTAATAACATGATTAAATACTCTTCCTATTTATGAATAATTTATATATATATATATTACACTTTAATTTTATTACTTATATATTTACATAAAAATCTGCAATATGGACTAAACACAACATGCCCGTATAAAGTTCTTTTGTACCGCCTTTGGATTAGTGGTTAACCCATGTACCGTATCACGTATGTTATCGATCCCCGGGTAACAATAATTACTTTGTTTTCGAACTAAAGCCCAATTACCGTAATGGTTAACGAAAGGCGGTAACTTGACCGAACTTTTGTGTTAAAAATAAATAAATAAATCAGTGGCGCTACAACGTCTTTAAGTCCTGGCCTTAGATTTCTGAATCTGTTTCATAATCATTTTTAAATCTAATAGGCAAGTAGGTGATCAGCCTGACACACGTTGTCGACTTTTTGGGTCTAAGACATGTCGGTTTCCTCACGATGTTTTTTCAACGTTCGAGCTAATGTAAAATGCGCACATAGAAAGAAAGTCCATTGCTGCACAGCCCGGGATCGAACTTACGACCTCAGGTATGAGAATCGCATGCTGAAGCCACTAGGCCAACACTGCTCTGCACTTTTGTGTTAACATAGATAAAAAATTGTGCTTACAAGCTATCATTGTAAAACATGACTTTATTCGCTTTACACTATGAAACTTAGTGGCCTTTATCGGAATTAGGAAAATACTTTCTCCAAAGGGGTAGAAAAAATGTTATTGCTTTTATAAAACATAGTGTGTATAAATACTACTGGGTACGATAAATATGAAGCAAATATGTTTTTTATTATATGAGGTATGTAAATTTCACAAAACGTTTAGTTTATTAAGATGTTTTATTTAACCCTAGAAAGATAATCATATTTTGTAATACGGAAAAGATAATCATGCGTAAAATTTACGCATGTCTTTGAATTAGTTGTAGGTTTAGGTTTAATAGTTTATTTTCATGAATTCTATGTTATTATATATACTCATATATTAAATTAATTAATAATGCAGATAATTTGTTAAACTTCTTTATTTGTATTTAAAAAATAAACAAAACTTTAAACGTCTTCTATATGTCAATAAAATAGTATGACACTTACTCTTCCTAATGAAAACTTATTTTTTATTCTAATAATCAGACTCATTTAAGTAGAAAATCAACAGTAAGCTTTTCTTATAATTTAGGAACATACATTCACATAAAAGTAAGTAACAAACAGCTTTGGCACATATCAGTATTATGCTCACGACATATAACTTTTTTACATTTTTTGCAGGACGCATTTGCCTTTCTCCTTTTTTTAGAAGGGCAAAAGGAACAATAAATCCTTTTTTTTGCTACTGGCTCATTGCTATAGTCTTCGGATGTAACAGGCACTTTAATTGGCAACATATCAGAGATTTTATCTCGCAAATATCTCTTAAAAGTAGTACCTACTAACGTCTACGCATAAACAAAGAAGACAGTCCCAAACTAAGATTTTTCATAAATCTTTTGCGACTTTTCTCCTTTACGGTTAACATTATGGCTGTAACTTACATTATGCATTAATGCAGGCAAATTCCATAGAATAAAGCCATAACCCATCTATTTGTCTTTCTACTACAGGACATCAGAGAACACATTTGGTCTAGCGTGTCAACGCCACCTTTTGTTTTATTATAATATATTATCATTTCTGGTTTGCCAGTAGCTTCGTTGATAGTAGCATTCTCCTCACAAGATGATAACAAATAAACCATTTTTGCCGGTTTCGGTTTGTAGGAGACGAGAGTAAGGGGTCCGTCAAAACAAAACATCGATGTCCCCACTAGCCTGGAGCGACTGTTTTTTAGCTCTTCCGGTATCTCACCTTTGTTTGATCGTATAGTTCCCACAATGGTTAACTTATAAGGTTCTTGGAGCAAGCTTGTTGCCAAAGGGATTGAGGTAAACCAATTGTCCTCTGTTGCAAGGCTACGATCCTGCGAAAGGCCGATGTGGAGACTGGTTGCTCAGTACTGCTTTGCTCTTCTAAGATATTACTTCCGCTTGGCGTCGGCTGTTCTTCTTGTATCTCGTCTACAAACCCTTCTTCTGTGTCACTCTGCACTTCATCTTCACTGTCGTGGTCCGCTACTTTACTGTCGGTGTCCTCACACGGAAGCATCATCACTTTGCATAAGAGCGGCCAGGATTTCGTGGTCGTTTAAATTGGTACTCCCCATTGTGTTATATATTTCCCTCAATATCATTAAAAATGAAATAACAATATTAGTTAAGATATAAAGTATTAAAAGTTACGAAACACAATAAAACTGTCATATAAGCCAAAATCATAAAAGTCACGATAAAGATAGTTATGCGTAATTTTGACTCACGCGGTCGTTATATTTCAAAATCGGTGGCACTTACCTCATTGACACTTACGGCACGTGGCAGCTCCCAACGACGAATGAAATGTCCTAAACGCACAGCTATGGATTCGCGCTTATTAGAAAGTGAGAGCAATTTTTCGAAAACGCATGCGTAAATTTTACGCAGACTATCTTTCTAGGGTTAAGTACTTCCTAACAATGGCCTATCTATTGACTTGTTCCCCCGGGTATGTTTTTCCTATCGATGTCCACTGCTCGATCTTGCCCCGTCTTCCAACGTTTCTTCGGGCAATGTGCCCTGCCAGCTTAACCCTAAGTAAATATTTAACCATGTTCTTATAATTCATGTATTTTTTTTTAATTCATTCTTTTTTTCCGTTCCTATAATAACATTGTTTATTTAGCATATTTCCATTTCCCGCATTCTTTCAAAACATATATCTCGAGTGCTGAAAGAGATCCTTTGTGAAACTGCTATTTGACCGCCACATACTGTTTATGTGTTTGTATCGTGTAGACTTAACGACAGACACAAGTCTTTGACAAATACCGTCTCAGTCAAAGCTTGACATACCTGATGTTAGTAAATAAACAGCAGTATAATTGCTCAGTGACTAAACAACTTCCGAGCTGACCACGAACATTTGTTTCTAAACTTTCCTTTTGTCCCAAAACTTTAAGCTCAAACACTCATTAGTTCCAACTGAAATACACCGGAATTTTCTTGTGCCTTATATTTATACTATTCATTTTTTTTATATAAAGTCAATAGGAGGTTCCACTTAATTAAACAACATTTAAACAAAGCAATACGGCTGGTGTAATCTTTGCTAATTAGAAAGAGATCCAAAGAATGAACTATAGAACGGCCCAGTACGACCGTTAATTAAAATACTGTCATTATTAAAATGCAATATCATCCTTATGGAAAATATACATTGAAAAGTCCGCTAGTAAATAAAGAGCTATATATAAAAAACAAATATATATTTATATCTTATAATATCTTCATCAACGATGGTTTGTAGTTTTTGCGGTATGTATACGTATTTTAAGTAAGGACATATTTAAACATATGTTACTATCTTTCTTAAGCGATAGCTATGTACGGCTACAGGTGGAGAGGTATTAGTTGTTTATTTTGTAATGTATAAGTGCGTGCTCCGATTTCACCATGCCTCCTGCTGATAGTAGACAAATCTTTGTTTTTAATTTATTTTATTATTCTTTATTACTCAAGATGTCATATGGAACATGGTGTAATGGTTGCAGCTCCTTACAAACATTGTAAAAAAAAACTTGGCGATTAAAAAGAGTGGCGGAGAGTTTATTGCCAGTTCTTCTCTTCCATTATACGCCCTTGATTTGAGAACTGGCAGTAAATGTAAAATTGGAATCATTTAATTTAATGTATAATTCTTTTTTTGACGTTCATAAGTGTACATTATGTTACCTATATGAATAAATGATTTTTGTTTGTTTGTTTGTTTAATATGAAATTACTCCATATTTTAACAAGACAAATACATGAAAGTACTACACATCACAGTTAATATGTCGCAAATGTAAATTTAGAACCTTGTCACGTCAAGTCGTTTTCGTTTCATCGAACACCAAGATCACAAAATAAAAACAGAAAATCATTGTAGCAGCAAAAATTCGCTCAGACCATGTAATTTCCATTTCGACATCTCAGAATATGATAATATAAACCCTCTAAGAATTTTACTTCTGTCGCTTGAGGTGGCACTTCAGTTATTTTAAACTATAGTAATGTTATTCTCTCGCTGACTCACTTTCGCACTTTTAAGGTGCTTTCCTTATGCATTATATTATTTTAGTTTATTACTTTTTATAGTTCGTGATCTTGTTTTTATGAAGTCACCATGTACCAAGTAATTATTCTAGTATAATCTAGTGTAAGCCACAACACAGTATACAAAAGTTAGCTTAATGAATAAATGTACCCATTATATTGCATTAATAATAATTTCTTACAAAATTCTTAACTAAATAGACCACAAACAAATGCTGTCTGTGCAATATTTCAAGTTAAACTGAACGAGAATTACACAATAAGCTTATTCACTTCGCGATATGCACGTGACGTTTAATAAATCCGTGCTGTTGATAGCTCTAGCGGAAGTACCTCTCAATTTATATTTGAATAGGGTTTGCATTTCCGGGATGGTTTTATTTCTTTATTTTTGAATTTGGAACTCAAGCTTAATCCCACATTATTTAAGATTTTTTTTTATAGAACAAGGGGCAAACGGGCAGGAGGTTACCTGATGTTAAGTGTGCGTTGCCGGTCTTTTAAGAATTTGTATTTTTTTTAATTTTAGACCCAAATAGGCTTTGTGTGAATCAGTGCAGCAGGATGACCTCTAATAGGCAACGATGGCGGAACGTCGTGAAGCGCAACACATCTGCCCCTTCTATTACCACTACTGCATAACGATCACGACCGCTCTGTCAAGAGTGTACCGGATAAGAAGAATTAAACGTTATTCAAATTTCCCGCCTTCGGTCAGTCAATATTAACTTTAGCTAACTCTATCTCTCGGAGACCCAATCTGTCCCACTCAAATCATCGTTGTTGTTTTCAAAGTATTAAATGAAAGCTAAATTATTTCAACACTTTGTGCCAACACTAGTATAATTTTATTCCAATACTTTGCAATAAAAGTCTCGTTTTTTTATTATTTATATTTAATTTATTTGAAGCTTCGTAGTTCTTTACCATATTTTATATTTCTTTAGAACAGTCGTCTAGACTATAAATGGTCGCTGGAAAGCGTTGCAACTGTCTGGCCCTTGGTATTTTGACGTGACAACGTCTTATAAATTGGTTTGCCGGGTGACACTTAAAGAAACTACGTTACGCTCCGCTCACGTTATGCGCTCACAATGAGAGCGAGTGAGAGGCACGCGTCCCTTCCACTCGGGCATGGTTAGCCCGCCTAAGAGCGAGAGAGACACACATAAAAAGTTGTTTGTATAAATTAATGTTTTAAATATAATTCTTTGTATAAATAAATGTTTTAAATTGTTACTATTATTTCATCCTTCTTCCTACTATACGAATGAATATTCACATTAAAATTATTTTACCACTCAAAGTCGTTGTCACGTAAAACTTTCGCCCGTATACCGACTTTACAGGCAACCAATTTTTTTAGAGTGCGCACCAGTTAAGTCTGTGGGCGACTAGTGGCGTAGCTAATGTTGTTAGTATCTATCTTCAATATCATAACGTTCCGTTAAAATGCTAAGTTTGAATAGGCACTTTTTTTAATATCCATTGTAACAGTTTTTTTTTAATTTCAACGAAGCTTTAAATAAAAGAATAAACTTGACAAACAGTGTTAAAGGAATTGAATATATATGCATATACAAAAATCACGCTACACTGCTAAACAAGTAAATGATATAGTATTAAAAACCCATTCTCAGAGATAATAGACATTTGTTTCTGACCCTCTTCACAGATAACCCTTAAACTTGTCAAATATAGGCCAAGCTTTCAAACAGTGAGTTGAGACAGATTGACATTTATACATCATTTAAAAAAGACGTCTTAAATTCATAAATTAATCCCTATTTAAAGCTAACTAACTAACCTAACTAGATTAGAATATATACGATAGTATTATGATTCATATACATTATTATGTTTAAAATACTTGCATTATTTATTATATTTAAATTATGAATAAGTAAAAAAATTGTAAATAACTGAACTAAATACAATTTTCGTATATTTATCTGCTACAAAATCAATCCACTTGCGAAATAATAATTGTATTTAAATTTTAAATTGGTTTTTTAATTAAAATTTAATTTAAAGTATTCCTAGGCCACAATTATTACAGTACAACCCGTGTCCTGCAACAAGTTGCTATTTGATTTAACACCACAACTGCAAATGCGGTCGTATTCTGTACGAAACGTTAAAATAAATTACTTTAGTTTAATATTGCTAATGATTATTATATATTTATTCACACTTCGTTATATAAATACAAATATCAAGATTATCAGGGATTCAACGGGCGGCCTTATCGCTAACAGGCAACCCTAGTGAAGGAAACAAAGAATCATATATATATATATATATATGGGTACAGTGCAAAAAAGTGAGCAGTGTTGGCCTAGTGGCTTCAGCGTGTGATACCTGAGGTCGTAGGTTCGATCCCCGGCTGTGCACCAAAGGAATTTATTTCTATGTGCGTATTTAACATTTGCTTAAACGGTGAAGAAAACATCGTGAGGAAACCGACATGTCTTAGCCCCAAAAAGTCGACGACGTGTATCAGGCACTGGAGTCTGATCACTTTGCCTATTAGATTTAAAAATGATCATGAAACAGATTCAGAAATCTGAGGCCAAGACCTAAACAGGTTGTAGCGACACTGATTTATTATTTAAAGTGCAAAAAGAGTATGCACTTCTTTTAAAAATAGAAATTACAAATGATTGAAACTTGTATTTGAAAATTCACCATATATAGGTCTGGTTTTCAAATTTCTGTATATATTTCGTGATTCTAATCCGGTTTCCTTAGGCTTATCTTCGCCGACACATACAGTGAAAGAGCATTGATTCACGGCACGGTTTGATTCTACGACCTCAGAAAGGAGTTGCATGCGTGAGGCCCTAATCTATCTTTTATGAAAATTATGAAAAATAATGTATATTTATACGTATCTTGTATTGTGTGCTGTGAGAAATTAAAAGTTAAATTTTTTTAACACTGATTCAGAAGCCTTATGAATGAAAATTCTCTGGACTTAATTAATTAATAAAGCAAAATTAACATTATAGTATTATATATTTATAATATTAATTAAGGTTTTTATCAGTTAATAAAAAAATATTTATTATATCTTCTCTTATGTAAATATATTTAGGTGGCTTTTGTTATTATAAAGAAACATACTTCCTTAAATGAACTCTAAATGCTTTTAATTGTTATCGGACAGAAAACGAACGGTCGATTTTGAGCAGAATTTTACGGAAGAAACGCCTGTAAAAGTAAATTAACTTATCGATGCTGAAATTCCAATAAAGATGACCTTGAATTTTATAATAATATAGGGTTCACTCTTTCTTTATCCCGACAAAATTGCTACCAATAAATAATGCCAAGCCATCAATTGCCCCGACGTAATGAAAGTCGCGATTTGTTGTTGCCATAAACAAAATCCTCTTTTATAGGGCGAGATAGCGGATTTTACAAGCGAGTCGTGTCTGCGAAATCCCCTTAACGCGAGAATATTTTTACATGATACTATCAATATTGGCCTATCACAGACAGAGGATTTCCTTGTTAACGTTTGTTTTGATTTGAGAAAAAGACTGCAAACAGTCTCTATATGACAAGCCAAAAACGTCTCTATTCATTTTTTTTATAGAACAGGGGGCAAACGGGCAGGAGGCTCCCTGATGTTAAGTGATACCGCCGCCCATGGACACTCTCGATGCTAGAGGGCTCGCGAGTGCGTTGCCGGTCAAGCCTCCGTTGTTTCAGCTTTAAAAACAAATACATTGATTAATAGTACACCTTCTTTGTTTCAGAGAGTATAGACAAATCTGGAGAAGATCCAGTAGTAGCAGCGTTAAGACCCTACGGTGCTCCTGATGAAGATGGCTATACAACACCAGACACTTTTCAAAAATATTTCGGAAATTATTCCGGAACCTTCCACCGTGATCCAACAGATGATGCCCTCTTAGACCATTTAATTAACCTCGAACATAGTTACGATAACGATACGCAAAAAGACGATAACACGGTTACAGTAGACGGTGTGACAAATGATACAGTAGACAACATAACATCAAAGCCGTTCCACGAAGACGTTGTTACGAAATTCTTAAGATTAATTGAAACACAACACTTGATGGGCGAGAATTGCACAGCTGGGACTCATTTGAATTTAGGTGAGGGGGTTGTAGACAGGTACGCTCAAGAGAGGTTTCGAGTTGAAGCAGATGTCGCGGTTAACAGAGCTAACATGCTGACGAGATTATGGAAATATGCGGGGCCATCTGTCATGCATAATGAATATTTGCTGCATGCGAGCGTATTCTCGATGGTTGAGTTCGATGACAACGTATTCGGTGCGGGGAACTGCTACGACCAGTATCAGTACAAGGATTACCAACTTTTTTGCCCGTTTGCGTATCGGTTGCCCGAAGGACCAATATTGGCTAAGGACTTGGCGGTCGAGTATAAATATTTGAGCAACATGTCGGAGTGGTTCTACATTGCGCGGAAGAATGCTGAGCGCGTGATCCGAAATCATAATCAGTTCAAACGTGGTGAGTTGTTTTGTTCGTTTTTTTTACTAAAAATATCCAAATCACTGACGTTATTGAAACGATTTCTTTCTAGTACTTCAATACTGAAGAAAACGTTAGATATATACAATTATGAAGATATAAACAAAACTTCATATATATTCTGTCTATATTGTTATTTAAGTATTACTCGCATACACTAAAGACAAAATCCGTCTTATACATTGAAACAATAGTTTATAAGGCAATTTATATACTTACTAGCAGACTCGGCCAAGCTTTGCTGTGGCTAAGGTTTTTGTTATATTACATAGTAGTAAATTAATCAAGGGAAACCGTAGGATAACTTATGTGAAACGATGGTACCACGACACGGACCTAAACTAAAATACCTTTAACTCAGCGCCATCTGTTTGAATTGTATCAAATAATAAACAAATAATTTGCAATTAAATAAAATTGCGACTATAATTAAAGATCTTACCTATCCTATCTCTCAAGTTGGATCGAACTGCACACGGTGTGCGAATTTTATTATAATCGGTTAAGTGGTTTAGGAGTCCATTGAGGACAAACATTGTGACACGAGATTTATATATATTAAGATGAGGCGTTTATATTAAAGGAAAAGATAGATGTTTATATAGAAAGGAAAGATACTAATAAAACTAATGATTGTGTTACTTATTATTATTATATTACTAGGAATAATAAGTACTTTGTTCTAATTTCAGGAACAAAAACCTAAACTTTTTGTATTAGGAAGTCAATTTCTAGGGGAAGACTAAATGTTTTTCAAATCAAATCAAAAATATATTTATTCATTTAGGTAAACATGTACACTTATGAACGTCAAGAAAAACAAATTAAATTAATTGTAAACTTACATTTTCAACCAGTTCGCAAGTCAAGGGCGTAGAGCGGGTAAGAAGAACTGGCAAGAAACTTTCCGCCACTCTTTTCAATCGCCAAGTTTTTAATACAGATTGTTTGAACTGGAGCAAATCAATCCCAAGGATTAGGATCATTTAAGTATTCGTCACATTTATAAAAGGCTTTATTAATTAATTTACTTTTAACAAGGGCTTTGAATTTATTTATTTATTTATTTAGTTCTCTAATTTCGCTTGGGAGTTTGTTGTAAAAACGAATACAATTTCCATATAAGGAGTGGTTTATCTTCTGGAGCCTGGTTGGTCGCACACTCAAATTAGTTCTATTACGCGTATTATATTGGTGAAAGTCACCATTTGTTTTAAAATCGTTTAAGTTTTTATGTACATACAACAAGGCTTCAAGAATTTATTGACCGGATAATGTCATATAATATTTAGTTCCTTAAATCTATTCCGTACCAACTCCCTCAGGGAAACACAACAAATACCCCGAACAGCCCGCTTCTTTCTTCTTCTTTTAGGTGGGAAATTCACCCGGGATCCCGGGATATGACCGGGTGAATTTCCCGTACAGCCGACTCTGCGAGTATTCCATTTTTTTTAAGAACAGCTTGTTATATACAAGCTGCATAAATAGTATATGATAAACTATAAATGTACGTAGATAAAATTGACTGTAATCAGGAGAACAATTGTGCTGAATAGAAGTCTGAATGCTCGTAAAACTCTCCCTAACGGAATAAATGTAGAGATAGGGAAAGATATGCTATTGGATTCACGAATTATTAGTTCTGTCTAATCGCTCTTTGACAATCTTAATCATTTATTAAATTATCTCTAATTTAAATTTTATTTGTCTAAATTATAGTCCCCAACACAAATGCCTGATTAATTTAAGTTTATAAGACAAGGTTAAGTACATTTAGTTAACAATTACGCTGCTATTATAAATGGCGTATGACATAACCTCAACGTCCTAAGTGAAGATCGTAGAAGAAGTCGAAACAACAGAGTTTCGAAGTGGGAACCTTGATGCACTAAAAAGATTGTGATGGCGAAATGTTCTTTAGGAGGCTTAGGCTAACAGTGACTGTATTACCATTGATGATGATTAAAAGTAAATGTCATAAAACAAAAAATAAACATAATTTTTGTTTAAAGAAAATTCTGAGAGTCATTTAATTTAAAACACAAAAATTAAATACAGTAATAAAACAATATCAGTTTATTGCAAAATATAAATCAACATTGCTTTTACATATTAATTTTAATTTGTAATCTTAGTAACATCACATTTGTATGAAATTATTAATATCTTCGTTGAGACCAATAGTTATTCACTTTTTTAATGTTCGGATTAAAATGTCTTCCAAAAAGTCCTCCATTGCTTTATCGATACACATCCATATTTTCAAAATCAGGACTTTGTTGTATTGTTACCGTCTCTTTATTGATATCTATGCAAGTCGCTGATTTAATAACGTTAAAACTTATTCTGTAAGGAATCACAACTTTCACCTTCTGACCTTCGAAGTACCAGCCAGCTTGTGCGGCATTCAGAATATACGGCAGTATTCTAACATCATTGAATTCTTGACCATTGCCTTTTATTATTGTGTTTATCATTCTATGTTTGACTTTCAAAGTAACGTCTGTTGATGCGAAATCAGGCAAGTATATTAATATATACGAATCATCAGTGTACATTTCTTGAACGTTGTTGGAAACAGCATTGCACTGATTGTTATACGCTTCTTCGCCATGTATCACTTGGTTAGCCAAGTGTTCGAAGTGGTTTAGGGTGGCATGGTTATGTTGATGTGTCCATGGACATGCCTTGCCGTAGTCACTCATCGCATCACAAAGTAACGACAGAAGTAAAATGCTGTACATGTTGTTAGATACAAATTGCTACTGCGGTCTGAATACAACGTCGAGAGATTTTATTGGCCATGATAACTTTAACCAGTCGGTAGCCGTAGGGTGGTAAATAATTGTACCACGACCTATTTTGCGGGATATTATTCGCATAGGCGTGTTTTAAAACTGTTCATATAAAATTTACACTAAAGTTTGTAACACATACCCAAATTAATCCAAATTAAAGTTTGTGTTGTACTTATATATGCATTTCTTGTAAGTACTCATAGACATGTAAAAATAGAAAGCGGAAGCGTAGCTGCCTCATGCAAACCTGGAGTCGACCAACCAACCAACTAGGGGCTATGGGACATTTAGTCAAAATATAGAAATATTACACACTGAAGTTTCATTCATGAAAATATATTTTATATATACATAAATGATTATTTATATTTATCGTTTATGTATTGACAAATTGTATTAAAGTACTAGTGAAATCGCAAACTTTCGGTTGTATTGTAACTTCTAGTTCCAAAAATTAATAAATAATATTAAATTTTAAAATAAATATTTCAACAGTCAGCTCCCACTGGGTTAGTTTCATATTTTAGGTTTTCCTCAAAAACGGATTGTTTATAACATCCCTATTATTTAGACGCACCAAATTGTTTGCTAATAATAATTATTCTGTTATGTTCTTTAGCATATGTATTGTCATTCAAACACATAGAACATATTTTTATGCATTTATTTTAAAAGTAATAATTATATTAAGTAATAATTAAAATTAATTAAAATTAATAATAATTAAATTAATAAAATATTAACGCATTTCACGTAGAATGGCTAAGTTACGTACTATAGCGTCCAATCTACTCTAAAATCCTTAGTTTTAAAAACCGAATACTAAAAATAAAGTCTGTATTGTCAGACTAAAAATTTTAAGGTAATCAGTCCTTTATTTTGCTGGTATTGTTTTTACGTATTGTGATCTATTTAGTATTTCTAGCCGTTATACTAAATTTCGTGTAATATTGTATATTTGTCCATAAGTATATCGTAAATTCAGCCGATAATCATCTCAGCATCGTTGAGTATCAACTCAAATCGATTTTAATATGGTATATAACTAAGAGAACTGTTAGTTATTAACCATAAATATTGCTAACAGTTATGTCAGTTACTTTCGCCACGTCTCTTTGGGTAACCAGAAGTAAAATTTAATGTACAAGGTTTAAGTGTGATAAACTTTCCTTCTAGCTTATGTAATCAAAATCGTTTTAATATTTTTAGACATATAAGTATCCACGATTTAATAAAAATAAAATTTTTCAAATGGATATGTATGTAATTTAGGTAAATTATTTTGACAATTATTTTCCTTCTTTAAATGACCACTGGGCCATTACGTTGACTAGTTGCGGGTTTTTCTGTGTGTGTTATGAGCAATGAATTTCAATTGCTATAATTGATAATCACAACGACTGTTAATCATAGTTAGAAGATAGAGGATTATTTTATGTAGTGTCGGGAATAGCAAAACAGTAGCTATGTTAAATTATTATAATTATTTTATATGAAAATAAGTTATTCAATATTATTATATCAATTTGATTGTTACCGTGAAATCCGTCATTAAATTAACGAAAATTATATTTAATTATAAATTATAATTAATTAAAAGAATTTATTTTACTAATAACTTTAAATAAACGGTGTATTTACTGTTTATAACTATTATTATTATTAATTATACCAGACACGTTTTTTTTATAAACAGGGACAACCCCTACATGATAGCCTATAAGGCACCTAATCAGAAAAATATGTGACAGAGAAGCGAAGTATCAAATATTAATGTCGATATCTCCCCTTTCCTAAAAAGGAACTTTACTAACTTAAAGCGTTGGCGACTTCCGCCTGGCCCGGGTGACAACTACTCCAGAAATATCCTCATAATATTATTTCTCTTCAAAAGTCACACAGTCGGACACTCCGAAGGTTTTTTGAACTTAAGTTAACAGAAAACATTTAAATTGCTTATTTTATTCGTATTGAGAAGGCTCCAACACAATCGGACCGATTTGAAAAAATATATTTTTTACATTACATTTTAAAATCGACAAATCCTTTAATTTCACGACTCTAGGATTTAAAATTGACAGTAATCAAGACAGCTACTGCAGACAGCATACTGAATGCTGAATGTCTGATGATTCGTAAAACTGTCCCCAACGGGATAAATGTAGAGATAGGGAAAGAGATGCTATTGGATTCACGAATTTTAATAGGTTACGTTTAATCGCTCTTACAAAATCTTAATCGTTTATTAGATTATATCTCATTTAAATTTTTATCTACAAAAATCTGAGGCCCCAAACAGAGATTATCTAATTCACTTTCGCCACGTCTCTTTGCGTAGCCAAAATTAAAAGTTAGTGTGCGAGGTTTAATGTGTATGCAATTTTACTTTTAACTTCATCCACAACACTTGATCGTTTATTCGAATTTTCCTTTAGCGAATTTTTTTAGATATAGAAAAGTAAATTTAATGAAATAAATATAAACAAACGATATTTTATAGATTAACAATACTGCATATATAACAATATATTATTTGTTATTCTGCTTTAAAAATTACCTTTTAGCTTGTCAATTTGTTATCATAGTGAACATGTTATAAATAGATAATATTGTATTCAATAACTTAAATAATAAAACATATATATTCATCTTTCTTAACAGTTAATACAACTCTACCCTATATTTTTAGGCCTGGTGATTAATATATATTAATTTAGGATTTGCACTTTATTAAAATATTTTATTATAAATGGCATATGACATAACCTCAACGTCCTAAGTGATCGTAGTGAAAGTCGAAACAACAGAGTTTCGAAGTAGGAACCTTGATGCACTAAAAAGATTGTGATGGCGAAACGTTCTTAAGGAGGCTTAGGCTAACAGTTACTGTATTACCATTGATGGTGATTAAAAGTAAATGTCATAAAGCAAAAATAAACATAATTTTTTTTTTTTTAATTCTGACAGTCATTAAATTTAAAAGACACAAATAAAAACAGTAATAAAAAAATATCAGTTTATTGCAAAATATAAATCAACATTGCTGTTCATATAAATTTTAATTTGTAATCTTAGTAACATCACATTTGAATGAAAATATTAATACCTTCGTTGAGACCAGTAATTAATAGTTATTCACTTTTTTTATGTTCGGATTGAAATTTCTTCCAAAACGTCCTCCATTGCTTTGTCTGTACACATCCATATTTTCCAAATCAGGACTTTGTTGTATTGTTACCGTCTCTTTATTGATATCTATGCAAGTCGCTGGTTTAATAACGTTAAAACTTATTTTATAAGGAATCACAACTTTCACCTTCTGACCTTCGAAGTACCAGCCAGCTTGTGCGGCATTCAGAATATCCGGCAGTATTCTAACATCATTGAATTCTTGACCATTGCCTTTTATTATTGTGTTTATCATTCTATGTTTGACTTGCAAAATAACGTCTGTTGATGCAAAACCAGGCGAGTATATTAATATATATGAATCATCAGAGTACATTTCTTGAACGTTTTTGGAAACCGCATTGCAGTGATTGTTATACGCTTCTTCGCCGTCTATCACTTGGCTAGCCAAGTCTTCGAAGTGGTTTCTAAAATTCCTCCCATGGCCGTGATCGTGATGGAAATGGTGATAACGATGCTTCCATGGACATGGCTTGTCCCCGGTACACCAGTGGCTACTCACCGCAGTAAAAAGAAACGCCAGAAGTACAACGCGATACATGTTGTAAGATTGTAAATCTAAACCTACTGCGGTCTAAATGCAACGTCGAGCGACTTTATTGGCCATGATAACTTTGATAAACTTAACCTGTCGGTAACCGTAGTGTGGTAAATAATTGTACCACGATTTATTTAGCGGGATATAATTCACGTAGGTGTGATTTTAAAAATCTATAACAGAAATTAAAAAAAAATCATATAAGATTTATTCTAAAGTTTGTATCACCAAAGTGATTTTTTTTATGTAAAAGGAGGCAGACAGGCATGAGCTTCACCTGATGTTAAGTAGAACCGCCGCCTATTAACATTGCCAGCCGGCTCGTAAGTGTGTTGCCAGTCTTTCAAGCATTGGTACGCTCTTTTCTTGTACGACCCTCGTCAAATTGGTTCGGAAACACAAAATTACATTAAATTACAAATTATGTCTATTATACTAGTCAAACCTTAAACTTTGGGTTGTATTGTTACTTCTATTTGCCCAATTTTCCTAAAATTAATAATTTAATTTAATAAAAAAATTAAAAAAAAAATATATATATATATATTAAATTTAAAAAAAAATTTCAACATAAATTATATTAAATGGAAGCAGTGAAACGGCTCCCACCGGGTTAGTGTCATTTTGGTTTTCCTCAATTCAATTATTGTTTATAGCATCCTTGTTATTTAGACGCACCATATCTTAAAATATATAAATCTCCTGTTACTATGTTTGTTTGGGATGGGCTCCTGAACTTCTTAACCGATTTTAAATTAAGTTCGCACACCGTGAGCAGTCTGGTCCAACTTAAGAGATAGGATAGCTTGGATCTTTAATTATAGTCGCAATTTTATATGATTGCCAATTATTTGTCTATAATTGATTGACAGTCACAATTTTCTGTTAACTTCAAAAGATTCTAACGGATGTCGATACTTTTCGACTGGATTGAGTAAGTAATCAATAGATGGCACTGCTATATTAATGTCAAAATCTCCCCTTTCCTAAAAAGTAACTTTATTCACTTAAAGGGTTGGCGTCTCCCGTCTGGCCCGGGCGACAACTACTTCAGAAATATATATGGGCTAGTCGGGGTCTCCTGCCCGGCGCTACCCGCGTTAGTTCTCGTGCTATTTATCTTAGTGACATATTTGACGATCTTGCAGCTGAATTGTTCCAGCTGCGATCTGTGCTTGAGCAACATGTCGGATAGCCCATTCCAAGATGTCAGTCTCGTGCTCCAGGTCGCACAGTCGGACATTCCTAACGCATATTTTCGTTACTTGAACTTAAGTCAACAGGAAACATTTAAATGCCCTATTTTATTCGTATTGAGACGGATCGAGAACAATCGAACCAATTAAAAAAATATATTTAATTATTTCTCATAATAATTCATTTTTATGTTTCTTAGTACAGAAACAAATCATATTTAAATAACATTTAAAATCGACAAATCCTTTAAAATAATCACATTTTTCGACAATAGGATTTAACATTGACAGTAATCTGGAGAGGAATTGTGCTGAATACTGAATGTCTGAAAACTTGTAAACTGTCCCTAACGGGATAAAAAGAGATAGGGAAAGATATGCTTCTTACACAATCTTAATCGTTTATTAAATTATCTCTAATTTAAATTTTATTTGTCTAAATTATAGTCCCCGAAACAAATGCCAGATTAATTTAAGTCCATAAGACGTATGGTTTACATTAAGTTAACAATTAGCTTACGTAGCCATTACTTTTAACGTACAATGTGTAATGTAAGTTGTAGTCATAAGTTTTTCCCTGAGATCGTAGGTTCAAACCCTGGCTGTGAGTATTTAACACTCGCTAGGGCGAGAAAGTAAAATATCGTGCAAACACCTATTAAAAAAATAATGATCACAAAACAGATACAGAATTCTGAGGCCCCAAACTAAAGTTATCTAAGTCACTTTCGCCACGTCTCTTTGCGTAGCCAAAAGTAAAAGTTAGTGTGCAAGGTTTGAAGTGTAAGCAATTTTAATTTTAACTTCATCCACAACACTTGATAGTTTATTAGAATTTTCCTTTAGCGAAATTGCATATATTAGAATATTTCTAGAAAAAGAAAAGTAAATTTAATGAAATAAACAAAACAAACGATATTTTATAGAATAACAATACTGCAATATATTATTTGTTATTCTGGTTTTAACATTAACTTTTAGCTTGTCAATAAGGAAAAGTGTTATCATAGTGAACATGTTATAAATAGATAATATTGTATTCAATAACTTAAATAATAAAACATATATATTCATCTTTCTTAACTGTTAATACAACTCTACCCTATATTTTTAGGCCTGGTAATGAATATATATTAATTTAGGATTTGCACTGTATTAAAATATTTAATTATAAATGGCATATGACATAACCTCAACGTCCTAAGTGAAGATCGTAGAAGAAGTCGAAACAACAGAGTTTCGAAGTGGGAACCTTGATGCACTAAAAAGATTGTGATGGCGAAATGTTCTTAAGGAGGCTTAGGCTAACAGTGACTGTATTACCATTGATGATGATAAAAAGTAAATATCATAAAACAAAAAATAAACATAATGTTTCTTTTAAAAAAATTATGACAGTCATTAAATTTAAAACACACAAATAAAAACAGTAATAAAACAATATCAGTTTATTGCAAAATATAAATCAACATTGCTTAGGAACATCACATCTGTATGAAAATATTAATGCCTTCGTTGAGACCAGTAATCAGTAGTTATTCACCTTTTTAATGTTCGGATTAAAATTTCTTCCAAAACGTCCTCCATTGCTTTGTCTGTACACATCCATATTTTCCAAATCAGGACTTTGTTGTATTGTTACCGTCTCTTTATTGATATCTATGCAAGTTGCTGGTTTAATAACGTTAAAACTTATTTTATAAGGAATCACAACTTTCACCTTCTGACCTTCGAAGTACCAGCCAGCTTGTGCGGCATTCAGAATATCCGGCAATATTCTAACATCATTGAATTCTTCACCATTGCCTTTTATTATTGTGTTTATCATTCTATGTTTGACTTGCAAAATAACGTCTGTTGATGCAAAACCAGGCGAGTATATTAATAAATATGAATCATCAGAGTACATTTCTTGAACGATTTGGAAACCGCATTGCAGTGATTGTTATACGCTTCTTCGCCGTCTATCACTTGGCTAGCCAAGTCTTCGAAGTGGTTTCTAAAATTCCTCCTATGGCCGTGATCGTGATGGAAATGGTGATGACGATGCTTCCATGGACATGGCTTGTCCCCGGTTCACCAGTGGCTACTCACCGCAGTAAAAAGAAACGCCAGAAGTACAACGCGATACATGTTGTAAGATTGTAAATCTAAACCTACTGCGGTCTAAATGCAACGTCGAGCGACTTTATTGGCCATGATAACTTTGATAAACTTAACCTGTCGGTAACCGTAGTGTGGTAAATAATTGAACCACGATCTATTTAGTGGGATATAATTCACGTAGGTGTGATTTTAAAAATCTATAACAGAAATTAAAAAAAAAATCATATAAGATTTATTCTAAAGTTTGTATCATCTAAGTGATTTTTTTATGTAAAAGGAGGCAGACAGGCATGAGCTTCACCTGATGTTAAGTAGAACCGCCGCCTATTAACATTGCCAGCCGGCTCGTAAGTGTGTTGCCAGTCTTTCAAGCATTGGTACGCTCTTTTCTTGTACGACCCTCGTCAAATTGGTTCGGAAACACAAAATTACATTAAATTACAAATTATGTCTATTATACTAGTCAAACCTTAAACTTTGGGTTGTATTGTTACTTCTATTTGCCCAATTTTCCTAAAATTAATAATTTAATTTAATAAAAAAATTAAAAAAAAAATATATATATATATATTAAATTTAAAAAAAAATTTCAACATAAATTATATTAAATGGAAGCAGTGAAACGGCTCCCACCGGGTTAGTGTCATTTTGGTTTTCCTCAATTCAATTATTGTTTATAGCATCCTTGTTATTTAGACGCACCATATCTTAAAATATATAAATCTCCTGTTACTATGTTTGTTTGGGATGGGCTCCTGAACTTCTTAACCGATTTTAAATTAAGTTCGCACACCGTGAGCAGTCTGGTCCAACTTAAGAGATAGGATAGCTTGGATCTTTAATTATAGTCGCAATTTTATATGATTGCCAATTATTTGTCTATAATTGATTGACAGTCACAATTTTCTGTTAACTTCAAAAGATTCTAACGGATGTCGATACTTTTCGACTGGATTGAGTAAGTAAT
Source organism: Pieris mannii (assembly GCA_028984075.1). NCBI lineage: Eukaryota > Metazoa > Arthropoda > Insecta > Lepidoptera > Pieridae > Pieris > Pieris mannii. The sequence continues at coordinate 5,833,532 of CM054795.1, read as the reverse complement.
CAATAGATGGCACTGCTATATTAATGTCAAAATCTCCCCTTTCCTAAAAAGTAACTTTATTCACTTAAAGGGTTGGCGTCTCCCGTCTGGCCCGGGCGACAACTACTTCAGAAATATATATGGGCTAGTCGGGGTCTCCTGCCCGGCGCTACCCGCGTTAGTTCTCGTGCTATTTATCTTAGTGACATATTTGACGATCTTGCAGCTGAATTGTTCCAGCTGCGATCTGTGCTTGAGCAACATGTCGGATAGCCCATTCCAAGATGTCAGTCTCGTGCTCCAGGTCGCACAGTCGGACATTCCTAACGCATATTTTCGTTACTTGAACTTAAGTCAACAGGAAACATTTAAATGCCCTATTTTATTCGTATTCAGACGGATCGAGAACAATCGAACCAATTAAAAAAATATATTTAATTATTTCTCATAATAATTCATTTTTATGTTTCTTAGCACAAAAACAAATCATATTATATAACATTTAAAATCGACAAATCCTTTAAAATAATCACATTTTTCGACTATAGGATTTAACATTGACAGTAATCTGGAGAGGAATTGTGCTTAATACTGAATGTCTGAAAACTTGTAAACTGTCCCTAACGGGATAAAAAGAGATAGGGAAAGATATGCTTCTTACACAATCTTAATCGTTTATTAAATTATCTCTAATTTAAATTTTATTTGTCTAAATTATAGTCCCCGAAACAAATGCCAGATCAATTTAAGTCCATAAGACGTATGGTTTACATTAAGTTAACAATTAGCTTACGTAGCCATTACTTTTAACGTACAATGTGTAATGTAAGTTGGCTGTGAGTATTTAACACTCGCTAGGGCGAGAAAGTAAAATATCGTGCAAACACCTATTAAAAAAATAATGATCACAAAACAGATACAGAAATCTGAGGCCCCAAACTAAAGTTATCTTAGTCACTTTCGCCACGTCTCTTTGCGTAGCCAAAAGTAAAAGTTAGTGTGCAAGGTTTAAAGTGTAAGCAATTTTACTTTTAACTTCATCCACAACACTTGATAGTTTATTAGAATTTTCCTTTAGCGAAATTGCATATTATATTAGAATATTTCTAGAAAAAGAAAAGTAAATTTAATGAAATAAACAAAACAAACGATATTTTATAGAATAACAATACTGCAATATATTATTTGTTATTCTGGTTTTAACATTAACTTTTAGCTTGTCAATAAGGAAAAGTGTTATCATAGTGAACATGTTATAAATAGATAATATTGTATTCAATAACTAAAATAATAAAACATATATATTCATCTTTCTTAACTGTTAATACTACTCTACCCTATATTTTTAGGCCTGGTAATGAATATATATTAATTTAGGATTTGCACTGTATTAAAATATTTAATTATAAATGGCATATGACATAACCTCAACGTCCTAAGTGATCGTAGTGAAAGTCGAAACAACAGAGTTTCGAAGTAGGAACCTTGATGCACTAAAAAGATTGTGATGGCGAAATGTTCTTTAGGAGGCTTAGGCTAACAGTGACTGTATTACCATTGATGATGATTAAAAGTAAATGTCATAAAACAAAAAATAAACATAATTTTTGTTAAAAAAAATTCTGAGAGTCATTTAATTTAAAACACAAAAATTAAAAACAGTAATAAAACAATATCAGTTTATTGCAAAATATAAATCAACATTGCTTTTACATATTAATTTTAATTTGTAATCTTAGTAACATCACATATGTATGAAATTATTAATATCTTCGTTGAGACCAATAGTTATTCACTTTTTTAATGTTCGGATTAAAATGTCTTCCAAAAAGTCCTTCATTGCTTTATCGATACACATCCAAATTTTCAAAATTAGGACTTTGATGTATTGTTACCGTCTCTTTATTGATATCTATGCAAGTCGCTGGTTTAATAACGTTAAATCTTATTCTGTAAGGAATCACAACTTTCACCTTCTGACCTTCGAAGTACCAGCCAGCTTGTGCGGCATTCAGAATATCCGGCAGTATTCTAACATCATTGAATTCTTGACCATTGCCTTTTATTATTGTGTTTACCATTCTATGTTTGACTTTCAAAGTAACGTCTGTTGATGCGAAATCAGGCAAGTATATTAATATATACGAATTATCAGTGTACATTTCTTGAACTTTGTTGGAAACGGCATTGCACTGATTGTTATACGCTTCTTCGCCATCTATCACTTGGTTAGCCAAGTGTTCGAAGTGGTTTAGGGTGGCATGGTGATGTTGATGCTTCCATGAACATGCGTTGCCGTAATCACTCATCGCAGCACAAAGTAACGACAGAAGTAAAACGCCGTACATGTTGTTAGATACAAATTGCTACTGCGGTCTGAATACAACGTCGAGAGATTTTATTGGCCATGATAACTTTAACCAGTCGGTAGCCGTAGGGTGGTAAATAATTGTACCACGACCTATTTTGCGGGATATTATTCGCATAGGCGTGTTTTAAAAATGTTCATATAAAATTTACACTAAACTTTGTAACACATAAGGTATACCCAAATTAATCCAAATTAAAGTTTGTGTTGTACTTATATATGCATTTCTTATAAGTACTCATGGACATGTAAAAATGTTGTCATACTCGCATACTTAAATGAAGATATAGAAAGCGGAAGCGTAGCTGCCTCATGCAAACCTGGAGTCGACCAACCAACCAACTAGGGGCGATGGGACATTTAGTCAAAATATAGAAATTTTACACACTAAAGTTTCATTCATGAAAATATATTTTATATATACATAAATGATTATTTATATTTATCGTTTATGTATTGACAAATTGTATTAAAGTACTAGTGAAATCGCAAACTTTCGGTTGTATTGTAACTTCTAGTTCCAAAAATTAATAAATAATATTAAATTTTAAAATAAATATTTCAACAGTCAGCTCCCACTGGGTTAGTTTCATATTTTAGGTTTTCCTCAAAAACGGATTGTTTATAACATCCCTATTATTTAGACGCACCAAATTGTTTGCTAATAATAATTATTCTGTTATGTTCTTTAGCATATGTATTGTCATTCAAACACATAGAACATATTTTTATGCATTTATTTTAAAAGTAATAATTATATTAAGTAATAATTAAAATTAATTAAAATTAATAATAATTAAATTAATAAAATATTAACGCATTTCACGTAGAATGGCTAAGTTACGTACTATAGCGTCCAATCTACTCTAAAATCCTTAGTTTTAAAAACCGAATACTAAAAATAAAGTCTGTATTGTCAGACTAAAAATTTTAAGGTAATCAGTCCTTTATTTTGCTGGTATTGTTTTTACGTATTGTGATCTATTTAGTATTTCTAGCCGTTATACTAAATTTCGTGTAATATTGTATATTTGTCCATAAGTATATCGTAAATTCAGCCGATAATCATCTCAGCTTCGTTGAGTATCAACTCAAATCGATTTTAATATGGTATATAACTAAGAGAACTGTTAGTTATTAACCATAAATATTACTAACAGTTATCTCAGTTACTTTCGCCACGTCTCTTTGGGTAACCAGAAGTAAAATCTACAAGGTTTAAGTGTGATAAACTTTCCTTCTAGCTTATGTAATCAAAATCGTTTTGAATATTTTTAGACATATAAGTATCCACGCTTTTATAAAAATAAAATTTATCAAATGGATATGTAGGTAATTTAGGTAAATTATTTTGACAATTATTTTCCTTCTTTAAATGACCACTGGGACATTACGTCTACGTTGACTAGTTGCGGGTTTTTCTGTGTGTGTTATGAGCAATGAATTCCAATTGCTATAATTAATAATCACAACGACTGTTAATCATAGTTAGAAGATAGAGGATTATTTTATGTAGTATCGGGAATAGCAAAACAGTAGCTATGTTAAATTATTATAATTATTTTATATGAAAATAAGTTATTCAATATTATTATAACAATTTGATTGGTACCGTGAAATCCGTCATTAAATTAACGAAAATTATAATTAATTATAAATCATATAAATATTAATTATAAATTATAATTAATTAAAAGAATTTATTTTACTAATAACTTTAAATAAACGGTGTATTTACTGTTTATAACTATTATTATTATTAATTATACCAGACACGTTTTTTTTTATAAACAGGGACAACCCCTACATGATAGCCTATAAGGCACGTAATCAGAAAAATATGTGACAGAGAAGCGAAGTAGCAAATATTAATGTCGATATCTCCCCTTTCCTAAAAAGGAACTTTACTAACTTAAAGGGTTGGCGACTTCCGCCTGGCCCGGGTGACAACTACTCCAGAAATATCTTCATAATATTATTTCTCTTCAAAAGTCACACAGTCGGACACTCCGAAGGTTTTTTGAACTTAAGTTAACAGAAAATATTTAAATTGCTTATTTTATTCGTATTGAGAAGGCTCCAACACAATCGGACCGATTTGAAAAAATATATTTTTTACATTACATTTTAAAATCGACAAATCCTTTAATTTCACGACTCTAGGATTTAAAATTGACAGTAATCAAGACAGCAATTATGCTGAATGCTGAATGTCTGATGACTCGTAAAACTGTCCCCAACGGGATAAATGTAGAGATAGGGAAAGAGATGCTATTGGATTCACGAATTTTAATAGGTTATGTTTAATCGCTCTTACAAAATCTTAATCGTTTATTAGATTATATCTCATTTAAATTTTTATTTACAAAAATCTGAGGCCCCAAACAGAGATTATCTAATTCACTTTCGCCACGTCTCTTTGCGTAGCCAAAATTAAAAGTTAGTGTGCGAGGTTTAATGTGTATGCAATTTTACTTTTAACTTCATCCACAACACTTGATCGTTTATTCGAATTTTCCTTAAGCGAATTTTTTTTAGATATAGAAAAGTAAATTTAATGAAATAAATTTAAACAAACGATATTTTATAGATTAACAATACTGCATATATAACAATATATTATTCGTTATTCTGCTTTAAAAATTACCTTTTAGCTTGTCAATAAGGAAAATTTGTTATCATAGTGAACATGTTATAAATAGATAATATTGTATTCAATAACTTAAATAATAAAACATATATATTCATTACTCTTAACTGTTAATACAACTCTACCCTATATTTTTAGGCCTGGTGATTAATATATATTAATTTAGGATTTGCACTTTATTAAAATATTTTATTATAAATGGCATATGACATAACCTCAACGTCCTAAGTGATCGTAGTGAAAGTCGAAACAACAGAGTTTCGAAGTAGGAACCTTGATGCACTAAAAAGATTGTGATGGCGAAACGTTCTTAAGGAGGCTTAGGCTAACAGTTACTGTATTACCATTGATGGTGATTAAAATTAAATGTCATAAAGCAAAAATAAACATAATTTTTTTTTTTAAATTCTGACAGTCATTAAATTTAAAAGACACAAATAAAAACAGTAATAAAAAAATATCAGTTTATTGCAAAATATAAATCAACATTGCTGTTCATATAAATTTTAATTTGTAATCTTAGTAACATCACATTTGAATGAAAATATTAATACCTTCGTTGAGACCAGTAATTAATAGTTATTCACTTTTTTTATGTTCGGATTGAAATTTCTTCCAAAACGTCCTCCATTGCTTTGTCTGTACACATCCATATTTTCCAAATCGGGACTTTGTTGTATTGTTACCGTCTCTTTATTGATATCTATGCAAGTCGCTGGCTTAATAATGTTAAAACTTATTCTGTAAGGAATCACAACTTTCACCTTCTGACCTTCGAAGTACCAGCCAGCTTGTGCGGCATTCAGAATATCCGGCAGTATTCTAACATCATTGAATTCTTCACCATTGCCTTTTATTATTGTGTTTATCATTCTATGTTTGACTTGCAAAGTAACGTCTGTTGATGCAAAACCAGGCGAGTATATTAATATATATGAATCATCAGAGTACATTTCTTGAACGTTTTTGGAAACCGCATTGCAGTGATTGTTATACGCTTCTTCGCCGTCTATCACTTGGCTAGCCAAGTCTTCGAAGTGGTTTCTAAAATTCCTCCCATGGCCGTGATCGTGATGGAAATGGTGATGACGATGCTTCTATGGACATGGCTTTACCATGGCCATGGGTAACCGTAGTGTGGTAAATAATTGTACCACGATCTTTTTAGCGGGATATAATTCACGTAGGTGTGATTTTAAAAATCTATAACAGAAATTAAAAAAAAAATCATAAGATTTATTCTAAAGTTTGTATCACCAAAGTGATTTTTTTATGTAAAAGGAGGCAGACAGGCATGAGCTTCACCTGATGTTAAGTAGGATCGCCGCCTATTAACATTGCCAGAAGGCTCGTAAGTGTGTTGCCAGCCTTTCAAGCATTGGTACGCTCTTTTCTAGTACGACCCTCGTCAAATTGGTTCGGAAACACAAAATTAAATTAAATTACAAATTATGTCTATTATACTAGTCAAATCTTAAACTTTGGGTTGTATTGTTTGCCCAATTTTCCAAAAAATTAATAATTTAATTTAATAAAAAAATTAAAAAAAATATATATATATATTAAATTTAAAAAAAAATTTCAACATTAATTATATTAAATGGCAGCAGTGAAACGGCTCCCACCGGGTTAGTGTTATTTTGGTTTTCCTCAATTCAATTATTGTTTATAGCATCCTTGTTATTTAGACGCACCATATCTTAAAATATATAAATCTCCTGTTACGATGTTTGTTTGGGATGGAATCCTGAACTTCTTAACCGATTTAAAATTAAATTGTCACACCGTGAGCAGTCTGGTCCAACTTAAGAGATAGGATAGCTTGGATCTTTAATTATAGTCGCAATTTTATATGATTGCCAATTGTTTGTCTATAATTAATTAACAGTCACAATTTTCTGTTAACTCCAAAAGATTCTAACGGATGTCGATACTTTTCGACTGTATTGAGTAAGTAATCAATAGATGGCACTGCTATATAAATGTCAAAATCTTCCCTTTCCTAAAAAGTAACTTTATTCACTTTAAGGGTGTGCGTCTCCCGTCTGGCCCGGGCGACAACTACTCCAGAAATATCCTCATAATATATTGGGCTAGTCAAGGGCTAGACAAATCCTTTAAAATATCACATTTTTCGACTATAGGATTTAACATTGACAGTAATCTGGAGAGGAATTGTGCTGAATACTGAATGTCTGAAAACTTGTAAACTGTCCCTAACGGGATAAAAAGAGATAGGGAAAGATATGCTTCTTACACAATCTTAATCGTTTATTAAATTATCTCTAATTTAAATTTTATTTGTCTAAATTATAGTCCCCGAAACAAATGCCAGATCAATTTAAGTCCATAAGACGTATGGTTTACATTAAGTTAACAATTAGCTTACGTAGCCATTACTTTTAACGTACAATGTGTAATGTAAGTTGTAGTCATCAAGTTTTTCCCTGAGATCGTAGGTTCAAACCCTGGCTGTGAGTATTTAACACTCGCTAGGGCGAGAAAGTAAAATATCGTGCAAACACCTATTAAAAAAATAATGATCACAAAACAGATACAGAAATCTGAGGCCCCAAACTAAAGTTATCTAAGTCACTTTCGCCACGTCTCTTTGCGTAGCCAAAAGTAAAAGTTAGTGTGCAAGGTTTAAAGTGTAAGCAATTTTACTTTTAACTTCATCCACACCACTTGATAGTTTATTAGAATTTTCCTTTAGCGAAATTGCATATATTAGAATATTTCTAGAAAAAGAAAAGTAAATTTAATGAAATAAACAAAACAAACGATATTTTATAGAATAACAATACTGCAATATATTATTTGTTATTCTGGTTTTAACATTAACTTTTAGCTTGTCAATAAGGAAAAGTGTTATCATAGTGAACATGTTATAAATAGATAATATGCTATTCAATAACTAAAATAATAAAACATATATATTCATCTTTCTTAACTGTTAATACTACTCTACCCTATATTTTTAGGCCTGGTAATGAATATATATTAATTTAGGATTTGCACTGTATTAAAATATTTAATTATAAATGGCATATGACATAACCTCAACGTCCTAAGTGATCGTAGTGAAAGTCGAAACAACAGAGTTTCGAAGTAGGAACCTTGATGCACTAAAAAGATTGTGATGGCGAAATGTTCTTTAGGAGGCTTAGGCTAACAGTGACTGTATTACCATTGATGATGATTAAAAGTAAATGTCATAAAACAAAAAATAAACATAATTTTTGTTAAAAAAAATTCTGAGAGTCATTTAATTTAAAACACAAAAATTAAAAACAGTAATAAAACAATATCAGTTTATTGCAAAATATAAATCAACATTGCTTTTACATATTAATTTTAATTTGTAATCTTAGTAACATCACATATGTATGAAATTATTAATACCTTCGTTGAGACCAGTAATTAATAGTTATTCACTTTTTTAATGTTCGGATTAAAATGTCTTCCAAAAAGTCCTTCATTGCTTTATCGATACACATCCAAATTTTCAAAATTAGGACTTTGATGTATTGTTACCGTCTCTTTATTGATATCTATGCAAGTCGCTGGCTTAATAACGTTAAAACTTATTCTGTAAGGAATCACAACTTTCACCTTCTGACCTTCGAAGTACCAGCCAGCTTGTGCGGCATTCAGAATATCCGGCAGTATTCTAACATCATTGAATTCTTGACCATTGCCTTTTATTATTGTGTTTATCATTCTATGTTTGACTTTCAAAGTAACGTCTGTTGATGCGAAATCAGGCAAGTATATTAATATATACGAATTATCAGTGTACATTTCTTGAACTTTGTTGGAAACGGCATTGCACTGATTGTTATACGCTTCTTCGCCATCTATCACTTGGTTAGCCAAGTGTTCGAAGTGGTTTAGGGTGGCATGGTGATGTTGATGCTTCCATGAACATGCGTTGCCGTAATCACTCATCGCAGCACAAAGTAACGACAGAAGTAAAACGCCGTACATGTTGTTAGATACAAATTGCTACTGCGGTCTGAATACAACGTCGAGAGATTTTATTGGCCATGATAACTTTAACCAGTCGGTAGCCGTAGGGTGGTAAATAATTGTACCACGACCTATTTTGCGGGATATTATTCGCATAGGCGTGTTTTAAAAATGTTCATATAAAATTTACACTAAACTTTGTAACACATAAGGTATACCCAAATTAATCCAAATTAAAGTTTGTGTTGTACTTATATATGCATTTCTTATAAGTACTCATGGACATGTAAAAATGTTGTCATACTCGCATACTTAAATGAAGATATAGAAAGCGGAAGCGTAGCTGCCTCATGCAAACCTGGAGTCGACCAACCAACCAACTAGGGGCGATATGACATTTAGTCAAAATATAGAAATTTTACACACTAAAGTTTCATTCATGAAAATATATTTTATATATACATAAATGATTATTTATATTTATCGTTTATGTATTGACAAATTGTATTAAAGTACTAGTGAAATCGCAAACTTTCGGTTGTATTGTAACTTCTAGTTCCAAAAATTAATAAATAATATTAAATTTTAAAATAAATATTTCAACAGTCAGCTCCCACTGGGTTAGTTTCATATTTTAGGTTTTCCTCTAAAACGGATTGTTTATAACATCCCTATTATTTAGACGCACCAAATTGTTTGCTAATAATAATTATTCTGTTATGTTCTTTAGCATATGTATTGTCATTCAAACACATAGAACATATTTTTATGCGTTTATTTTAAAATTAATAATTATATTAACGCATTTCACGTAGAATGGCTAAGTTACGTACTATAGCGTCCAATCTACTCTAAAATCCTTAGTTTTAAAAACCGAATACTAAAAATAAAGTCTGTATTGTCAGACTAAAAATTTTAAGGTAATCAGTCCTTTATTTTGCTGGTATTGTTTTTACGTATTGTGATCTATTTAGTATTTCTAGCCGTTATACTAAATTTCGTGTAATATTGTATATTTGTCCATAAGTATATCGTAAATTCAGCCGATAATCATCTCAGCATCGTTGAGTATCAACTCAAATCGATTTTAATATGGTATATAACTAAGAGAACTGTTAGTTATTAACCATAAATATTGCTAACAGTTATGTCAGTTACTTTCGCCACGTCTCTTTGGGTAACCAGAAGTAAAATTTAATGTACAAGGTTTAAGTGTGATAAACTTTCCTTCTAGCTTATGTAATCAAAATCGTTTTAATATTTTTAGACATATAAGTATCCACGATTTAATAAAAATAAAATTTTTCAAATGGATATGTATGTAATTTAGGTAAATTATTTTGACAATTATTTTCCTTCTTTAAATGACCACTGGGCCATTACGTTGACTAGTTGCGGGTTTTTCTGTGTGTGTTATGAGCAATGAATTTCAATTGCTATAATTGATAATCACAACGACTGTTAATCATAGTTAGAAGATAGAGGATTATTTTATGTAGTGTCGGGAATAGCAAAACAGTAGCTATGTTAAATTATTATAATTATTTTATATGAAAATAAGTTATTCAATATTATTATATCAATTTGATTGTTACCGTGAAATCCGTCATTAAATTAACGAAAATTATATTTAATTATAAATTATAATTAATTAAAAGAATTTATTTTACTAATAACTTTAAATAAACGGTGTATTTACTGTTTATAACTATTATTATTATTAATTATACCAGACACGTTTTTTTTTATAAACAGGGACAACCCCTACATATCCTATAAGGCACGTAATCAGAAAAATATGTGACAGAGAAGCGAAGTAGTAAATATTAATGTCGATATCACCCCTTTCCTAAAAAGGAACTTTACTAACTTAAAGGGTTGGCGACTTCCGCCTGGCCCGGGTGACAACTACTCCAGAAATATCCTCATAATATTATTTCTCTTCAAAAGTCACACAGTCGGACACTCCGAAGGTTTTTTGAACTTAAGTTAACAGAAAATATTTAAATTGCTTATTTTATTCGTATTGAGAAGGCTCCAACACAATCGGACCGATTTGAAAAAATATATTTTTTACATTACATTTTAAAATCGACAAATCCTTTAATTTCACGACTCTAGAATTTAAAATTGACAGTAATCAAGACAGCAATTATGCTGAATGCTGAATGTCTGATGACTCGTAAAACTGTCCCCAACGGGATAAATGTAGAGATAGGGAAAGAGATGCTATTGGATTCACGAATTTTAATAGGTTATGTTTAATCGCTCTTACAAAATCTTAATCGTTTATTAGATTATATCTTATTTAAATTTTTATTTACAAAAATCTGAGGCCCCAAACAGAGATTATCTAATTCACTTTCGCCACGTCTCTTTGCGTAGCCAAAATTAAAAGTTAGTGTGCGAGGTTTAATGTGTATGCAATTTTACTTTTAACTTCATCCACAACACTTGATCGTTTATTCGAATTTTCCTTAAGCGAATTTTTTTTAGATATAGAAAAGTAAATTTAATGAAATAAATTTAAACAAACGATATTTTATAGATTAACAATACTGCATATATAACAATATATTATTCGTTATTCTGCTTTAAAAATTACCTTTTAGCTTGTCTATAAGGAAAATTTGTTATCATAGTGAACATGTTATAAATAGATAATATTGTATTCAATAACTTAAATAATAAAACATATATATTCATTTTTCTTAACTGTTAATACAACTCTACCCTATATTTTTAGGCCTGGTGATTAATATATATTAATTTAGGATTTGCACTTTATTAAAATATTTTATTATAAATGGCATATGACATAACCTCAACGTCCTAAGTGATCGTAGTGAAAGTCGAAACAACAGAGTTTCGAAGTAGGAACCTTGATGCACTAAAAAGATTGTGATGGCGAAACGTTCTTAAGGAGGCTTAGGCTAACAGTTACTGTATTACCATTGATGGTGATTAAAATTAAATGTCATAAAGCAAAAATAAACATAATTTTTTTTTTTAAATTCTGACAGTCATTAAATTTAAAAGACACAAATAAAAACAGTAATAAAAAAATATCAGTTTATTGCAAAATATAAATCAACATTGCTGTTCATATAAATTTTAATTTGTAATCTTAGTAACATCACATTTGAATGAAAATATTAATACCTTCGTTGAGACCAGTAATTAATAGTTATTCACTTTTTTTATGTTCGGATTGAAATTTCTTCCAAAACGTCCTCCATTGCTTTGTCTGTACACATCCATATTTTCCAAATCGGGACTTTGTTGTATTGTTACCGTCTCTTTATTGATATCTATGCAAGTCGCTGGCTTAATAACGTTAAAACTTATTCTGTAAGGAATCACAACTTTCACCTTCTGACCTTCGAAGTACCAGCCAGCTTGTGCGGCATTCAGAATATCCGGCAGTATTCTAACATCATTGAATTCTTCACCATTGCCTTTTATTATTGTGTTTATCATTCTATGTTTGACTTGCAAAGTAACGTCTGTTGATGCAAAACCAGGCGAGTATATTAATATATATGAATCATCAGAGTACATTTCTTGAACGTTTTTGGAAACCGCATTGCAGTGATTGTTATACGCTTCTTCGCCGTCTATCACTTGGCTAGCCAAGTCTTCGAAGTGGTTTCTAAAATTCCTCCCATGGCCGTGATCGTGATGGAAATGGTGATGACGATGCTTCCATGGACATGGCTTGTCCCCGGTACACCAGTGGCTACTCACCGCAGTAAAAAGAAACGCCAGAAGTACAACGCGATACATGTTGTAAGATTGTAAATCTAAACCTACTGCGGTCTAAATGCAACGTCGAGCGACTTTATTGGCCATGATAACTTTGATAAACTTAACCTGTCGGTAACCATAGTGTGGTAAATAATTGTACCACGATCTTTTTAGCGGGATATAATTCACGTAGGTGTGATTTTAAAAATCTATAACAGAAATTAAAAAAAAATCATATAAGATTTATTCTAAAGTTTGTATCACCAAAGTGATTTTTTTTATGTAAAAGGAGGCAGACAGGCATGAGCTTCACCTGATGTTAAGTAGGATCGCCGCCTATTAACATTGCCAGAAGGCTCGTAAGTGTGTTGCCAGCCTTTCAAGCATTAGTACGCTCTTTTCTAGTACGACCCTCGTCAAATTGGTTCGGAAACACAAAATTACATTAAATTACAAATTATGTCTATTATACTAGTCAAACCTTAAACTTTGGGTTGTATTGTTACTTCTATTTGCCCAATTTTCCTAAAATTAATAATTTAATTTAATAAAAAAATTAAAAAAAAAATATATATATATATATTAAATTTAAAAAAAAATTTCAACATAAATTATATTAAATGGAAGCAGTGAAACGGCTCCCACCGGGTTAGTGTCATTTTGGTTTTCCTCAATTCAATTATTGTTTATAGCATCCTTGTTATTTAGACGCACCATATCTTAAAATATATAAATCTCCTGTTACGATGTTTGTTTGGGATGGAATCCTGAACTTCTTAACCGATTTAAAATTAAACAGTCACACCGTGAGCAGTCTGGTCCAACTTAAGAGATAGGATAGCTTGGATCTTTAATTATAGTCGCAATTTTATATGATTGCCAATTGTTTGTCTATAATTAATTAACAGTCACAATTTTCTGTTAACTCCAAAAGATTCTAACGGATGTCGATACTTTTCGACTGGATTGAGTAAGTAATCAATAGATGGCACTGCTATATAAATGTCAAAATCTTCCCTTTCCTAAAAAGTAACTTTATTCACTTTAAGGGTTGGCGTCTCCCGTCTGGCCCGGGCGACAACTACTCCAGAAATATCCTCATAATATATTGGGCTAGTCGGGGTCTCCTGCCCGGCGCTACCCGCGTTAGTTCTCGTGCTATTTATGTTAGTGACATATTTGACGATCTTGCAGCTGCGATCTGTGCTTGAGCAACAAGTCGGATAGCCCATTCCAAGATGTCAGTCTCGTGCTCCAGGTCGCACAGTCGGACATTCCTAACGCATATTTTCGTTACTTGAACTTAAGTCAACAGGAAACATTTAAATGCCCTATTTTATTCCTATTGAGACGGATCGAGAACAATCGAACCAATTAAAAAAATATATTTAATTATTTCTCATAATAATTCATTTTTATGTTTCTTAGTACAAAAACAAATCATATTTAAATAACATTTAAAATCGACAAATCCTTTAAAATAATCACATTTTTCGACTATAGGATTTAACATTGACAGTAATCTGGAGAGGAATTGTGCTGAATACTGAATGTCTGAAAACTTGTAAACTGTCCCTAACGGGATAAAAAGAGATAGGGAAAGATATGCTTCTTACACAATCTTAATCGTTTATTAAATTATCTCTAATTTAAATTTTATTTGTCTAAATTATAGTCCCCGAAACAAATGCCAGATCAATTTAAGTCCATAAGACGTATGGTTTACATTAAGTTAACAATTAGCTTACGTAGCCATTACTTTTAACGTACAATGTGTAATGTAAGTTGTAGTCATAAGTTTTTCCCTGAGATCGTAGGTTCAAACCCTGGCTGTGAGTATTTAACACTCGCTAGGGCGAGAAAGTAAAATATCGTGCAAACACCTATTAAAAAAATAATGATCACAAAACAGATACAGAAATCTGAGGCCCCAAACTAAAGTTATCTTAGTCACTTTCGCCACGTCTCTTTGCGTAGCCAAAAGTAAAAGTTAGTGTGCAAGGTTTAAAGTGTAAGCAATTTTACTTTTAACTTCATCCACAACACTTGATAGTTTATTAGAATTTTCCTTTAGCGAAATTGCATATTATATTAGAATATTTCTAGAAAAAGAAAAGTAAATTTAATGAAATAAACAAAACAAACGATATTTTATAGAATAACAATACTGCAATATATTATTTGTTATTCTGGTTTTAACATTAACTTTTAGCTTGTCAATAAGGAAAAGTGTTATCATAGTGAACATGTTATAAATAGATAATATTGTATTCAATAACTAAAATAATAAAACATATATATTCATCTTTCTTAACTGTTAATACTACTCTACCCTATATTTTTAGGCCTGGTAATGAATATATATTAATTTAGGATTTGCACTGTATTAAAATATTTAATTATAAATGGCATATGACATAACCTCAACGTCCTAAGTGATCGTAGTGAAAGTCGAAACAACAGAGTTTCGAAGTAGGAACCTTGATGCACTAAAAAGATTGTGATGGCGAAATGTTCTTTAGGAGGCTTAGGCTAACAGTGACTGTATTACCATTGATGATGATTAAAAGTAAATGTCATAAAACAAAAAATAAACATAATTTTTGTTAAAAAAAATTCTGAGAGTCATTTAATTTAAAACACAAAAATTAAAAACAGTAATAAAACAATATCAGTTTATTGCAAAATATAAATCAACATTGCTTTTACATATTAATTTTAATTTGTAATCTTAGTAACATCACATATGTATGAAATTATTAATATCTTCGTTGAGACCAATAGTTATTCACTTTTTTAATGTTCGGATTAAAATGTCTTCCAAAAAGTCCTTCATTGCTTTATCGATACACATCCAAATTTTCAAAATTAGGACTTTGATGTATTGTTACCGTCTCTTTATTGATATCTATGCAAGTCGCTGGTTTAATAACGTTAAATCTTATTCTGTAAGGAATCACAACTTTCACCTTCTGACCTTCGAAGTACCAGCCAGCTTGTGCGGCATTCAGAATATCCGGCAGTATTCTAACATCATTGAATTCTTGACCATTGCCTTTTATTATTGTGTTTACCATTCTATGTTTGACTTTCAAAGTAACGTCTGTTGATGCGAAATCAGGCAAGTATATTAATATATACGAATTATCAGTGTACATTTCTTGAACTTTGTTGGAAACGGCATTGCACTGATTGTTATACGCTTCTTCGCCATCTATCACTTGGTTAGCCAAGTGTTCGAAGTGGTTTAGGGTGGCATGGTGATGTTGATGCTTCCATGAACATGCGTTGCCGTAATCACTCATCGCAGCACAAAGTAACGACAGAAGTAAAACGCCGTACATGTTGTTAGATACAAATTGCTACTGCGGTCTGAATACAACGTCGAGAGATTTTATTGGCCATGATAACTTTAACCAGTCGGTAGCCGTAGGGTGGTAAATAATTGTACCACGACCTATTTTGCGGGATATTATTCGCATAGGCGTGTTTTAAAAATGTTCATATAAAATTTACACTAAACTTTGTAACACATAAGGTATACCCAAATTAATCCAAATTAAAGTTTGTGTTGTACTTATATATGCATTTCTTATAAGTACTCATGGACATGTAAAAATGTTGTCATACTCGCATACTTAAATGAAGATATAGAAAGCGGAAGCGTAGCTGCCTCATGCAAACCTGGAGTCGACCAACCAACCAACTAGGGGCGATGGGACATTTAGTCAAAATATAGAAATTTTACACACTAAAGTTTCATTCATGAAAATATATTTTATATATACATAAATGATTATTTATATTTATCGTTTATGTATTGACAAATTGTATTAAAGTACTAGTGAAATCGCAAACTTTCGGTTGTATTGTAACTTCTAGTTCCAAAAATTAATAAATAATATTAAATTTTAAAATAAATATTTCAACAGTCAGCTCCCACTGGGTTAGTTTCATATTTTAGGTTTTCCTCAAAAACGGATTGTTTATAACATCCCTATTATTTAGACGCACCAAATTGTTTGCTAATAATAATTATTCTGTTATGTTCTTTAGCATATGTATTGTCATTCAAACACATAGAACATATTTTTATGCATTTATTTTAAAAGTAATAATTATATTAAGTAATAATTAAAATTAATTAAAATTAATAATAATTAAATTAATAAAATATTAACGCATTTCACGTAGAATGGCTAAGTTACGTACTATAGCGTCCAATCTACTCTAAAATCCTTAGTTTTAAAAACCGAATACTAAAAATAAAGTCTGTATTGTCAGACTAAAAATTTTAAGGTAATCAGTCCTTTATTTTGCTGGTATTGTTTTTACGTATTGTGATCTATTTAGTATTTCTAGCCGTTATACTAAATTTCGTGTAATATTGTATATTTGTCCATAAGTATATCGTAAATTCAGCCGATAATCATCTCAGCTTCGTTGAGTATCAACTCAAATCGATTTTAATATGGTATATAACTAAGAGAACTGTTAGTTATTAACCATAAATATTACTAACAGTTATCTCAGTTACTTTCGCCACGTCTCTTTGGGTAACCAGAAGTAAAATCTACAAGGTTTAAGTGTGATAAACTTTCCTTCTAGCTTATGTAATCAAAATCGTTTTGAATATTTTTAGACATATAAGTATCCACGCTTTTATAAAAATAAAATTTATCAAATGGATATGTAGGTAATTTAGGTAAATTATTTTGACAATTATTTTCCTTCTTTAAATGACCACTGGGACATTACGTCTACGTTGACTAGTTGCGGGTTTTTCTGTGTGTGTTATGAGCAATGAATTCCAATTGCTATAATTAATAATCACAACGACTGTTAATCATAGTTAGAAGATAGAGGATTATTTTATGTAGTATCGGGAATAGCAAAACAGTAGCTATGTTAAATTATTATAATTATTTTATATGAAAATAAGTTATTCAATATTATTATAACAATTTGATTGGTACCGTGAAATCCGTCATTAAATTAACGAAAATTATAATTAATTATAAATCATATAAATATTAATTATAAATTATAATTAATTAAAAGAATTTATTTTACTAATAACTTTAAATAAACGGTGTATTTACTGTTTATAACTATTATTATTATTAATTATACCAGACACGTTTTTTTTTATAAACAGGGACAACCCCTACATGATAGCCTATAAGGCACGTAATCAGAAAAATATGTGACAGAGAAGCGAAGTAGCAAATATTAATGTCGATATCTCCCCTTTCCTAAAAAGGAACTTTACTAACTTAAAGGGTTGGCGACTTCCGCCTGGCCCGGGTGACAACTACTCCAGAAATATCTTCATAATATTATTTCTCTTCAAAAGTCACACAGTCGGACACTCCGAAGGTTTTTTGAACTTAAGTTAACAGAAAATATTTAAATTGCTTATTTTATTCGTATTGAGAAGGCTCCAACACAATCGGACCGATTTGAAAAAATATATTTTTTACATTACATTTTAAAATCGACAAATCCTTTAATTTCACGACTCTAGGATTTAAAATTGACAGTAATCAAGACAGCAATTATGCTGAATGCTGAATGTCTGATGACTCGTAAAACTGTCCCCAACGGGATAAATGTAGAGATAGGGAAAGAGATGCTATTGGATTCACGAATTTTAATAGGTTATGTTTAATCGCTCTTACAAAATCTTAATCGTTTATTAGATTATATCTCATTTAAATTTTTATTTACAAAAATCTGAGGCCCCAAACAGAGATTATCTAATTCACTTTCGCCACGTCTCTTTGCGTAGCCAAAATTAAAAGTTAGTGTGCGAGGTTTAATGTGTATGCAATTTTACTTTTAACTTCATCCACAACACTTGATCGTTTATTCGAATTTTCCTTAAGCGAATTTTTTTTAGATATAGAAAAGTAAATTTAATGAAATAAATTTAAACAAACGATATTTTATAGATTAACAATACTGCATATATAACAATATATTATTCGTTATTCTGCTTTAAAAATTACCTTTTAGCTTGTCAATAAGGAAAATTTGTTATCATAGTGAACATGTTATAAATAGATAATATTGTATTCAATAACTTAAATAATAAAACATATATATTCATTACTCTTAACTGTTAATACAACTCTACCCTATATTTTTAGGCCTGGTGATTAATATATATTAATTTAGGATTTGCACTTTATTAAAATATTTTATTATAAATGGCATATGACATAACCTCAACGTCCTAAGTGATCGTAGTGAAAGTCGAAACAACAGAGTTTCGAAGTAGGAACCTTGATGCACTAAAAAGATTGTGATGGCGAAATGTTCTTTAGGAGGCTTAGGCTAACAGTGACTGTATTACCATTGATGATGATTAAAAGTAAATGTCATAAAACAAAAAATAAACATAATTTTTTTTTAAAAAAATTGTGAGAGTCATTTAATTTAAAACACAAAAATTAAAAACAGTAATAAAACAATATCAGTTTATTGCAAAATATAAATCAACATTGCTTTTACATATTAATTTTAATTTGTAATCTTAGTAACATCACATATGTATGAAATTATTAATATCTTCGTTGAGACCAATAGTTATTCACTTTTTTAATGTTCGGATTAAAATGTCTTCCAAAAAGTCCTTCATTGCTTTATCGATACACATCCAAATTTTCAAAATTAGGACTTTGATGTATTGTTACCGTCTCTTTATTGATATCTATGCAAGTCGCTGGTTTAATAACGTTAAATCTTATTCTGTAAGGAATCACAACTTTCACCTTCTGACCTTCGAAGTACCAGCCAGCTTGTGCGGCATTCAGAATATCCGGCAGTATTCTAACATCATTGAATTCTTGACCATTGCCTTTTATTATTGTGTTTACCATTCTATGTTTGACTTTCAAAGTAACGTCTGTTGATGCGAAATCAGGCAAGTATATTAATATATACGAATTATCAGTGTACATTTCTTGAACTTTGTTGGAAACGGCATTGCACTGATTGTTATACGCTTCTTCGCCATCTATCACTTGGTTAGCCAAGTGTTCGAAGTGGTTTAGGGTGGCATGGTGATGTTGATGCTTCCATGAACATGCGTTGCCGTAATCACTCATCGCAGCACAAAGTAACGACAGAAGTAAAACGCCGTACATGTTGTTAGATACAAATTGCTACTGCGGTCTGAATACAACGTCGAGAGATTTTATTGGCCATGATAACTTTAACCAGTCGGTAGCCGTAGGGTGGTAAATAATTGTACCACGACCTATTTTGCGGGATATTATTCGTGTTTTAAAAATGTTCATATAAAATTTACACTAAACTTTGTAACACATAAGGTATACCCAAATTAATCCAAATTAAAGTTTGTGTTGTACTTATATATGCATTTCTTATAAGTACTCATGGACATGTAAAAATGTTGTCATACTCGCATACTTAAATGAAGATATAGAAAGCGGAAGCGTAGCTGCCTCATGCAAACCTGGAGTCGACCAACCAACCAACTAGGGGCGATGGGACATTTAGTCAAAATATAGAAATTTTACACACTAAAGTTTCATTCATGAAAATATATTTTATATATACATAAATGATTATTTATATTTATCGTTTATGTATTGACAAATTGTATTAAAGTACTAGTGAAATCGCAAACTTTCGGTTGTATTGTAACTTCTAGTTCCAAAAATTAATAAATAATATTAAATTTTAAAATAAATATTTCAACAGTCAGCTCCCACTGGGTTAGTTTCATATTTTAGGTTTTCCTCAAAAACGGATTGTTTATAACATCCCTATTATTTAGACGCACCAAATTGTTTGCTAATAATAATTATTCTGTTATGTTCTTTAGCATATGTATTGTCATTCAAACACATAGAACATATTTTTATGCATTTATTTTAAAAGTAATAATTATATTAAGTAATAATTAAAATTAATTAAAATTAATAATAATTAAATTAATAAAATATTAACGCATTTCACGTAGAATGGCTAAGTTACGTACTATAGCGTCCAATCTACTCTAAAATCCTTAGTTTTAAAAACCGAATACTAAAAATAAAGTCTGTATTGTCAGACTAAAAATTTTAAGGTAATCAGTCCTTTATTTTGCTGGTATTGTTTTTACGTATTGTGATCTATTTAGTATTTCTAGCCGTTATACTAAATTTCGTGTAATATTGTATATTTGTCCATAAGTATATCGTAAATTCAGCCGATAATCATCTCAGCTTCGTTGAGTATCAACTCAAATCGATTTTAATATGGTATATAACTAAGAGAACTGTTAGTTATTAACCATAAATATTACTAACAGTTATCTCAGTTACTTTCGCCACGTCTCTTTGGGTAACCAGAAGTAAAATCTACAAGGTTTAAGTGTGATAAACTTTCCTTCTAGCTTATGTAATCAAAATCGTTTTGAATATTTTTAGACATATAAGTATCCACGCTTTTATAAAAATAAAATTTATCAAATGGATATGTAGGTAATTTAGGTAAATTATTTTGACAATTATTTTCCTTCTTTAAATGACCACTGGGACATTACGTCTACGTTGACTAGTTGCGGGTTTTTCTGTGTGTGTTATGAGCAATGAATTCCAATTGCTATAATTAATAATCACAACGACTGTTAATCATAGTTAGAAGATAGAGGATTATTTTATGTAGTATCGGGAATAGCAAAACAGTAGCTATGTTAAATTATTATAATTATTTTATATGAAAATAAGTTATTCAATATTATTATAACAATTTGATTGGTACCGTGAAATCCGTCATTAAATTAACGAAAATTATAATTAATTATAAATCATATAAATATTAATTATAAATTATAATTAATTAAAAGAATTTATTTTACTAATAACTTTAAATAAACGGTGTATTTACTGTTTATAACTATTATTATTATTAATTATACCAGACACGTTTTTTTTTATAAACAGGGACAACCCCTACATGATAGCCTATAAGGCACGTAATCAGAAAAATATGTGACAGAGAAGCGAAGTAGCAAATATTAATGTCGATATCTCCCCTTTCCTAAAAAGGAACTTTACTAACTTAAAGGGTTGGCGACTTCCGCCTGGCCCGGGTGACAACTACTCCAGAAATATCTTCATAATATTATTTCTCTTCAAAAGTCACACAGTCGGACACTCCGAAGGTTTTTTGAACTTAAGTTAACAGAAAATATTTAAATTGCTTATTTTATTCGTATTGAGAAGGCTCCAACACAATCGGACCGATTTGAAAAAATATATTTTTTACATTACATTTTAAAATCGACAAATCCTTTAATTTCACGACTCTAGGATTTAAAATTGACAGTAATCAAGACAGCAATTATGCTGAATGCTGAATGTCTGATGACTCGTAAAACTGTCCCCAACGGGATAAATGTAGAGATAGGGAAAGAGATGCTATTGGATTCACGAATTTTAATAGGTTATGTTTAATCGCTCTTACAAAATCTTAATCGTTTATTAGATTATATCTCATTTAAATTTTTATTTACAAAAATCTGAGGCCCCAAACAGAGATTATCTAATTCACTTTCGCCACGTCTCTTTGCGTAGCCAAAATTAAAAGTTAGTGTGCGAGGTTTAATGTGTATGCAATTTTACTTTTAACTTCATCCACAACACTTGATCGTTTATTCGAATTTTCCTTAAGCGAATTTTTTTTAGATATAGAAAAGTAAATTTAATGAAATAAATTTAAACAAACGATATTTTATAGATTAACAATACTGCATATATAACAATATATTATTCGTTATTCTGCTTTAAAAATTACCTTTTAGCTTGTCAATAAGGAAAATTTGTTATCATAGTGAACATGTTATAAATAGATAATATTGTATTCAATAACTTAAATAATAAAACATATATATTCATTTTTCTTAACTGTTAATACAACTCTACCCTATATTTTTAGGCCTGGTGATTAATATATATTAATTTAGGATTTGCACTTTATTAAAATATTTTATTATAAATGGCATATGACATAACCTCAACGTCCTAAGTGATCGTAGTGAAAGTCGAAACAACAGAGTTTCGAAGTAGGAACCTTGATGCACTAAAAAGATTGTGATGGCGAAACGTTCTTAAGGAGGCTTAGGCTAACAGTTACTGTATTACCATTGATGGTGATTAAAATTAAATGTCATAAAGCAAAAATAAACATAATTTTTTTTTTTAAATTCTGACAGTCATTAAATTTAAAAGACACAAATAAAAACAGTAATAAAAAAATATCAGTTTATTGCAAAATATAAATCAACATTGCTGTTCATATAAATTTTAATTTGTAATCTTAGTAACATCACATTTGAATGAAAATATTAATACCTTCGTTGAGACCAGTAATTAATAGTTATTCACTTTTTTTATGTTCGGATTGAAATTTCTTCCAAAACGTCCTCCATTGCTTTGTCTGTACACATCCATATTTTCCAAATCGGGACTTTGTTGTATTGTTACCGTCTCTTTATTGATATCTATGCAAGTCGCTGGCTTAATAACGTTAAAACTTATTCTGTAAGGAATCACAACTTTCACCTTCTGACCTTCGAAGTACCAGCCAGCTTGTGCGGCATTCAGAATATCCGGCAGTATTCTAACATCATTGAATTCTTCACCATTGCCTTTTATTATTGTGTTTATCATTCTATGTTTGACTTGCAAAGTAACGTCTGTTGATGCAAAACCAGGCGAGTATATTAATATATATGAATCATCAGAGTACATTTCTTGAACGTTTTTGGAAACCGCATTGCAGTGATTGTTATACGCTTCTTCGCCGTCTATCACTTGGCTAGCCAAGTCTTCGAAGTGGTTTCTAAAATTCCTCCCATGGCCGTGATCGTGATGGAAATGGTGATGACGATGCTTCCATGGACATGGCTTGTCCCCGGTACACCAGTGGCTACTCACCGCAGTAAAAAGAAACGCCAGAAGTACAACGCGATACATGTTGTAAGATTGTAAATCTAAACCTACTGCGGTCTAAATGCAACGTCGAGCGACTTTATTGGCCATGATAACTTTGATAAACTTAACCTGTCGGTAACCGTAGTGTGGTAAATAATTGTACCACGATCTTTTTAGCGGGATATAATTCACGTAGGTGTGATTTTAAAAATCTATAACAGAAATTAAAAAAAAATCATATAAGATTTATTCTAAAGTTTGTATCACCAAAGTGATTTTTTTTATGTAAAAGGAGGCAGACAGGCATGAGCTTCACCTGATGTTAAGTAGGATCGCCGCCTATTAACATTGCCAGAAGGCTCGTAAGTGTGTTGCCAGCCTTTCAAGCATTAGTACGCTCTTTTCTAGTACGACCCTCGTCAAATTGGTTCGGAAACACAAAATTACATTAAATTACAAATTATGTCTATTATACTAGTCAAATCTTAAACTTTGGGTTGTATTGTTTGCCCAATTTTCCTAAAATTAATAATTTAATTTAATAAAAAAATTAAAAAAAAATATATATATATATTAAATTTAAAAAAAATTTCAACATTAATTATATTAAATGGCAGCAGTGAAACGGCTCCCACCGGGTTAGTGTTATTTTGGTTTTCCTCAATTCAATTATTGTTTATAGCATCCTTGTTATTTAGACGCACCATATCTTAAAATATATAAATCTCCTGTTACGATGTTTGTTTGGGATGGAATCCTGAACTTCTTAACCGATTTAAAATTAAACAGTCACACCGTGAGCAGTCTGGTCCAACTTAAGAGATAGGATAGCTTGGATCTTTAATTATAGTCGCAATTTTATATGATTGCCAATTGTTTGTCTATAATTAATTAACAGTCACAATTTTCTGTTAACTCCAAAAGATTCTAACGGATGTCGATACTTTTCGACTGGATTGAGTAAGTAATCAATAGATGGCACTGCTATATAAATGTCAAAATCTTCCCTTTCCTAAAAAGTAACTTTATTCACTTTAAGGGTTGGCGTCTCCCGTCTGGCCCGGGCGACAACTACTCCAGAAATATCCTCATAATATATTGGGCTAGTCGGGGTCTCCTGCCCGGCGCTACCCGCGTTAGTTCTCGTGCTATTTATGTTAGTGACATATTTGACGATCTTGCAGCTGCGATCTGTGCTTGAGCAACAAGTCGGATAGCCCATTCCAAGATGTCAGTCTCGTGCTCCAGGTCGCACAGTCGGACATTCCTAACGCATATTTTCGTTACTTGAACTTAAGTCAACAGGAAACATTTAAATGCCCTATTTTATTCCTATTGAGACGGATCGAGAACAATCGAACCAATTAAAAAAATATATTTAATTATTTCTCATAATAATTCATTTTTATGTTTCTTAGTACAAAAACAAATCATATTTAAATAACATTTAAAATCGACAAATCCTTTAAAATAATCACATTTTTCGACTATAGGATTTAACATTGACAGTAATCTGGAGAGGAATTGTGCTGAATACTGAATGTCTGAAAACTTGTAAACTGTCCCTAACGGGATAAAAAGAGATAGGGAAAGATATGCTTCTTACACAATCTTAATCGTTTATTAAATTATCTCTAATTTAAATTTTATTTGTCTAAATTATAGTCCCCGAAACAAATGCCAGATCAATTTAAGTCCATAAGACGTATGGTTTACATTAAGTTAACAATTAGCTTACGTAGCCATTACTTTTAACGTACAATGTGTAATGTAAGTTGTAGTCATAAGTTTTTCCCTGAGATCGTAGGTTCAAACCCTGGCTGTGAGTATTTAACACTCGCTAGGGCGAGAAAGTAAAATATCGTGCAAACACCTATTAAAAAAATAATGATCACAAAACAGATACAGAAATTTGAGGCCCCAAACTAAAGTTATCTAAGTCACTTTCGCCACGTCTCTTTGCGTAGCCAAAAGTAAGAGTTAGTGTGCAAGGTTTAAAGTGTAAGCAATTTTACTTTTAACTTCATCCACAACACTTGATAGTTTATTAGAATTTTCCTTTAGCGAAATTGCATATATTAGAATATTTCTAGAAAAAGAAAAGTAAATTTAATGAAATAAACAAAACAAACGATATTTTATAGAATAACAATACTGCAATATATTATTTGTTATTCTGGTTTTAACATTAACTTTTAGCTTGTCAATAAGGAAAAGTGTTATCATAGTGAACATGTTATAAATAGATAATATGCTATTGCGATGAATTCTCACTATTCGATTCTCGGTGTATAATATAAAACGCCTGCTTTGTTACAACAATAATTAAATATATTTCCAACACTTCTTATCCTTAAACAACCACACAGCTTACAATTTAACGTCCGTCTTGGTCAAGCGAATCGGTCCGAATACCCTCACTTATTTTAGATCGTTTTAAGACGACTCGTCATTCTGTTCGTAACTGTCGGTATCGAATCAATCAACTTACTTACATCGAGTAAAACATATGAAACAAATACAACCATCAAATAATCTATACTGTAAATTATAAATATTAATTATAAACATAATAAAATTGTAAAATAATAACTATATTTTCATAAATTCGTTACATCGTGAATCAAGTACAACCATCAAATAAAGTAGCTTGTAAATTGAATATAAATATTATTTAAAAATAAACGTGTTTTAAAATAATACATTTGTAAAATAATAATAAATAATCTTAAATTCATTACATTCGGCCGTCCGACTACGTGCGATCTCCTGACGCACGGTATAATCATGGGAAGGTTTTATAAATTCAAATAAGTACATTAACAAAATATTTTAGTTTCGTGTGAACTAATTGTAACCTATCTATACATTTGGTTTTAATCAATTATTCATTACAGTAAGTTTTATAAATTCAAATAAGTACACTAACAAAATGTTTTAGTTTCATGTGAACTAATTGTAACCTATCCATACATTTGGTTTAAATGAAGTATTCATTACATTAAGTTTTATAAATTCAAGTAAGTACACTAACAAAATGTTTTAGTTTCATGTGAACTAATTGTATCCCATCTATACATTTGGTTTTAATCAATTATTCATTACATTCGGCTATTATTTTCTAATGTAGGACGTTGGGAGGAGGAGCTGGAAGACTGCTGGCCTTTCTTCTTTGATCGCTATTTGTCTCTCTTAGACTTAGTTGCTGCTTTGGAGGATGATCGTGAACGCTTTCTCTGAAGTTCATCATAACGAGTAGGCGAGCCTTCAGGAGTCATCGCCTCATCAGTATTAAACCCTCAAAAATAAGATATCATTTTATCATGTTAGTCATATATCAATTCATTGTCTAAACGTACTAAAGCTATATGGATATTTTCTAATGTAGGACGTTGGGAGGAGGAGCTGGAAGACTGCTTGCCTTTCTTCTTTGATCGCTTTTTGTCTCTCTTAGACTTAGTTGCTGCTTTGGAGGATGATCGTGAACGCTTTCTCTGAAGTTCATCATAACGAGTAGGCGAGCCTTCAGGAGTCATCGCCTCATCAGTATTATACCCTCAAAAATAAGATATCATTTTATCATGTTAGTCATATATCAATTCATTGTCTAAACGTACTAAAGCTATATGGATATTTTTAAAACATTTCAAAATTAAGTATTTATAGAAATAAACTTCATTTATTTGAAATTAATCCTTGACTGAAAACAAAATTAACAATAATAATTTATACTTCGATGGAACTTCCCCAAATTATAATTCCATAACTAATTATAGATGAAACATATTATGCATGATAAGCAGCTAATACCGTAGCATGGTTAACAGTTTTCCTTAGTCGTTTTAACACAAAAACAAAACTGTCTACTTTGTTCTGTAATCTCTCAATATGTTATTTCCAACTACAAAATTTATCTATCGTTATATGTACCTAAAAATACACACTCGTTCGTTATATCTAGTTTATTGTTTTTATATTGTAAGTATATTTGTCTTTTAGACTTATATGTCTGAAAATGGATTATGTTAGTTTTGGTTATGTTGATTTGTAGATTATTTGAATTCATCCAGTTTATGGCGTCGTCTAGAGATTTAATTAAGTTCTTTTTTTAAATGTTGGTCGTTTTTTTTTTTTGCTTTTTATTATAAGTGTAGTGTCATCAGCAAATACTATACAGTTCTGGTTTATAGCTTCTAGAAGGTCACTTATGTATGTTAGGAAAAGTAGTGGGGCTTAAATACTGCCCTGAGGTGTTCCGTACTCATTTTTCTTATAATTGGATTTATAGGTTTTTTCTTTTAGTTAACATTTTTTTTTATTCCACATATTGCATTCTGTTTTCAAGGTATCTTTTCATCCAGTTATAAGCATTACCTCTTATTCCGCATTCTAATTTTTTTTTTAAAGTCTTTCATGACATACAAAGTCAAAAGCTTTTGTCATATCTAGAAAGATGCAACCTATAAGCATTATATCATTTAAGTATTCGGTAATTTGTTTGACTAGGGTAAAGCACGCAAGGGTGGTAGAACAATTTTTTTTTTCTGAAACCAAATTTTTTTTGAATATCGTATGATAAAAAGAAATTCTCTATTTTATTATACATACATTACTATTTCGAAAATTTTAGATAATATTGCAATTAAAGTTATTGGTCTATAATAAGTCATTTGTGTTTTTGCTGTTTAAAGAACTTTATTTCTCATTACAAAACAGAAATATTTTATTTACATGAGAAACTTAATATTAATAAAAACCAAAGCGGTATATATACGAGCGAGATACACGTCGCCATTAGCCGTCACAATTTTAGTCAACTATGTTCATTCTAACATGCATCTTAACTGCCTTTTTGAATTTGTCAAACACTCCAATATTGCGAATTGGAGATGGTAATTGATTAAATAATTGCACACCCTCATACCTAATGGATTTCTTCAAATAATTTGTACGCGGCTTCGGCAAGATAAGCAAACTCGCTCGACGAGTATTGCGGGTCGTTGTGAATTTGATTTTTTTGTAAACGACAAGCAACTATGGATAGAGTTATTTAAACATTTTTTTATCAAGATACAGGTGCTATATACATATAGTTCTTTAATTGTCATAATTTTGGTTTCTTGGTACATTTTATTAGTCGGTGTTAAATTTTTTTATCTAAATAATGTTTTTATTAATTTATTTTGCAGTGTTTGTAAGTTAGAAATTATGTTTTTACATGCCGTACCCCATATTTCAATTAGATATATGAAATTTAGCTTGACTAAACAATTATAAATTAAATGACGTACGGATTGAGGAATACATTTTGATATTGACCAAAATCTGCCTATAAGTGATTTTAGTTTGGTAATTATGTGTGATATATGAAAGTTCCACTTTAAATATGTATCTATTCTGACCCAGATATTTTTCCCATTTTTTTGTTAGTGATTTCAACGTCTTCGTCATCGTCAACGAAAAGATCCCTTCTACTACCGATCGATTAATTATTATGTATGTCTGCCTACTTGAACCATTCAAGTAGGTATAATGCGCATGATTTAATTGTTTTGGTATCTAAATTATCGTATCCAGTAGATTTTGTATATGTGATATTTTTTTTTATATATCCATGTTATTTATGGGGTAAAGAAAAATACTTTTATGGTTTAGAGGGATTTTGGCTTCTGGCAAATTATTTGTTTTATTTTTAGTAGGCAGTGAGGTAAAAAAGTAATTAAATAAGTTGCATATTTCATGCGGTGATTCATATGTCTTGTTATCGATTTTAATTGCTTCTCATGAATTAAATGTCATGTCTCGTGTATTTGTTTTAATTACATTCCAGGCTGCTCTAGTTCTGTTTTGTCGCGAAATTTATGTATTTTGCATTATTAAGCTGATGGGATTTATGTAAACATTTTTATATTTATTTTTAATTTAAAATAGATGAATAATTATTATATGCAGATATATTTTGTTTTTTTATTGTGCTTATTTAAATGATATTTTAGGTATAACGTTCTTTTTCTTATACAACATTTTTTTTTAGCGCTTTAGTAAAGAATCTATTTCTGATAGGTTTGAATGTATTTTTAATTTTTAAGATCGGAAAACACAAATTGTATAATAATGTTATAGTGTCGTGAAAGTTGTCGAATGCTTCATTAATCATTTGTTACGTTTCCTGGGTAGGTTACTTAAAAGTTGTTCTAAATTAT
The DNA here is from genome assembly GCA_028984075.1 of Pieris mannii. NCBI lineage: Eukaryota > Metazoa > Arthropoda > Insecta > Lepidoptera > Pieridae > Pieris > Pieris mannii. Next base: position 5,803,664 of record CM054795.1, on the reverse strand, counting down.
ATAAAAACAAAGCTGTTACATCTAAAGTAGGAGTCCGGTAAATACATATTATATTAAGTTGTATTTACTTATTTCAACGCCACAATACTCGAATCAAAGAGGTATTGGGGGTCGAGGGTAACAATTTTCCTTGTAATTTAAATTGTTTTTTATTAAGACTTAGATTCACTTCCTTGTTTAATAAAAGTTTTCTGTGAAACATATGATTTCAACATTTCCTAAATTTCTTTGCAGGTCTGTGATGGCTATATTAATGAAATCTTGTTTGTTAAACAACCCTGCTATATTTTGATGGATGAGTCTTAATTTATTTTGCTTATTAGTTGCTACGAAAAAAATTACAACTGGAAGGCTGGATTTAATTGTACACTGTGAGTTGAGTTTGTGTGACTATGTTGCACGCTAGATTTACTTCTTCGTCTTACGTTGTGTATAATATCGAATGTACTCAATTTCCGCGTTTTTATCCTATTTCGAGTGGCTTATTTTTAAGTAGTGGCAATATTAATAATTAGATAAATATAGATTCTAAATGAAAGTTAATTAATTTTACATTTAGTTGAGTATTATTCTGTACATTTGTTATAAACACCATCTTCAATAACGATCCTTTAACGTTGAAACGCACAAAGTATTCTATAGGCATACTTAGCTTCTTCTTTTTTTTTTTTAGTTTTGCTTCTTCTAGGTACACATGACCTCTACTCTAACTTACTACACGCTCACAGATCAGGAGGCATAAATAGCCTCGAGTATCTAAAGCACACTTGGCTTCCTATTGTAGGCACACATAACCTCTAACGACTAAGCACACATGGCTCGATAGGCATACATAGCCTCTAGTAGCTGAAGCACACTTGGCTTCCTATTGTAGGCACACATAACCTCTAACTACTAAGCACACATGGCTCGATAGGCATACATAGCCTCTAGTAGCTGAAGCACACTTGGCTTCCTATTGTAGGCACACATAACCTCTAACGACTAAGCACACATGGCTCGGGAGGCATACATAGCCTCTAGTATCTGAAGCACACTTGGCTTCCTATTGTAGGCACACATAACCTCTAACGACTAAGCACACATGGCTCGGGAGGCATACATAGCCTCTAGTATCTGAAGCACACTTGGCTTCCTATTGTAGGCACACATAACCTCTAACGACTAAGCACACATGGCTCGGTAGGCATACATAGCCTCTAGTAGCTGAAGCACACTTGGCTTCCTATTGTAGGTACACATAACCTATAACTACTGAGCACACTTGGCTCGGTAGGCATACATAGCCTCTAGTAGCTGAAGCACACTTGGCTTCCGATTGTAGGTACGCATAAGCTATAACTAATTAGCACACATGGCTCGATTGACGTACATAATCTCTAGTAGCCAAAGCGCACGTGGGGCGTTCGATTTCTAATCATTTATAGAAATAACATTAATAGTCGTATAAAACACTTGTACGCACCTTAGATTGGGTTTTATCCCGCTTCTGAATTGCGATGAATTCTCACTATTCGATTCTCGGTGTATAATATAAAACGCCTGCTTTGTTACAACAATAATTAAATATATTTCCAACACTTCTTATCCTTAAACAACCACACAGCTTACAATTTAACGTCCGTCTTGGTCAAGCGAATCGGTCCGAATACCCTCACTTATTTTAGATCGTTTTAAGACGACTCGTCATTCTGTTCGTAACTGTCGGTATCGAATCAATCAACTTACTTACATCGAGTAAAACATATGAAACAAATACAACCATCAAATAATCTATACTGTAAATTATAAATATTAATTATAAACATAATAAAATTGTAAAATAATAACTATATTATCATAAATTCGTTACATCGTGAATCAAGTACAACCATCAAATAAAGTAGCTTGTAAATTGAATATAAATATTATTTAAAAATAAACGTGTTTTAAAATAATACATTTGTAAAATAATAATAAATAATCTTAAATTCATTACACTATTCAATAACTAAAATAATAAAACATATATATTCATCTTTCTTAACTGTTAATACTACTCTACCCTATATTTTTAGGCCTGGTGATTAATATATATTAATTTAGGATTTGCACTGTATTAAAATATTTAATAATTATAAATGGCGTATGACATAACCTCAACGTCCTAAGTGAAGATCGTAGAAGAAGTCGAAACAACAGAGTTTCGAAGTGGGAACCTTGATGCACTAAAAAGATTGTGATGGCGAAATGTTCTTTAGGAGGCTTAGGCTAACAGTGACTGTATTACCATTGATGATGATTAAAAGTAAATGTCATAAAACAAATAATAAACATAATTTTTGTTTAAAAAAAATTCTGAGAGTCATTTAATTTAAAACACACAAATAAAAACAGTAATAAAACAATATCACTTTATTGCAAAATATAAATCAACATTGCTTTTACATATTAATTTTAATTTGTAATCTTAGTAACATCACATTTGAATGAAAATATTAATACCTTCGTTGAGACCAGTAATTAATAGTTATTCACTTTTTTTATGTTCGGATTGAAATTTCTTCCAAAACGTCCTCCATTGCCTTGTCTGTACACATCCATATTTTCCAAATCAGGACTTTGTTGTATTGTTACCGTCTCTTTATTGATATCTATGCAAGTCGCTGATTTTATAACGTTAAAACTTATTCTGTAAGGAATCACAACTTTCACCTTCTGACCTTCGAAGTACCAGCCAGCTTGTGCGGCATTCAGAATATCCGGCAGTATTCTAACATCATTGAATTCTTCACCATTGCCTTTTATTATTGTGTTTATCATTCTATGTTTGACTTTCAAAGTAACGTCTGTTGATGTGAAACCAGGCGAGTATATTAATGTTTACGAATCATCAGTGTACATTTCTTGAACGTTGTTGAAAACCACATTGCAGTGAGAGTTATACGCTTCTTCGCCGTATATCACTTTCTTAGCCAAGCGTTCGAAGTGTCTTCTAACATGTCTCTCATGTAACATGCCTTACAGTAGCTACTCATCGCAGTACAAAGAAACGCCAGAAGTACAACGCGATTCATGTTGTAAGATCCACTACTACTGCGGTCTAAACGCAACGTCCAGCGACTTTATTGGCCATGATAACTTTGATAACCTTAACCTGTCGGTAGCAGAAGTGTGGCAAATAATTGTACCGCGACTTATTTTGCGGGATATAAATGCATAGGCGTGATTTTTAAAATAATATATTAATATAAGATCATGCATCATCTCTTATGCATACTTGGACTCAGTGACGCCCTCTGCCCCAGGGTGTCTAGGGTCTATAGGACATTTAGTCAAGTTAAGTCATAATGATAAGTCATAATAGAGAATATAGCCACCATACTTTCGTACATGAAAATATTTATACATATTTTACAAGAATGTTATTTGTATTAAAGTACTAGTCAAATGGTAAACTTTAGGTTGTATTGTAACTTCTATTTGCCCGATTTTCCTAAAATTAATAAATAATATTAAATTTATAAAGATATATTTCAACAGTAAATAAATTAAATGGAAGCACGGCACCACTAGGTAAGTGTTATTAGGGTTTTCCCCAAATTAATAATTGTTTAAAACATCCTTATTATTTAGACGTACCAGATTGTTTGCTAATAATAATTAAATGGTTTATTAAGTTTTCAACATGATACATGGTACTAAATCTACTGATTAATTTATAAAATCATCAATCCAAAATGTATGACAATTTATGTAAACATAAGTTTTGCAAAAAATAGAAATTACAAAATACAATTTAAAACATACACATTATACAAGATAAGACAAGTTCACAATAAAATAAAATAAGATTAGAAATGAAAATCAGCAATTCTTTCAATATGTATTGTAATGCAAACACTTAGAAGATATTTTTATGCATTTATTTAAAAAATAATAATTATATGTAACGCATTTCACGTAGAATGGCTAAGTTACATATTATAGCGTCCAATCTTCTCTTAAATCCTTAATTTCAAAAACCGAATACTCCTAAGTACTCCTCCAGTTTGCTGGAATAGATTAGGGTATTATGATCTATTTCGTGTTAGAGAATCATCTCGGCTTAGTGGAGTATCAACTCAAAACAATTTTAATATCGTATATATAATATAACTAAGAGAACTGTTGAGTAATCAAAATCGTTTTAATATTTTTAGAGACCTTAATATCTACGCTTCTATGAATATGGCATGTATAATATAAAAAATAAAATACGTTTATTTTGGAACATAAGATCATCATGGTATCACTTATTCCACGTCATTAAATTCGAACCTGTTGGCATCCCTACTCATCGGCAAAGAAGACAGAGGGTGTTGGATAGGTATATATATGGTATAGATAGGTAAATGATGTAAATGTAAATTATTTTGACAAATTTTTTGACACTATGCCATTACGTCTACGTTGACTAGCTTTTTGTAGCTTTGTTATGTTAGATAATCACAATGCCTGTTTGTCAAAATTATATGGAATGTTTTATGAAGTATTGGGCATTGTAAAACAGTACGTATGTTAAATTATTTCAATAATTATTTATGAAAATGAGTTATTCAATATTAACAATTTGATTGTTACAAAGAATTTCATTAAATATAAAAACTAGAAAACAATTTATTCGTAATTCTTATTATGAAATAGATTTAAACTATTATTATTATTAATTATATCAGGCACTATTTTTTTTATTTAGTTAAATAATTAAATTAAAATAGTGTAAATAAATAAATTATTGAAAGTACTGGTCATCTTTATTGTACAGTTTTATCTCGTTTATTATATTATATATTAATAATCCACTTCGTCCACAATCCCAGTTCTCACCGTAAGACCCTTCAAGAGACCAACTCTCTCAAGTAGTACGGCGATACGTTCATTCATTTCCACCATATATGATACCGCCTCCATGAAAAAAGCACCAAAAAAACCATACCATTATATTTTCATATCTTTCTTTATATATATGTTATAAAGGGTATTTCAACAAGAACTTTGTTTTCTAAAACAAAGAATTTAGAGGAAAATGAATAAAATTTTTATTGTATTCCAAAGAGAAAAGTTTGGCAATTATGAATGAAAAATGATATCTGGCAAATGTCCACCACGACCACGCTGACACATGTTGATTCTTTCATCAAAATTTTTAATCACTTTTTGGCAAAATGGAGGGTTTATTTCGTTAATGACATCACGGATTTTGAGTTTTAAGGCTGCAATCGATTCGATTGGCTTCGTATAGACGCTGTCTTTAACATAGCCCCACAAAAAATAATCCAGTGGTGTTAAATCACATGATCTGGCTGGCCACTTAACAGCTGAATTTCGAGAAATTATGCGCTCGGGAAATTTGGTTTGCAATAAATTGATCGTTTCATTGGCTGTGTGACATGTGGCACCGTCCTGTTGAAACCACATTTCAGTGATATCCATGTCATCAATAATAGGCCAAAATTTAGTGGTTAACATCTCGCGATAATTTCCTGAGCGCATAATTTCGCGAAATTCAGCTGTTAAGTGGCCAGCCAGATCGTGTGATTTAACAGCACTGGATTATTTTTTGTGGGGCTATGTTAAAGACAGAGTCTATACGGAGCCAATCGAATCGATTGCAGCCTAAAAACTCAAAATCCGTGATGTCATTAACGAAATAAACCCTCCATTTTGCCAAAAAGTGATTAAAAATTTTGATGAAAGAATCAACCTCTGTCAGCGTGGTCGTGGTGGACATTTGCCAGATATCATTTTTCATTAATAATTGCCAAACTTTTCTCTTTGTAATACAATAAAAATTTCATTCATTTTCCTCTAAATTCTTTGTTTTATTTTGTTTTAGAAAACAAAGTTCTTGTTGAAACACCCTTTATAAGTTATTATACTTATTGGTATTTCCGTCGCGTTAATATGATATGAATATAGGGAAAGAAATTAACAAAATATGAACTGATAGTGCGTGATGTTTATTATTATTTTCAATGCCAGAGGTCATCGCGACTGCGTCACCGACCTTGTAAGAATTGGTATAATCTTTTTTTAACGACATTAAGTCGAATTTTTTCGAATAAATGTACTTCATTGGGCAGCTGGTTCCACGTAGTGGTGGTGCGCGGCAGAAACTATCTTAATTCAAACTCAAAAATATCTTTATTCATATAGGTAAACATGTACACTTATGAACGTCAAAAAAAAACAAATTAAATTAATTGTAAATTTACATTTACAACCAGTTCGCAAGTCAAGGGCGTAGAGCGGGTAAAAAGAACTGGCAAGAAACTTTCCGCCACTCTTTTCAATCGCCAAGTTTTAATACAAATTGCTTGAACTGGAGCAAATCAATCCCAAGGATTAGGGTCATTTAAGTATTCGTCACATTTATAAAAGGCTTTATTAATTAATTTGCTTTAAATAATATTTAGTTCCTTAAATCTATTCCGTACCGACTCCCTCCGAACCTCTGCAGCAGCACCCCACAGTAGAATACCGTACGACATAACGCTGTGAAAGTAGCTATGGCACACAATTTTAGCCGTATCCTTATCAGTAAGCTGCCGGATTTTCTTTACTGCATATGCTGCAAAGCCTATTCGAAAGAGTCTGTATGTGTCCCACTGGAGTCTACTATCCATAGTTATGCCAAGGAAAACAGTTTTGTCAACAAAGTTTAGTTCACTGTCCTACTCCCTTTCTCTCTAAACTCCCTTTCCACCGTCAATGTGCCAAGTCTACTTGAGCAAGAGACGATGGCGTGATGCGGCTGAAAAAGCCAAAACATGCAAATACATGGGCCTAGGCTCCGAATATGATTTTGTGCAATTCGGTGTCGAGACCCTTGGTCCGTGGAGTCCTACTCCTATAAGTTTTCTTAAGGAAATATCAAAAAGGTTAGTCGACATCACAGAAGACCTAAGAGCTGGCAGCTTGGAAAAAGAATTAGTCTAGCTATTCAATGGGAGAACGCTGCCAGTATCTTCGGAACCTTGCCTAAAGGGACTCCTTTTAATAAAATATTTTAGTTATTATATTTTAAGGTTAGTTTATGTTTTAGATGTGTAAATAATATGTTGTCCATAATTAGCTTATTTATAATAGTGACAAGACAAGTTTTAATTGATTAAAAATAAATTAATAAAGAGTACAAAGTTTTAAAAAATAATTAAAAAGAAAAATTGTCAGAGTCTTTAATATGACTTAGTAAGTATTAACATAGAAAAACATTGATGGCCATGAATTTAATAAACACAATCAATTTGTGGAAAGCAATGACGATGTCTTATGTGTATAATATGCCGGACGAGCTCTAAGGAACAATATAACGTACGTAATGATTGAAAATACACCTCCAGGTCTCCAGGAATTATGAGAGTCGCTTCGCATTTTATTACCCGTGTGTTTCCTATCAAATGAATTTATGTTTTGTTTTCAGGCTACAACACATATACATTCAACGACACAACACACACAGAACGTGAGGAAGACGAGATTCTGGCTGTTACGTATGAAGATGGCAAGTGGTCGAAGCCGTACTATGACTGCGGTGGCGGTAACATATGGATGTTGACATATACGGTACCTTTCTTCGGATACAACAACGGCACTTATTTTTTCAAGTAAGTTTAAGTGTTAAAATTTTTAAACTGTAAATGTAATATATGTTGATGCGTGACCATTAGTGACAATTGCACAGTAGAAAATATCAAAATGTTTAGATTACACATTTGTATTTTTTTATCCAGTTTGTATGTTACTTTTAATGTTTAGGTTATTTTCTCTTTATCATTGTATTGTTTCCGTATAAATATTGTGTGTTGTCATTGATGCACTTGCATGTGTCTTGTTTTGTGTGTCATGAAAATGTTTGGATGTGTTTTGTTAGTGTGTCTTTTACAAAAACGGTTTTCTGTAAAGTCGGGTTACTGACGATAGTTGAACGTAACAACGTCATAAGAAAATACTGATGGAATGGTTGCATTTTTCAAAAGAAAATTTTAATTTTATTTGTTTGATAGGTATTTTGTATGCATATAATATATAAAGATACAATAAATAGAAATCACAATTGTATTGATCAAGTTACTTTCATTTGTACTTATAAATACAATTATGTCAATTTTTTAACGAACGAACGCTGCCGAACGTAGCCGATTGTACCTCTTTGTCGATCGGTCCGCGCTCTCGCTTGCACTTCAAGCCTTAAATTGAACAGAGGTAACGCTGCATACGTCATGTTTGTCGTGCGTGCAGCCGGCTCCATCGAATTATAAGACATTGTCACGTCAATAAATAAATAAAAAATATCTAATGTATGCAATAGGAAATACGTGAAGACATTTGAGGCTGTTTTATTTTGCATATAAAGGCAAAAGTGCACCTCTACAGCGTACGCGTGTTGTGCCCCGTGGGTTACAGAGAAATTGGTGATTAAAGTTTAACATCGGCGCTAAAATACCCTTCATATATATAATATGAACAAAAATTTAAGCAACATTTATATACAACTAGCAGACTCGGCCAAGCATAGCTGTTTTTAAGGTTTTTTGTTTGTTTGTTTTTTTGTGTTCAAGGGAAACGGTAGGAGAACTTATGTGAAAGGTAGGTACTTTTAAAACAGCGCCATCTGTTAGAATTGTCTCAAATAATAAACAAATATTTGCAATAAAATAATATTGCGACTATAATAAAAGATCTAAGCTATCCTATCTCTTAAGTTGGACCAGACTTTAACATCGGTTAAGTAGTTTAGGAGTCCATCGCGGACAAACACATTGTCGTGACAGGAGATTTATATATATTAAGATTTTATCGGATAGTAATACGAATTTATTACAAGTGGATTTCGTTTATTTTGACCCAATCAAAAACAACCTAACAAATACCTTTTAGACAGTTTTTGTGAAATCTTTACAATAATCGGTTGTTATCGAATATATCGCGAATATAAAAACACAACTACACTACTCCGCGGGAGGCTTCTTTTAAAAATAATTTGCCTGAATTTAGTTTGTTGACATTACTAGTCTTATAGTCATGGCAGCATCCGTTCACTAAAAAATTAGTGTTTATACAAGCTGCATTTTAAATGTCTAGTGGACATTATTAAAGACATTTCATTGAAGAATTCGTGGAAACGAGGTATCTTATTATTGTGACGACTTAGCATAGTTAAGCCTATATAATATAGGAATAATTGGCAACTCGCTCCGTCATAGCGAACAATGAAGAGTTGGATCATAAAAATAATAAATTGTTTGATGAATAAAACATTAACAAGAGCTGTTACATAAATAACGGAACACACGCTCTCAAATATTAAGAATTATGGTATAATAAATTCCTAAAACAAGCGATGTGTTCAAAAAATATTAGCAGAAAAAATGACAATATTTTAACATGCAAAATGAAAGATATTTTATTTTGAACACAAAACATCAGGTTTGATTAGTAATATTTGAAAATTTTTATATAAAAAAATCAGATGTTCTTCAGATTTCTCTTCATGACTGGTGGAATAAAGGAAAAATATTCGGGTATGTTATGGATATCACAACCACCCTCCCCTACGTTCTGCAACCATGATTACGTATACTTCGGATTACCAGATAAATATAAACGTTAAATTTGTGAATAAAGTATTAAGCAAAAATGCATTTCTGGAACAAACACAATTATTCATTGTAATAAATAGATTACAGATGTATCCCCATGTTTACAAAACTACATCAATCAGGTTTTTTGTATAAACTGTTGTAGATTTTGCCATATCACTATGCTTTTACTATTTTTATGATACTAGATTATTTTCCTGACATCATTTATCAGGAACTATATTTATTCAAAAAAGAATCTTATGGAGTTTACTATTAAGTGTATTATGGAAGAAGAGCAGTGTTGGCCTAGTGGCTTCAGCGTGCGATTCTCATATTTTTTTTTTAATAGAACAGGGGGCAAACGGGCAGGCACCTGATGTTAAGTGATACCGCCGCCCATGGACAGTATCAATGCCAGAGGGCTTGCGAGTGCGTTGCCGGCCTTTTAAGAATTGGTACACTCTTTTCTTGAAGGACCCTAAGTCGAATTGGTTCGGAAATACTTCAGTCGGCAGCTGGTTCCACAAAGTGGTGGTGCGCGGCAAAAACTGCCTAGAAAAACGCGCAGTTGTTTAGCGGCGGACAATAGGTCGTAGGTTCGAGCCCCGGTTGTGCACCAATGGAGTTTCTTTCTATGTGCACATTTAATATTTGCTCGAACGGTGAAGGAAAACATCGTAAGGAAACCGACATGTCTTAGACCCAAAAAGTCGACGGCGTGTGTCAGGCACTGGAGGCTGATCACCTACTTGCCTATTACATTTAAAAATGAAACAGATTCAGAAATCTGAAGCCAAGACCTAAAGAGGTTGTAGCGCCACTGTTTTTTTTATATTATGGAAGAGCTGAGAACCCTAAGGTAATTTTTACTGAAAAGGTTTCTAAATCTTAAACATAATAATACATTGTTTACAATGGATAAACAGATTTGTATTTTATTATATTTTATTTAGTTCGTTAACTTTGATAACAAAGATCGTCAGTCACTATTAAATTCTATAGATGTCTGAAACGTCTTAGCTATAAATCAAGATCTCTTCATGTTTGATTAGGTTAAGCTTTTAGATTTATTAGTTGTACATTTTTATTAAATATTTTTTTCAGATATAAAAAAATAATTAGATGCTCTTACTTTTTTATTACTTAGAAGCGAAAGTGAATTTATACGTACACGAGAATGATACGATAAGATAATTCCAAAAGCTTGCTAAGGCTTTTTGAACGTCTACGAATTATAGGTAAATATTTTTGTAAGCAAGACTCCTTCATTTCGAAAGTCTACCTAGGGAATTCGATTCGATTGAAACAATTCGATAACTGTTTCCATGCTAACCAAAGTTACTATTTACCAACAGCTAAGTAACTTTAAAGAAAACGTGTGTAAAAATATACCGAAACTAAAAATTAAACAAATGATTGGGTTTGAAAATGTTTATTGAGATGCTGTTTGTGGTTTCGTGGATTGTATGACTTTAATGAAATATGTTTAATCATATTGATGTTTCAGTTCTTATATATATTTTACAATAATTTTATAGCGTCCTGAAGCTAATGTACTAAGCTTATGTGTTAACATTACAGGATCACTCATTCATTCTTATCACATAAAAAAAGTTAAAATATATATGCTGTTTTAAAAGTTTACAGCAGTGTTGGCCTAGTGGCTTCAACGTGCGACTCTCATACCTGAGGTCGTTGGTTCGATCCCCGGCTGTGCACCAATGGAGTTTCTTTCTATGTGCGTATTTAACATTTGCTCGACCAGTGAAGAAAAACATCGTGAGGAAACCGACATGTCTTAGACCCAAAAAGTCGACGACGTGTGTCAGGCACTGGATGATCACCTACTTGCCTATTAGATTTAAAAATGATCATGAAACAGATTCTGAAATCTAAGGCTAAAACCTAAAGAGGTTGTAGCGCCACATACTTTTTTTTTTAAGTCATACACGTTATCGTCGAAATTATTTTCATACAAACACGATTACATTTAGAATAAAAGAAGAATATTTACTTAAACATTATATTTTTGTAAACGTCGTTCTTCCAATATCCCTTGTTTTGTTTCTACCCGCAAATACTCATACATTTTAAAAAATGCTCTTATAGAATAAGTAAGTCTGTTTACATCTGTATATTGAATTTTCTATTAAATGAAAAATTAAATGACGAATACCGATTATCAGTTAGGTATATAAGAAAGGAACTAAGATTTTGCTTACTAAATAATACCTTAAATCACTTGTTCTAAGTATAGCTATTAACAATGTATTGCAATTAGAACATATATGATGTGCTACCAACCACTTTCCTACATTTAAATAGCAAGTAGCTCAGTTGTAAAATTCAAATAACCCTACATTCTTATTTATAGAGATACTTGCAAAAGCCTTTGTATCTGGGTATGTGATTCATCTAAACCCTTTATTTAAATGACTAAACGACCCGTTTTTCTAGTTAATGTTACTTTGCATGATCTGTCATGGAGAGGGGTCAAATGGGTGTGGTACAAGTTATTACTATGTTCCTTTCGTGTAAGTTTCAAACAAGATATGATGTGTTTCATGACAATCAATGCTAAATATAAATAAGTTTATTATGGAATATAAGATACATATGTCACTTGTTTCACTTCATTAGCTTTGGTTCGGTAGACATCTCTACACTTCGGCAAAGAAGATAGAGGGTGTGGTCTCAAAGAAAAAGCCGGCGTAAAAAATTCTCGGTACTCAATTAAAATAGCAAATCATTATACAAAATGACTATCGCATACAACACTATTGACATAATTCGTCTTTTATTAAACCGATGATTCATAGATATACAACTTTTAACTTCGTATTATTTCATTTCCATTACTTTTTTTTTTTTAGAAAACTTAATGTACACTTATGAACGTCAAAAAAATACATTAAATGCTTCTAATATTACATTTACTGCCAGTTCTCAAATCAAGGGCTTAGAACGGAAGAGAAGAATTGGCAATAAACTCTCCGCCACTCTTTTTAATCGCCATGTTTTTTCTTAGCTAGCAACATTTTTTATTGCAAAATTAGTTTTTAGTAATGTTCTTAGCCTATCATTTATGTCTCCCATCGATCAAATATTTCCAGATCATAATTAACCTATTTAGTGAGTGTTCGAAATACAAATTTTTTTATTTAATAAAATTCAATGAGGGTGATCCAAAATATTTTTACTCGGTCATGCGTCACATTTTTTAGTTAGTCATTGTTGAGATTTGCTCGGGTTATGTTAGACGCATTTTTTTTTATTCGTTAATTAATTACATTAATAAATAGTTACGTCCTCAATTTATAAATTTATAGTGAGTGCATTGTCCGTTTTTGTGACAGTTGTGAGGCAAGATATCCGTATCAGTTTAAACTCTGTTTGTTTCCAAAGTAATGTATTGATACGACAGGTATATCAATGAACAACCCTTGTGAATAAAAGTAACAGAGATGAATTTAAAGAAAACAATGTTCAAAATTTGGTTAATAGGCATCTTTATGGTTTTTGCTGTAAAGGTCGTACAAAAAGTTGTTAAAAGAAATTGTTATTTTACCAATGCCATTTACTTAAGTTATTTAAGTCAAAAAAAATATCTAGAAAATATAAAAAAAACTAATGCAATTTCTCCAAATCCTTACGACTGAGAATGGTGTGTGCCATTCTTCTTGGTAAGGAGACATTATATCGAGGTATTTACTCAGGAGTTATTATTCTAGTATAAGATTGTGTATCGAAGGCCACCGGACTGTTCTTTGTGGTACAGTGTAAAAGACGAACAGCAATTCATTTATACATAAATACATATATATATATATATAAAATTCTCGTGTGACAACGTTAGTTCCCATACTCCTCTGAAACGGCTCGACCGATTCTTATGGAATTTATTATTCATATTCAGGAGGTCTGAGAATCGACTACTATAATCTTATGAACCCCTAAGTAATAAGTAATAAGGAGAGTTCACACTTGTATAGTAAAAAAAAACCACTTCTATCTTAAAAAAGACCCCTTTCAGTGCTTTTACAATACAAATATTCTCTATGTATATCATTATGTTAGTAACGATTGATACCGTGCAAAATAAAGTTAATATACACGAACATACAAGTTCATGACTTGCACTAAGCACTAAGCGTTATAGGATAACCGGGTCTCGCAAGCTGAACTCGCGACACTAACTGCTTCAGTTAAATTAAACCACACTCCTGAGTTGTATTTCTGATTTATATCCCAGCTTACATGTATTTAAACTTTATTCCGTACCTAAGCTAACCTAAGTTATTTCACTCGATTAAGCTAGAAATACCTCTGATTCAATTCCGATTCAGTATTGAGTTTTAGTACCACAAATTTCAAGTTTGTAACAATAGCGCTAAGTCGAATGAAGATTTGGGTCACTTATCGTCATAATTATTGTAGTCAGGCAGATTGTTAGATACTAAAAAGATTAGGATTACGAAATTCGTTTTTATTTTTGAAGTGAAACTTCTTTAGAATCGTTGTGATTTCAAACCGGATGCAACGAAAAAGCGACAGTAAAAAGAGACAGAAACATTAATTCATATGATTTAACGTGGGAGAAAATGAGATAGATAAACTTCTTTCGAATCGTCGTGATTTCAAACCGGATGCAGCGGTAAAGAGAGACAGAAACATCAATTCATCATATGATTTAACGTGGGAGAAAATGAGATAGCAGGCATTATACAGCCTCTCTTTACTGCCGCTTTTTCATTTGATCGAATTTCAAACTTTCGATGTTTTAGTTTTTCCCAAATTAAAAATTTATATTAAACTTATAAATTAAAATTTATCATTAAAATATACTTTTTAAAAGAACACACACATTTAGATAATGGAAAATGATTAATTTATATATGATTAATAATAAAAAAAATGTTTTTGAAGGTTTCACTTCTACCATGTGTGAATTGCACATATGTTTTTTTTTAATTATCTTATTAATTAGACATGTTCGTAGAGTGAATTCACAGTAGCGATATCGTGTATATTATGTGTTTAATGTTATATATGCACTTCATTATATTTTATTAAATTATTCTCGACATTATCGTATTGGCATATTCTGAAAGGATAATGTATTTTTTTTTGTTATAAATAAATGTTTACTTTCTTATCTGTGCTTTTTTTTAATGGTCACCCTATAGGCCTACTTAGTGCGTGACTAATCAAAAATCGAATCTAACAATTTGCCTCTTTTCATTAAAAACCTACCGTTCTAACAATATGAAGTGTGACACAGGAAACTTATTTTTGAATTTGGAAAACTGCTATAAACTTTTTTATCTGTGCTAAAAATGTCTATGTACAATGTTAACAATAACTATAAATTCGTCGAACGATCGCGGAACAATTTGGAAGGTTATCTCATAATATATAACGGAAATCCTGAATTCACGATTCCGATTTTTTGTCATTTTATTTTAAATCGGGTAATAGTTTACAATAACACAAGAATTTAGTATGAAATAATGAATAATTTATGCAAAACGTGATGCAATTTGCTTAAGTGTATTACAATTTAATCGGTATTCTGCGTTTGCGGGGCATTAATAAATGTTTTGATTTCCGACAAAATAACATTCAGGATTGCCCATCATCTACTCTCCCAGTCCGCACATTAAAGGCGGAAACACAGTATTAAAACGCCACGCGACAACGTGTCAACACTCGATGTGCACATTACCAACACGCGACACCACGACTCGCTTGCAAATTCAGAATTAATTTAGATGACAATAGTGAAGGTGTATAATCGTGTGCTAATTATGCTATGAATTTAAATCAGATGAAGACTATGAAGAAGATTTGATGCAAATTTTGGGAATATACATGACCAAAATTGTCATTAAAGGCTTTCAAACTGTTCTACCAGATTCTACCTTCTGTATTTTCTTCTTCTGATGTTATAATGTGAGTATATGTGACATTCGTGCGAATAACTAGAACGACTGACGCGTTGCGTGTGGTGTTTTCAGAAGCACACTGATCAGTCGGTCGAGTCGAGTGGCCACCATCGACATCACAACGATCTGCAATGTCATGATGTCGGATGTTCAAAGTATGATTCTAGCCATAGGTGATAGTACAATTTGATTCGCGTCAACACGCGTTGCGTTTCGTCGGGCCGAGTGGCGTTTTAATAATGTGTTTAAGTACAATATACAACTATGTTAGATAATTAGAAATTAGCTGCTCATAATAACTAAACCTGTGTTTTTCCAGAGGCACGAGTGGAATTGACATAGATTTGCGACGCGTGGACATTGACCAGTGTCCTCTGAAGCCTGGATCCAAGCAGTTGAATATCTTCGCGGGTACTGATAAGTGTAAGAAGAAAACCACAGAGGTTTGATATTTTATAGCTATGAAGTTTATTACTTTTGCTAGCAAAAGTTGTTTTTCTATTAAAATTATTTAATCCACAGGCGCGTCCACACAGAGTAAGCAGACTCGCGAGGCAAATTCCTTGGTTAGTGTGGACGTGCCTCTGCCGAGACAAGCGCGCGCGCTGCCGCGGGCGAGCGACCGAGTGCCTGAGCCGTCGAGTGTCGGCTTTTTTACTTGTTCAAAGGCACTTCAGTCGTTTGCCGTGCGCACTCTGAAGGCTCGGCTTGCCGCACGCGGAAAATGCCTCGCGAGGCTGCTCGATCTGTGTGGACGCGCCTATTCACTGAGAGTTGAATATTATTATATTGCTATTAAATATGGGGATTGGTTATACATGTATTTGTTAACGCCAATATAAAATCGTAATGGGTTGCGGGTGCGGCCATTTATTTTACTATCTCTTCAAACCTTTTACCAACCATACACACTCAAAACCTTAGTGTGTTTATCGACGACCATCTCTCCATACCTAAGCAGTTTTTAAAGCAGTATCGCAGCCCACCACCGCTATATATACAGGAACCAGCTGCTCACCGATATATTTCCAAACCAATTCCATTATATTAATTTAATAATTAACTTTGTAAGTTATTGATAAATAAATTATGAAGTTAAATATAATAAAAAATACCGTATATATTTAAATAACCCTTTGTCGTTTTTGATTTAATTTCTATGAATGTTTGAGCAAGACTATCATTAAAATCGTTATCGTTAAATTCATATCTTAAAGTTCGTCTATTGCCCTAAGCGGCCCCGGAGACAACGCAAGATGCCTAAGAATTGATGCTAACTTCAGGCGGATTGCCACAATGGGACTATTTATTTAAGAACTAGTGATGTGAAAGACTCCATTTTACTATTAAGGATTATTACTTTTGCACAATTAAGAACCAACTTCAAAATTATACAAAATATTTATTGAACTTTTAAAATACATTTTACATTTTTCATACCGAATATGATCATTAAAAATATGTATAAAATAGCCACGTGAATACGTTTATTCTAAAAGCGGTATTTTTTTCACATCAAAGCCTCACTAGCTTATTTTTGTATAAAATTACAAAATGTATGCTTACAATATTATACTAAAATATATTTAATTATAGAAAACCAAATCAAAGCAATACCTAACTTAATATTATAATAAAAAGAAACAAATTTAAAAGAGTCAATATAAAACAAAAACTTTACGTTACTAACATTTATAAAAGCCAAGATATATACTCACCTTTACGACCGATTAATCTAGTCGAGATTTACCGCTTAAGTAAATAAACTCTGCTAAGCTGTGATCTCGGCACATCACTAATTGAAGAAATTATCAGGAATTATCTTCCCGCTGAGATAAAACTCCCAGGGCTGTGATCGAGATTTCGCCTGCCTTTTGTTTACAGCGCGCCATCCTAGCTAATAGCTGATATACATCTTAGATATCTCCGTAAAGTTATACTCCCATCGTATTGACTATTAATTTAATGGCATAATATAGAGCAGTATTGGTCTAGTGGCTTCAGCAAGCGACTCTCACCACTGAGGTTGAATCGAACCCCGACTGTGCACCAATGGACTTTCTTTCTATGTATTGCTAGGGTGAAGGAAGAAGGAAACCGGCGTATATTAGACCCAAAATGTCGATGGAATGTTTCAGGCACAGAAGGCTAACCTACTTACATTGACTTGAAATGTTTGGTCCAGAGCTAAATAGGTTGTTGTAAATAGGTAGTTCAACTGATTTATTTGTTATTATTTATTAAAATGGTTATAATATAAATCGTAGACCAGAAAATGTCGAGTGCCTCATTAATCCTGCTTACCAAAGTAATTTGTTTAATGTTATTTCTTCGATGTTTTTTTAGCAAGTAATTGAAGTGATGTTGCTTGATAAATATTTTTGTTTCTTTCTTAATATCGTATGAACACAGCCCCTAATGAATGCAAAAGTTTATAAAGATGTTTTATGTTTGTAACAAAACAAAAAGAACAAGTATATGTTAGAAATAAGATGTTTTCGTTTCTAATATAATATGTGATGAAATTAATATACTTGTTTTTACGTTCTATAAAAGAAACAACTGGCGCTAAAACCTTTTTATCTGGGCCTGTCGACTTTTTGGGTCTAAAGCAAGCCGGTTTCATCAGGGAGGTCCTTCATCCTTTGAGCGTAGCAATACACAGATAGAAAGTCCATTGGTGAACAGTCGGGCATCAAACCTAAAGAATGAGAGTCGCACGCCGAAATTTTTCTATTTTTTTACGGTTTTCAGCAATGACTATTTAATAGGTATGAATATTCAAAAGGTAGGATTTTAACCGCGAAATCGTATGTAAGAAGACCGGCTGTGCATAGGGACTCCTATGACATTACATTCCATAGAAAAGCAACTGACGGCCTTATTGCTTTCAAGCGATCTCTTCCAGGCAACCGCTGTATGTTTGCCTAGAAAAAAATTGTTTTAAATTACATAGGGTAGCCAAGAAGTGCAAAAATACATACTACATATAGTTCTTAAGAGAGCAGTGTTGGCCTAGTGGCTTCAGCGTGCGACTCTCACATCTGAGATCGTAGGTTCGATCCCCGGCTGTCCACCAATGGACTTTTTTTCTATGTGCGCATTTAACATTTGCTCAAACGGTGAAGGAAAACATCGTGAGGAAACCGACATGTCTTAGACTTAGCTGATCACCTACTTGCCTATTAGATTTAAAAATAATCATGAAACAGATTCAGAAATCTGAGGCCAAGACCTAAGGAGGTTGTAGCGTTACAGAGTTATTTAGAAAAAACTAAACAGGAATAAAAAATAAACTAAACTGATACTGGATACATGAAAAGCAAAAAGTAAAAAAATGGCAATGAAACAAATTAAACACTATTTTTTATAGTATTCTTTTCACAAGACTTTTTAAGTCAATTATAAATTCAGAAGTCATAAAACATAGCAGCGTCTCTAATTAGGATTTGAATACTGCAATGTCGACATTTTAAAATGCAATTGTACCAAATTGACAGTGGAATGCTTGCAAATTTATGCACGTATTTTTGACAAGCGTTTTACACGTTCATTTTCAATCTACAAGTATAAAATCTTTAAGATTTATTTATTACTAGCAGACTTGGCCAAGTGTTGCTGTGGCTAAGGTTTTTGTTATATTACATAGTAGTAACTATTCAAAGGAAACGGTAGGAGAACTAATATGTGAAACGTTGGTACTTTTAACACAGCGCCATCTGTTAGTATTGTATCAAATAATAAACAAATAATTTGCAATGAAATAAAATTGCGACTATAATTAAAGATCCAAGCTATGCTATCTCTTAAGTTGGACCAGACTGCTCACGGTGTGCCAATTTAATTTAAAATCGGTTAAGTAGTTTAGGAGTCCATCGCGGACAAACATCGCGACAGGAGATTTATATATATTAAGATAAGTTCTGAAACAATGTGTATGCAAGAAAATATGTCATCACATTTTTATACATACACATATTAGCGCATAAGCGAGCTAGTAAAGGAAAAATGAAACCACAAAATAATAACTAAAAAAGTAATAATAATAACGAAAATAATAAAAACGAAATGAAACTTCAAACTTAAACCTCATTAAGAACATAATAAACAAAGTTACGATAGATTGGACGTCTTGTTATTAAAAGTAGCTGATAAACGAGCCGTAGGTACGTATAGACAAATGACATAATTAAATGAATATTAGGACAACTGACGGGTTTCTCGCTTTCGAGACATTTATTAGATAAGGTAAGCAAAAATACATATAATATATATTTCATATTTTTGCATATAATAAACACATATAGTTATGTGGACACAAATGGAACGAGACAAAGCAATTAAAACATATGTAAACAGTAATCAGGATTATATAAAAAAGAACACACAGAATCTCTGTGTGTTCTACTCTCATGCTATTTGATTATAAACTGGCTTAAAATTCCCAGTATATACATCTCAGCCAACATTTGAACTAGTACTACAAATGGTCGGTACTTCGCTAAGCTAATACAATAAGCTGAAGTTGTGAACGATATTGGGGCCCGATATTGTTTCAAATATCCCGTATTGATCCATTCAGTTTGACTTTTAGAAATGGTATTGAATCCAGTATTGTCCTAGATGTTTTTCATAAAGATATCAATGAATGATCGGCAGTTGTTTATACTAGCGAGTGCTCGACGCTTATATCCCAAAAAGTATCTTAACAGTTTTGAGAACGCGGAAACCATTTATTTTAAAGTAATATTGACCTAGTAGGTGCGGTTTACAAAGAGTGTACATTTATTTACATTATTTCTTTGTCGCTTGATCTTATGATAAAGAAACATATTATGATGGAACCAACTTTCAACCTCCAAGACTTAATTACCTTAAAGGTACGGACAGACGTGCTCATTACTAGCACGAAAGCATGCTTTTATTGAGCAAGTGCTCATTAGTAGCACGTGTGTAATGTAATGAGCATACTTATTTAGAGCGTGCTGAAAAATCAAACGACGTTTGATTTTCGAGCATGCTACCTGAGGCGCGGGTAGGTGGGGGGCGTGCTCCGAGCACGTCTGAACATGTTTGCTTATTAGCATGCTATTATCCATTTTGTCTCGATCTGCGGCGGATGACTGTTTTATGCAATTAATTGATGTAATTAATTAAAATTAAACCCGCAATATGTCGCGTTGGGGAGAACAAAAAACTTTGCTTTTGGTGTCACATTATAGAAGTTACAAATGTCTGTGTAACCCAACATCTCCTTTTTTTTTTTTTTGTTTTTCACCAAAATATTCTTACACAATTCCGTTGCAAGCAATATGATTATTTTATTGAGTTCTGTACGGATAGCACTGTGACTATATACTTGTACATCCATTTTGGCCGAGAGCCTGGTGCCAAATAGCATAGCGTCTGTCCGTACGTTTGCTTTGAGCATGCCTATTTAGGAGTATGCTTTAAATCAAGCTTGCTTATTTCTGGAAAATGTGAACAGTTTGCAGAGCATGCTAATTTTAAGCAAGCTGCTTTTTTTGAGCACGTCTGTCAGTACCTTTATTAATGTTTTGTATTAAGTTCCAGTCCCGACAATGTTTGTCTAAGCGGTTTCGGCAACAACTCTTTTGCGTCTGTTTCATAGACTATTTTTCTTTGAAGCATATAAACCTGACACACATTGATTTTTGTTTTAAAATATGCTGTTTTCTTCACCATACGAGCAAGTGCACTCATAAAACTAAACATTTTATATGTTTAGGCACATTTAAGGTACGAGTTACGCACGCCTAACCATTAAGGCCTTTATTTCACTTTGATTAGCGATTAGTGCAGGTGATTAGAAGAAAACATCCACACGATTGCGACTGGTTAGTGCAGGTGATTAGTTGTCTGCGTAGTTCAAAAAAAAATTTCAAAAATTCAAAACCATTTATTCATGTAGGTAACATAATGTATATTATAGTACCTGGATGACCGAGCCTTGTTCGGGATTTTTTTTATAAGTTGTGTTTTTTGGAAATTATATTTAAGAATTACATACTAATAAAATGATAAAATATGAATATAATTATCGAATAAAGATATTTATATTCATATTTAAGTTTTTATTTGACCGACATCTTTAAACGAGCAATTCTATGTTTAAGTTGATAAAACACGAATAAAATGACATTTTCTAGAAATGATTCCAAGCTAGATCGATTTATCGGCCCCGAAACCCCCCGATACTAAATTTCATGTATATCGTTGGAGCCGATTCCGAGATTCCAATTACTCGTTTAAAGATATAAGATAAGATTTCTTTTTTGTCGAAACGAAATATACATTAAATGCTTCTAATTTTACATTTACTGCCAGTAATTTTGAGAACTTAATTTGTCAAGGGCGTAGAACGGAAGAGAAGAACTGGCAATCAACTCTCCACCACTCTTTTTAACGTGACTTAGTATCGTGATTAGAAGGGTTTTCTATATATTTGCTAACTGCAAGTAACCACATCCCTACCCCCTTACTCGCAGCGTGCCTGTCAAAACTATTGTTTAGCGTCGGATTTACTTAACAGAGCCACTAAACAAGAATTTTACTGTACTTGCACTACCCTGCACTAATCATCCTCATTTACTTATCACTTGCACTCGCACTAATTAAAGCGAATACAGGTCTTTAGAAACAAGACTCACTATTTTATTATAATTATTTAATCCCCATACGTAACCATTTGGTTACGATTGTTTTTAATAATGTAGTACTTAGGTTAAATTAAAAAAAAATCTTAAGAAAAAAAACATTCAACTCGTCAAAATAATCCTTATGCTTTTTCATTATTGTAAGCCTTTCTTCATATCAAAACGTTAACAGAAGCAAAAACAAAATAGCTTTCACGGATTTTTTTACCACAGAGCACGGTAAATGGAAAGTTAATAAATCGTTTTCGATAAACGAAAATGCGCCAACCATTTTTCATTCAAACCTGGCACGCGTAGGCTTCGAGCAAACTTTCCTAAAATATCGTGTGTCTTGTATTGAAGGTTTTTTAACACACCTGTGATAGGATTATAACAATATTTTACTAAGAGGTGTACTAGGAGCTGAAACTTATTTACTTATTACTGTTGGGTAGTCAGTGTTATCCTAAAGATACATTGACGAATTGATGATTAGAAAGAGTTATAAAAGTTTAATTTTATTATTTCAATAGATGTCGGTCATAGGATAGTGAGTAAATAAAAAATATATTATATTTCAAAAATAAAATATTACTTATTATTTTTGAAATATAATATATTTTTTTTAAACATTTACTCAATAAAAGTGAGGCTTTGGAGTCCTCGCTAGGAAAACTCTTGTCAAGGAAACTAGTGCTCATAAACACGTCGATGAGATTACAAATACTAAAGAAATATATAGACAATATAAAAAAACTTGACAATATACCAAACTCAGCCCTAATGCGTGTACCGACATTCATCTAAGAAAGTTTTAAGTTTTTATTTTTATAGAACAGGGGACAATCAAACAAAAGGCTCATCTGATGTTAGGAGATACCGCTGCTCAGTTTGTGCCCTTTTTATAATCGGTACGCTCTTTCGAATTGGTTCGAAAATATTTCGACGGGTAGCGTGCAGCTGATAGTAGCCACTTAATGGTAATGTGTAAAAACTGCCATAAAAATATTCGGCAGTGTAAAAATATATTCAATATACAAATATGTATTAATATAAATTTTCAAGTGCTGCTATGCATAGAAGTTATAGTATTTTTTTTTAAATGTGTATTTTAAAGCCTATTTCATAAAGACTTGTGGATAGTATCCGTCAGGACTATTATTTATGATCCATATATCCTTTATTTAACAATGCGGTCCTGTCGTTCGCTTTAAGCTCTGTCTATCAAACCCAGGCAATATTTCCCATGCGAAAAATCATATTTTTTTCGTTTGGGTTGTTTCAGCATTGGCGTTTGTTATTTTAAAAGTTTTTTGAAGATAAAATATTTGAAGCTGGAACTGAATATAAAAAAACGTGTGTATACTTATGTACACGAGTTATACTTCTTTGGCGTAACAAGATAAAAATCTGTTCAAAATTTTTATTCTACGTATTGTTACGAAAGTTTAATTATAACGCATAATCGAGTTAAATAAAGTTTATTTAAATATCGCAAAAAACACTTGTGTAGACTATAGCTAACTTCAGGGTGTCGGTTTTTTGTGACGGTGAGCGCGCGCATCGTCAAAATTTCATCTAATCTCTACTCACGCGCCAGAAGAACTACAACTACAAAAAATTAAATCCTCATTCTTAAACATTCCAAGTCCCGTAATCCGCTAAACGGGGCTGAATTTTTTTTGATTTTGATTCTCTTTATATGCCTGTTAGACGCCGTTGATAATCTTCGCACTAGCAAGAATTAATTGCGCACAGGCCACAGGTTAATTAACACGCTAGGTTTACACTTATAAATGCACTAATAACACTTATATTAGTACTAAATAAGTTATTGGAACTCTAATTTTAATAGACCATGTGCGTATAAAGTAAATACATTATTTAAGTAATAAGAATACTAGCGCTACATCCCTATAAAATAAGAAAAAAAATATGGAAGAAACTGTGCATTTATTTATTTCATCAGGTAGCTTAGACAGTGGGAAAAGCTTGGATTTGAGATATGCCGGTGTTCACACAATAGTTTTTTCGTAGGCGAGGTTTTTATACAAAACATTTATATTCAGGTTTAGAAAATAATAATCCAGAAGTGAGGTCAGTTTTAAAGACTGAGAATCGACTGCCAGATGGAACTTACGACGTCAGGCATGAGAGTCTCACTCTGAAACCACTAACTAGGCGAAAACAAGGCAATAGTACCTAATGTATTCACTGAAACATATTATATACATGACGTCATAACCCTTCATATTTTGGCGTATGTTTGCTTGAAGATCAGTATTCTATGTCATTTTCGATTTGTTGACTAAAAGACCGAATATCCGCAATTATATTTTTGGTGAACTTTTCACTAGTTAGTCTGAGTTTTAGAACCTGACGTTTATCCCAACAAACCAAGATAGAAAAGAGTATGTTTTGTGTTTTTCGAATGAAAATCTTAAGTTTCACTTTATTGTATTTGTTTGCAGTGTGTGCCAGTCCCAGGTTTAGGCTTTCGTCGCGGCTCGTATCGCTGTGTGTGTCGGCGAGGATTCTATTTTCCCAATACGACAGCTGAAAACCGCTACTACAATGGAAGTGTGATTGAAGAGGAATACGAGAAACATTTACAGGTACTAACGATATTTAACGTCTTGCCAGGGCTTGCTTTTATGTTATATATTGTCTATTATATATTTTGCTGACCTTTTTTTAATAAATTACTAAGTGTCTTGATTGCCATATCATTGAACAGCCATAGTCTAACTTCAGATATTAGTAATCTAACTGTCTAACCTCATTTAGTGAGTATTTATGAAACAATTTGACTTAGGCTGTACCAATTCTTAAAAGGCCGGCAACGCATTCCCGAGTCCTGGCATTGAGAATGTGCATCACTTAATATCAGATTAGCCGCCGTTTGCCCCTGTTCTATAAAAAAAATACACTATACATGTTACCTGCCAAATAACACTTACTCCATTCCTACTCAGTCTCCATGATGGAAGAATGTCTGTTCTTGTATTCCGTTTATTTTGTTCCCGCCACGTATGTAGTTTAAAAGGATTTTGTTTACCTAAAAAACAATCTATGAAACAGACATTCCAATATATCTACCGTGTACGCTATTATTATGAGTAATGAAGTCAGTATAAGATTTAAATATTTTACCAAAATTGAATCGTATCAAAATGAAAATTGAATAATATATAAATACTGGATCCAAACGCTAAATGTTTTTATAAATATTCAGGTCAATAATAAGCATTGTTATTTGAGTTATGCATTGAAACCCGACCAAACTTTTTTATTTTTGTTATTCAAACTACATTTGCTTGTACTAAACAATGTTAAATAAATATAGATAGTATCTCATCAAATCAAAACAATTATAATGGATGAGAAACGTAATTCTGCTTTTGTTTACAACATTACATTAATAATGCAGCGCACATTTTAATAGTTTCTAAAAGAGGATTTGTAATAAAAAAATATAAGTGAACAACCGGTTCGATTTCTTTATCTGTTTCGCATTCATTTGTTTTTTTTTTTTTCAATTTTATATCTGGTGTCTGACATGTCCCATCATCTCTTTGTTTGTTAGCCGTGCCACTTTCTTCATTATGTTTCCCTTCAACGTACAAACGAATGCCTTATACGCACAGATAAAAAGTCTATTGGTTCTCAGGGGTTTAAACCTCAAAGATGAGCGTCGTACACTGAAGCCACTAGTCTTACACACTTTCGAGATTCTTAGTGTGAAGTATATTGTTTAGGAATAGAACAATATTGAAATAAATGAAAATGAAGTAAACCTATTAGTTTTAAGATATGATGAGAATCATGATGTAATAGTTACTGATTAGAAACATTTTGTAAAACAAAAAATATCGACTTAACGACGAAAAGAATGTCGGAGATTAGTCTAGTTCTGGGGGAGTATTCATAGCTTTTAATAGCTAGTTTAGATTTGCCAATGAAAGACCGACCACATTCCAATTAAGTTAAATGTACAGACAGACGTGAAGCTGGTCATCACAATGCTGGAGAACTAAAACGAGCTATTGCGTGAGAGAAAATACGAACACGTAATCTGCATAAAATAATTTTTTTGCTTTAAAACACTTATTTTTAAGAGGTTAATTCTTTACGTAAAGTAATAGTCTGGAGGAAATTTTGTCGTAGGAGTAAAAATATCGATTTTCCAATCATATATTCAAGTTCAGCGGAAAAACATAATGTCGAACAACAATCAATATAAAACAAACCTCGATGGAACGACGGGCATTCATACCCGGGCGTAGCACGTGCTACGAGTGAGCTACGATCTGTACTACCTCTACATTGCAACGTAGCTCGTAGATATAATCGTTACACGAGGCAATTGAAAGCATTTGGCTGGACGCCAAGTGGTCGCAGTCTTGTGGCTTAAATGGCCTTATTTTTAAGCGATACTTTTGTTTACTGCTCCTCTTATTCAATGAGGTTTTTAGTTTGACAGTTAACATTTAAAAAGCCATTTGTCAATCTTGGCTTGGCCGTAAAATACATTTAGATCATTGAGTAAACTGCATCTATTTGGGATTTCAACAATAGAAGTAAACCATGATTATACGTGGTTTCCGCTAAATACATAAACAGACAGATATTTGATACATTAATACAAACCAAAGCGGTTTTCTAGTATAACATACTGTGATATATTATATTATTTTGTAAAATTTAAGGGAAAGCTGGCCTAGAGCTTTTATTTTCAATTTACTGTAAAGCCAACTTATAATTTATTTGATTCGCAGCAGTATCAGAGCCTTTACGGTCAACAGTCAGCCTTTCATTGTGTGCCCTGCGCTGAAGGCTGTGAGGCCTGTATCGACGGTTCACCATGTGTGGCGGCCCTTAACTGGGTAGCTAGGACAACGATTTTCACACTCGCCTGCCTGGTGATATCCTGTCTGCCTTTTATTATCTGGTTCACGATTAAGTATGGACATGTTCGGGTGAGTAGTAATTGCAATGAATTTATATTGCTGACCATAGTATTTTTGATATCTTAAATTTAAATTTTAAGTGCAAGCATTATAAAAAAACCTTACTTACTTATAACACGATACAACTATATTCTAACTTAAAGGACAACCTGACGCGAATATTTTTTTATTATTTTAATTAAATACTTCAAGGCATATTCAAGAACATGACAGAGAACACGAAAGATGAAATGGAGCCTTTCACTACATTCTGATTAGTCAACATCTCTAGTCTAATAATAGACAAAAACTATCTTCAACCTTTTTTGACAAAATTTACTGTTAGGCTAAAGTTAATAACTTATAGCTTATATACAAGCGTTAGAAGTTATAACAACGGTAAAAGTTATAGCAACAGGATAAAACTAAAAAAAATGTATTCTACGCTTGTAGAAAAAACTAAACTTATATAAAGATATTTAATATATAGTTTTATTAGAACGCATTATTGTTTAATTAAGTTTATTTAAATATCACAAAAAAACTATAGCTAACTTCAGGGTGTCCCGAACGCGCCAAAAGAAGTAAATCTACAAAAAATAACGTAATATATATTACTTAATTTATCGTCTACTTACACTTACTTTAAATAACTGCCTTATACACATATTCATAATGTTAGTACTTAAACTTTTCACTCCAATTTGCATTACTTTTATATTTGAAAACTACACTAGCTGACTAGGTACTAGACCCATGGTATCAAGGATTCGGCAATGTGTGGGATGAATCTTAGGAATTGAGAAATAGTGGCCTTTACTGATGACGCTGCCTTGTTGTGCCATGGTCAGGATTGGTCTGAGGCGTTTTAACATGCTCAGATGGGTCTGAATTTGGTATCTGATTGGCTGTATAGAAGTTCTCTGGCCGACCGATAAAACCAAATTCATAACCTTCGAAATTACGAAGCGTAAAATTCCTCCTGGTCTGGTCACTTGTGTCAATGCTGGATCATGTTTAAACAAAGTGCAATGCAGATGTCCAAAACTTACCTCCACTTATTATTTCATTACATTAATAAATAGTTGTAACCCTTGGTCCGTGGGGTCGCGTTAAGGCTTTTTAGGGAATTATCAAAAAGGTTAGTCGACATCACAGGAGAACGAAGAGGGGGCAGCTACCTCGCACAATGAATTAGTCTAGCTATTCAAAGGGGGAACGCTGCGACTAATTTGTAATCGAACTTGTTTACCAAATTAATAATTCAACAGGTAGTAAGAGCAGCCAGCCCAGCACTGCTCAGGGTGATCGTATTGGGAGCTTTGTTAATCTATTGCACGACGTTGGTGATGTATGGAAGACCAACACTATTTACTTGCACTGCCAGGGTCTGGCTCAGGGAGGTTGGCTTCTGTCTGACATATGGCGCCTTGATGTTGAAGACTTGGAGGTAATTTTTAAATATTTCAATGACCTTAACTAATAATTTCAAATACGGTAACAACCGATACAAAGCAGTCCATTTATACTTTTTTTAAAATAAATAATAGATTTTAAACACATTTGACGTTTCGCGTTTTCGAAAATATTTAAACTGTCTCAACTTTTGGTTATCTTGCATAACGTGCATTCCGGCAGCTGTGTCAACTTAAATGAAGTACTAATTTTATTTGTTGCATATCCCATATCCATATCCCATATCCATATCCCATATCCATATCCCATATCCATATATCATTATATGCAAATAATTACATTAGAATATAAATAAAGATATGTTTAACAATAATTGGTCTCCTCTAAATGTCTCATTCGTCTCCTGATTTGGAGATGTATAACTGTTTTACTCCAGTGGTGTACCCACCCCTTTCTTTGGTACCCAAACCTTTGTTTGCCTGTCGAACTATCCATTATGAAATAGAATAAGTACCCTCTTGTCCTTATCAATTCCATTTCTGGTTTAATCCAAAATATATTATGAAATTTATTACAACACCATTGTTTGTTATTTGAACAAATTAAGTGTCTATCGAATTGAAATATTGTGTACCTTATATTTGATTGAACAATAACAATCTAAATTACAAAAATATCATATACTGGTTTGCAATTTTATAGAAAAAGCAAAAAATGAATACTCGTAATAACAATGGAATTTGACAAACTTTACTTAGTTTTAATTAATTAATGTATTCTACTAGCTGGGCTAGTAAACGTTTTTATATAAACGTGAAATAAAATGCTTAGGTAAAGAAGTCGTGTCGATAAAGTGCTGTGAATATGTAAAATACTAAATTCAAATTGCTAATCAGTCGATATACGATTTTTTACAAACATAAAATATTTTAATAAATAATAAAACACAATATTATATATTTAATTACTGTAATGTTTAACACAAATTTAAAAATCTGTATAATCCCAAAAATATAATATAATAGGAGTAAGAATACCAGATACAATTACACTAAAACTAATATTGTATTGCGTCTAAGGTATCTTGTATACTTGACATGGTTTAAGTTATGCCTTGAAATTGCGTTGTGGTTTGGCAATTTTGTAGCAATTTATTCATATAACGTCGGAATTTAATATATTGTATAAAAATCTGTCGACGTTATTAAGTAATGTATCCCCAGGAAACCGGCAAGCTCTTTAAACTCTCACTAGGGTTTTACCTTCAATTATCGGAAAATTTGAGGTGAAAACTTTTTGTTTCATTAATATTAATTTTTTCTTTAACATTTGTCACTTTGGTGAATGTAGGACCTTCAAACATTTATATAATCGTATTGGAGTTTATTATATACCCTTTTTCACCATTTGCAATCAACCTCCTGGCTTTTATAATATGATAAGTAAATAACTTAGGGATAAAATATTTTTTTTAATGAAAATTAAAACACTTATTCGTTTTCAATCTATTGAGTTTACTAAGGTAAATATTTTTTTTTCTCTTAAGCCACTTGGTCAAAACTGTTTCTCCATTAATTATAAGTCAAATAACTAAGCAATTTCACATTACCATAAATATAATTAATGTCTCAGACATTTCAATGGATGACAGAAATCCATTAAAAATAATCAAAGCAATTTTAATGTAACAAATAGCTATACAGAATTAGACATCTTGTCAAAGTTTAAATTTTGAAATTTTTGTGACCTCTCTTGAAAATACTCTTTAATTTTTGGTTTATGAAATTGAGCCGATAATTATTTTTTACGCCACTTTTGCAGACAGAATAAAGTACGATTTTTTTTTATTTATGTTTTGTGGAACGTGATGTTTTTATAATTATTTAAAATACGGGAAATTAAGTCTTTGGAAAAGGTCCAGCTTCTTCAACGTATTCATGAAGTAGTTCTTTACACCTAATCTAATAAAACATCAAACCGCGGGTCAAACAAATTGAATAATAAAAGGGATGGAAAGGGCTCTACGTTCTATATTAATAAACAAAACACGGGGACTTCTTTAGAAAACAAGATCTTGTTTATTTACACAGGAATGACAACTCGGCTGCTTTAGGCAGATAAAGAGACCTTGGTTGAATTAAATGTTTTACGCTATGTTTACGTACTGGTGCTGTAGACTGTGAATATATTTTCTTTCTTTCGACTGAATAAACTTTAAAACTTCATTTATGATTATTTTTTATTTACTGATAGTCTTAAGAGAAGTGAGAAGTAAATCAAGAAGAATGCAAATGTAACAAAAAATTACACGAGAAATCAATAAGCAAAAGAAATTAATTATGTAAAACAAGCTAAAGATTATTTTTATAATAAAAAAAGTTAAGAAAAACTTTTGTAAGTCACTACATAGTATAAAACAAAGTCGCTTTCTCCGTCCCTATGTCCCTTTGTATGCTTAAATCTTTGAAACTACGCAACGGATTATGATGCGGTTTTTTTAATAGATGGGTGATTCAAGAGGAAGGTTTATATGTATAATAACATCCATTAAATAGTGGAAAAGTACTGTTATTTTTGAGGTTTCTAATGTGATGTCGTAAATAATTACATTTTTTCCGTTAACATTGCAAACGCAGGCTGAACCCTACGAGTTTTATCAAAATAATATACTAAGTATTGTACACATTGAAAAGGTCTACAGAAAAGTCCATGATGGTATATGTCTATCTCTTATGGATAACCCACAATAACTTTTTTTTGTCATGTACTTTTTACGACAAATAATGGCTAATTTTCGAACCGATTTTAACCAATACAGCTTATTCAGCAGCGATCGAACGCGTATATTATCGGAGCTTTCCAGCGACGGAAATAACAATACATAATAAACCTGCTTTTCATCAGCATTGCACCCGTGCGAAGCTGGGGCGGGTCACTAGTTCACTATATATCTCGGGCACACAGAGGCTTAGGAAGTGTAGAACTGCTGAATCGCTCTTATTGTAGTTGAGTCTTATCCAAGTAACTATTTTAAAAAGTCCATCGCAGGGTTTTTAAATGTTACAACAATATACCTTGTGACATATTAAAACTAAATGAACGAATTTTTTTTTATTAAAAGTAAACTTTGTAAACAAGAATATTACAAATTAGAGGATTATATTTAAGATAAGAATGCTTGGAAACATGCTAGTCCATAGGACAATCCTTTAGGAAAAAATCAATTCGTTGCTGATCTAAATATACATATTTTTGTTATTTTTTTGTTGTATAATACTTACTACAAATTTTTTATAGTTATCTTACGCACTGTTTTATTAATTTTTATTACTTTACAATGTATAATATTCTGCGGTTTCGATATTTGTGAGGAACGTGTCTACTAACAATACTAGATCTGTATAGTAATTTTATTCTGGTAGCACATTGTCTTCACATAAAATTAATAATAATATTAGATATAAATATAGTTAATCCTATTTTAAAAGAGTAAGTGTGGAGTTTCTTGTCCATTCTTCTCCACATGAAACTACGTTTTGGAAGCGGCAACTAGAATCTTTATATTTAATTTAACGTTCAAAATTGGCATTTTAGGTGGTCTTATTGAAATAAATGATTTCATTTTGATTTTATCATTGGTTGAATTCTTGCCGTATTCTAAGATTATTATATCCCACAGAGCCTAAAAGAAAGTACATGTCGGATACACAAGGGTATACACAACGTATATCCTAAGATAGATGTGCCTCAAATATTTGTTTTGAACCCCTTTCAACTTCACTTACTTTCATATCAAGCCCAAATCGTACAATTATCCTTCAAAAGACTTCTGCAGCGAATAAAAGTGTAAAGGGTCGAACGCAACGATAACACAGGCATTAACTTTTAGCTGCAAGCTGTTAAGTATAACGTCCTACACGGTTGCCATTATTCATTATTTTAGCTCTGTTTTAATAAATACCTACTTATACTTGACAGGTTTGTTATGAACGTGTCGATATCAATTCTGGATAAAACCATAATGTTAAGTTTTCAGAATATTAAAGAAAAAAATAATGCGTGGAATCGCGAGTCAAACTGCATTAAAATTGCTTACAATTCACAACTGACCGCATTTTTGAAAATTAAATAATGAATATTATAAATTAAATAACAAGCACGTATTTCAGCTAATTTCACGACGCTCACACTGTTAACACTGTTTATGTTTGTTTCTCTTTCCCTCTTGCGGAATATTGGACGCAACTCGTTGCTAATGCTCGCGCTGCCCTGTAATAGGTATACTACGCGCATGCGTTCGATTGCCAGGCATTCTGTGTAGCTCTGTCAAAGTCAAACTCAAAATATCTTTATTCATATATGTAAAAAAGTACACTTATAAACGTCAAAAAAAGGTTAAATTAATTGTTAATTTACATTTAATACCAGTTCGCAAGTCGAGGGTGTAAAACGGGCAAAAAGAACTGGCAAGAAAGGTTCCTTCTTCTTAATCGCTAAGTTTTGAGTCATCCAAATTTTTGTATGAATGTCTCTTTCTATCCTTCTGCCATGGTAGCGTTTAACGCAACCTTGTTGGAAGTCGCAGTATGACAGAACAGCAATTAAATTTTTTTTTGGCTTTTGTCACACATGACAGGAATCTGCTATTTAATATCCTAATAATGTCATTTATTTAATGCAAAGAAATTATGAGTAAAATTCCAGACGATAACTCAAACCCTATGACTCCCATGCGTCAAATACAATATATTTTATTCGGAAGTCACACTTAGAGCTATGTATTTCTTTCTTCTCAATGTCCTTTACATTTGGAAGGAAGTTGGGAAGTTATCCTAAAATGCGTTTATTTAGCCAAAAAATGATAAATTCACAATTCTGTTTATCATGAATCATCTTAAATAGCTATAAATAATTTTATGAAGATATTGCTATCTAATCATATATATATATAAAGAAAACATTTATACCCAACAGCTTTGGAATTCGTTGCTTGTGCGTTTCCGGTACAAAGAACACGCAAAAATCACCGATCTGTTTCGACACTAATAAATTCCTTGATACTTGAAGAGCCTCTGTATGCTATGCCTGTAATAAATAAAATATTAATAGTATTAGAAGACTATACTTTTGGCTCTTAATAATTCAGACTACACATATTTCATTTATAATTATAAGGCTCAAAATACAATTCATATCGTACCGCCGGGAATTCCAACTTCGAAATTCTTAATTTAAAAATTAAGAATTCATTAACATTTAAATTTGATTACGTTGAAGCAGGAAGAGGGTATAGTTAAAAATAATTAAGGTAAATTGACAATTTGTAGAAATTTAATTGATTAGGCTGGGAGTGATTCTGAAATTTAAATAATTTACTTTTACTTTAAATAAACTATACTATTTTGTTATTTACACTAGCCGCCACGATAGCCGAATAAAATATGCGTCCTAATAATAACTAAAACGCGGCAGAAAAATGTACATGTTACAAGTAAAAAATATTATGGGTGTAAGTAAAAAAATAGATTTTTAAATACACCCATAATATTATTGTATTATGATTCCTACATGTTTTTTTTAAACTACAGTGGACCCCCGGTAATCCGACAATCATTTTGCAGGGCAGTGTCGAACTATCGAATTTGTCGGATTGTAGAGTACTGCCTAAGACCCCTTATAGTCCGATTTTTTTTACAAAAGAGTACCTTGTAATCCAACAAATGATAGATCCAATGATGATTCTTTATAATAAATACATTGTATAATGTACTCTGAAGTACAAATTATACTTCATTATGTACATATGTCAAAATTAGTACATTAGTAGTAAATTAAACAACACAATAGAGAGCTTACGTTTTATTATAAAATTAACGTCATTAATGCTATAAAACTTACAAGAAATATGCAATAACTTCACGTTAGGAAATAATTTTGTACAAAAAAATGTACATACATACTAAAATAATCAAAAACTATGAATCAACTACATATGTATGTAATTTAAGAAGCATGCAAATATTCATCAATTTTTTTTTCTTTCGCATTGTTGAAACGCGAGAATAAAGCTTTGCTCTATTACTTCCGAAGGTACACTGATTTGTGGATCGTTGGTAGGATTGGCGACTATATCTGGCCTAGCGAAAATAAATAATAGACCATGTCGGATTACAGTGGGTGCCGGAATAGACAGAGGCCGGATTACCGGGGGTCCACTGTAATATGGTTTCAAAAAGCGGACCAGAATCACTCAAAAACAAAACACGATATTGTGGCAAAATAGAACTATAGCTACACGATAAGATTGGAAAAAAATTAAAGATTTTAAAGATGGCCTTTTGTCGCTATCAAAGGCCGTGTACTTATATTAAATACAAAACCAAAACATTAGTTTAATGAAATTCCTATTGTAGTACTCAAAATAGGCTGTTTGTTTGTTATTTATTTTATTACGGTCCCACACAACTAAATTACAAAAATAAAATTTGAAACACCTCAACAAATATTTTACCTTCCGTCTACGTCGCCAATGTTATTTTTAAGACTTGCGTTTTTAATAATGTTTGAAGTTACTGTATGAACAATATATATACGTGCACACCTGCGGTTTGAACTTATGACCTAACGTAAGATTCATAATCGAGACCCGAGAAACTCTTATCTTACTAAGTCACTCTATCAATCACCGGGTCTATAATAGTGATATTCCTTATTAATGAAATAATAAAAATAAGGAAATTCTGTCAAAGGGGAGAAAAATCAAACCTAAACGTTTCCTGATAGTAATTCGTGTCTTATAAAAACGCTGAAGATTCGAGCTTTAACGAGAACATAGGTATATTCAAATAAGTTTGCGTTACATCAAAGCCTTTGATATTGGTTTTTTCTAGCGCTTTGTATTTCGTTACAACTCCGAAGCTACGCCTTGGTGGAGCGAATGGAAATTGCTTTTCAAAATTTCTAACTTGACGTATTAATTTCCTTTCAGATCTTTATTATTTGTTGTAATATAATATTATATGAGCTGTGTTGGCCTAGTGGCTTCAGCGTGCGACTCTCATACATAAGCTCGTAGGTTCGATCCCGGGCTGTGCACCAATGGACTTTTCTATGTGCGCATTTAACATTTGCTCGAACGGTGAAAAAAAAACATCGTGAGGAAACCGACATGTCTTAGACCCAAAATGTCGACGACGTGTGTCAGGCACTGGAGGCTAATCACCTACTTGCCTATTAGATTTAAAAATGATCATGAAACAGATTCAGAAATCTGAGGCCAGGACCTAAAGAGGTTGTAGCGCCACTGATTTATTTTTAATATAATATTATTAATAAATGATATTTAAAAAGTTATTAAATTAATTCCTCTTATGTTGTCATAATACTTGGTCACACAATCAAGGAAAACCAGGAAATCCAAACATTTATTGTGAGTCTCAGGCAAAGAGCTTATCACTTTGCCTTATAAAAGAATTTCTCACCTGATGTTAGGTGATTCCATCACCCGCGGTATCTCACGCTAAAAGACTCAAAAGTGCGTTGTCGCCCTGTTAGGATTGGTCCCTTTTTTTCTTTAAAGATAAAGGGTCATAATTTTTTTTTAAATTGATAAAATTAAGGGTCTTGCCTAAGATGATTACAGACGATAATGTACCGAAACCATTGCGTCGGTTCTCGTATTTTCTTGTAGTTAAGAAAACTTGCTTTCTTATACATGGTTTTTTTACTACGTAGCACTACTATCAAGAACGTATCCGTCAACCTGTGATCCTCCACTTGAGGTTGTTACGTAATTGATTGATTGGGTATAAGTTATGAATCATAAATCACTTCACAATTCACGGGTCACTAGAGTTTTCGATGGTTTATATGGCTTACGCAACACGTTTTCCAGACTTTATAACACAAAATCACTATAATTACGCTGTTTTAGCTAATGTAGTCATACGTCAGCTTCTCTCAAATGTTTACGCTATAAAAACAGAGATTATGTGTTAGAAAATATGTATGTACTGCACATATATTCATTTATTAGCCTTAAAGTCCTCAATATTTACATATATACAGTAAGGAAGGATAGATAAAAGGGAAGGATAAGGTAAAGCCAAATATTTGTACCTTTTTACATTCATTTCACAAATTACAAAGTTCAATAAAAGTTCTATGCATGCGCTACATTATTGCATGGTTCACCACTGCCGGGTGGTCAAAATTGTAGAGAAAAAATATTTAGACAACCACGACAGTTTGAAATATATATGAATTATATTTGTCCTCAGGATCTCAGTAATCTTTCAAGTTCGATCAGCGAAAGCCGTGAAGATATCCGACATGTATCTATTACGTCGAATTGGTGTGATTGTGGGTGTGGCCTGCGTGTTACTGTCTATACGTACACTTGTAGCGCCACCTGCGGTCATTGTGGGAAGGACGAAGGACGACCTGAAAGCGTATCTCTGCAATACAGACTGGTGGGACCACTCATTTACGACATGTAAGATTTATTTATAATTATTAATTACCAATTATATCGAATTACATATAAATCAGCGCCACTATAACCTTTTTAGGTTTGAATCACAGCCCATGTGTTTCATAATCATTTGTAAATCTAAGTAGGTGATAAGCCTTCTGTGGCTGACACCTGCCTTCCTTCAACGTGGAAGGAAATATTAAATAGATAGAAATTCCATTGGCGCACAGCCGGGGATTGAACCTACAGGGTTGAGAGTCCCACACTGAAACAACTGGGCCAACCCGGTGCTTTATTATATTTATAGTACCTGGATGACCGAGAATTGCTCGGGATTTTTTTTTTATAAGTTGTGTTTTTTGGAAATTATATTTCAGTACGAATTACATAATACTAAAATGATAAAATATGAATATTATTATCGAATAAAGATATTCATATTTTATCTGACTATTATTTATTTGACTGACATCTTTAAACGAGCAATTCTATGTTTAAGTAGATAAAACAAGAATAAAATGACATTTTCTAGAAATGATTCCTAGCTAGATCGATTTATCGCCCCCGAAACCCCCCGAGGAGCCGATTGGAGCCGATTCCGAGATTCCAATTATATATATATATACAAGAATTGCTCGTTTAAATATATATAAGATAAAAAAATACACAATGATATGGCTGACAGACACTAGTTCTTATACTAGGGACATCTTTTAGTTGTGGGTGACCAGATACTTTTCCGTGGTTTATATTTATCTGGAACAATATCTGACAATAATTTTGTTTCTGGTCTGTTCTATCGTCAACGTCGATTTATTACTTTTATAAAAATTGAGCTAAGAGAATCTCTATCTCTATCTAATCTCCACGAGGATGTAATTATTTAATTGAATACCTTCTATATATAAGCGTATTCCTGATATTCACAAACATTATTTACTCATCTCGCTTCACTAGAGCGATCGTGGTTAGCGAGAAACGAAGTTGAGTAAATAAATTCACTATTTGTAGAATGTTTTAAGCATTAACTGCTTAATACAGTTAAGATTTATTCAATCACCAGCTATTGAGAGCGCTTACAAGAACGATAAAGTAAAAGAAATCAATTTTTGTATCAATAAAAATAGTATTTTTTTAGATATGTTCTTTAATGAACAATTCGCAGCGCATGCGATGAAATATATTTTATAGGCACTTTGTACATCTTGGGTTACATTATTGTAGTTTTAATAGTATACTTATTTATTTTTACTTGAAAATAAAATAACCTAAATTAATCAATGATAATGGAGGATTGAAATGGTGAATGATTTTTTAAAATCGGTCCAGTACTTTATGAGCAATTTCGTTATAAACATACTTACAAACAGATCTTTCATCTTTATAATATTTATAAGTAAAATGTTCTATTTAATTTTGAAAGCTAAGAATACAATGAAAGTGCGACAAGGAAGACAAGAACTGTAGCCAAAGATAAACAAATAAATAAGATAAATACCACCTGTCGCCGTTACGTAAATTCTCTCAATCTATACAGTATACACCCAAAAATTTCCTATCCAAGAACACTCGATAAGAAGTAGTTTCTTTCATGAATAAAATATTAAAAATGTATCGCGACAGGCAGATATGTATGTTTACGACATTGAGATAAGAACGTGGCATTGCCGCTTGCCAAGTGCGCGTGAATTTTAAGAAAATTTCATCGAATCAATATAATAAAATTGTAACTGATGATTTTTGAGTTCTACAACTGCGCGTTTTTGAAAGCTGAAGTATTACCGAAACAATTCGACTTAGAGTCCTTCAAGAAAAGAGCGTACTAATTCTTAAAAGGCCGGCAACGCACTGGCGAGCTCTCTGGCATTGAGAGTGTCCATGGGCGGTGGTATCACTTAACATCAGATGAGCCTGTTTTAACAGGGGTTCTATAAAAAAAATTGTTTCGCTTTAATATACTTTTTACTTAGCCAATATTTGGTACTATGCTACCCCATAGTGACTCTGATTTATCGGAATAAAACCTAAAACTTCCAAATAAAACAAAACTTTTAATTTTTTCTCTCAAAGTTCAAAGAACAATTTGGTCAAGCCGTCTTCGAGTTTTGCGCTTAGCAAGGTATTTTTTCTGTAGAAAAACAAACAGAAAACACTTTAAACGCGTGATTGATTTATAAGAACACTTGTATATTAACTTCATCATTTATAAGTAAACAGTATGTATGTAGATGAAATATTTTATTGACTAACTTTATAAAATTATGTTTTAATGGGGATAACGAACAGGCGACATAGATTATGAGCGGTTAGCGACAAGGACACACCAGGAAGCTTGCAAGTGGGTTGCTGGCCTTTAAATAATATCCGTCATTCAAATTGTCCGTTCATGTTCTTTTATTATGATGAAAGTTCTGTTATACATTCAGACATGCGACCTTATGAAATATACAACATTATGAATAAAACCAACGCGATTTTCCATATGGAAAATTCCCCTCACAAAATTGCAATATTGTTTTTACTACCTCATATCATGCATTTCAAGAGACGAATAAATGATATACGCATAGAGGAAAATAAAAAGGATTGCGTTGCTGTTTGCTCCTGTATCATTGGTATTGGGTTCTCAAACATTGCTTCACATTCCCCACAAGTCTCTTTTTTATGTAATAGATAAGTAATAAGTGATACCGCCGCCCATAGACACTCACTACTACGTATTTGCGTGTTGTTCTCACGAGTATGTAAGTGCGTGCTCCTATTTCACCATGCCTCCTGCTGAAAGAGGATAAATCTTTGTTTTGAATTTATTTTATTATTCTTTATTACTCGATATGTCATATGGAACATGGTGTAACGGTTGCAGCTTCTTACAAACATTGTGTAAAAAAACTTGGCGATTAAAAAGAGTGGCGGAGAGTTTATTGCCAGTTCTTCTCTTCCGTTCTACGCCCTTGATTTGAGAACTGGCAGTAAATGTAAAATTAGAATCATTTAAAGTATATTTTGACGTTCATAAGTGTACATTATGTTACCTATATGAATAAATGATTTTTTGATTTTTTGATCACATTGCCAGAAGGCTCGCATGTACGTTGCCGCCTTTCAAGAATTGGTACGCTCTTGAAGGACTCATCAGCCTTTAAAATCTCGAAGCGTTTTATTCATATCACATGTAAAAGATTAATCAGTTTTTTTCGTTTTAAAAAGCCCTGTATGGAAAACAGAACAGGGCAAGGACGTCCATTCTTTAGCTATTTGACAATTGAAATCGTAGATGAAGCTGAAACATAAATATTGTGTTAATAATAATAATAATCAGTGGCGCTACAACCTCTTTAGGTCCTGGCCTCAGATTTCTGAATCTGTTTCATGATCATTTTTTAAATCTAATAGGCAAGTAGGTGATCAGCCTCCAGTGCCTGATACACGTCGTCGACTTTTTGGGTCTAAGACATGTCGGTTTCCTCACGATGTTTTCTTTCACCGTTCGAGCAAATGTTAAATGCGCAAATAAAAAGAAAGTCCATTTGTGCACAGCCCGGGATCGACCCTACGACCTCAGGTATGAGAGTCGCACGCTGAAGCCACTAGACCAACACTGCTCAATAAATATTGTGTAATATATAAAAAACCTGATATATGGAACATTTTTGTACTTTATTGTTACAGTGGAAGTGATTTTCCTGGTATGGGGTATCCGTTTGTGTATAATGGTCCGGAAAGCGCCTTCCGAGTTCAACGAAAGCCGGTTCATCTCTATGGCGATATACAACGAGTTCCTGCTCTCTGTCTTCCTCAATATATCAATGTAAGTGACACATTGTTAATAATGTTTCTAGTATAACGATATCTACATAATTGTATTCAGATTTTTCAAAATAGGTCCTTTTCTATACAAAATTTTAAGTTTAAAGTAAATGATTAAGGTAATTTACGTTCAAAAATATATGATATGTATATTGTTACATTATACAAACCGTAGTAAAGTAGTTTTCAAAAATAAACTGTAATTTTTTTACGTGTCTTTACTAATCATGGAACATTACGATCTAGCCCGACTTTCTACAAATGAATAATTTATGTCTAACCTAATTTACCTTCAGTATTAATTAAAGAAAACTGTTAGATTAATACATGAAAAAGTAAATATGTTACTTAATATAAATGCAAATTTATTTAATTATTTGGAATGCTTTTCAGTTTATTGGCAATAATGTTTTAATTAAATTACAGTTTACCGAACAGAGACATCATATTGCTATATATCTCGTAATGTAATGTTTCTGTTCATTATTAAGTATTTCTTAATTTATTTAATACATTTAATAAATGCGTATAGTACTTGGAATTTTAAAGTCTTATCTGACTATCACTTTTTCTTTTTACCAAAAAGTATTACAGAGAAGTGGAAAATAAAAACTGTGTCTATACAATGTCTTATGCATAAAACGGTAGAACTTATATGAAAGGTAGATAG
The DNA here is from genome assembly GCA_028984075.1 of Pieris mannii. Classification (NCBI taxonomy): domain Eukaryota; kingdom Metazoa; phylum Arthropoda; class Insecta; order Lepidoptera; family Pieridae; genus Pieris; species Pieris mannii. Next base: position 5,762,140 of record CM054795.1, on the reverse strand, counting down.
CTTATATGAAACGTTGGTACTTTTAACACAGCGCCATCTGTTAGAATTGTATCAAATAATAAACAAATATTTGCAGTAACATAATATTGCGGGTATAGATTGAGATGTAAGCTATCCTGTCTTTTAAGTTAGATCAAACTGCACACGGTGTGCAAATTTGGACATCTGTTCAGTAGTTTAGGAGCCCATAACGAACAAACAACGTGACACGTAATTTTTATATATTGAGATTTAATTTTAAATTTTGACATTCTCGTATTTGTACTGTTTTTTTTATAGAACGGCTACCTAATGTTAAGTGATACCGCCGCCCGTGAACACTCTCACAGGGAATTAAGGAATTTTAAATATATATATATATATAACATTCATCTGAAATTTTAGACTGATATTTAAATAAATTACCCGAGTCAAGATTGAATTTGCTCCAATATCATTAAAAAAATCGAAGTTAATTGCTTTCATATTGAGAATTCATAATCTATAAATTGATGATTGAAAATAATGAAATTTGCTTATTCGAAATTAATAATTACGAAAAACATGAATAGCGATTTACGTGTTTTTCGATTAACGCTTTTAAATGGAGTCCGATTTTTATAGTGATTCAAAAATCGAACGTTAATTACTCTTCTATGGAATGATTGGTTGCTAAATTAAATAGCTAATAGTCGAGACGTGAACGATTTCAGTATGTTAGAATTAATCTAATTTTTAATACCATCGCGGACAGTTCCGTATAATGAGTATTCGAAAATAGGTGAATTAAAAAAAAACTAAACCGACTTTTACCAAAACAATATAATATTCAATTGACATATAATACCGATGCTTAATTATTGTTTACATAGGGATAATTACTACTGTTATGTAAACATTAATTAATTGGTATATTGAACTCACAATAACAAGATCAGTATTGTTGAATTTATTTTAAATTTTTTTTGAAAACCATTGAAAACGCTAAAAAAGTAATATACTAATATTAGCAAGAGATATTTATATTTACAAGATATATTTTAGTTCTTTAATTTAAAAATAGCTTTAGGATTTTTTGACATATGTTATTACTTTCTTATCCGTAATAACTTGGGAGCTGGCTACCATTAAAGTATATGAGTAGCTCTTATTACGTTTTGATTGAAATTTGAAAGTTCGCTATAGTGCTACCCCACAGAGACTGTTTACTTTTCCGGGATAAAAACCTAAGTACCTACTAAATAAAATTATTTTATTTAAAGAAAACACTTTTTTTACGGATTAAAGTTATGTGTTATTGTAAACTTATAATTATTTAAACATAATTTAAATTTAACCGACGTTTCGCGTGCTTTACAGCGTGCGTGGTCACGGTGATTGAAGACAAAACAAATGTACAAAAATCACATATCACAGCTGTAGAAAATGTTGTATTATCTGTATTTATTTCCCCGGAGTTGGTATCGACTAAAAGATGTAGGGTTTCTGCAGAAATTGCTCTCGGTGTGCTCCATTTTCGCGGATTGTGTTGAGATTTTAATTTGGATATTATTGGATCCCAGGTGTTTGATAATTTTAGGCCGTCCTCTCTATTGAAAATCAGTCACCGTGACCACGCTCGCTGTAAAGCACGCGAAACGTCGGTTAAATTTAAATTATGTTTAAATAATTATAAGTTTACAATAATACATAACTTTAATCCGTTAAAAAAGTGTTTTCTTTAAATGTGTAAAAGTTATTTTAATAAAAGACAAAATTATTTTATATTAATTATCTCTCTCACAATTGAAATCATCTGTGAATTAAAATATAAAGTATCCATCGTTTAGCCATTCTCGAGTTTTAGTTATACAAACGAACAGAAATTAGTCTTTCTATATTACTTGGGGCGGGTGAGACGGCGCTGAGTGCTAGCCTAAGATCACAAGTGTTGCATGACTTTCTCGCATCTCAGTCTCTCACAAACTCATATAAAGTCTCGTATAAAACGACAGTTCTAGGATTGTTTCCTTTTTATACTAAACCTGTTTGCACTGTAAAGTTTTTTAATATTCATTTACATATCTTAGTGCAGAAGATACAATTGTATATAAAACAGCTCGGGTTCAGGCTTCAGTAATATATATAGTTATTTAGTTTTTTGAAATTCATACTTACGGAACTAAGTCAATCTTGAAATATCGTTCCGAACCAATTCGACTTAGGGTCCTTCAAGAAAAGAGCGTACCGATTCTTAAAAGGCCGGCAGGGCGCTTGCAAGCCTCCTGGCAGTGTGTCCATGGGCGGCGGTGTCACTTAACATCAGGAGAGCCTCCTGCTCGTCGCCTTCTGTAAAATTAAAAAAACTATAATTTTCCAAATTAAAATATAATATTTAGTATCTCATGTATTTAATACTATATAATTAGATATCTATCGCAAGAAAAAAATTCTCTATTTCTCTTTAGTACTATAGAATTAAATTAAACTTTTTAACGTCTATGAACGCCAATGTAGTAGTCTCACTGGATATTGTATAGAACAGTTGTAGTCAGCGAATGTTTCTCGAAATTCAAATTTACATCCGCCAAATATGTCTTATTAAAAATCGCTTATTTATAATAAATACTTAGTTGTAAACTCCTAAGGCAAAATATAAATAAAACAACAATCAAAATACTTTGAGAAGTTTAGACGTACAATTAGCCAATAGAAATGATGAATAGCAATTTGCGGAAGCGACTGATTTAATTTCATTTGCGTCAGAATCTTCGTAATTTAGAGAAATGGTAACAAATAAAAGTAATTTTTAAAATGTATACCTATATCAGGGTTCATAATACCTACTGGACGTACAGAAACTTTTATTGTTAATTTAAAAGAAAACTCAGTATTGGCCTAAAGATATAAGCGTGCGAGTCGCTCGCTGTATGAACAAAAATGTGAAACGACATGTCAGACACAAGGCTAATCACCAACTTATCTATGAAATAAAAATCTTGAAACCTATGTTATCTGAGGCCAAGACTGATATAGGTATGTAGCGCTGCTATATTATTATTTTTATTATATTACAAGTGAAGCTAATTAATACTATGATTTTAAAAGGATACAACCCTTTAGAAATGTTAGACTACTTCTGTTTTATCGATAGTGTTAATAGGTAAGTCGGTCATGCCAGCTTTCTGGCGATGTTTTTCATCACACCTAAAAGCTTAGGCTTTAGTAGAATGGATATAACAAGGTGGCCTTGTTAAACGTTATTTGTGGTTAATAATACCTGTATATCCTTTTATATTTGCGAAGCGAATACTAAACTATATAGAAAGGACACTATAACAGCGTGGTTGCCTGGAAGATATCCCTTGAAAGCGATAAGATCGCCTTCTTCCTTCCTTGAATTTTGTCAATAATATTATAATAAAGTATGCAACGCATCGTTTATAAATAATAAATAAATAACAAATCCAATTTTCTAAATTTGTTTTGTAATTCGTTGTATCTTGACGCGCAGAACATCAAAATTCTGAGGATGGACAAAACTAATATTAAACAATAATATATCAAGTTATATGAAAAAACTTTGAAGCCTAAGAAAATACAAGTGCAGATTGAAAGCCAGCTGATAGAAATCAATAATTTTTGCACGTTGGCGTGATAAAAACCTGAAATTATTGGTACATAACATCAGATGAGCCTCCTTCCCGTTTGCCCCCTGTTCTATAAAAAAACATATTACATTAATTTAAATTATTGAAGAAGTTTGTTTCACTTCGTTCATCGTGACACTTATTAGGGCTGGCTTAAGTATTTGGCCTGTTTTTTTATATGTTCTTAATTGATGTTGCTGATCATATATTTCGTATAATCTACGATTGAAATAATATCTTTCTTACAAATATTTTTCATTCATACAAAGAAAAAGTCATGCCCGCATTTTGCCTTAGTAAAATTGTCAAATGTCTAATCTACCTTTGCGAAAATTTACAGTCTGTAAATTAAAAATACGGAAACTATTATTGTGACCTGTGCTTTTCAACGAAATTGAATATGTATTTTTGTGAAAAACATTTTCCGCCATACGCAAAGGTTTAGCTTTGTAGAATCAAAGCTATACACTATGGAGACTTAGATTTTAATTAAAAACAAATATTTATTGAAAATAGTAACTGAAATAGTACTGGACAATTTTTTGTCATATTTAAAGTTTTAAAACAATAATCCGCAAACCCAAATATGTTAAACGGTTATCAATATCGTTCACTGATTAATCTAGATTTTATGCTTTGGTGCATGACTCCTTTTTTACAGCGTATTAAGAACACTTTCAAAGTTTAAAGTGAATGAAAAATTAGAAGTATATAAATAAAGAATGTTTACCCATGCGTATATGAACACCGGATATCAGCTAAGGAACTGTTCGTGCCAAAACAACTATCGTGAGCAGTAGTGCGATTGCCTCATTTAATGTTCGAAAAGCCAGAAACTTGCTTTATTTTTAAATGCTGGTACTTTTCTTATGAAACTTACTTTAATGGCCACGGACGTCAACTCTGGCCTTGGCTAATCGAAAATTGAAAATATATCTGTTAAGAGAGCACTACCTGCTTCATGTGGTCCCGAGATTTCTGTTTTCTTATTAGGATCATTTCCTTTTTCTAATAAAGAAGGTAACCCACACGCCGTCGACTTTTTAGTTAAGGTTTAAAGATAAGCATGCCGGTTTCCTCACGATGCTAACCTTTACCGTATGAAAGCTATCAGTTGTCAATTTAATTTAATTTCGCCAGTTTAGTGGATGATATTTTATGTCGTAAAAGCTTTTATTTTAAACTACTGTATGACTCTTACGGTTGTAGCGACAGCCTCAATGCACAACTGAGTATGGCAGTTAGGGCTGCCACTATTTCATTATTTATATCATGACACCTGTTTCTTGAAGGTAACCAGCGGACAACTCGGATCCTCACTTGCTACGGTCCTGACATACCTTTCGCTATTCTTCGCACTTCATGATATTCATGCATGCCACTGGTTATGGGTATTTTGATCTTCCCATCTCTAGTACCTCCTGGATTTGGTTCAAGTATGTACAAGGACTACCCAACCGAATTTCATCATCCAAGATTGCTTTGTAATAAAGCATTCCTATTCATATCCTTTTATCTCGTTATGTCCTCTTTCAACCCACACTGCTCATATCACTGACCACCTCATTAGTTTTCGTTTTGCGCTCTGGTGATTGGACTCAACGGACCTGTGATAGGTTATCTTCGATTTTTTTTTAAACTAGGAACCCTTTTGATTGTCAAGAAGAAGTTCTATGGTGTCTTCATTTTGATGAAACAATATGATGATTTTCGTGAATTTATTTTAAAATTTGCATCAGTCAAATAAGGTACACAATAACAAGTATTTCTTTCTTGTCATTACTTTCTGCTAATTAACCCTTGGATGGATGGCTTAAATCACTTTATATGTTATCCTAAATCATTAAAATATGCCTATTATTATGTTTCTTAAAAAAGCTATTTTTTGTATATTAACTAAAAAGGACAACCCTAAACTTTCAAGTATCTATAAGCACTGGTGCGTGCGCGAGGGTTTGACAAAGTTATACATGTCAAGTATATATGAGTGCTGCTCTTGGTAGCAATTATGATGTATAACGATAAAAACAGAGTAACTATTGGCTTTTTTATTATATATACTAAATTTCACAATATGTTACTAAACTAACATTTAAAGCAGAGTATATAATAGCAAAATCAAAAATCAAAATTAAAATCATTTATTCATGTAGGTACACTTATGAACGCCAAAAAAGAAATATATATTAAATGCTTCTAATTTTACGTGTATGCCTTACGATACGTCGTTGATTTGAGAAGTATTAAAAGCAATAGGATACCAAGTGATATGGAAAAACTTCAAAACCTAAAAAGACTTTTACGCGACACCTAGAGTTCAAAAGCAGAGGATTTTCTCATAGACACTCATACTTTTACTTTCACTGTACGATCGGAGGACTTTATACTTAAACCTTCTTACATAAATTGCTATATAATCTATACATGACCTCTTACAGGGTATTAAAATTGTAGTCCCATATTCGTTCCCTAGGTCTAAAATCACCAATATTTTCCGAGTTCCTTCTGCCAAAACCAACCTGGAGCTCAGGCACCTCTCGTTCGAATTCTTCGCGACTTTAACGGATTGAACACAGCTTATCCGGAGCTGGATATATTCGGTAGTGGGCTGATCGGTTTTAGAAAAAGCATTGGTGGGTGCCTTTCTCGGACCTTATTCGCTGTTTTGCTGATGATTTTTTTTCTCTGCTTTAAGTATCAACATTTTTGCTAATTTTATTTTATTGTGTATTTGTCTTGTTCATGTTTTTAATTGTATTTTTTTTAATTCCTATTTTTTGTTAAACTTATGTTATATGTTGTCGTACATATTAGATAGAAGATTTTATAAAATTATCAGTAGATTTCGTAATATGTATGTTGTAGACATGTAGATAAATAAATAAATAAAGAATAAATGCCAGCTCTTGTAAAGCAATTAGTTTTCAACAAGTTGGCAACTTGGCAACAAGTTATAAGGCTCAAAAAATCCAGTATTTTGAGGCATTACATTAATTAAAATGATTTAAGAACTTAGCTTTTTTTATAGTTTACTTTGTTTATCGTAACACTTAAAATTAACTTAATAAAGTCGGTATACTTCTATATCTGTTTCGATATTATTTTTCCTTAATTGATATCCTGGTCATATATTTTGTTTTTTGTTTGTTTGAATTAATCATAATTTTTGCTTCTCTCTACAAAACTAGAATTTCATTCACATTTTTGTTCTGCTGATTTCAATTAATTAACTATGAAACTATTGATTGAGATATTTATAAGGTAGATCTTGTCTTACTGTTAACAGTTTATGTATTATAACAGCAAAGTTATAATGAAATTTTGAGTCTTCATCATGTTTTTCTACAATTGGATTCAAGTTTTAAAAAGCTTTACAATTTGACTAATAATGAAAAATCGAAAGCGAAATCAATTTTTTAAATAATTCGTAAATATGTGAATATTTTGTTCTCTGCAATTACAAAGTAGTATTGATAAGCACAAAGCTCATGGCTTTTAAGGTAACATTTCAAACAAAATGTCAGAAACAAACGCTACGTATACACTCTTTACCTAATGGCCAGGGCTTTGTTATCAAGGGATCTTTAATACAATAGGTAATTTGTTCTCTAACAAACTCTTACAAAATTTGGTATATTAAATTCTACATGGGTCTATTGATTAGCTCTCGATTGCGAGGTTTAATTCCTGACGTGGCCAATAAATTAAAATTCACCATACATTTGTTAGAATAGCTTCATTACAATGAAGTCCACCAAGTTGTAGTTAGAGTAGAGGTAATGGTAATTTTTGTATGGCCGTATTGGCCCTATGGCGACTAACTTAGTTTAAGTACGCTTTATATATATTTTTTTAATATCGTTGAAATGTTTATTTTTTAATTGCTATTAATTAGAGTAATACAAAACATTTATTTACGCACACAGCTAACCCATCTAATATTAGGTAAAAAATATTATGCCAAAAAAATAACTTAATTTTGCTAAAATAATCGGAATCTTCTTTACACCAGAATTCTTTGGCTTAATAATCTATGCAAACTTCTCCCCATTAAATTCAACCCTTTGAAGTTCTTAATCGTCCATGAATAACAAACGTAGAGTCCAAAATTACCAAAAATTACTCAAGAGATCAACCGTCAGCCCACTTGCTGGTTAATTGTTTTATTACGAAACTCTTCTTGGCAATTAAAATAATTGAATAAACCTAACCTAGCAACCGTAACAAAGTGGTATTTTGTATATAAATTCGCATTATTGCACTGTAATTTTGCGTAAAGCGTTACCAAGTGGTTTAAACAAGCGACTCTCATCCGAATGTGTCTTGTCCACATTAATTCAGAACTAACTTTAAAAGGCCGGTAACGAACTCGTGAGCCCTCTGGCATTGTCCTTACGCCTCCTGCCCGTTAGCCCCTTGTTCTTGAAAAATGCGCGTAAAATATTGACTATTTTCAAGAATTGTAATCTTATATCTAAATGCGTTCTCATTCAGTACACAGTTTTAACAAGGTAGCGGCACCCATTAATCATTTCGTAACAACCAATATCGGGCCGAACAAATATTTCGAATAGGAAGCAGGAAGGTTAATTATTTTTATATCGTCAATGAGAAGCTGTCGTTAAGAGGCAATCCATCATAGAACCAATATTAGGTTATGATATACGATATGATTATCTAGTAATGTAGTTCCATTTATTATTATTAATTAGTAATTTAAGGCTTATTTGCTACATATCTATACATCGCTCTAATGTCGCTGTATTGTCGTGTAACTATGCTTCCGTAAGATTTAAATATTAATATCTGACTATGATTGTTTTAGTTAGTTAGTTTTTAGAAGATCACGAATCTTCTAAAAACCAAGACTCTCTAGAAACCAAGCAATGGAAAATTTATGCTACGCCATACGGTTCGCTTTTTTAGTAGAAGTATTAATAAAATCCGTAATAACTTGCAAATCCACAAAAAATACTCGAATTGGTCAGGTCGTCTTCGAGTTTTGCGCTTTATATTTAGAGATGCATTTATATTTATAAAGATAATCTATTTTTAAATAGGCGCGTCCACACAGAGAGCCTCGCGGTTAGTGTGGACGTGCTTCGGCCGAGGCAAGCGCCCGAGCCATCGAGTGTCGGCTTTTTGATTTCCTTACTCGCTTACCGCGCGCGGCCACCTCGCGATAAGTTTCCTCACGCGGCAAATGCCTCGCGAGGCTGCTCGCTCTGTGTGGACGCGCCTAATGACAAATATTTGCTGCGCATTTTTGTTACAGACCCGTCACAAGCATACGCAGACGTTCGTTTCGAATAGGAATAGAAACTATCAACTTAACGATAACCTCTAGATTAGTTTGCTTAGTCACTGAAGGCTAGGGGCATTTTCTCAAAATTATAATAAAATCAAACAAAAGCTTTATAACATTACTAAATATTGTTCACAGGCTGTTCCTTCAGTCTCCTGCCAACCCTGATTTGCTGTACATAATTTTCTTCTGCCACACTCAACTGACTGTCACCTTGCTGCTGTGTTTCATATTCGGTAGTAAGGTATGTGTAATCTCGTCTTATATCTTAAAGTTATACCATTATCTGTAAGTTGCAATAGCGATACAGATAATGAGTTTTTGTTTCGTGCGATCCCAAAGCATTTGCGCTACGGATGTTGAGAGAACTACATCGAACTTGCAAACAAAATCACACTTGGAAGTTACGGAGTATGGGTGGTTACCTCAAACAGAGGTCTTACTCAACTCCAGAGAGCAAGCGCATTAGCGCAGCTTCAATGGCTTGTGTGTGAACTAATTATCATAATATATTATGTCAGTTGAGAACTCTCGTATCAATTTAACTTGTCTCTCTGGAGTTGGGAAACCTTGAGTCGAAAAGTTTCATAGTTTTATAATATTTGGATGTGTTTAAGTATCAATGTTTTTTTTTATATGTTAAATATAATGTAAAATGTATCTGAATAAAGGCTATTTATTATTATTAAGTATCAATGTATATAGTTGTTTTATTAATCGTGTGTTAAAATCACATAGTAATTATTAAAACATCAAACATTTGAAAATAACTGTAAAATTGTTATATTCATGTAGGTATTTTTTTTATTAGTGGTTTCACTCGCGTAGATACCGTGTTGACAATATATATATATTTTGTTATCATAAAAGCTTTACTTTACTTAGTTTTCTTAGTTCTTAATTACTTCCTCTCTGTTTATTAGATACACATTAAATTCATAATCTAATTAACGTATAGATTTTACTTTACGACAAATCGACGAATCTAATACATGTTTTAATTCGTAACATCACGTTAAACATTAAATAGGATGTCCAACATTAATCAAATTGAAAATACTTTACAGGTATTGAAAATTCTTGATTTCAAGTAAAATAAAATAATTTTATTAAATTCATCAATCTTCAATCTTACCTTGATTATCATCAATTGTTAAAAATAAAAACAAAGTTCCGACTTTGGGTAGGCCAACATATCTAGGCTCATGGGTAAAACATTATTTTTTGTATATATTGATAAGTTCTATAATACTGTAACAACATTTTTTTCTATCAATACGTATAGTTTCCACAGCTCACGCGATGACAGATTTTTTAAACATAATTTTTTCACACCTTGGGTTTTGTCATTGCATTTTACTTAGGGATCCTTATATTTTAATAAAGCATATATATCAGTCAGTGAAGATGCAGCCTTTAATGGTAAGAGAATTAAATCCGTTTAATAGTTTTTATGTGAAAACATTACAGACAAATACAAAAACACAAAAGTTTCTTCTTTATAATATAAGTATAGATAAAAAAGGTTTTGAATATAACTTATTGATGCATACATATATAACATTATAATTGTTATTTATGAAAAGTAATTATATATTATATATTTAGGCTTACATGGTCTTCAAGGGGCAGGGTAAAGATGAGAGGGAGAAAACGGGAAAGTTTAGATCCAAGCCCGCCGAGTCAACATATACTATGACGACTAACAGGAGTACTCGTTTCTGTGATAATATGACTGAAAGGGAATTAGAGGTAAGTAATACTTCTAATTTAGCTACACCTGTTATGTCAAATCTCAAAGCTCCAGCGCTTTTAGGTTGGATTAGTTAATCCTCAGTTCTGTCTACTAGTCAAAGGCCAAACAAATGAAGTTTTCCGGCCTCTGACTAAAGAGTTGTCGTCAAACCAAGGAGAACGAAATTTGGTCAGGCAAACGTCGAAACTCATTGACATCTGGGTTTGACTAGTTAAACTTCAATAAACTATTAGAATGTTTATTAAATAAGGTGTAACAAAACGTATTCATGGTTTTGTTTCCATAATTAAAATTAATAAAATACTCTTTATACATGTTGAGAGATAGGCATAATAACTATGATGTTCTCTTTTGCATAATGTTGAACAGCGTTTTTGTTGCAATTAAAAATTTTATAAGGCCCCCAAATTAAGAATCATTTGCAGTCATTGTTACTAGTTGTTACAAATATAGTCGACGTTTTATTGAGTCTATCAATCACTAACAAGATCGACTAGGGATTGCCCGAACAATAGTATATTTAATTATTTTATATATAAATATACACATTTGTACGTATGTAAAACGATCACATTGTAGTTATATAGCAAAAAATATAATGAGAACTAAATAAAATGAGACATGTTAAAATTTCATCCTTTTTATAGGAGGAGTTCCAGAAGATATGCAAACAGCTAGAGAAACTTAGAGAACGCTGCATACCAGTCAATACAATTCCAAGAAAAATAACAGCAATGCTTGATGCTGCTGCCGTACATGAACGTAAACCTTGCGCATCAGACTCCGCACCTCTTAAACTTAACACAGTCTTCAGTGCAGTCGCAGACAAACTCATGTGTACTGTGACCCCAGCGGAAGAATCTACGAGCAGTGGTAGAGATGTGACATTCGACGCCCCTCCTTCTTATAAACAAAAATTCACACCAACAAAGAGCACAGATAATAGCAACGCAGAGCAGAGTCAAACAGATGTGACCACCGATTCTCCAAAACGTAAAGCAGATGACGAAAAAGACGGTGTGTTCAAAATTTCGGGTGAAGCGAACTGTAGTGATATAAGACCACCAGAAGTTAGTAGAAACGGTTTTAATAGTGATAAATGTGAGAAAAGTGATAAAAGTGTAGTGAAACTAAGCTCTGGGCCTGAAGTTAAAGTGAGATCGGGTCATGCGAGGACTCATGCGATTGTTATTAATCTAGATGATAAGAGCAGGTTTACAGAAGAAGTTACTGTGTAAGGCAAAATCCAAATATTGTCTATTTATCAAATTGAGCATTTGATGTGTACGAGTTTTGTAATGTCTGCGTATATTTGATGAGAAATCTTGAAAACAAAAATTTTTTATGTTTATAAAAGCTTTACGTTAACTATTAAAGTTTTGATAATAAATACTAGGCAGCGTTAAATACTTTGTCAATCGCAAGATAGAGTTATTAGGAGTAAGAACAGTAATTGTTTTATTTTATTTAAATGAAAAGTAACTAATTTGAACGGTAGGGCGGGCGAGTCACGGTTATTATCAGCGCAGATGTAGCGAAAATAAAAAAATACATTCTCTTAAAATTCTAAATACATACCATCTTCTTCATTTCGTCTTGCTTAATTAAGTAAAATTAATTAAATAAAAACAGTGTTGGTAAGTGAATTACTCTAGAGAAATATTAATATTTGAAGTTTTCAAAACGAACTTTCTTTACATTACTAAGGGAGGTTAATATCAAACACTACGCAATACCATAAATTGTCTTATGTATTCGGTAAAATACAAAAAAATACATTAACATTTATTTTAACTAGCTTTATACCAATTTATTAATCAATTTGATTATTTATATTTATAGTATATATTATGCTAGTCTAAACTGTGATTATAAACGTATAGTTTACATAAATGTACATAGTTATAGCTCTATGCATATCAAATTTAACATTCCGAATATAATTATCATGTAAATAATCTGGAAGTGTTTAAAATTATTATACGTTGTTAAATATTATTAATATTAATGCGACTTGTAAATACTTTGAGCGGAGTTTTTGTACTAATTGAATTAATTATAAATACATTTTGGTACGTTAGCAAACGCAAAACGTCGTGAGGAAATAATATAAGGCTTTCAAAAGTTGTTACTATATTTGAAGTAAAACTATTTGATACAAAACTAACATGAAAAATATCCATATAATAAAATAGAGTTACGTCTTTGTGCTTACATGTTGAAAATAATCTTTGAGTCACAAGAAAGTTCGTCTCAGCAGAATTTAAAATTTAATGTCTCTAGTCCACTCCGCCTGGTATTTAGCAAATCAGCACCGTTATAAGTGCCACTTAGTTTGTTCATCTCTCACATTTTCCTAAGTGCTATTTTCCGCGGAATTCACTGGGGGAAATCAAATATTTATCAAAGGTATACGTTTAATTTCTGTCTTATACAAAAAGGCTGGGAAAGTACTGTTTTTAAAATATTTAAAATAAGAATGTCTCTCACATACCAAATGAAAAGTATTTTTTTTCACTATCTAGCAAAATCGTATAACCTTTTCCGATTGTCAACTGTCACTGAAGTCAATTGTCAAGTGAAATCGTTGGCCAAATAGTTCATTACAATCCCGCCAAAGTCATGTTTCGAATTCTGCATTTTTACATATGTGAAACGTAGCGAAAAACTGTTATGGCATTTAAAAACTCCCATGAATGTTATTCATGATATCAATAGACAATTTATTGCAAACCGCAAGTTTAAGCTGTTATGTTGCTAGCAGCTTGACAGACAGATTTTTATTAGTTACTATTCGTTTCTCCTTAATGAGATTTTACAGAGCCTACCTGTTTAGTATATACAAACATGGAAACCTACCCAATATGTACACAAAATTTCATAAGTATCAGGAAAGCCGTTTCGGAGGAGTTTAACCACAAACACCGCGACAGGAGAATTTTATATATAAGATTAAGAATTGAATATAATAGGCAGCTATGATAGCAGTGGATAACCTAAGTCTCGAATCTAAAAAGTTTTAGTCCGAAGTTTTTTGTCTTAATTTAACTTATTAACAACGGAAATTGTAATTTCCAAATCATCCAAACTATGAAGTAAACATATTAACCCTTGTTGATCCGTCACAATACATCAACTTTTATGTAACAATAATCAGGATCACGTTATATATAACGGATAAATTAGGGGTAGATTACTCTATCATTTGTGAGTGACATCTCTTAGACGTACCATTCGTTACAAGATCAATCCATCTTCTTTCCCTAGAGATGCAAAAAATTATGCCTGTAATATTATGTAGCGCCAAACTCGGTTAATCACTTTGATATTTCCATATCTCGATACAATTTGTAGAGATAAGAATTAAATGAATAACCTAGCATAGTGCTTAGAATAGATCTTAAGAATACAAGATTTTGACGTAGTCAATAACAGAACTCTTTACATTTGTAATCATGGCCGTGTGTGATCAATCTTTATGTGGTACTTTCCGAGTCCAAATAGATTTTCTTATGGTTTATGTGGAACCTACAACTTATATGTAATAACGTCATGCTTATAAAGTGATCCAAATGTACAACCAGGGCACGTACATACATTGGAAATCTTCACGTTTACAAGTAATCATGATGTGTGAGCCTTGGCACGTATATAGGGAAACATCACGCTTAGAAGACTAAGAAACCTAAATAAGCAAAATGTACAGCCTTGGCTCGTACAACAACATTTTAATAAACTTAAAGGTCTAATATCAAAGGCAGTTCCTTGCCGAACACGACTCTTATAGCACGACGTGACATTTGTAATTACATAATATGAAACGCTGGCATTTTATTCTATGAATTATTATTTAATTTATTTTTTTATTAAATATAAGATGTTTAGCGGTCCGAGATTAACAATAATTCTAAATAATTTCAGTCAGTATTTAAAGTAGAATATATCTTAACTGTTAATATAATGAAAGACGTCTAGTGATAAAAATGCTAAAAACACTATGGTTGGTGGTACTGTTCAAAGTTAGAGTATACTCCTTCCTCAAAGGCCGGCAACGCACTCTCTAAAAATCGGTGCCCATGGGCTGCGATGTCTGCCCATCAGGCCTCCCGTAGACTCCTTTACCGCCCAATTATATAAAAAAACTTTAAACTAAAACTTTGTTGTACATGCATTATACTATCAAAAACGCAATATATAATTTTTTAACACTACAATAAAAGAAGTTTATACTGCTTTTATACATGTAGACGAGATTTTTTTCTCTTTATTTTACAAAATAATATAGTATATTGCAATATGTTACATTAGAAAACCGCTGTGGTTTGTATTAATGTAACCATTGCAGTCTTTTTTAGGAGCGCGACAAATGCATGTAAAATTACTTTTTTTAATTTAGAGTTTATGTTGGTTAGTGTTATGCTATCTGTTATGTGATTGGGTAGACTATTTATTAGCCGCGGTAGCAAATACCGCAACGATCTCATGATCTCGAAGTTATTTTTGAACAAAGCCCCAACTAGGATATTAAAACTCAAGTTAATTGAAAGAAAACTTGGAAGTTTTCCAAACTTTTTAATTGTTCAGTTACAATACCGGTATCGCATTAGCGAGCCCTCTGGCATTTTATCCGTGGTATTAATATCATATAAGGCATATACAATTCCTGTAATAATTAAAGAGTAGTTTATGTTTGTTTAAAATATATAAAATAATACAAATATAGGTCTTGATACTCTTAGAAATAATCGTACATGTAATGTATTTAAACAACTCATATTCCCTACAATACTAGATGTAATACAAATGTAATTCGATGTCGATCGCTCTTAATTCATTTAAATTTACCTAGCGTAGGCCAGTTTTAATAGTATATTGGACATATTAAGAATATAAAATTAAGGTATATCCGAAACACTTGAAGCAGTATATTAAATACTGTATTTGAAAATTCATTTCACAGCACACATTGATGTTAATTAATAATAAAACAATATTGCTCTAATGCTATGAACATCGCACAATTGATACAGCTGAGTCCTAATATTTCGTATTTATGTATTTTTCTTCAAAGTTAATATTAATATTAATATTGACTCTTAATCTTTGAATCTTAAAATAGTTTTAGATAATAATCGACGAATGCTTTAGGATATATAACATCAATCTACGACTCAATGAATGCCATTAAGATCGAAATACACAACCCAATTGATATTTTTTCATGAAACAAAACTTCCAAGATTATATTTCTCAAGCGAGGCCTACAAGCAAATTGCTAGAAAGGGCCGTTCAAATATTACGTAGGTAGATCTACTGCACTTCATCTATCCTCTTCCGTTTACCAGGAAAAGTAAAAAAAAACCCTCAAGAATATATAGTACATAAACGTATTAATTTTTTGTAGGAATCCTCGAAAATGCGTTTCGTTTCCAAGCATAGACATTACACAATGTGTGTGTAATATTTGTAAAAAAGAAAATAATTAATGTTTACGTAATCCAAACAAGAAAACCAAAGACATAATGTGCTTACATAATACTTGAATACCCCCAATTGATTCTCGATAACGTAGATATAGGTGTCCTTCAAAAGCTTACCTTAATAGTAACTTTTAAAATGCGTTTTATCTATGTTAAATTCAAGATTTAACATACATAAAACGCATTGAGCTCAGTATTTCTTCGGAGGTTTTTTAAAATAAATAATGTAATACCCTTACAAAGAATGAGCCTATTAAAATAATGAGTGTTCTTTGTTCATAACAGTATCGTCCTTAGGACCCCATTATTTAGGGATTATTTTCTTTGTCACGCTTAGAACAATAAGGATTGGATTGAGATAACTTCTGTTTTCTATAACTCTGAAGAAGTGAAGGCTTATTGTTTTGGCTCTTTCCCAAGGGCGCTCAGATGTGCAACTATGAATTCTTTCTTTTAATGAAATAGTGTAAGGTAAGGTCGATTTTTCTGTATCAGGTTTAAAGCGTTTATAACGAAACGGGTGTTTTTTTGTGTGATTATAATATCAAAACAAGTTTAAGTTTTAACTAGCTCTGTTTTGAAATTTTTATTTATATTATGATAGTATATTTATACTACCATATTATTTTAAATAAATAAATGTTTAATTTCAGTCTTTTTTACGATATCCTATGCTATTCCTTCAGAGGCCATTTAATAATTCTTCCTGTATATAACAATCAATATAGCCATAATGTTCAACTCTTACATACTTTATAGATTACGTAAATAAGTTTCATTGTATTTATTGAAATCTCTTCCAATGTTACGTGTAAGATATATAATGTAAATATGCTTCAAATGTTCGCAATAATGTAGATTTAAGTGTTATTAGAAAATAAATGTATTATTTGTATTTCATAAGACGTACCGTCACTGTCATAGAAAATAATTTGACAAAACTAACCTCCCAGGTTAGTGTTGTCAAATTAGAATGTAAAACAAAAGGCGAAACGATTGTGTATTTCATTGGATGCTGATTGGACATAATTTCTAGTCCGTTTGACCTATCACAATCGAACCCAACGTTTCGTTTTACATTATCAACCTTTATTTGTATAAACTGTCACAGTTTTAGTGACACTGTTCATCTCTATCAAATTATATTTATACTGTGATAGATAATGATAGAATACTATTCTTGTCATAAGACTAAATAGGTACTGAATATGAACTTTTTCGTTTCGTTTCGAACGTTTCTTCCTATAAGGTGAATTATGCTTAAAATTGTATGTAAAACAAATATGATCTGTGAATAAAAGCGATGTTCTAAATAAATAAATAATTTAATTTAATTATTCCTTTTTTTAATAACCTTCTGTTACATTAATGTTAAAACACGTTATATTAATATTTTAGATTTTCCTTTTTGTCTAGTACTAAAACGGTGCAATAAAAGTTGTTCAGATAAGAATATAATAATCGAACAATATAACACGAATTTGTTTATTATTAATAATAAAATGCGTGTAAAGTTTGTCAAAATTATTGTAGAAATACTAATGCTCGCATAACAGTCGTAGCAGGGTAATCAAGAGTGTCCATGGGCGGTATCACTTAACATCAGGTGAGAACCCTGCCCGTTTGCCCCCTGTTCTATAAAAAAATCAAATTCGTTTCATATAGAAAATGTTTTTGTGATACACCACCGGATTTGAACGTATTAAACGTCATAATAACAGAAATGAACACAATGTTTGTGACTTTTGTCATTAGTACTTATTTCTCGGCCCTCATAAAGCTTTGTTACGAACCGCGACTTCAGTAATAGAAACAAATTGGAGGCAGCAAAGAAATTTTCTTTGAAATTGCGTTAATGGTCTGTCGTTTATGTTGTCCTTTTAGTATGATTACTTATTTTTAACTGACTACAAAGAATCTGCAGCAATTTTGACGTTTTTCTTTATTTTATTTGTTTGGTCTTATTGATTTTTGGAGTCCCATTTAAAGAAAATTGATTTAATACTTCTTTTATCTATGAACAGAGCAATGTCATTGACGTGTCGAATCGAAACGAATTCTATTTCGCGGGAAGGGTTTCAAATTCCGTTCGTAGTTTACAGGATATTAACTCTCTCGTGAAAGATCTAAGCCCAACATTTATGGGGATGAAACTTAGATATTGTCTGATTCGCAGACCTAACCGATATGCACACAGAATTTTTCGAAAATTGGTCGAGCCATTTCGGATGAGTTTAATTACACAAGAATTATATATTTTAGATATAAATTAAAAAAAATATTTTTCTTAGTACTTAGGTTTTTATCCCGGAAAAACGTTATCAATTGGGTAGCATAGAAAATGTTCAAATGTTGGGATGTTAGTAATAAATATTTTTAGGTGAAACGAAAGATCTCGGGAGCTAGTACAAATTAAAAACTCTCAAATATTATTCAAGATCGGTCCGGTTTCTCGCTGTTTCAGTTTCTTGAATCGTTGTTTTTCAGGCAAGCAGGAGATTAGCCCACTGTGCCCTAGTCTGATAGTGGGGCTGCCACTTTAAAGCTTCCAGACAAGCTCGGTTTTATGCGGGTTACCTCCCTAGTGAGTAGATTCTGTTTTAAGGCGCAGAATGCTCGCCTTTTGCCCTGCATCCTCAGCTCGGCTGCAGCTCTAGGTAGTGGGCACGCGAAAGCGTGGCTGCAGCAGGTCCCAGGGTGGACGACTAGGACGTGGATGACTCGGACTGGCCGGGGTTCTGCTTACATTAGTGTTCCACTACATAACACAGCAGATGGTTTTATTTGGCTTTTTATAGGCAATGCTGACCTCACTTCATCAGCGATTCCCACCAACACCATCCCCAACTTCCCACCCCGGACCGATCTTTTACCGACGACCTTTGGCATAAAATCACGGACACGAATTGCTTTTTGGAATGTGAAAACGCTTAGCAACGACACTCGACTAGCACAAGTAGAGGCAGAAATGATTAAATACAATCTGCAAATACTTGGTTTAAGCGAAGTGCGCAGAAATGGTTTTGGTGAATTGAGAACGTCCAAAGGCCTAACTCTCCTATACTCCGGGAAGGAAAATGAGGATGACGACCTTGAATATGGAGTCGCTTTCCTCCTCTCTAACTCCGCAAAGAGGAGTCTTTTGGACTGGAAACCTATCTCAGACCGAATCATTTGGGCCCGTTTCAACTCAAGAGCCCGTAAGATCTCCATTGTACAGTGTTACGCTCCCACGAACACGTCTGCGGAGGACACCAAGGATGATTTTTACAACACTCTAAATGCCACACTTAAAAGTATTAAGAAGCAAGACATTGTGATCGTCATGGGGGACCTTAACGCAAAGGTTGGAAGCGAAAACAGCAACTGTGAGCGTAACATGGGCAAACACGGACTTGGAGCACGAAACGAGAATGGCGAACGGTTCATAGAGTTCTGCCAACAACATGACCTAACCATCGGTGGGACTCTTTTCATTCATAGAGATGTACATAAATACACATGGAACTCCCCTGATGGCACCACGAAAAACCAAATTGACCACCTTGCTATCAGTTCGAACTGGCGCTCGTCGCTCCTTGATGTCCGCAACCGTAGAGGCACTGATATTGACAGCGACCACCATCTGGTTGTTGCCGAAATGCGGCTTAAGGTTTAGATTGCGCGACCAGCCGGTGATCTTGGTAGGGCTGGAAGAAGGTTTGACGTCACTAAACTGCGAGTCCTGAAACTATGAACAAGTTCAGGCTTGAGCTCCGTAACCGCTTCGCTGGACTTCACAGTGACGATGACTCAATAGACGAAGAGTGGAAACGCATCAAAGTGGCCTACACAGAGACCAGCTCTTTCGTCTTAGGTCACACTAAACACTCGCGCGAGGAATGGATGTCACAAGCCACTTGGCAGCTGATAAACGACCGTAGGGAACTCCACCTAAGACTGCTAGGAACCAACGACGAGCTACTACAAGCCGACCTCAGGCAGCAGTATCGACAGATTCGTAAGAAAATCTATCGCAGCTCGCGAAATGACAGAAGGTTGTGGGTTGACGGTATTGCTGACCAAGCGCAAATTGCAGCTAACACCGCCAACATGAGAGACCTATATAAATAAAATAAAAAAAAATAAAAAATAAATAAAATAAAAAAGCCTTTTATTTCCTACAAATATAACTTTTTACATTGACCCATCTCCAAACGCTTACTTAACTAATTAAAATTAATACCTTCTTATTTTTATTCATTTTCTATATTATTTACCTATAACTATTTTATTTACTGTTATTAATATACTACTTATATAATATTTGCTACTATATATATCATATTTACTACTAGATAATATTTACTATTACATTATTTTATTGTATTATTAGCTAGCTTGGTTAGATTTTAGATACTTAAATAATATAATTTGTAGGAACCCCATTATTGGGTGAAGGCCTCCTCCAAAGATGCCCATTTGTCTCTGTCCTGTGCAGTCTGTTTCCAGTTTAGGCTGGCTACTTTTTTGATCTCGTCATCCCAACGAGTATGTGGTCTTCCTCGATTTCTTTTACCTTGAGGTCCATTCCAAAAGGTCACTTCTGTGGTCCATCTTCGGTCTTTAAGCCTCGCGACATGGCCAGCCCATCTCCATTTAAGTTTTTGTGCGTATTTCAGTGCATCTGTTGCTTTGGTTTTTGATCTTATTATTGTGTGTCGTATTTTGTCTGATTTCTTTAGTTTAAGCATGCTGCGTTCCAGTCCTCTTTGACAGGTGGTGATAAGATTTTTTACTTTTGAAGTGAATTTCTAGGTCTGGCAACCATAAGTCAAACTTGGAAGAAGGTTAGAATTCATAATTTTTGTTTTTATGGTAATAGGCAGGCCACTTTTAAAGATTTCCTTTAAACTCCAATATTTATTCCAAGTTTGTTGTATTCTTCTTTTCACTTCTAGTTCGTTATTTTTCGGATCAAAACTAATTTGCTTACCTTAGATAAATGTATGAATCTGTATATTCGAGTGGCACATTATCTATTGTTAATATTCTTCTCCGCCGATTTTTCATTGCCATAGTCTTAGCGAGATTCATTTTCAGACCCACCTTGATACTAGCCGAATGTAAAGTTTCCATCATTTGTTGTAACTGGGTGCTGGATTCTGATAACAGCACTAGGTCATCTGCGAATCTTAAGTGACTTATGTATTTGTCTTTTATATATAGGCCTGACTTACTCCAATCTATCTTCCTGAAGATAGCCTCCAGAATTGCTATGAATATTATTGGAGATAAGGGGTCGCCTTGCCGTACGCCTCTTTCTATAGTAAAACTTGGTCCTAGAGTTTCTAGCTTAATTTTGCCCGTGTTGTTTTTGTATACGCTCTTTATGACTTGTATGTATACGTCTTCAACTCCCTGCTGTTTTAGGCTTTCCCATATACTTACATGTGTTACTGTATCGAATGATTTTTGATAGTCAATAAACGCTATGTATAGCGGTCTTTGTTGTTCTTGGTACTTTTCAATGATTTGTTCAAGTGTGTGTATATGGTCCACAGTTGAGAAACCTTTCCTGAAGCCTGCTTGCTCTATTGGTTGTTTTAATTCCAATGTGCTGCTGATTCTTTTATTTATAATGGCTGAGAAGAGTTTGTAGAGGCTCGGGAGTAAGCTTATTGGTCTGTAGTTGCCAATATCTTTGGGATCACCCTTTTTATAGATGAGTATGATGTCCGATTCAGACCATTGTATGGGCGTTTTAGTCTTTTGCAGTATTAAGTTAAATAGTTCCGCTAGTGGTCCAGCTAATGTTTTGTGTGCTAGTCTTAATACTTCATTTGTTATGTTGTCCGATCCAGGGCTTTTTCCCAGTTTTAAGCTATTTATTGCTACTTGGACTTCCATTTCGTCCACTGGTTTTATACTTATTTCGTCGTTATTTTCGTTGGTGCTTGAGATGTTATTATTTTGGATGTTATCACTGTATAACTTTCTATAGAAATCTGTCGCCGCATTGATAATGGCAGTGCGCTTGCACAAAGTTCTGTTGTCTTTACTTAATCCTCCTATCCAGGTTTTGTTCGTTCTAAGCTCCTTAAAGGCCTTCTTTGTGCTTCCTGTGTGTTGTAGATGTCTTTCTATAGTATTTTCTCTGTATTTAGCGTAATCTCTTTTTATGTATTTATTTTTCACTTTGTAGAGGGCGGAAAGCTCATTTCTCATTGATCTCGATTTATTATTTCTTTCTTGTAGTTCTTTTCTTCTTTTCAGTAATAGAGCGGTGCGATCTGATAGTATTTTGTGGTGTCTATGTGGCTCTCTTCCCTTTTCTCGAGCTTTTTGCAAGCTTTGGCTAATAGCATTTACTATTTTGTCGTGATAAGTTTGTATTGATGTATGTTTCAGGTTGTAAGAAGGGTAGGGTAGCATTGAGGTTAAGTTATTGTTATATCTTACTACTTCGTCTTTGGTCTTCAGTTGAAAGTTGTTTTTGCTTGTAAATTTTACTCTACTTTGTTTTTGTTTGGCTATTTTTAATGTTGATCTAATTAATCGGTGGTCTGACGGATAGTTTAAATTCAGGACTTCAAAGTTATTGAATAGTTTTGGTTGGTTGGATAGTATATAGTCGATCTCATTTTTGTGTTGTCCATTTGGGGATCGCCACGTCCATCTCCGGCTGCGGTTTTTCTTGAAGCATGTATTGATGATAGTTAGATTGTGTTCAAGTGCGTAGTCGACAAGTCTCTGTCCTCTATCGTTTCTTTCACCGTCCCCATGTTGATGCACTATTAAATATTCACCTTCTTTAGGAGCCCCTACCTTCGCATTAAAGTCGCCCATTAGTATAATGTTCTTATGTGTTATTTCCATAGCTTTGTCGATAGTTTTATAAAATTCCTCTATTTCTTCTTCTTTTGCGGATTCGGTGGGTGCGTGTACCTGTATAATGGATATCTTAAATTCGTGAAGAATTAAATTTAGCATTGCCACTCGTTCTGTTAGGCCGATAAAGCTTTCGATGTTGTTTTTAAGAGACTTCTTAATAATAAAGCCCACTCCAAATTTACCTGGTGTACTACCAATGTAGCAGAATATTAAATTGTCATATTCCTCTATTTTATTACCAAGTCGACTGATCTCTGAGATGCCGATTACGTCATAATTGATTTTTTTTGTTGCTTCATTTAACTCTAATCAGCGTTCATGTGAAGATAGGGTCCTGACGTTGTAAGCTGCGATTTTTAATTTGGTTGAGTTTTTGTATTGTCTGATCATAGTCTGTGTGGCTTTTTTTGGAGGGTTTTGGTCGTACTCTCCCGCGGTGACCGGCCGTATTGGGAGATTTGAGGTTGGGAGAGAGTCCGATTTCGATTGCTATTCAGTGTTGTGTTGTGATGTATTCGTTTGGCGTTGAGTTGTTTCTGCTTGAGTAAGGATTAGTTTGGGCTTTTGTATAAAATAGTTCTTCATGCTTCCTTTGTTTTTCTTAGGTGGTTGCTTTTTAGTTTGTTGAACACCCTGGCTGCCGGGGTGAAGTGTCTCCGGGGATTCAGAGAGATTTCTTTTGTTTGACTGTTTATGCAACGGTTGTTTGTTGTTCAATATAATAATTTTGTCGTATTTTATAAAGGCAGTATTGCCTGCATCTTTTTCTTTTTGAACTTGGACTTGAAGTTCTCTACGCTTATTAAAAATTTCGATTGGGTAGTCTTCTTTTAGGTAATATGAAGTATTTTGGAGGTAATGTTTATTTTTTTGGATTTTTAATTTGAATCCCAATGTGTTGAATGTTATTACTATAGGTCTAACTTTTTCGCCTTTTTTCCCCAGTCTTCTAACAGCTTCTATATTGTGAGTTTCGCATGAAATTTTGATGTATGTATTTATTATGTTTATGACCATTTCTTCGAGTTCATCGTATGACTTTTCGCTCTCTTCTACGCCAAACAAGATTAGATTTTTGCGTCTAAACTGTCTTTCTAGGTTGTTTATTTTTTTTGTTTGTTCTTCTAGGTTTTTCTCCAAAAGCTCGTTTTTTAGTTCTAAGTGATTAAACTTCTCGTTGAGGCTGTTGATTATTGTACATTTAATTAAATAATATAAATTATTGTACAGACACTAAATGAGTCAGTGTTATACCAAGTCTTGACACTTGTGCCGTTATTTTTTGCAAAAATTAGTTCACTTCACATCACTACACTATTTCACTGTAATGTTGTTCATTGTGCACAATTCCTGCATTTTAGGTATTCTTTTCAACATAAGTTATCTACAAAAGTCACTCGTTTGAAGCGTTGTGATTTTGGCGAATTAATTATGCTTTTACAATGTTTCTCGGCGGAATAACATTTACACTTTTTTATCTCGAAATATTACACCACTTTTCCTACTTTTGAAACGATATTATTTCTTGTTTGATTTTAAAAATACAAAGAATTGGGGACACGATACGAGTTGTTTCACGTCTACCCTCAACCTCGTCAGAGACCTATATAAAGCAACTAAAATTTTGGCAGGAAAGGGAAGTCAGCGTAAGAAGCCTCTAAAATCAAAAGACGGTCAGCTTATTGTAACACCAGAAGGGCAACTGCGACGCTGGCGTGAGCACTTTCAGGAAACTTTTCGTCCCACAGAATTGTCCACGCCTGGTGCCCCGCAAGACACATCTCCACCACCCAGGCTACTTCATATCGATGTCGAACCACCCACACGTGATGAAGTAGCGAGAGCAGTCATGGGTCTTAAGACTGGTAAAGCACCAGGTCTTGACTTAATAGCTGCAGAAATGCTAAAAGCGGACTTGGCAACAACCGTCGACGCGTTGACACCTTTGATTGGTAAAATCTGGACCAGCGAAAAGCTTCCGGAGGACTGGAATAGGGGCCTTCTTATAACTGTGCCCAAAAAAGGTGATCTTAGCCACTGTAGCAATTGGAGAGGTATCACTTTGCTCTCGGTCCCTTCCAAGGTTTTTTGCAGAATTATCTTGGACAGGTTGTCTGGAGCCGTCGAGCCTCTCCTCCGCAAAGAACAAGCTGGCTTCCGGCCTAATCGCTCATGTACTGACCAAATTAATACTCTTCGTATCATTCTCGAACAGGCATCAGAATGGCAGAGGGAGATTTATCTTACCTTTGTTGACTTTGAAAAAGCTTTCGATACGCTGAGTTGGAACAGCATATGGTCGCGACTCTCTGACATTGGTGTCCCGCCAAAGATAATCAACCTAGTAAAGGCCAGCTATCAGAACTATTCTTGTAGAGTGACTCACGATGGCCTCGTCTCAGACGATATTCAAGTACACGCGGGCGTCCGACAAGGCTGCTTACTCTCGCCATTACTTTTCCTGGTTGTTCTCGACGGGATTATGCATCGCACACATCAGAGCAAGCGCCGCGGCATAGAGTGGGGATTAACTAACATATTGGAAGATCTGGATTATGCCGATGACCTATGTCTGCTAAGTCATACGCACCGTGACATGCAATCTAAGTTAGACGACCTGGAACGCGAGGCAAGATTTGCGGGACTCAAAATCAACACCCGGAAAACTAAAGAAATGCGTGTTGGAGTTGATAACCGCACGCCATTGCGGATGGGAGTGGAGAACGTGGAAACTGTTAAAAAATTTGTATACCTCGGAAGCGTCGTGTCTGAAACTGGAGGTACAGAAGAGGATATCACCTCACGCATTGCCAAGGCCCGAGCAACCTTTGCACAACTTCGGCCTGTATGGCAGTCACGGATGCTGACGCATCGAATCAAGATTAAAATATTCGGATCCAACGTCAAGTCTGTGCTGCTTTATGGGTGTGAAACGTGGAAGGTCACCAAAGACATCTCGCACCGACTCCAAGTCTTTGTCAACCGCTGTCTTCGCCATATTCTGGGTATCTACTGGCCTGAAAAAATCTCCAACGAGCAACTTTGGGAACGCTGCCGAGAAACCCCGATCAGTCAGCAGATCAAAAGGCGCAAGTGGAATTGGATAGGCCATACACTTCGAAGGGATCCCAATCATATTCCCAGGCAGGCGCTTGATTGGAACCCGCAAGGAAAGCGAAGGCGTGGCCGTCCCAAACAAACCTGGCGCCGTACAGTAGCGGACGAGGCGAAGAGAGCTGGTAGGACTTGGAGCGAGGTGAAACACGAGGCGCAAAACCGAACGCAATGGAGACTCGCTGTGGACGCCCTCTGCCCCACCTAGGGGTTATAGGACATGAAGAGAAGAGAAATATTATTCAAAGTTTCTATTCAATACATGTATACACTTGTACCATTGGGAAATGAAAACAGATTTCCGTGAAAACGCATTTTTACCCAGACTTAATCGGAAGTTTAAAATTGGCTTGTATCAAAAGCTAAAAGATACACAAGCAACGGGTAAAAGTCTGATTAATTCCTCGTTTATGATTTAACCAACCTCAAGAATTAAATTATTTAATTTATTTATAGCTCCATTAAGACATTTGCCTTTGCTACCAATAAATGTCTCGCCAAGGTGATATATGAGCTCTTGATGCCATGAATCACATGCCATGAGTTATATTTTTAATTACTTATGGGACAGGTTTTTTTTATTTTGAAATTGTCTTCATACTCGTTTCTTTGCAGTTGAGTGAGGTTTCTTAAATTCAGTTTTCATATAAATTGGAAGTCCTATAGTCCCACTGAAATGTAACACATTTCTGGTAGTTGTCGGCCGCGTTTACTGATTGATTCTTGGCTGTGTAGCGGTTCTCTTAAATTAATGACGTACCAACCAACATACAATGGCGCTTTGGTCAAGTTTACGCGTTTCTTTATTTGTATGTTGTTTTAAGGTTGATGAACCATAAAAGTCGCGCAATGTTGAAGTGAATGTTGCAAAAAAATACAATTTACCCATAACACTACTACATTGTCAATGGCCACCTCCTAAGGTATTTAGAAGATTAGCTAATTAGTGATTATCAGTACGACTGTCGCCGCCGTCGCCGCTGACCTTCTTGACCTTACACATGATCAGAAGCAAATGAGTCCAAGGCAGCACTAGCGGTAGGTTGGAATATAGCGTTTCTCTTGAAGCTTCCTTAGGCGACTGTATCTCCAGCTTTCTGGCTAATCGGAGCATCAAGGCCGTCGTGAACGAAGCTAAATGGTCACCCTGTATCATCATCATGTACCCTGGTCATCGTATTTACTATGGAGAATATTCAGAGAAGTTCTTCGGAAAAAACTTGCAGCTGAGTTTCGTCAGCGGACATCGAGGAGTAGGAAAAAAAAATAGGAAAAAAGAATAGGAAATTCCACCGGTATCACCAAGTCATCCGCCGTTCCACAACTGAGCGTTTTTAAGATAGTTTATTCCGCGCACCGCCATTATGTGGTACTAACGGAAACCCACTGAAGTATTTCCAATATCCAATTCGGTTCTACAAGGAAAGACCGTACCAATTCTTAAAAGGCCGAAACCACACTTGGAAGCCTCTGGCGTCTGTTCAGTGAAACTTTCAATAGTAAAAAAAAACAATCGTAGTAATGGAACCTTTGCGTACTTTTGCATAATCTATGATCTAAAACCCAAGCCATTCTCAATTGCTAACAGAATCTGCCTAAAGAACATTATTAGTATACTCTTGCCATAAATTATTGACGAAATAGCCATAAAAAAAAACAAGTCTATGTAGGAAAACAATTTTCTAATTTAGGTATTACATCTCTGTTTGAGTTCTGTACTTTAGTAACGTTAAAGTGCCGATATCCGATACTCCTTTTAGTTCACTGCACGTAATGCTTTCAATTCCGACGTTTTCAAAAGCAATAGAGACTGTTATACGTCGTGTATTTGCGGTCGAAATAGGCTGAAATACTACCTTTGTAATAAACGATGGTGGCTTGATATGTATTTCTTGTCTATTTTGAAAAGAAATTGCCTGTTCGTATATGACGCTTTGATAGAAGAAGACAACGGAGAAGCACAGAATGTGAAGAACAAGTTCATGAATGTGTTCATGTGACTCACATGCTAAAGATTGATTTACACATACAAGTGGTGATATTGAAGGACAGGAAATTGCCTCAATCAATAGAATTATTACGTAATGATTGTATATCTGAATTGGAAAATCTTTATACTATATATATATAATTTAATTGTTATCAAGTTATCAATATGGTGATCTTGTGTTCGACTAAATATTTGACTGCATGTTGTTGCTAAAAAAAGTCGCTTTTCGTTGGAAAAAATAATGTTGTCTCTGTATGTAACTTGGTCAGATTTTATGCGGTGAGGTCCGTTATTCTTTTTGTAGAGGAAAAAGCGTCTTCTAATGACTGGGCAACTAATTTTCCGGAAACGTGTGACGTCACTTTAATAAGGAAAACCTTCGCCACGTCTTATTCTTCGTCTCTTATTCTAAACTATATTTTTATCAAGACTGTATGAAAAAGATCAAGACAAGAAGGTGTCCTAAAAAAGATATATAAGCGTTAGCAGGAAAGAGAAAGCCATGAATGGAGATAATTGAAAAAGTTAAGAAAATAATTGAAAAATAGAAGTCATTACCCCTGAAAGGGTTCTGATCAATTCCGAATGGTACTGATGTAAGTTAGTATATCGACTAACAAGAAAAATGTATGTAATAAATCCATATTAAGATTATTATATTTAAATAGGAAATAAACAGGTGTTATTATCCCAAAAAAACTTAAGAGGTGTCAAGGGCCCGGCTGGAACGAAATTCCTTTAGAGATTCGAGTGAAGTAATTGTTACATGTTTTTTTAAGTTAGAATAGTTTTTTGATTAACAAATATAATGTAATATAAATTTAATCCGTAGGCTCAATTTTAGTGTGAGTGCCTAAAATTATTATTTTGTATTAATTTATTGTGTTTCATTTTGACAACAAATCTGAAGATGTACAATTTTTTACGAAAAAGTTCCGTTCCATCATATAGATGTCGCTAGCTTCGTCGTTACAACTTTCGTCTTAATTTTTTCCGTCCTGCCCCTTTCGCAACGCGGGATAAGGTTCGTCCCAACATATATAATTATTGTTAACTTCAAAGTTTTTTATCCACATCTTCATAAAACAATTACCTAAAATGTAACGTTGATTTAGGGTCGTGTGGCTGACAACTATAGGTAGACGAAGTACCGGTTGGAGTCGCGCCAGACATGTCCAGGTTTACTTTGGTTATTTATTGCGTATGAAAGCAAAGCTTATTTAGGATAACAACTAAGCTTAGTGTGTACTATGCAATCCCTATTATAAATCAGTAAATATTCGGCCTTTGGACTGCTAAAACACCTGTTTCTATTGTAGAGATGTGCATGTGTGAGTGTACACTCGGCCACAAAATTAATTTCATAATATCCAATTTAAGGGAACGTCATGTAGTGATTGATTGGATGTATGGCGATGGTTAAGAAATATTCATTAATGCTTAAGAATAATTCTAAATAACTAAACTTACCTGTTAATATGACATGTTAATGTTTTATTAAAAGACATTATAAAATTAAGATGCATGCCTATTTGTATATGGTGGATTGTGCAGATTCTGTATGTATCTAATTGTACCACTATCATATCAAACGATTTCATTTCATTTTAATGTAAGTGTGCTTCTAAGTGAATGAACGACATACGGTAGTCACAATATCAATCAGCCATATACAATATATATAAAGCAGGTTTCTGATCCTTTCTCGATCACTTTTTTTTAAATCACTGAAACAGAGACGAATAAAAACAGAACTTGTTGAAGTATATTAACTATTCACCTTGTACTAAAATCAATAATTAATGTTTTGTAATTTGCTGTGGAAGTTTTGTTGTATTTATTCGTACTGTAAATTGTTTTATCCAAGGAAATAAAAACTTCCAAAAAAAGTCATCTATATTGGTCAAATCTATCTAATGAATCATATCTTCACAGAACAAACCCTCCTGGTAGTTTTGCGAACGGATGGCGTAGTTTTGCTCTTTCGCGAATTTTGTAAACGTTTTTGACATTCATAAGCATGCCCTAAGACGTATCTAAACTGAATAAAAGAATTTTTATTTTGATTTTTATAAAATGACATAATACCTTTAATAATTTTATAAAATTTCGTTAGCCCAAAGCATAGGGCAGACTGGTGGACTGAAACACACTATACTCAACTACGTAAACTTTTTTATTTTCCAACAATGCAATTATTTAGCGTCTAAATTCTAAAGCATTCGAACGTTCTTCCACAAAAATTCTACGAATTTTCAACTGAAACCATTTTACAAAGAGTTAAAACGTAAACCATTTAGGCATGACTCGATTTACAGAATTCAAATAAAGATATTCCTTCAGTTTTAAATGCTTTCAAAAAGCGCAGTAACAGTAGAAATATTGTGCGGCTTAAGGCTCTTCATACAATGGGTCTTTATTAAAACAAATTGCCTATATTAGATACGCGTATTCTAAAAGAAATCATTCCAAAGACGCATTAACTTTTGCAAAGCTGCTCGCTTACGCCCTTACTGTTTTTTTTTATATTTATTTTTATAACAGAGCAATGTTGGCCTAGTGGCTTCAGCGTGCGACTCTCATACCTGAGGTCATAGGTTCGATCCCCGGCTGTGCATCAATGGACTTTCTTTCTATGGGCGCATTTAACATTTGCTCGTACGGTGAAGAAACTAACATATCTTAGATCCAAAAAGTCGACGATATGTGTCAGGCACTGGAAGCTGATCACCGACTTGCCTGTTACATTTAAAAATGATCATAAAACAGATTCAAAAATCGGAGGTCAAGACCTAAAGAGATTGTAGTGCCACTGATTTATTTTTATTTATAACATGGCAAATGACAGTAATCATAACTGATAAGTGATAAATAGACAATTACATCACCAATGGCGAAAGTGCATCAAGGCTTGGTACGCTCTTTTCTT
Organism: Pieris mannii; assembly: GCA_028984075.1. NCBI lineage: Eukaryota > Metazoa > Arthropoda > Insecta > Lepidoptera > Pieridae > Pieris > Pieris mannii. The sequence continues at coordinate 5,731,085 of CM054795.1, read as the reverse complement.
GAAGGACTCTAAGTCGAATTGGTTCGGAAATATTTCAGTGGGCAGCTGGTTCCTCATATTGGCGGTGTATGGTAAAAAAAGTCTTATAAACGCCTGGAGGTAAAAACAGTAAATCTATGCGGGGCCGAATTTGCGCTTTTTGTTGCAAACGGTGGCTCGAAGTATCGTAAGTGATACCGCCGCCCATGGATACTCTTGGTACTAGAGGTAATAATGCTATTGGTAATCGCAAAGTAATGTTGGTTCTGTGTCGTTAAATTAACCTGCACTTCAGTGTACCACCAACCTTACAACGATCCAAACGAATGGTATTCGGTTTTCAAATTAATTATAAAAGAAGCAGATTTATGACGAATGAATTTAAATAATTCTTTATGCATTTAATTTAAAGATTAATCGTGCTCGATTTTTGATTACATCCAAATATATCTGTCGATCAATGGGTAAAATGTTGGCTGGGTATAATGTAGTTTTTCGCCCACTCATTTATTTTCTTTAGAATCAGCGAATGTAGACTTAAAAATGCACCAGAACTATTTGTTGGGCAGACCGTCTTGATAGTAAACCTTCGTTTAAGAAGGTCAAATTTTTTTTACTTAGAACACATGGAATGTCCTTATTCGCTCACAAAAACATAAATATTTTTAGGTCAACGGGAATGGACAAATTCCGAAGTGGGCTCAGGGAACAATTGGTTATGCAAGAAGTCTGGGATTGTATAGAAAAAAAACTTTTTGTATCACAAAATAGGTTTTTTTTATTGAATTTTATTAACTTATCAGATACATTTAAAGATATTCTTACTAGACTACTACTAGCTTTTAGAAATCGACTTAATATACGACTTTTGGAAAAAAAAATATGTTCCACATAATATGCGAAACTTTACCATATTCTTGCAAATAACTTATTATTATAACAGTTTAGATATGGAAATTATTTTTACACACGTCTAACCAGCTTAACAAGCCATACTATTAATACTCACTTTTCAAACGCACGCTACGGATTCAGCTGACAAAACATTTGACAGGACATAGTAGGTACGATTTGATATTCTAATAAACACTGACCGCGGCAAAAACGCGACTAGCGTGAGATTATTTAAATTTGGAACTAATATGATGTACGTCAAATCAATTACGCTCGGCTTTGGTATTCTGTTGTCATTTGACAGGTGAATTCGACTCTGCAGTTTATACGTCAAATTAAAATTAGGTTTTCGCCTCTGTGGGTTCGATATCCATTTATGAACAAAGAAAAACGATCACTTCTGGGTTTTGTGAAATAATATTAATAAATACAGCATTTTATTAATAAAGTATTAGGCTTAGAAAAATGTTTGTTGTTATTGCAGAAAGCCCGTTTCTAGTAGAAAGATTATCTATAGCAATAATATATATACGTGTTAAAATAATATTACATATTAACAGTTTGAATTGTTTGTACTTTTGTCTTCTTCGAATAACCAAAAGTTAATTTGGAGAGTTTGATTATGTGAAGCATTAAGATCCCCTTCATCCTACAATTGTTGGATGCATTCGTGATGATGCCTTGTCTCGTGCAGAACAAGTACCTAGTTTCCTCAAGAATTCTGTGGCTTTAAGTAAAGCCACTGTCCTAATTTTTATTATTCGTTAAGTGCAGTATTTTTATAGGTCTCTTTACTAACAGGAAATATGAAATAATTTCAGGCTCAAGTTCAGAATGTCGCGTTTGTAGCAAGGACAAGATACCCTGGATGAAGAAGGAGACAACACAGTGGAAATTTACATATCATTCAACATCAACTATAGAACTAATTTTATAAATATTTTTATATATTCGTAAGTTCTACTTTACCCAAGTATATATTATATATTATCATTACATACATGTTAAGGTTATATATATTTAGGCTTTTGTATAATTATTACTTTTTTTAATTTAGTTATATATATATATATATATATATTTAAATAATGAGCTCAATGTGTGGCGAGGTTTGAAGTATATTTCAGTTGGTCTAAAAAAACAAAATTTTTTATTCATATAGGTAACACATTGAACACTTACGAACGTCAAAAATGAATTGACTCTTCAAATCAAGAGCGTAGAACGAAAAGAGAAGTGGCAATAAACTCTTCGCAACTCTTTTTAATCGCAAGGATTTTTGTTTTACACAATGTTTGTAAGGGGCTTCAACCATTACACCATGTTCCACATGACTTAAGTAATTTATAGTTAAATAATAATAATAAAATAAATGTGAATATCAATGAAAAATGAAGTGTAATATCATACTTTTAAACTACAGATAACAAAGCCTATATATTTTTCGGTTACTCCATAAATAAATTCGGTAACGTGAATAAATATATTTTAATTTTGTAGAAAGCCTCGCTTACTTCATTAATTACTCGTTCAGTTTCCCCCGGGGTCTAACATACAGTGCTTACTAACGTTACTAATTAAACTAGGAAGTCAGAAAATAAATTATATTTAAATTAAAATTTTATTATTAAATTGTATAATAAAGACCATAAAACTTACATGTATCTTATTTTAAGTCAGAAACTGAAATTTACTATATGGATATTAAATGCATATAATATAGTAAAATTTAATTTTGAGAGTTCGCCAGTTGTTCTCCTTTTCAATTAACAATGTTCAAATTTTTATATTGTAATGTAACGAAGTTTTAAAAAATAAATAAATAATAAATATATCATAGATAAATGTATAAATTTAATGACGCTTGTATGGTGGGTGGTGACCCAACTCGATTCTGCAGCGAACTGAATTAATTTTAAATGAAAGTTGAGGTAGCAAGCAATCCAAAAAAATTGCTGCAATTACCTTAAATTAATTTTCTGATACAAATTGTTCGATAAAACATTCATCGTAACGTAAGTGTATAAAACAAGCTTTACAAGTGCAATCAAAAGCTCGAGCATTAAAGCCAACTTTTGAACTAAGATTCCGCTCGTTGATTTCTTCTGAACGATGTATAAAAGCCTTCACAAAAAGCTTTGTCCCGTATTTCGTAATTTTGTATCAGGAATGCTCGTTTTTACCTTTGCAAAACAGGCTGACTTTTTGGTTTTATTTCTGAACTTCAGTTCGAATAACGTACTTATATTCTTTGAAAGTTTTTACTTAAATCTAATAATAATAGTATCACCAAAAATTTTCGATCACCATCTTCAACCTGCAATAGATGGGGTAAATACCAGTAAATACGCAATAAATTCACGACTATCACTTAATATCAGTATCACTTAACATCAGGTGAGCCACCTGCCCGTTTGCCCCCTGTTCTATAAAAAAAAACAAAAAAAGACTATGTATATTTTTTAAATATTTTCAAATTTTCTTAGTGTAAAGTTAAAAGTAAGAAGTAAATATTTAAAGTTATTTAAGGTACGGGGAAGATTTAGATTTCTGCGTCCGATTAATTTGTAATTTATCGTACTCGCCTATCGTATCGCGTACTGTCTATCTTTTTATGCCTTCATACGCATCTGTTAATTCATAGCGAAAGAAGCATACAAAATGCTACACAATAATATCAGTACAGTTAAGAAAAAGTATCCCTTAGATATCTTCTGAAAACTGAAATCAATTTCTTTAATAGAAGATTTAAAAATTAAGAAAAAGTTGCAATCCCTTTTGCAAGTTTAAATATTTGCTAATACAAGCTAAAATTACAAACAGTTCTGAGATTTTCGCCGATTTCTCTTGCAAACTTTGTGATTATGTAATTAAAACCATTATCGCTTAATTTTACTCTCTCAGTTAACGATTTCCGGTTACATGAACCTAAATCAAAACAATTAAAATATGTTTCGGCATAGTACGCCATATTGCGATATGTGTTTGTTTTCTTTATACATTTGTATGAAATATTAATCCGTATCAATTAAAAAAGTTAGTTGACAGTAAGAAAGTGAACTCAACGGGGTTGAGTTGATTTGAAAGTTTAATGTAATAGCGATATTGTTATTAGTCATTTAATATTAGTTTTGTTAAGTAACAGGAGGCAAACGGGCCCACCTGATATCAGGTGATACCGCCCACCCATGGACACCCGCATAGACTATTATACTTAGTTTATTAAGTTACACTACACTTCTTGAAGCGTGTTCTCCCAATCTCTACAGCCAAAAATTGGTTTAACAAGGTTTATTTGAGTGATATTCAATTCTCAAGAAAAAGATGGATGATTATTGCATTGTGGAGATTATGGCGATGATCAAAATCATATTATGATTCGCCGTATTTAATAAAAAGTTATTAATAATAACTTAACTATTGCGCCGTACTTTAATAAAATTTAAGTGTCTTCCTCTCTTGTTATATTATGTATAAATTAATAAATCATTTTCATGTAATACCTTAATTTTCTTGGGTCTTGATTAAGTGTTTTAACGAGGCTTTTAACTCAGAGATATTAAAACTGTAATGGGTTTTAATTACTTAACTAATTGAACTTCAAAGCTACTGAAAAGGATCGTTTTCGAAATAATTTCAAATCCCTGGAGATCTCGGGTCAAGACTGATTATTATGATGAAATACGGTTACGACGCGGTCTAAAAAACTACCTTGAAAATGCCACTGACCTATAATACTTGTATACAATTCTATGGTTAAATGTACTGGACTGACGTATTCCTTTCCTAAAAGCATACCTTTTTATCTTACGCATCAGGGTCATGGAATTGCGTTTGTAAATCTAAGGTAAGACTGTCCTCTCGCAATAAGAAGGGGACGCAATAGGGGAGAGCTTTAAGATACTCAAATTTTTAGTATAGCTTCAGATTTATCTCATCTACCTACCTACCTATTTTTTTCAGGCGTCAATTATTAAGTACGTTATAAACGCCCAAACTTCACATAAAATTGGTGCAAAAAGCTGATTTTTGGAGGTATGTACTGAATTTGTTTATTAAAATTTTAATTTCGCGTTTTAATAGAAACCTAGATATAGTGCAAAAGATGCCTATTAGTTCAAGAGTTTCAAAGAAAAATCTGTTACAACGCCATAATCATGTACGAGCGTTTGTATGAAAAGGTAGACGGGTTGGCCGCTCTTAAGTTTAAAATTTCTTATAAACGCAATATATTCCTCTTCTCTTCATCGCATCTTTTACGACTTGTAGAGAGCAGCAAAGAAGTTGGTTTCTGTGTGGGCAAACCTGCACATGTGTCTGGTATAATTCATTAGTGAGGCACCTGAAGCGCAATCTGGGCTCCTCATCAAATAATGTATAGGGTGATGCAGAAGCGAGTACAAAACAAATTCATCAGTATTGAAGAATGTACGGCGTGTATCCAATTTTATTCAAAATAGGTTTTGTACCTCTGAGTTTGAATTTTCGCATAGCCACTAAAGTTACTACTTGGAAAGGAAAATAATCCGGAAGTGATCGAGTACTAAGGCCTCAGGATGCCTGATGGTTAAGAGGCGACATCGACCGCCATTAAATCAATCAAAATACGTTTATTCAGTTTAGACGCGTCTTGCCCGCTTGTGAATTTCAAAAACGTTTATAAAATTCGAAGAGCAAAGCTATTACTTGCATTACTATTGGTACCCTCAGCGATAACAACCTCTTCAAAAGGGGACACATGACAATGTATTGAAATCTGTCAATGTAATGAACTAGGCCTGTTGGAGTCAGTTCCTATACTCTAAGAAATATGTAGGTTTTATTAGATATTTAAATCTATTACTGTTTAATGTTGTCCTGTTATTTTCTATGTGATGTAAATGCAAATAATTTCTGCATATTTTCATATTTAGTTGAAATAAAAAAAATCGTTTTCATTTTTCATATTTTATAGGCAAGTAGGTTTTCGTAGGTAACAGTTTCTGTATATGTCATAGACTGTGTGAGCGACTGTGACATCTTTATATATATAAATCTCCTGTCACGATGTTTGTCCGCGATGGACTCCTAAACTACTTAACCGATTTTAAATTTAATTGGGACACCGTGAGCAGTCTGGTCCAACTTAAGAGATAGGATAGCTTAGATCTTTAATTATAGTCGCAATTTTATTTTATTGCAAACTATTTGTTTATTATTTGATACAATTGTATCAGATGGCGCTGTGTTAAAAGTACCAACGTTTCACATAAGCTATCTACCTTTCACAGAAGTTCTCCTACCGCTTGAATAGTTCCCTACTATGTAAAATAACAAAAACCTTAGCCACAGCAACGCTTGGCCGAGTCTGCTAGTATATTTATAGAGTGTACGGAATACGGATATACCTTGGTAGAGAGTCGCCCGCTTAATCATTGATAACCACCAAATCACCCACACATACACACACACACGCACACACATACACATAGAGACACACACAAGCGCATGCGCACTCACACACCTAATTTAATTTTACATCTCTGTTTGCAGTGTTTTTCTTTTAGCGTTTACTTTTTTTTTCTTCTATTGTATATATACAATGACCTATTGTACGTGTCCCGGTCCGGTGGTGGAGAGGCTGGCTATCTGTCACTCAGGTCTCCTGTTACAGAGACCAGTCTCTCACATACACTTTCAAATGTTATCATCTTAGTTTTAATCATTGTAACCTTGTATGTATATGTGAGAGAAGAAATAAAGATTATTATTATATTATTATTATTATTATGGATCTGATTCTTACAATTAAAAATGCTGCTTTAAACCTGGTTTTAAGTCAGTGTTTTGTGTCACGTTGGATTTCAAACGAATTGTAAAAACTCGATAGTGTATTTGTGAGCGTATTTCGGCATGTATATTGCAAAAGATAGATAAAGTGGAAATTCTGTTAGCTTCCAATACAAAGAAAATGTTTTCAGTGCATTTTCCACGAGTCTGCGAAGAGTCTGCGAAATCCTGTTTATAAGAATTATAATTCCTAAACAATTAATAGTAGTTGGTATTTCCGGGTACTGCCTCAAAGGCAGAACCCGGAAATATTTTGTCCCGCCCGAGGGACAAACCTAAAACTCATGGCTGACCAAAACTAAAAAAAAAAAAAAAAAAAAAAAAAAGTTTGTATCAGCTCCTATTTCCTGCACGAAATTCCCAGTCATTATCTAATGAATGCCTCAGTGCATCGCGTTATCTACTTTCCTACATTCACTAACCCAACCTATGGCTTTAAATGAAAAATAATAAATATATATTTAAAGTAACCTAACGTACGATTCTAAACAAATTATAATAAATATACCTAACCTTTAACACCACTACCTATAAATATAATTAGATGTAAGGGTTACATGGTAAAATAAAACATTTTTATTCCAGGTATTATTTTTTATTTATATGTTCATTATATTTCTATACAAATTTACTAGCACCATATCATTATTCACTGAGTCACATGTGAAATTTCTAAGCAAGTCTTCTAATGTCATCCCCCTGAACTTGTAATATAAATATACCAAACAGTACTCTCCACACACCGCTGATAGATAATCTTGAACCGTAACAAAAAAAAAAAAAAGTTTGTACTCTATTCCCACTAAACAGGGCGTGCGGAGCCGAAAGCACTCACAGCCGAACTGATATCTCTAACCGTTTAAAAGTTAGCTTTCGCAAAACCGTAGCTCATTAACTTATCACCACCTTATCAGCTCCTATTTCCTGTACGAAATTCCCAGTCATTATCTAATGAATGCCTCAGTACTAATGCATCGCGTTATCTACTTTCCTACATTCACTAACCCAACCTATGGCTTTAAATGAAAAATAATAAATATATATTTAAAGTAACCTAACGTACGGGTCTAAACAAATTATAATAAATATACCTAACCTTTAACACCACTACCTATAAATATAATTAGATGTAAGGGTTACATGGTAAAATAAAACATTTTTATTCCAGGTATTATTTTTTATTTATATGTTCATTATATTTTTATACAAATTTACTAGCACCATATCATTATTCACTGAGTCACATGTGAAATTTCTAAGGAAGTCTTCTAATCTCATCCCCCTGAACTTGTAATATAAATATACCAAACAGTACTCTCCACACACCGCTGATAGATAATCTTGAACCGTAACGCTATTGTACCTCCACATGCAAGAATTCCTCCTTAAAAACCCTTCTATTGCCTCAATAGGTTTACGTCCAAATGAATCAAAATATTCACCAACTCTTTCGACGCTTATATGTACAGCCACCCAATGAGACCCCGGCTGTGAATCAGGGTCAAGATTGCATATTATAAATGCTGGCACCTGAGCATAAATTGGCAATCGATTTGAAGGATATACGTTGCTTTGGAGGCTGGGATGTATCATACGAAGACTCATTTGCACTTCTAGTGTGTTCATACTTTAATACGCGTTTACTCCGCTACTCTTTTGCTCTTTAACTGACTACATTTCTAACTATCAATTCATATATGTACCAATGAATTCATTTAAACCCACATAATATGATCTCAACAGAAGTAATGAGTCTTTTTATTAAACAAGTAATGAGGTGAATAAAAACCATGTCATATTCGTTTAGGTTATATTTTATTATTCTTAATATCATAATTACATAAGTGATTGCTTAACTACTATAATCCACACATACATTTCTGTTCTTATCTATTTCTATAATATTTGAAAACTCTGCGTAAACTACACAGTTAATAGTTTCAGTCAATGCGCTCTCGAATCTTACTTCCATTCTTACACTACCATGGCGAACAAGATTCCAATGCACATTAGAGTTAGCCGACAAGTCAGGTGTTAAATCAAAAGCTAGTAAACAGTATCCATTTGAATATTGCTCCCTCGATATTCCATTACCTTCGTTAAGAAAATGTATACCGGTGCCTGAGTACAGGGTGTGGTATGCGCTCGTAAATACATCGTTTGGAAATGATGGTTGTAACGATTTTGAAGGTATCTGTTGACCATCTATATATAGGCTAAATGAGCAAATACCAAAATTTTCAAAGTTGAAAGGATTTTTAACATAACTACCGTTGAATGCTGTATTATTCACAAAACATATTCTATAAAATACTTCAAAAAGTAATGCAGCTAAATAAAAACCGTGTCATATTCGCATATATATATTTTATTGTTCCTAACAATTACATGACGTGATTGCTTAACTACTACACATTTCTGTTCTTATCTATTTCAAAAATGTTTTAAAGAATGCATTGTCCATTAAGATTGCAAAGGGTTTTAGAGTGCCCTTTGTATTTCTTACGCACATTTTACTGATAGGCATGGATACAAGTGGTATATTTTACCAAACAAAATCGATAAGTTACCTATAGGTCATTACACATTTTTTTGTATGTAATTAAGTTAATCATTAATAAATTCATAATCAATAAATTTTTATTTTACATGTATTATGTATATACGTATACATTAATATTGTGATATTACACTTACATTTTTCTGTATACACCATATAAATATCAACCATTTTTAAAATATCAACTTAGTTTTACTCCTTTCCCTGATGAAGACAGAAGTCAAAAAATAATGATTCATTTTATTCATCCCTTTGCTGCCATCGTAGCAGGACCGAGTGGGTGTGGAAAATCTAACTTTGTTGCAAATTTCATTAAGCATAAAAATAGTATATGTAATGAGATTTTTTTGGAAATTACATGGTGTTATGATGAAATGCAACCGCTATATAATATACCCGGTGTAAATTACCACCAAGGACTACCGGAATATCATATGTTTGATGGTAAAAATCCACATTTGATTATAATAGATGACTTAATGAGGGAATCTCATGGGCGAGTTGTTGATATATTTACAAAAGGCAGTCATCATAGAAATTTGAGTGTTTTTTACATAACCCAAAACTTATTTCATCAAGGAAGAGGACAGCGCGACATTTCACTTAATTCAAGTTATATTATTTATTTTAAAAATCCCCGTGACAAAACACAAATACGATTTCTAGCTAGACAAGTTTCCCCGGAAGACACGAAGTTTATCGAAGATTCATATACCGATGCTACTAAAGAAGCTCATAGTTATTTAATGATTGATTTGAAACAAAACACTGATGATGCTCGCCGCATAAAATCTAAAATATTTGAATCCCGTAATTTTTGTACAATATATGTTCCTATGAGAAGGTATAAATATCTTTGTAATCAGCCACTCTAAGTCAGTAATGAACCATGTATCAACGAATAACAACGCATAAGGAATTGTTATCAGCTTTACATAAATTAAAGCCCAAACATCGTAGGATATTATTGAAGTCTTGTAATAATCAAGAAATTAACTGTATTTGTGAATGTATTCACAATGTTTTACAAGGAAAAGTACCTTTAAAAGAGAATACAAAAACCAAATTAAAAAAAATTAAAAATATCTTACGTAATCTGATCAGTAAAGGTAAAAGTTTTGAATACAGGAAAAATATATTAATACAAAAGGAGGGTCCTTTCTTCCAATAATTTTGGGTACAATTCTAAGCACCCTTGTAAGTTGTTTTAATAAATCACAATGAACACAAAAAAAATGCTTCTCGTTGAGCAAGACTTTATTGATAAACTGAAACATCAGAATGAAAATAAAGCAACACCGCAAAGTAGATTGGATTTAGAAATGGAAAAAATTATATCAAGTAAATTGGATGATCGCGAAAAATGGGCGCTTTATCTACAAATTTTACAAAGATACTTACATTACTCCAAGGAAGAACGTCAACCTCAAGAAATAACAATAACTGAAAAGGTAATAAATGATAATACTAACGAAAACCGTAACATCAATAATATAACTACTAGTGAAAATGAAAAAATGCTAAATGTTAAACAACCCTCAACGGGTGAAGACATCGCATATGGGTTACCACCTAAAGAAATATTAAAATTAATTCCTAAAACTTATATGAGGAGGGGTGAATTATTGATGGATACAATATTAAATAAAACAGATCAATTGCAATGGAATAATAATGGAACAGTTGTCATTAGTGGACAAGAGATACCAGGAAGTAATATTATAGATTTAGTGAATGACATCTTAAGACCCTCGAAGAGATCCGATCCAATCGGTTGGGAAATATTCGCCAAGTTTTTAAATGATATAAATACCCCACTAACATACATTGGTAATCTGAAAAGAATCAAATATATATCTAACCTTAAAAGTATAGATAAAACATTGATTCAAGAACCACAAACTGAGGTTTCTTCAACGCCAACTCAATCTAAATACATCAATAAATTGAGAAACAAAAGTGATTGGGAGAAATGGACCCCGTATTAGAGTTACATCGCATCTATTATGATATTTCACATCCAGCCGGTTACAGCAGTGTCAATAAGTTAACAAAGGCAATGAATGGAAAATTCTCAAAAAGTGATGTTTTGAAATGGTTGCAGTCTCAAGAAACATATACATTACATAAACCGGTTATAAAAAAATTCCCGCGTAATAAATATATTTTATCAAATATTAATGAATTGTGGCAAGCTGATTTAAGTGATTTAAGAACTTACATGCAATATAATGATGGATATAAATATATTTTGTGTGTTATTGACGCCTTTAGTAAGTATGCTTATGTTAGAGCAATGAAAAAGAAGGATTCATACACAATAAAAACGTGTTTTACTAGCATCTTTGATGAAGCTCAAACTGTTCCTAGACATATTCAATCAGATAAGGGCACGGAATTTGTATCTAAGGATGTCAAAACTTATTTAAAAAGTAAAAATATAAATTATTACACTACAAATAATCCAGATATAAAAGCAAGTATAGTAGAACGATTTCAGAGAACATTGAAAATGAAAATGTGGCGTTATTTTACACATAAGAATACTTATCGCTATACAGATATTTTACAAGATTTGGTTAGTTCTTATAATCACAGTGTACACTCTAGTATCAAGATGAGACCATGTGATGTTAAAATGGAAAACATAATGGAAGTTTGGCGGAATTTATATTATGATGAAAAGACTTATATTTCAAGTTTAAACAAAGTACCTAAGTTTATCGTTGGTGACTATGTAAGAATTACAAAATACAAACATGTATTTCAAAAAGGTTATGAAAGTAATTGGAGTAATGAAATTTTTATCATTACTTCGATTATAGATCGTTCCCCGTGGGTTGTATACACTTTAAACGATTTAGACAATGAATCAATAACAGGAACTTTTTATGAGAAAGAACTACAAAAAATAACTTTTTCCCCCACTTCCGAATTTAAAATTGATAAAATCATCAGATCACGTAAAAGCGGTATTAGAAAGGAAGTATTAGTTAAATGGAAAGGATATCCTAACAAGTTTAATTCTTGGGTCTTACTATCGAATATTAAAAATCTGCAATGAAGGAAAGTTTTTATTTAACTTTACTCAGCAATAGTTCTACACAATATTTTCCGGGAAATATGACATCAAATTTTTCTACAAAACTACCTAAAGCCATTACATTAGAAGGAGAATGGATGGTAGGTATAGTTGAGTTTCAATATCCTTCTACTATGTTTTCCGTGCAAGAACATGAAAATATTATGTACATAAGTAAAAAAACTACCATCAATAACGAAGAGACCACACTGATGTATAAGAACCATATACCAGCCACCAACTATGATAATATACAAAATATTCTTCTAGCTTTAAATTCGAAAGAGAAAGTTAGTTTTCGCCAGGACACCGTGACAAAGTTTGTCTCTGCTGCAGTAAAGGATCCATCAATAATTTCATTATCTCTATCACCTAATTTGAGCTTTCAACTTGGATTTGAGCCAGATACCAATTTGGTAAATCATAATATCGGTAAACGCCCTGCTAATCTACATTTGGGGTTACCATCACAATTATTTGTGTATTGTGATATTATAGAACCACAAATTGTTGGTGATGTAATGACACCCCTATTGAGAATTATACCCTTAGATCCTGCTAAATACATATATGGTTCAAATAAAATGCATATATTTTCACCACCACATTATTTGCCGGTAATGAGAAGAGAATTTGATGTTATTGAGATAGATATAAGAACAACCACGGGAAATGCGGTACCATTTCAATACGGAACATCGTGTGTGAAACTTCATTTTAAAAAAATATAAACTATATTTCCTTTTTAAAATGTATACACCTCAAGATACATTTATATGTCCTTATGAACATTATTATTCGAAACAAGCTGGGTCTGGTATAAATGTAATCTACAAAGGAGCCTTACATCAACGTGGTCATGGTATCGGCAGTTTTCTTGGGGGGTTATTTCGAAGTGTGCTACCTTTACTCACTAGTGGCGCTAAGGTGATTGGAAAAGAAGCACTTAACGGCGGAATTGGGCTTTTGTCAGATGTTGTGGCTAGTCGTCCTATTAAAGAATCCATTAAAAATCGATTGAAAGAGGCTAGTTCTAACCTTAAACGCAAAGTTGATACCAAAATTGATAACCTTATGACTGGATCGGGTGTTAATAAAAGACGAAAATATTGTAATGAGCTCATTCGAGTTTCACCCCTCAACGTGAAAGGCACTCTGAAGAAAACAAGGAACAAAAATATTAATAATTCCAAGGATATATTTTCAAACTAATCATAATGTCATTTATTCATAATCATTCATGTGAGTGCGTTAAATCTGAATTGGATCTGTTTGCTCTTCCTTCCACACAAACAAGTATCGAATATGGACACTGGATACACTACAAACCAATTTCTTCATTAAGTGATGATGGACCCATTGAATTTCAAGTACCTGGTACTGGAGATGACTACATAGACCTTTCGCATACACTACTCCATCTCAAGGCTCAAATTAAAAATCAAGACGGTTCTGTAGTTAATGCAGCTAATGTAGTGGCACCAGTCAATAATTGGTTACATTCTTTATTTAACCAATTGGATGTTTACCTAAACCAAAAACTTGTGTCACCCCCAAATAATACTTATGCATATCGTGCTTTCATAGAAACTCTATTAAATTATTCATCATCCGCCAAAAAATCACATTTGACATGTGGTTTATGGTACGAGGATACAGCTGGAAAAATGAATGAAACTAATGAGGCAAACAAGGGCTTTTACAAAAGACAACAACTTTCAAAGGATGGTAAGGATGTTGAAATGATTGGGCATTTACATGGGGATATATTCAATCAAGATAAATTCCTCATTAACGGGGTCGAATTATCTATAAAATTAGTGAGATCGAGAGAAACATTTAACCTCATGTCACAGAATGCGGATAATAAGTACAAAGTCTGTATCACAGATGCAACTTTAATAATACGCAGAGCAAAAATTAATCCATCAATACTAATAGCCCATCAAAAGGTTCTTGCCACTACTACAGCTAAATATCCTATAACAAGAGGTAAAGTGAAAGTCCTGACCATACCGTCTGGTGTGCAGGGTAAAACACTGGATAATATATTTTTAGGACAGGTTCCTAAGAGATGTATTATAGGTTTTGTGAATAATACAGCATTCAACGGTAGTTATGTTAAAAATCCTTTCAACTTTGAAAATTTTGGTATTTGCTCATTTAGCCTATATATAGATGGTCAACAGATACCTTCAAAATCGTTACAACCATCATTTCCAAACGATGTATTTACGAGCGCATACCACACCCTGTACTCAGGCACCGGTATACATTTTCTTAACGAAGGTAATGGAATATCGAGGGAGCAATATTCAAATGGATACTGTTTACTAGCTTTTGATTTAACACCTGACTTGTCGGCTAACTCTAATGTGCATTGGAATCTTGTTCGCCATGGTAGTGTAAGAATGGAAGTAAGATTCGAGAGCGCATTGACTGAAACTATTAACTGTGTAGTTTACGCAGAGTTTTCAAATATTATAGAAATAGATAAGAACAGAAATGTATGTGTGGATTATAGTAGTTAAGCAATCACTTATGTAATTATGATATTAAGAATAATAAAATATAACCTAAACGAATATGACATGGTTTTTATTCACCTCATTACTTGTTTAATAAAAAGACTCATTACTTCTGTTGAGATCATATTATGTGGGTTTAAATGAATTCATTGGTACATATATGAATTGATAGTTAGAAATGTAGTCAGTTAAAGAGCAAAAGAGTAGCGGAGTAAACGCGTATTAAAGTATGAACACACTAGAAGTGCAAATGAGTCTTCGTATGATACATCCCAGCCTCCAAAGCAACGTATATCCTTCAAATCGATTGCCAATTTATGCTCAGGTGCCAGCATTTATAATATGCAATCTTGACCCTGATTCACAGCCGGGGTCTCATTGGGTGGCTGTACATATAAGCGTCGAAAGAGTTGGTGAATATTTTGATTCATTTGGACGTAAACCTATTGAGGCAATAGAAGGGTTTTTAAGGAGGAATTCTTGCATGTGGAGGTACAATAGCGTTACGGTTCAAGATTATCTATCAGCGGTGTGTGGAGAGTACTGTTTGGTATATTTATATTACAAGTTCAGGGGGATGAGATTAGAAGACTTCCTTAGAAATTTCACATGTGACTCAGTGAATAATGATATGGTGCTAGTAAATTTGTATAAAAATATAATGAACATATAAATAAAAAATAATACCTGGAATAAAAATGTTTTATTTTACCATGTAACCCTTACATCTAATTATATTTATAGGTAGTGGTGTTAAAGGTTAGGTATATTTATTATAATTTGTTTAGACCCGTACGTTAGGTTACTTTAAATATATATTTATTATTTTTCATTTAAAGCCATAGGTTGGGTTAGTGAATGTAGGAAAGTAGATAACGCGATGCATTAGTACTGAGGCATTCATTAGATAATGACTGGGAATTTCGTACAGGAAATAGGAGCTGATAAGGTGGTGATAAGTTAATGAGCTACGGTTTTGCGAAAGCTAACTTTTAAACGGTTAGAGATATCAGTTCGGCTGTGAGTGCTTTCGGCTCCGCACGCCCTGTTTAGTGGGAATAGAGTACAAACTTTTTTTTTTTTTTTGTTACGGTTCAAGATTATCTATCAGCGGTGTGTGGAGAGTACTGTTTGGTATATTTATATTACAAGTTCAGGGGGATGACATTAGAAGACTTGCTTAGAAATTTCACATGTGACTCAGTGAATAATGATATGGTGCTAGTAAATTTGTATAGAAATATAATGAACATATAAATAAAAAATAATACCTGGAATAAAAATGTTTTATTTTACCATGTAACCCTTACATCTAATTATATTTATAGGTAGTGGTGTTAAAGGTTAGGTATATTTATTATAATTTGTTTAGAATCGTACGTTAGGTTACTTTAAATATATATTTATTATTTTTCATTTAAAGCCATAGGTTGGGTTAGTGAATGTAGGAAAGTAGATAACGCGATGCACTGAGGCATTCATTAGATAATGACTGGGAATTTCGTGCAGGAAATAGGAGCTGATAAGGTGGTGATAAGTTAATGAGCTACGGTTTTGCGAAAGCTAACTTTTAAACGGTTAGAGATATCAGTTCGGCTGTGAGTGCTTTCGGCTCCGCACGCCCTGTTTAGTGGGAATAGAGTACAAACTTTTTTTTTTTTTTTTTAGTTTTGGTCAGCCATGAGTTTTAGGTTTGTCCCTCGGGCGGGACAAAATATTTCCGGGTTCTGCCTTTGAGGCAGTACCCGGAAATACCAACTACTATTAATTACAAATATACATGAATAACTTTGTGAAATTTAAATAAAAAGGTTATATGTAGCCTTACTCCTTTTATGTATTGTTTCGTATGCATTTAGAAATATCACAAAGCACTTAATCGCTGAAAACTTTTGTGTTGAACTAAAACTTCAAAGATTTTTAATGGGGTTTTTTGTTTCTAGTTCATGGACATATACGTGTATAACGCGAATGTCAAAATCAAGCTGCAATCAGCCATTTGGTAGTCTCGATGACTCTTATGGAGCTTTGTGCAAAGATCTCGAAAGCTCAAACGTTTAAAGGCCAATGCAGTGTTGCATCTAACGTTAAAACTAGTTGGTCTCTTTATCTACAGACGCTTAGAGATTTTTTGGTTCGCCGACTAAACTGTATTGAAAATGGCCATTTTTTATTTAAAGATTTTGATGTTTTTTTTTATACAGAACTAAACAGACATTTCGCCACAATCCCGATAGATCGATGTTAGTTTAGATGTGTTCTATTAGAAGACACAATTCTCCAGGAGAGCTTGTTCAACCACAGCTTGAATTACCCCATATCATACTGTCTAGGGAAGATGGAAAGGGGCAAGGAGTACCACTCCTTTCCCGTTTTTATAAGGAACAACGATAGGTAGGTAGGTAGGTGGGCTCAGTTTCCGCAACTAGACTCGAAATTGGTCCGTTTTGCGTAAAGCCCTGGCTACTTAAGCCAGCCCAGCTCCTTCCAGAAGCACAGAAGTCTCCTGGGCACACTGGGAACAACGATAAAAATCGTACAGTGTACACAAAAAGTATAGTAAACATAAAAATCTGTCCTATAGCGACAATCACTATCAAATGTGATCTAAATATTTATGTGTAAGTGTAAATTTCTGGTCTGTGCTGTTTATTAAGAATGTTGATAGTTTACAAATTATTATCAAAATAGTTTAATATCATATAATGAAAGATTTCCATGCATCTGATTTGAATTTAATTGAAAATGTACATTCAATGAATGACTTAATGTCGGTTAAATTCTTTTATATTACCAATATCATCTTTGTTGTTAAAATATTATCTTAATATATATAAATCTCCTGTCACGATGTTTGTCCGCCATCGACTCTTAAACTACTTAACCGATTTTAAATTAAATTGGCACACCGTGAACAGTTTGGTCGAACTTAAGAGGTAGGATAGCTTAGATCTTTAAGTATAGTTGCAATTTTATTTTATTGCAAATTATTTGTTTTTTATTTGATACAATTCTAACAGATGGCGTTGTGTTAAAAGTACCAACGTTTCACGTAAGCTATCTATCTACCTTTCATAGAAGTTCTCCTACCGTTTCCCTAAGTTTTTTTAACTATTAAATAGTTTAAAAAAACTTAGCCAAAGCAACGTTTGGACGAGTCTGCTAGTAATATTTAATCATAAACGTCTAATTTTAGAAGGGACATTTAATTGATAGAACCTATTAGGATGTAATAAAAAAATCCATCTAGAGATTGGTTGAGGTAATTATTTTTATAGCCAAGAGGGCATCCTTTATCAAAATTCAATAGACACGAATAAAATGCTTCAACAAAGGATGTAAATTGACTCTTTCGTTGAAATCCCTATTGTCCGAAATTATTGGTCCTCGTCAGACCGACATTTATGTAATTTGAGTAATTATTAGCTACCAGCTGTGCCCGACATTTTGTTTGATACAATTAATAACTTCGTGATATCTTAACATAATAATAAACGCATGAAGTGTATAAAAGGGTCAGATTAATAATTTCGTCGTTTATAAGCGAGAAATATACAGTTTTCTGTCTGACATACTGGGTCGATTGTTAGATTCATGCATATTTCTTTTTATATAGACAGACGATTAGCTACAATCCCGCCTGTTGGTAAGTGATGCGCCTTATTGGAAAGCCTATCCAGAAGGTTCATTTAGCCACTCCTTGAATCCCTGTAATAGTAAAGATTTCGAAGAGTTATGGTGACAGCTGTAAAAGTGCCAAAAACGTCGGAATAATGTCTCACAAAGGATAAGGCTACATCTGTTATCCTTCATGATGACAGATGTAGACTAGGATACTATGGCAAGTACGCATTGCGAAAGACTAGCTCGAACGACAACTAAAAAAATGTGTCAATTAGAGGCAAGCACCAAAGTTTGGACAGATAAAAATTTGTTAGTGAAATCGGCCTGAAATCCCATATCCCACTCTAAATTATGGATGAAAAATTGTAAATATTGATAAATACCTATAAGTATTATTTTAATAGAAAACTGCAGCTAATTTGTGTAATATTTTTATTGCCTAGAAAAGGCATGAACATAAAAATATTTACAAAGCATCATTACAAGTATCATACTTTCGTCACATCAACATAATTAATTAAGCTATCGTGGAATATGTTTACAAGGATTATTAAAAATAAAATAAAATACTTTTATTTTGGAACATAAGATCGTCAAGGTATCATTTATTCCACGTCATTTAATTCAAACCTGTAGGCATGACTGCTCATCGGCAAAGAAGACAGAGGGTGTAGGCCGAGACAAAAAGCCGGCGTAAAAAACTCTCGGTACTTAAAAAAAAAACAAATCATCAAACAATACTACAATATTTAAAACAAATATAGCAAATAAATTAGAATATCCACAGCACTTAATCACCTGTATCAGCACATCCCACATACACACCCTTACCTTCTCACCATACCGCAAAGCCGATAGGAATTACGTATTTTTTAATTTTTATTGAGTTTTCCTTCAGTAAAAAAAATTTGAACCATTTTGTGCATAGCATGTGAAGTATAATTGGTTTTTTGTTGTATAAGACTTATATATGGTATTGTTAGCTCTAGGAATACGAAATTTATTTATTTATTTATTTATTTAGTAATCCTACAGCTAACATAAATTTTATATAATTACAAACAAATACACTAAAAATATAGCCAAAGATGGAATACATGATACATTTTACGAGAAAAACATTTAGAAAAGGGAACAAACAAACAAAAAGTATTTAATACATTTAACTAATAACCTAAATTGGTTGTGTTGAGTGATGGTGTAAAAGTGTGGGTATTTACGTGATGGTGTGTATGTGGGGTGTGCTCATGATCTAGGTGATTTTGCGCTATGGATATTATTAATACACTTTTTAACTACATTCCGCGATAACCTAAACAAGTCAAGGCCCAAATAGTGGTCATTGTAAGTCCGGGCAGCGCGATAATAAATTCTATGAAAAATACAAAGTAGGTACATAGATAGGCGTACGATGTCTCGATCTGAACCACCACGGCTACTCTCGTTCGTTGTCCGTAACAAAGTAAATAAACATTTCTGAGAAAAGGATAAGGTTTCGTAGGCCGCTCTATCCGGGATTATCCCGAGTTTACTTTTTACAAATAGGAATATTTTAAGAAGATGAAATTTTTTACTGATCAAAACAAAAATAATATATATAATTCTTATTAAGGTAAATTTCACAATTATAATATGTATTATATACTATTGATTCATATTCTGTTAATAAAAATATACTGATTGTTACCCAATAAGTAAAAATACTAATAGTGTTCTTTTATTTTATTATTATTATTATTTTTAAAGAATAGGAGGCAAACGGGCAGGAGTCTCACCTGATGTTAAGTGATACCGCCGCCAATGAACACTCGATGCCAGAGGGCTCGCGATCGCGTTGCCGGCCTTTTAATAATTGGTACGCTCTTTTCTTGAAGGACCCTTAGTCGAATTGGTTTTTCTATCTTCCAGGTTTATTACACTTTGTAACTGTTTTTTCTGAAGCTAAAATTTATTTTTTAAAACAATCTACTTCCTGAATCCTTTAGCTAGTTTGCTTGGGTGTTTCCTCTTTTAACTTTGTTATTACCCTGCATACAATTCTGCGTTAAAATGGTCCTATGATTAAGGTAATGACATTCATTCAAAAAAAGAAGTACAGAAATCTAACGTCATACAACTTCCGTTTTAGTACAATTAACATTATGTGTATCTGGAAGAAAGAATATAAAATAATTATTATATGGAAATTCTCCGGAACAAAATAAGGGCAACTCCCACGGGGCTAATTAAATGAAGCTTACGGCGATCTGGAGTCTACCAATTTATTAGCATTTGTCAGGGGAATTATGTTTATAAAAGACAATTAAATGTTATTTTTATTTTATATATATAGAGCAGTGTGGGCCTAGTGGCTTCAGCGTGCGACTCGCATACAAGAAGTCGTAGTAGTAGTCTGTGCACCAATGGAGTTTCTTTAACATTTGCTCGAATGGTGAAGGAAAACATCGTGAGGAAACCGACATGACTCAAAAAGTCGACGGCGTATGTCAGGCACTGGAGGCTGATCACCTACTTGCCTATTAGATTTAAAAATGATCATGAAATAGTTTCAGAAATCTGAGGCCAAGACCTAAAAAGGTTTGTAGCGCCACTGATTTATTTATATTTTATATATGCGGGAGCTGCGATAGTACCTCCCAATATGGCTACCTTATTTCCAAAGTTTGATATTTGGCTCAAGATTTTTAGTGGTCTTGATCTTGATCGATCGTCTTGGTCATGATCGACGATGAAATAGATAATTAGTAAGCTTAATTTCTTAACCACAGAAACATGAGTAATTACACTACGATACGAAGCGTGGACACTAAAGTTCGCAAGGGCGAAAATGCCTAATTTTGTCCTGAAACATGTCCATACAAAAACGACTTTAAAGAATTTCGTTTGTATAAATAGTACAGTGTACAATTGGCCTAATGACCTCTAAATATGTTAGAATACAGAAATTAAATTACTTATATAATTTATTAAATACTGAAAAAAAAATGTTAAACTGAATTTATTATTAATTTAAAGAAATTATTTTAGCTTGCGATGCTTAAATCTTCGTATAGTCTCACCGTTACTACTAATAACACGGTTTCATAAGCTAAATTTCTGGAAATTATGATAAGGTTTTGCAGCGTCTATTATCTGGTATTTCAAGATCTGATTTAATAGCGACAATACTAGGAAATCCGCTTGTCGTCTCGAACAAAAAATCCCTGGGAGAATTAGGTGCACAGTATAGACAAAGGATTCAGTGACTCGACTTCAGAGAAATCTCCTCGTAATTTTGGATTCATATCTGTAGCTGAGATCCATTATCGTAAGTCAAGACAGAATGCATAATACCATCCATATCACCTCGACCTTATATGTCGTTCTGTCGCAACTGAGCGTTTCTGAAGGCAGTTTTTGCCACGTACCACCCATGTTGAACCAGCTGCCCACTGAAGTATTTCCAAACCAATTCGACGTAGGGTCCTTCAAGAAATTATCGTACCAATTCTTAATAGTGGCAATGCACTTGTGAACATTTTGCCAATGTATTTATGTGTCCATGGGCGGCGATATTACTTAGTATCAGGTAAGACTTCTATCCGTTTACACCGACCGAATTTTACTTACTTAAAAACATGTAATTAGTTAAAACAAACGCGAATCTTTACTATATCATATTTCTTCTAATCGCTGCGAAGAAAATCTGACCTTAAGTGTAGAAACCTCTAAAACATTGACAGAACTAATCAAAATGAGTTTAATTCTTGTCCGTAATATATAATGTTCAAAAAACATATTATATATAACTTATCCGCCAACTTCAGTATCAAAAAATTTCACCAATGTTTCAAAATAAAATCCAAAGATACAAAGATCCGCGGAACGAAATATATCGTTAATTATCTGAAACATGTTGGTTTTATCAAGGTTTTATCAAGAATCCAGAAAAAAACGTGCTAAAAAATTCATAAAATTTATTAACATATACGAAATCATATTAAACAAACACGTTGGTCACTTCCGGTTTACCATAGATATTTATGTTTAGAAACTGATAAACGCTATATTCTGGACTGAGTGGTACATCTATTTCAACATCCCATTTATCACATTTCATTGGTATATCAACACCTAGTTTCACTTTATACGGGATTGTTATAACTAGATCTTCACCTTCAATCCACCATATCGCATCTCTGGTTTCCAGATTCGATGGTAAGATTTTCATAGCTGAGAACTCATTGCCTCCTTGGAATCCAGCCTTTATCACCATAACACTGTTCGTGATTTTGATATTCACAAACTCTTCTAAGTCCTTTTGAAGTATATACTTAAGAATGTAACCATCAGAATCGTATGTTTCTCTTTCGTTGTGGAAGTCATTGCATGAATTTGCTACAATGCCATCAGCAATTCGTAAATGGGTAGCTATTTCTTCAATTATCGCATCCGGATTAGGAATATTTGTTTTAGTGGGTTTATGATAACCATTTTCCTGTTTATGCCACCTTGCTTCGGCAAATATAAACAATGTTAGTATGTATAAACGATACATCTTTCTTCGAATTGTAATCTATACTGGGCATTTTGTTGTTTCTTATCAAGAGTGCTGTGAACTAATGAACTTAGCTTGTTTTAGTTTTAATTGTAGAAATATGAAATAATATTTATATTTTTTGCTTTTTGCTTTGTTTCACTTATGTTTGATGCTTTGGTAAATGTCATTGATTTGAAAATCCTTTCATCTTCATCATCAACGTCAATGCATGTATTTTAATGTAAGCGTCATAATAAATTTATGTAATTGTTTCACAAGAAACTATACTTAAAAATACTTTTCCAAAACGACTTAGGGTTATTCAAGAAAAGAGCGCAACAATTCTTAAAAGGCCGGCAACGCACTTGCGAGGCCTCTGGCATTGAGAGTGTCCATGGGCGGCGGTATTACTTATCGTCAGGTGAGCCTCCTGCCCGTTTGCCCCGTTCTTTAAAAAAACAGATTATTTATACGTTTTTTATATAATATATTGTACCTACTCGTATAATAAACCTAATAAATAATTTGCAATTATTAAGAAATATTATTTGAAATATGTTAAGTACTAAAAGTTAATTCTTATACTTTGATATTTTAAGTAACTAGAAATCGGCTGTACATATTTTTTTGTTTTTTGATCCCAATTGAAGAATAACTATGAAAACATTTATTTTAAAAATTAATGAAAATATAAAATACGCGAAAGAAATGCAATTCAAAATGTTGATGAATGTCGTGTCGTCGTTTTTAGATAAAGGTTTTGAATCGATATACACAATATTCAGATAATGACGTATTTCAGATTTTAAAATAGAAGAGTATAAAAAAAGTAATAATGTCATTAATAAAAAGGAATTGACATATGTATATATATATATATATTAGAAGACCATTTTCATTATATTTATTATATTTTATTATATATATATAATGAAAATGGTCTTCGTTTGAGGCTCAATCACGCCTAAACCACTGATCGTATCGACATGAAACTACCACCATTCGATGCGAAATTTTTCCTAGATGGTTTATGGCTATTATTTTGAAGTGAAGTAACTTCTTATTATACTTAAACTCCGTTATGTTAACGAGTATGTTTTACGTCCCGGCAAACTCAACTTACGAGCGACGAGTCGTCGAATGTGAGATGGAGGAAGATTAATACTCATTTCTCCATGAATCGGACCATTTCTATTGGACAATTTTTCCATTTATTCTTTGTTTTGTTGTTCATCAACATTTATTATTATAAAAATAATAATAATAATAATAATTTATTATGTCAATAAATTTTATTTTAAGTGAATTTGACTCTTCTTTGAAAAATATTGTAAATTTCAGAAAAAAAAAAATTAACAAAAAAAGCAAAAAAAAATAAAAATGATAAATTGAATTTATTTCCTTTCAAAATTCGCCCAGCAAAGCGGGCGGGGTCGGCTAGTATATAAATATATAATGAAAATGGTCTTCGTTTGAGGCTCAATCACGCCTAAACCACTGATCGTATCGACATGAAACTACCACCATTCAATGTGAAATTTTTCCTAGATGGTTTATGGCTATTTATCGAATTCTAACGTTCCTTCATTTTTTTATTGCTGTTTTACTTTTATGAACATTTATCCCGCTAATCGCAAGCGTTTTCTCTTGATTCTTTTGTATTCATGGATTTCAACGGAGTTTACTAAACGGATAATGTTCTTTTACATTCAGCTAAGAATCTACTTACAAACTTCCACGCATCCACCCACCAACTCCCACGCACCCCTGCACACCCACTCTCATTTTTTGATCAAAATAAAATGCCGTATCTATGATCGAGTATCACTTGAGAACGGCTGGACCGATTGTGTTAATTTTTTTTTTATTGTCTTCAGAATTGTCTGGAGAATGTTTATATGTAAGAAAATTTTAAAAAAGTCTGCTAAAACGTTAAAAATTTCTATGATAATCGAAGTATTCCAATTTCTATAGTTACTCATCACGAAATCTCGGGAACTAAAGGACTTAGTAATGTGAAACTTGGTAGGAATATTACTTTCGTTATGTAGAGGTCAACTAAAAACGGATTTTAAGAAATTCATCCCCCAAAGGGGATTGCGGGGGCGTTAACAATGAACAATTCCCGTTTTTAAACTATAGCTCTTATAAATTTCAAATTTAGTAGGAATCTTCTGTAAGAGATGTAGAAATAGTCAATGAACGAATTTTACGGTAGCTCACCCCACAGGGGGTTGCGGGGGTGGTTTAACAATGAAAATTTTTATTTTTTAAGCCGTAGCTCCTACAGACTCCAAATTTAGCTAGTCGTCTATATGTGATGCAGAAATGATTTAAGAGCGGATTTTACAACAACCCACCGCCGAAAAAGATTGCGGTAGTGGGTGTTAAAATGTGAAATTTCTATTTCCAAACTGTAACCTCTATAGACTTTAAATTTGGTAGTAATCTTTTATTTGTCATGCAGAAATCATCTCAAATAGGATTTTACGAAATTCTATTTCCAATAGGGATTGCGGGGGTGGGTGTGAGAATGTTAAATTTATGTTTCCAAACTGTAACTTCTACAGACTCCAAATGATTATTTTTTTACTGTTTAAATTACAGTTAAAGGTGTTTGTGGTTAAACTCCTCCGAAACGGCTTTCCCGATTCTCATGAAATTTTGTGTGCATATTGGGTAGGTCTGAAAATCGGACAACATCTATTTTTCATCCCCCTAAATGTTAAGGGTAATCCACCCCGATTTTTTTTTTTTCAATTTTAGATATTTTTTTTTATTTTTTTATGATACAGCATTAGTAAATAAAGGGTTTTTCAACAAGAACTTTGTTTTCTAAAACAAAGAATTTAGAGGAAAATGAATAAAATTTTTATTGTATTACAAAGAGAAAAGTTTGGCAATTATGAATGAAAAATGATATCTGGCAAATGTCCACCACGACCACGCTCACAGATGTTGATTCTTTCATCAAAATTTTTAATCACTTTTTGGCAAAATGGAGGGTCTATTTCGTTAATGACATCACGGATTTTGAGTTTTAAGGCTGCAATCGATTCGATTGGCTCCGTATAGACTCTGTCTTTAACATAGCCCCACAAAAAATAATCCAGTGGTGTTAAATCACACGATCTGGCTGGCCACTTAACAGCTGAATTTCGCGAAATTATGCGCTCGGGAAATTTGGTTTGCAATGAATTGATCGTTTCATTGGCTGTGTGACATGTGGCACCGTCCTGTTGAAACCACATTTCAGTGATATCCATGTCATCAATAATAGGCCAAAATTTAGTGGTTAACATCTCGCGATACCGTGATCCATTGACTGTTACCGCATTTCCAGCCTCATCTTCGAAAAAACGGCCCAATCACGCCTCCAAACCACATAGCGCACCACACAGTAACACGTTGAGTATGCAAAGCCTTCTCAATAATTGCTTTAGGATTTTCAGAAGCCCAAATGCGACAATTTTGCTTGTTGACGTACCCTGACAAATGAAAATGGGCTTCGTCTGAAAAAATGATTTTTTCTGAAAAACCAGCAGGTTGTTCCTGAATGAACTGAGCGAATCTGCGGCGATTTGAATGGTCGATCAGCTTTAATTCCTGCACCAGTTGAATCTTGTAAGGCTTCAAAGCCAAATCCTTTCGCAAAATTCGCCATGTTGTGCTTTTGGATAACCCCAATTGTTGAGAACGTCGTGAAATTGACAAATTTTGATCTTCTTCAACACTGTGGCTCACGGCGGCGATGTTTTCTGTTGAACGACCCGGTCGAACACGTGTTGGTGTTGGCACATTTTGTACCGAGCCTGTCGACTCAAATTTCGCGACCAAATTCTTAACAGCGGTCTCAGAAGGACGATTATGCTGGCCGAAAATATCACGAATTTTACGAAATGTAACTTTAACAGAACCACC
Organism: Pieris mannii; assembly: GCA_028984075.1. NCBI lineage: Eukaryota > Metazoa > Arthropoda > Insecta > Lepidoptera > Pieridae > Pieris > Pieris mannii. The sequence goes on along the minus strand of CM054795.1, from coordinate 5,704,149 downwards.
ATTTTTATAGTGGATTTGAATTATTTTAATGCGATTTTCGAGCGAAATTGAATTCATTGTAATAATTGCCAAAGCACCTACTACGAATACCGCCAAAAACTAAATGTCAAAACTATCACGTTCTCGGTGTTGCCACAATTGAAATACAAACTTCTTGTTGAAATACCCTATACATATAACCCTGAATTTTCAACCCTTTACAATCAACCCCCTATTTTAATTTGATTTCTTTGATTCTTTATTTTTGATATTTAGATAACTAGCAAGAATTGTAATTTAAAATATATTCTCTACATTAATAAATATTAATTTTTTTACCCTACATAAATCATTCTTTTGAACACTTATAGTAGATAATTATTTTTATTGACCTATAAAAATGTTTCTTACAAATAATATACATGGCAAAACAACGTTTGCCGGGTCAGCTAGTTATATTATATAAGTAACTTAAATGACGTTGTGGTTTATGACATTTTCCTTTGAATTATTGTATGTAGAGGGAGGATAAAACTTGGTGAGTTTCTTGCCCGTTCTTCTCAGAACAAGGCCTCCTGGTAGTTTTGCGAACGGATGGCGTAGTTTTGCTCTTTCGCGAATTTTGTAAACGTTTCTGACATTCATAAGCATGCCTTAAGTCGCATCTAAATTGAATAAATAAATTTTGATTTGATTTGATTTGGTTGTCAAACATATGCGCACGTTAAATGTCAACAATGTTTAGTTTTTAAAGTCGGTGCTGAAAGTAAACTTATTTATTTTGTATTCATTTTATTATTTTCATTAAATGATAGATTAAATTAAGTTAGTCTGTAACACGACTCATTGACTGTTAGGCGGTATGTGCATCACTATTTTATGATATTTATTTTAAGCACATTTTTTTTCCTGACACACTTATTATCTAATTATCCTATGTGTCCTCTAGTAAAGGTATACTGCAAGGCTTGCTATCTTTAGATATATTGATTATCCGAGCTCTTTAGATATATTGACGAGCCGAAGCGGCGCCGGTTCAGTTCAGCCATTTTTTAAATATTCTGTCTAATTTACCAACTTCACTCATGACCAATAATTTCTGTTATTTTTTTTTTCAAACATTTAATTCGATTTTGATTGTTTCAGAGGAATAACAAACTTGAGGTATATTTAAAATGAATTCATAATAAAATTATTTAAAGGTTACATTACTGGGTATATAAAATCATTCAAGTAAAATAAAGAGGGCATGACTGCATTTTAAATAAATAGGTCGCTTAAAAATCTAGTAAAAGCTCGTGTTACACTCTTAGAGTTAATTAAATTACTTTATGCAAACACAGCGCATATTATTAAACATAATTTACACTTTACGAGTACTGGTCTAGTTTGAAGACCGGCTATGCATGAAAATATTTTTGTGTCTTAGAAATAATTCGGCACATTTGAGGCACAAAGGATCTCCCGGACAAAGCGGGCAACACAAAGCATCGACGCTAATTAAAGGATAAATACATTGACCATGGTTGCTACGAGATGATTTATGGTTAAACATAATACTTGTATATCATTTTAACTTATCTTGGTCAACCCCGGGATAAAAGCAGTATTTTTCTAAGCCTGTCTCATACTGAACGATAAATCAGTACAGTTTGCGTGCCGGGATTACATCAAACCGTGAGCTGAATCAATGATAACAGAGACTGATAACGCATTACGTTATTTGTTTCTAATAGTGATAAATCATGAAATATGTACATATATTTAAGGTATAATAGATACTTGAGTTACGAATTTCGAGTCGATTGTTATCTCTACATATTTGAATACAAATTTTTAATTAGACATTTCTTTAAGAGCAATTATTAATCGGAACGCTTGGTATCGTCTGGTAGGGATGGGAATAGCCTTCCCTCCGGAGTACGCTATAAAGTGCAATTCTAGCGCAACTGCATCCAAAACGGGGCTGGAAACGACCGGCGTTGCGTTAAAACATAGGCTCTTTCTACATCTTTAATCACGCTTCAAATGAAATCAAAATATCTTTATTCATATAGGTAAATTAACTGTAAATTTACATTTACAACCAGTTCGCAAGTCAAGGGCGTAGAGCGGGTAAGAAGAACTGGCAAGAAACTTTCCGCCACTCTTTTCAATCGCCAAGTTTTTAATACAAATTGTTTGAACTGGAGCAAATCAATCGCAAGGATTAGGGTCATTTAAGTATTCGTCACATTTATAAAAGGCTTTATTAATTAATTTACTTTTAACAAGGACTTTGAATTTATTTAGTGACAGTTCTCTAATTTCGCTTGGGAGTTTGTTGTAAAAACGAATACAATTTCCATATAAGGAGTGGTTTATCTTCTGGAGCCTGGTTGGTCGCACACTCAAATTAGTTCTATTACGCGTATTATACTGGTGAAAGTCACCATTTGTTTTGAAATCGTTTAAGTTTTTTTGTACATACAACAAGGCTTCAAGAATATATTGACCGGATAATGTCATAATATTTAGTTCCTTAAATCTATTATATTAATATAATGCTTATATAATGGGGAGTGTTCCGAAGAGCTTTTTGGAGTAACTGCGACTAAATTTTACCATCGAACGTTAGCACAATGCAAATCATGATATAAGTAGGGTAATAGTAAATGTGGTACTACATTTACTACTATACTACTAAGAGCCGAGTCGAGATGTTGATAACATTCCATCAAAATATGCTTGAGGTCCTCAGGAACACAGATACGACGCCTTTAATAAGTAATAATAATAAAAAGCCTTTATTTTTCCACATCCTATTTACATAGATTAAATAAAATAGATATAAATACAATTTTAACTAAGATTCCACCCTAATTTATTAGAGATTTACCTTTACCATTAGATAATTATTATTTCTTCTTTCCTTGATGTCTAATGCCTGAATATATACTAAAGTAAGTCTACTCTATGCGTAGTAAGATAACTCGAACAGACGAGCGCATGCTCATTCTATTCCCAGTATATCAAATTCTTTAAGTGTAAACAGGCATAGAGCATTCTTTCATACTTAATGCGTTCACAAAGATTCTATGGGATATTCTAAGTGTACGAGCCAAGGCTGTACATTTTGATCACTTAGACTATCTAGTTTTATAAGCGTTACGATTTCCTATGAACGTGCCATGGCTGTACATTTGGATTACTCATAAGCGTGACGATTCCTAAATCCTCGGAGTAACACTCCGAGATCTTAGCCAGAGGAAGGCTCACTCTTTGACTGTTAAATAGCATTCTCTCTCTCTCTATAACTCTACCACTTTTTTCACTTGATCTAAATCTACCTATAGAAGTAGTAACTGCGGCAGCGGTTCGTGGAGTAAAGTTTTTAAAGTTATACTTCTTTTGGGGCGATGGAGAAAAATGATGAGAGTGAATTTTTACGATGCGCGCACACCAACACCTAAATTCGACACCGTAAAGTTAGGTCTAGGTGGCATGGAAATCGATAACTATGTTCAAGTTGTATTTTTATATTTAGAACACGTGTATCGTAACAGTACAATTAAACAGTGTGAATAAATAAATATTATTTTGGTGTTTTGATATAAATTTCATATAAGACGGTGATAGTTCTTACTAATTATTTATTTCTTTAAATAAAATCTTTTTGACTAATTTAAATATTTATCGTTAATCAATACTGCATTTTACTTTTTTTTTTTTCCATACGCCAAAGAAGAACTTTTAACACGTGTACATAAGTACACACACTCTTTTCTTTTTACTCAAGATCTGTCAACCCTCAAACTACAACTGGCGTAATCAATGTTTATACAGAATCGCCAACCGTTAGCAAGTCCTGAAAAAAATGATAAAGTTCTCATCACATTCCAGGTTGTTATTAGAAGATAGTGTCACAATGTCAATTTTATCATTAAGTCAACTTTAATAGCACCTAAAACCCTACAGTTACATTTCCATTATCAATGCTTCATATCGAAAAATTATCATGGTCACAACATTTAATTCGTAACGCGTGGCTCAAATGCAAAAGAGGAATCAATACACCACACATGTTGTTTCTCATTAAAATATATCAATTTTCCTGTGTCCTTTTCCTGGAACCCCAAAAGTCCGGAAAATAAATAGATATGTCAAGACAATTTTGACAAGGAGCTAAAGAAATACGTGTGTTTAATATAAATAAATCAAAACACTTGTATAGTCTCACGTGAGTTATAACTTTTTTGTTATAGTAGAATTCCATAAACTTCTGAATTGTTTTTGAGTTATTTCGAACTGAATTTCCGTATTTATTTTGTATGCCTCATTACTTTGTTAATAAATACCCTTCAAGGCGAGGATTTTTTTTTTTACTTTCTTTATCAAGCATAAAGTCGTTGTAGATTGACGCTTTCAGTCTACAAGTATTTCCGAACCAATTCGACTTAGGGTCCTTTAAGAAAAGAGCGTACCAATTCTTAAAAGGCCGGCAACGCACTTGCGAGACATTATGAGTGAGAGCATTGAGAGTGTCCATGGGCGGTGGTATCACTTAACATCAGGTGAGCTTCCTGCCCGTTTGCCCCCTGTTCTATAATAAAAAACATCAGAACAATAGTGATTTGAATTACATAGAACACTAAAATAAAAATAAAGTGTGTCCCTTTATTGCTGTAAATTCCTCGCAATATTGCGATACTTATTCTTTGAGCGAGGAAAGCGCCAGCCCTGGGGTACTGGTACTTTCAACTGGGTGCCAAATCAAATATTATATTAGCTGAGGTGCAATTGAACTAGTAAATTAAGAACAAATACTTGTGTATTATAAACCATCTATTACTTGGTCTCCAATATTTGGCGCAAAATATTTTATAAAGTTTCGAAATATTTTAAGTTTTTGCCCACTTTTCAAAATATAAGTTATCGTGGTGTTTTTTTGTAAATGGTTTCGTTTTTACAATCTACGTTTTCCAAAAGAAACTTTATAAAATGAATGGTGACATATCCAATCCATCCATCTTAAATTATATGTTTAATGATGCACGTCACACATCACTTCACCAATCACAATCGAAAAAAACGCGCTGTCATTTCGTTCAATTAATATAGAACATAGAGCGTGCTCAATAAATGTCACAGAGTATCACAGACAACTGATGATGTGAAAGTTTTTATTGCATGCATCTGGCTGGTAACAATCTGTCACGCGAAAAAATAAAACTGTCATGGCAAAAATTTTAACGCAGCCTGCTATGTAAAAAAATACTAAAAATTGTTTTGTTCAGTGGACTAGTAAATAAAAATGGATGAAATTGTGCAATGTTACCGAGCGTGGAAAAGAGAGGTACACAATATTGTTTCCATTGAATTACAAAGTGTTAGGGACCTACTGGAATCAGTTGGTATAAACATATGTATAATTTAAACAAGCTTTTAACATATCATCTTTTACTGGTGAAATGTTAATGAAAAGTTAAAGTTTATAAAGTTGTCACTACATCCGCATGAATTTCTTAAACGTAATGCAGATTGTTTTGGTTGCATGACTTAAACATTTTTCTATAAACGCTTTGATGCTCAGTCATGTTGAATATAGCAGTATGTGGAACCCATTACATGCTATCAATTCGCAACCCATTAAAAGCATTCAAAGATCATTTACAAGACACCTAGTTTTCATTAGTACAGAATTTTCACATAACATCCAGTGACTCAATAAATTTAATATTATATAACTACGATTGTAGAACTTTAGCCTGTATTCTTCTGTAAGTTGCTAAACAATCAAGCACAGAGCATCGACCTACAGGATAAAAATTGACGTCCCTCACTAGTGCCAAGGTCGAAATTCAGCAAAATTTTTCAAATTCCTTCTCTATGTTGGTTAACATAGGAGTTCAGGCACCAAGTTTGAGAATATTTCTTGATTTTAACGTATTAAACAGTACTTATCCGGGGCTGGTTATATTCGGTAGACGCCTGATCTGTATTAAGAAAGCATTGTTAAGTGTAATTTTTTTTGTTAATTATTTATATACATTTTAACTTTATATTTAATGTAAATGGTCAAGCATTTTAGATAAAAGAGTGTAACATATAACGTAGATATAGTACTACGTATGATGTAGTAAACTTTAAAATAAATGAATTTTGCAAGTATATATTTTCATAAAACATATTTTACTGTTAAGCAATGTTTCGATTTGAATTCATTTATATTAATTCTTTAAATTTCAAGCAATACGTATGCATTGCCACATGTAAGAGTCTATAATGAATCAACAGGTCCAGGAAAGCAACTGTCTGCATTACAGGAACATAATATTATAACATATTCTTATAAATTAACCTTTAAAAATTTCAGACAGCAGGTTGGTGAGACGGAGGCTATTTGCGTCTCTAGTGTCATCGACAGATTTGATCGACAGTTTCGCCATGACGTACGATAATAACGATCAGCATTGGCTACAAACGGTTCTTGGACCAACGGTAGGTTATTATTTGCCTCGATAATCTGCATCCTCCAGCCAGTAATGGGGAGCCAACTTGGTATAACACTCTTTGCACAAATCAACAATCGAATCGCTAAGGTAATCGAATAGTAACACGTTTTGTATTCGAAATTTAAACAGCGCTCTTGGAAATAACAAACAGGACGCACATGACATGCTTTCGAATAGATAACATGTAAGGAAAACGTGTTGGCGATGCCGTCAACCAATATTTTGTATCGAGTAACCATTAGGAATACGACACAGGTTGAATATTTGACGATATGAAAAATTTCTAGGTGATATAAAATTTCAAGCTGGTATTTGAAACACATTTCATATTTTCGACAAGATTCGACAAGTTTAAATCTTAATGAAAATTGCTTTTTCTTTTAAAATCAAATTCCTAAAATGCAACAGTTATTTAACCATTTGAATTCCACTCTTTTTATCTCTATCGCTTGTTCCGCACTCTCGCTTGCACGCTCGGCTTAGGCGGAACGCGACCATGAGTCATGTTAAACTCGGCTCAGGCTGAAAGTGACAATCGTTAAAACGTCAAAATGATCAAAGAATCATATGCCATTTGATTTCAAAACTTTTACAGGGTTGTAACGCCGTTGGATTATTGTTATTTACCTTATTATACTTTATAAGCAAGAACTTATTATAAAATGTGAAATAAGTTTTTGCTTCTTTTTTAACTGAAACCAGTTAATAATAATAAAGCCCGTTTAATTTCCAATCATGACAAAAAGGAACATAGTATACTATCGGACGTCGAGGCATATAAATAAAATTCCACCCGTATCGCCTGGACGTCTGCCGTTCCACAACTACGCGTTTTTCAAGGCAGTTTTTGCCGCGCACCACCACTTTGTGGAACCAGCTGCCCACTGAAGTATTTCCGAGCTAATTCGACTTATGGTCCTACAAAAAAAGAGATTTTACATTTAACTTTTACAACCTTTTTTAAAACTTTTTTTAGTACCGACGATCGGAACGCCTTCACGGGTATAAGCCTCCAGCTTTTTCCAACTGCCTCTGTCTATGGCTTTCTTTCTCTTAAGACCTATTTACTGATTAAGAAAACTTTATTGTTAGATTAAAGTACACAAAATACCGAAGTTCGTTTGACTAAGCCCAGTAAACATTTACGATGAAAACATCGTCGGAGATCAGAGGTTACCACAAAATGTTCCCGTTTAATAACTGCGGAGCATTTGTCAACAATGTTTGAGATAAAGCTCAGCGTACACTCCCGATCATATCACGTTATAGCCGTTTCAGATTTTTTTTATTGAAAAAAGCTTGCCAACGCTCGGCACACTGATACATTGGTAATAACAAACACAAAATACAATTTTTAATGTGACAAACACTAAAAGGCAAACATGACATACATTTAGAGATCATACAAATATCAATCAAAACAATTATTGAACAAAACAAACATTACAAACGAAACAATTACTAATCAAAAAAAGTGAAATTACAAAAAAACTAAACAAAAATTGATTTGAAAGTGTGAGGGGAACAACGATGGATACCTAGCTCGTTAAAGAACGAATCATAAATTTTTAATAGTTTCTTAACTGATCGATTTTAACTAATAACATTTTAAATTAGCTCAAGTTAAGCGAAAAATTAAACCAACTTTAAATACCTGTCTAAATTAAACTTGAATATGCATATCTTTAAAACTGAACTAAACAGTAGAAATATAAATCGGCTTCTTAACCGTGACATGACTATTAATTGCCGAGAATTTTTCATGCAAACATTTACAGCGTACGTATAGAATAAACCCCCGATGATCATCTTACTCATTACTCCAACTATATCATTTACGTAGCGGTCAAACTGATAACCTGCATTTGAAGTCGCTTTATTTTTTGTGTTCAAAAGATGCTACGGTGATTCAAAGTATTCAACATAAAATCATAAACGGTTGCGTACATCGACACGAAGATATACACGATGATATTTCTCATTTATTCGTGTTAAAGACATGTATTGAAAGCACGTTTCCTGTGTGTGCTGCACCTACTCATTATGTGGCTTTCAGTTTCCACGCCAATAACGTTCAATCGAGGTATAAGGGACGGTTTTTTGGGTAACGATTTGTTTGTGTGCGCGAAGTTAACTTGTTACTTTATCGGTGCGAGCGTCGCCGAGATGTTTTATCTGTATAATAAAAATTTCTTACATTTCCTATTTCACTTAGCATTCCTTTTATGCCGGTGTTTTATTTCATGGACCAGACGCTTTTTCCTTCTTTATACTAAAATACCTATGTGTAAAATTTTTATAAAAATTGTAAATTGTTCGGCACAAAATTGTATATTAATTGTATTTTGTATATACACGGCGTCCCACGGCGATGCCACACGGAGGGAAAGTACCTTAAATATTAATGATAGGATATTTTACTGAAAGAAGACATCGTTTTATTTTTAATAATAAGTAGAACTGCATTCACAGATTTTTTAAAAATCGCCTACCTCTACCGTGAATCGAACCCGCCAAATGTGACAGTAAAATTACATGTATCTTATAATAGCGTTTGAAAGGGCTACTCATAAGCATTATTTTTTCCTTAATAACCTAGCATATTAAATGAAACTAAAAACATAAAATTTTACATTTTATTTAAAATTTTGTTCAGAGAAATTTCCTCTGACTTGGCCATGCTTCCAACAATTAACATTATCATTTCAAAGATCTACCCACTTGAGATACGAGATTTCCGTGGTATAAGTACATGATAATAATAAAGCGATACATAAAGTGTAGTAGGTACTTCTTCATGAGCTCACAATTACCATGCAACTGGCTGATATTAGTAAAAATAAATAATTCGAAAATGGAACACTTAAATTTTCAAGCGTCTGTTCTTTTGTTTATTGTAAGTTTCATTTTCGTTTGTTAGCAATTTTTGTGTTAATTTACTTACCATGGCGTACCAAAATAATATGGATTTAATAGAAGCATACTTTTTAAATCACAAAGACATTTCATTAGCTTTGCGGTGGTACCGCGAAAGATGGTGGTACCCATGGAAAGTGGTACCCGATAGACACACACCATCTCGATTTGTGTTGTAAAGATTAGTGGATAATTTAAAAAATTTAGGACGTTTTGATCATCGCTTACAGCAACCACATCAGCAGATAATAAACGTCAGCGATGATGAACTCAACATTGTGATTTACTTTGAAGCGTTCCCGAAGAGCTCAGTAAGGGATGGTGAAGAAGAAATTGGAATTTCAAAGAGTAGAATACATCGCGTGCTGAAAAAATACAAGTTTAAAAGTTATGTTGAAGAGCGATTAGTGCAAAAATTACGGCCGGGAGATGCTGAAAGACGACTCAATTTCTGCCAACATATCGAGAGACTCATCCTTGAGGATCAACATTTTTTGAACACCATTATTTGGTCAGCCGAGTCAAACTTTAGTAACAACGGTATGTACAACCGGCGTAATAATCGCATTTGGTCCAGACAGAATCCCTTACGAATCCGCGAGACTAATGATCAAGTGCGTTTTTCTTTCAACTGTTGGTGTGGGATTGTAAATAACCGGGTTCTCTTAATACATTTTTACGAAGGAACTCTGAACACGGAAAGATATCTAGAAATACTTGAGATTTTAAGAAATGAGATTAATAATCTTCCTGATGCAGAACAGCCGAGTTTCTTAATGAACATTTTCCTTCCTGGATCGGCACTTTTGGACAAATTAGATGGCCACCGAGATCCCCAGATCTAACCCCACTTGATTTTTTGTTATGGGGTTATGTAAAAGATTTAGCTTACAGGAACCGGTACAATGATTTACAAAATGAACTTATACATATTATTTCAAACATCCACCATGCAAAAATAAGTAAATCGACAGGGAGAGAAATTATTAAAAGAGTGAGAATTTGTATACAACAGAACGGATCACATTTTAAGCATTTGATAAATTATTATTTTTTTAATAAAATGTAAAATTTTATGTTTTTAGTTTCATTTAATATGCTAGGTTATTAAGGAAAAAATAATGCTTATGAGTAGCCCTTTCAAACGCTATTATAAAATACATGTAATTTTACTGTCACATTTGGCGGCTTCGGTTCCCGTTTGAAGTAGGCGATTTTTAAAAAATCTGTGAATGCAGTTCTACTTATTATTAAAAATTAAACGATGTCTTCTTTCAGTAAAATATCCTATCATTAATATTTAAGGTACTTTCCCTCCGTGTGGCATCGCCGTGGCACGCCCTGTATATTCAATGTCCATTGGTGCATAGTTGGGATCGAACCTACGACCTCAGACGAGAGTCTCACGCTAAAGCCACTAGGCCATAATTTATTATATTATATTATATTATATTATATTATATTATATTATATTATATTATATTATATTATATTATATTATATTATATTATATTATATTATATTATATTATATTATATTATATTATATTATATATTATATTATATTATATTATATTATATTATATTTTTGTAATTATATGGACCCATAAAAAATTTAATAGGTATAGTATTGTTCTGTGCTACCTCAATGAACGTTTCTCGTTTTGATAAGGAAAAACTTCAATATTACTTTTAAAGTATACTTAAAGAATTCCGAAGATGTTAACAAGAGATTGCGAAGATTTTCGCATCTACTTTGTATTTTCAGTTCACGATGTCAAGCGTATCGTCGGCTTCTGTGGATGGCACAAAAACTCTTGTATCCAGCTTCAGGACCTGGCTGCAAGCACACGAAGAGGCTCAGGTAGTTCTTAATAAGGCTTATAAATTTATGTTCGACTTCTCATCATTAACTTTGAATAAGTAGTTAAGTAGTTTGAACATTGAACATTGAAACGTAAATAGCGCCTGCGCCAAACTCACGGCAATTCGTCCTATCGGGCGTTAAATGTTACATAAAGATTATATTATGAAGATGTGGTAAAATAAAGTTTTTGTTTGTTCTAAGTGATATTTAATTATCAGTAACTGGTAAATTAACTCAATGTTTCATGATTCATTAGTAACAATAATCAATATAAAACACGGCTTTAAAAATAACATGTATACAAAAAAATATTTATAAAAAATCTATTTTAAACATTGATACGACACTTATATGACAAATGACTGACATAGATTAGTCTTGTCAAATAGCCTATTTTAAAGTATTGATTGATTTGAATCCTAGATCTGTGGCAATTTCAGACAATACTAGCTCCCTTCAAACGTAGCCATACCCGTGAGGCTTACATTGAGGCTTATGTGTTTACCCTGAGCTACGTTTGAGATGAAACGTATAACAAGTAGCTTTTTGTGCTTTATATAAAAAATAACAACGAAATTTCAAATTTAAGGTAATGCTAGCTAGTGTACTAGTGGTACTGGGAATGTGGTGGCTGGTACGAACCATCATGTCGCTTCTTATCAACATCATCTGTCCAATACTCGTCGTGTTTTTTGCTGTTGTAAGTACCTGAATATACACTGTCTGCCCAATGTAAATTAAAAAAAAAAATAACCGATTATCTCTCGTTCAGTAACTTAGTCTTGATAAGTATGTTTATGTATTATGTGTAAGCTATATAAAATAAATTGCTTACTAAGTAAATTGTCACTAATAATTTAAACAATTTTAACAAACAATCTTTTTTATTTAGATTTTTTTAAATTTCTATATTAATATTGCCTTGGAACCTACCTTAAAAGGAACACTAGGATATTTAATGTCATTGAATTAAGCCGATTTCACACATATGCTTCAGTTATACCCAGACACACACCCTTCAGGCATTCTCTGTGTAATATTGTTTAGGCTGTACACCTTTAAAATTGGCGTTTTGATTGAAAAATTATTTTGAATTATGTATGATTTTCTAATTAAATAGTTTTTCAACATCTCGCATTTACGCAGAAATATTCATAGATATGTCATATTATCTCCTATTTCAGATGTGTATACCACAGTTGCGTGCCCCACTGCTTGGTCAAAATTATCCACTCTTAGCCAACCTGATGCATGATATATTTTTAAAAATGGCGGAAAACATGAAGACTTAATATTTCACATAATGTAAAAATTGTAAAATAGACTTGACTTTTCTCTCTTATACTTTTACTGGTTAGGTTAGTAAATTATATGCAATTGAGAAAATCATCCAACAAATTTATAATCATTTCAGTATGCTTATCTTTTTTATTGCTTAACACTCTGCTACCGATTTAAGTCCTAAACCAGAAAAAAATATTTATTATGGTTATAGAATCTATTGAGATCTATAAATCATCATTCATGTCAAACTTCAATATCTTTTTTACACAGAAATATTTATATATCTAAAATTAATCTCTTTGAACTAGTTTACAGTTACACAAAACAAAAACAAGATAAAAGAATACAAAGGAACAACAATGAATGATGTATATAAGTTATTTAACAAACAACACACACAGTGGCGGATTTGCCAGCAGGCGTTGGTTGAAGCATAAACTGGCAGCTTTTTGGCAAATTTGGGAAGCGAAATTTTGCTACCTCCTAAAAATCAAAAGACTTCTGCGTAACGGTTTTCTGATGTTTTACAGATAGACGTACCAAACGGCGGACGACGGACGGAACAAATTTTGCCAGTGACTTTGTCCTCTCACTTATACACTTACTGTACAGTTTGGTTCCATATTGTACAGAAAAATAGCTAGTTTGCTACCCACCAACCACAATACCAGTAATAAGCCACTGCACCCTCAGCTCACCACTTTTCACAAGAAAAGAGGGAAAATGACTTAACCCATTCAAACCATGCATGTCAGTCCTACTTTTGGTTTATTGGTTGAAAATTTTGGAAAACCATTATTGAAAACGATTTTATAATTTATTCTCACGACACACGTCTCCTTTATATATGCGCCAAACGTGTTGGTTGGTGTTAGGTATTAAATAGTACCTGTCATCATCCAGAACAAATATGTAGATAATAAAATTGATCAATTTTTATATTTTAAGGATTTTAATAAAAAACACTTTTCTTTAAACGAGTACTAGATGGTGGTATAAAATATCGCTAGATGCACGACTCTTAAAACTTTGGTCAGGGCAACCCAGCCCTGATGGATTTCTTTGTATGCGTATTTAAAGTTATTATAACGACGAAATACATTAATAGGAAACCGGCACGTTTTAGACAAAATTCGACAGCGTCCCGCGTAGGGGGCAGCACATTTATCTTATATAGAAAAATAATCAAGGAATCAAGGTTGAAATCTACAGCAAACAAAACAGATTTGATGCGCCACTGTTATAAAGTACTAGATGACCTGCTTCGCATATTGCAGTTGTCAGCGAGTGTTTTCCTCGCTTCCGGCAGATGGCGCGGTCACTGGGTCACAGCTGATCGTTAAAAATCAGTTTTTTCTCGGTTCCGGATATGTGGCTGCTGCAAAAATGCGGATTACATATCATGCTAAAATTTCAGCTCGATCGTTGCTGAACTTTTTGAGTTTTTGAAGCAAATACACAAACCAACATAACATTTTTATATACATACACTTACTTAATAAAATACAAATTTATATGGCGGTAGAACGCAAAATGGTTACAGTTTTACGGTCCAACAAAGCGTCGACATTTATAAAAATAATATTAATATACTAAAAAACCAAATCAACTAAATCAATATATTATTAATTTATTCATATTAAAAAAGTCAAACAAGGTAACAATGGTTTACAATTTTTATGAACAAAAAGCTGTACTTATAAAAACGGCAAGCAAATCTAGGCTACAAATTTTCACGACTGACATATGAAATGTAATACGATAAGTTGACTAACCAGAAGCAGAAAACACCGAGCTCGTTTAAGAAAATTTATAATACCGTAAATGTATAAAATGGTAAACGTAGGTTGGTTAGTGCGGTATATATTATATCCAAGTCGTTGAACACAACCGAATAAGAAACAACGTACTTATATTCTTATAAAGATTTCACATTAGTACTTACCATTATCTTATTTATAAAACTGTTGACTTAAAATGAGGGAACAGTCTGCCTTTGTCCTTCCTGCGTTTATCTATTTATAAATATGATTAAATCAAGTATTACGTCTTCCAAATACAAAATAGGATCCCGCAATGTGAAATTAAATAATCGACGAATTAAATAAAACATTGTATTAATGGCGCCAAACGCCGATTGTTTTCTGTTAGAGCATATTACAATATCAATTTATTAATACATAAATATTAGTAATATAATATAAATATATCAGCACAGTTCAACACAACACCGCGCATGCGTAATAGCAACTGCTGCCACAGATAAGGTCATCAAACGTAGCCGCACGGTTTTTTGTTTGATTGTGGATTTGATTCGTTACTTTTTAAGCATTTACGTTAACATTTTATTCTTAATTATATTAAAATGAAATTATGGATTCATATTTCCTAATAGATTGTCTATATCTAAGTATGATAGATAACAATAAAGTCAAATATCATTATGACAAAATGTATAATAAAACGTGTGTAATACATTTTGTGTCTTTTAAAGCACTCTCTTTTTGAATTACAGAAAATTTTGAATACAAATATATTCAAATAGATTTCGTGCGTATATTGAACAATTGACTGAATAATTTTCAATTCCCAATCGTTTATGCTAACTTCTCGGTTATAAAGTTATAAATTTATTGGCCCTTTGAATACTAAAACTTTATTTCGAAGTTGTTTTAACGACCCATTCATAATATTCACAGCTATTAATCGCAATTATGAGGTAAAATACGAATACCAGCTTCATAACTTTAATTCGACCACTGTGACTTAAAGAAGTGTTCGGCAGTGAAACCCGCTAGTGTATGAAGAATTTTTTTTTTTATTATTAGGTGATCGAGATTCAAAAAATCATGCACATGTAAACGAAAGAGGCGCAAAATAGCTGCTGTGGTCCTGGCAGAATAACCTGCGCTGTGGAACATTCTGCTCCTCTGCATAATGCTGAGCTAGGCCTTATTACAGCCACAGCAGACACGCATTACAAATTTGAAACGAGCCGAATGAGAAAATATTTTTTTTTACTATTTTTTTATTGTTTTTGATATCTCTTTTTTTTTTCTTTAATTATTGTTATTTTGTGTGTGTTTTTTGTTTGTTATAAATGTTATGTCTGTCTGTCAATTCCTACAGCAATTCATATAGTCTATGACATACATTAGCTAATAATTATAGGATCAATATCTCAAATTCTGAACAAATTACATGTGAAACTTTCAAAACTACAGATGGATGTCACATCCTGTGACGCGTTAGAAATACTTGCCTATCTGACAGAGCAATATCTCGAATTCAATGTTTATGGTAACGTAACAGACCTTAATCCAGTATCGTAATTAATCTCCTAATTTGAGTTTCAGCTGTCATTTGATTAAAATTTGATTTCAACGTAATAAACTTTGTTTTGTACAACCAAATGGAATTTATTGAAATTAAGTTATGAATTGCTTAGTAAACGGAGGAATAGTATAGAACCTGAATATAGATATAGACATGTTATGAATGAATGTAATTAACACACTAAAAGCGTCTTATAAATTACTTAATTGAAATAAATGTCAAACAGTTATGATTCACGGTGTAATTTCATTGATTTACTTTTGTTAAATAATATTTTATATTATGTATTTTTGCACTTTTTGCTTACCATAATTATCTAGTTTTATATATTTTTTTATGTTCAAGTTATTATTATTATATAAGATATTATGCTAATGCTTATATTTTTTAATAATTATATACTAACACTAGTCTGTAATTTTATACTAACATAATGATGGATTGTTTTGTACAATATAGAACAATAATGCAACGAATTGTTAATAAATAAATAATATGTTTAAAGGCGTACAAGCGACGTATTAAAAATATAACTCAATCCCACTTTTCATAGACGTAAGTGAGGTCTGAAGTAGAAAGGTCTGAATATTAGTGTCAATATAATGTCGATACCAGCAGCCGTTTGGTCCTAAATATTATTTATTTACTGGTTTACTAAGTATCCCTATTTAAGGATACATTTAGAAAAAATGTCTGATGTCATAATTTGGTATTATTTTATTTACAAAAGATTGCCAATGCGTGTAACACTGATTCATAAGAAAAGTAAAACACAAGATTTCAAGTGACAAAGACTTATAAGCAAAATATATACACGAAGAGAAAAAGAAATCCATTGATTCAATACTTATAAAAAGTGAGGGTAGGAGGAGGAGCAATTAACTTCGCTTGTTCACCAGAAAGCTCGATCTGGATATCGATCGAAATTGTAAAAAAACAAAAGCAAAAATCGGCGATTTTTATCAACCATTAAATTATGCTATCGGGAGTAAATATTATGAAAGATTTTAAAATCAGCCGCTCAGTCGAACGACGCTGGTTCGACTGAGCCTCAGTGAGATTAGACCAAGAATATAACTTCCTTTCTACACGATACGGTTAGCTCAGTACTCAAGATAATCGTTGACAATTTTGTAAGCTTTTGCCGCTCAACTTAGCGGGTCTTACACCCAGGATTTTGCGATTTAAGGACTTTGCCACGGGCAAAAGTTTGTAGAGAAATGTCAATGAAATTGATGTGGGTACATTAAGTTGTACGGACCAGGTTTAAATATAATTTGAACTATTTTAGATAGCAAATACAATTTAACAGCACTAAGTATTATATTATTATTGTAATATAAGTCGACGCTACGGAAAACGTATTATTGTATTTAAACTTATAATTATTTAAACATAATTTTAACTTTAATCCGTAAAAAATGTTTATTTTAAATGTGTAAAAGTTATGTTAATAAAAGACAAGAAAATATACTACCAATTTTTGTTCCATCCTCTCATATATTTGTTGTATTTTTTTAAGTTGAAGGCACCATTATGTAACTTAACAACGGTAGATTTAATTATAACTTTGCTTGTAAATAGCTTTAAAATATCGGATTATAAGAATAAAGGCAAAGAAAAGTAATGTCGAGTCGTAATTTGAACAAAAGTATATTTTCATTTAACCGTTAATTGCGGTCGTATCCAAGCCATAGATAGATTTATTGTATTTTATTTAAAGTAACCTTTACCATACATTAGTTGTACAAGGCCCGCAAAAAAAAAAATTGTGTTCATGTACCGGGTACGTAGCGCCACGAAGCGCGTTACAGATGACAGATGGTCTAAAGCAGTAACCGAATGGATTGGTCCAAAAGGAAAAAGGAACAAAGGAAGACTAATAGAGAGATGAGCCGACGAGATCGAGAGGATAGCTTGAAGAAATTGGATGACGATGGCACAAAATAAATTAGGGTGGAAAATGTTGAAGGAAGTCAGGGGCCGCATCTTAGTTAAATTGTATTTATATATATTTTATTTTATTTATGCAAATAGGATGTGGAAGAATAAAGGAAAATCTTATTATTATTATCACTTACAAATTTCAATGTTTTATATGCAAGTTTTAATTTTCAGACAGAACCGTTCAACACTGCTCGATTAGGTAACAAGATAGTGCACTCCAACTTTAATTGTCTGTAAACTTCGATCTCAGAACAATATCAGCTGTAAGAGACTGAATGGTTCAAGTACTTTATCAGAGTTGTATGGTTCATTATGTATAGTGGAAAATTCACGGATTTCTAGAATGTTACCTTATTGCTGTTAATACGTTTTCGGAAGTAATATATAGCGCCATAACACTGAATCAAACGCATATATATATAGTATATATTATTTTCTCTTTATTTTACAAAATAATATAATATATTACAATATATTCCATTAGAATACCGCTGTGGATTGTATTAATGTAACCATAGCAGTCTTGTTTAGGAGCGCGACAAATGCATGTAAAAGTAGTTTTTTAATTTAGAATTTATGTTGGTTAGTGTTAGGCTATCTGTTATGTGATTGGGTAGACTATTTATTAGCCGCGGTAGCAAATACCGCAACGTTCTCTCGCCATATACGTTGTATGCTCTCGATGTACAGAGCCGAACTTGCGTTACCGCTCGAGTCTGTACGTCATGCTCCACACGTTTTACTGTGTTATACACACACATATGTTACTTTCTGTTGTATCGTTCTTGTTTATTTTATTTTATAAATGCACTTTTAGTCCTTTACTTTTAATAAGTTAATTATTATTATTAATGTAATATTTTTCGTTATAGATAACCCTTCTGCCTGCCTTCTGTATCAACCAACCCACTATTTTGGTGAGACCAGAAACAGTTATCAGATACAGATGTCGTATAGTTATCAGGAAACCCGTGCAAATGCCGGCCTATATCGGTGAAACAGGGCCGTTGCTTTTTAAATTTCATTTCGCAACGGAAGAGCTTTTTCATCTCAGCCAATTACTTTCCGTTTGAACTTTGTATACGCTAAATATGAAAAAGCATATAGAACACTCCCCTGTGATCGCAAGCTGCTTTTAATGAGAAATAGGGATGATATCGCCGATCAGACAGTGAGCACTGACATCTGGGGGCTTAATCAAGATGTTTTAACGGCAGTGTATGGGCTGGGACTAGTGCTAGGCACGCTGCTTCTAATTAATTTGCGATGTTTTTGTTATAATACCTAACTGTTGTTTGATGATTTGCTATTTTTAAAGAGTAACGAGAGTTTTTTTCTCTCTATGTCTTCTTTGCCGATGAGTAGGGATGTCTCCCGATAAAAAATTAATGACGTGTAATAAGTGATATCTGTATCTTATATTCCATAGTAAACATATTTAATATTTTTATGAAATTTTGTATAAAATTTCTATGACAGTTCGTGTCGACAAATTTTCATAGAAATGTATTGTTATGTTGAGCCATCTTGACTAACCCTGGCATACACTTATACAACACAAACGTTTATCTTAATGCAACAGTCCAAAGTGCAAATGCTGTCAACAGCATCTTACTAACAAACGGCATAAGGGAACAACTTTTAATGCAAATCTATTTCTCTCACTTTTCTACTTTCTTGGGTCATATTTATATAAGAAACTTAATTCTTCAATAGGTACTTGCAACCAAAATGTATTGTATAAATGTATTGCAGCCAAAATGTACACTATGCAATAAAAAATTGTTATCCCATTTGGTAGAGTTTTCACACACCTATCGCTAATGATTTGTTTTTGTTTTGTTGTTACTTTGGGAATTATTTTATAATATAAATATAATTATAAAAATGTATTTATTATAAATACATTTTTATAATTATATTTATATAATGAACATCTATCTTATATCTATATTGTTCTTTTGTCTGTTATACAATAAGTAACCTCAGACAAAATAATAATGCAAATAGTAATGCTGATAGCAGTAGTAGGTATATTTGGTTCCCGAAAGTACAAGTTCATAAGTCTTATGGAACCTCAAGTATATGAAAAAATATCCTTTTAAGTGTATTTTAACATAATTAATAAATAACAGTTTGATTAAGAAAATGCTTATAACGTTATCAGAACTATCCTTTTATGTAAATATATTTTTATTATATTGTCAAGTTAATGTGAATTACGAATAAACAAATGTTCAGATAGTACAAGATGATTCATTAGGGATATTAAAATAGTATTTAACTTGAGCCAACTTTAATTCCATTACTTAATGTGACGTAAATTATTTGCAAATAAATTAGGAACCGGAAACAAAATTGCATCATTAATTCTCCCGGCCAGCGTTTTTTTTATTTCCTGTGACGTTTATAGGGATTAACATAAAAATTGACTTCAATTTACATAATTATCACGGCTTTCAGCTAATTACAGACCGCAGCTTCATTCGTAATTGTTATTATTTGATATAGTTTTAAAAGGTTTTGTTATCTCAAAGGAAGTTAGTTATTAAACTGAGAAATAAAAAGTATTTTCAGTCCGTTATATTGGTAAAGAAGTTTCATTTCAATTTTATTATTTTTACTTATCGATATTAAGAATTAAAGTATTTATGTTTCAAGCTTTAGATTTTTTAATTCTTTACATTATTACTGACTAAACAAAGTACATTGCTATAGTTTTACTAAATTGAGGAGACTTGTCACAGAAGAATAAAGACACAAGGACGATGTGGTTCCATGATCATAGCTTGTTACGTTACTACTATCTCTATGAATACTATCAACATCAAAAATGATTAGATCCGTATGGATATGTTTATTTTCAAATGCAATGAGAAAAATCTGAAGGTAGGTATGATAACTTGGTAGACAGTAATTTTACTATATTATAAGTACATCTGACAGCCGTATAGATTCAGTATAATAGTAGCTAATTAAAATGATATAATTAACTATTTAATTATGTTTTTAATTATACATCTTAAGATTGTTTGCTGAGTAAATTGATGTGTTGTCCTTAACTCAGTCTGGAAAATATTATAAAATATTTTTATTTAAAATACTGTATGGGTATTTAGATCCTCTAGTCGACTAGTCCGTCTAGTCGTTAAGGGTTTTTTTCCGGAAAACCATCTCTGGGGCAGCATAGCAAAAAGTTCCATGTTGGTATACGTACTAAAAAGGTAATCTAAACTCACATTCATGGGAAAAAGAAATACGCGGGGCTAGCTGTTTTCTAGATAATAATGAGGCATAGAGAAGTGGGTCTTGCTCAGTTCGGAATCGTCCCATAGCCAAGATTTCCTTTTTTAATATTATTTATAGGACCCCTACATTGTAGCCTATAAGATACGCAATCAGGCAGATGATACAGGCAGCAGGGGAGTGTCAAATCTCCACTTTCCTAAAAAGGGACCTTATTGCCTAAGAAGCTTGGCGTCTATTTTCTTGATATCTATGGTCGAGTCGAAACACGCTAGCCGGTGTTATCTGTTGTGCTTGTGTATCTTTCTCACATATTTGACAATTTAAGAGCAGATTTTTTCCAGCTGCCGCAAGCAACATCTCGAATATTCTAAGCCCAGTCTCAAATTCCAGGTCGCACCTGGGTTTGTCTTTCGTCACAGTCGCACGCGAATTCTCTTTAGTTTGAATCTGTGTAAATAGTGTCCAAACGCCCCGTGGCCCATAGAGCTGAGGTTATTGACAGTTAAATAAACAATGTATTATTATTATTTATCTTGTTTAGTAATTCTCGGTTCAATTCCGGGCAAAACGCTCACGTGGGGTCACCGGTCCAACACGGTCGTTGTGAGACTTACAAAATCAGTCTGCTGCCGATGTAATTATTCCAATATTTAATATTTGGTGGGCTGAGGCTGTTGATAATTGCAACATCTAAATTACTATGGTGTTAGTACATATAACTATTACTAACATTAATAGAAGAGGCCTCACTTCAGTAGTAAACAGATCCCGCCGTTTTGTTTACACTTTTAAATTAGTCGTCATAAAGCGCTGATAACTTGTGTAATGGTTTGGCACAAAAACTTAATAAGGTAAAGCTATTGAGAGTTGAATAATAATAATTACCATATCCGTTACCATGGTTACGATGTTTAGTCTTTTATTTTTGTGCCCTTTCCTCTTTTTGCTTAATATATTTCCTCTAATACACACAATGGGATTTGCCCATGTTAATATATGTTGCGTCATCATGGTTAACTTACTTATATTGACAATATGTAGTCCGTGTGATAATTATTATAAACAATGTTACAATACAAAATACTTGTTTATAACTTTATTGTAATAAAATTCTTCCATAGTAAGCAAAATTTAAGTTTTTATGTAAAATATACCAGTTTTAATGCTAGCCTGTTTTTGGGTGAATAGAAAATTGAAGAGTTAAGATTCGCCATTATTTATAGAAATATTACTTGTTTTTGTAATTTAAGTATTATAAAGATCACTGGGACATTGATAAAGGTCAGAAAACACATACACATTACTCAAATATTACCATTATTATAGTCAAACTAGCACGTTATAATGTAGGAATAAATCCTTCCAAGGAGAAGATATCAATACTCGATTTAAAATATTTTACATTTTTGCGTTGCTTCACTGGCAACAATTTATCATTGATTTAAAATCTATTGCCCTACTGACAATAAAGGATAATGGTTAAATATCAAGAGCTGCTAGAAAGACTACTAAAAAGTTTTTTTTACGGATTAATAAAATATCACACAGGATAGAGGCGAAATCTTATTGTTTCGGAAAATTTGATATCATCGTGACGTAGTATATTAGCAATTGTTAACAAAGGCGTAAGATAAAAAACTTCAGTGTTGGTTGAAACGTCTACGCGTATAACCATCAACCTTCCTGAGACAAGTCTAAGCGTAATACAGAGTTATACAATTGCGGATACGCATAAATTGTATGTACACTAATTTGGGTCATTTCTATTCGCCATTCTTAGATATTCAACCTTTTCGCTACCCAGCTTCAATATTGTACAATGGAACAGACGGCTGGACTATTTATTTATTTCGTAATCCTACAGCTAACATAAATTATATATAATTACAAACAAATACACTGAAAATATAGCCAAAGATGGAATACATGATACATTTTACTAGAAAAGGGAACAAACAAACAAAAAGTATTTAATACATTTAAGTAATTGTGATTTAATTTATTTAACTAAGCCAAAATTGTTTGTTGTGAAGGTGTAAAAGTGTGGGTATGTACGTGATGGTGTGTATGTAGGGTGTGTTCATGATGTAGGTGATTTTGCGCTATGGATATACATTGCGCTATACTTAATGGCATGCCGAATTTTTTGCACACCCCACACCACTCATTCACAATACAAACATAAAATAAGCTATTCAAAAACGCCCTCTTCGCCCGCTTGGACCACTTTTTAAAAAACAAATGAGTATCAATTTATACATTCACTAACCATCTTCTCAACCCGTCCCGAACTGAACCTTCTTGTGCAACAGCCAACAGTGGATTAATTTTAAAATTGTGTTACCTAAACTCATTAATACGTTAAATTGAAAGGACTGTCCACTACACAGGGGATCCCAGTGCACATTCTCTATTAACTATACATTTTTAATTTTTAGGAGTAATAATGAATTTTCTTTCTTTCTTACAAATATCATTAGTAGCCATCATTCAAAATATATATTAGGTGCCGTAGATCTCGCATTTACTCTCCCGTAATCTTAAATTTATATTATTTGTTCAATGAACTCTTTAATATGTGATGTCAATTGAATCTTTATAATTTCATATGTAACAAGTTTGAATAGAAAAAATACTTTTTCTAAAAACTACCCCTATCGTATATTTCTGTATAATACTTTGGCCAACTAACAACTCATATCGTTGCATTTAATTAATTTTATTTCCATATTTTTTTCATTGATAGATAGTTCCCGCGTATAATTGTTACGACTTTACATATTTTGAAATTGCTAGAGCATTAATTGATTTGTATCAACTATATTTTTTATTAATTACCCCTCACTTCCGTGAGAAAAAATTCCAGAAAATAACTGAAGTTCACAGAATGTCAAGGCAACTTTATATGTTTAGACTCGCATTTGACAAGAATAAAAACTTTTTAAAAAACCATCCAGTAGTATAAGGCAAGATAAGTAAATCATATAAATATTATGACACAAAGTCTTAAGTTTTGGTATAAAATTTGAGAAATTATAATACATTTCTCGTTTCACTATTTCCTAAATAAACAGTTAATATATAATTCCTAAAAAACCCCCGGACTTTACTTTTAGACGCAATTGATGTATAAACACTCCAGAATATACTGATAAGGCGATACACTATGACCCGCTCGCAGCTATATATATATGTCAGAACTACGGCATTCGTCAGTCTATACAGTGCTACAGAGCGACAATGTTGCTAATTTTAATCGGTTTGGTGGCCGCCGCCGGCGCAGCCCCACACTTCCCCTTCAGCGATGAAACAAGCCTAGATAATATGTTCACCGATGATATGTTCGGCATGAACAATTTCTGGCAACAATTCAGCAGACAAATGGCGACACTGGAAGAAAGAATATCACATATGTCACGAAATTTACCGCAAGTTGTCACAAAGGAGGGAGTCGAGGGTAATGAGTACAAAATAGAAATTCCCCTCACTGGCTTCCAAGAAAGCGACATCTCCGTCAAGGCCAGACCGGGGCAACTGAAAGTTGTGGCGCAGCATAATTTTGATCACGGATCAACTAGCAACTATATCATTGCAAGGTCCTTGCCCGAGTTCGTGGGAGCAAACGGTGACTGGTCTTACGAAAATGGCATCCTCAAGATAGTATTCCCTTTGAACAATAATCCAAGTGAAGATTCTGATCAACAAACTGTTGCGCCTAATCATAGCCGTGAAGAAATCGAAACAGACAACACAGACACCGGTACAAACGCTGATATTGGGTTGGATAAAGAAGACTCTGAATTAATGACCAATGAAATACCGACAAAGACGCCGGTAGAAGGAACAACGTATTCCGAGGGATTGAAGGACAACTTCGAATTTGTGCCGCTATCAAGATATTAAGTTTTGTTATAGTGATTCAAAATTTTAATTATAAAATATTTCAAACCAAATAAATATTGTAATTCCTTATAAAAGTAGAACATATGAACAAAGGTAGTGAAACTGATTGTGATATTAAAAACATTTAAAATGTATTAAAATGTATTATTGGAACCAGGTGTTTCTGATATAACAAATTCTTCATTCGTTACGTATGATCGTATTTAATCAAAATTTTATTAAATCCTATGTTTGTAGGCAATGGAAAATTTATATAAAAGTTATTTAATATAGGTTATTTTTCATGAGAAATTTTAAATATCATCCGTTTAAAAATCATTAAAACGGTGGATAACTTAAATACGTCACGAACCAAAGTGTTTAATTACTATGTTTTATATGAATCGTGTAGCGATAATAATCACACAACAATAGTTAAAACTTCAATCATACAAGAGAAAAACAATGATATAACTTAAATACTTTTTTGTTTTTTTAATATTGCTATTTATTTATTAACACTCCGATGTAAGTCAAATAAAAGGTAATTTAAATGATTGAGAAACAACAGGAAACCTTATCGCTACAAAGCGACGACATTTCAAATATATTTAATTTCATTATTTACTAGAGTTAGTGAGAAAGAAATAAGTACTTATGTATTTATTTATGTATATATACATTCTAAAACAATGTGTATATACACATCAATTACATTAGAAATTTAGCAATATATCAAATAAAAGAACAAAATAAACAAAAATAAAACAAAACAAAACATTAATAATAACTAATAATTTAAATAATAACTAAAACTTAAGGATAAAAAAAAACAGTAATAAACAAACAAAATTAAAACTTAAACTTAATTGTAATAAAGTTGTAAGAGCGAGATAGCCTTTTCACTGGACCATTAAAAGTAGCAGATAAGCGAGCCGTAGGTACCTATAGTAGACTTTTAGTTCGAGTAACTCTAGGATTAAAACGACTCAAGGGAAAGTGTAAGAAATGCGAAGGTAATTTGACGAAAATAAATATTTTCAGGCGAGAGACTAACATCTAATAGACAAAAGCCACCAAAAAAACAAAACTAGTTTCGTTGCAACTTGCAACCTCTTAGGTTTGGATAAGAAGCTTAATATATCGGTTTCATTATCTTTTTTTTCTAACAAGCAAGAAAGTGATCAGCCTCCTGTGCTGACTTGTTCAACTTTTTGGGTCAACCGCGCACATACAGTGCATCAGAGTGCAGCTGAGGATCGAAGCTACGACCTCTGAGATGACAGTCTTTGAAGCCGACACCGTTGCTAGTTTGGTAGTGCTTAGACAACTGTCATAATTCCAGTCAAATTATTTTTATTATTTTCACTTTAATGATATAATTAAAGTCCAAATTATTCTTCGTCTATAACTTCCTCTTTCAATGAGCATATCAGTATTCAGAATGAAGTAACATTTAAATAATTGGAGTACTTATGATAATCTTTATTGAGTGGTACTCAGGTAAGTAAAATACAAATATGTATTTAAATGTTTAGAAAATTAATAAAGTTTAGTATTTGGGGAACATACGTAAGAAATATGTTTTTTTTTTATATATATATATAATAGGGGGCAAACGGGCAGGAGGCTCACCTGATGTTAAGTGATACCGCCGTCCATGGACAGTCACGATGCTAGAGGGCTCGCGAGTGCGTTGCCGGCCTTTTAAGAATTTGTACGCTCTTTTTTTGAAGGACCCTAAGTCGAATTGGTTCGGAAATACTTCAGTGGGCAGCTGGTTCCACAAAGTGGTGGTGCGCGGCAAAAACTTCATAAGACAGTCTGTCTTATACTGCAAAATGTATAAGACAAGAAATAAAGTTTATTATTATTATTATTCAAGTTTTAATTTGTTCGTTATAGAGTAATATTTTTCTCAATAATTGTCAATGTAACTAACAACACTGATAAAATATACAGATTATTTTCTCTTAAGGAAAATCTTATCACTAATTTATTTTACTTGAATTACGTTGACTCTAAAAAAACCCTTTCAAAATTTTTAAAGGCCGGCAACGCACTCGCGAGCCATCTGGTATACTGTTTATGGGCCATAATATCACCTACAGTCGTTAGAACCTCCTTCTCGTTACAAATATTTTATATATGTTCCATAAAAAGTAAACTCCTGTTGGGCCAGCAACTAATATTTACACACGCAAACGTGTGTGTAGCGGTTCATACTATACTGCCTTAAATGTTACCATTTATTAAACCCTTTTATTTCGTCTAGTATGAAGATCCTATTAAATCCACAAGTTATATAAATTATTACAGTAATTTAAGTGTAAAGTAAATTCTTATATTTATATTTAGTTGATAGCGGAAAGCAATAGTTATGTTCCGTAGGCATCATTCATAGTTATTATGAGCAGGAAAATGTAATTTTCTACACGACCAATGTCATGCAAGGTGAACTATAGGCTTAACATTATATATATACACACACACAGACACACACAACACACACTACACAGAGGAAATAGCATCGTATAATTATGTACCCTATTAATACATAATTATATTTAGACAAATTACGTTCAAATCGACCGAAGGCATAATGCGCTTTTGATAAAATGTCAAATGGGCCTCCAAATTTGTCTTTTTTTATAGAACAGGGGGAAAACGGGCAGGAGGCTCACCTAATGTTAAGTACCGCTGCCCATGGACACTCTCAATGCCAGAGAGCTCGCGAGTGCGTTGCCGGCCTTTTAAGAATTGGTACGCTCTTTTATTGAAGGAATGTAAGTCTAATTGACTCGGAAATACTTGTGGGCAGCTGATTCCACAAAGTGCTGGTGCGTGGCAAAAACTGCCTTGATAAACGCCCAGTTGTGGAAAAAATTGTTAATTTTCTTATATTAATACTGTTAATTTTGTAGCTTGCCGTTTAAAAACACATTCTAGAAAAAGTAGTGACTCAGGACATGATAAAGTTGGTAATAAAATTTACATAATAATGTGTAATCGTGATATACTAACGAAACATTGTTTTTGCGCATATCCTTTAAATTGAAAATGCACGATTAACATTGTAAAGAATAACATATAACAAAAAATACCACATAAAAATGTAACATTTAACATCTTATAGGTAAACAATAAGCCACTTCATACGATTAATTAAATAAGAGGTAATTTTACATGTAACCAATGAACGTACACATAATTCATATACTGTAAATTCTAATTATAATAGTTGAGAAGTGCCGTTATAAAAAATCAATGTGAAAGATATAATTATAGGTATTAAACCTTTTCATTTACTTAAGCAAACTAGTACATTTTTTAGCTATAATAGAAATCGTAATAATTCATATACTATATTTTGTACGTAGATTTTTTAAATACTTAATTTTACTACAGCGACAATGCTATATCCATTGGATTATAATGTCATCAGCGTCATCTAACGATTTATCTGTAAACTATTCAAACTTTCAGTACAGAATTGAAAATTAAATGCGGCACAAAAGATGTCGCTAGTTACAATCAATTTATGTTTTATTATTTTAAATGAGCAGAGATTATACGTATTATGTTTGGTAAATTTATCGAATCCACCTTAAAACCTCCAATTTCTACCAATTTTAATAAGTCGTCAACGATGGACCATGCATCCTCTTTAAACCCATAGAAATAAATTAAAACATATCAATCACATCATGATTATTGATTTGTAAAATGAATGAAAGAGGGTACAAATTTTTAGCTTTAACCTAACGTAATATGTGATTCACTGGTAATCGAGCCAATATCATAAAGTGTATAGATATTGCAGAACATTTTATTTGCCTAATTAATGTTTGTTACTGTTATTTATTTTATTTACATATTACAAAATATTAGACATTCAATATTTATAAAGCCACAAAACTTTAATTAAGTTTAAATTATAAACACGTGTTTCAAACAATAAAAAATAAAAACAACCACATGACTAGAAATAATTTATTAAAAATAATGAGGTGTTGTTGTGAAAATTAAAAGTAAGTCCTTTATCTCAATGACATCTCACAGAAATCAGCGCAAGAATAACCACAAAACAATCATTCACGAAATCTCACAAAGTAACAACATTCAGCAAATTCGTAAAGAAAAAGACTAAAAACGCCTACTCAGTCTTTTCACCTTCAAGCTGCTTCTTCACTGGCCCAGTCTGCACAATTGGAACAATTCTCTCATTCGAAGCCTTTTCTGGTGCTTTCAATGGAGCCGTGATGGTCAGCACACCATCCGAGGACAGCTTGGAGATCACAGCAGACTCCTCAATACCTTCTGGCAGTTGATACCGTCTTGAAAAGCCTCGCGAAATGAATCCGTGTTCATCCTGTCTCTCTTCGTGCTTGGCTTCAACAACTAAAAACCCATCAGCAGTTTTCACAGAAATATCTTCGGGAGCGAAGTGCTGAACATCCAAATTGACTTGAAACTTGTTTTTTTCGTTTTTAATTGTAGAACCTTCATCCTGGTTTGATGCCCGTAGATTTCTCCATGGTCTGTAGTAATTATTGTTTGTTTGCGGCACAGCCACAATCGTCAAATAATCATTCGGCGTCAGTCCTAACCCGAAATGTTGATCCATTAAGTGTTGTCGTGTTCTAGGACGCTCAAAATCCATGAAGAACGGATAAACAGACATTTTGAATCAATTAATTCACTTTTTACAGAAAACTTTCGAAAAACAAATTATATCGCTTTATAGTATCTTGAATCTTCCACTCAGCTTTTGACAGAATGACGCTATGAAACGCCGGTAAACTATTTATACATGCCGACGACATCTGGTAGCGAGTGGAAACACGTCGAATTATCTAGAATATTAAGAAATCTGTTATGCTAGAACTTTCCAGGTTAAGTTGAAACAGAGATCATTCACATTTGGTTAACATTAAAAGATTGTATTTTAATTACATTTTTGGAGAAAAAGCAAAATTAATGAATTAATTAAATATTAAATAATAATAATATAAATTCAAAAATTCAAGAAAATTTTAATTATACCTATTATAATTTATTTATTATTACTGTAATTATATAGACGACTTACTAGCATGTGAGTTTTATTTTTTTTATGGTATAATAATATGTGAAGACATTATAATATTACAATATCAAAAAACCGATTTTTGATATAACCTATTAAAATGTTTGTAAGCTATGACTTCGTGTTTTTACTACTCGACAATAGATGTCGCACGTTGTTTCTATGGTATTCTATTTCCAGAAATTTCTTTAGATTCGATTTTTTTAAACCAATAATTGCTTCATATTAAGTTCATGAATGATGGTTGTAAGTTATATTTAATAATATATTATATCGTATTATTTTTTTTCGCAATATTTAGACAACTAAGCTAAAAATATCTAATAGTTAAAATTGACAAATCAAATCAGTTTTCTCTTTCTTAAATCTTCTTAAGTCTTTAAACCAGTTTTATTTAACATAGTTATCATTAAAAAATGTAGTTGAGATGATGATGAGTTTGGTTTCCTAAATTCTATAGATTTTTTCGTACCATGACCTATAAACTGAAACATATTGGACTCGCAAGACTGAACAAAAGAACAATTCCTAACTTTGTGCTTTCTTTAAAATTTAACCACGTTTCGACAGATAATTCTATAATAATAAAAAAATCTAAAAATTATTTAAAATAATAGTTTTGTATACATAAGTATTTATTAAAAAAAACCACTAATGTGTTGATAAATTTTAAACGTAATGTTTCCAGTACTATAATAGTTGACACTTACATTTTTAAACGTCCCTGTCAAAAATTTGACAGACAAAAAGATTGTTGGCTATAATTTTTCATTATTGTTCACAAATTTGTTTTATAAAAAAAAATCGTTAAAAAAGATCAAATAACAACTCGAAAATTTTGAGTAACTTTAATATAAAAATAAAGTACTTTTAATTATACAAATTTAGTTTATACGTTAACTAATTCATATTATATAAATAATTTAATTCCGTTACAGCTTAAACTTGACAAATTGATTGAGCCTCTCTCTTTGAGACTCTCAATTTGAGAGACATATTGGCGAAGAAGCGACTCAATTAAATATATAAAATATGTTTATATGTACGCAAGTGAACATTGCCTGAAGACATCGTTATTTTATCTTTATGTCATACCAACTAAATAAATACTGTTACTATAATATTCTCAAATTTATTTTTTATATATAATCAATTTTAAAAATACCTATGTTTGTAAAATCAATTTCACTAAAGATTTTTCGAAAAATGTAATACATTTAAAAAGGAAAAATAAGTAATATAAATATATTTAAACCAAATACTTAATACCTATTTTTTACATTTACTAAATTTATTTCACTAAACAGGTGATAACAACGTAAGATCGCCTCAAGGTCATTGAAATGCATCCAATGTAGTTAGTAATCGTACAAGTATTTGTAAACACTACTATTTTTAACCCGTTAGCAATGTATTCCATAATCTATATTTACAGTTTACCACTGCAATAATTGTATTACATTTTACGTCATACACTACTTCTACCTCAGTATAATTTCAATTTATATTCTACCGTATATACTGTCAACATCATACTACCCACTGTTCATAACTAGCAAAGGGAAAAATAAATACACCATAAATTCAGAATAATATGTTTTATTACCACATTAACTGTTATACATTAAAGATTATTTACAAAAATTAAATTTTTAACATAAAATATCAAACATTATAATTACACATCACGAAAAAGTTCAGTCTTAAATCAAAAAGCACTAAAAATTAAATCTAATTATTTTTTTCTTCAATTTTGGCTGGCTCAACATCAGGTGATCCAATTTGTTTTTTGATGGGTCCCGTTTGTGTAATAGGTACGATTCTTTCTCCAGTTGAAGGCATAGCCAAGACCTTTGGAGCTGTGACAGTTAATACACCATCAGATGACAATTTAGACTGCACCGTGTCTGGTAAACATCCTTCAGGTAAAGGATATCTACGGATAAATTGGCGGGAAACGTAACCATGTTCATCCTGCTTCTCTTCGTGCTTGCCTTCAATAGTCACATGTCTGTCCGCGACCTTTACTGAAATTTCTTCAGGGGCAAAGTGTTGGACGTCTACGTTGACCTGGAACTTCTCCGAATCTGTGGATATCTTGGTACCTTCCATAGCCATTTGATTCATAACAGACGAGAGTTGCTCCATCTGTTTGTACATATCTTCCAATTGCCGGAATGGTGAAGGCCACCGCTGGTAGAAATCACGCGGAACGAGTTTCTGGTGGTAGTTTGGGAAGATGCTTGGCGAAAATAATTCTCTTTCCATGAGTCTAAAAGGTCTCTCGTCAAAAAAGCGTGGAATCAAAGACATTTTCGTAGTTTTCTTCACGTATGCGGTAGGAACCCTGAACACTTTAGTCTACACTCGCGACTTGAGCTCTCTTCGAAGTTCGGTTTTGTTTTCAATTGCCGGACTGACGTCGGCTCGGGATTTATATACCGAAAGGCGCCACCTATTAGCAATTACTCGAATGTCTGAGAACGTTCATGAACAAGCTAGGCGTTCGAGAAATATCTTTACTGTTTAAACAAGTTATTGAGAACAGTGACCTCTCGTATCAAGTAGTGTAAGTAGTAACACGTTATAAACTATTACAAACGTTTAAATAATGTGTATTATAGTATTATGGTTTTCGTCTTGGGTGAAATATAAATACAACAAATATTTAAAAATGTAGTAGTAAATACGTCATTTTATCATCTACTAGCGTAATTGAAAAGGTGAAATATGATTAACGATTATTTTTTTTGTGAAACTAAAGTTCATTAATTAGATTGGTATGCATTTCATACTATTTGGCTAGGAAAATGATATTACCGAAAATAATCCAAGACACTTAATATACACGCGCTGCGAAGTTTACAATTTGCATTGATGCTGATATTATTCTGATCTCTAGGGGACAAACGGAGGCATTGACATCCCGGTTTCTTGATAATAAATAATTAGCATATAATAGCATGGTCACAGGCTATCAGTTGTTTTGTAACACTATGTCAGCGAGTGTGTGTTTTATATATTTATTTCTCGCAATTATTCGGTATGAATTTTATATTTTTAAAATGATTTTAGCCTTTGGTGTTAGATATCATGACAAATAATTCAAAGCTTTGCCATGATGAAGTCGTACATTATAATATGTACTAATTCTTTGTAATATATAATGTAGACATTAGAATTAGATCCGTTTCTTCCAGATATTTTAGAGTTTAATGGTAATTTAGTGTTATTTATTTAGTGATGTGGCTACAACGATAGTACATTTTAATGTAATATCAGGTACATCAATCTTGCTTTGCGGATCATTATAGTACTTTGTTTTACATTTAAATAAAAATTTATAAAAAATACGTTGGACAAATTCAACTTGAATACTTAAGTAATCTTAAAGAGCTTTACAATCCCTGAATTCAGCAAGTGAAATTTTATTAAACTGGCGTAATTTGAAGACACACAAACACACAAATGTCCATAGGTAAATTAAGCCAGACAATCTAACATCTTAAATAAAGAAAAAGCCCGCGATTAGAAATAAACAATATGCGTACATTTTCAGAAGTTCAAGTTACGCTTTTGACACGGACTCCAAATTATGTTTTCCAAAAAAATTCATGTTTGGCGTGGCCACCGCTGCTTATCAAATAGAGGGCGCTTGGAATGTATCCGGTGACTATTATCTTTTATTGACTTATCGGTTATTATATTATTAATCGGTGGTTAGTGCACTAGGCATCAATCTGAAGTCGCAAAATCATGGATGTGTAAAATATGTCTATGATCGTTTTTAGCGCTGTACGGTGACGTTATCTGATGACAAATATTCGACGAAGGCTGATTGTTTACTTGTCTATCAAAATAAATATCAAAGAAATTGGACTTAGTAAAATATGTCAATATAAGCCCTCCAGGGAATAGACAAAACCAGTTTAAACCCATGTATTAATGTGTGTATTGAATGACATTTGCTTACGCTGTTCACGCATTGATCACGTGACCCTCTCAAAAAAAATTGTTTAGTGGCTCCCGCCTGTTGCAAAATGATCCTGTGCCCCACTTTTGATATACCGACGTGTTACAATTGTATAGGAATTACATTTTGCAAAACAACAAACAAGGATTTCGTTCGTCCAAAGACCGATCTCTTCCTGGAACTGACCGCCCCGAAGACCCCTAACTGGCTAAGATCAAAAAGTTGATTTTCATCGTTAGATATCATTGAAGCCGTAGCGGAAGTGAAGTGAAGCGGTGTGGTTACAGTGGTATAACATTTACCGAAAAACACCTTTATCGAGTAGGGTCAGTAACATGACATTTAGTGTAGAAAATATTATATACATAATTCCTGATTTTTAGGCAAAGGAGAGAGTATTTGGGATAGATACACTCACACGCATCCTGAGCGCATATTCGACCACAAAACTGGAGACGTCGCTGCCGACTCCTACCATAATTTCCCTCGGGATGCGGAACTGATGTCGCAACTTGGTGTTCAGTTTTATCGCTTCTCTATCTCTTGGCCGAGGATACTACCAAATGGACTTACCAAGTAAATTAAGAAAATATAGTTCTTGGATGTGTTTAAGTAATGAAAATTTATTTATTTTACAGATTGTAGGTAATCGACAATCTAAAATATGTTACATTTGAAAACCACAGTTTGTTTCAATGTAGTAATAGCATAGTGCATTAAATGCATAGAATCATAACTTCCACTTGTTTTTATGTTGCGTAACATTAAGCTAATACCTTAACCATGTCTCCATATATACTCTCTCTCTCGAAGTACAGAGATGAACTTGTGTTACTACTTGGATCTGTCACGCTCAACGTTTTTTTATGTCATCTCGAAAAAAGTGCTCGACTAGAAGAAATTTGTTTAGTTTAATTGTTTAGTATTTTTATTTGTTGATTATTGTTGCATTTCTTGTAATTTACGCGCTGTAGGTGTTCTTTTTATTGTTCCATAGGGTTACCTGGAAGAAATCGCTTGTTAGCAATTAGGCCGTCCGTTGCCTAATAAGTTATGTAACTTAGTTTTTATGTATTTTTTGTATAAAGTAGCGGAGTGTAAATAAATAAATGAAATAAGTTGTAGCAATATTATGTATGTTTATGTAGAACTAGATTCAAATAAATTATTTCAATATTGAAGAGCAGTGTTGGCCTAGTGGCTTCAGCGTGCGACTCTCATACCTGAGGTCGTAAGTTCGATCTCGGGCTGTGCACTAATAGACTTTCTTTCTATGTGCGCATTTAATATTTGCTCGAACGGTGAAGGAAAACATCGTGAGGAAACCGACATGTCTTAGATCGAAAAGGTTGACGACGTGTGTCAGGCACTGGAGGCTGATCACCTACTTGCCTATTAGATTTAAAAAATCATCATGAAACAGATTCAGAAATCTGAGGCCAGGACCTAAAGAGGTTGTAGCGCCACTGATTTTTTTTTATTTATTCGAATATTACGTGAAATACGTTTCAATATTACAGCGAAGTGAATGAAGATGGAATCAGGTACTACAATGACCTGTTAGAGGAGCTCTATCGTAACGGCATCATGCCAATAGTGACCATGTACCATTGGGATCTACCACAGAGTTTGCAGGATTTAGGTGGTTGGACGAATCCTATTATAATAGATTACTTCGTGGACTATGCAAGAGTATGTACAATATTATACAGTTAATGTTTAATCATAATTATAAATTTAATCGAATTTAATGACGTGGAATAAGTGATACCATGATAAACTTATGTTCCAAATTAATAAACTTATTTCTTTTTTTTGTTGTTATATTTTAGAGTCGAGACTAAAGGCCGTTTTGTAAATTAACTTAAAGGTGCTTTTGCGAATGTTTAAATATGGGAGATATCTATTTCAATCATTTTATTAAATTAATAATCCAGTTTCAAGAGAAAACAATACGAATAGTTTTTTTATTCCCTCATTCAGATTTGAAAGTAAACTATTAGGTTTTATTAGCTTTTGGCTTTGGGTTACTCAGGTTCTATTCGAAGCCTTCGGCGACAAAGTTAAAATATGGATAACTGTAAATGAGCCATTATCGTTCTGTGAGGATGGGTATGGTGGTAATGATGCCCCGGGGTCTAGAAGCAGTGGGTTCGAGGACTATCTCTGCGGACACAATGCTCTGATAGCACATGGTAGGGTCTATAGAATGTATCAAGAGGAATATCTTAAGAAACAAAAAGGTATGTAATATGGTACATTATGTATAAATAAATAATAATTCAGAGGCATTACAGACTTTTGTGGTTTTTGCAGTTTTTTTATTGTGTATATATCGTATATATATATATATATATATATACGATTTATACAATTAGATGTAAGTTTTTTCTGTGAAACAAATATGAAATAAATTATTATTATTATTATATTTCATGTCTGATCAGCCCTCTATCTGATACATGTCTTGTATTGGAGACATACCGGTTTCCTTACGATTTCCTTCACTTTACGAGTGAGTGTTAGGTTCGCGTATAATATCCGATGCACAGCCGGGGATAGAACCCAAGACCTCAAGGTTAAGATTGTCATACGCTGAAGCTACTAGGCCAAAACTACTAGAATGAAGTTTGAAGTTTGTGGATAGTGGAGGGTTTATGAATTTGAGTATTGACGTCTTTATATATATTACCAGTATGAATAAATACATTCTGATTTGACAAATTAATTTGTGTATAATTTAATGGTCCATTATGATGCGATTAAAGATTAGACAGTAAAGTTACATATTATGTTTAATTGTTTAGTTTTTGAAGTTCTCATGGCGCAACTGAGAAAAATTATGAGAGTGAATTTTTACGATGCGCGCACACACCGACACCTAAATTCGACATCGTTAAGTTAGGTCTAGGTGGCATGGAAATCGATAACTATGTTCAAGTTGTATATTCTAGTATTTTTAAATTTAGACCACGTGTTTCGTAACAGTACTATTAAACAGTGTGAATAAATAAATATTACTTTGGTGTTTTAAATCAGTTTCGTATACGACCGTGATAGTATTTACTAATTATTTATTTATTTAAATAAAATCTTTATAATTAATTTTATTATATTTTATATTTAATCACTACTGCATTTTAGTTATTTTTTTCCATACGCCAAAGAAGTATGACTTCTAACGCGTGTACATGAGTACACACACTATTTTTTCAAATAATTCATAATTACCAAGAGATTTTTAATAAAATACCGTATGTATTGAAACTATTTTATTAAAGAATACGATTAAATATTCGATGAACGATGTTTGGTCAAAAAAAATCTTTAGTAAAATAACTAACGTAATCTGTATCGATTTCAAGGTTTCGTTGGAATAACAATAGACTTTAGATGGATAGAGCCGGCCTCGACGTCTGATGAAGATCAACGCGCTGCAGAAGTCATACGACAATTTACAGTTAGTATATTATAAATATCAATATATTTTTTTACATGGAATGGGAACGACTGATGTCTTGAAACTAAAATTGACTAATAAGATTTTAAATGATTCTTTATTTTGAATAAATATGAAAATTAAATAATTTAAACTCAATCGAATGTATCTTTTATTTTTTTTAGTTTGGCTGGTTTGCACATCCTATCTTCTCTCAAACAGGGGACTATCCGCCGATTATGCGCAAACGCATCGACATTATATCCAAACGACAAAACTTTCATCGATCGCGCCTACCTGTATTTACACCAGAAGAGGTAATTTCATGATCAGTACTAAAAAAATTAAGCGTTTATTTCTATATTACCTCATTGAATAATTTATTCATGATTGCGGATCATTTATATTGTATTCCAAGGAAATTTAAAAAAAAAACGATTTTTATACAGTTGTAGTAACTTTCTAAATATTTTATTACGTTAATGAAATCCATTTTAGTGTTCAAGGATAGGAATATTACGCCAAAATTTATTTTACAGGTCGAAATTATTAGAGGATCAGCTGATTTCCTTGGTTTGAATCATTATACGACATCCTTGGCTGTTTATAGCGAAACTAAAATTACTCCACAACCATCATTTTATACTGATATGGGTGGAATATTAAAGGAGAAACCGGAATGGCCTAAAAGCAATTCTACCTGGTTGAAGGTACAATGATGAATTACATTAAATACGCGAGTACGTACTTACGAATTACACTAAATACGCGAGTATGTACTTATGAATTACAATAAATACGCGAATACATACTTACAAATTACACTAAATACGCGAGTATGTACTTATAAATTACACTAAAACGCGAGTACGTAGTTATGAATTACACTAAATAAACGTACTCGCGTATACCAATGACAATGATAACTTGAAGGAAAGATGTACGGTTCCTCTAAGTCTGACTGACTGACTGACCGGTCAGTAGGCTAAGTTCTGGAATAGCCGAAATATTTTCGTTAGCGAGTTTCAGAGGGTTTTTTTAGAACATGGCAAACTCATATGATGCTAAGCGATCCCCATGGACACTCTGAATGCCAAAAGGCTCGCGAGTTCGTTTCCGGCCTTTTAAGAATTGGTACGCTTTTTTTGTATTTCGCATCTATAGTTTATTTAACATAAACTATAGATTTAATTTTTGAGTTTTTGTACATGATCCATACAGACTTCATCGAAATTAATACAAAAACCATCGGAACCACAACTGTTATTTTAAACCTAGTATGTGGTATACCTAGTATATTTATGCATATGGAATACTGGAGCTAGCTAATAATAATAATAATAAAAACAAGCAAACAAACTTAGCCAGATTCTAATATCAACGGTTTTAGCGGTGCTGTTATACATTTCAGGTTGTCCCTTGGGGCTTTAGGAAAGCCTTAAACTGGATCAAGCTCTCCTATAATAATCCTCTAGTTTTGGTAACTGAAAACGGCATGTCGTTAGAACCAGGATTGCAGGATACAAGGCGTGTTAACTACATTGATGGTTATCTAAAGGCCCTACACACTGCGATAGTTAAAGACAAATGTAATGTGATTGGTTATACCTATTGGAGTCTTATTGATAATTTTGAATGGACTAGAGGATTTTCGTAAGTATTTTTAATTTTTAATAAAATGTAATTATTAATAATTTCCATATACAGACATGGTACAGCAGTGTTTCCTAAGGTTCGTTCTGCTCCTCTTAACCTTTTTAGAATCGTTATGCCCATGTTATATAGGGGGCTACTCGTATGTAATATAAATAATCTTTAATGTGAAAAATTTAATTGTTCACTAACGCTACTAAAATGATAGGGTATAGAAAGAATCGAATAGAGCATTGTTAATGAAGTAACTAAGTAAATTACGAATACACCAGTACAATTTGCGAATTAACAAGAGTTGTAATACCTTTTTATAGGCTACACTTAAATCATTATTATTCATCTACGATAATCGGAAAAACTGATGATGCATAATTTCTTGTATATATAACTGAAATAAATCCAGTATTTATTCAGAGTAGTCACCAAATCAATAATCCCTTTATTCCAGCATTTAAATTAGTCCTCGATTCGCTGAAATTAGTTTAAAGAGAGATTTGGTCAAAAGCCGTAACTAAAATTCTATCAGCGCCCTCCAGTGATGAGGCGCAGAACTAAGTTTATCTAAATATAGCAAACAAAGACTTCTCACATTTATTATAATTTATTTACAGAGAACGCTTTGGCCTCTTCGAAGTAGATTACGATTCTCCGAATAAAACTCGAACGGCTCGACTCTCAGCGGCATATTACGGAAAAATCGCGCGTACTAAATGTATACCTTCGTCTTGGTACTTCGTGGACTAACTGTCAATAAAATATAATATTATTTTTGTTTTTACTGGAACCAGTGTCACCACTTAAATTTAATTTCACACATATATAAAGTATGTAAACACTTATATTTTCTTTATTTCGTGGTTTCAACAGACCTTAAGGATGAACAATAAAGGCTACCGTTTGTGTTCGCTAGATGGCGCCACTGACAATTAACTGTACTGTACCTGTATACATGTTGTATTATCTTATAATACAATAAATTCTTAAAATGTTTAAAATAAATATGTACCATGTTTCTAAATACTTTTATTACTATTCAATCAATTAGTCTAGACGACATATGTTCCATCGAGGGTTAAAAATAAACACAAAGAAACAATTAAATTTGTTTAATTTCAAAATCATTCATCTCCACTTACAACTAGAGAATAATAATACAAATTAAATATGATTATAATTGCTCAACAAACGTAAAGAATATGAATTATAGCTACTTCACCATATTGCCATAATCTATAGCATAGACAATCCATAGAGTATCATTCAGAAAACAGTGAGATTATGCCAGGCATAATCTTCGATATGTAATCCATAACATATAGAACCTTAAATAATGAACATATAAAAAATATCTAGTACAAATTATATTGTATTGATAAATCATAAGTGAAATATTTTAACCGATTTCAAAAAGGAGTATTTTTTGTTTAACGTGGGGACCAAGACCCATTTAATACATTTTCGGCCCTGTTATAGGGTGTTAACAAAAATCTAATTTCTACAATTGACTACGAATTCAATGGAAAGCATTCACAACATATTTGAAAGACAAGGCCGAAAATTTCACATAAAATCATGATTTATTGACAATTATAAATAGAACTTTTAACTAATATATATAATGCTATTAAAGGCACATAATATCTGGTGAAATAGCCTTGTACCCTGCATATTGCCTTACGGCAGGTATTTTTTAAATATATTTCGACATTATTTATTTCAACACTTTAATATCTATCTTTAAGGAGTTTTGTTTAAGTATATTTAAATCACCTCTTATAAATACTAATAAAGAAAACACCCATATAATAAATATTTATGTTAAATAAAAAATTACGTAGTTGGGTGAATTTATGAAAATATTCGTAAATATTCGATTTTTTCTACTTAAAGCCATTTAACCGATGTATTCATATAATTGTTGTCTATAGTAAAACTTTTTCACAAGAATCTGTAGAGGTGTACTGAACAATATTCGATAAATAGATTAATTATGTCAGGACAGTTTTTATATGAAACTTTGTACTATCAAATATTCACAACCATATTTTTAATATGCACGAAAAATATTTGAGCATCAAACAGTTCTTTATGTTAACTAATGGTAATTTGGTCGTTGGCCAGGAAACCGTTTACCGCAAGTTTCAACAAAATCCGTTGTATATTTAATATTAGCGTATATTGAAATCGAATTTACGATATCTAGCTTGAACTGGTTTGCGGTTAACCGCGCGGAGAAAGTTTAAATATGTTTTAAGTAGGGACATCTATGACTGAGGCATCTTACATTGACTACAATCTTCCATACCATCATTGAACTCTTCAATCTGCAGGGTCATTTCGAAGAAACGGTATTTCTCGTGAACCAAACGCGTTGCCTGTTCCAAAATCTTTTGTGGGCTAACACCGGCACCTGTGATATATAAATTAAAATTAAAAAAATAATAATTTTATTACTGTTTTTTTTCGCCGAAAAAGTATTAAAATTACACTTTAAAATCTTAAGAAATGTAAGCATAATTTAATATTTTTAAAGATGAAATTATGCAGGAATTTTTCCTGGTTTTTACTATTAAATTGAAGGCAAAATATCACTTATGTTATGTCAACAAAACCCATCAATATAAGTACGTACGGATAGCAAGATGAGCGGCCAACGCAGTCTTGTCCAGCGACAACGCCCACATTCGTAGATTGTGTACGCGAACCACGCCCGGAAGTGATAGGAACGTATTCGCCACTTCCTGAAAAATAAATTGAACATTGAAATCTTAATACAATAATAATTATATTAAAAAAAATGAATAATTAATATATTAATCAAAAAAGTCAAGAAAATAATAATATTAATAAAAAAGTCAAGAAAATAATAATATTAATAAAAAAGTCAAGAAAATAACAATATTAATAAAAAAGTCAAGAAAATAATAATATTAATATAAAAGTCAAGAAAATAATAATATTAATAAAAAAGTCAAGAAAATAATAATATTAATATAAAAGTCAAGAAAATAATAATATTAATAAAAAAGTCAAGAAAATAATAATATTAATAAAAAAGTCAAGAAAATAATAATATTAATAAAAAAGTCAAGAAAATAATAATATTAATATAAAAGTCAAGAAAATAATAATATTAATAAAAAAGTCAAGAAAATAATAATATTAATAAAAAAGTCAAGAAAATAATAATATTAATATAAAAGTCAAGAAAATAATAATATTAATAAAAAAGTCAAGAAAATAATAATATTAATAAAAAAGTCAAAAAAATAATAATATTAATAAAAAAGTCAAGAAAATAATAATATTAATTGTACATAAACGCTCTTCATTACTGGTCATATCAAATAATAAGTTTGTTTTGTTTGTTTTAAAGTTATTTCTTAAAAGTTAAATTTCTTTCTTTCAAATAAATATCATAATTGTAGTAATTACATAACATAAAGTATGATGATTTTAATCTAGATTTATATATTATTATTATAAATTACCTGAAAATCGACTCCTCTAGGAGATCCCTCCATCAGTACAAGCAGAGTATCCTTGATAATATTAAATGTTGTGATCAGCACCAGGACTGAGAAGAGGAAAGTACAAATGGGATCTACCAGGCTCCAATCCGGCTGAAATTAAACATTTATATTTAATAATAATAATATAAATTCCTTATGGGTTCGATCATTGTTGTCTTATAGTTATTTTTTTTTTCTTAATTATTATATATAATTTAAGAATTAGCCTGTAAATTTCACATTAAAATTTATATATACCTTCATATTACAAATATACCTTAGATATGAATAATATATATATATATATATATATATATATATATATATAGTGTTTACATACTTTATAATATATGACAATAGCTGCAATCAAAACGCCGAAACTTTGCAAGAAATCTCCTAGTACGTGAATAAACGCGGCGCGTACGTTAATGTTCTCCCTGTGATCTTCGTGCGTATGCGACGAAACACTTTCTGCGTCCGAATCAGATCGTTCTTTCTGAAATTATTATTATAATATATTTATACATGCAAAAATATAAAAAAAACAGTTCACAAAACTATGTGACGATGGAAGATACTTTTGTTAAGAAATATCTGTTAGAAGCCTTCAACTTTTATCGTAATAATAATATAATCCAACCATATGGTAGGAATACGATAAACTTCTAAAATTAAACATTGCAAGTTTTTTTGGTAATGTGTGGGTACCCACACGTTTACAAAAAATATTGTTAGGTGCAAAATGCGATTGTAGAAACCTGTCAAAGTACAGTGTCTTTAAAACTACTTGCTACTTATTAGGTTCGTTTAAAGTATATATAATACATAGTCATGTAAGGGCTACCAATACAATAACAACAACAAAATCATTTATTCATAATGTTCACTTATGAACGTCAAAAAAAAGAATTCATTTAATTATTCTAATTTTACATTTACTGCCAGTTCTCAAATCAAGGGCGTAGAACGGAAGAGAAGAACTAGCAATAAACTCTCCGCCACTCTTTTTAATCGCCAAGTTTTTTTACATAATGTTTGTAAGG
The DNA here is from genome assembly GCA_028984075.1 of Pieris mannii. NCBI lineage: Eukaryota > Metazoa > Arthropoda > Insecta > Lepidoptera > Pieridae > Pieris > Pieris mannii. The sequence goes on along the minus strand of CM054795.1, from coordinate 5,660,487 downwards.
AGCTGCAACCATTACACTATGTTCCATGATAAAGTTGGTCAGAAATAAACAAATATAATATTTATATTTTCTCCCGTTCACTATTAACGTCGAAAAATCTAGTGAAACTGGCCGTGTTTCTAGGCTATGCATACATATTAGTAAATTGGTATGCTCCTTGCTAATGGATCAACTTAGTAACAATGTTATCCCGTGTTACTCGAGAAATTCGATTTGGACCAGCAGAAACACTTTGGTATATTTATTAATAGTATAAAATAAAATATTTATTTTTATCTTTTATCAAGCGGAGTACACAAGAACTAACGACTGACCTTGTTATTCAATTCCGGATTAGCGCTGCCATGCGAGTGACCGTGACCACCGCCATGACTGTGACCATGCTGGTGGAGGGTCAAACCCATTCTGGAAAGTCATAAAAAGCTTTGTAAATACAAATTATACAAAATATCGTACTTATCATTTTTAACTCGTGGTCAGCGATAGACTACTGTTAAGTTAAGTAAATAAGTATACTCTGATTTTGAATCCCGCAGAATTCTGACAGCAATTATTTTTTGACATGTCACAGATTACAAACCTTTGTGGCCGGGCACATTTTTCAGTTTCAATACGAGTCTGAACATCTGAGTCTATATACATTTTATTTGTTAGTGAATGTATCAAGGAAGTGAAACCTGTATCTTATATCAAAAAATAAATAAATAAATCAGTGGCGCTACAAAATGAATACGTTCCATATGTTCCATATTTTTTGAGAGCTTTGCTAACTTTTGCTGGCAAACGGGGTGGGGTGTGTGTGTGGGGGGGGGATTGCAGTAAATCTGCTTACGTAATACGCTGCGCGCAGCGAGTCGAGCCAATGCCTCCTCGCGCGACGCAGCCCCCACCAAGGGCTATACATAATAGCCCGCCCCCGTACCGCCCCGTATCAGCAGGGTGCGAACCAACACACCACCCGAAGGGGGCATATGCCCCGTACGAGTTTAGGCATCCCCCTCGCGAGAGAGGTAGCAAATACCACGTTACGTAATACTTACACAAGATTAACGGCAACGCCAACAGCGGAGGTGATGAGCATAACAGTCGCGTCTATTTCGAAGTCCTTGTAGATGACTCTTTGCACCGCCATATATACCAGAATTCCTGTCACCACCCAGATGAGAAGAACGGATGTTAGGGCTCCTATGACTTCCGCCCGGTACCAACCGAAAGGCATCCTGGAATTGGAAAACAAATTCTAACTTGAACGATGACAATACTGAGGTTAGAGTTTCGGATGTAAAGTATTTATACTTTTATAAGAGTATTTTTTTTTTAGAATTTCAGTAAAAAATAACTAGTTGCGCAGAATTCTCTGAATCGCTTCTGTATTTATTTCGTGTTCATTTGTTTTGTATTATCGGGGCTGTAATAAAATACTAAAAATACAAATAATGCAAGAATAATAGTAGTAATATTTCTTATTTAATACAATAAAATATAAAGATAAACAATGAAAGATGTCTTTTTAGCAACGTTTTATTAATTAAAAACTATTTGTTAAAATGCTTTCGTGAATTGGGGTAAAAACACAACTAAAAATAAAAATTCAGCAATTGAAGCGAAATAATATAGCTTTTAAAATTTCATACCGTCTAGTCGCGGGTCGGCTGGCGACCCATAGCGAGAACAATGATATCATAAAACTGGCGAAGTCTGTGAGTAAATGCGCGGCATCTGTCGCTATTGCCAGACTGTTTGACATGTAGCCACCTGAAATGAGAATATCACCCAATTATTAACTCATGACATTGTTTGCCCAGTTTTCAACGCGTGGATGGCAGACCTCTACATTAATATAATACCAGAGACAAATCAAGTATATGCAAAAAAATTATAAATACAACGCAAAATGTGTTTCTAAGCGTAAAACTCAAAGACGGCTGGATGAATTCGAGTATTTTTTAATTTATTACTTAAAAATGAATGAACATTTTTTAAGGTGAACGTTTTATGGAGTGAACGGTTTATACACTGAACGTTTTATAGAGTGAACACAGAATACAGAAATACAGTCAAAATCTGTTTTAAGGACGTCGAAGGAACTACTTCCGATAGAGTTGGTATATTATATTACCTAATACAATAGAATTTAGACGGGACCTTTGATTTTCGTCAAAATAACCGGGATGTTGTTCTAAACGGTTGTGACTGTATATAAATGTATTTATTTATTTATTAAGTTTATCATACATATTATTAACTCTACTGATAATTTTATAAAATCTTATATCTAATATGTATGACAATATAATAATGTAGTTTTCTTTAGCACTGTACAGGTTTATATTGCAACAAAAGCGAACAATTTATACGGGGCAACATAGCAAAATGTGGCATATGTTGATATGTAAACTAATAAAAAGGATGGCTACGTAAAAATCATATTACGGCGAAACGGGGTTCGCGGTTGCAGCTTGTAAATAAAACAAACTGCATAAATTTCTTGTAATAAATTTATACCAGCTTGGAGAGCGATTGGTGTTATATTAAAGTTAAAAAGGATTTCATATCTCACGTCAAATTTTCAAAGCCAACTCCATCACTTAAAGATTTTTTGAAGCAAATTCTATATTATAAACGAGTTGAATGAAACAAGACGGTTAGATTGAAGATGTTGACAATCTTAGATGACATGACATAATGAAAAAGACTTATGGGATGTTCTATATTTTTATAAATCACAACCCATTTTTATCTTTGTAAATTGATATATTTCTTCACAAACAACAGTAATTAATTTATATTCTTATAGAAACGCTCAAAGGAAAAATACATGCTCACTCATCTTAAAAGTCTGTTCTGTGTGACGTCTGTTTTCTTCTTTTCTAAGTGTCCAGCAGGGGGTCTAGTCAAGACAGCTTAACAGTAGTGTATGAAGAATGAAAATGACAGTACCAACTGTCGACACTAGCTGTCATTTTCATACAAATTTAGTTTTCGACTTTCTACATACACTACTGTTAAGCCGTCTTGACTAGTATTTATGTTGCCACATACATCAAAATCGTATAGCAAATACTACACCATACAGTATGTACATTTTTAGTGCGTATCAACGATACGCTACAGACTATTTATTTGACTCTACAAGTTTTCATCTTTATAACTTTTGATAATTGGCAATCTATGCCTACTACCTATAGGACTATCTAGTAATTAGAGTACTGTCTTTTTAGCCTAATTAAAATGATTTGCCTTGCGTATGTAAAAGGAGTACTTACCTACAATTTCTCCTATCATAAATATAACACATAAAATACTGGCTATTATAAGTTTTCTTCTCGCGCGTTTGTCTATTTCTTCATTACGTGATCTGTGACAATGCCCTGAAAATCAATAATAAAATTTATTTGCAGTTTACAATTCATTTGAAAACATTGTTTACATTGTATAAGTAATTATTTCTGAATGTTTTTATTTTTTAATATTTCCAGGATCTCAATGTTTAATATATTTTATTAGATAGGATTTGTAGTTCCCATACATAGTTAGGTCCCAACATAAGATAGACAGGTATCACTTATTCCACGTCATTAAATTTGAACCTGTATGCATCCCTACTCATCGGCAAAGAAGAGGGTGTAGGCCGAGAGAAAAAGCCGGCGTAAAAAACTCTAGGTAGTCTTTTAAAAAAGCAAATCATCTAACAACAGATAAAATATAATAATAACATAACAGTTCTTTCTTATTGACTGTGTTTAGTCAAAATCACGAAAAAACAAAGATATCAAAGAACTACGTAGGTACGTCTAGCTTCACTCAAACCATATCATCAAAAATCAATACATACAAATGATTAATGCATCAAACAATATTAAAAAACCACTTACTTTCAACTTCAGTAATACTGCCATTTCTTCCATTTTCCTCACCATCTGGGTTAGTTTCGATGACGGCGCAGCAGCCAGTGGACGGGTTACCATGAACGCAGAATATCACTCGCCGACCTTTGGCGGGACTATCTGTTCCATAAGACACCTTACCATCCTGGTAGCTGAAATAGTTTTATTATAATAATAATAATAATTTATTCATTGCAAGAATATGGTACAAAATGTCAAGGTGGTACAATCGTCAGTCGTTCGCATGTTCTGCCACACACAGTGGCGCGCAAATTTATCCTAGTTTAGATTTTACATTATTAGTCAGATTCATATCAATTAAGTCAATTATCATACATTATTAAATTTGTATAAATTACCATGTCTCACACAAATAATCATTTATTGAGTAGTACATTTTTTCCAAAAGTAATGCACTAAGTCGCTTTTTAAAGACTCTAGTCGGAAGATCTTTTAATTCTTTCGGTAATCTATTATAAATTTTAATTAACATACAAAAGGCGTTTTTCCGAAACAGTTCTATATTTATTTTTGGCACAGCCAATTTCTCCCCATGTCTACTACTTACTACATTCGATTTAAAAATATGTGTATTTCTGTGTACGAATAGGGATATTTCTAATATATAAATACACGGAAGAGGTAAAATTTTATATTTGTATGTAAGTGTAAAACATCAAGATTACTGTGACCACACGTCTAAAGTAATTTAGTGCCGTATATAGCTTTTTATTTCGGCTACATATCTGATTACATTACACATATTTGACATGATATCTGAAAATGTATATGTCGCAACGAACTACCTTAATTAGCCGTTCAATTAACAGCCTAGTCTTTTGACTAAACGGCGAAAATATCGAAAAAGTCCCCTCAAACCCAGCAAAACGACTAGTAGTCTAGCTGATAAAAGTCAGCTTGACCTAAAAATTATCAAAACGATACCATTCCTACGTTTTATTATTATTAAGTGCAGAGCAGATAGAGCCCCATGGGCGCATCAGTCCATATCAGATATCATATCATATCAAACGCTATAGACACTATTAGTTTAATGTTTATCTCTTGGATGTGTGAGAAACAATTATTTATCATATCTTTACCTTGTTAACAACTAATCAGTTGTTTATTGCCTATTAGTTGTTGATACACAGGTACACTGAGTAAATATTTTTACAAACTTGTTCAATAACAGTTTAAATTATTTATAAAAAAAAACGGTGTTATTTACTTCTTTGGCGTAACAAGATGAAAAAACTTTTCAAAAGTTTTATTCTACGTTTGTAGAAAAAACGACACTCACAGTAGAAAAAAAGGTATTTAATACATTAAAAGTATTATCATAACGTATTATCTACTTAAGTAAAGATTATTTAAACATCACAAAAAAAAAAACAAAAAGTTGACTATAGCTAACTTCAGGGTGTCGGTTTTTTGTGACGGTGTGCGGGCGCAACGTAAAAATTTACGCTCATCACTTTTCCCTAACGCACCAAAAGAAATATAACTTTAATAATAATAATAGCCTTTATTGCTGTAAAATACTTATCCTAGTACATAAAATACTATAAACACTAATAATTAATCGGCAAGCCGGTTCATTTCTATACGCATTTAACAGCTTGTCTTTGGACATAGGCCTCCTATTAGATCTTCTATTCTTCTTGGAGTCTAGCCATCTTTTCTTTTTCTCTAGCAGGCTTCCTCATTTTTTTAAAAGTAACGGAAAGAACTCCTAACTATAATAAAGTTATTTAATAAGTATTAATCAATGTTTAAACTAAAAAACTATATCCCATTTCATCACAATGGTTACACAATTGTAAATGTTACAAGTCTAATTTAGACAGATTCAAGGTATAATATATGTAGTTAAACTGACACATATTAGAATTTTGTTACAGAATACGCTCCAAATAATTTAGATCACACACCAACCTTTGCATATTATGTAATACGGTTTACTTTTCGCAAAGCATTCTCCTAGAAGATTCAGCGTGCAACTATCATTCATCAGATCGAATATCTGATCTCTCGCTGTTTACTAATGTACATTTATTTCTATGTGTGCATTTAACGTTTGCTCGAACGGCAAAGGAAAACATCGTGAGGAAACCGGCTTGCCCAAGACCCAAAAATTCGACGGCGTGTGGCACAGAAGTCTGATCACCTACTTGCCTATAGAATATCGATTATTATGAAACAGATACAGATCTGAGGCTCCTAAAAAGGTTGTAACGCAACAGAACATTCTCGTAACATTTCTTTTATTAACACCTTTACATACTCTATCCCAAACTTCACGGTACTTATGTAAATACGATAATGTAAATAACGGCATAATTTTCCTCGACTTATATTGCCGATGTACGTTCGTTCCGCTTAGGTTCATGCGTGCATGCATTTGTTTTCCATACATAAACCTATTGAACTATTAAATTTGCCACAGTGTTGGTACGCTTCAGCAGTTTTGCTTTACTATACTAAAAAATGTTATCCATTTAACAATGAAACCTTGGCTTTCGCTCTTTTATGCATCATCGCAGGCGTAAACTATTTTTTATATACTCTAGCAATTAGCGTGTACAGAAAACAATTCAATCACGTATCCAAATACTAATTATGAGTTAAATACAGACTGCTGTATAAGCTACAATATTATCTTCAATAAAATAAAATAAATCAGCGGCGCTACAACCTCTTTAAGGTCTTGGCCGCAGATTTCTGAATTTCATGATCATTTTTAAATCTAATAGGCAAGTAGGTGATCAGCCTCCAGTGCCTGACACACGTCGTCGACTTTTTAGGTCTAAGACATGTCGGTTTCCTCTCGATGTTTTCCTTCACCGATCGAGCAAATGTTAAATGCGCACATAGAAAGAAAGTCCATTGGTGCACAGCCGGAGATCGAACTTATGACCTCGGGTATGAGAGTCGCATGCTGAAGCCACTAAGCCAACGCTGCTCTGCACTGCACTGCTGTTATCTTCAATAGAATCAATCAAAAGGGTACGGAATTTAGAAACGATTATAAAACATACAGAAGTTACTTCAAATTTTCAGCTTTCCAAATAGATATGTCCGGTACATGGGGACTTTAGAGTCGACTCCCAAGTTAGGGATAAATTTCCGAGGTTACCCGAGTTGTGACATGCTGTTACACGTCAAGATAATAATCCATTCCAGGTTTTTTGAAAACAATTAATAATCGGTTTTCGCAAAAGATCACGTGGCCATCCAGGCGGACGGGTCAAGTGACTCACCGTTCTCAAAAGTATATACTGTAATAAGGGAGTCGCTGGAGAGAAACCGGGGAAAACGGATTGTACGCTCCAGATGTTTCCTTGCTGACCCTCAGGCAAGAGCTATCGACACAAGAGAAAAAATCGCATGCCAAAAGAGGCCATGCCAGATCGCGCCATCTATCGTATTATAGTATTTTTAGGCTATTTTATGATATCGGTAATGTGTGAACGGTACTCTAACCACGTGGTTTGAAGTGGAGGTTGCTATGGTAGTCAAAGCAAGATCCTCCGATATAGAGATATACCTAAAAAAATGATATTCACGAAATTAATTCATGCAAAATATTTAATATTCAACTGTTGACTATTGTCCTCATAACACTCATGTCACTTTTTAAAATAAAAGTGACAATCATAGTGGTTTAATAAGACACAAGCTGTGGTTTGTTTAATGTCCATTAAATCACCTCTATTGTTCTAAATTAGTATAATTCATTGTTTTGACTAAAGTACTCATTCGTCTCTTTCTGTCAAATTGTTAACGCTGTAATAAAAGAAGACAGATGTACTCGAAGAGACTAGAAGCCTGTTATGGTTTCACTGTATTCATAGTCTTCGAGAATGCCTTCGTGGAAGGCATAATTCTCAGGAAAAACAATAAAAACACTTACAGTACCAACGGTTTCTGTTCCTCACTCATGTTTGCAAACAATCAGACAATAGATCACACCAAATCCATTACCAGACAAGTAAATCACTAGTTCACAGCAATTTGTGGCGCATACTAATACGTTACCATTGGACAGGGCGCTCCTTAACATTAAATATAGATAAGGTGATGCAAATACCACCGATAACGCCCATATAACATTAGAAAATGTTTTATCGTATACGAGCGTTTGAACGCAAGGTTGTAGGTTTTAAGTAACAAAAAAATAACTATAATATTAATATTTGAAACGGATAATTGTGATATTAAGAGCTGTATACTTCATAAAAAAATTAAAACAGACTTTACATTACACAATCTGATTTACTTAGATCCTGTTTTTAAAATCTATATTTTACTATAATAAATAAATATATATTGTTTTTAATAGAACAGGGGGCAAACGGGCTCGCCTGCTGTTAAGTATTTCCGCCGCCCATGGACACTCAATGCCAGAGAGCTCGCGAGTGCGATGCCTTTTAAGAATTGGTACGCTCTTTTCTTGAAGGAGCTTTCTATACATAAATATATTGTCCACCAGTATCAGTAAGAATGTTTATGAGACTTGCATTTATGGTTCCTACCTAAGTGCCACGTGACTTCGCGTGAAAACAGGAAAGTTGACAAGATTCAAACTTATCGACGACTTTTTCATATCAAATGTAGACTTTATGCACATAAAACATTCCTATTACGAAAATAGGTTAGCTTAAATCGAAGCGAACAGCAATTTTGCTCAACATCAATGTTTGAGCAAAATTACAAACGCGCAAAAAAAATATACGAAAGGCAGGGAACAAAAATGTCAATATTTTAGGCAAATTTACGAAATAAAAACTAGAACCGTGTGCAATTATAGTAATAACTTATGTTTTATGTAACGTAAGAATAAATAAATTGTTTTTTTTTTAGTTCGCAACATCGCATATACCGTATGACATCACTATTGAATCAAAGTCGTTTTGTTATTAGTAACTGTATTTTAAAGTAATATAACCTCGAACCCGCATAAAGTGATAATTTTTCCAAATATAGGTAATATTTAATAATAATTGATGTCAAATGCCTGAAAGAAGCCGTCTACGTACATGAATTATATTAATCTAATGTTATATTTCTTTGAGAATGAATTAGCCGATAGGTCATAAATATCACTGAATTCTCAGTAATTGTTATTATATGAAATGTTTAAATTAATCAAAAGGTATATGTTTATAAAATATGGAGTATTTAAATCGCCTTACAGAAACTGAATTCTTTTTTTTATGACTGTTTTTTCATTTATTTATTTATTTTGATAAATTATTATTTATTAAGTTTGATAAATGGAATCAAAATAGCGCGTATAATATTTAAGAAGTACCTACGGTTTGTTTGCAATCTGATATTTTGTTACATTGTGGGAACGGAAATGCCATATTTGATATTTGTAATACAAACAAGATATGTGTTGGGGACATGGCTAACAAAAAAAACAATCTTATAAGTAAACATTTTCGATCAATGAAATTCCATTATTCAAAAACTTTTTCAATCATATGAAATCATTTCCTGTATTAAACACAATAGCTTTCGTTAAAACGCTTTTTATATATATACTTAGTTTTAATCATTTTTGGGTATAAATATCTCTTAGGCTAAAACCATATTTATCGCGTCCCAAGTAAATATTGAAGTCTAGATATGGCAGCTGTGATTTGATAGCTATTCATTGTCTTAACGCGTCGGACATACATATGTTTCATTTGCAAAGGCGACAATGCAAAAAAATAAAATTCAATTTCTAGATGTTTCCATTTAAGTAATTAGGATTTAATACAAACTTAAGTACAGTGCATTAACCAAGGATAACATAATGCAATATTTATTTAATGCTAACCCAAACGACTTTAAAACAAATTAAAATTCAAACGTTTATAGTAATGTCTTTTATTAAAATAACTTTTACACATTTAAAGAAAAACTAACGGATTGAAGTTATGTATTATTGTACACTTATAATTATTTAAACAAAATTTTAAATTAAAAAAAAAACTTTTGTATCATGGTTTTGTATATGGGTTTTTGGTCACCGTGACCATGCACGCTGTAAAGCACGCGAAACGTCGGTTAAATTTAAAATTATGTTTAAATAATTATAAGTTTACAATAATACATAACTTCAATCCGTTAAAAAAGTGTTTTTCTTTAAATATGTTTTACAAATAGTTGTATATAAGTATTACATATAGGTGAATAGAGCAATCTGCATTGTGAAGGATCAGCGGATAGCAACGAGTGTAATCTAATGTAATTTGAAGTATACAAGTGGATAATATCATTGGTTTATAACGATTGCGAGCAGACATGCGATTCACAAACTTTAGGTAGTGAGATCGATTACCAGACGAAATTAATGTTTTTCTTGCGTAAACGACGTTCGATTATGAGCTAAAGGAAAATATTGCGATAACCAGCAAAGGTCATCCTTAAAAAAATAACAGAACAGCCATAAAATCTACCCACACAAAATTATAAACCTGTCCATGCACCTTAAGATAATAATGACATTACCTGTATTGCTTCTACCGAAGAATGTAATAATACTAATACACACAGTTTGCAACAGTAACATGCAGTCCATTATCTAGGGATGCATCATATGCATACGGACACTAGAACAGACACTAGATGCCCAAGAAGTAGACACTGTTCTAACTTTATAATATTCAATAGACAGTAATAGCGTAAAATGTAATAAAAAAACTTCTTAAGGAAAATCTTATCACCTGCCTGTAGTTAAAATATAAGCAGTTATTACTACTATATAAATTACCTACAATTTCCATAAATTATAGAAAATTGCGAAAATTCAATGTGTTGTGTGTGATAATTTAATGTGTGTACAAAAGTTATTTTTTTTTAATATTTCATGTGCAGATTAATTATTAGTGTCATATTTCATGCAAATGAGGCTACCCACTTTAAAGAGACAACAAAACATTAAGACAATGGCCCATTCTATAATATGGCTTACATCCAAATGTCTTTTTTGTAAAGGTTATACAACATAGACACAAAAGATGAGGTATAAAATATACTTTAAGTTTAATTACTGGTAATAATATGGGTATTATGTAGGTGTGTCGCGGGACCTTTTTTAATTTTGGGTAATTTATTGAAATTCATAAACAAACCGTTCATTTTCTAATTTTATGATAATCAACTTGAAATTCAACTTTTAATAGACAGAAATAAATTTACCGATCTTTATAAAGGTATAGGATAGGTAAACTACAAAAAATGGTTACAGCTATTTTAATGGCAACAAGTACTCCCATCCGTATCCTACCTACATAAAAATAATATTTACCAATAAGATTTAATTTCTTTAACAAGAAAAAAAATGCTAAATGTATTTATATAAATATGATCAAGTTTCAACTTCTGGAGATTTTTTTTTATATATTTCAAACTATATTTTTTACTGCATAATTACGGTAAAATTAACAATTATTTAACATTAACGTGTACAGTTTAACAGTGCTTATTATATATATTTATTGCCAAATAAAATTCAGAATCATTTACGTCCACATAACTTGGTAAAAACTTAGGAGCGGTTTTAAAGATGAAGGTAGAAAACTCTCCTTTATAAAATCAAATATTTTTACATACCCCTTCATCGTTGCTTGTGTATCGTGTTCCATGATTTTATTCTTAACTAAACAGCCGGGTGTTTCAGATTTTTCTGTTAAATATTCCGTATCCACATCCTCTAATATCGCAGCCCGATCTGCATTAAGTTGATTCAACTTATCACTCGACAAACTTTTTGATCTGTATCTTCCATTCAGCTGTGAAACACTTTTATCCGCGTATGCAACACTCAAACTATTATTCTTCGTATCATTTTGATAATAATTATCACCAACTTTGCTAACTTTATTACTGTTTGATGACATCTCGCGCCAAACAAATACAGCGCGCTGTCAAGTGAATGTCAATCTCGATTGTTGAACGTTGTGGAGAGACTGACGTTCGTAAACAGACACCAAGCGTTTTGCCGATATCCAAACAAAACAAAGTCACTCGACCGAATTAAACAAATCGGAACCTTTTTGTTTTGTAATGATCTTCAATAGAATTTCCTGTCCAATAATAATTAATGACTGCGGCCTACCTTGTAAATAAAACAGTTTTTTTTGCTGTCATATAAAAAATTTTCAATGTTTACACAGGGCGAAGGTTTGAATTTGTGAAACAATTCTATTCCTAATTCAAACAATGATTTTTAGTTTCATTGTGTCTTTATAAATAGCGGAACTTCCGAACTACTTTTATAAGAAGTGTATTTGTCACTTTTTCGCACCAACTAACCACCGATTGAACATTTATTTTATCATCATCTATTGTTAATTACAACCACACCTGCCGTCAACATAAAAACAAGATTCCGCCATTATATTGTATTAATTAATTGAGACTTTATATAAAGCAAAAGCCGTGCAGCTAACGTAATAACTATTAAATTTAGTTTAGTACTTATAAGTCCTGACCATTTTTATTATTACGGCAATAATGTATGGGTTTTGTTCACACGTTTTAAATCTATCTAAATCAACCAACGTTAAATTGCAATAACATGGTATAATTTACAATTTTGTAGACCATACCAGCTCTACAAAGACTATATGCAACATATCTTAGTGATGTTACACTTGACATCGAAATACGCAAATAGGCTTATTGACATCTAAGGTACGTTGAAAATTGTATGCTACTTGAAAATCATTCGAGGTTAAATATCTGCCATGCGGCCTCAATATTACGTGCCTTGACTTAGTAAGCACCAATATCATGTACCTACTAAATATATGTGTGTGTATTTATATATATGTCACACTTAACGGCTGTCGCAGTGGTCACATGCATTCTCGAAAAGAACTATATAAAGGTCCTAAGTTCGAGTAAAAGTTAGAGTAAAAAGTTCTAAAATTATTTCTTATTAAAAAATGAGAAGGCTTGACCGAAGTCTGGATGCGGTTTGCGTTATTGAGTGAAGGTTATAATTATATATCTAACTCTTATTAAAGATAATAATTTAAAAGAGAAAAAAGGATAATAAAAACTTTATTACACATAATAAAGAAGGATGTATAGTTAAAAAAGAAAGTGCACGGCACTAGGGTTCCCTTTGTCGTGGGCTGCTAATATAATGTATATAATAAATAAATTCTACGTAAGGCAATTTTATAATTAAACCACTGTTGCACACGAAGTATTCAAATTTTTCAAATTTTATTTATTCATGTAGGTAACAATGTACACTTATGAACTTCAAAAAAAAGAAATATTAAATGAATTTAATTTTACATTTACTGCCAGTTCTCAAATCAAGGGCGTAGAACGGAAGAGAAGAACTGGCAATAAACTCTCCGCCACTTTTTTTACACAATGTTTGTAAGGAGCTGCAACCATTACACCATATTCCATATGACATATCGAGTAATAAAGAATAATAAAATAAATTAAAAACAAAGATTTGTCCTCTATCAGCAGGAGGCATGGTGAAATAGGAGCACGCACTTACACACTCGTGAGAACAACACGCAAATACGTAGTATAAACAACATATATCACCGCATACACGAATTCAAGTACGACCAGTCACCACAAGTAGCACCCGTTCACGAGTATGACGCATGGCCAGCCATCGGCTCGGTTTCAACGTGGAACCGGTATAAAAGATGTCGCTTAAGATTTTTAGTAATTGTATATATAGTAAAAAAAATGTTTTTGAAAAAGTGACTAAAGATGAAAAACACTCCAAGACTGCGCCATACACAAGGTAAACCTACATATAAGCTACTCAAAAACGCACATTTTCCCACAACGTTGAATTGTTGATTAAAGATGAAAAGGCACCTGAAAGATTTTCTCTTTTCATCTTGGCATTTGGAGTGTGTTTTCCAAAAATCGACATATTGCCATTAAGCATAGTTGTCTAACACTAATACACACCAAATATCTACAATAGAATCTGTTATTACACGAATTAAACCACTAGTAAAAAAATCTAAAAGCCCACTATAGACGCGCGAGATAGGATACGTTTCATATTCGACATAGTTACTTCTTATCATAATTATGATTATTTTTATATACAGCATATGCTACAGTGACTAAGGCGATTATCTGGAAAAAAATTATCTAAGTAAATCTCAGTTCACCATGAGCATTTTGGAATAAATAGTATATGAAAGCGATTATTTAATTAAGTCACCATACCTACAGACGATTGCTTTAAAGTCAAAATAATATTTAGAATTATTTCTTAGTTCTATTGATTGATTATTCTAATTTATTTAGACCTTGGTAGACCAAGATATTTCGTGAAATTAAATAGATTATTATTTTTACTTGTTGTAATCCTTGAAGGAAAAATAGAATAAATACACTTTTACAACATTTAAAGCATTTATGTCGTCATTCCTTATCTTAAATCTTTGATCTCTTTATTATTATAACATTAAGTATACGAAATAATTGTCTGTTTCTCGAGATTATCTTTAACGCATTGTAAACTAAAAGGAAATGAGTTATAATTTTTATATTTAACACGTTTTGCTATAACAGTTATTTTTTTGTCTGTGGTAATCACCAAAAGTCTAAATGTTAGGCGATTAGTGAATCAACAATAGATAATAAAGCAGAATAAAATTACTTTGAAGAAAATAAAACAATTCAACCTATTACAGAAAAAAACTCAGATTTTTTTTCAGGTTGTTAGGTTTCGTCAGTGTTAGAACAAATGATTTATGAGCACGTAGACAAATAGTCCATGGGAGCATGGCCGGGGATCGAATCGACAATCTCAGGGATGAGAATTGCTTGCTGAAGCGACAAACACTGCTCTTTTTCTTTTCTAAACAACAATAAAATATAGCCTCAGTTCATAATCAATTCAATTCAAATTCTTTCAAACATATTTAAAATATAATTTATTTTATAAAAATAAGAGATGCCGACAGTTCAACACTAAAACACTTCAAGTTTGAGCGAAACCTCAATTATTTGTAAAAGCTATTTGCAAACCGATTATAACAATGCATTTCGACACATAAATGATTTGCGTTACAAATTACTATTACGCGTGTCATTTTAATAGCAATTAGTTTTACCATTTTAATTTCGTAGTTTTCTTTTGTACTATTGTTACTGAGTTAATTACGAGCATGAAATTGTTTAACTGTTAATTACATATATAGAGAATAAGATATTATTTTGCTTGATAAAGACCTACTTTACATTTCTGTACTGTTTTGTATTGTATACTATATTAGAGTAAGTAAAGAATTCCCAAGATGAGTACTATCGGCGGTCTACAGCGCGTACGTATTTGATACGAACACAAGCGTCGACCTGTTTTGTTTAAGAAACAATTGTTATTGTAATACTTTTATAAGGCCTTATAACTTATTTAATTGTTATGATTGTTTGTATTTTTGTATACTTGGCTTTTCCGTCCACTGTAAATTGTCATTTCTGTAAAACTGTTGATTCAATACTTCTTTCTACAGAAAGATCCTAAATTAATATAAAGTTTTTTATTTATGTGTCTTCTTTCCTATATAATATACATGTATCTGTTTGTGTATGACATTCGTATATTTCAGTGAAAATATCAAATTAAATTATATCTATAGGTTTGTATTTATACATTTTCTAGTGACTTTTTAAATAATAATCGTAAATAATAAAACTACAATTGTATTCAGTGACAGTTTCATTTAGCATTCCTGAGTTCTTTCTCTACTTTTTGTTTTGTTATTACGACAACGAATAATAATAGGCTACGTATAATTGTGAGTGAGTAAGTGACTGAGTCTCCTGCCCGTCTGCCTTCTATTAACTTAAAAAAATAATAAAAATACTGTTCTGTAAGGTATATACTAATGAGCAGTGTTGGGCTAGTGGCTTTAGCGTGCGATTCTCATCACATAGGTCATAGGTTCGATCCCCGGCTGTGCTCCAATGGACTTTATTTCTTTGTGCTCAATTAATATTGGCTCGAACGGTGAGGGAAAACATCATGAGAAAACCGGCTTGCCTTAGACCCATAAATTCGACGGCGTGCGTCCGGCAAAGAACGCTGATCCCCTACTTGCCTATTAGATTAACATATGTTCATGAAATAGATACATAAATCTGGTGCCTAGACTTAAGTTGTAGCACCATAGATTAATTTTTATTTTTTTTATGAGATTTATAACACGTATATACGTGCGCAATTACTAACAAAAACATATGAAAGATAGTAAGTAACTTCTTAAGTGACTATGTTAATGGTACTTAGAAATTAGTGCTAAACCTAGTACAACTTCTAGATAAGAATGATAATTACATCTTTCTACGTCAATTATGGGATTAGGGCACTGGTGTAGGATAAGAAATATAAAGAAATGAGAAACGTGCACTATATCACGCAGCTATTTCATTTACAAAAACATGCTGCTTTTCATGCCTCTTAAAAATAAAAATTGGTTAAACTTTTTGACTCAATACGGGTTCAGACGGGTTGATCACGCGCTTATGTCACGGAAACGCAGAAAAATTGTGTCCTTATTTTGGGTTACCGTACTTCACTCAACCTTATTTGATATCATACTTATCGCAAAATACAAATATAAAGAGTTATGTATTCAATTGTATTAATTTGAAATCGTCAACATTTTGAGTCGTGAAATCTTCCTTTGAAATTTTAGAATCAAAACTAAGTAAAATTTAAACGTGTAACAATGTAGGGTCTGAAATACAAATATAGTATGTTGCCACGTATATATTCGTATATAGTAACCACGACTGGTGTATAGCATTTGCAACGACGAGATATTAAAATTTTTACAAGTAATATAAATAGAAAACATTTGTGTTGTATAGGTGTTTGTAATGTTTTATACACAAAACTATACGACTAATTTAAAAAATTCTTTCACCACCAGAAACATGCATCTCTCTTACTGAAACTGGACTGGAAAATGCTATAATTTGACCCGAGGTACGAAAAAATTATCCAAAAAAATTTGTCATCGCGGCTGCTGTGGAAACTATTGATGATAAAATAATGTTATATATAATTATAGAACGTATCAATAACTATTTAAAATATCTATAAATAGTTTTACCCGTGGGCAAATGTATGTTGTGTATCCCGAGTCGACATAATTGCTGCCTCAACAAAACTACCGCAAATGTTTTGTATAGGGAAGTCCTAAGACACTATGTTCTGCAAATAATTCTCAAATATTATACCTAAAAGAAAGATTTGAATTTGGAATGTTTTGAATAATTGTTTTTATTTTAACAATTTAAAATCAAGCTAAAAATTCCTGGACTGTGAATAAACATATTTATAAACAATACTAACTAAAATATTCTAAAAATATTATAATTAACTAATGTTAGACATTTTACGTAAATGATCTTAGGAATTTAAATTTTCGATTTGTGGTCATTAAAAATGAAATTATATTTATATAAATAAAATTTAATATAAATTATATTTATTTCAACTAAACGACGAAAACCATCTTCCAACCCGGCTGGTCACCGTGGAAGATCAAGACCAAAACCCTCTAAAGAAAAAACTTCAACATTCTTCAACGAAAGAAACTAAATCCCTAGAAATACTTAACTCAACTAAAAAGAAGAAAGACCAGCTCTACATATTATCTTATAAAAACAGCTGGTACCTGCTGGCCGCAAATAGCTCAAGATAGAGACTCATGGAGTTCTTTAGAGGAGGCCTTCACCTTCACTTGAGGAGGGGTTCATGCAAAACAAACCTAGTTATACATTTAAACTATTTTCTAAATTAATTGGAAACAAGTGTAATTAAGGTCTTTACTATTATTTCTTTCTTTCTTAAAACTACACATGTAACCTGAAAAAAATTGCATGAAATAAAAGGTTTATTATTATTATTATTATATTTATATTAATTGTGGCTTTTAATAGTTTATTTACCGTATTTTATTAATATGTTATTTTAGGCTCATCTACATTAAAGCAATTACTCTAATTGAACATTCACTATCGAGAGTTTTGATATTATTCATATTTAACATTATTTTTACGAACTGCACAACAACTTGGTAGTGTTCTTAGTACAAGTGAAGTACAACGTTAAGTCTTATATGTATTATAATAGTTACTCAGTCCCTTATCAAGAGATATATGAATAACCTTCATAGCATATTAGATGTCGAGAGTCAACAGAGAAAAATGAAACTTTATGGCAAGCTTGATAAACAAATAAAACATAAAGAAACTTGATTCGACTTCTGAAACATTTTTGCCATTTTATCTGACCCAAACATAGCTAACTTGACAGTGCTTTTTTTCAATAAAAATAAATCGGGGTCTCATGTATTCGTTGCATATTTGCATAAAAACAATGAAATTCTATTACTATCTGCTTAGAATTATAAAGAAACAAAATATAATATTTTTAACTAACATTTTAATTAATTATACATTAGATAAATATACTTGAGCTTGAAAAGTGGGTTGAACCCATTAGAGAAAAGGGCAGTTACTTTTTAAAATAATCAATGGCTATACAGCCCCTTGTGGGGCAAGTATATGTTGCAATCTCACTCTATTTCCTACTCCAACCTAGAACACCTATTTTTTCGAGGACTACTCTATCCCACCAATGCAGCCTCGGTCTACCGGGTGGGTTGCATATGTCCCAACTTGAGCCCGCGGCATCCGTATTGGATGTTATAAAGTTCTAATAGCAGCGAATACACCAAATACCGTGTTCGCAAATTGGGCAAAAATTTCTTCAAAGAACCGAGCAATCGGCTCGAAAACAATGACCGTACTTCTCGTAAGGGTCTGGTCGCTTCAAAGTTATTTTACAGTACAAGCTTTTACTTTTTTAACAGTTGGAAATAAAACGCAGGACTAAAATCACGTGATTTAATTCTTTAGAATGGTTCAATACAAACAATGAATCAATCAATGTCAATAAGGGCCTGTTTCACACTGTATGGATAAAGTACCAAATAGCTATGCAACACATAATTTATTCGGAAGATAAAAGTTCCGAATAAGAAACTTCGCGTTTCATGACGAATAGCTGTCGGACAGTCGTGAAACGCAACAAACACTAGTTTATGCTACCAATAAGTAATAAATATCTTATTCGTAACTAATCCGGACATTGTGAAACAGACCCTAAATATTTTTTGTCGGTATTGATCGACCTTATAACATCCATCTTCTGCAAAATACTATTTAAAGGCAATTAAGTTCATTATATTTACAATCGACATCGGGTGCTACTCAGTTTCTTTTAATATTAATTTATAAACGCTTCTCAGATAAAGTTATGTTTAAACTTACCCAATACCTTCTACAGGTGGCACGTCCATTTTGTCTTTTAACTTATATTTAGTCATGTTTCAACATAATTTAGATTCGATGTGTATACGAACCGAGTGGATACTGAAATGTTTACCATACGAGGTTGAGAGGCACATAACAATGGTTTCACGGAAAATTATACCACTAGTTATACAATACATCGTCGAATCCGCAAACAATACAGTATATTAAGCGATATTTTTGACGTACTCTATAGTATTTATATATTTTATTATAATCAGCTGGTATGAATATATTGGCTAACAATCATTAATAATTATTAAATTACTAGCTGATGTCCGCGACTTTGTCTGCGCAGGATTAATATTTCGAGTAGCTTTTATTAGCGTGGTGTAGAAAAAAACCTACTAAATATATTGACTACCTCAGATAAACATTTCCATCATACATTACATATACTCTAGCGATTTTGGCACGCCAGAATAGCTCTCACATGCTCGCTTTTTTCTACTTACTTGATAATTTGGACAATTCACACAATATCTATATAAACGTTCGCCTATGTGTTATTCTGATGTATACATATAAGCTTATATGCACCTTAACCAGCATCCATCCATACTTACAAATTTTCACGTTATATATTCGTAGGAGTATTATATTATCAAATGGAATATGAAACACTCGGTTTTAATGGGAATGATATTCTATAATAATTATTTTAATATGCCTGCCCATCTTTGTCAGAGGCTGGTTCCTAGTGGTGGACTATAGAATCCCTGTAGTAACAGGTCACTGCGGGCAAAATATACAAAACATGAATACATACTAAGACTTAACTAAAGTAATAAACAAATAAAACATCATTAGTCGTTGTGGGTGTGTGAATATGTGTGAGGTTAAATGTGGGCGAAGTAATTTAATTTAAAGTTAAAAGAGAACATCGGTCGCTGAGGAATGAAATTGTTAATACATATTGTTGAACATTTCATAAAATACATAGAATATATTATGCCTTTATCATAGATAAATCTATCATAGAAGAGATTATTCTACGATCTGACCCAGATTTAAAGTACTAAGTAACTATAAGAGTAATACGGCCACTGGTTTATAGAATTGTAGCTGTTGAGTTAATTACTTATATCTTTCACTCGACATCGCGTAAATTTCAAGAGAAAAACTTTTATGTGACTACACTTTAGTGATAGATACCTACAGACTTTAGATGTTAAGTGTGACTTGAAGCAACGGAAAGCTGACTACTTCATGATAAAAGCGCTGAATGAAAATGCAGAAAGTTTAAAAAAAATATTTTACGTATATACCGGTATTATTCTTTAATATGGACTAAAGATCTTGCACGTCAACATGCGATATCTAGTAAAATGGTAACCATGGTAACATATACTTGTACGTTGGCAGACTGTCATGACAGTCAAATCTTATATAATATAAAATTCTTGTGTCACGGTGTTAGTAACCGAACTCCTCCGAAACGGCTCGACCGATTTTCGTGATCCTTATCGAGGATACTAACCAGGGGGGAGAATCGAACAACATCTATTTTTCATCCTCCTAAATGTTAAGGGTGGTCCACCCCTAAATTTTTTATTTTATTTTTCAGACAAAATTTTTAATTTTTATTTTTTTATGATACATCATACAAAAATACACGCAACCCTAAATTTTGACCCCTCTACGATCAACCCTTATTTTTTATTTGGTAATTAAAAATTTTAATTTTTTTTGGGAAGATTTTTATTTTTATTTTTTCATGACTTTAAATAAACAAATTTCATATTACTCTCAATTTCTACCCCTCTACGATCAACCCCTATTTTTTATTTATTTATTAAAAACTTTAAATCTTTTTGCAAACATTATTTTTTATTTTGTCATGACTGATTAAAAAATTATATATATAATTCTTCTGTGAGTGTGTATGTCACTGAACTTCTCTCAAACGACTGGACCGATTTTGATGAAATTTTTGTGTGTGTTCAAGGGGATCTGGGAATGGTTTAGATTCACAATTCTGTCCGCTGGACAATGTTTTTTTACTTAATTTTTAATTTATTAGTAGTTGTTGATTTTGGAATGTTTTACATTGGATCCGACAGACGGCGCTACCATCGCAGTGTCAAATTTTAAATAATATTCGAATTTTAATTTTAGTCTGTCCCGACAGTTAGCGCTGCGATCAAATTAAAAAAAAGTTTTGGTATCATTGTGTATTATTTTTATTTTTATTTTTTCATGACTTTAAATAAACAAATTTCATATTACTCTCAATTTCTACCCCTCTACGATCAACCCCTATTTTTTATTTATTTATTAAAAACTTTAAATCTTTTTGCAAACATTATTTTTTATTTTGTCATGACTGATTAAAAAATTATATATATAATTCTTCTGTGAGTGTGTATGTCACTGAACTTCTCTCAAACGACTGGACCGATTTTGATGAAATTTTTGTGTGTGTTCAAGGGGATCTGGGAATGGTTTAGATTCACAATTCTGTCCGCTGGACAATGTTTTTTTACTTAATTTTTAATTTATTAGTAGTTGTTGATTTTGGAATGTTTTACATTGGATCCGACAGACGGCGCTACCATCGCAGTGTCAAATTTTAAATAATATTCGAATTTTAATTTTAGTCTGTCCCGACAGTTAGCGCTGCGATCAAATTAAAAAAAAGTTTTGGTATCATTGTGTTATTGTAGACCATGTGCTGGATCAAATATTAAATTAAATGGTACTGAGTGTTTTGAGAAGAGTTTTGAAGTGTTCCTAAAAAACTTTACATTTTGCGAATTTAGTGCAGAATCGGAGTATATTTCTTATAATTTTTTTTATCAAATTTACACGTGCGTTACTTAATAACTAACCTAACCTACAAATTTATTTGTGAACTATCGGCGTCATTAATTTATGACTGTTTCGAGATTTAAGGGAAAATAAAATGGTATTCAAATAAAATTTAAATAATTGAATATAAATGAATAAAAAAATATATGAATAAAGTAAAAAATCATAAAATGAAATATTCGATATTTTGAAATCTGTGTCGATAAAAAATCCATCCAAATAAAACTCAGTGTTTTACAATAAATCTTTTCAGTTTATTACTTAAAATTTCATCTTTAATAATCAAAATGGCCAGAATGTTTTAGCTTATTAAAAAAAAGTTTGAAATTTTCAAATTAAAGACGTGTAGACAGGACAACGTCTGTCGGGTCCGCTAGTATTGTTATAAAAAACTAAACACGACCATGCAAGGTAAAACTTAGAATAAGTACTGATTTTACTTAATTTTTCATTTCCAAACATAACGCTGTAATATATTGAATTTGTTCCTATAATAAATTGGTTATACATTGACTTGTAACCGTTTCATTGTTGTTAATTATTCCTCGGGCTCGATGACCGGAGTAACAATGTTGAATTAAGTTACTGTCAAGTGTCACCTAAAGACAATGATGATAATGTTGACTGCGTAATGTGTATTTAGAGATCTGACATATAGAAAAATAAAAAATTTTAAATCCACGAGCATTGTTTGTTGAAAGACAAAACATTTTATATTGTATTTATAGAAGGCTAAAAAAACGTGTGACCTCAAAGAAAACGGAAAATGTTGCAAAAAGTAATTATTTAGTTAGGGAAGAGGAAGTGAATTTTTTTATTGAATACGCTCTATTGATCACAGTACAATTCGATGAACAAACTTATAGAATGTCGATAATATGAAAATAAATTAATATCGTCGGATAAATTCATTAAATTAATACATATAAAAGTTCTCCCTTTGTAATAATTTGTTGGATTAAAAAAGTTAAATAATGGTATTGTACTGCGGATGCTTTAAACTCCAAATATCCTTCAGTATGTTAAAAATGTAAATGTAAAGTACTGTTTAACGTTGACCATTGACATTATGTCAAAATTATACTCTATGCCAGCATTTTAGTGTATTTGAGTCCGGCCACTTTAATACGATATCCACTTATAATGGATTCAAAACTTCAGTGGTCGCCTCATATCAACGGATTGGCGAAGAGACTTAGTTCTGCAGCTTACGCGGTTAAAAAAATTCGCTCACTGACTGATGTCGATACAGCTAGACTTGTTTATTTTAGTTACTTTCACAGCTTAATGACGTATGGCTTATTATTATGGGGTCATGCTGCTGATGTCGAATCTATTTTCATTCTGCAGAAGAGAGCTATTCGTGCAATCTATAATTTAAAATGTAGGGAATCTCTGAGAGATAAATTTAAGGAAATTAATATACTTACCTTTCCCTCGCAATATATTTATGAAAATATTGTGTATAATGCAAAAATAGTGATAAGTATACTAGAATAGAGCATACGCACAATGTCAATACTCGGAACAAACGCAGGCTGCAATTTCCCCGTACCTACTAGACTGTCTAAAGTTAGTAATTCTTATTTTGGGAATAAGGATACTCTTTTTAATAAAATCCGAGAGGCCCTTTTATCTCTGCCTTTTATTAAATTTAAGAAATGTATTAAAGAAAAGCAGTGTAAAAGGCTTACTATAAAGTTTGTGATTAACTAGTTGATAAAAGGGCCTGGGACTAGTGCTGGGCAGGCTACTTCTAATTAATTTGCTATATTTGTTTTAAATATTGTCGTTTTGTTTGATGATTTGCTTTTTTAAAAGAGTACTGAGAGTTTTTCGCCGGCTTTTTCTCTCGGCCTACACCCTCTGTATTCTTTGCCGATGAGTAGGGATGCCTACAGGTTCGAATTTAATGACGTGGAATGAGTGATACCTAGATGATCTTATGTTCCAAAATAAACGTATTTTATTTTTATTATATTTTTTTTTTAATTAATAAAGTTTATCTTTAAATTTTCACTTCGAATTTCAACTTAACTCAAATCTTTACCGCTCGAGTCTGTATGTCGTGCTCCATCGCTCGTCGTGACGAGTAATAACCCCATTGCGTATTGTTTGTCAAGTGCTCCTTGAATATATTTAAAAACGGACAAAGTGGTTGGAACGCCGTTTTGGGAATCATCGAAGAGTTTAAATTTTTCACAAAACTGGTAGATAACACATAACTTTTTCAAATATTTTTGAAGCTGTTTGGTAAAAACGCAATTGGGCAGTAGTAGTTATTGGGATTTGTTTTTAATTTATTTTTATGAATAGGCTAAACTATAGAAATCTTGAATAAGTCCGGGAAAATACTTCAATAAAGGATTGATCCATTAACAAACATAGAGGAATGGTCAGCAGTTCTGCACATTCTCTGAAAAGAGTTGGAGGAAGTTCGTCAATTCCATGACTGTTTGTTTTTTAATATTTCATATATTACTAGAGGTTGTACAGGTCTGAGAAAAAAGTATGCTCTGTTTGACTTGAAGCGCGAGCGTGCGGTAGTGACGGTGATGAAGTTACTGTCTCTCCGATAGTTGATAAAACTGTAGGCAAATGACTTGGATCGATGACCTTTCATTACTTGCCTAGTCTGTTGACTGTTAATTTAAATTTAATTCCACTTTTTGCCATTCTCAGAACAAAACTCTTCAAACTGTCAATATGGCGTCGGAAAACCACAACTTTGATGGTGATCTCCAAAGTTTCATGAAAAACAACAAATACAATGTAAAATTATGTTTAAATAATTATAAGTTTAAATACAATAATACATAACTATAATCTGTAAAAAAGTGTTTTTCTTTAAATGTGTAAAAGTTATGTTAGTAAAAGACAATACAATGTCTCAAGTAATTAAAATTATAAATTTAATATGTTTTATGTCATATGTTTCACCTTTTTTATTTCTGCCTCTGTCGTACGTGTTGGAAAGTGCTGTCCACATATAATTGTCTATGATGCACTACGTTTGAATTTGGATTATGTTTTCTTTTCTTCGGATGTGCATTGTCATTTATAGAATCGTTATATATTTTCTCTTATACAACTAAACACAATGTTACAAGTATTATTAACGTTTTATTTATTTGCTATAGCCACTAGTCCACCCTATCAGTACGAATGGCCTAAGCATTAGTCAGCCAGTTTATTAAATGTCGCTGGTTATACGGCGCCGTTTAGTTAAATGGCTAGGCTGTTAATTGAACGGCTAATTAAGCTAGTTGGCTGCAACAGATATAATAAAAAATACTGTTAATCAATGTAACAGCGAAAGAACGTCCTGTTTTCCACATAGGAATGTGTATACCTTATTTTTCGCGGTTAAAGCTATTGAAACTACGATGCTTCGCAGGAGATATATTAAAGATATGTCGGGACATATCTCTAATATCGGTCACACTCATAATTGTCTTCGATTTAAACGGTGAGTTCGACATTCAGATCAGACGCAACATCGCTTCACGCGCTATATATATATTATATATCGCTTACTTCTTAAAATTACCTTTTTTTATATTTGACAACTCAAAGGTTCGAACCCGACCTCATGCTGTCAAATATACTACTAAATAAAGTAAGGCAATTAAGATATCACATGCTCCTTTCAAAAGTTTTGTAGCAAAATATCAACACCTTGACATTGCTCACATCCCGTCTGGAACTTCCTTATCACAATTATATTTCCTTAATTACGACACTATAAACTTGACCTATATATTACTTAATGAACCTTCAAACTTGAGGTCAGGTGACAGATTGCATATAAGGCAGCTATCGTTCTAAGATCGGTATACGTTCCGAGAATTATTTATTTAACGCGTGATCTACATTGCATCATAAACATGTCAATGAAATCTGCATGTACGAGCATAAACTTTAAATAACAGAAAAAGTATTCGTGGAACAATTTAATTTAAATAAAATGCTGTATTTCAAAGCGTATGTAAGACCATTTAGTTAGCCAGTGTGTTAATAGTTCAAGACTCTAAATAATTAATATATTATGTAAGTGAAAAGTATTTTCATAACAGATAAAGGCATAGAATTTATTTACGCATAAACGATTGCAATATACGAAATCCAACATAGAACAAAGTAGTATATATACTTAGACGAACACCCTTCATTATATTAATTCCCGCAATCCATCTTGATACTGTACTGTCAGTATATAATGTTGGCCACTCTCCTGCACTGAGTTCCTCATATGTCTGCGCTTGCGGTCGTAAACAACTTAACAAATGCAAGTATGCAGTATGCCCAGCTTCCAAAGCAGCTGCTACATCACCTTCAGCGAAAACATCTAATGCTCCCCACTCCAAAAGTCTACATCCAATGGTTGTAAGTTTTCTGAGCCCTACATAGTCTCCACATTTCGGAACAAACACGTCTTGAATATCAGTTTCCTTATAGCTCACCAAATCACCCGCTTCCTCTCCAAACAATCGAATTAGCTGTTCTACTACAGCCTCTTTGTTATTTATTACATTATCCTTTACCTTTAAGTAGCCAACAAGCGCGGAAAATTTTTCTTGGCTACCAGTTGTCGACATTCTTGGGCGTTCTGTTGCCCATATGATTGGCCCTCTAAGACTGAGAATATCACCACTAAAACCGTAGCGCCTCCAAAAATTATCTTCATACTGAATAACAAATTTCCTCGCCTTTCCGGAACACATTGTCGATGCTAATTCGTATTCCTTTTTTGACAACAAGTCTGAGCCCATTTGTATGTTTTTGAGTTGATCAGGTCTCAGAGCCATTGCAAGCAAACTGCAGATGTAGCTCGTCTCTCCTTTTATTCCGTTTAATATAACCTGCTCCTGAGAATAGGAACGGATTTCTTTAATTGTTTTAGCAGGATAAGTGATACTGGCCACACTCTGTTGTAGTTTGCTTGTTAGGCGTTTTCGACAGAATCCTAATAGCTTCTCTCGCAATTTTGTGTTGTCTCCATCGAAATGATTTCTTGCACTGGCACTTCTGTAACATTGATGTAAGTAGAATAATAGAGATACTGAATCAGCAGGTGCACCGCAGACGAGTCTTACTGTTAGTCGCATAATATCTCTGGATGAACTAAAAAGTAACGAGTTACAGAGATGTTCTTCCATCGCTGTTCGATCATAGTACAGTAACCGACGCCTCTCAGACTCATCGTCTATTTTATGCGACTGAAAAAGACCTTTCATGTTTTGATCTAGCAATTCCTGATATTGATTCAATTCAAACCTTTCTAAGAAATTTAAATAGTCGAAATCGTAAAAGTTATCTCTACATTCAACTATACTGCCATTTGTGCATTCGAAAAGCTTTCTAAGATCAGTTTTAAAGAAATCTGGAGCAATAATTGCGTCTGGTAGAGGAATGTTAAATTCTTTAGAGTATAGAGCTAAGTAGTATCTAGCAACATTGTCTAGTTTTTCTTTAGCTGTTCCTTCACAAATGTCATCTCTTATTTCTTCCTCTCTATCTTCTTGGAAAGCAACGTTGCATTTGGAATCATTTTTTCTGGTAGTAGCAAGGTCTAGGACCACAATTTCCATTGAATTTCCAAACTTCTTTTTTAATTTGTGAGCCGTAACGATTCCTGGGAGGCTGCATCCCAAAATTATAACATCAGCTATTACATGTTTACTTTGCCCGAAGTCAGAGAACGACTGCACCATTACACAGAAAATGATTTTTGAAAAGCCAAAATGTATATATTAACAGTATTATAAAATTACGAAAAATTAAATCATTATGTTGACATTTTGTGACATTTATATTTTTTTCATTATTATCATTTGATTTGTCTATTGAAATTTGTCATTTATCACAGACTAACTTTAATAACATTGTTTAAAGAAACTGTGACAGGCATTTATGAGTCTGTAACATACCAGATATTTCTCGGTTATAGGAGAAGAGATTAAAACTACCTTATCTATAACTAATTAAAATTAAAATATTTCAACAAATTAAGAATGATCGAATGTTCGCCTACGTCTATAATATGTGACGTAACTTTATCATATGACGGCGCCGGCGCACTCGTCATTACCGCGCCCCTGACTCTACTGACGTCGAGGTCATTGCCACAATATCGTTGCCTATTATGGGATTGATTAAATTAATCGCTCCCGATTAAGATATGAATCATTATAGCGTAATTTCGCCTTTATATATTTTTTAATTGTAAGATAAGTATCGTTTGAGATGGTTTCCGTACCATCTGATGTTGTTGTATGTAAGTTAGCAATAAACCTGCCTATTGTTCCACACTATAATTTGAATAAGGCATAAACCTTTACAGGTATAAATGTGTAGACGTTTCGAGTGGTACTCTGACGTCATTCATGTCAATAAAAAACGAAGATATGAATGTTTCGAGATATAACCGAGAACTATTATTTTTTTAAACTAATACTTGCTAAATGTCACAGACTTAGTTTACGCTAATTGAATGTCATAAAGACTGCATAAATGTAGTTAAATGCTAATACAGAACGAAGATAGACAGCCTTGCTTCAGAAATAAGTAACTATGTAAATTATAACCAAATTGTCATTGATTAGCGTAAACAAACTATTCATTACCATACAAATTACTGAAATTGTGCCGTAAAGTAATATAATTATTACCGGTTGAGAATATGAATAAACCAGTCGAGAAATTCGTATACGGCGGGTCATATTAATCAAATTTAAAGTATGAAATCATGTACACCATAAGTCTACGAACAATACGATCAGTATTTTCCATTAAAAATTCATTATTAACGCCCAAACCCTATTGGGTGTATAAATATATACTAGGAAATGTAAAATGTTAAGTAAATATGAATGCATAAAAAAAAATGAATGAACAAAATAAATACAGCAAAACAAGGTCCCTGATAAGCAAAAGTCAGGGGTGGGTTCGCAGCTCCATTAAAAAAAAAACCCTATTGGGTGATATAGGTTATTACCAATATCAATCCATTTTTGACCATCTGCCAACCTTAAACTTTGGCAACCAATCGATTGAATTAGCCATCGATACAAGCTATCCATGGTAGGTAGAATCGGTGTATGTGGATAGACCTTTGTATGAAAATGACACTTCAACTGTGCCAATATCTTATCTTAAGATTTTATATTTCACCAGTTTTTAAAATAATTAAAAAGCTATTTCATATGTTTTAAACATGGACATGTATATTTTAATAATTTAAATATTATTTTACGTTTACGGTTTTATTGACTTTATTTGGTTTATATTGATTATCAAATATGAGTGTAAAGAACGAAGAGAATGCATTCTATCAGTCGCCAAAAATGCATTGCGTAGGGTTTGGTTATTAGGATGCAGTAGGAGATCGATCGACTGTCACCGTCTGTCTACTGTCGATTGTGGATTAATTATTGGGTTCGGGCATATGTCGTTTTCGTAAGCGCCAAGTTATAAAGTACCAGGTATATGCAGCTTACATTGCCTCTGCAACGATGCTGAAGTGTTGTAGATGAAAATATTTCCTATGTACCTATTTCATTATTATAGTAATTGCGTATATGTTTACATTTACTTGCTTGTCATAATCTACGCACGACCGCGACTTTATCAAGAGTTATGTCTTTATTACGCCATTACGACATTTAATAATCACTCTCTATTTAAATGTTAATGAAGATAGAATTATTATTCAATATTGATTGTTTTGTGACGCGTGTTACCAATAAATAAGCGTTACAAAGCATTGTTTTAATATTTGAGACGTATGTATTCTTTAAATTTAGATAGAGAAACAAAAAATAAAAGATTTGTTAAATAGTGTCAAATGCTAAAAATTAAGTTCTTTTAATACTCATTTCATCAGTCTTATTGCATCGTTTTAACGTCTGCGTTCATCACAGACTTAACCCAATTTGACCGAAAATAACATGTTTATCTATTAGGTAAAGACAATTATTGACTCTCTTTGACAGCTAAGATATGTGGCGGTTTTACTGACCGAATTGCCTAAATCATAACTTAATAATGAGTATTTGTTTAAAACAGAACACACAAATAGAAAAAAATATGGGAAAAATGGACCATGACATTTATCCAGTTTAATGGATTGATATCAAGTTTTAATTGCACGTCTTATTAAAATCTCAGCGGGAATAGAACCCGGCGCTATGTTGTACGTGCGTCCGCGCACGTAGGCCACAAACAGGAGTAGCTCCACTATCGCACGACACGATTAGAAAGTTGATTTACTGACGCTAGATAAGAATTCATACTAATGGCCCAAATGGTCAACAATAGTTACGTCACGTTAAATGTATCTTAATTATATTTCTATTCTATATTTAATTTGATACAGAATGTATTTTAAAAAATGATAGCTAATATTAATATTAATCAAATGTTAAAGTGTTAAAAACACCCTTTCAATATTTAAATAATTAATACCGCATGATCAAACTAAACATTAGAAAGTATTTTAAATAGTACTCAAGTAGGTCGAAATTATAAGTAGCTTTCAAAATTATACAATTGCTCCAAAATAAAAAACTATATAAATTTATAAAGTTCTTGAATTACACTTTATTAATCAATACAAAAGAATAGAAGTAAAACATAAAGTTTGCCAATCATATGGAGCCAGGGAGCTTATTCCACAACTTTATGGCGGAGATCCTAAACGACTACAAACGATGAGCTGAGAGATGGCATCATTATATTAATCTATTTATACATTTATATACTACTGTATTTCAAAACAGGTCTGTGCCATAATCTAAATAATAAGATGTACTGTATACAATACGATGTGTAATATATTGGTTAGACAAGAAAAAAATCGTGGGTATTTATGTACACGCGTTGAAAGTTATACTTCTTTGGCGTAACTGGATATTTTTTTTTAATTTCATTTTAAAACGACACTAGCAATACAACACATTGAAAGTTTTATCATAACGCATTATGTAGTTAATTAAAGTTCTTTTAAATATCATAAAAACACTAAATAATAAAACAAATATCTACTTTATTGTGACGGTGAGCGCGCGCATCTTAAAAATTTACTTTCATCGTTTAATTACTCATCAACCTAACGCGCCAAAAAAAGAATTACTTAAAAATACGTCATGCGTCACGTCAAAAATTTGCAATATAATGGAAACGCTCAGTTATCGCGGTTGTAATGCGAATTGAGCTGGTTCCCATTCAGGTCGAGTTGACGACACGAGACAAGCTATGCCTGGTGAAGTTATATTATTATACGTATAGCTTATAACATTTTTTAGGAATATATGAAGTTGATTGGGTGTTCATACAAAAATAATCATGCGTGGCTTAGTGGTTAATGTCATGAAACATACCGAATTATCGTATAATATTTCTATTGTATTTATTATAAATTATTCTATTATCTAGACATAGACATGACATATTATCTATTACAAACAAAACACACACACATAAATACACAACATAGCAGTAATCAAAGAGAAAAAATTAAATGAAAGATAGAATGATAGGTATATTATTTTTTTTCTTTTCCCATTCGGTTCGTCTCCAGCATGTATTGCGTGTGTGCTGTGGCTGTATGTGTAATGGCCCTGGCTCAGTATTATGCTAAGGAGGAGAGTGTCTATCGTATAATGGCTTTATAGGCATTTTTACAAAATACCCTGGTCGTAATCGACCGTATCGTATCGGAGGTTTACAGGCAAAATACAAAATTAAAAAATTACAAAGTAAAAAAACATTAGCCAAACCAACTTCAACAGTTCTGACAACTCCAACGCATTATTCTAGGCCCCATATTGAAGTGATTGACGCATTTTAATAGACAACAAAAAAACGTTATCTATATTTTATCTCTTACGGCAATATTAAGATATTTAAAATAAATTGCTACCGTGTGTTCAAGGTAATGCTATTGTTAAATATAAGATAACTTTTTATAAGTTCGGCTTTTAATAATAGTAATTAATTAATTTCCAATTAAATTATATTTCACGTAATATCACTTATGTAAAACGAAGATCGTGTAATCAAGATATATGTACGTTTAAATATTTGATAAATAAATATTATTATTACTAAATACTAAATTTCTTACTTAAATATTTAATAATAATAATAATAAATAAATATTCTTTCAAAACGATTCACATTTATACATTCTTGAATAGAAAATTTTCAGCTATTTATGAATATTAAAAAAAAAACAAAAGCCATCTATCTGATTGTGCAAGAAATATTTTAAAAAGTGGTCATTTTAAAATCATAGTAGCGCGTGTGTTACCGTGGAGACATGTGTATGTTTGAAATAAAGTGAGTTTACATAGGAATTCCATGAAACAGTCTGCTAGCTTCGTATGCAATGTATTCAACACAAAAACGCATTCTACACACGCCGATCAATGGAGATATATATTTGCCGGATGGTGCCATAATATTATTTACTAACATTCCATTTTTATTAGTTTTTGTTGTATTTGAAAGTTTTATTTTTCTACTAATACTACTTTTGGTTACATTTTACCAACATTTGGTTTTATTTCACCAATTACAAACGGAACAGCTTTATGATTAGGGCGGCGAGTAAGTTTAACAATTCAACTTGTGATATTGACCTACCTCAAGACGTGTGGTGTCGTCAAGGAAAGCTATGACATCTGAGCTCCTCAGTGGAATAAATAGTGAATCATAAGTTATGCTAAATTGTTAAGTGTTACTTGAACAATTTATTACTTTCTTTGATATTTATATAGTTGTATTAAATCTTTTTATTGTTACTAATCCAGTTAATATTATTAGTACTTATTAACTATATGTAAATATTTATTTAATGGCGTAAAAAACATTTTAAGTATTTAGTAAGTTAGTTAGTAATAAGCTGTAAATCTTTCTAAATAAATAAATAAATAAATAAAAATGTCTAATACACAATTAATATATAAGCTAGGATAATTAGTATATTTTCTTATTGATTGAATGTTATAATGTTAAGAAATATCTCACAGTAGAAATGGTTTTACTTAGAATTATATTTATACAATACACTTTATGTCTGTCTAATTTGAAAACCTCATAATATTTTAACTTTTTTAAATACACAGTTGTATAGTTTCTACGAGGTTTCAAACAAACTAGTTATAAATATTTTTGTGTTTTTAACACTCATTGCGTAAATTCGGGAGACGCTCACACACAGCCGTTGAAGCATGCTGAAGACAGGGATATATGGAACAAGTGCACGACCCTTAGTAATGAACAACTTGATTTTAGAAGGTGTTCGAAACACAAATTCCGTGATGATACCCAAAGGTATCCTGAAATTGTACAAGGTTAATTTCATTATTTTCTGTTCTATTAGAACCGTCACAGAAAAATAGTACGATCGGTGCAGATCAGAATCAGATCTTTTTAAATAGAATAGGAAGCAAACGGGAAGGCTCACCTGATGATAAGTGATATAAGCCCATGTACACTCTAAAGCCAGAGAATGAATGAAATTTGTACTATCTTTCCTTGGAGGAAAATCTGGTTCCACAGAGGGCCGGTGCGCGGTATCTACCTTAGAAAACGTAACGGTAACGGCATCACTAATTTAAATATAGCAAGAAAGACATTTTCTTCTTATGCCTTCTCAAACATAATTTCATCTCAATCTTGGTTGATTTTTGTAATATAAGATATTATATATACAACAAATTAAAGTAAAACTTTTTTATCCTGTTCTTAATTTAAAAATTAAATGCATTACAAAAGCAGTATAATCTGTGGGTAACGGGCGTTACCAAGGCGGACCAAGCAGTCGTGTTTCTACAGGGTTCGGAGTTCACAAAGCTGCATATGTAATGTATCGGATATGTTGATACTGGCCTTATCCAGTATTTTCTTGCTTCACGACGTTCGTAACACCTTTATAGTAGCGGGTGTAAATAGTTGTATATAAAAACCAGGTCTAATTAAGATGTTAGGCTTTGGTAGACAAGATCAGTAAACTCGTATGGATTGAATTGGAATTCAAAGAAGTTGTTTAACTATTTCCACTTAAATAATTTGTAAAGAACTACGAAGCAGATAACTATTAGTAGGTATTAGAGACTTCTTAAGGTTCTTAATCTCTATCACCACGTCAACAAACTTATGTGGTGTGGGAGAAGTTTGCGTTCTCTTCTTTTAGTACCAAGGAACCATAACAATCGACTACAATGCTGATATCGACTATAATTTAATTGTACCACGCTAACCTTGGTGTACGCTACAGATATTAAAAAAACTATTTCGATTAGGCATATAAAATGTCTGAATCGCCGCCAGTTTCTATGCTAGAAGTTATTAAGTACCTACTGGCGCTAATTAGAAAAAAACTTTGCAAACATCTCGGAGTAACTCATCAAGAAAGCGAGTAAGTGAGCTTTGTATACAAAAATAAATGTATAATCTACTCTGAAAAGTGTTTTTTAATCCACGTGTAATGTGGTTCTGACCTCGTGCTAACAAAATCACGACCACATTAACTGTGCACTAAAAATTTAACGATGCGTCCAAGAATATACTGCCCACTTATTTTAGCTGACATAAAATTTTAAAATTCAATTTCAAGACAAACTCAATACGACTAAGGCGCTATAACCCCATATGACGTATAGGCCTCAGATTACATACGTTCCTTTGATCCATTTTATATCGTAGACAAGTAGGTAACGTCTGACACATGTAGTTGTTTTCTTCACGGTACGAGCGAGTGTTGCATGCGCAAATAAAGTCGCCCTAAGGTATGAGAATCGCACGCTGGAGCAACTAGGCCAACACTATTCTTACTCTTATTTATACAGTAAGATTAATAATAGTGAAACCATAGACAATTATGAGGCGTACTTTGGAAGGATTTAAGTAGTTTTCAAAATATTAAAAAGGGACCGCATTTATTCAAAAAAGGAATAAAATAGATTATATTCAAGAAAATGAATCCTTTGAGATTCATTTACTAAACTCTCTCTTCTTTAGTCTCTTTGCCGCATGACTTCCTCCACTATCTCCCGTCTTCGGCAAGCCTCTGAGCCTAGGTGATGGTAAGACCCATAATGCAGTTAACGTGATCCGTCCAGCGGTTAGGTGCTTGGCGTCGAGTCTTCGTACCCTCCATTCTGTCAGTCACGATGAGTTTTTCTAGGCTTTCCAAAAAAACTACACTAAGTAACTTTGAGCTGAAACAAATAAATATTTCTTTAAAATTCTCCCTAAATTTAAATTTCGTTTTAATAAGAGAAACAATTTAAAGATATTTAATTAAAAGTAAAAGTTTCGTTTTATTACTTAGAATTGTATTCCTGAAAATCAATCGAACAATTTCTATGAGGCAGCATAACGAAACGTTCAATGTGGAATTTATTTACTAAAAAGGTTAGCCTACCTTTTTAATCAGCTACATTAAAAAATCATATTAGGACTTGGATTCTAATAGTCTTTTTTATTTGAATAATTTTAGTTGATAAATCTAAATGGTATTTCCGATCGTCGACTCATGAGTTTAATAAAATTTCCGATTAAAGAAATAATAATTGATCAAGATAACTTTAATTTCCTTACTACAGTAACCCAATAGAAACTCATCTTTATTCATACTGAATTGATTTTCCTCAAAATCGATTAATGCGGACTCAATAAAAACAATAGTAAACGAGATGATAATCTGCAGCATTGTTTTGACCTTAATATACGTTTTACGATTATTTTTATTTGACAAATGTATTGGTCATGGGATCACAGCAGTTATTGTTTAGGTTAAATTTTCATCCGCTGAGCAAAATGCTTAACAGATGTGCCGACTAGTTCAATATGATTTAAAAATATATGTTATTTGTTCAACTAAACATATAATCAAATTACAGCAGTTACAATTTTCTGAATCTAAATTGTAACAGTGACCATTTAAATTTGTTTATTTATTAATACTTCATTATTTTAAAATCTTTTATCGTAAAATATTGGTTAAAATCATTTTTCACATTTGACTGCACCAAAATTCACAAATATTGCAAATCACAATGCATTTATATATACTTTCTTCATACACCATTCTTATTCTTTATAATAGATATACAATAATTCAAACCACTGATTCAGATAATAGATTACCTTCAGTAATAATTGTTTCTAAATGTAAAATTGCTCGTAAAAGCAAATATTTACAGCCGCATTTTAATTGTGTTGATGAGTAAAATGGCAACATTACAAGATCAAATGACATACGAGCGAGGGAAGTGAGGGAAGGTACCAATTACAGAAATGTGAGCCCCTATAGACGCCAAAGGTTGTAAGTATTGAAATTCTATATTTGATTTTCACCTTTATGTCTGCAAGATAGAGTTAATATTGCATTGTGGATAGTGAGAGATTTGCATTGGAAGTGATTTGGCATAGATTTGATATTTGCAATGGGTGCACCGACCTGCCTCCCAGTCACGTAGGCACTGTCTGTTGGGGAAATCTAGGAAAAAGCGTAAGAGTTGGATACTTTACTATAAGTGTAATGCTAATATCAATATGTATAGTATATATTTATTTCATTATTCTTTATTACTCAAGATGTCATATGGAACATGGTGTAATGGTTGCAGCTCCTTACAAACGTTGTGTAAAAGAAAAAACTTGGTGATTAAAAAGAGTGGCGGAGAGTTTATTGCCAGTTCATCTGTTCCGTTCTACGCCCCTGATTTGAGAACTGACAGTAAATGTAAAATTAAAAGCATTTAATGTATATTTCTTTTTTGACGTGATGTGACGATGAATAAATGATTTTTGATTTGATTAGAAGTCATAAACATTTCCTTTAAAATGCGGATAACACAATTAGATAATATGTAGGACATAATGTAGCATCGGGAAATAATTTATGAAATCGACCAAGTTTTTAGGAATTTCTTAATTACAGACAATTTTTGAATGTACTAATTGCTTTGGTACCAAAATACATACAGTTTCACGCACAGCAGACCTATTGAGAGTCTAAGTGCGGAAAAAGAGTCCCAACATCCATCCAATACAACAAATACAATGTATGTAATTCATAAATACATATTAACAATAATACTTCTCAAAATTTATGAAACAAGTAAAACTGTTTATTTCCACTACATATTGAAGATTCCCTTTCCAAATTGTTTGTATCATTATAAAATGTTTAATAAGAGATATTTTTGGGGAATCCCTAGTTACGTTTTATATTTTAAAATGGGTGTGGTTTATAAATAAAGAAATCAATGAATCATTAGTCCTAGTTTCTATATTTAGTGTTTGCTTATCACCTTCTTAGGAGAAATATTACTTAAATGAAATTCTTAGTATTGGTAATTAGGTTTCACATGACGAAATAATTTGAAAACGACGTTTTTAAGTCTTTATAGTACATAGAACGTCTGCGTGGTTTAGAGTGGGTTCGATTCCCGACTGAATTGTTGGCGTCAGGTTGGCTCTGAGTTTTGGGGTCGGAGTTTTTAAAATTTAACAAGGAAGGAAAACATCGTAATGCATGCCTGAATCCAAACATCGATGGTGTCAAGCACTTAAACGAAATGAATACGGAAATCTGAAGCCCAGTTGTAGAGCCACTGGTTCTTTTGAAAGTTCACACCGTCTCAAGAAAACCGACACCCTGAAGTAAGTTATAGTCAACATTATTTTTTTGGGATATTAAAATAAACTTTATATAACCAGATTATATAATATAATAAAACTTTCAATGTATTAATTTTCTTCATACGTAAAATTTCATTTTTGAAAAGATTTTTATCTCGTTACTCCAAAGAAGTAAGTATAATTTCTAACGCGTGTTCATAAGTTCACACACGTTTCTTTTTATACACATACATATTTGAAAAGTATTAATGTATGAATGATAAATAAGTAAAATACGACACCTACAATTTCCACACAAACAGGTTATAATATTTTAATAAATCCATATCCAGGCAATAAAAAACCATGCTACCTTCAAAAGATCATAATTACAAGGTGGCTGAAGATGTATTTATGACAAAATATCATATTTATTGTGCTTTTGGTTCTCGGACAGGTTGTAATTTACATTGCGCAACGATTCTCGTGCCAAACTGGTTTAACTGATCTCAGTAATATTTTCGCTTTTTAATTGAATTAAATACACTTCGTCGTATTTAAACGAATAATTTATAAACTTTTAGGAATTCGATTCGACAGTTGTAGGTAATTTTCACAAATTATATTCTTTAACCAGTTGAGTTAGGTGTTAGTTTGCATCGCTAAAACTCAAGAATGGGTTGGCCGTTTGACTAATTTTATCTATTTTAATAGGATTATATCCTAAAATATTTGTGGAAGTTCAAGGAAGGTGTAAACGGTAAGGGACATAAATAACTACGAAAGAATAAAAACGAATTTTTCAACATAAATTGTTTCTTATAAAAATTGTTAAATTGTTGCCATATATTAAATACTTTTAGAAATTGTGTTTCAAAGTTGT
This sequence comes from Pieris mannii, assembly GCA_028984075.1. Taxonomy (NCBI): domain Eukaryota; kingdom Metazoa; phylum Arthropoda; class Insecta; order Lepidoptera; family Pieridae; genus Pieris; species Pieris mannii. Next base: position 5,621,880 of record CM054795.1, on the reverse strand, counting down.
ATTATGAGGACCGATCTTAGGACGGTTTTAAAATTGTTGTATTAAATTTAGACACAAATATATGTAAATCGTAGATGATACGAAGTTCAACAGGTCATTAATATTAATTATATTTGTTGAGCGATATCGAAATAGTTAAGAGCAGGTTTTCAGGTATAGTCGCAGGTGTGGTTTTGTTAAGGGGTAGTTAGTGAAGTTAACCGATTAAATAAGAACAATAAAAAACCTTTTATAGCAACTGTTAATAATAATGCAATGTATTATATAGTAATAAATTATTTAGACCCTATCCATACTTAATACACGAAGGCTTTCTCTAAAATCTTGGCGTTTTCTGGCGTTTCGATCCAGATTGGACCCGCTTTTATAATATCCCCCATATTCTTATCTGCCCTATTAAACCCGATAAATAGAAATCCAAAACTATAGTCAGTATAGTTTAAAATTACCAAATAACAAAAAACATTACGTATACAAATTCCCATAAATTTGGAAAATAATCATGTTCAAAGACTGTAATTACGTACTTAGCGCATATGGGCGCCAAAATTGGAGCTGTCGAAACCAGATTATTATTTTCAGAAATAATTTTAACTTTCGTCGTAACGGTAAATTAAATCACATGTGAGAAAAGGCGACCTCTCAATTTTGTTTTTGAAGCCAGCACTGAGCCTTTTAACGTAGTTTTTGCTGCACCACTATGTGCAACCAGATGCCCGCGATGTATTTCTGTACCATTTTGACTCTGGGTCCATCACGAAAATTTCTTGTCCATTCTTAAAGGCCGGCAGCGACCCCTCTTGCAATGTGTCTATGGACGACGGTATCACCATCAGATGAGCCTCCTGCCCGTTTGCTTACTGTAAAAAAGCATTGCTAAAAATAATCACAGTTATATTATGTCAGGTATATATAATCGTTATAATGTTAAATGATAGAGACTAGCTGCCCACGATACCGGGATCCTAGTGTGGGGTTAGTGTATTTTTAGCGAATTTGAAATGTATGATATAAGTACCGTAGAATATATTATATAATAAATAACATTGAAAATTTAATGCGCATAATAAAATGGATATATATACGTAGTTAAAAGAAGTATTGTAGAAAATCACTTTTTCACAATCAAAGCCAACAAATTGGATTAAAAATCTAAGGTTTAAACTTTTGGAAACATGTACATATTATGTAATTTTGCTGTTAAATATTGTAAATTGTATTGCTATTGATTTATTTGTAGATGTCGTTTCGGTTTTATTGACTGTTTCTGCATGATATCTTTAATTTTTAATTAAAGCGCTATTCCGATTTTTATAAATGTCGTATATCAAATGGAGTCGAAAATCGTTTAAATGATTCTTGAATGACATGTGTACCAGATTCCGATACAAACGACTATCGTGTCTATATAATATGTAAAGTGTCTATAATGGTGTAAAGATAAATCAGCAATTCTACGATTCCCGGTCAGACCATAGACAATAGTTTTATACACCTGTAAGAGGACGGTAAGATTACGACACAATGTGATTCTTACATTAACTTACGTTTTTGTAACGTAGGCAAGGATTAGATATTTATTTTATCACATACAGATCATAGATTGCGCTCCGTGTGAACGACATTATCACATGATAGGCCATGTGATCTTACCGCAACGAAAATAGCACCAAAATTGTACCTATGACACACCCACTGCAATTTAAACTATACTTATAAATTATACATCTCGTAATTCCAATTTCAAATATGCTCAAAAATTTGAAATTAGAATTAAGAGATTGTAATAAAATAATAATATCTAATTCCTGCAAATTAAGCATTCAAACTTTCTTTTTCAACGTGAAATGACCACTGAAAGTAGTATTTCATCTAAATTTATAATTCCGTAAACACCTGAAACTTATATTAAATAAGATAATTCCGTAAACCATTTAGCATCTGAAACTTTGTACAATAGAATTGATTAACTTTACTGTTTTTTTATTTATAAATTTCTTCTTCTTTTAAAACTCTTCAGACTCTTGTGGTGTCGGCATACCTTATTTTATTCATATTTTATACAAATATAATAAATGTATTAGCATTTCCTAATATTGCAATTTCCATTGTATATTCATAGGCCCGTCGTCTCGCCTCCGCTACGCTCTTATTTAAGTATCTATGTGACGCATTTCACTCTCTTACAGAAGAAATCTTCCAATTACGATTTAAAGCGATCAATTCCTAATCATTCGTCCGGGTGTTTATCGATATATAGATTTGTTGCTCCAGATCGCACCTGCTCCAAATAAAGGATATTGTATAATGAGATACTCATCTGTCCTACTTGTTTGTAGCAACTACACGAAGGATCACGACTTTAAGCTCTGCCTCATTTGTAGGCTAGGTCTAACTAAAGAATCTCTTTTTTAGCGGTATAAGCTTCTTTGTACCGTTTGTGCCGATATCGTTTTCCAACTTATTTCCTGATGTGAGAAAGTGGTACCTTCACGTATTCCATTTTCATCGGCGATGTTTCCTTCAGAGAATTTAGAGAACGTTCGCCTATGACTGTGAGTAAATTGCGGCATGTTTTTTGCTTTTGATGACATCATCGACTGCACTGCGGATCGCTAATCAGTCAGTATTAAAAATCTATATAAAAGACAACTTTTGGCAATTTGAAATCGTATTACTTCTTTTGGTACTGTATATGAACTAAATATGTTTTTAAAAAAATAAAACCTATTTTTATGTTTTGGTATAGTATGGTAGCTTGTTGCCTTAGTTGCTTCAGCGTGCCACTCTTTTCCTTGAAGTCGTAGGTTGGGCCCGCGGCGGTGCACCAGACTTTCTGTACATGTGTGCGTGTAACATACGCTCATACGTTGAAATCGTGTCTCAAATCCAAAAATATAGACCTACTGGTCTATGATATAAGAATGATCAATAAAACGGATGCAGCTGAGGGCGGTTAAGGTTTTAGCGCCAGTGGATTACTATCAGCTACATTTTAAAAATAAATTATTAAAACATGGATTCATACAGTGATGTCACTCGTAAAAACGTCACCAAACCTTTGATTTCGACCTGTGCGAGTTGTTTAAAATAACGTTATGACGAATAGTCATGTGACGCGTCACGAGTGTTGGTACAATAGAAATAAACTTAAAACATCTGCATCTCGACTTACTAATCTGTTACCTTTATTTGTTACACATTACAGACCATTTAATACAATAACATCATGGGCTTTATAGGACTTTTTTGCTGTATTGTTTACTTTAAATCGTCTCAGGTCTCCTCATCGTAGGGAGAAGGTTATCCCATCTTGCCACACTAATTTCGACACTCTGAACCCATAGAATTCGAAAGTAAGCCCAAAGGCCTCTTTGTGGTCGTATTGTAGTCTGGAGGATTTAATCGCTCGTCCGGCTGTATAGGACCAAACACAATTAAATTGATTATCTTTGGTAAAATAGTGCCTGCAGTATAAATCGTCCTTTAATGCGGGTGATGCGCAAATGCAGACTTATAAAATAAAATTTATATATATGAATGATACATAAAAAAGTGGAGTTTTTATGTGCCCTTTATAAAAATATTGAAAAGATTTTCACTAAAGATATATAATTAAGCATGTTTATTGAAAAATACACCATCTTCAACCATTTCATAGAAGTTTTTACGAATTTGACGTTGTCAAAGCATGACCGAAAAGTGTATAATAATAAAAAATAACATTTTTTAATACAGTACATACTTTTTTAAATCGATCAACTGAATATCAACTTTCTTTTGAGACACCTTGTAGTAAAATAACTAAGAATGAACAGCACATTTTAATTTTTTTAATTATTTTATGAATAGATACTACATAATGATAATAAGGTTTTATATTGAAACAAAAACATGAAAATTCCAAGATGTATTGTGTTTTTGCTGTCCCAGGAATTATTTATATCTGTACGTGATAAAACGCAATAATGAATTAATGTATAGAAACGCATCTTTCCCAGAGATGTTATGAATTCTAGGACTTCACATTCATATATCTAAACATTTTGTATTTTAAATGGTTTTAATAGTTATATGGTCAAAAGAGAATTTCGATAGAATTGAATTTCACCAGGAAGAATTAAAAATATTTGTTATTTATTACATTTACAAAACATGAAACGCTTTGAATACTTGTATCACCTTCACGAGAAATCAAGGACTTTATGATGTGCTTTGCAAAATAGAATTAATTCCGAATTTGCTGGAATATATATATTAAAAAAAAACAGCATGTGATACGCAGATAGTATCACAGTGCAGAGAGGAATGGCGGGATTTGGATGAGGCCTTTGCCAAAATTGGCACACAGATACACTAGAAGAAGATTAAAAAGGAAATGTGGATGTAATGAGATATATGATGTACAAAGGCTTTTATTATGATATATATTGTTCTGTGACTGTCAGATCGGATGTAATAAAAATATTCAACGAAAAAAGGTTTTTTACTCATAGCTAAAAATATCACTAATTTTTTTTTTATTTAATTTCATATAATACAAACATAGTAATGTCATAATAACAGTTATGTACATAAAAATATACCTAATAACTAACCTTAAAATGTAATTATTAAAAAAATTTTATTAAAAGGAGTCCCTTTAGGCAAGGTTCCGAAGATACTGGCAGCGTTCCCCCTTTGAATAGCTACACTAATTCTTTGTGCGAGGTAGCTGCCAGCTCTTCGTTCTCCTGTGATGTCGACTAACCTTTTTGATAATTCCCTAAAAAGCCTTAACGCGCTAGGACCCCACGGACCAAGCGTCTCTCAAGGGTAGACTTGGCACGTTGACGGTTAAATAGTTAAGTTAAGTTATTTAGAATTTGTGTCAAACTTATAATCTAGATGCTCGCCAACGCTATTAAAGCATGCCTTTAAAAAATTTATTGAAAAGTATTGTACGTCAGTGATCTTCTAGGAAGGTCATAAATAGTTTAATAGCCATTTTCGTAACAATTTTTAGCATTTTGAAGAATGGATAACACAATAGCTGCATCATCTATAGTTATTAATTCATAAACTATCTAATATATTTTAGTGGAGAGATAGAAATCATAAAAATATGTAAACTTTTCAGTTATTTGTCAATCTTAAAGAATCTAATCGATATTGCTATAGAATTTCTATTGTTTAAATGACAAACTAAAATTCCTTTTACTGTCGTACTTAATCTTATTAACGGATGGTTTTAAAAGCCTCTGTCAGTCCATTGATAATAAGTAATAATTAACGAGTCGTCGCTTCTGCGTCAATATGGCTTTATAAAAAAAACCTATTTCATGAATAACCTCCCGAAATCAACAACCCTCAAAACAGCAACTAAATGTGGCGAATATGTCTAATGAAGGTAATAGCTTGAAAAATACCTATGCTCATTTGACGTAGGCTTATGAGCACCAGTGTGATGAGCCAATCCTGAGGACAACCACCTCAGCGAGAGATATATACGACACTTGTAGGAATAAATAATGCTAATGAATTAAATGATACTAATGCTTGCTTGCATGCTATGCGTTAGATGCTGAAGATAGTACCTACTTGCGTGCATAACTTGATTATTTTGACTTGTTAAAAAAGCCAAGTGACCAACATGGTATTGGTTCGTGCAATAATACGTTGTTTTCGTGTCTACTGGGCCGATAGCATGCAAAAAAATAAAACAAAGAAACTACTTAACTATTATTAAATTAAATCTAACAAATGTTACTAAGGATAATATATTCATTTTACAATATGTAGTAATATATTCAATACACTGAACTCTTTTCCCGGAATATTTTATGTACTCAATTTAAACTACAACATGAAGGTTGAGATTTCATTATAAGCTTTTAAATTATCGGCTCAATCATAAAGGTAGATTTAGATAATGTGCATCGTCAAAAATGAAAGATATTTTTATAGTAAGTTACATTAATAATAATTCTCAAGTACTCTATTTTTGGTTTACAGTCGGAACCACTATTCTATAAAATGCTCTTGTTTCTTGAACTGGAGGAAAGTCTCTTTCTGTAAAATTGACATAAGGCCATGAAGATAAGAGTCAGATGAACATTTTTGTTGCAACTGATTAGGTGTTAATGCATAAGGTCCAAGTTTATTTAAACATTAATACGCCGAAACTGTGTTTGTATGTGGAAATACCACGCAGGAAGGTTCGGTAATTACGACAATTTGTCGATTCAGCCCAAAGTCAGGGCTCTGAGGTCAATGCCTTTAGTCCCCTTGCCAACCTTGAATTATATTATATAAGACTTAAACTCGCCCAAATCCGATAATATGGGTTTTTTAAAATTAAAACAATGCAATCCAGAATTTAACTTCCAGCGATATAATTGGCTAATCATTGAATCAGTATTCCATGATCCATTTCAGGGTTACGGAATTTGAAGTAAATTGATTCTACGAACTAAAAAATAATAAAAAAAATTGACAATGACTAAACACACAATACACAGAAAATTGCATCATTGGTGTACAACGGAAGGATTTATCATAAAATAATTTATTTTAGATATCCTACAATTTATTAAAGTAACCTAATTTAATTAACGTATATAAAGTACAGCTACAGCTAACATAAATGAATATAACAAAAAACAGTAACAGACCTCAAAAAATATATTATTAAAAGGATCTCAAGGTCAAGGTTCCGAAGATACTGGAAGCGTTCTCCCTTTATATTATATATATAGTTATAGGTAGACTAATTCTTTGTAGCTGCCAGCTCGTCGGTCTCCTGTAATGTCGACTAACCTTTTTGCTACTTCCTTGAAAAGCCTTATAACGCTAGGACCCTACGGACCAAGTGTCTCCGAATGGGACAAAATACTAACGTTTTATGACTATATGATTATAATTTTGTAACGAGAATATTTATCTACGGCACAGAGTAAAATTATGAAACATTAAAAGGAATTACATATTATAAAAGGCATGACAATAATTAACTCGCAAAGAAATTGGATTTTTTAAAATAATATTTCACAATTTGTGACTAGTGTATATATGAATACGTGATTAGGCACTCTACATTTACGCCTCATATAGATCAAGGATTGAGGAGCATTTTGTTCTTACTCGTTTACTTATAATTATTACTTTACTAAGATTTTAAGCTGTTATTATTATACCTTTATTCACGACAGATATATATTTGCGACAAAATTGATCTAACTCTAGTCCCCACACTAGGGAGCCCCTGTGTTGTAACAATATTTCTTGATACATGGTGCATTATAGCATTAGTTTTTAGAAGTAGTCTTAGTGTTGCATCTAATATAAGTTTTTTTTGTAACCTTTTTTTGCCTGAACTTATAATTTTTCAAATCATATGATGGAAGGGCGTCCGAAATGACCAATCATCCCTTGATCTTGGCATTTTATCATGCTCCACATCTTTAGCTGTCATCTGTTGCCGCTGCTACCGGCACCTTGCAACTTTAATTGCGATTTAGGTACCTCAACATTCGTATTGCTGCGGCGGTGTCTCCTTGAGATCTTGCGGTACCAAAATTCAACAGTAATTTATTTATTTATTTATTTATTTTGTACTCCTACAGCTAACACAAAATACATATAATAGCAAACAAATACACCGAGAACATAGCCACAGATGGAATACATGATACATTATACAACAAAAAGATTTACAAAAGGGAACAAACAAACAAAGTATTTAATACAATTAACTAACTGATTAAATTTAATTAATTAAGCCTAAATTGGTTGTGTTGTGTAATGGTGTAACGTGTGGGTGTGTACGTGATGGTGTGTATGTGGGTCGTGCTTATGATGTAGATGATTTTGCGCTATGTATAATGTTGCGATCATTATTGCTTTTATCTTACAGAGTTACGAAGAAGACCGATAGCAATCTCTTATTGAATTTCTTATTGATTAATAGAATATATAATTCAGATATTGATTAATTCATACAAAATCTTCGGGATCGGTTTCGCTATTTGAAGTTACAGAGTACCACTACCAGGTTTCTTTGAGACTTCCTTGTGGATTCCAATCAAATAATGTTTGACGTTTCCTTTAAAAGATCAGGTTTCCTGAAGGCATTTATCACTACTAGAAACTACGCAGAATCTTAAAATTATTATCCTTATTTATTGGCGTTTATTTAATAACGACGGTTTTCCTGAAATATGTGTTTAAATCAATGTAGAAGATGCGGCCTATAAAACAATTTTAAATTTATAGGTAATTTAAACCGTACAAACAAATTAATTCAAAAGAAATTAATAAAGGCTATGTCTACACCTCTCTGCCTCTGTCGAGACCACTGATGTCCACTGGCCACGGCCCTGAAGTGCCCCTCTCGCTTCTTATTGCAGATCATCACCGTAATATTTATTTTAATATTTATTAATGTTCTTCTGATAAATATAAATAAATATAACTAAACATTTTTTATTCCTATATTTTGTGCTTCGTAACTTTTACTAAATAAATGCAAAATAAATAACTTTAAAAAAGTATTTTTTTATTGCCTACTTATTATTTGACCTAAATTAAACCAATGCCCGTTTTGTGTCAAGTTATGGGTCTTTAAAGGACTACTTACTTCTCCCGAAATACTATTTATGCCAAACAATAAAATATCATAAAACATTTGAAAGATCTAAGGAGTGCATTATATTTTATTTGATATAAAAGAATATAATCTTATTGATAAATCACTCGATGAATGCGTCTTGATACTATTTTAACAAATATTACTAATATGTTGTTTGTTAGCATTACCTGTTATTTATTTACGCAATTTTATTTGTCAACAATTTCTTAAAGGAATTTCACGCTGTAGTTATTTTCTTTCTTTACTTCTGTATCAGTTCAACAAAGTGGGCTGGGCCTTCCCGACAAAGACCTCTGGCAGAATCTTTCATATGCCTTTTTTCATTTATTAAGTTCCTCCACTACCATATTTTTATCTCCTCATAAAAATGTGTCCCGTCCATCTTCATTTGTAAGGACTCCATCCTGGAATTTTTCCTAATGTAAGAATTTAGAAGAATACATAATTCTGTTATACATTAGTTGCGAACCAAACAAATTATTGATTTTATTTAATATAACTGTAATGTTCGGTGCGATGTTCACAATCCCATAAATATGTAAGCTATTTAAAAATTGCATGAGAATAATTGATTTTAAAATGAAGTTTTATGCGAAATCAGAAAAAAATATTTGCAAGGATAACACGCAAGAGACCAGCCTATTCATGGAAATTATAAAATTTACTATCGTACTAATTTGTATCTCTCAAAAGCAATAAAATAATAATTAAAGTTGATTTAACATAAATGCTTTTTAATTTTTATACAGTAATATTTCGTATAACTTAGCTTTGCTGATGATACATAGATGTCAATTGTCAACCTTATGACATGAAACCTCTTTAGAGTGCTTACTAAATAAAATACCAATTTAAAAGTTTAATCGACTATCGTCCCGCTCCTTTGATGTATAATTGCAGTGGACTACAATTGAGCCGCCTTAATAAAAAATAATTGCACCAAACGATGCTATCGCGGTATTTATTGGTTTTTTATTTATTATTCTTATTAATACAGATTTATTTTTGAAGATCTATGAAATATACTGTTTTCTCAGTTCCATAGAATTTATTGCTACATATCTTTCTATCTTTTTCCGACAAGTCTAACATAATAAGTACAAGTTTTATCTTCATCCGAGTTAGTCCAAGTGTTCGGTTTAAAGATACTATATTTCTATCCAACTATACTCATGAGTATATAGCTCAATGGTCGAGCTTCATAAAACAAATAGCCTTAAATAATCCGACTTGTGTATGTATTTAATATCAGTATAATACATTGTTTTGCCAAAAAAAGTTTTTAGCTTTGATATCGCGTGCCAATGTGGTTTTCCCCTTTTTCAATTTTATAACATAAAAGGTTTTCCTGGCTGCGGCGCTCTTTGCTTTTATAATTTAAAAATGTATTAAAAATATTTACTACAAATCTTTATATATCTATAATATTCAGACTTTAAAAAATAACAGATTTTTCACGTTAGTTAATTCTTTGATTCCATATGGGCAGCACCTATTACGTGGGCCCACTCCTGACTCGTGCCTACACGTGATAACTGACAAGCGGATGCCGGCATATCTTATATAGAATAATAGAACTAAAATACCAATATCAATAATCCTTACGAGGTTCATGGAGGTTCTCTCGTTTTTAAGAGAAGGGTAAACAGGCAGTAGGCTCACCTGATATTAAGTGATACAACCGCCCATGGACAATTTCAATGCCAGGGGGCTCGCGAGTGCGTTGACGGCCTTTAAAGAATTGGTTGGCTTTTCTTGAAGGACCCTCTACCCTCGTTCTACCTACTCATAGAGCTAATTGGATTACATACCTCGTCACTGCCGACCATATTTTGGATAGCAGAAGGCCACAGAACACAAGGTCAATGAGATTTGGTGCCGCCAAACAAAAAAAATCTGTGCGTAAACAGTTCTTCATTAAGATACAGGTACTTTCCCGCGTAACACAATCAATATTTACTCCGTTTTAAGAATTTGAATGCACAAAACCCATGAGACATTCAAATGAAGACCAATTTTCTAGGAATCACAGTTATTACTGATGTTCCTAGAATTGTTTATGAATTTTAATAATATGTCATGTATGATTGCAATTTTCGTATATATAAAGTTATGGCCAAACTAAATTTCTTACACCCAATAATCGATGGGGTCCAATGCGTCGTAGTACTGCTATTATCAGCTGCAATAAGTTTTTAACTAAAATTGCTGTTAATTAACTGACGTTGGTTCAAATACAATCGAAATGATTTATTCATAGAGGTAACACAATGTACATTTATGAACGTCTAAAAAGAAATATATATGAAATGCTTCTAATTTTACATTAACGGACAGTCAAATGTCAAATCAAGGGCGTGCAACAGAAGAGAAGGACTGGCAACTCTCCGACACTCTTTTTAATCGCCAAGTTTTTTGTTTTATACAATGTTTGTAAGGAGCTGCAACCATTACACCATGTTGCACATAACTTCTTATTACTGGTCAATTAATAATAATAAAATAAATTAAAAATAAATGTGTTCTCTATGCAGGAGGCATGGTGAAATAGGACAGGAACAACACTCAAATACATAGTAGAAATAAGTAATATCTTAATTCATTCGAAATTTATCCATATAAATATCAATATTACTAATAATTTCGTATACATTAATCAAATCGATAGCATGTTACAGTTTCTTTGTATGAACAATTTTATTTCCCATTAGTCCCGTATGTCACACTATAGCGTTGCTTTAAGATTTTATTTTCGGCAAAATAACCTATTCGATAGTCACTTAGCCCTTCCACTGCGAGGAAAAGACATTAGGAATTATCGTTTTTGTTTGAATATTCAAACAAACTAACAATTAGGAAATATCCCTTTACAGGTACACTATCAACTGTTATCGACAAACGCGAAGTGGGGATAGCTTCAGCCCGATTTATATTCTTGAAGACGCAACTCGCTTCAGTCTCCACCAGTTGCGGTTGAAAACGAACGTTTAAAATGTGTAATGTGTGCACTCGCGATTCGCCCATTGAGGCACCGGTTAAACAAAGCCAACCGAATAGAACCCTGGAAAGGATGAAGAGGAAGCACAAAATTATTACTAACCCCGCCGATGAGGAGAAGCAGAAGGAGGTGGCGTATCAGCCCGATTTGTTGGCCGTTTCCACCCAATTGACGAAAGTCGTATACGATACAGCGAAAGACCTGATGGTGCGTCTTCAGGAGACTAAGGCATATGTGTAAGTGTTTTTTTAGAAGGTTTACTATACACAGAGTTTAGTATTAATATATCGATAGTTGCTTTACTTGTCTAAAAACAGTTAAATATAAATAATATAATAGTTTACCCGTATTTCTTAATCAAATAAAAAAGATATGAAGGTTTTGCTCTAATAACATTTATTTATTTAAGGAAATATGCTAAGAAATAAACAATTAATAATGTTAAAAAATCTCTCTATGGAAATGTGTAAGCAATTTGTTTAAACATCATTGGAGTCTATGTTCCATAGATATTTTATAGATTAACAAGTTCATTTGAATCTAGAGCATGCAATTCAGCATAAATTCTTTTTTCAAAATCTACTGAAACCTAATTTACGAACGTAAATGACAGTGTCAATAAAAAAATATTTAAAATAGCAAATTGAGGTGTGCATACGTAATTCGTGACGTAGCGATACGAAAGTGCAAACAACCTTCTGTATGTAGAAGTATTGTTTCTTTGCGATTTATTTGAAATATTTGTTAAGGCTGTCTGAATTTTATTTGCGTATGAAATTGAACATACCTTTAGTTCCAGAAATCCTTGATTTCATATTTACATAAAGCCGTTTTAATAATTCTGTGCTCATTTTCTCAATTCGACTTAGAGTCCTTCAAGAAAAGAGCGTACAAATTCTTAAAAGGCCGGCAACGAACTCGCGAGCTCTCTAGCATCGAGAGTGTCCATGGGCGGTATCACATAACATCAGGTGAGCCTCCTGCCCGTTTGCCCCTTGTTCTATAAAAAAAAAGGTACTGGAACGTGAGAATATAATATACGCCTTAAATCTGTTAACAGTTTAAAAAAGAAAAAAAAATACCGTTACCGATTCGCAAACTAACGATTGGATTAAAATTAGTTCCGTTTTAATGAGCGTACAGTCAGGGTTTTTTATCCATTGGAAAGGATTACGGCCTTGCAATACTGTTTTATTATTTTGGATTTTAAACGAAACATTAACGAATTGCTTTCCGATTCATTAATATGGCTGTTTTTATGTTTATAAAACTTACAATGTAATTACTTTGTAAGTTTTATAAATACACAAAGGATATGATGATGATGGTATTTTTGTATAATAATAATACAGTGGCGCTTCAACCCAGATAGGTCGTGGGTCAAAAATTGTATCCTTTACTTTGATAATTTTCTCACTAAAAATATTTTTTCTTGTTAATACGAATCGAATTAACTGAATTTATAACACACACGGTAACATTACACTAGTAATGTACTCGCCGCAATCGCATCAAAGTTCAGTCAGTATTTTGTATATTAAAGCAGATCGATACAGACCTTCGTTAAGAAATTCATAATGTGACGAATCATGCCCCATTACATGCCCCAGTTACATTCGATTTAATTCGTTCGTATCGTTTATAGTTTTATATAACTCAACCAAGAGTAAAATATTATTTTCATTTTCAACTGCCTTCAATCAAACAAAATTAAGAAGATAATAAAAATAGACCAGTATTTTGATAAGGATCAATCGCTTGGCGATTTCTCAATATTATGATTGGCATAAGTGGTTTTTCATAGATTGCCAAGTAAAATAGGGCGAATTAACACCTCCTGTATATGATAATTTATTATAATTAGGATATTTATAGCTGTCCCAAAGAGTATAATATTATATATTGTTAGATGACATTTTATATAACACACAAAATATATTGAATGTTAATAGTATTATTATTCTTAAACTATATTATAATGATTGTTATAATGGATAAATCTAATATATTTATCCGAATGGCAGAGTACTAATGCAGCATTTCCTCACATTGCGATTCTTATTCGTTGAGCGTGGAAAGCAGAAGATCTGGAGTACTATCTACCAGGCGTCAAATGAAATGTTTAATTAGCGTCTGTTCACTCGAACTAACGGCCCAAAAGCCTCTTCTCACAAGAGAACAAATTCAAAGTTGCAGGAGAGAGATTTGGTTGTCTTCAAGATGGCTGGAAACTGAACGGCATCAGCTCATTATGAGGTTGAACGCGGTATGGCGTTAGTACTGTAGTTATCGAACGTTTCCTTTTTTCCAAATCTTACATTTTATATTAGAAAGCCAACGGGTACTTTAATAAATTCTTTCAATAAAAGACACAATTTAATTAAAAAGTGCTGGTGCTAGTTACGAAGCATATTTCGTTCTAAACATTTTCAAACCGGTGAAAGTAGAAATACAATACAATGTTATATTTTGTCGTGTTACTTTTTATCGATTTATTTCTAGCAATGACATAGCCTTATCAAACGAGATACGCTCATACGGCTTAGAGTTGATTTGATATGTTGTATAAATGATTGAAGGTTGTATTTGATTTGTTTTGTTCATCGTGGAACATTATTCTATAACAGTTTACGTGTCCTGTAGAATATGTGTTCTCAAAAAGATATTTAAATTTAAGTTCAACGAATTTATCATTTAAAACTGTAATATTTTCACACACACACAGGATGTCTCATCATTACACATAACCGTGCATGAGATTTATGAGTAATTTAATAATAATAATTTGTTCAATATATATAACACAGTCAGTATCACGTCAGTATCAACATCAACAAGAGAAGTACAAATTAAACACGGAATAAAAAAATAAACAACCTACGAGTACGATTGTCTCTCTGACAATCGTACGCCTAAAAATTATTAAATAAATTAAGTTAGAATTGTTTATTATCCGTTTACAAGTATTATTATGTTTAAGTTCTCTAGTACTAACGATTTACATAAGATATTATATTTCCAAAACTTATGTCTATTGACAGGAATATAGAAATAATTAAATTTTCAAGAAACCCATTATTGATCTTAAAAACAAATACAACAAAGATACACCATAAATACATAATGATAGCAAAAAGTTTGTCCGAAAATTACGTGAATGATGCAATCAAATAATTACACAGAATCTTAAAATGCAAAGGTCATTTTTAAAGATACAATAAGTCAACAAAAATAGTATTCTCAAATAATAAGCGCTAAAAAAAACTCTGGATGCTTCCCAAATTCTATTGAAGCTCAAATTTATTTTAAAATTACCGCTGTATGAGTAGCCTAAAATAATTATTCATACATACTCCTTTGTCACACTTGCCACACCTATGACCAGAGACTACAAAATAAAAACTAAATTGATATAGAAAAAAGGTTATAATGTGTTACAAGCGCCGCAGTAAAAACAAATACGATTTCCTGCGTAGCTTTATACTCGTCTTAGACGGGATTTTCTGCGTTATAATTGTAAATAAGGAAATTATAATATATCTAAAAGATTGTCGTAACATATACATAAAAAATAGTAAATCTGTACTTTAATTGCTAGTAAAAAACTAGTGTAGTGAAATTAGTACAATAATAAAAAAAATTGACAGCATGAACCGGTTTTTGATTTGGAAAATATCTCACTCACTCTGTAAACTGTAATGAAATTGACACAAGCAATTAGTGAAATTAGAACAATAATTGTACACCATCATCTAAAAAAACTTGACAGCATGAATTACCGGTTTTCGGTTCTTGTAAATAACCGAATGTACTTTGCACCGGTTTGCAGCACTCAATTCAACCAATGCGGATACTGGTGAAATTTCTTTGAAACAGATTAAAATCGTTAAAGGAACTACAATTTGTTACGTAATTTATATATTTAATAATACTGAGACTTAAAACATTTTTAATTTAGATAAGGTGATCAACTCTGTGAACAACGCTTTTGTCTGTTGGTTTGTATTAAAATACATAATAAAATAATACGTATTTTTTTGTGTATTTTAATACAAACTATATTATGAATTAATTAATCACTTTTACAATATGTGTTATTTAAAAAAAAACAGTGGCGCTAAATCCATTTGGTCTGAGCTTCAGATTTCTATATCTAGTCCATGATCATTTGTCAATCTAATAGGTAACTGGTGATCTCGTGCCTGAAGCACGCCGTGTTTGGGTGTGAGGCAAGACGGTTTCCTCACGATGTGTTCCTTCATGTTACGATCGAATGTTAAATGCGCACATACAAAGAAAGTCGATTGAGGCACAGCCGGGAATCGAATGTAGGACCTCAGGAATGAGAGTTCCACTGCTCTGTATTACGATAAATTTTTACAATATCTGACTAAAAACTGCAGTTTTTGAAGGTCTACTTAAATCATTCAGCATCAATTTCAGTTGCTTTACCGGTAGTAACTAGTTGTCAATTCCTTTAGATAATAATATTCTCTTTAAAAACCAGTAGTTAAAATTACGGATAGTAAATTTATATAGAACCAGGACGCTAGATAACGACGTGTCCCATAAGGAAGAGATATACTTAAGCTTTTATCTATTTGTTATTATGTTGATGGATTAGTCTATCTCTAGACAATACATATTCGGTATAGATAGAGCACACTTTGATCTCGCATTTTTTAAATTTCGTAAAATAAGCATCAAATAAGTATTTCCTGTGATTTCTTAGATATTTTACTTAATTATACCTACCAATGTATTAACGTTCTTTACTATTTATTACTTTTTCTTTAAAAAAATATACTACATACTACAACTCTTATACTTATTATAGGTTTTGACACAATTTAACATCTATTTTATTTATAATGTGTGTTTCGTTAACACAATATTAGATATTATGCTGACTTCCTTCAGTGTTGTCTGCACACATAAGAAACATGAAACAGCGATTCTTGCACAGAAGTAAATCGCATGGTGAGATCCCAATAAAGGCCCCATTCTGATTCCTACCTGGACAGAATACTGCATGTGGACCTGCACGTAGTCAGTGTTTAGAGCAATTTTTTCATTACCACATCCCCAAGCAATCAAGTCTTTATTGTTCATATGGTTGATTCTATGTGCTGAGGTAATAAAACTATTATACTATTAAAACTGTAAACCTGCAGTCAATGAGCAAAAGCAACATCAAGAATATAGAAGGATACAAATCATATTACCGCCACCAAAAGCGGCGACATTTAACACATTAATTTTTTTTTTAATAAATAATTTTTTAAATATTTTTATCACAGTAAATCTTTACAGTTGCCGAGGCTTGACAGAAACATTCAATGAATTATGTTGGCAAAACTCGCTCTTCCACGAGAACAGATTTATTTTCGTTTAGAATCGCTTAAATAAGATTACTTTTAAACATTTTCATTTCATTGTACCTACTCTTTACACAGACATATGTAATTATAAAATTTGTTGGATTAGAACCAACCAAAATTGAAATTAAATCTTAATACACCTTTTTACCTTAAAGTATAAATATATTAGAATGATTATTTCACAATACTCATGCTGTATTTTAATAATAATAGATAAGCGTCACAATACAATCTAGATTTAGATTGTTCCAAGAGATTTTAGCTACAATAAGATCTCTAATAAAACCATGTTTCTTGCTTGTAACAATGTATTTTTCTCCCTCATAAAATGTTATGAATGTGAAATTTGAATTTCGAATTTAATGACGTGGAATAATTGATACCTGATCTTATGTTCCAAAATAAACGTATTTTATTTCACATACGGGAATTATACTTAGTACAAAGTATCGACTGCGAAATCTTACCGCTAGCTCTGTTAAAGATCTCGTGGCTAAACGGCTTCGAAAAGGGACTGTGATGACTGACATTGAATTAGAATAAATATTAACAAAATCAACAAACAAAATTAAAAAAATATCTAGTGCATCTCGCACATATCATTGTTGTTAAATTTTTTTACATTTAATAAAAATACTGTAACGAACAATTCGACCAGCGCCTACCTCACATAGCGCGGGTAACGGAGTTCTAGGTAGTCTTATTAACAGTTTCCTATTAATTAATGTTAGCCACCAAGGGTATATAGTTAAATGAGTCGCTCACTAACATATTCATAAGTATCGAATAATTGAAGAAAAAATAAAATATAACGTAGACATGATAACCAATATCGCTCAATCTGTCAATCAACACATTAAAAAAAATAAAGGAAAATCTATTCGCTCTTAAATATAGGTGTCAATATATCTTATCACAGGATTTGTAAATGATTGATTACTAGTCAATGTACTGTATCTCAATTTTATTTGGTGACGATAAAGTTTATTTAAAAACAACAAACGGCGCTAACTATACAGCACATGTGGTCTGTGCTATTGCGTAATTTATGATATGAATGATAGCATTATAAGTTTTCTTTTAATACTATGGGATATATTCTGAAATCCCAATACCGATTGCGAGATATCAAATGACGCAAACGTAGAAGCTAATCGATTAATATCTGGACATTTCCAATGCACTTTAGATACAGGATAAGACAAAATATAAGTACATACTTATTTCTATGTCATGGGATCCTCATGAATTGCCCTACATGACATCACAATTGCTCTGTTGAAAAATTTTGAAAACATTATAAACCACGTTAAAAATTTAAATATATGTCTTAAACTGCACGTATATGCGAACAAAAGTTAAATGTCTAATAAACGTCAGGTGACTTATCTTCGACAAAATATCTTATAAATTGCAGTTCATATGTCCAATATCTGTTCTTGACTGTTTCTCAATAGGTTTTATAAGTATTATTAACAAAGCCTCATGGTCGCCTTTATCAATAATTTAATTAATTATCTTTGATTAATACCAACCTTTTCACCATTATATCTTACTTAAAGTTGAACACGTTGTAAATAATTTAAACTTCATTAAAATAAATAATTCGTACAGTTTAAAAGATAATAAATTATTTTAAACCGGGATTTGCACTTTTCATTATAACTGTTTTTAATGGACTTTATCTTTACACAATCGAACGGCCTTATATTTTTACTATATAAAGTGGTTTAATATGCAGTTTTAAAATCGGCCAACAGTTGAGCAGTTTTCCATTTGTCATTTAAAATTACTCCAATGTACTAAATTTTAGAGTTTTATAAGCGTTTGCGAAAATAAGCGTATTTAATTTAATATATGGAAATTAATTATGCAAATAAAAAAGAATGAATGAGTAATTTATATTCAGAATTTTATATACATATTTATTAATAACTCAGAGTTAAAATTCTACAAAAAATGTTTTATTATTCGATTTGGATGTATGTGGGATTTTAAGGGGAGTTTGTGGTCTCCAAGTTTCAATAACGTGATGAAGAATGACTTGACTTAAAATCATGTGTCCTCCAGGTGGGGCAAAGGGCATCAATCCTATAAAACCAGCCTGATCGGTACTGGACAGCTCTCTTAATTTCACACCACGTAATTCTAGATTACTTCGCCTGCAATAATGCTTTGTTATTTTGGGCGGCCAGTTTTTCTTTTGCCTTGAGGATCCCAGTCGAGGGCTTGCTTAGAAATATGATTTGTGTCCCTACGCAGCGTATCTACTGCTGTCGGAATGTCATTGAACTGATGAACAATGAGTAAGATAAATTATTTCAAGAATGCCATATGTATTTAATTCTATGGTCAGCGTCTAATGCTAACCTCTCCGGGACAAATTAGATATGATGTTTTAAAATTCCCTTTTAATAAAATTTTGCGGGAACATTTTAAAACAATTTGAAAGCTTTTAAACACTTTAACGTCATGTTATCAATGATGTAGGCCATCGCGTGTATTGTGTTTTACTGAATTAATTGGAATAAATTTTTCGCTGTGTTTAAAGAAATTAAATGTTTCAAATGGTTTTATACCTTTTTTACAGTGATTGCGTACGTTACGCTTGTTGCTATGCGTTGAATATGATGAACACTTTGTAGTCATTTATTAAACGTTCCGTCCATAGATTATAATGAAATAGCACAGATTAAATCAAGAATCACAGTAAAGATTTTGCGAAGCGGTAACACTGGTTCTAGGACAAAGCTAAGTTTTGATTTATTTGTTTGTTGTATCGTGAATGTTTTCATTATTTTAATGTTCTGGAATTTGAAAGGCTGAGACGTATAGATCTCGATAAATATCTTAAGAATTTATTATATGGTTAAGTATAGTAAAATAAACCAAATATTTTCTAAGAACACAAAAACATCCGGAAATCGTTTGCATAGAGACGGATATTTTTCTTAATATTATCTGTCTTATATATCTATATTTATCATATCAAGTCGGAAGCTATTATTTAAATGCAAATAAAAACAAAAATAAGATAAAATTAACTATTTTTTTAATTATGCTCATAAATTTTGAATTTTAGATAGATGTAGTAAAAGGTGAAACCTTTTATAAAATCAACTGATAAAACATTTAGTTCAGTCAATCAGTCGTATTCAATTGCCTGGCGACTGACAAATTGTTACCAAAGTGAATTCATAAAATATAAAGCGGCATGCACCGACATCGGAAACATTTATAGGGGAATACTGTATGTATGTATTTCATGATCAATTTATACCAAACTTGTAAGTAAAAAATATTTATAATTTTATATAGTAGCGAGACTCGAATAACTTTTTCTCTTATCCCGGTGATACATTTTAATGCTGAATTCATTTCGATATTTTAATCTGAAGTATAAACTTATTGTATTTTCAATGAATTTTACAAAGAAAATTCATGCATCAATGTACGATGTACAAATGTACTTACAAGTACTTACAAATGTTCTTATGAATCCAACAAAAAGATTTCCTAAGTTGGTATCAATGTACATTTTGGATAATTTATTTGTTCCTGTGAACGCAGCTTCACAGACCTACAGGAATGAAAGTTTTTATTTAAAATTCGAACCCTGAAATTGGGCGTTTATAAAATCCGCTCTTGCAACGTGTCGGATACGAGTCTTTTTGCCATTTTAGATTGACATTCTGTTCGCGAAGGATTTTTTCAAAACCATCTCGTACAACACAGTATCATGCATTATTTAGATATTATTTCTTATATTTCAGTACTTTGTGTCAATGCTCTTGCTCTGTTTTTGACAAGATAAGATCCCCATCCATCTTTTACAAATCAGGCTCGACATTGTTCCTCTTTTACAAGATATTATATTGCATT
This sequence comes from Pieris mannii, assembly GCA_028984075.1. Classification (NCBI taxonomy): domain Eukaryota; kingdom Metazoa; phylum Arthropoda; class Insecta; order Lepidoptera; family Pieridae; genus Pieris; species Pieris mannii. The sequence continues at coordinate 5,600,990 of CM054795.1, read as the reverse complement.
ATGATGTATGTTTTACGATAATATGTGTAGAATATGGAAATTTACCGATTTTCCATCTATATACACGACATTCGACACATTCGTCTTCGGATTTTACTAGCAAACATTTATTTTTTTAACTTTTCGTTATACAACGCAGTGACTAAACAAATTAGCGATTATTATTAAACAAAGCAAGTATTAAATAAGGCATTCGATGACACTTTAATATAGTTCAAATCGTTATCTTTTATCAGTTTATTGAGTGACAAGATATTGCAATCAATCACGGCTTCAACTTTGAAATGATACAGAGTTTAAAATGGAAGAATTAAATAATACAATTACCCTTATCATCGCGCCGCGCCGACTTCAAAAATTTCATAATTAGTGTAGCGACACCTACAATATACGCCTACAATAACAGGGAGTACATCATGAAACGCGCTAACAAAGGTATCGCGATATAGGCCCTTCAGACTGGCCAGTCTGTGGCTTGGCTGGTCAAGCCTGTTAAGCCTGTGGAAGAGCAGCACCTTCTCTCCATATACGAGTTAGCAGTACTAAAATGCTTAATTTTATTATTTTTCAACTTAATTAATTAATTTATTTATTACAAAAAGCTTTAACAGGAAACAGATTAATTTAAATTTTTTTAAACTTTAATCTTTATCATTTAAATTATTACTTCCTAAATTATAAACAGATTGGACTTTAGTTAGGTAATAATTTTTATCTTTGGTAATAAATCCGAAATACAATCATCTTATTATTGTTTCAATACAATACCATAGTAATGCTAATTTAGTTTAATAATAGAAAAAAATGGTCGTATTTTTTTATCGTCATGCCAACGATATAGCTTTAAATATCTCGAAGGTTAATTGTTGAGATAAATGTCTAGACGTTAACAATTGACCACAAATGTATGTCAAAAGGTGTCTTATCGACTTCATAAACTTGATAAAAAGTATTATTTTCTCTTGACATGACCTATATACAAAGAGTGTTCGATCCGGTCGATCGATCGAAAATTATGAGAAGATTCTTGATTAAGACCACTTATGCAGAAGTGTTGCAATCATTCACCATTGCAAAACCTTCCATTTTTATATTTCAATGGCCTTATCAGTAGCCCACGTGCGAAAAGGCACGTCGCCTGAACTGTGTTTGATAACATTCGTAAGTGGATAGCACACCTTTATTTCGACATTGTGTAATGATGTTATTTGGAGAAATAGAATCGTGTTTAAGGATGGAAATGTGAACTGAAGAGCAGTATTGGCCTAGGAGCTTAAATGTTCGGCCATCATCCCAGATGTCGTGAGTTCGAATTACGATTTTGCATCAATGGACTTGATATGAGCACAAAAAGCGGTGAAGGAAAATATTGTGAGGAATTATAATACAACGAAACTTAAAATCTCACGACGAACTAAAAGCTGTAGTTTAATAAGTTTGGTATAAATTGATATGAAAAATTCAAAAACCCTTCCAATAATTAATCTAATATATTAGAATTAGAATTTAACTATGAGTACATCGTAATATTTTCATATTGCATACCTACATCATATGCGCTGTCATTACAAATAAAAAATATATCGTAAGACCTAACAGAATGCATCCGACCAAAGGAAATGTGGAAGAGAACGAAAATATTATGTGCCAGTAAACATAAAATTGAAATTTTAGAATATCTAAGTAAATAAAATATTTATTAAAATATACTTAACATTATTTATGAACATTTCTTGCATTGCAATCCTCTTTCGATCAGCGAGGGCCAGCTTACAAAGCTTATGAAATTAAATTATAACTAACATAACGAATGAAAAGATATTGCCTTTATTTTATTCACAAAATAAAATATATACCAAAAAAATCACTTTTTTTTCTACGCAGTGCCAAAGAGGGGAATGATCAGAATGGCTCTATATGAATTCGAGATTTTCGAATGATTCAATTCCCAATAAGTAAAAGTAAAAACCTATATGAAGGCAAATATCAAATATTTACACACAAGTATGTATTTAACAAGGCTTCTCTTTATCCCTGACTTCGCAAACGAAAGTGCCTTTGTTATGTTTCCTTAAAAGGCAAACCTTGTACTTTTACTTACTCTGTGTATAATGCTAAATTCTTTTTTCAAAAGCACTTCCTCCCATTAATCATACGAATAAAGAGCTTTGTAAGTGTATTATTGTTTTGAACTAAGAACATATACTTCAAAAACAGACAGCTTCAAATGTTTCCAGCTCCGATTCCTGTTGCACCAATCAAGCTAAATCAAGCTTTAAAAATAAACATTCCTTTGGACGTCGTAAAAAGGAACAATTTCTCTTAGATGACATTATGTAACGTACCCGTTAGTAACACTTACGTAATCAATCACGCACAAACATCTGACGTATCGTCGTCTGCGATATTCAAATGTTCTTCAGGATAAGAGATATAGATAAAAAAATAGGTAGTTATATGAGGCTGATACAAGCTGCTGGCATAACGAAATAGGTAATTGTAATATGCACTGCAAGCGTGCGTCAAGTGTAAACGTGCCACGTGATTAAACAATTCTTAATAGATTCTCTAGAATGAGTCAAAGCGACCATAGTTTTTCTAGTAACGATGAGACCCTTTTTAATACAAATATATGGATTAATATGGCCTCTTTTCTATGAGTATTTAAGAGTAGCAATCAGAGCCATAAATCAATTGGTTACTCGCTTGCAACACAAGTAATATTCACAATTACTGAACAATTGGACACTTGGTAACTGATATCTAGGCTACATAGTAGGATAATTCTATATATTCATCGTTGTTGCTACTTCACATGTTTGAGAAAATTTAGAGCACCAAATCCTAGAATGTGGTTAAGGTTAAATATATTTCTATAATAGGGTGGACACAAATATTCTTCTTTCAAAGGCAGACTCGATGACTAACTTAAACGTTTCAAAAAATGCTAAAATACATTATTTGTACCTTCTTCGCATCAAATGTAATCACTGTAACATTGTATTATTAAACAAGATAAAAATTGTAAATTAGTGCTTTATTATGGAAAAAGAAAATTATATCCCAAAAGATTTACGGAGATCTACCTATGCTTCCAAATACTTTTCTGTATCTACATATTGTGCTGTGAATATATATAAATATAAAACGCATTACAAATAATGGCAAAATATGTTTGTATCCAAAATATCCTGTTATAAAAAAATATAGGTAGGTAAAGATTCATAGGTAAAACAGGGCATTTCTTACTAAACTAAAGTTTTATTTATTATAATAAAAGAACATCAATGAAAACGAGGCAGATATTTAGCTCTGAGTTACGGTACTTCCAACAGTTATAGAATAATGACGTATTTATAAGCTGTACGTATACGCTCTGTACACATTAAACAACGTCTTATATTTGTATATTACAATGTACGATAATGATCTCATATAGGTCAATGATTTCAAACGTCACGCGTTTTGGCAATGATTTTATCTAATTATAAACATATTTACATTTTAATCTCAGAATATACTAATAAGAGTAAAAGCGAGGTCTTCTCCTCTTAAAATAAATATCAATCTTATTTTTTTAAAAGATCGTTATATCTTCTGCTTTATAGATCTATATCAATAGATAGGTAGAGGGAGATGAAGTTTCGATCCTAACATATAATATACAGTAATATCCCGACTTACGCTACCTCGACTTACGCGAATTCGGAGTTACGCGATTTAATTTTTGTCGTCGAAATTGGTAGATAAATAAATTTAGAAGTGATGATGTTCAAGAGGTGTTGGATTCACACAATGAGGAGCTTACAATTGATGAGCTCATATCAATGCGTGAACAAGAGGAAGAAATTGATAATAATCATGATCCTGTTAAATTAGAAGATCAAGTGACAGTTGGAAACTTGACAGAAGCCTTCAGTTCGATCCTCAAAATTAACATTTTGGAAAGCACAGACTGCAATGAAGAGCGCATTTTCATCTTTATATGCAAAATTGTACCCCGACTTACACGAATTCCACTTACGCGGATAGCGCTCAGTCCCACCTATCGCGTAAGTCCGGGGTATTACTGCATACGTAAAAGAAAGTGCCTAAAAACTAATATACGGTATTTACCAAGAGATAGTGTCACTTTAGGTTAAGGTATATGGTTACAGTTGATTATAGTTGAAGAGGTCCTAAAAAACACACAAAATCAGAGAAGCTGCGGGCAGAAGCAACATATATTTCTAGATAAGAACAAATAAACCATTTATATTATGTTATCATGCTTTGATCATTCAATTTATTCCGTTATCAAAAGACAAGTTTCTGTAAACACCGTGTTGCATAATAAGGTTCTTAGAATCCACGTGCTAAATTGTATATCACGTAGAGGTTGAAAAACGCAGTGTAATTTTAGTTTCTCTTTTACGTATATAGTCCTGAATTCTAAGGAGCGGGCCCAAGTTTGAGTGATTTATATGACGTATTAAATGTAAGGCCTCGGCCTGGCTTGACATGTTACCAGTCATACATCAGACTTCTTACCATGAAAGATGATCATATTTCTACGCCAGTCTTCTCCAAACAAAACATTACTTCATACGAATTCAATCACATAAATAAAACCTATTTTTGATTTACAGCATTGCAACAAAGACATCGCAGCCGTTCCACGTTGCGCTGGCTATCTTCGTAGTCGGCGTGTGGTTAAGTCGTCCTGGTACCAGCAGTAATTTGCGAGGTTGGAAGGCTCTCTATGTAGGCGCTGTCGCCATACATTTAGGTGCCCAGATCTGGATGACTTTAGTCTCTGGTAAGTAACAGAAGACATTTAATTATTCAAGAATGGAATCCAGTTGTCTAAAGAAATATTATATCTCTTTTGGTGATCTTTTTTGCGGCTAATGCGTCAACATTGTATAATGTGCCTTCTGACCTAACCTAATGCAATAAAAATATAGTAGCACTACAACGTTTTAGATCTGGGTCAGATTTTTGTATTAGTTTCGTAATCATTTATTTTTTCGAATAGCCTACCTATTCGAAAAAATTAAGCTTATGAGTTTGACACACGTTGTCAACTTTTTGGGTCTAAGGCAGGCTTCCTCACGACATTTTTCTTCACCATACGAGCGAGTGTGTGTATGAGCACATAACATGTCCATTAATGCACAGCCTGGATTTAAACTGACTTTTTGGGATGAGAGTCAAAATCTGAAGCTACTAGATCAACGCTGTTACTGAAATAGTTAATTATAAACTCAAACTCAAAAATATCTTTATTCATATAGGTTATGAACGTCAAAAAAAAAACAAATTAAATTAATTGTAAATTTACATTTACAACCAGTTCGCAAGTCAAGGGCGTAAAATGTCTAACACTCTAGATATCAGAGGAAAGTAATTAATTTACATTTCCTTGATTAACGATTATAATATATTAGTATGCCTTACCGAGTTTACTACGTTCTAAAAACATATTTTGTCTTTTTTTCGCAAATCTTTATTGTTGTCAAGCGTCCAAGTTAACTATCTGAGTGAATAATCTCAGTAGAATACACTATGTATTTCACAACAGGCTAAAGGTAGTTTCACTGTCGGGTTATTGACAGCAAAAGGACAATCTTTTTTTACTGGGAATTGTGTGCGGGCTCTTCCCAGAATCTGATTGAAGTTTAAAATTACAGAACGCTACACCACAATACAGTTGAACAGTTCTGATATATAAACCATAGCAAAATAATCCTTTAAGAATAAAACATTTAATACATTGAGTTTTCTATGAATTAATAAACATCCTTACATTTTATATACACTATGATTTAAAAATATACTTCAAAAAGATTTATAGATAGCAATTTTCTGTTAATTTTATAGAAATGACTTAATTCTTTACTTGTTTTATAATAATTTTAGTTGAAATTTGGCACTGTGCAAAAATAAATTATACTACTGTTTTGTACATCCGTCTGACCATATACCTTTGAGTTACGCAAGGTATTTAAAACTTGCAAATCTGTAATCAGTTTCGTATATTATGTAAGTAATTAAGCGATGTTTAACTCAATTATTCGCAATAAGGTACTCGTGCTTGGAATTATGAAGCTTAAATGTTCATAAGGTCACCAAGCCTTTTAAAAAACCTTCTAATGAAAGATATTATTTTATGGCGTCTTATAATCTATCAATGGAACTTAGACATATTTTTGCGTTAGTTTTATAGATCATAACGGCAATGTTAGGGTTGAGAATTAAAGCTGTGTGTCTAGATTGAATACTCGTCAAACAATCACTAGTAAAAGAAATTTTGGACTTTGATTAATGGAGTCTTGAAGTTTAGTATAGAAATCAGTTGTTTTCGTATGTATAAGCCACTATAAGCGAGACTTAGGACGACAAGAATGAAACTCACAACCTTCCTAACAAAATCAAATAAGGTCTTCAAGAAAAAGGTTACGCCGTGTGATACGAGTATTACCTTTAAGTATCTGAAACAATTCTATGGTACATTAAATATATAGGCCATACAACCTACAAATCATTGATTTTTTGAATTTAGATATTTAGGGTAGGATAGATTTTTTACATGATAGGAAAGTACTTGTAAATTTTAAACTTCGAATAAATTAAAATGCTTTTTCATATATATTTTTAAACTTTGTTATGTCTTATGCGAACTTGTTATATTTAATACAATGTAGTAATGCAGAATAATATTTACAGTTGAAACGAATACGCAAATATCTTTAACCACAGTGTTAATATTATTATTATTATCATATTAGCACTTTAGCCTTGTATCAATACACAATTCATTCTTAGGAAGTAGGAAGTAGGGTGTTTGCGTCGATTAGATGATATCTCGAAGCACTAATAAAATAATGGACACTATTCAAAGTTCAACTTTTTTTTTACTGGAAAAAAACTATATGAACAATTATGAATGTACGAACCAATTTTATTAAGAATACAATAGTCAAAATTAGCACGACGTTCCGCTGACGAAAAGTTAATTGACTGAAATTAAATTTCGGTATAAAAAGTTTTTTTAAGTTTAGCAAAATTTTTATCATTTTTTTATTAATTCCCTTTTGAGGTCATAGCTTGAATACACACACGGCTGACAATTCGCTGGTTTTATATTTCTTATTATATCAGATGTGCGTACTTCAAAAATGTTTTTTTACATCAATTTCATGCATTAATATTACCGCTGTATATGCATTATATGAATTAATTTAAAAGAACAATATTATTATTTTGTCTCTCCCATAGTTTTACCAAAGTTTGTTTCTATTCTTTGTTATTAATTTTAAATACCGTTAGTTGATTGTTATATAGTCTAATAGATAAAAGTTATCAATAAAATTTTCCATGTAAATAATATTGAAGTGTTTATGCAAAGTTGACGCATTTCTCTACGCACGTAGATAATGATATGGAAAATACATTTGATATTCAGGTAAAGAACAGACGGAAATATAAACAATTTGTTTTACTCATTCAATAATCTTGACACTGGCAATCCCTTATTTAAACATAAATAAAATAATAAAGTTTAAAATTGTACTAAAACGTGGAGGCCTCGGTTTACTGCGTGCGATCTCTATTACTCCGAAGCTCAATACCTACTAATATCGTGCGCCTTCTTGTGTAGAATTTTTCTTTTTATCTACGCAAATAGCAGTCTCTCGTGTGGTGGAGGAATATTAGCGTGAAACCTTTAATAATATTATCACCCTGTTGTTTAATCGTCCAATAATATACGACTTGCGCTGACGTTATAACTATTCATATATCGATGTATCGAGGAAATAAATAAATTTATTTTACAGGAATCGTGCTCTACTTCTCTCTCCCACGTCATGAGTTTGGTCGGGTTCAGACAATTCTCTTCCCAATCTACTACGCGTTCAACGCATCAGTCAGTCTTTTGGCGATACTTGCGTACTTCCGAACGCAATGTCTCACACAGTTCGTCAACACATCCTGGTTACAGGTAAGAATATTTTAATGATAAACCACGACATGTTATAAGAGATGTGCATGCAGTATAATTAAAATGTTGAGGAACACGATGACGCGACCTATGTCGATTACTATTGTCACCTTGTGAGCATGGTAAGCCTGGATTTTTCACGAGATTTTGCAGATGTTTAGGTTGTGTTGTGAGTAAAATTATAGTAGGTTGTAGTGTGTCATTTTAGGTTAATATTTACTAGAAATACAGACAAAATGTCGTTTTTAAAGTAACATCAAATATTTAGATATTTTAGTCCCGCTTAAATACTATTTTTTTTCAGAAAAAATGCTCAAATCATAATTTTTAAATATTTCTTACTGGCGGTGATGAATTATATACAATGAACTTACATCATTCTTAATTTGTTACACTACTTAATAGAAATTTAAATGTAACATTACGTGCTTTTACAAGCTTTTTAATATTTCACACAAATTTTTTGCAAGTTGCAAAAACCTCGGCGCCGCTTACCTTGTACTTTATTTGACCTTATTGTGATTATCAACGGATTAATTTAATTTTGCTTGGATTAAATAAATTACAGTATGTATTGTACAGGTATTGGTACATTCCGGATATACTAATTGACTGTTTTTTTTACAAACGAATGACCTTAAGATTATGTATTTTTAAACTAGAACTGGCACCTCCAGATACGTGTCTGAATTATAATTATCTCCGGTATTACGGTAATGAATTATAATTACCGTAATATCGGCCTATTAAGGCGTAAACCAAAAACTGATATTTTTTAGGTTTATTGTAACTTTCTGTAATTTTTTATGCAAAACATCCAACTCCATACAAAATCGTTTTATAAAGCTTAAACTAGATTTTTTTTTCAAAATCATTACTAGACCTTCCTTTCAGAAATAAGTAACTTGTGTAACAATTAAAAATAAAACTAATCTCTAGATAAGGTCACTTGAAGGTTGTTTATGCCAATTACCAAATATTTATTGTGACCTTTAATATATTTCACACTTCATCTCAATTGCACATGATTAATTATTAACTATCAAAAGCTTTTGGCAATTCTTTAAATTATATTGATGAATCTGCCAAGGGCTGTAATTTGCACAAAAAAAAGTATTTATAGTCTAAATGATATGAAAATATTATTTACGTATAATAATATCACTATTTGATGATTGTTTATATACCATTGAAACATTTTTGTATATAATATATATATATTCTATCTACGTACGTCTTGCGAGTAACTAGAGCTAATAAGTAAGAGTTTGCAATACCTTGTCAGATATCTTGAAAGTTTCACAGATTCTCAAGATCTGTCTACAGAAGTCATAGATTGCGCTGTCTCGACTCTTTATCACGAAAATTAATGTTTTAATTACTTTCTTTTTCATGTTTCTTTCACTTGTTTCAGCTAGCGTTACTGTTAGTTGTATTCAGTATAGAAGCCTACGTGCGATTCCGTCTCGTCGCACCAATGTTACGTGCCAAACACGTCAAGACTCAGATGGAAGAAGCCGCTGGCGGTGGACAAGAGGTAATTATATTTTTAGTTACAATTTCATATTAGTTAGTGTTGAATATATAGAATCTTCAAAAGTACGGCAAAAAGTCAAATGGCAAAAGGGCATACTCGTAGCAATTATTATTGGAAATTCGTATATAAGACACATGTAAATATACGGTAGCATCTTTTATAATTATACAAAAATTTGGCTTAAGATAACTAATCAAACGAAAAGTATAGATATTTTTAACGTCTAGGTAGTGGAAGATGGTTATTAACTGTAGCTTAAAAACAATATATAGAAATGATTATATTTATGTATTAGTTTTAAAACATTTTTATTTATACCTTTATAGAAATCTAGTGATCATCATGTCTTACTATAAGTATACTGTTTCAGAAAAAAAATGCCTTCATTATGTTAGGGTACAAGTCAAAACTTATCTAAATTAAAAATCATGTTAGTAAATTTCTCTTCTCTTTACATATATAGCGTATAACATAAATGGTTTCTTAATTCCAGGTTGGCCGTCTTCTCCTTGGCGAGCTGGCCCACTGTCCACGCTACGTCCGAGTTCTGAAAACTTTCAGAGCCTATCACTCCACTATCACTATGGGTACTATGATTACTTTGGGTTGCTCCTTTTACTCAACAATGATCATCGTTGACTCCATGTGTCATTAAGTTATTTCAAACCTATTGAGTGACTGTTCATCGATATTAGAGTAACCCACGGACTTAAAACCGTCGGTTAAGGGAACTTCGATATAAGACGGATTTAGGTCAAATATTTACCTCCTTTTTTCGTAAAATAGTCTAATTATACTGTTTTAGTAATCTGTTACCTTTGCAGACAAATATTATTATTGCTGAGGTCAACTGAATTATTTGTTTTATGAATATGGGGGTAAAATTTTATAGTTACATTGGCATATAGGTCCCAAAACTGGCAACATTGTAATAAAATGTTTATATAGCTGATTGGCAAAATAACTGAGACAGTTTTTAACATTGTTTCAACATAAATTATAAATCAAAGCAATGTCAAACGTGACTGCGTCATTTTGACTTAAAACGTTGGTCGTCAACGTCAAAACGGGGGCTTAGTCAAGAAGCCTTAACAAGTTAACAGTAAACTTAAGTAACTGTAGAAAATCGAAAACTTAATTTGTATGAAAATGACTATTCGCGTCGACAAATTTGTAATACAAAATAGCATTCGACTTTCTGAAAGCCCCAAGCCAAGCCCAAGTTTCTTTCATATCTCCACGAATATATTATTGTCAATGCAGCCGATTTTTTTATTTTAAACGATTATCTTTCTTTCCTTAAATCCAACCCCAAAAATATTTAAGACGAAGCAAGGGATGTCTATAAGAACGTTTAAAATGCATTAATGCAAGCTCGTAGATCCAGACTGCGAAGTCTGTCATTCTTAGTATAAATATATAAAAAAAGGATTTTAGGAAATTGAGAGAATGTTGATGTATTAATTAATAAAAGTGTAATCTTGAATGTTTGATACTGTTTATATTTATTTGATAATGCAAAACATATGTAAATTAAGCCAAATTTTTATAGTTCAGAATGGAAACTTGTATATCAACAGGGAGGGTAGAAATTCAAAGCCTATTCGAATATTACTAAAGCGCTGGTCGCAAATTAGTATGCTTAAATTAATTTAGAAAAATATTATAAAACTTGTGATGCATGCTCATTACACAGTAAAATTAGTTTTATTTAAAATAAGTTCTCGGCATCTGTATTCTTGCCAATAAGTTATGTTATTTAAACATCGTTGCGACAGCCGAAGCTGCTTGATAAAATAATAATACACTGCCAGAGAATGAAACAATATAAAGTACTATGATTAATAGACACCTAGTTTATGAAGTTATGGATTCAGAATTAATAGAAAAAAATCTAGTCAGCAATATTTATATTATTATGTGATTGAGAAATAACAGTATTATTGTTATTGCTTTTAATTTAATATAGTTCAATGTTGTAGTATACATACTGTCAAAGAAACATTTAATCTGTTGAAAATATTGATTCCATTTCCAAGCTAATGTCATACTAATGAAGGTCAAGCAGCTTATAATGCTTAAGCTGTGGCAGAATTTTGTATTTTTCCACATTATAATTAAATACATGCAATGTGTGTAAAATGTAACGTAGAATTATTTAATTGTAATATCGATGATCTGAATGTTAAACTAAGTTTTTTTTATTTATTCGAGAGAATGATGGAAGAGACGTGGAATAAATAATTGTAGTTACAAAGTGTTTTTAATTGTACAACATTTACAGATAATATTTTACTTCGTAAGATACTGTAATGAATTAACCATTGAATAGGAATAATGACTATTTAAATGATCTATCACGCGAGCAATATTATTAGATCGTTCTTCATATAAAGAGTAGACCGCTTGAGAAGCAATCGTTTTACGATTTTTTTTTTTCAAAAAAGCCTTCTTCTGAAGTGAGAAATGTAATGTATGTTTTCAATGTTCATCGTATAATAAAGGAAGAAGAAGGTGTAATGCAAAATTCTTTCTTTTTCACCACTGCTTGCTCCAAAGATTTTTTAAAAGACTCAATGTCGCCATGTTGTTTGGCACAGGTACATACTTTAATACTGACCATAATTTGAAGTCTAAACGGTTGCGGTCTGGGCTAGATAAGTCTTCTACAACAACACTTCGTCTTCAACAGATGTGTGTTGTTTTTGTTGATAACTACAGCTGATACCAATCTTTGGAAGTGTCTGGAATATGACCAACGACTCCATACCATACAACATACATACACTTAGTACAAGGCAATCACTGCAATACTATTTTCTTTAACACCGTGTTCCATATTGTAATTTTTTATAATGAACACGAAAAAATATGGCCCAAATCAAAAGAAATTTAAATTATAACCGTTTTTCAAATTGATAAATAAAAAGTTAAACAATGTTATTAAGCTGGTGGTAGTCCTTTTAGAGTAGGTATAGTTCTAACGGAGTCTCATGGCAATAGGGAAATAACAATTAGTTTCGGGCAATACTGGGGAAATTGGACTTAATTATATTTTACCACCAGCTTAATATCATTGTTTATCTTTTAAATAAAAAGTAATTGTGAGTAAGAACTTAATCACTGTAACGATTTTTTTAAACCTTGTCTTGTCTGATGATTCCAAGACGAAATCGTCGTCGAGTTTAGACTTTAAATGCAGTGATAATTTATGATCACTGCAGCATTGGTAGTCAACGTACCATAATTTTTACTAACTAGGACGCTACCAAATCTTTCAAATACAGTTGATCAATCAAAGAGCGCATGGCTCTACCATCTATATTAGCAATAGCAAAGGTTAAACAGAGATTTATTGCAAGAAATAACATATGCATTAAAATCATGAAATTGTAAGGTAATAACTACTCAAACTGGTAGAAAAAAAAGATGTCATTGTCACTTATCCAACTGGGAATACGCAAAGGTATACAATAAAATACTCGCTAGTGTAAAGTGTCAGTTGGTGTCAGTTTTCACTGTCAGATTCGCTTAATTCTAATTGTGCGAATTTTCAATTTTGCAATGAAATTACGTGTGTTTTTACGATTTGCTTATAAAATGAATTATTACTATAATAAACAATGAAATCCAGGCTATCAACATGCGTTGTTTCTAATGTTTTATCAGTGACTATACGCTACCTTAGCCGCATTAGTCATGTTATTTATGGGAAGGCCTTTGCAAAGTGAAACTATGAAGTGCGATTGGAAAATACAAGGAGAGATGAAACTTCTTTTGGATCGTTGTAGAACTGTATTTATATTTTCTACTGTGGTGTGCACTTTTGCAGCTGTTATATCGCTATATAAAATTTTAAGCCATGATGTTAAATTTATTAAGCCATTTTCCCCATTGCCAGCTGGCTTGTACGGTAACTACTTAGAACCTTTCGTTGGGGATCCTCCACCTTCCCCTAAAAGCTATGATAAAGCAAGGGATTCCGAAGCTGTCGGATCGTTGAACGCGGCACTGGAAATGAAGAAAAATGGCAAATCAGATAAGGCTTTAAAATTATTTCAACATGCATTTGCACTTTCACCAAAACATCCAGACATTCTCAATCACTATGGTGAGTTTTTAGAAGACACAAAGCAAGATGTGGTCAAAGCTGATCAATTGTATACACTGGCATTAAGCAATTTTCCTAATCACAGAGGAGCATTATCAAACCGACAACGAACAGCAAGTATAGTTGAAAACCTAGATCGAGAAATGTTACGAAAGATTGATGAAAAAAGAGATGCTTTACTATCAATACCAGAAAATGATGCTGCTTTGCGCCGAGCGAAGAAAGAAGCTTATTTCCAGCATATTTACCATACTGTAGGTATAGAAGGAAATACAATGACTTTGTCTCAAACAAGAAGTATTTTGGAAACAAGAATAGCGGTGGCTGGAAAAAGTATTGATGAACATAATGAGATCTTAGGATTAGATGCAGCAATGAAATATATAAATTCAACATTGCTGTATCGTGTGCGAGATATAACTATGGGAGATATACTAGAGATACATAAAAGAGTATTAGGGCATGTGGACCCCATTGAAGGTGGTCATTTCAGAAGAACACAGGTATATGTAGGAGGACACATTCCTCCAGGGCCATCTGAGATTCAAAAACTAATGACTCAGTTTTTAGAATGGCTTAATTCAGAAGATGCTATGGAACTGCATCCAGTAAGGTAAATACTGCAATTTTTATGGTCAATTAATATACTGTTCAAGTACCTACTATTCATTACTTCAATTTTCATTTCTGTATGTATTTACTAAACACAGCATTATAAGCTGATTAATATTTAAATGATAAGCTGTGCAAATATGTGTTGTATTCTGTGCACCAACATATCTGGGTGTGCACAATTTATGTAAAATATTAGATTCTCAGGAAACGTAAATGAACATAATCAGTTAAGCCAGGCCGGCCAGGACTAATAGTATAAGATCCGACTGCAGCATTTGTATGTTGGTTATTTGTTAAAAACTAAATTTTTATGTACATATTTATAATTAGGAGAACATATGTACCAAGTTGCTTGCAAAACGCAACGGCAAACTGTGAATTTTTGAAATCTTTATGTGAATTACCATGATGAAGACGATATTTTATTTAAAAAGCAATATAATTACATTTTTTCCCAAAAATAAATTTATTCAAAATAATTTTTTAAAATATTAGCGCCATAACAGTTGTAACACTACTGGATTAATATAGCACGGAAAATACTGCAACTTTAAATATTTATCATGACCCAAATATATATTTCTCACCAACTTTATTTTAATTTCAGATATGCAGCATTAGCTCACTACAAACTTGTACACATTCATCCATTTATAGATGGCAATGGACGGACATCCCGACTTCTTATGAATCTACTACTAATGCAAGCTGGTTACCCACCTGTGATAATAGCTAAGCAACACCGTCATATGTATTACCAGCATTTGCAGACTGCCAATGAAGGAGATGTTAGACCATTTGTTAGGTAATGTGAGATATTAACATTTAAATTTTATAATATACTCCTTTATAAATCCATATATTATGGAAAGCCAACAGCAAAAACATATTTTAATTTGCTCTTTCAGTTATAAAATCATGTTTTGTTTGAAACTCAAACTGTGTCATCTATCATTGCAGATATTAAACCTTAAATACTCAATGTTTATTCCAGGTTTATAGCTCAATGCACAGAACGAACTCTAAATTTGTATTTGTGGGCTACAAGTGAATATAGCCACATGGTACCTGCTATTGGAGAACCGCATATTCTGACTGGTGAAGGTTTTGAAGACATTTTATAAAAATAGTCCTATACAGACATGTTAGGAAGTAGTCAGTAGTAACAAATGAGATGGATTTTGAAATTATAATTTAGATCACAATGGTGCTATTCTGATGTACAACTCTAAAATAAATTTAAGTGTCAGTAGCAGTTGATACGCATATTTTCACTAACTACTTACATACATATTTAAGGCGACAAAATATAAATTAATATTTTATTATTCAATCCATATTCCAATTATCTCAAGTCACTGCTTCCACTTGAGCCCTGCCGATTGTCAAACTACAAGTAAATTAAAAATGGTCATGGAAGATCTTGAACTTAGAAACTTAGTTTAATTTAATTCAAAGAATCCTGTTCTTGAGAGGACTCAAATAATTTTAGACTATATTATGTACTTTAGAAATAGTATTAAAAAATGTACCAAAATGACAATTCTTATATTATCTATTCTTCATCCCATATTAAGATATTTCTTATAACACAGTTTAGTTTTTAGCAGTGTACATAAGGAAAATGGATTAAGCATTTAAATATTTGGTCTGTCTTTTTTTATACAATAACTTTTTTGCTGTCTTTTAGTTTTAAGCCTAGATGTGAGAAAATTATAGTTCTATTGTTAAATGGTTACTCAAATTACTGACATAACCTTAATTTCATGCCATGTATTTATATTTTAAATAATAAATTAGGAAAATTGTATGTTATTAAATTAGATTGATAGGTATGAACGCACAGTATTAACATAGCTCATACAGTTGCACATAAAAATACCTAGTATTTTAAATTTTTCCCATTTGTGTTGAAATACTTGCCAAATTCTTTTCCATACATCATGTATGCAACATATATAAATACGATCCTAAAAATGTTGTAAATATGTAAATATGATTGTTAAACCCTATTTATTTTGAATTCCTGTGATATACTTTGTTTAGTCAATCGAATATAGTTTAATTTGGAAATTTTAAACTCACATTTGAATTTATTTCATGCGTGTCTTCCACGATAGTAAGTTCCTTAATAGTATTGTATGGTTGAACACTATTCAGTACAAACTCCGTGTCTTAATAAATTATTCAAGCAGATTTTGTATATTTTTTTATCCTATAACTAAAAATCCACACAGAAGTGAGTAGAAAAAAAAAAAGAGGATTTTCATGTGGTAAGCTTACTTGAGTTCTGCTAGAGATAATGTTATAATTTATGCCAATTCCTCGCTATTTCAGATGGAACTTGGAATTTTGTGTGGCCGTGTTGCCAACTTAGGGCTTTCGTCGACAAATTAGGTAAATTCGCACTCTTAAGCATCAAAATTATTTAGGATTCGTTTAGCGCCGCTAGCCTTTTGTGACCGAGTTATTGACTAAAATAACTACGTGTGTTGCCTTTGGTACATTTTTCTTCGAGTTGGCAACGCTGAAATTGCAAATTTTTAGGAAATTGAAAAATAAGTTATTAAAACTTTATAAAAGAAAAACGTGAGGTTTGATTGAAATGAGTAAAAAAATTCAATTTCGATTAATTTATTATAATGTGCGATGTTAAAATATGTATTATAATAAAGCATGTCGCGCCGCACCTCGCATTCCACACATTGATTTTCATTTCTATACAAACAAAATTGATTAAGGCAAAACTTAGTTACTATCGAGCCATTATACTTGCAGAGAATAAATGGTGAATTTGAAACTACTTTGCAGACTAATAATATGCCGGAAAATAATAAATTTCTTACATCATAACTGAAAAATTATTATGAATCTTTAAGAGATAATTTTAATTGCTCAAATTAAACTGATACATTTGACATTAGATCCTGTATTCTGGTACCATGGGTAATTATTTCAGACATAAGCATAAGAAAACATTTTTACATTCATTGCATTTTGTAACAGCATATATTGTATTTTCAAAAATAATAGACTAGAAATTAAAAAAAAAATAATACAAATAAAAGAAAACAAAACCATTCTTATAATATGATACACAAATTTCAAAAGATTTTACAATCAACATAGCGGATAAGTGTAAATTGCCAGAAATGCTGACGTCATTTTCCCGTTAACCTTTCAGAAGACACATGTCTGTGAAACGGGAACTCACAATAAAAACAAAAACAAACTTACAATATTAAAATTTTAGCATTAAGGACTTCTATTTTCTGTCATTTTCTGCTTTTATAATGGCTCTTACAAAAAAAGAGATTTTCATAACCGGACTCTGATACAGAGTACCAAGCGCTATCTAACTTTATAAGCCATAGTATACATAGGACATCGCTAACTAAATAATCCGTTTAAATCACATACTTATACGTCAAATAAACGATATAAATTATTTGACGTATAAGTATGTGTAAACATTAGCATGAAGCAATTTTAATAACATCAAAACATTCCTTAAGCACCGGGTATGAAACTATTAACTCAAAATCATAAATTAGGCCCGTCATCCACAATTGTCTCAATCAATGTCAAGTATGACATATCAAAATAGTTTGACGTCGCCTACTAGTTTTACGATAGATGTTCTAGAACCTTTGTCTTTTCAAATGTTTTACAATTTTTATTTTGCTATTTAATTGCTTGTGTATAGAAATTTATTTCACCGGCTTCTCAGGTATTAGAGTATAAATTTTATATGATTAAATAACTAATAAAATAAAAAAAGATGTCTCATTAATAAAACATTACTTCGAAAAGCCATGTCACAGTTCCTATAATGAGTAATTAAATAGCCGATAACCCTTATAACTTTTGTTAATATGTAAATCTTCTCTTGGACTAAATAATGCTCACATATACTTTATAAGTACTGGAAACAGGAGAAATAGCTAAGGAAAAACAATTTTAAAAGGTTCAAAACATTTAAACGGATACATTCCAAGGAAGGAAATTTTGTCTTGAGTTTTAATTTGGGTCACATAAATAGCACAATTGTTAAATAACATGAAATTTCACAACATTACGAGTATATGAGAACGTCCAATAAACATATATGGACTATGATTTCCAGGTTTTAAAAAAAACATATTTAATGGACGATTTCAAAGAAGGAATAACGAGGTCTCAAGCTTACAACCTTTCCGTAAATATAATTAGGCCATTAGAGAAGTTAAATGCAATGATAAGAACACACCGGCTAATTTACATTAAGGATTTTAAATGGCAATACAACGGGTTCTAAACACGTATCCAATGAACGAGTATTGAAATAGAAATATTTTAACGATTTCATACAGTTCAAATGCGACATTAATAAAACTATTCAAATCACTTTAAAACATTTTTATTTCAATAAAAATCGTTAAGACTATAGTTGTCTATCAGTTACAAAATCCATCAAAAGTTTAACGCCCAAAGTTGTGACGCGGGCTTCGCTCGTGCTTAAAACACATCTTAAAATAAACAGTCTCTAATAATATATTAATAATACGACGGTATCTCGATTGACGTAATGGAGTTAGATGAGTTAAATTGTTGTATTAGAATTGCGAACATAAGTAGCCCAGCTACACATTCATTGTTTCGGCAAAAAGATTTACTGTGTTAAGGCCGTTTATGTCACAGCTGACCAAATACGTAGTGTCGTAAGCCGTCATGCATGGCAACACAGTCAAACGTCAAACCCGACTCTGGTTTCTAGTTCTCTTAAAAGGAAGTCTGGACAAATGCATACATAGTGCTTATATACATAGGAACTTTACTACATATGTTGTAAAATAAAAGAAACAAGAGTTTATTAAAGAGCTTTCATAGAAACATACAATTAATACACAAATAAAATGAGAACTGTAACAAATCAAACCGTTGCATCAAACCCAGAAAACTATTTCTAACAAAATACGAAGAAACTATTATGACAGAGAGCTGACAGCACAAAAACCGAATGACGGCTACGTCGTTTGACAGTTGACAGTTGACAATGTTGCCAGTGAAGACTCGAAAACTGCAAATTAAATTCCATATCTACTGATGGCGCGGGGGCTGAATGTGTCGCGATATATGTTCCTCCTGCTGCATTTTGGTGCGAAATTCGGCGACCAAGTCACGAGATTGAGCCAACACGGCCAATTGTTCATTCAAAAGCTCCTCCCACTGCGTCGCATATGCTGTAATGGAGGAGAAATCATACTATAGACTGAGAATGGAACGTACTCCGCGAAAAGCGTGTCTAAGCGATTAGGTTCGATTGAAATAAAATTCAATTTTTATTTAAATCGAAGGACGTTAATTGATCGCATTTTTTAAATGATTTTTAACAATGGGTTTTTGTCAATAATTATTGACGGACACTATTTACTTTTTTTTACTTACGCAACGGTTCCTTAAGTGTCTGAAGTATACAGTTTTAAATTTATGTGTTCATAATTACAATTATTGTGATACAAAATCAAAAAAGTTATGGTTCACCATTCACCCATTATTTATTATCAATGGCAGTGAGCGATAGCATTGGCATATTATCTAGCGATGATAAATTAATATGATTTAGTAACTGATGTTTCTCATTTCAAACCTAGCAAATGCCGCGATCGTGCAGTGCCAAGGCCATAGCTGACGGCACGTATACGCTTCCGAGCGTACATGTACGTTCCTGAAACACGTACTCACATACTCAACCATTGCGCAAATGACATAGTTTCATCTTGCGTACCAAAACCTCGCCTAGTCTGCTTATTTCGAAAATTTTATATATTATGAAGTTTTGAAGATTCTGTAGGCCAGAAATAAAACAAATTCATGGTACAAAATTCAAACGTGTCAAGCTTCGACCATTTGATATATTTACCAGGCGGGGCTTAAGAGGCCTTTTTAGTCTAGATCAATATCTAAACCTAATATATGCTACATGTACCTAGTATAATATGACCTGATTTATACCTAAATGCACAATATAACCATTAAACGAAATTATTGTTTAAATATATTATTACAGAAGATTTAACATTTAAAATCTAATCGTATTTATGTGTGAAATTTGAGTTTTTGAGTAGTGGGGTGAAACAGTAACATGTGTGTAAACATACCATCCTGATCATAGTCCACGTCTCTAGTGATACCGAGCAGCTGATTGCATCTTTGCAGAGTATGCTGCATATAGTCAGAGATTGCCTTATGATTGTCCAAAACTTCTTCCTCAGCACGCTGAAGCTCGTCTATCGCTTCGTGGAAGTTGTACATCTCAGCTGACATGTCGCCTTCCTGAAAATTTACACTATACATTACACTATGCTAGGAAGAAATACTATAAAACCTGTGTCAAGATGAACTACGAACACCGTAATAATAAATAATATTTTATGAACTGCTAAATTTTATAAGGACTCTTTGATAATCACCTTGTAATTTTATTTTATAAAATATATCGTTCACGACAAAACACATGAACAAAGTATACACTTAAAATTTTTAGCAACAGCATTTTTAGTATAGTTTAGTTTACTTTTAAACTCAGAAAAATTCACTAATTGAAAATACAGCGTACACTCTTTATAACGTTATCATTTAAAGCAATAAACTCCATGTAACGTTGCAGTGAGTACATCTTTGTTGGTTTGCATTAAAATCCACAAATTGAAACATCCTTTATAGCGATATGTCATTCTCTATTACGAAGAAATGTGTTCATATTTGGAACAGATATTTATTATCGGTATTATTGTTTATGTTATATTATCAGGTAACACAAGACTTTGTAGCTCCGAAACATCCGAGGTCGGTCTAGCTTTTGTTATCCTTAATTGCCTTGAACACGTGCAGTATGACGCATGGTTTTCTCGGAAGCGATGGTCTTCGACCAAGCATACTGGGTACCTATCGTATTATCAGTCGTAAGCCTACTTTGAAACTGTTAACATGGCCAGTAAACGGAAAGCGATTAGTGTTAACGAAACAGTTTGTGTACATATTAAAAATTCTTGTTAATTTGGTTGTGTTTTTGTTCAGTCCATATAACGATAACTTTCTATAACGAAAAAAAATGCTCAGTCCCTTGAGTTTCGTTATTAAGAGTTTACACTGTATATAAAATTGGATCCAAATAAATAGATTTAAACATTTTCATAATAATATGTTCTTACGACAAAGAATTAGTATTAGAACATAATAATAATAAAGACACAAAGCACAGCGTAATTTAAGACAATATATTATCGCAAAATGATTCTGTTAGCCGATATTAACGAGAACAAAAAAGGCATTATTAGACAATCCACAAATTTTCTTGTTAATAAAACGTCACCCAGTTTTAGTATCAAAAATAATGAAATTAGAACCTTCCGGTGAAAAATGACCACTTTCTGTCCATGATAAACATAGAAAGTATTTATTAAACCTAACTGACAGATGAAAGCTTAAAAAAAACTTTTAATAAATGTTATACTGTATATTATGTCTAACCATTTATAAGTTAGACATAACACGCAACTTTAAATTTTTTTTTACCATGGACAGCAAATTTTATGACAGGAAAACAAATAAACAAACTCAGATACCTCAGGGTACACTAGATAACAATTATTCTGCAAAGAAAAAACACTTATCAATTATGATTTTGATTTCGAACAACATTTGTTGAACAAAATATAATTCCAGCACCAACAACAATTAGGTTTTTGTAACACTTAATCATATAGGTGTCAAGAAATGTTAAAAATGCAACAAGATGAAATACATATTTCTAGAAATAGAAATTTTATATAAATATATATTTTGTTTACTTATGACATTAATAAATCTTATTTAACGGATATAAACACGAATATATAGATCATAAGTTTGACACCAATTCTAATTAACTTAACTTTCCTATTATAACGACATTATGTTAATGCTTCTATTATGTGACATAATAATATTAATGACATTTGCATGCCGATTTATATATGGCGGATTATGCTGATTTTATAATTTATTAATACGAATATTTACATAACCCGTTAAGATTGTCTTACAGCAAACGTCGTCAACAATACCAAATCATACGTAAATAAATTAATTCGCATTTATATCCGTTGAATAAGAGAACTTAATACAAGACAAGCCGAAACCCTTATAACCGATACACGCTGATCACTCTAAAAACACTTCTCTTTCTCTTACTATTTACGTTCTATCATATAAAGAGATCAGTGATTTATGTTAAACATTGTGTATTTTATAATATGGGCGCATACGTTTACTTTAGACTAAAACGTTTTTAGAAAATTATTTTGTTGCAATAATTATACATATAACATGTCTTTACACTTGAGTATATACAGGGCGTCCCACGGCGATGCCACACGGAGGGAAAGTACCTTAAATATTAATGATAGGATATTTTACTGAAAGAAGACATCGTTTAATTTTTAATAATAAGTAGAACTACATTCACAGATTTTTTTAAAATCGCCTACCTCAACCGGGAATCGAACCCGCCAAATGTGACAATAAAATCACATGTATTTTATAATAGCGTTTGAAAGGGCTACTCATAAGCATTATTTTTTCCTTAATAACCTAGCATATTAAATGAAACTAAAAACATAAAATTTTACATTTTATTTATAAAAAAATAATTTATCAAATGCTCAAAATGTGATCCGTTCTGTTGTATACAAATTCTCACTGTTTTAAAAATTTCTCTCCCTGTCGATTTACTTATTTTTGCATGGTGGATGTTTGAAATAATACGTCTAAGTTCACATCATTAATATTTAAGGTACTTTCCCTCCGTGTGGCATCGCCGTGGGACGCCGTGTATAATATAGTCCATAATAAAACTTAATATAGAACACGTATTTACGACTCAATATACTCACATTAAGAGAGCGCAGATGCGCGAGATCGTCGTGTTCGGGCTCCATCTCAACATCCGCAAGAGGAGACTCGCCGCGTCTCGGGCCTTCAGATGTTCCTAGCTCTTTCACTCTGAAATATATTTTATTTTTTTGGAACATTTCTTAAACATGCTCTTTCCTGCTCAAGTCATTGCATCGCAATTTATGAATCCGTAAAACCTTTTTTTTTTAAATAGAGAGAGCTCAGAGAACAATACTCAAGATTAGTGGAAAGTTGCGGAAGTTATAATGATTCCCAAGCCAGGAAAACCACCACAGTAAGTAACATCTTACAAGCCAATGTTACCACCTGTTATAGCAAAACTACTAGAAGAAGAGATTATCTTTCTCAAACATCCATTTATTACCAAAAAGTATTTCCATGTAATTAAATAGCTTAAACAATTAAATGTTTACTAATTATTAATTATTGTTATTAAACATAGTTCAAACGGTGGAAAACCCAAAAAAAAATTTAAAAATTAAAAATCAAAATTTTTTTTATTACATCACGTCAAAATATATCAAAACAAAATGATTTATGATTCTTATTCACGTAACAATATCCAGTCTTGTTGTAGAGTTTTAAAACGATTTTTATTCAAAGAAAAGCAAAACTTTACCAGCAATTTATAAATTCTGAAAAAAATTCTTCGGCTTCGTGACTCCCATATCTTAATGTACATAAATCTCCTGTCACGATGTTTGTCCGCGATGGATTCCTAAACTACTTAAATTTTAGATTTGAAATTAAATTGGCATACCGTGAGCAATCTGGTCCAACTTAAGAGATAGGATAGCTTAGTTCTTTAAATATTGTCGCAATTTTATTTCATTACAAATTATTTGTTTATTATTTGATACAATTCTAACAGATGGCGCTGTGTTAAAAGTACCAACGTATCACATAAGTTCTCCTACCGTTTCCTTTGAATAGTTTACTTCTATGTAATATAACAAAAACCTTAGCCACACAACGCTTGGCCGAGTCTGCTAGTATTTATATGAATTAGAATAATATTATAAATATTTTTTGGTAGGTTTACAAAAAAACATGGCATTTTACTTTAAAATGTTATGGCATAATTATTGTCAAACTGATCAATGTATCTTATTTTTTGGAAAAAAATTATGAGATAGATAAAGTCCCTGGACATGATGGCAAGGGAGTAGAGTATTATAAATAAAAATAAAATACTAATCAATACAGTATTTTTTTCTGAATAAACATATATACGAATTTTCTATTTTCTTGAAGCTTTCAACTCCAAAACCAATTTCAAACATTCTTTATATACAGGAATGTTACCTCTCATTTACATATATATATTATAAAAATATGACAAAAATAGAGTGCCGCCGCAATACTGACCTGTCAGCATATCGCAGCGTATTGAGCGAGTGTTCACAAGACGACATGGCGGGTGAGATCATAGCAATCATACAAGTGCGAGATTTGTCGCCAATGAAACTGTCACGGAGCACCTGAAACCAGTCGAAAAGAGGTCAAATCAAACGATAACAATTTCGCCAAATCAATTGTGACCTTAAACCATAATATTTAACAAATATAGCTATTTTATTTATTTATCCACACTTCGTTGCATAGAAACACAAATAACACAATACATAAAAATTACAAGGGATGCAACGGGCGGACTTATCGCTAACCAGCGATCTCTTAAAGGCAACCCTAGTAAGAAAAGATAACAATAAATAAAAATGATGAGTGCAAGAAATGCATAACCAGAAGAAAAAAAAAATCTAAAGAACCTTAATCTAGAGAAAAAAAAACAATATTAATTACTAAAACTTTTATATTTTAAGTTTATAAAAAATAATTCACGACACTATTAAAAAAAATAAACCGACTCAAATACCTGTCAATTAATATTTAAAAAATTTTGAAACCAATACATTTTTACCTACACTATATATAATTAGTTTATATACACTAGTCTAGAAAATATGAATTCTCATAAACATAAAAAGAACCGATTTTGATTTAAATTAACATTAAAAGTTAACTGTAAGTAGAATCATGCTAAATATATCACATATGGTAAGCGTAATTAGAACCTTACACTCGAATATTACAATTACCTCTTATATTTTTCCCGGATTTGATTATTTGTAACATAAATAATACTTTTTTTTTTAATGTTTTTAACGTGCACGTGCCACGAAATAGTTGTTATCTAGTTACCC
The DNA here is from genome assembly GCA_028984075.1 of Pieris mannii. Taxonomy (NCBI): domain Eukaryota; kingdom Metazoa; phylum Arthropoda; class Insecta; order Lepidoptera; family Pieridae; genus Pieris; species Pieris mannii. The sequence goes on along the minus strand of CM054795.1, from coordinate 5,575,602 downwards.
ACAAGAGCAATACCCAGTGTGGGTACTAACGATAGATAAATTCTGTCACTACCATACTTCTGTCATGAATAAACTTTCTATTATTATCTTAATATATATAAATCTCCTGTCACGATGTTTGTCCGTGATGGACTCCTAAACTACTTAACCGATGTTAAATTAAAATGGCATACCGTGAGCAGTCTGGTCCAACTAAAGAGATAGGATAGCTTAGATCTTTAAAAATAGTCGCAATTTTATTTTATTGCAAAAATTTGTTTATTATTTGAGACTATTTTAACAGATGTCGCTGTGTTAAAAGTACCAACGTTTCACATAAGTTCCGTTTCCCTTCATTTTATTAAGACTTCTTTCTATTAAGATTAGAACCTTAGCCACAGCAACGCTTGGCCGAGTCTAGTTTCTAGTATATATGACACTGTTGATTACCTGTGTTAGCTTGGAGACTCTGAACGGTAAATGGTTATTCCCTTTCATTCCCAGAGCGCGAATACACTCCTTCAATGCTAGAAGAGATTTGTTGATCTCGGCACTTTCCATACCTGAAATATACGAATAAATATTAATATAACTTTTAATTTATTATGAAGTACAGACATGCCTGCATATATTTCATACAATTTACCAAACAGACCTGTAACATTTTTTTTGATATGAAATTCCGACAATTCCTTTATTTATTTTAAAATCAAGGACAGAACTTGATTGAACATATTTCTTTCCCTGGAGTTCTTTTCAATTATTTAATGTATCTTATTGAATAATATTAAATGACCACCACCAACAGAAAACGTAAGTGAACCAGAGACCTACAGATATACACCACGGTAACCATGGAGACGTATACGTATACGACAAATTTCTGTTTATTGATGTGTGTGAATTTTTTTTTCTCATGTTTTTTTATAAGTACATATAATATACAGTTTACAAGTGATATCAGAATTTCAAGTTATCAAGTGATTCAGAATTGATACTCACGTGTCTGCCTATTGGCGGAGGATGTGTCGGCGCCCCTTTCGTTACCCGCGAGATCGATGAGAGAGAATTTTCCGTGCACGCGATGCATTCCCGGAGACCGGACTATTATTTGGAAAACGGCGTGCGACCGGGATGAGTTTGAATTCGCTGATGTCTGGAATTTAAAATAAGCAATGAATTTATTGATAATAAGATCTAAAGTATTTTAAGCTTTTTTGTTTGATTGGTTTTAAAAGAAAATCATTTTTTTTAGTGTGATAGCAAAAGAAAAATGTTATATAATAAAACTATAAGCATCTGGCCCTGGATTTCAGAAAATATTGTGCCTACAAGTCACAAATTCTTTAAATCAGCATTTACATGTATCTATGCATTTGTTATACCACTGTACAAATTTTCTTAATATAATTTTTAATTTCAAATACATATATGGTTAAAATAAAATTCAAATTCAAAAATCATTTATTCATATAGGTAATATAATGTACACTTATTACTTACACACTTAACGTCAAGAAAAAGAAATATACATTAAATACTCCTAATTTTACATTTACTATAAATACTAAATATGTCTTTGAATGCATGCCACCTCCTTTTTATTATTATTATTACTTACTTAGAGTAATAATAATAAAAACTGAACTTTGACCTTCCTGGTCAAAGGAAGGAGACATACTGGATATAAGTAAAGCCCATAGAAACTCACACTGTGAGAAGGCAGAGACAGAGATTCAAGTCGTGTAAACATAAAAAAGGCTATTCATATCTTTAAAATAACTTATAAAATCGATTATAAAAGTGTTTTTTCCCATACCTGTCCCGAAGTCCTAGCCGAGTTCCCGTGTTGTATAAGTTTGAGAACTTCATCAACATTATCTACAACTTTCTCAGTCAAACCCACTATCTGCACTTGCTGCTTGCCGTCCTCTAGCACTCGTAACTTCGCCTTGTCCGCTAGTAGGTCGAATACCTATAGAGATTTCGTTTTAAATCTTATCTTCACTACAAACCTCAGTTAGCTCTAGTAAAAATTTGATAGAATTTTTTCATATACAATCTCCGAATCAGACTAATTAGTTACACAATGTTTTGTCTCGTGTAAATGAAATAAACATTTTATTTATTTATTTTCATTTATTTATTTACACTTCGTTGCATAGAAACAAAAATAAAACAATACATAAAAATTACAAGGGATGCAACGGGCGGCCTTATCGCTAACAAGCGATCTCTTCCAGGCAACCTTTTAAGTCCTCTCATTTGAACTAAAGAACACAATCTAGGTTTAATCGCTTATTATGTAAACAGTACAGATAATACAGCTGTCAACAAACTAATTATATGGGTACGTTACCATTTTATACATTATGCAAACAATACAGAGGACTAAATTGACAGAAATACTTTAGCTCATTTTGTATGCCTTAGTACGTTCTAAGAGTCTGAAAACTTAATGATTATAGATATAAATAATTTCTAAAAATTAGAAAATCTTTATATTTTTACATTCTATTAATTAAGAAATTCTTTATAGAATTTCACTTCACCGAATTCAAAAATTAATTACTTTCACCAATTATAAAATATTATTATAATTTTAAAGAATTCTTTATTAGTGAAACCTATTAGTGGACACATTCAATGTGTTTATTTTATGTTTCATTTTTAACTTTATTTTTATTGTAAAGAACTTTATTTTTTATTGTAAAGATGTATCTGTTTTGTTTCCAAATAAATAAATAAGAATTGTTGGACTCTTATATGAAAGAATACATTACTCACTTTTCCGGAGTATATCTCGAAGAAGGAAGCGGATACGATGAGGTTAAGCGGCTTGTACTTGGGAGACTTGAGGTATGTGAAAACATCACGCGCCGCCATCGCGTATATGCCCTTCTTACAGTCTTGCTGTTTGCCCTGAAATATTTTTAATAATTTTTAATTGAAATCTCCATTCTTTATTTCACAATACCATAAGTAAATTTTATGTTTTCTTATTATAAGCCAAATCCACATATACCAGGCTATGATACAGTATCAAGAAATACGAAGAAAAATAGGAGGAGTAGGAAATAGGAATAAACAGGAAAATTTCAAACAGCAAACCAACTCGGCTCTGTATATCGACAACGAGCAACCACAGCAAACAACGTATATGGCGAGGAACGTTGAGGTATTTGCTACCGCGGCTCATAAATAGTCCACCCAATCAGATAATAAATAGCCTAACACTAACCAACATAAATTCTAAATTAAAAAACTACTTTAACATGCATTTGTCGCGCTCCTAAACAAGACTGCTATGGTTACATTAATAAAAACCACAGCGGTTTTCTTATATAACACACTGTGCTATATTATTTTGTAAAATGAAGAAAAAAAAAACTAAAACAACTTTTTTGCCAGGAAACGAACCTAGTCCCTTAAACGTGCGATAACTAAATAGTTTAATACGTACTTGAAAATCTCCCCCCATTGTGTGAGTTTTCCCCGACCCGGTCTGTCCGTACGCGAAGCACGTAGCCATACCGCCTTCAAATATTGTCTGAACTAGAGGTTTTGCTGTATATCTGAAAATATAGTTATATAAAAAGATTTACCAAAAACACGTTGAGTTTCCTAATATTACATACGTAATACATACGGCAATATATGATAATTATTTCTTTAATAGAATGGGTGGCAAACGGACAGGATTCTCACCTCACCACCCACCACCACCCATCGTATTGCAATAATAATTAAAATGTAATATGCTTACTTATAAACAATTTCGTTAGTACAAGAATCATCGAACGCATAATCGAAGCGGAACTTCTGGTTCTCGAGGTATTTCGTGAGATCCACTTTGTTCTTCGGCTCGTGTACTATCATTTGATCCTTCGTCGGTACACTTATTACGTCCACCTGAAAATCGTAAACTTGATTAATTTCGCCGTATTATTTTAAGGTAAGTAGTGATAGCAACATAGCGACAAACAATTTAAAATATTTCTTACGGGTGAGCGGTATTAACAAGTTATTTGTTCAATAAAATATATACAAAGACTTGTAACATATATATTTTCGTACGAATTTGCTGAACATTTGCTCTACGGTACACATTATTTAAATTTAAAAAAAAACTTGGCCCAACAACAAAAAAAAGTTGTCTTAAGAGTCGGTTTACGGGCGATAATATAACGTGATAACGTCATTAGAAAACATTGATGCAAAATTGCATACTTTTATGAAATGAATTGAATTATTATCATAAAATTATTGCTATTTTGTATAATATAAAGAAAATTTTTTTTTTCGATATAATTAACGATCGATTAACATATGCTATTTTGCTTAAATAATACAGTATTTCTTTTATTTAGATTTTAGACGCATCAGCCGATGATATGGAAGTGATAAATGCGTCACAACTAAACACTTTGGCCAATCGTGCCTCTCTATCGCTTGTTCCGCGCCCTTACATGCTCGCTCGGAACGTAACAGTCATATTTAACGTGCGTTCATCGATTTATAGAACATTTTCGAGTCAAAAAAAATATGTCCAGTCCAATCAGATAAAAAGAGAATAAATAGCGTGAGGATAAGCTACAAAGAGATTAGCAAATTTTTCATACATACCTCTTTCTTGCCAACTTCTTTTTTGTTCAGCGGCCTCTTCCTAACGCATACTGTGATTTGATGGTCTTCAACCGGCTCGTTGCCTAACAACGGCCGGAACTCAATGCTACTCTGGTATTCGCGGATCATTGCCAGGAACTCCCAGTTTGGATTACCGGGGTCCATATTCATAAGGGCTTCCTGAAAAATTTAAAAAAAAAAGACGTCAATATCTTATTTTCGGATTTTCAATAAAATTGTATAACAATATGCCCCCTTCGGGTGGAGTGTATGCTCGGGCCCTGCTGAGGGCAGGGCGGTACGGGGGCGAACAATATAGCTCTTGATGGGGGCTGCAGCGTGGGGGAAGACGCGGTCTCTACTCACTGCGCGCAAAATAAATTTAAATGCATTTGAGTGCATGGGTTTGGTTGAATAATAATAATTGATTTTGTGTGTAAGACAATCTCAAATAATGTTCAATACAATACTTTTACATACTAAGGGGCCGTTCAAGTATTAAGCAAGCATTTTAGGGATGACGCTTGGTATTTGATTTTCTGATTTGATGATTACGTCAACAGTAATTATTTACTTTTTGACACATAACAAAATGCGTTTGCTTGTACTATTATTTTTGAGAGTTTTGCTTACATTTCTGATAAATAGGGGGGGGGGGGATAAATCGCAGCAAATCTGCTAACGTAATACTTAAACCGTCCCTTATGCACCTACGCTTACTTGATTTAAAAACAATCTTATGACTTATATTTCTGGTTACATGTACCATGCACTCTGAAGGAGCTGCAGTCTAGTTACAACTCAGAGGTTGCATGGGAACTAGCGAATAAAATTTTATACGTTTTCATTAACTACATAACATAAATACAAACAAGCGCATAATCAGTGGTTTTGAATTGAGGGAGTTATAGAAGAGTAAAAAAGAAAGAAACCTTCTCCTCCTTGAGCTCAGCCTGTCTCTGCCGTCGTTTCTCGCGATTCTCCTTAAGCCTCTCCACTTCCTTTACCACGTTGGAGCGTCTCACGGCCCCAGACGCCACCTGGTGTGGTATGTAGACATTACTGGAGACTGCTGCAGGCCGTGCTGATGATACTGGCGGGGGATTGAACTGGAAATCAGAGAAATTTACATTAATTTAGCTGTCATATAAATATTACTAGATACATATTAGTGAAATAATCTTATTCAAGTATCATAATACGATATTTCTCGCTTATGGCTCAAATAACACAAAAATTTTGAATGTTTGACTATGGTTCATATGAGAAGACTTTTGAATGTACTATATTATTTGCTTAAGTAGACTTACTAACACACATATCAATAACATAGATAACATTACAATATTCCTTCTACTAATAAGCCTAAAGATATTTGTTCATACACGTTACATATTATTGTCTGACATATTTTCTATCAATGGAATAGAACCTCTTTGTTATGCATCCGTTTGTTAGAGTAAGGGTTTTGGATGACTGAAGCGGCACTCGGCGTGCTACCTGAGCGGGTGCGACCACCTGAGTTTGGCATCTGAAAAGGGAAAAAATGGGGAAAACGGGGAAAAGGAGATACGCAAGGAATAAAGGGACAACGTGCGGTGTCTTGTAGTGGTTCATAGATTTAAGGCGCAGTCGAAATTTCACTGAACAGCAAAATAAATAGAAGTAGCCTTATGTCTATTTAAACTGTTCTATATTTATCTTTTTGCCTTTTAACTGGTACTGGTATAGTAAGCACCATACTGAAAAAGTGCATTGCCAGTTCTTCTCATTTGTTCTACGCCCTTGAATTGAGAAAAAAATAAAAGTAAAATTAGAAGCATTAATATGTATTTCTTTATTTTATGAATGAATATTTGTATTACATAAATGAATAAATGAATTTGAATTAAAATCCTTGTTATCTATGGAACTAGCATCAACATGACATACACCATAGAATAAACAGAATTATTATTTATAAGAAAACTGGTTCAAACTACGCGTCCTTGAATGATAATGATCTGCAACTTTAACATAGATTGCATTATCTAGTGTTCTTAATATTCAAGTGTTAGTCAAGCTTCGTGATTCGTGATTAAATATCAATACTTTCCCGAGAGCTCCATTAAATGACTTGTGAAGATCTTCATTCAATTTGTAATCATGTCCGCCTCAAGCTTGTTGTTGCTCAAATTGTAATTAAATGACCAAATATGTGAATAAATAGCTAATCTTAAGTAAGTATATCAAGATTTGTCTCACCTGCTGAGTCATTCTGGAATTGGGCGGCTGCGCCGTGGCCTGCACCGGCGGCGGGACATTTTCTGCCCCTCTGCGTCCGGTCGTGTCACCTCCGTGCCCATTGGTGTAAGCACCTACGTTGGACACACGTGCCTGATTGTTACGAGTCACCCGTGCTGGCGCTGAAATTTTTTAAAACCGAATAAGATAATGTCTACATATGATTATGTGTATCTATACTCACTCAATTTACTATTATAAAAATAAGTTTTATATTTTAAAAGCTATATCATAATATTTAAATTACTTTATTAATGGGTCAATTTTACTGATACATATTAAATAATGTCCGGAATCAGGATATGCCTCATTTATTACGGCTTAGGAAATTACTTCTCGTATTACCAACTGAAAGTGACTGTGCGGTATTCAAATATATAGCAGAATAATTCCATGAGTGGACAATTTCTTAAAATTCCGTTTCTAAATTTAATTGTGAAAGCCAGTCCTAAGAACCTACTTAAACTTAATTTTTATTACCGTGAAAGTGCTGTAATGCTTAATACAATTTGCTACGCTAATTATCTAAAGTGGAACTGAAAATATTGCAAAAACAAATTTTAAAGACAACCAGAAATCGGTTACTTAACGCAACGTAACTGTGAATAAAGCTATTATATTCAATGCATCCGAGTCTTACGTGACTTCGGTTTTTCCTCTGCTGCTTCTTCTGAAGGCTTTGCCTTCTTCTCATAGGCTTCAAGGGGAGTATGGGTCTCCGCCGAGTCCGCGACCCGACGACGGCAGAAAAGCCACGAACAACACATTTCGAAAATTCTCTCTGTCTATGTTTACATTCCCACAGATTATATAATTATTGAATTCAAAACACATAGATCAATTTTACATCTGTTTTGCTAACTGACTGAGCCAAAACAGCAAGCGCGTTGGCGCAAGGCAATCCTGTAGTGACGCCATATTAGGAACTCTATATCAAGGCAATAAACCGTGACACAGGCACGGCCAGATGAAGGCAAAACTGCATTTCGACCAAATTGCCCGAAACACGCATTAAAAAGACCTTGTATTGCAACCGATAACGATAAAGTACGTGACCAATTATACTATTTTGAAACAAGGTACAAGTACGCCAGCCTCTACTAAAAATAACTAAGACACGAGATTATTTAACTATAAACCCTTGCGTGGTCCAAGGATTCATTCTAAAATGGTCATAACGAAACTATTTTCGATATACTAACCGCCGAATAATACGTCAAAACATGAACTGGTCAACAAAGGACTGAATAGGTATCAATTTGATACGATTGTTTAATGTCCGTTTAAAATTGGATATTAATTGCCTACCACCACTAGCCTGTTGTGGGGCGATGAAAAATGTAGGGTTGACGTCATAACATGGATCAATAGTGTGATGAATGACTGATGTCTTGTCTTGTCTACTACATATGTCAGGACACATAACGGGTTCCCCGGAACTGGTTGGACTTTAATACCAGTTTGAAAGACTAATTCATTCACAGATTCACTAGCTTTAGCAGTAATAAATTTTTCATATAAAAACAGAATTAATTAATAATAATATTTACATAGTATAATATTTAGTAATGTTCGAACTGTCAACACAATAAAAAGGCGACTGATTTAAATGCGGTATTCTTTAATCAATGCATTATATATAAATATAATGAGTCTCGTATTGCTTTTTTAATAGTTGATTGTAAGTCTAACTTTAGCAAGATTGCATTATCTTGATATAATGACCTTCGAAGGAATTAAGCATACATTGCAACGATATCAAAATGCAAATTTTTCGTGAAGATAACAAAAGTGTTACAAGTTCATCACACGTGTCAATAAAATGCTAATTTCTGAGAATCGTAAAATACACGGTTAGAACATAATATAATACGAATGAAAAACTGTACACCTAACATAGTCTTAATATAATATATTTAATACAGTATATATTATTATCACATCAGCAGACAAATAGACGATCAACTTTCTGTGCCTGGCACAACGCTGTCGAATCTCAAGTCTTCTTATAAACTCCAAACAAACATAATTTTTTATATGATAGCCAAGTACAAAAATATTATATAAAATATAATGGTCTATTTAGTTAAAGCCTTAGTTTCAGTATTTTTTAAATTTGAGGTACGCGTGCAGCTAAATGCAAAGGTAATATTTATAAAGGATCAGCCCTATTCCACGTAGAGCATTGGCCTATTTCCCCGACAGCGATCTGATTTATGACGGGAAAAGCAGCGTGAACTTTGATAGTGCACTTTGGCACTTCGTTACTGATTTAATTCATAGCGATATTTTTTTACCTGACTGGCCGAGCAAACTTTTTGCTTTCTAAAATTAAAAAACGAATTTATTCATTTACAGACGTTTTTAATTGTCCGTTGAGTGAACTGAAGTCTGCTACATGTCAGTTCCTATACTGTAAAATGTAGTCTTTGAAAATATTTTAATTTATTACTGTTTAATCTCGTGTTGTTATTTTTCTCTATGTGCTATAAATATTGCATTGGAGTCTGTAATGGTAAATTAGTTTACTTAAAATAAAACTCTCGATATTTATACATTTTTTAAATATATTTTCCCATGAGCATTGCATAATTTCGATAGCATATCTAATTTCCATTTAATCAATGCCAACGTGTCCATTTAATAGATTTTCATTCGTTTCTCCTACGTGACTTTGACTAACAAGATTAACTGTAAAAGATTTGTTACATCAATGGATAATCTTAAACTCGATGTCGTGAACGAGCACGTAGCTTCACAACGATTTATAAAGAGCAAATAAGGTTCTTTAATACTATAAACAAGACAAAACACAGGAATTTGACAAGAAAAAAGAAACTATTTTTTCCCGGGATCTATCGTCATGCCGCTTTAATTGGTAATTATAAGAATACACTGATAGAAAATAAAGCCTTTTTATCTGTAAAAAAATTTGAAACACGCAAACAAAGAACATGAAATACCGGAGTAGGTGCCACATAAAACTGGAAAATTCTAATAATTTTAAGAAATGTAAATGAGAAAGACCATTAGGTTTAGATAGTACCAAATTGTGAAAAGCAGACTATAACCATGCAGTTACGGTAGCACAAAGCAATTCAGAGATAATCGTGGGAATTCGCAGGTCGTTAGCATGCGCCCACGCAGCTTGACGACCTGAATCACGGAGATGCGTGCTCATTTTATTTACGAGATAAGTTTGGGTTGAGGCGACTATGACAGGTCAAAAGGGCAGGCATTTCTTAATAATAGGAGACTTACAGACACTTTTATTCTTAGTTGACCAATTAAGTAATATTGACTTAACTGATAAAGATACAATGAGTGTGACTAAAAATGTCAAAAACCTTTGCAATCTGCTACTATTACTGAATATCTTACTAAATTTTATAAACACATTACCAAGAACCCGGAACCTATCATAAATCATGCATAAGAAACACCTTTGTCATTACCGAGTGATTACAGCTTAATCAACCGAGAAATTGCCAGTCAACGTCTCACCACAAACGTATTTCTGAATGAACTAATCACATGTTATCACTTTCTTAACTATGGATTGAAGTTCACTTCGCCTGCCAATACATTTTTTCAACATAATTATTTCACGAGACTGTCACATTCTGAAATTAACCACAGAATAAGGAACTCTATCACAAGGCAATAGAGTTTACACTGGAGGAAATATTACTGTTTGATCGATGCTTAGGAGCCAAATTCGATCACAATGCTGACATCACAACATTAGTCACAACGCGAATCTCTCAGAACTTACAGCCTGTTGTTGCCCGGCGTTGCTTCAAAGGACACTTTTGGTACAACGCTGGCATTTTCCTTTACAATTTATAAGGAATTATTTGAGGAAGGTCAGGTATGCCGCACTGATCCGTTCGCTCCGGCATAGCATTCGGTGCCAGACGGTGTAGTGGCACGCGGCCGACCGCGTACTGTCCCTGCTCGCCCCTTGCAGCCTTCACTTATAGCGAACAGTAAGGCTCGACTGACCGCCCCATAGTATTCACCCCATAACGCAATTACGGTACTATAATGAGGATATAATGCGTATTTGTCGCCACCCCAGGAAGACCTGGCATCTGTGAGTGGGACAGGAATAGGTTAAGAAAGGTCGTCGAAGGTAGCAACTACCTTCGTTCTAAAATATTCCATTCTACTGATAATTATAGTAGTTGTACTTTCAATAAGAAGGTTTTAAGTGTTCACGGTAAAAACTTTAAACATCATTTAATAAGCTTCAGTATACATATTAACAACGTAAGTTAATGTATAATTAGTTTTCTTTTATAGGAAGTTCTTCTCATTATTAAATGGAAAAAAGGTTCAAAAATATAAGAAATGTTGTTTGCTAGCATTCTCATGAAACACAAAAAATGTTTATTAGATATGTATCAATTTAATAATATGTTTACAATTAAATCTTATATATAAATATATTATTATCTCAAAAGACTTCTGCCTACCGACATTTTAATTAAATCTTACATCTAGAACATAAGAAAGTTTTATCAAAAAATTACTACACTCTTTGCAATATACGGTGGTAGTGACGTGGCGAAATTCCTTGTATATATTTAGTAACAATGATGGCATATACCGCATAAGGAGTGACACAAAGAACAATAAAACTAAAATAGTCAAAGTAGCATACTCATACCACCATATCAGTAATTAGGATAAAGTTAAACTATTAAGTGGCAATAAAGACTTAGCTGAGAGGACAATGTAACTGATTTTAAGAGATAAGACATCTAATTACACTATCAGTGTGGGCATTTCATTCGGCATCTTTTAAACCTAAGAAGGTATTCGGATATAAATGACGGAGCTGAGATGGAGGTTGAATTTCTAATGCTACACGACGCGGCAACAATCCTATTTTATAGCAAAATATTCCTTAAAACATTACACAGCCGGCCTTCAAGTTATAAACGAAATTTATGAAATATATGGGAAAACAAGCAACAATTTATTAGAAATTTGCGTGTCTAAAACAACACATTTTTAAATAATACCTACTGATCAAATATTAAGTCGAAAGTATGAAGATTTATTGAAGACGATAACAACATCGTTGCCTAGCAACAATAAGAGAAGGTTTCAGGTCAGATCAAACTCGGTTCTCAATACATAAGATATATAAAGAAATAGATGATTACTATGTAAAACATAAAATCCGTTTATTTTCTCAAGTATCACTTATTATTATAATCATCAAGGAATCACTTATTCCACGTCATTAAATTCGAACCCGAGCGAAAAAGCCGGCGAAAAAACTCTCGATACTCTATTAAAAAAAGAAAGAAAGAACTATTAGAAACACTTCCGTAAAAACTTTCTACGCTAATATGAAAAAGCAAATATGAGCGACCTTCACATGACCAGTGTCAAGATTATATTAGCTATTAAACTGGCCTTGACCTAAGCAGAATGTGAAAAACCAACCAACAGCCAAGATAGGAAGTCTCCTTTTTTCATACACGATATCAGGTTGCATTCGAAACAAAAGAATGTAAAACAGATACATTAAAATGATTAAAGTCTTTTGTATGTATAGAATACTTATACTAGCGGACCCGATAAACTTCGTTCTGTCAAAAAGACTTGGAATGTGGGAGTTTTTTTTTCCTACCTATTTAATAGTCGGCACAAAAATTTCTTCTGAACAGAGCCGTCACCCTGATTATAGGGCAGTGTGTGAGGTTCAGCTCTGGTGACCAAACTTCGCTACCACGAACTTTGGCCACCCTTCTGATACCTACTAAAATCCCCGACTTAGATATCTGCTAGAGGGCGTCAAACTAACAGGCGAATCTAAAGGGACAGTGGGAACCTAAAGGTGACAAATATTTAAAAATTGTATGCCTCAATGACATAACATAGAGAGACGGGTCTCTTTGACATTAAGAATACACCTACATTGCTTAGACAGCAGTGAGTGCTTGTAATTTAATATGAACTCAATAGAACTGAATAGCTATAATAAAGTTGAAATTGACTCTTCATTTTAGTTAGAAAACGTTCGTATGGGAAAAAGAAAACTGCTGTTTTAGGGTTTTCTCAGAAATTATACGAATTTTCTTCAACTTCAATTTCCAAGAAACGTTAAAAAAATTGGTAAAATTGGTCCAAGCGTTGTTGAGTTATGCGCTTACCAACAAATTTTGCGATTCATTTTTATATTATAGATTCCACACACACACACACACACAGTTTCATGTTTACTTCCATTAACAAGGAAAGATGCAATGTGGACAAGTATTCCCGCACGTAAGACGATTTTTTTATACATGTGTCATCACGAAGACATCATGGAGCTTTACGATCTAGCTTAGCTTAAGACTAATAAGTAATTTATGTCTAACCTAATTTACTAAGAAGGATGAAAGACGAATAAGATAAATATATTCCTGAATATATTTTGGTCGCAATCTTCCTCAGAGGAAATAGAATGTGCAAGTGGGACAAACATCTGAGAGGCCGTTGCCAAATTAACAGTTACGCAACGCAATCAATTAGAATGCGTAATACAGTAGGAAGTAACTATGCGAATATTGAACAATAGAATAAAAACGAGCACAACATGCAAAGATAATGTGAGACAAACTATTCACGACTAACAACACAATCCTTTCTGCATTGTATAAGAGACGAATAGCTTTAATTTCCCAAAGTCAGAAACAGTTAAAACATAAATAGTTGAACATACACATTAGATAAACAAAGTATTCCTCCCTACCCACCCTCTATAATTGTTTCTAACACACGAAAATCATTACATATAGCGATTACAACGTTGTGACTATCGACATCATGTCAGGTCACGCAATAGAGCATTGCACTTAGATACTGTGATCAATTTAATAAAACTTGCTTTACACAATTTTAAAGTAAATGTACCCACCCACTGCAACTAACTTAGGTAAATTTATAGAAAACTATCTGCCCCCCGCACACTTCGTTCCTCCTTAACGTGATTTAGCCTAGCTTTTTAGTTCATACCAACATGGAACATTTCGCTGTACTACCAGCAGCTATGCTACATTTTGCAGAGACCGTTCGATTTTCCGGACTGAAAACTTTTTAAGATTTTCTATGATTTTTCTCTAAATAAAAAATTAAGACTTGTATGTATTTTTGTATGTTGTATCATAAAAAAAAAACAAAAATATTAGGGATGGACTACCCTTACATTTAGGGGGTTCAAAAATAGATTTTGTCTGTTTCACAGACCTAACCGATACGCGCACAAAATTTCACGAAAATTGGTCGAGGAGTTTCGGATGACTTTAATTACAAACACCGTGACACGAAAATTTTATATACTATTAGGGTCTCAGACTGCAGTTTCGAAAGAACTCGCGATGGTTTTTAGAAAGGTGCATAGAATTTCCACATCGGTTAACTATCTGCTATGGAGATACAGTATTAGTGCACTGTCTAAACTATTAATTTCTAGTTCTGCACCAAAAGTACTGGAAATAGGAGTCGTCAGTGGAACCTGTAGTACATTAGGCGATTTCAGTTTATGTGCGGTGTATGCTGTAATAATTCAACCAATCGTACCAATTCGACAAGAGACTTCATCTTAGATTTGGAGATCAGAAGAACCATTATATACACTTTCACGAAATAATAAATTACTTTTCAAATAAAAGGATCATTCACCTCCACCTATCACTACGATCTGCGATCTGCACACTTCCAAGAAACGTCTAACAGTACATCCCTTTCTCAAAGTGAACTTTAGATAAAGACGGTGAATCGCGTGATTGAATAGCAGATGCCTTAGTGCCCTAATTATGAAAGTTTTATCAATATGATTGTGATGAGTAACTTGTTAATGAGCATAGATCTATACAAGTTAAGAGCAAGAAAACCTTAGATAAATATTAAATTACATCCATCTACTTTATAGTAACCTTTACTAAATAAATAATATTCGCTACAATTACCACTGCAATTAAGCCGTCCAGTAAATGAAATAAATCAATCAAATAAGTGTAGTAAACCGTATCAATTAACGTGTGCTTAACAAAAGATTTTAAATACAAACAGAAGTAGAACGCAGACAAAGAAATCAAAAGAACGAGTCATGCTAAAATAAAAGCTAAAATCGACAATGGGCCTTATAAGCAGCGGATTCCGGTAAAAACCGTTATGATTTTAGCGAAGCCCGTCTCAACATATATCACTTTATTTAATGGACATACAATGACTCATAGAGGATACTACGCTATTTGTACAGTTACGTTACGTATTAACTAAGCGAATTGAGGACTTGTTGAATTGCAATTGATTACAGTATATTACGCGCCGCGTTCGTTATAACTTCTTTTATAAAGCAACAAAATGTAGATAAAGGGTAATATTGTATGAAATGTCAATTTTATTTAAAGAAATCACTTTTTTAACGGATTTAAGTTATGTATTATGTATGGTAAACTTATAAACATAATTTTAAATTTATAATTTTTATTTTTTTATTTTTAATACAGATTATACAACATTTTCTACAGCTGTGATACTTTTTTGACATTCAACACCTTTTGTCTTCACGTGCTTTACAGCGTGCATGGTCACTGACCATCGTGAAACGTCGGATAAATTTAAAATTATGTGTAAAAGGTATGTTAATTAAAGACAATACTATATAAATTTTATGATAAATTAAAGAAGATTAAAAGCCTAATAAACTGTGGATAACTATAATTATTTTGAGCATTCAGCACAATCACGTATATATAAACAAAAGTACTTACCCTTCGTAGCCACTGGGATGGATTGACGCGTCATGTCCTAGAAACAGAAACGATATTGATGAAATGACTCATAACATAATTTACACAAGCAAACAAAGGCAAAATAAGCTTGGGACACGGGAGCTATTTACATGAGCGCAAAAACCTTTAAATTATAAAATAATTGCTAAGTTGTAAATTATATAGAAAATCCCGCATACAAAAACGCAATTACATCAAAACTACTTTCTGTTTGATTTTTGATGCGGGTCTGTTTGTAAACACTTTCTCCCTATTCATAAAAAACTAAATCAGCCTTATTTACGCTGTTTTTACTTAGCTGTTCGGCTTTTTTAGCCTAATTTTATGAACTCTGTGATAAGCATCGTAGTATTATATGAAGTGGGAGTATAGGGAGTGAGTGCCCTAATTATCTCCATAGCCATGCATAATCATGGCTTTTAATTTAAAATATACAATCGCACGCATACACATAACTATATTATCAACCACAACTATAACTAGCTAGCTAACTTCAACTAAATGTATTTTATACAGATGCATACATAATTTATTCACTGAAATTATTTAAACATATATTAACAAAAACGAATGACCTGGTAAGGGATAGATATGTCGAAATCCAGCATCGGTCGACAAACCCCTCACGCCGACAAATTTCAAATATAATTTTAATAAATCAGAACATCGATAAATCAATGAAGACTAGGTAATTTGTTCAAAATGGAATTAAATTGAATAAAAATCAATATTATGCTATTAAATAAATACATAAAAATGAAAAGCCAAAGTCAAAGGACTCCGCTGATGATCATCTAGAGAGAACGGAAAATTATCGGAGTGACAAGAAACCATATCAGGGAATACCCAGATATCGTTGGAATTTGGAAACAACCGAAAACGGTGTTCTTTTGTCACTGACGCAAAGACTCACTTTGTTTCCACCGCGTCGTACATAATATAAATATTCATATAAGGACAAGGTACATCGCATATTAATCAAAAACTTTCATTTACAAATGAAATGGAACCGTTAGCTGTGTTTAGCATCACTATGGATAATGAATCAAATGACGAAACTAGGGCAGCGGGGGTGGCTCAGCAATTTCCTTGTGCGCTTACATTGCACATTTCCTTGGCGAAACAGTTATAAATACTACCTATATTCACCGCATATTTGTGTTCACTAAACACTGGAAATTAAAGAATACTATGCTTATTGTTACTTATAGTTATTAATAAAAACTATGACTAGTAATAGAATTTTGGTATGGAAACCCATTCAAGTTCCTGTCATTAATATAACTACTTAAAACTTAGAAAATACTCTATCTATCCACCCCACCGGACTCGTCATATCTCGACAACGAATTAAAAAAAACTTGTCGATTAAAAATAGTGGCGGAAAGTTGAATGCCAGTTCTTCTCTTCCGTTCTACGCCCTTGATTTGAGAACTGGCAGTAAATATAAAATTAAAAGCTATCAATGTATATTATTCTTTTTTGACGTTAATAAGTGTACATTATGTTACCTACATGAATAAATAAGTTTTGAATTTGAATTCTCTCATATTGCGATGAGAACTTGGAAAAACCGATGGTGGCTGACACAAAAGACAAGATTAGGTGGCCGTTCACAAACCAGATTCACCGATCACGAGATAGATTCAGAGTCTGTGAGATACAGTCAGAACTGTAATAGGATAGGTGCTAGACAGAAACCGCTGCTCCAGATTTTTCCTTGCCGACTACGACGCAGACCTGAGCTACCAACTGAGGAGAGCGAGAGACGCCATAGGGGTATGTGTATGTTTTCTTCACACAAAACTGATCCGATTAAAATAAAGTTTTAACTTATTGTCCTAAATTCTCTAGAGAGCAGATGCCTGCAGGACAAAGCCATCGGTGACAATCATTTTTTCTCGACAGCGTCTTGCGAGATTTTTAATGGTGGCCTAAACCAATAACTAATAAATAATGTGATTTTAAATTACTTCACGTTTTTGCATAGACTTAATTCATTAAAGTTTTGTCTATACCCTCACTTTTACACCATCACACAACACATCCAAATTCGGTACCACTTAGTTAAATGTATTGAATATTTTTTGTTTGTTTGTTCCCTTTTGTTAATCTGTGAACCTTTTTGTAGTAAAATGTATTCTATCTTTGGCTTTATTTAATTTACGTTAGGATTACGAAATAAATAAATATATTTGTTTAAAGTAAACTAATAGCTATTTTATCATATATATTCCACTTGATAGTAACCTAAATTTTGTAAAACTACAAGTGTTGAAAATCCCTTGACCTATATTTCACAAAACGCAGTTTACATCGTAAAATCACTAGCTTTAGCCGGCGGTATTAATAGAATTCTTCCTTGCAATAAAGCGTTATTATTATATATTTGTAATACACTCAAACAATGCAGACAAAGGGCGACATGCAATGTACTCTTAATTCAGTGTCAAAGGGCAGTGGCTACACCAACCATTGACCTTTGGTCTAATAAAATATCAAACGGGAATCTGTATGAAATAATTGTATGAAAATTTTTCGAACATGATCACAAGCCGCGCTGTTTAATCCAAATAAATATAGTTGTTGTCTTCGTCGGGAAAATATCATTTGTAATATTATGTAATATGGTATGTATAAAGAAACGTAACTGACAGCTTGAGTAATGCCGTCTAAGGTTTAATACCGCGAAAGGCTGAAATTTAAGTTCGATCGATGTTTGTAGAAACATATCAAACATATTGAATTAATTTTAAAATATTAAATCTGCTCATTTATCGACGGTTAGGCGAAACGAGCTTTTCCGGGTCAGCTAATGTTTTATACAATTACATCACGCACACGGTTTTTAATACCCTATCGAACTCTTCATTCTTCTTATGGTGACGTAATTCACTTATGATGGCTACTTTGACTTGTTACACTTGTTTTGGTGTAACCGAACTATTACCGAAGCAGCGCCCTGACTCTGACTTCCACAAGAAAATTGCAATTTCGATGTCCTTTAAAACCTTTTTATTAGCAACGGGAACGCAATAGGAGTCATTAATAACCTAACAGGAATGATTTGAATTACAAGACTGGTAACATAACTCTATCACTGCAAAGATATTAAACACTAGTCAACATTCCAATTAATAGGAGCACGACATTTTGAAATTTTAAAATAAATAATTGTAATGTGATTAAAATGTTCATACACTAAATAAGAGACGTTAATTTAGCATTATTCAGTATCATCCGTGTTTAAACACCAAAGTGCTAATTAACGTGTTCTTCGAATAAAATGAAAAGCATTTTTCTTTGTTAGAAAATACAAGAGCCCGAAGCAGATACATGACAGTTTAAAAGGCACTTTAGCTTTGAATGCTTTGTGAAATTCAAGTGAGAAAAATCTACATTTAATTCGTGCACACGTTTAAACAAATTTAAAGATATCTTTATTTATATCAAACCGTCGTAAGCTTATACAATTATTCTGCTATCAGAGCGAATCTATTATCAATATAATTAATATATTAGATAGAGTAATTAATGATAATAAACTTATATACTTATATATGATAATGTACTTTATCTGTTTCTATTCAAGTGTCATCTCAACAGATATCATTATTTCGCTGGATAGCGAACCTCTGCTCAGTGCTTTAAATGATAGAAGGCCGATTCGAGCTATTTATAATAAATTATTAAAAATCATTGGCACTACAAACTCTTTAAGTCTGGGCCTCAGATATTCACATCTATTACATAATTTTGAATTATGTAATAGATGTGAATATAGTCTTCTGTGCCTATAGTCAATATACTAACATTATAAAGAGAAAAGATTTGTATGTAAGTATGTAACGAATTGGTTAAAAAAAAAACTGGACCGATATTAACAATTCTTTCACAATTTTAATGCTACATTATCACTGATTATTATAGGCTATTTTAATTTCAAGAAGAAATAAGGATCCCTACTAGAATTAAGAAGGTGTAAAAAATTCCCTTTAAAATATCTTTCATCACATGCGCTGCCAAAACGATTGATGAACTAAAATATGTTTCACAATATTAAAGAACTTATCTACAAACATGTCATAAAAAACATAAAAAATTAATGTCCACCAGTGCAAAAACGGGACGGGCCGCTAGTTATAAATATTTAAATAAAAATCCCTAAAAAAAATATTTTCTTAGAACAGAAATTTGGTTAAAAACAAAGATTTAACTGAAAGCCCAAGTGTATTTAATTATCGTTTAGTAATGATATTTCAAACATTTATTTTATGTGTCGGAGGCTAATTATTCCTTCAACAATACCCAATTACTCCGATAAAGGTTCCGCTATGTACTTAACGAATGAAAAGCCAAGTACCTATGGGTCATCGCGTCATTTTTGTTTCTATAAACACTTGATAGTTATAGTTTATAAAAACGCATTAATTAACAACTGATCTACAACATCCAATAGCAATTGCTATTCCAAGGTGGGGACCAGCTTAACCGATATTGAGATACTATGCTATGCTACAGGATTATAGTACCGGCATTACCAGGAATAGAAACCAGGTGTAAATGTTAAGGAACAATTTTATTTATAAACCATTCTTACTCTGAAACATTTAATTAAATATAACCTCAATAGTATAATGTACTTGAATCTGCCGATAGATTTTCTCATATACAATACTTTATATTGTCCCATTGAAACACATTTACAAAGAGTAGGAAGCAAGCCCACTACCTTCTATAACTGGCAGTCCATGCCAATATACTTGAATAGCCATCGCGAAATGGGCATGTGACTCATGGCTAAAATGCAAATATAGCCTTTATTGCTTTGTAGGTACGGCTTACAAAAACAACCTGCTGAATCCAAATATGGATGATATACTTATATAGAATTAACATGGCCCGTTTAAAATTATCGTTCTCCCTGACACTTTTCTGGTTTGATGATTTTAGTGTATCTGTTTGCGTTAGACAATTCCATGAACCTCGAATGCCGTCGAAACAGTCGGGGTTTGTTTAGCCGACCGAGTCCCCTTTATATAAAGGGTTGAATATATATTCAACTCCCCATATATTTATTTAGACTTATATCGTATTTAGGCAACATTATTTTCTATACGTTAATCTAATCTACTTAAGACTAACATCACAAATGTGATTTAGAGCAAAAACATATAGAAAGAAAGCCTCTTTTGTGCAAACCATAAAAGCAACAAAAGTAAAAGTGGTGTATTGCCTAAAATAAACAAAAGTGCGTCGGACTGCACGTCCGGCGCGTGCAACGACCAACGTGCTAATGAGTGCAATTTGCAATACCGATCGTGAGTTTCGCACGGGCAGCGTGTGGCCGGAGTCCCCGGTGCCTTCGCCCTCGCCGCCATCACGCAGGAACCCTCCATCATCCGAGGACGAGCCCGACGGGTCCTTACCAAACACGTATCAAAAACAGTGCAACTTACACAATCCTTACCATCCAACTGCATCATAACGGACGAGCGAACACGCTCGAGCACTAAGTAAAAGTGAAAACTCAAGTCACTAGGCAGTATGAAGGTGGAAAATCGATGCGCGCTTCCATATACCAAGGTCATCTGACCATCTATTAGACCAGTACGATACAAAGTAATCAATGGAAGAACTATTTTTTGTTATAACGCACGTGCCTATAATCATTCGTTTATATTTGATATGCACACGATAACTTTTTTATTTACCGTCGTATCCAAATCTACTGGTGACTATGATTTATGAAAGGTGATTAAATGGTTGCCTAGGTAACAGTGCGTATATGCTCAACAAGCTATGACTCTACGTGGCTAGTACCTGCCAGGTTATGATGAATGGGAACATATCTACATACTCCTGCGCTTAAAATGTATCACAAAATCACAATGTCCTCAAATAATGTACTTGATTTATCATTCTTATTAGTCTGAAGGACTACAACAGGTCCTTAAGAACCGGCATCGAAATCGGGACTCATGCTTGCCGACGCTTTGGCGTCTATTAGCAACATGCTTCGATACCCAAACAATGCGGGTGATCGCAGGTTGGTACAATAATGGCCTCGTTAATCAATAAAAGCTACATTATCGCAAAATTGGAACGTTCACACACATCAAATGCAAGTCATTGCTCTACAGTGCAAAGACGGAAGCTAGGAAGGCATAATTTTTCGTATGCACCTTTGGAGGTGTTCCTAATCAATTAAAGAAAGCAAGGTCAAGCGAAGCGTTTGTAATGCAACGCTGTATTCATATTAATAAGCCTGACGCAACCGATGATTATGAATACTAGTTATATTTATCTGACAGTTTTTTCAATAATTGACTTTATTCAAGCGAACATACAGAATACAAACTACATATTTGACTTGTTTAGAAATGCGAGTGATTTTTGTATATATTAAATTTATAGCAAGTATATTAAGTGGTGTCATACAATCCAAAAGAGTTTCGATCCCTAAGGTTGAGCCGTACGTTGGTAGCAACTTACCCGAGTCAATTTGTTAGGTGCTGGCTGCAAATGCGAAGTGTTTCTGGTACCAACTGACAATTCTGGATTGAGGGCAAGGATTGCGTCAATCTCCACCTCCTTGCCCTTGGTCTCGCCTTTCTCGTACCATTCCACTGTCACCGACCTCGCCTCCAAGTTAAGCCCGGAGACGATCGCTGAGTGAATGCGGCCTGGAATCAAAAAAAAAAAATTAAGATTACGCACTGAAGATTTTAGGTGAATTGAAATTATAAAAAATTATTAGCAATTAGTTTTTCATAGATGTATTACTAAGTTGGAAACAATGTCAATGTAGCAGTTACATTTGCAAAATTTCACAATCTCTATTAAACGCTATTTTCAACTACGAATTTGCGCTCTGAAATTCGTTTTAGAATACGTAGACTATGAGAACAGTCTAATAGTAAAAAAAATTAAACAAACGAAGGACAATATTTTATTGGTACGAATAAAGTTTAAATACATACGTTATATGAACTTAGGTACTACCAATAAATACATGGAATTATATGTCTGAGCAGGGAAAACGGCTAGACACATTAAACAAACGTGCCTGGGATAATGCAGACTCAATAATTGCAGACTATAGAAACGTTGGTTTCATGCAAAATGCGCAAATTAAAAAGATAAGTAAAAATCCTTAATAACTTAAAAATATTTTTTAAATCAAATTTCTTAGTCTTTATTGTATTAAAGAGTATTATTAAAATGAGTGTAAAAACCTTCCCGAAAAGTTTTTTTAAATATTTTACACTGTCATTTAAAAATTTCGCTCGCAGATCATCTAAATTAGAGAGATAGAGATGGCGATAATGACGGTCACTGCTTTTCCTGCTTCAATATACTCTAGTCTATACCTTACTTTAAAACAAATGAAATATCGTTCATGCTAATTAGAGTTTTTATTATCTGTGGCGCATGTTATAGGGACAAGGGCAGCGACCTCCGACAACCTGCAGACGTTATAGCTTAGGTGAGCTTCTACAAAGGAATCTATTACGAGATGTAAACAGTTGTAAACCAGTATCTCCACGTCTAAATAAAACATGAGCTAGGCTTATTGAGATGTTAAAATTTTAATTAAATAACTTTGAATTCGGGTATATATATTTGTTTTACAAAGCAAATTATAGAAATATATGAAAAAGGGGTCATTTATGTACATGTTTTTGATAGAGAATGACGTCAAAACTGTAACAGTATATTAGAACAAAGCATATGAACAATTATTTATGATCAGATCACACAAACGACTTCAGGATTGAGAACACATGTTTACGAGACGAATATTGCCCCAAATTATGGTAGGTAAAAATGCAAAATCACATGAAAATCCACTGGATTATCGAATAAATATCACCATGGTTACGCTCCATGACCTAACTATAGTGGAACGAACTATCGCAAAAACTAATTGTAATGCGCACTTTTATTTACCAGATAGATCAGCAATAAATCTAATGTTATGTGTTGCAATGGATCATTAAATTCTCAATGTTCTTGATATATATAAATAGATTCTGCTTACTTAAAAAAAAACAATTTACACGAATAAAACATCGTACTTAAAAGTATCTTTCGTTTTATTTCTGCCTCTACAGACATAACATAAATTTACATTTAAGAAACAACAACATTGTAACAAAAAACTTTTGCATTTAACGTAAATTTATATTGGGTAACTAAGCGTGTTTTTTATATGTATATTACTTGTTTGGGTTGTCTGGAAGAAACTGCCTTTAAGTAGGAAATTTCAGTAAGACCGCCCATTTACATCCTTTGTATGTTTTTCTGTTCTTGTTATTGTTATTGAAATAAACTTGTAAAGTATAATAGTTTGGTATTATACAGATATGATACTATCCCGACGTTCTTGCACAAGTACGGTGCCGGTCGAACAGATCACCAAACCATTCTGACATGTTCACCTCAAACAAAATTGTAACTCAGTATCAATTCCATTTTAAAACTACCAGTTAACCTATTCAAAACTTCTAACCTCGATTTTTGTTTAACCAGTAAATAAAACGGGGTAGATATTAATGTATTTTCTCACTATTACAACTCTATTAATACGTCAAACCTTGACACGACTTCAATCAAAGAAATTAAACTCTGTATTTTTGTAGTTCCATTTGCTTTCACAAGCAAACTAACATTCTAATTGGAAACTGCGGTTCAGCTATTATACACACCTACTTCCTACAAAAGTAAATAGGTTATTATTACGCTATAAATTAATAATTGCAGCTTTTAAATAAAGAGCTATATCGAGAGAATTTATTTTGGCATTTTTTGTTTTTCGCAGACCAGTTGGCCTAATAGCTTCAGCATGCGACTCTTATCTCCAAAGCCGAAATGTCGATTCCCGGCTGTACACCGAGACCTATGCACACGTTTTACACTTACATATGGCAATGTAAACATCGTGAGAAAACCGGCATGCCTTTAACCCAAAATACAATGGCGTGTGTGGAACACAAGGATTACATGTATTAGAAAAACAAAAGATCACGAAACAGATACAGAAACCTGGAGGCCTAGACCTGAAAGTTTGTAGCACTAATGTTATTTTTAAATTCCGATTCCTCATTCAGGCCATCTCAGGGACCACAAATTAAATTGTATAGCAATGATGTTAGCACACCCACTTTCGTCTGCAGTTGTGCTTATAATTTGTCTATCTCAACAGAATTTAGAATCTATTTTAAGTTTACAAGTAACTCACGCTCAAAACCGAAATAACGCTACTTTTGTCTAACTTGGAATAACTTAATTATGCATAAAACTTAAAATAAATGAAGCTAGTAGAGTAATTATTCACAGACTCAAAGAAAGCTTGTGGGAACAAAAGGCGCATAGACTCAAAATTAAACAGTCGAAGTAAACAAATACACCAGTTAATCCAGATCCGTTTCAATCGGCACTTTCCAAAGCACGTATCGTATTACAGGAGGCCAAAGTACGCTGGTCGTCTGTTACAATTTCATATCGTGTCATTGACCCCTTAACGCATCTCCGCGCTAATTATATCGTGCTTGGCAATGCGGTGACAAATTTCCGCATATCCCCAACGCATGGTTTCTATTATATTTTTTCGCAATTCTAACAAATATACCAACTACATCTTACCTAGGCCTAGAGAGATTTACCAACAGACAAGCGTTAATAAAAAGTGGGACTACAACCTCTTTAGGTCTTGGCCTCAGATATCTGAATCTGTTTCATGATAAATTTTTAAATAGGTATAATTATAGTAGGTGATCAGCCTCCAGTGCCTGACACACGTCGTCGACTTTTTTGGGTCTTAGACATGTTTCCGGTTCCGGTTTCCTCACGATGTTTTCCTTCACCGTTCAAGCAAATGTAAAATGCGCACATAGAAAGAAAGTCCATTGGTGCACAGCCGGGGATCGAACCTACGACCTTAGGTATGTGAGTCGCACGCTGGAGCCACTGGGCCAACACTGCTCTTAATAATTATTAATAAACTCTTGAGTTAATAAAAATATTCCGTTATAAAATATACAATTAATAAAATAATTGTAGATCTAGAGTCTAGAGAAATAAAAGTAAAATCGAAATTAACCAAATTAAAACAGTAATAAAACGAAACACGAGGTCTTAAAAAAGTATACTATAATCACAACGTAGAAGACAAGGCTTAGTTAACAAAATTCCAAATTAATATTACTTAAGTACTTGAACATTTTTTAAAGAACTAAAAAGTTTAATTAGCGGTTACTTGTTCCAATTTTAAACAAATTGAGTGGATTATGCACCAATTAATTATCCAGAACATCACACTACGACCGAACTAACGCAAGTGATATCGCAGAGCACAAATCGGAAAAAATAATTCGCTACTAAGTAATATTTTAAAATTCCAAAATCATTACAGATTCGTGCTGTGCCGTTTAATTGGTCGAAAGTCGATAGGAGTGCGTCCATTAGTAAAATATAATAGCTAGTGAAATCCTACAACGTTCATAATTACTGCAATATACCACTTTGTTCTAAACAACTAAATATTAACGTTGAATGTTCAATGCTGTTATATGCAATATTGTAAATTGGAAGCTAGTAGAATGTGTCGAGTCTGTCAAGTAGAAAAAGCAATTCTCACGGTCAAGTTCACAAGGTGAATATAAAGAATCAACGATACAAACTAGAGGAAGCGACACTATGATTACAGAGAAACTTTAACGCAGGAACTATCTCATATTTCTATATTTTAGCATTAAAACCCAACAAGCATACTTGTTCTATCAGCCTACACCGTATCTACTTATTTTTACACTCATATTAACATAGTCTGGTATAGAACAGTTTAAAACAAATAAAATTATAGTTTAAAAAGTACGTATACAAATTAATAAACGATTCAATTAATTTTATTAATTTTAATAAACATTTACAAAAACTTCATTCTCCCCAACAAAATATATATATGTATATACATATATTGTATAAAACAATTTCATAATTTAGATTTCTGGGATCAAAATAAGTATCTATCTGTAATGGTCTTTTAAATTTATTATGATTAATATGATACGATTTTTCGACGGTAAACCATTAAATTATTTTCATAAGTATTCTGACGAAAATAAATGGAGGCACTTAATGATTTTTAAAGACCTTAATAATTGATACAATTTTTTTTTAAATATGATATATTTTCCAAATTCCTAAAAAGGTAGCGTCATATTTTTTTTAATATCAAATAAAATGCAAAAATATCTAGAAATATTGTTAAAATGTTGTGTCACTATTAATATGAGTATGTAGTACTATTAGTATTAGTAGTACAGAAGTATTGTAAAATTTCCTAGGTCAGTCAAGGTCAAACAGCGGGCCACGTAGCGAACGGGCTTTCTCACTCAGATCAAATATAGGATGAAAAACCATATCAATAATAAATATATTGGCCACAATGTGTCTAGAATCCAATTGGTTATAGCTGAATGGAGATCAATATTTTTGGCGTTCACAGATTTTTTGCAAAACGGCGTGGCAAATTTACAACGAAATTATATTAATATACTTTTTATACTTGCAGCAGTTTGAGTCGATATTAGAATTAATATTGTATATAAATATTTAAAAATTTATATATGCATTTATAAATATACATACATCTGATTATAGTGCGGTTGCACAGAGGTGAGTCACCACATCGGGTACCGGTTAAAACCAGCTAGACACACACGATATTAATCAGGCTTGTGGAGAAAGGACAGCAATGTTGACCTCTTGAAGTCGACACACGAGAAAACCTACATAAAATCTCATTTCTTTAGATACGAGAAAAAACTCGAATTGGGGTATAGATTTACCTACATTGCGATATTTTTATATTCATTTTATAATTCAGTGATGATTGATTAAAAAATCACGAATTTAAATAACAATATGCAGATATTTTTTAAATAATAGTCATGTAGATAGATAATGCTTTATCACTATTATTTTTCAAACAGTTAAGTAACTAAAACAACATAGTAAATCAAATGCAAAATTTTAACTTTTTATTATTTTTACGAATGTTCAATAAATATTATTATTGGGGAAGTTCACATGCTTAGAAAACTTAATCATATTCTTGCATCCGTCAGTATTCATTGCCTTGTCTATACTATTTACTTTATTACATCTAATCCATACAAACTAGTATCGAATAGAATTCAAGTAAGGCCTCCGTAGGGAGGCTGGTGACATCACAAGTCGGAAACACTTGCTCGCCCACATCCACCCACTATAGAACCTTGCAAAACCCTCCAAGAGTTACTACTTTAGACACATGAGCAATGTAGGCTTCTTAGCAAATATTACTGAATCCTAAACATTTCTAAGTGATCACGAAGGGATAACTTATTGTGTATAAGTTATTCCAAATATCCCATATCAAACATCTCATAAGTTAAACAAAGGGACAAATTATCCGCTACTAGAGGCCTGTACCGGCTACGAACGCGTGGACATTTATTTTTTAATATTTTTTTTTATTTACTTATTTATATGTTTTTTAATATTGTGGAACATTTTTTTGTTTAATCGTCAATAATTTTCGCAGCGCATGCGATGATAGATATATTATAGGTTTATTACCCTTTGGGTCCAATCATTGTAGTTTTAATAGGGCTACTTATTTTTTTCTTTCAATTAAAAGAAGTGATTATGTAGCATTCAAATGATGAAAAAAAAAAATCGGTCAAGTACTTTTTGAGGCAATTTCATTACCAACATACATCATACAAATATTTCCTCTATATTATTTGTATAGATATAGGGAATGGCACTAAAATCTTGCTCACTGCGGTTAATGCTGTCTACTTCCTGGGATAAAGTTACCCAGACATGGCAAATTCAACTCATTATTGGTACCTTTATTAAGACAAGTCTGGTTCGGTGAGCTAACATGATAATTGACGTAACAAATTGCCCAACAATTGAAGTAAACGATCTTTAAATGTGATGACTGTATAGCTACATCATCGACTAACGTGTTATTTTCAATTTATACGAAATTATCAAACGAAAACGTCATTGTAAAACAACTTTAGCCGAGTAATGACGCGTTGACTGCCACCATGTTATGATAACAAAATAACGTAATTCACTTTGCCAATACATTCAAATATGAGTGAAGAAATGTATCGAAATAATATCGAAAGTAAAACGGAACCAACATTAGGGCACATGAACTAGATACACTCCATTAAACGTGTTCGACCTCATTCTGCTCTATTATCTATTGATTATATCGTGAAAAGTATCCATTGGCGCTACTTTCTACTGCAGCGGCTACCTTTGTCGTTAGACAATTTGTACCCTCCTGGGAAAATGTTACTGTCCTACTACTGTGTATAGTTTTAACCGTTCAATATAATATTGTGAACTTGTCTATGAAAAGTCACGATGAATGAAACCGAACTATGTTATCTATGTTCTACTGGAAAATAAAGTTCAAAATGGAGAAGCTAGATCTTAATTTTAATCTTTTATATTTACCATCTAAAATTAGTGATAAAAAAGAAAGTAAAATATTTCAATCAACTGTACAGACGATAAATACATAAGACAATGAATTACAAAAATATTAAATTTTATTTATAAATATTATTTGTTAAACACATACACACACGTTTATTGTGACAATATAGTATATGTCACAAGATAGATTTGTTTCAATAAACATGTGCAAGGAACAAGAAAATGTATTTGTTTTAATAAATAATTTATTAATGTTATGTGTAAAAAATGGTATATATTATGCGTCATATATACTCCTACTCAAGGATGATATCATAAATGAAATCGAAAGTCTTTAAGCATTGCAAAATCTACTCTAAAAGGCCAAGTCTGCAAAATCTGTTATAATGATTTTAATTAGACTTTCTGAGCCTAAATAGTAACTGACCAGAACAGAACATCTTGCTACACATCCTTTAGATAATAGCATTGGCCTCTGTAATTATTTCAATTAAATTCAAAACGAAATAATACACACTTCCAAAAGTGCTTCATGATACCCTTAGGATAAAATCCAGGGATGAAACTATGTCCGTCAAATATGTATTGAATTTTGACATAAGGAACACAGTTCATTTAACAATTCGAGCTATTGTATAGTTTCTGGAACTCACCATAATATCAACGTTAATTAAATTTTAAGTAATGTTTTAAACTTTAGTCTCGCTTATCTTATCGCGAAATTCAACTTTTCTATAGTAATCGATTTAAAAAAATAACTGTGAAAAGATTTTTCAACAGATAAACATTCCTCATAAAAAGTCTATTTAAAAAACAACTCATTAAAATAGTTTGGTTAGTGAAAAAACAAAAAGTAAACGACTGGAGACAGCTCAAAATGGTAATTTTTTACATATATTGGAATAATTATGGAAGAAACTGAAAATCTCTCTAGGTCAATATGTTTCATCATAATGTTTTAACAAATTACCGCATTTAAATACATTTATAGCAAGTTGCGTGACTAAGAATCTGACACAGACCGAAATGAGTGAACGAATTGGCCGATGTGGTTACGTTTACAAAACAGACTAAACTTTCGAAAGGCCACGTGGGCGATATCCTTAGACGATGGAATTGAATTAATAAATATAAAAGAAAACATTGACTGGTGTACCAGCCACTTGAAGACTCTCAGGTAGGCCTGAGAAGTTCGGGCATACTATCGACGAGGAAGAAGATGATGATTATATTCATGCTACGACGGAATTTGATCTACCAGGTAATAGTAATAATGTAAATAATGTATCCCATACTAGAGGCGAAGTCGTTGCCAACAGCTAGAGCTACTAACTTGCTCACTCATAAGCAGTCAACTGAGCCAAGGCAATGTCAACGAAGCCGTAATCGATTTTAAACCAGATTATCCTCTGCGTGCACAAACTTGGAGTATTATAATTTAATATTTCATTGCAGGTTTTTACGTAAAGACAGGATAAAAAAAAATCATAAAGGTTGTAATTTAATGCGTTCTTATCTGAAAACTTTACTCTATCAATAATTAATCATAGTCATATGAACATTGCGACAACTGAAAGACAAATTTCTGGAATCAAATTACAAACGATTTTCGCTTTCCTTAAATTGCATCCTTATCTATTTGACTCAGCTCCTACAGTAATAACTGGACACTCAATTAACTATGAGGTAATTGAATAGTATTGAGAAACGTTTGCGAATGTGAATTTCAAAGCTAAACACATTTCTCTCTTTATAATCCAAAAAAAAGGTAACATGCAAATGGGCTTCTGAACTTGTGTAAACTATTTGGAGACGTTAATGTTTATTCTTCTAAAAGCTAGTGATATACATTAACAAATACATTATACATATGTGAAGTATAAACACGAAATACCATTTGCATTACCGCACGCGCCATGTTTGGTGTTTCAAATGAAACAACTTACGTACTTCAGTATAGGCCTTAGGTATATTGAACCATTAAGTAAATCATGCTACTAAGTGATGATTAAAAGCAACTTAGATCACGTTTCACGTTGCAACAGTCACGACATGATGTTAGCATGGTGTGAATATTTAGGTGAATTCGTAAAGTACAAGAAAAGCCGCTCATACTTAAGACTCATAGCCTTCATTGTTTATAACTAGCCAGTTATCGTCTTCTTTAAAAAAACAATATGATGCTTCCATGAAAATAAACTATAATATATTGATCTTTGTTATTTTTACTATACATAGATTAAAGTTTCTATTGTAACTGCGTACAAAAAAAATATTATGTATTTTATAACATCTACATAAAAATATTATATATTTATGTAGATGTTATACAAGTGGTATAAACGATTTTATTTATTTATCTTAACAAATTATACACAACTGTATTTTAATGATAATAGTAAAAAGGCCAGTAAGAACAGTATGTTTATCTATTGTTTTCCTTATTAGAGAAAAACCTTAATATTATTTTTATCTATGATAGATATGTCTATATCAAAGATGCTTTTAATGTACTTTAAACAGAATCAATCTTGAGCAAAGAACTCAGATGAATCAGCTTTGTTGGACCTAAATTGTAAGCGACAACACAATCCAACTTTATTGTAATGGTCTCTAATCTCTGATGTACCATATTATGGCATTGGAAATGCAATAGTAAGAAATTGGACAATGACATACACAGCAATAAAATTCTTTTAATATGTAAATATTGATTAAATTTTTATGAAAAATAATTATTCCACAGTCCACTCAGATCTGAAATAAGCACAAACAAGTCAGTAATCCATATTTGATATAACCAACATTTTTGAT
Organism: Pieris mannii; assembly: GCA_028984075.1. Lineage (NCBI taxonomy): Eukaryota > Metazoa > Arthropoda > Insecta > Lepidoptera > Pieridae > Pieris > Pieris mannii. Next base: position 5,543,590 of record CM054795.1, on the reverse strand, counting down.
ATTTACACATTCATGATATGATATGATAGATATTTTGACATAAAACAATAAAACATAGATTAATTGTCAAATTGTTTTAACATATTCTCATTCATAAATTAATGTTTGCAATATGTGTAAAAACATTAAGGAATCAAATGATGATAATGAACCATCTGCAGACCATCCCAGAATCCTCAAAATATTATAAACATTTTTAAGTGCATATAGATATTAGTTATATAAATAGTAACAACAAGTGCAGTCCCCAGTTAGTTTATTAAGGCTGACCTTGATTTTAATACACCATTTACTGTTGCAATGTCATTATGTCTGACTATTTTTATTTAATGTGGAAAAAAATACATTACATTTACATTAGAAATTATATGAAAAGTTTACATAGTTATAGTGGTAATGCTTTGCAAATACAAATTGTATTATAAATCTTAATTTATGAGCTAAATACCTATAATGCTAAAGATTTTATTATTATTATATCTTTATTATTTCTGTTGTTCAAAATGGAATATATGTAGTAATTTGATGGCCACTAGTATCGACGCGCGCGCATTTCGCGACTTATATGGACCCTTGACGCAAGGCCGCGAAACGTCCTCGCTGTGACCGTTGAAATTCGAAAATTTATATTTTAATACAAGAAACAGTAGTAATGTTGATGCAATATACATGTTTCATGGAATATTGATTTTGTAACTGTAATATTTTTTATAATATTCTAGTTCAACCTCTTATTTTGAAATAAATATAGAATTAATGTTCTTTATAATTTTCACACTTTGAAATATATCTAAAGATTTTCTTAAAATTATAAAATTTAATGAATTTTTTTAATCAGAGAAAACTTGCTACTTACAACATACAAACCAATTTTACATTAACTAGTAAGATAGTTCACCTATGACATTTAAAATATAACCACTTTGATTACTATTTTATAACACTGCATAATAATAGCATTTTTTACAGTTTAAGTAATGTCAATGAATAAAACCAAAAGCAAGTAATTACAATAGCACAGCAATAGTATCACTTAAAATTTCATCTTTTCAATGTGTCTCAAAGAATTTATAATTAAATTGAAGAAGTAGTTGTATTCCAAATATTATTTGGAAGTCACTTATGTCTACAAGGTTTTCAAGTTTAAGGTACACATTAAATTCCCAAAATTTAACTATCAATTTGATATTGCACTTGATTTATACAACATAAACACAATTAAGAGAGTTTAAGTCAATTTTATAAGTATCATTTTAGAATAAAATTTTGCAGATCACTGGAATGTTGTGAATACCAACTTTGAAAGATTAATTATTGTGCATGATAAACAATTACATATGTCACATAAAAGTGGTAAGTAATTATTAATACTATTTCTATGACATATAATACCATCACAGTTTAAAATTTAGCTATTGTGTGCCAAATTCTACTCTATTATGAACTTGTATTTGTTTATTAAAACCCAATATTCTTTTACAACTTTTTTACCGTATTTATTTATGGAACGTCTTGCAAAGTAACTTTGGTTAACTTTATTTCTGTTTTAGATCAAGGAAAGAAATGTCATTGGCTTGAAAATAACCGCTATGTATAACATTTTATGTACTTTACAGATACAGCGTCTTTCGATTCGCGAGAATGAATCATAATTATTCATATTATGGAAACTTAGGAGCACAGCAAAAACGTGTCGCGACACGTTTTTGTTTACGTTACACAGCTGTTTAAATAAATTAATTATATCATAATTTAAGCAAATTAAAAATCTTATATTGAAAGATCGTTGAAGATCTTACCATCTGTTCTCTTGATGTTGATGTTAATCCCAGATTGGATTTTAATAGTGTCGTCATCCATTTTTGCACTGATTTATACACCATAAACACTAATTAACATTATATTTTAATAATAAACGTTTGTTCTAATATTGTCTAATTCATTCGGTTATTGAACAGAACCGGTGAAAATTACAAATAAATTTCTACACCCAGACTGACAGTTATATCGAGCCAGCTACACTTCACACTAGAACGTTTCAAATTTGTTTTAACACAACAGTCAAATCAATCACTTTCTACTTCTGCATTATTAAAATTTAGTTTTGTAGAAAATAAAAATGTATTTTAAAACTAAAACTTAATAAAGAGAGCATATATATTTTAAATAAAATCAGTTAAAACACAAAAGTAAAAATTGGCGAACTTATACGATCAATGCACTAAAAAGTTTTACCACAGCGTATGATTTGACTTTACTTTGGGTTGCTATATTGCCATTTCGCTAATCTGCCGTTCGGAACTTGATGTTGTGTTTGCTCTGTGCCCTGTGGTATTGTAAACCGGTTAAGAGCAGTCGTATTTTATTTACTGTTTATGCTTTATTGCATTATTCTATTAATAAATATTTATACCATATTCTATAAACTACCATAGTTAATAAAATAAAATTATTTTGATTATATTTTGTTTCCTGACGTTGAAATTTCTTTTCTGGGGCACACTTACATATCATAGCACATAATACCCGTACATAAAATCATTCGATATTCAACAGAATATTTTCAAAGACTTCATTACAACTTTAAAGCATCAATGCTGTTTTTGGCATCCAAAAAAATTAACCACCTTTAAATTAATTTTCCATAACTGTGGAATGACGTACTAGATGGCGCTATTTGAGTACAAAGATTCCCTTCCCCCCATAAATACCCTTAATAAAAATTTGTGCTAGGGTTTCCATCGATATGGTATTAGTACGTGGACTCAGTTTCCGCACTTAGACTCTCACTCTAGGTCTAGAGCATAGTTTCCAACGGTACCATGGTGAACTTTTTTTGAATGTATATATAAACTGGTCATTATCCTGATAGATACGATAGTTTTGATCCATAATAACTAATATTCGATAATTTTACGGCGGCTGGGAGTAGACACTGTTTGTGCTGCCAAAATGTTATTTGTTTATGTCTTCTAATCCGGAAAGTTTGTTTCTTGCATGGAAAGCGTATGTAAATACACTATTTGTCTCGGATATCTATTGGACTCAGACGTGACGCTCATCTTTCTCCTTCATCTTCTATACTAGAATTACTAAACTATACTTTTTCTATATTTTAACAATTGTTTAACTTTCAATGTCCTTTTATTGATTTGGTTATATTTCTAGGACTTACAAACTTAAAATTATAGTTTTTTGTACTTATTTTTCTTAATAGAAGAGAGTACTGCAATCGATTGTTAGCGATAAGGCCGCACGTTGCATCTTTAATAGCTTATTTTACTTGTTTTTATTTGTAATGTAACGTAATTGAAATAAATAACAGTACGCAATCACCAAATAAAGTCTGGTAAAACCGCGGAACAGGTCGCAATAGTACCTATAGTTCAATCAAAACATAATGAATAATTATCTTTATTAATCTAACTGATAGAAGTGATAAAAAAGATAAAAGTTTAGTTAGGCCCAGATTTATGAAGTGCAACGGACGATCATTCTGAAAGGTAAGTTGTTACCTACATTAGTTAATGTATTGTTTGGCTTCTTCCCTTTTCCATTGTAATATTATTTAGGTCTTGTATATAAAAGTGCGCTCAGTTAGATGCAAGAATGCACATCGTCATCTAGGAATCATTATCAGATATCATTTTGTAATTATTTAATCACCGATAGGTATATTATACAGTTTTTACAAGCGCGTTAGTACAATTTAAAAATATTAACGTGCACCCTGACAAAAATATAAATTCTATTCTAACTCTGTTAATTAAAAAGCTATTTAATTTGACTGCCCTTTAATAAAAAAAGCTCTTTCTTCTCGTTCTGGTGTTTACATTATAACAAAAGATACAGAACTTATTTAAGTCAAATAATGTGCAAGTTGGTAAATTTAGACTGTTAGATAAAAGGTAAGTTTCAGACTCGAGACAAAAACAACTTAACATTGACTCGGTCAAAATATGTTTTCGCGCTAAGTTTGGCATTGAATATCATCATAGGTTCAATTTACCTTAAATTAATGTTGAGGGAATATGCAATGGATTGCCGCAATTACCTGTCATACATTTTTTTAATAATTTTCTGAAATACAATGGAACAAATCGTTGCAGAATCTTGCAGTGGGATCTAAACATAATGCTGAATGTAACTCCTATATATCAAATATGTGTTGAGAATCTTACCGACAGTCTTCCATAATCAAAATAAAACATATCCGATAATAACAACTTATTTCTGATTATCAAAACTAAAGTCGGTAACTAAAAAGAATTATTTTATCGTCTTCTGTGTATTTCTTATCGCACTTCAGACTGTGAGTAGGTACTCAAAACTGTATTAAAAATTGCACTTAAATGCCGGTTGTTATCATCACATACACATTAATTGTATGGTCATATTAAAAATGGCCACAACTCAATGCGATATCATAGTGGGAAAAGACCTGATCAAGGATGTTGCTGGGGTTGCCTTTAACAAAAATATCGTTTGGCGCCTTCTAGATACATTTTTAATATAGACAGTGGGCGGGATCTGTCTGAAAAAAAATAAAGAACGTCATCTTTTTATATATGTTCTAATACCTAGAGGTTTGGTTTTTCAGGTTGCAAAATGCAGCTATTGCCATGCGTAAAAAAATATGATGAAAATGAAAGTAATTCAAAACAAATTGATAGAGAAATCAAACAATGGATTAAATCCTACAACGATGTGAGTAGTTTGGTTTTTCTATGTAAAAAAATATATTTTTTTGTTCATTATTTCAATCACTTTTACTTAAGTCAAAGTAATTTCAAATTAAATACAGTTTATGTCTTTAAATTAGGCTATCAAATTATTACTGCTGGGTACTGGGGAAAGTGGAAAAACTACCATAATAAAACAAATGAAAATTCTCCATATACAGGGATTTAATGCTGGGTATGTTGTATTTAAAATGTCTATAAGTATTTTAAAACGAACTAAACTTAAAAAAAGAACTTGTTTATGTATTTCTTAGACATAAAAACATACCTTCTCGATCCATACATATTTAATATTAAATCTCAAAAGTGGATATAAGTTATATAGTTAATATAAAGTTAAAGTATATACTATGTTAAAGAACTTTTTTTAATTTAACGTATAACGTAATTTTAAAATTAATTTTAGCACTCTTTCCGCTAGCATTCTGATTGTGTAAAAATTATCAAATCAGTCCAATAGTTTCTGATGTTCGTAACAAGCATACACATTTCTTTAATTTTTAATATTAGTAAATTATATATAACCATTTACTTTCAGAGAGAGAATGGAAAAGGTTCAGCATATACGGCACAATATTCACGAATCAATATATGAGATAGTCCATAATATGTCACCATTAAGTATACCACTCCGAGATCCGAGGAATATTCAGTCCCAACAGTACATCTTACAGATGGGACTTGCAGGACCTATGGCTTATACAGAGGTAAAGATTTTATAAAACCAACATTTTTGTTTTCATACCCAAAACTCGAAATTTAGATTAAAACTAATTGTAGAAACAATTAGGTACGTTTTGTTCGCACCATAACTTTGTTTTACCTAAATACCAAAGAAATATTTTACGACTGCCAGGACCTACGCGCTTTAAAAACAATATAGTAAATAAATTCAAATAATGTCAAATAAGTTTTCTACAGGAATACTTCGACCATGTTAGATCATTATGGCGTGACGCAGGAGTCAGGGAATGCTTCAAACGAGCCAACGAATATCAACTCATAGACAGCGCTGAATAGTAAGAACTCTTATTTCGTCTTCCCATTAATTCCAGAGTAGCGGGTGTGCTCATTCATTGCTTCTCCAGGTTTCTATACAAATATTTTTTCTGACAAAAACTATTAAATTTTACGCATTGTTCGTGATATAATGTGATAGGAGCAGTGTTGGCCTAGTGGCTTCAGCGTGCGACTCTAATACCTGAGGTCGTAGGTTCGATCCCAGGCTGTGCACCAATGGACTTTCTTTCTATGAGCGCAAATAACATTTGCTCGAATGGTCAAGGAAAACATCGTGAGGAAACCGACATGTCTTAGACCCAAAAAGTCGACGACGTGTGTCAGGCACTGGAGGCTGATCACCTACTTGTCTATTAGATTTAAAATTAATCATGAAACAGATTCAGAAATCTGAGGCCAGGACCTAAAGAAGTTGTAGCGCCACTGATTTATTATTTATTTCATTCGTGATATGTACAAAAACATGACGCAAACGTTATTTTTCAGCTTTCTTGATAGAATAGATCTGGTTGCTAAGAGCGATTATCTTCCATCAGACGCAGACATACTACGCTGCCGACAGAAGACTACTGGCATACAGAAGATTGAGTTTAAAGTTAAAGTAAGAACGTTATCAATATTACAATATATAATATCAATTAGTAGATTAATACATTGTTTTTAAACAGAATACTGCTTCTTTAAATAAATGAAGGCTCGGCCACAGCAGCGGAATTCATTTCTTTAAAATTTGGCCATATTTGTAAAAGGTCCTTTCTCCTTAAGCAATATCCATTGTCTAAATACTGAGGGTATTTGGTAAAAAGCATAGGCACTGCACACATTTGGACAAACAGATTTAAAGTTAAAAGTAATTTTAGCAATTGTTATATTATATTTAAATATAATATCTAACAAAATATTTGTAGTTTGTACACACGCAGATACAATTGCATTAGATCTTATAAGTCATACATTCAGATGGGAAAGATTTACGATACAATATTGCGAGCTCAGGTCACATTAAAGGCTCAAAAGGAAGCTTTTCCGAGGCAGGAAGGTGTTCATCATATTCCTAATTGTAAATTTTTTTGACCCCGGAAAATTTCGGCAGTCAAACACGCAAAACGATAGAAAAGACATTATGTATTATTGTTCAGGTTTATGAATGCTTTTATTACTGCAGACTAAAGTTTTCTTACCAAGTAAATCACTATCGAAATATTCTAGGTACCAAAATCAATGCATGGTGGCGTCCAAGATTTCTGGATGTTCGATGTTGGAGGACAAAGAGGTGAACGAAAGAAGTGGATCCAGGTAAGTAACACTACTATACATTTTACTGATGACCACAGCAACATATTCCTGTCACTGGATACCGTAAAAATTTTAGCGACGCACTCGCAACTCTTCTGACATTTGGTGTCCATGGGCGGCGGTATTAATTAACATCTGGTGAGCATCCTGCCCGATTTCCCTCTGTTTTATAAAAAGGCCCATTTTTTTATTAATAACGGTCTGATTGATATAATTTCGATTTAGAACACAAGAACTTCAAACATAGAATTATATTTGTAGGTATTCGAAGGTATACATGCAATCTGGTTCGTGGTCGCTTGCAGCGATTTTGACCAGAATTTGCGGGAGGACAATACGCAGAATCGATTGACTGAGTCGCTTGTTTTGTTCCAAGATGTCTGGCAGAGTAGGTAAGGTGTTTCATTATCATAATACATGGAGTATAATGCTTCGATTGTCTTTTGTCTTGCTTTTTTTAGAACAAACGGTTGCAAACGGGCACAGGGCTCATCTGATGTTAACCTACCTTAATTCGAACACATTAATTTACTGACTTAGCTTGAATAAGAAGGTTATATCGAACTCTGGACGCACTTAATATATGAAAACTCATCGTCACAAAGGCTACCATCTATTCTGTTGTTTAATTCTTAATATGTACTTAACTAGCTTTATACAATTTTTCATTATTTTTGCACAATATAATAATTTCTGGATTGCAAATAGTTTGGATGTGGATTTCTTCACCGATATAACGATGCAAATATTCAACAGGTTTCTTCTGGAAGCAGGATTAATAGTGTTTTTGAATAAGCAAGATCTTCTCGAGAACAAAGTATCTCGCGGTAACACAATCGCTCGTTACTTTCCGCAGTATGACAACTTTGATGCCCCAGGAAATGAATATAATAGGACCAAACTATTTATTAAGAGCCTTTTCATGGTGAGTTTTGTATTGATATAAAAACAGAAATTATTAATTAATCAAAATAAGTTTACATATTATGATACAGATTATAACAGCACTTAATTTTGTCTAACCGTTAATGCAACTTTTCAACTAAGGGTCAAATTCAGATAATCATAGAATGAAAATTGAAATATAACATTAGACGATGACATGGTAGTACAATACATTGAATAAAACGCTCTTCCAGCCTGTAACGGTTTCCATGTATCAGTAGACAATCTAATTTTTATATAATCTTTTCATCTTTGCTATAAGGACTTAACAAAGAAGCGAGAGAGAAGAAATCTAACAGCATCAGCTGAACGCTTCGTAGTTAGTGAAGCAAGCCGAACACGCGAATGCTATTTCCACTTCACAACAGCAACGGACACAGACAACGTACGAACGGTCTTTCGAGACGTGCATCAAATGATACTTACACATATACTCAATAATATTGGTGTGTATTAATAAATGAAAGGATAACTTATCGACTTTTATTTTTGTAAATAATGAATTACAAAGCAACTGCACTGTTCTGAAATTCAATATGAGATTAATTTATATTTCGTTTAGATCTTTGGTACCTAAACTTTAAAAAGTTCATTTTTGTCCCTTCATTTCATAAATAAGTAAACCCTACTAAAGTTATACAGCTCAGGGTGCTTGTGAAGTTTTGAAAAATTGTTTCAAGTCTTAGATATTAAATTAGTTGAAGTTACTAATAAAAAATTTCAACCATACCTAATGTTAATATCATAATAGAAGGTTACGATAAGTTATATTAGTAGGTACTCATCCTAATCCTAATTTTAATTCTAATCCTTAAAAAATTTCTTGTGTTAATCATAATTCTAATACGTAAAGGTAATAATCGTTATGATAATCTAATCTAATGGTTGGTTTCCTAATCTTAATGCTTATCCTAGTCAATATGTTAGTCTTAATCCTTTTCCTAGGCCTTATGCTTGTTCTAATTCTAATACTAACCCTTATCCTAATCTTACTGGCTATGCTAGTCATTATGCTAATCTTAATACTTTTTCTAGTGCATATGTTAATTCTTAATCCTAATCCTCATGTTATTCCTAATCCTTATGCTTATCCTAAACCTATAACTAATCATAACTTGTCATCTATGACAAACGTAATCATTATTATTATGCTAATCCTAATTTTAATTTATTTAGCACTAAGATTAGGATAATCATATTTAAGAAGTATTTTCACCAAAAATATTATGTCAAGGTAGGTATTTTATGATATTGCGCAGTGTATTAAGCAAGTAAAAGACGATGAATGAATGGTCATCCTACCAACTTTTTATAGTACCGTAAAAAAAATCTTGTGCTACCTATGCATAATACTTCTTTGAGAATCACTCCATCGTCTATGATTAACTAAGGCGATGTTTGCGCTTTAATAAAAGGTGTTTAGTATATGGAAAAATGCTTCTACTTCGCAGCTTGCGTGGCAGCGCCGCAATGTCTCAACATCCCTACGCACGCCTACATTTCTGATAAATTTCGTCTATGGCGTCGAGTTTCTACAGAAATTATGACGCCTATTTCAAGATTAAGATACGGTATCCCAACTCGATCTATACATAAACAGTCATTATCAGTCCAATTATGGGACTGGATTTCCGGCTTTCCGGTAAAATTGACGAAATTCCGACCTTAAACCCGTGATCACTAGGAGTACCACAAAGCTATATCCTATCCACGACCCTGATGTGCGGACAACAACAAAGAGGATATTCTTTACGCTGGCTATGCAGGTATTTCTCGGGAAGTTGTCGATGAGTACTGAGCCTAACATGTATCTGAAATCGAAACTGCTACATGGAGTCTAGTACTGGGGTAGACTAAATCTAGTCCAATTTAACCCCAAGAAGACAAAGCTGACTACCGCTGAGTTTCATCATCGGACATGAGGCAGAATACGAAATTCCAGTACTTTAATCTCGACGTCGTTCTAAAACTTTTTATTTATTTATTTATTCCACTACATTATTCTACTTTAACAGTTACTACTAATTCGATAGAACACCAATATAATACCCACACCAATTATCCTACATAAATAACATTAAAAAATTATACTTATAACTAACAATATAGCAAGCAACTCTTGTGAACTCAGCCAGTGTACAAAAAAATTAATAGGTCTACCTCCATAGAAATTTTGTTATGCACCGGACCCGTATGTAACACACTGGTATTTATTTAAGACACTTACGGGTAGCTACGATACACAGATAGCTCTCTTCTGAGGCGTAGCTGGTCGTAACCCACAATACCCAGAACAAACAGGGTCGGGTACATAAGCGGATACACACCATACACTGTATACTTGTAGAGGTAGCGACTAATGGTATAATTGTACCGAGTATACCGTGCCCTTGAGAAAGAAACTTTGTATTTCGCCAAATTAAACTCTAATCTATTTCTCCTTCTCCAATTAACCAATGATTGATCAATGTCTTCCTGAAAGCGAATACAGTCATCTATACTCTCTATAGGCATGTACAGTTTCAGATCATCAACGAAGAGCAAGACCGGAGCGTTTATTAAGGCCAAACAGGAACCAACTGCCCACTGAAGTACTTTTGAACCAAATTGAGAAAGAGCAACATATTTGCTAGCCTAAAGTGAGTGGTAAGAGTGGTAAGCCTCCTGTCCGTTTGCGCCATATTATATTTTTATAACACCACCCTGCTAAGTAACTGCCGAGAAGTTATCAGAAATATTACGAAGTTTCAGATTTCTGGAATAGAATAGTGAAACAAACACTTGTCAAATCTGAATAAGAAATAGATCGGTACTTGGTAATTTGATAAGGAGGTAAATACTAAATATGAGTTTGTGTGATTGCTGTAGTCAAAATTCAGATATTTGAGTCAATTGTCATTAAAAAGTCCTTTAGTCTGTGGTCATTGGTCCAAACTCAAAATTTCATAAATTAGGTTAAGTTTGTAAAAAAAGGAACTAAAAAGAGTTAGGTATAGGTTTCAACAAACCAAACAAGCACAATGGACAGCGAGTACAAACTATCACATAAGGCAAAAAAACGTATTAAAGAAGTCAAACGAAAAGCACGACCAGGTATCATAACTAGTATTCCCTCTTATAAGTTAATTTTGATATTTTATTGTTAATTAATTATATAAAGCACACATCATAAATTATACAATAAAAATGTAATTTAAAACATATTTACTGGAGTAAATACGTTTTTACTCGTAAATTAAGTATAACATTATAACTTCTTCCAGAAAGGTCTTTGCTTAATTGCATGTATGATTATTTAAAAATACAATAAATCTAGTATATATTATCTCCCTTATGCCATTTTTCTTACACAAAATTGTCCCACACAAATTCGTTAAATATACATCACAGTTATTATCAAAATTATACTGAACTTATTTAGGATTTATAGTATAGTAAAACCCTAGCTATTGAATCAATTACTTTATGATACCTGAACTAGTGGGTGCCGAAAATTATTAGAATAAGTATTATTATTTCTTAAATATAATTTATTTATCATACACAGTAATGTATGAGTAATAGTTATTAGTCTCGATTATACAAATTTGTAAATATTTCCAGAATTAGTTGATAAACACCAATGGACTGCCTTAAAATATGCATCAAACTTTGAAGAATTCCTAAAATGTAATGATACTGTAGATAGAATTGATGCCAGCATAACTTCACCTCAACAATTTATAGAGAAATATGAAAAGATTTATAAGCCAGTAGTTATCACAAATGTTCAAACTAATTGGCGTGCAAACCATAAATGGACACTTGAGAGACTTGCCAAAAAGTACAGGAACCAAAAATTTAAATGTGGTGAGGATAATGAGGGTTATAGTGTTAAGATGAAAATGAAGTATTATGCAGAGTATATAAGGACAACGACTGATGATAGTCCACTGTATATTTTTGATAGTAGTTTTGGTGAGCATCCAAGACGAAAAAAGCTCATGGATGATTATGAAGTACCCTTATATTTTAGAGATGACTTGTTTAAATATTGTGGAGAAGAGCGAAGACCTCCATATCGTTGGTTTGTAATGGGTCCTCAAAGATCTGGTACTGGCATTCATATTGATCCTTTGGGCACCAGTGCATGGAATGCGCTAGTTTTTGGTCATAAAAGATGGTGCTTGTTCCCCACCAACACACCCAGAGAATTAATTAAGGTAACTGGTGCAATGGGAGGTAAACAGAGGGATGAAGCTATTACATGGTTTAAGTTAATTTATCCTAAAACCCAACAAGACTCATGGCCAAAGGAATACGCTCCTGTAAGATGTTTTTTATTTATACATCATTATTTTGCAAGTACTAATAAATATATTAACTATGAATATTTTTACATTTTCCGTCTTCTCTTCTTTTTTGAAGCTGAGATGCTCTCAAGATAAAAAACTTTTCTTGTTCTGTATTTAATAATTTATTTCTTTTTAGGTGGAGATACTCCAGAAGCCAGGTGAAACTGTCTTTGTTCCTGGAGGTTGGTGGCATGTAGTTCTCAATCTTGATGATACAGTGGCTGTCACACAAAACTTTTGCAGTCGCACCAATTTCCCAATTGTATGGCACAAGACTGTCAGAGGCCGTCCTAAGTTGTCTAAGAAATGGATAAAGGTACTTGAAACAAAGGAACCCGAGTTATATAAGATAGCTAGTGGTATGGATCTTAGTCAAGGAACAGGGGTAGCTTCAGATAGCTCCTCGAACAGCAGTTCCTCCAGTAGTGATAGTGACAGTTCGTCATCTAGTTCCAGTGAAGATGATAGTGGTCAAGAGAGCATCTCAGCTTCAAAAAAGAAGAGAAGACGGAAAATGTAAAAATATTCATAGTTAATATATTTTTTTATGGACAGCAAAAATCAGATTCTAAATAGTAAAGAAATCATAGAATTAAGCAGGATGTTTTGTATTACTAGACGTAATTATTTAATATGTGGTAACTAATGTGTTCTATTATATGAAAATATTATATCACTTAAAATAAATGCAAGTTCAGTATTTATTGTACATTTTATTACTAAGTACCAAATTTTGGACCATCTTCCTCATAAACCTACTAAGAGTCTAAAGCTGAACAATTTTTTAACGCGCCCATTCTTTAGAATGGGCGCGTTAAAAAATTAGAACCTGTGTTTGAACCTTAACGTTTTCTTGACGATGACGAGGGCATATCGTCCCCGTAGAGCGAAAACTCATTAAGTCCAAAAAACCTGTTTCGAGATAATGAGGGTTAAAGTTTTGAAATATATAAATTGCCATAACTTTAGCATGTCATGACATATTTATATGATTTTAGTTTCATTTTAAAGGAATTCAAATTAAGTTATAATGATTCTAGCTACCCAATGTGATAATTAAGTTATTACTGAGAAAACTTTAAAAAAAACATTTAATTACATGTTCTCTATAGAATATCCGATGTAGTATGAATTAGTTAATTTTCGCCCCGAATTAGTTATTTTTCACTCAGATCGAATTTATTTTTATAAAAAATAACTTGATTTGGGTAATTTACGACTAACTGGTGGATATACAAAATATACTTAATGAAAAATAACTTAAGAGTTAAAAGGGCTTATTGTTTAATAATACTATGAAATCAAACTACTTTTATTTAAAAAATCTTCTATACTTCCTATACATATTATAATTATGGAGATAAATTAATCGTTTTGCAAAAATAGAAGTAAAATTTTAATATTTTTACTCCACTAACTCATCTTCTTCTTCCTCTCTGGCGTCCCTGCTCCAAAAGTCGATCAATTTTGTCTTTACTCGTCGGTTAAGACTGATACCACAAGTGAAGTCTCGTGGAAATATCCTTTGGCACTTAAATTAATAAGATCTTTCTTTTTTGCATCTGATAGGCAGTGGCGCGGAGTATGCTTGAGGTATCTTAACGCTTCTAACAGTTCTTCTGTAGTTTGTACGTAATTATTATTTTGGCCATCTTACCTTTCTTTGACACTTGACACAGTCAAACATTACCCTGCTATATAAGGGAGATAAATATGAAATCGGAAACTACCGCCCTATTAGTCTAATGTATATAAAATATTTGCTACGGTCTTTCTCAAACGCATCGAAAGACATTAGACAACCAGCAACCCATTGAGCAGGCAGGCTTTCGAAAGGAGTACTCTGTCATTGACCACATTCTAGTATTCATAGTGCGCCAAGTTCTGGAGAAGTACAACGAATACCAGCGTACGTATTACATTGCATTTATCGATTACAATAAGGCATTCGACTCTTTGTTTCATGGAAAGATTTTGGAGGCATTGGTTGAGCAAGGAATTGAACACAAATATATTAGACGAATAAAAAATGTTTATAGCAACAGTACAGCTACAATCTAATTGGAAAAAAATGAAAACCTTTCAGAATAGAGAAAAGCGTCAGGCAAGGGAACCCACTATCACACACCAAAATTATTCTCAGCCGTATTGGAATCAATTTTCAAAGGTATCAACTGGGAGAATCTCGAGATCAATGTAGATGGTGTCTCACTAACGCACTTAAGGTTATTTATACATGGATTATTCTCTACAACATCAAGAGACTTAGAAAAAATGATTAACGAACTGTAGTTAGAAAGCGAGAAGGTAGAACTAAAACTAAATAAATATATATATAAGGATAAAGCAAGAGTTATGACAAATGGAATTGAGAACACTATTAACCTAGAGAACACCCAGAGCAATTACACCAATGAATACATTTACCTGGGGCAGTTAATAACACAAAAAGATCCTTTTAGCAAAGAAGTTGGGAGAAGAATAACAAACGGCTGGAAAAAATACTGGAGCTTTAGAGCAACTTGCAAAAGATATCTATCTAAATGTACCGAAGCACAGCAAAATTTAAAAAATAATGAAACTAAAAGATTTTAGTATTATTTACCATGAATATTTGAATTCATTTTAAGTATAAAAGACGTAATTATGCGGATAAGATTATTTCTGACTTTGGAAATATTTTTTCAAGTTCAAAACATTGAAGATTAGACAGACGTTATATCGAGTTAATGAATTTTCGCTTTAGGCGTTTTGGCTAACTGCTAAATTTGAAAACTCACTAAATCCATTTAGTCTACCAAAATGCATACTTATGGCTTAAAAACTTTTTATAAAAGTAATTAAATCAATTTATTTTCAAGATTTGTAATTTTTTGATAAATAAAAAATTGTTAACAAGATTTAGTCATTTATCTTAAATTCTATTAGGAGCAAAGAATAGATTTAGTTACTTCTCACTCTTTCTAACTCGAAAACCAGTATACCTACAAAAATGACGGTTAGACAGTTAAATAGAGAAAAAAAATATAGTTTTATTGGCATTGTTAACTCGATTTGGCCATTTTTCGACTTAATGAGTTTTCGCTCTACGGGGACGATATACAGACGGAATAAGTGCGCCACTCTGCCATGACCCAGTCATGGTCAGGTTATACCATATTTATTCTCTGTATTCCATATGCATTAAAAGAGGGCTCTAACTTTTCAAAAATAAAAATGTTGTACGTAGTACGTTGTTTTAATCCCGCCCTTATAACGTTTAACAAGACCCCCCCCCTCTTAAATTGTGTTACGTAATACTTGAACGCTCCCTTTGTACCCAGATCCAAACTTTTCCCCACCGCGCCATAAAATGGCCAAGCAAAAATATATGACTAGTCCAGACGCTTCTCTTGGCGAAGACTCAATTTTCAACTAAAATTTCTTGTAAACAGATGAGCTTATATTGATGAAGGCTCGCGGAGCGCTCGATCAGTTTAGTTAGTTTGTAAGGTGGAGGTTTAAATAAACATTAGTTATAAGGAAACTCATTTGAGGGCTACAATACTAGATATCTCTATATGTGCTTAAAGTTTCAATAACTTACACAAATAAACATGCAGATATCCTTAGTATGGGTAGGATAAGTAATTTTGTTTTTATTATGGATTACTTATCCACATTAATATGAAGGATTAACCCATTTTTAACAACGCCATCTGTTATGACAAAATACAGACAAATATTAAGACATCCAAAGACTATAGAACGAATGCCTTTGCACCAAAATTATTGATTGACAGAAGCAAATCGGTGCAATTTCATTTAGTCTATGCTATTTGCCAGTCGGTCCGGCAGCCATATTTTGTTATCTTTCCTAAAGTTCCTGTGGATTTTCCTTTAAAATGTTAAAATCGGCTTCGGGAACGTTGGTGAATGTCCTAAGGAGGTCTTTGGTGCCAGCCACTAATGTTTGCGGAGTACTCCCTGCTAGAAGGTCTCACGGAGGGCCAGTTGAATCAGATGAAGACTTCGACAGAAGGTAACCTTTCTGAAAATTTTGACGTTATGTAACTTAGGTTTTTGCTACTATTTTGTGTGTTTATGTTGCTGTTCATTTTATTCTATGTAAATGTTGCTCTACAAGTTTTTACTTTTGATTCTGAATTTTTACTTTGAAAGCAAGGAAAATATAAAAACGCTTATCTCTATATTCCTTGCTATAGACAAGTCTCTCAATCTAGTGTGGCACTAATTTCATACAAATTCCTTAAATTATACTTTTCTTATGCTTCTTAAATTACAAGATAAATTTAATACCAGAACATTATACATAGTTAGAGTGATATTGTTTCCCCTTGCATTTCATGCAAGTGTCAAACACTTAACTTTAAACCTTAGAAATAACCTAGTTATATTGTTGCAGATATGAAGCTTTCTTCAACAGAAAAGACATTGATGGGTGGGAAATCCGCAAGGGCATGAATGATCTCTGTGGTATGGATTTGGTGCCTGATCCCAAGATTATCATTGCTGCTATGCATGCTTGCAGACGCGTGAATGACTATGCCCTGGCTGTGAGGTTTATTGAGGCCTGCAAAGACAAATGTGGATCTAAAGTAAATGAGATTTACCCATACATAATCCAAGAAATTAAGCCAGCACTTTCAGAGCTGGGAATTGAAACTCCAGAGGAACTTGGCTATGACAAGCCAGAATTAGCTTTACAAAATGTGTTTGACATGTAAGGTTACTGGTTATAAGATGTAGAAAATATTGTATAATAGTTTTGCTGTTACCTTTTGTTTTTATTTAATTATGTAAAACAAACATCAGAGTATTTAAATTTCCCCAGATTAAATCAACTGGCTTGTCTAATGTATTAAACATTAGAAATAGTATTGTTGTTTTAATTAAATTTATTAATAATGTATATTTTTTTATTAAACTGAGTAATGGTTTTTTCAATTATCAATATTTGTTTCAAACAATATAAAATGCCACATTGAGGTTATCTAACTCTAATCTAATATCTTACATAAATCAAGTCCAAATTAGTTTACCATATTGCCACCAGTTGTTTCAGATAATACTTCCTATATTAAGATACCTTTTTATTAAATTGTTATCTTAAAAAAGATTTGAAAAAAAAGTAATAAAACAGTGGAGTGTTAAATAGGTATCTATGTGATTGCAACCAGAAGTGTGACAGCAGCAAGTTTGGTTTCATGCGATGTAAGTTTAATAAATTCAAAATACTGATGCCACCATTATTTTATCATGAACCATAATTTGGTTCATATTTAAGAATGAAAATATCTAATGTTTAAATTTCTCTGAAATGGCTTGTCCGATTTTTGTGTAATTTTGAGTGCAAGTCAATTGGACAACATCTATTCTTCATTCCCCTAAATGTTGAGGTCATTTCACCTCTAATTTTTTTTCCATTCATAAAAGTTTATTTAAACATGATTAGTAAAATGTTCCATGTTGTTATGTACTAAAAACATAAGCTTAGTAAAACTGCATTAAGAAACAAAGTTAGCAGGGCCGCTAGTAGTTAATATATTTTTTTATCTGAGGTTAACATAATATTAAGGTATATTTCTGCATCCAAAAGTTAAGCAGATTAGTGAGAATAATTAAAACCAAGCTAAGTGTTAATAAAAATTCATAATTCTAATAGAATTAATAAAAAATTGATAAAAAAACTATTTGTTCAAGCTATCTACAATAGTACTGTAAAACTATCTGTGTGACCTGGATCGGCGTAATCCGTGTTGCCTTCAATAATACCAATGCCTCTCGTATACATGGACCATACATTTTTAATTACCATCATGAATAAACAGACAGGGCCAGTAAAATCTTTACATTCAAAACCATGTAGTTTAGGTTGTGAGCGTTTTGCAAGCTTCATAATGGTTCTTTGAAATACCCTAAGAGGGGGTGAAAATACTTTCTATAATATAGTGGTAGTGAACCGCTAAACCTGATTGTGGAAGTATGTTCTATAAGAAACATCTTAAAAACCAAATTACGTAAATACTTTATTAATTGTAATATACACGCATTCATACTATATTTACAGTTACAATTAATCATCACTTAACAACAAAATTGTGCATTTCTTCATGTATATTTTAATAAATTAATGAACACAAGGGAACAAATAAAATATAAAATTAAAAACAAAATAAATTAATCTTATACATAAATTACTCAATAATAAAGATTTGTACTTTCTATGATGACTACACCTTATTATCTATACTTGGCTAAGAATATATTAAGATTTATAAATTATTATTTAAACTTAACCTATTAATATATAGGCTTAAGTAATCAATATGGCCACTTGATAGTCGGCGTTAGAGATTTCTAAATGTAACATCTATACATTTCAAACATCAATAAATGGATCTTTTATCCCTGCAAGGTCTTTTTGGTTGGATTTCAACTGGATTGGATACGAGTAAAAAATGACCCTTGTCACGTGACTGTTTTTAAACGAATGGCGATAAAATATTTGTCTTTCATTGAACAACTGGATAAGATTTTGATATATTAGTAGGCGTATACTGAAAAATATCCAGGCCAAAATGGTTTCAAATACTTCGGCATAGTAGAAACCCAACCATTTTAAAATTAAATACAAATTAACTTTAATTCTCCTAAGAATGTATTTTACATTATGTTGTTTAGACTAGATTGTTTTACTATGACTCGATTCGACTAGAATACGTAAAAATAAGTTATACTTAAAACAAGATTGCACCTAAATAAAGGAATGTAGGTAAAATAAAATACCGGAACAAATATTGCACGAAAAACGAAAATAAATATTACGCTAGTTTGCTTGATCGTTGAGATCATGGACAATTCATATTATTTACTAATTATTCGGATTGTCTTAATTTTTAATGCCGATCCGACATTTTCGAATTGCTATATTTTTTATAGATTAATCTAGAAATTTCGAAGATCAACTTTTATTTGATATTACATAAGTTCTAAGCATTTCTGAAAATCGAGAAAACCAACCGTACTTGCTCCGAGTCGTAGATCAAAAAGGCATTTCAGAGCTGTATCTAGACTCAACTCATGACAACTACGTCTGGTATTTCGTGTACTTAGACAAGTCGCGGGCGATATTAATGAACTGTAATCGCAGAAGATAGAAGTGTAGGAAAGCGCGAATGTTACACGAAATAATCGGGTAATAATAATAATTAAGCTATTTTAGAATTTTAACAAGTTGTTTAAAAGTTATCCATATTAATGGCGCTTAAACCCGGATTAACTATGGGCTGAATTAGTTCTCGTCAAGATCGTCCGGCATAGATGGCGCTTGTGGCGTGCGCTGAGGCTCCGCCACTAGACTTAATAGCTAGGAGTCAGCCGCCACAGCTTCGCGCTCTGACTTCACTTGCTGTTGTTGCTGGAAAATATCATGATATGATAAGTCTGAAGTTTTATTTATCTTAATATATATAAATCTTCTGTCACGATGTTTGTCCGCGATGGACTCCTAAACTACTTAACCGATTTTTAATTAAATTGGCACACTGTGAGCAGTCTGGTCTAACTTAAGAGATAGGATAGCTTAGATCTTTAATTATAGTCGCAATTTTATTTTATTGCAAATTATTTGTTTATTATTTGATACAATTCTAACAGATGGCGCTGTGTTAAAAATACCAATGTTTCACATAAGCTGTCTACCTTCCTTTCTTTTTTTTTTTTTTTAATGTAATAAGACCTTAGCCACAGCAACGCTTGGCCGAGTCTGCTAGTTTATGTATAAAAATCCTCCTGCCGTAACAGGTGACCCTAAATTGACAAAAGTGTACATCAGTGAACAATAAGTAACAACAAAAACAAACATGAAATTACATAATAAAAAATACAAGAAATTAACTAACTACTAATAGGCACTAACAAATAATAGAACTTTTACCAGCTCACTCAACGGACAACGAAAAAGGTCCGTTAACCTAAATTAATGCACCAAATCATTTGTGCCCTTTTCCGATGGTTAGTCCTAGCTGTGGTCACATGAAGTAACGGCGGACGATGTCGCTTTCTGTAGTAATCATCAGGCACATTGAAACTAAGGTACTGAAGTACTGTCCATTCCATGTAACAACTTTATTAAGTACATCACAAGCGCGAATTCTCGGCGTACTCTTAGCTCGTTGTAGCCCACAGAACCAAGAATAAATAATGTTGGATTTGGATACATGAGTGGATAAGAACACACACCATATATCCTAAAATACTTATGCCTCAAAAATTTATTTTGTATCAACTCCAACATCACCTTATAGTTAATTTCATATGGAGCCCAAATCGCTGAATCTCCATATGACTTCTCACAAGTGCATCATATAAGACTAACTGTAGTGGTGTTGTTGCTAAAAAACGTATCAGTTACGAAGAGTAACTACGCAGAAAAGCGTTTATCACAAATTCTTACCATGGCCTTGGTAAGCGCAGTCGCGTCCTTTAAACTCAGTACTTGCAAGACTTGACCGCCTTCACCACCTTGCAGCATGACTTGAGCCACGCCCCCGCCCATTGAAATCGTTTCCAGACCTTCTCCGTTCTGATCCACCTGAATGAATAAGGTTGAAATTATTGTGAGACACAATTTGGGTCGCAAAGCCAGCACAGTGAGAAACTAAATTAATAATTTTATCATGCTAGAATATTTATTTTCAATTATGATATTTATGGTTTTTCATAGACAATATGAAATTGGTATGATTTAGTTGAACGAAAACAAAAACCTAGCAGCTTAAACTATGACAAACGATATAATGCACATCTCGACTTGTTTAATTTATTTTAAGGCCATTAAGTGAATTAACCTTTTGAATCCGCGCCATCATCAAACCTGAATCCTTTAAATTAAGTACTTATAGCCTCAGAGATGACTTAAAATTAATAAAATATATTCTGTAAC
Source organism: Pieris mannii (assembly GCA_028984075.1). Classification (NCBI taxonomy): domain Eukaryota; kingdom Metazoa; phylum Arthropoda; class Insecta; order Lepidoptera; family Pieridae; genus Pieris; species Pieris mannii. Next base: position 5,522,306 of record CM054795.1, on the reverse strand, counting down.
CGGAGAAAATATGTTCTAAAACATATAATTAATTGCATATTATTTAGTTATTTATGAATTATTCAAGCGCAAATGAATATAAGACCCATAACAATACCGATAAATAAACAAGATTTAAACGTTATATGGTTTTATGAATTCAAAATTATAAAATATATTTCTTACACACAAGAATGAAAAAGCCAAAAATACACACCTTAGTATACAGTAGCAATTACACTAGACGCATTTGCAGGCACTACTACACAAACAAATAAAACACGTAAAAGAATCACAGCGTTTATTGACACAAAATAATATGAGCACTCGTAAAACAAGAAGCCATAAATCATAGAAATTAAAGAAAACTGTAACATGCATTTTTTCTATGTTCTGTATCTAATCGCTAATCTCTGTACCTGTCAAACCGTATATTTCATTTAGTCTGTGTCGTATTAAAAAAAAACAAGCTCTATTTTATACGAGTACTCATTAAAAACTCAACATAAACTATAAACTCTCAAACATAAACACTTTAACAAACAGACGTTTAAATAAATAAATATATTCTTTCTGCGTTAATGCTAACTTTTTTGGCATAACATAAATTTCTAATTTATGAAAAATAATAAATTTATTTAAAATTGTACTAAAATATTTTATTCATTCAAACGTCGCAAATCACTAACTGGCAAAACAAAAATGGCAATTCCAATAACTTTTTCTTACCTTATACTTAATGCACAAAATAGTAAATTATGCCAAGCAATAAATATTCAACAAAATTTGAAAAATTTAACTAAACTAAAAACTGCTTAAACATGCAACTTAATCTTAACATAATTAAAACTTAAAAACAATTTAAAATGCACTGGTACACTGACAGAATTATTAATAAAATTTTGTAACTAAAAAAAAAGTGTGCAATAAGTAACGTAATGAGATCGCCACACATAACACAGTAAAACCAGTGTAAGACGCTTTCAAACACAGACGAAAAGGTCCATATATATATATATATATATATATATACTAGCAGACTCGGCCAAGCGTTGCTGTGGCTAAGGTTTTTGTTATATTACATAGTAATAAACTATTCAAACGGTAGGAGTACTTGAGTATGTGAAACGTTGGTACTTTTAACACAGCGCCATCTGTTAGAAGTGTATCAAGTAATAAACAAATAATTTGCAATAAAATTAATATATAATTAAAGATCTAAGCTATCCTATCTCTTAAGTTGGACCAGACTGCTCACGTTCTACCAATTTCATTTAAAATCGGTTAAGTAGTTTAGGAGTCCATCGCGGACAAACATCGTGACAGGAGATTTATATATATCACATGTTTGTTTAATACATTAATTATCATAGCAAGACCAATCAACACTAATAAAAAATGTTATTTTAAAAGCAATTTTGATCTATTTTATTAAAAAGGAAATACACAATGTATGTCTAGAGGTGTAATTATGTCTATATAGAAATGTCGTCATTCCATTTGTTACCTTTACGTATTATTTTTTCGTAATTCTATTTGGCACGTGGATCAGGTCAGTCGCCCTAAAACCGCCATGTAATACAGTGCTTACAATAAAGATAGTAAATGCATATTTCGGTTTTCATTGGTGTTTCAAACACTAAACTGGTGACCCCGACGTGATTCAAAAGTGGGCGGGGCGACTGATGTACGTACCAAATAGAATTACTAAATAATCATACGTAAACGTAATTAGAAATGGAATTACGAAATTTCTATATAGACATAATTACACCTCAACACATACATTGGGTACACCTCTTTCATTCGAGTGAATTTATCGGGTCCATTCAGATAAATCGTTCACATTTTTTTTTTGTTAGCGTACGTCATATACGCTAACAAAAAAAAAATGTGAGCCGTCACGGGACGCCTGGCAGATGTGAAACATCGAAATTATTCTGTGAAGTAATATGCAGAAGAGAACAGATTGTGATAGGAACTAAATATGTCATAATGATAAAGTAATGTATATACCTACCATCATATAGCGTGGCGATGCGTCGCCACGGCATGCGTCGCCACGCCAGAAATCGGTTTTACGTGCGGCTATAGATGTTTCACATCAAAAACTTTATAACTACTAATTATTTGCGAAAATTAAATTTAATAAAATCTTGTCATAAAATGGATGTAGATTTTACGTGACGCTTATAAATAAGTCTGCATTTGAGATTTTAATAGATAGCTGTTTAATTTTATTAATGTTGTTGGCATAAGAATATATTTTTGCTTCGGTGAAACTAAAATTAATTTAAATAAAAGATAAAATAACAGTTAAGCGTTTTAAACTGGTTTTACTTATAACAAATAAACTAAGAGCAGCTAATATATCACGAGCACGCAAACTTAGTATGAAAAATCACATGAAACTGACTGATTAACACTAAAACATAGTTTGATATTAATGTAGTTAAAAAAATAACGCCAAGTCTGAACTATGTCTTGAACATATATTTTTATGCAATATTTAATATATTATTATATGTTAATTGGTTCAGAATTAGCACAATAATCTGTTGTTTTGTAAGAAACAGAATTGGCAACACTACAACACGGCTTGGCCATACAAAATACCAATAGTTTTCCCTACAAATCGTAGATAAAAAAATTAACGCCCAAACCCAATAACCTATCTCAATCCATTTTTGGCTATCTGAGATAGATATCTTAATGCAAACGTTGTATAAATTGTGCAAATAACCAATCGACGGATTATAATAGCCATCTGTCGATACAAGCTATCCATGGTAGGTCGGATCGGTATCCGTGGATAGACATTTGTATGAAAATGACATTTCAACTGTGCCAATATCCTATCTTAAATTTTATTTGGTTTACATTGGTTAACAAATATAAGTGTAAACTCGGTAAAATGGAACGACAATGAGCGAAGTGATTACATTCTATCCTTCGCCAAAAATCATTGTCTTCGTAGGGTCTGGTTATTGGGATGCAGATAAGAGATCGACCGACTGTCACAATCCACAATCTCAGATTGTTTTCTATCTGAGATTGAAGATACATTATTGGGTTCGGGCGTTATACAGATGATTTAAGTTTTTCGATTGCTTTATTTAATTTTTAACTTGGTAGAATATCAATTTTCTACGACATATTGAATATCAAAGTCTGTTGTAATGGCACAATTGAATATAAAATCTGTAAAATCCAGACGACTAGAACAAAAATCGGTAACTTTCTGGTCATTACAAATTACATATACCACCATTTAAGTTCACTCACAAATTTATAAACTAAATAATAAGCTCCACTAAAAGCAATTTTTTGGTATCTCTATGAACTACTTTCAACTGGGTTTAGGAACGAGTTCTATATTTATATTATCGGTTCTAATTTCTACGACTTGTAGATTATATCAGTAGTAGTAGTATGATAAAAGATATTATAACTTTACCGATATAGTAATAAAATCAATACCAGCTAGATATGCATAAATATGTTGAGATGGTTTAATCTTCATGTTAATACTGCTCTCATCTTCAAACGGTTTATTTAAAAAAATACTTTTAATTTTAGTTTAATCTGTAAATGTAACCTTAAACAAAAATTCAAAATGCAATTTTAAGTCACCAAAAGGTACATATTCAAACTACTTCTACTTTAATATAAGTATGCAAATCGACAGCTGGCGTGTACGTGCGTTCGTCGGGTGTAAGCGTGCGTATACGCGTATGCGTGCGTGAATGTTTGCGTGTGTTGTTTGTGACCTGAACAAGCGGTGCGACGCAGACGCCATCTTGCTGTTGCATTGAAGCAACCATTGATTGATAGACCGAGGCCGACACTGGCACTGTTATAACGCCCGAGACGGATACCGGGTAACCTGCAAGGAGTTAAAATACAATTTACTTATAAAGATGATAAATGTTAACTAATGCAACAAAACAGTGTTTACAAATAAAATAAAAACTTTCGAGAAGTATTAAAATATAGCAAAAAAAGATGAGCTATAAGTGAATAAATATCTATCATTCATGTGACACTATTTAATTAATTTAAAAACATTAGAATCTATGAGTAAAACCACTCATAATGTAGCTTGATTGGTCAACGTCTCTCTGCCAACCATAACACCAAACAAATAAAGAAATATCTATATTTGTTTGGTGTTATATAATATAATAGTCATTAATAAATAAGCCATGTCCCACCCAGTACCGTTTTTGTTAAGAATCTGATATTATAATGTGAAACCGAACAAAGATATAATATAACTTTAAAAATTTACCAATACCAGTTTATACAGGATGATTTGGTGCATTTTCGCTTTTAAGGTAATTTTTGGCTGTATCTTTGAAAATAATGTAAATGAAGAATTGTTTATCATTTTAGCTAAAACACTAGTCTATCTGACATATCAAATCATAAAACCTATTTGCATCTCTAGGTTTTATCTAAAAACACGTTTTGGAAGAAAAAATAAAGAGACTAAAACTTTATCTCAATATAATTCAAATAGTTGTTAACAGAAATAAATAATACTTGAAACTCTATTTTTATTGGCTATTGAATATTGTACCTACCTACCTCAGACAAAAAATATACTAATATACAATCCTACCATGTCCATCATCAGTGGTGAGGATAATCTGGGTGTCAGAATTCAGTCCAGCTTCATTGAGATCTACAGAGACGCCTTCACCATCCAAGCCACTAACATTCACTCCGCTTACAACGGTACCACCATCTGTACTTTGAATCTGCAAAAAAATGTTGCATACTTAGGAATTAACGCGCTTAATTTTTTGTTTCTAATAAATAAACTTTTTTTTTTAAATTTTGTGTTATCATATTAATCGAAGAAAGCTATAGAGTATATAATAAACATTGTTTTTTTTACTACTAAATGTTTTCAATTAACTATTTTAAAATTATGTGTTGAACAGAACGAATTAATGTGATGTAACCGTATAAAATTATTATGTATGAGGCTATTATATTTGATTATTGAATTTTTATATGTATATCCTAAATACACAGAGGCACGAAATACGGAAAATTATTTAAAATTACTGCATGAAATATTTATATTTTATTACAAAATTAGATTACAACTTTTACACCGTCTTATACGAACATTGAATAATACTTACAACTTGCGCAGTAGTTCCATCAGGCAATGTGATGATTGGACTATTAGGGTCCACTTGTATCAACGAGACTGAACCATCTGGGTTTGTTATTGTCTGAAGAACTGCTGGCGCGTACTGAGACATCTAAATTTAAATATTAATACTTATTAATGTTATAAAGGAGTGATAGTGGTTTGAGTGGGAGCCTCTCGATCTTCGGTCGTGGGTTCGAATTCCGGCTGTGCACAATGGACTAATATAATCAGCACAAGCTCTTACGATACTTGATACGATTACTTAAGAAAAGACTTAATAATCAAAGAAGGTCGATCTTGTTTAAATATCACGAAATAAATACTCACAAAACTTGCGAGCGGTAGTACGCGTATCATATACTAACTCGTCATTTTTGGATATTAACATTCATTTATCTCGTGTTATGAATGAAATCACGGATTTCACCAATGATTTTAGAACTTTACTATTGACACATTCAAGCACACTGAACACTTTAAATATGACACTGTTCAGAGCGGGATATAAGCAAAAATCGATCAATGTAGATTTGATTTGATCTTAGTATGTGATATTTCAATAAAAAAAGAATATAATATAAATCTTCGAGACAAAGTCACCTACCTCTAACTTTTGTATAATTACGTTTCTATTTAATTTTATGGAGCACATTAGTTTGTCTGAGAGCTGTTACTAGTGACTTGACTTAATCTTATATCTTTAAACGAGCAATTCTTGTATATACATATATATATATGTAATTGGAATCTTGGAATCGGGTCCAACGATTTTCATGAAATTTATTATAAGGGGGGTTTCGGGGTCATAAATCGATCTAGCTAGGAATCATTTCTAGAAAATGTAATTTTATTCATGTTCTATTAACTTAGACATAGAATTGCTCGTTTTAAGATGTCAGTCAAATAAAAACTTAAATATGAATATACTTATCTCTATTCGATAATTATATACATTTTATTACTATGTAATTCGTACTGAAATATAATTTCCAAAAAACACAATTTATAAAAATAAATGAATACCGAGCAAAGCTCGAGCATCCAGGTACTATTGTATTATGAGAGTTATAAATAAAAAGCATTTGGTGTTTACTTCATTATTGTTCCACGAAACACTGTATTGTCCGTCTCATCTCTCGAACTTCGAGCATACGTGAGTTTCAATAGTCAGTCGCTCCATTGTGACGAGAAATCTACGCTTTTTAGCGCCAGAGCTCGATATCTTGATATTATAATTACCACAAGTAAAAATCTATTCCCAACAGGTAGTGAAGTTGTCAATAGATAAAAGACATCATCAATATTAACCATAGTTAAATTGTAATAGAAAAAAAAACTTGTTCTTATAATTTCTGATAGCATATATAAAAAACACACAGTGGCAACATAATCGAAATAATTTTAGAATCGGTTTAGTAGTTACAGAGATTACTCTTACAAACTAAAAATATTAGTTTCAAGTTTTTATATTTATTAGTATAGATAATGTTCGGGTCTGATGATTATAGATAAATACACTTATGCATATACTACGCACCGTTTATGCCGTCGAGTTTGTACTATAGATGCGCGAGCGCCGCGGTGATTGAAATCATACATTTTACAAGCCTTTAGCCTACTCCGCGCTCTTAATGTATGAAAACACTTTACATTACATTACATACATTTTTTTAAAGGTCAGGTCAGGTCGGCCTGAATGAGCCATTTTGCCACGAGTAGCGCAAGGGCGTCTCCTGTGAAACTAGAACCTAAGCTTGGGCCGTCGCGGGGTCAATCGCCTGAAGGGCATGACGGAACAACGCAGTACGCACTAAAGGTTATCGCCTTCCCTGAAGGCGGTTTTTTATTTTGTACCCTAATCTAATCTGAATATTATTATTATCGACCGCGCTTTTATATGTCACATATAGAAATATAAAAATTAACAATACTTATACACATATATAAACGTATTCCGTAAGCGCGTTTATGTACATTACCATTAGAACATCACGCCATCTATTGGAAAGTAGTCGAACCTTTGATTTTAAAAGTGGTTCAAATTTGGAATTGTTTGCGTAATTAATCGAATCACATACATCGACATCGGCGAGTGTCATTTGATCAATGCAGACTTGCTGCGAAGTAAGCACTGCTTGCTGTGAACTATGCTTGCCCGAACCACTCGAGTTGCAACTACCACTAGGCATACATTGTGACGACTAGTAGTTTTCGTTTTTATTGTAATAATACCAAATCCAGTTAGCAGCATTCCAATTATGAGGCAGAAGGAAAAATTTTGTAATAATTAGTGAATAAATAGAATTAGCAATTAATCTCCACTCATTTCAAACTAAGACAAAAAAATATTCAAATGTTTTTGTAATCTGTATATATGCATATTTTTTATAACCAAATTTTGAAATTTTGGAAAATAATTTATTATTGAATTAAAATTAAATTTTAAAGCTTTATCATATTAGAGTGGTCTGAAAATACTGACATTTGTAATTGTTGAGAATTCGGTTTGTGTGAGTTCGTATAATATACGTACGGATGGCGACAACGCTCTTGTATGCTTATCATCATCATCTTCAGTGAAGGCAGGTAAAAGGTCTTCTCGCCCATGATACTTGTAGCAGTTTATCACTATCTGACGGAGCGCGTGCGTCCATGACATCTGCAAATTTACGTGCAATTCTATACATAAAAAAAAAATTATTACTTCTTCACTTCTATCAAGGATTTCGTTTTACAAGATGTTTGTAAGGACGTCCATCACACCACTTGTTCAAAAATATCTCGTTTTAAAGGAATATCATTAAAATAAAATAAAAATTTACCTATATCAGGAATGGATATTGAATTGATTTTAGTTACATTATTGTCTTCATATTGTGTTTCATGTAGTTATTATTTCTTAACAGTTAAAATGGGATAGAACTATTAAATAATACCTTCATTTCTATATAAACTAATAATAAAAAAATATCCAGAATTTGTACGAAAATAAAATTATTTAGAGGCTGCTACAGTGTTATGGTCCTTTTTTTGTTGTTGACAATACTTTTGTTATTATTACGACAGTATCTTGATACGCAATATATCGCTAGTACGGCTCTGTACATCGAGAGCTAACAACGTATATGGCGAGAGAAGGTTGCGGGGCGCGGTTGAATGTACCGCGGCTAATAAATAGTCTACCCAATAAGATAATAGATAGCCTACTTTACTAACACTAACCAACATAAACTCAAAAAACATAAAATTAAAAAACTACTTTTATATGCATGTGCTCGGTTTTCCAGTGTAACATTTTGTGATATATTATTTTGTAAAATAAAGAAAAAAGAGCAGTGTTGGCCTAGTGGCTTCAGCGTACGACTCTCATACCTGAGTTCGTAGGTTCGATCCCCGGCCAATGAACTTTCTTTCTATGTGCGCATTTAACATTTTCTCGAACGGTGAAGGAAAACATCGTGAGGACACCGACATGTCTTAGACCCAAAAAGTCGACGACGTATGTCAGACACTGGAGGCTGATCACCTACTTGCCCATTAGATTTAAAAATGATCATGAAACAGATGCAGATGCATTGCGTTGCCGGCATTTAAGAATTGGTACGCTCTTCTCTTGAAGGACAATAAGTCGAATTGGTTGGTACCTTTTGTTTCTCGTCCTCCGATCGTGCATCCATTCGTACGTTGGCCCAGGGCAGGTCCTTGGGCCACCAAGGCGGCCGGGTCGATTCACGACCCCAGCCAGGCTTTCCGCGAACTGTGTTACAAAGTAATTATTTAAAATATAAACCCAGCGCAAATTTGGTTTATATTAAGAATTTCTTGTAAATAAAAATGAATTCATTAATTATTTTTTGAGATCAATAGTGGCTTCAGCTCTTATCCTTGAGGCAGTAGGTTCTATCCTCGGCCGTGCAATAATGGGCTTTCTTTCCAAGTGCGTAATCAATATGAGCTCAAATGGTAAAGGAAAACATCCTGAGGAAACCGCCTTGCCTTAGACCCAAAAAGTCGAAGGCGTGTGTCAGGACAGGTTGCTCACCTACTTACCAATAAGATAGTCAAATAATCTTGGAACAAGATACAAAAAATCTGTGACCCAAACCAAAAAAGGTTGTAAAACTACTGATTAAATAAAAACAACAGTTTTTTTATCAAATATAAAAATAAAAATCAAATTTGTAAGTTAGTGAGAACATGTTTTTAACAGCTATATAACTCACTGTTTGAAAATATCGACACATCGTACTGATATATTTTATTTAAATAAAATTACAAAACACCTTTAAAGGTGTCTTTATTGTAAAGTAAACTGTAATCAAGGTGACTCACCCATAGAGTACTTAAGCATGAGCGGAATGAAGGCGCGAAGCTGCGCCTGCGTCATTTTCTCGACGGGCGTGGGGATGCCGTCGATGATGAGAGGCGGCAGCTCGAAGAGCGAAGGGTCATCTTGTGGCGGCGGCGGCGCCTGCGGGCCCGAGCCCAGCCCGAACTGAAGAGTTATTTCGCCTCCAACACGCTTGTACAAAGCGTATACCATCCACGAACACGCACCCGATATAAATTATCGCCAATATAAATATTCCCAGTTTCTTTAGAGAATTTTTTTTTTCCATTTACACAGGAGTTAGGAGCTAGGCGCGCTTTCGTGGATGGTTCTGTATCCGCATCGTCATTAAAGCATTTACATCAAGAAATTTATTTTTATAAATTTTGTAACATAAAATCTCAATTGACTTGAATTTTCGAAAGCGTAAGCAGAACGATGCGGTTCAGAGTGTCAAATGGGAAATACCTCTTTTCGAAATTATAAACAAATTTTGGTGCAATTATTCTATACGTGATTTCTCTTTAATGTTGAACTTATAAAACTAGGAAAAAATGCCTCCCAACAGAAACAATTCATATTGTATTATTTTTATTGAAAATGTAATCCACTTCTAGTGTAACATTTCTTGATAGAAGTCATTAGTTCTTAATAATAAATATACATATATCAAGTTATTTTCAAGATTTTATTCATTTATACAGCAGGAATGATGAATGGAGAATTTTACGGTTGTTCGTCAGAAAATATCTAGCATAGGTTTTTTCTTAGGAATGTTTCGAAACAATTTTTAAAATATTTAAAGTATTCCCTTATACAATACGAATATAGAAATAATCTGATTCATCATCATCATTCTAGCTCTTATTCGGAGAAGTATTAATCCATAAATATAATTTAGTCTGAGATTCTGTATGTGTATGTAGTACCTGCTGTGCAAGCGCATTCTCCAACTCCTCCATGATCATACATCGCAAATTTCGCACCACATCTTCTAGCGGCTTGGCACCGAAAACTCGATACGATGTGTTGGGTTTACCGGGGGTCGCTACTAAAACCACAGCCTGTTGACCGACGCGAGTTGCGAATTCTTCTATGGTTTGCTGTCGATAAAAATATCGCCATTTAGTAATGGAACCCGGCTGTGTGCCAATCGACTTTCCATGTCGGTTTAATATTCGCTCATGTTATATATTATGGTGTAGAAAAACATGTTAAGGAAACATTAAAGCCAAAAGTAGACGGTGGGTGTCTTACTAGGGGGCCTAAATCTGAATTATATTGTATATATAGCTAAAAAAATAAAGAATTGGTTTTTTTTTGTGTCAGGGGCAGAAAGCTGATCACCTACTTGGCCTATTAGAAAAAGCAATGATCAATAAACATGTACACAAACCTACGGCCTAGATCTATAAACTTGTAGCGCCACTATTTTTTTAAATATGTAAGACTACAAGTAATATAATAATGAAAAATTCAGAAACACTAAATGTACATATAGCCTTAAAATATAAATCGTGTTGATAAGAGTCGTATACAATTTAGTAACGAACAGTTTGTGCTAAGCATGTGCAAATAAATCCAATATCAAACGATTCCAATATCAAGGCATAAAGCGTTGGCTACATTGATTTATTCCTTTTAGAGAGGGTGCGTCAATCGAAAACAATAGCCAGTGACCGTGACACAATAAATTAATTGGTTTAAAGTAAAAACCCCTCGCAGGGGTATCGATTTAGTGTTAAAATATTCACCCCAAGTTCAAAAGTCGACGTCTTTGTAGCTATTATCCGTGACGTTAATATTTAACAACATTACACTATATTAACGTGATTAGTTCGATCAGTGTTCACAACGGCAGATGTGAGAGTTCAATAGAAAAAGTTCTTAACTATGAATATTGATCAAACTACTGGTTTGTACCATTATCAGCTATCGCACCGATTTCCAATTTTCCAATACACGCTTTGGTACTATTATTTTTCGATATCAGCTATCGCGCCCTTATTAATAATCTTCCAATGTACTTACATATAGTGTAATACTGTGTGCGGAATTGTGCGAAATAATAATTTCCGCTTGGTAGACACAGAATGCAGACCATCCAGGTTGAAATATGATCAATAAAACAACGTCTGCCCCAGGTCCAATTAGGGAAAAGAGGGTAAACGGGCTACACAATACTTTATACTGTTACGTCGGGACAAAATATAATCGTATTATTTAAAGTGTGTCCTAGATTTGTCTTATAAAACAATATCATATGAGATTTTGTACTAGTCGATCTTTTTTGTCTATAATGGATTAATACTAGTTGGCCCAACATTTTAGTGTCAGATATTTGGTACTTATTTAACTTACTTGACTAAATGACTTTGGAATAAATACAGAATTCTAAAATTTGTTCATATTGTAACTGTAACGAGTAATTGAAATAAAAAGGCTTCATAATAATATAAATACAGCGACACGTTGCTTATTATTGTGTGTTTTAAAAGCGGCTTTGCTTGTCTCTAGACAGAAACCAAACAAATGTTATGTAAATTATATTAATAGTTGATCTTTAGCAATGTCAGCATAAAAAAGGATCTAAGGAACAAAAACTACTTTTAAGCAAAATGTCGATTAGCGTTGGTCGATTTGTCTTTTTTACTATACGAAATTTCTATTGACTTTTCAGCCTTATTTCTAACTAGAAACATCAAATTAACAAGCAGAAAAGTGGGCAGGACGACTGTGTAAACACGATACTTCGTCGCAATTAATAAAAGTAATGTCATCAAGTTAACATTTTTTTTAAATAAAATGATGTTTTTTTTTAATGGAGCTGCGAACCCACCCCTGACTTTTGCTTATCAGGGACCTTGTTTTGCTGTATTTATTTGTTCATTCATTTTTTTTTTTAATATATGTATTATGTTTCTTACAGCAGTTTTATACATTCATGGAAATGAAGATGTTTGAAGACCTTACTTAGTCAAAATCAATAAATGAGATCGTCTTGGTCCATCAATAGAAATCTAATGAAATATCATCTCTCAACTGAATTGAACACATTTATTGCATATTCGTGTGATTCGCTAATAAATGATAGGTCAAGTTACAGGTCACGACCCCAGAACGGCTACTGACCCCAGAATTACGTAATACGATACACTTCCAATGTAAACGAATGCATGTATTTTATGCATGGCATAAGTAAGTTAAACTTCTTACTTCCACACTTATATTATAAATAGGTTTGTTTGTTTCCATATAAAACTGAAAATTATTTCACCATTAGAATCTTTCACTACCGCTGAGGAACATAGGCTATAGAATATTAAAAAAAAAAACTTTGGGGTGAATACAAAAACTCTTAATCGCGTAAAAGTGTGTACTACATATATAGAACCATCTGTAATACGATTTGTACTAATATTATATAATTAAAAACTTTGCTGTGAATGAATGCTGTGAAACTCTTAATCGCGTAAGTCGTAATCGTAGTCTGTAATACGATTTGTACCAATATTATATAATTAATATCCTGTACGAAGCCGTACGTTATAGCAATTAAGTTATTTACCAAATGAAAATAGAATTTGCACAACGATTAAATATAGTCAAGCTATTTCAATGTGATTGAGGCAGACATATCATTTAAAAATATGAAATTGGCATTAATTAAGTCATCACAAATTCAAATTCCCAGGAATACTATTTCTGAAGTATAAACTTCAAACATTAGATCAAATACGAGTTTAACAAAGTCTGTATATATTCTTATACCTTACAAGTTATGCAAAATACTATGAAAAATTCATACAAATATATGACACAGATTTTAGATTTTAAATTTTAGACGTATTATTTTAATATTTGTCTAGTCATACAAAATACTCACTCTAAGCTTTCGTAGCAGACGGTTTTGATGTCGTTTCCTTACTGACGGGTTGGTTTCAAACGAATGTGGTCGCTTGCGTTTCTTTGACGATGCTATAGCGGCTGCAGCGGCCATCCCCACGGGACCTATGTTATAAACGTAATTAGTTAATAAATGTTGATAAATCTATAAACTAGACCAAATGTTTTATATTTAATTAAAACATTTTTGTACATTGTTAGAATAAATAGAATATTTCTGTTAAATCAATTTGCATTCTTTGAAATAGGTTCGACATTTGGATAGAATTTTTAGTCACCTATTTTCACCAATGCTTTTTTGGTAAAACAATAACTTAGGTTGAATTAAAAAATAGACTATAGTTCGACACTTTAATGATCAGACCTATTAAATATATACAAATGATTTTCCTGGTAAGTAAAAAGTAAGAAAATGTAAGATATGCTATTAATTGACTTGATTAAGACAATGTTTTTTCTGATTGTATATCAAAATGATAGAAACACAAATTATAAGAGAAGGCTGTAACAACATACTGACCAGCAGCTGCGAGTTGCTTGGTGACTTCATCACTCATTGCACTCTTTATGACATCACCGGCATCTTCATATGCAGAGCCAGCTGGTGAGGATGCACATTCTTCGTCATCGTCAGATGCACCACTTAACCCACATCCATCCACTTGAGACATGTCCTGTTTAAAAATAAAACCAGTTTTCAATTTTTATTTTTTCTTATCTTACTCTCAACTTAGCACTAAGTCTTGACTTTAAATCTTACCTCCATTATACATGATGTTGGATGCAATTGAGTTTTGGGGTAAACATTGCATCAGATGCATCCCTCAAAATATTCTATGCTTTAGAAAACAAATTACAAACCTCTTCCCCGGTGTCCATGGACTCTGTGCTGACTAAGGAGTTCATGTTGGTGTCTGAGTCGTCGTCCTGCTTGTTATCCAGGACCATTTGGCACTGCTTGCTCAGTTTCAACAAGCAATTCTTCTAACTTATGTGAAATTTTCTTTCAAGCACTAGAAGATTAAATTTTTTACTGGTTTCAAATATATGTACTTTAGCTTGCCAGCTGATTTTGAGTGATATAACAAGTCACATTTTTAAGTAGGTGAAGAATAAAACATAATAGATATGAATTATTTATTAAATATTTTTATTTAATCACAATAATTATTTTAATATGCCACGAGGAGCATTGAATGATTGTTACAGGTGCTAACAAATATTTGATGATTAAAATCCTTAGAGATTCAAAAGAGTGATTGAAAGTTTATTGCAAGTTCTTATTGTCTGTTCAACACCCTTGATTATAGGACTGGTAATACAATTATCTCAATGTTAATAAGTGTACATTAAGTTTAATATTAAAAATATATTTTAATAAATTTGATTTTTTAAGAAAATTTAAAAAAGTAATGTTCAGGCTTGCAAAGTCCAGGCACATCAGAGTGATTTTAATATTTTTAAGAAATAGCACTAAGCCTAGTTTAATTAGCAATATCATAGCAAAGTAATTTATTTTTATATTTTATTATTAAAGACAGAGGAGACAACAAACAATATGAGTTATAGTAAGAAACTGTTCATAAATTAAAATAAATTTCTATGCAATGGAAATATACTTTATAGAAAATCTCATAAGAAATATAATTAAGAGGTTTGATAAGTTTTTTTTTTAAAGAAAATACTTTTTACATTTTTAAATTTTGAGTTAGATATTTAAGACAGGCATTAACACAAGTTGTTTTAAAATACAATGTATCTGGATGTTTGCTTATATATATATAAGCCTTAAGCCGAGTTTGTGTGACCTTTGACATTATACCCTATGGAAGTATAATTAAGTTTAACTATGTTATTTTGTTGTGTTTAAAAAAGATTAGTTAAGCCCATGGATATAGTTAACTTAATGAATTGATTATTAGATAAATATACAAATTTATGTCAATGGTTTGTTAAACATAATTAGAGACAAAAGTCTATTGAGTAAGCCACTTGTCCAAAGGAAAAATCAATACTCGTTCAAGCTACGCATTAAAGCTATAACTAGAATCACTTTCATTAGTAATTCCTAGAAATCTTTGCGAAACAAAACAATTAACCCTATGCTTGTTTTTAGGTTTATTAACAGCTCGAGATATCGTCGACTTTAATAAGTTAATAGCTGGGCAAGGTGTCATTATGCACTTCCTTTCATGTTATTCTGTAAATGCATTTGCTTTTAATCAGTCGCGCCGGGTCAATATTGCACGCGAATGACACAAACTCTTTTGCGGCGGCGTAAAGGATAAACCTAAATGAATGGCCATCATGAAGGGGTAGCGCGTTCGAGCAGGCCCAGATAGAATAGAAAGACTACGACTGCGTACGCACCTGCGTGATTTGAAAGACATTTTATACTCTAATTTCAGGCTCCGGAAGACCACTGTGATGTAACTTCTTCAAAAAGGCACCTTTCAATACCGTAACTCTACACTGGACACCGAAAACACTTAATTCAGACAGAGCACAGGGATCGCCGAAAATCGCGAATCCTCCATTGATATCGATCGGTAAGTTCGATATGTGAACATTGTACACTTCATAACTAAACGACGCCATTTTGTACGAGCCTGCGCGGTAATTTTCTTTTCGGATGGAAAGGGAAATAGCCCCTCGCTTTGCGGGGGGTAGCGTTTTTATGTATTTGTAACATATAGTTTTATTTATTTATTACATTATATACTCACCGTCTTAAGATGTGAATTTTCTCTACAATGTTTATTTTAGTCAATTCAAAGAATGACAATGAGAAAAATTCCATTGGAAGTTTATTTTGGAAAACATTGCTTTGTGTCAACTAGTAGCGTAATCTATTGCTATTTCCATGAACTAACTTTGGCAGCTGACAATTCTGAATGTAAGGTAATTTTTATCATAGCCGTCAAATTAAAGTCGTAACTCGTAAACAAAAAGTATTCCGTCGCAAATTTTCAATCCGGAATTTTCAGGACAACATCAACAGAAATGTGAAGTGTGATTCTAAATTGGAGATTTTAGAATTGTTTTAAAAATTCTAAATATATTTCGTTCTGAATCATTTGAACCAATTTAGCTGTTTTCACAAGTAGACGCAATGTAAGTCTTTAGCCACCTTTCTTTTTATGATGTTGCAAGTAAATTGAGATAATTTGTTTTTCTACTCTTCGAGCTTATTTATTTTAATAAAGGGATATAAACTTTTTTTACTCAAATTAAGTGACACCCAAATATAACCTCTTGTCTCCTTTTTCCATGTATATTAGATGAGCAAATATTAATTGCATTATTTTTACTGGTGTAAACAAACTACAATTAAAATACCAATGTAATTCTTTGCCTTAAAAAAATATAATATCCATAAAGTTAACCTTAATAGATAATTGACTAAAATTATTACACTTTGTATTATACATAAATTCCTAAATTAAATCACATGTTTTTAAGTATATATTAAGCTCCAATTTTCCTTTCACCGAGGCCGTTTGTATTCTCCAGATTCTTCTGAAGAACCTGTAAAAATAATATGCTTATTATAGAAATATGAAATTAGATACATCTGCTTCAGTCTTTGTTCACGCTAGTAATTAAATGCCAAAATCTAACATTGAATTTTTTAGAGTTCACTTCAATCCTCTCAAATAATTTGGTCATCAGATACCTTTAACATTTTGTTACTTTTTAATTACTTAACCCACTAAAAATATATCACTTTATTCCTAAAATCTATGATAGGCTAAAGGATGTCTAACACCCGAACCTAATAATTAATCAATAATCTCCGATTGTTTTCAATCTCAGACTGTGATTAATAAAAGAGGGATATAATGCCATCTTTTGCTCTTTGCTCTTTGCTCTCATATATAATAATCAATATAAACCAAGTAAAGTAAATAAAACCGTACAAATAATATTAAAATATACATGTTTAAAACATATGAAATAGCTTTTTAATTATTTTAAAAACTGGTGAAGTTAAAATCTTAAGATATATTGGCACAGTAGAACTGTCATTTCCATACAAAGGTCTATCCACATACACCGATCCGACCAGCTATGTGTAGCTTGTATTGACAGATAGCTATACGTTGATTGGTTATTGGCACTCTGTTATCAATATTTCGATAAAGATGTCTATATCAAATGGTCAAAAACGGATTAAGATAGGTTATTGGGTTTGGATGTTAGGCCTCAAATGTACCATAAGTCCGATGGCAATATCGTCCCCGCCAGCCTGGCTCGCAGAGACAAGCGCCACCACGGCACACACCATGTCTACACGCTCTTGTACATTCGCCTCCTCTTCGCCCAACCTCACAGTGATTGCCACCGAGCCCAGGTGGACAACGACACTTATTAACTCCCTTGCAGCGACCACCGTTCAGACATGGGATCACACACTTTGCTGGAGAAGAAGATTTTTACATATTAATGACAAAACCCAACTCATGTCCTGAAATAATTGTAAAAGTCCAACATTAGAGTTACTTGCTAATGATTTCTCCTAGTTTATTAGGACTTCTCATGCAATCTACATTTTGTCACCCATCAAAAGAAGTTATACTTACAAAATTCACACCTCAATCCATAATATCCTTTAGGACATTCGCATGTATCCTTCTGTATGCATTTGCCACCATTTAAACACTTTTGTGAGCAGATACCTGAAACAAAATTGATGATTTCAGATTAAGAATGCTGCGACCACCACTAATGCGTCAAGCCCGGCGCGCACACACGTCGGCGTTTAAGAAAAATCCACATGTAAGATTTGATAAAATATTTATGACGTAACTTTATCTATAGTCCTTACACAATATTACATTACAAATTATAATGATAATTGTAATGTATGTCAATAATAAGTTAATGAAAAGTAGTACTTTAGTTTTTTATTGCTTAAGCTAGCTGTAGCTTAGGGCATTTATAAGATTTTGTAATTATGTACTATGAAATCGGTTATTAAATGAATTAAAAAATTTGTGTCAAATTTGCAATTCTGAAATTGTGAATGATACTCCTTTTCAGCTCTATGAATAATATACTTTATATTATGAATTACCTATTCCTGATAATGCAAATCCTGAATAAACAATAATTCATTTAGGCCGGGGATACTTAAGCTCATGAAGTTGTAATCTCTTTATAGCTGGATGAAATTATAAGAGTCGATCACGCCGGAGAGTTAGGAGCTGACCGCATATACGCGGGTCAGATGGCAGTTTTGGGTACGTCAAAGGAAGGACCTCTGATCCAACACATGTGGGAGCAAGAGAAGAAACATCGAGAGAAATTTGAGCAACTCATTTCAAAGTACAGAGTACGACCAACTGTAATGACACCACTTTGGAATATAGCCGGCTTCGCCCTTGGCGCAGGTGATCTTTATCCCGTATTTAGTTTTTAAACAATCCTGTATATTACATTTTCAGTTCTTAAATATTCTTTTGTCACTAGGACAGTAGTAAATCTATTATTACAAAGCTTCTATTGTATAAAATACGTTACGAACTAGGAAAACGAAGTAGAGAAAAGGCGTTGACGATTGAAACCTCTTGATAACTTTTAAAACAATAAGGAACGGTACATACTTATTCCCAAGAATACATTATTGGACCCACAAAATAATGTCACTAATACCTTCGATCCGACTGGGGTCAGAGCATTTACTCAGTACACGTCTTAGTGTGAAAGTTCGATGTAGTTCTCTCAATATCCAAGTAACTGAGTAAGGGTGCTGAACTTCTTTCTGTGCATCATTCTGTACATATCCCACACCTAGCAAGGTCATCTAGAGGTTTCACACGAAAGGACATGTAAAGTCCTGAAAACGGGTTCTATTTCAAATGTTCTATGAGCCTCTATTGAAAGGGTATTGAACCACATTTCAGACCAACCTGCTCAAAACGTTTCTAAGTGGTAAAAAGTAAAAACACAACACAACACAGTTAACATTTAATTAAAACGATTTTGTATGAAGATATAGGCAAAAGTCATACAATTTTAACAAAGCCTTTACGGTTTCTTCATCATGAAAACCTTCTTTCTTTAACTCATTTCCCTTTTGCGCTTTTTTTAATAATTATTAGTATAATAATAATATAATAATATAGCCTTTTTATTCCGAAACTCAGTCACTATATATATACACATTTTTTTTCACTCCAGTATATCTTGGAGTTTGGTGTGCCTCTTGGCAAAGGCCTCCTCCAACCCTTTCCACTGTTCTTTATCTTTTGCGACTGTTCTCTAGTTGTAGCCTGCTGTTAGTTTCAGTTCGTCCTCCCATTTTTTGCGTGGTCGACCTCTTCGTTTTCCGTCTCTAGAGTACCATTCCGTCACTATTTTGCTCCATTTTTCATGGGAGCTCCGTAGCATATGACCCGTCCATCTCCATTTCATTTGGTCAATATTAGTGAGAATGTCCTGTCACACCTAGCTCTTATGTCTGCGTTTATTTGTTTATCTAATTTTTTTTCTTATTAGTATACAAATGTGTAAAAATAATTCATCTGATACTTTTAAAATTTTATGCTAATGAGCTATTTAACTGTAAAATAAAATGATCTCCGAATCTGTAACGGTTTTGCGTCACGTGACTGACGTCTAAATTACACTTAATTTTTCACACTGGCAAATGTATTTTAGGCACGGCCTTACTCGGCAAAGAAGCAGCCATGGCTTGTACAGTCGCAGTAGAGACTGTAATAGTTGACCACTATAATGACCAGCTTCGAACTCTAATGGAGGACCCTCAGATTGACAAGGAGATACTGGACACCATTACCCAGTTCCGCAATGAGGAGCAGGAGCACCACGATACAGGAATAGACCATGGAGCCGAACAAGCCCCATTCTATCAGGCCCTTACTGAAGTTATTAAAACAGGATGCAAAGTTGCCATTGCTATATCAAAGAAGATATAATAGATATAGATAATGGAGATATTTTTGTAAATATAGGAATAAATATTAGTTTGCTTTAACAGTTTTTTTAATGATTCTCGTCTAAATTTATCTGCAGTGGCCTCAGTGTGTGAGAATGTGCGCATTTAACACACTGTATAATACACGCATGGCTAATCACTTATTTGCCACATGATTACGGAACTGGTTCATAAATCTAAGGCCTAGAAAGTTGGAGTGCTACTGTTTTTTTCTTTATACAGTAAATGAGCCCGAAAGAATGTAAAACAAAGACGAATAGATGTGCTCTGCTGGCTTGTGATTGGCCAACAATATCTCTGTACTCCGATTTTTAATTCCGTAGAATTCTGACAGCTAGAATTTTTGACGCTAGAGATGGCAAACCTTTTTGCCCGGGCACATTTTTCAATTAAAATAAGAGTCTGAACATAAGTTTGTTGAGTGCAGCACCTCCACAGTAAAAATGTATTAACGGTAAGTGATAATAACGTCTCTTTTCCTCATAGACAGTAAAAAATGCACAAGTTGTGATTATATTTTATTTTATTAAAACGGTTTACTAAACCTGCAATGAGTAGGCAGTGATACCATCTAAAGAATAGAATAAAGTAATTAAAGTTTATTCGTAAAATATTGTGCGTGACATTAAAATATTTTTGTTTTAGGTCAATTGAGTAAGTAAATATTTAGATTTTTTGTAGGTAAAACATAAAAATATAATTTTATTTTTATTGCCCTTAAATTGGTCAAATTAATGTCACCCTTTTCGGTGGTGAACTTTTTTAGTAGCAACACTTATGAAATGTTAGAATCAAAGAAAGAAAAATCAGAGTACTGCACCAATACGTGTTGCACGCGACTTGATATTACCAAAAATAATCTAAAAAAACGTTAAGGCGCTCAGTAATACTATAAATAAATATCATAATTGTTAATGTTTTAATAACTACTGAACACATGACTATGAAAGAGAACGAAGATAAGAAAAACAGACTTCCTAATCAAATGCAGCCAAATTGTGCCATGAATATAGTTCACGGAACGGTGGCGATCGGTCCGCTAAGATCTTAGGACAAAATCTTATAATACAAAAACAGTGACATTAATTATTATGAACTAGCTTTCTTGCAACTAAAACATTTTTTTTTATCGGGCTTCTAAACGGGCCATGTTTTGCTGCAATGATGGCTGCAATACAGTTGCCCGGCCAACATTGCAAACAATTGCAGCCACACTATGCAATATTGCAGTAATGTCCCGGCCATATAGCCAAACATGTTTTGTATAGCCACTTATGGCCGGTATTGCCCCAATGGGTTGCCGGACGATCGCTAGGCTATCGAATTCAACTGCAATATTGCACAGCCAGTTTTATTGTTTTTTCAGTCACTCTCATTGTTATGGCACAGTGTAACCTTTTCTACGCGAAATATTGCTCTATTCTGTGTTTTGCGATTTGACAACTACGTAAAAATAATAATAATAATTCTTGAATAATTTATTATCAAGGCTTATTTCTAGACCCAAATTGTCTACAGTTTCACGCCTATTTAAGTAAGGTCGAATCCACAATCTCTTCATTTGTTTGACAAGTGTGATTTCGTCAGCCATTGTTGCCGGTATGTGTAGCCCGTTTAGGAGTCTGCATCATGGGCCATACAATTGCTGTCATATTGCAACACATGGCCCGGCCATAGATTGCTCGGCCATCAGCTGCATTAAAACATTTTTGTGATAGCCGGGCAATTAGTTGCTAATAGTACAGCCATCAATTGCAGCAAAACATGGCCCGTTTAGAAGCCCCATTAAATAAAGGGTTGCGATATTTTATACATAAACATTAATTATATTTTTTAATTATCCAATAATAGGTTACCAAAATATTATAGTTTATCAGACCCAAGGCCTATGTTACATTTATACTTATCTCGGACCAATGTTGATGTGCGCCTAATTTGTAAGGTCAAGGTTTTACAAATATATACAAAACAATGTTATCTTTTTATTAGTAGGTATACTTACGAACATCTAGATTATAGTATTACGCACGGACTTGATTCAATATTGATTGTTCAGATTAAATCCAGAAACCAATGCCTCATTTTAATAACAAGCTTTTGTTCTAACTAAAAACTTTCTATGTAGACGTACAAGAAACAAATATCTTGGTCTTGCTTTAAATCAATCAAGTTACCTCCTTCACAATGTCGTCCTTGATAGCCTGAGGGACAGGAACAAACACCTGGTGCGGTGCAATTTCCTCCATTCATACACTGAGGGTAACACAATGCCGTCCTACAGTGTTGCCCCATATAACCGTCCGGGCACTGACATATCTTTTCGCTATTACACCATCCCTGATTCGCACACTTTTTATCGCACTCCGGATCTGGACCTGTCAAAATGACGTTATATATACTGAAAAAGGCAAATGGGTAATCACAGTTTG
The DNA here is from genome assembly GCA_028984075.1 of Pieris mannii. NCBI lineage: Eukaryota > Metazoa > Arthropoda > Insecta > Lepidoptera > Pieridae > Pieris > Pieris mannii. Next base: position 5,499,531 of record CM054795.1, on the reverse strand, counting down.
CCTAATTGAGATGTAATTCAAAAACAACAAATAGTGTCTTAGAAATACTTTGATATTTAATTATATGGGATAAAGCATTCACTTGTGAGTGTTTTAGGGGAATACGAGAAGATGGCGCGTTACGCTTGATTGGAATTGTTAGCACTTGTCTAACTTCCGACCCCAATAATGAATCCACCATGACAGTCGATCGATCTCCTATTTGCATCCCAATAACCAAACCCTAGGAAGACAATCCATTTTTGGCGACAGATAGAATGCAATATAATCCAAATAAAGTAAATAAAACCGTACGAATAATATTAAAATATACATGTCTATGTTTAAAACATATCACATAGATTTATAATTATTTAAAAGCTGATGTAAGTTAAAATCTTAAGGTAGGATATTGGCGCAGTTGATTTCTCATTTTCATACAAAGGGCTATCAGCAGGCAACAGATGGCTAATATAATCCGTCGATTAGTTATTGGCACGCTTTTATCAATATTTGGATTAAGATGTCTATCTCAGATGGGCAAAAAAGAATGAGATAGGTTATTGGGTTTGGGCGTAAGACGCACCTCTTAAAACGCGCCATCATTTCATACATTAAAGCATCCGCTAGAATACTCCTGAAAGCGTTCATAGCAGTGTAAATCTCAGTCTATTAGCACCTCATAGGTTATAACATAAAATTATGCAAAATAATAATACCCAAATTAAACATTGAACGTTCAAGAATATTTATTATTTTATTGTAAAGCTATAGTTGTTAGTAATTAAATAGCAAGCAAGTACGAACCTAAAAAAGGATGCTGTCAGCAGAGACACCGCTAGCGTAGTAGGCGTAGTTCGCTCGAAGAGGCCCGGAAACAAGGCATTTGGTTAATGTAGCCTGGGCTATACACAGGCTTGACAGTTTTAGTTTTAAACGCTATAGATATTGGCACCCATTCTCGCAGAAATTAAATTTTAGATGTGCTTGCTTTGCCGTAAGTATGTCAGCAGCTGTAGTCGCATTAAATATAGACCGAATTTGTTATATTTTAAGTGTTATATACAAAAAATAAATGTCATAAAGAGGTTTAATGAAACTAAATTGAATAATTTAAATATTTTCATGCATAAAACCAATTATTTATTTTTTTCCTTAAATAGTAAAATAGTATGTCGCTATGACAAAAACAAACGGTCACTAAGTGACATAAAATATATCTGGGTGTATTTTTACTAGATTGACCGCTTAGGCGCATCTATAATTTAAAACTTTGGCGTGTAATAATGAACCAATCGCCAAAGTGCCAACTGTTTAATTAAACTGTAAAATTGTTTAGTCTATTTTTTATAGTAAATAATCATGAACTAAGAGAAACAATAGGCAATACGGTGTCAAGTACTGTATTGTTCAAACCACACGAACAGTCACACCTATAATAGTAATATTTGACTCGTATTCCGTGCTTTAAACTCATAAATGTATTATTAGTAAAGCTTTACGACAAAGCTGTAGAATACAATGCATTGTGTTCTTAGGCTTTCGATTCGTAATAAAAGCATGATTTTGAATTAATAAGCCTTAATGAGACTACTTATATTTCAGAAAGAAGTTTTTATAAGCAAAACGTTTGTATTTCTAACAGCGTAAAATTTAGAATATATAAAATTTTAGGAATTTTGGCCTAAAATTGGTACTGGTCATGTTTTATTTCAACGTGACACGAGTGTGAATAGACACAAAACGGCTATTTAGGGCTTGCGGTTATGAACAAGACTGTAATAAGAAATTTAAATTTAGAACTAAATATTTACAAGTGTTCGAAATACAAACGTGTAAGTGTTAAAAATGCGTTGGCGATACAATACCTGTCCGTTCTAAATACACACCTCTCTGTGCGCATTCCTTTTTTAAATTTAGTCTTAGGGGGGTGCCTTTTAAAGGGATGCCTCGTCCGTTTTTGAGGATTAGCCCGATTTCAAAAGTTGCTACGCCACTTACATTGCCCATACACGGCAAAAAAATACTAAATTCTGTAATAAATATATTATTTTTAATAAATTTTGCATAATATGTAGAAGTGAAATTTATTCGAAGCGACAATGTTTGTAGTACCAGAGCTAATTACGCCGTGCTAAATATCCATCTGCAATTTAGATGGTAAGTATGTTTATCTGTTGTGCATATGAAAGCTTAACATCTAACTAAATTACAACCACAACACACATGCATTACATACTTGAGACGAACCGAATGGGAAAAGAAAAAAAAAACATTTATATATCTTTTACTTGATTTTTTCTCTTTGATTATTGTTATTTTGTGTGTTTATGTGTGTGTGTTTTTGTTTGTAATAAATTATATGTCTAAATGTCTAACCAAACTAATAATATTCTCGCTAAATAAATTTTCAAGAAAATGCCTTATTTCTTTAGACATTTTCTTATTGCGTAATGCCCATGCTAATTATGAAGCTAAATTTTATTTAAATGGAAAACATTTTTTTCTAATTTGTATTCTTATACAAAATTGTAAAAATATTATTCGAAGTTCCGGAAATTTATATATATTAGATATTTATATGTTATAAAAACTTACCTTTAGGCGTTTTAGGCACCCTCCCTTGGGTTTTTATTGATAAAATAGGTGATTTTAAAACCTTAAGATCAAAAGACGTCAATGTATCGAAATTATAATAATATCTCTTTTTCGATCTCCATGTAAAATTAACATACCCAACTTCTGACGGTATAATTGGTAGCTTATGTGAGAAGTTTGGGTCTAGTATATATGGCTGTATATTTCCATTCTGTATAGCAAATACTTGCATTGATATACCTGAAATATACAAGTGTAATTAGTTGTAAACCTTGTTTTGAAACTATGGATGACTCTATAAAACTTAGTGCCTCGCAGTTAATGCATGCAATTCTCAACCCCGAATCATGTGCTTGAACTCTGCTTCTTTTTGATTTCGCAATTAGGACTGACATACTAAAAGAGAGTCATAGATTGGACTGGCCCAAAAGGATATAGAAACAAGACAGACTACAAGAGAGATGGACGGATTAGACTAAAACGGTAGGTGGCAAAATTTGGGTGCTGACAGTAAAAGGTAAATATTGACGAAGTTAAAAGAGGTTCTACCGGACGGGGTGAAGACTTTTTAGAATAATCAAGTGGTTCAATTTCTTTTTGTATGTATAGAAACTTGTATGTATGGTATGAAAGCTAATATAAGCCTTACCTCCTGTAAATAAATTATCAATTATAAACGTATGTACCACCAATGAGAATTATCCTTAGTAGTGCATACTATTCACCAATAATAGTAATCATCAATCATGGAATGTCTCTATACTATGAACCTAAGCTAAATATTCATAAATCGTAGAGGAATGTGCAAAGCGTTGTTTCGTATTGATTTACGCTTACTGTTATGTCAATATGAGAAAAGCAAACATAAATTTATATAGGTTTACTTACCACTAAACATCCTGACTTGACGTTCGTCGATCCATAATGAAATATCAGAGTTCATTCTCTCTTGGTCCTTGTAGTCTCTGCGGCCATCGCCGATGGTCAGCGAAAGAGCTAAAGCCAGTCCTGCGCACAGCTGTGCTGACCAGGAAGCTGACGGCCACATTCTACAATATTAATAGAGAGAGGTAAAGTTAAATGGATACACTGTTGATAATATGCAATTTTCATAATAATATGAGTTGTTCTAGTAGAGGAGTGATTTTAGAAGATCACGCTTCGCTCATCGCTCATCTAGATTATTACAAACTTAATTCGTTTGAATATTTCGACTGTTTTTTTGTGTTCCACATGCATGACGCATGAATGACGACACGAAATGACGCACAAAAATACATGTACACAAAAAGCATGACGTAGAATTATAGGTTTAAGCGAAACTTTAATTCCGGATACCTATAAACTGCCGATACTGAGAATGAGGGATATAGTTTTTTTTTTTAATGTAAAGTGGGAACAAACCGTGATTCATGTGGTATCAAATTATTTCAGTATAATTAGTATTATTACTATTTTCTTGTGTAGCCAAGTGCACATTTCAAGGATCGTCATGCTCACTCAAATGTCATTGCTTGTGGCGGCGTCCATGCGTCGGGTTGTCTCTCTCCCTAAAATATGGCGAGGGGGCCGATGGCTGGCCATGCGTCATACTCGTGAACGGGTGCTACTTGTGGTGACTGGTCGTACTTGAATTCGTGTATGCGGTGATATTAGTTGTTTATACTACGTATTTGCGTGTTGTTCTCACGAGTGTGTAAGTGCGTGCTCCTATTTCACCATGCCTCCTGCTGATAGAGGACAAAGCTTTTAATTTGTTTTTTTATTCTTTATTACTCAATATGTCATATGGAACATGGTGTAATGGTCGCAGCTCCTTACAAGCATTGTGTAAAAAAAAAACTTACTTAAAAAGAGTGGCGGAGAGTTTATTGCCAGTTCTTCTCTTCCGTTCTACGCCCTTGATTTGAGAACTGGCAGTAAATGTAAATTCACAATTTTTAAATTTTTTGACGTTCATAAGTGTACATTGTTACCTACATGAATAAATAAATTTTGTTTTGTTTGTTTTTGTTTGTAGTATTTGCGAATGAAGTAACTTATCGACAGAATGACGAAGATAAAATCAAAGTACAAAACATTGACCGATTAGAAATATAGGTAACAGTTTCAGATAAATTCCAAAGCAAGGTAAATGCGTAGATATTGTTTTGTACGCTTTATAAAGTTAAAGATATAACGTAAGATATAGTTGTGCGTTATTGACATTTTTTTTTCTTTTACCCGAAAAGAAATCGTTTAATCTAAAAAACATCGCGTCACCACTACGCTGTTACTAGGATGTTAAAATGTAGATACTGTGGTATTCACTCCCTTTGCCATCTAAATAAAAAGTTTTTCATATATACTAAACTATACTGTCCCCGAATTACAGAACCGAAGATAAATAATAAGCGTGTAACTGGCGTATAATGTGTTTGTTGACTTTAATGCCGTGAACGTACCACAAAAAGTAGTAGAAAAAGTAAAATTATCACTGTTAACATAATTGATTGGGACGTTTCGGGACGTGTTCCTACAATGGGCCCGTCGTGAGAACGTCCGAGAGCGTGTAAAAAAAACCGACAACTTCATTAAATATCCCCTGTCAAAAGTCTATTACTTTTTTTTCTCGCTCCCGATGTCGAATTATACTTACAAATAAAGGTGTTAACAAAAAAATCAAATCTATGAACAGAGGTGGGGAACAATTTTTCTATAAATATTTTAATATGATTTAGATATCACTATTATCATTTGAATTGAATAACGTACTGTATTTTTTTTAAAATAGGCACCCAAGACTTATATAAGCATAACTAGTAATTTGACGTCTCGCAAAGTATATTAACAAGACAAAACTATCACTCGTTACACGTATAGTTTTGTTAGAATTATAGGTTAGCCGTGAAGGCAATATTTTATTCTCAGCACTTGATACCTACAATTGAATCACTGCAAATTAGAATAAGAAAACTTTGTCAATTAAACTCATAAACAAAAATACATATCATAGAGTAAATTACTGGTGTAAATGTAGAAAGATTATCACTATTAGATACTTTATTAAATTTTGTAACAAAAATTATAGTATCTAAAAAATTAATATGAATTTATAAAAAGGATATGTAAGATACATGTTGTTATGATTAATTGATTGTTATTGTGGGCATCAAAATGATAACCTATAATTAGCGCAAGCGGCCATTCCGAACTGATAATTCGATTACTATTATCGTTGCTATATTACCATAAATAAAAACTGTTACATTAATTAATCTATATATACAGAATATATATGTATTGGACCATGTTACAGATACATACTAGACGTCCGTAAACTCAAAATTGTGTGTTTTATTATGTGTGTGTTCACGTAACCGTCCATAAGGAACACATTTTAGGGATATCTTTCTATACAACTTGTTCAGAAAGATAACAAAATTTTAGTTTTCAAAACCCAGGAAAAAATTTAAAATAAAAACTTACTTAAACTTTGAGTAGCAATATTTTAACTCAAATTCTATTTCGTCTCTTTTTTTCTAATTTTGTTTACGATGAAATAAAATTTTGTTTAATGATATGTTCTACAAGATATCTTATAATGTATTTCACTTCAACAAATGAAACTGCAATGAACTTAAGTGAAACTATTTCGGGAACTCTACAATTAATATCACCTTACTAAATTGAACTGCGCAGACGTCACTCGTCTGGCGACCTCATCAACCAGAGGTCGCTTAATAAATTACGCAAACTTTTTTTTGCCCGAAGTTTGGATCCAATACGACCAATAAATATGAAAATTAATTAAAGAGCAACCGGCAGCTATCAATCATTCAATAAGGTAATTACAGCGTAACTTGAATTTAGATTTAATTAACAACGTAATTCTGTTTTGGTTTTACCTCATTCATAGAAACTAAATCGGTTTAACAGGTAAACAATTGGCTCAATTGGGGGTTTTTAGGGTGATATCATTGAGTACAATTTATAAATCTTGGATAACTGACATACAATTTCGGTAATACCCGATGGTATTGCCCATCGGGTTGTGCCAATCCAAACGGAGAGAAACATCTTTAATTCGCGTCAAATCCCAGTATTACGTTTATTTCTTCTAATAGAATCTACAATAAAATTGATAGAAAAAGAAAGAGTTCAAAGTTTAAAGTTCAAAACTTAGAATCATACGAACGTAGGTATGTGCGCTTAGTATACGCATATATAGTCTCTTGAATTAGTGTGGCAATAACTTATATTGCCGCTTATATCCAATATGACTGTTAGGATATTTAATACGTATAGTTCCAAAATTTATTAAGTTACTACAAAATATGTGTATATACTATACAGTAAAGATTATTTAAATCAAAAAGTGCATATATTTTTGAGTGGTTCGTCAGTTGGACATCCTGTGATAACGGGTTGGCAGTTGGAGGGAATGACCTACCAGCCGTGTGATGCGGTTTTGCGAAATTAATACCGACGGGAACGGACCATCGACACTGTATTGCTTAAACCTTGGGTAACTGTTATTAAATGTATACTTTGACTTAACTGTTTTAAGATTCTCGTTTATTTTGTCTTAACAATATCGTCTTTTGTTTTACGATGTTTAAATTATTATATTGATATTTAGATTTAGAATATTTGTGTTTTCGAATTCCAAATCTACTGTCGGTCGTATACGTTCCAAAAAGTTTTTAAATAATAATTTACGAACGTATATTTCAAAACATATACATATGTTGAACTTTTATTGGTATAAAATATGTAACGTCGCTAAGAAATAATTTAGGGTTTTGTGTAATGAAACTTATAATTTGTCTTTATTTTTATAAATATGTTTGTCATTAAATATATAATTACATGTTCTGTTTGTATATTTTTGTCGCATATTAACCAAAGGTTGTGAAACCCTGCGATGCACTTGTTAAGTTAAGCAGCCGTAGAGACGACCCGCTCAGAAACAGGTAACTAAGTAAAAAAACCAACGCCGCTCCCGTCCTGTCCACACTCTGACCGCGCTATTCATTACACTACTCTATTAAATTAATGGTTGTTGAAAAATACAGATTTATCGCATTGCAAGCGTCTAATTTTCTTTTTTAATTTTTTAAAATTTAAAAAAAGAATTTGCAAAGATTACTAGAATGCTGTGTTTTGTCAGTGTTGGTTATTCGGTTAAATTCTTTACAAGATTTGGCATTTTAGAAGTAAAAGACCTTATTGTCAGGTCTCGATAAATTAATCGAACTTCAAATACGTTCATTCGCACCGACATTGGTGACGAAGAACTTGGTCTAGCTATCACGAATTTTAAAAGCAGTTACAAAAATAACAGGAAAATATGAATTTAAAAAAATTAAGGTAGAATATATAGGCTATAAATCTGTATCATTTTACAAACATAGTCGTAAAGGTATCTGTATTCAAGATAACGTCTGTCATAGATAAAATCGTAATTATAGTGGGCTCTGGATTCTATACTATACTATATTCTAATTTTAAAATATGGTCAGACAAAGGGTACAAAATAAGAACCCAGTCATACACCCTGAAGTTTTATCGCAAAAGGAGTTCTTCGAAAGATTTGTATTTAAGTATACAATAAATAAGCTAGAAACTACTGGATAGATTACATACATCGAAAATGAAGTCCAAATATTTTTTAAATATGCGAAATTAAAAAAAGTAATTTATTGTAGTATTAACAACTTGAACAATAAATTCCGACTTTAATATTATTTTTGTCGACATTTTATTACAACTTACGTCTAAATAGAATACTTTTGACTTTATTTTATGACGCCACATACCCTATAGGATAGTTATTTATAACACTGTTTACATGCAGTAAAAACTTTTATGCTATGTTTAAAATCAGCTGGTTATACTCACGCCCTTACTAATTTAGGCACCGTTGAACTCTAATTGAGAGTAAAATGCAATAAGACTTGATATTAATTAAAGGTTAATACTGAGTTTGAAGATAACAATCAAACTTTTTAACCAATTTTCTGGAATGCAAAACTTATCATTACCTGTTATATAAAAATCGTTGTTCCCGGATCACGCAACCATAATGTAATTAGTTCCACTTGTTAACGCAATATTACCACTTCACACCACTAAGCACGTATTATCCGAACTACAATCGGACGCAGACTGTTCATACATTGAGAACCCATTGAATAGCAATCTTTATCTAACACTGCTATAAATAAAATGACCTTTAGCGTCACAGAAATAAAGGCGAAATTAGATGCATTTATAATAATCCTTGTCATCAACGATATTTCGAAAAGGACAATAGCTATAAAAAACATTCGCAAAGTAGCAATGTCTTTGTTTCTCGAACAAAAAGAGCGGGCATAGGATTCCCTTGCGTCTATCATGTTAACTTTGGTTTTATTATAAAAATCATATACTCATATGTATATACATTTGAATCAAATATACCGATTTTTATCTTAATCTTGTTGTAACATATTTAAACTTGATTTAAAATTCTATGTAAAATTATATTTATGTACGGTAATGCGTCGTAATATGTTTTAAGTGCGTTGTTTATATTTTATGCAACTTAAATGAGCGTACAGTATTGTAAAGATGTATTGCAGAAAATTTAAACATGAAATGATCAGTTGTCGAATAATGTTTTAAGCAATGTTTCGATACTTATGCAGTTTCTTGCAATTTCGACGTAGTTCATTTCAGTTTTCTTTTCTTTTTGTCTATTAATGTAAGTAGTTACTTATGTTTTCTGTTTTATATAAGTAGGTTGTTTATCTATGTAATCTGTTTTGGCTTTGTATATTGTCAAGTTGTTTTGTTATATAATATGTGTGTTACTTGTAAGATTACTGATAAATATATAAAACACACATCTCAAATTATTTTTAATTTGTTAGGCCTTGGACGTTCTTGCTTTACACAATTACACCTGTCATATAATATCAATATAATCTATTTTATCTTTATCGGAATAACAATCAACAGACGATGATAAAAGTAATTCAGAAAAATTACGTCTTCATTATTGATATTTGTCAAATATAAGTATTATACAACATAAATGTTGGCCTAGTGGCTTCAGTGCACGACTATCATCTCATTCTTAAGGTCGTAGGTTCGTACCCAGCTGTGGACTTATGTGTGTATTTAATAAGGGAAAACAACGTGATGAAACCGGCTTTAGACCTAAATATCCGACGACGTGTGTAAGCATCGGAGGCTGGTCATCTACTTGCCTATTAGATTGATAAAGCTTATAAAACAGATACAAAAATCTGTGGCGGAGACCTGAAAAAGTGTACGAGTGGTAATTGCTACATCCTCCCTCGCGAGGGGGATGCTTTAACCCGTTCAGGGCGTATGCCCTTTTCGGGTGGACTGATTTTTTCGCGCCCTGCTGATACAGGGCGGTACGGGGGCGGGCTTATAGCCCTTGGTGGGGGCTGCTTCGCGCGAGGAACAGTGGCTCCACTCGCTGCGCGCAGCCGATGGGGTCTAGTCCGGAGTGTCAATCCGGTGGTGGTGGGGTCAAGTAGAGTTATATTTTTAATTATTATTTATTTTTTTTGTATTTTTTTTATTATGTATTTTTTTTTAATTTTTTTAATTTTTTTTTGTTATTTTTTATTTTTATTCTTTTTTTTGAACTCTACTTGACCCTGGTGTCTTGGTCGGTGGTGTCAGGTAGTTAGCTGCGCGGCTCGCGGTCAAGCTCCGCCGGGTGAGACCCCCGGTGACCCCGGGGGAGGCCCAGCGAGGCGACCAGCGGACGAAGCCGCGGCTGCTGTCCTGGTGTCATGTCCGGTGGTGTCGGCATCCGCGGAGAGTAGCTCACGCGGATACCGCAGGCGATCTGGCGGCCTGGAGTGCCATGGCGCGATGTTTTGGAGATGGAGATGCTGAGAGCCATCCGCTCGATCGAACATCCCCTTCGCGAGTCGCGCGACGAACTCGTCGATGGACTCCATCCGCAGGTCTCGCGCTATGGTGGCGTTTCTCACGTAGCGGGGGGCCCCCACTGCGCGCCTCAGGCAGTTGTTCTGCACGGCGCGCAGTCTCTGCCGGTTGGACTCCTTAGTGTAGGAGAACCACGCCGGCGCCGCGTACGTGAGATGTGGGCGCACGTACAGCTTGTACAGCGCGAGCTTGGTACGGATCGGTATGTTGCCGGTGAATAGGGGGCGGAGTTTGCTCGACACCCCCTTCGCTCTTCCTGCGATCCTCTTGACATGGTGCCGCATGGACAGTTGCCGGTCGATGGTGACCCCAAGGTAGGTGACCGGCGTCTTCCACGGCACGTCCTTGTCCAGGAAACGCAGGGGCGGCGGCAGCCTACTTTGGCCGAAGGCGATCGCCTGAGTCTTGGTCGGGTTTGCGGCTAGTCTCCACTTGTCCAGCCACTCTGGCAGGAGGTCCAGGGCGCGTTGGAGCTTCGCCGCCGCTGTTTTGGTGCTGAGCGAGGTGGCCACGTACGCCGTGTCGTCGGCGAAGAGGGCCAGTGTACACCCGCTCGGGCACGGGACGTCGTCGGTGTATGTGGTGTATAGCAGCGGCGATAGCACGCTGCCTTGCGGAACGCCCGCCGTGATGGGTCGCGGTCTCGACGCAGCCTTCCCCGTCGCAACGTGAAACGTGCGGTCGGTGAGAAAGGCGCGGAGCACCGCGACTATGCGGCGGGGTAGCGGAGACTCGGCGAGCTTCAGCACGAGGCCGTCGTGCCAGACACGGTCGAAGGCCTTCTCCATGTCCAGCATCACGGCAGCGGCCCCTTCCTTCTTGTTGAGGGCCGTGGCTGCAGCGTAGAGCACCTTCGTCAGCTGCAGCGTGGTGCTGTGTTCGCCGCGGAAGCCGAACTGTTCGGGCCTTGGCTGCAGGTATTTGTAGGTCCTCTGCAGCAACAGCCTCTCGAACAGCTTCGACTGAGTTGAGAGCAAGGTGATAGGCCGGTAGCTCTCCGGTCGGGTGTAGTCCTTTCCGGGCTTCGGCAGTAGGATCACCTTGCCCTCCTTCCAGGTCCTGGGGAAGTGTAGGGACCGGATGATCCCTGTGAAGAGGCGCGCCAGCGCAACTATCCACCTCATGGGTAGATGGCGCAGCGCCTGGTGAGTGATGCCGTCCGGTCCCGGCGCCTTCTTGAGTTGCAGCCGGAGTATCGCCTTCCGCACTTGTGAAGGCGAAAAGGCTATGGGGTCGTCATCGGGCGGGATCGGGCGCGCTAGCCAGTCCTCGACAGCGCTCTCGACCTCGGCGACGCGCGCTGGACATGCCGCGGCGTTCGGCGAGAATTGGCGCTGGAGGTGCTCGGCGAAGATTTCGGCCCGATCGTTGTCATCGTAGGTGATGGCGCCGTTGCTGTCGCGTAGTGGACGCTTTGGCTCTGGAGTCCGGTAGAGGCGGCGGCAGAGTTGGTGAAGGCGAGTGGGTTCAGTGGTCGCCTCCCCCAGCGCTTGCTCCCAGGAGCGCTGGGCGTGGGCAGCCAACTCGTTCTTGACCCGTTCGGCGAGGCGGTTCAGCTTTGTCTTCAGCACGGGGCAGCGATTGCGCTGCCACTGCCTCCTGAGCGCGCGCTTCTGCATGATCAGCCTCAGCACGAACGGGGCGAGGTCCGGGCGTAAAACCTCCGGCGGACGCGTGGTCGTCGCTTCCGCCAGAGCCGCCTGAAGTTGCCGCGTCATGGACTCCGCCATGTCGTCAACGGCGCCTGGTGTCATGTCCGGTGGGCCTGGCGCGGTGGTGCCTTCGAGTATTGTTTCGAAGGCATTCCAGTCGGTGACCCTCCAGCTGCGTGCGGGCGGGGAAGGTGCCCCCGCGAGAAGGCACAGCACTGGTTGGTGGTCCGACTGGTACTCGTCCATCAGGACCTCCTGCGCCAGGTAGAGTTCAGGCCGGTTGTGCACCACCAAGTCGATGGTGTCCGGCCTGAAAGTGTTAATCCGTGGATAGTGGGTGGCGGCATCTGGTCCGCACACCTGGTAGCCGCGAGCCTCGGCATACTGCAGAAGCCGGTTGCCCCGCGAGCTGTTGGAGTGGGAGTGCCAGCTGATGTGCTTGGCATTCCAGTCGCCCGCGAGGAGCGTCGGCTTCTGGCTGAGCGTGGCCTCCAGCTCGGCCGGTGTGAAGTTGGAGCCGGGGGGAGCGTAGACAGCTAGCACATCTGTGGGCTGGCCGCCCAGTTCTAGCTCGACCCCCAGCGTCAGGATCTTGTCACCGTTGACTGGCGGGATTGCGCGGTGAGGGATCCGTCGCCGTATCATCACCGCCAGTCCGCGCATGGGCGCCCCGTTGGCCGCCTGGTGCTCTACGCGGTAGACGTAGTAGCCCGCAGCACGCAGTCGGTCGGTGGGGCGCAGGTGCGTCTCAGAAATGAGCGCCACATCCACGTCTTGTGTGCGTAGGATGTGGCGCAAGTGGTGGCCTTTACCCCGAAGGCCGTCGGCGTTCCAGTGCAGGAGGCGTAGGTTCATCTTCGTTGCCTTACGCCTCGACTGCGCGACCGGCGTCCTCCGTAGGTCGGTTCAGACGGGGTCGGGTATAGGGCGCCCAGCAATGCGGTGACCGCCCTGTCAACCGCCTCAGCGATCGCCGTCTCGCTGGGGAGCGTCTGGCCCCTCAGTGGGCCCCCGCTGCGGGGGCGTGCGGCGCGCTGGTCAGCGGCTCTGGTGGCTCCAGTGACTGGAGCGGAGTCGGCGGCGGCCCTACTGGGGCCAGCCTCGGCGTGCGCGGCAGGTTCCGCGCTCGGGGGGGCGGGGGGTTGTAACCCCCCACGTCCTCTTCTTCTCCCACCTCTGCGGCGTCGGCGTTGGCTAGGAGGCTCCGCGGGGTAGGAGACCATCTCTACCTCCTGCGGATGTTGGAAGTGCTGCCCATGAGCACGCGGGTCAGCCTGCGCGTGTTCGCGCGGCTCGCCCCTCCGCTGTGCTTGGGCAGTTGGTGCAGGTGCTGGAGCGTTGGCGCCATGTGCGCCGCGAGCGCCAGGTGCGCCAGGTGCGCCAGATGGTCCCCGCGCGTCGCGGGCGCTAGGTGCGCCGTGGGCGCCGTGTGTGTTGGGCGCGCCAGGTGCGCCAGGTGCGCCATGTGCGCCGCGGGCGCCAAATACGCCCCGTGCGCCACGTGTGCCGCCAGCGCCAGGTGCGCCAGGTGCGCCATGTGCGCCGCGGGCGCCAAATACGCCCTGCGCGCCACGTCCGCCGCCAGCGCCAGGCGCGCCATGTGCGCCATGTGCGCCGCGCGCGCCGCGACCGCCGCGACCACCGCGACGTCGACCGCGCGCCTCGGAGGCGCCCATGCCCCGTGCTACAAGTGCCACCGTGCCAGCGCGCTTGTTGCGCGCCTCCTCCTTCAGCACCGGACACGTGCTGTGGTTGGCCGGATGCGCCCCCTTGCAATTGGCGCATCTCGGCGTGGCCCCCTTAGGTAGGGGGCAGTCGGCGGTACGGTGGCCCTCCCCGCACTTCACACAGGCCAGGGCCCGGTGGCATTGGTGCGAGGAGTGTCTAAATCCCTGACATCTATGACATTGTGCGGGGCCCCTTTTGCCCCGCCAGGACTCGATGGTCACCCCCGGAATGCACAACAGCTCTGTTATGCCGTAGATCGCGGGGGTGATGTCTGGAGTGCGGCGGAGTATGACCAGGAAGATACACCCCGGTCTTCCCTTCCTGGCTCTAATGGGCTGGGCGTGTTCAGGCTCGTACCCGAGGTCGCGCAGCTCTGACATGATGGCCTCGGGTTCCGTGTCTGCCGGAATGCCTCGTACCGCCACCTTCAGCTGCCGCTCTGCTGGTAGGGAGTAGGAGAAGTAGACCACGTTTACGCCGCTGGTCTCCAACTCCCCAAGGTACCGCTGCACCAGGCGGTACTCCTCCTCGTCTTCAGGTGTTATTTTTAACCCCTGCCCGTAGGCGCGCGCGTTCACCGTGCGCCCCAGTCTCTTTTTCATCTCCCTGACATGGGTGGTCCAGTCAGGGAGGGATTCTATGACAAATGGCGGGTACTTTGGTGTCTGAGGCGCGGCGGGCAGGGGCGCGAGTGGTGGCCGACGGGCCACCGTCGGCGACGCGGTCATCGCGGCGTACGACGCCGCGTTTAAGTTTGTAGTCGCCGCGTCTTGCGGCGTTGGTTGAGCCGTCGCAAGGGCCGCGCGGGGCGCGGGGTGGGCGGAGGGGGGCGCACTTGTCGACGCCGTTGCCATGGTTGTATCCTCAAAACGGCGGCGGCGCGGGTCCCTCTGAGAGAGCGGCGCCGGTTGCGCATGTTGAGAAGGCTGCTGATGTGGTTGATTGACGCCAGGGGGCGTCGTCTGCGCGCATACGCGCTTAGGCGCCGACCCGGCGGCGTCCTCGTCAGAGTCCGACGGCGGCGGGCGGCGTAGAGCTTGATGCGCTCGTGTCACTCTGACGAGCGCATCGTGTTCGTCGCTCGAAAGCGGCGAAGTCAAAAGGCCCTCATTTAAAAGGCGCCTGCGCGTCTGCGACAAATATTCGCACATGGCGCGCGCGAGTCCGTCCGTTGCGAACCGGCCTATGAGCGTCTGCGCAACAAACAGCGCATCCGACTCATAGCCGGCACGGGGCGACACGGGCTGCGCCGGGCGCAGGTCGCCCTCTAAGAAGGCCAATAGCTCGGCCGGGTCCTGCCCATGAGCAATATTTTCACTGTTGTCCTTAATAGATAATATTGGCGGACTCACCGTTGGGTGCGTTTGCTCCGGTGGCGCCAACGTAGAAGGGCGTGGCCTGTGCGGTGTTGCGGTGAGGGCGCTCTCGCCATCGCTATACCGCGACGAGAGCTGCGGCCTCACATCACTGTCACTTAACACATTTAAGAGGTCTAGAGTGTCACTATCACTGTAACCCGCGAGGGGGGCTCGAGCGCCAGCCGGGCGCGAGTCACCAGCGACCTCGGGGTCACTCTGCGACGCGGTGTACCGCGGTAAAGTTTTTTCCGCGGGGGCGGGGTTGTGGGGGGCCGATACGGCGGGGTATACATGCGAAGTATACCGCGACGAGAGCTGTTTCTTATAAACGGCCGTCTCGCCCGGTTCTTCGGCTCCTGGTCCCGGGGCTCGATCGCTACGCGAGCGAGAGCCACTCAGGGACCGGTCAGCCATACGCGACGCGGGAGCACTGTATTCTGGCGATGACGACGGCGGCGGCGGCGCGGCTCCACCGCGCGAGCGGGAGCGTTCCTTGGCGCGCGGGCCAGACGTATCGCGGCGGGATTTTCGCTCCATGACGGGAGCTAGAGTCTGCCAGGCACAGCCTGGACACCTTAGCGCCTCCCGCGCATGCGCATCCCCCGGTGAGACCCTCTGGTGGGAAGCCGAGATAGACGCAGCGCGTTCGTTGCTTCGGTGTCGGCGTGAAACGGGTGCAGGCGGCTACTCAAATGGTTTCTGCATATATGTTTTACAATTAAAACAATAGCAGTGATGAAACGCGTAGAGGCTCGTGTGCACAAGTAGGCAGACGACCGTACGAAAAGTGTACTGAAAAAGTGTACAGCGCCACTCGTTGTTTATATAATACATAGGTATCCCCCGAGAAATACGTGGCTCATCAAAACCTACTAAATGGATTGAATAAAATTGAGCCTGTTCCCGTACTATGTGACATACAAGTAGACTATGTGACATACAAGTAGACTGCACTTTTGTAAAACCATGGAACAGAAGACATTGCAAGAACTGCAATCAGTAGGTAATCATACTTTTTTGGATTTTGCGTATGTGTGAACATCAATGCAAACGGTGACACTGCTAGCATATTTGACCAACAGCACTTCTTACCTTATCTATTCGTGTATAAATTTGATGTCTGATAAAAAAATATTTTTATTTTGTTCACTTATAGAGAAATGTCTCCTCTCTTTAAATTTCCAAACAAACCGCCACAGACTTAGTGTGTGGCGGTCTTTTAAGGTTTTGAGGAAGGATGGTGTAGTAATGACTATCCTGTATGCACGTATGTGGTCGAAAAATTGTTATGAGCAGAATTAACTTGGTTAGCGCGTTTCATGGTATGACATGATCGTAGTGATTATAGGCTGAAGTTTGAAGGTGCCACTACCACTATTAACTTTTTATGGGAATATTATATTGTCATCAATATTTACAAGTTGTTTTTATAAACATAATTTTAAACTTAATAAATAATACACAACCAGTATATAATTGTGCCCTTGACATTATTTAATAAGAATAGAATTCAATGAATATTTTATAAACTATTAGTTTTAATATGACCCGTTAAAAATCGTATTAACTTCGCATACAATGTGTAATGGTGAAACTGGTTCGCATACATATATAGATCCAGTTGCGCTACAACCCGAAGATAGCCGCAAGCTCTTAGTAGATTTTCGTCAGTCTTAGATGCAAGTCTTGATAACTTTTATAATAAGTATGTTAAATGCCTTGACGATTGTGAGCCTAAAGAATTCAAAACTTTACTGAGAAATACAAAATAAATAAGTAAATTTTTAGTTAAAAAAAAAGAAAAGCCAAGTAACACAAGGGTATAGTTTTCATTACTAAAAGGGACGTCATAAATAATTCAAAGTAATCATTTTGGATTTGTGGAAAGAGCCGAAGGGATGAAAGACAGCTTATGTATAGTCTTATTAATGGAAAAGTGTTAATCGATTGTTAACCGTTTAAGAGGGATTTGCCAATTATTTCAAGCTCGATGTCCCTTAGACACAAGGTGACCTTGTACATGGCCTGCGTCCGACCGTGCATGACCTACGCTAGCGTAGTCTTCGCACACTGTGCCCCCTCGCATCCACCCCCTCATATCCACCAGCTACAGGTGCTCCAGTCGCGTTTCATGAGAATCGCAACCGGTGCACCCTTCTATGTGAGAAACGTCAATCTCCACTACGACCTAGAGCTCCCTACTATATTCCAATGGATGAAGTTGGCGTCCACACGCCACTTTGACAAGGCGAAACACCATACCAACCCATTGGTGCGTAAAAGCTTCAATAATTACTACCCCTTCCCAACTAAAAAGGCTCGATAATCCAATCACAATAGCTAACGACAAGTGAAAAGCCGCCCGCGCGGCCAATAATAGACCAATAAACAACAGATTAGGGTAAGAAATCGCCTTCACCGGGGAAGGAACCTTTACTTCGTACTTCGCTTCCTCCAGTGAGCTTCCGTTCTGCCTTCAGGCGATTGACCACCGCGGTACGGCCCAAGCCGAGGTCCCGAACCTCTCACAGTTTAAACAATTTTCAGCTCGCCTTGTCTTGCAAAAGCCGTAGGCAAATTGTGTTTTATTTTACTTAGGGCGAAATCGCTGTCCTCTAACTTTGTAACTTTACCTCGAAAGATTGTTTGCCTGTACTTTAAGTTATCGAAAGCCTGTCGTAAGTCTGTAATAATGTATCACCTTTCTCATATACTTACGGCATTCATTAAAACCACAATATAATTTCTTAAAATTTATTTTCTATGCAACATAAAAAAATATCCATCATAGTTACAATAAATTACCGTCACTTAATGCGAAACAAAATGTAAATTATGTTTAATTCGTGAACAGAATCTCGCGTACCACAATAGCAATCATGTTACATATAAATGCAAACTATTTCAAACTGTATAATTTCGACATAAAAGTATTCGCTTCCTTTTAATTGCCGAGTACTGTAAGCCAGTGCTGTTGCATTTAAAAAGAAGCGCCTATTTCACCGCGCTACCATATTACATATTACTTAACAGTAATTAACTATGACATCAAAATCTCAACTATTAGATACATTGCAACATCAGATCTACATATATACACTTGCCAGTTAATATACTGTATACGACAGCACTTGTGACGTCATAAATGCATTATTGTGCATATCTTACGTCACCTGTCACTTAGCGTCACGCATGTTCGTAAATCACGTACACGCATGTATGTACGTACGTACGCATGTACGTAGAAAATAGACTTCTGCGAATCTAATATTAGCCGTACTAAAGATACGGCGATCAATTGACGCTAAGTGTACAGTGGACTACTTATTAATAGTTAAGGCAAGTGTCGACTAACGGGTACTAGATAGATAAATGAACACATACATAAACATCTCAGGGGAAGGCAGTGATGAGTATCACCGTAATTTTGTGGTCAACAACTTCATTTTGAATGCTAACAAATTCGAATCAACGTGGTTATAAAAAGCAAAGACGCGTCCTACATTAAATATTAAACTGGCGGATTTTCCAAACGATCGTGTGAAATATCCGTAATTATATATTAAATTCTTACTAGACAATAGACGTGATAAAGACTCCTTAACAAACAACTCAAAGGGGCTACAGTAACAGTGCCATCAAATATAATGAATATAAGGTACGAATGGTTACAAAAGCTCTAAAAGAGAACGTGGTGTTCGCAAACAATGTACAATTTGAAATTACCGCTGACAGTTCATAATCATTGCTTAGTTAGGTATGACATTTTTAATTCAAGAAATCCTGGATTTTTTAAGTTAAAAGCAAATAACAATGTTCCTCGCTGCCCAAAATATCAGAAAGGTATCGACACATCATCTAATTTAAATACTTAAACATGACTTTTTAATTCAACAAATATACATGCAGTTGTTTTGTTTTCTTTTCTTTATGAACGTCAGCGAAGCGTCAGTCTAAGTTTTATAAACAGACCGACGAAACAAATAAAATCAACATGGTCATACCGTGGAATGTATTAGGACCCGACACCTTTCAGGCGTTGATAAATAAATACTTACATTGATAGACAAAAAGCCAAGAATGTTAGCTTTACCTCATTATATTAAGTACCAACATGCACAGGTAACATTTGAGTGCCTTGGTTTTTCCTCTATCGATATAACATGAAAAGGCATAGTATAATAAATAAGGGATGCGAAGCGAACGCGTTAGCTGCCTAACATTAGTTAACACGAATCCTTACAACTAGCACATACAATTGTCCCACGAGATAACGCAGGCAAATTAGCTTTCCATTGCAATGACGAAAAGCTTTCAAGGTGTTAGAACCCCGAAACGTATTCATCCTAAGTCTAGTTAATAGAAGAATGTATTAAATATTTATCTGAAACCGCAATTGTCTCGTGGATAAATTGAAACATCAACTGGTTAATATGTGAGGTGCAAACTTCACGAAGTCGATACGAAATAGTTAATACAAAAAGCCTAAATTACATAGCTAATAGATCATTTCCGCCAAATGTTATGGCATCTGTAAAAATATAGAGAGCATAGATCCAATAAACCGTTGAGATTCATGTAAATATCATTTACGATGCGTTCCTATACACAAACTAAGTACACTTTGGGAACGCTTCGGGCCATCAAGCTAGCTCTACACAATTGACCGCGTCTTAACTATGACACATAAATATGACGTTTATTAACTTGACAATAAAAATTATTATCTGCTTACAATTCAACAAACTAGGAAACTGCATTATTGAAGATCAAATATTTTTGTGTTTCTATAAAACGATCGGAAACTGATACACTTTGTTTCCTAAGAATATAAGTGCGGTTAAAACCCGCAATGCCGTATAATTCATACCTCATATTACTGTGTCATGGCCTAGTGTGCGTATACGTCTTACACTACGTACAATCACAAGAGCGACAGAACGCCATCTTCCGCAAAGCACCAACATCGTCCGGCGGTCAAAATTTGCTTTCTTATATTCTGTATTTTCATACAAAAATATATTTTAAATAGATCTTTCGATGTTTGAACGTTGTTTTTTGTCGTGTTATAAAAATATTGTTGATTATCATAAGAGTAATTGAAGAGGCACAAAAAGAAAGTTCGAGGAATTACACTAAGTGACTAGTGTGGTATTTTTACATCAAATTGAACCTTTAAATAAGACCAGCACTTGAGGGCACCAACAAAAAAGGTACATTTTATTAAAGAAACTTAACTAGTGTCGAAAAATCCCCACCAAACTTAAAATCTCTAAATACATTATGGATTAATAATTTCGCTAATAGTTTGATATAATAACTACAAGTTATATTGCAAAAGTTAAAAAAAATGAGCAAAAATTTGTCAAGCTCCCTTTGGTGTAAAAAGAATCCACACATACCACATTGTGAAAAAGTCAAAATTTCCTATTCAGTTTCATTTCACAGCTAGATGGCGCTATCTTCAATTATGTTTAGTATTTAGATGCATATATCTTTGCTACGCATAGAGAATAGAATATAATTTAAAAGCGCGATACAAAATAATCTGCGTGTAATGGTCCATCCGATATGATTTTGATATAAAAATAATTCGTTGATTTTACGATAAATTGACTTCAAGTCTCGAAGCAAGTCTGACCGCCGGCACCCAGAGCTAAATTTACATTCTTAATCATGTCACAAAAATAGCTTTTTCAGCCTGCAGCGAAGCGACGGCGATTTTAATTTTACGAATGAATCGTGGATGATATGTTTTGAAATGTTTATATATATATATATATATTTATAAAAAAGAACTATTTGTGAAGATTTATACTTGGCCCACAATGTTATATATATATTCATCTATTTTTGTGTTGCGCTGTGAATCTTCTGAATAAATAAATAAATATTGTAGTCACTTAAAATCAGTGATATATTTCAAAACTTCGTTCGACCATCGCTTCGCTACCGGATACTTTATTTCTCGCTTTACCATCCTATTTAATTGATATCGAGCCAGATCTTAACCTACATTAAATCGTATGAAACGCCAGGGACTCAGAGGAATTTTTTTTTAATATTTTTACTTAAAATCAGTCTCATAAAACAAATCTATGTCGGTTTTAAAATTTCACTATTGCAGCTGCTAACAGAGCCGGTTTACTCTAAGGCCCATGTCAATAAATTTAAACTAAAATGTAATTTTAAATAAAATTAGCTACACAATTTTAATTATATTATTAGGAAGCGTTCACGTATTACGTAACGAATTTTGGGTCTCGTCCATGCGGTACGGAAATCAAATCACACGTAAATTATTATTTATAACATTATTTTTAATGCAATTAAAATAATAAAAAAATATTTTTCGGTACTTTCTGGTACACTACATATGGCTTTTAGGAAAAAAATAGTTATTGGATCACATAACGTTTTAATATTGGGTACAAAAAACGTTACGGCGCGTTACATGGGGGGGGGGGTTTACGTAATACTTGAACGCTAATACGAAAAATGGCATGAACAAATTGTGACTGTTTAGGAACAATATTAATTCCATTGGTTACAAAATCACTGTTATTTTCACTATCACATAAATCTCATTAAAAAGTTTCAGCCAACGTTGGTAATATAGATATGAAAAGCTATTAATAATAACAGCGATTTCGCTGTTACGATAAATAGCAGGGTTTAACCAGACGAAAATATCAGTGATTTCGCTTTTAAGCTAACACGGGTCACACGCTGACCGGTTGTAAATTATGGTGTGAAGAGCAGGCCATACTGAGGAACTGTGAAAAATAACAGTGATTTGTGAAATTAACAGTATTAGACGTAAGTGGGCGGTTGTTGCGCTGGAGCTGTTTGCGGCGCGGGCGGTGGAGGCAGAACTCGTGCGCCAGGCACGTACTGACCGATGAACGAACCGTCCTCCGTGAAACGACCTGTGAATGATTATTTATCCAAATATATACTTTATCAAACAATATTCTTTACTTGTGGTGACGTGGAATTTCGCCCCAAAATAATTCTAATAAAATAATATTTTATCACTGTTTTTATTTTTCATAACTGTGAGAACATAAAAAATAAAAAACAACTATTAATTTCCGTATAGTTATGTTTTGAAGAAAGTAAAATGTATCAAATAATTGAAAATTTAAAATAAATAAAAAATTCAACAAAATAGCGCAATACGCAAGATTCTTACAAAAAAGTAAAACATGCTCAAAAGAAACAAAATCATACCTCACAAAACAATAAATAAATGAAATAGCTGCTCGTGCGCCGGTGAGGGGAGAATAGGAAAAGGACGGAAAACTGGACACGTCTATCTATCTATTCTAACAATAAATGCAAAACCATAAAATCAACACAAGCTCGTGCTATAAAAATATAAAAAAAACATTCACTGCTCACTCAAAATATACTTAAAATCTTTTTTACAAACTACATTTAAATGTGTACTTAATAATAATCTAAGTAGCATTAAATTAAAGATAAAGGACGCGTTGGGTCTTAGAGAACTATTTTTTAAATAGTTGAAAGACTACGCCCTATAACGAGTGAGATAATTTAATAAAAGATGGTTATTCCTATAAGTAGCATACCATATTTTATTAGATTATCTTTCGAGATTCATACACAACCAATAAAGAAATGGACAGTAGAATTTCGGCGGGCGATCTTTAGAGAACAATTTGTTTTTTGTATTCCAATATGGAATGGAAAGCCTTGGGCCTTAATTATTTGCATTAGATGCTGTGATTTTGTATTCAGATCTGGGTTATGTCATGAGTGGTAAACAGGGACAGGTTAAACAGGCCACAGGGTAGTGAAGTGAAAGGAGTCAAAGGGATAATGGGCCTAGACGAGCGTGGCGAAGGCCTGCGAAGCGGAGTCTTGATGAGAAGCCGCAGGGGGGCGCCTCTTTCTACCGTACTGACCGATGAATGAACCGTCTTCGTTCATACCAGCTGCAATACATGCGTACACACGGACATGCCACATTACATGCTTAAACAATGGCGATATACGAAACCCATACAAATCGTCTATATAACCATTATAAGCTTTTAAAATATAATTTAGGCATTTATAATAAATAGCTGAACTGAAATTTGTCGTGTTATATAAAAGTCTATGTTAGTACATTCATCTTATCTTTATTTCACGTGCTATATATCTAATGACCTACGAATGTGAAAAAACATACAACCACACATTTGGGAAAAACATATAATGATTATATTTAAAGGCAATATAAGGTTTTGTATATCGATAAAAATAGCTGATCTAGCAAAATATTGAACTATAGCTTAAAAATAAGCTATAAACATGTGTGTAAGCATAAAATTGAAATAAAACAAAACATAATTGAATAATTTGAAGCCAAAATATAATTAATAGACACAAGTAATTGTCACAACTTACCCGTTTCTCCTTCGCCATACTCGGCCATCGAATCGGTGTCGCTCTCGACACCGGGCTTAGGACCACTACTCATAGAGTGTCGGGACTTGCTGTCCAATCTGAAATATTTTTTTTATCTATGACACTATGATAATGACGCAACTGTCAACTGTCAAGGTTGTCAGTTTGAGATACATAGAGGATTATATTTTTTGTATATAAAATTAACATATATTTAAGTGCAGACGAAGAAAGAACAAAAGAAACTTCAACTGAACAATCAAAGACTGTAAAACCTTAGAAGAAGGTCATAGTATAAAATCATTGTTCATAAATACAAGTTTTTCACGTTGTGATCGTATGATAGATGTATATTTTTTTTATAACAGAGGGAAAATCGGTAGCGCATGGACACGAACATTGCCAGAAGGTTTGCAAGTGCGTCACCGACCTTTTAAGAATTGTTACGTTCTTTTCTTGAAGGATCCTACTTATTGAACGTATTGGTCAAGAAATAGCTAAATGGGTGGTTCTACACAGTGGTGGTCTGCAAAAACTATCTTAGTTAATTAACGTCAGTTACGAAACGACAGAAGTTGAGGTAATACGGGTATCACTAAAGTTGTTATCACATTACAAAATTTGTTGCTAACCTCAAAACTGGAAGACATCTGGACCAATTCGTGTAATTATTTTATTCGAGTATTCCTTGACCGCTAAGGTCATTATTTATTATTATTGCATGGAAATCTCTATGGGGTAGCATACTAAAATGTTCTATACAAAATTACATTAATGCCAATCGCGGGGCCAGCATATAAAACTAACATAAATTTGGAATATTTAAAATATACTGACGGATGATTATATTCGTGGAAAGCGGCGTCCGGATAATCCGCCCGTCCGTGAGCGAGTTCGCGATCGTGCACGTCGTACTTCCCGCCTCGGTTACGACGCGCAACGCACACCGCTACGAGCACGAGCACTAAGAAAGCCAAAGCCACCATCACCCCGATGAACCATCCAGCCGTGGCCATCGCCTCTTCCCGCATTATTACTGGGTCTAGAAAACAAATTACAATAGTTTAAATCCTTAAAAAAGACATGAAAATGCACTAAAAAGTATTGAATAACAATATATCTTATTTTTTATTTTATTATAATATATTAATCATTTAAATATAAATTCATGACCTGTTACTCTGTAAATTTTGATTTCTATAATTACTATATGCCCTTTTTAAATACCGAGTTTAGTTTATTTCTAATATAACAAAAATAATATTTTCCCTATATGTGGTACTTATACAGGGTGTCCCAAAAGTCGACGTCAAGTCGAAATTTTCTCATAGGTAATGCCACACCAGTTATCAGAAAAATTAAAAAAAAAAATTAAGTCATGTATTTTTGAAGTTATGGAAATTTTCCTTTTATTCCAGAAAATGTACACCATGTGACAGTTTTTTCATTCCTGTTGTTACAAATATTTACTGGAATTACAAAAAACGATTAGAACTAGAATCGTTTTTTGTAATTCCAGAGAAATTTTTAAAAACAGACTTTGTTTAACAAAAAAAATTTTTATGGCCGCTCTAAGAAATAATGAAGTAAGTGTTATACCACGTTAGAATCCTTATTAAATGCGCAAACTTTTAAAGCTGCTTGAGAAACTGGAGTGGTACATTTTTTTTTCAGGACGATCAGTTGAACTAGTGCGAAAAATTGATTTTGAAAACTTGGTACGGTATAAAATGACATTTTCCTACAAGTTGGAGTGATCGGCACAGGGTTTAGGATCATAGGTAACATAAAGCACTATTCGGGATGACGTAAGAGAAAAAAAATTGGCAAAAAGTAAATATTTGTAACAACAGGAATGAAAAAACTGTCACATGGTGTACATTTTCTGGAATAAAAGGAAAATTTCCATAACTTCAAAAATACATGACTTAATTTTTTTTTTTTAATTTTTCTGATAACTGGTGTGGCATTACCTATGAGAAAATTTCGACTTGACGTCGACTTTTGGGACACCCTGTATAAACAAAAAATGAATCGTAAAATGTATAATTTCAATCACCATAAAAATACACAAAAAAGACTAGTGATAAATGTTTTCAATCCTAATGTTGTACATTATTTTACTAGAAGACAAATTATGGAAACGAATTATTACATTGACAAGCAGATGAAAAGTACCAAAAAAGTTACTAAAAAAATCTCCTCAAAGCTATTTTAAGGTATACAATCTCTATCCAAAAGGGATCTAAACTTGTAACTTACATAACTTACCGGTTGTCGTATCAACATCCATTACTTCACTGGTGCTAAAGTATTCTCCGTCATGAGCTGTCACTTTCACCTCATACACTTGTCCGGGCTCAAGTCCAGTTAGTACGACATAATCGTCTTCAGTTATTTCATTACTTCTCAACCAGTTAGGATGACCCTTGAGCCTATACCAGGCTATAAAATGGCTTCCGGCGTGCCCGTCTAAGGAAGGCAACCAGCGAACCAGAATATGAGCTGACCCCTCTTTAGCTGGGAGGGTACTCGCTTCAAACAAGGGTATATCCGGAACGGCATTCACCATCGCCTTTGTGGTCTGTTCCACATAGTATTTGTCTCCTTCCCCAGCCTTGGTCTTAGCCCGTATTTCAATACGGTACTTCGTGTTGGGTTCTAGTCCAGCTAGTTTGGCACGATCCAGTTTGGGGTCGATTTCCTTCTTTCTCTCTTGAAGCGGTCCTAGAGATGTGCCGGTGACTTTTTGGTAGTAAATTTTGTAGCCGGTTAAAATTCCGTTTTCATCCATGGGTTTGTCCCACTTGAGGAGCATAGCTGAGGAACCGATGGGGTAGGCTTCGAAGGACTTGACTGTTCCTGGTTTTCCCTCTGGGGTGACGAAGGAGAGGATTTCGCTAGGCGGTCCATTGAAGCGTCCATTGTAGACGAGAATTCGTGCGTTGTTTTTCTTGAACGGTTTGAACACGGATACCAGGGCACTGGACGCATCAGACTTCACGAGAACTTCCTTTAACCTGTCTTCTTCACCGTCAACCTGAAAGTCCATTTAGTATATTAGAGAGATACCAAACAATAATATAATAATTGCCTAAAACTAATCTTAAATCGATTGATATGGCCGAGACATTTCTTTTGCAGAAACTACATCTAGCTTATTTAAATTAAAATCATTTACCAACTAAAATAGTTTTGGACTTTCGGCTTCGAACTCCAACTCCAATAAGATAATATTCAAGCTACATACCCAAGTCTGAATCTTGTACCCCTTGAAGTGTCCGCGTACAGTTTCAGCTGATACTGGGTTCCAGCTTAACAATGCAGTAGTTCCAGTAGTGACCTGCACTAGAGAGAAGTTAGCGGGAGATTGTAAGGGCGTGTCCTCACCAGACCAGCCGATTACTTCCACCGGAGCCACGTTTGATGTCCCTTTTGAGTTAACCGCTATCACCTGTAAAGGAAATTCCACTTATATTTATCTCTGATTAGGCTGGACTGTTCGTCCGTGTTCAAACACTTTATATTCTTGCGAATAAATAACGAGTTTTTGTGTAGAAAATAACATAAAGGGTAATTTAGCACTGCAGAGGTCGCAAACCCACAGAACAATTTTCATCCACAAAGGAACAACCCCATATAACTTTTAATCAAATTTCACGTGAACATTGACCGACTACTGACACGGCTATCATTATATCAGCTGAAGGAGCACGTTACACCAACAGTTCACAAGAGGTATTTTATATATTTGAAAGAAGTATTATGATTTTGTTTTATAACAAATGTGAATTGAATATATTAATAATATTCATAGCAAAAGCGGTGAAGACACCTTCAAGCCCTTAATTATCGTGGGCCTACCCGAAACCTTTGACAATCCAACAATTTATTGTGGATGCGTTACCGGCCTTTGAAAGATGAGTTATATTCATCATCATCATCTTAATAATTTCGATATTATTCATCTGTTTGATTGTTATTAGTTCTAACCCTTATATAATTAGTTCAAGTTAAGTCCAAGTTGAAATCACTTTATTCATATAGGTAAAGTAAACTTATGAACGTTAGAAAAGAAGATAAATTTATTATAATCATGTTATTTATTTATTTATTTACTCCTGCCCTAACAGGTGACCCTAAATTCTCAAGAGTGAACAATAAGTGAATAAAATTTATAGACGAAACAAAAACAAACAAACATACGGAACAAATTAGGAAAAACAAAATGACATAATAAAAAATACAAGAGTTTAACTAACTACTATAGGCACTAAGAAATAGTATAACTTTTGCCAGTGCACTCAACAGACAATGAAGGTCTGTTAACCTATGTATTTCGTTAACTAAATTAATGCACCGAATCATATGTGCCTTTTCAGACGGTGATTCCTAGCTGTGGGCACATGAACGGCGGACGATGTCGCTTTCTGACGTACACATCAGAACATTGAAACTAAGGTACTAAAGTACTACCGAATTACTGTCCTTGTTATCTTGTGTAGCATGCTAATACATATGTCGCAGTAGTGCAGTTAAGAGAGAGTTAATTGAATTCCTAGACAATTAATTAAAGATGCATCAATTCAATTAAGTCTGACGGAAAAGACAAGTGACTGAACAAAACGTTTAACGAGTTTCCTAAACGTTCCTAGGCAACAAGACTAACCTAACCATTTACAAAAAAACATCGCACAACAAACCAACGTTTGCCAAAAGAAAGACTCGTAAAGTAATCAGCTGTTGTCGAGAAGCCATCATGTTTTACATTATTAATGAACACGCTGGCTTTCGGTCAGACAGATCGCTAAACGTTTTCGACGCTGCTTTATTTAAATCAAAATGCTAGCGACTTGATTGAATATCGATATTTAATTAACTGTCTAGAGATTCAATTACCTCTCTGATTTTACTAATTTACTGCGACATATACACTATTGATACTTCTAATCTTTTTTGCATATAAATTTAAATACACCTTTCACAGTCCACTGTCTGGCAAGCTGTACAACTATCTTACCTTAATTTTATAAGGCTGGAATGTTGGCGTGTTAAGTACAATATATTCAGACTGAGTCCAATCGCGTATTTGCTGTTCGCTCCAAGGGGTTCCGCTGATGTTACGTCGCCATGACACTTGGTAGTAGAAGCCGGGACCGTTGTGCTCGATTTGAGGCATTTTCTATTTAAATAAATATAAAAAAAACAATCATATTAGTATTATTTATTGATTATTCATATTAATATTTAAAAAAAAATGTAAAAATAGTAGTATAGTTTTAATATCAAATGCTAAAGAGAGTTTAAGTCTCAACTACTAAATTTTATGAAGTTAATCAAATACAATTTGATGTTATTTTCTTTTTTTTTCGTAGAACTGAGGAGTTTATATTAGCGTAACATTTTATAATTAATAAATGAATTAATTATTGTTAAACTTGCTGGCTCGGCGAAATTCGTTTCACTTTATTTTTTGAGTGTTTACCAAATATTATCCCACAAAATCTCCCCCCCCCCACAGTTCGAAAAATCAGTAAAAAAAAAATATTCCTGTAGGTCTTTGAGTTTTCCACTTAGCAACATATTATGCGATCAATTATTTCACTATTAAAAAGCTCACTTACCGACCAAGATATGACCATATTAGTAGGATCCCGTCCTTTACCCTCAACATTATCAGGGTTCTTATACGGTACATCCGGCTGTGTGGTACAGGCATCAGAGTGTTTCGACGGCGTAGACGGTCCAATCTTATTCAAAGCTATGACTCGGAATGTATAGTTTGCCCAGGGGCTCAGTTCCGCAGTCCAGGACGTATCTAACCCGGGAACAGAATCGGACGCCGAAAGCCATGTATCGGGTGTAAACGAGGTGTTATATTGTATCGAGTAACGGAGAATAGGGGCCCGATTGTCACCCATTGAATGCCAGCGTATGGTTGCGACTTTCTCGTGACATTCGATGCCTTCCAAGGCTGGCGGATTGGGTTTGTCTGGAATTTGAAAAGTAATGCAACTACTTAATAACTTATTTCTGCCAACAAACATGAAGCGGTTAAAAGAAGTTTGCCTTGATTTATGACATTTAATTGAAGATTTATGTGTTTTGTCAAATTACTTGTATTTAACATTCATTCATGTTTTGCTATTATTTTATTTGGTTTGCTTTTTTGTGTAATTTTTTTACGTTAAGTTGTAAGAGAAATATTTATATAGAGAGATTTTACAACCGTTTTGGGCATCAGCTCCTCACACTTTATAGTGGAATTACTTAGTTAAACAATGTAATAAACTAAAAATCCCTGGGTTTGATTTTAGGAAATACACCCACACACACTAACACCCACCCACTCTCACACACACACTTTGGGTGTGCATAAACATACACACACGTGCTAAATGTTTTAATAAACATACCTTGAACCGTTAAAGTAGCCTGAGCCCTCGCTTCATCTATAGCTGTTCTCGCAATACATGTATATTCTCCGGAATCGAGCTCCGTAGTGTCGGATATTAGCAGCGAGTAGTCATTTGTCATTCTAAACCGCGGCTGGTTGTCGAAGTCAATTGGCTGTCCGTCATTGAGCCATATAATTTCTAGTTTTAGGGAATCGTCTGCATTCGCATTACACCTGAATGTAGCTGAAGCACCCGCTGCAACTTCATACGGCTCAGGTTTGTCCGTTATTACCGTGTGCTCTGAAAATTTGAAATTATTTTTAAAGGCATGCATTTTAGGCATTTTATTTCTACATTTAATTTATTTTATAGTAAAAGAATGATAAAAACAAAATTATATAACTCTTTAAGACTTATTGCATATATTATTGCATTACGGCCTCATCACTAACAAGTGATACATAAGATTATTCCGAAGAACATATTTACTTAAGTTTTCTTCGGTTAAAAATTTTTACGTCAAACTTTTAAAGCTGCTTGCCAAACTGGAGTGGTACATTTTTTTTTTCAGGACGATCAGTTGAACTAGTGCGAAAAATTAATTTTGAAAACTTGGTTCGGTATAAAATGACATTTTCCTACAAGTTGGAGTGATCGGCATAGGGTTTAGGATCATAGGTTACATAAAGCACTATTCGGGATGACGTAAGAGAAAAAAAATTGGCAAAAAGTAAATATTTGTAACAACAGGAATGATAAAACTGTCACATGGTGTACATTTTCTGGAATAAAAGGAAAATTTCCATAACTTCAAAAATACATGACTTAATTTTTTTTTTAATTTTTCTGATAACTGGTGTGGCATTACCTATGAGAAAATTTCGACTTGACGTCGACTTTTGGGACACCTGTATAAACACAAGAAATAAATCAATTATTTCAACAAGATACTCACTCTTGACAGATAAGGAACCAAAGGCTGATTTTTCGCCAAACTTGTTCTTAGCGTAACACTGGTAGGTGCCCACATCTGTGTACGACACGTCAGCGATCACTAAATCACCTTCCGCTGTTATGTTGTATCTGCGAAAATAAAATTGTTTATCTACTACCATTACTTTACGCGGCACACAGAAAATATCCAGAAGCGTACAACAAAAGACGAAACGATTATACCCTCCGAACGAATGTGATTGATCAACAACAACACGATATTACGTCCGTACGACCAATCACAATCAAACGCAACGCTACTCCGCGCGTTTTAATTTTGGTTAATTTTAACCAGTAATAGTCGCACAGATATTTTTCTACCAATCCCTGCAAACCTGCTATAATAAATACGCATTAGTCCTGGCTAATAGAATTCCATGCCAGAATATCTCTTCTAAAATACCATTATAGAAAAGACAAAATGCGATACCTGATAACTCTATAGCAGAGTGACTGTAAATAAGGTTAACAAGAATTTATACTGAATTAAATTTTTGCGGTTTGAAGAAAATTGTTATAATTTTAAAACTAGAACTTTTCACGTCGTCCTAATTGTTTTAAGTACGTCTAACTACCATTGAGTATTCAGGCCATGCAATTTTAGAGCCGGAAACTGGAAATCATAATTGCCTACTACAAAACTAACTAGACCTTTAAAAATTACGTTCTGGTTTGTATCAAATACCATTCTTGATTGCTAATTAGAGCATAAATTGACACAAAAGAAGACGCACTTGACCTCCACCAGCTTAACAAATCAGAGCGAATTGGCCGATGTAAATGGCTCTTGACGACCAAGGTCCATTCCACATCTTTCATGGCCATAGAAGATCATGAATTCAACGGCTGATTGCATGAGCGAATAAGGCTTCGCTGTTACCGTGTCCTACCTTGGGCGAATACCCACAAACCCCTTGGCAATTTTCCTTGATATTTGACCAGGCATTTGTTGTTAAAACGAAAGACTAACTGAATGTGGGTTAAATATTGAATATAATGCTACTGCTTCATGAAGGTTAACACACTCTTACAATAACAACAAAAAAGAATGAATGAAAACTGTAATTTTTTTTTATGGAATCTCGCTGTTGGTCTTAAGGGCCTTTACAGCTCAGCACGGGCTGTTTTGGCAAGCTTAGCTCAGCCGGAAAGGGTGGGGTTCCCGCGACTCGCGCAAGTGCGTCTCCTGTGAGACTCAAACCTCGGCTTGGGCCGTCGCGGGTGGGTCAATCGCCTGAAGGGCAGGACGGAAGCTCACTGGAGTGAGCGAAGTACCGAAGTAAAGGACCTCGCCTTCCCCGGTGTAGGCGGTTTTTAACCCTAGTCTGTTGTTAATTATTTTTGGCCCCGCGGGCGGCTTTTAATTTGTTGTTTGCTAATGTGATTGGAGAAAACTGTAACACATAGTGCCAAATATGTTAAACAAAGATTTGAATGTATGTGTATGTGTTTGCGTGAATAACTTTAGAATTGTCCCGTTCTACGCAAATCGTCTCATATCAAGTCAAAACGTTTTTCATTCTGTACTGATTTCAAAGCATTTAAATTATTTATTTTAAGTTCTGTTATTTCCGCCAACGGAAATCGAATTTTATATCAAACGTATTGAATTAGCCATGCGCCTATGAACGCGCGGTTTCATATTACAGTGGAAATTAATTATAACCACTCTCAGTGAGTAAGGGAAATGAGTTAATAAAATTATCCTGGTATTTATAAATGCCAGGGGTGGGTGACGTTCAGTTTATTGAAGGTGGTGTTACATAAGGGCTATGTCACTGACCCATAGTGTTAACAGGGGCAGCGATAACTCGGCCAATACGGTTTTATTGTTTATTCAGTTCCACATTACATAATAGCCAGTGTCAACACCGTGTTTTTTATACGGCAACAAAATTAAACGCAGGTTATGTGCGCATACACGAGATGGCAAATTATATGAAAATTTTGAATTCTGAAATGTATGTATGTTTGGATGTAGGTATAGTTGAATCTCGAATTTTAGCATAATAAGCAAACTTTTATTTATTCACACTTCGTTGCAAAGAAACACAAATAACACAATACTTAAAAATTACAAGGGATGCAACGGGCAGCCTTATCGCTAACAAGCGATCTCTTCCAGGCAACCATAGTAAGAAAAGAAAAATAAATAAAAATGATGAGTGCAAGAAGTGCATAGCCAGAAGTTATATAAAAAAATATATTTATCTATAGAACTTTTCCGGTCTGGGCCTTAGATGTCTGTATCTGTGTCATGATCATTTGTCAATCTAATAGGCAGGTAAGTGATCAGGCTGCTGTACTTGACACATGCCGTCGACTTTTTAGGTCTAAGGCAAGACGGTTTCCTCACTATGTTTTCCTTCACCGTTCGAGCAAATGTTAAATGGGCATATAGAAAGAAAGTCCATTGGTGCACAGCCGGGGATCGAACCTAAAGTAAATTTAAAGGTTTTGAAATTATAAGTTTAGGTATCAGCCTTTCATATACTGAAAGCCTTCATATCAAGTCTGACTTTTAAATTAATTTACCCAAGACTTGCGTCTCATTAAAGGCACCCCATTCTGTTAAATCGTTGTTATTACGTCACAACCTAGCCTGATACTAATAATGGAAAATTTGAATATTCATGAAAACAAAATTGATGATTGCTGCCCAGAAGCTTTTTGTAGCTAGGCTTTACCACTGGAGGTGTAGTACCAACATTTAGTCTTATACAATTTATAAGGTTTGGTTTAACCTACTGTAAAAAGAAGACTCATGATCACTATTTGTTTATGATGAAGCTGGAGCTGAGAGCATCTATGAGCGACAGCAAAACCTCAAATCGTAACGTGAAAAGCAAAAGGAGTATGTGGAAAACCTGACCGCTTCTTTTGCTTTACTCATTCTATTGGCTCATGAAAATGCTCCTCATTACGCTTGCAGTCACTATATTCCATGAACACAATTGATCATCACTTCCTTCGCGTATTGTTTCTCTTCATGAAGTCCCTTTACACTTTCCTAAATATTGCGGACACATGATGATGGCCGGTAGAAGCGTCTCATATTATTTAATACATCAAGG
The DNA here is from genome assembly GCA_028984075.1 of Pieris mannii. NCBI lineage: Eukaryota > Metazoa > Arthropoda > Insecta > Lepidoptera > Pieridae > Pieris > Pieris mannii. The sequence continues at coordinate 5,465,377 of CM054795.1, read as the reverse complement.
CCGTCACCAACACCCGACACGAGAATAACTGTCGTATTTCATAAACAACCTAATTAAGCAAGACGAACCATTCCATGTCCATATAAAAATAATTCAAATTCAACCTATATTATGCCAGTATAGTCTATTGCACGGTGACTTTTTCCATTAATCTTTCACAGACAATAAATCTTCGGTAGTGTTAGTTTAATTCGAAGACAGAATCTTGAGGACGATTGATTGAGAGGGTCATTGACTTTAAACAATAAATTATTAACTTTTTATAAAAACAAAAAGGTAATTTAAAACGGTACACAGAGACGTTAATTAGCAGGTAAGGCTTTTGATGATTAAAATAGATTGTTTTTTCTAATTTCGCTTGTCTATTTAATATCGACTATTATATAAACACGCAATCATGATGATGCGCAACTGATACGTATCAAACTGAATTCTAGTACAAAAATAGATACACAGTAACAATAGGACATTATTATTATTGGGTATAATATACCCAATTTAACGTAAGAATTTTTGTTAAATTGGTACTTGTGGTGGAATCATTGTCACTATAAACATTGTCTACCTAAATTCACAAACAAGGACATGTAAAAAATCGATTATAAAACGATTTGATAGACACGTCTTTCAATTACTAACTGATCTGTCGAGTGAATTTTTTTAAAATTCTTAGCTGCCAATCAGAATATTTTCTTTATATAATCTAGTTGACTTTCTAGTTCGATACATAAACCTCCTTTTTATTAATAAACGACAAATTTACTCTTACGCCACTCCAATTGCGATCTGACTGTGACCTTGACGATTAAGATATCAAAATTATTCGATTTATATTTATAGAATTTTTAGAATGAAGAGGAAGTTTCGGATGCTTTACTATAGAGTCTACAAAAACTAGAAATTTTGTCGGCGGAAATTTATATTTTTAAATTTATTATTATCTAAGAATAGATAGTGTTGATGATTTATCATTTAGGATTCATAATATTATAAAGAAGACTGTTAATGACACTATAATTCTCCCATGTCTGATCTACAGGAGACTAACGTTGACTTCCATGAACGTCCAAGATGACTGGTGCAGAGCAATGAAGCAGATTATCCTCAAAATACGAAATGACCACATCAGAACGAAAACCATGCCTTGAAGCTCAAATAGAAATGGGCATTTTGCAAGGTGAACAGATAAACGATGAACCAACGAAGCCTCCTGCTAGACCTCCAGAGAAAAGAAACGTGAAGACCACAAAAGCGACAGGCTGACGTCATAGTTAAGGTTTCTGGGGAGAAATGGACGGGGAAAGCAAAAAACAAATCCAAAAGGGGGGGTGAGTCCATACTAAAGAATAGGAAATAATAGAAACAACAATAACTTACGAAGACTAACTGTATAATAAAACAACTAACACCCATTTGATATGTAATTTTTAATAGTATGGAAGAAAAGTGGTTTCATTAGTATTATTTATACATTTTAAGAATTAGTTGATCCAGTACGGATATAACCGCTATTTGAAAAGCTTAAATAGAAAATGGTACTCACTTTCCACCAGTAACATCGACGTCATCTCGCATCCACCTGACAATGGGTTTGGGAGCTCCAAACACACGGCACTTCAGCACCGCTTCTGAACCATCTACTTTGGTCAAGTTCTCTGGGCCTTCTTTGATCTCCGGTGGTATGGCTACAAATTTTACAAGCCATATTTAAAAAGGTAAACATTATTTTATTACATAACTAGCCACCCCGCGAACTTTGTTTCGCCTTATTACTTAGCATATCTTTTTAGTAGACTTTTCACTTTTCCCTTGTAAAAATTTAAGTGCAAAATAAAACATTTATTTATATTTTTAATTATAAATAATAATAATATAAATAAATATACTATCACACACACGAGCCCTATATATAATTATTGTATGCAAAATGAAAATGGTGTCTGCAAAATTAGCGTGGGCGTACGCCGACCTGTAGGATGTCGTCTATTTCAGCTGACACACTGACTTTTGTCTAGTTTACGGCAATCATTATTAAATAATATCCGTAACATCCTCATAGGACAATTTAGAGAGAGTTTTGGCGAGTATACCAAATCGATATATCGATAGCGATAACATATTGTTCACGTTTTCCCTTCATCTTCATCAATTCTAATTCAAAAGCGAGCACTCTCGCACTTCCGTGACAAATACGCCCACGAAACGCTGTTTGCAAACATTTTACTACGAGTACGTTAATTAAATTTATTATTTTAGAATAATAGTCAGAATTTAAAGTTTAAAAAATAACAAGAGATATTCCAACAACAACTGTAGCTAATCTTAAACAATGATATAACATTACGTATCAAACGCTTGACTAGTAAAGCCTAAAATTTTACACTACTCCATTGCCAGCTTATATTTTCTTAATAAAATTATAATTTTTATAGAAATTTTATCTTCATTTGTTTCGCGATTCTCCATCATTAGATAGCCTCTGTCGAACATCATTTTTCTGTCAACATTATGAATCTTACATACTTCGATTTTTTCCATACAAATCCGACAGCTATATCAATACGAGTCTGAACATTTCGGTCTATAGATACATTTGATTTGTTAGTGAATGTACCTATTACCCCGTGCATTAACAGTAGTTTAACGGCGTGTGACAATTACGTCCCTTTTAATCACAAACAGTAAAAAACGCACAAGTTAAGATAACATTTTATTTTTTCAAAAAAGTTTACTCAACCTGGAATCATTAGGCAGTGATGCCAGAATAAAATATATCAAATAAAGTTAATACGATATATTGTTTGTAATATTTAAATATTTGTGTTTTTGAGAATTTTAGTATTTTTGTATTAGGTCACTTGAGTAAGTAAATATTTAGAATTACCTTTTCGTAGATAAAACTAAAAAATACATAGCATTTTTTTTTATTGCTTTCAAATTTTCAAAAAATTTGTTCCGTTTTCGATGGACAACTTTTTTAGTAGCAACACTTATGTAAATGTCAGAATTCTATGGAATGATAAATTGGAGTACAGTCATCTCGATTTTATTAACGATAATCTCACATGTCCATTCACAACCATCTCATCCCCTAGTATGGGGTGGATGAGAAATATTTTTACGTCGCCCGGTCAGTCACCCCACTCGCACCTCAACTATCGATTCACTCCAACTATTTGCTATACCGATCGAGTGGAGGTTGAGGGCAATCCCATCCCTCTTATAATTTCTCCTTGTCTCTTTGTAAAGGATTTTATGTCTGCTCAAACAAACCCTATGTTTGAGGGCATAATAATTTTTACAAAAAGAATATCGTCGAGTAAGGCCCACGGTGCAGTTGCTAGTAAAGGAAAATCTAAACGATCGACCAAGACTTTATATAAAGTTGTAATTACAAGTGTTCTATTGCCTTTTACGAAGCGTCGTAGCCAGAGGTTTTAATGTAAGCATTCCGTATTAAAGTGAGGGTTTTGGTATGTCAAGGCAAAAACTATAGTATCGATCAAAACTAAAACTTTAAATATATATTAACTATTTTTTTACATACAAAATTGTGTGGTGTTTTATAATTTCAGGATAAGTATACAAATTAATTATAGCTACTAAGGGTCGAAATAGCCAGGTAGCGTGTCAGACACGTGGCCAGAAATGCAGCTGCACCTATTTCATTGTCACGCAACCGCCTTTAAACAGATCCTTAGAAAATGGCGGGTAAGAGTACAATAGAATTTTATACGTAAATTTTATACGTGACAATCTTTGGTTCCAATCCTTATATACCCGTAACCATTAACTAGTTTGACACTACCGAGATATTTCCAAATTAGTATAAATAAAATTTACTTAGTTCAACAAAACACAATTTTTATAGATTTCCGTTTTAATTTACCAATTTACTATTCCGGAAGGCTGATCATCTGTTACATCAGAACTTCTATAATGCTTTGTATATGCTATAGACATATATGCCACCTCCTCCAAAAGGCAGTAAATACTTGTTATATAAACTTTATTATTATTTCAACCATAAAGGATGATGAAAATAAACGTGTCTTTACGTCACTGAAAAACACAGGTTTAATAAACCTACCATCAAATTAAATCAATGCAATTAGTGATAAAGGATATACGATGACATCAATCTTTAAATTGATAGAAGGACTTTTGAATGGAACATTTTTTTCAATTAGCACAGCGTGGATGGAATACAATAGTCATGCCATGCCATTCGTTGACGTTTTGTAGATTTGTGTTGTTATTGATGTACTTGATTCGAACTAATTTTTTGATTATAGTAAAGAAATATTGCAACACTCCTTTAATTTTTCAAGTTTTTAACTGTGCTCTAGTTCGCCTAATGCTTCAATTTTAAATAAAATAAATAACTAAAAATTTATTTTTTGTAAGTTTTGATAAATCGATGTGAGATTTAATATACATATATTATAAAATAACAAAGTAACCATTATTATTCTTACGTATTCATTAATTTATTTTTCTAACTATACGGAAACAATACAATTTCCACTGTCTCATTACGAAATTAATTTTGTATCTTTATTGAACATTAGGTATATGTATACGCCATTTGACAACTAAATCAGTCCAAATACATTAATCTGTCTCTTTTTATCACATCGTAAATACAAATAGACGAAAAGAAACAAAAGAGTACTTTTCTTAAAACTACAGTGGAATACAGTGAGATTTCGAGATGTGTTAGAGTGTAACAAAAAGCCTATACAAAACACTCAGCATGATTATTTACTGAATAACTATCCATTCATTCTCTTACCTATTATAATAAAGACAATCGTCTTCAATTTTCATAATAACAATAATTACTTTTGACACAATTAAATTTAATGGACATTTCTTATGTCATATGTACGTATAGTGATAAATAGCAATCACATCTTTTAATAGAAATATAACCAACATCCTACATAAAAATTAAACCTAACAAAATGATATAATTCATAATAAATAATACGTATAAAAATTACAAAACAAATTTCTTTGTTTCCTATTCAGTAAGATTTGGATTAGTAAAATACGAAGTGTAATTCATAAATTGTACAGTAGATTTATGATTATATACTTGTAATCCCCTAACACTAACATTTTTATTGCACCCGGCCGTCACCCCACGCAAAGATGCTACCGTATCAGCAGTTTCTTTGTATCTACCCTCAGTTTGATTTTGGTCGAGTACCCTCCCCTTTCAGTAACTCTTGATTTCCGTCCTTATTGCTTTGCAAGTATAGCTATATTGTTAATGGACATTGACAAATTATATTTACTTTAGCATTTCAATTATTAATCCTAAACAAGAGGACAAACGTAAGATCAAGTTTGTTTTTAAGCAATATTGATCCAGATTTAGATTCTGAATATAAATTAGAAATCGATCTCGAATACATTACGGGGCACTGAGAGGTGAAACGTCAGGATTGCTGTGAGCTGATTTAAATACACAGTAAACACTTCGTAAGTCAAGTAAAGTTTCTTTAAAATAAAGTATATTAAGGTATTTATAATTCAATAAGTATTGTCTAAATATAGCTATAACAATATTGAAAATGTTAATTCTTTAGAATTTTAATTAAAAAATTACAGATAAGTAGGGATTCTATCTCGATCTCTTTTTGATAAAATGAAACTGCTATACGCGAAAGATTCGATTCCAATACTCGTTATTATATCCAGGATTTAACGTACTTCACTGAATATAATTTTGATAAAAAAAATCAATATTAAATCATTCACTTAACTTCGGTAAAGAACCAATCACGTAATATTTAACACCAGCTTCGAGGCACAGTAGACACGGTTCATAATCAAAGGAACCTCCCCAACGGGCCGGAGTGATGATAATAGTAGAGATTGACTGGTCATCAACTTACGAATTATATAAAACTTTCTAATTAATTAAGAATATTACTCACATTGAACATTAATGTATACATCCTTGTATACGTAGCCGTTCGAGTTAGTGGCGTTACAACCGTAGTTGCCTGTGTCTTTCTTCACCAAGTCCGTGATGAGAATCGAATTTGATGCCACTTGACGTCTGGAGTTGGGCTCCGCTTGCTCTATAGGTTTTCCGTTGTGGACCCAGGTGATCGAAGGCTCTGGGGTACCGCCTGCCTTACAGTGGATGATTGCTGTCTCACCTTCAGCCAGGTTTTGGAACTGCGGTTCCTCGATGAAGAATGGCGCGGCTGTAAATGATTTGGTAATTAGAAAGATTTAGTTTGGATATTTTTTATTAAATTAGTAATTTTACTATAGTAGTAATAAAAAGTACACTTCTGTGAATATGTTCAGTCAAAACCAATTACTACGACATCGTTTATAACAACATACCACTTATATTGACCAAAATTAAAGATACAAAAATTCTATTGTATTAGGTGCTTAATATGCATCGCCACTAACGAACGCCATTCTCTGTGACGACCATCGGTTTTTCCGACCAAATATGAGTAGTCCCTTCGATGTCGTTATAACAGATTTTGACTGTATATAACGTGTAACGGAATGTATGTGTTTATGTAAAAAAAACCACTGGCGCTACAACTAATACGTTTCAAGTAATATGTAACGCAATTTTTATCTTCACCAAGTTCAGGTGTTAATTGCGCACAGAGAAAAATAAGTCCATTGGTATCCTTCCGGGGTTCGAATCTCAGTGATGAAAGTCGCACGCTTAGACACAATAAATGTGGAACTCAGACTCCATAAATACAGTTCTTGCAGTCATTGGGGCACATGTTTAAGTTATCATGATGGCAATAAAATATTATTATAATCGGACATTATTGAAGAATTTTCATGGCTATTAGGTACATACATTATTATATGCATATATTTTCCTTCGGACTTCACATACAACGTACAGAATATTCTCGAATAATTGAGTATGCAATACATATCATAATGAGTTTCGTTCAGACGTAAGCTTTATCAATGCAGTTCCATAAGATGTGTACACACAACCACGAAAATAACTGTATATGTGTGCGATCACTAAAAATTCCTCTCATGTACCACACAATTGCTGTTATGAAATAAACTGGGGCATTTCTACACTAAAATTCCAACGTACTAAATCCATCGTAGCGATGTATTGCATTCAACGAGATTTTATTACCACTGCCGTACACGTCTTTACACTTGTTACACCGTAAAAATCTATTTAAAATGTTTTTAAATTCAAATATTTTTAATATAGACACGGTAATCGATGTTTGAATTACTTTTATTTAAATACTAGCTGAGCTCAGCTGAGATGTTATACAGTCTTAAGTTCCTTAGCTTATTAGTCTTTTAAATTCAGACGGTTTCTTTAGAAATATGGGATCGTTGACTTTTCCCTAGATATTGAAGTCTTCTATAAAACACATTCCTCCATTGTCAATACTTTCGGCCGCGTAACCGATTTAAAAATTTATGTTACACTTTGGGTTTTACTATTGTCATTTCATTTTTTTAACGTTGGGTTCCAATGGTAAAAGAAGTTTTATAGCCTATTGAATGCAAACAAACAACCTAATCATGCCCTTTAATAATATTAGTGTTTATTATTCAAGCCGTATATTTTAAGAATGGATGGCGTTCCAAATTTGCGAGAGCCAATAAAGTAAGATGCACTTGTCAAAAATGATGGATGGCTCGATTATGATTGGTCAACGAAGTGTCTAGACCAGTGATTCTCAACTTATGTTCCGCAGCACTTTTGTGTGCCGCCAGATTTCAAGTGTGCCGCCAAATTTTGCGAACTTATAATTATGTTAATATTATTAAATTATATCAATTAAAAAAATATTAAATTATTAGCTTGTAATTAATCCCGTAATAAACTTTTAATTATTATATTTATTGAAGCAAATATTAGTTTATTCTGTATATTTAAAACTTTTGTCATAAACTATTTATGGAGTGTGTTGTAGTAATTAAATAGTTTTTATCTTTTTCTTTGTGCGCAGCCAAATTTTAAATCGTTTAATATGTGCCGTAACAAAAATAGTTTGAGAATCACTGGTATCACTGTAATACGTTTTTTAACGCCCAAAACCTATCTTAATCCATTTGTCACCTGAGATACACATCTTAATCCAAATATTGATAAAACTGTGCCAATAACCAATCGACGGAATGTAATAGCCATCTGTCGATACATGCTATTCCATGGTCGGTCGAATCGATGTATGTGGATAGACCTTTGTATGAAAATGACAGTTCAACTGTGCCAATATGCTATGCTATTGCAATTTTTAAATAAGGAATACTTTGTCGTACAATATAAAGCTCGGTAAGAATAAAGAGCATACAATGGGCCACTTAACATATCGTCAATAGGAAGCGGAGTCCGAAATAACGAGCTGTATAAGGCGAGCGGTGCTCCTCAATTGTGTGAGGGCCTTTCCGGAATTTATTATTTAACTTGATCAAATTACTGCTATAACTATTTGTCAGGATCATTGTCTTCATTAAACTATGTAGTTGAGGGGCTTCCTTTCTCGTACGACATAATTTATGCTTCACATTTCGTTGTTATTATTTATTAGATACATGGCGGATTACGAAAATTTTAATGGTTTAATTTCTCTTGTAACTAAATTCATACATATATAAAATTTTATATCTAAGTGTGCAATTTTTTTGATAACATTGAAAAATTCAAATATTGTATTGAAATTTTTGCGGCAAAACCTTTAAGCGAAAATTCTACTTCAAAGATCGTATTTATTATTTACTACCTAATGTGATTTACAAAGTATAAGCTAAGACCTGTTTTGATGATTTGACATTTGATGCCAATTAATAGCAATGCGAACCCTAAATAAATTATCCCAGTGGGACAAAATAACTTCAATACAATCAAATTCGGAAGTTATATCATCGGGGGGCAATCAAGCATTTGATTCATTCAAAATAATTATAATCACGATACATGAATACTTGGCTTAATGATATTAATCTTTGCTGTGCCCTGCGGTATAACATGGGAAAATTCGGTCGTATAATAAGATTTATCATATTTATTTCTCATTAAAAATATCACAACATTCATTTACATTAGTGAATAATTAAACTAGCTTAATTGTGTATGTCACTAATAAAAACAGGAAAAGTAAAACAGTAGGCAAGAAACAAAATATCTAAAGAAACAAAATTAAAATTGAAAATAATGGAGATACTTAAATCAGACATGAGGCAGTACTTTTTTAAAATTCATTGTTAAGATGCGCAAACAAAAACCTATCGCCTGGAACGCGACCATAAAATATAATAAAGTAACATTAAATTGTATTTATATTAGTATTTGCAGCCTTAAATATATAAAATCGCAATCAACGTTATGACTAACCTAGCCTTTTCTATTTTTGTTTACGCTGTGATTAAAATAATATATTAAAATACTGCAAAATATAAAATAATACAATAGGATTATGATACTATAGTTTAGGCCTTAGATTATGCAGTTTATTTGATCTTCTACTATAAAAAAACTTTATTTTTTCCAACAACCCCAAGTTTCAAAAGTACTGTCGCCATGACAGTTCACGCACCATAATCTAAAAAAATATATTTGAAAACTTTCTTCCCCTTATTTTCTTTCATGTAAATCATTCAATCATTTACATAAGACGGTTTGAAGTTTCGCTTCTATATATTTCAGAATGAAAACCAAACTAAAAATGTATTTAGTTAAATCCCCATTTCCTAATGGACATTATAAATAATGGACAATGCGATGTTGTTTATATTCAAAAATAGAATGAAACCATAAAAAGTTTAGCCCGCACCCTCTTTAAGGCTAGGTACTAGGAAATCTACTTGAATATGCTTCTTTAGTTTCAGACATATGTCTTTGAGCTAACATTGTACTTCCTTCAAATTTTATTTCACAACAGCTCACAAATTACAATTTACAATCCGCCGGGAATCGAACTCGGTATTCGTTTTTATTCAGTCGCAATTTGGGTACAATATGTACACATATTCATGATGTTTAAGTGATGACATGACTCTTCTCAACTCTAGCAATATTTTTTAACTGCCTCCCCATTATACCATTCCGCAAAACAATCAGCATCCCTCAACCCCTGCATCATTATCATGAACCCCTAAATCATGAAAAATTAAGGCTCACCCTTAGCGCTAAAAATCACCCCTTTGTCATCCCCCATAACTATTTAATGCGAATATGAATGGACTTCTAATACCATAATCCTGGTACGCATATGTAATTTATGGGAATGCTTTATACCTGTGCGATTAAAAGTATGACAAAACCCCTATATAGGGTATGGAATAGGGGAACCTTTGGTTTATCCCACGGGATTAATACCAGATCGTTTAAAATTAATTAGAAGATTGCATTGCAATTCACTTATGCTACAAAGGTCACAGAGATTCATTCGTTATAATCAGCGATCTTGTGCTCACATTACACAACAGAAATAATGCTTTTATTCTTAAGAATGTTTTTTTTATGTTACAGGAGGCAGACGGGCAGGAGGCCCACCTAAAGCTAAGTGACACCGCCGCCCATGGACACTCGCACTGCTCGAACGGCTCGCAAGCGCTCTGCCAGCCTTTTACGAATTGGTACGCTCTTCTTTTGAAGGACCCTAAGTCGAGTTTTACTGAAATACTTCAGTGGGCAGCTGGTCCCACATATTGGTGTTGCGCGGCAAAAATTGCCTTAGAGAACGCTCAGTTGTGGTCAACGAACGTCGAGGTGACAAGGATGGTATTTTGTATTCTGCCTTGACGTGCGAACAACTCCTCTGAACACTCTCCATGGTAAATGCGGTAGAAGATGCAGAGAGATCCCACATCTCTACGCAACGCCAAGGGATGAAGCCGCTCGGAAAGTGACTGGTCGTCGACGATTCGAATCGCTTTTCGTTAAAGTTCGTCGAATAGGGTCAAGCGCTATTTTCGGTATAATAAGTAAAATTGCAAGCACCTCTAAAAAAATGATTTGATTATGACCAATCATCCAGTAGGTAATTGTGGACTTCAAAGCCTCTGCTTTATAAATATAAATATATATATATATATATTAAATAGTGATATAATATTGAAGGGACAAAGTATAAAGCATGTATGTACATAAGGCTCTTAGCAATTTGTAGACGTGTAGAACTCACATGAATTTTTCAAACTGGAATGGGAGCCACCCCTCCGTTTAACGTTAAACTTTCCGCAGACATATGGTATTGAGATGTATGTCAGAGTGCAGACGGTATTCAAGTTAAATTACGCGTAATCCAAAGTGTGCGCATTTGACGCGTGCTCAACTAGTACGTAATATATAGAATATAACTTTAAATCATTAAACTGAACTTAGTAATATCGTGAATTTTTTTAAGAACACGTGAATTGATTGTAATAAATCTAAAGCATTAAATTAATTACCTCGTTAAAAACAGAAATATATCTTTAATAGTAAACAATTTACAGTTTCCACGAGAAGTAGCCATTCGCCAGATACTAATACATGATTAAATCCTTTCCCATTGACCTTATATTTTCTATTTATTTAAAAATTACATCTTAAATACAATTTTTTTTTTTAAACTTACCTTCAACATTAAGCTGTATAGAGTAAGACTGCGCTTGACCAACTCCGTTGCTAATTTCACACGTGAAGGTCCCTTGGTCTTCATACCCAGCACGTTTTATCACTAATGTCTTGCCGTAGTTATCTTGCGTTATTCGCTGTGACGATAGTATTGTTCGACCATCCTTCTTCCATACCACTTGGGGCAGTGGCCTGAAAATTTGAATTTCGAATAATAAACTCCGCAATTGAATATTACTACCGAAACTCGAAGACAATAAAATAATTTATGAGTTTTAATTTACACAATGTTTTAACAATTATTCTATTGCGTAATGAAGTGTAAAATGAATCACGATAATTTTCTGCTTCTTACAAATGGAATCCAAGGAAATTAATAACTAAATGCCGTGTATGACTGACAAATTTTCAGGTAATCAGAAAAAAAAAACAATTATTGTACCCAAAGCAAAAAAACTCAGCTTGTAACGTTCTTCAAAACATCTAATTGAAAAACATTTTAAAACTAGATTTAAAATGCCTCAATCCAGCTTTACATCGTACACGTTCTCAACATAAGGGTCTTAAAGCTCCTAAGTGTCGTTTTACATTTCCTTAAGCATTTTCCATATACTAAAACGTACGTAATAATAACTTTCTATTAAGAGATACATTAAACAACTATATGTCTATAGCACCTGTATCTTAATTTAAAAAAAAAGAACTCTCTCCATAGTAGCTTATCATTAAAAAAAATCAAATACACAACTACACGAAATACTCGTCGAGCGAGTTTGCTTATCTTGCCGAAGCCGCGTACAAATTATTTGAAGAAGTCTCCTAGGTATGAGGGTGTGCAATTATTTAATCAATTACCATTTAAAATTCGCAATATAGTTTGACAAATTCAAAAAGGCAGTAAAGATGCATGTTAACGTGTATCTCGCTCGTATATATACATATTAATATTAAGTTTCTCATGTAAATAAAATATTTTTTTAATGAGAAATAAAGTTCTGTAAATATTAGATACATTTTATACAATTATACAGGGATAATTTGACTGCTACTCTTTGATTAAACGCTTGAGGTGAAGCTGTATGTGCAAAGATACCGGAGGTCTGCATGACCTACTAATATTAGCTGCGATCGGCACGTCATATGATTTTATTATCGAGAACAATAATTAGAATGACGTGTAATGAATCACGGTATGAATATTAATAGTCTTTATCAATGTTCGTAGAACACGCTGGAGTGACGCATCTTGACATGAGGCGCCAGTATCAGACTGATTTATGAAAATGCAATAGTGTCAAGTCTAGGGGACCTAGTTGGCATCACTGCACTGCTGTTTGCCAATGAGCTCGTTAATTGCTTATGTAAATCTTGAATGTTCTTTTTTAAAGTATACATCACACGGGATCCTATACCAAGCTAAGAATCGTCAATTAATAATAAAGCTACGTGTAAATGGGCTGACAGATTCAAAGTCTATTTGAATATTTTAATGTATGCGGGATGATCATCTATTTCATACGACTAATGAACATCTGCAATATTGTGTCAAGAGCGAGACCTAGTTGGCTGCGGTGCCAAATTGTTACATCGTTAATATCATCTAAGACACTTATATGGAGATAATAGGATGCCGCTAGCTTTATTCTCCTTCCAGTTTTATATATACCCGTGTAAATAAACTACTGGGATTAAGATCTTAAGCACATACTAGAAAATACTAATTGGATTCCTCATTAAAATATTCAAGTAAAGTTAACCCTTCAATTATCCGACATCTTGACCCGAAGAAAATTAAAATACTTACGTTCCGCCATAAATACAGTAGAGTTCAACTTTTTTGCCTCGCCATGCCTTTTCAACTCTCCTGGTAGTGTATTGTCTGACTGGTTCATGCTTGTTCTGGGTGGGTGATATGCCCGTCTGCTGCACTTGAAGATATACTTTATTACCTAGTTTGTACTCGTTTCTGAAGACAGATTTAGCTGCGCAGGTGTACGCGTAATCGACGCTTGCGTCGTAACGCGTGACGTTAGAGAACCAGAGGTTGCCTTCTGGATCTAGAGTCATTCTGGAGTTGTTTATGGTTTTGAGCTGACCTTGTTCACCTTGCAACATCCAGTATACGTTTGGGCTGGGGTGACCATCGGGAGGGTTACAGGTCAGTTTAAAGGGTAACCCCTCTTGGGCTGTGATCATCGTTTGCGGCCCATCTGTATCTTTGAAAGAATTGAGCTCGGCTTTCCGTACAAATACGGAGTTCGATGTAGCCGTTCCCCACTCGTTGTATGCAAAACACTGATACTGCCCGAGGTCTTCATCTCTTGGTCTGCTGACCACCAGAGTACCACGGCCAGGTTGCTGTGAGATTCGATTGTCGTAACTCGTATATTCGAATGACTTTCCGTTTTTAATCCATCTGTACCTGTTGGACAAAAATAGCTCGGTTAGAACGTGACGTCAGGAGCATAATGGATGATTTATTGCCTATGAGCGGTAGGCCTATTACGTAGGCGGATGGGAAATTACTAGAATTATGTCTAGGAGCCAAGGTAGGCAAATTAAATCAAAGTGACTTCTTCCCATAAATGTTTTCTTTGTCATCAGCTTTAGCGATTACAGTTAATAATAGAACATATCAATAAAATTTTCGTATTCATACACGTTGTAAATGTGAGTAAATAATAAAAAATAAACATGACATAATATTTCCGATGGAAGACGAGATCGCCTGACTCAATCAAGGCTGACGCATGAATAAATTATTATTATACGCGTTATACGACCGTTCAGACCCTCACCGTACATTCTAATACCCAAGAATTTTATAAATTTTTTTTACAAATCCAGCGTGCTTTTTAATGTAAGTAATGAGGGTAGATCAAAATACAGCTGGGAAACTAATTTTGCTCGGGAAACTGCTACAAAGGACTCGTCACACTTGACCGCTTTTCATCTCGCTGGCTGAGTTCGGGTCGGGAATCAGGATAAATTTAAAAGTAGATCAAATACATGCAAATACGAAAAAGTAGGCTACTTTCGTATTCGTGTTCACATTCAGTTTATCATATATTAAATTTGCAAAGTGTTTAATTAAGTAATGTATCTGTTATTACTTCATTAACCTATTGCAAATGTCGTTAGTAATATTGTAAGAGGTCAAACAAATGTACCTAAATAACTTTTTTATATTTCAGATTATTCAGAATCGATCAATAAAGCATATCCGATAAATACGACAAAATACATATATAAAATCAGTGAATTAATTAAATTTTTCCATTGCATAATAATTATAAGGAGATATTAAATATTCCTTAACTATGTAATAAAAAAGTGCGTGTGTACAAAGAACACATGTCAGAAGTGCAACTTCTATGTAAATTACTTATTACTAAGGCAAAAACTCCAATAGATCATGTACCAACCAGCATATAAGTATGATCACTCCATATGTTTGTATATCTATATTTACACTGTTTACATACTGTATACGTGTTAATGATAATATAAGTAAATAAAAAATCTGCGTTTACTTCACAAGACGTTATGCGACAGAATCGCCATCTTAAATTCTAATACGTCACTACTAAACGAATACATTTCTCATACTCTCTCAATTAGTATTAATCCCTTTCTTTTTTCGACAAAAAAACGCTGCACATCTTCGTGGCGTTTCATCCGTAACTAAATTACCTCAGGTATTCAAAAATACAGATATAGATTCTCTACTACTACTATCACTCTACTACAGTAAATGTACAACGACAACAATTCGTCGAAACCCATTAATATCCATTATCAACACGTCCTAAGTCACCTCAAGGATCAAGACGATCTTATATATCAGTATATCGAAGCATGCGCCCAACGGATACTGCCACTTATGGCTGCTAGGAAGTGCATTGCAAGCCGATTAGGATCCCCTTACCTGACCTTCGTCGAAGGCATATAGCGGAAAATGTAGGGTTCTCTTTTTATAACAGTATCCGTTAAATGCGTAACACATTAATACAAAACCTAATTACTACATTGCATCATAGACAAATTAGAAACCAGCCCTGCCTTTTAAAGTGGCCGTTCACGAGAATCGTAGCCAGTTGTTTTCATTCGCGTCACGTAGCTACTGCGTATAAAGGCATCATCTTAAATGCAGTATTCACTAGAGTTTAAATACTCGTAATTTGTACCAAGTGTTCCTTCGCGCTATCATAAAAAATATATTAAAGAATGCATCGTGCATTCATACAGAATTTGAATGAGAAATCCCAGCTGAATACAGTGGATGTCATCGTCAGAGCTTTTGCATAAAATCCCTGAAGCTTTTGTATAAAATATACGTAGGCAGGTTGTTCAACTTGCGCAAGTTTCCTTCCTTAAACAATGGTGTTGGATTTTTTTTGGCAGTGGACCGCTTGCAGTATAACTGTGTGTTTAATGTATTCATTTGAATCGACAAACGAGCTGCAAAAGTAGGAAAAGACGCTACACGATTTTTGCTTGGTAAAAATGAAATTGGTCAAAAACTTAAAAGACACTTATAACACTTCCAATGTGTGTTGGAATTAATTAAATATTGTAAGAACGAGCGTACCTATTCAAATTCTACTATACCGATAGCCGACTAGACAGCCGTGTAGTGTCATAATAAAAATGTACTTCCAACTATTGTTGGCTATATAAACCAAGATACATTATCGATTGAAACTATAACAAATTCCATGAGGCCCTTTTACCGCCGCCGATGGACACTCAATGCCAGAGAGTTCACGAGTGCGTTGCCGGCCTTTTAAGAATTGGTACGCTTTTGTTGAAGGACCCTAAGTCGAATTGGTAAAAAAAAGACAAACAAAACAAACCAAAAAAAAAACAAAAACCTCATATTTATATGTAAAATTTAGAGTCAAATTCGCGTGTTCGACCCTAATATTCAGGGAAATAGAGATATCATAAAATTTTGTTTACATATCCCTCGCCGAGGCACGCGTGCGGAAGGCAATCATACACCGGATATATATTCTTGCCATCCGTTATTGGGTGTAATGGCTACACTCGTATGGGCATAGTAAGTACCTTAATTTTAGGCTCTAAAGGTGTCTGCCCACTATCCCGTAGCATACCATGACCGTGCTAGGACCGTTTCAGACAAAAAACTATTCTTTGTATTGAGAAGTATGAGACTATGCCCACTAGACCGTTCCGTCACCGGCCGACACCGTAGCGTGCCATGCACGGGCCGTCAACTATTCGTCGGAGGGAATATTTTGCCGGTGCGGACACGCTACGTGCATGGCACGCGCCGTTGTCGGACCGCGGCGCGCAGGCGGCTAAACGGTGTCTGAGCGGGGAGTATGACCGTTACAAACCCATTCCTCTTCCTCTTCATCCAAAATGATAACAATCATTGCCAGTTGTTCAATCGGTAGTTTCCTTATAGCCATAACTGTTTCAATATTTCACCACATTAACGCGTCTACGCATAGAGCATCGGAGTTTTACGAGTGTATTGAAAAGATTTCTGCCATGTCACATACGGGCATCATACAGATTATATACGGGTTACATACGGGTTAGATACGGGTTGTAAACGGGTTCAGAACGCTGTCGACCCGTTCAGTGGGCGAAATAGAGCGTACCGGATTGCTTTCCGTGCTGGATACGTTCCTAGCACGGTCATGGTATGCTACGGGATAGTGGGCAGACACCTTTAAAGTTACGACAGAGACATAAGTAACTTATGAAACGATCTTTTTATAAAAAATACATGGTAGTAGAAAAATATTATTTTTCAATCCATTTGTTGTAAAACAATAACTCTAAATCCATCAATTTTATACGCTTACATATACTCGTATACTTACTTATTTTCGATATCAGTTTATTTAAAAAAAAAACGAAATTTCGATTCTCACTTTCTGACTGACGTATCCATTTTCCAAAGGGATTATTAACGTTTTTTAAAGAAGAAGAGTCAGCAAGCGGGTGTTTTGAAAATGATGGCCGCCCATTGTAGCCTACTAGCTAGCGGAAGTATTGCCGACCTTTCAGGGAATGGTACGCTCTTTTCTAGTAGGTATCTAAGCGTTGTATGGGGGCGCCGGGCGTCAAGATGGAAAGGATGTAATTTCGCACTATGCCTCAACGTTCGATGGAATTAAGATACCTGTATAAGTCCGAACTAATAAGTAACTACTACTATTCAAACGATATATGACCATGCTTTAGTTCCTATTAATTTTTTCCAATTATGTTCTAGGCTTTCTCCATAGAGATTTTACCTTTAGTAAGAGTTAGCATAGAAATCGACAGTAAATGCATTGACATTCAATTTGAACGTATTCATACAACGTATGATGTCACTAACCTTGCCTTTTAGTGCCTTTGCAGCTAAATGACGATTGCGACTAAATACGGCGTAAGATGACGTAACGTTATACCTTCGATGCATTGATTGTTTTAACTTTACTGACTTAATATGAATCTTTAAATTCCAATGTTAGTAGTAACATACTCTTAAAACTCGTAAAACCACAAATTTAATAATGAAACACTATATACAAACTATTCGTATGTTCGAGTAGTAAAAATAATATACCACTAGCTGGCGTGCAATATATACCATCAAAGCCGACAGTATTCGTAACGAAAACTTTAAACTTTTCACATCATGGAAAACATTCGTGTCCCTAACAATATCGTATTAAACTATTGGACGTTTCGAGTACTTATTGCTCAGATTACTTGTTCTTATTCAAAATAATAATAATAATACAAATTAATTATTGTTTCTCAAATTTTTACATTAATAAATGAGTATGAGACAACCCCGTAAGTAGTCAAAGAGACACTTCTGGTGGGGTTGACTCGCTACTTCCCTTATCTATACAAATTCTAAAAATAATAGCTATGAACTTATTCTATGCATGCGTGTTTGTGTGATTATGTGAGCATGTGTGTGAGCGAGTGTGTGCATGTTGTTAAATATATAATTATACCTCGAATACATATTGAATAATTGTCCATTTTTAGTATATTTAGGCTTGTATAACACAAATAGCATCGTTGGCAATCATTAAAATATTGTGATTTTAAATAAAATGCATAATGTAACATAATCGTCCAACTCTCGACCGAGAAAGCTGTCTGCGGTTACTGCTGATAATTCAATAATCTCATTATGTGTAAGAAAACGAAGTAAAATAATGAATACTATTATTTTTATCTCTTATTAAAAATATTAATAGAGCCTGTTGGCTTCAACATGCGACTCTCATCCAGGGGGCATAATCAAGAGGCCTTAACAGTACTGTATGTAGAAAGTGGCAAACTAATTTTGTATAAATATGACAGTTCTTGTCGACAAATTTTCATAGAAATTTAGTTTTTGCCTTCTACATACACTATTGTTAACGCATCTTGACTAAGCCCCCTGGACCTATGGACTTTCTGTCTTTGTGGGCATTTAACACTCACATACGTAAACATATCGTGAGGAAACCGGCATGCCATGACCCAAAATGTCATCGTGTCAGGCAGAATGCTAATCACTTACTTGCTTACTAGTAAAAAATAAATTACCAGGAAAAAGGAACAGGTAGCGCCACTATTTCTTTTTTTTATTAATATAAACAAATTAGGTGTCTTGTCACAAGAAATGCATAATTTATAATTAGTTATAAAAATAAATGGTTTTCTGTTTACTTGTTTATATTGCCGTTAATTTAATTTTTAAATTAAAAAGTTTTCTATATAATGTTACTGTTAAAATAGAAATAAATATAAAGCACACATAACATTCAATATAAAATCAGTGATTGAGGCGTATTAAGGTCTATCGCTCGTTGCCTTATATAACCTGATTTTTTGTTTTTTTTTATATGTATGAATTTGTATATTAACGATGTGTAAATAAATTATCGAAATATCAGGTGATCATTAGATCTTATCGGGGAGGAATTATTCCGGAGTGAATCTTGTCTGCATAATGGCAGCGCAGATATTTAAGACAATATGCCTGACTATCGCAACAAAATTAGATATAAGTATAGTATCCCTCGCTTTAAACCAAAAACGATTATAATTACTCAATAGGTCAAAATTACATGTTCTTTTCTCAACGAACCCTTATGACGGCATAAAAAAGCCTATATTCCAACGTTCGTCTTAAAACTCTAAATCGGGATCAGAATCGTTATAACGGTAAGCTTAATCATTGGTTATACACGGGTATACTATGCTCCCGATAATCTCCTATATCTATTGACCTAGTATTAAAATCCATATCGCAGTATTAATAAATGCGCCACAATTATGCATTCAGCGTTACCCACTTCTTGGAACACGACCTAGTGAAACAGGTCGCTGAAAGTTCAATAAAATTACATACCTTCCCAGGCAACTTCAATAATATAATTCTTTAATACTGGAAACAAGGCTATCTTACTTAGACAGTATTTAATAATAATAATAATAATAGCCTTTATTTCCAAAAAAATTTTAAAATTTAGGGATGATAAAACGTCATTCAGTTAAGTTTTGGTTTGTCCACCGTTGGACATAGGCCTCCTCCTTCCGGTTCCACTCGCGTCTGTCGTGGGCCTCTCGCGGGAACTTTTCGACACTGGTTTTAATTCGATGTATAATATTATCATATTGTTCTTGTATATTCTTAGATTTTACAATGTGTTGAACCGAAAAAATATTCTTAAGTGTTTATTGTTCTAGTGGGTTCAGTCCTGATTGTCTGCCTTTAAATTGTTTTCTACTTTTAATTTTTGCTGAAATTTTCACTGTTGCCCGAACCATACGGTGGTCTGTTGGGTGGGTGGTATTAATTATATCTATATTTTCGACGGTATGATGATAGGGTCTTTTAATAATAAAAAAGTCTATTTCATTAGCGGTTCGAGTATCTGGTGATAACCATGTCCATTTATTTTTGGTGTTTTTCTTGAAATAAGAGTTCACAATAAACAGTTGTTTTTCTAAACAAAAGTCAATAAGTCGTTTGCCTCGCTCGCTTCTCTTACCGTGTCCCCATAAACCCATAACCAACTTTTCATCTGGAGTGGCTCGGCCTATTTGTGCGTTAAAATCTCCAAGCACAATGTGTATGGCAGAGAATTTACTAGTGCATTATTTAAGCTATCATAAAAAATATCTATGTCTTCTTGGCTTGACTTCGCTGTGGGGGCATAGACTTGAATTATGTTAATCTTATAATTATTATTAAAGGACATTTCAAGTTTTGCTACTCTATCTGATAGAACCTCGAAATCTACAATATTTGATTTCAACTCCTTTTTAACCATAAATCCTACACCATTTCTTCCACTTTTTTTTTTTCCAGTGTATGAAAAGATGTAGTCTTCGTATTCAATAATGTGTGTTCCCTCTTTTCTTATATCAGAGAGGCCAAGAATATCCCACTTTATGTTTTGCAGAGCATGTTCTAATTACTCTTGACGGCCGTTGCCTACGAGCGACCTTACATTCATTGTACAAATTCGTGTGCCTTGTATATGGCGAGAGTGTTTTTCTATTTTTTTGGGTGGAGGGTGGTGACAGTATTTAGGCTTTACAAAACTTAACGCTAAGTCTCAGTACCAACACTATATTTCGACATTCCGAAAAACATATCTACCTTTTATGTATGATTTTAAAAATTCAGAATCAAAATTTATTATCATCCTTTTTTACACGAAATAAAATTTGAAATAGAACGAACGAAGTTTTTAATGGAGGCTTAATTAAATTTACTAAACAAACGCGTGGGAAATATAAGTTTTACGTTGTCCTATATAATCCGTAGCAGTAAACTTTTAATTGGTTTTAAAAGTTCGCTCGCCCTTCAATATTCGTTGACGCTTCAGCCAGTTTCTTGTTATGCGTCTATATTTAACTCGATAACATGACGATATACGCGTGCTGCCTACAATTTTACACGTTCAATTCGTTTATTATCAATGTTTATGTACTAGAAAAAAGGCTAGTCAAATGTAATAAAATTACGAGAGATATGTCAGGAACGTAGCAAAAAGACATCCAAAAACATGACAAAAAATATGAAATATTTAAGTTCCTAGATAGAGAACGAAAATCTTATCATAGTGGAATGTGTCTTTTTAGTGACAATAACGATTAACGATAAATTGTCAAGTTTGATTTGTTTTATGCAAAAAGGGTTTTGATTTTCGTTCAAATGTACACGCCTCCTTTCCAAAATTCACAATCGACTACTACTAATTCATGTTTCCTGATAAGATCGATTCCAAAAGTTACCATAACCGGTTGCATTTATTGGATGGAAATGCAAAGCGCGCGGCGTCATACGATTAATAAAATCTTCTTATAGATATTGCATAGCTCGTTCGTTCAAAATACAACTTAAAGCTTTTTAAAGTTACACTCTTTTTGCACGATGGAGAAAAATGCTGAGAATGATTTTTTACGATGCGCGCGCACATCGACACCTAAATTCAACATCGTAAAGTTAGGTCTAGTTGGCATGAAAATCGATAACTATGTTCAAGTTGTATATTCTAGTATTTTTATATTTAGAACACGTGTTTCGTAACAGTACAATTAAACAGTGTGAATAAATAAATATTATTTTGGTGTTTTTAAATCAATTTCAAATACGAAGGTGATGGTATTTACTAATAATTAATATATTTAAATAAAATCTTTTTTATTAATATTAATATTTATCGTTAATCACAAATGCATGTTATTTTTTTTCCATACGCCAAAGAAGTATAACTTCTAACGCGTGTACATAAGTACACACACTCTTTTTTAAACCTTTTAACAATTCCATTAATAATTTAAAAGATATTATTAATGTTTTTATGGCCAATATTATAGAAGCGTGAGTCAATATCGTCAAAATTTCTTTAATACGCATTTAGCTGCCAAACTACGAACTACGAAAATAAGCGGACATCCAAAGCAGCCATTAACAATAGATCGCGAATTAAAAGTTTGCGGAGTGTTTTGTAGCCCGTTGCTTACAGACCGCTTTCGAAACACGCTAACAAAAAACACAATGGCTGCGGATTTTACGCCGGAGCATTATTATAGTGAATTCAAAGAATTTATTGAATATTGCATATCGGTACGAGGCAGATATTAGCGTTTATCTTCATGACAAACGGTGAATTATTAATTCGTTTATAGTTTACTATAAGCTTAAGCCAAATGTAAAGGTGGTGACTGACAGTGAATTTTCGCTCGATGTGAATATTCGCATGAATATTTCTTCGTTGTGAGCATGCTCACAACACCTGAATATTCGCGATTCGCCTGTGCTCAATCCCTTCCACAGTAAAAATAAAAGTCAGTAAATATGGCGGACGTACAGATCGTGGCGACTGATTTGTAATGTAACATTCAAAGGGATTCGCGAAAAACCGACAGCAGAGTGGAGCGCGCTCGGCGCTTGTATCAAACTGCTCGGCTCGATGTACTGGCATGCCGAATATTCGACTTGTAACGTGCTCACAACGAGCGAATATTCAATGTCAGTCGCCACCTTAATAAAGAATTTATGTACTTAGGCAGAGACAAGACTGACATATATTAAAATTAGGTAAATAATTAGAATTAGTGTAATCCAATACGTTTGGGGGCGTAAAATTTAGTCTTAGCCAAAATATTTTCGTGAAAAAAAATCGCGCATGTAATTAGAAAAATCATAAAAAAATATATTGTGCAACCACTTCTGTCATCTTCCGTACACTATTGTGAATAGATGGAAAAATAAAGTACAAATAATCAATTACGTTTCTCTTCTAAAATCATACATCTACCACAAAATACAGATTGCGTACATTTTTACCCTAAGCTTACAAGTTTGACGCAATATTTGTATTGCAATACAAAATGTATGTAAGAACCCTTGTGGAGTTGCGAGCATCGTTATGCTCCAACGAGTCGATGGCTTTAAGGATTTTGTGCATTCAGTATATTTCGCAATTTTGTTACCGTATTCCGATAATACGTATGACTAAGGGCGATAAATTACTTACTGCATATGAGCACGTACAGGATTTAAATGTCAAAAGAAAAAAGTGAAAATTATGTTTTTGAAAATCACATTGATGTATGCTTTTGTGAATCTTATTTTATTGCATATCACGATTTGCTCATAGCAATATTTAAAATTATAATTTGACCATAGCAATGACTTCTATACGCAATAGTATTAAAGAGAGAGTGTTTTTATTTTAATCAAAAGAAGAACAAAAGCAGACAAAAATTACAGATTACTTATAATAAAAATAC
Source organism: Pieris mannii (assembly GCA_028984075.1). Classification (NCBI taxonomy): domain Eukaryota; kingdom Metazoa; phylum Arthropoda; class Insecta; order Lepidoptera; family Pieridae; genus Pieris; species Pieris mannii. Next base: position 5,441,493 of record CM054795.1, on the reverse strand, counting down.
GCTTGTATATGTATACTGTACGTGCAATTTTTATTTTTATTAAAATGTATGTACATGTGTATGTATGTAACTACATCGTTAGGTTATGTTTCTCGATTAAAATGCTGAAGTAAATAAATATTTACATAAAAAGTTTTTTTTATGTAAATATTTATTTCCTTTTACAAAACGCTTTCTATGACGACGTGTTTGTCAATTCCTTTCGATGTTATTATAAACGGATTCAACTGCATTTTGGTGCAGAGTACTGTTGGTCAAGCATGTTATTTTCAACATTAGCCGCCAAGGCCTTACGTTTAAGCCCAGACGATACAATCTTAGACCCAATCAACACTGTATTGTAGGCACAGAAAGGAGATTTATGTAAATACAAATAGCTAAATGTTTATAATCGCATAATAAACATCATCAAATAAACAGACATAATTTGAGACCTATCACACTAATGCAGTATATATTTTTTAAATTATTAATATACACAATTAGTAATTAATCAATAAAAGTGATAAAAACAAATTACATTTAAAATTATTGAAACTATGATATAGTATACTCATAAAATGTTTGTTTCACATCACACACAGCCGCTTGTGTCGAGGCCTCGTAGGCACTCACAAAGCTTAGGTATCCACGCCTTGACCTAGTCCTACATGGATCTGGTTTCTATAGACTATCCTAGGTGGACACCGAAGCCAAGGCAAGAACTAACAATAAACCTACAAGACGCCTTCGGCTAGCGACACTCAACCTTGTTAACCACTTAGAAAAAGCAATCATAATATGTTTTAAACAGAATGCCTTAAACTTTGTAATGGGCCTGATTATTTAATTACAACTATAGAATATAATTCAGTATGCTATTTAAGAATAGTTAAGATGGAGACTCCTAGATTCGTTTCCTAGTTCTTGGAGCGATGTGCGCAAAAGGATTATAATACGTTGTTATTATAAATGTATGAGCGGATATTATCAAAAAATAACTGAATTTCAATAAGCTAAAGTTTATTCATAAGCTGTATGCCGTTTGCTCCACATTGAAGATATTTTTATAACACGTAAACAACGATGGGAAAAACATCAGTTGTAACAAATCTTAGGTAGATCGGCACAATCTCATATGTCATGCATCGAAGCAATTTTACTCAGAAATATTTTGACACGATGAATCTTCTCTTAATACTACATAAGTTCAATTAATACATGCGCCTGGGCAGCATACTTAATCACGTTTATCTTACCATAAATGTTAAAGCGAATAGGCATGACCGTAACACAGTGACAAGTAGTCGCGACACATAAACGCTACATCAAAAAAAAACTTGAATCAATTACACGCATTCCACTTACGGTAACCAATTATACCGGCTCACTTTTCCGGCCAGCGCGAGGCAAGATTGAAGCAAAATTTTCAGAGAAAATTCGATATGTTTGAACAACTAATGGACCGAGGGCATTGACCGGAGCTTTATTCGCTTCAGGAAATACAAGCTTTGGGCAAAAGTCATGGGGACAGATAATATATTATTGACGTTATTTTGCGTCCATGTGCAGAGGTATTGTATGGTAACATTACGTAACACTAAAACTATATCTATATATACTACTGTTTTGTTGCGTATATTATGTAAAAATATAGCGGTAAATAAGTAACAAATCCACGAATAATCCCATAACGTATGAGGAAAATATGAATGCTACATTAGAGGGTTTTTTATCGCTTGTAATCGAGGGCTCGAACCCTTCAGAAACGCTGTTAAAAATATCGAAAATAAATTATGGGGAATTATGGATACTCAGCTTATTGCTTTTATTATGTATAAGTAAAGTAGGTATATAAAATTAAAACACTTAAGTAATTGAATTAAAACAAAATCGTTAAGCTTTATATTTGTAGAATAAATTCTCTTTTACTGTGCAGCTAGTTTTGCTCTAACAAATTAACTGTATAACCCATCGACTGACTTTATAGTACACACAAAGACTCGTTCATATTGCGGTGTACATATATTATTAAAAAAAATTGTTAATATTGCACTAGGACAAATCAATTTTTTTTGCTTTATTGAAATATTGGTTTCGGCTGTGGAATAATTTAGCCTATTAGAACGGTGAGAGAATCTTGGAAATTCGTCGATAAGTTTTGGAGTTTATACGTACATACAAATCTTAATAGGTATATAGAAAGAAAAAGACCCGTTTGACTCCCATATATTATACATAATAAATAAATAAAATGTCAGTCAGTAAATTTCAATTCATACGTAATCTATTGTTAAATAATGAATGGTGTGACCGATTCAAATGGAAATTACGTTTCCGGCATTTCCCTGATAAACGAAATATTGAGAATTTGCCAATACATTACAAAATAATTGGTCAGTGTAGGATGGGCCTGACACAATGCTTTTGACATTTCTTAATGTCTGGTTGATCAATCTTCCAGACGTCTCAAACCGTAACAATTATATCTAATCCCATATATAACTAGATGAATAGTACTTTTTTATTTTTCCAACACGCTTATTAGTATAATAACTGAATGCGTGGTGTGAGTGCGAGTTTTCTCTTTTAAGAATAAGTCAAATGCATAACAAACTCAGGTACGCAGTATTTATTTTATATATTTTATACTAGTAACCCGCCCCGGCTTCGCACGGGTGCAATGCTTATGAAAAGCAGGTTTTTATTATGTATTGTTATCCGTCGCTGGAAAGCTCCGATAATATACGCGTTCGATCGCTGCTAAATAAGCTGTAATGGGCTGTATAGATCTATATTAAATGAACAATGTATTCAAGGTATTTAATTGGTTAAGGATTGATGCTGTATTGGTTAAAATCGCTTCGAAAATTAGCCATTATTTGTCGTAAAAAGTAAATGACAAAAAAAAGTTATTGTGGGTTATCCATAAGAGATAGACATATACCATCACTGACTTTTCTGTAGACCTTTTCAATGTGTACATTACTTAGTACACTCGTACGCTTCAGCCTGCGTTTGCAATGTAAGCGGAAAAAATTTAATAAAAAGCATTTACGACATCACATTAGAAACCTCAAAAATAACAGTACTTCTCTACTATTTAATGGATGTTATTATATATATAAACCTTCCTCTTGAATCACTCTATCTATTTAAAAAAACGCATCAAAATCCGTTGCGTAGTTTCAAAGATTTAAGCATACAAAGGGACATAGGGACAGAGAACGCGACTTTGTTTTATACTATGTAGTGATACATACTTAGGCGCCGGCTCTCCTTCAGCCTCACACTCTATTATGAAGGGTTTGTCAACTTCTCCTGGTTGTGCCACTTGGAACAACAGTTCTTCCACAGTCGGTTGCTTGACTATCCGAGGCGGTGACGTCACTGTAAACAAAATCAATGTATACCAAGATGTTACTCTCCAACTTCTATGAACGCGCTGCTGTTATATATCTTCTTTTGATAAATTTACATTGACTCTCTAATTGACAAAATCTTTTAATATAGTGTAGCTGTAAATAAAGTGTGTAATCTTAGATAAAAGAAACGGATATGATTATAAAAAACATTAAGTTGCCATAAAGAATTATATCCTTTTTATATTATGTTATTTTCAAACATTTAATTTACTGTTATATCTAATGGTTTTAATAGGTCTAGAAGGTTTTATAACTGTAATCTGCAACGGCACAATGACAAACTAACTATGAACTAAACCTTATTTAAATATTCATAAAACTAACATTCCCTAACTCTCAACTAGTTAGGGGAACAAGTGTCTTAATTATGCAACAACAGTTCAAGTGTGCTATTGCATTGAGATTTAAGTATTGGATAATTGAAATACTGTGTAAGATGTGTATAATTCTGAATATAATATATTCAAAAGATGGATACATTATTATAATAAATTTGGCAATTTTTAAATGGGTGTAAAGTTTATTTAATATAGCCGAGGCAACACAATATTTTATTATCAATATTCTAAATTACTACTGCCAACATTTCTCTTTTTATATCCAGCCAGGGCATATACTGTGACCAATATAAGCGAGACAGTTTTACTATTATGATGATGATTCTCAAAGTTTTTATTACAATGCAATAAAACATATTATACAATACACAGAAACTTTTTAAATATTATATCATCCTTGCCTATGGTATCCCTTGTGCAACTTTGTGTTCTTGTTTAGCTACTTGTGATTGAAAAACATAACTATAAATTCATATGATTTTAGTGTTAGATATACTATTATAATCTAATATCTTAGTCTACCTGACAATATATTTATATATTACTATATATCTTTCTTTTATGTAATTGTATTAGATAAGGAATGTAATTAGTGTGTTGTTTGTTATTACTTTGTTTAAGTAAATTATTCTTTCATATCATTCATCATTAAACTTAAGAGGATATCCTCTTAAGTTTTTTTATCTCTCTCAATAGAACTGAAGATGAATTATAATTGAATTATATTTATACTCTATATATATGTACAGTTTATATATTCATGCATTGCTGTAAACTATGAATAATCATAGTATACAAGCAATGCATGAAAAACCGAATCATTTGTCAAAAGTAATGGGGCCAGAATGCTTAAAACATTGCTTTTCCACAAAATAGAACAAAAAAATTCCCCTCATTCACAGTATATGAATGATAAAGCATTCTGAAACTTTACATTTAAAATGAGGTCTAACAATGGTGTGGAGAAGGTTTATGCAAGGATTTTACCCAGTTGAAACACTGTCCCTATTTTGTTAAGTAAAATGTTTTTATTAGGTGTTATATAGAGTCAAAGAAAATACTAAAGTGTACAAGGGAATTTAAAAGTTTTATGATGTTATCCTTTAATTCAGTGAATGAATAAGTAAATTAATATTTTGTGTCATTTTTTAATTTCCAAAGTAATATATGAGTCATAAGAAGAAAATATTATATAAAAATTTGTTGGTTTAAACAAAAGTATAAAAAATATTACATTTAAACTAATAACAATTTCACATATTTTTTCGGTGGAAAATGATTAGAATCTAGAATGAGAATGATTTCAGATGCGGAAGACCACCTAAAGGGATTAAAAGAGAACACTAAAACCACCATATATAAATATATATCTAATGTCAAAAGAACTTACTAAAAAAAGCTTACTCATTTAGCTAGCTTCAGTTTTTTATGTTTGAAAGCAAGAGTTTCAAACATAAAAGCAAGAAACTAGCTATTCACATCATGAGCAGTGGAACTTAAAGATAAAATATGATAGCTAGTCAGATATTCAATTTAGAATTTCATTAGAACTATTGAGTTGTTTGATATAATTAAGTTATTTAGATAATGCATATATATATAGTAATAATCCTCAAATTAAAATGATTTAATTAGAAAATAAAATTGTTTTGTTCTGATTTTACTCAAGTTAATTATTTAAAACGCTTATAACATAAGCATTATCTCTTTGTTGCGAGAGAAATAAACAAATATGTTAATGAACTTGCCGCGCGAGACGTTAGCCTAAGTGATAACAGTAAAGCTGCTAAAGCTCTATTATCGTACTTAAAAGAGTATACTTACGCAGAGCCGCCGCTTGAGAAATTAAAGCGAAGAAACATAACACTTTTGTATCCATTTTTGCAATGTTGTACTGCTTGTCGATCTATTGAGAAATTAAAAACAGAATTTTAATAATACGACAAGTTTTCGGCACACATGTTCGCGGCACTTGATGACCTAATCCAAAGCTATGACAACACCCACTAAAATAGTTGTAATATCACTCAACTGCCGTTATAACACAAAAGGTTTTTCACAAATATTTTAGTGCTATCTTCTCTAATACTTTACACTTTGTATTACTACTAACTTTATATCTGCAAAATCTCACAAAACTGTTATGACTGTTAGTTGGCTTACTAACAAAACCAATTTCTATTATACTAAAGAACTTGAGCTAAACAATATTGTTTTATTACCTAAAACTTATATTTTATAAAAACATCGCGAATGAGCCGTTTCAGTAATATTTACAGAATACTTTATAGGCGGGGCCTTTAAGATTCCCGAATCTCGTTTCGACAGTGATCAATTCAAGCACTATCATAGACTAAGGAAGAATGTCGCAACATAGAATGAATTTTGAGAGGTGATTTGATAAGTTATTTATACTACGTTGGTACTATGATTGCTGTCCCTTTCTTACAATACGATTAAAGAAACCGCTAACTCTTTCTAAAATCATAGACAAAATAAGTTACTTTATCAATGACGTCAAGTATGCCATCTTCCAAATCGTTACTAATTTTAAAGGAATAGAAATGATATTGTGAATTCATTTGTACAAAGGATAGCAAGGAAAAAGGATACAAGCTACTGGCTTACTGACATTTAATTTTTTAAATTGTAACAAAAATATGTGTTCGTAGACTGTTATTTTTCTACTGCATAATATATTTTTTCATTAACACCCTTTTGGACGATAATTATTTTCAATTGCTTGTAACAATCAGGAAAGAATAGTAATTTTATAATTGTTTGCATTTGAAAATTGGAGTTTACTGATAAGCTTGTTATTGGATATTGTAAAATCGATTGTAGGAAAAAAGGTTCTATTTTGTAAAAATTGTTATTATTTTCGGGCCACACTGTGTTGCCAATACACTTTCCAACCATAGATAAAGTTGATATCTGCCAACTCAAAGATTACCACAGCTCTACCGTTATACAGATAACGTGACAAACAACGCTACTTTAATGAACTTCCGCCAACCCGCTATAATTCACTTACCGCGAGATTGAAATTTAAATTTCTTCATCGTTAAATTAAGAATTTAAAAAATGGTCCAAATAAATCCTAAATTATGTGTTATATGTTAGCAGTGAGTTTAAAAAAATGCTAAGAATAATTTTAGCAATATTTACTGTGTAGTGAACTTTCGTAAAATATTTGCAAATGCATAGTAAAGGCATGAAACACAGTTCTTTGCTCTTAACGTGTAATGTACACATTGAATATGCTTCACCTAAGAATGTAGAACCCACCTAATTTTCATTGCTACTGTAAAAATACTGGCCATAATAACTTTTTAAAATTCGCCATCGTTTAGTTAAATTTGAAGGTTGAACTGTGTGTTATGACTTATGAAGTTAAATAAAATTATTTATTCTTATATAAATTACAGTGTCCCAAATGGGTATGTAACGACAAATGTAACCACTTATATATTTTTAAAACAAAGATTTTTAGTAGTTTAGAGTAAAATTACATAGTTTTTATATAATAATTAGTTACGTACAGTTACTTTATTTTCAAATGTAACCTTATATTTCTCTTTAGATAACATTCAAGCGCGTCACAGTTCGTACACAAACGCCTACCCTTCAGTATCAGTGGATACAAGAACATTTTCTAAATCAGATATGAATATGAGTAAACCTCACTGCAGTAGCAAATTAAATGAGAGCGACATTTTCCGTGTTAAAAACAGTTGTGAAGAATACTACAAAAGATACGAATACGATGAGAGACCAGTTAGAGAAAACAGTTCAATTGACAACAGCTATAAGGAAGACCGAATGTCTGGCGACACCAAGGATTCCATAGCTAACTCAGAGCTGGATAATTTAGAATTAAAAGTATTAAAAAATATATCTCACGAATTTCAATCTGATGATACGTCAATTGAAAGCCTCGAGTCTAACATTAAACTATTTAAATGCACTGTTCAGGAAATATTTGATAAATTTTATAACAGCATGAATGATTATGAACTTTACAAGCAGAGATATAGAGATATATTATCAAAGAAGAACGACTCTATCCTGGAAATGGAAAGTTTTATTAAAAATATGATTCAAAATATACTCTCCATATCTGAAACATCAATTGATAACATTAAGACAAAATCCAATGTGGCATCACAACCTCAGGGGTGTACTGCTGTTGAAACTTACAAAAACGAAAACTATTCATCTGAGTCGGCTGATGATTCAAAGTGCAGAAATAAAAAAGAAGAAACACTAAACATTTACCTTTTAAGTGTCGCTCCTTACGTAGCTATAAAAATGAATAATCGCAATCAGCTCTCTGAAATCGATATACGAGATTCCAGTGTAGATGACTTAGAAGGGCAATTGGCTTCAGCAGAAAATATTAAAATGATAGCAGCCAAGAAAAGACAGCTGGAAAGATACATAACCCAGCATAATGTCCAGCCCAATGACAGAAGTATACCTATAAAAGTATCATGTCCAAAAAAAGATATATCTTTAAATGAAGATTTTGCTAAAGATAACCAAGAAGAGAACATGTCACTTATATCAAAAATTTGCAACTACATCTGCAAGAGGTTTCGCAAGTCATCTTTCTAGTAAAAGTCAAGATTTTTCCAGTTTCTTTATTTCAGGACTAGATATTAAATACAACAACTAACTATTCATTTTCTTCAAAATTGATTACATAATACCATCTTATCATTGTTATGTGCTTACACAATTGTATAGCAAATTCCTTTTTCATATGGAGAAAATCCCTTATGATGTCCAGATCCAACATAATAAATGCTTGGCCATCTATTTCTTCTTGTTTCATTTTCTCTGCTACCAACTTGCAATCTTCTGTATTCTTTAGATAATTATACACGTCATCAACCGTCCAGTGCAATGGATTTGGAGCCAGTTTAGTTTTGCCTTTAAGCCAGGCCATAGGGAGATCTTTTTCGAACATTTTATTATCTGTAGGCAGTGGATCGTCAAAGCTAAATTTAAGTTTCTTAAGTTCTGGTTCCTCACTGTCAGAAACATCGGAAATGTTTTTATCTCTCGAATTGGAGCTACTTTCATTGGTTTCATTTTCTGTGTCGCTATCATGTGTTTGTTTCTTTGCACATGTGTTATTGTATATTGTTTCTACATCTTTCTTATTCCAATGAGATTCTTTCATTTGTTGTGCAAAATTTGGTAGTTTAGCGCCGCGAGTTTTCATTTCCATTTTCGGGAAGTTCTTGGCGTCTCTCCTTCGTCTAGTGTTTCGTTTGTAGTCTGTGAGACTTTCTGGGGAGTTAGGCCTAGTTCCAGATTCTGATGGTGGGGTGGATCCAGCGCTATGCTCGCTTTCAACAAATTCTCCATCCTTTGGATTTTCAGTTTCAGTTGGTTGTGGTTCTTGACGTTTTTCAGGTACAGGTTTTTTCTTCTTACGTCGTCCATTTACCGAACCTTTGGGCCTACCACGACGTTCGGTGCCGTTATCTGAAACAGTTTAATTTATGATAAATAAACTTTACGGCTAGGTTTGAAGTAATATACCTACAAATTTAAATTATTTTGCATTCAATTCTAAAACCAGCTGAATAAATTGTTCTCTCAATGTAATGTGTGCTACATTACATTTATAACGAAGAAGACTCAACAATAAAGTTGTATCATACAATCAAGTTTAAAATTTAGTATTTCATATTTTTACTAGTATATAATTTTATAATTTGACAATAATTACAATTATACGTATTAATAATTGAATTTTACACATGGAATGTTATATTTGAATCAAAGAAAAGAATAAAACTTACGGAATGTAGATTTATCAACATTTTGGCAGTTATTGGGACACACGTCAGGATAATGTGTAGGTCCGAATAAGACAGGACATCCCTGTAGCTTAACACACACGGAGCGGCAGAAAGAGGCAACTTGATCGGGCGAAGTTACTATGGGGACGTATGCGTGGTACGTACTTGTTTTTAGTCTGGAATGGTGGAAATAGATCGAGGTTATAGCTTATGCAGCTTTAAAAAACGCACTAACTGGGCCATTGGTTATCGATAAATATTAAAACAAGACTAATTAAAATAGGGCTAAATTCAATTTTACCAAAACATAGTGGTCATAGTGTAGGCTCAGGTATTATTAAGATTTTTTAGTAAAAAGCTTTATTAGCAAACTAGCTCTAACACGTAAAACATTTTTGAGTTTTTTAGAAGTTAACTAAATATATTTTAACATTTTATACACAAGTATAAAATATTGTAAAAGTATACGAGACGGTATTTTAAACAATATAATTGTAGAGTTTTAAATATATAAAAGTAACTATAAATATTAGATGAAAAATATTTGTATTAGGAGGAAGTATACGAAGGACACATTTTTTAATTAAGAACAAGACGTCTTTACTTACTTGGCTCTCAACATTTCAAGTCTCATACCCTCTTCAGGAGGACCTTCAGTTTCCCAATCTTTTAATAATTTTGCTGGCTTGTATGAAGCTGATATGATTTTATTTAAAACCTCTTTCAAGACCAGACTCAAGGGACCCGGACCAACATGTTTTGGCAACTGAGACAATTTGTTCCGACTAATAGATGGACCAGCATAGCATTTGTAGTTGAAAAATATCCTATCACACCATTCCTCGGTGGTTTTCAATTCTTCCCGCACTTTTTTGGGTGCCGGAGGGTCTTTTGGAACTTCTTTAGGTGACACGTCTGGTATATGTAGTTCGTAATTATTACTATCGCACCATCCAACAGGCAAAAGTAGGTCGCTGTCTTGAGAATACCAGAATTTATCGCCAATCGGAAGTAATTCCACTAAGACCATATGTTCGGCGATTCTTTCTATATTTGCAACGTGTATTTCTTCTTGGTTGAGTGGGTTAACAGCTTCCAACTTCATGCCTGGCTTGATGTCTTTAAGCAAATCCTTTTTACCGAAGCAATATTCTGGTGCTGGGACAGAAGATGTCTCAGCCAGATATTCATCCCAGTCGAAGTTATCTTTAGAGGATTTTGGTTGCTTGAATGGAATGTTGTTTTGCTTAGCAAAGCCAATAGGATAAATGTATGGATGCATGCTATCACAGAGCCAGGCCATTCTAGTATCTTCATAATCTTCTAAATGGTCATCAAAAACAACTAAAAAATGGAGGTTATTAAAGATCTTGGTAACAGTAGCCGGTTGAATAGTTTTCATATCTTCAGGGTTTAGTGCCTCCACTTTCATTCCCGTTGAGAAGCTATGAGCTTCATAAGTCTGATTGGCCTGTGTTGATGTTAAAAAATACACTTAGTAGAATAGATGTGATAATTAGCACTTATTAAGACAATTTAATTTTATCCAAAGATCAAACCATCAATCAAACAATCAAAAAGATATTAGGACTACAACCATTAAACCATGGCGTTGAGTAAATACAATTTTTTTAATGTGAATGTTAAGTGACTTGCTTACAATCCAGCCATTATTGATTTTATAACTTTTGAAGTAGAGTTAATTTGTTAAAGATTAAATATGTATTATATTATGTTATTATTAGTGAAGAAAGTTACCTGAAATAAATCAGAAGGTGTCGGTTCCTTTATAGATTCTTCAGCACTCTGCCTCAGTTGTGCACTCAATTTGTTCTTACACGAAAACTTATTTACTTTGCCGGGATATTTGAACTGCCATGGTGAACCCTGACAATAAGAATTATTTTTAACTAATTAATTGTGTAATTGTTTTAACATTATTTTATTAACACATTATTGCACTTAAAATCTCTTGGTTTCAGATATTACTGTATCAGTTTACGTAATGAGCAAGTTGGTGATCATCCTTCTGTATCTGGCATATCCGTTGATTTTCGACTTAGACGTCTTTCTTCTCTACGGTGTTTTCCGCTAATAATATACTGTAGCATTATTAAAAGCAACCATTTTATAATGGGCACACATAGTTTTTTGTTTTGTCTCTGCATATTAAATTTAAAAGATCAATTGACATGGAAAATTATATGAACATAGCATGTGAAGTTTTTAATGAATTTTTATATATTAATGGCCCAATAAACTTGGTATAAACTAATCTATTAAGAATTTTCCTTTCTGACAGACCCTAGTCTTATTAAGCCAGACATTTCTGGTCACACAAATTAATCTCAATAAATTCTCACCTTATTAGTAACAGAACCAAAGGTACTTATTCTAGGGTTGGAGAAAAACAACCACGATTGTGGTAGATCATCGTCTGCACCGTCGTAACGCACTAAGAGACGACCACCAATATTATCATGTACCTAGAAAAATATAAAATTTAAATAAAATTTTGTAAAATGTATTACATAATTATTTATCGTGTTTTGTGGTCAGTGAGATAATATTAAGTTTGGAACGTAATTTGTTCTAAAAGACATTTCCAAAACTGAGAGATAAAAAATACAAAAAAGCTTATTGTAAACTATTTATAAAACTATTCTACAATGTTATTTCATTTAGTATTTTATATAAACTTACAGTTGCAATCCAATATTTATATGGATCCAAAGAATTCTGTATTTCCACTTTCATACCAATTTTTATTCTATCTATTGGAGAGAGTCCTTTATTATTTAAAGCTTCCATAGAAACCGATTGACCAACCACAAGGGCTTTTTTCATGATTTCTATGATTGAGTCTCCACATCTTTCATTAATTTCATCAGGTGGTTCTATTAGTTCATCATACTTCCCACACCACCCCAGAGGATGCACTTTGGTGTTGGATATGTCACACCAGAAGTCTGTTTCAGCTCCAATAAATTTGATTCGCAGGAGGTGCCCACAAACCATAGTTATTTCAGCTATCCAGTATACATCAGGATTGTTTTTGTGGCAAACTTCAAGGAGCATGCCTTGTTTGATTCCATTATGAAGACTGAGTTCTACCTGTATTATTACAAAACTTGTTAGTTATTCATATAATGTGTTTATTTTTGAAAATATATTTGTGCAGCTGTATCCACCATATGATGCAGTAAAAGTATATCTAGTAAAAAATAATATCTAGTTGTTTATTTAGTTTTGTTTTTAAACCTATAGTTTTATCAAAATCTCAAGGAGTAACCATTAAATTTGTTATTGTTGTCAAATCTAAAGATCCAAGAAAGAAAGTCCAATCTAAAGATTGGAAATTTTTAACTCACAGTGATATCAAATTGTAAACTGTTGCACCAGATAATATAGGCTTTCTACAAAGACAAGATTTTACTATCTATTTATCAGGGTTTGTATATGCAACATTACATAATTATTGCTGGACTTATAATTCAATTTAAATTTACAATTAAAAGAAAAGAAATAAAAACCTAATGTTTTTTATTCAATTTAAGTAGATAAATCTGGTAAAATCAATTAAACTTTAGATATCATTATTTTAAACCATGAATTTAATGAATACTCTGTCACATGAAAACCATATTTTTCTTCTTTATTATTATTTTTAAACATTAAATATAAGAAAAGTAATTTTTGACTTTGTATTTATTAAATTAAAGCAGCAAAAATTAAGTGATATCATAGCATACTAACATTGAGAATTAATTATTTCTTTTATTTAAAGATAACATGAAATGAAATGACTTTATGATAACGTGTTGCATTTAATTTTAGACAATATGCTATCATGCTATGGGAAAAGGGCGATATAATATTAATAATATTATATCGCCCTTTTCCCCATGATAGTTCTCAAACATAAAGCGTATTTATTTTTAGCAAAACAGTTATGTGCAAAAACAGTATAAATAAACATTATTGTACTGATACTTTATATTATGATAGTACTACAGTTATAGACTTACGTGAGAAAATAATTCTTCGGGGACAGCAACGCTTTTATTGTCTTCTAAATAGTTATTCCAATCGAATTCCATCGCTTATTTGTTTAATTTGCAGTTGAAACAGCTGTAATAATTATTATCGATAACAAACAAACACATACCTAATAATTAAATAACTCACAACTTTTGTAATTGCTTAATTACAAAACCTCTCTCTCGTTGGACCTCATTCATGTTTCATAATTAATTTTTTAATATCACCAAGTAATCTGTGCATTAATTGATTACTGACGAAAATTAAAAAAAAAATACTGGCAAACTGATATTTATAGTAGGTACTATAATATATTATACAGCAAGAGATTAGTTACCACTTTGCTTAAATTTTACAAAGACAAGAATAAAAGTTTTACATTGATTTATTTGCGTTGTAGATGTACTAACCCGTAACTGTAAACAATAGATGTTTTATATAAATAAATGTTGATACATTTTTATTATGTACTCTAAAATATTATTCACGATATAACATAACTTAGTAATTTAGTGTGTTGCATTTTATGGAAAAAACACATAAAATGTTATAATTATGAATATGTATTTTAAAATTTTAAATACCTAAGTGTGACTAACTATCGACATTCTTGTGACCATTTTTAAATCGATATCATATTTTATTAAGTCAATAACGATAAACCATTAACGATTCCATTATTTTTTTATAGAACAGAAGGCAAACGAGCAGGAGGCTCACTTGATGTTGTTGAAGTTATGCTGCGCAGCCGCTGTCCATGGACACTCTCGATTTCATAGGGCTTTAGAGTGCGTTGCCGGCCTTATATCATGTCTTTTGCCATATTAAAATTAATTTTTGGGAAGTACTCCTGAGTCACTGACAGTTCGATTACGTTTTTAGAAATTGACGTTGACAGTCAGTCATAATAAGTGACAACAAATATTTTTTTCCAATATCCATTTTTCAATTGAAATTCGAAACAAAGTTGAGAGTTCGTAATATTTATCTGATTTTGTTTGCAATTAACGATTTAGTATATATTTATATACCCAAAGTTCCACATATTAAAAATTAAATGTATTAAAAAGTATAATAAGTGTGAGTCATCAGTGCGTTGAATTAAGTGCTTTATGAGTATAGTGTTAATTATGTGATTCTTGCCCTTTCACTGCTGCTGTATTACAACACCAATGATGAGTCGCTTTACTTCTGATGGTTTTTTATATACACTATCATCAAATTCCTCAAACGGAACCGATGACGAGGGTTGTATGTTATGGAATTCAACACAAAATGTGATAATTACTGGAGCATACAATGGAATTCCGCAGACCTTGATCTTAAATGTCATATCATGGGTTTGTTTAATTTTATTATTCTCTGTATTGCGCCGTACAGCATGGAATTATGGACGTATGGCACTAGTGCAAAGATCGAAGAATCGTTGGACGAACCTTTTCTACCGTGGCGGCGATGATGACGCGCTTGTTGATCGACGTCGCAACGCCGATGAGTCTCCCAGTATTGATGAAGGTTTCTTCACGTGGCTTCCAGCTGTGTTCCGTCTCACCCGCGAACAAGTGCTTGCAAAGTGTGGCCCAGATGCTGTACATTATCTCTCATTTCAACGCCATGCTATAACACTTATGTTTATTGTCACTTTAGTTTCTATTGGTATTATTTTGCCAATAAACTTTCAAGGAACAAATTTACAAGTAGATGCAAGCACATTCAGTAGAACTACTTTGTCAAACCTTACTGGAACATCTTATTGGCTTTGGGTTCATACTTTGATTAGCATCTCATTTTTGCCAGTATCTGTATTGATAATGAGAAGATGCACAGGAAGAAAACCGGTTCCTACATCGATGACTGGAACAATAATGATAACCAATATCTCCAGAGCAGATAGAAATGAAGCAACAATAAGAGCTTACTTCGCCCATAATTTCCCACATATACAAATTGTAGACCTAAAATTGGCGTACAATGTAAATAAATTAATTGATGTACAAGAGAGAAAAGAAATGGTTTCTGAAGCTTTAGTTTACACTGACACATACTTCAAGAAAACTGGGAAAAGAATAACGGTGCGCCCCCAACTCTGTGGACCTGATGTTGATGCCCTTGAGTACTACACAAATGAAGAAAAGCGTTTGAAGGATGAATCTAAAAGGTGTAGGGCCATAGTACTCAATGATCCATTGGGTATAGCTTTCTTAACTTTACCTTCGTATCAATTAGCTGAGCATGTTATTAGCAATTTTAGTTTGCATCGAGGTTGGGTTCTGACTCATGCAACAAATCCATCTGACATTATTTGGGAGAACCTTAGTGTTCAGCCAGGAGTGTGGTATGTCAAGGCCATTGCTGTTAATTTTTGCCTTTTTATTGTTTTGTTCTTTTTGACAACTCCAGCTTTTATTGTTAATTTAGTGAAAAATGTTTTAGTTAAACCAGAGTCAGTGAGCAAATTCAGTAGCCTTATTTTAGATTTTCTCCCTACTTTATTGCTCTGGACTATGGCAGCTGTGATGCCTGCACTGGTTTCATTTTCTGATAAATTTTTATCCCATTGGACAAGATCACAGCAGAATTATTCTATAATGACAAAAACAGTAACATATCTACTCCTCATGACCTTAATATTACCTTCCTTGGGATTGGCTAGTGCAGATGCTTTATTCCGTTGGACATTGCACCACGTCAATCAGACAATGCGCTGGGATTGCGTGTTTTTACCCGACAAAGGCGCATTCTTTGTAAATTATGTAATAACCTCAGGGTTCATTGGCACTTCACTTGAACTGGTTCGCTTTCCTGAACTATTTCTTTATGTATGGTATCTTATGCAATCGAAATCAAAAGCTGAAAAAAGTTACGTAAAGAAAGCGATTTTGTATGAGTTCCCCTTTGGAGTCCATTATGCTTGGAGTCTAGCAATCTTTTCTATAACAATGGTGTACAGTCTTGCATGCCCTTTGGTTGCTCCATTTGGACTAATTTACTTTATTTTGAAACACATTGGCGACAAACATAATTTGTACTTTGCTTATGGTCCAAGTGACATGAGTGGTGTTGGCGGAGGTCGAATTCATTCGACAGCCGTGCGACTTATACGAATTTCAGTCTTACTTCTACTTATTAATATGGCTGCGTGGGCGGGTTTGCGAGCAGGCTTTGAAGCTCGTACAATAATTCTAATTATGGCATCTATTGTCACATTTGGAACATTTTTATTGCTTAGCCCATTCCCTAGTTGCACACCACCAGCACCTCTGCAAGAAGAATCCAGTGTCACCCCTAAGGAATACGTAGCTCCTGTACTATTGCGACCGGTTGATACAACCCCTGTGTCAACCCCATCTACTCCAGATTATGGAGCTTCCTCACCAGTAGTGAATCTTGCCTATAACCCAGATACCATTAATATATAATATGTAAGTTATATTAATTGGTAAAGATCATTTATCGCGATTTACGTGTAATATACCAAATATCATGATAACTGATAATGATAGCCACATGTTAAAACCGAAATGTGAATTGGAGATTAAGTGTTGTAAAAATAATAATGCAATATTTTTATATCTAATATCTAAGTAAATGCATAATATTCACTTTCATAAAGATCTTAAATGTTTCAACACATCTCTATTAGTTAATATTTAGTTTTTAAATTCGTAACACCAAACAATGCGTACCTAATTTTATATTTTTTTAATGAGATTGTATATGAAATATCTCTTTACATAAACTAAGTCAATAAAATTCATTAAAATCACAATTAACATTCCATTAGTTATAAAAAACGTTTGGAATTCAATTTGAATTTAAATCATTTAGATGCAAATTTATTTACACTGGTAAATATAAGTATACCACTTATCATCTATAGCACTATTCAGTAATTTCAAAAATACATATTGATTCTAGAAATACTAGTCGTCTACATAATTACTTAATTATTAATAAGTTGTATTTTTTAGATGATTCCGCATATCCATAATTAAATATACACTATATAGAAGTGTTTTTGCATAGAAAATAATGTGTCTGCTTGTTTCATCAACCGCCTTCATGAAGTATTAAACTACAATCTAAATTAAATTTTTAAATCAGTACATTGCAACAGATATCAGCTACTGTAGTTCAATTTTATTTAACTTAGGTAAATTTTATTATAATTCAAATTAATTAAATAATTTTTAAATATAAGATTTTTTATAACAATCCAAGACCAGATTAATCAACAAATGTATGTTTTTTTGTATTTGGATTGTTTGATTCTTTTACAAAAAAAAAAATATTATTATACAACATGGCTGTCTATTCTCTTTCTTTATTTAATCCATTGTTTTGTTTTGTACAGAGTATATTATATTATTTGACGCATTCCTTAACATAACTTTGTATGTGCGATGAATAAATGACGTTTGAAATAAGCGTGCAGTTTTATTGTTGTTGTCGATGTTCCCTGACACTTTGTATATTCCACGGAAATATATTAGCCATCAGTTAAAATTTTTAATCCATTTTTTAATATTAGGTATTTTTCTTAGCCATTGCAAACAAGTCTACAAAAAATATTTTTATATTTGAGTAGGTAATAATCCTAATAAACTTATTGAAACGGAAAACGTACCTAGTAAAACAGGTTATACCTAATTATTTTATTATGTTAAATATTCAATACCTATGTATTAATTCAAAACTTATGTGAGAAAATCAAGTATTCAAATTTTCTTAATAAAGTACCCACTAGTTAGTATAAAACTACTTCACACAATAATATGCTTATACCCATTTCATGTACTAGATCGAATGACTATTTTTCATAACATGTTGCTGTTTTGTTTTACTCTTTTGTATGATGGGAAGGGAAATATTGTTATAGTTGGCAAAAGACTCTGCACGGGCCATCCCCTGCCATGCCCAACTTATCATGTGATGATAAATGATTAATGATTTGATTTTTAGTCTTTTAGTCGATTTGTTACTGTGACCGAAATTGGTTATGTAACCAGTCCACTGAGCACAGTTGCCGCTTATGTGAGCATTTATTAATCTTAAGTCTTACGAATAAAGAATTTCTGATTTTTTAAACCCTATTAATGAATATGTGATTTGATAATTGTGATAGTAGCTTTGTTACTACCGAACTACCACGGCATTGTTTAGTAAGAAATGAATAACTTTTCCAATTACGAGTCCCGGTGTCCCCGAAATAAACTGTGGCACGAAAAATTGTTTCAAAAACCGCGCAGCAGAATATAAAAAAGCGTGCCAAAAGTTTCATTTCTATTTGAAATCGTCACCAGCTTATTTAAAACAAATTTGTTCTTCTGGTATATACCAAAACAATTAAATCATGCGCGTAATACATACTTGATCCACTGACATACATAATTAATCTATCGATAGTAGAAGGGATCTTTCCTGAAAAACTAAAAATATCAATTATCAAGCCATTACAAAAAACGAGCAAAATCACTAATGACTAGTTATAGACCAATTACTTTAATTCTCATATTATCTTAAATTTTCGAAAAAGTTATGTAAAATAATAGAGAATTTCTTTTTATCATACGATATTCTAAAAAAAGAACAATTTGGTTTCAGAAAAAATTGTTCTATCACCCTTGCGTGCTTTACTCAAGTCAAAGAAATTACTGATTGCTTATAGGTTGCATCTTTCTAGATATGACAAAGGCTTTTTACTTTGTATGTCATGAAAGACTTAAAAAAAAATATAATGCTACGGAATAAGATAATAAATGGTAATGCTTATAACTGGGTGAAAATGTACCTTGAAAATAGAAAGCAATATGTGTAAATAACAAAGATTTGTAAACTAAAACAAAAAGCTAATCAGCTGCAGATCCAATTATAAGAAAAATTAGTACGGAACATCTCAGGGCAGTATTTTGGCCCCATACTTTTACTAACATACATAAATGACCTCCCAGATGCTTTTCACCAGAACTGTATAGGTACCATTTGCTAATGACGCTACACTTATAATAAAAAGCAAAAACGAACAAGCTTTTAAAAAACAACCTTATTAAATTTCTAGACGACGCCATCAACTGGATGAATTCAAATTATCTACAATACAATGACCAAAACTAGCATATTAAATCCATTTTCAGATATATAATACTAAAACACAAATAGACTGAAAATATAAAAGCAATAAACTGGACATAATGAACGAGTGTGTATTTTAGGTACCTATAACGATTAATAAATTTTGTAGTTGGAAATCATATTAAAAATTACAGATCAAAATAGACAGTTAAGTTTTTGTGTTAATACGACTAAAGGAAACTGTTAACCATGCTACGGACTCATAGGTAGGCCGAAGCTGTGGAAAGTAAGGGAAAGGCATTGGCCGCAAGTTTGGATATAGTTAGGCCTTTGATAGGGTTTGGTATAGGGCACTTCTTTCGAAGCTACCGTCTTACGGTTTGCCCGATGGCTGGAAAATTTTCTTGTAGGACGTAGCATGAGTCGTGGTCCTAGTTGACGGAACATGCTCTAATCCTAGACCCATCAATGCTCTAATCTAATCCTAGATGCATCAAGGCTGTGTGCCCACCTTGTTCGTTCTGCATAACTTTGACTTGGTGACTTGGTGAATATTGATAACATTCATTGCTATGCAGATGACACCACCATCGACAAATTCTATTCCGGCCATCGATGGCCGACATGTCTGAACTCGATGAGAACCGTAACAAACTTGTTTTCGAAATTGAATCGATACTGGAGAAAGTTTCTGTGTGGGGTAGTAGCAACCTTGTTGAGTTTAATCCTGCAAAGACTCAGGTATGTTCGTTTTCTACCAAGAAGGATCCTTTTGTCGTGCCTCCTCAATTTAGTAAAGTAAAGTCTGAAATGTACGAAACAGATAATATAAGAATTGACTAATAATGTAAAATGAACTAATAAGATAAATTTGCGCACCATTGTGTGTGGCAGAATATGCGAACGATTTACGACATCCTTAACATTTTGTACCATATTCTTGCATTTAATAAATTATTATTATATATAAATATTCTTAACTAAACATTTTAGGTAAGTACCTATATTTTGTGATTCGTAACTTTTAAGCCAACTAACTTTTTCTAAATAAATAACTTTATAAAAGTATTTTTTTTTATAGACTACTTATTATTTGACCTAAATTAAACCAATTTACTGTTTTGTGTCAAAGAACAAAGTGGTCGCTTTATGTATAAATGAATTGGGTTAAATTCATCGGTATCTTAAATCTATCTCAATTTGTTTGTATGAGAAATAAGGTTTTAACTTAATTATATATTATTTCTTGTACTGTTAGGATAAAATGCATATTATACACCTACACCACTTGCACTTTTAAAAAATAATGCCATAATTTTTTTCTACGATGTTATAATAAAATAAACATTGTCCATCCCATTTGCCTCTGAACAAATCTCTAACATCTGACAGTAAATTTTTCGATGGTTGTAGTCTTCTGGTTTGATTTTCTGGACTATTTATTATCTTATAACGACGTAATCTCAAGCTTAAAGCCAACATTCGTTGAAGACTTGAACTCAAGGAGGTAGCGTGTTTTTTTAGTGACCGTGGATGCTTCGCGATCGCAGCCGCGGTAATGCTTTTAATCGATCGCACAGGTCGAATTGAATGATTCAGAATGAACTAAATATTAGGGGCGTCACTTAAACAACGGATTTCAAAGCTATTACAAAACTTGTGTTGTGCTTTCTACACATTGCAAAAGTTGGTAAACATATCATAGTCATGTATATATAATCATATATGACAATTTATTTATTTCTTTGGAGACAGGATTAAATCAAACAAATAAATAAATTGTAAAAATTAATTTATTTTTTAAATTATAACAATGAGGATGATTAAGATGGATAAAAATGGGACTAATGCTGCCTGAGGATGCTACAGAAATATAATGTTTTGTGCATGTTTAATTAAAGAAACAGAGTGAATGTTAACTTTCTTAACAAAAAAAAATTGCTTTATATGTAACAGATTAAAATCAAGATTAGCAACATTAGCCATGTATGAACCTAACTTAATTAATGTATCCATTCTAATGAGTCTTTTTTGGCTTTGTAAGTTTCTCATATTTGCTCTTTGATGAATACCATAGACCAAATGGAATTGCTAGTGAAGGCAGTGTCATAACTGCAAAAGCTGCCCAATCAAGAATATGTGATGAGAATTTACGGTCATAATCTTTGAAGGCAACAATAGCTCCTTCACCAGGAGCACTGCTGATTGACAATTGTACCTAAAATAGAATATAAAATGATTAACAAAACAAGACTATTTTATAAACAACCAGATGTAAACATGGGCATAGGCTGACACATTTCTAATTAAAAGCAATCTTTACTTTATCCTGTTAAAATTATACCCTGGGTGTAATTATGACAGTATAGTTAATGAAGTTAAATGTAATTATTAAATAAACTAAACAAAATTGTTAATTATTGATAAATTGTCATATTTTATTTTTAAACAAACATTCATAGATAAATTATGTAAAAAAATATAAAGATTTTTAATAATTTATCTTTCATGCTCACCTCGGTAGATTCCTCATTTGGCCTGTATGATACTTCTGCTGCAGTAAAGTTGAAGTAACCAAATCGGTTTGACCGAACGGTAACTACATGTGATACATTTGTTTGTGGTGGTATTCTATCAATTTCAGCAGACAGTTGACCACCAACAACTGAGAACACTTCGGGATGAAAGCCATTGTCTATAAGTTTAACGTCTACAGCTGGTGCTGTTCCAACATTATATAAAGTATATTTGATGAGTATGTCCATATTTTCGACTAAATATTTGTTAAGTACTTGTTTTGATACTAATAATTTTGCGGAAGCTGCTTCTTCATCTGCTGCCACTGCAGCAACGATTAATACGAGAAACGAAAATATTTTGAGGGCCATTTTATCTGAAAAAATAGGAAATTGTTACACATCAATTTGAAATTTATATCTAGTCCACTTAGCAGCAAGTAGAAAACGTTTTTGTTTTCAATTAAAAAATATAATATTAATTGGAATTATAACCAAAAGTCTATTTTTACATAGACGGTGAGAAAATAAGACAGAAATCTTACCAAAACTATTATCCAAAATCTTACGAAATAAATAAGCTCGAAAGAACAACACCGCAAAGCTTTGCAGCAAGTTAAAAGTGATTGTTACGATTTTGACAATCCTTCATACGTGGCTGACGTTTCATTCCACGCGTTCATCGTATTGGCACTTAACTCGCGTTCAAGCTTTCTAATTTCAAGTAACCTTAATCAAGTCATACACGTAGCTACAAAATTAAACGCAACTCTTAAATTTGGTTGTACTGAATACTGATTTTCATATTTGACAAATTGACAGCATTGTCAAAAAATTCGTAAAAGGGAGGACGGCGATTTTAATCACTATATTTTTGATGTTTTGATCGTTTTATTTATCGCAATGGCTAAACAATCGATAGGATTACTGTAAAAAGGTGATTGCTAATTGCTATCATACCGTGGAGACGAGATAGGACTAGTTAATAGAATATTTCGAACTATGACAGATACACAAGATGATACAAAAACCCCAGATAAAGAAGTGCTAGATGACGAAGCTCTAGAGAAGTATGTTAAATTGAACATATGTTGTTTGGTTTAATTAAATAAATTCATCCCCAAAATAATATGCGCTTTGTTTTAGATTAGCAGTTGAAGAGCTAATACGAGAAGCAGTTCAGGGTGCAGCAAGAGCGGAAATTGTTGGCCCTTCAGGTTGGGTAAAAGCCCCACAGCAGAAGACTAACAAACGGTTTCTTGTCAATACACTTCGGAATGCTGTGAGCTCTAATAAATATAATACATCACGCAATAAAAATCGGCATTCCTACCATAAATATCCTAAAAAAGACCAAAAACCCGAAACTACTATAAAAAAGGACAAAATTAAAAGGAAATATTAAAATGGAAGAATTCAATATTGATTCCATATTATCCAATATAGTTGACCTTCATGAAACTAATTGGACGCCCATATCAAAAATTCCCATTGTTTTAAAAGAAATTGAAAAAGTAAAAACAGAAATGAAAACATTTTTGAACAATAATGACTTTGATATATCAGCTGTTCTAAAAGAGTCCAATGAATTATGTGTTGAAAGTCAGCATCTAATCAAGGAAATGGAGACTTGTAAACAGGAAATTGAAGAGGTTACTATGGATGAAATACTCACATCTATTGAGAGTCATGATTTAATTACCAAAGAATTAGAAACGGTTAACTTTGTCTATAAAATAGTCAGTGACATTATCTACTGTGGGAAATATGTAAAAGAATATGAGGAAAGAAAAGGTGACCAGAGTTATTCAAGAGCTGTTGACATTGTGTATGATTTACTAACTTATGTTGATAATCATTCAGAGAGCTTTAATCACTTGGAAATATATTCCAATGCAAAAGTTACTGGGCAGCTCATATTAGAAGGAGTAATGCATGAATTATTAACTGAATGGGAAAGAATGGTAAACTATGGGACTAGAATAGATAAAAAGAACTGTACTATTGCGACCATTACTGTAGCAATAAGTGAATCTCTATCAAGTATAGACATTCTGAATGCCCTGGATAAGTGCAAAAAGTTAGAAGAAAGAGTTACAGCCTTAGCAGAGTTTATTTTAAAAGAGATTCTTATACCTTTCATGCATCACCTTTGCTTAACTGAGTCAGAATGTGATGAGGTTTCTATTGTGTGTGTGTCTATTGAACAGAAACCAAATTATAAACCAACTTATGATGAAGTAATAGGAAATATTAGATTATTTTTCCAGTACTTAAGAGAAAAATTAAGTGTTGAATTTAAAAGATCAGTAACTTTATTAAGTTTGATTGGTCAACAAATTTGTGAAGAATTTTGTGAAATGATTATTAAAGATGTTTTTATTCACACTGTTCCAAATAATATTACGGATCTACAATCATACAATTCGGTTACTTCTGTAATACAAGATTTTCAAGATTTTCTTCGCTCAGTCTACTTTTTTCCTGAGAAAGGACCTTCATTATTAAGTTATATGGATAATATAGACTTCCTTTTTGCTGATAAGTCAAGCCAATATTTCTTGGAAACGGCAAGAGGAATTATGGTCAAAGACTTGAGTATATCAATGTCAATCGGGGTTGAGAAAATACCTGATAACAGTCGTCAAATGAAGATGACCAATAATGATGATGTTGCAGAGGCATTGTCCATTCTTGATAAGACAATTCCACAAAGCCTTTTTTACTTCCCTAGATGTATGATCTCAAAGACAACTCAAGAGTTGTTAGATTTAGTTTATGGGCTTATGGAGCAAGCAGTACAATGCACAGATTTTGTTTGTAGAAAATTATATAATACTTCTCGGTTCATTTTTGAATTATATGATGCTGTTGTTCCATACCATCATGAAAACTTCCTGCTGACCATACCACAATATGTCGGTAAGTTTTACTAACAACTTTACAATTAGGAAACATTGACAAGTGGAAGTAGTGATCTGAGTTATATGCAAAATATGGTAATTGCCATCATTATTGGTATTTTTTATATCATTGCATAGATGAAAACTGACCCAATTTTTATTATGTATACATATTTAAAAAAAATTATATGCAGCTATACAGCTGAGTGCATCTCCCTTTCTGTCGGAAGCTAAACTTTAGTAATAACTAGTCTGGCTATAAATACTGTTACATAAACACTTTTCCCTTTTTTTTAATTTGGAACATGTAGGATATTATTTTGAAAACTTCTTTAGATTTTGCGCTATTTCACATTATGTTCATTATCAAATTACAATATGGACTGGGGTGTTAATAGGGCCAAACAGTGATCGCCTTGTACAATCCCCTTGCCGTCGCTGGGTCATATTCCGGACACTTTAAAAGCTTGATACCAGCCGTATGTTCGTATATCGTACTATAAACAGATACAACAATATTTCGTCTGTTGAAGACTTGAAAAGATTGGGGCGGGAGCGTGCTATTAGTACATCAAAGGCTGTTAAAGCCAGAATTCTTCGGAACCCCATTATGAAGCAAAAAATCTTATAGCGAGAAATGAAGATTCCCGCTAGGACTCCTTTGTGTATTATAAAACTTGACCTGTTGCCCTGCATCAATATTTACAATTCAAGAGAGAGGATCGATCAAAACGACTACTGTCGCCATACGCAGGTGAAAAGCACAGAAATATCCTCTTTACTGATGGAATATTTTTCACGATTGAAGAACACTATGCTAAATATAAGCAAAATGATAAATTGTAAGCTCACAGTTTTAAAGAAGCTGCTGAAAGGGTCGGTAAGGTACAACGTAGTCATCATCGTGCTGATGATTAGTATTAGAGGACATACCCTGCTCTGAACGACACGGCGACATTCTTTTAAAAAATCTTTGAAGCAAGCAGTCGCGAATTTTTTCTTGGATACAGTGCGTAAAACCATAGATTCACGGCCAAACAGATTAAAGGCCTGTATAAAAGCCAAAGGTGGCCATTTCGAATAGATTTTTTTTTCTGAGATTTCAATAAATATGTAGGTATAAATGTTAACAATATTACATATCTTTCATTTAAAATAAAATGCATTTTCATTTGTAACAGAACTTATGGCTGGACTAGGTATACTTGTATTTGTTTTTTCATACTTCTGTCTTTGTGAAATAAATATTTCTACTAATTAATGTATATTTTACAGCATTATTCCATAACAACTGTTTGTATCTTGCACACAATTTGCAAACACTAGGTGATAAATGGCTTAACCTGATGGAAGGCCGTCAAGTTAACTATGCAATCAACTTCTTAGACCTTGTTCAGAAGATGAGAGAGCTTGGTTACAAGTACCTCACCATGCAAATGCAGCAGCAGAGGAAACAACTTTTGGATAATATCCGCACCTCCGGTAAGTGTCATTTGCCTTGAAAAAAACACTTTAATAAGTTATTAAATATAATAATTATAGTCTTTATCTCTTATATAAGTAAGCTAGGTAGTGCTACAAATCTATACAAGTCTTGGCCTCAGTTTGTACATTTCTTTGATAATTTAAGTATATTTTATAGTAAAGTAGAAAGTGAACTAAGCATTCTGACGTATGTTTTTGATTCTTTCATCTAAATTCTTAGGCACACCAGTTTCCTCAGCATGTTTTCCATTACCATATACAGTGAGAGTTACTTGCCCCCAAAAACATTAATGTGTTGTAGTTTTGATCAGGGTCCCTGAGATTCACCCGCTTAAGCCTATCTACCAACATTGTTCTTTAATTACTTTAATAATATATAATTTTTAAATATCTCTCTATATATAAAATGTGTCACAATGTTAGTTCCCATACTCCTCCGAAACGGCTCGAACGCTCTGAGAATCTGCTACTATCTATCTTTCGAACCCCTAAGCGAAAAGGGGTGTCCAGCCCAATAAATTATTTTATTTTTTTAAGATACGGTATACAAAAATACATACAACCCTTAATTTTCACCCCTCTAAAATTATTTGTTAATTAAAAGCTTATGACACGAACTCTGAGGTTCATATATAGAAAAAATCACAGAACAACCTAAAAAGTTTTTATTCTAGAAAACAGAATAGTCTGGGGTAGCATAGCAAAATGTTCCATGTTACTTACATGGAAGATTTTGCTATGCTTGCGTACTAAACAGGTCGGCTAAGTAAAATCACATTAAGGAGAAACGAAGTTCGCAGAGGCAGCTAGTTATTTTATATATATTATATAATATTTCACAGATTTAAATTGCATGGTTGGAAAAGATGCACTCGGTGAAAACGCAGAAGCAGCAGTGAGACAATGTCTTCGTCAGTTGCAGTTACTCAAGAATGTTTGGATCGGAGTCTTTCCAGCTAATGTATTTACCAGGTATACAAATAAACAAAATTAACTAGGAATAATAAAACCTGAATAATGTTTTGTTTTGAAATATATAATAGTGGTTGATGCAACTGTTGTATGTGCTTAAATTAACCACTAGGTAATTTTTAATAAGATTTTATGAGCGTTTTGATAATTTTGATAATTAAAAGGCCAATGTAAGGTTAGCAAAGTTTCTACCGGCAAAGCAGGCGGTTAAAATATAATTAAAATTGTAATTTGATTTAGGAAATTTTTTATAAAAAAACCTTCACGAAATTTGTTGTGTATTATAATGAAATTTTATATATTTTTTAATTTGACCAATGTTATAGTGATTTTCTGACTAATTTCAAAAAGTAGGTACATATTTATAACTGAAACAGTACTTAGGTAGTAATAAAAAAAAATTAAAAAGAGATTAATTTTATTTTAAAATTTCAGATTAATGGCAACACTAGTCAACATGTTTATGGATGAGTTAATACATAGAGTGTGCACCGTTGAAGACATTCCCGTGGAGATGGCAACACAGCTCACAGATATGTACAACTTGGTTGTGCTGAAAGTACCACATTTGTTCCATGTATGGAATATTTTTAATTTTATAATATAATATATATCTAATATAAACCAATACTAATTGAAGGAGTTAAAATAATTAAAAAAACAAGAAGTGTTAAATATGAGTGTATTTTTGACAAAACACTAGTCACAGAAATTATTCATAATATTTTAGGTCCTTACATATGAAATTGGCGTTTTGTATGGGAGGAACAAAAAGTCGAATATTTTTAAATATAATATATTTAATTAATCAAAGTATGAACCATTCTTTTCAATGCACTTTTGCCATCTCATAGGTAGTTCATTGATCCCTTTACTAAAAAAACCAGTCGGACGGGAATCAATAAAAAATGTGAAGGCGATTTGGACTGCCCCATCAGAGTTAATCCTGAAAAGTTAAAGTCCTGAACATCTCGTAGCTTTAATACAGAATTTGTACATCGAAAACCGTTCCTTCATCAGGATGGGTACTGAATACTCCAATATGTTCCAAACAAAAAAGGTGTGAGACAGGGCTGCATTCTGTCACCCGCACTATTTAACATATATGGAGAGTAAGTTGAGGAGAGGAGTTGTTCCAAAGACTTGAGCTAGAAAGTACGAACATAGGCCTCGCAGTGAACAGAACAAAAACTAAACTGATGTTAGTGGATCGAGCCAGTAAGCTTCCACGTGTCAATTGTAACATTCCTGGAATTGATATCGTAGACCGCTTTATATATCTTGGATCCCAGATCTCCAACGACGGCAGCTCTGTCCCCGAAATAAAAAGGCGAATCGGCATGGCTAAAGATGCCATGACACGTTTAGGCAACATCTGGAAGAAAAGAGGAATTGGCATCAAAATAAGACTGATACGGGCTCTAGTTTTCCCTATCTTCCTGCATGGAGTAGAAACGTGGACCATCCTGGCTCGAGAACGACAAAGGATCGATGCCTTTGAGATGTGGTGCTGGCGGCGAATGCTCAGAATACCGTGGACTGCGAAGCGCACCAACACATCAATCCTGACCCAACTTCGCATACGAACTCGCTTGTCTACCGTATGCCTTCAGCGAATCGTATCGTATTTCGGCCACACAATGCGCAAAGGCGATGAGAACTTGGAGAAACTGATCGTGGTTAGTAACACAGAAGGCAAAAGATCACGTGGCCGTTCACCAACCAGATGGACCGATCAAGTGAAAGACTCAACGTCTTCAAAGCTATACAATGTCATAAGAGAAGCGCTGGATAGAAACCGGCGGAAGCAGATAGTTTGCGCTAGATGTTTCGTTGCTGACCACGACGCTCAGACATGAGCTGCCGACAAAAGAGAGAGAGATCAGAGTTAAAAAAATTTCCCTTGCAAGAAGTTGTCCAAATTTCGAAAAAAATGGTAATCTGTTGGAGCAAGGTCCGGGAGTACGGAGGATGTCTTAGACATTCCAATTGAAGCTCCTCTAATTTGGTAGCCGTCTGTTGTGCAGTGTGTGGTCTAGCGTTGACCAGCCTAGTAACTTTAACGCTTATAAGTAACTTTTTTGGGGTTAATTTTCGCTTGGGACAGGATTTGGCTAGCTGGCCAGGATCCAACCATTGCGCTGAGCGCTTCTAATTATCGTAAAGAATCCATTTTTCATCACAGATAATGATTCGGTTTAAAATACCTTCATTATTGTGCCGGTTCAGTAATGTAACGCAGCAGTCGATGCGCGTTTGCCGGTTTGCTTCAGTCAATTCGTGAGGTACCCATCTTTCAATCTTTTTAATCTTCCCAATTTGCTTCCAGTGAATTAAAACAGTTTTATCACTAACACCACAGCCTGCAGCTAACTCGGACGTGGTTTGCGATGGATCCGCTTCCACAATACCCTTCAATACTTCATTATCAACTTGGGTCTCAGGCCGTCCACGGGGCTTGTTCTGCAAGTCGAAATTTTCAGAACAAAAACGTTGGAACCAAAAACGAAATGTGTTTTCTTTTGCAACATGACCGCCATACACATCATTCACCCTTCGAGTCGTTTCCGCAGTACTAGTGCCACGGCGGAACTGGTATTCGTAAATAATGCGATACTTTAAGTTTTCCATTTTGTAAAATGAGTGATGAAAACAGAAAAAAACAAATGAATGACGGTCATCGAAGCACAAATACATTAGTAAATAGCTGTAGATATTTGAATTTGGAATTCCTTACCAAAGAGGAGAACATCTTGATTAAAGTGGCCAGTACGAAATACGCCAATTTCTGTAAGGACCTAATATAACAATAACAATCTTCGTCAATTTAAACATAATAGACATGACTTTTGTTTGGATTGTATTATAGATTTGTATTTAAACTTCGGTAAATTGTAGTTATTTCATAGTATATGTTTCCCTATAATTGAGTACAATGGGAATCTACAATTTTACAAAATACAAATTTTGGTTCCTCAAACTAACAAGATACAACTTTTCCTGGTTTGATGTGCTTGTTATTTACCGATTTTTGTGATTACAGAAAACCGCTGACGTTGAAAAGCACGTGAAGGCCTGGCCAAAGTTTAAGGAGGTTATCTTTGTTCTTGGAGCATCTCTTAGAGACCTTGATAGTCACTGGAATGACGGAAGTGGACCTCTAGCAATATACTTCAGTACAGAAGAGTTAAGGAGTCTCATTAAAGCCTTATTCCAGAACACACAGTACCGCGCAAATTTCCTTCTCAAAATTAAATAGATTGTAGTCCATATCTAAATTAAATGGTGTTTGATTAGATTGCTTTTTTAATAGTCTACCTATGTTACCTCCTCTGACCCAAGGCACCTACCCCACATTGCATATAAACAATCTCCAGTTTTTGTTTTTACTAGTGGTACATATTTAAATAAAGCTTAATGGAATATAAACTCAAATTTAATATGATTGGTCAAATTGAATTTGAACATTGACCAACTGTCACTAACACGGCTCACTCGTTTGTACCAAATTTAACAGATAAAGGTTCGCGTTACACTGACAGCTCAAGAGACAAGAGTATAAATCTTATTTATGTGTGAATAGTTGTAAGTTGTATATTAATACAATAAATGAGATTTGAATATAAGTGTCTTATTCATTTCTCGCATCCGCTCAAAGTGGCGAAGATTTACAAGCCCCTAATTATCGTGATGATCCTGTCCCATTGCTAAGAAAGTCCCAGCACCTTGAACCTCTGATTTCAGTCTGTTAGCTAAGGTCTCTTGGTGCAGACATCCCATACGTATTACTTATATTATAGGGCTTCTAAACGGGCCACGTTTTGCTGCAATGATGGCTGCAATACAGTTGCCCGGCAACTGTATACAATAGCACTATGCAATATTGCAGTAATGTCCCGGCCATATAGCCAAACATGTTTTGTATAGCCACTTATGGCCGGTATTGCCCCAATGGGTTGCCGGACGATCGCTAGGCTATCGAATTCAACTGCAATATTGCACAGCCAGTTTTATTGTTTTTTCAGTCACTCTCTTTGTTATGGCACAGTGTATCCTTTTCTACGCGATATGTTGCTCTATTCTGTGTTTTGCGATTTTACAACTACGTAAAAATAATAATAATAATTCTTGAATAATTTATTATCAAGGCTTATTTCTAGACTCAAATTGTCTACAGTTTCACGCCTATGTAAGTAAGGTCGAATCCACAATCTCTTCTTTTTCTGTTTGTTTTTTAAAACAATATAAGCTGCTGCGACAAGTGTGATTTCGTCAGCCATTGTTGCCGGTATGTGTAGCCCGTTTAGGAGTCTGCATCATGGGCCATTCAATTGCTGTCATATTGCAACACATGGTCCGGCCTTAGATTGCTCGGCCATCAGCTGCATTAAAACATTTTTGTAATGGCCGGGCAATTACTTGCCAATAGTGCAGCCATCAATTGCAGCAAAACATGGCCCGTTTGGAAGCCCCATTATACAATCGATTTTTGATCGGCGTCGGGACGTGACGACCCCATCGCCCACTGGTGAAATAACCTGTGGCAGAGGTTATTTCATCAGCGCAATCAGTCAACCCCTTCCTAGTGGGAGTGCCATACTGTTGCCTTCGGGCTTCAGCCAAATGGGCAGGCACGACCGGGGCAGTACCACTGTCTCTCAGAAAACCGGCGTCAAGTGATGCAATGGGTTCGCCTTATTGTACTCGCGTTTCGTCCGGTGAGAGAGATTCCCGGAGCCCATCCCCCATCCCCCTTCCCCCCCTACCCCTAAAAAAAATATGAAGGTGCAGAAAAAAAAGAATCTACCCCAGGGGTACCACACTCGCCCGCGGTGGAGAATCCCCCTCTGGACGTCAGTCACCGGGGCACTCTGCACCCGGTGGTGGACGCACAGGCTGCCCTTCGTATTCTGGGGGGGGGCAATTCTGCGCTCTACAAAAATAATTGTCCTCGGGGCAAACGGAAGAACTTACCGAAGGCAACCCCTTCCACGCTCACAGTGGACTTCACCAATGTTAGGGGGCTCAATTCTAACCTAAACGCGGTTCACTTTCACCTTGAAACTGCGAAGCCGGCCTTATTCTTCCTTACTGAGACTCAGATATCCTCCCCGGCTGATACTTCTTACCTCTCCTACCCGGGGTACAAATTGGAACATTCATTTGTGCTGCGGGCGGGAGTTTGCGTGTACGTCAGAGAGGATATCTGTTCTCGTCGCCTTGGGACGCTTGAAGGAAGGGACCTATCTAACCTTTGGCTCCGCGTAGACTGCGATGACCATCCGCGATTCTATGCGTGCCTGTATAGGTCCCATAGCGGAAATGATGAAACTGACCGACTCATTGAGCACATCCAAATGGCTACAGATTCCCTGCTCGAAAGGGTTCCTATCGCTGAAATCGTGATACTTGGCGATTTTAACGCCCACCATGCCGATTGGCTCGGCTCTGAAACCACCGATCACGCGGGAAGATCCTTTCACGACTTTGCTTTAGCCTACGACCTGACACAAATGGTCCCTGCGATTACGCGAATACCAGATGTGGTTGGTAATAAACCCTCTTTGTTGGACCTTCTGCTGACTTCGCATCCGGAGAACTATCAAGTCTCTGTTGACCCGCCATTGGGTTCATCGGATCATTGTGTGGTCCGGAGTACTGTGCCATCTACGCGCCCTTCGTGGCCCCGCTTTTTGGGTTGTCGCCGTATTTGGCACTATAAGTCAGCAGATTGGGACGGGATGCGGTCTTTCTTTGCGTCCTACCCTTGGGGGCCTATTTGCTTTTCGTTGGATGCTCCAGATTCCGTCGCTGCCTCTGTCACCGAAGTGGTTCTGCAGGGCATGGAACTCTTTATTCCATTGTCTGCGGTGCCGATCGGTGGCAAGTCTCAGCCCTGGTTTAAACGTTCTTGCAAGGCGGCCTCGCGTCGAAAGCGAGAATGCTTTAAGGCATGGGCGGAAGCGGCGAAATCTCATGATGCTAATACCAGCGAACTCAAAAAAGCATATAACTCAGCCTCCAGGTCCTTCAAACGGGAAATCACTAAGGCAAAGTCAGAGCACATTGCCAGATTTGGCGAGAGATTGGCCCAACTCCCTTCGGGGACTCGAGCCTTCTGGTCTCTCGCCAAAGCTGTCCAAGGGAATTTTTGTCAGCCCTCCATACCACCATTGCACAGGGAGGATGACTCGCTGGCCCACACTGCGAAGGAGAAGGCCGACCTTTTAGGCTGTCTCTTCGCATCCAGCTCGACTTTGGATGACCGAGGGAGATCACCACCGATCATTTCAAGGTGTGATTCTTCGATGCCGGAAGTTACATTCCGGCAACGTGCTGTCCGCAAAGCATTATCTTCCTTGGACATACATAAGTCGAGCGGGCCGGATGGTATTCCTCCAATTGTGCTGCGTACTTGTGCTCCTGAGTTGGCTCCGGTCTTAACGCGCCTTTGCCGGTACCTGTACTCGCTTGGCACTGTCCCGGAGTGCTGGAAGATCGCTTCGATACATCCGATCCCTAAAAAAGGCGATCGCTCTGATCCGTCCAACTATCACCCAATAGCGATAACCTCCTTGTTCTCCAAAATAATGGAATCTATTATAAATGGCCAGCTCTTGAGGTATCTGGAGGGCCACCAGCTGATAAGTGACTCTCAGTACGGCTTTCGTCGTGGTCGTTCGGCTGGTGACCTTCTTGTATACCTTACGCATAGATGGGTGGAGGCAATTGAGTCCAAGGGGGAGGCTCTAGCGGTTAGTTTGGACATAGCGAAAGCCTTCGATCGGGTGTGGCACAGAGCACTGCTCTCGAAGCTTCCAGCTTATGGGCTTCCCGAGAAATTATGCGATTGGATCTCCAGCTTTCTGGCCGATCGGAGCATCAAGGTCGTCATTGACGGAGCATGTTCCGACCTTAAACCCGTGAACGCTGGGGTCCCACAAGGCTGTGTTTTATCCCCGACCCTGTTTCTTCTGCATATCAATGATATGTTGCAACTTAGCAACATTAATTGCTATGCGGATGACAGCACTGGGGATACTCTTTACATTGGCCGGGCAGGTATTTCTCGGGCAGATGTCGATGAGTACAGGAACAAACTTGTGTCTGAAGTAGAAACTCTACTACGTGGAGTCTCCGACTGGGGCAGACTAAATCTAGTTCAATTTAACCCCAAGAAGACACAAGTTTGCGCGTTTTCCGCTAAAAAAACACCCTTTGTCGCTACTCCTCTTTTCGAAAACACTCTTCTTAAAGCCGCAGCCAGCATTGGAATACTTGGCGTTGACATATCGAACGACGTTCAGTTTCGCGGTCACTTGGAGGGAAAGGCTAAATTAGCCTCCAAAAAGCTTGGTGTGCTCAACAAGGCGAGACGGTACTTCACTCCGGGCCACCGCTTGCAACTATATAAAGCGCAAATTCGGCCCCACATGGTACTCCATGTGTTCTCACCTCTGGGCGGGGGCCCCCCAGTACCAACTCCTTCCACTTGACCGTGTTCAACGAAGAGCGGTTCGAATCGTTGACGACCAATCTCTCTCCGAGCGGCTTGATCCTTTGGCGTTGCGTAGAGATGTGGGGTCACTCTGCATCTTCTACCGCATTTACCATGGAGAGTGTTCAGAGGAGATGTTCGGATTAATACCTGCAGCTGAGTTTCATCATCGGACGTCGAGGCAGAATACGAAATTCCATCCGTATCACCTCGACGTCCGCCGTTCCACAACTGCGCGATTTTCAAGGCAGTTTTTGCCGCGCACCACCACTTTGTGGAACCAGCTGCCCACTGAAGTATTTCCGAACCAATTCGACTTAGGGTCCTTCAAGAAAAGAGCGTACAAATTCTTAAAAGGCCGGCAACGCACTCGCGAGCCCTCTAGCATCGAGAGTGTCCATGGGCGGCGGTATCACTTAACATCAGGTGAGCCTCCTGCCCGTTTGCCCCCTATTATATATAAAAAAAACAAATATATTATTATCTATTAAGGTACGACTGTACAACTGAGGCATTCATAGGTTTGTTAGGTTGTTAGTTCTAGCCTTCTTAAATAGTTAGCTATCTATTGGAGTGTGCTAATACTTACACTTGGTGCTTGCTATTGCCAAATGTTGTTCTATTAGTTTGTGAGATATATATATTGAGTAAAGGAAGTTCTGTTTTGATTAAAAAAATAATAAAAAGGAATTTCGTGCTAATAAAGCATTGCTTTTTGGCGAAAAAAAAAAACTATTGCAGCTAAGGTTTGGCTTATAAAACATTATTCTGACTCTGCCCCTAGGAATATCAACCAATTAGAAGTGTAAAAAAGTCGAAGTGACTTCCGAGAACGATGCACGCAGTGGATACCTTAAAGAGGCTGTTAATGACGAAAATATTAAAAAAGTCAATAAAATATTTTTTGCATGACCTAAAACTGGAGTCTATTGTGAGGGTAAATACATATCGTGTCGAATGGTAGGAAAAAATAAGGAATAAAATAGAATCGAAAAAATGTATTACCGCTATTATCCTTGAATTGCTCTAGAAGGCTTAATCGATTAAATCGATGAAATAAAGGAATTACATCGATTTAATCAATACAATCAATATTTTTTTATTTAATAACATACGAACTTTCAGCCCTCCTACCCCCTGTAACCATACGAGACTCCTTAAACTGATTGGCTGTTTGCAGATAAACTTAAATTGTACTTACACATTTCGCAGTCCACTGGCAGGCGAGCTGTACATGATTATTTGCATAACTTGACATTTTGAGTGATTTTGGATAGTAAGCAATAAACTTAATATAAAAATAATGTAATGTTAAAATTTGGATTTATCGTTTAAAAGAATACGATGTATTTTATCTCAAACACACCTCGTTAATTACTGTAAACACTGAAATTAATAAATAATTGTCGAAAGTTGCCGAAACATCTATTTCTCATCTCTAGTCTTGTCTGTCAACACTCAAGATTGGAAATTGAAAATGACATAATTTGCCTAGAACTGTCAAATTCGGCCTAGCACGAAATACAAATGGAATTTGGAATTAAAAAATGATTAAGTTTTTTTTTAAATGAATTAGTGGCAATATTTAAACACAAACCGCTAACATGAATTCGCTTAAAATTCTTTTCCGGTCTCGAAGTAATAATAACCTTATATTTCGTACAGCGACTACAAAAAAGAAAATTCAAGATCCTAAAGAAGACGAACTACTACCAAGTAATTCTCTTTTCCATTATTTTTCTAATGTCTTCACTTTTATAAAATCGTGTATAAAAGAATCCACAAGAGTTCTATAATATATTCCGCATATGTTACATTAATTAAAATAAATAAAATAATGGGTAATTCCTTTTTAGTTTTTCAGTACCCAGTAAGTAAAAGTTCAGATAGACGTGTGTATGTATGGGGACTAGCAGAGACCGGAGCTCTTGGAATACACATGCCCAATAAAAGGAGAGCTAAAAAATCTTACATAAATGACTTTAAATTAGCTTGGCATCCTATAAGATCAAGTTTTTGTGAGAGGTTTGATGTAAGTAGATACTTAACTTGTTCTAGATTATATTGGTTGTAAATGTTGTATTTAGCAATAGCTCCCATACACTTAAATGAAGTTTAATATTTGGTGAAACATAATTATTATAGATTGCAAAACAAAGATAGCTATAATATTAATCATACACATTATATTATGATGCACATTTCTACTGTTTGGTCTTGCCCTGAAACTTCTCAAAACAAAACGGTGTTATTTTTGTGCCTTTAACAGACAGGTTATTTTCAGGTTACACAAATTGCATGTGGCTATGGATTTACAGTTGCAGCCATTAAAACCAATGAACAACACAAGGTTTTTGGCACTGGTATTAATACAGACTCGCAGATAGGCTATCATGCACCTCGAATTGGTCATCCTTTAGAAATGCTACTTAGTCCTGCACCTATTTATGTACCATATAAATCCCTGGAAAATAAGGTATTCCAACATGTACTATCAATAATACATACCTAGAGTATGTAATGGACTCCCTGAGTCTATTGTAGTATCATGGTTTGATATATTTGGGAATGAAAAGTAAAATATTTTCTCATACTAACTAAATAATTTGTTTATTACTTTAGTAAGTTTTTTAGTATCTAATCAAATCAAATTTGTGTGTGTTAAATTGTATTAGTTATTTTTACACTAAAGATTGTACCTGGGTACATGTTAGAACTTTTTGAAGTAACAAAAAAATAGATATTTGCAATGTTTTTTTTTTGGAAATTTTGTAAATATATCACTGTAACATTTCCAGGTTATTGGCGTAGCTGCTGGAAGGGCACATACTCTTATACTTACTGACAATGAAGGAGTTTACTCACTTGGTAATAATGCATATGGCCAATGTGGTAGGAAAATCAATAATTCAGAGGAATACAGAGGGAGTATGCATTCCCACCATATAAGCAAACTCGGGAAAGAACAAATTATTGATATATGTGCAGGACAAGATCATAGGTGTGTACAATTAAATTTTTTAAAATTAAGTTTATATTTTGTAATAATGATTTAACATTTACCAACACACAACTTAAGGAAAAAGCATTTAAACATTAGTCTTCAATAAATAACTTGTAATATAACATCTATAATCTCTACATCTTTCAGTTCTGTAATTAAATGTTGTAAATGTATGGTATAACTAAATCCATAATAAAGAATAATAAAAAAACAGTGGTATACAAGATGCATGTATTATAAAAATCTGCTTAATCAGCCATTAAAAATTAGCATGAAAATATTATATACCAATTTAAAGTTAGATAAATTATTAATAATATATTCTATAATGTATGTAAAAAAATATAATATAAGAATGTTTCTCCTGCATTGACATTTATTAAGCTTAAGTATCTCTTACAATAATTTTTAATTATTTTTATGCAATGAATATTGTTGCAGTCTTTTTGTGACAGAATCGGGTAAAGTATACTCCTGTGGGTGGGGTGCAGATGGGCAGACAGGTCTGGGTAATTTTGACAATCAAGGGTCACCAGCCGCTGTGAAAGGTGACATAACAAGTGAGAAAATTATCAAAGTTGCATCTACAGTTGACTGTGTACTTGCTTTAAATGGTGTGTTTCTTTATACTTACTAATATACTACATAATTAATAAATATAGTTAAAAGTTTTAGCTTAAATTTTATATTTTTGATTGTGCATTGTTCTTTCAGATAAAGGTGAAATCTTTGGCTGGGGTAACTCAGAATATGGACAAATTCCAATGTCATCAAAACAACAGCAAGTAAACATGTCATATGCTTTGGTCAATTTCACAAAAGGCCTGGGAAAAATTGTTGATATTGCAGCTGGAGGTTCCTTCTGTCTTATTTGTAATGGTGAGGTTTTTTTAACTTACAACTAGTTTTAATAGCTTTTGACAATATACATTTTACTCACACAAAATGAGAGTTCTTTAAATCTCTCATTGAGTACTATTTTTTTTTAGATCAAGGCGACGTTTTTGTCTGGGGATTTGGTTTACTAGGACTTGGCCCAAATGTCCACCACACAGCAAATCCAAAACAAATACCACCTACCTTATTTGGGAGAAATGAGTTTAATTCTGAATGTATGGTACAAAAGGTATCATGTGGCATTGGTCATTTAGCAGCAATAACAAATAATGGGGACTTGTATACATGGGGTCGAAATAGACACGGCTGTCTTGGTTTAGGTCATGGTAAGGACCAGCATTTTCCGTTAAAAGTCAGTGTAGGGGCTCATGTTTTGAATGTAAGCTGTAGTGTAGATCATACTGTTGCCATTTGTAAGCCTTTTATGTAGTTTAAAAAATTATTGTATAAAATATTTTATAAATAAATTGTTAATTATATACATACAATTTCTTGATTATTTTCTTTATTTATTTATTAACTCTTTGTTTCATTATACTATAAAAATTGAACATAATGAAATGAAAAGGAGGGGAAAAGGAGGGCAACTGGCGGCCTTATAGCTTTTGAGTGATTTCTTCCAAGGAACCACTGTTTGTATCCTGCCAAGTTTATTGTTTATTTTTATTTAGCTTTTATGTGGTAATCTACTAACCTATCTATTTAGAATTACAATTGAGAGAGCCTAATTTTTAATTAAAAAGCATACAACTTGTGTGTACATTGAAGATATATAAAGTTAAATTTTTATGCATTTATATTACAATTATACTAATAAATTTTTAAGAGCTGAGCAAAACACAATAATATGTATCTCCAAACTTTATTACAGAACATTTTAATTGTATAGGAAATAATTGTACATTCATATTATCTTAAATAATTCCCTGATTTTAAGTTAGTCTAAGTCATATGACAGATTGGCTTAAATTAAAAATATGTGCAGTGAAACAGCTATTTTATAAACCAAAATTATAATCTAACAATATTATACTATTCCAGTTTATGTATTGAATGAGAAAGTAAACATTACACTGGTATGCATTTTACTTTCTCATTCAATACCACATAGACTATTGTTTGCATTCATCATGGAATGGCTCAAGTGAGCGAAAATCACGCCATGCGGGGGGAAGCATTGATGTGTGGTGCAGATGGCACCCGCATCTCTTACACGGATCACTAAACAAGTTTACATAACTATGCAGCCAAGTCATAAAGGAGCGAACTGCTAACTCTGGTATCATTGGAGAGTAAAAATGCAACATAGCTGCATGGGCATTTTCAGTTACTTTACGGAAAACATTATGCCTTGATTCTGTCCATAAATCTAAGGTTTCTCCATAGCCCTTTATCATCACCCACTCCATTAAGAGTCCTTTAAAAGCTACTACTGCTTTAAGGACATGGCTTAAATTAATTTGTACAACAGCATTGCTGGCAAATGGACGTGATATAGTTATTTTCATGTCATTGTATGATCTACCAATATTATTTATTACATTGTCTACTTGTAAGGGAGCAACATTGTGATTACTTTGCATTTTACCACGTCTTTTTGTGGCTGAGTTGATATTGGATCTTTTAAGAGAGTTTTGATTTAATAACGTGTATGCGAAAGAACTGTACTCATGTATTTTGTCAGTCCATTTGTAACTATTGACTAATTGAGTATATAAAGCTTGCCGATCTTGCGTCGTGTCTTGACTTAAAAATGTCGTGTTGCCTAAATTAAAAGGTGCGGTAGGTATTGGCAAGCTGTTTACAGTTTGTTCTAAATCTCGTACATTTATATTAACATTATTCAGAAGTTCTTGCAGCTCGGATAGAAATTTGTCTTTACCATCTTCGCCGTGATCAGCCCGAAGACCGTTTGAAAGCGTTTCAAAGACATGGCTTACACTAGACCGTAGCGTTCTAAGTGATGTTAGTGCAGAGTTGAGTTGATCCACATTTATTGTCTGGTTCATTTTGATAACTTTTCCTGAATTAGTTTATATGTAAAATACAAAAGATCATAGCGGAATCAAAACACGAAAACAACATGAGTTTTTGACTTTTTGTTACAGACTAGGAAACCTATTTCAATGTTGACTGATTCGCTATGGAGATTTGACATTAAACAAATTAATACTTCATCTTTGTTGTGTCAATGTCACGGCTAAAATCAAAGCTTGTTTTTCTATGCCTAATAAAATAATATGACATTTTTCATTTTGACGGTTTATGTTAATTTTACAAAACTTGAACTTGAACTAGAACATGAACACATTTCAATATTAACATGTTTCACAATATTTTTACAATTTACCTGAGTTAAACCTAATAAGAATACAACAAGATCTAAATTGTAATGGTTTGGTCAGACAGCGGACGGGGCGCCGACGGGACGGCGACTACATGTAACTAACATGAGAAAGTATCTAATAATTAAAAATAAATTAGTTGTTAATTAATTAATTAGTATTAATTGTAGCAGGCTTATGATGGCAGAGGTTGTTTTTATAAGTTCATGATATTGAAATCAGCTTATAAAAAATTGTTTCATCTAAATAACAGATGAGGGTATATTTTTCTAATCCCGGATCTTAGACTATTGTCAACAACGTTATGTGAGTATGTAGTCTATTGTATTCTATTTTAGAATAACGGGGTTTCAAATAAGTACCTAAACATCTTCCAACATATAAACATCTTCTATTTGTTTAGGGTAAACAGAATTTCTTATTAATCAGGGACAAATTTTACTACATAATATTTTACTGGGATTAAAACGTGTTTTAAAAGCAATTTAGGTAGCAGTAGTTTTACTTTTACATTAATGCTACTGTAGTAAATAAAACAATATTTAATATTATGTTTATTAGTAAAGATATATGTAGTTATCAATCTGTTGAAAAAAAAAGGATTTTAACGCTGCGCAAAAACGTGTTCACTCATCACATCGTATGCTTTGACTACGCTCGAAGTGATATCCGATATGACGCCATTATTTACCAGCCACGTGGTTCCACTTGTACCGTTCTTGTAACTCTCTGCGACTCCTTTGGCGGCAATGTCTGTGCTGTTTATAAAGAATATATGGCAATATTATTTGCAACCAATTCAAAATCAATATATATTTCAGTAAATTTACATAAAAACGCAATGAATTGTACACACACATTATATCTTAACCAGCTGTGAAGTTTATCAAGATAAACAGTAGTATTTTTGGTCAAGATTTCATGCCTGTAAAATTTAGCTTTATTTCGCGTCCTTGTTTATCAAATTAAATTTAGTCGGGATATTGTGATGTATTCATAAATTTTTAGAACATAACATATATATTTTTATCAGAGGGGCCAATTTTATTATTATTTATTTAGGTTGTATACAGCTTTATCATTGGTTAAAAAAAAAACTTGTCCAGGTATCGGTATAAATTACTTATATCTTATTAGTTATAACTTTAAAGTTATAACAAGTTAAAATAAAAATACGTCCACATATCTACGGTTTCTTTTGTAGATATACCTGACACTAGATACCAAGAAACAATTGATGCAGCGACCTAAGTTAATTTCTAATAACGGCACGATATATCTGTTTAACACATCGAAACATATAAGCACTACATCTAAATTA
The DNA here is from genome assembly GCA_028984075.1 of Pieris mannii. Taxonomy (NCBI): domain Eukaryota; kingdom Metazoa; phylum Arthropoda; class Insecta; order Lepidoptera; family Pieridae; genus Pieris; species Pieris mannii. The sequence continues at coordinate 5,398,881 of CM054795.1, read as the reverse complement.
TGTATTGCGTTACGTCAGATGTTATTGATTATTAATTAACTTGAGTAAATGTTAGAATCTTTAATGATATTCGGAATTGTCGAAGTTATTAAGTCACCTGAAGAGCAGTGTTGGCCTAATGGCTTCAGGGTGCGACTGTCATACCCGAAGTCGTAGGTTCGATTCCCGGCTGTGCACAAATGGACTTTCTTTCTATGGGCGCATTTATTCGAACGGTGAAGGAAAACATCGTGAGGAAACCGACATGTCTCAGACCCAAAAAGTCGACGACGAGTGTCAGGCACTGGAGACCACCTACTTGCCTATTAGATTTAAATATGATCATGAAACAGATTCAGAAATCTGAGGCCAAGACCTAAAAGAGGTAACACCACTGATTAATAAATTAATTAATTCACCTACGTTTGTCCCGGACTGCGAACTAAAACGTCTTGTAAGATTTTTTCTGCGTCCGTATTGATTTGTTCGTCAAAACTTTTAGTATTATGAATAATACTGGTTTGAGTAAGTCCGAAACATATAGTTATAACTCTTACATTTGTGCGGGAATAATACTCATCCATCTGAAACAACCAAAAATGATTAAATAATCTAATACCTTGTAACCTAATTGGACATATTTGAAAAAAGTTAGGTCAGTAATAATAAATTATTAAACAAAAATACACTAAAAAAATAGGCTTAATTTCTACCCGCTTACCGTCTACAATCTAAAAACACGTCTAAAGGACTGGCTCATGAACACTGCATAGGACATCCTATGCAGTGTTAGAGTTGCTTCTGAGACCTAGTAAGTAATTACACACTTTATTCATTCACTCACTGACTCACTCATACACTCACTCAGACATTTGAACCCACACACTTACTCATGCACTCAGGCGTGTTGATAACAGTTGAAAAATTTATAAAATAAGGTTAAATTATTTAATTATTTTCAGGAATTTAGATTTAAGTTTGTTTATGAAAGAGCTAGGAACCCTGATCTTTTCCAAATGTTACATCTAGAAATGAAAATGTACTTAAATTGAATAAACACTTTTTTTTATAGTTACAACAACACTATTGATTTGATATTCAACAACACTTACGAGATCTAAAACGATACTCAAATTCTAAACTTAAATATTTAAACACCAATGTTTTTAAATAAGGATCTATTAAAGCGGTATGTATTATGTGATGAGAATTTTTTTAACGTTTTCTGAGAAGCCAAATGACCTGGCTAATCACTTTCTATAAAAAATAATAAAGTGACGAAGTAATTTCCAAGCATCACTTAAATAAACTTCATTTTAATAATACACTTTTGTTACAATTTACTTATTTGTTCTATATAATATTCAGGAGCTTTTAGACTATAAGTGCTAGCCATTTTGATTCTATGATTTTTGGAAATCCTGCTATTTACTAATGGAGACGACATTGTGTTAGTAAGGCGGTACCTTACCCCGGTATCTTACCCCAATAGTGCTTCCAAAGTGTACAAGAGCATTCTTGATGGCACCGTACACGAAAGGCCCAGGGGAAACCCTCATCAGCCCCAATATTGATGATACGTTGATGATCGTGCCCCCTTTTCCCTCTTTGTCCTTACGCATCACCTCCATCGCCCTTAACGTCGACGTGATGACAGTCGTCTGTACGTCAAAATTATGAATAGACCATTATATATGTCAATTATCATCTTTACCTGATTCAAACTCCTTCGTGCCTCTTCCATCTACACGACACTGGCGAAGTATCTTGTGCCCAGTTGGAAAATTAAAACCATTAAAAAAAATCTTTACCTGATGAGCCTTTATTAATTAAATAATTTATGCCTCCATTTGTTTTTCTATGATCGAAAACGAAATGCCCACAAGCTATTATTTACAATTGTACCAATTCTTGAAAGGCCGGCAACGCACTTGCGAGCCTACTGGCAATGTGAGCGTCCATGGGTGGTGCTATGACTTAACATTAGCTGATCTTCCTGCCCGTTTGCTTCCTATTACATAAAAATATACAATTTTCTTATATCCATAAATGAGTAAATTCTAGTGTATAAAGAAATTTACATAATGAAAATTTTACTTGCTTTCAACGGTTAGAAATTCAGGATAAAAATATGCTTTAAAATAATAAAACTGACTTGTTACCCTCAAGTATTTCTATTAGGTTAAGGAATTTTTAGAAACGGGTCCGTAAAATAACAAAAATTTATTTCATAGAATATTTAAATTAAAATATAAGATTAGTAACAGTTTATGCCTCGACCTCCGATTTCTGTTTGGGTTTCGTGTTCAATTTTTTCTTTTTCTGATAGGAAAGTGAATCCACCGTCGAAAGCATGGCGATATTTTCCTTACGTACGAGTCGTACGAGCGAGTATTTAATACGCACACAAAGTCCATTGATGCATAGGGGTGGATCGAACCTGCGGCCTCAGTGTTGATTAATATTATTAGTCGCACACTGAAGCCTTTATTTCTTATTACAAAAAATGTGTAATATACGAACGAGATACACGTCGCCATCAGCCGTCCATCTTTAATGCCTGTTTGAATTGGTTAAACGCTTAAAATATTACAAATTTCAGACGGTATTTGATTAAATAATTGCACACCATAATAATATATATATACTTTAGAGAAGAGTTTAGTCTATGTTAATTTAAGTTTTATCTTAAATCGTTAAATCACCTCATTAAATTGATGTATGTAGTAAGCCCATAACCTAAGGAAACGTCTGCGGACACCAGGTTTGGGGTAAGATGAATTTTATTTTATGCATTCTTAAAAGGCCGACAACGTACTCGTCCTCTGACAATGTGAGTGTCTATGGGTGGATTATTTAAGATCAGGTGAGTTTGCCCTCTGTTTTATAAAAAGGGAAATTACTTACAAAATTTAAAGCGATTTGTTTCTTATACATAGGAAATGACTCATCAGCAATCCCAGCGTTGTTTACTACTAGATCTAAACTGCCCCATCGCGCAGTGACTTCATCGAAAGCGTTCATGAGCTGCTTCTCATCAGTGACATCACAGAACAAAAACTGGATACGCTCTCCATATTTTATTGACAATTCATCTTCTATTTGTTTCCCGGCTTGCTGATTAACGTCTAGAATTGTTACCTGAAAATAAAACTATTATTTCAAACTAATATTGAATCGAGTTTTTGTGTGTGATTAGTTGATAATTTTTGTTTGGAGGTATAGAATATACGAGTTAAATAACATAGTGTAGATTTTTTTATCATCATCACAAACCTCATTTACACTACCTGATTTGAGAATGGCATTGTAAAGTGCTTGGTATCTCCCTAAAATATGGCGAGGGGGCCTATGGCTGGCCATGCCTCATACTCGTGAACAGGAGCTACTTGTGGTGAGTGGTCAGACTTGAATTCGCTTTATATGTGGTGATGTTAGTTATTTCGAATTGGGTGTTTTTGCCATGAGAATGTAAGGGGGTGTCCCTTTTCACCACGCGTATGAGTGACAAATCTTTGTTTTTTATTTTTTTTCCTTTATAACATTATTTATTAGTATAGTTAATAACATATAGATGCCATATGGAACAAGGTGTAATGGTTGTAGTTCGTTACGAAGATTTTGTAAGAAAAAAAAATCTTGGCGATTAAAAAAAACTGTCGGAGAGTTAATTACCAGTTCTTCTCGTCCATACTACGCCCCTGATTTGAGAACTGGCAGTAAATGTAAAATAAGAATCCTTTAATGTGTAATGTGTATTTCTTTATTGACGTTCAAAAATCTTCATTATTTTACCTAAATGAATGATGATTTTGAATTTTACTTAATATGTAAAATTTTTTCGGCACTAAATACAAATTTTTCACATATTAAACTTATTTCTTTAGACTTATCAATTATATAACCAATGTACAGAAGTCGGGGTTCGAAATAAATTCATTTGAATACATAATAACAATAGTCTAGGGCCGCTACAAACCGGGTCTTGACTACAGATTACATAAGTTTTTATATCACTTTTAAAGACAAGGTAAGCGGCCTTTTGTTCCTGACACACGTTATAGATATTTTTCTCTTACTTTAGCTCCTTCCTTTACAAATTCCTTAACAACACTTGCACCAATACCACAAGCTCCCCCAGTCACTATAGCAACTTTGTCATGTAAACTGTGCATTTTTATTTTACCCGAATAGAATATTAGACTCAACTAAATAGCATTGAGAGCATACTCTAATATATACTATTGTAATGTAGCAAAAAATAAACTTGATCGAAACATGAGAAGACTGGTCCTCAATTATAATATTTGTGTATGTAATTTTAATTGTTATAATCCATTTTTACCAAGTGGCTGAAATCTTGGTTGTATTGCAACCTGGTTTCAGTAATTGAGTGATTAGACACAGTATCCTAATAAAAGCTAATTTTATGAACTTGGTACACTTTTGATCGACTTAATGAAACCGAAGTATACAATGTAATATAAAACATATTATAGTAAATTTAAATTTATTTTTAAATATTTTTTATTTTTTACTTTATAATCGTATTTAAGCTGTAGGGCATTTTATTAATTTAGCTATTTATCAAATGTATAAAATATCATGTAAACAGCGCGAAATTAGGGTGAGGAAAATTAATTTAAATTGCTTCAAATCTCTATCGTATATTGTAATTATTTATGCATAATATTATTAAACTTCACTGAATATATTATACTTTTTGCAGATATATAAAATAAAAGAGAAAAAAAATCTGTTTTACATGAATACATTTCTTTAAACATAAAAATTTGTAAATTTTTCGTTGTTTCTTATTATGTTTTAGAAAAACACACATTTTTTGTGCATTCTTCGTAGACCTAAGGTAAAGTCTTCCTTGTTCTGATTTCCTATAAAAAGTATATACGAAATAACTGGTACGCCTATAGTAAACGAACCCGGGACCACGTCAGGTAAAGCCCGCGCAAGATGTTGTTAGAGCGGTTCAAATTTACTCATTTTTAATTTCATTTAGAAATAAAATTGGAATTCCATTTCCATGTCTATATATTTAAATTCTGTTCTAAGTTATAGAAATAAAAGATCTAAATAAGAAACATGAATATTTCATTTGACTAGTAGGTATCGCTTTGTTTTTGTTTGTACTCTCCGCGAGCTTCAGAGTAGCCCGCGGGCGATTAGATGACTGTACATCATTAAACGCCTATGTTTTTTTCCATAACAAAAATTTCGATTAACATTGATATTTTTATTATATTACTAGCTGCCCCCGCGAACTTCGTTTCTCCTTGGTTTCACAAAATAAATGTAATTTATACTTTAGCCTCAATAACACGTGGTAATCATGATATTGAATTGTAGCTTATATGACACGTTTGTCGGTTTACCATAGCAACATGCCATCTGATTGATTACTTAATCCAGTCGAAAAGTATCGACATCTGTTACAATATTTTGGAGTTAATAGATAATTGTGACTGTCAATTAATTATAGACAAATAATTTGCAATAAAATAAAATTGCGACTATAATTAAAGATCTACGCTATCCTATCTAGACTGCTCACGGTGTCCCAATTTAATTTAAAATCGGTTAAGTAGTTTAGGAGTCCATCGTGGACAAACATAGTGACAGGAGATTTATATATATTATGATTATTTAACAGTAACCAGTTAAGATAAATCTATTTGTAAAATGCGAAAGATGCCGTTCTGCTGTAGGTATCAAATTTTCTCGTTGTCACTTTCAAGGTTCGAGATGTTTCGGAAATTGAAATTCGATAAAGACCTCATATATCGTATGTCGTTTGTAACGTAAACAGAACTATAACTATATTTTATTACCTATTGCGTCACTGAAGGTTGATTTTGAAAGTTTTGCTGAAATATAACCCAATAGATTTTACTCAATTGTTGCTAATCATAGTGGATTAAAAATATATTTTTAGAATATGAGTCGTTTGGGTTTAAACCCAATAATCATAATGATTATGATAATATATAATAATAATGTTTATTAATTATATTTCATAATAATTGAATTATTTAAATAAATCTTCGTTAACGGATATAAGTAAACGTGATGCCCTGCGTGGTCGCTACAAAAGACTGAACGAGGATATTTAATAATTTAATAGATTTACATTAAGGACAGTGTTGACCGAGAGGATTCAGCATGCGACTCTCATCCTTGAGGTTCGATACCCAGCTGTGCACTAATGAACTTTATATCTATGCGCGCATTTAACACTCGCTGGTATAGTGAAGGAAACCGTCATGTCTAGTCACCCAAAAAGTCGACGGCGTGTGTCAAGTACGGAACGCTAATCGCATAAAACAGTAGATCCTATCAGTAAAATAAATAATCAAGAAACATAAATCACAGACTCAGACCTTTAAATATTGTCGCTATTAGTGCAATAAAGTCACCTACTAAGGTGAATTAACTAAGAAGTCAAAATGAATAACTAATTATACAATATGTATCACATATAACATCATGACGTATTTGGTTTGATGACTGGCGAAATAATATTATCTTAAGTTGTCAGACGTGAAAATATCTGCCTCAAAATGTCAAATAACTTTCTTATTAGGGTTGCCTGGAAGAGATCGCTTGTTAGCGATAAGGCCGCCCGTTGCATCCCTTGTAATTTTTATGTATTGTTTTATTTTTGTTTCTTTGTAACGAAGTGTAAATAAATAAAATAAATAAATAACTCTTGAACTAAATTTACTATGATATGATTTTTTATCTAATTTGTTTTGGAATAATAAATATAGTGACTTTACTTTTGCTTTATAGAATCACGAATAAAAAAAGAAGAGTGTTCAGAGGAGTTGTTTGGATCAATTCAGTCCTGCAGCTGATTATTATCATCGGACGTCAAGACAGAATACAGAATACCGTATCATCTTGACGTCCTTCGTTCCACAATTGAGTGTTTCTTAATATGTGAAACCAGCATTTATTCCAGCTGTATTTCCGAAACAATTCTACTTAGGGTCCTTCAAGAAAAGAGCGTACCAATTCTTAAAAGGCCGGCAGCTCACTCGCGACCCTTCTGGCAGTGTAGTGTCCATGGACGGTGGTATAACTTAAAAAATCAAAGAAAAAGAGCGTCACAGAAAAGTGTCTGTTTGCTTCATTGGGTAATATTAGTTTTACGAGTATAATTAATCCGTTCCACAACCACTGAATCCTCTACCGTTCTTTGTGAGACAAATATATTTTCCTTACATTTCGAGTGTGTAAATAATTCCTCATAATTACGGAGTGATCCTGCCGTTAGGGAGTAATGTCCTGTAATTAGATTTTCACTTACCAATTAGTTTCACGAGAATTTCGCAAAAACGTCACTTTGTAAAAATTATCGACGTCAAAGCGCTACTTTTGAGCGAAATGAGTGTTTTCGTACACATTTACAATTATGGGACGATAAAAATCAGTCTTTAAACTGATAACGTTTTATATTAATATATATAACTATTTTATTGTTACATATATTAACATAGAAATTGTAACTAACCTCAAGAAATTACCTACATCTTTCAATCAAACCTATTATACTTATCAAACTTATTATATGCGAATTTTGGAGATATTTTTTGTAATATTTTGAAATATATATCAAGAATATATAACTCAGACATTCTTAAGGCCAGGCAGTAAACTAATTAAATTTAAGTCCTTGATGAACTAGATATCCGCGGTTGGATGAGATGGGTCGTGTTTAATATTGCACTGGGTCCCTCTCCCGGGCGACCTTGCCAAGGCTGCCCTACTTGCACCTTTTAGCCACATTATAACGAGTTTTTGATTATAGAGATCTCAGGATTTTTCAAGGGGCAGGGCTCAGGTTTCGCGCACCTGAAGGCTGCGCAGACCGCGCGGGGAGAGACGCGGGAAGTTTGAGGGTTGATGTGGAAGCCTCCTGATCATTGTAATTTTGCCAGATTTTAGGGTCCTTTCTGTTTTTATTTTTCTCTTTTTCAAACCTTTTCGTATTAAGTGTAAATCAAGCACATATGGTAAATCGTATAGTAAGCACAGATAACTAATTATCTAAGGGTTACAAAGGGGTAATTTGCTACTTATACCTCAATACACTATGATAAAGTTTGTTAATATTATGATTTGTAGTGAACGTTGACTTTGGCAAGTACTAGTTCTTAACAATTATCGTATAACTTAAAACATATATACAAATAAATAAAATGTTTAAATATGTGTATGTGTCGTATAATTGTTATAATAAAAGTATTACACTTATCTGATGATCTGATTAAACAAGATTGTAATTGATTTTTTTATAATGATCCATAAAATTTATAAAGACTTGCACGTGAATTTTCTGTCACATTTAGGGTACAATAAATTTCGTTATGGCAACCCCGTTACCCGAAGATCCCGGGCCGTGGCGGGGTTAGTCCCGCGCCGAGCGCCGCACGGGCTGGCCGTGTTAGTCAATTGGCCGCATGAGCGCGCCGTGCTAGCGCAGCGGGCGCGGGTGTGGTATGCCCGCGCGCTCGCCATGGCCCCCATTCTGGCGGCCTTGGCGCTTCTCGCCCTTTTACCCGGTGAGTTATGCCCTTATAATGACTCAAAATGACAAGAAATATTAAAATTACGCTATTTTAAACTACAACTATTCACTTATACTTACTTTACGACGCGTAGGAATATTTGTAAATAATAAAAATATTTTTTGTGTTCTCTCACTCTGTTTACTCTGTGTTCCAAGGATAATTAAATTTATAGTTAAGTGCGTGGTTTAAAATATTTGGTTAAAACACACTCGATATATTTATTAAAAATTATGTGTATAATATCTAATAATCAGTGATTTTATTGATCTATTATCCTGATAATCCGTCATTTTGAGATTGTCATTATAAGATCGGGGCATTTCCGCGCAACAGGCGTTCGCCGCGCCCGCGTTTGTTTATCAATCGATGAGGTGTTGTGAGTGTGTCCCTTCCCCAAGGATACTCTGTGGTACGGTAAGGTCTACTGGGCCCGATATTGGGCCGACTGGAGCGTGACGGGCTCGGGAGATGGTGTCGTTACTCTCATGCCCTTTACTTGCCTTTGTCTGTAGATTGCTCTATTGTTTGCGATAATTTTCCTCTTAGACTAAAGTGTCTCTATCTACTTGTTACTGTTATATTTTTGTACACACATTAAGTGTTTTTCTCTTTATGATACTAATTTAAGCTTAAATTATAGACATTTAATATTCACCCTGGATATTAAATATCTATTTTAATAGACCTTTCACTCAAGAAGGTTAGTCAATAAAAATCTAATTCAGGAAGTAATCATTACTATTTTCATATTAAAAGTATTCTAAATATTACAAGGATCGATAATGACTGATATCTTCTCCCCTTAAAATTTAATATATATCGAGTTTCGTAGCATGCCACCCTCTACGATTTTCGTAGCGCCTAGAATCAACCGAACCTTGTAGCACTTCACAGTGAAGGTACCTTTCTGAAAACATTAGGAGCATCATGGTTTTCATCATTGTAATAGTATTGTTAACGCGTGAGGTAAAATCAATCATTCACGAAGGCTGTCTCGGTACTTAGTAATGCTACTCAAAGTTGATGGATTGGTCCCATATTTCATATAATTCCATAATGTGTACATTGGTTCTATGCAGATATACATTGTACAAGGTTTGTTTAAAATGCTCTAAGTGGTCTTTAGCGCACGAACTCATTTTCTTTACACTTTTTATATTATAATTAGATAAAAAGGTTAATTTAAAATTTACAATAAAACGATCAATGTAACATAAAATAAACATAGAAATTAGTAAACACATAAAATTAGAGTCATTTTAAATAAAAAAATCAATCAAAGATTTTATTATATTTTCAAATACAATCAGTCACTAAACTATCACAAACTATATACGTACGAAAATTTAATACACTATATGATTTACAAGGATTTCTCTCTTTTATTAATTTTAATCAATAAAATATAGTTAATACTTACAAAATCGCAAATTTAATATTTACAATACTACGATGAATGTAACTATAATTAATAAACATATAAAATCAAATAGTCCTTTTAAAATACAAAAAAAATTAATCTAAGATTTAATTATATTTTCAACTACAATTAGTAACTAAACTATCACAAAAAACTGCTTACCTACGAAGATTTAATACACTATATAATTTACAAGGTATTCTCTATTTTATTAATTTTAATCAATAACTAATAATACTTAAAGCAAAATCTTTATAAACTTTTGAGTGGTAATGTATTCTTTTTAAACGTTAAATAAACAATATGGAAACTTTAATTACCCACTAATCATGTAAGTCTTTGAATTTTATTCTCATCTATCCACGAGCATGTCGTATAAAGCAGTGACAAGCCGTGAGAGAAACGCAATACCTCGACAATATAGTCACGGTACAGCTATTTCATTATGCATAACTTAAAAGATATTTCTTAAGTGCTTTCGGAAATAAATTAAAAGAAAAAGTTTGCTCAAGTACCATAAGCCGTAAGTTCAAATTAGCTTAATTAAGTTAATATTTAATGAGAGCTTAACTTTTTAATCGGAGGTTCTCAATCAAAGTCGCTTTTTCTTGGCACTTAAAGAAGGTTCGCGGCTCTAGACTTTTAACAATTAGCCAAGACTTTATTAATATATTTTTTGGTGTTAAATTTAAATTGTAATCTAATAGTTATAGCTGTAATGGCATCTTGATAAAGCTGATAAATGATCTGTGTACATGACAAACAATTTTTTTAAATTGCTAACTAAGCTGAAATGTTATATTTTCAATTCTATATTAATTTACTAGGTGCTTATCTTATATCTTTAAACGGGCAATTCTTGTATATATATATATATATAATTGGAATCTCGGAATCGGCTCCAACGATTTTCGTGAAATTTAGTAGTTGGGTTTCGAGGGCGATAAATCGATCTAGCTAGGAATCATTTCTAGAAAATGTCATATGAATATAATTATCTTTATTCGATAATTATATTCTTATTTTATCATTTTATTAGTATGCAATTCGTACTTAATATAATTTCCAAAAAACGCAACTTATAAAAAAAAATCCCGAGCAAGGCTCGGTCATCCAGGTACTAGTAATAATATCGCATCAATATTAATGAAAGATCTGGGTATAACTATATGTAGCATTTGAATAGTCTGTGTATATCGAAAGCTAGACTAAGGGAACTACATGATGATACATCAGCTTGCAGATTGTGTTGACATCAATATTGAGTTTCAAATGCTTGATCAAATGGTAGTACTTAATCAATATACATAACATAATATCAAGGGAAGCTGTAATAGGTTATGTAAATTGACTGATGTTCTTGTTAGTGTGTAATAGAATTCGTTAATATTAAATTAAATAATTTTAATTATGTAAAAACGGAACTTAAAATAAATAAACAGACAATACGCTATAAGTGTGATAGCTTTGCACACAAACTTCTTTTTGAATGTTAACTGTGTAAATTTCTCATAACTAAAATGTAACAATAACTTTTCAGTACTAAAACAGCAAAGTTGACGTAGAAATTTTTAATAAAACGAGACGAAAAATAAACGCTTTATTGGAAACTCAATAAAGTTCTAACAGAACGCCAGTTCAACATTCGAATAATCAGCAAAGTCGAGACGGTGACAAATACAGTATTATTTTTTCCAAGATCCATTTAAAAGTTGTACGATTTTGCAAATCCGTGGAGTCATTCGCTGCGTAAAACGAAAAACTTGAAGATTTGATTTCGACTATAAAACCTTTACATACTCTTAAACTCCCCCAGCCATCTGAATAATATATATAGCTAGGTATATTGGGTGCTTCTAGTTTTATGGCGGTATAAAATCTACATTTACAAGTCAGGTTAGAAAAGGGTTTGAGGTTCAACGAATCTCGGGTTGGCTGAGGGCACTCAAAGATTAAGATGTCAAGGTATGCGAAATATAGAATTTTAACTTTTTTCATAGAATTTAATATCTTCACTTCGACAAAATAATAAGAATAATGTAAATTTTGTATTTGAATTTTGTGGCTTCCTAAGTATTTGATTACGTCATTACCTATGTTTGTTGAGATGAGATATAGTATATTATAGATATAATTAGCAGGGTACACAAACTGTTAATTTCAATTTAAGCTTGTTTACTGAGAACTTACATACATTATTTTATGAATGATCTTTGAATGAAGAACAACCACATACGTAAAACTAATTAAGCAACCATTTTATTAGAAGACTTTGATTCCTCCTGGAAGTAAAAATTGCGATAATTTATTCGTTCATTCGTTCAACCTAACTCTATTGAATCCACAAGAAAGAAGACAATATTTTTTAATAATCAATTGAACGGCAACTGTTTTAAATAACATTAAAAATTATTGGACGCAGGTTTGGTTTTTATTTATAAATAAATCTTTTCTGTAAAATCGATATCTTACTTTGAAGGTTCACAAATCCACCGAAGTTAAATTGTCTTTACCTTATAGTAGTTGTATATTAGTAATTTGGGTGAACAGTTACACATTATTCAAAGGCAGCTTCCCTTTGTATGTATAAAGGTTCAATATTGATATAATATCCATCTATAAGTTCCCAAGTTAGTTTAATACTCGTAGTATATAGAGCAAAACCATAACAAATATTTTACTCTTTAAATTGACGTCTTGTATAGCGTTCAATTAATATTATTTATTCATAAATAACATCGGAGCAAGTTTGGAAATAAATTATCTTCGAATAAAAATCGAAGTTTTTCATTTTTAAAGAATTGTTTCCAAGATCCATTAAAAAGTTGAATCAATTTTGTTAAAACGAGGTGTGTGATTGAATTATGACTGGTTGAAAATATGTATTTAGTAAAATACTAGTCTGTTCTTTATCATGTTTATATATAAGTTTTTTCTGCGTGTATGTATGTATAGTAATGTATTTTAAAAAATACATGTTTTCATAAAGTCTTTACTGTGCTTTCAAAACTGGTCTAGATTTAGAATTATTATTCTTGTATTTAAGACAAAATTTTGATCAGATCTCTTGGGTCCAATAATCTGACGAGAAAGCACACATACAATTCAACGCCGAACCTCCTTTGTCTTAAAAGAAGAAATCCTAAAGTTTTATTAAGATTGTTGATATGAAACTGATATACTTATCAGTGATTACTCGTGAACGGGTGCTACTTGTGGTGACTGGTCGTACTTGAATTTGTGTATGCGGCGATATTAATTGTTTATACCACGTATTTGCGTGTTGTTCTCACGAGTATGTAAGTGCGTGCTCCTATTTCACCATGCCTCCTGCTGATAGAGGACAAATCTTTGTTTTTAATTTATTTTATTATACTTTATTACTCAAGATGTCATATGGAACATGGTGTAATGGTTGCAGCTCCTTACAAACAATGTGTATAAAAAAAAAACTTGGCGATTAAAAAGAGTGGCGGAGAGTTTATTGCCAGTTCTTCTCTTCCGTTCTACGCCCTTGACTTGAGAACTGGCAGTAAATGTAAAATTAGAATCATTTTTTGTATATTTCTTTTCTTTGTTTGACGTTCATAAGTGTACATTGTTACCTATATGAATAAATGAATTTTTTGTTTGTTTGTTTGTATAAATATCAACGAAAATTACCTTTTATATTAATTCCACGCAGACGTCCCGTAACGCTAGTTCCACTATAATAGAACAATAGTTCGCTGAATAAAACGTGGACAATAGCAAGCAGGCGTTATATAGTGAACGTGGCGAGATTTATAGAAAGGCTGTCGTGAAAGCTGAAGGCTCTACATCTATCATTTTCGTGCCATTTACGTATCGTGTTCAGGCTCGTGTTATTTCACCTCAAGAAATACCATATTAATCGTCAATATTGTTTTCGGTACTATTTTTGGCACCAGTTTGTGTTGCTCCCCGTGCTCTACCGTATTCATTATAATTTAATTTATTAAAAAAAATATTCCTTATTTGCTTATTTTTAACCCCATATAAATATACAATATCGGGAAAGGTTTAAATAACTTTTTTTCTCATTACAAAGATATACTTTACATACATGAGAAACTTATATATAAGTCAATATGAGCGAGATACACGTCGCCATTAGCCGTCCCAATTTCAGTCTACTAAATTCACTCCAACATGCATCTTTAATGACTTACGAATATGTTAAATGGGCTAAATCATCACTTTAAAATATCGAATACCTATCATTGTTTCTAAATAATATAAAATTTTATGATTAATTGCTATGTATATACTCATTTGTCATGTCTGTAACCACAACAATAGCAAAAAAATATACATTTTTTACTTTTGGCTCGAGAATATACGAAAAAAGATTGTAAGCTTGACCTTGCTCAGTCGTAGTGACCGAAACAAAACCTTATATTCTATTTGTTAACTAACCAATCGTATATATTCAATGTATGAATAAATTGGCCTTGTGTTACTAATATCATTAAGAATATTGAGATTTGTTCGCTTCTTTCGCTATAAGAAAAAACCTCAAAAACAAATTTTGGAATATGTTAGATATTATCTGTATAATATTTTTTTAATATATAACATATTAATTATCTACCTCATCTAAATAATATCTCTATAGATATTATTAGTTTATAAGAAAAGCATGCAGGGCTTTTAAAAAGTGTGTGACTAATAAATTTTAGGCTTATCCTCCGTTAAAGACACTTAAATAATTAGGTTTTTTACATGCTATAATACAATGTAATAAAAATATTCTTAAAATACAAATACAAATCTGTGCGTTTTGCGTTCTTTTCATGCCGCGCCACCATATGGAACCAGTTGCCTTAATGTGCAAGTACAAAGCAATTTGAATTAGGGTCCTTCAAGTAAAGAGCATACTAATTCAAAAAAGCCGTCTATGCAGTCGTGTGATTGTTCATGGGCCCAATAACACTTAACATCAGATGAGCCTTCTGTCCTCTTACGTATAATAATCCTTCTAAAATAATGTTTATGCAAACCCACAGGTTTTCTTAACACTCTCATATTCACAAAAAATATTTAATATTATGAGTACAAAGAATATAAAAAGCTTTTTTAAGACGACCCGTTAAAAGATCCGGTGCCCTTTAGGGTACACGAAAATCCACTTCTCACAGTAAACATGCCTTACGAAGAGAATTATTCGACGAGAATTTCGTAATTTACGTGACATTCCGTGACTCGTGTCGTATGTCCAAACAAAGCGATCCTAATCAAAAGCTAATTACGTCTCAGGAAATTCGTTTTAAGTTACAACTTGTCAAAGGAAACTAGTTATTTACTCGACAAAGCTTGTACAATTCTTTAATAGCTTAGATAACGATCAGTATAAATTTATCGTATTGTAAATTCAAATCAAAGTATTTTAATTCCTTATACAGATTTATATAATCAATTTATAGTACATAACAAAACTCATTTGTAATTCTATAATCATTAATTAGTAGCAATCTATGGTTAGTCTGTGGATCTACGTTATACTCTGTGGTCGTGGCGCGGAATTAAAGTAACATTTTAAAATTTTATTATTTTAGGTTCATAAAACGCAGTGGTATGTGATACAGCATTTAAATATTTTAATAACAAAGGTTATAAAAACATAGTTTTTCAAATATTATAAAGTTTATCGAAACGTGAAATCGTGTGAACGTAATCTAGTAAACGTTGTTTTCGCCTATTGTTTAGTAAGCAATTGTCAAAAAGTGCTTTACTAGTCATGTAAACAGAGGGTTATTCTGTTTGTAATACCGAGGATAGTATAAAAACTCCAGCGGTGCATGATGAAACGAAAGCGGGTGTGAACTAAAGCATTGTTAGGCTTGATAAAAACAAGCGTGGCTTTCACTCTTTGAGCTCGACACCTCTTTAAGAGCCAATTGCCACTTCATTGTTCGCTAAATATATCTTTTCACTAGATTAAAGCGTTAATTACTATTTTTCCTAGGCATTAAGTTGCAATAGAAATAACCTAGGATGACTATTATTTATTGGAATCACTAAAGTGTGTAAAGTGAATTACTATATACTAAAGTTAGCCTACAGAAGTTTTTAGGAGTATACTCGGTCAATGTACTCATTTTTTAATATGTACACAATAATTCGTTTATTATTTAGAATTTCATTATGAACGCCACTTACTCATAATAAGCAGTATTATTATGAGTAAGTGGCAACAATGCGCATTTTGCCTACAGTGAAATATATAAATTAGGTCAACTCGGTTGACAAAAATATATATACCAATTTTTGCATCATCGTTCTACAGTGTACAAATCACTTAATTCAATTTAAATACTGCTATAATCTACAATGCAAATACGGCTCATCAGAACAGGCAGAACACAAACGCAACACAAGAACCGCAAAAGGAAAAATACGTCGAATTTTTCGATAATACCGATATTTATTCCACATATATTTTACAGAGCGGCACAAAATATAAATTCCGTACAAAAACTACTCTCTTTGCTGAGTAGATCGTATTCAACACGTGTTTTGCCTTCCGATGAATGCCAATACAAGCTCGAACCAAGCTTTTATTACATACGTACCTAAATAACATATGAATTATGTTTTGCCCTTGACATGTATGAAGACGAAAGATTTTGTACTCAAAAGATTTGATATTAGTTTATTATGGTTAAAACCAACGTTAATGTCATGGATGTCATCCAATGAACAGTTTTCCTAGCTCAATATGATAATAACTTTCATGAAGCTTCATGAGGCTTTAAAGAGAAAATTGGATCCTTATTCTATGTAGATGATGTTTTCTTACGCTAGGAATAGTAAAAATGCGTAAAGATTAACAATTGTAATATAAAATCGATAATGAAAAAATCCAGCAAGATTTTATGAGCAAATATGATATCATAAATACATTAAAATGCTACATACATACAATAAAATGCTTATTTTTTTTAAAACGCGCGAATTTTTAAAAATAAATGGTAGTCTGGCAGCAAAATTAAATGTAAACCCTCAATACAAACGCTGATTTATTTAACCTGAGAATTGTTTTATTAATTGCTATTGACTGAGCTGTTTTGTTAACTTTTTATTTGACCCAGATAAAACCTCAGTCTGGTTGTAAAATTAACGACAAATACTGTAATTTTCCTTCTTACACTTCTTCTCTCTTTTCCTTTTTTCTTAATTTCTTAATTATACGTGAGCACCTGAGCATTGTATATAAAATGCCATAGTGGACTACCATGACTATTTTCTGCCCTAAATCATAGATAAAAAGCCATAAATAACATTAAAAAGAAATACTAGTTTAAGCACTAGTTGTTTGCAGAATAAGTTCTAAAAATCCTGTTTAAAAAAAATAAAAGAACCAAAAATCAAAGAGCATAGTAATACTATCCTAGTTAATAAATTTGTAAAGAGTAGAGCTTCTAAAAACCGCATACAAGCCATTAATCGAAGAAAAACCGATTCGCGAACGATAAAGTACCAATGTCAGTCATAACACTTAAACCACCTCCTCACAGCCACTTTAAAAACGATGATACTTATTGGGCATTACGAATTCTTGGCAAGTACACGAGACAAATGTTCCGAGCGACGCCAAGTGAACCAACAGGTTTCAGAGACCGATCGCTTCACGCTTTGAGAATTTTGTATGAGGTTAAAATAAGCCTTAGACGAAAGCTATTTTCAGCACAATTTATAAACAAAGAGTATTTAGGAACTTGTAATCAGACAGTTGGTTAAATTTCGGGAATTTGTTTTTTTTATAGAACAGTGCGCAAACGGGCAGGATGATCACCTGATGTTAAGTGATACCGCCCGCCCATGGACATTCAATACCAGAGGGCTCGCGAGTGCGTTGCCTCCGTTTTGGAATTGGTATGCTCTTTTCTTGAAGGACCTTAAGTCGAATTGGTTCGGAAATGAATTGCTCAAACATTTGTGTGGGACCAAAATATTACATTACAATCACTGCTGCCGAAAACTATTGTACATAGTTTTGAATAAATTTAAGTTTAACATGAATAAATTCGCGTCTAAATGGGTAATATAAGAATTAACGAAACATTTGCATATAAAATATGTGAATACAAGAAACATTTTACAAAATGTGTAGGTCTTATTAACATACCTAAGCCTTATTGTGAAACGTAATGCTCCTGAAAAATTACAAGCTTAACACGGCTTCTTCATTTCTCTCATACTTAATGTGTTTGTCAGCGGAATCTGAGCAAGTTAACTAACTTTTCTCTTATATTTAAGCATATTAAATGCAAAGTTTCCACGGTATTTTAAATACATATATACGAAAATGTTGCCAGGCTTGATAACTTATTTAAATATATGCGGGAAATGTTCTGACATTATGAAATGTATAACATTATTTATAATGTAAGTGATTACTGTAGTTTAGCTTTCTAATTTAAAACTACATGTGAATTTAGTAAATTTGTTTGTAATAGAACTGGGTATTCGGGTAGCTAGTCCCATCAACTATAAATGTATTATTACTACTAAGTATTTTTTTGAAATAGAACTAGGTATTCGGGTAGCAAGTCCAATCAACTATAAATGTGTTATTACTATTAAGTATTTTTTTTGAAATAGAACTAGGTATTCGGGTAGCAGGCCCAATCAACTATAAATGTGTTATTACTACTAAGTATTTTTTTGAAATAGAACTCGGTATTCGGGTAGCTAGTCCAATCAATTATAAATGTATTATTACTACTAAGTAATTTTTATAATTTTTAAATATTTTTCCAATTCCTCACTTCATAAAAACAGAGTTAAAGGAATACATAGTTTTGGCAATATATTTTTCGATTCATTTTTATTTATATGTATTACTTGCAGATCATAAACAGACGTATTTTTAAAGTTGTTAAATTATATGGTTAGTTTGCAGTTAAAAGTAACTCCGTTGTGTTAGTAATATCGTAAAAAAATTCGAACGAGATTTTATCTAGTGGCAAATTGCAAATTCCATCGGGAATAAGGCCCGGTTCTAATCGTAAAATCCTTGATTTCTTCTTCTATACATCAGCAAAAACAGTAGGTACATTACATAAACATTTTAAATAAATGATGTTTGCAACTAAAAAGATAAAGTATATTATTTAAAAAATCTGTACACTTATAAGCTTATCTGCAAAGCAAATGATTTCAAAATTGACTTAACTAGCTTCATTAAGATTTTGTTAAAACATTTCACAACAATTTTATAAGGAGTAGTGTTAACGCCATTAAAAGATTTCCGTGTGGTGCTTGGCTTAAATTACAAAGGATTCTCCACAAATTAGTGAAGTTTTGAGTTACAGGAGAAATTGCCAACGTACTTTGTCGAATGTATGAATTTTATAAGAAGAAATGTTATCGGTATTTAGAGATTTTCGTGTGGAGTCGCGGACGCTCGTTTGGTAATAAAACTGTTTTCATATTACACGCAATCCCAAAGGATTCTCCACCAATTAGTGAGGTTTCGAGTTACAGGAGAAATTGCGAACGTACTTTGTCGAATGTAGCCATGTATACTCACTCCCTTTTGGGAACGTGCCCGTAGAAAACTTGACGCTAATTTGTACTTTGATTTTCGGTTTACAAACAGGAATGAGGATAATTAAAAGAGAACTTTTATTAAAACATGTTAGATTTATGAGAAATTAAATTAAACAAGAAACGTTTATTCGATACGAAACAAGAAAAATTTGAATTCTGATGAGTGTTCGTTTTGTTTTTATTAATTCTATTTCTTCGTGTTCTGAATTATGGACCCTTTAGGGTTAAGAATAAACTTTCCGTTTGGATCTGCTCTTTGTTTCCTCTATAAGTTAGTCCATTGCTGTCGTGGTTTTCCGTCGTTTCTTTTTCCTTGAGATCTTCAGCAAGTGGCATTATAGGTCCTTTTTTTGTACACCTTGCAATATAGTAACCATTTCTATTTCAGATGTAAAGCGTGGGTTAGTGCATCTGTAATCCTAAATTTCACCCTTTTGTGGTTACTTCAAATTTTGTCAATATTTTTAAAAGAATGCTCCGCACCATTGCTCTCTAGCACTGGTTACCTTTAACTTTACTCTTTCCATAAACGTCCAGGTTTGACACCCGTAGACCAGACATGGAATAATGCGAATGTCAAAAACAGTCTTTATTAAATCTAGGCTGTAGTTTCCTTTTAAAACTTCTTTGAATGACCGGTACCGTTCGTTAAGGTATTGTTAAGTTTTATTTGTACTTTTCTGGTTAAATATATATTATAATTCTAAAGGCAATTTTAAAATATTTATTCTTAAATGTACGTTAAGATTCTGTTAGACACGCCGGCCAGTATCAAGGTTTAATAATAATTACATATTTATGTCGGTGCGGCTTTTTTTTTGGTTTTTCCTAAGTTCTGCATTGGTCACAATTGGGATTGCGGTGAAGGTTCAGCTTGATACCGCGTGTTTACGTGTTGTTTCCACAGTAATTTAAGTGTTAATCCCATTTCAATACAGTACAATTAAATGTATGGTTTTCTTATGTGTTTATTCATTATTTAATTACCACAGCAGCTTCAATGTGTTTGTAATGGCACCTATCGTAGTTACCAATTTTCCATTCATTTCGTTTCATTTTGTCTTAAACACCTTGGCGAAAAGTTCTCTATTCTACGCCAAAAAAAGAACTGGCAGTAAATGTAAATTTACAACAACGTTTATAAGTGTACGTTAAGCTTCGTACTTACATACGTACGTACATTTTGATTTTAGTAAAACTGAGAAAATGTTTTAGGCGATCGGCTGGTCTATGCGTGCTTATAAAAATGATTAAAGAATGTATCACAGAGAGTAGACAGACAGATGTTTATTGAGACCATAGCGCCAGTGAATTAAATCATTACATCTTTTACCCAAATACATCCAAACATTATGTCACTAAAGTATATAAAGAGAAACATTACAAGGTTCATTAAGGGATGAGGAAGGCCACACTGACACATTTTTGCGTACAAAGAGGTATTGTCAAGAATGCATTGCGAGCGTCTGGCTTCAACTTAAGTGACATTGTTCTCAGTATTTTATACATTTTGAATGCATTTTTTTGTTTGTATTACTGTGTTTTTGTGTTCAAAATGACTCAATGTTATAAGTAGATAAGTGATACTTTCACTTTAAGTATGATAGCAAAAATTTACAAGAACAAACATAACACTAAATTTTAAAATTATTTTTATTTCTTTATGGCGCTAACTTTTGCAGTGATTTATCTAATTAGTCTAGGTATTCCCCTAATTAAGTATTTAATAAATTTACCAGTACTCGGAAGGAAATGTGTTTCATTATCGGGGTCGTGACTACCGTGAAATAAACGACGTGGTTTAAACAACGAGCACAAAAAAAAAAAATTTTTTAAATGTATTTATACTAGTAATAATTAACCAACAAATATGAGTAATTCATATTTCAAACCACGTACAAATATTCGTTTCTTAATGTTTCAAATCACTACACTTATTATTTATTTAGCTTTCCAAAAATTTATTTAGAACTTCCGTATGATATGAAGTCACATATAAGGATAATTATAAGAAATTGATGGTATAAAGAAAAAACGTGTTTCTTTACTAATTGTGAATAAATAAAGATATCCTATTACACCATCATACGCCTAGTCTCTAAATTAAATTCATTAGTATCAATACTTTGGCTTTTATAATAATAGAAAACTTCATATATTTAAATATGAGTCTCACGCGGTTTAAGCTGCGATTAATCATAACTACACAGGAAATCGGATTTCTAAACAAAACTGCTAAGGAGAATAAAGTATCAAAACCTTATATTTAATAAAACCTCTTTTCTCAAAACATTAATTCCAGAGCTGGCTGAAAAGAAAACAGAAAAAAACAAAGCCAGCATGGACGGGCCACCGCGGTGCTCTTTGTTTAATGAGACAGCCGATATTTCTGTTTGAAGAGTTAAACCAACTAAAGCTTTCTTTATTTCATGACTGCTTATTAACTTTGCAATATCGACTTAAAAATGGGATAAATTCTATTGTCACTTATTTAAGTTTAGTTTTATTAAATGCATTATTAAGCTATATTTAAAGAAATTGAAGTTTTACGTATGAGTAATACAAATTAAATAATATACAAAGTAGTAATATTAATATATTCTTATACATTTAAGCTGACATGTTATGTCGGAAATAAATGTTTTGAATACAAGCGTAAATAAAATTATGTTTATGTTATATCATCGTCAGGACCACAAACCACAATTCAGAGCAGACAGACCGTAATCGACCCCTTTTTGTCGCAAGCAATTAGAATAATTCCGCTACAACGCCCAGATTCTTTGTATAAATTCTGGCTTTGTTGAACTTAGATTTCAGTATAAACAACCCTGTTTGGTTAACCCTTTTGAGGCGTTATGTAGGAGTAAAAAGTTTTATAAATAGCGGTATAAGTCTTTGGTACTTTTACATTTTAATCGATAAAATAAATATGTTGTCTCACTGAAAATCAGTCCTATGGTCACTAAGCCCAAGTGTCTTCGACCAACGCCCAAACTCAATAACCTATCTTAATCCATTTTTGACCACCTGAGATAGACATCATAATCCATATATTGATAAAGGTATGCCTAGAACGACGGATTGAAATAGCCATCTGTCGATACAAGCTATCCATGGTAGGTCAGATCGGTGTATGTGGTTAGACTTTGTATGAAAATGACAGTTCAACTGTGAAAATATCCTATCTTAAGATTTTAACTGACACCAGTTTTAAAAATAATAAAAAAGCCCTTTGACATGTTTTCAACATAGACATGTATATTTTAATATTATTTGAACGGTTTTATTTACTTTATTTGGTTTATATTGATTATCAAATAAGAGTGTAAAGAGCGAAGAGATTGCATTATATGCGTCGCTAAAAATGGATTGTCTTCGTAGGGTTTGGTTATTGGGATGCAGATAGGAGATCGATCGAGTGTCACGGTCTGAATTGAAAACAATCTTAGATTGTGCATTAATTATTGGGTGCGATCGTTAGGGTATTTTAAGGAAAGAGCGTAATAATTCTTATAAGGCCGACAACGCATTCACGTGCTAGCCCTCTGGCATTGAAAGCGTCCATGGGCGGTATCACTTAACGTCAGATGAGGCTACTGCCCGTTTGCCCCCTATTCTATAAAAAAATGAAGTTACTAGGTCAATTGAACACTGCGCACTATAATTTCTTTTTTTCTACTATCTGTTCATCATGTCTCTGGGTATTCGTAGAATTTCAGGACCAAACAAGTAGTGCAGATTATATTTTCTATAATAAAGTTGCAGAGTATAAACTGTATTATAAAAAATAAATAAAATGCAGACTATAAACAACAAGACACAATGTAAAACCATAATGTAGTAATAGAATTTTTATGTTTTATACTCTATGCCGTATAACTGATCCATTTGTATCTAGACGAAAGTTATTCCGCTCTCAATGCATTCCAATGACTAACAGAAGCTACAATACTGATAGTTTTGAAAATGCAACAGGTTTCTTGGCTTAGTGTGTTCGACCTTTGGACACGATTGTCTTATAAAAACTGTATACGGAACAGCAATTTACATAATTTGTTAACGCGCTGTTTGTGTATTTTTAAATTAAACCTCTATATTGGTATATTTAAAAAGAAACTTTATATATTATTTGAAACTGGAACAATTTATTTAAATAAGAATATGTTTCATTAATATGTTGTCACATTCGTCAGCATGTTTTTTCAATTATTTATATTACAGCTAAAATTTGCCGAAATAAAAAATCAAATTTGTAAGAGAAAAAATGGTTATTATATCTAATGTTACCAGTCGAAAGCCAGATATTACGTAAATCGTACCGTGCAACGGGTGCCACGTAATTAATGCATAAAGTTGTACCACTTCATGTTCTGCCATCTGTGGCTGAGCAATAAAGCGATTGCAATTCCATGTTTTAATGTTGGCGCAATAAAACAACGATTATGTAAACGTGTGCCGATAATCGTTTGTTGATTTGTTACTGCAAAACATTAAGTAAATCTTCAATAACTAGTAGGTACAGTTTTTTATCGCCAATATTTATATTTAAAACACGTCATCGGTATGTTAACTGTCTAAAGAACATTACGATATTTGTAGGCTAAATTATGCTAATGAAATTCCACTTATACATATGTACACTAAATATGTTTTTTTACTCTAATACTGTCTTTGCTAGTTTAAGCTAGTACTTCATATTTTAATGTAACTCATACAATAAATATTAACGTTACATTATATAATTATTTATTACGCGAGAGCAAGATAAATAGTATTAATAATTAATGTTTATGACTGTACAGATTTAAGAAGGAAGACATTAACGATTTGCAATCGTCAGTTTCAGTCTATACACACGCGACACGATCTACTTGTAAGTCTTTCTTTGGCCAATCCAAATCAAACGCACTATCTTTTGTTTAACATTGTACATTACTGTCAAGTCCGCAGTTCTTAAGAGGTTTTTTTTAAATTCAATGTGAGTAGATTTAAGACCCGTACCGTTATTACATTTTAAACATTACTTTTGCAATCTTAAAAGGAATTTAACAATTCTTTAAGAAGAGATGAGCTTTTTGACGACTATAAGGGTAACGAATTGTATGAAGAAAAGTAGATATATCACTTCGAAAGGAATGTTATATTAAATTAAACTAAGGGTTTTTAATCTGATTTAACTTCCTTTATAACGTGCCGTCACAAGATAAATTAAAGCTAAAATTTATTAAAGTTAAAAGTGTTTTCGCAAGCGCTAACAATTTGGTCATTTGAAAACTGGAAATCCAAGTCCAAAACTTTCTCTAGAACAAAATTGAAAATAAAAATAAAAGTTTAAAGAGCTCGCTAAGCTGTTTCAATTTGCTCTCAGATGAGTTTTACGCAGCTCCAGCTTAAATTTTCAGCTATTATGGTAACTAGAGCTGGCCACGCAAAGTAAAATAAATTATGCGGATTCATTTCGCAAGATTAATTTCAAAATTTTGCCGAGTTTGAATAAGGACGGGCAGACTCAAAGTTATTCGTCTGTGGTTGGGTTAGGTTAGAAAGTTTTTTTGCGAAATTCACAGCTAAAAGCACGAAAAGATCCTCAACGAAGAACAAAATCCGATCGAATCTTTTTTCTTCGAAATTAATGAGTTCCTACCTTTTTTTATAAGGTTCGATGCACCGTTATAAAAAAAAAGGTAGGTTTTGTAATTGCTTATACAATGTAAAAGGATTTGTTTATCTTAATTCTACGTTTCTACCCTA
The DNA here is from genome assembly GCA_028984075.1 of Pieris mannii. Taxonomy (NCBI): domain Eukaryota; kingdom Metazoa; phylum Arthropoda; class Insecta; order Lepidoptera; family Pieridae; genus Pieris; species Pieris mannii. Next base: position 5,373,561 of record CM054795.1, on the reverse strand, counting down.
AAGTTTAGTATAAAGTAATTTATTTTGATACAGATCATTTGATTATAATAATTTTGCATTGTAATATTCGGTTCTCTTGTGAGTTACAATTAGCAGGGTTACTAAGTTATTCCGAACACGGCGTGTTCTGAATTGTAAATGTTTTGACTCACAAACAAATGGATAAATTAACTTTATTTTCATTTAATTTGTATAAATTGTGCCGATATGTAAATAACTGCTAAATATTTCTTTGCGATATACTGCGTCTATAAGATTTATTAAGTTACGTAGAGGTTATTGTATAGAGACCCTCAAACCATGCATGCTTTTCTTAAATCTATCTATATATGAAATCTATCTATCTATATATATTTTTTATAGAACAGAGGGAAAACGGGCGTCTCACATGATATTAAGTGATACCGCCGCCCATGGACACTCTCAATGCCAGAGGGTTCGCTAAAAAATAAAATACAGCTGTTTGTCTCGCTAAAACTTAAGTCATTATGATCTTGAAATATTTGCAGAAGTTGAGAGAGAGTTTTAACGGTGGGAAACACAATATTAGGTAAAGAAAAAACGTGAATCGAAAATTGAATTTTCCAATGAAACAAATTGACTTTTAAAAAAATAAAAAAAATGTTATTTGCTTGTTAAATTTTGACACTAATATTTGTAGTAATTACGCAGTTCACCGGGTCTAGTGTAAATATATAACTGATAAATTATAATTAAGTTTACTAGTAAATAAGGTATGTAAGATACGTTTATTATAAAAAACGTTTTGTACTTTCAGTGTCAGTAAATAGGTCGCCCATTGTCAGTTTCACTTTGGTACCAACCTACAAAAATTAAGCGCACCCATCGAAATTTCCAACATGTTTCGACTCTGACTATGCGACAATATTGAAAAAATATAATATGTATCTTGTAGCAAGCAAGTGATAATATATTTAAAATAATTTATTCCTTAGATCGTTAGTTCAAGATTCTATTGAAGTTCTAAGAAAACCAGTGATTTGCATAAAGTTTCTCAAGTGGCGCAATAAAGTTGGCGCGGAAGTGTTCTTAATTGAATAGAAAATTTTAAATTAACCACACCCTTATCTCCGCTTAGTAGCTGATTATATCACGAAACTAACTCTTGTTCAGACTTCGACTTAATTAGTTTAAATTGTACCGTATTTCACTTTAAACTGGCTTTCTGATTGCAGAATATTACGGCTAAAACTTCCTGAGGAGTTACTTCTGTTACTAATAAGCGGCTATTGAACCTAATAAATAAAGTTTTCCCGCCTGATCAAGGCAGCTCATTTATGAAGCACATGACGTGTTTGGACAAACTAACTCATCTATATATCTCATTGCCCAATAGGAATAGGAGAAATGTATATTTAACATTACCATGACTTCTAGTACCTAGACGTGATCGTTCACTGGATTATTTAAACTCAGCTAACTTCCTATCATACTAATTAAATACACTCAGTGTATGTAGATGGACCCATAAATTATAATAGATAATAATAGTTTCGATTGTTGTTTGTATGTGCTCTAAATGAATGTCATGTTTGCCTCTAAGTGCTTGTCACATTAAAAATTGTATTTTGTGTTTGTTTTTACCAATGTATCAGTGTGCCGAGCGTTGTCAAACTTTATCAATAAAATAAAATACGTTTATTATCATCAGATAGACAGATATCACTTATTCCACGTCATTAAATTTGAACTTGTAGGCATCCCTTCTCATCGGCAAAGAAGACAGAGGGTGTAGGCCGAGAGAAAAGCCGGCGTAAAAAACTCTCGGTACTCTTTTAAAAAAGCAAATCATCAAACAATACTTATTTTAAAACAAATATAGCAAATTAATTAAAAGTAGCCTGCTCAGCACAGTATCTTATGAGTAATAACCAATATTCGTATTTTTAATCATAGAACTTTCTAAATAAGAGAATACGACGACGCCATCTTTGAATCTATATGTCAGAGCGTTACTGTCAGCTGTCATTGTCGTTATACGTCACGCTTCTAAATGAGCAACGTCAAATCTATATGTTGGCTGTTATTTGAAACAATGTAACCCACTAATGAGGCATAGAAGTACACATTTCTGTGTCATTTTCATTGATTGTTTAAGACTACCCGAAACCTCGTTTCAGTACCTCTTAAGACGCCACCACGTCACGTATGGTAGTACAACAACTACGGTCCAAAGTATATAATTATAGTTAAAGGCAAGATTTGTAAAAATCATTTCTGATTGCAGAAGCATCGTCAATTTGATTAACCCTGACAGATATGGGTTACGTGGCTGACATATATATTGATTATAGATTGTTTGATGAATTATTTTTTTACATGGAACTCGAACCTAGGAACCATACCAGGTGAGGTTGCTAATACGTTCGCAGGTATCTCACAAACGTCTATTTACTGTACAAGGAATCAAAACAAACACATCAAAGATCTAGAACAAATGTTGTGTGTATCAACATGGCGTCGTCCTCTGTTGCTCCATCCTATGTTTTGTTTTCCGTCAATAATAACAATCCAATCGGGATTACAAAATCACATCGAGTAACATATTAAAAGAATTTCATTATTGGATTCAAACTTTAATATTTTCCGGACCGTGGAAACGTCGACAATAATGCGAGTGCTTTTCAAACCGGCAGTTATCTTCGACTAGTTCACTCGTAAAAATACCACTTTACGACTCTTGACTTCCACTTGGAATATACAGAAATACTTTCCGATAATTTCTCGTTGTACGCGACTATTTTTAAATAAGTTTTATATTGTTGTAGAAAAGTATATGATTATATTTTACACAACGTAGGAGCTACAGTAAAAGTACTATCGCAGAATATGCTTCAGACGAATAGTTAAAATACCCATAGTCCTTAATAACTTGCATCATAAAAGTAGCCCACATACAAACCGTCACTTCCACAGCCGAATAAGTTATTAATTACTAAATATTTGAACCCTTTTTTTATAAATTTTGATTTCCATATTTAGCTATATATTCTATAATTGTGGTTGTTTTTTGTTACATATAATTTATGTAGCAGGATAACGAAATGAATAAACTCGCATGTCCTATGGCCCTATATTACTAAACTTGGGCTAAAGATCCAATCGAAAGCTTTAAAAAACTATAATGGTTTTTTAGTAATTTAATATAGAATACCGAACCGAAAACCGTTTTGTATATTGATTATTGCATTTTTGTTACATATTTAAATAATTAACTTTCAGATAATGTTTTCAATTTATTGACATAAGCCTAAATAGATACCTACCTTTCTCCGTCAGGCAGCTTTCTGGTAGGTAACGTAGGTTCCAATTCTATTTTTTTTATTTCAGTACAATAATTCACTCACATTATATAGGTTATGTTCAAATATTTTGTTTGAAATTAACCACAGAAGTAGTATTGTCATAGCTGAGTGATACAAGCAATGGCCTGTAATAGGATAAAAACGCATTCATACGGAACAACAGGTATCAAATTGCAGCTAGTTTAAAAATAAAACTCATTGGTAATGCTACACTTACACTTATATAAGTAAGTATTTCTTATGTCATTAGTACTAATTTACAGTATGAAAATTAAAGTATTATTAGGAAAAGCAAATCACAACGCCGACACTCGATGCTCGGTCGCTCGACCGCGGCAGCTCTCGCGCTTGCCTCAGCTGAGGCTCGTCCACACTAACCAAGCTACTTTGTGCGGCAAATGCCTCGAGAGGCTGCTCGCTCTGTGTGGACGCACCTAATTAATATTGTGAATTGCTTCAAAATAGCGCTACGACAAAGTCAAAGTCAAAAATAATTTATTCATATAGGCAACATAATGTACACTTATGAACGTCAAAAAAAGAGAAATATACAATAAATGAATCTAATTTTATATTTACTGCCAGTTCTCAAATCAAGGGCGTAGAACGGAAGACAAGAACTGGCAATAAACTCTCCGCCACTCTTTTTAATCGCCAAGTTTTTTTTACACAATGTTTGTAAGGAGCTGCAACCATTACACAATGTAACATGTGAAATCTTGAGTAATGAAGAATAATAAAATAAATTGAAAACAAAGATTTGTCCTCTATCAGTAGGAGGCATGGTGAAATAGGAGCACGCACTTACAAACTCGTGAGAACAACACGCAAGTACGTAGTATAAGCAACTAATATCACCGCATACACGAACTCAAGTACGACACAGTCACCACAAGTAGGACCCGTTCACGAGTACGACGCATGGCCAGCCAAGACAAGAGTAATTGTTGAGATTTGAGTTCGCTAACAGACAGATAGATGTCGAGAGATAGATAGGCGGAGGACTTCTTTTTATTTACTGTAAAAGATTGACATGCTATCCCTGATTTTCCTCGGGAACTTAATAATAAATCTCACGTCGTTAAGGCTATGTTCTTTAATTTACTTTACACATCTGACTCCATGAAGAAGTATTTTATTTATCGTGTTAATATAAACACTCACTAATGGGAAAACTGTTCTCACCTCTGGGCGGGGGCTCCCCAGTACCAACTCCTTCCACTTGACCGTGTTCAACGAAGAGCGGTTCGAATCGTTGACGACCAATCTCTCTCCGAGCGGCTTGATCCTTTGGCGTTGCGTAGAGATGTGGGGTCACTCTGCATCTTCTACCGCATTTACCATGGAGAGTGTTCAGAGGAGTTGTTCGGATTAATACCTGCAGCTGAGTTTCATCATCGGACGTCGAGGCAGAATACGAAATTCCATCCGTATCACCTCGACGTCCGCCGTTCCACAACTGCGCGATTTTCAAGGCAGTTTTTGCCGCGCACCACCACTTTGTGGAACCAGTTGCCCACTGAAGTATTTCCGAACCAATTCGACTTAGGGTCCTTCAAGAAAAGAGCGTACAAATTCTTAAAAGGCCGGCAACGCACTCGCGAGCCCTCTAGCATCGAGAGTGTCCATGGGCGGCGGTATCACTTAACATCAGGTGAGCCTTCTGCCCGTTTGCCCCCTATTATATAAAAAACATTTTTTTAAATCGGCTCAGTAGATCCCGATCCTAAAACCTTACAAAACTCTTTAATAAATTAGTATTAGACTACTAGGATAGACTTTACGGCCATAGTCATAAAAAAACTAGAAATTATTTACATTCATGGAACAGTATTTTTGCTTATTAAAAGGAATTGTTAGTGGGACGTTACTAATGCAAGATAACCTTTTCTACCGTAAATAATATACTACAAAAGGGTAGGGTACTTCTATGTATGAAGGATGTATATTAGACGTTTCAATTTGTTTAACTTTAATGGCGAGAAAAAATCTTAAAACGGCTTTTAGTTCCTTATTAGATTTTTTTTTTAAATAAAAAAAGCTAAGGAATAGGCACACTGTTGCATTAGTTATTACTATAGAAGCAGTTTGCTTTAGCCATCAGGGACCAAAAACAGAATAAAGCGTTCAAAAGCTCGTGAAACACATGAAAATATCTTCCATGTACGTGAGATTGAAGCCATCCCAACAAAGCCATACAGCATCGAAAAGTGTTCGTACCAAAAAGCGAAAAAGGTACAGAGTTGTCACCGCCCAGTTCAATACCTTTGTGCATCGAATTTTTCGACATTTTTTGTGTATTTCGTGAACAAGGTGCGATGTTTACTCGAATAGCGCGCAAATAGCGATTTAAAACATTTAAAAGCGTGCCATTCGTATAAAAAAACACTAATGTAGCAATTTTAATGCTCACATACCAGTAAAAGACTTCTAAATCGTCAATCACAAAATCTAAATAAGTAGTTTTAGAATAGTGTTTTAATTTGTATTGCTGGCGTTTTGGACCACGATTTATTAAGACCCTATGTCGTCGATTCGCAAGTTGCAAGCTGGACACACAGTGGTGAGTGGCAAACTTCCATAAAAAATGTCGTGAATCACCAAACGCCGAGATGATACGGAATTTCGCATTGTGCCTCAGTATTGTAATATGGAGTTATAGCTGAAAACACTCTCCTGTTCCTTTACCCTGTTAATGTAGTGTAACTTCTTCGTTTTCTTGTGTAAATTTATAAACATATTTCGGTGCGATGAAATTCGCTAAAATATTTTTTCACGGGATTTCAACCACAAAATTTAGTGAATAATTTATTGAAAAAAATATGCATTTGATCTCTTAACGAGGATGCAGCAAATAAACTCAACACCATTAGCTAATTTATAAATTGTATCTATGAGTTAATTTATAATAATTCAACTCAAATAACATTATTTTATACAGTAAAATAAGAACTATTTTGTATTCCATTGGTAAAGTAAAATTCATACATATAATATATATAACAAACGTAATTCAAACTCCTTACCGTCTCAACAGTGATATAGCAATTTTTAATAAATATAATGCACGCTGCAATTTCTGCAGTTATTTTTATTCCTGCACACAAGTGCTATATGAATAAAATACAATAATAAAACTTCTGTAGAATTTGCAGGTAACGTTTTTTCCCGTTTTAAGTGTACTCCAACTAAACTGAGCTAATTAACTAAACTTTATAAACATTTCACAATAGTTTTTAGTGGCTAATTTATCAAAATAGTTTTGTTAATGCCTTGGAAATAGGTAAATATAATAAATAAAGAATATATATAAAGTGGATCATTTCTAAATTCCGGTTTCTAAATTTAAAATATTTCATCATGAATTGATGAATTGATGAATGAATGCCAAAAAACGTACTTACGTTTTTTGGCATTCATCTGGAGTTGGAATTATAATGTCCAGTCTCATTAGGTGTGTAGAAAAAAAAATGTAAAAATTAGTAAGTTAAAAATTCTATAAGTTAAGTCTTCAAATTGTAAACATTTTTCTTGAATAATATTGATCAGTAAAAACCATTGGGAATAGAAATTTTATTTTTACCATACATGAGGTTATTTCCTGAAAGTATTTGCTATTTTCAAATAGTTCGTGATATTGACAGTGTATTAGAATATCACCTAAAACTGTGTTTTGTTTTCGGAATAAGGTCTATTTATACCCGATATAAGTTTAAAACGAAAGCTAAAACAGGTGACGGTACATATTAATCACTTCTATTGACGCGCAACCGATATCTTATTGACCGAATCAGACTAAGTATGTTCTAAAATTTATACTCTAGATGGCGTCTTTGTTTCCGAAATTTTGATTTCATTTGCGGTGATAAATAAGTTATGATGTCTAGTTATTGAACATTTGCCCTGGAACAAAGGCAAAGATACAAAGACAAGTCAACACATAAAATAAGCACAGACTATACCTAGGTATAAAAAGTATTTATATTTTAAAATTAACTATGTACTGTATATTTCAGTTGCGTAATAATTTTGTTATGCTCATATATTAAGACACACTGAAAATTATGTATAACTCAGTTTATCGTCTAACATTTGCTGAAAGAGAAGATAAATAGGCAGTTGTTCTAAACGAGTGCATTTTGTTGTGAAATGTACTTCAATGTAAGTGCACTTGGCAATAATACAGCAATGGTCTCCGATTGGTATTAGTACCTCGAGAGACGGTAATGTTCACAATATTTCTACGGATATATATGTTATTTCCCCGATGGAATTTCTATAATTTTCAGTTCTCGTTTATTTTCCGTCTGCTTTGAAATTGGAGCAAGATTATCTCAAAGCGTTGTACACTGTTGGACTTGGAGTCTTTTAATTCATAACTTGATACTTGCGATCCATCTTATAACTAATAAATAAACAAAGAAAATAATATCAGGGATAGAAGTAAGATAACATAAATTAAGTTTATTACGATATTGTAATAAAAAACATGCCATTTATATCAGTCATCTAAGCACGTTTATTGAATCGAGCTTAAATTGCTTTTAAAAGCTTACGTTAATTAATTTACGTACAGGTTACATTAATAAACAAAATAATATTGTAAAGTAAAAGCAGACAATTCGTTAACATTATCTGTCAGTGACGTATTAATATTCAGAAATGTAAAACGCGACGGGATGGCAGTTCCGCCGTATTTGCATGTAAAAGCTACGATATAACTCATACATATCGATATCGTGCTAGTGCTGGAGATTTTTCGATACGTTTATAACTTAAGAGGCTAGAAACTTTAAAAAATACGTTTATTTTGGAACATAAGATCATCAAGGTATCACTTATTCCACGTCATTCAATTCGAACCTGTAGGCATCCCTACTCATCGGTAAATATGACAGAGGGCCATTATATTGTTAGTGAATTTGGATATTTAAGCTCATTAGTACCATTCAGTGTTGTACCTATAATAATAACAAACATTTATTCATGCTTACAACATTTAAATGACATTTTTACATTCAACACCTTTTGTCTTCAGTCACCGTGACCATGCACGCTGTAAAGCACGCGAATCGTCGGATAAATTTAAAATTATGTTAAATAATTTTAAGTCTACAATAATACATAGCTTCAATCCGGTAAAAAAGTGTTCTTTAAACATTAAGGAAACAAATAGGGTTGGCTGTAAGATACATGGCTAAGTAGCGACGCCAGCATCATGTTTTTCAATTTTTTTGGCAATATTTTTATTTAATTCCTGTGTAATAAACCCTAAATACCGCGGCATTCAAACTGTTTTCGGGTCTACAATAAGTCCCATCGAAACGGCTATACAAAATTTATGTTATATTTACACTAAAGTTAATACAATCCTTTTTGTTACATTTACACTAAGGTTATTACAATACTTTTGCAACAGCTCTTATAGTCGCTTACGAGTGAATATAAAAACGGCTATGTTAAACTAATAAAATTGACAAAACCTTTTGTAAAAGGCATCATTTGTTTCTCGTAAAATAAGTTTACAAGTTAATGCGTTTTTTAATTAAATGAGACAGTAAAATTTTATATCGAAGTGCACCGACTGTCGGGTGCCTGCATTTTATCGTTTTTTATTTCCTGCCCGGCTATGAATCTTTAAATATTCGAATTTTTCACTGTTTAATATATAATAAATTAGTCTTTGCTTCATGAATTTTACAATCATTATAATTACAAGAATTAAATGTGTGACACACGCGTACATGAATATTATAAAGTCTAGCTGTGATGGCGATTGGTGAAAAACTTGGCAATTAAAAAGAGTGGCGGAGAGTTTATTGCCAGTTCTTCTTCCGTTCTGCGCCCTTGATATGAGAACTGGCAGTAAATGTAAAATTAGAATCATTTAATGAATATTTCTTTTTTTTTGACGTTCATAAGTGTACATTATGTTACCTATATGAATAAATGATTTTTGTTGTTGTTGTTGCTGTTGATGCTGCTGACTTATGTGCTACAAAAGATAACAAATATTGTAGCCAAATTTTTCCTTAAACTTATTCTTTTTTTTATATAACGGGGGGCAAATGGGTAGGAGGCTCACCTGATGTTAAGTGAAACCGCCGCCCATGGACACTCTAAATGCTAGAGGGCTCGCGAGTGCGTTGCCAGTTTTTAAGAATTGGTACGCTCTTTTCTTGAAGGACCCTAAGTCGAATTGGTTCGGAAATACTTCAATGGGCAGCTGGTTCCACAAAGTGGTGGTGCGTGGCAAAAACTGCCTAGAAAAACGCTCAGTTGTGGAACGGCGGACGTCAACGGGTGGAATTTCGTATTCTCCCTCGACGTCCGATGATGAAACTCAGCTTAAATCAAATCAAATCAAAAAATCATTTATTCATATAGGTAACATAATGTACACGTATGAACGTCAAAATGTACTTTAAATGATTCTAATTTACTGCCAGTTCTCAAATCAAGGTAGCTGCAGGTATTAATCCGAAAAAGTCTCATTATAAACGTATAGTAATATTGCTTTTGCATTTTGTAGATACTTTTAAATCGAGTTTTCAATATACGTGCATTATCATAATGGTAAGTCATGGCGGTGATGGATTGGACAAAGTTAATAAGTTTATTGCATCAATTAGTATAGTATCCATTAGCGTTGAAGCATCAAAGCTTGGGTGACAGGATTGCTTGATTCAATCTGTCACTACGTTTACCCTCAATAGAGCATCTTAGATTAGTCACGGTGCGAGAACATATGTTCTGATATTGGAGTTGGACTAGGTGTATCGATTTGATAAATTATATGTACACAATGTCAATAATTACATTCATATATGTACCATAATATTTGTAAAAAAAATGTATGTATGTTTTTTTAATAAAATAAGCAGTGCATATTTGGTATTTTAATGTTTCTACGCCCGTAATGTGATAAATAAGCACGATCTACATGCAGATTGTAACAATATCAGCAGGGATAAACTGTGTTTTAGCATTTCAATTATGCATAAATATATATTTATTTTTACATGCGTAATAAACGTAATGTAAAAAGCACTGAAACGTTTATTTTCGATGTAAAAAGTGAAGTCTAAAGTGTTGAACATAAATTAATTTCCAAGATGGCCGCCAGAAAGCAATGATCCCGCCCTTCCATACATCAACACGAAAACAATTTTCAATTTTGCGAGAAGTTAAGCGTCAGACAAAATTGCCAAGAAACAAATTTCGCAATTAAGTTTAAAGCCTTGATGATAAATGACTTTTTAAATGAAAGAGACATCATATATTCCAGTAAAATTTGGGTATAATTTTAATTATTGCATTACTTTTGGGTCATAAGATTAGGGTTAGGTTAATTGTAAAGGGTGTACAATCAAGGTATTTTATAATATATATAATCTCTTATTAATAATACCGATATTTAAATATTATATTTGTTTAAACAACAGAATTATTGATTTGTCTCATTACGCCATTAATCATGACTTGTTTTAATACATTTAAATAGACAATTCGCTTGATTGCACAGGAAAATTGCAAATAAAATTTTTAAGGGTTTCAAATATGGAATATTAATGTATATTTAGGTAATTTCAATAACATTACCGTGAATTTTTCATCCTTCGAGAAAATCTCTTGCAACCGGGCTCATCAGAGATCTGAAGTTTTATCGTGAATTTTGTAATCTGCAAATGGCAGCTCCACCAAATTGCTTTATTCATTCGAAGAGAATTTCCTTAGGCGTATTATATACTAGCCTTTTCATTTATTCAGCATATCCTTTCATAATTAGGGCTTCATTATTCGGGCAATCGATTTAAGAAACCGCTGACATAGTTTGCTTTTTTTATAGCCTGCCAATATAAACTGCCAATGTCGTTGAATATTATGAATTAAACAATAAATTATCCTTATTATTCTGAGTTGTCTTAATTAGCAGCTTCAACACATAGATGAGTATTTAAAGCAGTATAGTGTTTAATCCTTTTAGTTGTTCTTAAGGATAAGTGATATCATATTTGAATGATTGGAAAGTGTATACAAAAAGGAAAAAGAGAAATAAATTCTGTTGACGAATTTTAATATAACAAAAACTTCTGCCAGTTAATAAAAGCCTAGAACAGTTTGATTTCAACTTAAGTCAGTGTTTACAGCGAGGTCCATTGTCTTCGAAACTCTTTGTTAATTAATTTTGAACGTCTGTTTTTGCTTGAAGCTTGACATAATTATAATGAACGGTTATTTTGATTGAAAACAACAATTCAAAGTCAAATTACTCTTAGATTTCAATATTGAAAAGTGTCACTGAACATTAAAACAACTTTTCGTATATTATTAAATAAATTTGGTTAACTTTAGCTGCATTAGTTTTCTTAGTTACAACTTCATAACAAGAACATATTAATGTAGACCATTATAAAACTTATATAATAGAAAATAGGGAGATGTTCATTTAAATTCTAAATAGATGAAGTCACAAACAATACTTTACCATACTCATAGAATTGTGCGAAATATGAATTACAAATAAAACTTTTTAAACGAATATAATCCCGAATTAGTTACATTGCTCTAGGTTATCGAATGCTTCACAGCAGTCGTCGTGAGAGATTATATTACTAGAGAGAGTTAAGGCTTGTATACACATTGATTAGTACGAGTGCAAGTGATTAGTAATTGATATTGCACTACACACCTGCAAGTAGTGTCCTATTATTGTTAAGTGGCTGATTAGTAATAGTCCGAGATCCCACTGCAGGATTGGTGCGTTAATCGAGTTTTTGTTTAAAACCAAATTTTTATGTTTATTTATAATTAGGAGAATATATATTTACTAGGTTGCCTATCAAAATTTGGCCGCCAATATTTTTAATTAAATTATTTTGAATTGATTTTTGGTAAAAGATTACGTTCATTTAATTTTAAAATAAAATAACGTCTACATCACGGTAATTAATATGAAGATTCTAAAAAATCACGGTTGCCGTTTCGCACATGGCCGCACCTCTTTGCAGCCAAGTGTAAACAGGTATGATTTCGATATATTTATACGTTTATAACGGATATCTATTAATTATATGTCAAATTGAAGCTATTTTTTTTCTATTAATTTTCATATAAGGGTGCCTAATTATATCTGGCCGCAAATAAGGATTGCTGGCGGTTAAAGATGATAAATATTTGAGGTAGAGTGAAGAGAGTTAGCGCGTAACTTCATTTGTCAGACAAGGACAGCGGTTGCCGACTGTGCGACGCTTTTAAGCCATTGCGCATGCGTCGAATGTTAGTGTTCTCAACTGAACAGATGCGGCATTTTTATTCTAACAGAAAATCCACGCTGTTTTGAATTTCGTGATAAACAACGTTTTATATTTACATTGTTGTTTTATTTGTGCATCTAAAAATTATTATATTAATTAACGTAAAATAAAATTGATAAAGATGAAGTCGTATTTTTTGTGTAACGAAAAAAGCAATGTACTCGACTTTAATTCCAAAAGTGCTAGCTAATGTTATTGTTTCGTCGTAAAAAAATATATAAATATTATGACCATTTATTTACAATTGACTCTACTAATGATTTTGGATGCGCAATGGCTTAAAAGCGTTGCACAGTCGGCAACCGCTGTCCTTGTCTGACAAATGACGTTACGCGCTAACTCTCTTTCACTCTACCTCAAATATTTATCATCTTTAACCGCCAGCAACCCTTATTTGCGGCCAGATATAATTAGGCACCCTTATATGAAAATTAATAGAAAAAAAATAGCTTTAATTTGACATATAATTAATAGATATCCGTTATAAACGTATAAATATATCGAAATCATACCTGTTTATACTTGGCTGCAAAGAGGTGCGGCCATGTGCGCAACGGCAACCGTGATTTTTTAGAATCTTCATATTAATTACCGTGATGTAGACGTTATTTTATTTTAAAATTAAATGAACGTAATCTTTTACCAAAAATCAATTCAAAATAATTTAATTAAAAATATTGGCGGCCAAATTTTGATAGGCAACCTAGTAAATATATATTCTTCTAATTATAAATAAACATAAAAATTTGGTTTTAAACAAAAACTCGATGAACGCACCAATCCTGCAGTGGGATCTCGGACCATAAATTCAGTTGTCATATAGTTTGGCAGGCAGGCTGCGAGTGAGGGGGAAGGGAGGGGCACGCGACGTCACTACTCGCAGTTTTCTCGCAAAGAAATAGAAAGCGCTTCTAATTACTTTACTACCCAGCCAACTAATCACCTGCAGAAATCAGTCGCCTACCACACTTGTTTTCTACTAATCACTAATCAAAGTGAATAGAGGCCTTTAGTTATTTAATCGTAGAAAAAAATACGTGAAACTAGCAAATTGCGCGTAATATCGTAGCACACGTACACGATGACTTGTCAAGTACACCGTACATGCTACGTGTTTCGTAGCTAGTTGGTACAAATACGAAACGAGACTGGTAAACTGTCGTTTGAAGTTGGACACGTTTTCATTTTAATATGTTTCAATGTAGCTTTCACATTATAACTCATATGGATTTGAATCGGAATGCTTTGTACACTATTTATATTCTTAAATAAACAAAGTTATACACGCACTATGGATCTTGTGCCAATATTTATTAAATAAATAATTTAAACGTCCTTGCTTATATGTATTCTGTAATCATATAAGCAAGGGATATATGTAAAGAAAACTAAATGTTCTAACGTATAGATCAATTTTTTTTATGAAGGAACTAAAACAATAAAATAGATATACTAATGTATATTTCTCGTATTATAGTCTGTATTTTTATTTTTCTCACTCTCTCAATGTAATCGTTTCAGAAAGTTATTACAAACTTATTTTTCTCAACGTCCAAATACCCTTTTGATATAATTAAATTTAATTTGTAACAATAAAATTGCTGCTTAGTATTCACTTACAAAATTCACGTTTAGTTAGAATTCCTGACGTCATAGTCAATATAAAAACAAAAGCTCTCCCACAGAAACCGCTATGTAAATTTTAGTAGCACACGAAAGGCTTTTGTATCCAACAAAGGAGTCTACGATAGTCTTGAAGCTCTTGAGATGTGTCTCAAGGTCTGTGATTGATTTAATAAATTCTTTGTTGCGGCGTAGACGGCCTCTTACTAGCGGTTGCGAGGTTATCGTCCTTTAGAATTATTATGATGTTTTGGAAATTGTATGAATTTGGCAGTCCTTGTTTCCAGGCGGAACAGTATATATTTCAGACACAAAGATAATTGCAATCAGACGAAAAATCATATATTAATAAAATAATTTTTTTTTAAATATTATTATAGAACACTGTGGAATCGTATATTTACAACTTCTAAATCATATATAAAAAACTAATTTCTTTACTAAATTAGCTCTATTCATGAAACAATATAATATACTTATTAAATTAGTTAAAACGTAAATATCTAGTAAGAACGCAACTAAATATTTCAACAAATACACCATGAAATTGCTAAAGCATTTAATTGAAGTTGTTAGTTGAATAATTGATTATCACGGCCGTTTGTTTAATAACCGATTACAAAAGCCGGTTCTTTATCGACTCGTTTATTCTACTTTTAAAAACTCTTTGTAAATAGTTCATTTTGTTTCAGGTTCAAAGAAAATAAAATGTACGATCTTAAAACTTACGCGAATCAGACGTCGGGGCATATCAATTTAAACTTTTCTCAATGGAAAAAACATGTTGTTATTGAACTATTGGAATTATGAGACGATTCATTGAATTTTCTTTTACGTAGTGTTTGCAATGGTGTGGTAGTTGTTAGGTGGTGTGTGTGTGTACGTGATTTCTTTTAAAAACAGGAAATTATTAGTTATATAACAAAGAATAACTTTGAAAGCAATTATAGATATAATTAATGTTATTTAATTACATTATCAAATTTTTATTGAAAATAAGGCTATTTTATTTCCAAATTATTGCTTTTTCGTGTCTGAGCTGGATATTTTTATATATCAGAGAGTTGTTTGACTTATCGTTGAGAGAGTACCTGACTTGGTAGAAGTGCCTATGCCTGCCTTAGATAAGTCCATTCTCTCATCTCTTAAACAACGCCATGCTATAATTATCTATAGTAACATAGATAGATCAAAAATAAAATAAAATACGTTTATTTTGGAACATAGGATCATAATAGTATCACTTATTCCACGTCATTAAATTCGAGCCTGTTGGCATCCCTACTCATCGGAAAAGAAGACAGAAGGTGTTGGCCGAGAGAAAAAGCCGGCGTAAAAAACTCTCGGTACTCTTTAAAAAAAAGCAAATCATCAAACAATTCATCCACGAGGGAAACGCTATGGATTATTTCCATTGACATACTCCCACATGTACTGCGAGGGTATGTGGGATTGATATCTAGTAGATCTAATACTATCTTGAATGCATGACTCTTCTGGGGTAGCTTGTCCCGGAGGAACGCGATGGTGTACCCTTGTTCCACTTAAAAGCATTATAACAATAAGCGTCTAAACCCGATTTGGTGCTTGAGTGCTTTCAGTGCTCGTTAAAATACTCAAAGACCCGAGAGCTACTTATTACCTAATTACCTACTTTTGTTAGTAGGCTAGTTAGACTTGATTTCAATATTTATTTTTTTCAGCGTACCACGATTGTCGACGCTTACTTTTGCATTAAAGGTTTCGTTATTTATATGTAATCAGGGCCTTATTTATATTGGTGTGTACCTTTTGATTTTATTTAAATACTAATGATGTTTATCTTTTGATGATAGTGCTTAGATAATGTTAGTAATAGACCACGTTTTCTTGTATAACACGAGGATAATATTATTCAAAACAGTGATAGATTTTATCGTATTCAAATACGAGTTATTGCTAATAGATTATTTCGGTCCATTATTTTAATAATCCTAATACAATTAATATAACCAACACAGCTAAAACTAGCTATTCAAAAAATAATTTTACTACGAAAAGCACAAAAGTATATACTATTCAAGAGTTTAGTTTACGACAAAATATACGTACACAGACGAAATTCAACAAATAATTTGTCTTTTAATACGTTTATTTAAATATCAGTTTCACTTTTTAGATTAAGACTTAATTTATTAGAAACATTATACAAAAAATCCCTAAATGATATTGCACAAAACTTTAATCCCAATCGTGATATTCAAAAAAGTTTCCCGTTTTATAATAGAGTGTGAAAGCTACTGTTGCAGATTTACTTAAACTAGAATATAAGCTTTGAATAATTAGTTTACATTTTCTATTGGGACCCACTTCATATAAGAGTTATGTCCCAGGAAATCAGCAAAAAAACATAATAATATCACTAAGTAATTTTCAATATAGTCTATTAACCTGTGGTTTCCAGCCCAAAAAAATTGTACCGTAAGTGATACCGTAAGGCACGAATACCAGGAATGATATGAAGAACCTTATACAACGTAGTCTCACCCTGCAAAGAATATCTTAATCAAAATGTCATCATATGGGTATGTAAACTATAAACGTTACTAAGAAAATTAATTCACAAGAAATGCTCCTTAAATAACATTAACAGTTCTTATATCCTGGGCGTACAATGGACAAGAAGAACTGGCAATATAATGATGAAAACTAGTCAGTCTTTTAATCTTTGAGCTATGTTACATTCGTTAAACTCCTGCGCAGCAATTGTCCCTATGTTGCATTTTAATAGTATTGTTTATAAATTAAATAAAAATACAATTGTTTAAAGTAAAACCATTAAAGTCATCGTTTGGGATTTCACGAAAAACTAAGTTTATAGGCTATGCCACAATGATATGCAATTTTCATTTTTTTATTTATTTATTAAGGAAACTTAACAGCTCCATCTCTATAAAGTTAAAAAAAAATAATATAAGGAAAAAATAAATAAATACATTGGATATAACCACAAAAAGTTTCACTGATTAAAACACAGGTAGCTTTAATTATCTAAGCAATGACCAACAGAAATGAGTAAATATTTCTTACTTACCTCAATTGTGCGTCAACAGATTTTTCTTTGTGCCAAGTTAATACTTGTTCGTAGGATGACGGATTCCTGCTGTGCGCTAGGCTGAGCACCTTTTGATAAAACTGTATGGGGACCCAACACCAACGATTGTAGTACCATAATGGCATTACGTAATATGTATTAATTTATTAAACCATAAAAACAAAAATTTTATTTTACCTTTAAAGTCCAGCCCTGTTACAAATATTTCCATTATCCAAACTTCGAAATGTCAACAAAGTTATGTTAACAAACAAAATCAGTACGCTATGCAGTTAGGGTTATACGCGTCGAATAGGACTTAATATAAATCAAACGACTTGAAATACTTAATATAATAATAAAGTACTTAATATGAAATTAAACAAACCCCGTTGTATAAACTCCTGCAATACACACGCCGGTGCGACACAAACTTTTGAATAATTTTGATAAATACCTGTGATATTTGATGTGATTGTGAATTTGAATTAGTTCGATTATTAACATGTCATAAATAGTGGAGCAGTGTTGTCCACGCTGAAGCCACTCAGCGTGCCACTCTTATACCTGAAGTCGTAGGTTCGATCCCCGGCTGTGCACCAATGGACTTTCTTTCGGTGAACGGTGAAGGAAAACATCGTGAGGAGACCGACATGTCTTAGACCCAAAAAGTCGACGACGTGCTTCAGGCACTGGAAGCTGATCCCCTACTTGCCTATTAGATTTAAAAATGATCATGAAATAGATTCAGAAATCTGAGGCCAGGACCTAAAGAGGTTGTAGCGCCACTGATTTATTTTTTAAATAGTCGAAGTATGTATGCATTCGAAATTAACTTCATAGTGAAACCGAATAAAAATGCAAATTTAAATGGAATCGTTTAAAAAGATCACTGAAGTGCATCAAGAGACATTGATTGAATTTGAATTCGTATCGCTTAGTGGATGTGGTCGTCAATCTCCTGTTGTATTAATGTTAAAACAAATACTGGTCTACCGTTTAGCTACACTATCCCTGTTTCACTATCTATCGCTAGTTTAAACAAGCTTCTTATATTTTTACTTGCCAGCCCTAATGCTTTTCAGTATTCCATATGTGAGATGTCGATACGAGTCAAGTTAACGAAACTAAACTACAATTTTCTCAAACAGCACGTGTAACTCAATCAGTTGGAATGGTACGGGCAAACAAAGTGCTTCGACATGAGAAGTTTGTTTCAATTTGAACGGATATATAAAAGCATGAAGGCAGTGAATGCGATTAATCATGCAATTCTCAACTTTGAATGTTCCTTTTATATCAATCGCAATTAATATTTTAACGACACCTGACGCAAAATCTTTAAAAAACGATAAATAAATCAAATCCAGGAGCCATTTCAATGTTTTTAATAAGGCATTGTGTGAGCTTACATACATCTATTTTAAAAGGTATAGAGAAAAAAGCTATTTTTTATCTTAAAATATTCCTTTTCCTCTTTTTTTATAAGTTATTAATTGTCTTAAATAATATGCCTATCTTAAATATGTATATGTCTTAAATAATAATAGTCAAAGATATATGTCATAATCTCTAGTAGAAAAGTTTTTTCTGGATATTGATTAATACTCGATATTAATAGACTACAGTCTTCAAGGTTTGTGTTTTTAAACCTTTTTATTATTGATCTATATAATTGTGCTATGAACATTTTATAAAATAGGGTTATTTATTAAAGTACAACATATAATGCTTATTCTATAGTATAAATTACATCAATTCTAAAATACTAAATTACAAATATGTAATAAAAAATCAATTTTACAAAAATAAATTTGGAATATTATTTTACGTATATATTTCATCTACAAATTTTAGAATTTACTAGTAATTTGCTATTAAAAGTACTTATTCGCTTAAAAATGCGGATTAGGTAAATTTCCCACTACCGAATATATCAAACACTGAATATAAGTATTAAAAAAAAAACTAAAAATTATTTAATTCAGACCATTATATAATTTTAGTAGAGTAATGTAAGCAAAATTATTAATTCATAAATCTACGTTGATTCGAGGCACCAGGTACATGGGCATGTATATGAACCCAATGTCTCAAAACAGCACATTCGGGCTTATTACCTATAACCATCAGGATATTGTTAGTAGCACGAACCCCACGCATCAGTGAGGCTGTGATTATTAAAAGAAGAAAATTTTCATCTAATGTACGGATATTTTACAAAGTATATATAGGAAGGCTCCGGTAAGGGTTGGTATTTATACACCGATCAATCAAGCTTTATTCCAGGCTCTTGGACAGAGGCAGTCGCACGAACTATGTCAAGCGGTAGCGACAATAGAAAAACCCTAAGTATATTCAACCTTATAAAAAGCCAAATGACAAGTTAGAAAAAATAGCCGTCTTAGTTTCAGCAAGCTATAGTGGGTAAGCTGTCAATCGTCGTCGCAGAATCTAATACAAATTTTTTTTTTTGCCTTAGACATTCTTACATTTATGGTATTAATAAAAAGCACTACAGGGAATTATGAACTGTTTAGTAACGCTCGCAAATCAAGAGCGTGGAGCGGGCGAGAAGAAATGAAACTATCTGCCACTCGCGTTTATCTGCGTATGTCTTCAATTTAAAAGGAAATCGAAAGGAACAGCTTCCTAAATGCGTATCATTGAAAACGATGCCAATTCACGAAATCATTCTAAAAAAAATAAAATAAAATACCTTTATTTTGGAACAGAAGATCATCTAGGTATCACTTAATTCACGTCATTAAATTCGAACCTGTAGGCATCCCTACTCATCGGCAAAGAAGACAGAGGGTGTAGGGCGAGAGAAAAAGCCGGCGTAAAAAGCTCTCGGTACTCTTTTATTTATATATGCGAAGCCCAGTTGAAAGTTTTCGCTTTATCTGGTTACTAAAGTTGACTAATAATAAATTCGCAAATTGAAAATATATCGTAAACGTTGATTTATATGGAGTAATAAAATATCGTCAAATTTAACAGAATATGATGTTTTTAACATAAATCGTGAAGTATAAAAATTAACTACCACGGTAGGAGATTGAAACAACCGCTCGGTTGTAAAGTGAGTTATAAACTTATACTCCATTTCAGATTTAAATGAAGCGACTTTTATGGTTAAAATTTCGCGAATTCTGTCGCAATAATACTTTTATACGTATTTATACTAGCTTATTCGTCAGTCTTAAAATGGTGAATTATTTTGTTTGTACTCTACATATCTTCATATTTAGAACATGTATGGTGATAAATAAATATAAGCCCTTAGGTAAGTAATCAGTTGTTTTATAGTCAGTCAATCTTAAATGTGTTAAGGGTTTCATCTCGAAGCTTTTTGAGTTTCAATATCGAAGAATATATTCATTGTATTTGGAGGTACATTGTAATGAGGTAATGAGAGGCTGATGGCTGGCCATGCGGCATACTCATGAACGGGTGCTACTTGTGGTGACTGGTCGTACTTGAATTGGTGAATGCGGTGATATTAGTGGTTTGTACTAAGTATTTGCGTGTTGTTCTCACGAGTATGTAAGTGCGTGCTCCTATTTCCCCATGCCTCCTGCTGTTAGAGGACAAATCTTTGTTTTTAATTTATTTTTTTATTCCTTATTACTCAAGATGTCATATGGAACATGATGTAATGATTGCAGCTCCTTACAAACATTGTGTAAAAAGAACTTGGCGATTAAAAAGAGTGGCGGAGAGTTTAGCCAGTTCTTCTCTTCCGTTCTACGCCTTTGATTTGAGAACTGGCAGTAAATGTAAAATTAGAATCATTTAATATATATTTCTTTTTTTTGACGTTCATAAGTTTACATTATGTTACCTATATGAATAAATGATTTTTGATTTGATTGCTCCAAGTTTGGAATCAAAATCGAGAAATAATTAATAACATGTTTCACTTAAAATAATCGCTTAATCCTATAATTATGAATCTCACTTTAAATAATTATGACTTTCTCAGCAAAGTTGAATTAGTCTAAATAAATTGGTTGCCTAGTTCTTCAGAGAATTTGCAGGGCGGCTTCTTGCATATACTAATAACCCCTTTCATTATAAAAAACATGACGCCTAATGACAGCACTTTAACTATAGTACTTATCTACCTCTTTTCTTTAGCACAGACCCATTAACAGAAAGAGACGAAAGGGTACTAATAAGATAGTTAGACGTTTTGCTGCTCATACATGTCCCTGTGGCAGTGATGTCGACAAACTAGGACATCACGGACTATCATGTCAAAAAAGTGCTGGCCGCTTCTCGAGACATGCCGCTCTCAACGATATAATACGTCGGTCCCTTGCCACCGTCAACGTGCCAAGTCTACTTGAGCCGACTGGAATTGCTAGAGACGATGGCAAGAGACCGGACGGTATGAGTTTGATTCCATGGAGGATGGGTCGGGTTTTGGTATGGGATGCCACCTGTTCAGACACACTGGCCCCTTCCAATCTTCATGGAACCAACAACAGAGCTGGTGCGGCTTGTGATGCGGCTGAAAAAGCTAAAGCCTGTAAATACAGGGGTCTAGGCTCTGAATATGATTTTGTCCCATTCGGTGTCGAGACCCTTGGTCCGTGGGGTCCTAGCGCGTTAAGGCTTTTTAGGGAATTATCGAAAAGGTTAGTCGACATCACAGGAGAACGAAGAGCTGGCAGCTACCTTGGACAAAGAATTAGTCTGGCTATTCAAAGGGGGAACGCTGCCAGTATCTTCGGAACCTTGCCTAAAGGGACTACTTTTAATAATATTTTTTAATAATTAAATTTTAAGGTTAGTTATTAGGTATATTTTGATGTATTATGTTATTTCTTAGGTTTAATTTATGTAATAAATAATGTTATATTAAAAAAAGAAGTTTGAAGTGGCATTCGCTCATCTTTTAATACTACGTAAATACATTTATTTTCAATAAAACCTTTCGTATGTTACAAAGCAATTCTAAGCTCATAAAGTTTCACATTAGAGAAAGGCACTTATTATACAAGAAAACCTGCAGGGGGCTGAACGCTAACCATCTCATACTGAAGGGTCCTCTTCCCGTCTAACGGGAGATTGTGCATCGATTTCGGAACTAGTGATGAACCAAAACGAACGAAAGAAGAGCTGTAAAAATAATATAAAAGACTAAGATAAAGCTCATGAAGCTCAGACTAACATAACAATATTTTATTGAACCATGAATTACTCTATTAAAGAAATGGCACTTGATGACGAATGGTATAAAAACGACTTGATACACCTGAGCTTAAAAAATCATATTTTTTTATAGAACAGGGGGCAAACGGGCAGGAGACTCACCTGATCATAAGTGATATCGCCGACCATGAACACTTTCAATGCCAGAGGGCTCGCGAGTGTGATACAGGTGGAATCTCGTATTGTGCCTCGACGTCCGATGATGAAACTCAGCTGCAGGTATTAATCCGAACAACTCCCCTGAACACTCTCCATGGTAAATGCGGTAGAAGATGCAGAGTGACCCCACATTTCTATCTCTATAAGATATTCTTATGAATACTGGAGATGGATTACATAAAAGATTATTTTCCTTCAACCACAGTACCAATATCAGCTCAATAACTTCGACAAAGAGCAAGTTAAAATGGCGTATCGTGATGATTGACGCTGCGAGCCTCCATTGTTCATCGACTATTGTTGACTTGAAAAACAACAATTGTTCTATAAACGCTCCGCTGTTTGTAAAAATATTAAATCCTTGGAGATTTCTTAATGGTTCTGATTGGATGGCCGCCTTCTTTCTTTGTCTATTAAAAGATTTTCATTGCAACTCAGCCACTTGGATATCATAATTACGATGAAATTTTTAAAATAGTTCACGTAGGCTTTAATAAAGAATGTACGTCGTGAAATATTTCTTCAACAACGCTTCTTTATAATGCAAAAGCGAAAATGAAAATTTCAACAAACAACGTAAAATATACAAGACAAAGCGAACTTGAAAAAACTTGAAAGTACTGGGCGAGGGAAATGTAACGGGCAATTTGCATATTCCAACAAAAATGGCGACTGTTTTAACAATAGAAAGTTGAGTTTGACATAGTATCGAAGTGTAACTGGGGTTTAGCGGAACAACACTATCGGGACATCGCTTCCGGCCAAAGTAAAGTGTGCCACATTAACATTATTGTTGTATATGGCCGTTTTTATGTTATCTCTACTTATTACAAGTAGCAACTTATGACTATGCGAAATTTGCATGTATTTGGTAGGGGAAAAAGTCTTTTCGCATTATTGTATATATGAACTTATAATCCAATCTCTTTGGCTACACTATTTGTATCTGGCTCTTATTGGTATCTTTAAAAGTTTAGATTTTAAAGAAGATGATTCCAAATTCAAATTAGGAAAATGTGTGATTATTATTTGCTTTTCGTACCGTCAAGATGAGTGAATCTAATGAAGAAATTAAAAACATAAGATATTACAAATTTTTATATAGATATTAAAATTTCTATAGCAATGGGATCATGTCAAAGAATAAAATAAAATGGTAATTATATTCTGTCTTTAAATGTAAATAAACTACTATTGCATTTCTAATAAATTTTATGTATCATGTTATTTGTATTTCTATAAATTTAACGAAGTCTTTTTAAATAAATAAAAATGTAAAATGATTCATGTTACCCCTTATATTATAAATTTCATATTATGATTCTGATTAACGTTAAATTGTATCTCAGCTCCTAATTTCACACACAGAACTATATATGACCTTTTTTAAATGTAAAGTGGGAACAAACCGTGATTCATGTGGTATCAAATAATTTCAGTATAATTAGTATTATTACTGTTTTCTTGTGTAGCCAAGTCCACATTTCAAGGATCGTCATGCTCACTTAAATGTCATTGCTTGTGGCGGCGTCCATGCGTCGGGTTGTCTCTCTCCCTAAAATATGGTTAGGGGGCCGACGGCTGGCCATGCGTCATACTCGTGAACGGGTGCTACTTGTGGTGACTGGTACTATGTATTTGCGTGTTGTTCTCACGAGTATGTAAGTGCGTGCTCCTATTTCACCATGCCTCCTGCTGATAGGGGACAAAATATGTTTGTTTTTAATTTATTATTATTTTTTACTCAAGATGTCATATGGAACATGGTGTAATGGTTGCAGCTCCTTACAAACATTAAGCATTAAAAAAACTTGGCGATTAAAAGGAGTGGCGGAGAGTTTATTGCCAGTTCTTCTCTTCCGTTCTACGCCCTTGAGAACTGGCAGTTAATGTAAAATTAGAATCATTTAATGAATATTTCTTTTTTTTGACGTTCATAAGTGTACCTACATTATGTTACCTATATGAATAAATGATTTTTGTTTGTTTGTATAGAAGCTCAAAGTCTCTGCTCCTTACCTCACTACCAATACTAAATATAGTAAATATGTGGATTTAGAAAATCCTTTACTTCAAAAGTTGTGTTAAAAAGAATGTACAGAGCCTCAAGAGTTTGCGATAGATTAGAAGTATACGACAAAATATTTAGTTTTAGCCCCTTGGAACATATGCATTTCATACATTGTATAGTTTAATATTTTATTGCATGGTTCGTGCTTCAAATTCTACATACGAATAAGAATTCGATTTTACATATTGCCAGTATTCTCTGTGCTTTGAAACGGACGTTAAAAAATAAGTTTTTGATACATTTTCAGGACAAATAGAGCCACTTTTAGCTCAAAATTATGGTTGAATATCGATTGACCCAGTCTTTGTAGCCACAGTTAAATAAGCTGTTCCATTACTGGTAATACTCTCTAATGGTGATCATGTCATGTTTACCGTTATGTCTACATGTTTATTACACTATAAAGACCTTAGTACTAGATAAGCCTCGCTGTTTCACAGTTGATTCGGTCGTTTTATTGGACTGTTAAACCATGAATTTTTTAAATTCAAACCAGTAATTCTGTAGGGTAGCATTCTGTAGATTTCATCGGTGGGTGGCTAGACGGCTTTTTTATGCAATAGGAGGCAAACGGGCGGGAGTCTAACCTGATGTTAAGTGATACCGCCATCCATGTGATACCGCCGCCCATGGACACTCGCGTTGCCGGCCTTTGAACTTTTTTGTTCTGCTGAAATGTCTATGAAACGAATGTGAATGCTCCATACGCCAATCGGGATGTCTACTATTCTAGTTTTTAATACAGTTAAAAACAATAGGTTTAGTGATATAGCTATTTTAAATAATAAAAATAGCTTAAGGTTGCCTAAACCTAACAGTATCTACTTTATTATTTCTATTAAAAAATGACCGTACCTGATCGTACCTGAAAGACAAAGTGTCTTTCTCAATGTCAATGATTTATCGGTTATTTCAAAACCTTTTTTAATCCACAAATTCCCCAATGATTTTTCTAAGGTAGTAATTTATCGTTTCCTTTTTTCTATGAGACCGCGTTGTCAGCGAGTTTTACCGGGTAAATTATTTTTAGGACGCCAAGTGGATTAATGTCCCTTAAGTGGGACAATGGGACACGCTCAATACCATAGAGCCTTCGTCAATCGGACCCTTTTTCACGGTGCCGTTTTCCATCTTGTTCATATATGTTTATAGGATTAGTTATATGAGAACAAGTTGTGAAAAGGGGATTATAAATTAATAGCACATTATAGGAATAGATCTGATCATTAAAAAAACATATCTCTAGATATTACTGTTTGGTGACCTAGTAAAAGTGGTTAATCCATTATAGATTTTTAAACTTTAATATTTATTGTATTTATTCATTTTTTAGACAGCAATAATTGTTATTAATTACTGTATATTATTGACATTATATATGTTATAATGAAGCTGCTGAAGCAGTATAGTACAGGTTTGAATCGGCAGAAAACTAGACTATATTAGAGCCAACAATAATCGCTGTCAAAGAAACATATTTGAAGACATGCTTCATATAAAGTTATAACTACATACACTAGATTCTTGTTATGAGACGAGGTATGTATGTTGAACGAATAGAAGCAATGAATCGTCTAATGAGAATGAAACGCAATGTTTCATCAGAGAAATGTTTATAAACAAAAGTTTAAAAGAATTTTCTTTTCTCTAATCTTTCCCTCCTTCCCTAATCTGTGAACGTATTGATTAGTCGAGTAGTATTGTCGAGTTGGTGTTTATACGTAAAATTAAACAATATAGCATTTCATATATGATGTATATTCTTTCAGACATTATAGTTATACAAATAATATATATAGTAACAATAGAGGTATATCTTATACAGTGGTTAATTTGAATTTACTAGTGGTTAAGTTTAACTAACCAATATTCAGTGTAGCTTATTAGATATCTGTATTAACTTAATGCAGATATATTTTTTGTAATAATAATTTTTATTATTCGGTAGTAACTTTTAATTCTGAGGTTACTTAGAGGCATGTTATAAAAAGTTAACGTTAAATATAAATATTACTATAATAGGTAGACAGTTGATATTGGAACAAACAATACATTTAGGCATCTTTAAATCTATAGCAATATACTGTATTTATCAATGTCATATCACTATGTATAAAACACTTATTAAACATTTGTTTTAATGGAATACGAACTAATGAAAAGCTACTATAATCAAATTTCTCTCCTGTATTAGTAATGAAATAATAGACAAAGTCGTGAATAAAATGCAATAATTTGAGTACCTCTGTAATAGGTTGTATAATATCGAGTCGGGCGTTCCATCAGGGTAACTGGGGCGAATTTATCGGTAGCCATGGTAACGCCACAGGCTCCAACGTTTTACGCGAACTCAAAGCTATTTGTTAAAATGCTCCGTGAAGGCGGATTTTTCAATCCGTGTTGTTATTGATGTGCTTTCAAAATATATTTTAAAGCTTTGGCTTAAAAGAAAATTTTAATACGAATTTGTTATACGTAAGTAATATAAGTAAAACGCGTAAGTAGTATAAGTAAAACGCTTGCTCCTTGATAAAAATAGCACAATTCTTCTATAAAAATATATTCGTAGACACCATGTACGCTTTTTTACGGATAGAAGTTATGTATTATTGTATTTAAAATTATAAAAACACCATGTAGATAATATTGACAATAATATATTATATTAACAGTTATAGAGTTTCAAAATAGTACTAATCTCTTTTCGTCAAATCGTCTGTTTATAGAAGTGCTAACAATAATTTATTGGCTTCTATAGATTATGATACATTAGGCTAGTTCGATCGTTTTACTTAAAACGATTAGTGTTTGTTAATCAGTATCCCAAAAAGAGACAGATGCCTCGAAAACATTATTTGGCGAAAATCACTTCCAAAAACAACGTAGTTTTAGGGCCCGTAGAAGTAGGAGGTACAGATGATAATTACTCACCCAAAACTTTAAGCTACAAAATCTTAATAGCATACAACGTCCCTTCCATTATAAAACCCTTGGCTAGAGATTAAGAGCCCTTTCCGAAGTTCTAAAGACGGATTGTAATCGCCTTTCTTGAGTGTTAAGATTTTGTGCGCGTTTGTTCGCCTAAGCGGCTATTATTTAATATAAACAAGATGGCGGGCGGTTGAATATTGTATTCGTAATATCTAGATAATGTATGTTATGTTGATTAAATGATTTTTTCCATGGATTCTAAAAACATTTCTATTTTTCCTTCATGTTGTGTTTTTTTTTGTTTTCCTTTTGTGCAAAAGTAGTTTTTATTCAATTTGTCAATATTATTCCGTTTCGGCCGCGGAGTAGGGATAAAGTGAAAGGCGCTCGTCATAGTAGCCAAGGCCAATATGGCGGCGCACATAGTTTGCAGCGGCTGACCGTGTAATGTATAGACTATTATTCATTTGTGCTCCACGCTATTTTAATATGTGTATATAATCTTAATAATTTTTAAGTATTATGTATGTCCTGTCACAACATTTTTATGTTAGTATAGATAAATGAATATAGTTAATACAAAAACGCGTCACGCATTATTCTATAATAGAGATTGCTATGACCAGCACTCGACTAAAGTGCACTAACCGAAATTCAATTCGTGCGTTAATTGAATCTCCGTTTCACCACAAAATATAGAAGTACCCGCTATATTATTTCACGTGTCATCAACTATTATTGAACCGGGATTTACGGAGCGATACTTGGGAAGTGGTTTTTACTCTAAGTGTGTCAATTTCATAAAATAAAACATATTATGCTTTGTTTTTCAATTCTAGGGAGTATATGTAATTGGGCAATTGTATTTATTTACGTCATTACGTATAATACATCAATAATTTAAAAGAAAACACTACAACCTACGTAGGTCTGGGTCTAATATGTATCTGTTATATAATTAGTGGTCAATCTAATACGCGAGTAGGTGATCAACCTTCGGTGCTTGACAGACGCGTTTTGGATGAGTTTTTGGGTCTAAGGTCTAAGTTTTGATAGTTCTCTTCACCGTTCGAGTGAAGCTAGGGGCTCAGAAATTCTATTCATTGATTAATGATTTGGATTTCATGACACGCTGGGACCTCTAAAAACCTTCTAAATATTCGGTATGTGCGACAGATAAGGTGACGATGATATGCCGATACCAATTAAATCGTTAAAATATGTAAAAGCAACGAAAACGTATTTGTTATTGCAAGATGCTGTATAGAGCAATTTTTTTTTAGTCTAACTAATTATTTAGATTATAATCTTATCTAATATTTACGATATTGTTGTTATGAATTTATAACCTACTGTATTACTGCTGAAAATTATATATTACGAGCATATATACTTTTTTTCATTACGAATAGGTACTATTAATTATGTATATAGGGATTTACGTATTTTAATTTTTTGGGACATATTACAAAAAAATTATATTAATCCGTTAGTTGAAAATGAAATGATCACCCGCGTAGTTCGTAACCACTCATTTAATAAATGAACGCGTCGGTGATCCTCTGGGCTCATTTACACCATTTTTAATGAACCAACTTTTATGTACGGTTTAATAGCGCGTATACTTTTTATGTTCATATTTACCTGGTTAAAGTGAATTTCAGGTAAATAACATATTACTTACATCATTTTAATAGTGCTTAACTATTTAAGTCGAGTGCCGATAGCGTTTGTGGTAATCGAGTATTTGCGCAATATATTTTTTTACGCTAGCCATGTAATACTTAGGAATAAATTAGGGATAAATTAAAATTGATATTAAATTAGTTTTAACGTGAAAAGCAGCGGAATAATTTTTCTAAGCAGCTACAGCCTTGCTCACAAAATGGATTAACTAAGATAAGCATTAATCGTGTTTAACTAAACAACTTCTCAGCTATTAAAAAGTATCCTAATGTATTTCACACGATAATCTTATGTATTCTAAATTCAAAGAGACACTACCCAATAGCTATTTGTTTCAAAGACTTTTTTGTTAGCAGCGACTTGTGTGTCTTTATATGTACATTACAGAATATATTCTTTTGATAATCGTCATCGTTGAGTGTAATTTGAAACTGACATGAATCTATGAATTAATCTCCTATGGTTATACTTTGACTATTTAATAGTTTCAATTGTGCATTGACTAATACGATTACTATATATAAAATAATAAAAATAAAGATATAGCCTGTTAACGATGTCATCCATTAAAAAACATTAATAAACTAGATTTTAATATGCTTTTGAGTGACCACAATTTTGTAGAGTAAAATTATTTAGTTAAAGCTAAACTTTAACTTTTAATCTTCAAGAAAGTACTAGGCTAGCATAAGAGATTAGAGGCTTGAATGCAGTCCAGATGAAATACGCGTAGTCAGTTGCGGGATTATCACTTAGCTGGTTCACCTCGCCTTTATAAACTACATAAAGGAATACATGTCCGTACTTAGTTGATTAGTGGTTTTGCTCATGGTTACAATAAATACATATAAAATGTATGTTATGATCATTTTTAAAACATTAATTAATAGTTTTCTGGAAGACACATTAAAATATACGAAAATCCGTTTTGTCCGTGAGAATATTATTGATATTTTTCATTGGTTATTAATTCACAGGTTAAACAAAAAAATGCAATAACTTAAAGAAGAACTTGCTTTAGATTTTGGATTTCGGTTTAAATACATATTTAAAAGTGATATAATAAAAAGCTATTAAGACAGGTATTAGAACACCAACAACAATGTTATGCGTATTTTTAATGAAACATCAAAAGATTAATATATACAAATGAGTAGGTCAGTGACACCATCCTCATCTGGCAATGAATCTCAAACAAACCTGCAAAAGTCAAAACAAAATTAAGACGTTTACGTTTAATAAAATAATTAAGCAGCTGTCATATAACTTACTTGAATTAATATCTTTTAACCCTTAGACGTGGCAGATGGCATTCACGGAGACTCTCCATCGCGGTGAGTCTTTAGCCTCGTATTTCAACTTGCTCCAAGTCTTTCCGGCAACTGTGCAACGCCAGGTTTGATTGGGACAGCCACGCTTCTTCTTTCCTTGCGGTTTCCAATAAAGCCTCCGTTTGGGGATATAATTGATATCATCGAGTGTATCCACTTCCACTTGCGACTTGTCATTTGCTGTTATATATTTTCAGCGATAACCTTCACCTCCGTGTTCATAAAAAGACTTAGTATTATTACATAGTTTTCACAAAAATACTTATTCTTATTTCGTTGCAGCGTAAATTAAAATTGATAGATATTGACAGAAGACTCAAAATTGTCTATTATTGTATTGAGTATGGTGTATGCATAATAGAACATTTAAGTGCACCTATACCTATGAAGGCTTTTACTCAACAATAGCAGGCTGGATGATAATAATTGCCTGTCTAAAGAGCCTCTCTGTAATTATTTCAAACGTTGTACTACATCGCTGACATGCAGGTATTTCTTTCCGTTCTCTTTATGTCTCATAGTTTATGCAGTTTATTTTTTTTATAAAAAGACTTTTACTTACTCAACAGTGAAAATGAAACAGTAAATCTTACTAAAAATCTGAACATTATATTGCTAAAAGACTGAAGTTTTAATAACTGTTTAGATCATTTACTATTAAATATTTTTCTAATTACAAATTACCGATGGTTTTGCAGCTTAAAAATTTACTTAATTAGTTTATTGTGTTGCGTCAAAAGATCCCATGTACAGGTCAGCCATACCAACTGGCATCTCTATAATATATTAGATACGTGCTTGAGATTAAGACGTGTTAAACCATTAATATTTATTTAGATTATTTCAAATAAATTCGTACTTATTCGCTTATACAAAATATAATTAACGGCATAGACTAGTCGACGTTTGTCGCTTTTTTTTTAATTGTTTGGAGTTATTTTAAACAGTTTACTTTGATTTGAAGTTTTCATCTCCACGAAAAACACTTGAGTAGTTGAGTCATAAACAATGCCATACTTATTTTTTATAAATAACAGGGACTGTAAAATTCACAAAAGTCTAACTAGACTCAGAAGTTAATTATGAAGAGATGATTATAGGTTGAGTTCTACTGACTTTGACTGTGTTATCTTATGCTAGCCGCTCTTGAACTTTCGAAGCTTGAAATAGGTTTGTAAAGAAAATGCTAAGGGTGATATTTCAACATACTTCTCACTGACAAACTAGGCACTCGTTAATATAAAGGAGCTTCACGAAGTTGCAGTGTTGGGAATGCACGCTTACTCTATTTGAGGAACACTTCTTACAAAGGGTTAATTAAACCGTCACCTCAGACTCAACATTCTAAACTCTGCATAGGCGTCCATCAAAGCGTCTTCTGCTTCAACTATCAAAGATGTTGGAGCACACTATTACTTAATGACAGTGACACACTGATACCACTTGACATCAATATTACAATTTATTTGATCTTGACTTTAATAGATTTTTTTTTGGATAATTGATACTACTACTAATAGAATATATAATTAATAGGAATAAATGAAACAAAAGAAAGCATTGACAGCGGTTATGTGGTCCCCACTGTATTATTAATCTTTCTATTGTTATTTACCTAATGACTATTTCTTTGCCTTAAATAAGTTTAACCATTTGTTTACGTAGTGATAAGTTCTGATTAATTACTCAAACCTTTCCCAAAGCCTTTAAATATCAAATCCCGATCGTTTCAAATACACTTATACCATATTCCAACTTCAACGCTTGTTTATTGTAAACATAATTTTGAATAAAATCTTTGTAAGTTTAAAAAAACAAGTTTTAGTCACTGCCTCATAACACAGACACAGACTATAATAAAATAAAAAAAAACCTTTAATGCTGCTTAGCTTATATGCTAAATATAAAGTAATGTAATATATACATACTTTTAATAAATTCTATTTATATTAACTAATTATTGTTTATTTCATTACAGCTTGTCCTTTGACAAAGTAATCTTGACGTTCTAGTATCGATAGTATCAAATCTCTCGATCTTCGAATCCGCAATGAACCCACTACCCATCGTCTTATATTATCTCATACTTTTCATTTCCATATCTATCTGCCTCTCTTTCGTTTCCCACTCCATTATGATTCTGTTATATTTTTGCGTCTTTCCTCTCATGACATGACCCGTCCACCACCCGTTAATTCAGGGTAGACACAAAAATACAATATAATTACAGAAACTTTTTAATGAAACCTGGAAGTTAAAATAAGATTATAGTCCTTTCCTGGTTTTTATTTTAAAAATAAACAATCCGCTTATCAATAGCTAATATTATGTTGTCATTAACAAGCAATCAATTCGGACAAAGGCCAATTGTTTGGCCAAGGCCAGTTTGGGCTTGGCAGTAAGCCGGCCAGTGGCAGCTTGGATTAACATAATGCGATAATTGTTTAGGGATTTGTGTGCAACAGCAACACACTCTGCTAAAATATGCACTCCGAATAAAGATAACTTTATTTGTTTAGAATGTAAACATGTTCTACGTTTAATTATGTGAAGGCCAGCAGTGATTTCCAAAAACTATAACTTTAATTAATGCAATAATTAAGACGACTAACTATGAAAATTGAATCGATATGAGTTGCACGATCAATTATCTATATTATAGACTTCTGATGTGAGGTATCCGATCAAAGGTGCTGGTATCTGTTATCCATTTTCTTTTATAATGGTGTTTCGTCAGAAGGGTTCAGGTATTGGTTATGCGGGGTAAAGGGAGTGCAGTGGATATGTAACAAGAGACCATTCATGATAATTTTGTTGAACTCGGCATCTAATTATTTGATAATTCATATCTTGTAAATTTTTCAAAACGTGCAGATTTTTTTCTAAACATATCGATTACTAAAACGCAGGAAACGCACTGGCGAGCCTTTTCGTAGTGTAAGTAGCTATTGACGGCACTAAATGTCGGATGAGCTGGCGCCCCATTTGATCCCTTCCTAACTTAAAATTAACACACGAAAATACATTTAATGAATAATGCATTAGCTTATTGTATATGTATAAGCATTTAAAATGCTATGTTTACTCTGTGCGGTTAAAAACCTTCTAATAACACGATATTTTACAAATAAAATTATTTCTATGATATGAAGTAGAGTATATATTATAATAATAACTTTAAATAATAACCTTATGATTTTAGATTTATGTTATTAGAAATAAAGAACTTTTAACATGAACAAGTTCTTATCTAAAATATTGTGTTCATTAAAAGAGTACATTTTAGCTAATTAAATAATCAAGTCCGACATTGTTAAAAAAGGATTCATAAAGGTAATTGTCGCAAAAATCCTATCCTGTATTAGGATTATATTATTTATTACTATTATTAAAAAAATCCATTTTGTTCTGGATTCGCACAACTTGGCGTTTATTTTTTTAATTTGTCATTATTCTCCAACGACAATTCATTGAAAAATTAATTGATGGCGTCGGCATTTAATATTATTAATAATCAGGTTGATTGCCGCAATCTTTCGTTTATCGTTTTTTTTTTAATTTAATCGTTCGAATGCTACAAATATTTGCCTTTTTGGAGGAAAGAGGTGCTATTCCTCCGACCTTAAGAATATATTCGATCAGTCAACCGCTGACGGCTCGCAGGCCCCACTAGGTAACGTGGAGAAGTTGTTATATATTTAGCGATTGTTAAAACTTTGAGTGCGTTTCAGAATAAGGCATTTTTCACAAGCAGGTTCTATTTGACCAATTGAAGGTATATGCGGAAAACTATTACCGTGTAATAGAGTCCATTATATCAAACCGAGCTTCCTAAATCACCTGGATTACTACGTGTATCCATCTCTCTTCCACTTGTAATCAAAGGGATTACTAACTATATTCCTTCCTTTCCCACCTGCTACCTTCATACGTCACGTACATAAGAGCGATTTAAGCCCGAAAATGAGTGTTTATTGCTAGCACTGAAGTTAGGGGCGACAACTACAGCTATTAATTTAGCAAACAGCGGAGTATAGGGATCTACGGTTGATTTTTAAGCCGAATGTTTTGGAAGTATTGAGGAATGTAAGGAGTATTTAAAAAAGTCTTTATACAAAAACCATTATTCTATCAATTATGAAAATTTCTTATTAATATTTTATACAGGTGTTTCTTATGATTTCATAATAATTATCATTGTATTTGCTGAATATTATTGTGTTTTACTTACTTAAAATATAATCATAGCGGTTTTATAACTTCTATACAAAATATTTAAATTCTTTAGGATAAAGGCATTTTAACTACATTAATGACTTCAAATGATAGTTTAAATGATTATTTTACTATTTGTAGTTATTTCTTATGGACGAAGGCTGGCGTACTCTT
Source organism: Pieris mannii (assembly GCA_028984075.1). Taxonomy (NCBI): domain Eukaryota; kingdom Metazoa; phylum Arthropoda; class Insecta; order Lepidoptera; family Pieridae; genus Pieris; species Pieris mannii. Next base: position 5,338,432 of record CM054795.1, on the reverse strand, counting down.
CCTCCTACGTCCAATCCTCGATTAGTTAGACCACTGACTGACCCGATGGCTCCTTTTTTTTTAGAAATGGAATCTCTCTGTTGGCTTTAAGAGCTTTTACAGCTCAGCACGGCCTGTTTTGGAGAGCTTAGCTAGGCCTGAAAACCCGAAGGCTCTAAAGTCGAGTATATATCCTGAGCTAAAATATTTTGTTAGCGCGTTTTAGGGTATCACGTCATCGCAGTGATTGAAGGCGTAATGTATAGGTGTCGCAGTGACGTGTTAGAATCAACAGCTAAAGAGAATTATTGTGTGTTGGCAATTTCTTATGGCAGTACTGGATTATTATTATATAGTTTATTAACTAATATAATATAGCTGAATGTATAGTTATTTAGTTAGTTAACGTTTCGTATAGTTTATTAGTTAATAACTCCAATTAAATTGATCTATGTATTTTTGTGTACGTAATTATTTTTATTAATAGTGAAATTTGGTCGGAGTTTATTTCATTATTCTTACAAAAATATAAAACATTTTCCATATTAATAAAGGTAATATAAACCCATTGTCGGCAGCCCTGTGCTAAGCCGATTTGTGCTCTCCGTCTTTACATTAGGCCATAAATCTTTCGGTCCAGGTGTGGCTGGGGAGTTTATATAGCTGTTAGTGTAGGTCGAGTGTTTCCAGGATTTGCTCAATTTGTTGAGGTCGGTCTTTGTCTCTGCTCGTTTGCCCTTTCATTATTTATTTAGTCGCAACGGCACTTCTCACGCAGTTCATAAAAGTTTCAGTAACGGTCGTATATGAGAATGGGACTTTACTGACTTAGATAAATGCAGTAGACCAACTTCAATAAAAAGGCATGACTTCATTTAGATTACTGTTCAGTGTGAACAGATTTGAATGTGTGCGGTAGTTTTAATATATATATTCCCGCCACTAGCGGCTGCATCTATTGAGGTCATAGATTTAATATAAAAGACACACTACTTTTACTTAATCTGTGTAGATGACGTAAACATGACATAGAGTACAGACAGTGAATGGTAATGTGTTTATGGAAAATTATATCGTTGTAGGTAATATAAATGATTATAAGTGATATAAAATAAAAAAAATAACAGTATTAAATATTAACAGAAACAGTGTCAAAAAATAATGCTTTCATTTTTAGCTAAATCCTGACAATATTTTCATTCTTTTTTCAAATTATTAGTAGTAAAGTGTTGTCAAAATACGTGAGTCACGCGTCAATGTAATAGGTGATGATGTGACTGAATAATAGTTAAATTGACATTATAAAAAAACAGAATATTTATTAGTGATTTTGGAAGCTATACAAATTGTTGTTTTTAATCTGTTAAGTATATTAAAAAAAAAAAAAACTTTCATATTTTATAAAATCCGCCAAAACGCTTCTCTATTCAAGATGGCGTCGCACGCACGTATTTTAATAGATTGTTTAAAAAAAGTTGCAAGTTACGTGAAGTGGTAAAATACTTATATACGTATTAAAATATCCCAAAACAACCATTTATTTGAACTCAATGAATGTCAAATGCATCAAGTCCAACTTTGAGGTCAGATCTTATATATTTTATTATACAAAAGCCAATGCTTGCCAATGCTTGCCAATGCACCAATGGTATCTTTATACGATTCTCATGCTAACTGAATTACTCATCTTGATACCTAAATTTATCATAATAATAATGAAAGTGCATCGGAGTTCGATTTTATCCGACGACAAATTTCAATTATTAAGATTTTATCATACTAGAAGTTTTAAGAAAGTATGCTGGTCATCAGGAATTTTTGATAAAATAATGATTCTTTACAAGTTATTTACTCCTTAACGGTTTTTAAAGTAATCTTATATGTATAAATATTACTTTTTACAACACGTGTTTATCATACTGTCAAATAGTTTATTATTACAATTTTTTAAATACATTCTAAATTTAAAAATATTACTTACAGTGTCGGAACAAGGCCCGCATGAGAAAAAGTTGCTAAACGCTTTACTAGCTTCATACAACACACTTGAACGACCAGTCGCCAATGAGAGCGAACCACTCGAAGTTAAGTTCGGCCTGACGTTACAACAGATCATTGACGTGGTGAGTACCTTTTGAATACCTTTTATAGGTGAAACGCAATATTATATTAAAACTGGCTGACCTGGCAAACGTCCTTTAGCCATGTATATCATTTATAATAAAAATAGGGGTTGATTGTAAAGGGTTGAAAATTCAGGGTTTTATATCTACTAAAGCTGTATCATAAAAAAATAAAAAAAATTTTTTTTACCTAAAATTGTAAAAAAAATTAGGGGTGGATTACCCTTGACATTGGGGGATGAAAAATAGATGTCCGATTCTCAAATCTACCCAATATGCAAACAAAATTTCATGAGAATCCGGAAAGCCGTTTCGGAGGAGTTTAACCACAAACACCGCGACACGAGAATTTTATATATAAGATAATTTCTGACGAACAAAAATTATTTTCAGTGGAATAAACGGTTAAGCAGTTTATTTATGTAACTGCAGAATTTTATGAATAAAGTTTTGGTATGTAAAACCTTTTTTTAAGACCTATCAAAGACTATATTATTAAAAAATAATGGTATTATAATTCTAAATTTAAATTTTTAAGAATTGTATAACTTAATTGGACGGGAAGGATTGGAACAAAAGTTAACATAGAATCATGTATTGTATTGCACACTGTAACTTGTAAACTGAATTGCACATAAAATATAATATTGCGTTTTGCAACGTGTTAATTATTATTTGATTTAAATATTTAGCAAAATAACCTTTATGATTGCTTTATGATAATTAAATTGAAAAATTTATTTTTATAATAAAGCATTCAGGTATGACTCATTCGTCGATTTATTTTAAGTTATAATAATACGAATTGTATGAACGCAAAAATATCTAAATTAATTTTTAAAACAATATTAGGAAGAATATCATTAAATCAATTTACCATTTTTATTAACCCTTAGCACGAACAGTAGACTCGAATAGTTAACGAAATAATATTGATTTTGCGCCATTTAAATAAGGGTTTGACAGAAAATGTATGACCTTTACTAGCTGTCATCTGTCAGCAGTATAGCTGTCAGATAAAGACGTCATATTCACTCATTGTTTTTTCCTCATACAAGTCTAATTTCACTATAATAATATAATATAATAATTTAAGTGTATCTTTCCACCAATAGCTTAAACAATTTGTCAGAAAGAGTAAGCGAGTCGCTTTATTAATTTCGTTCACAAAGTTTGTGCTAAAGGTGCCAATTTCTTTCATAAAAATAAACGAACTCAAACTAAACGTCTAATACAATCTTATTATGGCTATGGAAGCGAGACTTTAATATTTTAGATTTTTTTATTAGTTTCATTATTATATTATTAACCTTTTTCCTGATTTTTATTACATACATCGTGTTAGTGCAAGTGCTTAATAGTGTCAAGTTTAAATATAAAAACACAAGAACAAAGTATCTGAATTGACACTATTTGGACACTTTTTTATCTTAATTTTTTATTAGAATTAGTCCGTCTTAATTTAAGCTATATTATCGAATGAAGAGAGTTAAAAAATGGTGCACATTTAACTATGTAGGACTCAAGGCTCTGAACTCTACTAATACATAAGTAGTCTTGAAGTAACGGGAACATGGACATTTTTTTTACATTTATACACGCACACACGAACGAAAACAGAGACGTCAGTCACTATAATAATACAGTCAAAACCACGTAAAGACGTAAAAACCGGTAGTCCTAACAGCGAACATTATTAAATACCTTATACAATATAACCGGTATGTTCTTCTAAACAATCTCGTCGTAAACGGTTTTGACTGTAATCACAATTACCGTAAAATGGATAAACATAAGAAACAGTTCAATTAACTAAGATATATTATCTCGGTTAACGATTGTTCTGTATTTTGTCATGTCATTGTGCAACTGTTGAAATGATATCAAATTTATGCTTTTTTTCAATATATAATAGGGGACAAACGGGCAGGAAACTCACCTGATGTTAAGTGATACCGCCGCCCATGGACACTCGATGCTAGAGGGCTCAAATAAAATAGCTTAAACAAGCTAAGACGTAGAAATTGAAACAAATATGTTCACAACAGTCGCATTCGGTTGCCAAACGTAAATTTTAAGTTGAAGTAGTAGCATGTAATCAGTAAATAAGCCACAGACGGAAAATATAAAATAAACATTGGTGTATAAATGTGTGGGTACAAGATAGTATGTGTGTTACTTGATATTTTATTTAGTATACGGCGGCAATTGTTTCATTGAAAAGAACAATATGAGAAAATGAATGGGAAATTTTGGCCTAGTACTAATTAAGGAGTCGTTGCAAGTTGCAAAAATTAGAGTATTTTATGAAATTTCCGTTGCCATTAAATACAGATTTAATAGAAAGTTGGATAGAATCGTTACATATTCACTTAACGGATTCGTGTTTGCTGAGAACCAACAGATGTGATTACAAAATGGAAATTCAGTTTTCAATTCAAACATGTTGAATTCCATTATTTCTACCGATCACGCGATGAGGTTTCTGTAGATCTGTGGATTTCGTAATTATGGAGCTTAAATGGAACTTTTAAGCGCTTTTTTAATCGCGTTTAATTATATCCTTACTATTGCCATTAAAAAAAATATATATCCTTGTGATTTTACATTTTGCGATTTTATATATTGTAGACCTTCGTGGTTCATGTCTCAGATTCTGGCTCCGGAGTATTAATGTTTTGGGGAGGAACGCTTCTTGTCTTTCAAAATTCATTAGGCGCTCATGAGAGAAAAACAATTAGAAGTAACCTTATTCATTTAGTAGCTTATTTTTAGGAACTATTAAAATCATATCTTATTTATAAATTTAATCGTACCAAAAATTTGTAAAGACGAAATATATCAATAAGACTTGTGAATATCTAACAATATACTTTATGTTATAATTTTAAGTGCAACTTGCACGCAAACCTACCTCAATATTTAGAAATCTCAGCTCAGCAATCTCGCAATCTCATTTCTATAGCAAATAAAATAAGTATAATTAGTGAAACGTTATAGTGGTTTTAATGAACCTAATATAAATATACTTAAAGTTAGAATGTATAATATACTAAATCAAATTATATTAGTTTTACTTGATAACATTTTTTACAAACACAAATGAAATATCATCTAAATATTTAAGAATATATTTGTATACTTGCTAAAATCTCCTAAAATATAAAAATATTCGACATCTTAGCCTTTTTTTCTAAATGTTTGTATAAAATGTATACTCGTTAAGGAGACTGTATGCAGTATCGTAGTTGAGCACTTTAATCTCTTTGCACTCGCCTCAAAGGCGGTGTCAACACGTCGAATGGAAACTGAAAATCCTGTTGGTTATGGTCAGAGTCCGAATAAGGCTGATCTTACCACTTAAATATTAGAAAAAAAATGTAAAGAATACGTAACTATTATAAATTTGTCTCACCAATTGTGAAGTGTAAGAGTAAAGATTTTTAACTTTTATAGGGTCAAATAAATCTGAAATTTGAATCCGAGCTCTTGGCCGTCCACTTGTAGGTATAACTGAAATATTGACAATCAAGTTACTTTCATTTATGTTAAATTAAACGGTTAGATAGGCAATAACAATTTTTTAACTGTAGTCTATAAACCAACAATTAACGTTCTTTAAAATCACACATTGCATTTATGTACATAAAAAACACAATTCTCTACATATTTTTCTGTTCATATAATAGTGTATTGATAGTATACAAAATTTTTTATAATTATAAAATCGTGCTTATTATATCTATTGATTTTTCTTTTGCGCCTCCTGCAACTGTTGGTACGTTCTCGTATATTCTGCCTTAAGCAGTGAAAAGCAAATGGTGAAATGTAAAAAGTTATGAATTCTCTTGTGGAAATGTAGTATCGTGTCGAGTGGCTTACACGATGAAGGATTCTTTGTAAGATTGTGGAGCCGCGGGCGCTAGACACGTTAAAGGCATTTTCTCTTGAAAAGATTTAGCTTTGCTCTTCGTAGCATGAAGATACGGTTTTATACTTACGTTAGATTTAACGAAGCTTTGTACCAATGTTTGGTAGTCTCGGCCAAAACATTAAATGTTAACGCCCATTTCGTTGGAATTACACATTCTCCTGTTTGTGTGTGAAATATGTACTAGTACTACGCACACACGAACTAACTAATGATTACTAGACTCAAAGTGATGCCACTTCGATCGTGAATTCGATGATATAAAATATGAAAAAGTGTTGCTAATTACTGTTACAATTAAAATATGAAATCAAAACAATGAGCAATGCAGCACTTGGAATATTGTTGAAATGAGAAAACGACACCGAAACCGAACCTCTGTAGTTGTAGTGCCAATGTTTTTTTTTTTACGACAACTTATTGTTTAGCCATGTGCAATGTACATCGATTTTAAGGAATTTATCAATAATAAATAAAAAAGTTGCCAGGATAATTTCACGCGTATTTATTTACAATATGTTTATTTTACGTTACATACTTTAAACAACTGAAATCGACCTTAGAATATAAATATCCTTAGGTGCCTTTTTGGAAAAAGAGTGTGTAAACATGTTTGTTCCTACCCTAGTAAAGATCAGTTATCATTATATTAAATAAAGGAGATAGAGCTCCAAATTAAATTAAATTTGAACATTACATTCCAAGCCATAATATTAAAGTGTGCAAAAAGTTGTAATGTCTTTTTAAGTGATTCCTTTGAGCGGGCAACGTTATTTTATAAGACGACTAACGGCTTGCATGAAATCGACGACGATATTAAACCTACTTTGTGCTTTCATTTTGCACTTTTGGTGCATCTCGCTTCCATAGCATATTAAATTCCCGGCAAGTTTATTGGCTAAAATATCAAGTAATTAAATAAAAATTAAATGGAGCTTTAAACTCATGAAATGAGAAAAATATTTATCAAATGTTTATTGTTTTCGTTCCTTGCGTCACCGTGCGTTCGTTTAATAAAGGATGAGAAAAACCAAATCCTGACGACGAACGTCTGGCTTAACTTGGTAAGTGGTAGGTGGGTGCGTGCCTTCACCGTCCCGCCTTTGCTAACGATATTTTATCTGCGCACACTTCTTAACGCACTTTTTATCTAAACTTGCGCACATTTCTAAAAAAAAACGGTTCAACGGCGGTGGCGGATAGAGGGCGCTGCCGCGGCAGCTCTGTCGCATGAAGAGTCGGTGTTCATTGTTCAGCCTCAATCTAGATTGTATGTGAGGCCACGCGCGAGTCTCTCGCGCATGGCCGCTCCTTGTCTACCCAGTGTTGATCAAATACTAGAACATTATACTGACTGCGCCCTTTCTCTCTGTTTCTGTTGACATCGTCTAACCAAATAGGACGAGAAGAATCAACTACTTATAACAAATATATGGCTGTCATTGGTAAGTGTGATAAAAGACAAACTTAAATTAATACTCGATAAAAATTTCTATTTTTTTTACTTCCTATCTGTTCCTTCGTTATTGTTTTCTTCTTCTTTTGTTCTTCTTGAAAGTTGTATTGCATTTCGGAGTATGCGGCAGTTTTTTTTTTGTAATTTCTTACTAAAGTTTCTTGTCAGTAGCATAGTCGTAGTGTCATGCATCCCATTACATTAACATAGTCAATCCAAGATGTCATTTTTGTATGTTAAGTCCAAGTGATTAATAGGAGATTAATAGGATTATTATCCCGTTTTTATTGAAATCGAGAGACGAATGGACTGCCGTGTAACCCGCAATGCATTTAATAACCATATAAGTTAACAATAAATTATTGCAATTAATTTATACAAGATTGTTTAACTTTGAATGTCATGTGTTGGTGAAGAATGTTTATATATAATGTATTGAATTATAACCGATTTTTTGTATAAACAAAACACTGTAAATTGATTTTGCACAACCCGTTGCCCGCTACTGTTTTGTTTGCCACAAATATTGTAGTATCTACTGCATGGCAATGGAATGTTACGGGGTGAAAATTTTCATATATTAAGATTTCATTAACGATGCAAGTTTTAATACGTTATTTAATCCGATATTGATGCTTTTTGTTTGATTTCGTTCTTTTTATTTAAAGCTAAAAGAAAATATAAATCTATCGCAGAGTATACTACATTTTTGCGTAAACAAACATGTGTGTATTCATGCGTTTAAATATCAAATTTAGCATTTACCAATTTGGCAGCGTAGAAAAGAGACTTAGTTCCCCAGTTCCTTATAAAAATCTTTGAGGGCGGTCAATATATTCCCTAGGCCTGATCGTATTGTGATATAAACATAGCATGATTCAGCATGAGTCGATTGTGTATAGTTGTGTGACGTCATCCGTGTTTGCGTGTTTATTACTGTTTCATATAATTTAATTTTTTAGTGTTTTTCTCTATTTGAACTTATTATTTCAATGTTAGATTTTTGTAGTTTATAAAATTGCTTGTATTGTGATATTTGTTATGAAAAAAGATGTAATTATTGTAATATGTATTGCCGCTACATACATGTTGGGCATCTAATTAATTAATTTAACAGTCATAAAAAATTACTGTTTCTAGGGGTTGAAGTCAAATGTGCAGTTACTATGAATAAAAAACTGTCGTGTCGAAATCCTTATGTTTAATATAATCGTTGTTGTCATTTACATTATTTAAGGCATGAAACAATTATTGTTTTACCTAGACTCGAAGCATGGGCCTGCAGGTTATACAAGTACTTAACTGTGGTTGCCAAAGTATATAAACTAATTTCCTATCTGGACATGAAAGAAAAATATTTTGATAAGTACTCAAAAGTTTGACACGTGACATAACAGTCGCTATAGTAATGGGAACGTGTTTTGAAATTTTTCAAAAAAAGAATTACTCACGATCTAGTCACTAAAAATAGTTCGCCAATTATAGTCCGAACATGTGTGTAGAGGCCCCTGTACACATTGACAGTATACGCACTGTTATCAAAGTTGAAAACTTTTGTAATATAGAGGTCGTGTTTGCGAGCGCTTTGTTGGAGCTATCTAAACGTTGCGTTATTGTTTCACAGCATATTTCAGCCAGCCTTGATTAGTTGGGGGCAATTTTGAAACTTATCGAGTTATTTTTTATAACATTATAATGCCAATACGTAAATTGTTAAATATTTTTATATTGGCAGTTAAATATATATATGTAATGTAGTACATACGATTGATTTTTAATGAATACTTTAGTTAGATCTGATTATTTCACAAAAACGAAGTTTCATGTTTTCACTTTTATTATTAATTGTATTTTATTTATTTATTTATTTAGTATTCCTGCAGCTAACATTAATTATATATAATTACAAAGAAAAACACTGAAAATATAGCCAAAGATGGAATACATCATACATTTAGCTTTAAAGACATTTATTCTCATAATAGACATTAGTGACTTACATGAGAACACTAATATGCTAACGTGACAATTTGAAAAAAAAAAGAGACTTGGTAGAACTTGGATGAACTTTCATTTCCGTACATTTTACTACACAAAGATTTACAAAAGGAAACAAACAAACAAAAAGTATTCAATACATTTATACATTATTAGTTGACATACTTGTCTGCTAACAGAAAAATCTTTTTACAAAATTAGTATTTGACAAATTTTATATCAACATAACGTTGTATGTACAAATATAATACAATTGATATAATTGAATAATAATAAGAGCAACTGGTCTTATCCTTTCGAGTGATCTCTTCCATGCAATAATTCGCAAATACTTTAATCTTCTTCGATATACCTATGATGCTTAGAGCTTTTAAATGAAATAAATCTCATAATAAGAAACCGTTTCAAAATTGCTACCAAACCTTTATATCACTTTTATAAATGCACTATTTTTATAAAATATATCTAACTCTATCACTCATGTGTATTTAAATGCGTGTGACAGGAATGGAATGACTACAACTTAAGATGGAATGACAGCGACTACGGCGGAGTCAAAGACCTGAGAATAACGCCGAATAAATTGTGGAAACCGGATGTACTCATGTATAACAGGTACAATGAAGTTGCATGCGTTTTATTTGAAATTAACTTCTCTTACAGACTTCTATACGGAATTGGTAAGGTATTTTCATATATAATATTCATTATTACTATTCAACCACCTTGAAATTTCAATACATATCCATTTTTTTATAAAAAATACTTGACGAAGACGGAAAATAAAAACTGTTATTTTTGATTTTGGAATACGTTTGAAATTCGGATGGTGAAAAATTGTAACAAATAGGGCATCTGTTTGAATTTTGAACGTGTTCGAAATTCGAACGTCTTAACAGTCAGCGGTTAGGTACTCTATAATATGAAAAGTATTATATCATGTAATTGCAGCTAGGTTTTGTCAAAAAACTCGACTAAAATTCGCCAATATATCCCTCAAAATATAACATCATTACCAATCAGTTGTCCTCGCAGCCCATGTGATGACATAAATATTATGTACTTATTACCAAAATCATATCTCTTATATATGTCACTAAACTTTAAAGACGTAATAAAGATTCGCAAGAGACATGAAAATGGCTTACAATATTTCATGAAACGGCAGATGAGCTAACATTTCTTACATTACTGCTATCAATTTCATTCAATCATTTAATATTTCACATTTGGGAGCTGAGAGGCAATATATTCACCATAAAATATTGGAGTTTATTATCCAAACGGTACATGTTAACCACGATAACGGTTAAATTGTATTAGGATGCTTTATATCGATTTAGCAAACGAATAAAATCGCTGTTAAAATGAAATTGTATTCGAATAGTATCGAAGAGAGTTCAAAAAGGATATATGAAAAATAATATAATCCCTCTTTTAATTGACTTAAATTAACAGTGAGCGGTTAGGTACTCTATATGAAAAGTATTATAAAATATAATTGCAGCGAGGTTTTGTCAAAAAACTCGCTTAAAATTCGCCTTTATATCCCTCAAAATATAACAGAATTACCAATCAGTTGTCCTCGCAGCCCATGTGATGACATAAATATTATGTATTTATTACCAAAATCATATCTCTTATATATGTCACTAAACTTAAAAGGCCGGCAACGCACTCGCGAGCCCTCTAGCATCGAGAGTGTCCATGGGCGGCGGTATCACTTAACATCAGGTGAGCCTCCTGCCCGTTTGCCACCTATTATATATAAAAAAAAAAAAAAAAAATATACTAAAAATATTGCAGCGTGCCGATGTTAAGTACAGATGGTTCATCGATCAATTTCACCCATTTCTTCTTTCCGAATATAATATATCCGAACCATATTCATAATATGTTACAACGAGTCACAAATATCCAAATTGTATTCATAGTAGCATACAATTTGAATTTTTCGATATATGTGATTTGATCAGCGCCTAAAATATATATTAGGTTTAGTCTCACATTAAAAAAAACATGATGTGAAAATGAAAACTAAAAATTAGACCTTATTTGTGGACAAGTATACGCTATTACTTAAAAAGTGTCTAACATTTAAATATTTATCACAAGGTGTTAAATCGTGTGTAAAAGGATTAATATTTTTATCTCAAATATGAAGCTGGCTGGCAGCCAGTTAGATACGTAGTCATAAACAGGTCGAAGACAGGTTTAAACTCGGGGACTTATTAAATTTATTCACTGAGTAAACACGAGTTCAATGTTTCGTAAGGGCGCTGACAATTGGGGTAGCTAATTGTAGGTTTGAGGTCTTACAATGCACACGTCTAATCTATAATAGGTAATAAAGTCTTAAACGTTCATTTACATCAAGCCTTTTTTTTGTAGGCGAAACCACACTAAGGTTGAATTTGATAATGTAGTTTTTCTCTATACATAATTCCTTACATGTAAAATCAATTAAACCCCTACTTTTTATATTTTTGTTACAAGAAAATCATATGATCTTATTTATCATTTAGAAATATGACGAATACAACCTCAGTTACTAACTATTATATAAAAGTTTAATTAATATTCTTTATGTCAATGTTCATGCTAAATAATACCACAACAATTTTAGCCAATCTTTTTACAAGTACTAACGAATAAATGTATGTAATCTCAGGACACACTATATAAAATTAATACTAAGCCACTACTACACGATTACCTGGCAACGTGAATTTCGACTTCGAACATTTAACTTTAATGGTCTGAGAGAGGAACTGCTATTTGCATTTAAATGGCCTGTTGATAGTTTAAGAAGGGGCGGGGTCTCTGTAATATATAAGCTCTGTTTAAGGCGAGGACTGTTTTCTATAGCAGTATTATAAATAGGAATAATTGTCATTATATACAGAGTGGTATTTTTTTTTTCAGGACGATCAGTTGAACTAGTGCGAAAAATTAATTTTGAAAACTTGGTTCGGTATAAAATGACATTTTCCTACAAGTTGGAGTGATCGGCATAGGGTTTAGGATCATAGGTTACATAAAGCACTATTCGGGATGACGTAAGAGAAAAAAAATTGGCAAAAAGTAAATATTTGTAACAACAGGAATGAAAAAACTGTCACATGGTGTACATTTTCTGGAATAAAAGGAAAATTTCCATAACTTCAAAAATACATGACTTAATTTTTTTTTTTAATTTTTCTGATAACTGGTGTGGCATTACCTATGAGAAAATTTCAACTTGACGTCGACTTTTGGGACACCCTGTATATTTGTAAATGGTTCCTGTATTAGCTTTCATTGTAGTTATTTATATGGTAGTAGTGATATGATATCAGGAAAAAAACGCAGTAAAACCGAGTACTAATTTAACTTTAAGGCGGGACAAAGAGCTGTTTCAAATGTTGACTTGTAAAGCAATCTAGAAAATAAAATAATTACGCAAATGAACTAATTTCTGGTCGCGTTTTACTTGGCAACTTACTGTGATTCTACTACTAAAATGAAAATGTTTAAATGCTGTAACCAAACTGGAATACCGCCAAAATAATAATTCAATTTATTTTCACTATTTATGTTATTGCGTTTCATACCTTGATTAAACTTTATTATAAATTTAGTTAATTTGGAGGAGCGTGAGTTAAAATGATTTAGAAACTAACCCTTTATCTCTGCGACGCATGTCATGGAAATGTTAAACTAGGATGGTTTTCGTTTCATTCTGATAGTACATATAGATTACGTCAATAACGATTTTAATGTTTAATAAAGCTTAACTCTCGCCCGAATAAATATATTTCTTATATAGCCTTTGTAAGTCAGGAATCACATGCTATTCATATGATGAAAGAGTGTCATCATCTCTTTTTAAAACACTAATGTTTTCGTCACAAACCTGTATAATTATGTTAGTATACTTTTATTATAAAGCAATTTATGAAATAACTTTTCGTATAGTATGTATGAATAATATAAAATAACATTACGGAGGATTCACATATATATAATAGAATGCAAACGTGTGTAAATACAAAAGGATTCTTTACTTTATCAATAATACTGAGCCCATTTTTTCCTCTAACAAAGAGTAAAGTTTTCATATATCTCCAATATAGAATTGGCACGAAAGAAGCTTTTTTATTTACTTATTATGTCTTAGCATCATCAGTCAGCCTTCTTTCTTATAGGCCTTCTGATACTAACATAACATTAAGATATAATACAAACAAATTCATTTTAACTATTTCTTGAAGAAATTTACAACTGATTGCTATACATTATAAATAAGATATAATAAATAACTCACAGTTAGTTGATGTCGACGATGATTAAAAAATAACAAAGCAAAATTAAAAATTAAAAACAATTTTAACAAAACATACAAGCCACTTACTTAGCCATATAATGTAACATATATACTTGTATTATTTATAAGGGCATAGAAATCACATTAACAATTCACCAGAACTTTGCATTTAGTTTTAACTGATTGTTCATTTGGTGTGGTTTAATCCAGTCCTCATAAACTTGTATAATTATTAACTTTGGAATTGGCTTATCTTTCTGTTGTTCCATTTAAAATTTTATGCGTTCAGTTGATACGTTGGGTAATATATATAATTTTCTATTTTAGAAGTATTCTTATTTTTTTTAAATTCATTCTTTTTAAACGTTATACATTTGTATATTAAGACGATTATACAGATTTTTTATTATATCACTGTTCCTTATTTGACTACACGAAACACGGCTTTAAGCTCGTTGTTATAGAACGCATTTATAAATGTACCTTTAGTAGCCAAGTACCTAAAATTTTACAACTGTAAATCTAAGTATTGACAATTTATACACCGAAAGCTATATGTTTGGTTTATAAAATAATAATACATATAGTAAGCTGCATTAAAAAAACGTGTATATTTTTTATTTAACTGATTAAAAATGAAAAAAGAATTGTGCCGGTAGAATATAAATTGTTTTAAATTTTTCGTTCCACCGTAGTAATATTATGTTGTTTACACTATAATACCCTTATACTTAGGAATAAAAAGATTTCTACTAGTAGTATCTTTGAATTACGTAACTTTTAAAGAAAAAGACTTTAAATTTTTTTTATTTTTCCAACGTTTCGCGTGTAACAGCGTGCGTCGTCACTCAATCCGTTGTAAAAGTGTTTTTCTTTAAAATATTTCTACTAAATTTAACTACTTAATTAAAAATATGAGATATATGGTATTACTAGCAGACTCGGCCCAGCGTTGCTGTGGCTAAGGTTTTTGTTATATTACAAAGTAGAAGGGAAACGGTAGGAGAACTTATGTGAAACGTTGGTACTTTTAACACAGCGCCGTGTGTTAGAATTGCATCAAATAATAAATATTTGCAATAAAATTGCGACTATATTTAAAGATCTAAGCTATCCTATCTCTTAAGTAGGGCCAGATTGCTCAAGGTGTCCCACTTTAATTTAAAATCCGTTAAGTAGTTTAGGAGTCCATCGCTGACAAACATCGTGACAGGAGATTTATATATATTAACTATATTTAAAGATCTAAGCTATCCTATATATTATTTGATGGAATAACAATATAGAAATGAAGTATTTAAAATTAAGATATGTTTACAATTTTAAATTATAAGTTGAATACATTTTTATTATCAAACTTGTACATTACGTGTACATATACGAACCCACATCAAACGATAACAGCACTTATACTTACAAAGGTGCTTGATCCCGTTAATGGCGAATAAAACCTAATTGTACATTTAAAACCGCTTACTGGCTTCTATGAACTTCAAATAACGAGTAAAAGGCATATAACGGCTAAGATAGATAGCTATTAACTAATTTAAATACGTTGAAATTACTAAGCCTCTGTAGATTAGAGGTTTACACTAGGCATAATCTTAATCCTGATATAATATTCATTTATTGTGGATAAAAACACTTGTTACCCAAATGTCTTTACACAGACGTTTTGAAGATGGAAGAAAATTAAGAAATTTTAAGAAGTGTACCGAAATAATATACTTTTATTTTACTATGTATCACTGACAATAAATAAATTCAATACAAAAACATTGAAGGAAATTGTGAGGTAACAAATTGGTTCTAAGCTAGAAGTTTGGATGTCGTCCAAAACTGTAGGGCATTTGATAAGCAAGTCTCAGAATCACTTACAGATTTCTGTAATAGCAACCCGCTGCCTTGTTTACAGTTTTTCTGGTGTTCCACGGCTGTGGTAACCTTCACACCAAAGTGTAATATTTATTTTCGTGTTGATATAAAACTTTAATTGTAGAATCATACGTGGTATATAGTTTTTCAGTAATAACGTACACAAAAATCTTCAATCTAATTACGTCGGTAATATTTGAAGAACGCAATAAGGTTCGATTTGGAGAATAATAGTAATTGGGAAAAAAGGTACACCCGTGAAAAAAAATTAAAAACTACAGAATACTTTTAGGCTGAGCAGTGTTGGCCTAGTGGTTTCAGCGTGCGGCTCATGAGAGACTAGATGGGATGACCCTGAGGTCGTAGGTTCGATCCCCGGCTGTGCACCTTTGTGTGGACTTTATTTCTATATGCGCATTTAACATTTGCTCGAACAGTGAAGGGAAACATCGTGAGGAAACCGACATGTCATAGACCCAAAAGTCGATGACGTGTGTCAGGCACTGATCACCTACATGCTATTAGATTTAAAAATGATCATTAAACAGATTCAGAAATCTGAGGCCAAGACCTAAAAGAGGTTGTAGCGCCACTGATTATTATTTTTATTATACTTTTAGGTCTTATAACTTTTAAATTAGTCCATAAATTCCCTCGTAAATTCAACAGCAAATTTGTACCAAGCTAACGTAAATCCAACCTATAAAATCCTTTATTCCCAAGAATCGGTTTCAGAATATTTAATGCTTATCCGAACGTCTGACTTTTATCCCGAACATCCCTGACCGCTTGCAATGTTTACAAGATTCTATTCGGTACGTTGTGACAGGCGGCGTAACAAAATATGCTGGCGTACGTCCAAACTGACGCGCTATACAATTCATGAATACAACCTACTACCAGCTGGCTCGTGTTAAATTTGCACCAAATTCGCTCATTGTTTATTCATTTACAAAGATTTTAAGTGCAACTAAACAAGGGTTGTAATTTAACATTTAATTTCAAATGAGTAGCTAATGAAGCTCACCGCTATGCTCTTTATAATTAAAGAAACAATATCAATAAAGGTGTAGAATGTTTTACGCGCTACGCAACTGCTACGTTACTGCTACGATGAAGCTACGCCGAATGCGTAACAAACGGAATGTTCACTCACATTTTCCACACACATATTTATGCTTTGTGTTGAATTTCTTTGAATAATTGTGTAAAGTTCTTAGTAGTAAATATATTATACATACAACACAAATTAAGTAGTAATAATAAATTTACAATATCCACCAATTAACATTAAAGTTTTAGATATTAATGTTTTCTTACAAGAGGTCAGTATTAAAACTACTTTCTTTTCACTCTAAACGTATGCACGATAACCTGCATATAATTTTATTCATAAAATAAGCTTTGCTTGCATTTTATGAAATAAAACATTGCTTGAAAATATCCTAACAATATATTTAACGTCTCTGGACTGCTGCTGAGAGTAAAACGCATCTACTTTAAAAATATTACAAACAAAAGAAGATTTAATAAGCCAAGTTCATATTTGTACATAATATAAGACTGTACTTCTTATATGAAATTTTCAATTCCAGGTTCAATATGAAACATGATTCAAACTCCAAATTATGAGAGTTTTTAGTATAAAGAAACTATTTGTAAAATTCAGTAATGCATAAGTAACACATGACTTGATAAAGTTTACATGTATATGATTTCGTAAAACAGTTCTTTGTAATTACCTCAGAGCAGTCTTGTAAGACACATTTTTTTTCAGAACGTATGACAACTCAGTAGGAGGTCAAGCCGATCTACGATTGGTACTTGTTTAAGTAAGAATCGTTTGCGTGAGTGGACCTCCTACTTCGTGTTGCCATAATAACGTACACGGCATTACAGTCGCTGATTTGAAACACCACAGTCATTGTTTCGCTTATCAGATATTCAAAGACTACAGATGCTAAACAATACCATATATATAAAGACGTTAATATATAGATTGATCGATTACATCCAACACAAAGATTAAAAATGGAATTCACACCATTGTTGTTCAAATTTGTTCATTTTTAAAATAAGTTTCAAATAAGTTCATTTTTCAATGTCTGATTCACAAAGAAACATCTGTATAAGCGAAGGAATGATTTAAACATTTAATGATAAAGAGATTTAATTTTATGATATATTTTATCGTTGACTGAACATAAATAACGTCCCGATAAAACCTGAGCACTAAATAAATAATATAAAGCTACTTTATTTCGCTTGACACAAATAGACGTTGATTTTGTTAATATGCCTTCCTACATTTAGAAATAAATGTACTCTAAAATATTTAATTAATAAATTTTATTTTAAAATCACTTTTCTGTAATTTAATTCTTAAACGAATTTGTAGATAATAGAGCACCATTTTGCTTGAAATATTCATCTTTTTTTAAAGACTTGTTTGAGAGATAATGGGGTGTATTTCATGAATATTTTTAAATATTTATCCAAATCACCTATTGCAAAGATATGAATACATATATTAAAAGATTTTATTGAATTGTTCAATTTATTAGCGTTTAATGCTATTGAAATAATATTTTTATTTTTACTAGTTCTCCTTTGCAGTCTAGTTTCATTTTTAACGCCACAATAAACAATTAAACAGTATTTTATTACACCTTCTAAGTTTAATGTTTAAGTATAATATAAAACAAAAGGGATAGATAGAGTTGAATATAAGTCAGTAATTGCTATAGCTTCTTACAGCGGCTATATTAAATGCATCAATGGCCTACATTTATAAAGGTCTATATCTGTAGTACGTTATGCGCATTGTTCAATAGTGCTGACGAGGGTTTTGACGGGACGTACCAGACGAATGTGGTGGTCAGAAACAACGGCAGTTGCCTGTACGTGCCCCCGGGCATTTTCAAGAGCACATGCAAGATAGACATCACCTGGTTTCCCTTCGACGACCAACACTGTGACATGAAGTTTGGTAGCTGGACTTACGATGGCAACCAGGTACTTGCCGATATCGTTCTTATTTTGAATTTAAACAGTGATTTCGAATATTCAAATCATCAAAAACAAAAGCGGAAGTGCCATTTCAATTCCGTTGTTGAATTCAGATTTTGAGCTAGTATAAAGCAAAATAAGTTACCCACCCAGTCGATAAGATGATAAGCTGAAACGATGTTTGAATGTTAAAGTAAAAGTATATATTCGTGTTCAAAACAAGCGTAATATGAAAAAGATGGTAAAGAAAAATATTTGCATATGTTAAATGTGAGTACTTTCTCTTTGAATTTTCATGCATATAAAAATCTAATTAATAAGCCGGGTCTAGTAAAAAAATTCAAGCTTGTTAAACTTTTACTCTTCGTCTGTTTTTCCTACGGCTCGGTGATTTTACCAGCGTATTCCTTCAATCTTTGTAATATTAGTAATGAGCATTAATAAGCTGGTCGGAATATGTTG
Organism: Pieris mannii; assembly: GCA_028984075.1. Classification (NCBI taxonomy): domain Eukaryota; kingdom Metazoa; phylum Arthropoda; class Insecta; order Lepidoptera; family Pieridae; genus Pieris; species Pieris mannii. The sequence goes on along the minus strand of CM054795.1, from coordinate 5,319,293 downwards.
CCAAAATGTAGTCTAACGTCATGCAAACGACTGTAAAAAGAGAGTTGAAAGTTAAGGGAACCATGTGAGAAACCAGGAGGATAATTATTATTATCCTAATGATTTGTATGTACTATTTTGCATGGTGCAGAAGAAATAAATTCACAATAAATTATATTTTATCTGCCATACGGTTGCGCAAGTTTTGTTGCATTTTGTAGATTTTTAAACCATATTCGACTAAGTCTATTTTGTTGTATGTTTCAGTTTATTAGAATTCAATGTTCATTTTTGCTTGCATTTTTTGCTGCGTACCATATGGCAGTGTTACTTAATAATCGATGTAAACCGCATGAAATTTGGCTAGAAAACAATTGGTTTAATCCTTGAGACCTAGCACTATTTGGTATTTGGTTCTCACATTTCCCCGTACAAGATAGGCACGGTAGAGCATGTTGTGTGGTCGTAATGGAATTCGATTTTAATGCGTATTTTTTGTTAGTTGGATCTGGTGCTAAAGGACGAATCTGGAGGTGACCTTTCAGACTTCATCACAAACGGAGAATGGTATTTAATAGGTAATTACAGTCTTATAAGCAAAAGAGTGGACGTGACTTTCACTTAACGATGGCTATGATTCTAAATCGATCTTTGTATTAGATATACCGGCATAATTTTGTTAAATGGAAAAAGTTTATTAAAAAAAATACATACAAGCTGTTAAATAATATTGTATGTATTACTTTTAAATACTTTCATGTATGTTTATACAAACTCTTGTAGAAATTTTCAATCTATAAAACGGTAAAATTAATAAGAGAATTTGTCATCTACCTTGTCATCAACATCATACTATGTATTTATATTATATGTCGTTGCAAATATTTTACCTATTTGATATATATATCAACTCAATTTAACATTTAGATAAATTTTATGAATTATGTATAAGCTCTAGTTACTAGATTTAACATTATTTTTGCAACGATATGCATATTTACAATATACTTTGCAGGGATGCCTGGAAAAAAGAACACGATAACATACGCATGTTGCCCAGAACCATATGTAGATGTGACGTTTACAATAATGATAAGAAGAAGGACTTTATACTACTTCTTCAATTTAATAGTACCGTGTGTTCTTATATCTTCAATGGCTCTTCTGGGCTTCACTTTACCACCGGATTCAGGAGAAAAATTAACACTCGGTAAGTGTCAAATGATGCTTAAATACTATTTCAGATTAAGTATTTTAAAGCGTTGATTAGTATTTATGTTAGTGAAATTTCTATAACACCACGCCCCGAATGGTCGGTAACTGGCAACAGGTGTCGTTGACTGTATTTATGAACCTGGTGGCTGAAAAGATGCCTACAACTTCAGACGCGGTGCCTGCCATTGGTACAGTGAACCATAGGATGTTACAGTAAGCCGTACGTACGCTGCTTAAAAGAAAGAACAGCATTTGCAATTGAAACAAATATATGTTGAATATAGAATTATGTAAGTTTTTAGTTTTGCACGACTAAAACAAAGCAGTGTACGTCATAAGCACTAGATAATCGTTTACACCATGTATTTGACATCGTCAGCATCATTATAAAACTTCGCTCAACACACTCATCAATCAAGGAACAAGGCTCTGCGTGGAGAGTTGTGCAATGTGGTCGAAGCAGGGTTAACGATGTGTTTGGTTTCAGGAGTCACTATTCTTCTATCGCTGACGGTGTTTCTCAACCTGGTTGCTGAGACCCTGCCGCAAGTTTCCGACGCAATTCCCCTGTTAGGTACACTACCCAGACCTTGCGCGTCCGAATTGTTTCTACCCCTCATCCCAATTTGTTTTTCACTATCTTCATAATTGTTTTACCTTTTGTTTTTTTTATTCTTAACTGTCATTATCATTTCCTTCCATTAAATAAGAAAATAAAATATATTTTAAAACATTATAACGAGTAAACGTATCGATAGATTGTGATTGTGAGATTAAACTTTTCTTTATCAATTTCTAAGTTTTTTATGCGCTCGGCTTGTAACACTACTATAGTATAATTGTTTATTTTGAATATATGTAACGCTTTATTTTTGTTCATTTTAATAGTTTTTTAAATTTGTTTCGTTGTCTTGGAATCGATTTCGTGATCCTTTCAATCACTTATTTCTAGAGTAACCCTGTCATTTTAATACTATTAATGAAAAGCATTTATATGATTTTTTACACACCTATTTTTGATTACTTGTGTACATACTAGCTAACGCATTGTGGCGTGTCTGCGCGAAATTGTATGTACATATTTTAAAATGCCTCGAAAATTGGCACTGTTACAAATGAATCTATTAAATATTTCTCAATGATTAATATATGGATACTGGATGCATGGCATGGTTGTTAAATTTAAATTTTCTTACTCTTTAAGCTCGAGGTAAGTTTTTTTTTTAATTTTGGTATCTTCTACTAACGCAATCGATTCCAGGGTATTAATGTTGTATTTCGGTGTTGTATTATATTGTATATAACAATTTAGATACTTGGAGGGCAACTTGGGCTTGGCTGTTACTTTCCTCTTCCCTTTAAAAGATAAAACCAAATTTAAAAAATATATCTAAAATAGTTTCTGCATGTTTCTGTTCTGTTTATGGTTTTACTTCAGCCCTGTACCAACTCTGCACACATACAGGAACTGTGTATAGACAAGTGTCGTTATCGGGGGAATCCATTGCTATGATATAAACGTAGACGATAATTATCATAGATTATATGTTCATCTTTGCAGGTGTTACAATTCTCCTGTCACAAACTGTTTTCTCTCTATTGGTGGGGCACGTCATCACTAAAACGTCAGAGGCGATCCCCCTAATAGGTGAGAAACGGGCGGTCGCTGTAAAATTACTTTAAAAGTTCTTCTAAATCACTACATAGTTTAAAATAAAGTCGCTTTCTCTGTCCCTATGTCCCTTTGTATGCTTAAATCTTTGAAACTACCCAACGGATTTTGATGCGGTTTTTTTTAATAGAGAGAGATTCAAGAGGAAGGTTTATATGTATAATAACATCCATTAAATATAGTGGAAAAGTACTGTTATTTTTGAGGTTTCTAATGTGATGTCGTAAATAATTACATTTTTTCCGCTTACATTGCAAACGCAGGCTGAACCCTACGAGTTTTATCAAAATAATGTACTAAATATTGTACACATTGAAAAGGTCTACAGAAAAGTCCGTGATGGTATATGTCGCGTATTTCCAGCGACGGAAATAACAATACATAATAAAAAATTTTTGGCGTCGGGACGTGACGACCCCATCGCCCACTGGTGAAATAACCTGTGGCAGAGGTTATTTCATCAGCGCAATCAGTCAACCCCTTCCTAGTGGGAGTGCCATACTGTTGCCTTCGGGCTTCAGCCAAATGGGCAGGCACGACCGGGGCAGTACCACTGTCTCTCAGAAAACCGGCGTCAAGTGATGCAATGGGTCCGCCTTATTGTACTCGCGTTTCGTCCGGTGAGAGAGATTCCCGGAGCCCATCCCCCCCATCCCCCTTCCCCCCCTCCCCCAAAAAAAAAAATTATGAAGGTGCAGAAAAAAAAGAATCTACCCCAGGGGGGTACCACACGCGCCCGCGGTGGAGAATCCCCCTCTGGGCGTCAGTCACCGGGGCACTCTGCACCCGGTGGTGGACGCACAGGCTGCCCTTCGTATTCTGGGGGGGGCAATTCTGCGCTCTACAAAAATAATTGTCCTCGGGGCAAACGGAAGAACTTACCGAAGGCAACCCCTTCCACGCTCACAGTGGACTTCACCAATGTTAGGGGGCTCAATTCTAACCTAAACGCGGTTCACTTTCACCTTGAAACTGCGAAGCCGGCCTTATTCTTCCTTACTGAGACTCAGATATCCTCCCCGGCTGATACTTCTTACCTCTCCTACCCGGGGTACAAATTGGAACATTCATTTGTGCCGCGGGCGGGAGTTTGCGTGTACGTCAGAGAGGATATCTGTTCTCGTCGCCTTGGGACGCTTGAAGGAAGGGACCTATCTAACCTTTGGCTCCGCGTAGACTGCGATGACCATCCGCGATTCTATGCGTGCCTGTATAGGTCCCATAGCGGAAATGATGAAACTGACCGACTCATTGAGCACATCCAAATGGCTACAGATTCCCTGCTCGAAAGGGTTCCTACCGCTGAAATCGTGATACTTGGCGATTTTAACGCCCACCATGCCGATTGGCTCGGCTCTGAAACCACCGATCACGCGGGAAGATCCTTTCACGACTTTGCTTTAGCCTACGACCTGACACAAATGGTCCCTGCGATTACGCGAATACCAGATGTGGTTGGTCATAAACCCTCTTTGTTGGACCTTCTGCTGACTTCGCATCCGGAGAACTATCAAGTCTCTGTTGACCCGCCATTGGGTTCATCGGATCATTGTGTGGTCCGGAGTACTGTGCCATCTACGCGCCCTTCGCGGCCCCGCTTTTTGGGTTGTCGCCGTATTTGGCACTATAAGTCAGCAGATTGGGACGGGATGCGGTCTTTCTTTGCGTCCTACCCTTGGGGGCCTATTTGCTTTTCGTTGGATGCTCCAGATTCCGTCGCTGCCTCTGTCACCGAAGTGGTTTTGCAGGGCATGGAACTCTTTATTCCATTTTCTGCGGTGCCGATCGGTGGCAAGTCTCAGCCCTGGTTTAAACGTTCTTGCAAGGCGGCCTCGCGTCGAAAGCGAGAATGCTTTAAGGCATGGGCGGAAGCGGCGAAATCTCGTGATGCTAATACCAGCGAACTCAAAAAAGCATATAACTCAGCCTCCAGGTCCTTCAAACGGGAAATCACTAAGGCAAAGTCAGAGCACATTGCCAGATTTGGCGAGAGATTGGCCCAACTCCCTTCGGGGACTCGAGCCTTCTGGTCTCTCGCCAAAGCTGTCCAAGGGAATTTTTGTCAGCCCTCCATTCCACCATTGCACAGGGAGGATGACTCGCTGGCCCACACTGCGAAGGAGAAGGCCGACCTTTTAGGCTGTCTCTTCGCATCCAGCTCGACTTTGGATGACCGAGGGAGATCACCACCGATCATTTCAAGGTGTGATTCTTCGATGCCGGAAGTTACATTCCGGCAACGTGCTGTCCGCCAAGCATTATCTTCCTTGGACATACATAAGTCGAGCGGGCCGGATGGTATTCCTCCAATTGTGCTGCGTACTTGTGCTCCTGAGTTGGCTCCGGTCTTAACGCGCCTTTTCCGGTACCTGTACTCGCTTGGCACTGTCCCGGAGTGCTGGAAGATCGCTTCGATACATCCGATCCCTAAAAAAGGCGATCGCTCTGATCCGTCCAACTATCGCCCAATAGCGATAACCTCCTTGTTCTCCAAAATAATGGAATCCATTATTAATGGCCAGCTCTTGAGGTATCTGGAGGGCCACCAGCTGATAAGTGACTCTCAGTACGGCTTTCGTCGTGGTCGTTCGGCTGGTGACCTTCTTGTATACCTTACGCATAGATGGGCGGAGGCAATTGAGTCCAAGGGGGAGGCTCTAGCGGTTAGTTTGGACATAGCGAAAGCCTTCGATCGGGTGTGGCACAGAGCACTGCTCTCGAAGCTTCCAGCTTATGGGCTTCCCGAGAAATTATGCGATTGGATCTCCAGCTTTCTGGCCGATCGGAGCATCAAGGTCGTCATTGACGGAGCTTGTTCCGACCTTAAACCCGTGAACGCTGGGGTCCCACAAGGCTGTGTTTTATCCCCGACCCTGTTTCTTCTGCATATCAATGATATGTTGCAACTTAGCAACATTCATTGCTATGCGGATGACAGCACTGGGGATACTCTTTACATTGGCCGGGCAGGTATTTCTCGGGCAGATGTCGATGAGTACCGGAACAAACTTGTGTCTGAAGTAGAAACTCTACTACGTGGAGTCTCCGACTGGGGCAGACTAAATCTAGTCCAATTTAACCCCAAGAAGACACAAGTTTGCGCGTTTTCCGCTAAAAAAACACCCTTTGTCGCTACTCCTCTTTTCGAAAACACTCTTCTTAAAGCCGCAGCCAGCATTGGAATACTTGGCGTTGACATATCGAACGACGTTCAGTTTCGCGGTCACTTGGAGGGAAAGGCTAAATTAGCCTCCAAAAAGCTTGGTGTGCTCAACAAGGCGAGACGGTACTTCACTCCGGGCCACCGCTTGCAACTATATAAAGCGCAAATTCGGCCCCACATGGAGTACTGTTCTCACCTCTGGGCGGGGGCTCCCCAGTACCAACTCCTTCCACTTGACCGTGTTCAACGAAGAGCGGTTCGAATCGTTGACGACCAAATTCTCTCCGAGCGGCTTGATCCTTTGGCGTTGCGTAGAGATGTGGGGTCACTCTGCATCTTCTACCGCATTTACCATGGAGAGTGTTCAGAGGAGTTGTTCGGATTAATACCTGCAGCTGAGTTTCATCATCGGACGTCGAGGCAGAATACGAAATTCCATCCGTATCACCTCGACGTCCGCCGTTCCACAACTGCGCGATTTTCAAGGCAGTTTTTGCCGCGCACCACCACTTTGTGGAACCAGTTGCCCACTGAAGTATTTCCGAACCAATTCGACTTAGGGTCCTTCAAGAAAAGAGCGTACAAATTCTTAAAAGGCCGGCAACGCACTCGCGAGCCCTCTAGCATCGAGAGTGTCCATGGGCGGCGGTATCACTTAACATCAGGTGAGCCTCCTGCCCGTTTGCCCCCTATTATATAAAAAAAAAAAAAAAAAACCTGCTTTTCATCAGCATTGCACCCGTGCGAAGCTGGGGCGGGTCACTAGTTTTCTCTAAACGAAAGTCGAAGAATGAGCGATGAGGAACAGTACCAATCACGAAATTCCTCTGCTCATTCTCGAATATAACCTAAATAGAGATTTGCTTGTACATAAAAATTAATCAAACTTTAGATACCAAATCTAATTCTTGGCTTAAATAAAGGACCAGGCAATTGCATTAGATTTCCGATTAGTTATCTTATTCGAAAGGAATCTTACTTTCTACTACTGTCTATTAATCCTAAGCTCATTTCATTTCCAAAGTAGCACTGGTGACTACTGACGTCAGATAACGATAACGCATGTCTTAAACAAAAAAGTAAAGCACAACTCTCCTTTATTGACTTTTGCTGAAAAGCTTAAAATATGCAGGAATGGTTTTGCTTGTAGATGTTTAAAAAGTTCGAAGTTAAACAGCTGTTTGTCGATTGAATGCGACATAGAGGGCCCATCCTCCAAGTATCTCCGGGATAGGCCGTCCATCCGGTCTGCATTAAAAGTACTGTCTAACAAAAGCGTATTGTCAGGAACATATCTGCTTATGATCTATGCCACTTCTGTAATCTATTATTGCACAGTTTTAAATCTGCATAACATAAAATTAAATTTAAATTGTGTTTGGCTAAACATGAGTTAACAATTTTGGTTTCTTTGCATGCTTCAAGTTTCCGTTTTGCATGGCTTATATTTGTGATATAAAAACATTTAAACCGGTGAAGTTTTAATTGAATTGTTTTTTGTACTTTATTAATAGTTACTCAAATAGAAGAGAATTTAAAATGTCAAAATAACAATTATTTTTTAATTGTATTACAAAGCGATACAAAAAATTACTTTCAATGTAACAACAACAATTTGTATGTGCTCTAAATGAATGTCATGTTTACTTTGAAGTGCTTGTCACCAGTGTGTATCAATGTATCAGTGTGCCGAGCGTTGGCAAACTTTATCAATAAAAAAAAAACAATAAATGGTTTAATTTGTGTCTTTCTATAACAGGGACGTACTTCAATTGCATCATGTTCATGGTGGCATCGTCAGTAGTTCTAACAGTAGTAGTTTTAAACTACCACCATCGAACTGCTGATATCCACGAAATGCCCCAATGGGTAAGTATACAGTTTTAAATGCATATAGTTGATAATTAAAATCATTAAAAAATGATGCTTCGATGGTATTATGATTGGTCTAGCTTAGAAACTATGTTACAGATAAAAACTGTGTTCCTACAATGGCTGCCATGGATCTTGCGAATGTCGAGACCAGGAAAAAAAATAACTAGAAAAACAATAATGATGTCTAATCGGATGCGAGAATTAGAACTAAAGGAGCGTTCTTCCAAATCTCTCTTAGCTAATGTATTAGATATAGATGATGACTTTAGACATGTGCCTCCACCACCGAACAGTACTGCTTCGACGGGCAACTTAGGACCCGGGTAAGAGCTACCTTGCCAGTTATACATAATATATCAAGTCTATGAAATTAAATAAGGACTATTTTATAAAAATTACATAAGCATCATCCTGCTTGCTGCATGTCTACAGTTATCACGTACACGATTCATGGACATATACACACGGACATAGTGCACATACGCAAAAATTTGCAGATATACAAAATATATTAATAAGGCACTTTATGTACCATGTGGTCTAAAAATACTTAATCTAATGATACATATAATTTACGTCCATCTGACCAGGCTAACCAACTTACATTAAAGTAAAGCTTACCAACTTACGTGAAACGCATCGCTTACCAACTTACGTCAAAGTAAAGATGCTTAACAACTTTCGTCAAATAACGACGCGTACCAACTTACGTTTAACTAACGACGCTTACCAACTTACGTGAAACTAACTGCGCAATAGCGCGTTGTTCACCCAAAATTCATTTATTTTTGTTAACAGCTGTTCTATATTTAGAACGGATTTCCGTCGATCGTTCGTGAGGCCGTCAACGATGGAAGACGTGGGGGGTGGTCTAAGCGGCCATCACCGTGAATTGCACCTCATTCTGAGGGAACTGCAGTTCATTACCGCTCGAATGAAGAAAGCTGATGAAGAGGCGGAGCTGATTAGTGACTGGAAATTTGCAGCGATGGTTGTTGATAGGTAATCTACTTTAAATTAAATTAACAGGTAATATCAAAGTATATTTAGAATAGTCTAATAAATAAAATATATAGTCATGTATAAAATATGTATATTATCACGTCGTATAGATAAATCTGCAACTCTTGGGGTCATTACAATAACTCAAGGTCTTCGGCTTAAAATGGCTACGGTTTTCCATGGCTTATAGCTTATATTATGGTTCGCAGATTCTGTCTCTTCGTGTTCACACTATTCACAATCATCGCGACAGTCGCCGTACTGCTGTCAGCTCCTCATATCATCGTTCAATAACAATAAACCTAGGTCCGAACCGCAATTCTTCGAGAGAACTAATCTTAGTAACTATTCTAATTATATGTACTGTTATACTACTCAAATACGTGGTCTATATACACGTATACTATAATTAAGTCGAAAGACGGTAAACTATGTCATACAAAGCCGTAGTGAGGGTCGTATATTAGTGGCTTAATATATCTATATATAACAGCTAAGAAATGTAATTTCCAATCGATTCTAAGACGTGTTCAGTCACAGTCATTATATAATTGATTACTAATAAAAAAAAAATTAAAATAGTAATCAATTATATAATGAAACACCAAACGATAAAATTACCATAGCCTCTAACGACAAACTGTGAGGCTTATATAATATAAATCTGTTATCAAAAATCAAAATTTCTTTATTCAGTAACAAGTTACATTGGTTTAAAAGATATTGAGCCCCTGAACTAAGTCTAGCAAGTCCTTCATCAGGATAAAATACCCTTCCAACGGTTTAATGAAATTGTTACTTAATATTTGTACCAAAACACTATATAAAGAAAAGTAGAAAAACTTAATTATTAAAGATAAATACATGAAATGGCTAAAACTATTAATTAACGACCCTGAGTACGACTGTTAGAGTGTTAAGAGCAACATAAAACAATTGTGATGTTGAATAGGAATTAATACATATTAATGTTGAATTGTTAAAATGTATATTTCTAAACGCATTTAAAACACCCGCTTACTAATTATTCGTGTTATTATAAAGGAATTGTATCTGTGGTCGACTACAGTTTAATTAATGGAATTTAATGGGAATCAGACACTGCAAAATGTAAATGTGGGAACATTGACGATGACATTACCTTAGATATAGTGTACATAAGCTAATAGTCAGCTATTATTAGAAGCGTCAGCTCAAGTAGAAAGCGTAAATGTGGGGGACTGATTCTAATTCGAAATTGAATCATTCAATATAACTACCGAAACTAACAATAGTCTAACAGTATTTATAATCAAAACAAGATCTTAATCGGCCCCTTGCCGGTCGTTTAAGATTGTAAATAGGTGGAATCAGGTCCCAGATTCCATTATAGGAAATTGGTTATCGGAAAAAGATATCCAATTTGAATTTGGAATAGTGGTAAGATAACCAACACATTAGACAAAAATCAAAACCATGTAGTATTTTGAGATGAAACTGGCTGAAACCTTAGAGTTTACTTATTCGCAAGATTGCATACTCTTTGGACATGCCCATAGGACTTGATTACTATAACTTAGCGTGTATTGTAGATATAATTACATATATCGAGTATCGTATTCTATATAATGATACATGGTGCAATGATATACGGTGTTACAGTTTGGACATTCTCATATGGCGGAGAAAATGTATTGTGTAGAGTTTATCGCAATTGAAAAGTATTGAATACCTTATATGATTGTAGAATGTATTTTAGTCACATTATTAGTATTGAAGTGTAGGACTGAGTACGGCAACGCTTTCTACAAAAACAACAAACGAAAATCGTGAAGTTACCACAAGGTCAGGGTGGTTGGTTAGTCATTTTATAGAAAAATAAAAATGTAAAAAATTTATGTCATTTTAACGTAAAATCCAATATTTCATAATAATTATCCTTAATAGAGAATTTGTGTGTAAAATTTATTAACATACATGGGGCAAACTGCATTATAATTTTTTTTATCAATTCTTCTTGAAGAAGAAGGTTGTCGTGATTCACTGTAATCGCATAAAACCTGATTTATATAGAAGAAAAAAAAATGTGAGCCGTCACGGGACGCCTGGCAGATGTGAAACATCGAAATTATTTTGTAATATATGCAGAAAAGAACAGATTGTGACAGGAACTAAATATGTCATAATGATAAAATAAAATATTACGATTTTGTTTTCCAGATAACGATGACTATTTATTGAATAAACATTTATTTTCATTAAATACAAAAATTTACAACTGCATATAGATTGTATGTATACACCATCATATAGCGTGGCGATGCGTCGCCACGGCATGCGCCGCCACGCCAGAAATCGGTTTTACGTGCGGCTATAGATTATTCACATCAAAACCATGAAACCTTATTCAGAGAAACAAAAGAAATGATTCACCTCACGGTATTCCAGTGCTCAGTCCTCACTGTATCGACGTACTTTATCTATGTCCGTTCCTCAATTTCGCTCTTATAGATGTCGTGATAGGCTAGTTGTCGTGTCCCTCTTTAATAGATTAAAATCATTAATTACGTAATAAGGAAGCTCACTAATTAGTGAAGTAAATAGTATAATGTTATTTCAAAATCTTTTTATAAACGTATTCCGTTATATATTTTTCGTTCTTTCAAAGATTTAATGTAATTTTTTAAGTCTTACAGTTGGTGCTGAAGGTATGTCACGATTATTATCTATTGTGACATATTTTTCCTTCTTTGTACCTATTTGTTATTATTTAAGATTTTTATATAGTTATTTCAAATTTTAAATTTTTAAACGGTACGATAAATAACGTGCCAAAATTAAGGTGTTATAAATATCGGTTTAAGTTCGTTTGTAGGCGGTTAAATAAATCATAAATGAGAGATTTATAGTTAAATTAAACGAAATAGTGTCTTTGTTAATTTTTATCGTTAATATTGGGACATTGGGACCCGTCAATTGGGGAAACCAGCCAATTTTCAAAGCTTAGTTATTTAATATTCAGAGGTTGTGAATTATTGAGCCCGTTGACGGCGATCCAATGTTTGCTAAAATGTTAAATATAAAATGAGTAAATGGATCTAAATTAAAAAAAAAAAACTAAACCCACCTAGGACGAGGTACATTTCAAATATTTGCGTAGTTTTATTATTTGACAAAACTGGATTAGTTAGGAAATAACAGGTACTTTTAAATAAGAAAATAAAGCTGCCATATTTTAATGCATCAATTACATAGATAGGAACTAATAATAATAAAGGTCGCCGAACTTGATATTTTTCATACATTCGCTTACGCATTCCTACTTTGTCAAAAATTTTTTGGACCAAATCTAATTCACAATGCACCTAAGCACAACCGAAACTAAATGCTTTAAACTTGAAACAGGTATTTTGAATTTTACTAACGCGTCATACCTTGAAATATAATACAGTCAACAGTTTTTTATAGCAAGGATTTTCGACTTTACTCCTGTCAAAATAGGGGTCAATTTTAAACAGATTTTTGGTAATTTATCAATCTCTATATATCAAGTCAAGCATGAAGATAATTGTGGTCAATCAACGCAAAGAATTGGTCACCTATTTTGACTGTAGTACTTAACTATTCTGAATTTTTAAAATATTTAATCTAAGATTTTGAATTACCCTCTTCCATATCGTAACAAAAAGTAACACTATAAATTATCGATATAAGACCGAAGCATTTTATCTAAAACAAATTTTATATTTTAATTATATTCTGTCAAGTTCGTTATTCAAAATCCTACGCAACTTTACAATTTATGAAACGATCGCGTTCCTTGATTGTGATTGGTGATTGGCTGTTGACCAATCACAATCAAGCGACGCAATCTCCAATTATTATTAAACGTGTATTTTATTAGAAAAACTTCGGTCACATTCACATTCAAATATAGAACTGCTCTCGATAAACAGCATTCTTCCAAGGATGTGACGTCATTAAAAAATTGGTCCGAAGACGTTTCACAGTATATTTAACCAATTATATCGAAGAACGTCATATTGAATGGACAGCTGATAATGGATAGAGAGCTTTAATCTTAAACATTGTTAAGCCCGATACTATCTTCCTTTCAACCCTACACAAAGCCTATTCGAGCCTTTTGTGGGCATTGTAAGCTTATTCAACTATTTTATTGTAAGATATTGCTTTGCTATGTACAATAAAATCAGATGTAAAGATATTTTTAATAATTGTGTTAGATTTTGTATAACTTTTATTTAAATTGTAATATACGATCGCTTAGATTCACATGTTTAACTAAATATTGTTTTATATTACATAAATCCACTTCTTGTGAAATACAAAGATTTCAAGAATTCACTTTATGAAATAATGTAATATTCGCTATTAAATTCCGAGAGATTCAGTTTATTTTCAATAGAAATATAAATTGTTTAAAAATGTTTAAGTAGATATCGGGAAGTGGATTTACTGTAGTATCACATTTGCGTACGGCTAAACTGTACTCATGAATTTTCGGAAACCAAGCGTTTAATTTGTAAAACTTTATAGACGTGCCACGCTTCTTACATACAATATTTTTCTCTTTCCGAGTTGTGTTCCTGTGGTAAATAGTCAAAATAATTAAAAAAATATTAATATGACTGCAGCTAAGTTAAAGCGACTAATGTAAGTTTGTAAAGAAGCCCCTATGGAGGCATTTGTAATAGATGTCACTAAATGAAATGAATAAATTTGTAAAAAATATTTAAAAAACAACGGGTAATACGGTTATTCGTAAAATTATCGTAAGTAGGAGTCGATTTGTATTAAACTAAAATTAAAGCAATCTGATTTATAATATTCTGTTTTATTTCTTCCTATCTACTTAAGGTCATAATATGAGCTCATAACGACACAATACGACAAATACATTAAATAAAAATCCAAGCTGCAAAATTCTGGGTTGCTACATAAGCGATATTTTTCAAGTAAAACAATTTTTTTACAGCTTAAACTGCAATAGCTCTTTTCTGATCTGTGACTTCGTTAGGAAATAATTCGTTTCTTAGGCTAACATTTATACATAATAGAGAAGTAACAATATTAAATCAAAACTGACATGCTATGGGACAGCCTGTGAAGGATTTATTTAGATCAGATAAGCAGATGTGTATATTTGATTACAAACTCTAGATTTTATTTCAAAAAATAAAATAATTAATATAAACTTGTTATATCAGACTATGCCATCAATGCCACATCTAGTAAAAAATCCAATCCGAACATCTATGTTTTTGCTTGGTTGACGAGTTCATTATGTCTACCTACATTTGTGTTGCTGTTTTTATTTTGTAATTTTATTATACGTACCTACTTCTGTGCACTCTAATAATTATAAATCTTAGTTAATATTGTTTCTCAGTAAGTGTGTAATTCTTATGAGAAATAAAATTATTCTCAACCTAAAAAATTACATAAAAGTACGTACTAATTACGTAAATGATAAACAGTACCATAAATGTTTCGGTCTACAGATGAGCTTGTACAATGTACATCTTTCCTCTTCTACTCAAAGTATCACTTGGGGAATTTCTGTATTACATTCTTTGGTATCCCACATCTATGTCAATAATATCATCAAATTCTTAAAAAAGATTGTTATTCTTACAAAACCGTGAAGCAAACTTAACTTGCAAAATCTCAAAAACATAATAATCACATGAGAATAAATTAGTTAATAAGTTTTTCGATCTAATTATAATTTTTATAGAAATTGACATTTTTATTCACTTAATGTCTTTATAATGCCAATTAACGTATGATAACTAGTAATATTTTTGGAATGACGATACTGATTTAAGTGTATCAAACTGTATTCCTTCTAACAAAGTGTGAATCAGATTGAGAATATATGGAGGAATAAAGCGCCAATGTCGTCTTTAGTTCACCCCATTGAAGCACAAATCGATCGAGCTGTCCCGGGCGAAGATACCTTGCATTCACTACAATGTTTCATTCATAGCTTCAATTCTTTAGATTTGATAAACATTTTGTCTATATTATTTGTTCATATTTACTATACTTTCAGTTTTAAATATTACCGTTGTGATTTGTTTCATATGGAGATTATTATAGATTAAGTCTCAGACGGAAAATAATACCTGTAATTAATTATCGGCTCTTTTTATTTTATTTTACAACTGTGCCCAGAAAACACTTTTATATACAAGAGTGGATCCAGGAGTTGGAGTCCCTTGGGGCTTCAGCGTCTCGCTTCATAACAATATTTTAATTCAGATTGTTTAATGTACAAAAAAGCTCTTCTTAGTGGACTTATAATGTTTAAAAGCAGTTTAGATAGATCAAAAATAAAATAAAATAAAATACGTTTATTTTGGAACATAGGATCATAAGAGTATCACTTAAATTCGAGCCTGTTGGCATCCCTACTCATCGGCAAAGAAGACAGAAGGTGTTGGCCGAGAGAAAAAGCCGGCGTAAAAAACTCTCGGTACTCTTTTAAAAAAAAGCAAATCGTCAAACAATTCTACAATATTTAAAACAAATATAGCAAATTAATTAGAAGTAGCCTGCCCAGCACTAGTCTCAGGCCCTTTTATCAACTAGATAATCACTAACTTATCACTTCACACTTAACTACCATATTATTGAGACGTGTGTGTATAATGGACTTTTTTTGGACTATGCGTGACCCGCCTCTGAAGCAAATGCTAGGTTTGCCGTTGGCTATTTTAGTTAATATTAAATTTTTGCCAGTCAGTCTCTTCTTAATTACAAAATTTGAAATAAATTCGTCTTTGGTTCCTTCACCGAAACCACGAGCATGTCTAATATGTATTGACAATCCGTTTGTAATAGTGACGATGGTCTTCTCAGAAAGTCTTTGTGTAGGAATAATTGAATATAATTAGATTAAATCCTATAAAATTTACGCATTAATGTGTATAATTAAAAGCGTTATCTTGCTTTGGGGCCAAAGTTTACCAAAAATAATAACAGAATACATAGAATATTAAATTAATTTTAACGAAATAGATTGATAACTAACAATAACTTTAACGTAATAGAATCAACTTTAAGATGTATAGCTATATTTTTGTGAATACATTATGTAATCTCTAGCATAGATAGGTTCCCACAAAGTTCGCTATATAGATTGATGGCTATAACGACGCTATTTCGTATGAAATATGCCGTGCGGTTCTCGATTTGGTTTTCTATTTGCAACAGCCATTTGGATGGTTTCACACGAAAATCGTTATTCGATTTAGTTTTAGGTATTGATTTATATCTAGGTAAAAGTTTAAATGCTTTATTTAACAAGCTGAAAAAGGTCATCTAATATATAACTTACTTCGTTGATATTAACGTGCATTCATATTATACATACTATAGTAGTAGAGTTCAGACTTGCGCCTACATTCGATGTGTTCGTGTTCATTTGGGCATCACACCGAGGTGCTGGCAGCAAGTACCTCAAAAACCCCGAAAAGACGGACGGACGTCGAGTCCGTCTGTCAGGGCCGTGATACGGGTTAAATTTTGCATTTTGCCTTTACGTCCGGGTCGTTCGGTAATGAAACAACTGTGGGGTATGACCAAATTTCAAATTAATTATTGTATCGTAACGTTGAAGTTATTACAAAAACTAATTTTTTAATCATCTTGAACACATACTTATTGGATATTTTCAAAAGTGTGGCGGAGATTTTATTTCCAGGTCTTTCGTTCCGTTCTATGCCCTTTATTTGAGAACTGGCAGTAAATTTAAAAATAGAAGCATATGTTTTTCTTTTTGACGTTCATAAGTATACATTGTGTTACCTATATAATTAAACGATTTTGACATTGACATTGAGAGTTCTTTAACTCTTGAAATTCTGAATCTGATTTAATACAAAAAAATATATTTCAAAGTCTTATTGAATGTAAAATAATAAGCATTTATATGTCATCACCTCAATATAAGCCAACGAATGATTTAACAAAGCAACTTTATGATTGACGAATATCTTTGTTCATATTTTTTTTTTAATATTTTACCATTAATGCCGCCTTCTGGTGTGCTATCAAGTCATCTGCATACAGTAAACATCTTTAACAAATGTTTGTAGTCGGAGTTTGACGGCAGCAAGGATTGGATATGTTTAAATAAAGTTTATGATCAGTTTCTTCAAATTAATGACATGTTACACACGCCTCCAAACTTACGAGGTAACTTTGGTGATTCAACCCAATTCACAAGATGAGAGCTGGCCTACCTACTACATAATTAATGCAATTCTACTCCAATAGAATTTAGGATGTACTTTACGGACTGAACCGTGAAATTGGTTTACGTATGCTTAAACTAGGTTTTGTCTAGGTTTTACCAGGATTAAATGTAAATTTTGGGGGTTTACGTATAGAATGGAAACGAATGGATTTAGATTTGAAATCTTACATCATATATATAAATTAATTTAAAAATATACCCATAATAAGTGGCCATCTCAATTCTTTTTGTTAAAAATTACAATTAATTTATAAAATTTAGCCTTAGTATTAAACTAGGTAGAGCGAGTCACTTTTTAAAAATAGAACTGTTATGTGATGTATTTGACCAATTGTTGTTGAATTAATATAATAATACAATGATACCCTGGCATTTTGATAAAAGTTTAATATATGAACTAGTCCCAAGCCATAACACAACCAGCGAATAGTTGAGGTTTGGCAGAATATTACTAGTATTGTGACCACAATTCACTATAATCATCATTGTTATCTGCCAACAGTAATGTATTAGATTTACACATTTGGTTTGGCCTCATCTGTACACAATGAAGGAGATACCCACGTGGAGAATTATAGTCTATTCTAAGAGTTATAGTCATTATTTTTATTACATTATAATTTTATATCGTGTACATTATTACAACTTGATTATTATAGTTTAGAAAGCTGGTAAGCGAAGGAGATGTTGGCCCATAAAGCCTTTGGTGAGTCAGTAGGTAGCGGAAGGGTAGACCAGTCGCGGAGAATAGCTTCAACGTGCGATTCTGAATCCTGAAAGCGTAGGTTCGAAAAAAGGCTGTGCACCAATGGACTTATTTTCTATTTGCGCATTTAACACTTGTCTTACTCAAGGGTGGAGGAAATCATCGTAAGGAAATCGACATGTCTGACCCTAAAAGCCCACGTCGGCCCACGTCAGGCATAGTATTTACTTGCCTATAAGATTTAAAATACTCATGAAATAAATTAAGAAGTCTGAGATCCAGTTAATATATCAATATTAATATTACTATATGTCAAACTCGACGCACGCAGACTTTTATAACAATATACAAAAATGAAAAAAAAATGTGAACCGTCACGGGACGCCTGGCAGATGTGAAACATCGAAATTATTTTGTGAAGTAATATGCAGAAAAGAACAGATTGTGATAGGAACTAAATATGTCATAATGATAAAATAAAATTTTACGATTTTGTTTTCCAGATAACGATGACTATTTATTGAATAAACATTTATTTTGATTAAATACAAAAATTTACAACTGCATATAGATTGTATGTATATACCATCATATAGCGTGGCGATGCGTCGCCACGGCATGCGTCGCCACGCCAGAAATCGGTTTTACGTGCGGCTATAGATGTGTCACATCAAAAAAAAAACATCTTTAAATAAATATATTTGTTTTTTCGGACCTAATATTTGCTGAAGGATTATATACGTAATCATTAAAATTAGAGCTGATATATGCTGATACGTTTTATGTGGTTAAATAGCGTTATTATAAAATTCAACCTGCTGCCCAATTGGGTTTTGGTGATAAGGATACGGCTAAAATTGTTACCATAGCTTGGGATTGATTTGCTCCAGTTCAAACAATTTGTATTAAAAACTTGGCGATTGAAAAGAGTGGCGGAAAGTTTCTTGCCAGTTCTTCTTACCCGCTCTACGCCCTTGACTTGCGAACTGGTAAAACTGGTAGATGTAAATTTTCAGTTAATTTAATTTGTTTTTCTTGACGTTCATAAGTGTACATGTTTACCTATATGAATAAAGATATTTTTGATTAATCAAATGATTTGATTATATCATCCATCAGTTCCAAGACATCTAGAAGTACAGTCGGGGTACATCACCGATATTACTCTGTAGGACTCGGTAAGCCCCTCCAAATGGCGGCATTATTTATGTTTATTTAGGATAATTTAAATATAATGTTATTGTACGTAAAATATTATAAGAAATAAACTTAATTATGTATAATCTTATATCATAAAAGTTCATAGTTCTAGTATCATAAAGGTTTAAAAAACGGAAACGCACTCGCGAGCCCTCTGGCATTGAGAGTGTCCATGGGCGGCGATATCACTTAACATCAGGTGAGCCGTTCCCCCCGTTTGCCCCCTGTTCTAAATAAAGAAATCATATATTCTACGATCTGACTAGAAGAACAAAATAGTATCAGCTATTTTCTTATTGCGCCAAGAAATTCATATACTCGAATAAAAACAACAATTTATTTAATTAGACTAGCATTAAATATTGCTCCAACAAAGATTTATTGCTCACCAGTGTACAAGAATATTAGATTGTAGTGGTATTATAATACTGAAGAATAAATTAAACCAGTCAACTGAGGTCTATGAAAAATGGTTTCCGAGACACGTACAACAAAGTGAAATTTCACATTTTTATAACACGCGGGTTTAAAGCGATATTTTTTGGAATTATCCCATCTCCCTCACGCTGTTTCAATTCTCTGCTCCGAATTAAACTCGATATAAAACAAAATGTTAAAGCTACAATTTTAAAATTCTGTTATTTTAGCAATTCGTAGCAGCGTTCGCTTAATTAAAATATCTCTCAATTTCTACTAAAAGCTCTGTGGCACCCCTGTCAGATAACATGATCTTTGACACTTATCTGCTTTAGATATGATTTCTTCATACTAGTATTTATTGAAATACAATTAGAACTGTAATACATCCATAGCTATTGCTTCGTCTTATTCTGTCAAATTGTGTCTTAGATGTGATTGAAAGAGACAAAATATATGATGCTTTCCAGGGTCTCGCAGAGAAAATTAAATTTCATTTAAGTATATGTATGTAGTAAAATGAAGTTAAGTTAAAATTAAAATGACTAAACAAGCTAATTGAATATTATGTAAGGTTACCTAACATATTAGAGCACTTGGCAAGCTCCTGCCTAACCTTGGAGGTACATGTCAGAGCGTGCGCCGGCTGTCCTGAAGTATCATTCGCAGTTTGGCCCTGTACTGGGCTTCCATTTGGGACGACACGCTGATCAGGTGGACAAACTGGATGCCCATTCCATCTCGTCGCTGCGTCCTCCCAGCCACTCGATTCTAAATCACTCGCTTTGGATTTCTTGCTGCTACCGTAGTGTATCGTTCGAGGCAGCCTGTGTGTTAGCTGGGAGTGTGAGGTGGAACTTCAAGGACCCTTAACCGCTCGTGGGCAAAATAGCGGTATATGTGAAGCGTCAAGCTAGAAAAATTCTTTTTGAGAGGTGTTTTGACAACTTTACTGGCGTATCGACCGTGGGCAGAGTTGGTGGAGGGTTGCTGAAACCTTTCGGCTCTCGCAGATACTCTCAGGCCATGAAAGTCCGACCAGCCATTTAAGAAGTGATTAATTAACTTTGTACACGAACCCGTATCATATATTTGTATAACTGACATGCTTTTTTAAATTAAGAGGGCTTACTGCTTAACATACGCTGATTTAAGAAGATGTTAATAAAAAATATTTTATACATAAAACGTAGATGATATACGAACATAAAAAATTGGAAACGCTAACGAATGGTACAGTAATTTTAGTTGGTTTCATTATATCACTTTTGAATTTAAAATTCTACTAAAGTTTTCAGAATTTTTCAATCCACGTTCTGCAAGTTTGGTTTCGAATTAAATCCGATTTTAAGTCGGAAAATGGATAGACGTGAGCATTATTCACGAACGAACGATAAATGTTTAATATATTTGGAATGTAAATAATTTCTAACCCTATATCATGTAAATTAAATAAAAACGTTTAGAACAATAATTAATATTAATATTCTATGTATATTTAAACACATTGTTCGATAGCACAAGACGTATTTTTTTTTGGCTAAATTATTTAAATTTTATTTATCAAGTAGAATTAATTAAAAAAGTGAAAGACTAGTTAATTGATACCATTGCTACAAAGCATTATTTATATAAACATACATTATTCATTTATTATAAACCATTAAATTTAATAATTAAGGTATATAACTTATCTTAAATGATTATTAATTTTTTTAATTGAATTTTTTTTTAATTCCTATTTTTTGCAAAACTTATGTTTACATATATTGTCGTACATATTAGATTAGATTTTATAAAATTATCAGTAGATTTCGTAATATATATGATGTTGTAGACTTAATAAATAAATAAATAAACAAACTTAAAATTATAGGACTTATAGGATAGCTGATAAGCTAGCGATTTTTTATAAAGTGGATAAAAGATAAAGGCGTAAAGATGGGATAGGATTTCCTACACAGTCCGTGTAGGAACGATCTGAGATCAATAGAGAAGTGTATTGGTAGAAACTCGCCCAGGAATGAGAGAGGTGGTAAAAGGCTTATAAAAAGATTAGCGCCCCTGCTTTTTAAGTCTACAGTTCATAATCAAGTAATTTATAGTGTTTGAGCAGTATGGGCTAAGTAGCAGCGTGCTACTCTCAACTTAGAGGTTGCAGGTTTGAACAGCGGCTGGTCAGACACACCGTTTGCACACCCTCACTCGCTCGTAAAGAGAAGGAAAATTTCGTAAGGAGACCGGCAAACCTTAGGCCCAAAAGTCGAGGGTGTCTTGCACATGCTAGTGATGCACAGTGATGAAACACCATCATTCTGCGCTTAATCTGCTGTACTCTCTGAAACCAAAATCGACGTCATTATTAAAAACTCAATTTAATCTGTAACTAAATCGTTTTTCAATATGGGCGTTGATAAAGTCAGTCCCTGGCACAATTAATTAAGTTTTGTAATACGACACGTCTTGAAAAAATAAGAGAAAGGTCGTGAACACGCAGCACTTCACGAAATATTAATTTTAATGTCTTACTTTGTCAGTGCCTAGCTGACGGGTGCTATTAAAATATTTAGCGTTAATCTCAGCCGACCTCTAGACTTAAATACTATGAATATTATGCTAAGATTATATCTAAAGTTGTCTAATTATGATGTATATTAACAACGTGAAACTAGGTGCCATCTAGATAAGTGATGGGCAAATTACGGCCGGTGGACTAATTCCGGCACGCGAAAGTGTTCCAGGGCATCCAGGGTCCATCGATGGAAAGATAAAGAACGATGAAGAAAAAGTAGATTCTACTTGTAATGTTATGATGGAAAGCTTTAACATACAATGTATTTATTTTTATAATTCTGGCCCTGTAGAATTACTTTGACTTTGTGAACCGTCATTAAAAAATTTGCTTACCTGGATAGTTCTGATCTGGTAGTTGTATAATCCACAAGTATTACCGATTTTAAACTTAATCTCCAAGACTAACGACCACTAAACGATAACAATATTATGTTAAATTAAATTTAAACAAAAACAGAAGATACATAAAAATTTATGTATCTTCTGTTTTTGGTTTATATGTGACACAGACACAGAACGTAATAATGCATTTTAAAAGATGTGTCTTTAGAGTAATCAAGTAAAACGATTCGTTTCGTTCGTTGTAACAGCAGGCGTTCAAATTCACCTATAAACCACGAAATTTGACAATATTAATATTCTTTCTTTAATCTGTGTTAGCTTCGCAAACTCGAATCAGCGTTAATGTATCGAAGGAATTCCAATTTTAAAATTATATCTTCTATAGTTTTTAATATTTTTAATCTATAGCAAAGCATTTTCTATGAAAATATCTTAAGTGTAACAAAGTATCAGAGTCACGAAATTCTCATTTCCCTTGGCATAATAAAGACAAAATCTGTTGATTTGTTGCAATACTTTAGCTGTATTTTTGTTCCTCGAAATATTGCTCATTAAGTAATTGGATGTGCCCTTTTGTCGGAATTCCTTTACACAAAGTAACTTGCTGGTCCAATATTACTTCTGAAAATATTTTCTATGTAGCTTTGGCATGGTTGAGAACTGGCTTTTGCATCAATTCAATATATTTATGCGTCCATTCAACAGTTATGTTTTAATAACATGGCTCATTCTATTATTTCCTTTACATAATTTATTTATTTTTGTAACTTTCTTATTTGACCCAATTGTGAAGGTTTTCCTTTTTACTGTTATAAACCAAATAACAACGTACAAACAAAATAGTGTAGCTCTTAATAAGCAATTTAATTTCGCTTTAACAATATCTGTAGTTGTGATGGAACCGCACTGTACGAAGACAACGTAATTAAGTAAGATGTTTACAATCAACACGGTTTTGGGAGAACTGGAATCTTCTGAATTAACATAAGACCTTCTTTTTTAAATAATTGACAAGAAGTCAAGAAGGAGACTTACCTGATGTTAAGTGATACCACTTAACAGTGGTATAGTCACACTAAATTTATTTTTTAATTAGCCTTTCAACATTCTAAGACAGTAAGGCAATTAGACGACAGCATAGAGTTATTATTAGTTAGTTATAGTTAGCCACGGTTTCATGCCTTGTTTATATCCGAGGTGGAAGGCATTTGCCCTGCCTGTGGAAATAGTAGAGGTATGTGGGAGTCAACCCATGGTTTCAGGATTTACAAATACATCAACGAACTTCCTTATAAACTAAAAGTAAAGCGAAAAAAATGGACCGAAGTGATACTTGCCAGTTGTACTCTTAACCTTAGGAAATGTTAATTTAGAACATTATAATATCACAATTATAGAGGTTCATAGTTAATAAATTAAAATAAATTTCACTTGTGAAGATACTCAGTTAAAATTACTTTTCAGAAGTATTAAAACGCCTTCATTTATCATTTTAAGATCATATATAAAAATTATATGACAATGTTTCACATACGTACAACCAAAATGATCCTGAAAAATATGGGGTCAATATATAGGGAGGAATAATTAACTCTACAAGCTAATAATTATTTGGAATCCTTTAAGAAAGCCATTAAAGTCAAAGTCAAAAATAATTTATTCATATAGGTAACATAATGTACACTTACTTATGAACGTCAAAAAAAGAGAAATATACAATAAATGTATCTAATTTTACATTTCCTGCCAGTTCTCAAATCAAGGGCGTAGAACGGAAGAGAAGAACTGGCAATAAACTCAAATATTTCCAACATAAAAACGGTTTTGTTTATTATTAATAACATAATCTATTGAAAAAAAATATCACCAAAGAAATATCTCATGTATAACCCTTTTCATAAACTTTAGTGTCCAGCAGGTCATAAACCTTCAAAAGCTCACATTGGACATTCATCCCAACTCTTACAAAGTCGTAGCACGTCCTAGTGGGCTTTACTTACCCCCCAGATAATCCTTAACTTATTAATTGAGGTCTTCGTGACCCCTTTTGCGAGGTAAACTCAAGTTACTAAGTTTTTATATACCCTCTGTGTACGTTGTAAACTTAGGAAATCTGTTCGCAAACTTAATATTTGAGACAACAAATACTTTGATTACATTTAAACCTGTTCTTTTCATAGGCCTGGGCTATTTATGAATTATACGTCCTTTTAACCCTCGAAACAGTCTGGTGGAATACCGGTTTTCTTGCAATTTTTTTTATAAAACCTTTATTGCAAAGAAATAAAAGTTTGTGGTGACAGCATGTTATAGTTGATAATTTTTTGCATAAATACTAGTGCAGCAGATTTCAATATAAAATACTAGTTATGTTATAAGTCAAATCAATTCGCAATAATAATAAAATATGTTTATTAAAGAATTTAAGGTACGGGTATTACTTATTCGACGTCATAAAATTTGCATCGGTAGATATCCCTACTCATCGGCAAAGAAGATAAAAGCCGGCGTATAAATCTACTCCTTTAAAATAGAAAATCATCATACAAAATGACTATAGCAAACATAGATAGAAGAAACCAGAAGGAGGGAGATACGGTTCGCTCTTCGAGATACGTCGCGCTCGAAACCTGGCAGTCCAGTATCCGGAAGCGGCACCTGTTGACAAGCATGACGTGTGAGCCCGTCATAATTTTACTCAATCATATTTGAGGGAATTTAACGAACCGTCGTACAACGCCACCGCCCTAGTCACATTTGAGTAAGCATATTTTCTCCGGCTTCCAAGAACGGTGGTACGAAACAGCAAGTTATATACATATTATATATATTACAAAGAGCTATCAAATTTTTGGAATTGAAACGGGGACATAGGGCTCTTTTAAAAAAAGATGCTGTTCCAGCCATACAGATTCGGAAGAGCTTTATCATCTCAGCAAATTATTTTCCGTTAGAAAGCTGTATGTCCTGAGTCTAATTTTAAAAACACACAGAGCGCTCCCGTTTGATAGTAGGCTGGTCTTAAAAATAAATAGGGATGTTGTCGGCGGTCAGACCGTAAGGACCGACTTCGGTAGACGCAATATGCTAGCAGACTATATTTATAATAAATTAAATAGGCTGCTTAATATCTACCCGCTCACCGTCTACAACCTTAAAACCCGAATAAAGGACTGGCTTATGAACAAGCCTTATGCAGTGTTAGAGCTGCTTCGGAGACCTAATATGTAAATACACACTTTACTCATTCACTCACTCACACATTTGCATCCACACACTTATGTACTCAGGCGTGTTGATAACGGTTGAAAAAAGATAAATAAAATAAGGTTAAATAATGTGATTATTTGAAGGAATTAAGAATTAATTTTGTTTACGGAAGATCTGGGAACCCTGACACAGGTATTTTTTACTTAAAAGGATTTCCAAATCTTACTAGGAATGAAAATGTACCTACTTAAAATGAATAAACTCTTGTTTTATTTATTTTATTTTTCAAAACAAATATTTTTTGTGTAAAAAACTTAAGAAGCGCTTTGTGGGCGGAAACTAACCGGATGCATGAACATGAATCGTTTGAATAGAATACATACGTGTTTCGATATAACAAATCGTATGATCAATACTTTCAAGCCGACTAAAGCTCAAATTATCGTATGAATGCTGAACTAAATCCTCAGTTCTATAATAATATATTATTTTCTTAAAGAAAACAATTTTTTAACGGATTGAATACATAAGTATTATTGTAAACTTATAATTATTTGATAATTTTAAATTTATCCGACGTTTCGCGTGCTTTACAGCGAGCGTGGTCACGGTGACTGAAGACAAAAGGTGTTGAATGTCAAAAAAGTATCACAGCTGTAGAAAATGTTGTATTATCTGTATTTATTTCCCCGGAGTTGGTATCGACTTAAAGATGTAGGGTTTCTGCAGAAATTTATCACGGTGTCATTTTCATTGATATTTTATTTATTTCATAATACATAACAATCCGTTAAAAAGTGTTTTTATTAAATGTGTCAAAGTTATGTTAATAAAAGACAATACTATATTATTTTCTTTTCTATTCACATTTATATTAAATTACAAGTAAAAGTATGTATTAAATAATTAAATGTTATTAAATGTTTTTTCATCTAAGCAACTTAAGATTTTTTTTATGTTACAGGAGGCTCATCTGAAGTTAAGTGATATGCCCATGGACACTAACACAGACACAAGGCTCACAAGCGCGCTGTCGGCCTTTAAAGAATTGATACGCTCTTTTCTTAAAGGACCCAAGTCGAATTGGTTTGGAAATACTTGATGCTCCGAAAATATGTTTCCCAATTATAATTAGTTTTACATCTTACTGTATTTTAAAATTATAAAATATACTCAAAGAACACAGGCATTTTAATGTAACAATGTAGATTTCAGTAGTAGAAATCTAAGTCCGCAGTGCGATCGCGTGATCACGGCTCATTTGTCTTGTAGATACTGCACCTTGATGCCTGTGTTTTGCAAACCGGGTCACTGTAGTTTCTAAGCGATTTATGATTTACAGATAATCTTGGATTTATTGTACTGTAAAGCTTATTTACGTAATGTGGAGTTTTCAGTGAAATTATCAAATATAACATTAAAAAAATCAAATTAAGCCTAAGTTCCTGTAACTGTGATTTATGAAATTTAATAATTATCGTCTAGTGTTTAGTATTTTTTCTTATTGGCTACTTGAAATTAGTATGTATTTTTATATTTTAATATTTATAAAGTAGTGTACACCGTTTTCTGTGCTGAATGCTATACTTTCACTGATTAATATTGGCTTTGACAAACAACCCTACTAAATCTTCAATAATGTTACCTAGGGTGGTAAAAAAAATTATGAAAGAACAAAAAAAATATTCCATAATATTAAGGAACATATCTACAAACATCATCACCCGTGCGAAGCCTGGAAAGGTTAAAAAAGTTTATTATATAAAGTAAATTCTATTGTGGTGTCCGATTCCATACGCACAACCTTATGGATTACACTTGGAGAGCTCATCACGGCTTTTTCTTATAGTTTGACTCACAACGATTTACTTTAAGCGGAAATATGACGTAAGAAAAATGATTATTTTAACTAAATAATAACTTTGAAATGTCAGTCAAGTTATAGGCATAAGCAATTATGCAAGGCATATTCTAAACGTGTTTAACGCTTTTCTCTATAATTAGACAATAAAGAAAGCTTTACGATATAACTATATATAAATACAACTTTTTGCGAGAAACAATTTTTGAGGGAATTCATACGTTATGAATGCAATTTACATACATACGAAAGCCCGCAATAATGACATACTGTTTCCTGCTCTTTTATAAAATAAACGAAACGTTTTTTCGTCATATGTGATGTGTAGGTAGTACATATAATAAATACGAAAAAGTTTTATTAACTCTTATATACATTTTGTTTTAAACATATGCAGGGTATAGTAACATATCACGGAAAAGCTGAAGTACACAAGTCCACAGACAGGTGTGTCTGTTTGTTACCAGTGTAAATACTTTAAATTGAAAATTATAAATCATTGACCGAAAATGTCCTCGCCGTAGGTTAATTTTCACGTGTAAGAAGAGTTTTAGATTCACAAAAACATTATAAAATAAAATAAAAAATAAAATACGTTTATTTTGGAACGTATTTAGATCATCTAGGTATCACATATTCCACGTCATTTAATTCGAACCTGTAGGCATCCCTACTCATCGTCAAAGAAGACAGAGGGTGTAGGCCGAGAGAAAAAGCCGGCGTAAAAAACTCTCATCTAAAATTATGTTACTAAAGAGTTCTAAATTTGAAATTCAAAAAAGTTTTCATTAGCAATGTTTCTAACTGGCCAGTTCTAAACATTTTCATAGTTACCCACGTATTAAATTGTATAATACTATGTATAATATTGCGTAAATTGTTATTTATTTGAAAGATTAAGAGCTTTATCTTGAATTAAGGCTTTTTATGTCAATAGTGAATCTTTTTATCTGATATAAAATCATTGTCTTTCCAAATATCTATCATTTAGGACACCTGTGCTGTACAGCGTTTTGTCCAGTAGAACATTTGGGGCATTCTCATTATACTGGACACGTTGGAGTACATAAGTGGGTCAGCAATTCAAATTAACTCTGCAATATTATATAAGTTGTGAGAGTTTATTTCACAAAACAAACAATGTAACATTTTTATATTTATGGTTGTTAGTGTATGTATTATTATATATATTATAAGTATTTTTAACGTTATACGTAATACTTTTGTGTATATATAATAAATGTAACGAAAATACTTAAAATTATACGTATTTTTAGCATATTTTAATATGTTTTGATGTCTGTATCGAAGTGTTGTTAGATTTTTATGTTATGAGATCAAAAATCAAAAAATAAAGTACAAATAAGTAGGTGGGTATATTTTGTATTTTAAGACGATAAATAGACAGTGTGTATTAATAATGCAAATTGATACATTTTATTATTTATTTATTGACACTTCGTTATCTTATACGTAAAATTTACACATAAAAAAGCAGGTTACATAAGTTATAAAGCAATGGGCGGCCTAATCGCTAACAAGCGATTTCTTCTCGGGAACCCTAATATGAAACAATAAAAAGAAACACATACAGAGGGTAAAGTAAAAGAAGTGCATAAATAATTATTAATAAAACTAAAAAGAACATAAACACTTAAGTAAAGTAAACTCTAAAGAAAAACCAAAATATAAATAAATGAAAATTGGGCAAAAATATGTATAAACAAAACTGTTAAAGCTAATCCATGGGTTAATTGAGTTACAATTAACATTTATTTATTTCAGAAATTCACACATATATGTATATATAAGTAGTAGCTAAATAGATCTGCCAGACCAGACCAGTTGCTTTTATATTTCATATATAAAAGCAACTGGTTAAAATCAAATAAATTTGAAATAATAAAAGAAAGAGAAAAAATTATCAATAAAATTCTACTGGCGCCTTTCCGGTCCATTTAGTGAGCTCAAGGAAAGGGTAAAAAGGGATTGTTCGTTGCCACCATTGTCCACTTTTTTACATTAAAGATTGTTGGGATTAGGTATACGATAGAAAGTTACCGACATCAATTGAATAAGATAAGGAATTAAATAACAACATTTCCTATTTCTATTGGTTGCATAATTTATTTATTTAGGCACATTAGGCTGTTGGAAGTCTATGGGACTGATTCGTTGATCATTTATATTGGGTAAGGACTTAAGGATTGATAAGGACGGCGGCTTGAACAAACAAATACACGTTGAATTAATAACCTTCTTAGGTTTCATTTGAAGTAAATAGGTTTAGTTTGAAATGTATATGCCAAAGATATTATAAAACTATTAAAAAATTAGAAGTGATTTTTATAAAATGACCTGAAAATTTATGTACATAATTTTTTTATAAAAAGTTATCAAAACAGTATATTACCTCTATACGCTTCACAAACAGTTATTATACATACAGAATGGTCATGGTATTAATTTATTTTCCATAGGAAATAAATCCGAATTCGATAATAATTCCAAAAAATAATTTTCTGGCTAACGCCAAATTAATAAGCTTTATATGACTATTTATGTTATATAACATGAACAAAATTCAATTAATAAAAATAATCCTATGAAATACAAGGGCGATTGAAGAAAAGAAAAAATTCCTGCTACGCCAGAATAAATTCGCAATCTGGTACATATCAACGCGTCACTCAACCCAGTAGACGTCCCGTAATTAAGGACTCGAGTAATTACGATCGAAATTAACAGGTAAATTACACCAGCTGTAGAACGCTTACGATGCTAAAAACTTGCACATTTTATTTAACATTACACATCACTTGCGATGGTAAGGCGTTATTTTTGGTGTCATTGCTAAGAAGCAAGGAATCCAAGAGGATTACATGAAATGTATTTCAGTGACGAATATTACTCGAAGTTTTCCATTTTTGTTTGTGTGAGTATCCAGACAGTATAGAGAAAGTTCTCTTCCGTAAAATTGCGCACGCGACAGTGGTTAAAAGTTCAACTTGCTAGGCTAACTATTACACTGAAATTCCTATTTCCGGCCCGTGTGTTATGTCAAAATGGGCAATTATCACTCTAATTTAACTTGCGCAAAATGTTTCTTTATTAAAATTCAGTTAGGCGTTAATGATACTGTGACTAGATATTTACGCTGCACAGTTTTATTGAAAATTATTATTATAGTAAGGAACGATGCGTCCGAATAAGAGAGAGACAGACGCAGCGTACAAACTATACGTAAATTCTTCTGTCAATTTAAAAAGTGAAGTAAAAAGTATCGATAATAATTACGTGAATTCCATTGCTTAACAAATGCAGCAAAAAATGAATGTTTACCGATATAATCTGACATATTTGTTCATTGACAATAATCAATGAACTAACAAGTATATGTTAATTTTTTGAAAAAAATATCCGCGCTCTCGCTTGCACGCTTGGCTCAGGCGGTAACTGACTTTGAGTCTTGATTTTTCGTGCATGCAGCCAGATTATAAGACGTTATTACGTACAAAATCTATGTTAGAAGTACTAAATACATAGACACTTACTTGGGGAGTCAGGATTTCAAATACGTTTTACAAGGAGCACCGCCGCGCTAGATTTAAATATAATCTTTGCTTATAATAAAACCTTGTTAGCCTCTAGGCTAGAGCGTGCGCCTCTCAACAATGAGGCATACCGCTGTGCACGAACAGATTCTGATCACTTACTTGCCTATTAAGAACCAAAATTATAATGTAACATAAGATGTAGCGCCAAAGGATTTTTTAATATAAGTCAAAATTATGAAGAATACGAAAACTAACACGAGCGTGGTAGGTAGCTAAGCGTTATTAGCTATTTTTTATGTTTATGAATACTATATGTTACTTATATTACACTCAATAAATAATATAATGATACAAACCCGACATATAAGAGAAAAAACTGCTTTTAGGAGCAAAAGCGCCCATTTATATCTATGTTTTGTGTAATTGTGATGTAAATAAAGTGTTATTTTTGTATAAAACATGCACAATAATTATATGAAAACTAATAATTTTATCTGATCATTACATCACAAACTGATGGATACTACGCCATGCAGAGGTCCACTACAAACATTAGTGTTAAAGTAAAGTATCTAAAAAAGAACATTCGACATTAATTCAAAGTTCCGAGCGTCAACCGTAGATTTATATATACAAACAATTTCACGCAAAAATTGTATCACCAAGCTGTCATATAAATCAGGCTTGACCACAAACAAGTATTTACAAACAACCTTTAGGCCCGTATATCACTGTTAATGGAAGCAAACATTAAACAGTTTTATACCATACTAAATGATTCTGTTGACAACTAAGTTGACGTTAAAAGTTTCTAAATACTAAATTTAACGCAGTCCCAGTTTGTATTAAACGCAAGTTTTATTAAACAAAATGAATCTATACTTTAAAATCTCATATTATTATGAGATATGCATGCCTTTTTCATTTTCAGTGTTACCTAGGTATTGGATATGTAACACTGAAAATGTTTAGAAAGTGAAAAACGGCTTAATGTAGAAAGTTGACAATATTTTTATTGTTTTTCGAAATAATCTCCGTTCCTCTTTACACATCGTCGCATTCGATGGAACCACTGAGAAAAGCAGTGGGTTCATTAGGGGTCTCTTCTATGGAAGGTGTTTCTGGTCTTCGGTTAAAGTATGGAGAATCTGGTACAGACCTTCCTAACGCCTAAATGTTTGTGTTACATTTTTTGAACTTGACTCATACCTTATGGCCTAGGCTTGCCCGTATCTGCTGATAGGTCACTCTCATATTTTCCTTTATCATGGAGCACAGCACTGATGTTATCGTCAGTAGTTGCTGTTAAAACGTCCGTCACGGGGTCATGATTGAGATTGCTATGTCCACGCTTAATTAAACTCTTAAATAGTGGCGAGATACGGCTTCATTAAGAAATGCTAATTGCAGCTTATCACAGCTTTGTTGTTGAGTAAGCTCACAACAAAAGTCACAATAAATAATTGACCGTAAATTTTCTCGCATTAGGTTCATTTTCACGTGTAACAAGAGTTTTAGATTTACCGCCAATTCAGAAAAACAAATGACAAATTAATGCAATATACTCACTAAATTAGGTAACCAAAGAGCTCTAAAATTGAAATTCAAAAAAGTTTTCATTACCAATAATTCTAACATGCCAGTACCAAACATTGTTACCGTAGTCATTATCTTAGTAACGTATAGTGAATATAACCTTTATTTAAAAATAAAATAAATTTTAGTTGTTGTATGATTTACATTTATAATAAAACGCTAACATTTATAACAACATAACTGGACTTCATAACATTGGAATCGCATCGCATTTTTTTGTTAGGTACAATCAACATTTTACAGGCGGATCAAATAAATATTTCTATGCATAAAAAATTTGTTTTGCATGTAAAAGTTTTAAACTCTAATTGAGAACACATTTGCGAGTATAATGGGACAAATTTGGTAAAGGGTGCATATGAAGGGAGACAGAAGTATTACTGTCCCATGCTCCACGAGGCACTCACTGGGAGATTTTCAAATGTAATAATAATTATTATAAATATTGATTTTTTATCAGTTACGTACTAGGGACGTCTCGACAAACATCTTTAAATGTATAATTACACAGGTGACAATTCTTCTGCATTCACCATGGAGAACGCTTACAAAAGTTGTTTAGTAAGGATTAATACTTGCAGCTGAGTTTCATCATCGGACGTCAAGGTATAATACAATACGTTGTTACCCATTTATGTCAGTAAAAGTCAATATTTAATTATACTGTTACTGCCAATTTTCAAAATAAGGGCGTATAATAGGCAAGAAGAAGTAAGGCAAGAAACCTTCACTCTTTTGAATTACCAAAAAAAAGTTTTATTATGTGCTTGTTAGGAGCTGCTGTCATAACACCTGCATGTGACATATATCAATATAAATAAAAAAGTATTTTTGAATGTGTAAATGACTAGTATTGTAAACCAAAAATCTTCTTATTGGCCTTCAGTCTCGTGAAGCGTGTCTTGTCCTATGCCAGATTCCAGCAACTCTTCTGCAGTCGCAATACACTTCTCCCTAAACTCCCTAACGTTATGGATCCATACTTGTGAAGTGATACTTCTTAAGGCGCATTAGGGTAATTTTTTATTGATGAAACGTCACGAAAATGTGCAGCGTTTTATGAAAGAAAGGGATAGAGAGCAATTGAGACCGATTGAGAGAGAGTGAGAAAGGGAGATCGAGAAAAATACACGCTATTGGTTGATGTATTCGTTTAGTAGTTACATATTAGAACTTTTGATGGCAATTACGTCTTGTGCAGTAAAAGCAGTGTTTTTTATTAATTTATATTTTCATTAGCACGTATGCAGTGTGTAAACAGCGTGAATATAGATATACAAATACATGGAATAATCATATACTGGCACTTGATCATCTATTGGGGCCTTTTTATATATCTTAGTAATAAACGCACGTACTTTTTATACGAACACACCATCTTGGATTTTATCCATTATATAAGACGTACGCAAAACCAAAAATAGTTGAGTGTAAACTACCACATGTCTAAGTGGTAGCGTGCTGGTGATTGATATTTACAATCCCAAAATCCTACAAATCTCCAAATATTCGTACAATCGATTTATCGGCAATATTTCTTCAGATATTTTACGAAGTCACGACCGTTCTAACCCTGCCATTACTCACACATTGGGCCTTAACGTACTTTGAAATGGAATCCAAAATCATCTCTGTTTATGTGTAGTAAGCATTATTTTTGCTTGGTCAGTTTTGTGAACTCTCAGGAACGAGCTGGTTATAAAGAAAATTATACGAATTCTTGACGCGAATGGGGTAGAAGAAAACCTATATAGGTTTTTTTAGTTTTCACATACACATACTCAATTTTAACAAGCGTAAGAGCTTTTCGAAATTATATTGCAATTCAGTATTGCGTTTTTAAGGTACTTAAAACCTTACAAAGACATAACGGGAATCGTACCCGGTACCTTTGGGGTCACAGTCTGTTATTTTTTTAATTCATACTTAAATATAATAGAATAACATCATCAAATAAAACTCTGTAACAATTTTTATAAGAAAGCAAAAAACATAATGTAGACTTGTTTGTTTTGTGCTTTATTTCAATAAAAATAGTCTCTTTTCGAACACGCTAAAATTTTAATTCCAGCTTGGGCTTATTGTGAGTTATTAAACAAATTCAGTAAGTTGGTATGTTTAATATGAAAATATTTCAGCTTCATATCATTGTGAATTCACTGAGAGTAATAATGTCGTCTGTTTATTCCGCTACCTTTTGCGATATGAATGTTTCTAGCATTCCCAAAATTAAATTAAAATATGCCTCAATATCATGTCTGTGTTGTGTTTATTTTAAATATTTGAGTAACAGTTTATAAGAGCGATTATAACATTAAAATTATCCCGTACTAAGCAGTTAGTGGATATGACTCCTAGGTATTTTTTATACCTGTGATTTTTCTTTGCCTGATGCTTTTTTTTTTCATATACGGCCAGCACGCTTTGTACATTGTGGCCCAGGGTAGAAACAGGGGTATGGGTAAAACAGCCTGATACTGAGACATAGGACAATCACCTGGTTCATTTACGGTAAATAACTGATTTTCTAGAGTATATTGGTAATATTAATATGTATGCAGTTCAATATGTTAGCCAGTACAGCAGCGTGTGACATTGCCAGTTGACGCGCAATTCGCAACATGATGCGCGTCTTATTGGTACAGATACTGACAAACTTCTTGCGCATTATACAAGGGAGTGGGGGAGAGTTTGCGCATCGTATCGCAGCTCGGGACACAAACGTCAACTGATCTACCAATCTCGCCATCGACACGTCACTCTCCGGTTTCAGGCTGAGCTAAGCTCGCCAAAACAGCCCGTGCTGAGCTGTAAAGGCCCTTAAGGCTAAGAGCGTGATTCCATTAAAAAAAAACGCTTTCCCGCCTCCCCCTTTCCAGTGATACCTGAAAATAGCTTCTGCGCAGACAAGGACATTTGTTCAAGATGTTTGCCGGTATACTTTATCCAAAGTTTTGCGTCGACGCTTGAGATGCATGTTGATAAATTAATACATAGTTTTGGTATAGGTAATAAATAAAACAAGATTTTTGCGGGACTTACAACAATATACTTATTAGATAAACACACATGACGTAAAGTGTCGAGGTATAAAATATATTATAGATAATAACATCGTCCAGTTTAATTTTCAATCCACGAATCATTTATATTTTTTTTCAAGTGATAAGTTCATACATGAATTTTGGATGTCGCGAGGCACACTATGGCCAATAGGATTGTTGCTGACAATCTTATATACCATACTCACTCCAATGGCTCTACGACCAAAAAGGTATCACATGTGCTTGGATTAGGGGAACGCAATTATCTGTGGAGGAATCGCATCTGGTTTTTTTTAATATTGTTTATTTTTTTGTTTTCTGGTAAACATCATGTTTTTTTATTACGATAGTCTCCTTGCGTAATTTAATAGATGGACTAAATATTATATTTCAACCCCAAAATGGTGCAATATCTCGACACCTTGAACTAAAAGTGATGAACAGATAATCTTAATAGCCCCAATGCTCGCTCACTTCCCTAATACTGGATTAGATCGTCCTCACACAGTTCAATGTATTCATGAAGATCTGTATCGGGCTTCGCAAAGCTAAAATAAAGGAAATTTCGAGATACCCTAAAGGACAGGAGCTTTAAGTTCGGTGTGAGACGAACGGTGGCCAGTTTTATAACGTGTTTTTCTGTCTTCTGAGCAGAACTGCGCCTGAGTGGAAACAATATTTTAATCAGTGGTGGTAGAAGAATTAACAAAAAGAAACCGTGCTATCTTAATAAGATTAACACTTATTAATAACTTGATAACCAAGCCTCCTCAATAAATATCTTTTATGGCCTCTGCCTGACTAAGCTTGCTGCAAAGCACTTACAACGTTATTTATTGCAAAAAATAAGATTTTATTCATTTCGTGTTAATAAAATTATCTTATCTTTACGAAAAGTTATTTTAAAACTTGGTACTCAAACGCCGACTCAACAAAAAAGTTTAAGTAAATTATAGAAATGTATTTTTAAATATAAATGAACATTTACATCGAATTAATAAATTCGTTTCGATGTAAATGTCTTGCCTCAATTTTTTCGTAATCAATTTATTAATGAACGGATTTGAACTATATACTATGTATTGAATTTTATACGTACCAGATTGATAAAAATCGTTTGGGTGAACTAGAAATTTGGAGCATCATAACTGGCTTACAAACTAGTAATTACAAAAATAAAACACCACAATTCATTCACATGCCAAGAACCAAAATGACAAGACATAGATGACAAACGCGAATTGCATTTAGAATAATAGGTTTTAGTTTATTACAGCCGACGCTACTAAAAAACGTTCTAGATTCTATATAGATGGTTTTCTATGCTAATTAGTTTCATAGAAATCCAAAGGGTATCTTGTCATTGTGAATTGTTTGTGATAAAGTTGAGTTCATGGAAGAGTAAATAGTATATTGGCTTTTAAGGTGAGTCATTCATATCATGAAACACACAGAGTTGTTATATAATAACAGTCATTAAAGAGTCCACTTTTGTATAAATAAAGTTCTTTTTATTTTACTATACCTGATTGGGTTTCAAATTTATTTATTTCTTATTTCTACGGCCTACTTAATTAGTAGCCAAAATAGCATACAAATATATATTAAAAGTTTCACACTTACGAAACTTTAAAAGCAAAAAATAAATAAAAAATATTAAATACATTTAACTAAGTTATACCTAGTATGGCTGTGTTGTGTGATGTACGTGTGTGGGCATGATGCGGATTTTGCGTTATGCCAAATCAAATGAAAAATCATTTATTCATGTAGGTAACACAATGTACACTTATGAACGTCAAAAAATTAATATATATTGAATGCTTCTACTTTTACATTTACTGCCAGTTCTCAAATCAAGGGAGTAGAACGGAAGAGAAGAACTGGCAATAAACTCTCCGGCACTCTTTTTAATTACCAAGTTTTTCTTTTACACAATGTTTATAAGGAGCTGCAACTATTCACCATGTTCCACATGACATCGTACGTAAAAAATAATAATAAAATAAATTAAAAACAAAGGTTTGTCCTCTATCTGCAGGAGGCATGGTGAACATTCTCGTGAGATCAATAGTAGAAATAAGTAATATCACCGCATACACGAATTCAAGTACAACCAGTCACCACAAGTAGTACCCGTTCACTAGTATGACAGATGGCCAGACATCGCCATATTTTAGGAAGAGAAACGAGAGAGATCCCGACGCATGGACGCCATCAATATTTCAGTGAGCATGACTATCCTATTTGTATTATTAATTCTCATAAAGTGTTTTTTGGCAAAGGTAGTATAAAACTATGTATTTTTTACTCTTGCTAGTAAGAATTCAAATTTATAATTCTAGGCAAACTGCATGGTCTCTTTTTATTTTAGAAGTTTCATCATGCTAAAGGTAATGTTCTAAAATATAAATATACAAAATGTGGAAAGGACCAAGGGAAGAAGATGAAGAGGGGGCTCCAAGAAAAGGTGGGTAGAAGAAATAGAAGCGGTTACAGGAAGCGAATGGAGAATGAAAGCCATGGACAGAGTCAGTTGGAAAAAGCTGGAGGAGGCCTTTTCCTACGAAGGGGTTCCGACTATATATAGAGATATACAACAGGATAAATAAAATAATATTTAAAATATAATCTGTATATTATCTTTTTGTTATGATTAGAAATTATAAGGGCTTTATAATAATAATAATAAAAAGAATAATAATAATAATATTATTATCATTACGGGCTTTATTATCATTATTATTATAAAGTTAATGTTGTAATTATTAATTTCACTTTAGTTATAAAATAAATTAAAAAATAAAAAACGTTTATTTTGGAACATAGGATCATCTTATTCCACGTCATTAAATTCGAACCTGTAGGCATCCCTACTCATCGGCAAAGAGAAGAGGGTGTAGGCCGAGACTGTTTACTTCATAGTATAAAAGCAAAAGTCTACCTATGCAGACTTAAGGTCATGTACGCATTCCATTAAAAGGCCTTTCCTTAAAACATCCTATTTTACGCAAAGGCCCGACTATAAAATAAACTCTGCCTATAAAATAACTACACAATATAACGTAAAAGCGTAGTTTTAAAGGGTCGGGTGTATTTAATTCGCAAACACAAGTGCGAAAAATGTTTTTCACAACGTTTTTACATTATTTCATGAAATAATATGTTCTAGTTGTTTGTGAATGTAAAGTGGAGTTTTATATGCGAGCTT
This sequence comes from Pieris mannii, assembly GCA_028984075.1. Classification (NCBI taxonomy): domain Eukaryota; kingdom Metazoa; phylum Arthropoda; class Insecta; order Lepidoptera; family Pieridae; genus Pieris; species Pieris mannii. The sequence goes on along the minus strand of CM054795.1, from coordinate 5,280,406 downwards.
GCGTATGGTTTATTGAATTATTAAATTTAATTGATTATTTTTTTATTAAAAAGCTTTGCTATTTTTGTGTATAGTACTGTGGAAAAGCGGCTGCGTGTTAATCGCATTATTTACGGTTAATATGCCAAATTTTATCAGTATTGATTCAGTATTTATGGCGCAATTGACGACCTTGGATCGTTGGGCTTAGGATTTCGGGAGGTCAACGTATCACTGTCAGTACCGAGCAACTTTAAACTTTTTGGCCACGAATCTATGGATTTACGTACTGTTTCCGAGGGAAATTTTGACACTGCCCTCTCTTAAGATTTTTTAAGAAATTCGATGTCGCCGTGTCGTAAGGGCAGGCCATGTTCTCTAAAACTGACTATAATTTGAAGTCTAAAGGGTCGAAGTCTGGCCTAGATGATAGTCAGTCTTCAGCCATTTTGAAGTGCGAAACGTTGGTTTCGATTCGTGTCTCGTGACCAGGCGCAGAATGCTGCTAGAAAGCCCATGGCATATGTTTAGAAAGTGTATTCTTAAAAGATTTCACAACATGATCTAAGACTGTATCTTGATGCACATTTGCTGAATATTTCACTCCTTTTTCACAAAAATGTAGTTTTGTGATCAGACACGCGCTACCAAACCATCACTGACGCAGGATGATGACCACGTTGTACTTTTCCGACCACTTGAGCAGCTTTAGGACTGTGATCGTGCACTTTATCATTGTAATTTTTAGTGTTCTTCAATCGTGAAAATTCATCTGTAAAGAGGGTATTTCTGTGCTTTTTATCGGTATTGGACAGAGGGTGTTTTCATCGATCCACTCTCTTTAATTGTAAAGAATAAATTCAAGTGTCTACGCTATCTTTTTTTCATTTAGACGAATTGGCGGTTCTCCATAAGAAGCGATTTCCGTGTTTCATGCATTAATTAGGTTTATATTTTTATACATATTTAATGGAAAAATGTTCATATAATATTATGTATTTCTGTCAGAATCATTTATAGTATTTTATTTTGTGGTAATTTATGTAAGCTGTAACATGAGCCACTTTCACGCAAATAAATATCAGATATTAAATCAATTCAAAACTCATTTGATTATACGTAAGGGGATATGTATTTTCTTGGTGAGAACCAATTCATTGTGAAACAAAAGTTATAACGTAAAAATATTACTGAAACAATATTCATACGAAACACAACTTCGGAACTTTTAATAGCAGACGAAATACGCGATTGTAGGGAATAAGATTACGCTACGACCACAATGGGCTTTGTTTTGCTGTTTTACATTATAAGTATAGCTTGTTAGTAAGTGTTATGTATTAACGACGTTTTAGTTTTATGGATATATGATATAAATATACACCTGATATTATAAGAATTATTTTTTATTTATTATGTTTTCAATATTATGTTTCAAATTAGATATATTAGCATCTTCATCATCTGTAAAATGAGTTAATTGTATAGTGTCTGCAGTATGTAATACTTTATTTTACCTGCTCAACAAAGAAGTGTTTCAATTTGTAATCCCGATAGAAGAGGTAGGAAGTATCAGCTGGGGAGGATATCTGAGTCTTCGCAGTTTCTAGATAAAAGTGAACCTAACCTTAGTAAAGTCCACTGTGAACGTGGAAGGGGTTGCCTTCCGTAAATTATTTGGTTTGCCCTGAAATCGAAACCTGTCACAAGATTTTATGTTTTACGACATTCCAATAAATCATTATAACTCTACCCATCATCCTACAGCGATTCTCCATAATAGCGATTTTTTTACCAGCCCAGAAAAGTGTGCGGCACTGTAGAATTGTTCGATATTTAATTCAGACGAGTTGAAAAGTATTTGAAACATCTATAACCGTCAAATATGTTTTTAAGTAGACTTATGTAAACCAAATACAATATACACAATCAAAATGACACAGGTGTGGTCACAGCGTAAAGCGAAACGGTGAGTGTTATTTTTAAACATCTACGACTTTGCAAACAGACATAAATTGAAGTGTTTACGTTTTGCAAATGTGCCTTGTGTTGCCAACTCGAGCCTCGGAGATATTGAGGTCCCTTGAGTGTTTTTGCAATATCTTTGACTTTTTCTTTGGGTGTTTTCGGAAAGTATTGTGCAGATTGATCATTAAGGTATTAAGAAAAGAACGCGGTTTTGCATTTTATTTCAGAGGAGGTAGTCCTGCTAAAGTTGGTCCTTTCATTCGTCATTGAACAATCGTTCGTTCCCCTCTTGACGTTCACTATTGGGTATAGGCGTTTTGTATCCAACGGCTTCACTCCACTCTCACCAGGTCATCCGTCCACGCAGTGGGAAACCGCCTTTAGCAACGCTTCGACTGGCCCTCGACCTTTCCAGGACTTTTTTTGCCCCATCTGGGCAATGTGCCCAGCCCATTGCTCTCTATATATCTCTTCATTTCTAATTTGATCACGTAGATAAACACCGAGCATAACCCTCTCATTAGCTATTCATCCACTTTTTTTTTGAGTTTATTGCCAGTTCTTCTCTTTCGTTCTACGCCCTTGATTTGAGAACTGGCAGTAAATGTAAAATTAGAATCTTTCAAAGTATATTTTGACGTTCATAAGTGTACATTATGTTACCTATATTAATAAATGATTGTTGATTTGATACCTCAAGAATTGAATTTCTCAACGTTATTGGACTCGACGCGACATGGACGTTCATAATATCTTTGTCTTATCCATATTACCTAAACCTACTTGGTTTGAGACTCTCTGAAGATCGACGAGCATTTAGTTTTGGTTCCGAGACTTTGCCCAGATAAAGATATAATCTACGAATTGGAAGTGTGAAATGTACTATTTGTACTAACAGTACCTGCAACGCATTTAAAAGCGATATATATAAACGTATAATAATATTAATTAATATCAAAACGGTTGGTAAAAAATCTAACCCTTATAGGGCAAATATTGTGGGTTTCTAAATTGTTTCGTAAACAAACAACAGCCTAATAAATTGGGCTTAATTGAGGGTTAATTAAAGATTTACGTAAGATTTATTGTCGCTTTGTTTAAATTGTGTTATTATTAAACATTTGTATTTGCTATTACTCTTATAATTGTCTCTTGTAACTAAATAGTGACATTCGCATTCTTGATTAACATTCGCTTGAACGGTGAAGGAAAACGTCGTGAGAAGGCTGACAGAAGGCTGATCACCTACTTGCCTATTTGATTGACAAATGATGATGAAACAGATACAAAATTTGTCAATCATAATCATCTTTATATATATATATAATAGGAGGACATACGAGCCTGCGGGACGCCCAAAAAGGCAGTCATCGCCCATAGACACATTTTTATTGGATGCGTTGCCGGCCTTTAAGGGAGGAGTACGCTCGAATTTTGAATTGTTGGCGGTCGTATCTCTCAGGGAAGATCTCCGCCAGAGACCCACACTTAAAAAGGTTCTTAAAGCCAAATTACTATTATAGTACATATATGTAATTATATTTATTATAATAATATTATTATTATCAAGCTACATTACAAATACAGCCGTTTCATAGCTTAACCTCAAAAATACCTATTCAATACAGACTGCATCGTCCGTTGAATAAACATCAATCAAATTGTAGGTATTTTTTATATTTCTTCGATACTTGCGGGGTGAAACATTTAATGCAATATTTTTATTTATTAAAGTCTATGACTATCACTCCCGATGCGTAATTTTCATTTACAGCGTAGAAGTAGAAAAATAACGGCTGTTCCTTTGCACTCTCATATCAAGACATATGTCAGCTTTCAAGGCCGTTTCACAAATGCAATTCCTTCATCTTAAGAAATCATACTATCAGGTAAACAATGAGTAACGCGATTTTAATTAGACCATATTCTTTTTTTGTAGACCAAACTAAACTAATAAAACTATTCTACACGTTCGCAACTTCCTCGTGATTTTAACTTGTCCCTTTTAAAGTAAGTCCGCTCCGGTATGTTAATTTAAATAGCAGGAATTCATACGTTAACTCACCTCGCTTGAAGTTTCCATTGGATTGGAAGCGACCTTCGTTTTTGTGGTTTATAAGGACCTGTGGATTAGATGTTAACGCATACGTTGCTCTTGGGGTTTTTATGTGGTAGATAAGTGTAGGGTAACTAGACGTAATAAATAAATATTTTCTATTATTAGATTGTCTCAGTAAACTCATACTAATTATATAGAAAACTTATTGCTTATTAATTAATATACTATCCACCGTATCTGTAAAAAACAGAACAGTAAACAAATAAAAGCCTTTCGGTTTAGGTTTGTTTGGCTTCGGCTATTTTCCTTACAATCGTCTGTGAAAACAAGCTTTTTAAGGTCTTAATGCGATTAACAGAAGATAAACCACTCCTTATATGGAAATTGTATTCGTTTTTACACCAAACTCCCAAGCCAAATTAGAGAATTATCACTAAATAAATTTCAAAGTCCTCGTTAAAAGTAAATTAATAGTAACGAATAATTAAATGATCCTAATCCTATAATTACTTAGCGCCAGTTCAAACTTAGCGATTAAAAAGAGCGGCGGAAAGTTTCTTGCCAGTTCTTCTTGCCCGCTCTACGCCCTTGACTTGCGACCTGGTAGTAAATGTAAATTTACAATTAATTTTTTTGACGTTCATAAGTTTACTTGTTTACCCATATGAAAGATTTTTTGAGTTTGAGTTTAACTCTTTACTGTCTCCTTCTATTAGTATCATTAAAACAATGCCTAATAATTTAATAACACGAAAAACACATTACCATAAAGTATTAGGTCCTTACATATGGAATTGGCGTTTTTCGTACTGGCCACTTTAATCACGATGTTCTCCTCTTTGGTAAGGAATTTCAAATTCAAATTTGTACAGCTATTTACTTATGTATTTGTGCTTCGATGGCCGTCATTCATTTGATTTTTTCTTCTGTTTTTTTCTGTTTGCGTCACTCATTTTACAAAATGGAAAACTTAAAGTATCGCATTATTTACGAGTACGAGTTCCGCCGTGGCACTACTGCTGCGGAAACGACTCGAAGGGTGAATGATGTGTATGGCGGTCATGTTGCAAAATAAAACACAGTTCGTTTTTGGTTCCAACGTTTTCGTTCTGAAAATTTCGACCTGCAGAACAAGCCCCGTGGACGGCCTGAGACCCAAGTTGATAATGAAGTATTGAAGGCTATTGTGGAAGCGGATCCATCGCAAACCACGTCCGAGTTAGCTGCAGGCTGCGGTGTTAGAGATAAAACTGTTTTAATTCACTTGAAGCAAATTGGGAAGATTAAAAAGCTTGAAAGATGGGTACCTCACGAATTGACTGAAGCAAACCGGCAAACGCGCGTCGACTGCTGCGTTACATTACTGAACCGGCACAATAATGAACGTATTTTAAACCGAATCATTACCTGTGATGAAAAACGGATTCTTTACGATAATCGGAAGCGCTCAGCGCAATGGTTGGATCCTGGCCGGCCAGTCAAATCCTGCCCCAAGCGAAAATTAACCCCAAAAAATGTTACTTATAAGCGTTTGATGGACTAGTGCCGGTATTATTCATTGCAGTTTTCTCAAATCTGGCCAGGCTATTACGGCTGATGTCTATTGTCAGCAAATGCAAACCATGATGGAAAAGCTAGCGGCTAAACAACCTAGGCTGGTCAATCGCTCCACGCCACTGCTACTTCACGACAACGCTAGACCACACACTGCACAACAGACGGCTACCAAATTAGAAGAGCTTCAATTGGAATATCTAAGACATCCTCCGTACTCCCCGGACCTTGCTCCAACAGATTACCATTTTTTTCGAAATTTGGACAACTTCTTGCAAGGGAAAAAATTTAACTCTGATGGGGCAGTCCAAATCGCCTTCACAGATTTTATTGATTCTCGTCCGACTGTTTTTTGTAGTAAACGGATCAGTGAACTACCTATGAGATGGCAAAAGTGCATAGAAAATAATGGTTCATACTTTGATTCATTAAATATTATAATATTTAAAAATATTCGACTTTTTGTTCCTCCCATACAAAACGCCAATTTCATATGTAAGGACCTAATATTATTGCTATTATAACGAAATTTATGCGAATATGTTTTAATTAAACCGAGAGTTATACACATTAATTGTAAATGGAATATTAACGCCGGTTACGTTTCGTAATGAAAAGCCGAATGTAAACAATTACATACTTCAATGGACCTAATAAGAGAAACGAAATCCGTACCGATAATTTATTTATTTTTCCTCATTAATATTATTTCTTTACAGTTATTATTATTACGATAGAATAACACAATAATTCTAGAATTTAAATGTTTTTTATTTAATTAAAAAGAAATGCATAAAAAGCCTACAATCGTCAGAGCCTATCTCTGTATCTATTTTATGATCGTTTGTCAATCCAATGTAAAGTAGTAGATCAGCCTCCTACGCTTAACACACGCCGTCAACTTTGGTCTTAGGCAAGCCAAATCGGCTTGTTCCTAAAGCCAACCTCAGAATGTTATACTTTACATTTCAAGAGAATTTTAAATGCGCAAATAGACAGAAGGTCCATTGGTGCACAGGCGGGAATCGAACTTACGCTGTCGCACAGCTAGTAATAAAATAATATTATATATAATCCCCTGTAAACTCGGCCAGATTAAAAACAAATATAATATGAAATCCATTGATTAATGTATATATAACGATTTAATGAATTCGTTCAATTTATAAGTTAATACAGGACGTAGTGAGTATGTAGGAATAGATTAAAGAACGAGTAGTCACCGGAATGAGAAACGAGGGCAGCACCTGAATAACGGTGCAGGCAGATTCTCAACGAACACGCGCGAAGACAGGAAGATAGAAAGTGAGAAACAAGTTTCGTGACATTTCATGACCTCAAACAAACGACAGTTGCGGAAACGACTGTCTGAATGATAACTTTTAATTGCCTATTTAAATTTAAATGGGTTTAATCGTTAGTTAATGTGTAAAGGTTACTAGACAGTTAATGACTACCTAGAAGATAAAAACGCTTGGCAATAGTTCTAATTATATTGTTATCTTGGAAGTGTTGTGAATATGTATGTAATGGTGAATGTGGTAAATCACAGAACAAATTTTTATTTTATTTTTTACTTATGTAACTTAAATTACGTTGTAGTTTATGACATTTTCCTTTGAATTATTGTTATGTTGAGGGAGGGTAAAACTTGTTGAGTTTCTTGCCCGTTCTTCTCAGAACAAGGCCTCCTGGTAGTTTTGCGAACGGATGGCGTAGTTTTGCACTTTCGCGAATTTTGTAAACGTTTTAAACGTTTTTGACATTCATAAGCATGCCCTAAGACTAAATTGAATAAATGGATTTTGATTTGATTGATTGATTGTCTCTGAATAATATAAGTGAATAAGGGGTAATTATGATTATCGTATGATTGTTAATTTATAGATCTAATAACATTGTAAAATCAAATAAACAACTTAACGCGTTCTTTCTCCTTCTCTTCTCTTCATGTCCTATAACCCCTAGGTGGGGCAGAGGGCGTCCACAGCGAGTCTCCATTGCGTTCGGTTTTGCGCCTCGTGTTTCACCTCGCTCCAAGTCCTACCAGCTCTCTTCGCCTCGTCCGCTACTGTACGGCGCCAGGTTTGTTTGGGACGGCCACGCCTTCGCTTTCCTTGCGGGTACCAATCAAGCGCCTGCCTGGGAATATGATTGGGATCCCTTCGAAGTGTATGGCCTATCCAATTCCACTATCCATTCCGTTCTTTCTCCTTCGTTCTATTAAAATGCTCCGACATTATTAACTATGACCAAAGTTACTTTTACTATCCTATCAAATAGCCTGTTAATTTATGGATCTAGCAACATTAACAAATATAATAAACCATTCCTCACGGTTTGAAACTGATGGTTACTACTAGGTTTTGATGTTATTAAAAAATAAAGACATCAGGTGATACAAGTGCCATTGTACTGTAAAAAAAATCAGTGGCGTTACAACCTCTTTAGGTCCTGGCCTCAGAATCTGTCTCATGATCATTTTTAAATCTAATAGGCAAGTAGGTGATCAGCTTCCAGTGCCAGTGACACACGTCGTTGACTTTTTGGGTTTAAAGCATGTCGGTTTCCTCACAATGTTTTCCTTCACCGTTCGAGCAAATGTTAAATGCGCACATAGAAAGAAATCCATTGGTGCACAGCTCGGGATCGAACCTCAGATATGAGAGAGTCATGCGCTGAAGCCGCTAGGCCAACACTGCTCATATAATGTAACAACCTCTTCAAAAACATTGTGTGCATGAATTGCGTCAGTTCTCAAATGAAAATGTGTATTATTAAATACGACCCGAGGATTGGAAAAATTTGACTCGTCTAACATTTATAGCACTTGTCCTTCACCGTGTCAGCAAGTATCAACTTTTCTATCAGCGATAGGATACTAAACCCGACGTTTTTGAAATTTTTTACTTCTCTCAAAATCCGTAGCGTTAATGTACTCGCATAGTACGAAAATATAACATTACTAGCTGTCCCCGCGTTACTCCTTAATGCCTAAATCCTTCACTATCAAATAAAAAATAGGGGTTAATTATATAGGGTTGTAAATTCTGTGTTATATGTATTTACTAATGCTGGCATAAAAAAATATTTTTTTTATCTAAAAAATAAAAAAAAAATAGGGGTGGATTACCCTTAACATTTAGGGGGATGAAAAATAGATGTTGTCCGATTCTCAGACCTACCCAATATGCACACAAAATTTGATGAGAATCGGGAAAGCCGTTTCGGAGGAGTTTAACCACAAAAACCGCGACACGGGAATTTTATATAAAAGATTATCTAACATAACATGTCGTGATTGTTGATATAGATATAGCTACTAGGCTGATTTTCCAATATAACAATAAAATAATTTTCCAATAATACAAGTTGTCTTAAGCAAGGAAAAGCTTCTTAAGTGTTTTCCTCATAATCTTTTAACGTTAAAGTCTGTAATTAAACGTAGTCTCTCAGTCACGTAGTAGAATGTTATATTGTTAGTTTCGAGGGGAAAATATACTAAATGAACAAAATGCTATTTTTAAAACAATTTGATATACAATTAATTCGTAGCATTTTGTTGGTTTTTCTGTTATTAATTGTCTCTTGATTGTAAATGTTTAAATATATTTTAAATTTTCATTTGTTCCGATTACACATTAGTTTTATTTATACAATAAAGGGCAACGTTTATACTCACAAATTTTTACCGCTATTTATTTATTTATTTATTTACACTTCGTTGCAAAGAAACAAAAATAAAACAATACATAAAAATTACAAAGGATGCAACGGGCGACCTTATCGCTAACAAGCCATCTCTTCCAGGCAACCTTTTAAGTCCTCTCATTTGAACTAAGGAACACAATCTAGGTTTAATCGCTTATTATGTAAACAGTACAGATAATACAACTGTCAACAAACTAATTATATGGGTACATTACCATTTTATACATTATGCAAACAATACAGAGGACTAAATTGACAGAAACACTTTAGCTCATCAAGAGTACAGGCTTCGTTCTATATTATATATTAAAAAATATTAAACAATTAAAAAGCTCGCAATTCCCAAAACTGTTTGTAATAATTCTTATCCAAAAAATACAACGATTTAAGCGTTAGGCTTCTTTTTCTTGTATTTAATAACATCCGAAGTAATGTTCCCCGCGTTAATTTCAAACTTATGATCTAAGTACTCGCCCACGCTATAAAAGCACCTTGCCTTTAAAAACCTAATCACCTTCCCCTTGAAAACATTACATGGCAGCGATCTGTAACTTCTAGGAAGGTGATTAAATATTCTAACAAGCATGGCGTAACAATTTTTAGAATATAGCGTGGTGCAACATGCAGGTACCCACCCGCAGCCGTGTTGGATCCCTCGGTATATGCAAGGAAGTTTCTTTAAATGTTTCAAATAATGTTGGATACCTCTTTACAGTCATAACTGCTTCAAAGATATACAAACTCGGTACTGTCAGAATACCGAGTTCGTGAAAAATCGGTCTGCAGCTCGTAAGGGGTCCAACGCCCATAATAGCCCTGATACATTTTTTCTGAGTAATAAAAACTTTACTCACATCTACCGAATTTCCCCATAAAAGATTTATTATGCGTGCAATTAAGAAACTATTAGGCTTGGAAAATATCGTTTCTTTCATAACATAATACGTTCACAACTAACGAGTACTTTTTACTTGTTATGGATGAAATACAGGCAACTTTTACATTTAAGGTAACCTTTTTTGATATGATATCCTAATAAACACGTCGATGTCGTCGTAGCATTTCTCATCTTTAATGTTATATTAATGTAATAGTTTGCGTCTTCTGTTTGCGATATGAGAGCTAATTCGTCAATAGGAAAAATGACTGAACTTACTCTTCTCTATAAATTATTTCTACGCTATAGTTAATTAATATAAAATTTACTGAAAATGCCACATTTGGACCAAGTTAGTCTAACATGACTTTACAGAAAATGACCTTAACACAATTTAAACTCACTATCACTATTCGACACGTAGAAAATTAAAAAACGAATTTCCATTACCCCAATTACAATAATTAAAATGGGAAAAAAACATTAGACTATATAAATATTATTCCAAATTTAATGAACTCGCTACCAGCTACACTAATAATACTAATATAACAAGAAACAATATTAAATTTGAATTAAAAATATTAATCAAACAATTACATATTACGCATAAAAAATCAGACATCATCATTTAATTCTTGTATCTCCTCTTCTATTGTATTACATCGCTATTAGCTATTCTTGAATCCTTAAGATTAGCTTTTTAGTTTTAGTTAGTTATTAATATTGTTTTTCTTTTTTTTCTCTAGATTTAGGTTCTTTAGATTAATATAAATATATTTTTTTATATAACTTCTGGTTATACACTTCTTGCACTCATAATTTTTATTTATTGTTTTCTTTTCTTACTAGGGTTGCCTTTAAGAGATCGCTGGTTAGTGATAAGGCCGCCCGTTGCATTTCTTTTATTTTTTATGTATTGTGTTATTTTTGTTTCATTGCAACGAAATGTGAATAAATAAATAAACAATAAATAGAAAATGAATTAATAATTATAACTGCTGATGCAAAAAAACGGTACCGTTATATATATATATATATACACATTAAACATCGAGACATACCAATTGCAAGCAATAAAATCTTGTCGCAAATGGTTTGGCAGGCAATAAGTGGGAGCGCGACTTTACGACCGATAAAAGGAGCTTTACTGCACTGCAAATGCGATTATTTGCACTTCCTAGCGACTTACTTTAACATCAAAAGGATGACAGATTTCATACTACGTTGAAGAAGAGAATATTCAAAGGCTTTTGTAAATAAGTATTTCCGAACTAATTCGACTTTGGGTACTTCAAGAAAAGAGCGTACCAATTCTTAAAAGGCCGGCAACGCACTCGCGAGCGCTCTGGCATTGAGAGTGTCCATGGGCGGCGGTATCACTTAACATCAGGTGAGCCTCCTGCCCGTTTGCCCCCCGTTCTATATAAAATAAAAAAATAATAACGGCTTAGGGGGCCGAGTGTACACAATTTTATTCTATCTTTTTAATTTAGTTTATTTTTATTTTTTGGTTTTAATTTAGTTTATTTTTATTTTGTATTTATAATGTTTTAACATTTTAAACACATTCAATGCATATAACTGATTTAAAGGTTGATGTGCTTTAAGGCATCTTGTATTAATTAAGTGAAATAAAAATAGCTTACGGTTTACCCCCAATCAAAAACTCTAAAGATGAGAGTATTAATACGACGAATTTTGGGTATGAGTAGTTCCTCCTACTATCTAGATGAACCAGTGATTCGAATTTAAACAAAACCCTTTTTTACCGGATTGAAGCAATGTATTATAGTAAACTTATAATTATTTAACATAATTTTAAATTTATCCGACACCGTGAGCAATTTCTGCAGAAACCCTTCATCTTTTAGTCGATACCAACTCCGGGGAAATAAATACAGATAATACTACTTTTTTTACAGCTGTGATACTTTTTTGACATTCAATTGTTTTCAGTCACAGTTACCACGCACGCTGTAAAGCACTCGAAACGTCGGATAAATTTAAAATTATGTTAAATAATTATAAGTTTACTATATTACATTGCTTAAATCCGGTAAAAAAGTGTTTTCTTTAAATGTGTAAAAGCTATGTTAATAAAAGACAATACTATGATTCGGATTTCCTATAGAAAGGGTTTTGAAATCGGATATATAGATTTCATTATATTATCTGAATTTTGTCATAAAAATCTAACAAATTGTTCTACTAAATTTAAGAGTTTTTCAATTATTATAATTATAAATAATTTATAAATAAGTAATGGGTACAATGATGTGCCTTCATGTATAAAAATGAAGTTTATAATATTAGTTGCAAACTTGAGAGCGGGTTCAGTATTGTTTAATGGAAAAACTTCTGTAGTCTTCTTGACGTGAGACGGCTTGTTTCAGAATAATCCTCTTTTTAAAATATACTACCAAGTGTAATACAACATCTAGTACACATTTTATGATTTCTTTATTATATTAGTAACGATGAATAATGGTAGTGCGAATGCAAACTTATAATTAAAAAACAAAAATTATTTAAGCTGGATAACGGTAAATTCTTACGCAAGGAATTTACAATAAAATCAATTTAGTTTACAAAAATCCCAAAAAAGAGGTATCACTTAACATCAGGTGAGCCTCCTGCCCGTTTGCCCCCTGTTCTATAAAAAAAAACTTATTGAATAAGGCGTTGAGTAGTGTTGGCCAAGTGGCTTCAGCAACTCTCATTCCTGAAGTCGTAGGTTCGATCCCCGGCTGTGCACCAACGGACTTTCTTTCTATGTGCGCATTCTATGTCACGGGAAACTGATCACCTACTTGCCTATTATATTGACAAATGATCATTTATTTATTTATTTACTTACAGCCCATACATGACCAAACTCAAACTAAAAACATACTTAATTATATAAATATAAAATATTGATTATAAAATAACATAAAACCCAATAAAATATAATTAAGTAATAAAATTTCCAGTACACAGTATCCCCTGATCCCCTCCAAGTATCCCCTCAAATCAGAGTATATACGCTTACCAAATAGGTTGCTCTCTGGTGAAGAGTCGAGAAAACCATTATGAAACACAAACAGCAATCTGAAGCCCAGATATAAAACTGATTTATTTCTATAATATATTTTATATTTCTAAAAGATGTACGAATAACATCAAATAAATTACATGCCAAAAAACCATTATAATTACAAAAGTAATTATCTAATACATACTTTAAAACTACCAAAATTCAATACATAAAGGAGTGCTAATATATCTACATATATCATATTTGTTGGAGTCACGGTTCATGTAACATGGCTGTCAAAAAGAAAAATGTTTTGGTTTTTCACATTATAGCAATTATTAATTTATGCGAAAACACTCACGCTTTTTACGATAACATAGTGAATACAAATAGTGGACTCGTCAAGGGAAAATTAAATGAATTTAAAGGGTTTCATTACTATTCGTTTGAAGGGATACCGTATGCTGAAAATACTGCCGGCGAGAATAGATTTAAGGTATGTTTTGTGGTTATTTATTTATGTACAAGAAGCTTTTGTTAAAACTATATTATATTACGAGTATATCACTATTGGTCTAATTTGACTATCGTTTAATACATTTACTATTGTATGTTCATATAGATATTTATTTTAACCTAGCAAATCAACTGGCAAGTGTAGCCCAAGGATTTTTTTTATTTTGTACTCAAATGTTGTAAATACTAGTTTATAGTTAATAATGTCCCGTTTTAAGAAAGGGGAGATTTCGATACTCCCCTGCTGCTTAGGCACTCGATCACATGTCTGCTTGATTACGTGCCTGATAGGCTAGGATGTAGGGGTGCCACAAAAGAAAAAAAAATACTAGTTATCTTCAAACTGTAAATATCACCCATTAATTGTAACTATTATTTAAATAAAATAAGCAAAAACAGTACTAAATTAAACGATCCTACTATATACATTACTACTTTTCCCAGCCGCCTGTCCCTAAAAAACCGTGGTCTCACATACTTGATGCAACGAGGAACGGACCAGTTTGTCCACAAATGGAAATAAAGTTTAAAAGAAATCAGATGAACGAAGATTGTCTGAGTCTAAATATATATGTACCGGCAAAAATAACAAAGCCACTAGCAATACTTGTATTTATTCATGGTGGTGGCTACTTCGTGTCTGCAGGAAATACAGATTCAACGTATGGTCCTCAGTACTTACTGCAGAAAGATATTATATTTGTAACAATGAATTATAGGTATGTTTGTATAACTGAAATGTAATCGGTCGTTATTTGATTATTAATAAAAATTAAATGAAACTTTGTATAATACGTATAAATCGAGATCATTATAACCGTACTCTTTAGCTGAGAACTGTTTAGAGTTTGTTTTTTTTTATTTACGCTAATTTAAATATAAATTTGGTCTAGTAACAATATAACCTACTATAAAAATCTTTATTGCAGATTGCATGCCTTCGGATTTTTAACACTGAATACTAAGGACGCTTGCGGTAATTCGGGGATTAAAGATATAACACTCTCTTTAAAATGGATAAAACAAAACTTAAAATATTTTGGAGGCGATACAAGTAGAATAACAGTCGGTGGCCAAAGTTCAGGAGCTTCATTGACAAATCTGTTAATGTTGTCAACTAATACTGATGGACTTTTTCAACAGGCAGTTTTATTATGCGGTACTGCTTTTAGTCCTAGGGGTATTATAAGACATCCCGAGGATAAAGCGTTCATCCTGGGTAAAACGTTAGGTGTTAAAAGCAATGATTCTACTACCATCATAAATCGTTTAAGGCAGATGAACGCATTTGAAATTACGGATGCGTTCGAACAAATGTATAAAACCAATGTTAACATCTTAGCTCCGTATTCAGCTTTTATTCCTAGTATTGACAGAATGTGTGCCCACCCAAGCGTAGATGATGTACCAGCTAAAATTCTCGAAAAAAGAATTCCGAAAGTTCCAATATTGATTGGCCACAATTCAAACGATGGCGCTTACATGTTGAAAACGATTTTTAATCATCTTAACGAAGTAGAAAAGCTAAAAAAAAATTTAGAAACGCTTATACCAACAGATATACAGTACCCACCAGGTTCCAAGGAGGCAAAAGAATTAGCTGAAGCAATAACTTACTTTTACTTCGGAAAAAATAATATTGCGGATAACGAGTTTTGTTTGATGTGTTTAATTGATTATGTGACTGATATTACGTATGGTGCGTATAGCAATGATGCTTGGATAATGAAATATAAAAAACAGAGTGATAGTAAGGATCTTTATTTTTACGAATTTGATTTTGATGGTATGCTGAATTGGGCCAAAATCACATATGGATTGAATTCAACGGGAGCTATCCATGCTGATGAATTAGGATATCTTTTTCGTACCGAAGTAACAAAATCATTTTTTGATTATGTCGACAGTAGAAGCAAGAAAATGCTGGTCACAATGACTGATTTTCTAACTAGCTTTGTTAAATATGGGTGAGATATAATTTCATTTTATCTGAATTAGAAATTTTCTGCTCTTTGACTTCCTATGCTAATTGCTAAAAACAATTGCTCCTATAAAATTAAAATCACTATATAAAGAGGACTACAGAAAGCTATTTGCATTTTCAAAAATTATACCTATACAAGAGTGAGTGCAGCTAGGACTATTAAGCGAATTTAAAGAAAATTACCTTAGACAGTTAAAACTTACTATCACCATTCGACACGCAGGAAATTAAACAACGAATTTCCATTACCCAAATACACTAATCTAAATGTAAAAAAAATTACTTATTCCAAATTTCATGAACTACCCTACACTACCAGCTGCACTTCTTACAATAAGAAACAAATTTAAATTAAAAGAATATTTCAAAAATCAAAAAATTATAATATATTATGCATAGAAAAAAATTATACTAATCAGACTTCATCTTCATTTAATTCTTATTCAAATATATTCATATCCATCCTGTATTCGAATGATAAATCCCGTCAAGTACAGGCTTGCATCGGCTATCTATGGAGCTTCAAAGTTTCAATTGGATTGTAACGTTTTACGTGTAATTTTAATGGTTTCATGGTTATAATTTTATAGAGTATATGTCACTGGCCTTAGCATATAACGTAAGTTAATTATTTAAATCTGTTCGACGTCCTAGTAGACAGAAAAACTGAGTCTAGTTCATGTTTCCACCACACCAACTTCTTTTCTATTTCACATTATGTATACAATACATAAATTAATTAATACGGTTATCGAAACCGTTAACATTAACACAATCAGTTAATTAATAAACATCATTTTATATAGAGTTTAAAATGTTACAGAAATCCAACGCCTCCACATAGAAATAATGACGTAGTGTGGTCCGAATATGGCGAAGAAAGAAACTTTTTACTCATAAACGATAATTCAAGAGTGATGCGACGTGGGACGACTGTTAGAATGGCCAAAGTCAACTTTTGGGACAAAGTGTATGAAGACTATTTCAGTTACGTCAAACGCGGTGGAAAAATAACACAAAAATCTGTGTAATAGAATATACCATAATTGACGATGAATTTGAAATGTTATGTATATAAATTAGAACCCTTTTAAACCACATCAAAGAACAAATAACTACAGAACTAATTACATAAGTTTTTGAGAGACTTAGGAACTTAGGAATACAGTACTTATTATTAGGTGGTGATGTTTGTATACAACCCTGCCAAGGCCAGCCGTACCCAAGTTCGAAAAACAGTGCTTTCCGTCTTCATATTACACTCCGGTCGGGTTGGAAATCCACCCGAAGAGAATGAGTCTCTGTGTATGCACTTGTGCATTAACGGATTGGAAAATACCACAGTTAAAGAAATAATTAATACATATGCATCCAATTACCTACTTCAAGTAAATGAAGACTCCGAGTAAATGTCGCAAGTATGCGAGTTTGATAAATATCAGTACCTTGGAAAAATGCAACGCCAGTTTCTACAGTATGTTTTAGAACAGCACTCTATTCTATTGAATAATATAAAAGGTTGCATTTCCTAGACCTCGGTATGAACCTTTGGCGCTCAAACAAGATGAAGCTAGTTCTATCCGGTTTCAATTGAACACAAGTTTTCCACGTGTTGCCTTTTTGCGTCGGCCCTTTTGCCGTCGGGAAATTGCACACTAACATTGTTTAAACGTGGAAATTTGGTCGAAACTGAGGCATAGTAGCGATTTTAATAATTTACAGTTCATATATTTCTTATCATTTTAGTATAACAAAATACTAGGAACTATTATTGCATATTTCGAATAAAAGAGTGATACTAAGATGCAATATTATAAAATAAAATATGAATAAATATCTGTATATTATAATTGTCTTTTTAAAATTAATTATCATTTATTAATATTGGTAACACCATGTACATTGTACATTGTACAATTATGATCGTGAAAAAAGAAATGTTTATGAAATTTTCCAATTTTACACTAACTGTCAGTTCTCAAATCAAGGGCTGGAACGGAAAAGAAGAACTGGCAATACACTCTCCGCCACTCTTTTTAATCGCCAAGTTTTTTCTTTTACACAACGTTTGTAAGGAGCTACAACCATTATATCATAACGCACATGACATGTTAAGTAATTAATAGTAATAAAATAAATTAAAAACAAAGATTTGTCAGCAGGAGCCATGGTGAAATAGGAGCACGCACTTACATTCTCGTGGGAACAACACGTGGTTTTGATAGGACAGATTCTTTAGAGGCTTTAGTATATTAAAACCTTCAAATAATAATTTTAAAGACGAAATGCCGAGAAAGGATTAGTTAAATTAGTGTAACTAACTGATGTATTTTATATAAGCATATTTTTATGTAGAGACAGACATTTGGCCACACTTACGTGATGGTAAATGAGCGGCCCATAAGGGGCCATATCTGTCCAGAATATGGCAAGGTCTAGGGACGAGATGGCAAGAAGTTCTACTCCTTTTCTGAACAAAAGTAACGTCGATCCAAATCGAGCAGTGCGGTGCCTGTGGATGCCAGCAACAAAGGGAAAAACGGAATCAGGAATATTATAAATCCTTTTTTTAAATAAAATAAAACTATGTTTTTTTAAAAGAAAAAGCGTGATCGCCACAGAACAAAAATGACTTAATTATAAAGTGTAAAAAATAATAAACTCCTACCGTACTGTTGTATATACTTACCTTTGAATACTATAATTGGCTTTCGGCGTATCTTAGCTTTGAAGTAGAATTCCCAGGAGGGGGAAATTATTTGTGCGGGTTTTAATTAAAGCCTACGTGAAACACGTTGAGTTCTCTCGTTATCTAAAGAAATAAGGGCACAATTAAACGTGGTTCTAATGTTCCGACCATAGACTATAGAATTAACAGTTACCGAATATAATTTGCTTAAAATAATAGCGCAACTTTGTAGATGTGAGGGTAACTTTTATATTAACATAGTGGCTTATTCAAACTGAGCTTCAGTTTAAATGTAACATGGATTTTGTTTTCTATGGAGTCTTCTCAAAACGGCTTCGAAACAGCTTCTGAAAATTTACTGCCCTTGATAAAGACTGCCCTTGCCCAGAAGGACTTATCGGTATAGGAAAAAAAGAAAAACAATCAAGAAAAACATAGAAAAAAATGTTTTGTATCTTGTCTATGACATGATTTGATTGTACTAAATATGAGTTGCAGGTAAGGATTTCTGAAAACCTTCGAACTGTATCTATTGCCTAAAACAATGTTTATTTACATTCATCGGTTAGACAAGAGAGTAACAAACGTAAAACTAATAGTATCGAGGCAAATAAAATCTTACCGTACACTCTTGTTCGCTACTGTGAGGCGGATTTAAGAAACTCGGATAAAGTGAGGGTAAAATATCTGTTTATGGACGTCCAACACTAAACTGTTGAAGTAACTAAACTGTTCAGTATGCGAGTCATCACGGTAACCGTAACATTTTTTTCATAACATTGGCAAACCGGCAGGTGGCTCATGTTAAATGATACCCCTGCTCATATTGCTAGTGGATCGCAAGTGCGTTGAATTCTTGATATAAAAACGAGCATTACACTACTCTTTGTCTAATATTTACCCGTACTAAAGCCAGCAAAATGGTCCATGGGCTATGGGGCCATGTTTATAAAAAAATATCGGGTAAGATTTTTATTTAATACTCACAAACACAAAGACAATATTAAGTAAACTGTGGTACATCTAAAGTATCCTATTTCCTGCAGGTGGCCCGCTGAAATTTAGCACCTTAGTCAACATTTTTATCGTCAACGCTATGTTCAAGTTTTGTTTTGCGATATAGGTTGTATATACAAGTTCGAAGTATATGTCGACGATATGCCAGTATTATCGTGGCCAGACTTCATTGTAATAAAAACATACACGTAATATCGCTTGGTTTATTTATCACACAATGTCTAGCACAGAATTAAACTAATCTATTTTTGATAAACAAACTTAACAATTGCGCCATTATGTAATCGAAGTTACTGTTAAGTGTACAGTAATTTCATAAACCGTTCGTAGATTATAATTATTCATTGTTAATTATGAAATATAGTGAAAAATCGATTTATATTACACAAACTACAAATTTACTTTAATAACGAAACACAATTTTACAAAGTTAGTCAACAAACACAAAAATAAGTACTTTGAAAGTTTCAGAAGTTATGAATAATTAAGCAATAAACTAGATACCCAATATTTTAAATAATTAAGCAGGATTTAAAAAAAACATTAGTTTTTTAAAAAAGGGGTAAACGGGCACCCCCGATCTTAAGTAATGTGATACGGCGACGTCAGATTCCCAGATGGAATAGGCATGCTTAGTTCTGGAAGGACCCAAAGTTCAATTTATTCATTAGTTATTTAAATGAATGAATGATGACGTGTACAGTGGTAGACAGTGTTTAAAAACGCTTAATTGTGGAACAACGAAACTATGGTATGATACGGAATAAATATATCATTGATAGTTTATTTAGTTAGCATTTCTTTCTAGAAGCTAATTGGTAAAGTAATAGTGATAAAATGGCAATATGAATAAGATGTTTTTATTTGAAGACGAAGATAGCCTTAAGGCAGCCGATTCTTTGATTATCATATTAGAACAAAATGTATTAATCAAAACCATAGCAATATGTAAAGGCTTTAACTATATTTAACTAAATTAGCCATACTGAATTATTTTGAAGAAAAAATGTTTTAATTCAAAATTAGCGTCTGTAACAGTTTTAACAGCAATAAAAATGACTGGCAATATTAGATTTACGTTGTGGAAAGTTAAATAAAAATAATGAAAAAAAAAAACTTCTTAAAATGATTTAATAAATCGATATTTTACCTGTGCAGATAGGATGCGCACTGATGAACGCAACCACTACCACCAGCCAGATAGTCCATATGACGTGCGGGAGAGTGAGAGAGATAGAACATCTAAAAATTGGCCTACCTGAAATTCTCTCTCAAAAACGTTGCTAGCTCTTAGACGACTACTTACGATAATTACCATGTTTATTGAATGAAAATGATTTTAATATTTAATACATAAATCTTGTTATTCAATGCGATAGCAAACGCTGTTCTTGTCAGAGTGAACGCGACTCGCGGTATAGTCTGTGATAGACACCTCACCGCAGATACAGAGGGTTGCCAATATTTATTAATTTCAATATATACGCGCTTAATACAACGAAAGTAAACTTAATGTGACTGGCATCATTGGTTGCTTTATTGCTTAAAATTTATTACGCTAACCTCTTAAACAAAAGATTTTCAAATAAAAATCGACTTACAAATATTAAGTAGAGTAAAAAAATAAATTAGTTAATTAAAAATAAAAAAATATAATTACATTTTATACATCGTGATAATCGCATTTGATGATAGCTTTGTCAATTGAGTTTTTTGTTATGGTTATTAAAGGCCGTGTGACAAAAATATCAAATTCTGTATTAAATCTATATGTTGATAACCCTAGAGAAGAATTGAAATCAATAATCTCGAACAATAGAATTTCCTTCAGACAGAAATCCACTTTTTATATTTAACACCGTTAAAAAACTTTTATAATGCAGTTATTTTATTTATTACGTTAACATAATTTTGGAACACTTCTTAAAACGTTCTATGCCAATGTATTGTAATCAACTCAAAAATATGCCTACACCACATTTCATTTTTTTCCGCTATAACGGAATTGCATTGATTTGAAGAAAGTGCACTTTGATTTTATTTGCTATTCGTTAAGATAATTCAACTAATTTCCTTTTTAATATTATATCTCAAACACGGAATTCAACCATTTGCAATAACTATGAAAACTCACGCTACTGAACGAAAATTGAAAGGAGGCTGTCATTTTGCCAAGATTTTGGGCTTAAGCATCAATTTAGGATACGTATCCTTTGGTATTACTTTATATTTGAGGATCATCTCTAAAAAAAGTAATAGGGTTGATTTTATATACTAGATAGTTTGAAATCTATTAAGAACATTATTTGATGTTTCCGGGTTTATTTTCCACATAATACAACAAAAAATTCAATTCAAAATAAGAATAAATATTAAGAATTGCAGTATCTCTGATTGATTTCAGACAAAAAAATCAATACCGTTTATCGAATTTATGCTCAGAAAAGACTTTGCGATGCCTACTGGCATCTGCTTTTCACGAATGTGTCGCCAATAACTATATTTATATTTGTGCTAGAATGCTTCTATGTATGTAAGACTCTCGTTACTGTGGTATTAACAGAACTCCACTGAAGTAATAACCTTATATTTTTGTTTGTTGGGTAGACCTTTTCCTCTAGTGGCGGCACCAACGGTTTTTTTAAATACAAGCCTCTACTACAAACGCTGATTTTAATTGTGATATTACTGCAACGATCTTTAACTCCCATAGGTCATTAACGTCGCACGCTTATAATAAACATGGTTATTTTTTATTTAACTACCAAAAACAATCATAATCAGGATTGGCCTATTGGCTACAGCGAGTGGCTTATTCATTGGGTCGTAGATGTAAATCTATCTTAGCTCATGATGATGATGGGAAGTTGTTTCATACAGTTTAACTGTCATTCAATAAATAAATCTCTTTGCCCGTCTTGGTGTATAGCAACGCGTCTTCAATTAGATGTTGGATAAGATTTGATAAAACAGCATTATAATGTAAATATTTGTGTGAACTTTGTGATTATTTTTCTTAATGAATATTGTAAATCACATAAAATAATAAAAATATGTCTGTAAAAAGGTTATATTGCTATTTATAATAATATTTTACTTAAAAAAACGTAGCATTGAAGCCAGCTGAAGAAATGATAGACGTATGCAGACGCTACAAGGAACTGTTGTCTTATTTCAAGAAAATATGTCATTTATGGATGGTACTTGTTAAGCTACACCCAGGCGAGCGTAAATGTCACATTGTAATTTAGCGTTACGTCTACATTACAATGGTTGTTATGTTTAGCAATTTATCGTATACTTTAATATCGAACTTAAAATAAATTAGGTAAAGAACAAAAAAAGAACTCTTAGATGAGTGCATTATATTTTGACATACAATATCAATGTAATCAAGGACAAACATAATCTTTCTTTTTGCAAAAGAACTGTAATCTATAGCATATTAAGAAACGTAGCTATATTCCGTAATTATTATTATTTTTTTAATATGAAAAATTCTATTTTGGTTTTTCTAAAATAAATGTAAGGTAAAATAAACAAAATCACTAAATCTTACACTATAGGATAAAAGTAATTTTGAATGAGTGATCACCTACTTATAACTAAAAAAATATCTAAGCACCAGATCTAAAATACACATCTCGTTTTGCATAATGCCATTTTAATGTGTTATTCACGTGTAGACTTAATTTAAATGTATATAGAGAAAGCCGACGTTATTTTGCTAAGTAGGACAATAGGAGGCCGTATTTTCAAGCCATTCGCCATGTCAAGCACTCGGTACTGCTCTAACATGTACTCCAGAAATATCTTAAGTGAAGAATGGCAATATATTGTTGTTCGTTTAGAATATGATTTTACTATAGACCTTGTTCATAAATATCCTTTATAAGAGTTACAATCTACATTAGATAAGTGTTATTTGATTTAATATATTATATTTGTTTCTTTGGAAATTATTTTTTCTAAGGCCATGTTAGTTTTGCTGTTAAGAAGAGATTGAGAGTGACAGGGAGCTCGACTCTTTTCTTTTATTTTTATTTATTTTAAGTTTCTTTATTGTTTTTAATTTAGATGTAAGTTATTTATTTTTTGAATGCAGACCGAGACTCTTTCATATGATGGCACGTCGAACGCAACCCATACATGTACACAATGCAATAAGTCATTTAAATCATTAAAAGGCCTCAACATTCACACTTCCAAAACACACAGGAAATGTCTTAGTCAAACCAATTCTAAAATCCATCCCATTATTGCGAGTGCGCCCACTTATCCGAATCATTTTCATACATATCTTAGCCATTTGAAAAATAGTATACCAATTGTTAAAAGAATCCCTCGAGGAGCAAGAATAACCGTTGCTACACATTTGACAAATTTAATCAAGAAATGTTACATTAGCAATTGTGCTCAAGACTGGCAGAACCTATTTTTATTTACATACAGCACACTACATACAATAAAAACTGATGAACAGAATTTATCATTGACACAAAAAATTAAAAATAACTGTGCTGTAAGCTCCTTGCCTTCTCTTGCACCCTTAATCAAGCATGATACCCCTCGTAATCGCAACAAACTAATAGAAAACAAAATTTGTGACGGAGATCTTAAAGGTGCCGCTCGCCTTTTGTTCTCCAACGACGTGCTATCACCAGATACCCCTGACACCCTTCAGGCTTTACGGACAAAACATCCCTCAGCTCCAGTTAACCCATATTTTCTCGACCCACCAACAGCAGGTCAAGCATGCCTTCATATTCAAAATAAAGATGTTAATTATGCCATTTTATCATTTAAACCTGGTTCGGCATCAGGATTGGATGGAATATCACCCCAACATTTAAAAGACTTAACATCGCATTCTGTGGGTGATGCAGGCGAGCAACTAGTAAATTCGTTATCAAAATTAATAAATTTTATGTATTCAGGTAAAGTCAATACAGAAATTGTTCCTATTCTTTTCGGCGCGAACCTCATTGCCCTCACCAAAAAGGATGGAGGTGTGAGACCAATTGCTGTTGGTTCAACACTAAGACGTCTGGCTTCAAAAATTGCTGTTCGACATATTTTACCAAAATTAAATTCAGAATTTGAACCCGTACAGTTGGGTTTCGGTGTAAAAGGAGGGTGTGAGGCAGCCGTCCATGCCCTACGCTCTTTCCTAACTTACGAAAAGCCTGACGTGTTGCTAAAAATTGATGTAAAAAATGCTTTTAATTCAGTTAATAGGGATACCCTGTTGACGGAAATAAAACAACATATACCGGAAATATACAATTATCTTCTTCTCAGTTACGCTGATCCAACAAAACTGTTATATCGTTCTAATGAACTGTCCTCAGAAGTAGGTTGTCAACAGGGTGATCCCCTTGGGCCTGCAATTTTTAGTTTGGCTATAAACCCAATCATCAAAAATTTAAATTCAAATTTCAACGTTTGGTATTTGGACGACGGCACACTAGGAGGTGATGTGGACACTGTGTTTTCAGACCTATTTTTAATAAAAACTAAATTTGAAGCCATTGGTTTGGAGCTAAATCTCAGCAAATGCGAACTTTTTATAAATAACTGCGACTTAAATTTAAATACAGTAAAACAAAAATTTCAGATTTTGGCTCCAAATATTAAAATAGTTAATAGTAATTCCCTTTACCTTTTAGGTTCTCCAATTTTTGATGAATCTATTTTTGAGTATATTAATAATTCTATTAATAAATTTAAAAATTCTGCTGATCGTCTACTTGAAATTAGTCCGCATTATGCACTTTGCATCTTAAAAAACTGTCTTTTTGTCCCAAAATTTACGTATGTGCTCCGTTGCTGCTCCTTTTGGAATCACCCAGATCTTTTGACACAAGTAGACGACGTAATCAAAATTAGTTTAGAATCACTTCTTAATATACAGCTGAACGAGCATTCGTGGACCCAAGCATCATTACCAATCCGTTATGGTGGTTTGGGGATTCGCAAAATTTCCAGTGTCGCTTTACCAGCCTTTCTATCTTCTGTCCATAGTTCATTTCATAAGTAAAATTTTAAGGGCATCCCCTTCAAACTTTGAGATTGCTGGCTTGGAAGAAGCTAGAAACGCTTTCTTAATTGCATGCCCAGGTCAAAATTTTCCATTTTCTCTAAATTCACAGAGGAGCTGGGACGACATAGACAGTAAAATGACTTATGACAATCTTTTGAGCCGTAGTACAGGTTCAGCACGTGCTAGGCTTTTGGCCGTGGGTACGCATGAGGCCGGCTACTGGCTTCACGCTTACCCTTCGTCAAATACAGGAACTTTTCTTGAACCTGACACGCTCCGAATCGCAACCTGTCTGCGGCTTGGGGTACCGGTCTGCGCTGCTCATACATGTCCCTGTGGCAGTGATGTCGACAAACTAGGACATCACGGACTATCATGTCAAAAAAGTGCTGGCCGCTTCTCGAGACATGCCGCTCTCAACGATATAATACGTCGGTCCCTTGCCACCGTCAACGTGCCAAGTCTACTTGAGCCGACTGGAATTGCTAGAGACGATGGCAAGAGACCGGACGGTATGAGTTTGATTCCATGGAGGATGGGTCGGGTTTTGGTATGGGATGCCACCTGTTCAGACACACTGGCCCCTTCCAATCTTCATGGAACCAACAACAGAGCTGGTGCGGCTTGTGATGCGGCTGAAAAAGCTAAAGCCTGTAAATACAGGGGTCTAGGCTCTGAATATGATTTTGTACCATTCGGTGTCGAGACCCTTGGTCCGTGGGGTCCTAGCGCGTTAAGGCTTTTTAGGGAATTATAAAAAAGGTTAGTCGATATCACAGGAGAACGAAGAGCTGGCAGCTACCTTGGACAAAGAATTAGTCTGGCTATTCAAAGGGGGAACGCTGCCAGTATCTTCGGAACCTTGCCTAAAGGGACTACTTTTAATAATATTTTTTAATATATAAATTTTAAGGTTAGTTATTAGGTATATTTTGATGTATTATGTTATTTCTTAGGTTTAATTTATGTAATAAACTACAATATCTATATTTAAATGTAGTGGAGTTATTTACTATTTTGCTGTTATCACGTAATAGGTGTAACCTGCAAGATTTGTTTTATTTAGTTGTCGTCTTATGTGTGATATTCTAAATTTTTAGTTATCTACTTGTGATTTGTATATAACTATTATTAAACTACTTTATATATATTTCTATAAAATGACGTGTCTATTTGTTTTTTATAAATTAATGGATCGATTTTGTTTTTGTATTCATGAAATAATAATATGAGAAAAAAGTTCATAATAGTTTCATTCGGTGCTTATAATTTTATATAGCTGAACATTGCTTCCATATCAGAAACTGTAGCTGAGTTTACAACTAGTTATAATTATTACTTCGTCAAAAGTAAACGGTAAAGTCGTTTAAATCGTAATAAAACTAATAAAATTAGGCCTCGGCATAATATTCAACAAATTTAAAACCTATAGAAACTAAGAAAATCTATTCATTCAAGCCCTTGACATTTATACTAAAAATAGATATTTGACTGTGGTAACTGCGCTTTCGTCATTTGGAGAACAATGACCCAAGATTCTATTCACAATTTGAATAGTCGGTATTTATCAGTTACGAACATTTCTGGTCATAAAGAGCTCAGTTGAGTACGATCGTCGGCTTCAACCCCGGATTTACCAGTGTATATTGACAAACACTATCTAAAGTTAGTAATTCTTTTTTGGGAAATGGGATTATTTTCGTTAATAAATTCCCAGAGGCTCTTTTATCCCTGCCTTTTAATAAATTAAAGAAATGTTTTAAAGCAAAGCTGTGTAAAAAGGCTTACTAATGTAAACGATTTTCTAGTTGATAAAAGGGCATGGGACTAGTGCTAATTAATTTGCGATATTTGTTTTTAAAATAAGTGTCGTTTGATGATTTGCTATATTAAAAGAGTACCGAGAGTTTTTTACGCCTGCTTATTCTCTCGGCCTATATATACCCTCTGTCTTCTTTGCCGATGAGTAGGGTTGGTTACAAATTAAATGACTTTGAATAAGTGATACCGTAAACATATTTTCTATTTGTAACAATTTTTTTCAAAGAAGAAAAATGTTAATCTAAATTAATGTATATAAAGTAACAGTTTGTCTCTTGGCTCTCCAAGAAAAATGGGGAAAAAGCCTCCAGCCATTGACTCCGCCAGCAACAGATCGTCTTAAGATAGGAATTTACTCTTGATCTAAAAATGACGATATATGTTACCGTAAAAAACAAATTAAAAGATCTGACATCAAAGGTTGTTCCCCAAAAGGCTTTTAATTAATTTGAAATTAGCGCATAGTCATGCACCTACTACTGCAATCTATTTATTAAATTACGCACACTATGAAGAAACCCTGAAGCAAACTGTTAGTTTCACAAGGATTATGCAGATTTGTATGTTAGTGAAGACTAAGCTGTCTTATGTATTCATGTAAAGAGGTAGAAGGATGGTGTTCAACAAAATTATTCGATTCGTAAAGCCTAGAGTTTTAACTTAAATTACAGGGGTCTCAAAAGAAAGACCATCTATTGAGTGATCCCAATCTACGGAAATGAAGGTTCATCCAAGTTCTACCAAGTTTTTTTTTTTCAAATTGTATCGTTAGCATATAAGTGTTCTCATGTAAGTGACTAATGTCTATTATGAGAACAAATGTCTTTAAACCTAAGTCTACGTTTAGTTTCCAAGCGTTATGTGATCTGTTAGAGGACTTCTTGATGCCTGAACTTTGAACCATACTTTTATAAGCAAAGAACAGGGTTCCAGTGTGGTCTCTGCCGCGAGTTGGTGAAATTTTCTCAGGCAAATTGATTTCCAGGAGAGGTGACATAAAATCCTCGTAGTCCTGATTTGAAATCTATGGATTTTATTTCTTATGGGGTAATCTTAAATCTAATGTGTGTCTGTGAAATGGCAGCCATCACTGAGTCCAATTGCCGAGCCGTCATAAGTAAATTTATTGTTCGATTAAATCAGTGCCGTGAACGCGAGGGTCTACTTTTGGACGGTATTATTTTAAGAAATAAATTATTAATATATGTACTTTAATAATAAATAAACACATTGATACACGGCTTACTTTTCTTAACCGATCAACTAAATATGAACTTTTTTGAGACACCTTGTTTAACACCGTTATCAGTTATATGTTACGATTAGTAAGTAGAATTTTGTGCTTGTCCTTCAAGAAAAGAGAGTAGGTACTGACCACTAAAAAGTGGCAAACTTGTAAACCTTCTGACTAAGTAAGTGTCCATGGTTAGTGTCGCCATACAATGACGTCATACGTGAAGCAGTTTGTTGATGTCCCTAACAGCAGACAACTTGCTCACAAACACAGAAGGAAATCATAATTTTTTTTGCAGTGCTGTTATACATCCATAAACAATATGAAAAGTTACATTGCAATACAATTCTACTTTCTGCTACGACAACTAATATAGTAAAAAGTAGTAGAAAGTAGGTATATATTATACTTTCTTTTTCTACTTTAAAGTCGAATGTGACTTAAACATAGAACTTACAAACTACACGTACAAATACAGCTTATGTTTGTTAAAAATACATTTAAAAAGACCGCGAACAACCGCTAATTATTAAAAAAGGCAAGTTGGTGTCTCTTTACCAAACTAAACACCAGGTCGCTATGTGCTTAATAACGATACATTCGTACTTTGAATGCTGACCA
This sequence comes from Pieris mannii, assembly GCA_028984075.1. Lineage (NCBI taxonomy): Eukaryota > Metazoa > Arthropoda > Insecta > Lepidoptera > Pieridae > Pieris > Pieris mannii. Next base: position 5,251,314 of record CM054795.1, on the reverse strand, counting down.
GCCATTTTATTTATTTATTAACAATTCGTTGCATTATATAAAAGGAAAAGAAGTTAAAAATAATTTAATGAAAAGCAACTGGCGGCCTTATCGCTTCAGAGCGATTTCTTCCAGACAACCACTGTTTTCTGTATATTCAATATAATAATTGATTTATATTGTATAGCATAAAGCTATCACGTCGAACAAGCCCACAAGTGCGATGCGGTAAGCCATCACTAATTCATGCCCTCTGATGAATCCTCTACTTCAAATTACTTCACGTTGGTCATGAATTTAATTGACATTTCAAATTAATGAGCCATATTTGTACAGACAATTATTACAATTAATTATTAAGTACCTGGATGCCCGAGCTTTGCTCGGTATTTATTTATTTTCATAAATTGTGTTTTTTGTAAATTATATTAAGGTACGAATTACATACTAATAAAATGATAAAATATGAATATAATTATCGAATAAAGATAATTACATTCATATTTAAGTTTTTATTTGACTGACATCTTTAAACGAGCAATTCTATGTTTAAGTTGATAAAACACGAATAAAATGACATTTTCTAGAAATGATTCCTAGCTAGATCGTTTTATCGCCCCAGAAACCCGTATACTAAATTTCATGAAAATCGTTGGAGCCGATTTCGAGATTCCAATTATATATATGTACAAGAATTGCTCGTTTAAATATATATTAGGCGGAAATATGACTAACTATGAAAATACAAAAATGTAGGTGAAATGTTTATGATAATGAAATTTAATCATTGTACAGAACATTTCTGGTACCTTTATACAACAATTGTAGATTACATAGACTTGTTTTATTTGGGTTCAAGTATGTAGTGTTGAAAACTAAACGTTTTTTTTGTTGACGCCAACTGTAATTTTCGTCTAAGATCCTCATATAATACAGTTTCGAGGTAGGAGCAATGAAACACTTATCCATAAAACATATTTCTAAGAAATGTAATTATAGTTAATGTTAGAAGTATTAAGTGTCCAATTGTTGTGGTCGACAACGAACTCGCGAGCCTTGTTGGACCTCTATTCTCCATAGTGTAAAGTGGTTTATGTAACCACAGAATGTAAATGAAAAGCAATCAATACAAAAAAAAAGTGCGTGCGTAAAAGTACACTTGTCAGAAGCGAAACTTTTACTAAGGTAAAAGATATATAAATAGTTGATTATGTACCAGTATATGATCACTTCTCTCTCTCTCATTTGGTCTCAATCGCTCTCTCCCATTTCTTCCCCAACACGCTACACATCTTCGTGACGTTTCATCCGTAAATAAAAATTTTACCCTCATGCGCTTAAAGAAGATTCACAAAAACTTTTTCAAACGACATACAAAAGGTTATTACTTAAATCACGATTCTTAATTTTCATGTGCCTTATAGTCTTTATTGGTTAACCATTTGAGACTCGTTACAAAATTGTATCCTTTAACAAAAACTCCAATCATATCCGCTGTCGCAAACTCATCGTTCTTTCAACAACCTGGTAATGAATAACGTCTAGCAACCCAGTGACAAGCACATAGAGTATAAAACAATAATTTATACCAAACTCCAATTTCCCGCGGTTTGGCTGCAATATCTATTCATGAGCAGTCACATGTACGAGGACAAATTTGATTAACCCCACGCTGGCTTTATTAAAAGGGACTAAAGACTATTTTACCATAAATGACGGTTAGTTAAATTTGGTCATTTGTTATTTTGGTTGATGTCACCGCTTCAGAGAGTTTTTCTTTTTTGTCACCTGTCTGGTATAGTTATTGATTATAAATTGTAGGTACATTTTAACGAGCTGTGTTTAATATGGCGATATTTTTATTTCGTGATTATGTAACGATTAAAATTTTGCCTCTTTTTTTTAAACATTGAATGGCATCAAGCTTCCGTTAAGGGCTTACTGTAGGTATTCTAGATTAGGTATGTGACAAGATGACTGACAAGGGCATTTTTACGACGCAATGTGTTTTGTGACTGACATACTTCCGTATCTAACACAATCGTACCGTAAAAGGAATGAATATTTGCGACCTGATGCGCACAATTCACCAGAGTTGGAACAAATGAAAATAATTGGTGCAAAGCATCTAGCTACAAAGCCACGAGGTACGAAACTCTAGACAGTGGAGACTTACTGTGAGACATCTTGGGTTGTTTTTCCCCGGCTGTTGTACTGAGGGACCTTATTGTATACACTTATACAAACACAAATAATAAATTGTCTAGTATATATATCCAGACATATATATATATTTATATACATTATGCTACATTACTATTTTTATTTTTTATAGGCGCCTATGAATAAAAAAAATGTCATCTCGTTTCTGCAACGCTCTTGTAGCCCAGTGGAATTGGACGAAAAACGAACCAAACCCAGGAAAAATTATAAGTAGAATTTTTCCTTCGGAATTCGTTAGAGGGGGTCACTGGGAGTCTACATTTCGTTTTTCGAATTCCCAGTGGTCTTGGATTTTCCGCCATCTTGATTTTAAGGGTGTTTTTTTGTTTTGTAAATAACTCGTTCATTTTCAATTTTACACGAAAAATGGTCATCACCAAAGTTGTTTGAAATTGAATTTCCTACAATTTCTGTCCTCATCAATTTTTCCGTAGGATCGATATTTAAAAAAAAAATAAAAAAATAAAAGTTTGAAAGTTAGTTAGTTACGGTTTATTTGCACCCCCATTCCCTTTAACGTAAGCATAGGTCAAAAAATATTAATCTTTAAAAAATTATCTGTAGCCAATTCAATCTTCAACCAGTACGATAATTACCATTTATACGAAAACATAACTAATAAACTTAAAGTAAAATATTTCGATGCATGCCTCACCTCTTTTCCGGGTGTTAAATGAGAAAATATCGAAATATTTTACTTATTAAAATGAAATATTTTAATATCGGCTGGAAATCTTATTTATCAGTTGGAAAATAGTTATAGCGGTATGCTGCGCGTCAAGTTAAGTGTGATCACATTAAGTTAAACGGTTTGTTTATTTGGTTAATCGTAATTAAAACGGATAAAAAGATGGCGATATCATATAAAATTTTCTTAAAGTTTAAAGTATAAGGCTCCTTCCATTCTGCAGCGTGTCGCCGGTCGCGTACGCACGCGACAATCATGGCGGCAATTGCAGAGCAACTAATAACCGGTCGAATGCACACGCAAAACTGTGAAATGCCAACTCGACCGGTAGCGCCGCACGCAACCGGCGACACGCTGCAGAAATTAAACATAAAAATGTACAAGCGCAGGATTTTTCATTGTGCCGACATAACCGAATAATAATGTGAAATAAAACTTATTATCTATAAATTAATCTAATTTCGACTATCTTTGTTATATACAGGGTGTCCCAAAAGTCGACGTCAAGTCGAAATTTTCTCATAGGTAATGCCACACCAGTTATCAGAAAAATTAAAAAAAAAATTAAGTCATGTATTTTTGAAGTTATGGAATTTTCCTTTTATTCCAGAAAATGTACACCATGTGACAGTTTTTTCATTCCTGTTGTTACAAATATTTACTTTTTGCCAATTTTTTTTCTCTTACGTCATCCCGAATAGTGCTTTATGTAATCTATGATCCTAAACCCTGTGCCGATCACTCCAACTTGTAGGAAAATGTCATTTTATACCGTACCAAGTTTTCAAATGTAATTTTTCGCACTAGTTCAACTGATCGTCCTGAAAAAAAAATGTAACACTCCAGTTTGGCAAGCAGCTTTTAAAGTTTGCGCAATTAATAAGGATTCTAGCGTGTTATAATACTTACTTCATTATTTCTTAGATCGGCCATAAAAAACTTTTTGTTAAACAAAGTCTGTTTTTAACAATTTCTCTGGAATTACAAAAAACGATTCTAGTGTACCCAAAGCGTTCCTAATAACCACAGCGTGGTTTAAATAAGATGGAGAGAGACATTCCATAAAATGTGAGCGAGACAGATAGTGACGCTTATGACATACGGACGCAAATAAGTAAAATAGACAGTTTCTTTTTTTAATTTTTCTGATAACTGGTGTGGCATTACCTATGAGAAAATTTCGACTTGACGTCGACTTTTGGGACACCCTGTATATACCGAGGTTGCCTAGTCTTTTTTTATTATAATTCTTATATAACCAGTGGTTTATATTTACTTGAAATATATCAAGATATAACATAACAAACCATCCCTAAGGTATCGTCTTCAGAATTGGGGACGGCAATTCGAATGTCCACAAAGAAAACCGCACTGGGGCCTTCATACAAAATATTACACATAAAAAAATATATGTACCTACAATCAAAAGAGGAATTGCACTAGTCATCCTAGAATTTCCTGTGTCGGGAGCATCTAGTCTCTTCTGTCTAAATACAGGAACTAAAAGTAATAAATTCTACATAACAATTAGTGTAATTTTACTATTTTTCTACAAGAAATATAGTTTCGGTTTTACCATAATTGTATTATAAGATCTTGCTTCAGATTGTTTGAATGAGCAAAGTTTTAAAGCAAGTATGAAAGTTTTGCTTTTGAGAATTTCTTGTTAAAGAAAAAAAAAAGCGTTGGGCCAAAGTGCGTCATGGATGGATTATATGCATACCTATAGGTTTGCATTGTGTATGAATTAACAGGTAGATTGCAACAAATCATTTTATAGGCCATTGTAGGCCACATTGGTATTTATATAAGTTCATACGAGCCTTCTGGACATCGAAAAAAGTAAATAATTGTAACCTCTTATTTAGAATGTGTTATAATTTATATAGTTGCAAATATATATATAAATTATATAGTTATATAGTTGAATAAAATCATTTGTGTTACCTACCCAGTTAATATGTATTAGTACCTGACTATATGTAAAGATTTTTTAATGGCGTAAATAGAACATTATGTTTAGTAAGTTAGTAAAAAGCTGTAAATCATTTTCCATAAATAAAAAAATAACAACTTCGCTGTAATAATATGAATGTTGGAGTAATATCGTCACTCCATCGATATTGACACTGTCATTACCGTCACGGTCATTGAGGATTTCATTTGTCGTATCAATATCCGTACTTTTATTAGTTAACTAGTGACCCGCCCCAACTTCGCACGGGTGCAATGCTGATGAAAAGCAGGTTTTTATTATGTATTGTTATTTCCGTCGCTGGAAAGCTCCGATAATATACGCGACATATACCATAAAGACACATACCATTACGGATTTTTCTGTAGACCTTTTCAATGTGTACAATACTTAGTACATTATTTTGATAAAACTCGTAGGATTCAGCCTGCGTTTGCAATGTAAGCGGAAAAAATGTAATTATTTACGACATCACATTAGAAACCTCAAAAATAACAGTACTTCTTCACTATTGAATGGATGTTATTATACATATAAACCTTCCTCTTAAATCACTCTATCTATTAAAAAAAACTGCATCAAAATCCGTTGCGTAGTTTCAAAGATTTAAGCATACAAAGGGACATAGGGACAGAGAAAGCGACTTTGTTTTATACTATGTAGTGATGATTCCAATCAATGAAACAATTGTTTTTTTTCAAGAGTGCATCGTGCAATCAGTCTTCTGACTATGAGCAGATAAGTTGTAGGATTTATCACCAAAGTAAAAACCGTCAATTGACTCGATCATAACATTTCCTGATAATCATAACATTCCCTGTCATCTATATAATATGGTCGAAGATATACCTTTTTCGACGGAGTTACATATGATTTTTGCAGGTTTAAATTTATCGACTAGTTTTACCTCAATTGTTGGAATTTACGATTATATGCACACAACACACAGTACACAAAAAATGTTATAAAGTTCTTTCTACGTAGTACGAACTTGTTATGTCGATAAAAAATTCCAGACGAAATGAGACACATTTGCCACTTTTTACATCAAATATACCGTGTTTTTTCATTTAGGTACGAAGAAATATGATATCAGTACATGTTTTTGGGGGTGATTAATTTATAAAGTTCTCGTGTCACGTTGTTTGTGATTAAACTGCTTCGAAATGGCTGTACCGATTTTCGAGTTAGGTCTACGAATCGGACAACATCTATATTTCATTCCGCTAAATGTTAAGGGTGGTCCAAATCTAAGTGGTTTTTATTTATTTATTAACACTTCGTTACATTACAATATAAACATTGAACATAATTAAATGAAACTAGGGCAACTGGCGGCCTTACCGCTTTCGAGCGATTTCTTCTAGGCAGATTTTTATTTATTTTTTAGGCAATTTGTGTTTTTATTTTTAATGATACAGTATACAATCCTAAACTTCCACCCCTCTACGATCAACACTATTTTTATTTGTTAATTAAAAACTTATGACTTGAACTCTGAGGTTTATATAAAGAAAATTTCACAGAAAAACCTAAAAAGTTTTCATTCCAGAAAACCAAACAGCCTCTGGGGTGGCATAACAAAATGTTCCATATTAGTATGTACTAAAAAGGAAAAATCACATTAATGAGAAACGCAGTTCTCGGGGCAGCTAGTGGTAGAATAAATAATTTTACATCTAAAGAATCATGTAAAGTATAACTGAAATTTAATTAAATTATGTTCAGTTTAAATACTTTGTAACGAATTTATAATGGGCATTTTCATATCTGATTGCCTTTGAAGGCAATGAGTACAAATGAATTTTAATATATTTAATAATATGCATATATTCTCCTACTTATTAACACCTACTAGCAGACCCGGCCAAGCGTTGCTGTGGCTAAGGTTTTGTTATATTACATAGTAGTAAACTATACAAGGGAAACGGTAGAACTTATGTGAAAGGTTGATAGCTTTTGACAAACGTTGGTAGTCTTAACACAGCGCCATCTGTTAGAATTGTATCAAATAATAAACAAATAATTTGTAATAGAATAAAATTGCGACTATAATTATTAAAGATCTAAGCTGTACTATATCTTAAGTAGGACCAGACTGCTCACGGTGTGCCAATTTAATTTAAAATCTGTTAAGTAGTTTAGGAGTCCATCGCGGACAAACATCGTGACAGGAGATTTATATATATTAAGATTGTAATATAATAAGTAATGGGTGAAATGAGATCCTTATTTGATTATGGTGGAGATAACTCTGAATTGCTTCTTAAACTTCTACTTATGTATGTAAAATGTATACATGAATACATTAGTATGTGTGTCACGATGTCAAAAAAAAAATAAAGAATTTCAAATTTACTGTAATGGGGCTTCTAAACGGGCCATGTTTTGCTGCAATTGATGGCTGCACTATTGGCAACTAATTGCCCGGCCATCACAAAAATGTTTTAATGCAGCTGATGGCCGAGCAATCTATGGCCGGGCCATGTGTTGCAATATGACAGCAATTGTATGGCCCATGATGCAGACTCCTAAACGGGCTACACGTACCGGCAACAATGGCTGACGAAAACACACTTGTCGCAACAGCTTTTATTGTTTTAAAAAACAAATAGAAAAAGAAGAGATTGTGTATTGATAAACTGTAGACAATTTGAGTCTAGAAATAAGCCTTGATAATAAATTATTCAAGAATTATTATTATTATTTTTACGTAGTTGTCAAATCGCAAAACACAGAATAGAGCAACATTTCGCGTAGAAAAGGATGCACCGTGCCATAACAAAGAGAGTGACTGAAACAAAACTAAAACTGGCTGTGCAATATTGCAGTTGAATTCGATAGCCTAGCGATCGTCCGGCAACCCATAGGGGCAATACCGGCCATAAGTGGCTATCCAAAACATGTTGGGCTATATGGCCGGGACATTACTGCAATATTGCGTAGTGTGGCTGCTATTGTTTGCAATGTTGCCGGGCAACTGTATTGCAGCCATCATTGCAGCAAAACATGGCCCGTTGAGAAACCCCATAATATACAGTTACAAGTTTTGTTATTTTGATGCGACAAAGTAATCGATGTATAAACTATAATGTTCTTGTTTAAATTTGATATTTAAACCCGAATTCACAGAATATATGGTACGAAATCCGGCTGCAGGATTAGTACGCTCATCGGTTATTTGCTAAAAACAATTTTTTTTATGTAAATTTATAATAAGGAGAATGTACATCTACCAAGTTGCTTATCAAAATTTGGTCGCTAGTATAATAATTACAGTTAGTCCAACAGTTGTTACGAAAAACCGGTGTTCATATTTTAAGAAAAGTTTTCCCAATATTTACTGACAGGGGATCACGGCTTCCTTACGATACCGCTGTGTCGTTTTGCCACATCACCGACCATTTATTGTGTTACGATAGTTTTGTTGCCCTATAGAGAAAATATTGTACCAAATTTTGTTTATTTAAAATGAACTTCTATCTAATACGAACCCAAACTTTTACAATTCATAACACACCTTTGAGATTGAGCTATAATCGCAGATTGTCTTTTTTGCAGTTTCTTTTATAAAAGGTAATAATAGAGCAGTGTCGGCTTGTTGGCTTAGTGGTGATCTGCTGATTCATCTCTGCACACACTGGTACTGCTCCTCCAGCGCAAAAGACGATGGCGGATGGGGTGATTTGAGAATGACCTTTACTTTCAAACAAGGGCCACTCTCTAATCGCCCCAACATCATATCAAACAAACGATTCATAGAGCGAGTGTTGATGGCATAGTGGGGTTTTAGTAGACTATGCACATATCACGAGTCTTACATAACCAAGCGCCCCAAAATTTCTCGCGAGGCATACATACCGACAAACATCTTGAAGAAACCTGCGCAGAAGCTATTTTTAGGTTTTATTGAGAGGGAGGGGGGGGGGGGGTGAAAGCGTGATTGGTAAATCACTTGACGTTTGTGTTCCGCGCTGCAATACGATGCGCAAACTTTCCCTTACAACCTTGTTTGCTCAAGAAGTTTGCCGGTATCTGTATACAGATATCTGAAGCTAAGATTAAGAGTTCTAGCGCCATTGGTTCAGACTTCAGCTTAAGTGCACAAAGTAAGAAATATTTGAAGATTTGAATCGCATTACGCCACTGGGTAACAAGGTTAAAAATCATATTCCTATTTCCATGTTTTATTATAAAGTACTACAGTCATGTGCTTAGTGTGTCCTTACAATTGTACCTCTCGCACTTGACCCATATTCATTGTCGCGTTTGTTCGCAGGAGTCGAGTAGCGAGTTACCACTATATTTACACAAATGTACATACATATATCACAAAACGTTTCTGCTGACTTATTTATTAATTTAGCTATAGAAGCTTAGAAGAATTCAATTACCTTTAAAAAAACTTAATAATAGCTTTTGTTAATAGTTATATTATGTTCTCAAGCGACGTGATTATCGTAATATTTTAATTTTGAGGTAATTGTAGCAATTTCATTAATCAGTTTGGTAAAATATGTAATTCCGACCTTTTCCAGAATAGCTGTATATTAAATTTTAAATATCAAATAAATTTAATGTTTGTTCGAAATGAAATCGATAATGGTGGAGAAGTTTATCGTTTGCGTTACAAATTTTTCTCAATCAAATCATGAGATATGTATAACACTGTTATCTCTAAATATATATGTAAAATATAAACGATGGTACTATTGCGCAATCAATGTAAAATTTACCATTAAAATTTAAGTACATGGCATCAGGCAGCGTGGCCGAGCGGTCTAAGGCGCTGGTTTTAGGCACCAGTCCGAAAGGGCGTGGGTTCGAATCCCACCGCTGTCAAATGATTTTTACTTTTTAATTTTATGGAAGTCCTAGTTATATTTTTGAGTACGAAATTACCAACACATGTGTAAAGATTTAAATTACATGGATATTTTACAATATTTCAGAATATGTAACTGCAATATTCTGTACTAATATTTTTACGGAATTTATATTTCTCAGAATTTTTATAAAATAAATTATCTTTTCACGCGTTGCGTGATATATATTAATAATAATATATTTTAGATATCAAATAGGATGTTTATTGAATAATGGTAAATACTGTCTCGTTCTTGAAGGACGTGTTGAGAGAAACAATCCAATGTTTATAACCATTAGTCCAACTCTCGCAGTAATGTCCGTACACATGTTAGCCCCCTTACAACGAATTAATGTTCTTTTTATCTTGAACGTGTTATTTATCGTAATATGTTGTACACAAAGGCACGTTATAAAAAAATAAAAGAGTTTTCTACTTGAACTACAACTCACTAATTGTTAAGGTTTAAATTATACATAAACTTTAAGACATTTCAATATTTAATTCATTAATTTATATAGCAGTATTTGTGCTTATGTTTTTTAAAATATGATTTCTATCGTCCAGAATTTCATACCCAATTTAGTAACTATTTAAAAAAGCATATGATATACATATATGTTAGAGATTATGTTATAAAAGAACACGATGTCATTTGTTTTATTAGAATGGTAACACCACGCAATTTCATAGACATCTTATAGGTTGTAAAATGTCTCTGTGTGTCAATTGTCAAAGTCAAGTTGTCAGTAGTGCGTAGAATCGGTCGTGAAGTACTAGAGTTGCTTTCCGATCGGTGCTTGCGCCGGACGTATGCACTGACTTGTTTAAATATTAAGTAATAATGTCGGACAACGGTAGTGACACCAATTTCGTAATTACTAATAGCGTTGAATCCGCAACATATATAAGGCAAATAATGCAACCTAAATATTTGTTTTTAGAGTTATTTTTAGCGTTAATTTCCTTACTTAGATTTTTGATTTCCTGTAAATCAATATCAAATTATAAATCCGTAGCAGTAAGTTGCTAACGACTGTTTTTATAAAGTCCCGCGAAGAAATTAAAAGTTTTCAAATTATAGCTTTTACGACGATCGTAAACATTCAACTGAACTAAACTCAAAATTCAATATTGTTAAATGAGATTAGATTTTGATATATATTTTATTATGAATTAAAATTAGTTTTTTTTTTATATTTTTAATCGCTACCGAAAATCTGTTAATATATACGAAAATTATAAATATTTCCAAAAGATTAATCACAAACGTTCTAATCACTAAATATTTCGTAAATAAATCATTTTATTTAAAAAGTACATATTTCTGGCAATAGCTGACATCAGTATCGAGTACGTTAATATTGTATTAATTTCAAGGCTTAAAGGCTAAAAATCTAATCATAATTTATTACCAGTTAGTACCAGTTCATAAGAATCTAAGTGAATGTACTGTGGAAGGATGAAATTTGGCAAAATATATATAAGATAAAGAATAAAGGTTCTGGTATAAATAAGACACAATCACACGAGATTTAATTTTATCGCACAGTATTTATTTTGAATACTCGTTGCGTTCCAACACTTAGTATGTTATTCATACAAAATATGACTTAACGCAATTTACCAGTGAATGTTTGTCGAATTTATCGCATGAAATATAGTGCCCTTTGTCATGTGGGTTGTGCGTAAGCCTCTAATATATCATAAAGAAGTATTCAAACAGACTTGCTGCAATAAAAGATAGATTTAGCAGGGTCTTTTATCATACGACATTTTTGTTGATAAAACTTGTGTGAATGAAAAACAATTGACGACTCGAAGCAAGTAGTAACGTGTAGATAGATATGTTTTAGTTTCTCTAATGCAGCTTATGTAACTGATATAAACATAATAATAAACATTTTCATACAATATTCACTAACCCGACGTTAAAGGTTATTTAAATGCGTATAATACCAATATTATTGTATTACCCATTTGCGGAAATCTACTGGGTGTACCTCCGGGAAAGATAAGTATTTCAAAGACAAGAAAAGTAAGGGTCTTTTCTGTCTGTTGTCAATAAGACAAGTATTGTATATTTTTCAAAAATTTTGCTTTTGGTAAGACTACAACCGGTTCCTATATACCGTCTTTTTAAAATGCACAATAATGGTTTTGTCAGGAATCGAACCCAGATTTGGACAAACACAATGAAGTTCACGTATTTTTGAGTTATGTTTAATTATGTACTAATAAGGACGTGTTTTTTACAGAACAGAATGATATAGAATGCAAGTATGCATGAGTAAATCATAGCTGAGTACAACCATGTATAAGTGCAGGAACTAATAAACTTGCCTCGTGGTAAAACAATCAGTGATTATAGATTTCTTTTTAAAAAACAAAATGATTTATTAATAAATAGTTATAAGAAACAGAGGTGCAACCTTAATGGGTACTGACAATCGACTGTTGCTCCCGCTTGGTATGCTTATATGCTCCTTTTGATTAATTAGCATATCAGATAGTCAAGAGGTTAGCCATATCTCTTACAAGCTAAGGGTGTAATAGTTCGTTCGATCCCGGCTGTGCACCGGACTCTGTATATGTGCGCATTTCATTACACTAGGTAGTGTGTGGGGGTGGAGGCGTCAAAGGGGTGTTTCAGGCACATAAGGGACCTGATTGTCAACATGTAGGACACCATTAAAGAAATCGGAGGTTTCAAACGTAATGCTGTTGTACTATATCGTGTCGTAGAGTACAAGTGTGCCCTTCAACAAATAATTCTCAAAACTTTCTTAGCACAGATCATTCTAAGTTTGCGTTCTCTCGAATATACTCATATTGCCTAACAACCCAAGCCTACAGAACATATAACTTTCAGTGCTATAAATACCTATGACAGTGGACACCTGGTAATCAGGCCCCTGTTTTTTTAGCGTTATCTGTCATCCAATACGGCTCTCTTACGTATTTCAAATGTTCGCTAAAGTATTTGTCGGTTGTTCCTTTTAAACTATTGAACGGCAGTTGTTTAATTTTTATTAAATTAATAATTTACAAATAAACAACCGATATGGTGAAAAAATATGACTAATCATCCGAGAAATATGTGGACAAAAACTTTCTAAAGTAAGAAAATATCCTAGGTAGTTTAATTCAATATACTCAAAAAACTCTCTCTTTTTTGGAGTTGGTTAATAATTTTAAAATAATCGCAATTATACACACTAAATATTCAAAAATCCCAGAGAACGAAATATACCAACTAAACTGTATATTATAAATTTATAAAAAAAGTTTAACAATAAAATATCAAAGTATACGTATAAAAGTTATTCGACGAATAAAAATGACATTTGCTTAAAATAATTCTAGCATTCGAAATATAACGAAGTCAGATAAAACCTAAACTTTTAAATAAAATCCATCTACTTGCAAAGATCGTTCCAAAGGTGAAACTCTGAATATTTATTACCCCCGACGGGATTTGAACTCGGGACCTTTGGACAGTTTACAAACACGGGTGTCTTCAAGTTTTTTATCGCGAAAATTTCATTTTATGTAGGTACATTTCGCTAAAGTGCCGCGAGTTACCAAGATTACTCATAAAGATGTTCGTAATACTTTTGTATCATGATTTTCCGCATTCAATAAAAGGTACGTATTTCATTTATGTTTTACTTACGATAGATTTTTTTCTATTGATTGTGTATACGAGAGACTAAGACACTCAATGGGTTTCATCTTTGAATTCTACTGTGCTTTTCTTTAGAAGTATTCATAATTGTCAAATATCGTGTGAGGGACAGTGTTCACTATGTACTTGCCTTTTATTAAAACACCACGAAACAGAGCGTACCAATTCTTAAAAGGCCGGCAACGCACTCGCGAGCCCTATAGCATTGAGAGTGTCCATGGGCGGCGGTATCACTTAACATCAGGTGAGCCTCCTACCCGTTTGCCCCCTGTTCTATAAAAAAAACATTTACAGAATTCTGAGGCCGAGACATATAAGTAGAATTTAGCTTCACTCACGTAATTATAAAAGATTACCAAATATTAAATGTCTTCGATCTCCTCTTATTATATCTATCTCACTTCTTCGTTCTTCGCACTATTACATATCATCTAAAAAAATTTAGATATGACGCAGTAACAATTTACTGTTTAAAATAAAATACGTTTATTTTGGAACATACGATCATCATGGTATCACTTATTCCACGTCAATTAATTCGAGCCTGTTGGCATCCCTACTCATCGGCAAAGAAGACAGAGGGTGTTGGAGGGTTTGGTCGTATAGAAAGTATAAACGAGAAGCCGCTAACGAGTGAGAACCAGAACACCATGGATGGTGTGGAAGCGTCTGGAAGGCACACCTGAAGCAAAACCAGGATGTACTATAGAAGGTAATGGTCAAAAGTATCAAGACGACCATACATGCTGCATGAAAGTGGATGAAGCGAGAGAATCAGGCGTCTCAAGTGGAGATCCGTGGTCTCTGCCCATCCATATATCCACCTCTGAGTGTATCATAACGAAATATGTCAAAACATATGTATCATATATATCGACAAATTACATATGAAAAAGTAACAATAAGACTTTTGCTAAATCTATTTATTAAATCGTTGTATATATATTTTATCTCTGACTAGCACAATATGAAACTATATTATATAAACTGTAGCGATCAGCGCAGAGAATGAAGGACCCTCCACTCAACTCCACTCGGGGACAAAGTTGTTTGTCCAGCACTTCATTTGATCGTAAGTGAACCTTTTACTCATATTTTGTTGTATATTTTGCATTCAAAATATCATCATTCCTGATATATGTACAATAATAAATATTGAAATGCATTAATTTGTAAATGGAATTTTTTTTATTGATTTAGGGTCTGTTTCATTATGTATGGATAAAGTACCAAATAGCTATGCAACACAATTATTCGAAGGATAAAAGTTCCGAATAAGAAACTTCAAACGTGTTTCATGACGAATAGCGCTATCTGACAGTCGTGAAACGCAACAATAGTGTTTATCCTACCGGCTGTGCACCTGAACCCCGTGGGTCATGAGTCTCCAAAGGGAACAAAATCTAAGTGGGATATGAGACTCTTATAATTTAGCCCTTTATTTAAAAAATAGATATAGTTTATTTATTTTACAAATGACACAAAATCGGTTTTTACAAAATAACAGTCGTTATTACTTCGAGTCGCAGTCTGTCATCTAAACAAAAGAAGGGCGTAAATTCAACTTATTGATATTACATTTAGCAGAAATTTAGTCAGGTATAGGGCCTGTTTCACAATGTATGGATAAAGTACCAAATAGCTATGCAACACATAAATAATTCGAAAGATAAAAGTTGCAAATAAGATACTACGCGTTTCATGACGAATAGCGCTATCTTGCATAACGCAAAAATACAGTTTATCCTACCATAAGTAATAAATAGCTTATTTGGAACTTATACCGACATTGTGAAACCCACCTGTAAAATTATAAGCTACTGATGTGTGATAAGAAAATATACTGACTTTTTTTCCCACAACAGACGGACATTAATTCTCAACAATTTATATTATTTCTTGATTCCTCATGGGCCACTGAAAGTGAGTAATATATGCGTGTTTTGTAAATACAGTTTGAAAAATGGCATGCACATAGTTTTTTTTTTATCTATTCTCAATGATATTTTTTGATACATTGAGGAATACAAGGATGAAGTGGCGAATTGATACTGTCTTCGTCCTTGCATCTTTTTAAGTTGTTACATGGTTGCATTTCTTAATGTAGAACATTTGAAATAATATAGGTTTTCCTAATTGTTATAAATTATACAAAGTAAATAATAATTGATGATAGTTAAACAAGTGTTTGACGTCCAAGCATGCTTTTAGTTAGGTTAGGTACTAACCCAAGACATGCCAAGTTGTTTTTTATATGTATGATATAGGAAATAGAGTGAGCCTATGGATACAATATAGCACGTAAATAACAAATTGACGTCACAAAGCTGTCCGATCCACGTCAAGATCGGTGGGATGATAACGCCGAGCTGACATCGTAATAACAACGTTAACTATGGAAACGAATTTTGAGAACTTTATAATGGAATTGTATACTCCCTGCCCCCGAACGAACGAGAACGTATGCTCTAAAGAGCGTACCGATTCTTAAAAGGCCGGCAGCGCGCTTGCGAGCCGTCTGGCAGTGCGAGTGTCATGGGCGGCGGCGTCACTTAATATCAGGTGTTCCTGCTCGTCTGCCTCCTGTAACATAAAAACAATTTATGCAATTTTTCTATGCTACCCTATAGACACTGGTTTAATATCCGAAACAGATTAATTATATTATTCGATTCATAAAATCCATTCAAAAATAATAATAATAAAATATAAAATAATCTCGAATTTATTCAGCCATCTACGAGTTTTGCATTTAGCAACATATTTTGAGATTTATTTTTATTTAAATATGAATAGATTATATTTCAATTGTGTGTTTAGCCAGCAAAAGAAAAACAACCAGTTGCGTTATAACTCTGGGTGTTTACTTCAGATTTCTGTATCAGTTATTTTTAGGCAAGTAGGTAATCAGCCTTCAATGCCTGACACACTTCGCCGACATTTATATATAGCTGTTTTTATATTCAATATATTTTTCTTATTATAGGTAAGTCACCTATAAGTAAGTGTGATATTATATCGGGTGTATTGATAACAAACGTATTGTTTTGAGACAGCTCTAAAAATAAATATTAACCTATTAGCCACACGTGAGGCAAGAAGTTGGGCCTGGAGGTACATTTTTACCAGAGCTACAGATTTACTAGTTTACTTCTTCGTAAACAGACTATAAACTTAAAATAGCGATCATATCTTTTTCGGTTTTGTATCATTTTAAATATGACAAATTATTTCTTATTAATAATGAAAAATTCCATTTTAAAATTTGTCACGTATGATATGAGCGAATAATCATTTTAATTCTCATTATAATTGCGCAGTATTGTAATTAAATTTTGATAATAATTGACATACCGCCTGATTACTGATCAAAGGATTAATATTTGTATACGCATAATTATACACAAACATGAGTGAGGTTACGGGACAATTAGGATGTACTCATTGACATTATCCATTTTCATAGAGAAATAGATTACATAGAGAAAAGCCAAAGAAAAAATGTCATCCATTAATAAAGTTTTTACTCTGAGTACGAATTTTTATGTAGACTATAATATCTGATTAAGAAATCACTTACACCGCTAATGTGTCATAGACACTGAATCTAGTAACCTCACTTCCTATCCTATGCTACTTCGCGCCAATTTCTGGCTTTCAGCTGCAACAGGTCCTCCTCTACTCTGTCGATATAGTGGTATCTCAATTTGATGACATTTGAATACACTGTTCCTCATTACAACTTTGTAATCAGAAACAGTGTATTATCTCAAATGGCTAATAATAAAAAATTATACATTTCAAACGGGATGTTCAACGCGATTAAGTACTTAAGACGTTTGCATCTGTGGTGAATTTATAAAAAATAAATATGCATGTAATATATAAATGTAATTATTATAACTAATTATAATATTTAAAAATAAATGCTAGATGTACCTATAAATGACATCATTATTATCTGTTAAATATTTTATACTTGATTGTTAAAACTAATAATTCTAAGCAAACTTATTTTGTCCTACCGTCATTTTGTGAATCATACTTGTTTGTTAACGGGTATAAAAGAGCGGAGCTACAGTGGTGTAGTCCAGTGGCTCGTTGACTTTCAAGGTGAAAACATCTAAGGTACGATATTATTTTGATTACTTTTTGATGATGATGTATATTGTCCATTTATGTTATATTGATGAATTATATAATGTTATTATGTAAATGTCATTATATACTGATGACTGGTGTATTTAAAACTACGGTTAATACAAACACTTGTTGTTGTTAATTATGATTGGCATATTGTTATATGCGATAGTCTCTGGTTATATACTGCAAGATAAATAAAATGTGATTATGAATATAATCCTTTTATTTATATTTCCCTTTAATAAATATTTCTCCTGAATACCTAATAATAAACAAGATTCTAGTTATATATCTACAGTTTTTAAAATAAAATTTATAACACATGCATCTTTGAATGTGTCTTTCTTGAAGCATTAAATGTCGCATGCTTCTTTGTCTTTGATAAAGCAGTTCTTCATGGAACAGCCATGATTTCTACGACTACAATGAGAAGGTACATACTCGTACAAACTACTAAGCTAACAATTATAATATCATGATTTGAACGACAGATATTTAATGCAATCACTTTGCACTTGACTCAACGTTTTCTGAGACCCATATCATATCGTAAGGGATGAAGATTACTGCCAAAATAGCACTATAAAGACGATCAAAAGAGGCATTAGCCGAGCATTAGGGTAAAAATCACACGCTATCATCAACTTTATTTACATGGCAGTTAAAATCTCATTTTGCGATAACCATAAACTTGGAACACCCGTTTATTACGATAAATGAATTATGCATTTGTTGTTTGAAGTTAAAAAAATATAGTGTTTTGAAATTATGAACAGATTTAATTTTAGAAAATGATTTATTTATTTATCTAAACATAACACACGAATATAAGGTATTCCTATTCTAACACAATGAGAATTAAAAACGGATAAATTATTTATTTATTGATTGCCTAGCTGTTTAATCAATTGGCTGAGCATCTTTTAGGCCGCTAGTTTAACGGCGCCCTTCAGTTATTTAGCTAGGCTTTTAATTGAACAGCTAATTAAGCTAGCTGACTGCGTATATACATAATCTTTAATAAAAAAAGTTGGTGGCACAAACAAACTGGCCACAAGACAGAAAACTAAAGCAAATTTGTACAGGTTGGTTCCTGTGTGGGGTGTGTAGTGTACCTTGTTGTCGTAGCGTCGCTGTTTTAAGTAAACTTATTCGTTGAGCTAGGAGAGCACTATCTCTTGGGTCACCAGTACCTATTATACTTTAATATTTTATTTAGCAGCTGTTCACCTGAACCCCGTGGCCCATGAGTCTCCAAAGGGAACAAAATCTAAGTAGGATATGAGACTCTTATAATTTAGCCCTTTATTTAAAAAAATAGATATAGTTTATTTATTTTACAAATGACACAAAATCGGTTTTTACAAAATAACAGTCGTTATTACTTCGAGTCGCAGTCTGTCATCTAAACAAAAGAAGGGCGTAAATTCAACTTATTGATATTACATTTAGCAGAAATTTAGTCAGGTATAGGGCCTGTTTCACAATGTATGGATAAAGTACCAAATAGCTATGCAACACATAAATAATTCGAAAGATAAAAGTTGCAAATAAGATACTACGCGTTTCATGACGAATAGCGCTATCTTGCATAACGCAAAAATACAGTTTATCCTACCAATATGTAATAAATAGCTTATTTGGAACTTATCCGGACATTGTGAAACAGACCCTTAGTATAGAAAAACAGCAATATATACGTACCGATACTTCCAGTACTAATGTATAACTTGATCGTTATGATATAATTATTTAGAGAGATTACGTACACTGAAACTACTTTCGTTAAATACACTGATTTTGTTGTAATTTTTTTGTTGGTGTGTGTGTGTGTTAATGTGACCATCTTCACAAAACAATGCTCTAGATATTCCATATATACAATTCTCAACAGTTGTCTCACTAAGACGAGTTCACTAATGAAATATGGGAGAAACTTTGTTTTCCGTCGGGTTCAGAATCCCCAGTTGCTTAATCACATTACAGCTACACGTGCTGACAATACCGTTAACTATGTTTGTTCACTAGACTCCACTATTGTACTTTGAATTTGTTAAAAGTTATAGCATGATATAAGTAAAGTATTGTAGTGAACTAAATTACTTAGGAATACTATTATACTTTGTAACTTAATCTTCTTTTAAGGCATGCAATATATGTTTAACTGCAAAAGTATTGACGAATAATCAAAAACGGTAAAGACTTGGTACAAAGGTGACATTCGGAGTAATTTAGTTCTTATCTAGTGTTAAAATATAATTATATATAAGTATTTAATCCTGGTATATTAGTTATAAATAATTATATATTTTTTGTCACTCAGTCGTCTAACATCTCAAACAAAACGATTGAATGATATATTTTACGACGTATCTAATTGCTAACATTTGTAAAATACGATTGAGTATATAACCTAATTGAATTTTAAATTCATTCCGACTAATTTTGAAATTATCACATCAAGTTATTAATGTTGAAAATAAAATATCTTACTACAGTCACAAATCGGGACTTTGCATGTGGCTAAATTGAAACCGAATGTTTCGCCACATGCTCCTATAACTTATGAGACTCAATCCATGACTGCAATATCCAAACTTAGTTGGTATACAAAATCTAATTCATATTAAATAGTGTCATATTTTTTACATGTCAAAGACAGACAAAACATTTCTAATCTATTTGCCACACGAAGACCCAATTAAGTGCCGATATGAGTGAACTCAATAGGATTCGTAAGGTAAAGATACCATATAATAATTTAAATAACGAAAACGTCAAGGGATTATTCGTAAAGGCGAAAACTTTGTATCAAAAACGTTTTCACTGCTGCGTCAATGGCTTATACAAGTTTGTCAAGTTTCGTACGAAATTATGTATAAAGACGTATTACGAGGGACAAGAGGGTTCTGCTTAAAAGTAGAATTGTCCATGGTTCTATATATATTGTTTCACGTTGTCAGTGCTTACCCAAGATATCAAAGGCTTGTTCGCAGGCAATATTATTTTTTTAATAGACAATTAAAATTTAAAAAAATAACGTAATGCAACGAGCGGCCTCATAGCCACTAAGCGATCTCTTTCAGGCAATCCTATTTTGTAAAAAAAGGAATTGTGCAGAACTCCTAGCGATCGAAATTAATTTATAATATAAATGATTATACAAAAATATCAATTAAACATCAATAATAATAAACCAAAATAACATTTTTTTTTAATTTCTACAAATGTTACTCATAAACACATATTAAGACAGAAATAACAGAATTGTAAAAGTTAAAGACACACACACAGTACGGAATATAATAGGCAAAACAGGAAAAAGTAGGTGATTCGTATTCTTTGCCTACCACACGCCGACTTTTTGGGTCCTAGTCATCCGGTTTCACAATAATACCCTTCACTACAAGCGAGTGCTAAATGCATATAGACAGAATGTCCATTGCCAGGATTCGAAACTACGAACTCAGAAATGAGAGTCTCACGCAGAAGCCACTAGGCGAGTGTTTCCCACCGTCGGGCACACTTGACTTACTGTGTTTCATTAATAATTTCCTAAATCTATCAATATATTGGAAAACACAGTAGGAAAACTCTGCTTCGATAGGATTTGACACCATTTCATAAATGAAAAATGTCCTTCATCGAGCTATTCTACACATTTATATTAAAATCAAAAGAAATTTGTGAAATATCAATATGTGTTTTGTGTGATCGGTAGTCACAGCACGATACATGTGAGGTGGTTTTACAGCCCTATTCTGGGGACTAAATTAAATATTGATACAGATTGCCCTTAAGGGATCCATTTAAGGGCTGATAAAAGTAAAATGTAATAAAGTAATAAAAGCACTGTAATTGCGCGAAAAACAAATGAATCAAATTTTTACGGTTGCCTTTTATTATTCATTAATTACCGAGAAGCTAATAGGCTAATGAAATATAGCCGGCAATATATACTTATGAGTACAAATAAGTATATTTTCAATAAAAATATTTAAATTATTTATGAAGAAGACTTTAGACAAGTTTTTGTCATTTAAAAGATTCCTCATACAAAAACAAAACCTGTCGGAATTACACTGCTTTTCGTAAAGAAATTATTTGTCTCTTTCTATCAATTGTTCTAACATTGTGATGAAAAGAGATAGAACAGCTTGGAGAACGTAATTAGACGCGAATAAATCATTTTATATTACATATTAAGTACTAGCTGCTTCACTGATAACTTGTTTATTACTTAGCCTTAAACCCTTTTAGTAGCTATATACTAACATACGGAACATTTCTATGCTATCGCATAGTGTTCCCTTTTCCGGAATGTAGTAAAAAAAAATTATAAATTTTCTCTCCAAAAATCTTCCTTACAGTTCATGGAATAAATTTATGCAAAAGAACTCGTATTTGACCAGCCGTGTTCGTGTTTTGCGCTTAGCAACAAATTATATATATATAGATAACAAAAAAGAACGCCTTCTTCCCTTCTATTCTTGACGTGATCGTATTTCCAACCGGCGATACATAAGCAGAATAGCGCCGCGAACCAATTCGTGACAAGAATACTCCAAAGACATTGCACTTTATTGAATTAAGTGCCGTGTGCAGCTGACGTCGTACAAAACGGAAAATGGAAACAGATGCCCGATTCCGTGTAAGGAGTTTTAATGTAAGAATATGTTAAAGCAGATCGGATCGTAGCGGAGAGATTTTCATACTTGAAATTAAGTTCGTTTGTTACTGATTTTTATGAAGATAGATTATAAAATTTATTGTATAAAGTTTTTGATGTGAAACATCTATAGCCGCACGTTAAACCGATTTCTGGCGTGGCGACGCATGCCGTGGCGACGCATCGCCACGCTATATGATGGTATATACATACAATCTATATGCAGTAGTAAATTTTTGTATTTAATGAAAATAAATGTTTGTTCAATAAATAGTCATCGTTATCTGGAAAACAAAATCGTAATATTTTATTTTATCATTATGACATATTTATTTCCTATCACAATCTGTTCTGTTCTGCATATTACTTCACAGAATAATTTCGATGTTTCACATCTGCCAGGCGTCCCGTGACGGCTCACATTTTTTCTTCGTTTGTTTTCTTCAAATATCGGATTTATTGATAACTAGACTTTTTTGGTATTTATTTCTTGTATATCATTATGTGAATGTTGACAATGCAAACAGGTAAATATTATTTAATTCATTCGTTTTTATATTCACAAGATATTAAAGACAGTTACGTGGATTCCATTTTTGGCTGATCACCTGAAGAAGGATTAAATGAGAATGACGCAGAAATACTTCCACCCATTAGTACAACTAATGAATAAAAACAAGTTTAAAAAAAGGGTCCATTAATGTGCCTTGACAAACACATGCCGAATATAAATTGCAATGGGCGTAGGTGGACACGCAAAATATTGCCTCACACTAAATTGGTTCAACCCTCAAGTTTTCCGATCGGACCCGGTCATAAAGTGTTCGACAAGTAGGGTTTTCGACGATAAAAAATTTGTATACACTACCCACCATTAATTCACAATGATTTCAATAAAACACTCACTGCCCAGATTAAGCCTTTGAGTTTGTGCGGTTACTATGGTTACCATTTTTGTATCGAACTAACATCGAGGCCTTGGTAACATCCCTTTACCCTCCCCTTCATGTTTCATAAAGATAGACTTTAACAAAAATTGCACTCATAATAGCTTGACCAATATTGTTTAAATGTCATCAATTTCCATACGATGGGTGTATTAAGCGAAATTAGAACGCACGCAGGTGTAAAACCGGAGGTTCTTGGACTAAGATCACAGTTTTTACTTTATTTTATTTTGGTTTTCGTCTCATTAGGCGGGTGCCTCCTTAATTTATGTTTTCTAAATGTATATGTATCAAGAATATAAACAACAAAGTGTTAATAAATATATAAATATTATAATACTTTTGTCTTACTTTATCGTGTAAACAGTGTAAACAAACGCTGAAAAAAAAAATATTGAGTTACAGAATATATTTAAACTTGAACACGCGATTATTATTCAAAATCAAATTGATTTGTTATAGCAAAACTATTGCAATGATGTTTTTTGCGACGTGGCAACCCTAAGCAGAAGCTTTACGCACTAACTTGTTGCAGGGTTCGGTATAAAGTATACATTTTAAGGAAAATCGTTTGGATTTTAGCAGCTGCCTAATCTTAATATTTATAAAACTTCTATGGCTGTGATTTTCATTAAAAAAAATAGTAGCGCTACAACCTCTTTAGGTCCTGGCCTCAGATTTCTGAATCTGTTTCATGATTAATTTTAAATCTAATAGGCAAGTAGGTGATCAGCCTCCAGTGCCTGACACACGGTTTCTGTTTGATGTTGTCCTTCACTGTTCGAGCAAATGTTAAATACGCACATAGAAAGAAAGTCCATTGGTGCACAGCCCGGGATCGAACCTACGACCTCAGGTATGAGAGTCGCACGCTGAAGCCAGTAGGCCAACAGGCAACACTGCTTTGTCATTAAACTCCTGGAAAAAGGACTAATATTGATATTTTTTGTGTTAACGTGGATTCGAGAATAGTTGACGTACAAAGACTTAAATTTTATTAAAGACCATTATTAGACAATACATTAATGTTTAATACAATACATTTACATTATAAGTATTTGTTGAGTGCTTATACTTTATAACTTTTTTGATAATTAATAAATTATGATTATAATATGAACTGTAAAATATTAGAGGGATATCGTGTGCCAGGATGTTGTGAAGGTTGGCAAAGACTCGGCTATAGATGTAGGTCTTAAATCGTGTCATAATTGGGAAGTTATAAGTAGGTGATGATCAAATCTCGACGTGGTGATCTCTCCATAGAACGCCCTTTCATCCGTTTGGATGTGTTTACAATAAACCGCGCGGAGGGTCACCTACGCTTTGAATTGACCAGATCAAGTCTGCCGTAGGAGGTTCACTCAACGTGTGCATGAAACTAATATGAAATGAAACAAAATCGTTTACTTGCTAAGATAGTGGTACAATTAGATACATTAATTATGAAAAATCCGCACAATCCGCCATATATTATATTGTCATATAATACAAACAATAACATAATGTCATAATAATAGGTAAGTATGTCATGAAGTAGGCAACGATGAAATGTCGTGAAGCACATCACATCTGCCTCTAATACTATTCATATATATCGGATCGGATAAGATCTTCCATGATGATGCCTTCCTTCCTTCGATGATGATGATGTAAGTGTGTAATTGACACGGCTGGTAATCACTTCTTAGACGTACTTTATTTACGTTTACCGTCAGTAAGCTTCAATAGCAGAAAAATATATTGATCCACAACAGCACACGACACAAACTCACTACTAACTGGTTAAAAGCCTCGCGCTCAGGTGCATGGCTTACAATGTTGCAGAACACCTTTTCATATAATTACTGATTTATTTAATTGATTCACCGCTTTCTAAGATAAATGTTTCTGATTATTTAAGTATTCAATTGTATCTTTTTAGTCTTAAATGTTCCTTTTATGTGCATAATTATTGTTCAAACAATAGAGTTACTTAGTTCGTATCTTGAATATTTACATTTAAAGTGATATAATATTTATGGAATCTTAGTCATTATTTCTGTAACCCAACTGAGTA
This sequence comes from Pieris mannii, assembly GCA_028984075.1. Lineage (NCBI taxonomy): Eukaryota > Metazoa > Arthropoda > Insecta > Lepidoptera > Pieridae > Pieris > Pieris mannii. Next base: position 5,226,076 of record CM054795.1, on the reverse strand, counting down.
AATTTGTTTTGGACAAAACAGGTATACATCTTACAATATAAACCTAACTATTTCATACAACAGCGTATTGCTGATAGCTTAATAAAAGCTAGCTATAAAAAGGCTTTTTCGGGCGTGGTGTAGACTCGTTTGAATCCCATAAATCTTTTAACAACGTTGATTTCAATAGTAATCAAAAAAACAACTTTTTTAACACTATTTCACTATTGGTACGTATTATGTACATAATTTGTTAATAAGTCTTGATATGTAATTCATAAGTTAAAGTTAAGTTCTGTTTTTATATTTTTTTCGGAATCTTAAGTAAAGTTCCATAAAAAATATGTTATGTGCTTTTTACGTATTTTTTAAATATTTCCATATGTATGTATTAAATTGACTGACGACAATTAATATATTGTATTTATCATAAATTAAGTTATAATTTACTTTGTTCAGTGAACGTTGTTTGTCGGAATGAACAGTGTATACTGTTTAAACGATGCAATCAACATAATTGCCCATCACAAATTACGTCATAAATACATTCCTGGACCGCTTTACTATGATTAGTTGACACAATACGGTCAACGAGTTCTTAATATGATAAAGGAATTATAACTCGACTGCAGTATTTTTATTGCGCATTTCCAAATTTAAATTTTCGCATACTAATATCAAGCTGAAAAAAAAATTAATACGTTTAATAAGGAACATAAGATAGACAGGTATCACTCATTCCATGTCATTAAATTTGAATCTGTAGGCATCCCTACTCATCGGCAAAAAAGACAGAGGGTGTAGACCGAGAGAAAAAGCTGGCTTAAAAAACCTCTCGGTACACATTTAAAAAAGCAAATCATCAAACAATACTTATTTTAAAACTAATATAGGAAAATAATTAGATGTAACCTGCCCAGCTCTAATCCCAGCCGCTTTTATCAACTAGGTAATCGCTAACTTTGTAGTTAGCCTTTTTACACAGCTTCTGTTTAATACATTTCTTAAATTTATTAAAAGGCAGAGATAAAAGAGCCTCCGGGATTTTATTAAAGAAGAGTATCCCTTTTCCCAAAAAGAGAATTACTAACTTAAGATGGTTCAGTACGGGGAAATTGCTGATATATTAGCGAACCGAAGTATCACATTAAAAATTTCTCCTGGAATTAAAGTCAGGATCCCCAGGCTATATTTGTGTACTATGCTACAGAGGTGATAAACATTTATAGATAACAGGATCATTCCAACGGATGTCGAGGCAGATTCTATCCTATTCTTCACGTTCACAACACAGCACTTCTTTTCTTGAACCAGCTGCCAATCGTACCTGAATACATGGGCGGCGGTTATCACTTGCTTCAATGTTTCCTACCTGCTTGTTTGTATCCTGTCCCATAAAAAAAAAGAAAATAAAAGAAGATATTACCTTATTTGAAACGTTAATGCAAGTTCAGACCAACCAGACCACTAAGAACACTCAAGTGTACTTTGTGAAAGACATGGTCTACAGAAAACAAATAGTGTAAGTGGTTACTGTAAGTTGAAGATTAAGTGCGGCCAGACCTTGACAAATACTTCTTAGCAACTCGTATTATTCACTGTCCCAACTATTTACTTATTATTTAGTTCTTTGTTTATTACGGATTAGTAAGTGTTTTATTTTATGAACATAACAACATTTTTTTTTATAGAACAGGGTGCACACGGGCAGGAGGCTCACCTGAGTGATACCGGCGCCCATGGACCCTCTCAATACCAGAGGGCTCGCGAGTGCATTGCCGGCCTTTTAAGAATTGGTACACTCTTTTGAAGTTCACTCTTTCAAGATCAATTGGTTCGGAAATACATCAGTGGGCAGCTGGTTCCACAAAGTGTTAGAACATGTATGAAATATTTTCCCGGAACTCGTTTCGTCTTCATATGATTTTTTACGTAGCCCAACTTTTCAGTAGTTACAAACCAACTCATGAAACATTTTGCTATTTAACCCCGTAGACTCCACTTTTCGGCTTTCCCGTGCAAGTTTCTCCAATTTTGTCCCCATTAAAAACCTCCTCAGAATTCAAGAAAAAAAATTATTTGGTCTAACTGTCGAATTTGCGTGATTGATGTTTTGTGTGAGTTAACCATTTAAGACAGTGATGTGTTAAGGATTACAAGTTTTCGATCACCTGTTGTCTGGAACGAAAAGAAACAATTTCTTTCAATTGGTAGTCCCTTCATCCGCTCAAAGATTCTCCGTCGGGCGCGTCCGTCCTCCGTACACCCGTATCCGACGCGTGATTAGAACTTATCCGGACGTTTATGCTTACTGCCGCTAACAAGCAATGATGGTCCGTGATATAATAGTTCGTATAGCACTCAAAGCAGCCTTAAGGTGGATCATACGATTCACTTATTTTGTAGGATAATTCTGAATCATCCTGGCTTTATTTACTTATGTTAATTGTAAGATCTTCTTAGTTTTAGTTTTATTTATTTCAAGATTATAATGATCGTATGTAGTATTTGTTATTTAAATCATTAAGTTCATTAATTCACTTGTTAAGTTAATAATTTTGCATCTGTAACATTTGTCAATATATCAATGATTTGATAGCCTAAGTTTGTAAATAAATAAAGTGAATATTATTATTTAATTAGAAAAATTGTTGAAACAGAACTAAACGAAGCGAATGTTAACGAAATCATAGTATCTTGTTATTAATGTATCATGGCAGTTGTTGAATGAAACAACACAAAGTATATTATATTGAAAAAAACGAAGGAACAGTCATAAGAAAGATTATATACCGTATATGTCACCGCAGCTCGAATAATTTCTCACATTCATCTGTGCACCTGTATCCAAAACAAACTCTTTGTAAATATTACTAGACGGCTTTAGAGATACGTAAATTCAGGATGACTTATGTTTTACTAACTTCTGGCTCCAGCTGTGTTGGTTAGATTTTTTGTGGTCCCATTTAATAAGGTTATATTTCAGTCAATATATATTATTTTTTTTTATATAATTTAGTAATTGAGTTTTACCATTTATAAAAACGTTCTAATGCGGGAGGACTTCATTTACATATTATTTTTTAAACTGTGCCCTGTATTAAAATAATAATATAAGCCTTTATTCCCTGAATGATATGGTTAGATAAATAGCATTCTTATGTAATTTACTCACAGTGGTTTTTTCCTTTACTTACAGTGATTGTCTGGAAGAAATCGCTCTAAAGCGAAAAGGCCGCCAGTTGCTTTTCATTAAATTATGTTTAATTTTTTTTCCTTTTATGTAATGCAACGAAGTGTTAATAAATAAATATATCGCTTTTTGACAAACTCACCAGCACCCACGGAAGTCTACTAGCGATCTGTCAATGTTTTGTGAAAATAATTTTTTAACATTAACTAGAAAACATTGTTTTTTTTTTTAATTTTGTATAAACAATAAGTCGTTATTTTTGCAAAATCAAATTACAACCTCAATAAATCCAATTTGGTATACTTTGAACTGGTTTTAGTTAGATTGTTGATTGGACAAGTTGGGTTACAATTTTGTTAATATTTATTTAAAACCATTTGAAACAAATTGTAGTATTAGTAAGTCAAATACATATTCAAAATCTTTTTTACAAATTTATTTCTATACTTGCAGTAATTTTTGAATAACAAATTCAGATAAACTAAAGAATTCATAAACATTTAGGTTGGTTGAAATGAAGGCACAGAAATATGTCTGCCAATGTATGTTAAAACGCAAACAATGAAAATCTAATAATGTTTTTACTCTACGGAACCTACAAGTATATACATTCATCACACTTAGTTCCATAATATTCCTCTCATATACGGAAACTCCAACGAAAGAAACGAGCTAAGTACAGGGAGGCGAGAGCGCACTCGAGACGTTCCTACGCATTTTAATCTTATTTTCCATTAACACTCAGCTGTACTTTACTATATTCTGTGTTATAGTAAAAAGTATTTATACATTAAAAATAAATTTTCACTATTCTCTTTTGTAATCGTCTTATAATTTTCTGTCCAGAATAATAATCCTATGGCGCTATCTTTGAACTGACCTATGAACACACCGTCCATCTTCGGTGACTTGGGTTCAAGCGTACCATCCCCTGAAATGATGCATAGCCGATGGTCCCGATGCCCATAGGTGGCGGTTATAACTTTATTTAATGTAAAATGCCGTTTGTTACATTGAATAAAGTTGCATGCTTGTTTCACTGTCCGTAACAAAAAACAAAAGTATAGTATCCATATTTTATATCCTATTTTACGACGATGTCAGTCAATACGTGGTAACTGGTCGTACTTGAATTCGTGTATGCGGTGATATTAGTTGTTCACACTACGTATTTGCGTGTTGTTCTCACGAGTATGTAAGTGCGTGCATCTATTTCACCATGCCTCCTGCTGATAGAAGACAAATCTTTGTTTTTAATTTATTTTATTATTCTTTATTACTCAAGATGTCATATGGAACATGGTGTAATGGTTGCAGCTCCTTACAAACATACCTAATGTAAAAAAAACTTGGCGATTAAAAAGAGTGGCGGAGAGTTTATTGCTAGTTCTTCTCTTCCGTTCTACGCCCTTGATTTGAGAACTGGCAGTAAATGTAAAATTAAAATCATTTAATGAATATTTCTTTTTTTTTGACGTTCATAAGTGTACATTATGTTACCTATATAAATGATTTTTGTTTTGTTTTGTTTTGTTAATGGGTGTAGCAAAGTATGACATACGGAAGAGGTATTTTAAAAAAATAATTCCATTAATTAAGGTCTTTTACGGTTGAACATATAAACGCCATTAAAAGTTTTTGCAGGTGTATGATCCCGTTATTAAATGTTACAAAATCCGCATTTCTTAAAAACAACTGTTTTCCAACTGTAATGTCATTACAAAGACCACAATTAGAAGTATTGGTAACATTATTAACAAAAGACAACGTAATTACAGCACAGATAAAGATGTATTATATTTGCATAGACACATAATGTGTGTTTATGTACTGACGGCTTGATTATGAACGTGGCCTAAACTTTTTTTTTCGTAACCCTGGTCGGCCTCGTTTATTAATAATGTCAGTATTTTTCTTATCGTATTATTATTTAAATAATGTATAAATAACACTTTGGAATAGACATAATAATCGAAAGGACTAGATATAGGCCTGATACAGCATATCCTATCTACCTGCACTTATCGAATATGGGAATAGTCAAATATTGTAGTAGACAACGACATCTGACCATAAAGCGAATTTACAAAATACGACGTTAGCAAAAGCCAAAAATAATAGCGACCAGAACGCGGCTTCGCGTCAACATGGAAGTTCAACAAAACGAATAACATCGTAGAACCAAAAGGCAAAATTTGCAACTGACGACACGTTGGGAGGATGACCTTTCGAAAACCGTTGGCCCTTACTATATACAGGTGAGTTGTGTAAGGGAAAAATGCCATTCCATGGAGGAGGCCTGTACCTATTTAGAGAGTTTCTGCTACAATTATAGCTTATAATTTAATATATTTTATATGTATAATAAGTGTAAATACTTGTAGTTTTTATTGTTTGTTTAATTAAAGCCTTTTTTTGTATTTAGGTGGCGCAAAGTCGTTTAAAATTTGTACGTAATGAAAATGATACATTATTAATTAAATGAGATTCCCATTATATGCAAGAGTTCGTTTCGTATTAATTCATCGGTAAAATATAGTAATTTTGATTTTCTTAATAATTAATAATATTAATTTACACTGAATGCCCATATTAAATTAAGGAAGACAAGAGTATTTCTCAAGTAAAGCGCTTTCAATATTTTAATGTCTACCTGAAATATTATTAATATCGACCATAATGGATTGCTCTATTTTAATCTTTAATTAAGTGCGCCATAGACTAGTCGATACTTAACTTAGGTAGTGAATTTGAATGTCACATTTAACACTCGCTACGGATTATGAAGGTAAGTAAATTACCTAAAAACTTAAGTATGTCGTGAGTTATGTAACGCAGATTAGATTCATTATTTGTATTTTAGTTATGCTTAACCTAAATGGAGATGGGCAGGCCACGTAGCGCGTTATACAGATGACAGATGTTCTAAAGCAGTAACCAAATGGACTGGTCCAAAAGGAACAAGAAACAGAGGAAGACCAATAGAGCGATAGGCTGATGGGATCCAGAGGGATCCTAGCGATTTATGGCTTTTTTACCGAAGGGACCAAAGAGCTGGCTCGGACAAAGAATTAGTGTAGGTATTCAAAGGGGGAAAGCTGCCAGTATCTTCAGACCCTTACTCTTTTTAATAATATATTTTATTTTCTAAAGTTAGTTATTATTTTTTGTTATATTAATTTACGTTAGCTGTAGGATTACTCTATATACGATAATAATAAAATAAAGTAATAATAAATATTTGAGTACTTACAATTTCCTATATATATGTTTTATTTCAAAATTACAATCAAGCCTATTTAAGTATTAAAAAATGAGTTAACTGAAAATCATATTGACTGAGCGCCAGTTTAACAACCGTACATGACGCCTTTACATTCATTTCCATAGACAAGACCCCAACGGGCTTTAAATGAACTGTCATCAATCAATCATTGTCGGAGGCAGATTTTTTATTTCATTAACAGCCATTAGGAACCCATTTGTGTTTATATTTCGTTACACGAATACCCTTTTACTGCTTGGACTTTATGCAATTTGTAAACGATTGTTGGTAATTGTCTCCTGTGTTAAAATACAAAAATTATAATATGTAATAACAGACAACTCATAATAAAGTATAATATTTTTCAGGCCAACACAGCCTTTCTTAACTTGGTTATAGGAAGGTGAAGAGTTCATTTAGCTATTGATTTCATACGAAGTTGTGATATAATTTGAAAAAGAAACAATTTTGAAATTTCACAATGATGGGGATTCGATTTTTAACTAAACAGTACACAGTAAAACATCGGGATCTGGTTCAGGCTCCATAAAACACCTTTTGGGGTTTTCCGCCAACTTACACTTCCTTCTATCATTGCCAAAGACGAGGAGGGAGGTGGGAGTTGTGGGGCGCCAACACGAGCTTCAGACATAAAAAGTGCGACTAAAGAGAAAGGATTATTATAATGATATCTAGAAATTGACAACAATACACGGTCGTTCTTTGGAACGACCATGAAAGAGATAGGAGGTCAACCTTACCAGGTTTCGACTCCAGGTGCCTTGTAAGGCAAAAATTCTAGACTTATCTGTAAATGTTATCTCATAAGTCAAAACAAGGTTTTAGTTTAATTTATTTTACTGATTCGTCATTTTGGTTATAATTGTTTTTTTTATTATGAAGGCATTTAATATCTTATTTACTAAAGTAACTATTATAATTAATATTGATTCAATAATGTTAATGAGCGCTTAAATGAGTGATTTGATTTAATTAACTGAACTAATTAGTTTGTATAAAATATAATAACTATAAAATATAATAAATATAATAACTAATTAGTTTGTAATAAATAAAATATAGCATTAATAATATATTTTCTCAGCTAACTCAAATTTTGCGTAATTAAAATTACAATAATGTATTCTGCTATTAATTACGTTAATACTACATCATTATTTATATATATGACGACGATGATGACGACAACGATGTGTATTTTTTCTTTTAGAAACGAACCCGTATAAATAAGAATTCCTAAGATTATGTTAGGTTTTAGATATTTATCTCCGCGCAAGCCTTCTAAAGGTAAAAAAACTCAATTTTGGATAAGCGTGAATTCCAAATTAAACTGTAGCTATACGACAACATAAAAGAGTTTTTATATAATTTTATTTTGTCAGCTTTTAAAATATACTCATCTGAGACAATAGTAAACTTTTACACTGTGCAGAATCAAAAACTACTCTCAACTTTATCGCGTATTCGTTCAGTATTATGTTTCCTAGTTAACCGCACTCCGTAGTTTCTATCCAGTAATATTGTTACGGCAACGTTAAGCGAATTTTCCTATTGGAGCCGCGTTAAAAGGGTATTATTAACTCAAACAATTTCATTACCTCTTACTACCAAACTGTGCTACTTACTACCGGTAACAAAACATTTTTGTTGAATAATCTCTTTTATACATTAAAAAGAATCTATAAATTGTCTCTGCTCAAAGATACAATTTTACAGTCATAAGCATCATCATCAATGGTTATACAGCCCCTTGTGGGCTTTAGCCTCCTCAATTACACTTCGCCATCGCAATATACCTAGTGCTTCCCGGGTCCAATTGCGAACCCCTATTGTTTCGAGGTCCTTGACAACTCCATCCCACCAACGCAGCCTCGGTCTACCGGGTTTTCTTTTGCCACCGGGTTGTGAGTTTAGTAAGGACCTTGGGGTTCTGTCGTTCACCATTCGGTGCACATGTCTCATCCAATTGAGCTTGTTGCACTTTATGAATTGGACGATGTTGGCGTCGTCTAGGATGTTATAAAGTTCTTCATTATAGCGGATACGCCGTCGTTGCAAACAGGACCAAAGATTCTTCGAAGAATCTTCCGCTCAAAAATAAGGAGAGAGATCTCGTCTTTCTGGCTAAGGGGCCAGGTTACAGAACCATAACTGAGCACTGGTCGCAGCAGGGTTTTGTACAGACACAGTCATAAGCAGTTTATCATAAATATCGTATTATTAAGGCAAAAATATAGTATTGAATGTATCCATTATAATAATAATGATAATTAAAAATTTATAAAGAGATAATTAAAGCATATATAAAAGTTTGGTTTCTGTAGCGGCGTTTTCTGACTGTATTGCAATAACTATTAGTTGAGCGAGCGAAACATCAGCTCTGAGGTTACTGGTTCTATCAATAGGCGATTTCAATCAATTCCATACATAAAATAGATTCAAAATCTCCTTGGGGATTCCTTACCCAGTGTATTGTTTCGTTAATAAATTTTATAAAAAATATGTGTCCTTCAACTTGAACAATTTTTTTCTATATGGGCCAAGAGTACAACCGAACCTTACGAATTATTCATAACCAACAAAGCCGTGAAATGGAGTCCGAAATCTGCAGTAACTAGTCCGGAAATTGAACATAAAATTATTCACATAAAGTTCCAAACTAAAATTCTGTTTTAATTTTGCATCGTGCATTTCTGCACCGGTAATCGTTGCAGTTGATTTATTTGTCATAAACTTGGAATAACTGAGTTGCCAGCAATTAATGTGGATTTTAAAATGTTGCCAGCATTTGTGTTTATAATTTTATGAGTTTGTTCACTCAACACAAATAATCACGATGCAATCAATTCAAATTTCGCCGCTGTTCAGGTTTTATTGATAAAATAAAAAATTTAATGAGTGGTGGAACTCTTGGTTCTGGGTCTTAGCAGTTTTTGCCTTTTTTTAATGTTCGTTTTTCGGTCATTCTGGATTCTTTAGAGCGGCTTAGACAAAAAGTAGGTAGCGATGAAATATATGTAAAAATACGATCTTTAATCCTATCCTGACCTTAAGGCGATCCAATCACAATAGCTAACAATAAATTAAAAGCCGCCCGCGCGGCCAATAATAATAATAGCAGTAGCAATAAACAGATTAGGGTTAAAAACCGCCTTCTCCGGGGAAGGCGAGGACCTTTACTTCGCATTTCGCTCACTCCAGTGAGCTTCCGTCCTGCCCTTCAGGCGATTGACCCCCCCCCGCGACGGCCCAAGCCGAGGTTCGAGTCTCACAGGAGACGCCCTTGCGCGAGTCGCGGGAACCCCACCCATTCCGCTAAGCTCGCCAAAACAGCCCGTGCTGAGCTGTAAAGGCCCTTAAGGCCAACAGCGAGATTCCATTTCAAAAAAAAAAAAAAAAATGACCTTAAGATTTAAAATATTTTATGGAAACACATATAGAAAATACCATAGTAAATTACATTAAAAAATTGAGATCATATATGGATAAAAAAACGTAGGCCATAAAATCTCCGAAAATTTGATCGTTTTCAACGATAATGGACCATAGACCAAATGTAGGGATTGATCTTTACATCAGATTGAGAGACATACAAAGAAGTAATCCCGAAAAAATCTCTAAAGCCCTCAGGCGTCGCTCCAGGTATTCCACCTTTGTACCCCAGGCCTGTGACAAACCACGGAATTGCTGCGGATGTAATTGTAAAAGTTGCAAATGAAAAAAGCTTAAGCCTCTTTGCTCTTCGACCTGACATTACTAGCAATAAAAAAAAAAAAAAAAAAAAATATACAGTAAATAATAACCAAGTAAGAAGTAGACCATTTAGTCTAAGCATCATTAGCCCACATGACCCATTTTTTTTTATAATAAGTTTAAATCAATCTAGTTTTATACTTACTTTTTCATTTTTCACCGATTTAAATGTAATCAAATTACTTTAATTAAAATTCTAGTAAAATAATGCTAATGTCAAAAGATAAGTACAAAAGAAAATGCAAAAGATTTTAGTACAGATAAAAATACCCTTTCTGTCGAGATAAATGATTTATCCCTCAAATAAATTACACTGTCCGCCAGAAAAATTTAATTTACTATGAAAATAAAATTAAAGCATAATTATGTCTAAGGACTTTAATATTTATCAAACTTTTTGTTTAATTAAATGATAATTAGCTAATTATTGTAGTTTATAACAGTCTTTACACAAACTAATATATTTGGTGTTTTCTTATTGTTTAAATTTATTTTATATCTATTTAAAAAAAATTATGTTAAAAACAACATATGAGTAAGGTTTGAATTAACGAATAATTTGGTTATATATGTATATTTATTATTTGGCTTGTTGGCTATTAGTCAGTTTTAAGAAGTTTTTCATAAATATCGTATAATTTAGACCTAAATCTATATTTTTATCCTAATAATAAGATATTTATGAAGTTGTATTTATTATTTATTAAAATTATGTATCCTTACAATAATAATAACAAGTTGATAAATAGAAAATTAAACCAAATTTGAACCATACAAATTTAAATTATGCATATAAACATGTATAATTCTGCAAAAAATAACGTGTATTATGACATTCGTAAATAAAATACATTATTATTAGTAACATTTTTAATATTTCAGTTGTTTAACGAATATAAAGGTTCACTTTTATTTTCGGGTTTCAGTAATTGGTGATTGAAAAATGTTAATGAACCGTGAAATGGTTACAATCAGAGTGCTTCAATGGAAAACAGAGTAAGGCTTTCCGGGCATAAAACGCAGGGGAAATGTTTTCCCATTTCCTTGATACGGGAGATTCATCAAATTATATAATTTATCCTTCCAGATGAAAAAGAATCGTTCAGCTATCACATTATCTCTACATATCCTGTAATTTTCTGTGTATTTTTCAGATTGTCGTACTTACGAAATCTTTAATGGATAAAATAATCAATAAAACCGCATCACAGAGGAACTTTTCAATCGCTAAACTTTTAACAAAAAAGTATTACCAAAAAACAGTGCGGTCTCACCATCATTAACATTTGTCTCTTATACTAAGAGATATTATAGCTGTCTGTACCTGACACACGCATTCGTTGTTTGGGTCTAAGGCTAAGCATGAGCAAGTGGTGAACGCGCACATAGACAAAAGTTTATGTGTAATTCTAACTCACGACCTTTAGGTTAAAAGGCTCGCTCAAGCCACTAGGCCCACACTGCTGTAAACCTCTATATTATGCTCTGCGAAATTCATCGATTTAAAGTGACAAATTAACTAGAATCCTAATTTCTCTCGTTTATGTATTCGCTAAGTCACACAATCATGAATCCGTGGCGATTCAAACAATAAATCCAAGAGTTTATAATAGGTTTGTTTTAATAATGTTTTCATAGAAGTTTTTTTACTAAAGCTTAGTTGTAAACAAGGCGTAACTGAGTTTCTAAACACTTATAATACAATTTCCATAGCACGTCAGTCCAATATTCTTGTCACGTTGCGGTCCGCCGGGTGACAGCACTTAATGAAGACTTCACCCCTTCACCGCTTTTTAATAGCGCTCTAAAACACGAATATTAAACAACGTGTTTGCTTCATATTTGCATCATTAATATTCAGCCTTTTTGGTAGGAATAACAACTATCAAAGTGTATCTTAGTTTTGACGACCCTACGCGTATTACGGGTATTACCTACCCGCACATTATAGTGTTACGAAGACGGGTCAACTGCAATGTTTTTAGATTTTTTCCACTACTTAGAGAACTTTTCAGCAGGCTGAAATATGATTTATGACCGTTTCAGGAGAGGGTCAATCACATATTAGAAAATCGAAATTTATATAATGTTGCCGTAGTTTTCAGGAGGCTGAAACATTTTTTCAGTCGGTTTCAGAACACGTATAGACGAATGGTACACTTTTCAGCAGACCCGTTTTCAGGCGTTTTCAGGCCTGGTTATACCCCTTTGATGAAGGAATATTCTAGAACGAATTTTCTAGGTGTGGGACAAGCACTGTTTGATACGCGAAAGAGAGGAAAGATAAGAACCTTCTCGAAGCTAGACCGAGAACTCTAGAACGCCGTATGACAGGCACATAGCAGTGTGCGAAAGAGATAGCGAGTACGCGCGTTCTAGAATTGTGCGATCGCTACTCAGTAGCGCTCCCGCCTAGAAAGTTCTCGTAGAAATATCGTTCGAGACTATTCCCAGGGATATATAAGCGAGCCAAAACGCGACCAATCAGTTCAGTATCGAATGCGATTCCAAGCGATAAACAGCGAAGAGAAAAAGTGCGAATAAGTGATACCAGTGATAAAGTACTGAGTAATTTAAGTGATTAGTGACAGTGTTTCATTGTGTGTGTGTTAATAGTGCTTTTCTGTGCGTAATTTCCAGATATTAGTGTAAACGAATTCCTCATAGATTTTATTGAAATAAACCCTTGAATAACGACGGCATTTTCTATCCGATCCCCTAGCTCGTAACATTTTGGTGTCAGAAGTGGGATAGAAAAATGCCAATTACTCCAAGGGAGAGTCAAGAGGAGTTTGTAGCGGAGTCTCCAGCTGCGGAGGGAGTGCAGACAAGGGCACAAGCAGCACGCGACGCTGCCCGACGTCAAAGTTTCGATGCTAATCGCGTGTTGGGTGAAACCAACGATGCCAATATCCTCCTTGCTCTGCGGCAAATGATGGAAGAACAGGCACGACGTCAAGAGGAACAGACACGACGTCAAGAAGAACAGGCACGACAAATGATGGAAGAACAGACACGACGTCAAGAAGAACAGGCACGACAAATGATGGAAGAACAGGCACGACGTCAAGAGGAACAGACACGACGTCAGGAAGAACAAGTTCGGCGATTGATGGAGGAACAGGCTCGCCGTCAAGAGGAACAGGCTCGCCGTCAAGAGGAACAAGCTCGCCGTCAAGAGGAACAGGCACGCCAAATGGTTGAAGAACAGGCTCAGACACGTCGTATGATGGAGGAACAGGCTCGTCGTATAGGAGAAAAATTAGGAGATCTGAAACAAGAAGTTGATAAAAAAATTGAAAATTTGGAATCTGACGTGGATTGCAAGTTATCGAAACAGGACAAACGGATTCTCGGATTGGAACATGAAATGCAGTGCCTTAAGACCACGGGTGTCGTAACGTCTGTAGCACCATCAGGAAATCTGAAAGTGCCTCCCTTTGATGGTACATCTTCTTGGGGCGCGTACAAAATACAGTTTGAGACTGTAGCAGAGTCAAACGGGTGGAATGACGATCAAGCTGTCACCGCCCTTATTATGGGACTGCGAGATGAAGCCCTCACCATACTAGATACCAAGACAGGTAAAGTGACGTTGAAGCAACTGCTGGATGCCCTGGAATCACGGTACGGAGATGCACATTTAGAGCACGTCTATAGGGCTCAATTAAAGGATAGGATACAGCAATCAAATGAAAGCTTGCAAAAATGGGGACTAGAAATAGAGAAGCTGGTTAGGAAAGCCTACGCGTCCTCACCAGACGTTGCAGACAAGATGCTGGTTCAAGCTTTCGTCGACGGTATTCGTGACCGTGAAATTCGAATGGCTGTGAATCTAGGACACCATAAGGACCTCAAGAATGCTCTTGCCCATGCGTTGGAAGTGGAAACATTTTGCAAGGATTCTCGACCTAACCGCATTAGGGTTGTCACGGAAAAACATAGTTCCCAACGTGGACCCACTTGTTACCTCTGCGGAGAAGTAGGGCATATGAGGTTTTCATGCCCTAAGAGAAATCTCAAAAGTGAAATGAAGACAAGACGTGAGGAGCCCGAAGACGTGGATGTGACTGCCGCTGAACAGCGGCAGGGAAACGAATAGAAGCCAGGACCACGGGGCGGGTGCTGGCCGGTTCTGTAAGGAAGGCCCCAAAAGTTATGATCTCTCAAACTCAGGATGGGAATACCATTGTCATCGACGGAGAAGTTAACGGAACTAGGTGTGAGTTAACCCTTGATACTGGAGCTTCCCGGACAGTTATCAGATACCAACTTCTGAAATCATTTTACAAAAGTCTTTCTGGTGGAAATGTACAGCTCCTTACAGCTACTGGTCAGCACATAACCGTTCGAGGAGAAGGTATTGCTACCTTCAAGATTGGTGGAAGATCATACAGACACAAGGTGGTAATTGCTGACATTGTGGATGACTGTATTATCGGTTTAGACTTCATGAAGCATTACAACTGTAAGATTGATCTGAAGAACGGCACATTCAAGTGTAGAGATGAGGTAGTTTCTCTAAAGGGCAACACGTTGAAAAGTGGGTACGACGTCTATAGAGCTATCACTGCAGATGGTACAGTCAGTAAACAACGCGAGATAGTTCAAGCAGTATTGGAGGACTGTAAGAAAACTTTGACGAGAGAAGAAATTGCGAAAGCAAAGAAACTATTGAATACATTTTCAAACATGTTTGCTACACACGATGGAGACTTAGGAAGAACAGGAGTAGTCAAACATCAAATTGAGACTGGAAGCGAATCACCAATACGTTTGCGACCGCGACGAGTACCTGTCGCATATGAAAAGAATATAGACAAGATGATTGCGGAAATGTCAAACCATAATGTCATTGAATCATCTTCTAGCCCTTGGTGTTCTCCAGTAGTTTTAGTCAAGAAAAAGGATAACAGTTTAAGGTTCTGCGTCGACTACCGCCGTCTTAATGATATCACGAAGAAGGACAGTTATCCCTTACCTAGAATAGATGACACCTTGGATACTTTAAGTGGGGCCAAATGGTTTACAACTTTAGACTTGAAAAGTGGCTACTGGCAAGTAGAGATAGACCCAAGTCATAAAGAGAAGACAGCGTTCTCAACTGGAAAAGGACTATGGCAATTTAAAGTTATGCCGTTTGGGCTTTGCAATGCACCTGCCACTTTCGAAAGACTAATGGAGAAAGTACTAAGGAGAAAGGCTTCTCCTATCAGCCCTGAGGCTGATAGGAGAAGCCTGCTTAGTGTACTTGGATGATGTAGTCATCGTTGGGAAAGACTTCGATGATCACATACGGAATCTTCAACGGGTGCTCACCAGACTGCAGGGAGCCAACCTGAAACTTAGTGCTAAGAAATGTTTATTTTTCAAAAGAGAAGTGAGCTACTTGGGTCACATTATATCACAGGACGGTGTTCGAACAGACCCCAATAAGATAGTTGCGGTAAAGGAGTGGCCAGTACCTAAAGATAAAACTGAAGTCCGCGCTTTCTTAGGCTTATGTTCTTACTACCGACGATTCGTGAAAAATTTCGCGGATATTGCAAAACCACTTCACAGACTCACCGAAGAAAAGAGGCGATTCACATGGGACAAAGAGTGCGAAGATGCGTTCAATGAGCTCAAGAACCGACTATGTGAGACTCCGATACTAGGCTACCCGGATCCAGATGGCGAATTTGTGGTAGATACAGATGCCAGTGGAATTGGCATTGGAGGTGTACTATCACAAGTAAAAGGTGAGCACGAGCAAGTAATAGCCTACTTCAGCAAGTCGTTGTCGAAACCAGAACGGAACTACTGTGTCACTCGGAGGGAACTACTGGCTGTTGTGAAGACGCTGCAGCACTTCAGCAAATACTTGTTAGGTCGGAAGTTCCGTCTTAGAACAGATCATGCTGCATTAAAATGGCTACTTCAGTTCAAGAATCCGGAAGGACAAGTGGCTCGATGGATCGAACAACTGCAAGAGTATGACTTTGCTACTGAACATCGCAAGGGCAGAGCCCACGGGAACGCAGATGCATTGTCTCGAAGGCCATGTGAGGACGATTGCAAACATTGTACACGACACGAAGGTAGAGAGGTTGCCCATATGAGGATACTAAGGACAGACACCATTAGTCCAGATTGGTGTGGGAAATTAATTCAGGAAGAGCAACAACAAGATTCTGACATTAAACCAATTCTGGACTGGATGCAATCTTCACCTATCAAGCCGCGATGGAATGACGTTGCATCTACTAGCACCACGACCAAGAGTTACTGGGCTCAATGGGATAGCTTAGTTCTTCACAATGGAGTATTATGTCGCAAATGGGAAAACACTCGAGGGGATGCATCTCATCTACAGTTAGTTGTGCCAAGATCCAAGGTTCGCAACATATTGGAAATGTATCATGATGGCTCATCAGGCGGGCACTTAGGAGTGAAAAGGACTCTTCTGAAAATTAAAGAGAGATTTTATTGGATACATTGCCGCGAAGATGTAGAGGACTGGATTCGGAAATGTAAAGCTTGTGCAGCTGTTAAAGGCCCACAGACGAGAACTAGAGCGAGTATGAAGCAATACAATGTCGGAGCACCGTGGGAGAGGATAGCAGTTGACATAGCCGGACCATTTCCGTTAACAGAAAAAGGAAATAAGTACATCATGGTTGTTATGGATTATTTTACAAAGTGGCCCGAAGTGTTCGCTATTCCTAATCAAGAGGCAGCTACAGTAGCTGAGATACTTGTAAATGAGGTATTCTCTAGATTTGGAGTACCCTTGGAGATGCACAGTGATCAGGGTAGAAATTTTGAGTCTCAACTGTTTCAAGAAGTATGCCGGTTAATGGGAATTCATAAGACGCGGACTACTCCATATCACCCACAGTCAGATGGAATGGTGGAACGTTTTAATCAAACCTTGGAAAGGCATTTGGCAAAATTGGTGGACAGCCAACAAAAAGACTGGGACATGTATATTCCGTTATTTTTAATGTCATACCGGTCTGCGGTTCATGAAACAACGAACGTTACACCTGCTTTAGCCATGTTTGGGAGGCAACTTAGATTACCAGCGGATATTGTAACGGGACGACCACCTGACACCCCGGAGAGTGTTACAGAATATGCGGCAGATCTGCGTAATAGACTGTATGAAATCCATGAACACGTACGAGCATCACAAAGCAAAATAAGTGAGACTACGAAGATTAGGTATGACAGGAAGACGAATCACATAGAATTTAAAGAAGGCTCGCAAGTATGGCTCCATAACCCAACAAAACGCAAAGGAAAATCACCAAAGCTTCAAGCCGACTGGGACGGTCCATACACGATAGTCACGAAGATTAATGACGTTACTTACCGGATAAAGAAAATGAGTGGTTTAAGGAGAAAACCGAAAGTCGTTCACATAAATCGATTGGCGCCCTATAAAGGAAGTAATGATGCTCGGGACGAGCATGTCTAAGGAGAGGGTAGTGTTACGAAGACGGGTCAACTGCAATGTTTTTAGATTTTTTCCACTACTTAGAGAACTTTTCAGCAGGCTGAAATATGATTTATGACCGTTTCAGGAGAGGGTCAATCACATATTAGAAAATCGAAATTTATATAATGTTGCCGTAGTTTTCAGGAGGCTGAAACATTTTTTCAGTCGGTTTCAGAACACGTATAGACGAATGGTACACTTTTCAGCAGACCCGTTTTCAGGCGTTTTCAGGCCTGGTTATACCCCTTTGATGAAGGAATATTCTAGAACGAATTTTCTAGGTGTGGGACAAGCACTGTTTGATACGCGAAAGAGAGGAAAGATAAGAACCTTCTCGAAGCTAGACCGAGAACTCTAGAACGCCGTATGACAGGCACATAGCAGTGTGCGAAAGAGATAGCGAGTACGCGCGTTCTAGAATTGTGCGATCGCTACTCAGTAGCGCTCCCGCCTAGAAAGTTCTCGTAGAAATATCGTTCGAGACTATTCCCAGGGATATATAAGCGAGCCAAAACGCGACCAATCAGTTCAGTATCGAATGCGATTCCAAGCGATAAACAGCGAAGAGAAAAAGTGCGAATAAGTGATACCAGTGATAAAGTACTGAGTAATTTAAGTGATTAGTGACAGTGTTTCATTGTGTGTGTGTTAATAGTGCTTTTCTGTGCGTAATTTCCAGATATTAGTGTAAACGAATTCCTCATAGATTTTATTGAAATAAACCCTTGAATAACGACGGCATTTTCTATCCGATCCCCTAGCTCGTAACAATATTTAGTTTGTATGATATATTACATGACTTATTAAACAGTTTTAGCAAAAATATCTGTCTCTTAGCATAAAACCAATTTGGTGGAAAGAAACGAATTTCGGGTACAAGGATTTTTTTAAGTAGATTTTTCAAGATGGCGGGATACGTTCTAAAACCTTTGATGTCGAGCAAACGTGTAATTAGTATATACTTAAAGTAAACTCACAGCAGTAAAATGGAATAATTTTTCATCTAACAACGCACTTTCGTTTTTATTTGTTCAGCTCTAAGGTGCTACTGTTATGCCTTCATTTCGGTGCGCGACACTGAAAAGATTTTAAATCTGCCATAGTATTATAAACTTGTAGAGAGAATTACATTTACTTGTATTTATTTGCTATGGTACCAAGTATAAATAGATTGGTTCATAATTTTAAACGATGCAATATAAATCATATAGTGTAATAATTACGACCAGTCCTGGCTTCGCAAGGTTTACCACTGGCACCTTAAATCCTTAAAGCCTTCCTTATGAATCACTAAACGCAGTCTTTTTAGACTTTATCAAGAGTCAGTATCAGTGGGCTTTGTTTTGGAAAATGAAAATATTTGGTGTTATAATTATGTTCTAAATCTCTAATCTATAATTTAAAATGTAGGGAATCTCTGAGAGATAAATTTAAGGAAATTAATATACTTACCTTTCCCTCGCAATATATTTATGAAAATATTATGTATGTATACAAAAATAGTGATAAGTATACTAGAATAGAACATACGCACAATGTCAATACTCGGAACAAATGCAGGCTACAATTTACCCGTACTAGACTGTCTAAAGTTAGTAATTCTTTTTTGGGAAAAGGGATACTCTTTTTTAATAAAATCCCAGAGGCCTTTTTATCTCTGCCTTTTATTAAATTTAAGAAATGTATTAAAGAAAAGCTGTGTAAAAAGGCTTACTATAAAGTTAGTGATTATCTAGTTGATAAAAGGGCCTAGGACTAGTGCTGGGCAGGCTACTTCTAATTAATTTGCTATATTTGTTTTAAATATTGTAGCATTGTTTGATGATTTGGTTTTTTAAAAGAGTACCGAGAGTTTTTTACGGCGGCTTTTACTCTCGGCCTACACCCTTTGTCTTCTTTGCCGATGAGTAGGGATGCCTACAGGTTCGAACTTAATGACGTGGAATAAGTGATACCTAGATGATCTTATATTTAATTTATTTTGTAACACCTACAAACGGTACAATGACCCTGACATATCGCGCTAACAAAGTTATTCTCACCGCTAAAGACATATACAACTTCTGGACCGTAACCACTAAAGCTTCCGAGCCGGCAAGTCGGTGGTTAGACTGGGCGAGAGTCCTATTTTTCGGACCTTCTTACCTCCACAAATTTTATATTCAATCATTTAAATTTCAATATAGCTATTTTTTCTTTATAAAACAGGGGGCAAACGGGCAGGAGGCCGTAATGTAATGTAATCTATTGTTGCAATTTTCTGGGATAAACTATCAGGTGTCTTAAAAGAGTTTACATAAATTTAGTAACGAGTTCGTGAAATTTTCTCAGGCAAATTGATCTCCAGGAAAGGTGACACAAATTGACCTCCACGCAGTCCTTATTTATAAATGCAGCGTTGTGCTATAAGCTGATAACCACAGTTGGGTCCTACGATAAGTACAGGCAAGTCTCTCTCTTAGATGTGTTTAATACATTTGGTTGTCGTTATACGTTATTGTAGTTTGGAGTTCGTGCGTTATACACAAAAAATATTTTTTCTTTTATATTAAGTTTAGATTACACAATTAGTCGACAAACGAATTTACATAGTAGTAAAAAAAAAGAGTGTGTGTACTTATATACACGCGTTAGAAGTTATACTTCTTTGGCGTATGGAAAAATAACAAAATGCAGTAATTATTAACAAAAAATTTAAAAACACCAAAATAATATTTATTTATTCACACTGCTTAGTTGTACTGTTACGAACACGTGTTCTAAATATGAAAATACTAGAACATACAACTTTAACATGTATATTGGTGAAAAGCGTCTTTTTAGACTTTATCAAGAGTCAATGGGCTTTTTTTGTAAAAAAAATTGGTGTTATAATTGTTTGTATAAATTTATATAAATCGGTACAATGACCCTGAATCGCGCTAACAAAGTTATTCTGACCGCTAAAGACATATAACTTCTGGAACGTAACCACAAAGGTTTTGAGCCGGCAAGTCGGTGGTATATTTTTATGTTATTTGTCACTTTAACATATTTATCGATTTTCATGCCACCTAACTTACGCATCGTAAAAATTCACTCTCATCATTTTTCTCCATCGCCCCAAAATAAGTATAACTTCAAACAGTTTAATAAATTTTGAATAACACTGGGAATCTCAGAAAAATACTACAAATAAAGTCATACGTTTTCAGTGTCTGTATATTTTACAATTTTATATTACCCGAGTATTATCCAAGACGTCTACTTTACGTTGATCTATGGTTACAGTATTAAATCGGGCGCGGTTTTCAAAGGCAATATTGCGACTTTGTGGAGCATTTATTAAACGTCCAGACTACAGGTGCAGCGGATATTAAAACTTTACAGCAGTTTTTATGTTGCGTCTGTTCATGATCGATCTCATTATGCCTAGTATGTGTTTCACATATGCAAAAACTAGTTACACTAATATTTTGCACAACTGTCCATGGGCGGCGGTATCACTTAACATCAGGTGAGCCTCCTGCCTGTTTGCCCCCTGTTCTATAAAAAAAACTGGGATTATTTTGCGGGGCTAGACTGAATGTCAAGTCAGTAATCTTTTAAAAAGTTGTAGTTCTTTCGACTTTTATGTATGAACTTGTTCTTGCCGTGAATTGTTCGTGTCTATTATTGTATTTATTTTTATTTTCATAATGTTACTTATACTTTTGTAAAATTTTTTATCTGTGAAACAATTTATGTAATAATTAGAATTGCTTATCTTTTTTATTTCTTATTTTTGTAATACCTTATTGATACATAAATAAGTAACCACATATGATGTCTCCACTATTGAATGTGAATCTCGATACAGGCCTAACCTTACTAAAGTAAAAGTACTTGGGAGTTTGTTTGCGTTGTTTTATGTTGAAATCCACAAATTCGTGCAAGAAGCATATGTTGTGTGAATAGGTTATTAAACGATCCATATTTTTATAGGTAAATTATTTATGCTAGAATATTAAATTAGTAAGCAGTCATATAAATAAGTAATTTTGAGGCATAATTAATTAGATTAAATATTATATCGTCGCGTGAAAGATATAATTATATTTTATTCGCTGTTATATCGTTATATATATAATTCTACTGTTGGACACAAATCAGCCAGACAGATGGCGCGGCAGCCGGTTTCTAGGTTATTTATCTATACAGCACCAAACAGCTCCATGTATTCGTAAATAAACTCCTAAACGGCTGGATAAATTTTGATGATATTCTTAATGTGGACAAGTGATATTTTTTGGACATTAGACGTGTGTACCGGACAACGTCTTAAATACAAAAAAAAACATATAATAATGACGGATTCGCTAGTAAAATTATAAAATGAATACATTAGATTAAACTGAAATAGTATCATGGTAACACAAAAAAACACATTATTTATATTATAAATAAAAGTAATCTAAATGCAAGTGAGTCTACTACTGAGTTTACTTTAGCATTCTGTTTCCCCTGATAGTCATGCATATTAGCACATAATATAGCTTTAAACTATGTAAATCGGTTACTTGTTGCGTCTGGCAATAAGCCAGGGCATAAATTTTCGATACTCAACATTGGTTGAATTTCACTAATTCGCACTGAATTTGCGGTTCTGGTGAAATTTGCTAGGACTACGGGGAATTTGAAAATCTTGAGAAATTCGAATTAAGATTGTTACCTTACAAAAATATGGAAGTTAATACTACAATAATAAATACATTATTTCCTACCTATTTCAGGCTTCCTTCGTCATTAAGCTTAACAGGCCTTTTACATCCATTGGTATTCCTTACTTATGCCTTTGTCTTGCCACTCAAGGAACCTTTTGGTCTATCGGAACATATACACCACCGTTTTAAAGTAAAAAAAATCCTATTAAACGACTCCAAAAAGCGTTGTTTGTATAACATAATTCCATACTTGAGAAGTCATTTCTTTTTCTATATGATAAAATATATTTTAAGTCGTTGTGTTTACAAATTCATATTTGTTTTCGGCAAATTTTGATATAGTTTTCCAATCTGATATAAATCATATCGTTGTACGTGAGTATATGTTACGGGTTCAGTAAACCCTCGGACTATTAAGTTATAAGTTATAAATACTTTTAAGAATTAGTAGAGATATTAGAGATTTGAGACACCCTAATTCAAATTGGTTAGGGAATAATTAAGGAATTACTTTTTTACTTTTAACTTTTCTTAACCCAGGGAAGGGTTGTATTATGAAAAGTCGAAATTCCTCATTTAGAACTATAGGGATTTGCTTGAGACAGCAGTTATTAATTATAAAAAAATAACCAATTTAATTTAGATTCCTACAAGAAAAGATCCAATTCCTAAAATGCCAACACAGAGGGTCACCAGCTGATTAGCGATTCTCAGTACGGCTTTCGTTGTGGTCGTTCGGCTGGTGACATTCTTGTATACCTTACGCATAGATGGGCAGAGGCAATTCAGTCCAAGGGGGAGGCGCTAGCGGTTAGTTTGGACATAGCGTAAGCCTTCGATCGGGTGTGGCACAGAGCACTGCTCTCGAAACTTCCAGCCAATGGGCTTCCCGAGAAATTATGCGATTGGATCGATCCGATCGGAGCATCATTGTCATCGACGGAGCATGTTCCGACCTTAAACCCGTGAACGCTGGGGTCCCACAAGGCTGTGTTCTGTCCCCGACCTTGTTTCTTCTGCATATTAATGATATGTTGCAACTTAGCACCATTCATTGCTATGCGGATGACAGCACTGGGGATACTCTTTACTCTGGCCGGGCAGGTATTTCTCGGGCAGATGTTAATGAATACCGGAACAAACTTGTGTCTGAAGTAGAAACTCTACTACGTGGAGTCTCCGATTGGGGCCGACTAAACCTAGTCCAATTTAACCCCAAGAAGACACAAGTTTGCGCGTTTTCCGCTAAAACAACACCCTTTTTTCGCTACTCCTTTTTTCGAAAACACTCTTCTGGCGCAGTCAGCATTGGAATACTTGGCATTGATATATCGAACGACGTTCAGTTTTGCGGTCACTTGGAGGGAAAGGCTAAATTAGCCTCCAAAAATTTGGTGAGTTTCATCATCGGACGTCGAGGCAGAATGCGAAATTCCACCCGTATCAACTCGACGTCCGCCGTTCCACAACTGCGCATTTTTCAAGGCAGTTTTTGCCGCGCACCACCACTTTGTGGAGCCAGCTGCACACTGAAGTATTTCCGAACCAATTTGACTTAGGGTCCTTCAAGAAAGATGCGTACAAATTCTTAAAATACCGGCAACGCACTCGCGAGCCCTCTAGCATCTAGAGTGTCCATGGGCGGCGGTATCACTTAACATCAGGTGAGCCTCCTGCCCATTTGCCCCCTGTTCTATAAAAAAATAAATAAATAAATAGCAAAAGCAGTCTTAAAGTACGATACAATTATTCAAAATTTAAAAGATAATTTTTTGTTGCTATCACGAATACAACATAAATTAACGTAATGCGTGATATATAAATAATTAAAACGGTAACATTCACACACAGAACACGGTACTAGACGGTTCAATAAAATGCATAGTTTACAAGACAAAGTTGCTGTCGTAACTGGTGGGGCTGGGGGTATAGGAGCTAGTATTGTCAAGAATTTTGTGAAAGAAGGCGCTAAGGTATGGGAGTTTCTTTCTTCTAACCTGTCTGGTTATCTAATCTTGTGTTTTCATCGCATTCGATGGAAAAACATCCAGGCTAATAGTTTGCGAATCCGTATTTTCAACATCGATAGATAATTGCTTTCGATGTATGTGTGAATAGTAGTAAGATTCAGAAACGAGGCTTAGTGCTAAATCTTTCTTCTGACATTAAAAATGTTATGGATTTTGACGTAAGCGAGTCACAGCTCGGGCTGTCCCGTTTGTGAATCTTACCCTGGAGGTTTGCGTGAATGCATGCCTTTCATGTGCGAGAATTTCGTACGTTACGTTCTGCTGGTAAATTTTCCGGATTTGATAGTTTTGATTTGATTAGTTAGTGTTATATTTAGAACATTGAGGAAATTAATCAATCTTACACTTCGGTTAGCGACGAATATGGACAAAATTTGTCTTTGATAGCTTGTATTCGATACAAATATTTGCTCTTATGACACTATGCTTTAAACCTGTCAAGTAATTACTTGAAATTAAAACGAAAAAAGTTTTTGAAATTCGAACCTGTAATTATAGGTTCGAATTTCAAAAACTGTTTACGTTACGAATCAACTGCATTTATTTCGAATTCCGAACTATTATCTATATAACTACTAGACAGGGCTATAGAGGCTTTACCATAATCAAAATCAATATAGAATTAAGAAGTCAACGAAATACAGATTGCAAACAAAAAAGAGACGCCATAAGTACCATATTACAAGTAACGTTGCATGACGGTGTTAGTGATCGAAGAATGTGCGTTACTTAAAATATAAAACTCAAATATATAAAATAATACATTTAAATTTATTTTCATTATTTCGTGTTTGTATAATAGTATAGTAGGGTGCAATATCTGATAATAATAATTTTATTTATTGCCAAAACAGGTTACATAACAAGCACGTATCCCGGGTTCCTGATGCACTAAGATCTTTATTTCAGTAGCTTGTGACATCTCAGTTACATGTATTGTGCAATATCCAGAAATAATTATAGTAATTAAAATATTACCAACAAATCCATTACAATTACAATTAATTTAAGTACCTTTGTATGAGACTGAATTAGTTTTTATTAAAATGTATTCATGTCAAAAAAAGGTTTTGTGAATACAAAGAATAAAATACGTTGAACTGCCATAAACAGATGTGTAATGTATAGGAATTTTAAATTGTCAAATTAGAACATATTTTACATTTATATTGTAATACGATGACGAAAATTGCTTTATTTTATATTTAAATTTAGTTTTAGTAGTTCGTGGGAGTGTAATTAATTTTAATTATTATGATAAGAACTTATAAATATGTTTAAAGGACAAAACGGACATTTGTAAGGCCAAGAATATAATTAATTTTCTAATATAGCCGTCTTTATTGCTTTTTTCAATTATTTTATACAATACTAATCAAGATGATTGCAGTAGTATTGGCTTCAGTGTGCGACTATCGTACGGTCGTAGGTTCGATTTCCGGCTATGCACCACATTCATTCTTTGTTAATGTTAATTCGCTCGAACGGTGAAACATTGTGAGGAATCCGACATATCTTAGACCCAAAAGGTCGACTGCGTGTGTCAGGCACAGGAGGCTGATCACCAACATGCCTATTAGATTTAAATATGATCATGAAGGTCGAATTTGTCAAACGAAAAGCAAATTTATTTCATTGTCTCATAACGAATTTATGAGAAATGAAGACTCATTCTGAATTCTTTTACTTAATTTTATTTTCCTTAATATCACCAGGTAACAATTTTGGATGTTGATGAGCAGGGAGGCAAGAATCTAGTACAGGAATTGTCTAAACATGGGAAGACAGTTCAATTTATCCGTTGTGACGTCAGCAATGAAGAGCATCTCCTCAAGGCTTTCGAGAACGTCATTGCTCGAGAAGGCGGGATAGACGTTGTCGTGAACAATGCAGGCATTGCTGACGAGTCCTTTGAGGGGTTTAAGAAACAAATTGCCTTGAACTATGTAAGTTTGATGTTTTAAAATACGAAAATGCGGGTAAGAAAATTGCTTCCACGGGCATAAAGGTACAACGAACTGCACCTGCATGCATGCATGCACACCATCGAGCATGTACACCAAATCAAGGGCATAGAATGGACGAGAAGAAGTACAGTCCACTTCTTACCAATTCTTAAAAGGCCGGCGACGCACTCGCGAGCCCTCTTGCATTAAGAGTGTCTATGGGTGGCGGTATCACTTACCATCAGGTGAGCTTCCTGCCCGTTTGCCCCTTGTTCTATAATAAATAAATCAAATATTTACTTTACTTCTCGTCCGTTCTATGCCATTGATTTGAGGACTGGCAGTAAATGTAAATTAAAAATCACATTTTTTACTGTGTTATAATATACCTTTTATCATTAAATAGGGGCCTTCTAACTGGGCAAACTACAAAACCCAGAGGACCCTATGAAAGAAATAAATAATGAAATATGATTGGTTTATTTAGACAGGTGTGATTTCCTCGACGATTAGGGTAATGGAGATAATGCGTAAAGACAGAGGAGGCAAAGGTGGAACCATCATCAACGTATCATCTATTCTGGGAATGAAGAGATATTGTCCAGGTCTTTACGTTTATGGTTCGATTAAAAGTGCCCTCATACATTTCGGCAGTTCTATTGGGGTATGATATTCATTTATCATTTTTCTATATATTTTTAAATTTAGAATGTACTAAGCCGAATCTAAACGCGAGGTATTTATAATTAAATAACATTGTTTGATTGTTGTAAATTGTTATTTAGCAGTTGGCTTCTGCTTAAATCATACGTAAACCTCTGAACCAATGGTCTCGAAATTTGGTCTGCATACTGACATAACAATACAACAGTATCACATGGACAGTACACTGTGGCATGATGTAAATAACGTATTGATTCAATTACACCATATCTTGTAAAATTTAAAAAAAGCATGTCTCGTGTAGTTGTTTTTTCAGCGGATACAAATCACTTGAAACGTCTAATTATACATGTCGGATCAATGGCGTTAGCTACCTGTCACAGTGCTTATAAATTAACAACGTTGAAGTCAAATCAATATAAAACTATACAGTAGAAGTTTATTTGATTTTCCAATGTTGCTATATCACATAACGACTATTCAATGTCGATCGAAAACAATAATATTAACACTTTATAACACACACACACACAAATTAAGGCAAATGATATATTTATATCCTTTGCGGTGTTACTGCTGACAAACAAAACATACTTAATATAAAGTAAAGATTAGCTAAATTGCACTTGAAATATAGAGTTAACCTTTAATACTTAATTTATGTTAGCTGTAGGAGTACTAAATAAATAAATACCTCTTTGCTTTGTGACGTAGCTGTAAATGTATTAATAGCTACGTCACAAAGCAAAGTAAATCCTATTCTTGTTTCAATCGCTATGTATTTCCAATCGAACTTTAAGAATTTGAAACTTTTTTAAGAATTTTCTTACGTACAACCTAATTTCACTTGAACTGTTTCAGATGAAAGAATATTTTACCCGAACCAACGTACGAGTTATGACGATGTGCTTTGGTATTACCAATACAGGCATTCTTGAGAATTCAAAAAGCTTCGACGATCAAGTTCGACGCGAGTTTGAACAGAGGTTACAGTATGCCTTAGCAAGAAACTCTGTACAAAGGTAAAGAATATTACATGTTATAATGATTATAAATATATATCTCAAATTCTTAGTACACAATAAGACGTTAAAATTAATTTCTATCACACCACAAACAATTACAGAAAGTCTCCAATGACTAGTTGTATAAACATATAAGTGATACCATGATGATCTTATGTTCCAAATAAACGTAAACAGTCGTATGAAAAATAATATTTTTTTAAGAATTGAGTATAGGAATATAAGATCTATTTAGCATCAAGCTAACACTGACCTTAATGAAGACAATTTATATAAAGAGATTACGCGGGTCTGCATCTGTCACCCTAGGGCAATGTCGACATATTTACTACATATGTTATACATAATGGTTATCCTGGTGCTTATGGTTCCTGTGCACAAAATATTAATTTTTTTGAAATATCGCGTTTAGTTTACCTAAGTCATTATAATTACTTAACATAGTGTCATTTTTTAAACACAGCTTTTACATACAAAACACTTTTTAACGGGATTGAAACTATGTATATTAACTTATAATTATTTAACATAATTTAAAAAAATGTTTTCTTTAAACTTAGCACTATTTTATATAATACTCGGCATATTAAAACATAATATAACAATCAAGTATACAGTATTTCGATTTTATTAACATACATAACAATAATTATTATTAAAAGTTATAAATAGAAGAATAAAACTAATTTAAAAAGTTTGGTTCTTATGAGAGTGTACCTTGCACCAATGCTGGCAGCATTTCCTCGCTGTATTGCGATATTTATTCGTTGAGCGAGGAAGGCACCAGCAATGGGGTAACCAGGACTATTTATCAGACGACGAAGACGAAGATATTTGAGCTGTCATATATTTTCCGCTTGTTGTGAGTGGCACAGTGCAAAGAGGAATGGCGGGATTTGGAGGAGGCCTTTGCCAAAAAAGGGCACATAGATTTACCAGAATTGGATTGAAATGAAAATTTGTTTAAATGTTTATAAAATGTATAATGTTAAATGTATCTAAATAAAGGCTATTATTATTATTATACTTTCCGCTTGCTATGCGGCTGTTACAGCTTTTTTGTGTGTCCACTGAAATAGTACCCCACTCCAAAGCCCATCCAAGTTTAAGGGATCAACAACATCCCATCCGGCCGCTCTGGCACCGTCTCTGGTGATGCTTATTGCCACCAAAATGGCAGGAACATTGACGGAGCAAACGATTGCAAATTTTGCTGAAACAAAAATTGTTTTTTAAAGTAAAGAAAATTGATTTTATAATATAATAGTATTAAAGTACCAATACTAAGATAACTTAACTGTTTTACAAATTTATATAAATTGTAAATTTTATTTTGCAGTGCGGAAGATGCCGCTAAGGGAATGGTGGAATGTTACAAGAACGGCGAAAGTGGAAGCACTTGGCTGGTCAACAAAGGTGTTATTACTGACATTTCGAATGATGTGACGAAGGCTTATGATATTCTGAGTGAGAAAATCATCATATAAACATACATATTGTACTATAGACAATACGCAAAACGACGTGTATTTTTTTGTATCCTTCAGGCAGATCTGAATATCAAACTATGTATTAACTTTGCAGCATATTCGTTTTCCATAATTTTCCAAGGGATTTTCTATTTTTCATATTGTAATTGCTACATTGTAATAAAAAAATTGATGTTGATGGTTGATCTTTCAGTCCTTTTTAAGTGAGTTATATTTTTTAAAACAATCTGTCATTGAAATAGCTTGCAATGAGCGCCACCTAAGTAAAAATTCGCGTTCATTGTACAAGTTAAAATTTTAGTCATTTCGTATCGTGTATGGATGTATATTTAAAAAAAATGATACAAAAGGATCCATCGGTACAAATGCTTTAGTTACAACAGTGTTGTCCAATTTGGTTATATTTTTAACATATATAACATTAATATTGTTTTCGGTAAATAATAATTACTGAAAAGTATAATAATAATTGTGTTTCAAAGAATTTTTTAATTTTAACGCTTTTAGAAATCAATCTTTGAATGCTTGATATATAGGAAAAAGTTTGACAAAGAAGCAACGTACTAAACGCTATATAAACAAAATTATGTTTTAGCAAAAATGTTCCACAGGCCAAATCCTTTATCCTTAATGTCCAAGCTGTTTCATCACACAACTTTGATAAATTCCGTCGTTAGTTATATAGTGAAGTTGTTCTATGAATATTAAATTCGAAAGTTGTCAAACTTCACGATGTCACGCTCAAAGTTGAGGAAATTCGTAACTACGGACACTGCGGAGCTTAGTGAAGTTTCGAAGTTCAGAAAGAAGTTTATGTGGTCGTTCAAAATTTGATGTCATCAACTTGCACATCGGACACAACACTTTTAGTGATATTTTAATTATCTTTTACAGAGTTCATGTACATAGTAGTTATATTTCATTGTGCGGTGTTATATACCACTGGTGCTGCACTTTTTGGGCTTGGGCCTCAGATTTCGGTTATGTTTTTTTATTAGTCAAGTACTCAATTTTTTTGGTCTAAGGCATGTATCCTTCTTCTTGTAGTGTCTCTCCACTACTGGAGGTTGGCCGCCAGCTCGTCATACTTCTGCCTTACGATGTTTCATGAACCGTATGAGCTAATTTTAAATGATAAGAAAGGCCATCGTGCACTGGGGTCCTATCACCTCAGAGATGAGGCACTCATCACTATTTATTTCATATAAAGTCTTGTCTGTTTTGATGGTTAATTTATTAATAAATACATTTTTAATTTAACTTTCACTAACGTCCTGACTTACGCAAGTCCTCATGGCGTCATAGATATTATATAATATTAGAAATTATAAGTAACATATTATATAATTATATATCTTACTCCTAATTTATAATAGGGCCAGCGGTTGTTTACCAATATGAAAGTGTCGTTAAATACCAACATTGCTATATTAACGCTACGAATATTAAGAGATAAAACACGTAAACGTAACAGTGTAAATATACATAAATATATATTATAACCAATTTCATATATAGCTTTGCATTTATAATTAGTCAAAAAGATAATAATAATAATTTATTCATTGCAAGAATATGGTACAAAATGTCAAGGTGGTACAATTGTCAGTCGTTCGCATATTCTGCCACACACAGTGGCGCGCAAATTTATCTTAGTTTAGATTTTACATTATTAGTCAGATTCATATCAATTAAGTCAATTTTCATACATTATTAAATTTGTATAAATTACCATGTCTCACACAAATAATAGTTTATTGAGTTTTTTCTAAAAGTAATGCACTAAGTCGCTTTTTAAAGACTCTTAACGAGAGATCTATAATTCTTTCGGTAATCTATTGTAAATTTTAATTGCCATACAGAAGGCGTCTTTCCGAAACAATTCTAAATTTATTTTTGGCACAGCCAATTTCTCCCCATGTCTACTACTTACTACATTCGATTTAAAAATATGTGTATGTGTATGCGTGTAGGAACAGGGACATATATAAATACATGGAAGAGATAAAACTTTGAGTCTCTTAAATAGAGGCACGCAACTATCAATACAATTTGCTCCACAAATTGCTCTAATACATTTTTTTGGGCCTTAAATACCCTATTCACTTCGACTGAATTTCCTCAAATTATAATTCCATATCTAATTATAGATGCAATATATGCATGATAAGCAGCTAATACCGCAATCCCAAAATCGTTACACAAGTATGTATTCATAAATATTACATTTATGAATCAACGTGGATTTGAAACTAATTTTCAACAGTCAATCAAACGTATCCCGTATTTGATTAACAACATAATTAATGTTATAATACTAGTCTCAACCCTCACTAGTAAATCCTCAGATCCCTATGATGCGTCCGAAACAAATGAAGGCAGACAAAAGGTTAACGCAAATTTATAATAATTTTCGATATCACAGCAGAGATTATAGAAGTACTGTAAACTGGGTAGATAGTTTTTCGCTAATACAAAAAGTGCAAAACATTTACCTATGCAAACGGGCTAAAAGTACCTAAATTTTATTTTAATTCTGATAGTTAAAATAAAGTGTTAAACAATCATTAATTTTGCTATGAGTTAAATACATCTAATACTATTTTGAAGTACGCAGTATTTCAAAGGCGTTGCTACACAGCTCGCTACCTGATTTTTTCTATGTAAATGTACCATAATATGAACCCTTCGGTATAAAAATCCTAATTTTAAATATACTCTAAAATCAAATTAGGTCAAACACGTATAAAATCTTACAGGTCAACGGTCTTTGCGCATGTATTTTTGGACGTACCCACTTTATTATATTTCAGAAAGAAATATTATCAAAGCTGTTATTTTACCTGGCCGTATCGTATAGTGGTTATGGCGCTCTTAACCCCACCTGTGGTGTATGTGCTTTATCTTTCGGTAAAGTATAACATCGTGAAGAAACTTGCGTGGGCAGATAAAAATTCAAAGCCACGATGCATGACTCCATATGTCAAAATCCATTACGTTTTTAACATTCGAGAAGCACATTTTTTGGTCTTTGTTTTATACTTAGACACAAACATCGAGAGTAGCAGCACACAAAGCAATTCTTAAAAGGCCGGCAACGAACTCGCGAGCCCTCTGGCATTGAGTATCCATGGGCAGCGGTATCACTTAACATCAGGTGAGCCTCCTGCCCGTTTGCCCCCTGTTCTATAAATAAAAAATAAGCAATTTATCTATTAATAAAATTCATGAAACAAATGCAGGTACCGAAGCTAAAGATCCATACAGGGATTTTGTCATTTTAGCAGTTTCTAGCTTCACCTACGTGGATTAGATGTATTTTGGTAAGGTTTTTAGCGACCTCCTCCACCAAAATAGTCATATTTCAGTTAATTTATGAAAACCATGATTTTCTATGGATTATAATTATAACTGATAGATGATTTTATATTATTCCAATCACGTACAGCCGCGCAACCAATAATGTTTTGAGTAATTTATCTGTCAGTTTGTAATTAGCTTCTGCCAGACACTTTGCGATCCCAACGCCCTGAATACAAATATTTACGCGGGGAATTTTTTTAAATGAATAAAATAGAAAACTTACTCAAGGAGAGTCATTTACTTAAAAATCTTAATTTATAATAAAAAGAAACTATTTTACGAGCTGTCTTGATGTGCAAATCTGGATCGTGAGGTTGGGCGATTCAATACAATGTCAATACCTAAAAGCTTATCAAAATAAATGTTAATAAAAGCTTAAGTGAGCTTTGAGTTTGAACTAACCAGACACTTTTAGCTCCAACATTACCTTCAGCACAGCGGCGGATCTACTTAAGGGCTTTTTGGGCTGCAGCCCACATTTAAAGGGCTTCCATTCCTCATTGAAAACAATAGATGATATTTAAAATTACAAAAGAATATTTACAATTTAGAAAAACCTCTGAGATCAATCAACTCATGTGCGATGCGCGTCTATGGAACGGAACGGGGAATTCCCCGACACTTGCTTTCGGTCGGTGTATGTTTTGTGCATCTGTAACGAGGAAGTTTCCCGTAATTCCCGCCCCCGTAGAGCCCCACAAAAACACGACCCTCCCATGCTTCGGCAGAATAATTCTAATTAGCTCTTCGATCGTCGTTTTTAATATGATTTCATTAGCCTTTATCTACTACAGAACTAATGAAATGAAATAGAATGAGATGCTTATAAATAGCCCAGTGGAATTGGACGAAAAACGAACCAAACCCAGGAAAAATTATAAGTAGAATTTTTCCTTCGGAATTCGTTAGAGGGGGTCACTGGGAGTCTACATTTCGTTTTTCGAATTCCCAGTGGTCTTGGATTTTCCGCCATCTTGATTTTAAGGGTGTTTTTTTGTTTTGTAAATAACTCGTTCATTTTCAATTTTACACGAAAAATGGTCATCACCAAAGTTGTTTGAAATTGAATTTCCTACAATTTCTGTCCTCATCAATTTTTCCGTAGGATCGATATTTTTCGATTAACATCCGAGAGGAAGGGGTGGAATTGTATTAGCGCATTATCACTTGCATTATCATTGAAAACCCATTAGATACTATTAGGTGTGGCCACAGACATTTTGTGTAGGTATGTTGTCTTGTGACCAATAACAACATTAATAGTTTCATTGGGTTTAATGATATTATTACTCATATGGTGCAATAGTTTCAGCTCCTTACAAATGTTGTATAAAAGAAAAAACTTGGCGATTAAAAAGAGTGGCGGGAAGTTTATTGCCAGTTCTTCTCTTCCGTTCTACGATTGATTTGAGAACTGGCTGTAAATGTAAATTTACGATTAATTTAATTTTTTTGATGTTCAAGTGTACTTGTTTACCTATATGAATAAAGATATTTTCATTATTCTAAATGTCGACTCGAATGATGATCTCGAATGTTCGAATAAATAAGTAAACTACGTCACAATTTTTTTTTTTTGTCATGGAATATTCACAGTTGGTCTAACATTCTAACAACTGATTCTCGGCTCAATGGCCAAGACTCAAGCAATGAATTAAATACGTATTAAAGCATTATATCATCAGCTTAATTAAGATTTCTCTGCGACAACAGTAGAGGAACGATTCATTTGCTTAATTCCAGACTAATTTATCTGAGCGTTTTTTCTTAGTGAAATAGATGCGAAAAGTTGGAAGTGGAATTATATTAAGTGAAAATTCGGTGGAATTGTTTTCCATTTGATTATTTTAATTTAAAACTTTACGCAGTTGTAAAAGTGGACTTAAAAAATTAATACTAAAGTACTGGTATTTTAATAATCAATGGGCTGATACTTTATTTCTTTTCCACCTTATCGTATCTATATTTCATAAGGTGCTCAGAGGTCAACGTCCCCTAGTAAGTTCGTAATTATGAACGTCATTGGGACCTTAATTTAAAAGACAACGTTAGCAGGTATTATAACAAAGATTAGTGAACTATTACAAAGATTCGTGGAGCTCCCGATCGAAATTCATGTCTCGTGAATGTTGAGGCTATTCTATTTAATTTCATGACACCACGGGCTTAGTGAGATGGTTAAAAAAAAGCATTTGAATTAGTTTTGTAATGTCGGTGTTAAGTTATCACTGGAAAGTACTACGTACCACTGTACGTAGGTACGTAACACAAGAAAAGTATCTTACCGTAATAGACACTAGATCTGATATGACACCTATTTTAAATATCTTTATTAGTTAATTTATATAATTTTAAAATAAACGAATCGATTAAAAACCAGTTACGTTTCGATTTCATAAAAAAAAGTTGTTATTGAAGTCCCATTGTTGGGTCAAGCGACCGTGATCATGGTCCACGCATGCAATATAATGACAGTGCGTAGTTTTTATAGTGATGAAATTGGGAAGATATGTAATAAATAATCAAATAGGCTGCTTAATATGTACCCGCTCACCGTCTCTAATCTAAAAATACGATAAAAGGACTGTTTTGTGAACACAACTTACACCGTGTTGGAGTTACTTCTGATTATCATCACCTATTACGTAGTTACACTTATCATTCATAACTCAATTACTCACTCACTTGCACCCCATACACTTACTCATTGACTCACATGTACCCCCAACACTCACTCATGTACTCAAGCGTGTTGAATACACTTAAAAATCAAAAATAAATAAAATAGAAGACGTAATTAAATTATAAATACATATATATTATTTAAAAAAATATTTAATTAAGTTTGTTATAGAAGACCTGGGAACCCTGACTAGGTATTGTTTTACTTAAAAAGGTTGTTAAACAACTGCGAACATATTCCAGGTTTGAAACTATTTTGAAACTTCTAGAACTTGGTTTCTTTTGAGGATATGTTCATCGACGATGGTCATGGTTGCTTGCCAATACATAGCAGTCTGTTGCACAGAGCCCTTATAATGAAGACGTTGCGGCTACTGCATGATGTCTCCGAAACTATAGACATCTTTATGTTCGTAGTGTGAATTCACGAGTTATAGTGTCTACCTTATGTATTTAATTTCGGCATCATCGTATTGTATTAGTTATATAAAGATATTTTCTTGAAGAAATAAATACTTCAGCACTACTCCTGTTCAAATATTATCTCAACAAGTGTCAAGGTATATTTTTATTCTAATGTTTGAAATTACTCAGAACAACATTCTCTCAAATTAGCCTGTTACTTTACTCCATCACGACAATGCCTTTCCATCAAATTTTTGATTAATCACGGTGACTGAAGAATTTTAAGACGAGTTTATGAATCTATAAAAGATGACTAGTAAAAAATTTAACATTCATTAAATGTTTGTTAGCTGATTTATTCACTACCTTGTGGCCCGCGATGTTATTATTTCAGAGACGTATGTAGTATAATTAGTAATAGTTTTAATATCGAACCATATCAGTTATTTATAATATATGTATGTCAGAGATTATGTTATTAAAGGACTCGATGTCATTTGTTTTATTAGAATGGTAACACCACACAATTTCATAGACATCTTACAGGTGTCAATGTGTCAATTGTCAAAGTAAATTTGTCAGTAGTGCGTAGAATCGGCCGTGAAGGTACTTGAGTTGCTTTCCGATCGGCGCCTGCGCCGGACGTGCGCACTGACTGTGTTTAAATAGTAAGTAATAATGGACGACGGTAGTGACACCAATTCCGTAATTACTAATCGCGTTGAATCTGTAACATGTATAATATGTAATTTTACACAGTGTTGGTGCTCGATGCAAAGGGAATGCTTCTATGGGAATGAAGGTGGAATACATAAATTATCCAAAACTTCTGTATCCGATTTATATTCGGTCTAAGAAATTACGATCCTATCTCTGCGTTACGTAAGCGGCTAGGTTGGTTACCCATTCGACAGCGACGTGATGCTCATGTTCTCCATCTCCTATATTCCATCCTGTTCAATCATTTTTGGGTTCACATAAATATAGCTTACCCTCTTCCGAAAACGATATCCTTGAAATCCCATCTCATAACTCCTCCTTTCTTGGCGATTCCTTTAAGGTTTCAGCAGTTAGGCTATGGAATTCACTTCCCGTCACTATTCGCTTAGCTCCTTCTCTATCTTCCTTTAAATTTCTGCTGTATAAACATTACCTGTCCACGTCATATCCCTAACTTGCGTACTAACTACTAACTGACGTTAGTTTATTTTTATTTCTTTTTGTTTCTGTTAAATATGTTTTTTCCTTCTTATTGTATTTGTAATATGTATTTTTGCACTTCTTGCCTACCTTATGTAATTTACTCACTGTGGTTTTTTTTCCATTACTCACAGTGGTTGTCTGGAAGAAATCGCTCTAAAGCGATAAGGCCGCCAGTTGCTTTTCATTCAAATTATGTTTAAATTTTTTTTTCCTTTTATGTAATGCAACGAAGTGTTAATAAATAAATAAATAAAATAAAT
Organism: Pieris mannii; assembly: GCA_028984075.1. NCBI lineage: Eukaryota > Metazoa > Arthropoda > Insecta > Lepidoptera > Pieridae > Pieris > Pieris mannii. Next base: position 5,188,633 of record CM054795.1, on the reverse strand, counting down.
TATATATAAAGGAAAATATATTAATTAAATTTTCCAATATCAACTGTAGCAAACTGGTAATTATTTAGATGTTAGAAAAAAAAATGATTATTTGAGTTGTCATTTATAGATGCTTTGATAAATTTGCGTTTCAATATGGTTTGTTTAAAATAAGTCTTGATACAAAATAATATATGTAGTTAATACGAAGTTAATTGGGCCATCTAGTTCATAATAAAGATAAAAAATATTCTAAGCAAGAATTAAACAGTCAAAGTATAGATACTGTATTGAAAGGGATCAAATGAACCCCCTAATAAATGCCATAAAACGTATTGGACATTGTCAAAGTGTTTTTCCTTATTGTTCGTGTAGCATTGTGGGCTAAGTAAATTGAGTTTCTTGCCTACCTGTGCAATTTATTTTATCATCTTATTAGCTCATGGGTCTGAATCAGATTGTGGATTTAATATATTGTTTAATAAACAACTATGCGAATAGAAAGGAAATTTCGATTTAAACTGTGAATCAAATTAAATAAAAAATCATTTAGGAAACATAAAGTACACTTATGAACGTCAAAAAAAGAAATATACATTAAATGCTTCTAATTTTATATTTACTGCCAGTTCTCAAATAAAGGGCGTAGAACGGAAAAGAAGAACTGGAAACAGGAACTAATAAAATTGCCGAAATCATTACAAAAATAATTTAATAAAAATTTTAAGGTTTTTGTAGTGGGATCAAACAGTTATTGTTCCTAACATCAAACAACTACTATGTGGGGGTAAGTTTATTTGCGATTATACTGAATTTTTGCAAGTAAACGCCTCGTGCCTTAATTTGTGCATTACTGGCAAAACAATATATTCTTAGGTTAATTACATTTATTTGATCCCACATTTAACATAAATAGTTAACAGCGACCAATTATAAATATTATATATTGTCCCAAGAATCAAACTTTGTAAATTTGTTTTGATTTTATATTTAATATTTTTTACTACTTTTTAGGTTAAGACAATTGTAAATACTGTTTATTGTACTGTTAATAAAAATATAGCCCAAGATGGAATATATAACAATATATTTAAAAAAAAAAATATCTTAGATAACTACGAAAGGAGAAATACATTTTTTTTAATAACCAATTCGGCTGTGTTATGTTATGTTGTGAAAGCCAACTACCCAAAAAATAATCTTTCTCATTAGAACTTAAAACCATGCTTTCCACATATTGTATTTATTTTCAGCAGCAGAATCATTCTGAAATATTTATTTCTTAAGTTCTGTGTGTTAAAGTTTATTTAATGGAAGATTATGAATCTGAAAATACCTCATGTCATAATAAATTATAAATATAGCCCTGGTGATAAGCCCCATAAGCCCAACAGGCCCAATATAATTTATATAAAACTAAAACACGAAACACGAAACCACCGGCTCAAATATTGTAAATTCAATTACATTTAAGCTCGCTGACCCATTTATCATGCTATTCAAATTATTTCTATCCCCGACAAATTTAAACCCATATCTTTTACAACTTTTAGCCGATATTTCTTAAGAGATGTCGCAGCTTTCAAGTTTCGAATGATTGATTGCAAATGTATTAGTGGATTTTAATGTTCGAAAATTTTAAACTAGTAGCATTACTTGCGAGTGATATTAATGTTATGAATCTATCTTGCGGGTAAGTTTAACGTTACGAATCTAACGAGATTAAACTACCCGCACTTTAATGACACTACTGACTCTCTTTCTGCCACTTTTTTGCATAGCGAAGTAATTGATTCGCATCAATTGTAGCAACTAAAAATCATAAAATTAATCTAATAGAAGTAATATTTAAATATACAAAAACCAGTGACTCTGCAACCTTTCCGGTTTGGGCCCTTAGATTTTCTGTTTTGAGATAATTTGTTCTCTAACAGGCATGTAGATGATCAGTCTTCTGTGTCTCAAGTCAAAGGCATGATGGTCATCTCACCAAGTTTTGCTTGTACGAGGGAGTGCTTAGTACGCATGCATAGGGCAGATATTCCATTTATTAATAGCCTGGATATTTAATATATACTTGTATTATAGGTGATTATTACATATAATACACATATTACATATATACTTGTATTATAGGTGGTTATTACATTTACTAGCACAATAAATAAAAGCGATTCAAGGCAATCAATTAAAATAATCAAACAGGAGGACTATATCTATAACAGATTTTGAATTATTGTATGTAGAGGGAGGATAAAAGTTGCTGAGTTTCTTGGCCGTTCTTCTCAGAACAAGACCTCCTGGTAGTTTTGCGAACGGATGGCGTAGTTTTGCTCTTTCGCGAATTTTGTAAACGTTTCTGACATTCATAAGCATGCCTTAAGTAGTCATCTAAATTGAATAAATAAATTTTGATTTGATTTGAGATTAAATAAGCTGCTTAATATTTATTATTTTTTATTTATTTTTTATTTATTATATATATTACCCGCTCACAATCTTAAATAAAAGGAATTTAATTCCTCGCAATATAGAAATTATAACTTGTCACATATAATTAATTTGTTTTAGAATAAAAAAATGTTCTGGTGTACAGAAAAACTATGCCGAATTTATGTTTCTACCTTAAACAATTACTTTCTTTCTATAGCAATTTTTCTTTTCAAGGTTCTGGCGGTCAGAAAAACTATGTTGAGTTTGTGTTTCTACCACACTATTATAAACATATTTTTTTGACTATATATATAACTGAGTAAAATGTGGGATGAGGGATTATGGAAAATTCGCTATTCGCTATTCATGAATCCTTAAGAAGCTGTTTAGTTAGTTATTAAGATTCTATTTTTTTGTTTTTCTCAAGATTAAGGTTCTACATATAAATATATCTTAATACATATACATCTCCTCTCATCTCATCTCACGATGTTTGTCCGCGATGGACTTCTAAACTACTTAGCCGATTTTAAATTAGGCACACCGTGAGCAGTCTGGTCCAACTTAAGAGATAGGATAGCTTAGATCTTTAATTATAGTCGCAATTTTATTTTATTGCAAATTATTTGTCTATAATTAGTTGACAGTCACAATTATCTGTTAACTTCAAAAGATTCTAACAGATGTCGATACTTTTCGACTGGATTGAGTAAGTAATCAATAGATGACACTGCTATGGTAAACCGACAAACGTGTCTTATAAGCTACAATTCAATATCATGATTACCACGTGTTATTGAGCCTAAATTATAAATTAAATTTATTTTGTGAAACAAAGGAGAAACGAAGTTCGCGGGGACATCTATTTTTTTTATATCACTTCGTGCACTCATCATTTTTCATTTTTTTTATTTTCTTATTAGGGTTGCCTGCAAGAGATCGCTTATTAGCGATAAGACCGCCCTTGTAATTTTTATGTATAGTGTTTGTGTTTCTTTACAACGAAATGTGAATAAATTAATAAAATAACAGACAACAATAGCGAGGAGAGAACTATGGAGGCATGATCGAGCGTTGAATATTTATTAATTTATAGATCTAACAAGATTGACAAATCAAATAAACCACTGATAATGGTTTAGAACTAAATTGACTTTGATGTAACTTAATTATAATATCAATAGCTATAATAAATTACTAATTAATACTAATGGCTACAAGATTACTATCTCTATATACTATCAAATAGTCGTTAATTTGTAGATCTAGTAACATTGGCTAATCGAATAAACCACAGGTATTCATGTTTGGTTATATAAAGACAATGGTAGCTCATATCAGCGCCAATGGTCCGACATATAGGTACAACAATAAACGTTGATTAGTGATTAGTGCAGGTGATTAGTTGTCTTAGTAACGTGATTAGAAGCGTGTTCTATTTTTTTGCGAGTGAATTGCGGGTAGCCACGTCCCTACCCGCTCTCTCGCAGCGTGCCTGTCACAACATGTCATTTTATTGTTTAGAGTCGCATTTACGCCCACACGTACGCATGCACGCCTGCTCTAATTATCCTGAATTACTAATCACTTGTACTAGCACTAATCAAAGTGAATACTTTTTTTGTGCATTGTGAATACCTAGGTAACACTAAAAAATGTTTAGAAACTGAAAAACGGCTTTATGTAGAAAGATGCCAATACTTTTATTGTTTTTGCTAGTAATCTCCGTTACTCTCTACACATCGTCGCATTCGATGGATCCACTGAGATAAGCAGTGGGCCCTTTCTTCCTTAGTATTATCGGACGCTTTCACCGCATCTTCAAGGTCGTAAAGCGAATACCTCGAATAATATCTTTAGTTCTTGGGAATAAATGAAAGTCATATGGCGCCAGATCAGGACTGTATGGCGGATGACTCATTATATCGACACCTGCCGTAGTCAAATATTCAACAGTCCGTTTTGCGGACACGGTGCGCTGATGCATTGTCGCGGTAAAGAAGGATCCTGCTTTGAGGGCGATGCTTTCGATTTTTTTCCAAACAGCGATTGACATTTCAGTCTACAGTAACTGTTCTTCAATATTCTAGCACAACTGTCAAGAAATGATCTGACACCAGTCCATGCAAAGGTGTTTCTGATCGTCAGTTAAAGTATGGGGAATCTATCTGGTACAAAGCTTCCTTACACCTAAATGTTCGTGTCATATTTTTGAACTTGACTCATACCAATGCCAAGCCTTACCCGTATCTGCTGATAGATCACTCTATTATCTTCCTCTATCATGCGTCGCACAGCACTGATTTTATCTTCAGTCGTCGCTGTTAAAGGACGGCCCTCACGCGGGTCATCATTGAGATTGCTACGTCCACGCTGGGGCTTCATTAAGAAATGCTAATCACAGCCTATCATAGGTTTTTATTGAGTATGCCCACAACGAAAGTCATAATAAATTATTGACCAAAAATTTCTGGATATGGTTCATTTTCACGTGTAACAATAGTTTTTGCATTTCCCGCCAATTTACAATACAATACATTAGATTACCAAAGAGTTCTAAAATTGAAATTAAAAAAAGTTTTCATTAACAATGTTTCTAACAGGCCAATTCTAAACTTTTCAGAGTTACCTACGTACATACCTTTACTGTGAGTACAGCTTAAACAGTTTGATATGCTTAATAATATATATGTTGTATATTCCATCTAATATCTAACGGGAGTTTGTTCCATAATTCATTAAATAAATGCATAAAATGCATTGAGCGGGAAAATGGTATTCGTTTGAAAAACTGCTTAGGAATAATTGAGATACTTCTAATCTCAGTGATAAGAACAAGTTATTTGGCACACAACACTATCGAAGCACTATCAATCAAGTTCAGATTTAATATGTGGTTGCGATTGACGTGGACGGTAAATTTGTACAATCATACTGTCATTTACATTATACGACTTAAATAGTAAATGATGTAGTTTATACTAACTTTACTGTGAAGCTCTAAATTGAATAGCTAACTATCTATTATCTCTGTGAAAAATGTATAACGAAATTTAAATACATTTATTCACAAAGATTATACAAATAAAATACGATACTATCGAAATTAAAGTAATTTTCTACAGAACTCACTCTGTGAACAAATAAATACGTGTTACGTCATTGTTATCGGAGATCTGTGTAACAGACTGTTTCTGGGCCTTGGTATCTCAAACAACCCCGGCCTGCACTGCACACGAATCCCCTACAATGAAACCAATTTCTTGAAGAACACTTGGAGAAATAGAAGTTGTTTCACAGGGAATAGAAACGAGTTAATACATTATTTCTTTACAATTTCATGTCTATAAAAACTACACACTGTCATTATATTGCTTGCGTGGACAATCACCCATAAACACGGTCGCCTTGGCCGTCGCACGTGTCCCCGAGGTAAAAAAAATCAGAGTTCTTGAAGAACACAACTATTGATTATATATAGTCTTCGCTATTTGTTGGACACCCCTTTACCTTCGTAAAGCAAATAATCGTGACACTATAAAAAACACAAAATTGCATTAAAATGTGTCAATCGTATTTAAAGAATACTCTCGATTTATCAAAATTCAAATCATTAATGATTGATTCCGCAATCTCTTGGAAGGAATAAGCTTGAAGCACTTCTATTAAAAGATCGTTGTCGTATCGTTAAGTGTAAGGAGCGTTAAGAGGGCAACATCAATCAGTGAGCGAGCCTTCGGTTGGGGATGTCACATGTTTTTGTACGAACCTTATTAGATCCTCCATTTATAATTGCCAGACCATTGGGAGCAATTAATATTGACGATATATTTACTTAATTCGTTTGAGTAGTCTATTTAGGATAGCTAGTTTGCCATATACGAATTGTTTTGGTACTGATTTTGTAATTTATAGAGAGATTAGGTACATAGTTCACAAATTTTTCGAATAAGGAAACAGATAGTGATGGAAGGGTTATGAAGGTAGGCGTGATGCGTGAATATTAATCAAATCTTAGGTATCGACTACATATTTTGGCATGGGATGGGCACGTTCCAAAAACTTACACAGTCAGCGCTTACAATAACTCTCAGTCATACTCTCAAATACAGATTATTATACACACACGTACATACTTAAATCCAAATTTACGTAAAAAAGATCAAAGTCAAAGTTGAAATTCATTTATTCATATTACAGGTAACATAACGTGCACGAACGTCAAAAAAAAAAAGAAATATTAAATGAATCTAATTTTACATTTACTGCCAGTTCTCAAATCAAGGGCGTAGAACGGAAGAGAAGAACTGGCAATAAACTCTCCGCCACTCTTTTTAATCGCCAAGTTTTTTTACACAATGTTTGTAAGGAGCTGCAACAACTACACCATGTTCCATGATCATACATTAAGAAAATATAAGAAAATATATAATATTTAAGAAAATATGCGTGAATGCATGATCTTTCTTACGCAAATTTTGATTCAAGACTACCTCAAAAATTATGTTTTAAACATGCACCATGTACCACAGAATAATTGTAATCTAAAACCCACAACACAGGGGCTCGCTTGTGTGGGGATTGGCGTTAGAACAATTTTGTCGCAGCCATATTCATGTAATGAATAAAGTTTTATTATCATTAAAGTACACCACACCTTCATCTTCATACATTCTTCAGTAGAAGGAACGTAACTAATCTATGATACCAAACAATGGTGACTCATTCGTTTAATGTGTCTTTGTAGCTGTTCAAACAGTTTTTAAAGTTAAACTTCTTTAGGCGCATGAGGTTAAAAATTTTAAGATCAAAATATCAACTTTCTCTATCACTCTATCTCTCTCTATTTGATGCTATCTATTAGATAATGTTGCCACAAAATAATTAGTAGTAAAATTGCTATAAATGCTTCTTATGTTTTGAGTCAATACTGTCAAGTTATTGTTATATTGTTGCAGGAAAGTAGGTAAGTGTTCAACGTCTAAGGTTACAGAATTACCAATTTCAGCGTTGCCCAATTCCTGAAAAGTAGTTATATTGTAAAGCGTAAGTGAATGGTGTTTCTCCGAATTTACTTGGTTGTGAAGATTAACGGAAGTGTATACCTGCGAATAGCTGTACTTGATTGTATTTAATTGAATATTATTGCAAAAACTTTTAGTTAAATGTCTATAGTGTGAAATAAAGTTTCACTTTTACCGTGGTTTCATAAAACCACACAACATTTTTTCGCAAGATGTGACTTCTTCAGTCATAAATATTTTTTATATTGTTGTATTATTTTCAGACACAGATATTTTTTATAGATTGCGCATACTTTTGACTTTAATTTGTAATTTTATTCTGTTCCGTATTTATTGAAAAATATAATCCTAAAAATTGTCAAAACTTTTGAAGTGAAACTTCTTTATTGGGGTTGGAAAAAAATTTAGTGTAACATTTTTTCGTTACGCGTGACATTCTTCCGTTACGCGCCATGTTTTTCTTATCCCTACCACGCGTGATTCGAAGTATACTTTCTCCAGCGGAGTAGGGATTGGTATATATATATATATATATATATATATATAAATATATATATATATGGAGTTATATATGGAGTTTTCGCTCGGTTATTAAATTTTGTGGAATGTTAACAATATATTTCGTATTTCAGTTACCATAAGCCATTAATAACACAAATATATAATAACGACATCAATGATAGTAATAATTCTATTACAAATTAATGAAATTCAATAATAATCTTTGTAGTAATAAGCTAAAATGAAATAATTGTAGAATTTGTATTTATGTCTATGATAATAAAAGCCTTAAAAATTAAACTTTATCTAATTTTACTTTATTTAACCAATTTCTGTAAAGTTGCATATATGTAGTAAATTATTTTTTGAAAAATAACGTCATAAAGAAGTTTCACTTCTTACGAGTGTACGCTGTACACACACACTTTTTTGTTTATTGCACTATGACATCATTTCACATTATGCAGGCAAAATTACTAATCAGTAATTCTACTCTAACCTAATTTTCTATAAAGGATATTTACCTAAAGAAAATGTCCCACTTACTTACATGCGTCACAACGGACCTATCGTGAGTCTAAGTGCGGATAATGAATCCATAAACTGATACGTACAGTCTCTATTATATATTTGTCGCAGTAAAGGTGTTATATCTGAGAGTTAATTGAATCTCCGAAAAGTTAATTAAATATCGAAATTCAATCAAGTCACTAACATTTTGATTTAAATAAAGCAGCGTCGCAAACGTTCAACTATCTGTCTGACCGAAAGACAGTGTGTTGATCAATAATGTAAAACAATATGGCGGTCACGACAACAGCTGATTACTTTTAGAGTCATTCTTTTGGAAAAGTGGTTTTTTGTTTCAAATTTTGGTCTTTGACGAAATTGTAAACATGTTTTCGACTCCGCCATGACTATTTCATTTGTTATTGTTATTTCGGTGTGATCGTGAAGAACTTAAAAAATTCCGAGAATTTGTTTTATTGGAAATGGTTCGGTTATGATAGGTTAGTCTTATTACCTAGGAACGTTTAGGAAACTCGTTAAACGTTTCGTTCACTGACTTTTCTGATGGAACTTTAGCGACTTGACTGAATATTGATATTTTATTAACGGACTAGAGATTTAATTGACTCTCTGATTTAACTACTTTACTGCGACATATTTATAGTCAATAGAAAGACACCGTTGAGTTCTATACATTAAGATCCAGATGAATGATCATCGTTGTGAATGTACCTATGATCATTTCCCGGAACACATTGATTTGAAACGCAATAGATTCCGCAGCTGGCAAACATCAGTACTTATATTAATAATATATTTTGTACTTATAACAACACGGGCAGAATTCCTTCCAAAAAACCAGTAAAATTTACTGTACCGAAGATACAACTCTTCGCGCAGTTTTAACTTAATAATTAAGTTAAAAATAAAACAAATTTACTTCTTAACACATTCAATGCTTAAACAATGGACACAAAGTAATGGCCGGAAACCAAAACTTTTATGGCGAATTTTGATTAAGTAAATACGAATGATTGAAAATATATGAATGTCTGATTGGCATACTGTACATCGGGTGCCGTATACTCGGATTCAAGAGCTTGGGATGGCAATGGTTCAAAAAAATGAACGGGAAGCTCGCACGGACCCGAGTGGGCTGCACCGCTACTATGACTCCGCTCCACTCGGATCCGAGAAAACAGCATTTAATGTTTTAATTCCACAGTGTTATTTCTTTCAACGGAAGCCCATGCAGCCTAGGCTTAGACTAACCTACAAGCTACGGTCCAGCACTATTCAGAGGACACATTAGAGGCACACAATAATATTACATAACTGTTCTAGAACAAATTGAATACCTATCCGTGTTTTACATATCCAATGAATCAAAGCAGATTTTAGTAATTACGTGACCGCGTATAGAACCGCGATAATAAAATTTGTTTTGAACTGTACTCATTTCGTATAGTTTGTAGCACATTTGCCATTGCACCTTTGTCTGAGAGTTTTCGCTCAAGTGTATCAAAACTTATGTGGAAATTAAAAATGATTTAATAAGTTTAAAATTTTTACATTCCACCGAATTCACCGTAACTAGTAATTTGTATCAATTTAATTTATACTTTTATAAAAACTTTGAACATAAAAGACGTTTTAATTTTATTACCACTTGAGCAATTTTACTTTCAATGAGAGCCTTAATACCAAATAAAGTCATTAAGAGACGAGAAAATGTCCTTGAAAATAAATCTTATCATGGATTGACCACAGATTAAAAAGAACAGTTGGGATGGGACTCACTTTGTCATGAACATTTTGTCCCTATTCATTCCATGCTAAATCCAGGATTATGTCAAAGCTATCGGGTAGGCTGACCAATATAATTAAGGGCTTGATGTAGCATTCGCTACTTTCAGAGGAAGCTTAGATATAAATAGTTTGTCGAACAAATATCCTTTACAATACTTATTAGAGGTTGAGCCCTATTTTTAAAAAAAGTTGAGAGTCAAATGGGGTCGATGAGGACAAATTATATCCATCCACCAATAATATTGGATAGTACTTTCACCTTAAAGGCCGGCCACGCACTCACTAAAACTATGTCTGCCTATTATATTTAAAAAAAATTTAAAATTCCTGTAGAATATGAGCGCTAACGATTGTACCACCTTACACATTCTTGTACCATATTCTTGCAAATTATTATTATTATATTTAATTTAGTAATACATACTCGTGACCTCGTGCAGTGACCAACGCGAGTTTAGGCAAATTAACACTGCGCAATACTACATATTTTATTTGTTGATTGTCTTTTATAAAGTGTTATTTTGAGAAATTAAATATACTTTATTATGTATATATAAGCTGTTATGGTACCGTTAGTAGAATGTAAAATCTGTTTTGTCACAGTCCAAAACCTTTTCTCGTGGACCAACTGCATTTATTTTTAGTCTGTGTTAGCCAAATGAGTATTTAAATTCAGGCTCAATATTGAAAATGTTCCTTATTTTAGCATTGATTTTAGGCTCAATAAACAGATTTTAATCAGGTTTTATTTGCCCACTTAGTTCTGATAGAAATTTCTATTCATTTAAAAAGTGAAAGAGATTCTTGTTCCAAAGGGTATACGCGACTCTTTTATTGTTTAGGTAGTACCGAAGATTCTGGTCCTTTTCTTACATATATACCCTTACCCTTAGGTATATAAGTACCTGTTAGTTACTTATTTTGCCTCTGTATCAATCCTGTTTGATGGTTGTATCAGGATTAAGTAGAGGAGCGGATAAACACGAGCATTAAAACCTGGTGTAGTTCTATACTACGTACTGAATTGTGTCTTCTGGCCTGACCGTCAGACTAGTGATAACGCTGCGGAGGCTCAAGCCGAGGTCCGAGTCTCGCATAAGACGCCTTTCTAGTCGCGTAAAACGGCCCATTCCGGCCAAGCTGGATATAGCAATCCCAAAAAAAAAAATGAACCGAAAAAATATATTAGTTTTTTACTTTGCTCCCAATTTCCATAGATCATAAATATATACCCTTCGTGTATAACAATCGCAATATATACCTCAAGCAGATGCCACCAAAAAAATACTGTAATCATGATAGTGATACATCGATTCACTAACTAAAGAAAGTTTTAAATATAGCTTTGAAACTCGCTTTTTTGTCATAAATTTAAAATTATTTTTGCTCCAGTTATTAATAATAATTGTACTATGTATTCAATAAAACAAAAAATAATCGTAATCATAATTAAATAAAGAAAACATTCTGTGGTGAAGGATAATACTCGTTTTCTACTCTGTGGCTATTTGGTATTTAAAAATCAGAGTACATTAATCAAGCCCGGACAGGTCGGATAAATTGCCCTAACTCCAGGTCAATGGCGGATTTCTTATTCCCATTTCTTTAACAATTCTCTACCCCGTTATTGATGAGTTCTTAAAACTTCCTCTCCGATACGATATATTATGCTTTATTAAGGTAAATCTGGTTTATTAAACATACTCTAATTTTTATTGAATTTTGCATACTCTGTGTACGTGACAATTTAAATTTGGAAAACCATTATTATATCGTAATTACTCCACAGAATACGTGGACACATATATACATATTTAAATAAAACATATAAAAATGGTGAAATTAATATTTTATATGTTTCTAACGATACAAATTTAATGTGGAATAAGTGTTACCTGAATTTTATATTCCGTAATAAACATATTTTTTATTTTATTTTAGTCTGTGGAACTCAGGAAACAGACTAAAATAAACGCTAAACGCATTAACCTATGTAGTGTATACGAGTGCTACAAAATGTCGTATAGGCACGTTGAAAAGTATACAAAGCTAATTTAAATGTACAAGAAAGCGTATATATTTTTCCGCGCTACAGTAATTGAAGTTTTTAGCTTTAGTAAGCATAGTTACAGAGTTAGGCAGTGTAAAAATGAAATAGCGAACTAAAATCCAGTAAGCCGCTCTGTCGTCCATTTACAGTGAAAACGTTAACCCTTTGAAATGTCCACACTCACTGATTCTCCATTTTTCTTCCTATCCATTGGCTTTTCGAAAACCAGAGATAAATGGACTTTCAGCTTAGTAGGGGTTTTAAGTAATGTTACTTATGAAACTTAATGTTGGTAGTTCTTAAAAATTCTGACAGCAGTGCAGTGAATTATTATTATTATCAAACATTTTTACGATAGACTATATATTTTTAAAATAGTCATCATCCTTTCTGTAAAATAAAATAAAGGTTTATATTATATTAGACAGGTAACCCTATTTGTTTGTAAACTGGCTGAGTTCACAAAAGTTGCTTGCTATATTGTTAGTTATAAGAATTAGGCATATATTTAAATATATATATTTTAAAAAAAATTATGTAGGATAATTGGTGTGGGTATTATTTTGGCGTTCTATCGAATTAGTAGTAACTGTTAAGGTAGAATAATGTAAAGGAATAAATAAATAAATAAATTATTGTTTAAATTTTACATACATTTTATATTTATTATATTTGATTTTTGATCTTGAGCACGTAGAAGCTACTAGGGCAACCTGTAGCTTCTACGTGCTACTGGCATATCTGAGGTCGTAGGTTTGAACCCCGGCTGTATACCAATGGACTGTCTGACTGCGCTTATAACATCGCTGGTTTGGTGAAGGAAATCATTTCGCAAAAAGTCAATTATATGTCTCAGGTATCGATAACCTACTTGCCTATTCTTCTTCTTCTCATTCGGTACGCTCCAGAGCGGTCGTGATCGCTATGTAGTAGAAGTAGAAGGCGCAGATGTGATGCGCTTCACGACGCTCCGCCACCGCTGCCTATTGGAGGTCATCCTGCTGCACTGATTCAGTGTTTCTCCAACGGCGGACTTAATCTGATCAGTCCAGCGTGTAAGTGACCTGCCGCGCGGTCTAGCACCTTCCACCTTCCCCTATTAATAAGGGAAGGCCTATTAATAAAAAATAAATGCGACAAAAAAGTAACACTATTGTTTTTTCTTGTTAATATTGCTATACGTATATATTGCCTATATATTATTTAAACCGTATTGGTGAATATTCAAGCCTCTCATTAATAATAGTAATCCAGTTATACATCCTATATCAGTCTTGGGTGCAATTGCACCCGTTCATTGATTATTTTTATAGACATGCAGTTAATGCCTTGTGTTTGACAAATATCGTTTTAGGTATTTAAGGCAAGCCGGTTCCATTGCGATTTGCTTCGCCATAGAAGCAAATGTTAATAGAAAAAATAATTGATGAGCAAAGTATGCGTTCGAATCTGTGCACTTAATACACTCACCATAATCGAATATTTATAATCTATACAGCATCTATATTTCTTAGTATTACGTGTATACTGAGTGTTTGTACTCAAATAAATTATCTTTGATTCTGTGGTATAACGAGTGTTAAAATTATTTTAATTCCTTTATTCAATACGTCATTAGAAATGAACACAGCTCGTCATTAATGATAAAAACCACAAATCGTGCTCCAATATTTATTCAGTAGCATTGCAGTAGTTCTGCGTAGCATTAACAATTTCTAGACGAAATCAAATATTCAACGTTCGAGAGGTTGGCCGCCTGGATCTCTTTAAATCATTTATTCCCTTCCTAGAGATACTATGATAATATTATGACTATGCCAATCTGAATGCGCTGTGGTTTCAAGTGAAACCTCGACGCAATTTTATTCCACGTTTGTTGCTATGGAAACGGGGAAAGCGCGAATTCCTGTACATGCAGAATGAGACGGATATAAAACGAATAGGAAATAAAAGGGGTTTATTTGGAGGAATATTTGTGATATATAAGGCGTATAATATGAGACTTAGGGCCTGTTTCACAATGTATGGATAAAGTGCCAAATAGCTATGCAACACATATATTATTCGAAAGATAAAAGTTCCGAATAAGATACTTGGCATGTCATGTCAAATAGCCCAATCTGACAGTCGTGAAACGCAAAAATACTGTTTATCCTACAAATAAGTAATAAATAGCTTATTTGGAACTTATCCGGACATTGTGAAACAGACCCTTAAGGTCTTATATTATACTGAACTTCTGATTGATTAGATGTAACATTAAGACAGCTTCATCTTAAAAAAACATATTTTAACATATGTATATACATGTCAACTGCATGTTTGTAATCTAGTTAACCACAACACAACGGCTAGTGTAAGATCCATTTTGTAACAAGCATAATTCTGTTATGAATAAACTTTTATTATTATTATTATATCAAGCATGTCTGCCTTTTAAACATCCTATAGAGATTCTGAGTAAATTTTTGATTTAAACAATATATTCAGGTTAGGTCGGTGGTAGGTTCGAAGAAACTTCGATATCCGTCGTTCTACACTTTTTATTGCCAATGTCAGCTGCCCATTGAAGTATTTTCAAAAGAATAATTAGGTACAAGAAAACAGCGTAGGGTAAAACCGGGATAGATGCCCCACTTTTCGAAACTGTTTCATTATTTGAATACCAAACATATTTGCTTAGATTGACCCTGTAATACAGTTAGTTTAATCATTCATAAAGCTTTAGAAACTGTATTTTAACCTAACCATTACTGGTTTTGCAAAAATGTAATTCTTGCGAAACACATTTTTTGGGGATAGGTGCCTACCTATATGGATAGATGCCCCACTATGAAATCGCTTAGGAGGATAGATGCCTTTTTAAATAATCAACAAGAATACATAATCACAATGTAATATTTATATATTATCTTCATGTGTAGGTAATATAAAATGCTTAACCATAATTATATTTATGCATGTCTTTAACAAAATATACAAAAAAAACTGTTTAAGCGATGATAGAAGATATTAAAACTATCATATAGAATCATCTCAAACGAAACATTCCCGTTTTAACGTAGAAATAATTATTTAATATTAAAAAAAATCAACATTCATATCTTCTTCAATCTTTTTCTATTCAATCTCTAACCAAATAAAAATTAATAATGTCGTGTAACCTTAGTAATTATTTAAACATTTAAAAAAATCAACATATTCTTATTACATATTATTTATATATTAACATAGCTTCAGTCTTGTTTATCTTAGATTCTATTTGTTTCTTTTTCTTGTCAGCAATATCCCTTTTTTCATTAATTTTTTCTCTAGAATTGAGAATATCTGCCGATTGTTTAGCTCTCCTTGCTAAAGTCAGAGGAATTTGTGGTATTGGTGATGCTTCGACTAAAATTTACAAGGTGTTTCTTCTTCTTCGTTATCTAGAATCACTTCTTCTCTGCTAAGACCTTTAGCCCTAGCGACAGATAAACCTTCTGCTTGCCTAATAGACAACTCTGGATTTCGCTCAGTAAAACTTTTGAACCATTCATTCCCAGCTATCTGGTTTTCATTATCAAAATTGTGTTGAATCTGTAGCTTTTCGGCAAATTGGTATGCTACCGTACGTATAGATCGTCTAACTGGGGGAAATCCCGCGTCGCTAAGCTTCAAAATGTGCGCTACCAACCTTTTTTCGTGTTCAAAACCCAGGACAGGATGTTTTCCCAAAGTCAACTTAGTTTGGTTTTTAATAGCGTAACGCCTTCGCAATGTTCTGGATGGAATCCCAAATTGCCTGGATATTTCATTGATCCCCAATTCTTTTTTATCCAATTCATGAAAAGCTGACTGTAGCTGCTCTGTTGTCCAAGAAACTACTCGAGCTCGTACGCCCTCCTTGGACGAGTAGTTTCTTGGACAACAGAGCAGCTACAGTCACCTTTTTTTTTGTATTTCCTTGGCATGGCTCACCTACAATAAGCAAAGTAAGTATAAATAAAACACTGTATCTACACTCATTTCATTACATTAGAATTATGAAATTAAAGTTGGATACATTTTTTTGGTGTTTTCTAATATTCTACTATTAGGAAATACCAAAATATTCACGACTATGACTTTTAAATACTTTGATAAGGCTCTTGCAGTATAGAGGGATAGATGCCCCTAAAGTCAACTATCCCTTGTAAACTCGGGCCAACTATCCTTTTCACTAGGGATAGATGCCTCTCAATATTTTATAAATAAAATAAATGCAAACATCAGTGATTGACTCTTAAATGTGTTCTCAAAGAACCAATGTATTAAAACCATTCAAATAAAATGTAATCATTTAACTGTTTATAAAGATATGGCATAGTGAATACTTACGTTTGAAATTTTGAAGCGTTCGTCGCGTCCGCTGCGAATGTAATTCGACACACAAGCGAGAAACATCACTCTAGCACAATAACTCGCGCGTCACTAAGGTGGTGAGTGTATGTGGCGCGTATATAAAAAACAAATTTGCTGTTTCGTTCTCTGGTAGTTGAGTTTTTAGAAACGAGGCATCTATCCCAGCGCGGCATCTATCCCGGTTTTACCCTACCTACCGATTCTTAAATGCCAACAAGGCACTTGGGCGTTTGCCCACTGTTCTATAAAAAAACTTAGTATCTATTTCTTTATTACAGAAATACATACAATCCTTACAGACTATGCCAATACGATAATGTTGAGAAACATTGAATTAAATATAATAAAGTACATGTATATATTAAACATAATATATACAATATTCCTACTGTAAATTCACTGTGCGAACATACAAATATGTTCAATGGTTGTCTGGAAGAAATCGCTCTAAAGCGATAAGGCCGCCAGTTGCTTTCATTAAATTATGTTTAATATTTTCCTTTTATGTAATACAACGAAGTGTTAATAAATAAATAAATAATTATGTCGATAGTGTCGGAGACAGCTTTCAGTAGGCGCAGAGTAAACGTATTGCAACACCCAACCTCTCTTCTTTGATTACCATTGAATTTTCTCTAGTTCTATTTGAATGGTATCTGATCATTCTGATTGTATCGAAATCATATCTGTATGAACTTCTACTTATATGTTTGGGCGTGTGAAAATATTTTTCACGTTTCACAATAAATACTGCCATTAGCAATAAAAGACACTCCTCACCGATATATTTCGAAACAAAGGCGGACACGTTTTGGGGATAAAATAATTCTACTTAATATTTCCAGCCGGGCGAGGCCCAAGCGCAGATTGATTTAAACAGTTTGAAAGATAAAATGAAACAATTATATTGGTAAGCCATTACACGATTTGAACAATTTTCGTTGTTCGTCCTAAAGATTATTTTATGATTGTTTGGATAGGGTTTGTTTATGACAGTCATATTACAATGTTTTGTATGGATTCATAAATTCCGCTCGATCAGAGTGGGGTATTTACGTTCATGGAATGCCGCGAGATAACACTCGAGTGTTAAATAACAAAAAGGTGTAAATAATTTGAACGGTTTCGTCTTAGTTAAAATAAAATCAAACAACACAGATTTCGTATTCGCCAAACTATTTCATGTCTTATCTTATTTTTTTTTCGTCTTATTATTATCGTCTTATTACGTAGAACATCAAAATATTATGTGTCGCAGTGTTTTCCAATGTGGGCCACACGCCCCACAGGAGGGGCAATTTGATTATTATGGGGGCCTTTTAAATCTATAGGGGATCTTTTTAAATCTATCATGCATGCCCCAATGTAACTATCATAAGAATCTTAGAAAGTCTAAGGTGGGGCATGATGCAAAAAAAGTATGTTTGTTGAGTTGTTTTATCTATCTAGGATACCACCATTTTGTGGAACCGGGCAGCTGGTTCTGAACCAATTCGACTTAGGGTCCTTCAAGAAAAGAGCGTACCATTTCTTAAAAGGCCTGCAGCGCATTCGCGAGCCCTATGGCATTGAGAGTGTCCATGGGCGGTATCACTTAACACTCCTACCCGTTTGCCCCGTGTTCTATAAAAATAAAAAAAATATAAGAAATTTTTCATTAAACCCAAACTCAATCCAATTGTATAGACAATCGTAGAAACTAAATAAAACTACGTCGTTCGCCACTCCTTTCAATTCTTTACTTCTTTTTTTTTAAAATATTATATGTATTTCTAATTTTTATATATTATATTATTGATATTTTTGTACACATAAAACACTTTTATCTATAGAAATATATAGTGCCCAAATTAATTACGGTTCCGGAATTCTGGCCTTCCCCCCGCCTGGTTCTTCATTTTAATATAAATAAGAATGCTATATCACTAGAATTTATTACAATTAAACTTCACTTCTCTTCCGTATTATGTTCATGAACTGTAATGTTCTTCACTGGATCGTTAATTTCATAATAAGAAAAAAATAAGTCATTTTAATAACAGTATTTGTTTAGTTAGGATGACGCCATTAGGATAGAAATTATAATTCCAAGCAATGTTCAATTGGGCATATATTTAACATTTTTATTGGGGGTCTTCTTTGCCAACATTTCTCTCAACTCAGTGAGCTTGTTCAGTTTATAAGCTGTAAAGAAAATAACTTTTTCTTTTGCAAAGAGTTTTATATCAAGAATTCACTTCGATAAATATTTTTGTAAAACAAATTTGTGATCAATACTTACCCCATCATAGTTATTAGTTAAGCAATTTGTAAAACTTTAATAATAAAACTACAATTTTGTAAATACCAAGATATTGATAGCTCCTCTCAACTGGATCGTTTTAAAAAACCCCATGGCAGGCCCCAAACATCAAGGGCATGTAGGTACAATTTAATAAATATAGAAAAGTAAATACTGTGTTTAATACCCTGCGGCCCAGCACATTCGCCAGAACATCAGACAATTACCGAAGATCACCAGCAAAGCCGAAATAATACCTAGCTAATAATGTTCGTTTTTCTTTATACTAGTATTTTGTATTTCCTCCATAGACGAACATTAATAATGCTTTGCTAGTGATTTATTATAAGGTCAAAATATATGATTTGTAGAGATAAAAGTTAATGAGATACTTATTGCATATTACCACAAAATCTAAACGCGAATTAGTTCTCAAAAATAATGAGATGTGAGGTTCAGTGTGACAGTTGACATAGGCATATGTCAAAAACGTATTAATAATAATAATTCATCCATCAGGGATATATTCTGGTTAATAAAGAAATAAATAAATATGGAACCTACGCGTTCACTTGTTTCTCAAGTCTTAGAAAAGCGAGTTCAAATTAGTTCATAATTTGCGATTCCTATTAATTCGTTTTTGGATCTTAATATGCGGGAGTCAAAGTTTGAGTAAAGTTTGAGAGAGTCTTCTTGAATCTTATCCCAGTGGGTGTATTTAAAGGTTATAGGTAAGAGAGGATTAAATAAAAGCATTTAGTGGATACAGCAACTAAAGGAAAGTTTAAGAGTCATGACTTTAACTCAGTATTATTCCCATTGTCAAAAAATCTTTCTCTATAAGCACGTTCACGAAGTCGCCTGATTGTGTGACGTGAAATAACTATTTCAACACTTTTCTTCAATAACTATTTCTCACTTTATTCAATAACTTTTCATTAAGGGCCTGCAACTGCAGGCCCTTAATACTTCAATTCAATTCAAAGTCATTTATTCATTTAGGTAACTTCATGTACACTTTAGAACGTCGGAAAAAGAAATACATTAAATGTTTCTAATTTTACATTTACTGCCAGTTCTCAAATCAAGGGCGTAGAACGGAAGAGAAAAACTCTCTCTCTCTCTCTTTTTTAATCGCCAAGTTTTTTCTTTACACGTTACCATGGTTACCGTTCCTCTCATGCAACAGTATGCATGCCATATGCCATGGCAATGAACACGGAAGCAACTTTAAGCTACTAATAACTTTGAGGAAGACAGAAAGCATCTAACAAGCCTAAGGGTCTGTTTCACAATGTCCGGTTAAGTTCCAAATAAGCTATTTATTACTTATTGGTAGGATAAACTATTTTTGCGTTTCACGACTGTCAGATAGCGCTATTCGTCATGAAACGCGAAGTAACTTGTTCGGAACTTTTATATTTCGAATAATTTATGCGTTGCATAGCTATTAGGCCCTTAATATAATAAATAATTGTAATTACGAAACAGTTGAATCGCGTGGAATAACTTACAATTACCACAAAGATAATCCCAAGTAGTTAAACTGAGTTTCGTTAAAAAGAAGGTTGAATAGCAAAAGCAATTTAGACCAAAAGCAAACCGAACATACCGCAGCCTTAAATCAAACCGAAACTTTGTCCGTTCCCAAATTCATCGAATTCACATTCGGTTACGAATTATTTATGAGGTAAGCGGGGCCTCGATTTTGAAGCCTTATTTAGTTATTGTTTTGTGAATAAAAATTTAAATAAAGTGTGTAAGACACTTCTTATCTACTATATCCTGTAGGTACTACTACTTAAAAATAGTATCTTTATTTCATTTTAAAGTTTGTCTTGAATCATTTTAAAATACCAAATTTTTTTTTTGAATCCACCTGCAATTAGCCTGCAATCAACCAACAAACAATTGGAAAACTGATTATGTTAAAGTTCTTATTACCAATATGATTATTAGATTTTTTAACATCTTAAATAATAAAATACTTCAAATAGACGTTTCTATAAACCAATATTAAGCAACCACTTCGGTAGAATAGTTGTCTAGTTATTAATTTACTTGTAAACTACAACAAAAATTCGAACAAATCAGTTTTTATAAGCCCCTATTTATATAGTACTTGTTTCCGCTATTTGTTTGCTTTAATTAGAATTTACAAAACCTTTGACAATTATAACACTGCAGATCTGATAATAGCCCTTATTGTATTCAATTCGACCCTGTAGAATCCTAACAAAATAAACAAACCAATAAATTCCAGCAACAACAGAATACTTGCTACAAATTTTCAGAATATTGAATTTTCTCCCGTCTTCCTCGAATCACTTAGATTTAAGCGAGATGGGTGCAAATTACACAGATTGCATACCATGATCAGTTGCTTTATTTTAAGTTAAACTATATCTTTCTGATTGAAAAGATTTTGACCTAGAATTTGCGTTTGTCTTAGTCACGTATAGTAAGTGTAGTTATTTTTGTACGGTTATTAATACATTAGTAAGTGAATCTATATTTACGCAGATATATTAAGGAAAGCATATAATTTATTATCTTTGCCATTGTTAATATCAGGATCTCGATGATTAAGCAGATTTAAACGTGAAATTTAAATATATTAAACATTTACAGGTACAGATTTCTGCAACTAATTAAGGATTATAATATGATTAGCTAGTGTTGACCTTGGGTAAGAGTAATATTCTAAGATGGGACCTAGATCTAATTGTCAAAGTCAAAACACAATATGTCTTTAACATACGACGAGGAGGTTTGACTCCCGTATATTAAAAACATCATGTCAAACTTACTACGATTGCGACGCTGGGTATTCGTTCAAATTAGCGTTGTGTGTTTGAGTTCTCAAACTTTCTTTCGTCACAGAATCTTACATCAAGCCTTATTAACGCTAAGTCATACATAACACTAAGTTTCGACTTTAAATCAGAGAGTTAGAATCCGAAGAATGTTCATGCTACAATTGTAGTAATTATAAAAGTCTAAAGATGTTTCTTCAGTATTCACAATACAGAGTTGATTTTCAAGAGTGTTCCTTGTGAACTAAAAAATATACAAAAAACCTTGAACCCGGTATGAAAAGCGTGACAAGGGTACCTGACCGGAAGGAACGAACGTGACGTCACACGCCGACGTCTACTTAATAGCTTTTCAGACAATTATGAACTTTATAATACGTGACATTAAGTAAAGCTACTTTAATTTGTTTTTGCAATTTTTGACTCCGTACAGTCCGACGGATGCGTTTTTTTTGTATTCCGTATCGTAAAATTTGAATCACAATGTTAATACAAAACTATAATGCATTTGGTTTTGAAAACAAAATAATATATGCTTTATTATGAAACGGTTGTATGTGGGCCAACATTTAAAACTAAAATCTCAAAAATATATCTATGTATTGTTTTATTTATTTATTCAGAAGATTTACAGCATATCACAGAAATAGATGAATATCTATAACATTGTGAGCCAATTAAAAATCTTCACATATTGTTTTTCTAATATAAGAAGGGAAACGTGCCAAATATTTTGGTTGTATGAGAAAAAAGAAAAAACATGGTTTAATTTCGTTGTCAATAAAAGCTTTAGCTTAGTACATTCATCATAATCTAAATAATTTTGTGCCAGAACTCTCCTTTCTGTCACCACACTCTTACTATACTATAATCAACTTAACTTTTTGTAAGAAAAGAGCGTACCAATACTTAAAAAGCCGGCAACACACCAGCGAGCCTTCTGGAAATATGAGTGTCCATGGGCAACATCACTTAACATCAGGTGAACCTCCAGCCAGTTTGCCTACCTATTACATAAAAAAAATCTTTATAATAATAATAATAATAATTTATTCATTGCACGAATATGGTACAAAATGTCAAGGTGGTACAATTGTCAGTCGTTCGCATATTCTGCCACACACAGTGGCGCGCAAATTTATCTTAGTTTAGATTTTACATTATTAGTCAGATTCATATCAATTAAGTCAATTATCATACATAATTTAATTTGTATATTTATTCTCTTATACGTGGGTGACACTGAAAATGTTTAGAACTGGCCAGTTGCACATTGCTAGTGGCAACTTTTTTGAATTTCAATTTTAGAACTCTTGGTAACCTCATGTAGAAAATTGCATTCATTTGTCATTTGTTTTTGTAAATTGGCGGCAAATCTAAAACTACACGTGAATAAAACCAAACGCTAGAAAATTTTCGGTCAATGATTTATTATGACTTTCGTTGTGGACTTACTCAACAACAGGACTAGGATAGGCTGCGATTAGCATTTCTCAATGAAGCCCCATCACTATTTACAATTGGTTTAACGAGTTTAAGTGTGGACGTAGCAATCTCAATGATGACCACCGACGACCACATCTTCGCATGGACTGGTGTCGCCAAATGTTAGATGAGTTCAACGGCGGTGATTCAAAGCTGTATTCGACATCGTGATGGAGTGATGAAGCTGGATAAATTGCTACGAACCCGAAACCAAAAGACAATCAGCTCAGTGGGTGTTTTGTTTCGAGGCCACCAAAGATAAAGAAAGGAAGAAGTCAAGGAAAAAAAATGATTGCCTCATTCTTTGGTCAGAAAGGTCATTTCGGGGCTTTTGTGCTAGAAGGTGGAAGGACAGTTACTGCAGACTGGTATGTCTGTTTTATTGAAAATCTTATTCCCAAAAACTTAAGATAAAATGTAAGGTATTCGCTTTACGAGCCCTGAAGATTTCTCCCTAAGACCCCTCTTTCACCGCAAGAGTTCCTTCCTACTCTTGCGGTGAAAGAGAATGCCATAGAAAAAACAATAAAAGTATTGGCAACTTTCTACATTAAGCCATTTTTCATTTTTTAAACATTTTCAGTTTTACCTAGGTATATAAATCATCCACGTGTGCACGTCAATGGCCGTTTGTCAATTAGCGCATCTTACTTCTAACTCGCACTCGGTAAAGGAGACCAGCATGACAAAAAAGCCGAAGACATAACCACCTATTTGCCTATAAGAAAAAAGAAATGATCACAAAACAGTTACACAAATTTAAGTCCAAACATTACATATTACGATCAACAAGTGTGGCTCAGCGCTAATTCTGGAAAATTCCGATGAACCTAGATAATTTAAGCTGATGCTAAGAAGATGCCCACAAATCTGATCACTCTTCTACTTCTACGCATAAAAGATGATTACTGGTAAACAGATGAAGAATCATTTAATAAACCTTTTAGTCAAGCAACAGCAAATATTTATAATAATCTTTCCAAGGCAAGGTATAAAACCCTTTAGTAAGTCGCATTAGGGTTAATTCTGTGTAAAATATGAACCCGCAGGAACAAAAAGGTCCAGAAAGGTTCCGAAATAATGGACCATCCGATAATTTAGCCATTCCTAAGATAATTTCCAAAACCTACCCACGCATTGTGTACCCTTGCGTTAGAATAAAAAATGGCTGACGATATCTTTTAAAATTTGAATTAAAAAGATTGAATACAGAGATTGAAAGACTCTTGTAATGTCGCGCAAGAAATGTGAAGAACTTTAATTTCTTCACATTTATTTAATTATAGGTTTGTTACCTTTGACTTGCCTCAGTCATAATTTCTTACATTGCATTAACAAGTAAACAAGTAAAACACTTTACTATATGGCGTCACAGATTATTTATAATTTGTTATATAACATTTTCATTAACTACTTAACTAGTAAAAACTAAAAAGCTTGAAGTAATTTTCGTAGCTCTCTGCATTATTAATTTTTTCTACTACCCCCAGACCGAGACTACCTTGGTGGGAGGGGATCGTCAAGGAACAATAGGTTTTCGAAATTGGACGCCAAAACCATGAACGAGATTGCGATGGCAAAATATACTTGAATGGGTACAGCCATAATATTGATTTCTTTTTATTCAATATCGTGATCTGTAAATCGTAGTTAAACACAGAATACGTTTTACCTTAACAATCTTTAAAAAAAAACCACTTCAATATAACCAGAAGCTATTGGTAAAAAACAGTAACAATATGTATAGCAATTTTCAAGATACACGAACTATAAAAGGTAATTCTAATATTACATTAAGGGCCTGTTTCACAATGTATGGATAAAGTACCAAATAGCTATGCAACGCACAAATTATTCGAAAGACAAAAGATCCGAATAAGATACTTCGCGTTTCATGACGAATGGCGCTATCTGACAGTCGTGAAACGCAAAAATACTGTATATCCTACCAATAAGTAATAAATAGCTTATTTGGAACTTATACGGACATTGTGAAACAGACCCTAAATATTTAAAGATTTAACTAAAACTTGTGGAACGGTACATATTAATACTTTTCAGCAACGGTGGTCAACGCTTTAAACTACTTTGAAACAAACCAAAAACGCGTACAACAAAAACCATTCTAAACATATAAAATCTATATATATCAATGTACATACTGTCAGTTACGTTCCCACAGGCAGTTAGCGCTTCCATGCGTGAGACCTGACCTATATTTAACCACTATGATACACATTTCAAATGTTATTGAGTAACTTTATGATGTAAAATTACTACTATAATATACACATACGATCTATTTGACTATAAAATACAGGACTTTCTTAAAAGGCTTGAAATACTGGAGTTAGTTCAAGATCGATTTGGTCCTTTCTTGTCTTTGGATTGTCAACAATGTATTAAATCCTCGCATTCAACGCACTGTAAACGGTAATATTCTACGCTAAATCTTCATTATCTGATATATACGTTCTAGTTATGTATAAGTTATAATAACAATTACATACTCTTGAAAAATAGTAACACTATTATAAGCTTTTTACTAACCTTAACTACAAAGCAAGTATAAATGAAGATACCAACTAAACTGTTGGCAAAATTAATCAAACTCAGATCAAGATAATTTATATGCATAAAATTTCACGTTGAAGAAAACCCTGTATAATTTAATTGTCAGTGAAGACATCACCAGCTTACATTAGTTTATACTGCTTGATGTCCTAGAGCCAGCAATGAGTTACGACACGTTGTCCTATTCTATTACGTGGCAAAGACCTCAGAGGTGGTTCAAGTTTAAGGGGGATGGCTATAAAATAAAAAGATGATTTTTTTTTTTGGTGAAATTTTTTTTTCAAAGTGCAAAATAGGTTTAATATAATACGACAATCTTTGAATATAATTCTTGTTACAATGCATAACATAGGACACTAGAACGTTGTAAGGCTATAGATAATACATCACAACGAACATTGCCATACGTCATTCATATTACAGATATCTGTAGACGTTTAAAATGTGCTTGGTTCTAGACCACTAAAACTTACTATATTTTGATTTCAGATGTACAAAGTATAAAATATATTAAATCATATATAATTTATTTGATCCAGTGGGACGTATGCTTTTATATTTAAATGTCACACTATGACATAGATAATATACAAAGAACAGATTCCAAATAATAATAAAGTATTTATTGAACAAAGCATATAAATTCTGCAATATATTCGTATCTATACCGAATGGTCACCAATACATATTTTCTACTACTTTCTTCCCCACGTAAGTTCTATATGAAACTATAATTAGATAGATCTCATTAATTGCATTTTTATCATATTTTAACGTACACGAAATCATCAAAAATAACTTACGTTGTGCAAGGTCATAAAGTCGTTATTTATATGCGCAGACAGTTTAATCTAATCAACATTTTTGGATGACTAATAATAAAATGTATATGTTTATTTGACATTACATGCTTAGCGACTTGACGTATCTAGGCACAATCAACAAAAGTGGCGGTGGTCCTAACAAACCGATGGGCCGCAACCACTAATACTTTTTAGACTTTGATCAGATACTAACAAATCTAATGATCATCTGTTTTTTCTAATAGGCTAGACTTTTCATTAAAAGGCCGAGCCTCCTGTTATACCCTGTCATCTTTTTGTGCCTAAACTTTCTGATTTCCTCTCGATATTTTCCTGCTGTATGGGCGTACATCCGGGGAGAGAGCCGCTCACTGAAGCCACTAGGTCTGCTTCAATTGAGCTAAACTGAAAGTTAAAAACTTGGCGATTGAAAAGAGGCGAAACGTTTCTTGCCTGTTCTTCTTGCCCGCTCTACACCCTTGACTTGCAAACTGGTAATAAATGTAAATTTTTTTTAATTTAATTTTTTGATAAGACGTGTAGTAGTTTTCCTATACGAAAAATTCTTAAATATTTTGAGTTGAGTTGAGTTGAGTATAATTTCAGTGAATTATAAAGAAGTTCGACGTTCAGAAATAGCTGAACTCAATTAAACAAAAGCGCTTGAATTCTTGAATTGAATTCTCGTAACCGCTTATACCTTAGCCCAAAATATAAATTCGGCGAGGTAATGGAGTGTCAGCGTGCAGGTAACGAGGTTGGGATCAGCGAGCCGTTAGTTTGGAGCGCTTTAATCATCGCTACAGCGCTGAGTGGTCTACTTTCTCTGATAGCCGATAACTCTTTCTTCTATTTTTCTAAACTAGCGTAATGAAATTCGTATCGATTGGAGATAACGATTCCAACAGTCAGTACGTAAGCATAATTTGCAGACGTTTCCTTTGAAATTCTAACTAATTTTCTCAAAGAACTTTAACCATTTTAAATCCGATTTCTCAATTAAGAATGAGCGTACCATCCATGACATGATAGGAAAATAAAATCTAGCTGTTTATTTTTATTGAAGTCATACTTCTTTTGGGGCGATGGAGAAAAATGATGAGAGTGAATTTTTACGATTCGCGCCCACACTGACACCTGAATTCGACATCGTAAAGTTAGGCCTAGGTGGCATGAAAATCAATAACAATGTTCAAGTTGTATGTTCTAGTATTTTTATTTAGTACGTGTTTCGTGTTTAAGCAGTGTGAATTGATAAATATTATTTTGCTGTTTTTAAATCAATTTCATATACGACGGTGATAGTATTTATAAATAATTTATTTATTTATTTAAATAAAATCTTTTTGATTAATTTTATTATTTATCGTTAATCATTACTGCATTTTAGTTATTTTTCCATACGCCAAAGAAGTATAACTTCTAACGCGTGTACTTAAGTACACACACTCTTTTTAAATGGTTTTATTTAAATGGTTTTGTTTTATTCTTTTTTCTTGGGTCAAATTTAGTAATTCAAATTTCACCCTCTTCCTGTCAACCGATTAATCTTAAATTTTGTATACACTTTGGATTTTGGTGACAATACAATTATGTTTATTCATTATCATTATAAATTCAAGTTGGCCGCCGCTACAAAATGGCGGATAATTTATGTTTTATTAATCCCATCAATATGGGTATCAAATGAAAAGGCTCAACAAGCAGAATACAATATACTATAAAAAAATTGAAATCCAAGATGGCAGCCGCTACAAAATGGCGGATAACGTAGGTTTTATCAATCCCATCAATATGGGTATCAAATGAAAGGGCTCAATAAGCAGAATACAATATACTAAAAAAAATTTAAATACAAGATGGCGGCCGCTACAAAATGGCGGATAACGAAGGTTTTATCGATCCCATCAATATGGGTATCAAATGAAAGTGCTCAACCAGTAGAATACAATTTACTATGCAAAATTGAAATCTAAGATGGCCGCCGCTACCAAATGGCTGATAACAATTTTTTATCAATCCCACTAATATGGGTATCAAATAAAAGGGCTTGACAAGAAGAATACAGTGCACTATACAACCTCAATATTTAAGATGGGCGCAGCCACCAAATGGCGTATAATAATAAAATTTAAATTTAGAAATTGAATCTGTAATTTAGGTATCTGATTAATCCAGCCTGAATCCACCACCCAAGTCAAGATTTTGTATCGTGTTGAGGACTGTGTGGCGTTAGGGTGGCTAAAAATGATACATACGTCGTTAGCGGTACACCACCCAAGTTAAGGTGAAAGATTAAAACGCGCCGAGAACTGTATGGCAAACTATTTGCGAATAATGAGACAACAATGGCATCAGACAGAATTTTTGATTGTCGACGAGATTTCCATGGTGTCTTATCAAATGTTATGCATGATGGACGCTCGATTAAGGCAAATTAAGAACTGTGAAAATGAGTTTTTTAGAGAAGTAAACGTATTTCTTTTCGGTGATCTTTTACAACTGCCTCCTATAAAACGATCAGGAACACCTGTTTTCAAACAGCCAGAACATCTCCAACTAGCTACACATCTCTGGCGTTTATTCACGCTGTGTGAATTAACTGAAAATATGCGTCAGCAAGGTGACCAGACTTTTATTGATATTTTGAATGCTTTTAGAGTCGGTGAGCTAACAACCCAACATTTTAGTATTTTAATGGGAAGACTTCTTCAAGACACGAGTGATGAGTTCGCAATAGACAAAGCGTTAAGGGTATCCCCCACAAATCAACAAGTTAACGACCACAATTCTGCTGTATTGAATTTGTACAGAAATAATGGTGCTCGCATTTACAAAATAAAAACGCAGGATCAGCTAGTACACGCCACACGAAATGCAGACAATGTGGATATAGCTACTATAATACCAGCTGATATCAACAAAACTGGGGGTTTACCAGCGGAACTGCAAATATTTGTGGGGGCAAAAGTCATGCTACGGTCCAATATTGACGTTTCAAAGGGATTAGTAAATGGCGCTATAGGCTATATCAACGAAATCGTTTGGCCTCAACTTCGTCGAACTCAGATGTATGCAACAGATGTACCTTCCGTCCGAATTGATTTCGCAAGAGACGGAGTACATCTTATACACCCGAAAGCCATACAGTTCCCAGCTAAGTACAATTACGGGACGGCTGAAAGAAGAATGTTGCCTTTAATACTATCATGGGCTTCTACAATATATAAAATGCAGGGCAGCACTGTGGATCACGCAGTCGTATACTTAGGTGCGAAACTGTTTGAAGAAGGTCAAGCCTACGTGGCTCTTAGTAGAGTAAAATCTTTGCAGGGACTACGTATAGAGGAGTTGGACTGCAATAAACTAACTAACTAAAATAATGAAGCACTAAATGAATTAAACAGAACGCGAAATAAAAACTAAAAACTAGAAAATAAAAATAGGTAAAAAAACTTTTTAAGTTAAACGGTTTTATGTTAAACATACATTGCAATGTTTAAGATAAATGTACTAAAAACCAAAAAATAATAAAATAGATACAGTCGTGGGAATTATAAACATATGCATAGACTAGACTAAAATAAAACAGTGAGGCACGTCAACTCCATGTAATGGGGCATCTCCATGTGATGTCGAATGTTGCCTTTGTTAAAATCGTGAAATTTAGTGGCCTCTATGGGCAGTACGGTTTTCGCGGACAGGCAGTCAATTGTCTACAATCGTTGATTAAAATGTTTGTTTTGTAATGTTACACTATAATTAGGCAGTAGTTCAACCGACAACGATGGACGTATGAAAAGTAGGGCTAGAATGTGGAAACAAGCTAGCAAGCTCGATTATAAGCGAGTTTTAGGGTTTCATAGTGGTGAGCGAGTAGTACTTTTATCATATGTTTTGTCGATTAAGGACAAACTACGAGCAGTGAAACGATTCCTCGCCAGCCAGCAGTGTGAATGTCCAACGATAAACTAGTTGAAACATCTCTTTTATTTACATGGAGTGTATACCTATTCGAATTTCCATGAGCAAGAAAATTGTAAGTAATTTCCTCACCGTCTGCGGGCCAACTGCCTATTTTAACGACGAATTAAACGATTCTTCTATCGCTCATTAAGTCGATAATTTGTAGACAATTGACCAGCCCCACGGTTTTATTTTAGTCTAGTCTATGCATATGTTTATAATTCCCATGACTATCTATTTTATTATTTTTTGGTTTTTAGTACATTTATCTTAAACATTGCAATGCATGTTTAACATAAAACCGTTTAACTTAAAAAGTTTTTTTACCTATTTTTATTTGATTCCAGCGTTCGACGGTCGTCTCTGAGAGTAGGTTCGGAAAAACTCGTACAGTTATGAAAAATATCATGAAAAAGCCGCGGGGATACTAGTTACCAAATAGAAAAAAAGTGCGTGCGTTCAAAGTACACATGTCAGAACTGAAACTTCTTCGAAAATTAATTATTACTCATATACCAGGATTTGATCACTCCATGTATCTGCATATCTATATTCACACTGTTTACACACTGTTACGTGCTAATGATATTATAAATAAATAAAAAATCTACGTTTACTTCACAAGACGTTACGCGACGGAATTGCCACATAAAGTTCTAATAAGTAATAAACGAATACATCAAGAAATATCGTGTATTTTTCTCCCTTTCTCACTCTCTCAATCGCTCTCTCCCTTTTCTTCGGCAAAACGCTATACATCTTCGTAACGTTTGATTCGTAAAAAATGTACCCTCTAAAGAAGTTTCAATTCAAAAAGAATTACGTAATAGATACAGCATGCCCTTAAAGGTTGTAACATCACCAATGTTTTGCACACAATGTGGACACATTACTCTTATTACACATGGTTATATTTGGATACTCTGGATGAAATGAGTTTAATTACCATTAGATTACTTCGCGTTACATTAAACATACAAAATCAATTTGCGTTGCGGTTTTATTCATATATTATGTTGCTTTGAATTAATATTATAAAACCATATTGGACCATGGAACTTAGCTAATTCGTATTTAGTTATTACGTCATTGAATTTTTGAGGTGTTATATAATCGGCTGAGAATTATCAGTAAAAAATCAGTGGCACTACAACCTCTTTAAGTCTTGGTCTCAGATTTTTGAATCCTTTTCATGATCAATTTTTAAATCTAATAGGCAAGTAGGTGATCAGCCTCCAGTGCCTGACACACGTCGTCGACTTTTTAGGTCTAAGACATGTCGGTTTCCTCACAATTTTTTCCTTCACCGTTTGAGCAAATGCTAAATGCGCACATAGAAAGAAAATCCATTTCAGGTATGAGAGTCGCATCTGAAATAGTGATCTTCCACAAATACACAAGGCAAATGCCCTTTAACGATCAGTACATTTATCACCAAAGTGACGGTTAAATCAAAACAGTTGTAATCAAAACGATCCATTAAATAAATTATTATTTCTCAAAAGAAACGAGTCAGCTAATAAACGATTGTTTAATGGAAAAATCCGGAGAGAGAAAAGTTTTAACTTTCAATTTATTATAAATTAGTGACCCGCCCCAGCTTCGCACGGGTGCAATGCTGATGAAAAGCAGGTTTTTATTATGTATTGTTATTACCGTCGCTGGAAAGCTCCGATAATATACGCGACATATACCATATAGACATATACCATATAGACATATTATACCATATAGACATATACCATATAGACATAATATACCATCACGGACTTTTCTGTAGACCTTTTCAATGCGTACAATACTTAGTACATTATTTTGATAAAACTCGTAGGGTTCAGCCTGCGTTTGCAATGTAAGCGGAATAAATGTAATTATTTACGACATTAGAAACCTCAAAAATAACAGTACTTCTCCACTATTTAATGGATGTTATTATACATATAAACCTTCCTCTTGAATCTCTATCTATTAAAAAAAACCGCATCAAAATCCATTGCGTAGTTTCAAAGATTTAAGCATACAAAGGGACATAGGGACAGAGAAAGCGACTTTGTTTTATAGTATGTAGTGATTATTTACTGTTAATGAACTCTCATTTGCTACAAAGGAATAAACGTGATATATCATAATAATCTTCGAATGTTTCTCTAACAATAATATGATTTAATGAAGATATAATATATCATATTTACGAGAAAAACTGTGTTAATGAAGACAAATAGTCTATGATTACTTGGCGGTTCCGATAAATTAATTATTGACGAACTAAACGTGCGGACTACTTTTCAGTATAAGAGTGCACGTATTGAAGGAAGGATATAAAAATAATTAAGACATTTCACATGTCTTAAAACTTTAAAAAGAGATATATTTATTGATACACAAAAATATACCTAATAACTAACCTTAAAATTTAATTATTAAAAAATATTATTTAAAGGAGTCCCTTTAGGCAAGGTTCCGAAGATACTGGCAGCGTTCCCCCTTTGAATAGATAGACTAATTTTTTGTGCGAGGTAGCTGCCAGCTCTTCGTTCTCCTGTGATGTCGACTAACCTTTTTGATAATTCCCCAAAAAGCCTTAACGCGCTAGCCTAACTTTAAATATATAGTGCCATAGTAAAAAATGTCACAACTAAAAAACGTACATGTAAGTTTTAGAAGGCTTGTCTATAAAAATAAATTTATCGAATAAACTGATGCAATCTTCGGCGAAGATAGACAGGTGATCGTCATATGTTTTAATATTGCCATTTAATCATACAAGATCCCTTTTTTGTATCATTGTACTTCTCGGTGTGCCTTAACCAGGTGTTGTTAATAAATAAAGTGCCCTTACCTTTCTATAAGCAGTGTTGGCCTAGTGGCTTCAGCGTGCGACTCTCATACCTGAGGTCGTAGGTTCGATCCCCGGCTGTGCACTAATGGACTTTCTCTCTATGTGCGCATTTAACATTTGCTCGAATGGTGAAGGAAAACATCGTGAGGAAACCGACATGTCTTAGACCCAAAAAGTCGACGACGTGTGTCAGGCACTGGAAGCTGATCACCTACTTGCCTATTTTTAAAAAAATGATCATGAAACACATTCGGAAATCTGAGGCCAAGACCTAAAGAGGTTTTAGCGCCACTGATTTTTTTTTTACCTTTCTATAAAAACTGTAATATGAATAACACATAAAGGATGGTGATCGCAATCGCAAATCCGTTAAAAAAGTATGTTCAAATTAAAGACTTTACAATTAAATTATCAACAGACCAGATAGTGATTTAATCTATAAACTATTTATTACACCTCTATAAATTGGACTATTATCTGCTCGTGGCCATAAATTTAATACTTTATCCATTGTTATTGATTCTGTAGTTGTGAAATATCATGTGATATTAGAAAATATACTGTATTCGCACAGAATTTAGATTCAATTTAGGTCCATTATTTAAGTAAATATTATATTTTAAATTATAATTTGTTATTAATTTAAAATTGGAACCTGTATCTATAATTAGGGACATTATGGCGAAATACCTAATGGTTTTACCATATAACTATGCTTAATTTTAGTAGAGAACGATTGAAAAAGTATTGTGTACACTATTGTGTAATTTGCAATAAAGTCCAGCCCACATGACTTATACATGGGCTTACTTACTTACTGACTTATACAACTTTTTTTATTGGACAGGGGCCAAAGGAGCAAAAAGCTCATCAAATGTTAAGTGATACCACCGCTCATGGACACAGTCTATGGGGGCGCGCGAGTGCGTTGCCGGCCTTTTAAGAATTGGTACGCTCCTTTATTGAAGTTAAATACTTTACTGATATAGTGCAACTATGATGGCTTTCCAAATTGCACGGTATGCAAATGCACAGTATTTACTTTGTCTACTTTTATCATTTTTCACCGACTTCAAAAAACTGAAGTTTTTTTAATATGCATCTTTGCATCTCCATTTAGCTTAAATATGTTATCGAACTTTAATCTTAATAATGTAATTTGTGTAAACTTTTATTCACGAGAAAAATAAGCCGCACTATGTAGCCGCTTACGTACAAAGCATAATCTAACATTTTAAACTTCAATCCATAGCAAAACATTATAAAAACAATTTCACAAAGGAAAGCTAAGTGAAGCCCTAAGGGAAATTATACCAAGCAATAAATAGCAAATTTTCTCTGTATGCATATTCGCTTCGGGCAATACAAACTATGAATGTTATGATACACTCAATGTACCGCTCAAAGGAATGACTTACAAACAAGTCCCCGTACATGTAATATACATACTTCATCGAGTCTATAATAATATTAGTAAGTAACACAATATTCGAATTACGAACCAAAATTGGTAACGAAGTTATCTTATATATTATAAGAATATCATGTTGCTCAAAGGATTATACATTAAAAGGTATATTGTCAATTCCAAGAAGTTTGTAACACCAAGGAGTTTCTATTATTATTTATTAAATATATTTATATCTACTATTAAGTATCTGGCATAGTATATTACAATTTTACTTTTTTAATTACTCATGTATTGGGTTTGCATCATTTGGCGAACGATTAATGAAAATGCGATACCCCTATTAGAATAAATACATATTAGTATATTTTGTTTTACTTTAGACACATAACTTAAGAAAAAAGAACTTTGTACAATTATAATGTACCTAGTTATGTTCTACGTTACACTTTCCTTTCGTTAATGTACGTCATAAATGGGCATTTTATTTTGATACAGTTTTAAAATTTTAGTTTGAATCTTTAGCCTAAGATTGTCTGTTACTTATGAAAGAGACTCGCACTTGACCGTTTTACAATGACATTATTGGAGATCATAAAGTTTAGACAATAAACTCGAAGTAACGAAGTTATTTTAGCAATAACGGTTTACTGTCGAAATTGGAATAGATACGTTTGACGTTTAATTATCTAACTTTGAGCATCCTTTGAAGTGGTTACGTGAACCGTATTCGGTCTTTTAGAGTCGGGGAAGTTATACATCTTGTCGTGAAACGTTTTTAGCTAGGTATATTATGACGACATCAAATCTTAGATCAATCCCATCTTTAAACTATGAGGGAGTGTGACACAGAACGGGCACATTTCTGTGCGACTAAATTTAACTTAACAAAACCTGTGTGTTATACGCTAGTGCTTGTAGACATTGTGTAGACACACTTTGCTTTATAATTGTCCTTTGTTTTGTCATACTTTACTAATATTTGTCTTTTTAAACATAATTATTAATAGTAAGCATGATTACATTATATTCAATATATTTGTTGACGCATTTATCGAGGGTCATATGTTATAAATTTTTTAACCTGTTTCTTTCTTCTTTTAAGATTGTTGCTGCGACTATAGTTAAAAAAACATTGGTGGTTGGTTCAATCATACAGTCTAGTTAATATATAAAATTCTGAAGCTTTTTTTTTAAATTATAACAAACGCTATGTTTGTTTTAAAGGCTTCAAAAACCATACAACCAATATGTTAATTTCTACTTTTCTTATTTTATCATTCAACGTATAAAATTTTAAATATTTAAAGAAGAGTTCAACTTCAAGTTACAAATATCATAATTTAAATATCAAAATATATAAAACTAACCCTAGCTTTCCAGGTTTAATTGCGTATTAAGCATATGTTAATAAATTTGGATAGATCTGTGATGTCCCACACATAGTTGTAAGCAGATGTGGTTACATCTCTCTCAGATGAATGATTCCCGTTATCTAGTTTACACTTTAGCTACGTTGGGGTAATGGGATATTACTTTAATCCAAAGAATGGAAAACAAGCTCATTGTAAGATTAGCAGTTATACTTCTGCAATAATATTCTACAAAAGAAATTGTATATCTTTTCGAAGGTTCTTACGTACTTATTATGAAATTATGTTCATAAAATTTTAACTATTTATCCAATAAAAAAACCAATATGGGCTCAAACGATAAATAAAAAGAGTGTGTGTACTTATGTACACGCGTTTTAAGTTTTGCTTCTTTGGCGTATGGAAAAAAATTAACTAAATCTAAAGTGATTAACGATAAATATTAAAATTGATCTAACTTATTTAAATAAATAAATTATTATTAAATACTATCACCGTCGTATATGAAATTGATTTAAGAACACCAATATAATATATATTAATTCACACTGATTAATTGTACTGCTACGAAACACGTGTTCTACATATAAAAATACTAGAATATACAACTTGAATATAGTTTTCTCCATCTCGCCAAAAGAAGTAAACTTCATAAATTTAAATTCGGCATTTTCTAATTTCTAATTTGGATAATTCCAAACCTAACACAACTATATCCAACTGCTGTTAAACAACGTTAGCTTCACCTAGTTTATATATAGAAGAACAATTTATTTACTTATTAGCATAATTGTAATAGTGCCATGAATCTAGCAGGTCAAATGCGGAAGTAATAACGTCAAAGCCTTCGGGAACGGCGCACCAATTAAACCGGGAACACAAATAATGTTTTGTTTACGTTGTTATGTTCGTTAAATGTTTTATATGAGATATTTTTGTATGACAATTTTAAATTATAATTTTCGTCGAAAAGCAAGCAATGATATTTCAGTACTCATTCAAAATTACTTACTTTCTTAGAAATGCTTATAACTTTAGTAGTGCTAGAATCTATTTTACTTCTTGCCTCAAACATTTAAACACTACGAAATCTAAATTGTAGTGAAAGTTAGTGTCACAGACAGGAGCTGCCGTATATTTGCAGATTGGTTGAATCCAAGCACGTAGATGCACTTTAAACATTGAAATATAAATATTAGTTTTATTATTTTAGAAAATGTTCGCCTACATTTCTAATAGACTTTTCTACGCTTCGAATGCCAATGAAGATATTTAAGTAAACATGAAAATTTTGAGAGCAAAATATTGATGATAGGATTACGGCAAATCTGTGGCACTCAGTACCGTACATGGTGTACCCAAAGGTCCGACCTACTTGGTGAGCGTATGGCGGTAGTATCCTCTAATTTAAGGGTATACTTGGAGGGTATTAGGTTAGCATCTACTGTGTTTTATGTTATTTTTAATTAATATTGTATACTTATACATTTTAGTCTATTTTTAGTATGAGTTCGGCCATGTATGATCTGTAAGTGAAGAAATAAATAAATAAATCGAATAAATAAAAATATTCGATTTTCGGCAAAATACTGATGCAGGTGATTTTAGGGTAATGCATATGGCATAGGTTTGCGTTTAGTTTCTTGGTAAGCTCTTAAAGCAACTGAAATGTGAATAATAAATGTTAAGATGAATGGTTCTTAATTTAATAACGGCCACATATAAACTAAGTATATGAGAACAATTGCATAGGAGACCACTCCTTCGCTATTTTGTGCTTTTAAAACGAAATCAACGACTTAATAACAAATAAAACTTGTATATTTCTTTCGAAAAATGAGTTCTATACTCACGCTTATAAATTTAGTCAAAGTCAAATCTTGGTTCTATTTCTTCTATTTCTTTGCAATTTAGACGAAATTTCTCGATTCTGTCAAATTTTCGTCAAATTTGAAGCTCGAAATGAAGTAATCAAGTGACAGCCTGTTACCGATTCGATCACTCGCCGAAATTGCTTTGATTAAAAATTCTCGCCGAGCGCTGCAGATGGCAAACATCTAGAATCTAGGCTCTCGAAATATCTAGACTGAGCCTTCATTATTCCCAGAATCACTTGAATACTTTAATCTGTGATTATGTATACGCACTGAAAAAACTTAATTGATTTTCTATAGATTTTAACTGAACATAAACGAATAATATATCAATTTGATATCTGATAATAAATACAAAAGGTCATTTAAAATTAGTTGCCACAAACCTGTGTCCAGCTCTTTCACTGATAACTTATCTTTGAAGACTAGAAATTTATACAGAAATTGATTCTTCTATCTTATTCTATATGCATTGTAATTCCTGTCGTTGATTTTAAATATAATAGCCTGGATTCGAGCGTGCTAAATGCAGAATAGAAAGTACATTGGTGTACAGCTGGGGTTCGAACCTACGATCTAAATGAATTCGGACGCTGAAGCCACTACAACACTACCGTAAAGAATAGTAAAAACTTGGAATATTGAATACTATATTATAAAACATTTTTGCACAGTAAAAAAATAGTAACACTACAACATTTGGTTCTGAGGCCCAGATAAAAGGTTGCGAAACGAAGTATGACGTTTGTATGAAAAATCGGTTTTGATGTATACATACTTATCACTAGGTCAACTAGACGGTAAGGGTAAATTTCTAAGAAGAAACTTGACTTTTGCTTCCGTATATTAATCCGATACATTTTTGAAAAAACATGACAAAGTGCTGCCAAAGACAATTAAAGTAAATAGACAAATCATTGCTAAGAAACCGTATCTCACGTGGTAGTTTAAAACAATGGGTGTCAGAAGGCAGTAGCTGTCAAAATAATAAACATTTTTTTTTTTTTTTTTAATTGATAAAGATTGCCAACGCTCGGCACACTGATACATTGGTAAAAACAAACACTAAATACAATTTTGAATGTGATAAGCAATTAGAGGCAAACATAACATTCATTTAAGTACATACCTAATAATTCGAAATGTTTGGTAAACCACCAAGAGGTATTAGTTTGAAAATCTTTCCTGTGCCTATGCACAGCTTGACAGTGGTTTAAATGCAACAAACGTCAGGAGTATTTGAATATGTATGGTATATACCAGTCATTTCACATTTGTGCAAGCTCCACTAGATGTGTGTATGTATGTAATATATTCGTAAGATGTTAAACTTTCAATTCAACCATGCAAAACTGTATACGCAGTTAGGCAAGGTAACTAGCTTATTATAAACAAACTTTTAAATTATTAAATAAGGTTACATTAACACAAATAAATTACGTAAATTGTTACAAAGTATTTAACAAGTGTTTTTTTATTGATGCTTGTTTTTGTCTATTATATTTAAGGGGTTAGGCGCTGCATGCTGAAATACAGGTTCACACCTAGTTCAGCGTCTGATAGACCTCATTAATTTTGTATATATAACTGGCGCAATTAGATACCTATAAGTTTTTTATGTGAAACAAATATGAAATAAATTATTATTATTATAATATTATTATTATTATTAATAAACTTTTTAATTTTGTAAGATTAGGCTCACGTCTTATATCCTCGGGTAAACTATTGAGTAAGTATGGAACACGTTTTTTCAATGTTCTATCTCCATAGAAATTTTGTACCATGGGTATTTCTTTACCTTTGGACATTGACCTTGTGCCAGTTTTATGTTGCACCAAATCAGTTTAAGATAACTAAATATATGAGAGACCTAAAAACCTAACAACCCTATGGATTAAATACATATTTCAAATAACTCTTGTAAAATGTCGACGTATCGCATCTTTAGTTGTTAAAATTTGAAGCACCACGTTAGCTGTGTCACTCGTTAGACTAATGAAATTGGAACAGCCCTGATGGCTAAGCGAGGTTACCAATCTTTTAATATCGACTTCAACATGTAAGTGCGGCAACATCGCAAATTTCTACTACTAACGCGGCACTTAAAGATTTATTGAATTCAAAAGCATAGAAGTCCAAACAATGACGTAAGTGATTGCAATTGGCACTTTAAACACCCTGGTGAATATTAACTTTCACGAAAGGGAATCGGTGGAACTTATCATAATTATACCTACTAATAATATATAACTTTACTGTGTATAATATAACAGTTTAAAATTACTAAAAAATGAAATTAAAAAGTTTGGACCCCGTGGCAGTTTACTTTTGTATAATTTGATATTGGGTTGATAACAAATGAATGTTTGAAAATGTTTTCAAAAATCTATTATTACTTTGTCTTTGACGCAACTAAATTTTATCTAAACACAGCAGAATTGATAATATTATACATTTAATTTAAAAGTAAAATTTAGAAGTAATAAATAAAGCGAAAACATATTTTGTCAATAATTATGTCTGTAATATTCAGGCCTGCGGCTGAATATTATCAGTGAGTTTAATTATTGAGTTTGTAATTTATTCATCGGAATCGCATCAAAATACAAATAAGATCGCTTTGTTTGAATTTATTTGTAAATATTAATTTAAAATATAAAATTTGTACACTTCTGATCACACTAATAGATAGTTATAAGATAGTAATAGACAATACAATCTGACTCAAAGTCCTATTATATTGCTGGAGGCAAGGCCCTACCGACATCTTAGCCCTCCACGCGCCCTTAACGCTCAAACCTAATAACCTATCTCAATCCATTTTTGAACATCTGACATAGACATCTTAATCCAAATATTGATAAAAGTGTGCCAATAACCAATCGTCAGATTGTATTAGCCATCTGTCGATACAAGCTATCCATGGTAGATCGGATCGGAGTATGGGGATAGACATGAGTGGCGGAAAGTTTCTTGCCAGTTCTTCTACGCCCTTGACTTGCGAACTGGTTGTAAATGTAAATTTACAATTAATTTAATTTGTTTTTCTTGACGTTCATAAGTGTACCTGTTTACCTATATGAATAAAGATATTTTTGATTTGATTTGAGACCTTTGTATGAAAATGATAGTTCAATTGTGCCAATATCTTATTTTAAGATGTTAACTTAAACCAGTTTTTAAAATAATTTAAAAGCTTTTTGATATTTTTCATACATATAC
Organism: Pieris mannii; assembly: GCA_028984075.1. Taxonomy (NCBI): domain Eukaryota; kingdom Metazoa; phylum Arthropoda; class Insecta; order Lepidoptera; family Pieridae; genus Pieris; species Pieris mannii. The sequence continues at coordinate 5,147,303 of CM054795.1, read as the reverse complement.
ATATATAATATATATATTAATATTATTTGAACGGTTTTATTTACTTTATTTGGTTTATATTGATTATCAAATATGAGTGTAAAGAGCGAAGAACTTGCATTCTATCCGTATGGATATATAATGTAATGGATTGTCCTCGTAGGGTTTGGTTATTGGAATGCAGATATGAGATCGATCGACTGTCACGGTCTGATCTCAGATTGTTTGCAAATTTAAGATTTTGTATTAACCCAATAATTAATACAAAATCTTAAATTTTTGCTTTCGGGCGTAAGATGGCACTCACAAGAGACATGACTATAAGTTGGGTTTGTTAAGGCGAATAATTCTGTAAAAAGAGTTAAACCGATTCATTAAATGGAAATGTAAATTTATTTGTTTCTCTGTCATTATACCTCATTTTATTATATTATAGAGATATACGAACTTTTTATGTTTTGTATATCAGTGAATAAATACTAAAAACAGTTTAATTAACAACTACTTGTAGAATTACTTGTATGATAAATGATTTTTTTACATAATTCGTGAGCAATGAGCGTCTGCTTTCATCCCTGAGGTCACAGGTTCAAACCTCGGCTGTGCTGCAATGAACTTAACGTCATGCGCATTTAACACTGGCTCGAACGGAAAAAAGAAAATAATCGCTTCAAATATCAAATTAGGGTCCTTCAAGAAAAGAGCGTACAAATTCTTAAAAGGCCGGCAACGCACTCGCGAGCCCTCTAGCATCGAAAGTGTCCATGGGCGGCGGTATCACTTAACATCAGGTGAGCCTCCTGCCCGTTTGGGCCCTGTTCTATAAAAAGAAAATACATTAGAAGGGTTACGAAGATTGTGACGGAGCAGCTTACGTGTATATAAGTATTGCGTAATACCAATAAATGTTATTTTATAAATGTTTAGTAAAAATCCGAAGAGCATTTGCCACCGATCATCCAGATCGATCGCCATATGGAGCAGGTAAACGTTGAATTGAAAATCTTCAGAATTTCGACCAATTGGATATGCCTAGTACCTTGTTAATCAGGTAACAAAAATATACCCGATTAAACAGATAACGTCATACAAAGACGGTGCATTAAGTGTACTCGTAAATCGATTTCACACTCCAGTTATTATGCACTATCTACGTATTAGCATATTAATCAAAGGAAGATGCTTTATAAAAATATCAGTGAGAAATTGTCTTGGTGTTTTGTCGTATAAACACGAGAATCGAGACTTAAACAGATTTTTTTAAATTAAAATAAAAGTAAATGAATAAATCAGTGACGCGACAAACTTTTGACGTCTAGGCCCCAAATGTCTGTATCTATTTCACGATCAGCAATATTATAGACTAGAAAGGGATCAGTGTGTCTGACACATAACGTCCACTTTTGGGTCTAAGGCACGCCGGTTTCCTCACGCTGTTTTTCGTCACCCTTCAAGCGAATGTTAAATGCGCACCTAGACAGATCACAGCCGCGGATCGAACCTGCGGCCTCAGGGATGAGAACGCAAGCTGAAGTCACTAAGTCAACACTGTTCTTAATAGGAAATTAAATAATAAAGTTAGTATATTAGTGTATATTTTTTTATCTATGTATATTAATATTATTTATGACCACGTATCACCGATGCTAGTTTCGATTGCTTGTGATGTTTTTGGAAATAAGAAATTAGTAATGTTTTATTTGAAATAATCAGTCATTGATAATCCAAAGGTGCTACAATGGATCTTGGTTTAAAAACTGGACCCCTTGGTACCTTTTATTTAACCAGCATTTTCTCGCTTATTCGTTAAGCGAGGCCATTCACGTTGAATTTTTTAAATTTATTAATTAATATTTTATTTTATAAGTGTGTGTAATTCCTATACACAAAAGTATTTAATAGATATTTAAAATGATAATATAATAAATTCTACTGTATATAAATGATACACAAAGACCTATGCAAACAAAAGTATTAGAATGAAATTGTTAAAGATCGAAGATTGGATTTCGAAGCGAGAATCGAATGCAAACTCGCTGATAATAGAGAGGTCTGTTGAGTTATTTTATATCGAATGTAGTCTAAGAGGTAATTGTTGAAAAAAACTATAATTTTTTATACCTGGTGTATATTTTTTTTATTAAATGGTCAATATGTTTATGTAACTTTTCGGATTTTTCTTTTAAATTAGTAGGTAGAGTTAAAAACGTCACGTGTGAGAGATTGACTTGGCTGGCTCTAAATAATCTTGCTCATTATAAAATGTAATACTTGCTAAATACATTGGGTTTGCGATGGTTAAGTCAATGTGTTTATTAAATACATAAAAATCTTATTATGTTGATATGGTCAGTATAAGATGTTGTTAAGTTTGCTCATTACTTAATGCAGATGCTCCCTCAAGTAGGGCTTGAATAAATTAACCGACTTGTTATGGATCTCACAATTTTTTATAGTGGAAGAACTGAGTTGGGAGACTTGCTTTTTTACATATTATGTTTTTAAGGGCATATAATTCTTAGTATGTACCCTCTGTTTACGGATACTCCATTTTAAATAAATGATTTTTAAATTGGTATAAATAAATTAACACAATTTATTATAAAAAAAATACCAGTCAATATTATGTAAATATTACCTACCAAAAGGTATGTAATATTAAGAGAAAGTTCATCCAGTGTAGACTGAACGTAAATTTGGAGGTCATCGGCTTAAAGGTGATAATTAACCGATAGCTGTTAAACCAGTGACCAGTCAATAGCGGATAGAGAGATTTTTATAGAGCAAAGCATACCAAACAGAATTTCAAAATCCACAGTATTGACAGCATTGCTAAAGTCAAGCAGTATGAGAACAGTGAGCAGCCCACCTATCCGTCGGTGAATATCGTCAGAAACCTTAACCAATGTAGTATACGTACTATGCCCCGGGTAGAAACCCAATTGAAGAGAGTCTAGAATTCAGAAATTCGCTAAACTGCGAGTGTATAAGGCGATCTAAAGCTTTATACAATAATAGTAATAAATAGAATAGTATTTCTACGACTTAATGGGCAATTTTTATTAAGTCAACTCCTACACTGTACAAGCGGATAGGATCTGGTAGAGAGCTAACAGAAGATATAACTTGAATATTGAGTTCACCTGCGAATGAATGACACCACTTTTTCCGTCTCGAGTATTAAAATTTAATTAAAATTATAGTACTTAATAAGATATAATTAACACCGCTATGGATATGGGCTTTAACTATCTAGGTAACACTAAAAATGTTTAGAAAATGAAAAACGGCTTAATGTAGAAACTTGCCAATACTTTTATTGACCAATCACAATCCGACCCCACACCATTAACCTGTAGAATAAGACGACCTATGGCTGTTGCGGTGAAGAATGAAGATATAATTAACATGTACAGTTATATTGGAATGCATGTTAACCACAGACTGACTGGTTAGCTTGGAATTTGCATAAATTATAGAACTTAATAGCAAGGTCAAGTACGTCTACAACTAAATTCCGTTGCACCCTGGCTGAATTCACATTTTGAATTGAGAATTGCATTATTTATAAAAAAGTTAGGTTTTATATTTTATTGTTTTGTTTATGTAATGTGCTTAGCGCTTATTAATCTATTAATACAAAGTATTAAGGTACTTTAAAAATATTAAAAATAAAAAAATACTTGACGTTTACTGTAAAATCTAAAATGCTTACAAATTATGAGGCAGCAAGATTACACTTTTAATAATAAATAAATTGAAAAAATTATTATAACAGTATGTGAAATCATAGCGGCGCGCGGTAAAAACTGCTGAAAAAACGCTGAATTGTGGAACGGACTCCAAGGTGATACGGGTGGAATTTATACTGTACCTTGACATAGAACAACTCCTCAGAACACTCTAGATGGTAACTGCGGTAGAAGATGCAGAGGGATCCCACTTCTCTACACATGGAATTAAGCCGCTCTAAAAGTTTCGAACTCGATCGCTGTTCTTCGAATACAGCTAAGTGAAAGGAGCTGGAACTGGGGAGCACCCGCCCATGTGTGAGAACAGTTGCAGGCGATCGCCTGGAGTGAAGTACCGTCTCACCTTGCTGAGCGCACCAAGTTTCTTGGCTAATATGTTGGCGATGCTTTAACGAGAGTGTCTTAGAAGAGAGCTCTAAAAAATCTTTTAGTTACTTGCATCTAGTCCCCTGAATAGATGGACTATCCAAAACAAAATAATTAAATTTGTACCAGTTTGTTCAAACAAAGTGCTCCGCTTAGCATTATTAGATAGTGATGTGTGTGCGTCCACTAAAATATTATCAAGTACTTCTCATAACTTTTGCACTAAAACTCATACGCAAATGAAACATATTTAATCGCGTTATAAATTATAAGTGATAAGGAATGATATCAGGATATCAAGGATGATAAAATAAAAACACTAGACACAAATTGAGTTACTGGAATAGATGGAATCAACACTGAAACCATAAAATGTATAATCAATTATATTTCTGAATATCTCTCGATTTGCTTTTATAAAGTGCTGTTGATTCAGTTAAGAAACCTAAAATATAACCTATCTATAAATCAGTCCCCTTACACCAACACAGGCAGTTACAGACCAATATTCATTAACTCAATATCACAAATATTAGAAAAAATATTTACTCACGACTTGATACTTAAACTAACAATTTTATTTTTAAACGCCAACGGTTTCGTATAACTTAAAAAAGCTGCACTTTATGTGCGACATCGAATTTCGTTAGTCAAATAAAGCTAAATATTGACTTCAAAATTTCAAAAGATTCAGAAAAGGCGTTTGACACCGTAAGCCACAACCGATTGCTTATATAAACATCTTATGTAACATTCACGGCAACAATTTAAATCATTCCTACCTTTCAACCGCTTAAAGTTCAAGACGTTGAAATTACTAATAAAAAGGGAGAAATAATTCAAAATGGATACATATTTAAAGTGGAACTTTCATATACATATCACATATAAATACCAAACTAATTTTTAATTTGTTTTGAATTTATTTTATTATTCTTTATTACTCCAGATGTCACATGAAACATGGTGTAATGGTTGCAGCACCTTACAAACATTGTGTAAAATAAACTTGTCGATTAAAAAGAGTGGCGGAGAGTTTATTGCCAGTTCTTCTCTTCCGTTCTACGCCCTTGACTTGAGAACTGGAAGTAAATGTAAAATTAGATTCATTTAGATTTATTGTATATTTCTCTTTCTTTTTTGACGTTCATAAGTGTACATTATGTTACCTATATGAATAAATTATTTTTGACTTTTGACTTTAACTAAAATCACTTATAGGCTTGGTTTTGGTCAATATCAAAATGTATTCCGCAGTCCATAAGTCATTTAATTTATAATTGTTTAGTCAAACCACATTTCATATGTCTAATTGAAATATAGAGTACAGTATCTAAAAACAAAATTCTAACTTACAAACACTACAAAATATATAATTAACTATTTGGATAAATTTTTAACACAGACTAATAAAATATGAAAAATCCAAAATGATGACGAATTATGATCAAGATGAAAATTATGACGATTAAACAAAAAATCAATAATTATTTACATAGCAGCTTATCATTTAATAAAATCAAACACACCACTACACGCAATACTCGTCGAGCGAGTTTTCTTATCTTGAAGTTATATGAAGAAGTCTATCAAGTATGAGTTGAACCAAAATAATAATTCAAAAGGGCATTAAAGTTACATATCAGAATGAGCCTACTAAAATTAGGTCGGCTGATATCGACCTGTATCTCGTTGGTATATATTAAGTTTCTCTGGTAAAAAAATACTTGTTTTGTTATGAGAAATAAAATTCTTTAAACATTATGATATCGTTTTTAAAAATGAAAAAATCTTATCAACACCCATATATTATTATAAATTAACTTTTTGGTTCGTTAGCATATATATTACAAACTGAAAAGGCCCTAGAAACATTAATAAAATTATAAGTTTATAGAATATTTCCGAAGCCTGTATAATGCATGAAAATTGTTACTGAACATCAATTTTATCGTTTCCGGAGGATAATGGTAATCCTTTATTACTTAATTCGTTTATAAAGAAATTCTCAATTACCGATACATCAATTTTATCATGAAGCAAGGATTATAGAGCATTTAAACATCATAAATTTAATACAGTCAAGATAAGTATATGTATATAAATGTGAATTTTTAGTTTTCAATCATAATTTGTGAAATCGGTGAGTAAACTTGTAGTACAGGAAATTGATTTAGTAGTAAAGAAGTTAAATTGGATATAGTCTGTGATTATATTTTGTTGTTGTCTATGGTTCTTAAATATAAGACACAAGTATTATATTCGTAAAAATTCATTAAATATTAAATCTTATTTGAAATATAAGTATATATATTACTTCCTGTGGTAACTACTGTTGATTGTATATAGCTTGATTTAAAGAAGACTTAAATATGTGCCCAGACTACAGTCTCATATGTCAACAGCCATTTTGGACGTACCGGCGTCATACTTAGCGCAAAGTCTCGTTTCTGCAAAACTTTTTCTAATTTCATCTAGTCGTGGCCAACACATTCTAATATTATTATGACAAGCTAGCAACTTGTAATAAAATTTCCAAAATTTTCAGATCAAAATGAAATTCCTCGTACTAGCTGCTGCTTGCCTTGCCGTGGCCGTTGCCGGCCCCACTCGTGGTAGTTTAATACCCGACAGTGCTGGTCCCATCTTAATCCCAGAAGAAGACATTTCTACTGGTCCAGCACTGATCCCTGAAAACATCGCTACTGATCCAGCTCTAATCCCCGAAAACATTTCCGTTGGACCTGCCTTAGTCGAAGACGCTCAAAAGCAATCCAGCCTGGTTCAAGTGATCATCAACATCAACTCTAAAAGCAACGTCATCGAGATCCCCGTGGAAGATGCCAACATCCCCGAAGTCGAAGACATCAACGTTGGACCCGCTATTATTGAAGAAATCAAGCCTGACCCCGTTGACATTGTTGAGGAGAACATCAATGTTGGAGTACCCGACCTCCCCCTCTCCCCATCCCCCGCTGACATTGGCACCCCTCAGCTTCCAGGACTCGATGCTGACAATGCACAAAACATCCCCGAGGAACTCAAGTAAACAGTCACTTGAATGAATAAATTAGTAATGTAATTTATAACTTAGTACTTTTCTTTCGCATCGAAGGTGTAAATAGAAAAGAGCCTGCTATATTTACATTATTAATAACCAAATATATTACCTATATGTATATCAACGTGTTTGTATTATTGCCAACTAGTTAATAATTTGTAATTTGTAACATAAAGCAGAATAGTTGTTTTTTAGTCTACCATTAACTGACACAAACAATCCAAATTCCTAGGGAACAGTAAAGAGAAATAGTAGATTCAGCTATGATTGGCCAGCAGCATTCTTAGTTCAATTTCTACGTGACGTATCGTATGTTGTAACAAAATTACGTTAGTTTTTATCACAATCACACGCGTTAAATCGTTGTCAAAATTGGTTTTTGATTCTCATCTGTTTGTATCATAAAATTCCAACAACAACAAAGATAATTCCATAATGATTTCTTACTAACACAAAAACCCAAATTATTTATTGGTTTTATCTTTCTGTATGATATAAGTTGAAAATATTACGCACTATTTTAAGGGACAAAATCAAAAAATCCGTTTTCATATTTTTTTTTTTTTTTATATAATAGGGGGCAAACGGGCAGGAGGCTCACCTGATGTTAAGTGATACCGCCGCCCATGGACACTCGATGCTAGAGGGCTCGCGAGTGCGTTGCCGGCCTTTTAAGAATTTGTACGCTCTTTTCTTGAAGGACCCTAAGTCGAATTGGTTCGGAAATACTTTAGTGGGCAACTGGTTCCACAAAGTGGTGGTGCGCGGCAAAAACTGCAAAAACCAAATATATAAACCAAAACGATAAGTGTGGCAAAAAAGGTTTTTTAAAACTAAACAATCATGAGCTTAAACGTTACTAGCTACAGTGATCGTTTTAGTAAAAGTCGAAAACACTTCATACCGTGGGAGTTAAAAGTACAAATAAAGACATGGCCAGGCTCTGAACATCTTAAAAGCATTTTAAAACACATTGAAATTTTTTCGTTGCTTCAAGGAACATTATTATATATCCATGCTCTAAAAAATTGTTTGCCTCAAACACTAAACTCATATTGGTTGATTTGTTTTTTTGTTTGGTGGAACTCCTTTTGTGTTGTCATTTTTTGTTCTGTAATTACTATTCTGTGAAAGGGGACTATGACAAAATCGGAGCATGAATAAGAAATGTTAGGTAACAATTTTACTTTGTATGCGCTGTGTTTAATAGAAACGCATAAATCATAATAGTATATAATACACCAAAAAGCCGACATCTTCTTATGTCTTTCTTTGAAGCTTTACTTACCATAACCGTTTTTTGGAACGAAGTTCCTTACAGCAGGCTTGGAGAGGTAGGGGTAGGGATAGGGATTTTGCTGCGCGACCGAACTGAAAAAAATGTGATCGTAAAACCGTAAGAAAAAATCCCTGGAAAAAAGTGCGTGGAATAAAACCGTTAAATGAGACGTGCACTGGCGCGACAGTCGCATACACAAGCGAGTAGTGTATAATACCTTTCTCTTTCTCCCTCTTTCTTTTCGTTCTCTCATCCCTTCTCTTTCTATTACCACTCCACCCCGCCAATGCGTAGTATATACTCACGAATTTATGGACAAGCACGTGGCGAATACTCACATTATAGATACATTTTACTCGTGAGTAGCCACGTTTATTTTGCAATTTGTGTCGATTCTACATTAGGCAACTTCGTTCCTACCTGGTGTCCCACGACACCACATCATTTTTTATAAATAATTTTGTGCTAATTAATGCGACAGTTCTTTATGAACATGGCATGGTACAAAATTATGGTTTGGTATTTTACGACTCTAAACTTTAAACATTTATAGTCATTAAGAATTACCTAATCTACATACATTAATTTAAAATGCTGAGCTGGTGTTTTCCTCAATCAACGAGTAAGTATTGCAGCATTAAGGGTTCACTGTACACACACACTTACAGCCGGCGGCATGTGTGGATGCGCCATTATAATTCGATGCGTCCAATCGGCAGATTCGTCCGAGTAAAAGAGAGACTGTTTAAGTAAAAAACTGTATTTGAATTTTTATTTTTTATCTGTGATTTCTTATGACGTTATCAAGTATATAATGACGTATGGTCCGGAAACCTACATATTAGTCAATTTTTTTCAATGGACTAAATTCTGCGTTATTGTTCATAGTTAAAAAATCAGCCTTAAAAAAGTGCCTTCCTGAAACCGATAACCTGGAAAATAACCCAAGACTCTTGACAAGTGCTTTTTTAACCACTTAGTATTAGCGACTTAGAGCAGTTTCTTTGTGAGTCTGTCAATATTCAATTGAACTAAAACAATGGTCAACATCAAGCCAAAGTTAAGAGAAAAGTTACTGATAGAAATAGAGAGGAAATAAACTTTTATCGGAACATGAAAAGCAATTAAATACCTTTAAAGGCTTCGGCTCAAAGTCTTGGTATAATAATTATATTTACTGTAACTTAAACTTTTGTTAAAATATACTAAGGATATTTACTAAAGGCGAAAATGTAAAATATGTCGGAATTTTGATTAATTGTTATATTGTTTTTTGATATTGTATTTTGTTTGATAATATCATTTTATTGCAAAAAAAACTTTTTCTTGATTCCTTTTAAAAATCCTCTACCGCTACGATGACAGCATCATCATCTTCAAATGATTTAGAAAATGCGGTGAATATAGAGAATGCTCCGTCGATCTCTTCTTGATTTTCAGCCATCGCAACTCTGAATTTTGGCGCAAAAGCGCTATCTTGGTGAAAAAACTTCTTCAGGCACCCATGTTACTACGATCTCTTGCTCAATGCGGTCATGATACTGCCAATCCCGTTGTGACAGATTACTGCACGGCTTCATCTCTAGCTAGCTAAAAGGTCAGAGATCGTTGTGCTAAAGTTTTGTTAATTTGATGCAACTCTTTCCGATCATAAAAGCTAACGAAATTGAACATTATACTAAACATTTTAAGCTCTCAGTATTAAATTAATACATAAAAGAAGCACCCAATACAATTTTTAAAAGCTTAACTATTCAAAAATATCATCTCTATGCAGGCGACGAGTGGAATACCAACGAAAGAACGCAACGCTTTTTAAAGGCCTGACAAAGGCTTGCAAGCCAACTGGCATTGCATATCTATCAGGGCCGGTCACTTGACGTCAGGAAATTCCAGCTGAGGACACCGTAAACAGATTTACAATTCTACCTGCCACTACCTCAATGTACCGGTCTGTTTACGAACACTTTTAATTTCTTTATGTTGAAATTAAAAGTGTTCGTAAACAGACCGTTTCATATTGTGTTTATTATTTATAACTATATAAGCGGTAAGAAGTTATTAATTGGTTATTATGACTGAATTGAAATTCAATCTGTGATTTTTCATTTTAGTAATCTTTTAGTTTACAATATGGGTAGTAATCCTTCATATCGTTTTTTTTATTTACATTAAGAAAATCTTTACATACAAGTTGAATAATTGAGTCAAATTATTATATCTTAACAGCCACTACTAATTGTTACAATAGTGGATTTGCTTTTGGGTAATAAAAGTTACTAACTAACTGTCTTTTTATTATGTCACAGAGCAGAGCGTGGTTACAAAAGTCATAAAAAGGCGCCAAATTAACCATAGAATATACAGAATGAATACTATGGAAGACACAACTAACCTAACCCACACCGATAAATAATAATAATAATAAATAAAAAAAGCCCTTTATTCGCTGACCATTTAGCTTAAATACTATTCTTATCAAACTATTTAAATATTACTATATTCCTAAATCTACATAGCAAAAACAATATTTTTTTCTTAACCACCCTGGTTAGGTTGTCCGTCGACATAGGCCTCCACCAATTGTTTCCATGTCTCTCTATCCTTGGCAGACCTTCTCCATCCTTTTGGTAGATCGTCCTCCCATCTTTTAATTTGACCTCCTCGTTTTCTTTTCCCGTTCCTCGGATACCACTCTATTACATCCTTAGTCCATTTTTCTTTGTTACTCCTCATTATATGTCCAGTCCAGTTCCATTTAAGCTTTCTAAAACAACTGGCACTACTATCGTCTAACATACACCAGTAATCCTACATAAAAAATATAAAAAAAATATTCATATGCCTAAATATTATAACTTGTATATGTATGTATGTATATGTATGTGTACATACAAATAGGTCTGCCTCGATAGAAATTCTGTTTATTACGTAAATATTTGGTATACGCCTTTTATACACATTCAGGTGTTTTTCTGACTAACCATTGCTGAAAATATGCATTGGTCCATTATAAATTATAATTGATATCGAGATTCAGTGTATCAGTTCGATAAAGATATTTTTTTCATAACCCAACCCGATGTAATAAAAAAGCGTGATTCATATTTGTATTTTATTTTCTGTAATGAAAAATACTTAGCGTAATTGGCAATGTCAGATTTATTGATAACTTAAAATGCCGCAGTGTTTCCTTGTACTTGATATAAACATAAATCTGTTGAAACTTAGTAAATTACCAGCTTATTACCCCTAAGTTGCTTTAAATTTTGACAGATGTTAAGAAATGAGCCACGTATAATATATTATGAAAACACACAGTCACCCATTGCATAAACTCCTTCTTGTTTCTTCCCCGTAAACGCAAATTTGGCACGGCCATCAGCGTATAGATTCGTATAAGTAGTAGTGTAGCTTAACAATTTATTTTTTTATAGCCGCGCTAACAAGGCCACATATAGACATAACAAAAACCGGTATAATAGAAACAAAATGTTAAAAAGTTAATAATTTTTGAAATTAATAAATTTACAAAGATAAATAAGAGCGAATAAACCTAAGAAAGTGATATGAGAAGGTTTTTCCTTTAATCGGAGGGGCGGTCCGTAATTGTTACGTTGTTACTACAACTGCCACATTTTCTTAAGAAACATTTCTTTGTTCTAGGTACGACAGACAGTCCCTTATCCAGAGACTGTTTCAGTGCAGAGAAATTAGTGTGGTTTCCTTACTAGCAAGGATCCTCTGAGCAGTTACTACTTCGTAGTACTTCACGGAGTGACTGCTCAGAGAGTAGTAAGTAGTCTACGAAGTGTCTACAAAACTTATCAGCTCCCTACCTCCCAAGAGGAGGTGCTAGGCTGGCGTTATTAGCCAAGACTTCACGCACAACGGACCAAATGGGCATGTAAGTAAGGAATCTGAGTCCATAAATACAAATGTTACAACAGGTTGCCCATTGTAGTGTAATATATATTTTTGATATATATTATGTTGTGGAAACAGTTATATAAACCAAACTCTGATTGATTGTTAAGTTAACGTAAAAAGTAACATTTTCAAACGAAATAATGTTCTGTATAGACTCTTGCAACGAAATAGGCCTGACGCAAATGAAACGGGCTCGCAAGAAACGTTTTATGAATTCATAAGGTCCTGATGAAGTTTTTATTTTGTTCATTAAAAGGAAAATTCATTTATTTCACTCCTGGATACTGAAACAGGTGAATAATTTTATATTGTTACGTGTATTTGTATTGTGAGTAAGAGGAAAATGACGCAGTTATAAATTGGTATCATTTATATTTAAGAGCTCGAATTGTTTTCAAATGACAAAAACTTTTGTTTGAAATTGGTTTTTGCTTCATTTAAGTTCATGATGTTATAAGATACTCTAATTACTATTGCCTTAAACTATAATAGAGTTACAAATATGACCCTTTTTGTAACATTAGCGGAACCATAGATTGTGATAGATTTTATTTATTTTTTAAATATTTAGGTATATTATAATCAAATTTGTTAAAAAATGTTATGAAGCCACAATAATTCAAACAGCGGCCTTGTTTATAAAACACGGACTTATACAGCATTTGTTACCATGGTTACCATTCTTTACAAATATTGACATCGTAACCATGGTAACCAACAAGTAACAAACTGTCATCAGTTGTTCTGTGTTGAACAGTTTTATAACATATATTGATAATTTACAGCTGGGGTTTAAAAACATTCAAATAAATCACTATAAAGGCGAGCAATCAACGCTACACTGCTCGATTTTCTATTGTCCAATCTAGCTCGATTCTTCTGTGACCCGGATTCGGTCAGACCTTACCTGTAACTTTCAGAGTGTATTTGTACAACTAAATTGAGATCGAGAAACGTAATTGAATTGCATCCCCCAGAATCAATAGTTTCTAACCGTGTGGCATCGCCATTTTAATGGAATTGTTGATCTTTCGGCCTGATATTTATATTTTTTAATTAAAGTTGTGTTTATGAGTAGAATTTATAAAAACCCACCTCTTCTATCCCTGACACAGATAAGTATCTTTTATTTAAAAGGGTAAGGAATGTTATTATAAAAAAAATTTTTCTACTTTTTACTTTACAACAAACAAATGAAAGAATGGAAGAAAGATAAAGGAAATTTATATTATTTTAGAAAATATTACAATAAATTATGAAAAATAAAACAGTATTAAATATTGACTTGTTATTTTAGACCTAGAGTCTACTTGATTGATTGTTTGACTATATAATCCAAAATCAAAATAAACCTTATTTGCAATAGTTAAGTTACAGTCAAAGTCACGATCAAAAATCATTTATTCATATAGGTAACACAATGTGTACTAACATCAAAAAATACATTAAATGCTTCCGATTTTACATTTACTGCCACTTCTAAAATCAAGGGCGTAGAACGGAAGAGAAGAACTGGCAAAAAAACTCTCAGATACTCTTTGAAATCGTCAAGTTTTTTTTTGTTTTACACAACTTTTGTAAGGAACAACCATTACACCATGTTCCACATGACATTTTAAGTACTAAATAATAAAAATATAAATCAAAAACATAGATTTGTCTTGTGTCAAAGATCCTCTATCAGCAGGAGGCATGGTGAAATAGGAGGTGGTTATATCGGTGTAAGTGAGACTCTCGTAGGAACAACATGCAAATACATAGAAATAGCTAACATCACCGCATACACGAATTCAAGTACGACCAGTCACCATAAATAGCACCAGTTCACGAGTATGACGCATGGCCAGCATGACGATCCTTGAAATGTGAACTTGCTACATAAGCAAATAATAATAAATCAAATCAAATCAAAAATATCTTTATTCATATAGGTAAACATGTCCACTTATGAACGTCAGAAAAAACAAATTAAATTAATTGTAAATTTACATTTACAACCAGTTCGCAAGTCAAGGGAGTAGAGCGGTTAAGAAGAACTGGCAAGAAACTTTCCGCCACTCTTCCTCAATATTACTGATTATACTAAAATAATTTGATATTACTTGGATCACGGTTTGGTTACAGTTTACATTAAAACAGTCGTGGATGTTGACGATCGCACCAAAGCCTGGAAATGCGGCGGAGAGAATCAGTCGCTCTTTATACTGGAGCAATTTATATCCAAGCATCGTTTCCTAGGATCGTTTAAATATACATTAATATTATAATAGGTTTTGGCAAGCAGTTTTACTTTAATGTTAGATTTAAAGTTATTTATTGACAACACGTATCTTACTAGGGGTTTTGTTAAAAGGACTTGCCAAAGTCAAAATATGTAATTCCTTAAACTTCCTTCGGTCTGACTCTGCCGGCAGAAATAGCCTTAAGAAACGCTCGTTGTGCGTTCACAACGTATCATCATCACGTATCATCTTGACGTCCGTCGTTACGGAACGCACAACGAGCGTTTCTTAAGGCTATTTCTGCCGGCAGAGTCTGATGATACGGTTGGTATTTTGTATTTTCTTTGACGTCCGATGTCCGATAAAAATTATCTCCAAACGGGTATTGTCGAAGGAATTAACTAAGTTGAATGGAACTGTATATTGTTCGATAACTTGTGCTATGGTGTAAGAAATCCTTTTTGCCGTTTGCCATTCATTTTTTTTACATTGAATGCTCATTGTTTATATTACTTACAATTAAATAAATAAAGAAGGTAGAGATAAATAAAGACGAAAATGCGCGGTCCCGTCGCGACTCGTTCTCTTTGATCCTGTTGGTCAAAGGGAAAGACAATGGACAATGGTAAAGCGTAGCTGTGTGTTTGGAGAGTAAATTCTGTTGACAAATTACTATGTAGTTAATAGTAGTACCTAATTAGAGACGCCATCATCATGGTTTTCGTTTAACATTCAGGTTCTACCATACATCAATGCACCTGCGAGCCTTCTGGCAATGCAAGTGTCCATGGGCAGCGGTTATAAGTACTTAACGTGAGCCTCCTTCCCATGCCTCTTATTACATAAAAAATACTACATTAAACAAACGTCTAATTCAGTATGTACTTGTTTGTCTATTATCTTTTTATCGTCAATGACTCTCCTCTCGTCTTTAATTAAAAGTCAATTTTGACAGCTGACAGCGCATTGGTAAATGTTAAACAGGCTAAATCTTTAACAAATCTCTAATAGGCTTATGGCACGCGTCTGTGACAAATATGAGAGGAGTGTCTGTGTAACAAATATGCCTCTAAAGAAATTGTAAGGGTTACGGGAAAACCGAGTATTTTATAAGAAATGATTGGCTCGGTTTAATGAAACTTTGTTGTGGCGTAACAGCTGACTACCAGTTGCAAGGACATTTTTCAATAAACTGCTTTGAAAGATAAAATAGCATGGAAACAAGAGGTTTTAAAAATAACAATTACGAAGCACTCGACATGTCAAATTTAGTAAATAATTTACCAAAATCCCATTTATACCTTTCCTCCATTCCGAATGTTACGAAAGATTTTTATTTATTAATATAACTTTATTCTTTTATTTATGACATTAATAGGATGTAATAAAAACGAATTTTATAACATTAACTTTTCTTGATATTATCAAACCAAGAATTTCACACAAATATTTTAATATTTATTTCTTGAAACCGGCTGCGTCATATGGTCCCCTTATGAAAGGTATTATGGGGATATGATTGAAAGGGTGCAAAAGAAGTTCCTTAGAAACCTGTACAAACGAAGGTACAATTTTTTTCCTTACCTCTACCCTACTAAGTTCCAGTTCTAAGGGGTACAATTTATTAGAGCTTCGTAGGGATTTGGCTGTGGTAAGGTTTGGTCTAAACATTATTAAAAACGAAACGGAAAGCGCATATTTAATGGGGGAAATCATCAGACTGTACGTTCCGGACAATTATTATCGCTGCCGGAAACATAACCTCTTTCCTCTTTCTCATTCCTCGATTACTCTCGATGCTTAATGGGTTTCTGGACTCTTCACCGGAGAGCGACCTATTTGGTGAGCGTCTGGCGGTAGTATCCTCTAATTTGAGGGTATACTTGGAGGGTATTAGAGGTTAGCATCTACTGTGTTTTATGTTATTTTTAATAAATATTGCATACTTATACATTATAGTCTATTTTTATTATGAGTTTAGCCATGTCTGTAATTGAATAAATAAATAAATATTTTGAATTATAAAATGATTATATGTAATGTACCTAAATCCAGTATTAGAAGTTTTATTTCAATAAATGTTTATTTTCACTATCAGATATCGTATATTTGAAATACCGATATAGATTTGGATATTAATAGGACCAGTCTTATACAGTATTATTTCTCTAGTTAGCAGCTTACATGGTTTATACGCCTGGGGTCTGGACGAAGACGAAGATTTCATTTGAAAGAAGCCAAAGCTAAAAATTATATAAATGCATTCATATAATTCTTATTCGTATGCTTGAATCAGTTCTTATACTATGTAATAATTCATTTAGCATAAAGTCTGGGAGATGAATTGGCTGATGTACCTACGCAGCAGGCGGCGGTAAGCGCCATTTATTATTATTATTGAGGGTTCACAGCTCACGATATTTATCGGACTACCATATTTAGGGCCTGTTTCACAATGTATGGATACAGTACGAAATAGCTATGCAACACATAAATTATTATAAAGATAAAAGTGCCGAATAAGAAACTTCGCGATTCATGACTAATAGCGCTATCTAACAGTCGTGAAACGCAACAAACACTAGTTTATCCTACTAATAAGCAATAAATAGCTTATTTGGATTTTATCCGGACATTGTGAAACAGGCTCTTAGCAAATTAGTGAAATACTATTAGACTTTTAAATGCAAAAAAAAAAAGATTTGGATGGAAATTTAGACTTATTTTTTACATTTTTATATGTTTCTGCTGTAATTTCCCAAACGAGATTTTCAGATATATTCTCGTGAGCCAGTTTGATTGAAATATAAATTCAAATAACAATACTATATGTCATCGGAAATCAAACGTAAGCCACAATCACAAAGAAGATTATAGCTATAAAAATAATATGTTGGATTGCCCATTATATCATTTTGGCTTACGTACACGTAACCGAAATGATATGATTGGGACGCGTTATATGAAGATGCTTCAGGACCAGATTAATTCTTAGATCTCTTTGATACGCTCAAATAATTTGAACGTCACACAACAAATCACATTAGGTCAAATTTGTGCCCTCACGTCCCTTATAACTCAGTTTGTTTCACACTAGCCGTGCTAGCATCTCCAAGTGACTGCTAAATTGGTTTTACTCAGAATTACTAAAATTTGGTTACATCGTATTACTTTCTGTGAGGTATATAGTGTAACTAATTGAAATACGTATTCTTGTTCGTAACTTAAACAGCTATCTGAATATTTTATCAAATAAACTATCTTTAAAAGGTATAGGCAATCAATGCGCGATTTGCGTTTTTCAAGGCAGTTTTTGCCGCGCACCACCAACTTGTGAAATCAGCTGCCTACTGAAGTATTTCTGAACCAACTCGACTTAGGGTCCTTTAAGAAAAGAGCGTACCAATTCTTAAAAGGCCGGCAACGCACTCGCGAGCCCTCTAGCATCGAGAGTGTCCATGGGCGGCGGTGTCACTTAACATCAGGTGAGCCTCCTGCCCGTTTGCCCCCTGTTCTATATAAAAAAACGTGATAATAAACGGAAATCATCTTGGGCAAATGGGCAGTATTATACCGGATGGAAAGTGATACCACCGCACATAGACAACCAATACCAGAAGGCACGAGAGTGCTTTACCGACCTTTTAAGTATTCGTACGCTCTTTTCTAGAAGGACCCTAAGTCGGAAGAAATTTTAAAAGGCAATTGTTATTGGAAGCAAGTTTAATTTAATATCAACGACAAAACTTTGCAGCAATTGTTTTTGAATTTATACTTCTTTTGGCACGTTAGGTAAAAATGATAAGCGTTAATTTTTAAGATCCGTCACACAAAACCGACACTCAGAAGTTATAGTCGCTAATATGTATATTTAGTATAAGTAGCAATAATCAACATTTCTGTTTTTCAAAAAAGTTTCACCAACAAAGTAAAAGTCAATCAATTAAATGTTTGTTTGCATAAGAACTGACAATTGTATTCAGGATATTTATTTTGTGATATTTATTTAACTAGATAATGCGTTATAATAAAACTTTAAATATATTAAATACCATTAAGGTAAATGATAAATATTTTTATCTTGTTACGCCAACGAAGTATAACTTCTAACGCGTGTACACACACACGTTTTTTAAGAATAACGATCCCTTCATTCTGAAAGGTGAGGAAATTGGAAAATACATTTCGGTCGTCAGGCTATTTATTTCTGTAAAAGACTTCAACATTACCAAGGCTGCCGACAGAGGAACAAGTTTTGTGCGGGGTATTTTAATTTAGCAAACCGTAGATAATTTTGACCAACGAAAGTTTGAGATAATTACATCTGGTTTCAAAGCGTTGTTTTAATCAAGATAATAAACTCTTGGTAAACCACGAGTAATTTTTTTATCAGCACTTCGTTTCATCCAAAAGTATAATACGATTGACGTAATAAAACGAAAAGGATGGCAACCGG
Source organism: Pieris mannii (assembly GCA_028984075.1). NCBI lineage: Eukaryota > Metazoa > Arthropoda > Insecta > Lepidoptera > Pieridae > Pieris > Pieris mannii. The sequence goes on along the minus strand of CM054795.1, from coordinate 5,128,258 downwards.
CGGCCTTATCGCTTCGATCGATTTCTTTCAGTCAACCACTGCGAAAAAAAAATTAAATTAGATGAGGTTTTGAAAAATATATAAGACAGATATATAAAAATATATAAGACAGTGATTAAGAACTAATGGAATACAACAAATCAATTAAATAGACGTAAACAGCGATCAAGACAATATTAAAAAGGAGACATGAAAAGGAAAAAATGTTTATACATAAAAGATTTAAAGGAATAGAGAGGAGCTCAGCGAATGGAGACGGGAAGTGAATTCCATAGCCTCACAGCAAAGACCTTAATGGATTCTCCATGAAAGAGTTATGAAATAGGATTTCAAGGATATAGTTTTCGGCAGAGCGTAAGCAATGGGTTCCCAAAAAATATCCCAAAGATTTAAAACCATCTTCAATAAAAATATTTGCTTTATGCTTTACATTTACAGGTATCCTTTAATAAATATATATATTTTTCGCTTTATTTTACAAAATAATACAGTACACCGCTGTGGTTTGTATTAACCATAGCAGTCATGTTTAGGAGCGCAAAAATGCATGTAAAAGTAGTTTTTTAATTTAGAATTTATGTTGGTTAGTGTTAGGCTATCTATTATCTGATTGGGTAGACTATTTTTTAGCCGATGTAGCAAATACCGCAAAGTTCTCTCGCCTTATACGTTGTATATATATATATGTCTGAGTAATATAACATTACAATAGAAACACAAATCTAAGGATATATAGTTTTATCTAACCGCTGTAATCCTACAAAGGATTTTACCTTGAATGTTTACATTAGGTACCTCTGAAAACACACGGAATTTAGGTATTTATAATGATTTTGGAATGTATTATTTCATTTCTATTATTTGTATTATTTTTGATTAAATAGTGGTTATCTGGAAGAAATCGCTCTAAAGCGATAAGGCCGCCAGTTCCTTTTCATTAAATTATGTTGAATATTTTTTTTCCTTTTATGTAATGCAACGAAGTGTTAATAAATAAATAAAAAAATAAAGATTCACGTCCGTTCTACGACCTTGTTTTGAGTTATTGCAGTAATATTACTTCGGAAGCATTATTTTTTACTGATGTTCATTAGTTCATTAAGTTACCTACTACCATGAACCGAAAATATTTTGACTTGATTAAAAAAAAAAGTCTAAAAGATATGAGACATCTTTTATTTAGCGTATTAATACAAAAATATTAATTCAGTTCATCGCCGATATAATATTAATACAAATTTGTTTATAAAAAATATATTAGCATTCACATATACAGAGTAGATCTATATATTTACAAAAGATATATGGATAGTTCCTCCGGGACTTAAACTAATAATTAACGCAATAATTTTTGTATAAAATCTATTCCGAGCGGGTAAGAGTGAGATTTTCTTGCAATATAGGAAGCTAACCTTGTACAAGTCGCAGAATTACTAGTCCCGAACGACACTTTACTGCCAACTTCGACTAAAACTGCCATAAAAACCTACGATTTAACTCATAAAATGAAATAAAAGTCACAAACAATTTCCGTGTTTTCCAATCGATACCTGAAATATTATGAATATTTGAATACTTGAATAATCCCGCACAAAGAGGACACGGCCTACTGGATTCCCGCACCACGTTTGTTGAAGTGTCGGTTAAATATTGTGGTTTTGAAAGTCTGTGACAATGCGTTGGCCGACCTTTTGTTAGCCTGTTATACATAATGTACTATAGTCTGCCGAAAAATCCTTTAGTGGAGGGCCGTTTAAATGTTTCACTTAGTAAAAAAATTAGTTTATTACTTAAGAATATACGACCTATAGGTATTCATAATCTGTCTCAAATGCCTCCGTCGAAGGCCAGCAACACATCTTCCACAAGAATGGTCATGCATGTCCATGTCCGTAAGCGCGTGTGACCCTTGTATCTTTATTTTAAAGTTTGCGACAAAATGAATTACGAACCAGCCCATACAAATGTTGACTTAATTTTCTACAATAATAGTGAATAGTTTAAACAAAGGTACCTAATGTTTATTAACAGTCTTAGTGTTGTATGTTTTGATACTATGTTCATTGTTCGTGTGTCCGAGAATACTTGCACTTTACATAATATTCACTACACTAGGATCACTAACTGAAAAAGTTTAGCTCTTTTTAGGGGCCATATTTCTATTGCATCAAGAAGTTTGATTGCATTGCGCATTCACATTGCTATGTAGCCTGTATCTTATAAAAAAATTATAACGTATTTCATAATATTGTTAACCGAGTGTTTTTTTGTAATACTAATAAAATATTAATTTGTATTAAACCAATTACTTTATTTTTAATTATTATTAGTAAAATTAATGTATCCGCCCCAATTATCTTTAATTTCTCTTTATATCGTATATTTTCTTTACCATTTTAACAACATCAAAAATATAAAATCAAATTTCCTATTATTTATATCTACATACACAAGTATATTAGATAGTTTTTTAAACATTAACGTAGATATATAGGTCAATTTTATTTCCCTTTGATAATAATTATCTATTCTATTCAGATCGGTCTGGCGAAAGGGCGTATTCAAACAACATGTAACCTGCGTGAACCGACAGTCAATATTGACGCTCATTTGCGTAGCTGACTCGTTAACATTTTAACATTATATAACATTGTATTTATAAAGACTAGTACGTCAAAGTTTGTTCACATCTAATCTTAAAATAAGACCAGTTGTGAGAGATCCTGGCAATCCTTACCAATGGGATATGCTTTTATCTGGGCCCTAATGATTGGGCCGATTACCGGCCACTGTCTCCTAAAAAATATCTCTCTGTTCTTGGTGCAACAGTCCCCCAGAGGCTTTTTCAGCGCAGAGGAATCAGTCACCGACGTAGTTCTGAAATGCGAGGCTTCATCTTCTTTTCAACGAGCAGAAACGCAAACGAGCCTGCGAGATGGCCAAAAGGGCAGTTATCCATAGACACCCATTTTTAGTGGGTGCGTTGACGGACTTTAAGGAATTTTCCCTGCTGGGAGAGTTACGGCCCCGTACATACATACATGCATGGATCTTTGTTCTCCCGCTAAAAATCTGCATGCCCAGGGTTGTAAAGCACGCCGCGACACTGATTTCTAGGTGACACGGATTGACCGAACTTGGCTTCTGCGCCAAACGGCTTCGCAGAATCTCAGAAAGATTTCCAGATGATTCGATCCCCTAAAAGTCTGTGTTATTACGCCTTAATTTACGGCAGGCATCACTCGCTGTAGATATTCAAAGTTTGTATTAAAATACTCACTTGTACTTAACTACTACGTTTTTCTATCGCACTAGGGGGTAACGCGTGTTTTTGTCTTAGGCCCTTTAACTGTCACAAACTTGAGCGTAGTTCATATTAGATTTAATAATATTTGGAGACCCAATGGTAAGTCCCGAGATTTTAGGCTTAAGTATTTTCAGGAGAGGTTTGCATAACGAGAATCTACATAAAACAAATATGCCTATTACGAAAAATTTCACGCATATTTTCTTTCGACCTTCGCTTTCCGAGTTCTTGAAATATCTAGAAATTCGTGAACATACAATTTAGTTTCTTTAGGAACAATTTAAGGGTAAACATAAAGATTTTATGTTGCTTCATAAAAATTCATTGATTGGTGCTTTAGATTGAACAAGATTGTTATAGGAAAATGCATTCGCATATGTAGATGTCAAAAGGAAAATAGATTTATGTCTAATTGAAAGTAGAATCGTCTAAAATTAACATAACTCCATTATCTAAATAATGATGTGTATGTTCTAAATTTACACACTGAAGTTATGTACATTTTAGAAGATTGAAAGAGGTCATAGTTAGCTGTTACATGAAACCACAGGATAATCGATAATAGAGAAGGGTATATGACAACATTTAAAAAGGATTTAATCAATACTATGGATTATAGTTGTATTGTCAGGATCCACGATATCATATTGAGGTAAATGAATAGTTGGTGACGCCGGTATTTTAAAACGCGCTATTGTTGAACTATTTTATTCTCCAAATACGTAGGTATTTTGAATGTACCTAAATAAGAAAATACAATGGATTTTTAAGATCTTATAATAACCCACACATATAATGCTTAGTCCCACCAATTTGTAAATACTACTTATCTAATATTTGTTTTGTCTTAGAGAATGCTGTGAATAATTTTAATTATAGTAAACAACAGTAAAATAAATCACCTAAATAAAAACCTGAACACGCGAAAAATATCACGGGTTTTAACATCATCATGGGAAATAGTAATAAAACATATTCTAAAATTATTAGCACTTTTTCTGGCCTTCTTGCATCTAGTTTCACTGAAAATATATCTCTGTATTAAGCTATCCACATTACATTGATACAACATGAAGGCGCTATGTAATAATAACGAACCTGTGTGACTCAAACGCGACGATCGAACGCTTACAATTTGAACCTGACTAAAGAGCATTATGCATGGGCTACACATACAAGAAATATATGGATATTGCTATTTCAAATTATTATAAACTTTTTACTTCTATTTTGAAGAATAATTTCGCTCGAAAATCTTTTTTATTAGATTATCAAAAATACTAACTATACTAATTGTTCGTGACTTAAACTAAAACATTGAATTAGTAGATAGTTCTTGGTTAGTTTAATGTTTAGTGTAATTAGCTTTTACAGTCAACATTAAGAGTAACATATATAAAAGATTGATTTTAAAAGCCTTAAGTAATAAAAATAATTTGTTAGAAATCACTACTTTATCAAAATATCTAGTATTAAAAATATTTAGAGATTTTTTTAAGATTTTGATTTAAGAGCAGTTTTGGCCTAGTGGCTTCAGCGTGCGACTCTCATACAAAAGGTCGTAGGTTCGATCCCCGGCTGTGCACCAATGGAGTTTCTTATGTGCGCATTTAACATTTGCTCGAACGGTGAAGGAGAACATCATGAGGAAACCGACATGTCCTAGACCCAAAAAGTCGACGGCGTGGCTCAGGCACTGGAGGCTGATCACCTACTTGCCTATTAGATTTAAAAATGATCATGAAACAGATTCAGAAATCTGAGGCCAAGACCTAAAGAGTTTGTAGCGCCACTGTTTTTTTTTAATTTTAATACGTCAGTCACGTCACATAAAATACACAGATAAGAATCGATGATAACACACTATGTCTTAACCTGTCTAAATGTAATACAATCTTTGAGTTTAATTTCATCTGAGTATGTTTTGATCGATTAAAAATATATGTGTACTGTGTGTAGAGTAAGTATAATAGACACGTGAAAAACTTGACATTTGGTCATGTATCGACTGCCAATATACTTCGCAGGTGCGACGCCATCTTGCCTGGTTTTGGCGGGATCTTGAAGTATGAATGTTGAATGCAATACTTTTTTTTTCCTTTTGGCACTGGCACGGTTTGTGCATTAGCCAGCGTCTAGTATGGAATGAAATACTTCATAGAATTAAAATAATTTGTGTTGGTTCTATAGTTCCAAATAAATCTGATGTAATGATTTTTAAAATCGTTTCAAATAGCCCATTCGTGGAAATTACGTGGTAAGCTGGTATGAATAAATAAATATCCTGTCACACAAAGTCTTTATTAAAATAAGGCTAAATGAAGTCAAAGAAAGTAATATAAACAACTTTCCCCAAGCCAGCCGTTACCAAGCGATACAGCGCTCTAACTTCACCCACTGATTAAATTCCAAGTGGTTTGCAAGACATGTTAAAATTTCCCTCGAGGAGATATAGATACCGATTTAGTGAAGTGCGTAATGTTTCAACATTATACAGGTAATGCTAAATCACGCGGAAACATCACAATGTTTTTATGTATTTCAGAAGGTAAGTATGTTGATAAGTCCGGTTTTATTTCATGGTTTATAAATTTTCTACTAGATTACTACTTAATACTTCTGCGGCTGTTTTATATTTATTTCATATAAGCCACGAGCCTTGCGTAGCTAATACATTTTCGTACATGACGGTGTATTCTTTGTTAGATAAGGAACTCTGGCGTACTATCTTACCTTCGACTAGTGTAACCACTGACAGGCCCAAAAGTTGCAAGGGCGAAGGTCAAGAAAATGTATATCCTTAACGGCTGAGATAACTTCGTTACCGCTTTCTAAGGTATGACGTCATCGTAGTGATTCGTAGGCAATGATTGTAGATGTCGCTACAATGTAATCTATATCTATTTATCTTACGTATATAAAGAGGAAAGATTGGTATGTAAATATGTTTGTAACGAATTGGCTTAAAAAGTACTGGACTGATTTTAAGATTTCTTTCGCTCTAAGAATGCTATATTATCACTGCTTATTATAGGCTACTTAAATTGCAAGAAAAAATAAGGTACCCTACTAAAACTAATATAATAAAAAATAAATGTCCACCCGTGCAAAGGGACGGGCCTCACGTAAATTATAAGGGCAGAAATTACTCCGATAAGATTGATATTATATTACTAGTACAAAATCATTATTTCAAATGTAATGAAACCACTTCCCTAGTCGATGAAGCAATATATTCTCGTGTTTTTAAAAAGAACTAAATGGTTCGGTTTGTTCGATTTAACACTATTTCACGAATTGAACGAAATAAAGAATGCTCCTAAAGAATGTTGCCAGAGATAAATGAGATGCATTTAAACGAACTAAAATAAATTGTTACATTTAGAGTTATGTTACGCCACTGTTCTTTTTCTCAGAACCGTTGTACGTATACATTTGAAATTGTACGTAAGTTGGAATTGTCTAATTGGTTCGGAAATACTTCACAGAGATAAGCCATATTTTATCAGTAGGGTACATTTATGACAGTTATTTTAATTCTTTATTTAGATGTTGTTGCTGTAATTTGAATGAATAAATAAGAAAAAGATCAAACTTTTAGATCAAATTAAATACATATTCAAAAATTACCATATCCAAATTTTTCGTTCACTGTGGAATGTTAGATTCAGGTTCAGATCAAACCCTGTCAAATTGATAGCAAACATTTCTATCGATTCAGCCCGCATGCCCGGAATTCCATTGCAATCGGAATATAATAATAGATGAAACAATCGAGCATCAAATATATGTATCTATCCGTGCATACCTTATAGACAAGGTTTCATTTAGATGTTTTTCGCCCTCTAATACCGTCGTATCACATCATACCACTAATACATACATATTTAAGATAATGCATGGATTATATCGATGCTTTCAGCGCGGCGACCGTATCAAGAAATTTCGTAACGAAAATAAAAACCTAACACACGATGATGACGTAATATAGGTGCGGCCAATACGCGTTAGAGCGAGACAGGTAGACGGAGTATGCGTCTCACATTGGTCTGGCGTGATCGGTGACGTAACGCAGGTGCGTCGGAGTGGGGCAGAAAGCATACATTTCTCTGACTATGTCGGTGACGTAGCGTATGCGCGGTCGGCGCAGCCGGTATGCGTTAGAGTGAGGCAAACTATATAAGCGTGTTAGTCTGGTAGAGAGGTAGATTAAATTAATATCAAAGAAAAAAGAGCTGCATAAATAAAAAAATATAAATAATTATTATAATTGCAAGTTTATGAAAAATGCTTTACAGCGGCTGTCCCCGAGTGCCACACGTTATTTTTTAATATATGAGCATTTAGAACTTTCTCATACAGTTGCTTTCGGTCACGGAGGCCTTATCTGTTATTTGAATTAAACCGTCCATCACTCTCAATTCCGCTCCAGAACAAGACATCAGTGACATATTTTTAATACTAAGCCTGCATGGAGTGTAAGGGTATTATCAAAATATGGAATACGGGATTTGACATATTATAACACTTATGTTTGCTTATGTCTTCGTAGTGATTCATTGCCATGTTTGACTCTTGCCATAAAAGTAAAAAGTTTTATTCACTTTCAATGTTCAAAAGGTCGACATGTATAATATCAACCCTTCGATCAGGTAGGTACTAAGTTTATGTTGATTATAAGCTCATATATTTTAAACGATTAAATCAGTTGTTCCGTTTAAAAAAAATGGTTTTAACATATATCTGAAGATATGCTACAACAACTGCCACCGAACTTCTCATGTCGCATCGCATTCCGAATCCAATATTAAAAACTCGCAAGGCAACAGTGACTATGTCGAAGCGTGCAACCGCTGAAATTTTACTTAATTATTCGACAAAAGACTTGGTAACAAAGCGATGCCGTCCAATTAACAGAGGCCTCTTGAGGGGTAACTTTTGATGCGACCTCAAAGGTCTTTCCTTAATGGACTTTCCTCAACATAAAACTCTTTTTAGATTAATTTGACTTTGTACCTTTACGGTGCGTCATAAAGTTTTATCTAGTGAAAGACTTTTATTTACGCCGCTATTAATTTTATAAGTTTCATCTTTTGTTGTTTTCTCGGTCGATTTGGTAATATCCTTACATATGAAATTGGCGTTTTGTATGAGAGCAACAAAAAGTAAATTTATATTAATTAGAATACGTATATTTTTTTTATTGAACATGTTGAGTGATACCACAGTCCATGGCCATACTCTCAATGCCAGAGGGCTCGCGAGTTCGATGCCTGCCTTCTGAGAATTGGTACGCTCAAATTAATTAATTAATCATTACAATCTTGCTATTTATGTATTTGCTATCTATGCACTTTTAACGTATTATCGGTAGTTAGAAAGAACTGGTACTGGAGAACTCCCGCCAAGAGATAAAAACAGATGGAGTACTGGGGCCAAATTTGTTGGGGTTAAACTTTATAAAGTTGCAAGCGGTAACCCGAAGTTAAGTACCGTTTCGCTTAACTCGCTCGATATGTCAGCCGAGAATTCCGATACTGGCTGAGGCTTTAAGAATGTTGATACGACGAGGGGATTCTTTTTAAGGGTAAACTCGCAAACAAGCAAGGCCAGAATGCATGTTTTCCTAAAGGACGCCAATCTAGTCTCTACCCAAATCTATTATCTACCTTCTCAGAAAGCAATAGTAGCTAATAGTTAGCAATGGCTCTGGTAAAGCTGGTGACAGACTTGACTGGTGCCAAGTCCATACCCCAGGGTATGGAGTTGGCACCAGTGGGCATTGAAGAGAGGAATAAACAGCACGATGTCCTGTAGAGCAACATCATTGACAGAATCGGCAATAGCATCAGAATCATCCGGGTAGAAAGCAAAAATCGAAAGTCCTTCCCAATCCGCTGGATATAGTGTAGGTTCCGATGACGGCCCGAAAAGCGAGGCGAATTAGGCGCGTAGTTTGCACAATGCTTCGTACTAAGCAATGAACCGATAATCCTAAACGCCGAATCACTTGGTAGGCCTTCGGACAAAACCTTCGGTCAGCGGTAGCTCCAACAGTAAACGTTTATGCATCATTTGAGTTACAAATACACCAGAAATTCTGCTTAATTTTGTTATTACCGCTATGGGACCAAACAAGTAGTATTGTTGATGGTATCCTCCCGCACGTAAACACAAAGTCCAGTACGAGGTACAAATTTGTTTTAACTTGAAAAAAACTTGAAGGAGTTGTCCGGAGTGGAGAATTGGCCATCAGTCAGAAAGATCAAGGCCGGTATAGCTGTTTCAAACTCAAACTCGAAACTCATACTTAAATCTTGATTGCATTCTTTTTTATATAATAGGCAAACGAGCCTGCGGGACGCCCAAATGGGGGAGTCTCCCTTAGTTTTTAGTCTTCCCGAGTTCTCCCTTAAATGACGGGAGTCATCGCAGCCCATAGACACCCATTTTTAGTGGGTTCGATGCCGGCTTTTAAGGGAGAACGCGCGAATTTTGAATAGTTGGAGGTCGTATTTCTGATTATTATTAGTCGGAAGTCGATTCCATAGTTCGCTAGTTCGAAAAAGAAAGTGCCTTGTGAAACGGACTGTGGAGTATTTTGTCAGAGGGCATGCTCCACCATACTTAATTCTATTCTCACAAGATAAATTATTTATTTGGTATACTTATACGCGTATATGCTTTGGCTTCACATTGCGAAAGGAGGACGTAACTTTTATAAAGAAATTAAAGTCTATCAGTCAGATACTCTGTAACAGTGTAATAACATTTCCAATATAATATATCCTTTAAAGATTTGGCAAACCTAAAGTTAGTATCGAGATAGTGATGAATAGTAAAGCCTTGAGTTTACAGTAAAACCCTCTTATGTTACAAACGTCCACAGAAAGCGAAAAGGGTACAATGCCCCGATGACGATGAGATAATATAGTACCGTATTGAGCGCAAAATTACTCCAGAAAAAGGAAAGACCCTGACGATCCAGCAACATATAAGTATTAAGGTGGTAGAAGCGCAGGTAGGTAGGTAGGTAGGTAACTTACTACTGCCATCAGTTATGTACGTTCCTATTTTGAATATGGGGATGAAAAAGCGGGAAAGGGTATGTAAGGCCAAAGATAGTAACGGGACCGGAAATCTCACAAATAGCACAAGTATACGCATACGTACAATAGGCATATTGCATAACTTTACAGACACTCCCACAGAAAAATACGTCTTAAAGATATGTCATCTGGATTTTGCGATGAGTGATAATTTTGTTTTAAATATACTGTAGTTGGGTATATGTGTAAATTAATTACAGTCATTAATAATTAATGAATTAAACGTGTACCCCGAGGTCAGTACACAACCCGTGGTCATTCAATCACCTAATTACTCCCCTGCGATTGGATAACATCTGCTGATAAACTGAAATTTGAAAGCCCGTTGCGGCGTTGGCACTTACTTTACTCCTGTTATAAATTTATATAAATTGCTGTTTTTCTACATTTTTATTCAACATACATTTTAAGCAAATATTTTGCCTTTATCGACTTTATTGTTACAATTTAATCAATCTTTATGCTTATAATATATTAGAAATGCTTATTTCTAATTACCTAATTATTAATTTTGCAATTCAAGTCACCAACCAGATAATTCGTAATAAGATTAACAAAAGTTTTAATTTTCAGTTTTGATCATTCTCTATATGGCTAACCTAAGGCGTAATAAATTGTTTTGTCCTGAAAATTATTTATTTTGTCTAATAAACTGGACAGTTAGTTAATCTATTCGGGAGGTTAGGCCAAATGTCACCCCGTTTCCCAAAGTAAGCGCCGGTAACGCTATTAAACAGTAAAAAAAAATTTAGTATATCCTCACAATGAGATAATCATTAAATGTGACCATATCACAATTTGCAGAGCAAATATATTTCACTGTTAACGTTCCCATATTATTTCTGATTTCTTTACACAATAAACCTCTCATGAAGATGTATGTATGAATGTAACATATTTATTCATAAAAAGTTACAATTTCATTTAAACCATGCACTGCAAACCTGCTTACGCAGTTTGCCTGCAGGTAACTCGCTTTATATATACATAGCTTAAAAATTATTAAAATAGGTTGTAATCATTTACATAAATTAATTGTATTAATAATATTAATACAATTTAAAAAACCTATTTAACAAGTGTTTTTTAATAAAGTTTTAAATTTAGCATTTGTAGGCTCACTTCTTATGTACTCGGGTAAACTATTGAGTAAGTATGGAACTCGTTTTTTTAACGTTCTATCTCCATAGTAATTTTATATCAGGGGTATGAATTTCATATTTACCTTTGGACAAAGACTTTGTGCCAATTCTATGTTGCACCAAATTAGTTAAACGATTCTGTTTACTATGCTTGGTCAATACTTACAGCATCTAAACATGTTAAATTATGAAGAGGTAAATCAAATGTTATAATAATTGTTATTCCCTCACCTTCACGTCCTTTCTTTATCTTTGCCTATTGAAAACTTTCCTGGTATAATTAAACGCCTTATATTTTATCTACAGCAAAACATGCCTGTAAATACTTAAACTTCCTTTATATATAAGCTTCAAAGATTTAAAGATTAGTCCTTATCCTCAGTCTTAATATTACTAAAATTGTGTTTATCTTATTTTTACATATGTATTTTGTTAGTTGTAGGTAACTACTGAAACGGTGCCTTATACCTTGTAGCGTATCGTAGATACGCACTAAAAATGTACATACTATATGGTGTAGTATTTTCTATACGATTTTGATGTATGTGGCAACATAAATACAGGACACTTAGAAAAGAAGAAAACAGACGTCACTCAGAACAGACTTTTAAGATGAGTGAGCATGTATTTTTCCTTTGAGCGTTTCTAGTTAAGAATATAAATTAATTACTGTTGTTTGTGAAGAAATATATCAATTTACAAAGATAAAAATGGGTTGTGATTTATAAAAATATAGAACATCCCATAAATGGTGACCCCGACAAACAGGATGATGCTGGTGTCTTTTCCAAAACTCCTGAGGAGCATGCTGAGCACCTTCGCACATTGTTCCGAAGATTTTCAGAATAGGGCATCGTCGTTAATTCATCGAAGTGCATATTTGGCACCAAGGAGGACTGTTCACAGTATGAAGCGATCCAACATTTTCGCCATTCTCGAAGCATAATCTGCCACTATTTATACGGACCATAAGCCGATGATTTATGCATTTTTCCAGCGCCAAGAAAAACTTACCCCGGTACAACTCAATCATCTTTCATTTATTTCTCAATTCACTACTGATATCAGACACGTAAATGGAAGAGAAGATGTAGTTGTTGACGCGATGTCACGCATAGAGACAATATCGATTGAAAAAGATTATGAAGCTCTTTTAAAGTCCAAAGAGTCTGATCCAGAGCTCTCTACCATCTTAGTTTCAACTTTCTAAGGGTAATATTCTTGGAACACATATCTCTATTATTTGTGACATATCAACTGAAAAAACGCGTCCCTATTTAACACCTCCTTTTCGCCGCGCTGTTTTTGACTAGTTTCACAATTTGGAATTACGCAACACGTTTCGGCGCCAAAAGGAGAATTTAAATTGCCATCTGGTCGATTTTTGCATGTACACATTGACATCGTTGGACCTCCACCTTTCATTAACGGTGAAACGTTCACCCTTGAATGGATTCCACGCTTCGGTGTCCCAGCTGTTTTGACAACCGACCAGGGCACGCAGTTCGAGTCGGACTCTTCCATCGTCTGATGTTAAGGTTTGCTACAAGGCGAAAAAGCACCACTTCTTACCATCCCTGCGCAAACGGCATGATTGAGAGAGTTCACCGGTATCTCTTTGACGGAAAATGGCTAGAATACAATCAACACCAGCATCATCGCGACATGACAACAAACGACGCTTCGTATTTAGAGCTACCTGGAGCTACTTTGTAATGTAAATTTTTTTGTTGTGTAATATTTTAAGTACCTTTTATTTTATTGTTACATACTATCATTTGTCTACTTAGCTTTTCTGTCTCCGTAGGGGGGTGATGTAGCGTATCGTAGATACGCACTAAAAATGTACATACTATATGGTGTAGTATTTTCTATACGATTTTGATGTATGTGGCAACATAAATACAGGACACTTAGAAAAGAAGAAAACAGACGTCACTCAGAACAGACTTTTAAGATGAGTGAGCATGTATTTTTCCTTTGAGCGTTTCTAGTTAAGAATATAAATTAATTACTGTTGTTTGTGAAGAAATATATCAATTTACAAAGATAAAAATGGGTTGTGATTTATAAAAATATAGAACATCCCATAACCTTTTTAGTTTTTTTTATAGAACGGGGCGCAAACGGGCAAGAGGCTCATCTGATGTTAAGTGATACTACCTCCCATGGTCACGCTCAATGCCAGAGGGCACTCGAGTGCCGGCCTTTTAAGAATTACTAATAAAACTAATTAGACCGTAAGTCGAATTGATTATTATGAATGATGATTATGAAAATATTCTTGCCATTGGCACAGTCTATTAAAAATATTCACTTTTTGAGTCAATTAATTAGCTAATAAATTAATTTTAACAAATTTCCAACTTTTCATTTAACTAAATATTTCTAGTTATTTAATTTAATTATTATTAAACGTTTTATGACTTGTGCGGATACAAGCAGACCTGATTTAGACAATATATTTAAATCTGTGGTACAATTAGTGTCAGTTGTCAAAGATTTATTTCGAACAGGGTGACCATTTGTGGCAGATTTCTGCCATTTGGGCAGATTTGGTACCTAAATTTTAACCCTGGCAGACCAAGCTGACGATTAAAAAAAGTGGCAGGATTTGGCAGATTTCAAAGAAATCCTAATTTTTTTTAAATACGTTTGAATGTATGTAATTCTATTTACTTAGAATACTTATAATTTTCTTTCTTATTATTTCCTTTATTTTTTATTATGCATTTATTTGGTAGGAAATCATTTACTGAGGTGGCAACTTTTGTCCTATGCCAGATAACACGGGAATCCCCGTTTATTCTGTTTTTATGTAGGTACGCCTTACGATTATGAACGGTAATGAATCAGTAATAAGGTTTATTTTCTTAATGATATAACTGATCGAGGTTCAAAACAATGTTTGTTGTTTTGTCTACTGCCACGTTATTCTCATTTGGCGTTGTGGTGCAGTGTCAGTGCGTTGTGTATTCCGTGCATGATGAAGAGAAAATACGAGCGTTCGTACCGACCTGAATGGGAGCAAGATCCTTTGCTTTCGTCCTGGATTTCCAGAGCAAAGGAGGATCCTGATGTTGCGTTTTGCAAAGCTTGCAATTGTAAATTAGTTACAAGATTGTCTTCATTAAAAGAACATGTGTTATCCCAAAATCATAAGAAGCATATGATTGGGTATAGCGGCCAATCATCGGTGAGTACTTTGCAATAAATGGAAATATTTAATAGACGTAAATATGTAATACGTTTTCAATAGATACCTATTGCAAGTTTAGAAAAACTAATATCAAACAATTATTTCAGGTGCAACAGTTTTTTAAGAAATCTCCAATAGAAGAGGAAGTGAAAAAAGCAGAACTTAATATCTGTGCTATGTTAGTGGAACATAATTTACCGTTCCGATTAATGGATCACTTAAGTGAAATTATCTCAAAATGTTTTCACGATTCGGAAATTGCCAAGTCCTTTTCCTGCAAGAGAACTAAAGCAGCAGCGGTAACGTATAATGTTTTAAAGCCAGAGCTAGAAGCAGAGATGCTTGCCGATTTAAAATCATGTGAAAACATTAAAACTCGTACACCAATGTTTTCCTTAGTTATAGATGAGACCACAGATGTAACAACCACATCAACGCTTGCAGTTGTTACCAAATATTATTCCGAAAAAGATCTTCAGGTAAAAACAAAATTTTTAACTTTGGTGGACTTGCAAGGAGCATCAGCCAAAGCTTTCTTCGATTCACTTTCCAAGGCGTTAATCAATGCTAACCTTAACATTAACGATGCAATTGGTTTCGGAGCTGACACTACTAACGTTATGTTTGGCGAACAAGGTGGTATTATTGCCAAAATAAGATATGTAAATCCCCATTGCATATTCATTAAGTGTGTATGTCATTCTACTGCTTTGTGTGTATCTCACGCCAGTAAAAACTCTTTACCAAGGGCTATTAACCAAATAGTGCAAGAGGTTTATGGATATTTTGCACATAGTAGTAAAAGGCAAAGGGAATTTGCTGAATTCCAAGACTTTATTGGCACTGAAAAGCATAAAATATTAAAACATTACGAAATTCGATGGCTATGTTTGCATGCATGTATTAAAAGAATTTTGGAGCAATGGGATGCCCTCAAACTTTTTTTTCAATCGCAGTTTCTGGAAGACAAAAATATTTCAGCTGAATTTTTATATAATAGTTTGAATGACAAGATATATAAACTTTATTTTTATGCTTTGGATTATATACTGCAAACAGTTAACAAACTGAACACTATATTTCAAGGAGATTATACGACAGTCCACACAGCATTTAAAAACATTTCCGAGGTGTACATGAGCCTTTTGAGTTGTTATATGAAAGGTAATTATTTGAAAACCACAGATCCTCTTTGTATAGATCCAAAATCTAACGTCAACTTTTTACCTTTAAAAGATTTGTATTTAGGTGTGAACGTTAGTAAAGAAATCGGTCGTCTATCTGCAGATGTTAGTCTTAAACCTGGAATTCAATCTTTCCTTCAAAGAATGCAAACATTTTTTATTGAACTCTGTAATCAGTTAAAAACACGTTTGCCACTGACTAATCTTTTTAAAGACTTAAAATTTTTAGACCCGCAAAATGTTGTTTACAAAGATTTTGTATCAACAGTAAACATTGCAAATAAATTTCCCAATATTATAGTAGATGAAAATAATCTTCAAAAAGTTGACGACGAATTTCGACAAATTAAATTTGACAAAAGTGTAACCGATTTGTTGGAATCTGGTGGGAGTAGCACCAGTACAAATTTAAGTGTGGATAAATTCTGGGGAGCGATTGGGAAAATGCGTGATGCAAATGGAGCTCCAAAATATACTAATATTGCAAACTTTGCAAAAGCTCTATTAATTTTGCCATTGTCAAATGCCTCTTGCGAAAGAATATTCTCCCAAGTAAATTTGAACAAAACAAAAATAAGGAACAGGTTCCAAAATAAACATGTATCCGCGTTAATAACAACAAAAGAAGGTATAAAGGAACATGGAGACTGTATCTCCTTTAAACCAACAAGGAATATGATTAAAAATATGTCGTCAAAATCAATTTACGAAAATGAAGAGTGCGGAGAAAGTTTTGATACTTTTATAGTTGAATAATAAAGGAATTCCTTTGAATAGTAGTATTTTATTTATTCATACCCGTCTTCAATGTCATTAGATGCTATAATATGATGGCATATTTTTGGCATTTTCTGGAGTTAGCTTTGGCAGATTTTGGCAGATTTTTTGCCAATATCGGGCAGATTCGCTATTTTTGAAATGGTCACACTGATTTCGAAAGCTTTGACCATTAAAAAAATTATAAACAAAGCTGTTATTGTTGGGCGTTGGCAATTGGTTTGATTCAGCTGATAAATTCATTGATTAAATAACTGATAAGAACTCTGTTTGTCTAACAGCATTGTACTAAATTAAATTGGGACTACGCTGATAAAATTCGGATAAAATTATGACATTATTATGACAAGTAGAAACAGTAGTGTGATAGTGACTTAAAAGTTTTTTTTTTGAGTTAGCTTTTGTTTTCGTTTTATGTTTTTATTAATTAAGTTATGTATTTACATTCTTAGAACATTCTAATACCCATATTCAATAATTTTACTACTAGTTTAATTCAAAAAAATGCGTTAAGTGAAACACTTGAGGTGTAAGTAATATGATTCATCGTTGTTCTTGATCGGGCTGTGCGTGCGAAAATGAATCGAAGAGCGGTTTTTATTTTGTTCCTTAGTGTATCGGTAAAGTGTCAATCTAATAAAGATTTATACAATGGTCAGTTTAATAAAGATTATTATAATACACGGACCCAAGATTCTATGAGAGATCATAGAATCCCTAATCCAGGCGATAGTGATTATAGAACGTACGTGTATAATAATCGAAGATATGGGGCAGATCCGTCAAGATACAATCCATATAATCCAAATATTAATCAGCCTGGTGGATTTCCATACAATCCTATTGTAACCAATCCTTTAGACGAGCAGTTTAAGTTCAATACAGTAAGTGTTTCGTACTTTTTAAATCTAGAATGGTTTATTTTATAATAATGCACTTAAAACAAAACTTATATAACAGTTTAAAAAATCATCATACAATAGCTTAGGATTCAGCAACAATTTGAAAATATATAAATCATTACTCTTCAATAAACATTTTTCAGAACCGTGACCCTAACAATCCAGATGCATTGTTTCCTGGTGTTCTTGGTGGATGGAGAGAAGACCTACAAGGCAAAGAGAGAAGAGATTCAAGACAATTGACAAGAGACATCTTTGTCAATACTAACTATGGACAAGTACAAGGGTTTAAAGTAAGTTTTAAAGTACTTGCCGGCACATCTGTTTCATGTAAATTTGACAAAAGACAAAAGTGTTGTTGTAAAGACTGAAAAGTTCTTTAAATTTAGCTTCTATATTACTTTAAAAGCATTTTTAGTGGTCAGGTATAAAAGAGGTTAAGTGTCTCACACTTCTGCCATGGAATATACTTGTATTACAACCAGTTGTTAATGTCTTGTGATAACCATTGGCTTTCAATAAGGGTTATATTCAGAGTAACACCAAGGGTCTGTTTCACAATGTATGGATAAAGTACCAATTAGCTATGCAAGACATAAATTATTGGGAAGATAAAATTTCCAAATAAGCAACTTTGTGTTTCATGACTATGCTATCTGATAGTCGTGAAACGCAACATGTTTATCCTTCCAATAAGTAATAAATAGCTTATTTGGAACCTATCCGGACATTGTGAAACAGACCCTAAATGTTGTGACATTATTGTCTTGTTTTTTTCATTATTGAATTGTACATTATTGTCTGAATGAATATTGTTTATCAAAGTGTATGTAATTGTGGGTTTTTAAATATTGTGTGTCAGTTATTTTGTAATTCCTTATGATAAATTATTTTCTCTGATACATGTTATAATATATTTCAGGTTTATTTGTATGATAATCCAGATCCAGATTCTGGATACAGACCATGGCTTACTTCAGTAGAAAGAATACAGGGTGAGGCATCAGTCTTTTTAGGAATACCATATGCAAGGCCACCTGTACTTGAAGGCAGGTTCAAGGTAACTATATAATTTAGTACAAACTTTTAGACAAGTAATACATATGTCATGTGATGATTTATTAATGTACATACTTAAAGAAAAGTTACAATAAATCATGTATATGCGATTAAAAATTTAAAATCTATATAATAAAATGTTAAAATTAAATTTTTTAGATATTACATATTATTTGCAAAGGCTGTGTGCATATGTGTGTGGGATGCAATTTATTACAACCAAGAACTGGTTAGCAGTTAAATTTTTACCAAAATTCTCTCAGGCTATAGCTAGCATTACAATCCTTAATTTCTAGATAAATAAGGATGGTTCTAAATGTATTTTCATATTTTAGCCCCCACGGCAGCACCCAGGGTGGCAGCTTATTCAAGCAGTAGACTGGGGCCCAGCTTGTCCACAGCCAGTTAGATTTACTGGTGCTACAAAAGGTGTACGAGATATGGATGAAGACTGTCTCTATTTGAATATTTTCTCGCCAAATGTAAGTTTTTTTTTATAGAACAAGGGGCAAACGGGCAGGAGGCTTACCTGTTAAATGATACCGCCGCCCATGGACACTCTCGATGCCAGAGGGCTCGCGAGTGCGCTGCCGGCCTTTTAAGAATTTGTACGCTCTTAAGGAAAGATATTTTTTTATCTCATCATTTAAATATATTCAGAATATAAGTATTGATTTTGACTATGCTATTGCTACTTGAGTTATGCTCATCTTTCTCATTGAAGATTACAGAAAAAGTTGTTTGTTCATTTGAACATGGCAAAGATTATAAACATAGCAGATGCGTGAATGAATGAATTACTCCTTGTTTGTCAATTATTGCCACTTAAGAATTAATTAATCTTAATTAGTCCATGCAACTTATGGTATGACTAATTCACAGATTGTCTTATATGTAATGGAACATTTGCTAGATTGACACTAACTTTGTAATTTTATTATGCACTATGGAAAAGTGAATCATTTTTAAGTTATCATGATTTTTACCTGTTTCAAAATAAGTCAAAAATGCATTAAACACTGGTTATTTATCAATTTTAAAACAAATATTGGTTCAAGTTTAGGAATATCCAACTAAAGAAAAACTAAAAACTAATCTAACCTTATCATATCCTGATCAATCGTGACCTGTGTAATTCTTGTATCTCCTCTTCTTTTTGTATATTATGTAATTCACTATTTGCTGTTCATGAATCTGTAAGATTAGCTTTTTAGTTTTATTCAGTTATTAATATTGTTTTTTTTTATTTTCTCTAGATTAAGGTTTTACAGATTAATATATATATTTTGTTTTTTATATAACTTCTGGTTATGCACTTCTTGCACTCATCATTTTTTATTTATTGTTTTCTTTTCTTACTAGGGTTGCCTGGAAGAGATCGCTTGTTAGCGATAAGGCCGCCCGTTGCATCCCTTGTAATTTATATGTATTGTGTTATTTGTGTTTCTTTCTAGCAACGAAGTGTGAATAAATAAATAAATAAATAAAGTAATAATTATTAAGATGTGTCTGGTGTCTTGGCTTATTAGAAGTATGATTTTTTCCAGCCCTTTCCATCCTAAATGATAGTTGATTGATTGACTTGAATATCTTTCGACATTACATGTATGCATACTACCACTATTATTAATATCACATTTCAGACCGAAGCTGGTTCGACAGCTCAAAAGTACCCAGTAATGGTATACATTCACGGAGGTCAATTCACTTCTGGTGCATCCAATCTGTTTCCGGGACATATGCTGGCTGCATTCTATAATGTTGTTGTGGTATCTTTTAACTATAGGCTTGGAGCTTTGGGTAAGTTATTATTAATTTGTGGTTTATATATAAAGCTGGGTAGCTATTACCAATTTTTGAATTATTGACTCGGCATTTGGCTGAAATAGGCACTACACATATTGTCTAATGAAAAAATATTTTTGTAGTACCTTCAATATTTGTAGGTTATGTGGGAATTGAAGTCAGGGTAAGCCAGTCCTCAGTATTATTGTCTAATAATAATTGCTGAGACCAGACTGGCAAGTATTTGGTACAATAATAATTGCTTCAGTTTTTTTTGTGGGGTAGATAAATTAACCACAATTTTTAAGTGGAATTATTTAATGTTTTGATAAAAATTACTTATATAAAGAGTAAACATGCGTGCACCAAATAACAAGGTCCTAGCGTACTGACTTCATACCGGTTACCTGCGCACACGCACACATATGCATGAAACACCCAGAAAATCCAGTTTCAATGTAGTTGTAATGTGCAAGAAACGATAAAAAGTTGTACTCGTACATGCCACAAGTTAACGTAAAATCTTACCACTTTCTTGCCAAAAATAAAGGGATAAAAATGTTATGCCACTTGTGGATTATGGACCAAGAGTGTTGTCATAGTATGATCTATTACGGGTTGACATTTTATAGGATGAGTTTCAAGCTCTTTATGTATTATTTTTCTCGTAGGAAAATACATTGTCAGTTCAATTTGTTTTCAGACAAATATTAAATTTGTAAATATTTTCAGGATTTTTATCAACTGCAGATGAGAACTCTCCCGGTAACTATGGTATCTTGGACCAAGCGATAGCGTTGCGTTGGGTTCGGGATAATATTGAGCCCTTCAATGGTGACAGTGGATCTATAACTCTCTTCGGGGAAGGTGCTGGTGCAGCTTCCGCTGGGTTGTTAGCTGTTGCGCCTCAGACTAGAGATATTGTAACACGGATAATTGCTCAGGTATAAATACATTATTAGCATGACTTAAAAGAAATTTAATTTAATAATTTCGAATTTTAAGAAAGAAATCGAGAGTTACATTTTATATATATTCTAGATGAGCCGGTGAACTTCGTATGATTTAACCTCAAAACAATTTTTTTTAAACAGTCCAAAGATCGGCTCTCATACTACGGCTATGAAACACAAATATATGACAATTAGGCGACAGATTTTTTATAAAAAACATATTTTTCTTTATTCAATTGTCGATTTTGGAATTTTTTCGATTTTACTTTCGTCTGTTTAAACCTGCCCTGAATTACGAAATATTATTCAAGATTATAATAATAACAGCAACTCATTTATATATAGATTATAAATAGAACAGACACGGCTTACATAACACCATAAAGTACGACTTCCTTCAACTAATAATTCAAAGCCAAGTCGCAACTAGGAGATCTGGTCAAAGACGCACGTCCTGGTCAAAGCACTAAGTCATTCAGAAACTCGTCCCAAATTAAAGTAGGCTTGATCATATATAAATCGCGCTATAAAAAGATTAATATGTAGTATTAATTTATTGTGCAAACAAAGTGGTGCCATCTATGATTAGCTTTTGGTAACTATAGGTGTCAGCTGTTTTTAAGTATTGGAAAAGTCCTAGGTTGGCATAGAATAGTAAAAATAATTTCTTTCAGAGCGGCTCGGCGCTTGCTGACTGGGCGTTGATTGAAGATAAATTCAGAGTTCAGAACACATCCCTTGTGTTTGGAAGACTTTTGGGATGTCCCATAGATTCTTCGTGGAAACTTGTCAACTGCCTTCGTCAGGGAAGGAGTTTTCACGAGCTGGGCAATGCAGAGTTTCAGGTATTTTTGAAGTGAAACTTCTTTAGGCATTTAAGGGGAAAACTTATACGGAACGTCACGAAGATGTGCAGCGTTTTTGTCGAAAAAAAGTGCGAGAGTGATTGAGACCGATTGAGAGAGAGAGTGAGAAAGGGAGATTGAGAAAAAAATACACGCTATCGGTTGATTTATTCGTTTAGTAGTTACAAATTAGAACTTTGACAATTCTGTCGCATAACGTCTTCTGCAGTGAACGCAGATTTTTATTTACTTATATTATCATTAGAATTAAGAACGTATACAGTGTGTGAACAGTGAGAATATAGACATAGAATACATGATCATCTTTTGGGGCTTTTAGCTTTTTAGCTTTTTTTAGCTTTTAGCTTAGTAATAATTAATTTATAAAGTTTCATTTCTGACATGTGTACTTTGCACGCACTTTTTTTTAAGCCAACAAGGCTTTCGAAAACGCTATGCTGAACTCAGGCGCTCTTCAAATAAATAGTGTTAGTAGTTTCAATCAAATTAAAAAAAAAATGAGTTTAGGTATAATTTTAAAATTTGTTAGAGTTTATGTTATTAAAGAATACTGTAATTTATTCTATCAGAATGGCAACACCACACTATCATAGAGATCTTACAGGTTGTAAAATGTCAATGTGACAAAGTCAATTTGTCAGTTGTGCGCAGAATCGATCGGCGCGAGCGCCTGACGTTTCACTGCCTTTTTTAAAAATTATATAAAAGTGTGGGACGACCAGTTATTACACCAATTATTAATCGCGTTGAATCTAAGCAATATATATTACAGTAATACAAATTGGCCCTTTTTTCAATTTTTGACAAACAGATTCACAAATTCAAAATATTTCTAGCCTCAAGTCGGGTTCATCCCCTGGGGACCAGTACTCGAAAATAACTTCACATTCCCTGGAGATGGCTGGTATGAAGGCTGGCGGGAGAGGGACTGGCATTTCTTGGATACTACTCCAGATCAGCTCATCGCGAGACGGCAGTTTAACCCCGCATTGATGTATATGACTGGAGTCACTACACAGGAAGCGGCTTATTATTTGTGTAAGTATTTTTAACAAAATTTAAAATTAAACAAAGAAAAAAGTAGAAAAAAATATTAAAAAAAATCTTTGTCTTTGGTAGCATTATTAATATTGAATATTGTAAAAAATACAAGTATTGGTTCGAAAGCATTAAAAGAAATTAAACCTCGTTTTGTGTTCTTAACAACAAGAATGTAAATTTAATAATTAAATATTGTAGACTTCGCATTCGTTTAAATACCAACGGCATTTAATTCAGGGTCCAGACTCTAAATAAATTTTTTCAGTTTGGAGCCCTACCTTAGCTTTTCTAAAATTATTAAAGCCCCACCTTGGGGCCTTAAGATACGTTGTTTGAGTGAAAATAGAACTTTTTTTTTTAATTTAACTACCACACATTTAAATATCTTAAGAAAAAACAGACACAATGAGTCATTTTTGTAAAAATTCCGTGGAATATTTGAAACAACTTCGCGCCAATAGATGGCGTTAATAGGGCAACCTTTCCATAGACTACCCATACATTTCTATTATATAATATGTTTTAGGAGAGAAAGTGAAAAATAAGTTAATGGAAGTCAAAGACAATAATTTCGCGTTTATATCCGTTAGTAAGTTTATATTTTTTCTCATTCCTTTTTGGATAAAATTAAAAAAAAATTAATTTAACTTGTAATTTCATAAGTTTGTGGGTTGTCAATAATTTTTTGTAACAATAGACATTAGAAAAATAAGCATTATTCCTTGAATTCGATTTATCCCTTAGAATAATTGAGTTTTATCAATATAGGTTCAGGAGTTTTTGAGATACTACTACGTTGCATGTATGTTTTTTTTCAGATAATAACAATTCTCTAGCGCCCACATACGAAATATCAGAACAGTGGTTCAATAATAAAGTCCAAGAGCTGGTTCTTCGGTACAACTACACACTGAACCCTCGCGGTGTTTACGAAGCCATTCGGTATATGTACACATATCATCCGGAGCCACATAATGTTAGCGCTATCCGTGACCAGTATGTGCATGTGAGTACTACTACTTAAAAAAACTGTATTTTATAACGACGCGACATGTCAATGATTCTATCTGGAATCAAACCTACCTTTGGGAACCAATACTATCTCATCGTTTTTCATACGATCTCATTTTTTTTCGCTCAAGTCTGAAATCGAAACTTTTAATAACTTAATAAAACTTGTAATTTGTTTAATTTAATTTATATGTTTTTTTTTACCAAAAGGCGCTTTTGTTAAAGTAAGTTTCAATACCGTAGAGATTGGTAAATTTTTAAACAAACGATGATCGTTTAAAAACTATTCGTCTTAGATCAGTATTTGTCTTTTGGTCTCGAAAGAAGTTTTACGCTAAGCTCATCAAATGATAACTTTAAAATAATTTTTTTCTAAAGAATATTATTAAGTGTCGCTATCACTTTTCCTTTTAAATTTATACTGCCTTGATACTTGATAGGTGTGTTTATTATTATGGGCGTTGTTTACCTTCCTACTGATAAATGTTTTTGCGCAAAGCTGATTCATTATTACATTTTATTTTATTTATTATTTACTATAATTCAAAGAGCGGTTGTCCTAGCAAGACTCTTTAGCTTATGGTCGTGTGTTCGAATTATCCTCTGGATTTATATGACATCTACTCATTAACGGACCGTACGCGTATTAAAAGATCGTGACGTAACGTATGGTATGCCTTACCCTAATAGCACACTAGCGGTATAGTAGTTAAATCAGAGAGTTAATTGAATCTCTAGATCGATATTTAATTAGTTATCTAGAGATTCAATTAACTTTCTAATACAATATTAAGATATCGCCATAAACCACGCGCACTTAGCTGAACTCGGCCAGCGGCCCCGTCGTGCCGCTATGGCGAACCAGATCGCAATGGATGAACCTAATATTTTTTCGTTTTGTTTTTCGCTTACTTTAAATTTCCTCCACGTCCATTTGAAAGCCTGCTGTATTTGCAAGTGACGAGTGTAGCTGTGGGTTTGGCCTCCTTGCTTGGCCGCTAGTGCCGTCTTGTCAGTGAACAAAAAAATTGACGATGTGTATAAAGCTTTTACTATCGCGAAACATACAGAAGTCACAAGCCATGACTGGTTTCCAAGATATTTGTATAAACATGCAGAACAAACCAAATATTGGTATTTCTGGTGCCACTGGTTTTCTTTAAAGATCAAACGAAAATGTTCTTCATATTTCCAGCTTCTCTCGGACTTTCTTTACCGCGCCCCGACTGACAAAATAGTTAAGCTATTCTTGGAACAGAAGGTTCCCGTATATATGTACGTGCTCAATACTACCGTAGAGGCCTTCAAATTACCCGAGTGGAGGCAGTACAGCCATAATCTTGAACGGGTCTTCCTCACGGGTGCCCCTTTTATGGACCAAGAGTTCTTTCCGATGAGGCAAAGGATCGAGAGGCAAGCCTGGACACCAAATGACAGAAATATGAGCCATTTCTTCATGAAAGCTTATTCTGATTTCGCGAGATTCGGGTAAGTTCTTGTGGACTTAAACTAAAATCTAGTTTCTAGAGTTGTCAAACTTGAGGAAGTTTGACATATTTGACAGCGCTCAACTCGACATGACGACATTGATTTTGGATTATGTACTTTATCGTTTATTGTAAATTTGCTTATTTTGTGAGTTAAAAAGGACTAGTTAGCCGAGAGTCATTTGTTTTTTCTTTAAATTTAGTAGGATTTATGACGATTTGAAATATTATGTAAGTTCGGTATCAGCGCACATTTCATATAATAGTGAAACATATATATATTCTTAAAAACGAAAGAATTTGTATGAAAATTTTACCAACTTTATTAATCTAAAAGCTACTCAAAACCCCTAGTTATAAATTTTGGGAACATTTAAAATCCCACGGTTTAAAACTAAACTTCTTCATCATTTCCAGGAATCCGACCCGTAGCCGAATTCTGGGCGTACATTTCGAAAAGGCTGAAGCGGGACAACTCCGTTATTTAAACTTAAATACAACCTATAATTCCTCTATACAGCTCAACTATAGACAGACGGAACTTGCTTTTTGGACTGTGTATTTGCCCACAGTCGTCGGGAGATTTGTGCCAACATATCCCCCTATAACTGAGGTAAGTTATAAATAAATTCTTCAAGCAGCAAGTATTCTTCTCAGATCGGACTGTTGGCTTTTGTAGTTAGCGCTAGGTGAGACTCGCAGGGATGGATCAGCAACCCTTCTAAGTTTGCAGTACTTACTACAAGTTCTTAGTATATACTTAGTGCTTATTTAAAGACTTTGAGTGACTCTAATTATACAGTACGCCATGATTTTTCTACCATTTTTATGTCGCGACTAAAATGTCTACGTTCGAGCTGTCAAAAGCGAACCGTTTTGCGTATACCAAATTATTGTAAAGAACTTATAACGGTAATTTAATCAAAGTGCGAAAATATTTATTAAATACTGATTTAGTTTTTAAGAATTGAGGGAGAAATAGTTAATACACAATCGCTTGACAAAATAATATATGTTCAATAGTGATTGTCATTACGAAACAATATCAAACTGTACTGGAAGGATTAATGTACGCATTTTTGTGAATAAATAAATCGATAAAGGCACATAACATGATTAATGTTATAATTATAAATAATTCTTGATAGGAAATCTTTAAAAATAAAAAAATTCCGGAAAATCAGTTACAAGAAATACATGCGAAAATATTGGCACATAATAAAGGCACATATTACATTATTGATGTTATAATTATAAATAATTCTTGATAATAAATCATTAAGGGTCTGTTTCACAATGTATGGATAAAGTACCAAATAGCTATGCAACACATAAATTATTCGGAAGATAAAAGTTCCGAAGAAATTTCGCGCTATCTGACAGTCATGAAACGCAAAAATAGTGTTTATCCTACCAATAAGTAATAAATAGCTTATTTGGAACTTATCCGGACATTGTGAAACAGGCCCTAAATATAAGAAATTACCGAAAAGTCAGTTACAAGAAATACATGCTAACATAAATTTCCTTCATCTTTAAGTCGATACCAACTCCGGGGAAATAAATACAGATAATACAACATTTTCTACAGCTGTACTTTTTGACATTTAACACCTTTGTCTTCAGTCACAGTTACCACGCACGCTGTAAAGCACGCAAAACGTCGGATTTATTTAAAATTATGTTAAATAATTATAATTTTACAATAATACATAGCTTCAATCCGGTAAATTTTTTTTTTAATGTGTAAAAGTTAATAAAAGACAATACTAACATAATTTTTTTCAGTACTGGTGGGAGCCAAAACAACCCCTTCAGATCGCTTTCTGGTCTGTCTCCAGTGCATGTCTTCTTTTAATAGTGCTTTTGGTCGTCTGCTGTATGTTATGGAGGAATGCTAAGAGGTACAATATTTTATATATAATAAATATCTTGATTACAACTGATAACTTTATAATAATTAAAATAATTATTGCCTTATTAATTTATTATATTATTAACATTTTATGTTAACACATATTTAATATATGGCTCCCCTAACAGGTCTATTCCGCCAAAATGGAAGCTTATACCAGCAATGTAGGTAAACTAACAAATTACTCACTTTAGACACACAAATAAAAAGTATTAATTACTAAGCACCTTGTGTTGCACACATATTTGCCGTAAACAGTTGCATTTTTAAAACCAGGGAAAGGTTGCTTAGTATCCAAAGCCTTAAGTCATTTAAAATGCATGTATTTTTTACTGAATCTACACAGCTACTAAATGTTAAGGAGTATAACAGTTTGCACCAGCAAGTAGCTATAGAGAAGACATTTTATTACAGTGAGATTCCTTGTCAAGTAATAATGGGTACCACATCCAAATTCAAACAGATTATGTAACGCACATAGTATCTCAATATATGTAAAATCCACTAATTCTGTTAAAATTTGCATGTTTTTTTTTATATTGTATTTATCCTTCATGCTATGTTAAATATTATATGCAATTTATATTATATATATTTATTTCATTTCAAAATATTTCTTAAATTATTTTTTTTTACATAGCAAACCTTTTTAGTAGCTACATACATTATGGAACATTTTGCTTCGCTACCCCAAAGAAACCCCTTCCTAAGGAATAAATCCAATTGATCCAGCTCTCAGAACTAATTGACATTTTGATAATATACATTGTTACTTCTTCAGAGAAACCGACCGCTTCTACAACGGTGATATATTTATGGTGCCCGAGATAGAGGAAAGTGGCATAGATAACACAAATCGATCCAGAGATAATATCTATGAGTATAGAGATGTGCCGATAAAACGATCTCAAACACCACAAACAACTATTACCAGAACAGTATGTTTTTTTAATTTACAAAATTAAATATATTTATTATATATTTAAGTTATATCAAGTAAAAAAATAATTTCTAAAGAGATTAATGTTTTTTCACTTTAGATGAAGATAAATTTACTGTCGGGGAATTGATTCTTGACTTAATAATTTTATTATAATATTTACAGTTAAGCCAACCAGCAACCCTACAATCATCTCGTCCGCCATCCGAAGCTTCAACAGAATCGGCCATATCCCTCAAAGAAAGCATGGTCTCTCGAACTCCGGACCCTCGTGTAACACCCGTGCCCAGAGCTAGATCGAGGACTAAAGTTGTCGATGGTGTGCCACAGACTACGGTGTAATAATTTACGGTAAAATGATATAGAATATTAACTATAAACGCCTGAAACATAACGCCTGAGCTAGGACCCGACTTGTCGATGGTGTACCATAGATAATATCGTATCTCTGGTTACCATAGAGAATAGAATACACGTAAATGCGGATTTTTGTCTTTTTATAGTTGTTTAACTTTTTCTTAAGTAAACTCGTTGTTACAATATTGAACTTCGCTTTCAAGTAATAAAGTCTAATCATTAGTGATTTAGAAACGTATACGCCATTTAATTTTTCGACATTTCGACGCCGTATTTATCGGGGCCTGCAGGCCTAATACCACTAAATTTAGGTCAGTTACTAATAGAAATAATCAACTCGTATCTTGATGACAATTTGATATTTAATTTGAGGGTAGGTAGAAAACTTAGACATATTGCAACCACCGCTAGTTTGTAATGTAGGTATCTTATAAGATCTCGTATAAGTGCAGCTATTATATTGCTTTCTTTTTTTTTTTTTTTAATAGTCTCACGTTCTGAACGTATACGTACGTTTTGAACGTACATGTGGACAAACTATATTTGATTAATTTTGGTGCAAGATATCTTTTTATTTTATCTTGTATGAGTAAGACATCAGCTTTATACTACTTAAGACTAATTATTATCTTTTTTAACTATATTTCCGTGCCTTATATTCTGAATAGTAAAGGCTTTTCGTTTATTTACATTCCACATAGTTTTAAGTAATAATGTATGTTGTGATTGTTCTGTCCGTCCATCAAAAGTGTAATTATTTATTTCGACAATACCAGTGTATTTTGTAAATATGAAATAAATATTTTTTCTCATACGTTGAGTTTTTATTGTCTTATGATTCTTTAAAGTAATAGAAGGAATCTCAATTATTAACGAAGTAACAATAATGAACGATCAATTGACTCGTTCAGAACATTTCCTGATAATCGAATCACTCCCCAACGTATTAAAAATAATCGATTTAAGATTTAATTCGAAACTGGTACACTTACCGCACTGCCCGATATTTGTAAAAACTTTAATCAGTTCCTTTGCACTGCTAACGTAATTCTGAACAAGTGCTATAGCAATCTCAAATACACACACCAAAAGTGTTTTCCGACTTATTATATTTTTAAACATATTGACATATTTATGAAAATTGTAAATAAAAAAAACCCTAACATAAAAATAAAATAAAGACTATTGTATTTTCCCCTCTCTGCTATACAGTCACAAACCGGTTTAGTATGATGTTCAAAAACTGTTAAAAGTTATTTCCATTCAATCCAGAGCTTAAAATAAAAAGGTTGGACGCTAGTGGGGTAGTATAAGGAAAAAGGGGGTATCAATTAAAAACCAAATTCAGCACCTGACAAATGCACACATGTAAGACGTAATATAATAGATTTATTATTTATTTAGCTGCTATCGTCAAAAATTTTTAGGCAAATTATTGTTATATGAGGTTATGCATATTTGTCTACAGAAATTGTATGTCGAAAATGATTTGCAGTACATATTTTATGTGCGCTCTACACTCGCCCGCGAATCGCGGCCGTGAATCGCGCCCGCGATTCACGCCGTGAACTTCGCGTTTTCATGTGTCTATCCACACTCGCGAAGCTTCGCAGTCTCGTTCGCGGCCTCAAAGAAGATGGACAACGACGACGTGATTGTCGCTGCTGCGGTGACGCTTTGTGCTATATCTAATTTCAACTACCTGTGTATTAAAAATAAAACACAAATAAAAAAGATATGGAGAAAAAGACGATGGTGGATGACTCAAATCCATCGCGAGAGAACCATATTATATACTAGATACCATATAATAATGATTTATTTAACATATTGGATGTAGACATAATTTATCTGGATTTATTATTTGTTTAAGTAGATTTTTTTTTCTTTATTTAATTACTAGAGTTTCGCCCGCACATTTTCGGTTATATCCTTCACTTTCTTTCTATATGTCCTATAACTGGACATAAGTGAATCCTTTTTTTTTCAATTCACCCACAGGTATATCCAAAATATCACTTATCCGCGTCCAGGCATCGTGGATCTTATTTTTATTTTTATGGTCCTTGTGTTTGGACTGCCAAAGTATTGGTTGGGGTTTTTAAAAACCCCAACAATAAATTTTAATTCAAGTTCATTATTCCACGTAGTACTCATTTTAAAAAAAGAAAGTTGCTAAGTACAGTACGCAATAAATAATGCACAACTACTTGTGGAGACGTCTTCTCAGCTACTGCGACAAACTGCGAGTGTGGATTGTACTCGCGTTCGCGCGCTGTGAACCAAGCGCGAACCTTTGTCGCGGGACAAAAAACCGACAACGAACGGGGAACGGCGTGAAGCGAAAACGCGAACTTAAAGTGCGCTCTACACTCGCGGCGCGAAGGGCCGCGAAAGCCGCGAAACGCGAGTGTAGATGGTTTCGCGCGTTCGCGTTTTCGCTTCGCGCCGTTCCCCGTTCGTTGTCGGTTTTTTGTCCCGCGACAAAGGTTCGCGCTTGGTTCACAGCGCGCGAACGCGAGTACAATCCACACTCGCAGTTTGTCGCAGTAGCTGAGAAGACGTCTCCACAAGTAGTTGTGCATTATTTATTGCGTACTGTACTTAGCAACTTTCTTTTTTTAAAATGAGTACTACGTGGAATAATGAACTTGAATTAAAATTTATTGTTGGGGTTTTTAAAAACCCCAACCAATACTTTGGCAGTCCAAACACAAGGACCATAAAAATAAAAATAAGATCCACGATGCCTGGACGCGGATAAGTGATATTTTGGATATACCTGTGGGTGAATTGAAAAAAAAAGGATTCACTTATGTCCAGTTATAGGACATATAGAAAGAAAGTGAAGGATATAACCGAAAATGTGCGGGCGAAACTCTAGTAATTAAATAAAGAAAAAAAAATCTACTTAAACAAATAATAAATCCAGATAAATTATGTCTACATCCAATATGTTAAATAAATCATTATTATATGGTATCTAGTATATAATATGGTTCTCTCGCGATGGATTTGAGTCATCCACCATCGTCTTTTTCTCCATATCTTTTTTATTTGTGTTTTATTTTTAATACACAGGTAGTTGAAATTAGATATAGCACAAAGCGTCACCGCAGCAGCGACAATCACGTCGTCGTTGTCCATCTTCTTTGAGGCCGCGAACGAGACTGCGAAGCTTCGCGAGTGTGGATAGACACATGAAAACGCGAAGTTCACGGCGTGAATCGCGGGCGCGATTCACGGCCGCGATTCGCGGGCGAGTGTAGAGCGCACATTACAACAATAAAGTGAAATATTTTTTTTAATACAGTTGCTCAAAAAGTGGCATATTGCAGGGACGTGTAGCGTTCGGAAAGAGGGCTATTACACAGTATGCACACTCGTGCTTTTTCTTTACCGCTAGTGCGTTATCATTCCCAACTGTCAAAACAATGTCTATATATATATTATATATATTACTGAACCAAGCCCATTTTACAATCATGTCTCGTTACTTATCAAAGCAATAACTGAAAGTTGTTATTCAATAATCAATTATTCATATTTCAACGAGATGGAAGATTTGAAAAATTAAAAAAAAAAATTTAAACAGTATCACTTTTTGACAGCCGTGATCCGCCGCGATCCACCAAACGAATTTGTAAGGAAATGACATTTGCTCTCAAGCTTTAAATTAAAGCATATGGTAGTGACTAGTGGGTACTAGAAAAGTCAAAACAAAAAGTAGCTAAGTTTATGTAAAAACAAGTATATATTATATACAAAATATTTTATATAAGGTGATTGACAGAACAAAATATACAGGAAACTGAAACTGACCATTGTTATGGACAATTGTTTTATAGATATTACGATAGAGTTTCTTGGAGTAGCTTTTCACAACATTTTGTACTATATATCTGTGTATCCTAATTACATTTTTGAAACTAGAAGAAAGTATAGTGTGGTAGTTTACCGTTCCATTCATCAAGAAGTAAACGAATACATTGATTTGTGTTTAAAGAGCGCGGCAAACTGTTTAAGAAACGGAGAGTTACAGCGTATAGAATTCCTTATTACCACTAGCTCCTATGACGCTCTTCTTAAATTTGTCTTTGATATAAATAAAATTGATGAATATGATCAGAACAATGATGCTTACTTGGTTCAGGCTGAACAAAACATGCGAGGGTTCTGTTTGTATTTAACAACATTGTGTGACAAGTTGAAGGGTTTACCTGAAGATAAAAGTTTTATGATACTATTACATACCAATGAGTCCTCTGCGGTGGCTATGACAACAAACCCAAATTCAGAACAGTTTCCTTTTGTTGAAACAGAAGAGAACACAGAGTTTGATAAAATTATACCTATAAAAAGATTTTGTGTCAGAAATTATAATTTAGAAATGTTTGTGGAAGTTAAGTGAATAAACTGGAACAATGCAGTTTAATCATCACATAATTTCATAACAAAAAAAGAAAAACCATATAAGGGAATAACAATGTAGCATGGTAATTAATATGATTGAAATTGAAGTTTCATAAGCAGTTACAAAACTGTTGAAATAATCATTAAAGTTATCAAGTTATAACACCAATAACACTGTCATGTAAGTTTACAAAAAAATACCCTTAGTTCTATTCTAATAAGCAAATTATTGTTGACTGGCACTCTTATTTATTAAAATAAACACTATTATTTTGAACGGATTTTTTTTTATTATAATCATAGCTATGTTCTATCCACTTTGTTACATACATTTAAATAAAGCTTTTATGGGGATATAGCTTTACTTTTAAACATCTCCAAGTTGAATATATTTCATCCCAGTCTACATATGCACCAATGAGCTTCCGGCTATTGTTTGCACTATCTTCATATTTATTCCTCCCATGAAGTAATCTGATGTTATCAAAAACTAAAATATCACCTTCCTGAGTTTTGAATTTCGCTGCAAATTTGTGGTTAAGGTCAAAAAATAATTTGTGGGCCTCATACCATGGTGTCACAGAATCCACTGGGCAACATAAATTACTTCCTCTCTGTGGGATTGAAAAGTTAATTCTTGTAATATCTTCGTTTGAGTCGACCACAATAATGGGTGAGCGATATAACTTGAAGAACTGTTTTTCATTTTCAGTTCCAATGTCACTCCATTCAACTTCAATGCCTGTTAATAATTTATACTGTTCAGGATAGTTGTCTTTCATGTATATTGCTGTGTAATGAGCATCAGATAAAAGGTTCTCTCCTCCTTCACTTTTAGTTTGCACTAAACAATGTAACATGTTAACTCCAGGGCAATATTCATAATAAGGTAAATCTGTATGCAGTTGTAGCTTATTGGAGAGATATGCAACATTGCTAGTATTTTGTACATTTTGCACAGTAAATTTTTCCCCATAGTGAGTCTGTTTTGAAAAACCAATTCTTGAAATAATCTCGTCCAATGCATCCTCTTTATTTGGTGAATTCTGAATTAGTGCTATACCATACACAGATATATTGTGAAGCCATTGAAACAATGCTTTGTCAGATTGTAATATTTCACTAAAGTTATGCTTACTACATACTTGGAAAAATTCAGAACCATTCCACCGTTTTCTTCTTGGTTTATAAATTGACTCATAGTATTTTGATTGGTTCTCTGGAGTAAAACTGCGAAATTTCAACCATTCTATACTAAACTGGGAGGTATGGCCATCATCCCATGTGACATACAAGGAGTTGTCATCCTTATTAATGTTTTTTGGTTTCACATCTATTTTTAAATCGGAATAGTCAATAATTCTACTTTTAGCAGTTGAATGGAAACACTGATTACATTGGCAGTTATCTCTTAACCAAATGTGAGGGAATTTAAAATTTTCTCCATCTACTTCTAACTGTATAATATTATGTGTACATCGTTTGGTTATATTTTTAAAAAATACTTTGAAATTTGCACTTTGTACTTGCCTCAACACAAACATGATGTCATTGAGAGTGGTTTGATCTCTACCACGTCTTAAATTGTCTGAGTCAATATAGATAACATTACTACAGAGCTATTATCAATCATGCAAATTGATGTCAAACTTTGCAAACAGGATTTGTAATTATTTATTTAGATGTAAAGTTGTGAGTATGATTTGTATAATGAAAAATATAAATGATAATGGTATTCACAAACATTTAACGTTTAAAGATTAAAGGTCACTTATCTGGTTTGACTAGACACGTGCTGTTGTTTAGTTAATCAAGTAGTTAATTAATCTTATAAGTTTTTGAACTTACCGTAAACTGCTAAATGCATTTTTACATGGTTGAGGGTGGGTATAAATAAAAAAGAAATATTTAAATAAGTCTTTAATATAATAATTAAGTTCGATTATATCGAGATTTTATATCACAAATGTTTATTTATACTGGTTTTATTAAAATTCAATAAGAGATGGACTATAAATGAATATTCACCTCTACAGAGGTAAGAAGATATGACTATATAAATTTTAACTTATTTTAATATCCTAAATTACAAATAGTTTTTTTTTATATTGTTTTATTAAGCTTATATTTATTTTAGTATTATGAGTAATATTTAGTTACGTACATCTTAAAATTATACTAAAAATAACTGTTAAATATGTAGCCAAGTTTACCATATTTCATATAGATCTCAGCTGGCCTTCTTTCTTTATTTTTATTTCTGAATTTCTTGTTTTATAACCGTTTTTAGGTTAAAAGATTAAATATTTAAATTATTTATAACATTTTTTGCTAAGGGTTTAATTATGTTTAACATTAAATTTAACTTTGTGGTAGGCGTTTCCAAGTATACCCCGTATGTTCCAAATATCGTCAAATTTCTCTGGCTGACTATTAAAGTTGCTATCTGTTGCTTTCACCCACACTTCCATCTAAAACAAACATTAATAAAATAGTAAATGATATTCTATTGAGCACTTTGGATAATCGATCCTTAGATTTAAAACTTATATATACAGAAAAATCGATGATGACACTGTTTAGAACAACATAACGCTTATAGTGACCAAAATCAAAGGTCCCGACCATGACTATCGGTTTTTATGACCAAATATAAGTAATCCCTTCGATGTCGTTATATAAGATTTTGACTGTATTTAAAGTAATAATGTGGTATCAAAAATAGGTTAGGGGCAGTCAAAATGTAAATTTCGTTACGTTCGTAAAAAATGTTTTTTGCAGAGAACCTAAAACCCG
Source organism: Pieris mannii (assembly GCA_028984075.1). Lineage (NCBI taxonomy): Eukaryota > Metazoa > Arthropoda > Insecta > Lepidoptera > Pieridae > Pieris > Pieris mannii. Next base: position 5,092,015 of record CM054795.1, on the reverse strand, counting down.
TTTGATTATAAATGGACGGACGAACATGCACCGTTTGGTAGGATAACGTGCAATAAACTATATAACTTAAAATATAATATACTTTTAAACTAGTTGAAACTATCGTAAACTGCATTTAAAACGATAAAGTAGATTGAAGTAAAATAATTACTACATTAGACTCGATCATAAAGTTAATTAAAATTATTTATCTTGTTAAACAGATTTGACTTCGGAGACCGGACAAAGTTTGCCGCGTTTTTATTATCTTTAAAATTGTTTAATACGTCAAATCAACGTCATCGAACAAGGTCCATTAACCCGGATACGCGTAGTTATAATTATGAAAGATTGAACGGTTTATTTTTAAATAAGATATGTCAGAAACCATAATCATATTGATCATAAAAATTAATTGATGGATAATGAATGTGTAAACTTTAATTTCTTTCATTCACTGGTTGGAAACCAAGCTAGCGTAGCATCACCGCTCTCTTTACTTGGTCCATTCATGCACGTACGCCTGCTTTATCCTCCAGTACGTCTTGCACTGGCCTCTCTGTATTCACTGGAAGCCAACCTCCTTAACGATGTCGTCAGTTCAAATAGTCAGTAGAACTGCCGTACGGTTTCTTGTTCTGCTGAAGTCCATGTGTACATGCGTTCTTGTCCGCCTTGGCTGACTCCCGTCTTAGGTCACGGTCAGGCAAACACCGAATAAGACGGATCAGCAAATGTGAAGTTTGTCAGTCTGTGGTCGTCCATGTCCCACGGTAACATCTTAAAGAAGTTTTAAAGAGCCGCAGTAGAAGGTCTGAAGAGATAGTATCTTTATCCTCATATCTTTGTCTCCCCTCCCCAGCCGAAACTTTTTCGTTTTATCGTGTAATATGGCGTGTTTTGCAAGTGCTTCAAAACATAAATGTCCATGTCGATTCTGCAGTCTGCTGGACTTTTCTTTACTGGCCATGCTTCCAATGTATGAAAAGGCTTTTCATAGTCTACGAAGGTGATGATGATAGGTACTTCTGGTACTCGTTGCTGGATAATATTAAGTTTTCAGGTGATCGCAAAGCTATAAAAAGCCGAGTAGAGTACGTTCGGAGCAACGTTAAGCATTTCTGGGGTTACGTCGTCCTCCCCTGGCGCTCCCCCATTTTTTGGTCTACCACGATTGGTTTCCTTCAGTTTCCAAATGGTTCCTGTATTAAGTCACAGTTTCTCAATGATGTCCACTTGGTATCGTCTAAGGTGTTTGTCGATCCTCTTTCGCACTTTGTTTTGAAGTTTTAGAAATTCAGGCGTATCTGCTTTCCCTTCGCTACAAAGTTGGTTTCGTCTAAGATTAAGAGTAGACGTAAGTCTTAATTTTTTCTGCTTTTCCTTTAAAATTTTGTATATATGGCCGTTTAAATGTTCAATACTTAAAACCAACCACAACCAATGCCTTTCTTCCTTCTCGGTAGTGCAGTAAGCGACCTGACTAAATGACCATTGTGTCGGTCACATTTTTCGTCTCACCTGTTTTTTAACCTTTACTTTTCGACTTAGGATCCTTCAAGAAAAGAGCGTACCAATTCTTAAAAGGCTGGCAACGCACTCGCGAGCCCTCTGGCATTAAGAGTGTCCATGGGCGGCGGTATCACTTAACATCGTCTACTCCTGCCCGCTGGAAAAAGAAAATACCTCGCACAGACCTAGCAAAGCTAGTAACCTATAAATATTCTTTAGATAGAGATTACAATACTTTTTTGTCTATACAGTAGAGTCCGTTTATGACATCGAAAGGAATTGACAAACACGTCATACAAAGCGTTTTGTGAAATGAAAAAGCTTTTTTATGTAAATATGTACATATGTATTATGTATGTACTTAAGTATTTCAATACAGAAACATAGTAATTATATACATATGTATACATACATATTAAATCAAAATTACACGTAATCAGAACATTTTAACACATACAAGTGTATTTTTCTGTGAATAATCTGTAATTTTTGTCCGCTATTGTTTTTTTTATTTTATTGTAAAAAGAGTCTCTAATACTAATAGTCTTTAGAAGACATAGCTATGGTCAAATTATAAAAAAATCTATCTAATCTATTAAAAATGGGTCGTAATAAGCGACATGTCACTGTAAGGGAAGTCATTATATCCGACCTTCTAATAAATAATTTTATATGAAAACCAAACTTCGTAGTGTAATGACGTCATAATAACCGGTTGGTCAATATAGGCGGAGTCATAATAAACGGATTCTACTGTATCTTGGCTTCTAAGTGAAAATTTATGTCAAAATAGAACAATCCAAGACTCTAAATTAGGACGATTATTTTACGTTTCAGTTGAGAAGGATGAGAAGTCGATTTAATTTAGTAAAATTATCTTTTATATTAATTATCGCTCACCTTGGTGTTTCCACGTTTGACGGGAACATTTAACGTCCATAGTGTCCAGGAGTAATGTTGGCCCGGTGGTGCCCGATCGCTTTTTAATTCCGCTTCTATCCAACTTTTACCTTGGTCCATACTGACATCTACTCTTAAGATTTTTGCACCACCTCCAGAATACGCATAACCTTAAAACGAATATTAAAATAAAATTTTAATTAGGGTTGTAATTAGGTTGTAATACGTTTCGAGGTTGCAATTTCGTTAAGAAAGGAAAAATGTGTAATTTATTTTTAATTATAGTTAAAAGTATTAAAAATAAGCAAATTTCTACTGTATGTGCCTTTTTTTCAGACAGGAGACAACACTAATCTACGTGGATTTTAATAAAAACGGAAAAGATAATTTGGATTTTGGATTTTTATTCACGATAAAGGAATCAAAACATTACTACAAATGGGACAAAACAAGACTAGTGCAGTGGCCTCGCACAATACAAACTAAGCTTAAATATACAATATAGAATACCGAAAAATAAAGGATCAAACATAATTTATTATTAAAGTGAAAATAAAAATTCCATCGTCTCAAACTTTTTGGTGTGTGTAGCGCATGTCGCGTGACGGTCGGCAGCGGAGTAGGGATAAAGTGAAAGGCGCTCGTCATAGCAGCCAAGGCCAATATGGCGGCGGACATAGTTCGCAGCAGCTGACCGTGTAGTGTATAGACTATTATTCATATTATATACATATTTTCGGTTTCCTCATGATTCCTTCACCGTTCGAGCAAATGTTAAATGCGCACATAGAAAGAAAGTCCATTGGTGCACACAGCCGGGGATCGAACCTACGACTTCAGGTATGAGAGTCGCACGCTGAAGCCACTAGGCCAACACTGATAAATAACTTGAAAAAAAAAATTGGTTGCCTGTAAAGTCGGTATACGGGCGAAAGTTTTACGTGACAACGACTTTGAGTGGTAAAATAATTTTAATGTGAATATTCATTCGTATAGTAGGAAGAAGGATGAAATAATGAAGTAACAATTTAAAACATTATGTCTGTCTCTCTCGCTGTTAGGCGGGCTAACGATGCCCGAGTGGAAGGGACGCGTGCCTCTCACTCGCTCTCATTGTGAGCGCATAACGTGAGCGGAGCGTAACGCAGTTTCTTGAAGTGTCACCCGGCAAACCAATTTATAAGACGTTGTCACGTCAAAAATCGTACCTTTAAGAGCAACACAGCCCCCTTTGACATTGACAGTGTCGCCATCTACAGGGTCACATAGAGCTGAGGTAACAGGCAGACTGTAAACAGGTGGAGCCGTACTGAAATCCGCCGTTTCCCAGGTCTTGCTTGAATTGAAACTTCTGTAGTCTTTCAGGTGCCAATGGGAAGGGCTTTCTTCGCGGGAGATGGTTATCGATTCTGGAAGAAAAAGTTTTTTCATTCATAATTTCATACTAACAGATATACAGAATATTTGGCATTAGTAATGACTCGTTTAAAATGTTACTTAAAATGTTAGTTTAATAAATTTTAGTAGAGGTATAAGAAACCTAATATATATATATATATCCATTGGATTATATCCAGGGCAAAACTACTAATAACACTTAGGTATACTGAAATCTAGTCTAAGACTAACTCTAGACAAAAAAAGTTAGATAATCGAAAACACACAATCGCTATACAGATATGTGTGGTTTACATAAACCCCTACACATTCCACAGATTCCATTCAATTCCTTTAAAAACCCATTATATGTAAAAATCTGATACCCATATCCTATATGTTATATACCTGAATATTTAGTATCTTTTCATTTGTTACTAAATGGCGCAGTACTGGTTTCAGGGTGCTACTCTCATCCCTGAGGTCGTAAGTTCGATCCCCGGCTGTGCACCAATAGACTTTTTTTCTATGTGTGCATTTAACATTAGCTCGAACGGTGAAGGAAAACATCGTGAGGAAACCGGCTTGCTTTAGACCCAAAAAGGACGTCAGACATAGAAGGCTACCTATAGATACATAAATCTGAGGCCCAAACCTAAATAATAATATTGTAAATTCGACAGTGCATACAAATTCGTCCAAAAACTGACCAAGCCATTTGACGCTGCGTACGGCCGGCGCACCGGGCACGATTGCTCTCAAGGGATAACCGTGGTCAGGCGGTAATGGCACTCCATTCATGTGCGTAGCTATTAATATGTCTGCGCGAGGATCCACCGCCTGGTGGAGCGGAATCGACGTACTGAAGTTAACGCCTGTTGCATCCATATCCGCGCCTGTAAACTATTTAATATACTGTTTGACATTTTTGCTTCAAAGTTACTATACGTCTTATTTTATGAAAACAAAAAAAAAATGTCTAAAAAATAAAAATAAATTATTGGGCTATGTGTCTGAGAATCGGCTACTTTACGTATCTTATATCTTTAAATGAGCAATTCTTGTATATATATATATAATTGGAATCTCGGAATCGGCTCCAACGATTTTCATGAAATTTATTATAAGGGGGGTTTCGGGGGCCATAAATCGATCTAGCTAGGAATCATTTCTAGAAAATGTAATTTTATTCGTGTTTTATTAACTTAGACATAGACTTGCTCGTTTTAAGATGTCAGTCAAATAAAAACTTAAATATGAATATAATTATCTTTATTCGATAATTATATTCATATTTCATCATTTTATTAGTATGTAATTCGTACTGAAATATAATTTCCAAAAAACACAATTTATAAAAATAAATAAATACCGAGCAAAGCTCGGGCATCCAGGTACTACATTACTATGCTGAATATGCATAATAAATTGTATAAGAATCAATCGAGCCGTTTCGGAGCAGTAAGGGAACTAACATTGTGTGGACAATTTACGTTGTTAGTTCGTTCGTTCACTGTTACGTTATCAGTGAGCTGTCCCGACGGGATTAATAAATAGTGTATTGCCATACAATGTTTAACAGGCCTATTTTGAATACCTATTTTGAATTTCCGAAATTTTTCACAAAAGTATAATTTCTATGTTAACGTTAATCGACGACCGAGGGAGCGTTCAAGTATTACGTCACGCAATTTTTGGAGATTCTCCCTCCCCCTCCCGTAACGTTTTTCTGTACCCACTAGTAAAACGTGTAGTTACCACCTAGTGACTCATTAAACCGAAAATAACATTGTTGAGTCGTCTCCTTGTGGGCCGAGATTAAATCAAACGCGTAATTGCTACTGTTATTTATTTATAGAACATGCGTCAAACGCGCAACGGGGCCCGGAGACAACTGCACGCCGTTTTTTTTTTTTTTTTTTTGAGAATGGAATCTCGCTGTTGGCCTTAAGGGCCTTTACAGCTCAGCACGGGCTGTTTTGGCGAGCTTAGCTCAGCCGGAAGGGGTGGGGTTCCCGCGACTCGCGCAAGGGCGTCTCCTGTGAGACTCGAACCTCGGCTTGGGCCGTCGCGGGGGGGTCAATTGCCTGAAGGGCAGGACGGAAGCTCACTGGAGTGAGCGAAATGCGAAGTAAAGGTCCTCGCCTTCCCCGGAGAAGGCGGTTTTTAACCCTAATCTGTTTGCTACTGCTATTATTATTATTATTGGCCGCGCGGGCGGCTTTTAATTTATTGTTAGCTATTGTGATTGGATCATCCGGATCCTTTAGTATGTGTCGGGGCCTCCTGCGAGCCTTTTTAGTCGGGAAGGGATAATAATTGATGCTATTACGCACCAGTGGGTTGGGATGGTGTTTAGCCTTGTCGAAGTGGCGTTTGGACGCCAACTTCATCCATTGGGCTATGGTAGGGAGCTCCAGGTCATAGTGGAGATCGACGTTTCTCACGTAGAAGGGTGCGCCGGTCGCGATTCTCATGAAACGCGACTGTAGCACTTGCAACCGGTGGATATACGAGGGGGCACAGTGCGCGAAGACTACGCTAGCGTAGGTCATGCACGGTCGGACGCAGGCCTTGTACAAGGTTACCTTGTGTCTAAGGGACATGTGACTCCTTTTATTTAGGAGGAAATGGAGGCGAGAGAGGACAAAAGCGGCCTTCTTGCGAACGGCGGCTACATGCTTACGAAAATGCATGCCGCTGTCGAGCGTGACTCCTAGATATTTGACGGACTTTTGCCAGGGAATGGCTTGTCCGTAAAGGGTGACCTCTTTTTTGAGGAGAAATTTTTCCCGAGTATTAGCGTTAGCACCGGGGTTGCCCCTGGCAAAGAGAACTGCAACGCTTTTCTCGGGATTTAACTGAAAGCCCCATTTCCGGAACCATTCGCCTAGCGACGTGGTTGCGGTCTGGAGTCTGTCCACGATGACACCTCTGTCTTTATGAGTGGTATAGAGAGCGGTGTCGTCGGCATAGAGGGCTAGCTCCACATTCGGAGCCCTAGGGATGTCGCCGGTATACAGCGTGAAAAGAAGGGGCGAAAGGACCGAGCCTTGAGGGACTCCGGCCCTGATTGGACGAGGAGACGATAACGTTCCTTCTACGCGATAGCGAATTGAACGGTCGGACAAGAAGTCGTGTACGATACGCACGAGTCTCAGTGGCACTTGAAGGTGGTAGAGCTTGTAAATCAAGCCGTTGTGCCACACCTTGTCGAAAGCCTTCGCTATGTCGAAGAAGAGCGCACCCGTGGCTCTCGGTTTCAGGGAGCTGTTCATCCCGGAGAGGATGTGCTCCGTGATCCGATGGACTTGATGGACGCACGAGTGGGCCGGCCTAAAGCCAAACTGCTCATCGGGAATGAGCCCCTTTTCTAGGGCATAATCTAGGAGGCGCTTTTTCACTACCTTCTCGTACAGTTTGCTCAGCGTGTTGAGAAGGCTGATAGGGCGGTAACTGGTGGGATTGTTACGAGGCTTGCCCGGCTTGTGAATACCGATGACAATGGCCTCTTTCCACTGCGCCGGGAAGGTGCAGTTTTCGAGTAGGCAATTGAAAATGGCCACTAGCAAGCATATCAGATGGGGCGGTAGGCACCGGAGGACCTTATTCGAGATGGCGTCGAGACCTGGAGATTTACGAGGCAGAGAACTCTTGATTAGAGTTTTGACCTCGGCTATCGACGTGGGCGGGAGCGGCTCGGGAGAGAGGGGCAGTGCGACTATGCGTTCGACTTCGCGGTTCACGTGTTCGACGTGCGCCGGGTCGCTATGGTCGAGATACGGCGTGCACTGCTCCACTAGGTTGACGGCTAAGCACTCGGCTTTTTCGTCGTCATCGAATGCGTCAGGCAGATTTGGACGCTTGAGAGGGGGCATAGAAGCCACCGTGTCGGTTTTAAGGGAACGCGCGAGAGACCAATAGGCCGTATGCGAAGGTGACAATTCGCTGGTGAGACGGTCCCTGCGTTCGTTTCTAATTTCACGCATGCGCTCTTTGACTCGGCGCTGCGAAGCGCGGAGTGCTCTGCGGTTATCGTCGGTCGGTGCTCTAGCGAAGGCGCGAGTCGCCGCGTTCTTCTCGGTCAACAGACGCCTTGCGTCCGGGGGAAGCTCCCAGCGTTGAGCGAACTCATCTGGGACCTTCCGGGACGATTCGGCGACCTTGGTCTGAATGTAATTAGTGACCGAGGAGATCGCGTCTAACGCGTGAGCGGACGAGACTAAATCGTCGGGGATGTTAGAGAGGTCAGAGGTTTCGACGGGCTTGAGGGCCTCGTCTAGCTTCTGCCAGTCGACTATGGACTTGTACCTCTTCTCTAGGGTGTTAGGTGGGCCGAATTCAAATTGAACCGGGAAATGATCAGAGTCTAATTCGTGTAGCACCTCTACGCTACGCGGCTGTAGTGCTACATTTCGTAGAACCGCTACGTCTAAGACGTCCGTTGAGAGAAGGCCGTTACAAGTTATACCGCGACGAGTCGGTTGAATGGGGGCAATGACATTGAAATTGAGCACGTCAATAAGCCTACTGAGGGCTCGCCCATTAGGGTTTTCTTTTGAGCTATTCCAGTCCCCGTGCTTGCTATTGAGATCCCCGACTAATAAGACCGAGGGGCCCAGAGCAAACAGAGTCCTAAGATCGCTCTCTAGGATGTCCTTAGAGGGAGGGAGATACACCGACACGATAATAATCGGCTGATGACCGGTCATAGCCACGCGTAACACAGAGCACTCTATGTTTGTTAGCGACGGCGGGTCTAGCGGCGAGCAGTGAAGCGCACGTCTATAGTAGATGAGCGTTCCGCCTTTCGCCGTAGGTCTGTCGTTTTCGCGAATCTAGGTGCGCGAACGCTGGGCTTGAGAAACGATTCCTGTACTAGGAAAATATCTATTTGGTGGCGAACGAGGAAATCTCGAACCAAATCTGCCTGCGGCTTGAAACCGTTTGCGTTAAATGTCACTACGGACAGCGATCGAGCCTTGACCCTAGACGTGGTCGTAGCTATTGCGGTGTGTTGGATTCTACGAATTGCCGCACGGATTGAAGTAGCAGGGCATGCTGAGATACGACGTTAACCTTAGCGGACACGTCTTTCGCGGATGTATAGGCTTCGTGGAATGCAACGAGGGCATCCAAGTCTAAAGCGCCTATAACGCTGAACGCAAGACTAAATGCGTTGCTAACTTTTGCGGACTCCGCAGATGCCTCCGCGGGAGGGCGGAGGGCTTGAGGAGGAGGGCTCGCCTTAGGCGTGGTCCTCTCCGTTATGATGGGTGTCGGCACTGACGCCTGGGAAGGCGCCACAGGTGCCGCTTTGGTTGGTAGAGGCGGGAAGGCCTCTGACGTGAGCTGGGGAGGGCCCTCCGTTACCGGGGGCTTGACCCAGGGACTATTAACAGGCTGTGGGGCCGGCACGTAAGTGGGCTTTGGTACCGTGCCACGGCGGGCCGCGTCACGCCCCACCGTACGACTAGACGCCGGCTTATGCGCCTTGGGGGCTCGAGGACAACCGCGATAATTCGCTGGGTGCCCCTGTTGCCCGCAAAGCACGCACGCCGGCGGCTCGGCGCACGGAAGTGTGCGCTTGCAGTCCGCGGTGCCATGGTCGCCTAAGCACTTAACGCAACGCGCCCTGGCGAAACAGTTACGGGCTGCGTGCCCGTAGAGTTGACAGCGATGACACTGTCGTGTGAAAGAATGTTTGAGGGGAGTTTCGACCCTCAGGCCCGAGAGCTTGCAACACTCTCTGAGACCGAATATCTTTTTACCGCTCGGGGTAAGGTCTAGCACTACGAGTACCATATCGTACTCTTCTTTGGTAGTGCGTTGGAGCATTCTGAATACCTCCCTAACGGGGTACCCTTGCTCAACTAAATCGGTTTGGACTATCCCGGAGTCTATTTCCTTCGGAATGCCCTTAATAACTACCCTAAGGACGCGCTCCTCGGGTAGGGGGAAAGTATGTCCTCCGATACCTTCAGAGCGAAGGTGGGAGGTTAAAAACCGGTGGTGATCCGGTGAAAACACCTGTACGCATAAATTATCCCGCAGCGTACGGGCTTTGTAATTAATCGACTTAGTGTCGAGAAGCTTAGAGAGGGCGGGCCATACACCCTTGTCCCTAATGTAAACGGGCGGCGGTGTTTTAATACGGTCCGCGGGAGCGGACGGCGCGGGTTTTCCCGATAAAAGGGAGCTAAGATCCCTCTTAGGAGGGCTTGAGGGCTGGGTTAGCCTCTTGGCCGGAGGACCGCCTTTAGCCGAGCGCTTTTTCTTGCGCCCTACCGTTTCGAAGCCGTCTGATTCGTTCGACGACGTTTCGTTTAATGATTCCGCCCGAGCGGATTGGGTCGACATACGCGACGAAGGCCGTGATTGGCTTATTAAATCATCGCTTACGCTTTCCGCACGGAGCGGAAAGCGAGCGCGAGCGAGACCCTGATTGGTCGGTGCGCGAATTAGTACCGCATTCGTCTAGACGCGTGCGAGAGCCGGATTGGTCGATACGCGGGCAAGTAACTATTTTATCGGAGCGCGAGCGAGACCCGGATTGGTCGGTTTCGTTTCGCGATGCCTTCGCGGGGGCATTTTTAATATTCACCTTACGCGGCGGCGGTGATGGCGAACGCGGCGAGTCAGCGATAAGGGACTCATTAAAGGCCCTAATAGCGTCTGGAAAACGCTGATTTAAAAAGAGCACTAAATTGCTCATGTCAGGAGGTGGATCCTCGGACGCCATTCTGAAGGCGGGAAGCCAACAGTTTGGCGGCGAGTGTGTACCTAAGCCTACTTGAGGTGAGTACCTAAGCTAGTGATTTGCCCTAACGTGTATGCGTCTCCGCTGGTGATAGCGGAGGTGTGGTTTGTCACTGACCTAACCAGCCCGTAGGAGTTTGGGTAAATAGAGCCCCTACGGATGTGACAGGACCCGTCCAACAGTGGACCTGTTTTTAGCCGGTTGCAAGAGAGTAGTTGGAGTACCCACTCCCTATCGCGTGCCTACTAAGAGGCCCGGCCGCCAACAGGACTTGGAGGAAGCGGAGGGGCTGTTACGCGCCTTGAAAAAGGCACGGTGTATGCACCCCGGACAAAAACACTCCCGCACAAGGCGTTAACCGATAGATAACCGTTTGGCACCGTTAGGTGGCTATCTGAACGGCCGCAGGTAAACCCGCGATCATAAATTGCAGCCTTCAAAGCCCGTTGTCCACCGAAGGCGCAAAGCGACCAATGGGAGCGCAGCAGGCGGCAAGGCAGCAGTCGGAGAGCGCGTGCGCACTGTACAGTGGCAAGCGGCGATGACTCACACGGAGCGAGCGAGATAGCACAGGAACAGACGTCCGCACGGAACGACGGTCGGGCGCAGAGTGAGTGACTGCACGCCGCCCCGCATCGTAACGTTTTATCTCAACCCCCCCCCCCCCCAACATTCATAACGTGACTTGAACTTGAACGCTCCCTTAGTTATTCTATTAATTTACTATTACTCACAATAACATGTTTGCCCTCCGTATCCTCTAAGTCGACGCCGCAATGTATTAACACATCTCGGAGTCGTACACCAGTCCACACTGCGTTACTGATGGCACCACCAGCCCAGTTCAGCCCCTTCACAGGCTTCACCTGTTTAAATTATATAATCAATAAAACATCTTTACAATTTAAACCCTTTCAGACGTATGAACGGTACATTTATTTTACATAACAAAACTTACATGATAGTATGCGTTAGTGTAACTACTATAAACCTGTATCGGCAACTGACTTCAAAGTCAATACAAAAATACTCTTATTGTGCAAAGTACAGGGTGGCGCAATAGAACCTGCATATTTAAAAAAAATATTAAAAAATAAAAATGAGGCATTGTTATGTAAGGATTGAAGTTTATTTTTTAAAAATCACATCATCCAAACGATGACCCTTTCTACGACGGCACTCCTCTAATCGCAAACGGAAATTATTGAAAACTCTTCAATAATGTTGGAGTAATTGCTGACATTTCTCTTTGAGCAAATCAATGTTCTTTGGGGCCGTACATAAATTACGTCATCGATTTTTTCCCGATTTTAGACCCCCCCCAAAATCATCCTATCGTCATTTCTTACTTACCCCCCCCCCTTCTCCCAAAATTGACGTCATTTAACCAGTTTGACAAAATAAAACATTGCAGATTAGAGAAAAATAGTTTTTGTAAGTCAACAACCATCGCGGATCAATTAAAGTAATAAATAGCAGTGAAAATAGTTTTCTGATTTTGTTATTTAACGAATTTGCGTTAAACGCGTGATGGAAAAATCTGCGCGGATAAACGTGTTGCATCGTTCACGTTCGTACTCAGATTAAAGCGAGCGCAAGCCGCAGCAGTGGCGGCGCGCGGCAAAGACAAAGGAACCGACTTTGTTTAAACAGCGCCGATTTCTTTTATTATGAGTTATTTTAGTTAGAAATAATCTTTTTGTACGTGAAAAATAAACTTTAAGTACCTAAATAAATAAGAATGACGTCAATTTCGAAACACCCCATCAATCATTTTACCGTCATCCGCAGACCAAACCTTAACCCTAATTTAGAATGACGTAATATATGGACGGCCCCTTTGGATTATTCCTATAGACTTTGTGTTTGAGGTATCCCCATAAAAAAAAGTCCGGAGGCGTTAAGTCTGGACTACGTGGAGGCCATGGGATATCACCTCTTTTTGAAATCAGTCGGCCAGGGAACATCTGTTTCACAACCTCCATGGAGTCATTTGAAGTGTGACAGGTAGCTCCGTCTTGTTGAAACCCAGTCCTCGTATTCGCAATGCTAGATCTCGCAAATTCTGGAGTCAAATATCCCTCTAGCATCGCAACATAGCGGTCGGTGTTAACGGCGAAACGCCCTTCTGAATCTTCAAAGAAGAAAGGGCCAATATTTATTTTGCGTCATATTGCTGCCCATACCGTTACTTTCAGACTATGCAGTGGTTTTTGATGTTTCATTTTTGGATTCTCTTCGTTCCAATAGCGTCAATTTTGTCGTACGAACCCATTTAAATGAAAATGAGCCTCGTCAGAAAAAAGGATGTTGTCAAAAGTGAAAAATCTTCCCGTCGAAGTGACTCATGGATACTAAACCCCCATGAGTGCCACAATCCAACGACGCTAGGCTCCCCTCGCTCGCGCACTATTTACCCCGCGAAAAATAATGACGAAATATGCACGTTCTATTGCGCCACCCTGTACTATAATTGAGAACAAGTTTGTAAGCATCCCTGAAACATTGCTGAAAATATATTTTCAAACACATAAACCTCCTCCTAGTGTTAATTATACATACCATAATTATGCATATATATTAATTATACATTAATAACCAGTCTTTAGCACAAATCCAGAGCGTTGCGCCTACTGAACTCTATGCTACTCTCGATATATTTATATGTTCGCAGAATGAATTCACAGTAGCGATATTGTGTATATTATGTATTTAATATTATATATGTACTTTATCATATTTTATTTAATGTTTCTCGACATTATAGTATTGGCATAGCCTGTAAGGATAATGTATGTATGTGTTAGTTGTTTAGAACAAACACTTATAGGCGTAGGCAAATCAAATAACAACTGATTATAGATGGCGCTGTTATAAAATAACAAAAATATTAAATAAAATAAATATATGATGTCATGTTTTATCTCGTCTCTCTCTCTCTCTCTCAAGTTAATCTTAATCTTATCTTGGAATCTCGGAATCGGCTCCAACGATTTTAATGAAATTTAGTATACGGGGACGGGGCTTTCGGGGGCGATAAATCGATCAAGCTAGGAATAATTTCTAGAAAATTTCATTTTATTCGTGTTCTATCACACTCATGATTTTTCTCTTTAAATTAATAACATTAAAAAAACCAGTTCAATATTTTTTATTATTCTGTCGGTAAGATCGAAAAATATTATTCATATTTCATCATTTTATTAGTATGTAATTTGTATTTAAATAAATAAACACAATAAATAAATACAAAAAACACGATTTATAAAAATAAAAAAATACCGAGCAAAGCTCGGTCAACCAGGTCCTAAGAAAAAAATAGCCATAGTAAAAGATTTAACCCATAAGGGTCTCAATATGTTTATGAATGTGAGTTTCAGAAACAAAGGAAAGGTGCGTAAGTGCGAAAGACAAGATTTTTTTTTATAGTACAGGGGGCAAACGGGCAGGAGGCTCACCTGATGTTAAGGGATACCGCCGCCCATGGACACTCTCAATGCCAGAGGGCTCGCGAGTGCGTTGCCGGCCTTTTAATATTCTCTTTTCTAGAAGGAAATCTACATAACATTCGAATATTATCTATGATACCCCATTAACGTTTGTAAGTCAGCCTTTAATACAATTCAACTGATAAAGGCAATCGGTGATAACAATGTTATATTTAGCTTGACCTAGTACTATCGTATATCATTTATCTATGAAGGATAGACAATGCCAAACATAGACTGCTATTTATAGCAAAGGAATGCCTTTGATTTACCAATTTATCTCTTTGCAATGTCTTACAAGCAGCCGAGATAATTTCGCGCTGCCTTCATGGAAGGATCAAGCTTCGCTTCTCTTGGGGCTGGTCCTGAGGGAGCGTTCAAGTATTACGTAACGAATTTTGGTTGTGGAGGGGTTTGGGGGTAAAACGTTACGATGCGGGGCGGGGATTGAATTATGCGTTATTGTTAATATTATTTATTGTCGACTTTCCGATACTTTACACCATATAAATGGCTCACTATAAATGGAGACGTTTGACTATTGGGTATAGAAATACGTTACGGTTCGTTACATGGAGGGGGGGCAAGAATCTTCAAAAATTGCGTGACGTAATACTTGAACGCTCCCTGATGTTATTTTAACATATTTTTTTATTGAACCCAATGAAAGTGTTCTGGATGCTGTATTTCCTAATATAATTCTGATTAGTTAAAGTGACGGGTTTATCTACACTAATACTATACTCAGGCCTCTGTCTAATCCCGTGGTACGACGTGGTCTATTATTTATTATTAAATATATTTTTTTTAATTTTACATACATAATGAAGTATTATTTGTACTTCAGATTACATACATAATCTATAACATATATAATCTTATCATAGGATCTGCAATTTGTCGGATTAGAAGGTAATCTATTCTAAAAATTTCTGAGCTATGGGGGGTCTTAGACAGTATAATCTGACAAAAACGATAGGCCGAATGCCCTGCAAAATGTTTGCTGGATTACTGAGGGTCCATTGTATTATAAATACGTAAACTCTGTGAGGTGGTATAACCTCTGGATCTATTTAACCGACTTCGTAAATATGTTTTCCAATAGAGAACCGTTTGGCTACTATTAACCCAAAATATATATATAGTTGGAGAAAACACGGTCGATCGAAAACGTCCTTACGATATAATGATGAAATTCTCTAGAACTTTCTTTTAGAAAAGTTTGATAACGACTAGAAAAAATTAGCGATAGTATATATATAACGTTTATATTAAAACAGTTCCTTCGCGGTATGTGGTTGTTTGTGGTAAAAATACTAACGGAATTGATTGGAGTTATCAGCAATACTTAGAATGTTATATGTAAGAATATGTGTGAAAAACTTGTAATGTTGACGTAATCATTAAATAAGAAAATATAAAAAATCCTCTCCCTTCCCACCCATGATGCTTAAGTAATACTTGAACGGCCCTTTATCTACGAAACAAACAGTTCTAAGACGAATCTAAATATCAGTTAATATTAATGTGTTTCTTCTTGAAATAAAAATTACAAATTCAATTAATTCAGTCAACAAATCACCATGTTATTTTTTCCTTTGTAGGATACTATTTCTGGGCTGTATATCCCAAAAGGAAATATTCACAACCACGCAGCAAAATGAGTGTTCATCAGAGCAAAAGTTAATTAGGAAAGCAAAAACCTCAAGGATTAGGAAAGTATTATTAAAACCTTTTAAAATTATTATGTATCTTTGCGAGTATCTGTAATATGGAATCGATTTGATAAAATTGAAACAATGAATTGCAAATATCAATAGATGATAATATTAATTCAATTTACAAAAGAATGTTATCAAGATAATGACTGGCATAATTCAGTATTGGAATTATTAATATCGAAACAATTTTAGAATGTTGAATCAATTGATGTGTCATAAACGCGATTAAATCAGAAATTACAGAGTTTTTTTTTTGGGGTAGGTGGAATTATAAAAGAATATTAATTATTTTTCCTATTTGTTTTAAAATGGTATTTTTTATTAGGTATGAGGGTTTGCAATTATTTAATCAATTACCATGTCAAATTCGGAATATTGGAGTTTTTGACAGATTCAAAAAGACAGTAAAGATGCATGTTAGAATTAACATAGTTAACTAAAATTGTGACGGCTAATGGCGACGTGTTTCTCGCTCGTATTATAAATACATATTCATATTAAGTTTCTCGTGTAAATAAAATATTTCTGTTTTGTAATGAGAAATAAAGTCCTTTAAACATTATTTTTTTAGTATATTGGTAAATGGCTAAATAATGATTAATGAGTTTTTTTTTTTTTGGCTCTAACACGGTTTGAGCATTAGCCAGCGTCAAGTATGGGATTTTTATAATTCGTTGTTTGAATTATTTACAGTTTATGCATAATAAAAAACTAAGGAAACCAATCGCGACTTTTGAATTGTTTGTTTTTAAATACAGATCCATAGCTTAATAGGATGACATAATGTTTAATCGAAGTACTCTCCTAAACAAGCACAATTTTTTTTGAGACATACTAAATATACCTTGTTCATCTCGCTTCGTCTATTTCCTGCGCACATGAGCGCAGCCCGAATAGAAACTCTTGGAAAGCGGTCCAGCTCTGATAAACTGAATTCGAACTGTTTATTGACACCTTTCACGTATATTTTAAATGAATGTGTTTTTTCATCCAATTCCGGCACCGGCATGTGTTGACGGACGTAGAACAATTCACTGGAATATTATTCATTTGGTTATGACCCATAGATAAGTAATATGTATCCTTTTCTATGACCCATAGATAAGTTATATGTATCCTTTTCTATGACCCATAGATAATTAATACGTATCCTTTTATATATCCCATAGATAAACTACAGTTTTATAGACGTGGTAGTTTTGCGTTATATAATATAATTATTTGACACAAATCAGTACGTCAATTATTCATAAAACCTTTTAGGTCCGGGGTCAGATCTGTAACTGGGATCATTTGCTTTTTCTAATAGGCAAGTAGAACACGTGTGCTTCTGATGGATAGCCATGTATCACGTTTTCACGACATTTGGAATTAAAAGCGAGCAAACCTTCTTTACCGAATTCAAAAAAATTATATTTATTTATTAATATTTCGTTGCAGAAACGTAAGACAATTGACATAATTAAATGCAAAGGAGGGCAACTGTCGGCGATATAGTTTTCGAGCGATCTCTTCCAGGCACCACTCCTATATACTTATCAATATATATTTTTAATTCTATATAAGTAATTAATTTATACAAGATGATGTCGAACTATAATTACTTAACGCGTTTTGCTAACATAACAAAACCTGTAACAACTTGAAATCCACAACCGTTATCTATAGTAGTCTGTGCTGCACCACAGATTCTACAATTGTTGCTGTCACTAGTCATAGATGAGCAATTTAAACTTACTTAGGTGTGTCAAAATGTTCGACCTGCTCCTTAGGTGGTATTTCAGCATTGAAAGGCTTCGCGGTCTTCACAATCAATCGCTTGTCTCTATACGGCTCTTTGACCCATAATTCGTGATCACTGTGGTCCATTACATCTTCATCATGAAGGTTTCCTGTAAATTATTAGAATAAATATCAAAATATAGTTTAGTACATCATTTAGGTTAACATTGATTAAAAAAATATAATTTAAAGATTTGTTCGTTATGTTTATATCAAACTGATGTGAGAATTGTTTCTAGCTAGTCCATAATACTGCGTCTAAAATAAATTTATCTTACCAATCCTGTACGATTCCAACAATGCAAATATCTCTGCGGTTTTATGCATTCCATACACATTCCAGAATGGTTCAATGTTAAAGCCGCCTGCGTTTAAAATCTGTTCACCTCCTGGGTGAGACGGCAGGAACGACGTCACGTCGTATACCCCATTCTTGTAGATTACCCAGAAACTTGATCTAATAATAATAAAATCAATCAAATATTACATAGTACACCAATGTTTTAAAAGTAAGCATAAAAGAATAATTTAAACATAAAATTTTCATTTACCATAATGCGACATACGTCTTATATATTTCTGTAAACTACATATATTTAAGATTATTATTACAAAAGAGATTTTTTTTTTTTTTAATTATTAAATCATACGATCAGTCTATGCGACTATAAGTAGATTCGTTGAGTGATTTTGGACAAAAGAGAAATTAATTAAAATTTATAACATTAACCATTGGCAGTAGCTAATTTTTTTTTTGGTTGCGTGCAACTCAGATTTTAATGCAAATACATTTATATTATTACACTTCATTTAATTTATATCAAAGCTATGACTGTTACAGTAAATCATGGTCATAATAAAATTAATGTAATGAAAATAATTACTAGTATGTAATAGTAATTCAGTAGAAAAAATACATTTTCAACAGAAGTACTGTAAGATATGATACTTAATAAATGATTAATTTACAACCCCCCCACGATGATTAAGCGTTATCTTATAGATAAAATAGGAATTTTCAACATATTAGAAAGAAATGATAAACGATTTTTTATCATGTGTAGGTTTCTACAACCTTATATGGGCAATCAGATCAGAAACATTTTATTAATAATTTCCATGGCTTGGATCAGGCTTCAGTGCCTTCCACGCCGATGATTTTTCTGGTTTCCTCACGACACCTATATAGTATAAAATGCTCAGAATTGGACAGATGATCGTTGTAAAAATATACAACACTATTGTATCACAGATATTAAAGTGCATATATTGTATAGCAACAGCAGCAATATATTAGCGAAATAGATACAATATGTCAAAATTTGTATCAGATACAGATATCGTATCGTATCAGTACCTAACCTAAGAGTATCTTTTGAATTAATTAGTTTAATGAATAAATACAAATTAGAAATTTACCTTAAAAATTACCTTTTATTAGGTAAATTTCTAGTAATTTTAAAGAGTTTTTTGTAAGTGAAACTTGTTTAGGCGCATGAGGATAAATTTTACGGAACGTCACGAAGATGTGCAGCGTTTTTGTCTAATAAAAGAGTGAGCTATTGAGACTGATTGAGAGAGGGTGAGAAAGGGATATCGAGAAAAAATACACGCATGGCAATTCGGTCGCATAACGCCTGGTGCAGTAAACGCAGCTTTTTTATTTATTTATATTATAGCACTTATACATCATATATCGTTCGTAAACAGTGTAAATATAGAACATATACATGGAGTGATATATGATATATGACTGGTATATGATCATCTATCGGGGCTTTACCTTAATTATAATTTTCACTTCTATCATGTGTACTATGTACGCACGTACTTTTTTTTAAATCTACATATATATTATTAATATTGCCATTGAAATTTGTGTTGCATTACTTAATAGGCCATTAATTTTTATCAAAATAGAGACTTTTTATCTGATAACTGTAACCTTCCCACCTTGACTGCTAATAATTTGACATGTGTCAAAAGAATCAATGCGAGTATTGATGATACTTTATCCAACAGAATTATCTTAAGTGGAAGATCAGGCACAATAAATGCTGATAAAAATACATTTTTCATACTAAAGGTTATTGCTATTTATATAGAGATAAGGTTATTAAAGTGTTTGAATGATAATTGCAATTTTTAGTAGAAATTACAGTAGTTTTTACATTTAAAAATCTAAGGTATCTAAAATTAATAAATATTTTTATTTATTTGTTATTCAGTAATGTTTAATTAGGCCTGTATTCTATAAAGGTAATCAAACATATATCTGGTTTTCAAAAGTCAGAACATTTATTCTTTATAAAGTTTGAGAAATTTGTTAGTGCTTAAGGCAAGATTGTGACTTGAGATACAATTTAGAATATGGACCTCAAAAATGTTTCTGTTATTTTGCAAAGTCTTTACCGATAGGCCAAGGTGATAAAAATAATTTTAAAAAATGTAAAAATTTGAATATTTTGGCAACATTGGCTGATCACATGCCTACAAGTGAATTATGCTTGTTTTCATGTCAGTTTAAAACACTGATACTAACTTGCTATCATGCTTGCTGACTTCCTCAGCTCTGTAGGTTGGTAGATCAGGTCTCTTTTTACCAGCATCAATAATTTCATCTTTAGCCTTGTCTTTTTCTGAAATGTTAAGATCAACCTTCAGTTAATTTGATCACTATAGTTTTGATTATACAATTTAGAAGTAGATATAATTTTGTATATTAATACAGACAATAATTTATCAATTTTTTTATTTTTTATTTGATACATAGTATACTACTATATACCAATGTCGCTTTAATATGTACTTAGTAAGGTATGTAAACAACTGAAAACTGTGTACTAAACTGTGTGTAGATGCTTATGTGTGCCATATAGTTGTAGCGCCTCTGAATTTTTTTTGTTATTTACAGTACTAAACTGACTTATAAGACTGGTTACTTACATTTTATTATATAATATCATTATTTGTGTTTTTTAGTATGAAAATTGAGGCTAGGAAAATAAAAAGTAGGTCACACAACAAAGCATCTGCTTTTTTTATTATTTCTTTTCAATGACGTAATAATGTTTTTTAATAATTTAACAGGTGTAGGTAGATAAGTAGATCATTAATGGAACAATAATAATTTCTTGTCAGAATTTAGTTTTATGATTTTGTATTGCATTTTTGTATTTACCATTAGCTAATCCCACTGCAACAGAACTAAAAATAAAAGCGGATGTTGCTCCAATAAACTTTCTCGTATTGCTCCTTCGCCTTTCATGTTGATTTCGAATAATTATTGGCGTGAAGTTAATAAATTTATTTCCTTTTATTAGACTTCCTCTGCAATAATGATATACAAAATATAGTTTTGTAAAAATAAACATGAGTTTGAGTTTTAAAAGAAAAAATCTCAAAAAATAGTTTTTCGTAGTTTAATTTAATATGAAAAGAAGGAAAGTAACGATTATTTATTAATATTCACTTAAATATCGAACATTGTTGTACAATAGCTTACCTAAGAAATAATGTTTTTAAAGACATCTTATCAAGACACAGCCCGAATCACATATGAATTTTTCTTACCTACAATTTACCAATACTGCTTGACAAATTTGCGATAATTAATGTAAATGTAGCCTTGAAGATGTTCACAATATTAGGTGGCTATTATATCAATTCTTATCTTGAAAATCGTGTTGAATATTTTACATAATATGACATTTAGTTTGGCTATGCATGGTTTTAAATTAGTAGTACAGTAGGGATACTGACTACTGCACCATATAAACATTTATTAATCAATAAATGTTATGATAACTTCTACGTAGTATTACTTATATATTACTATTTTTGTTTTTACTTATTGGGCATTAGCCATTACAAAAACAGAAGAATCAAGAAGGTTCAAGGTTGCTACTTGTTATAAAAAAGTTCTTGACTTCTTGTAAAAAATAGCATCACATCGATGCTATTTTTTACTCGTCGTTTTACGTCTATGGTTAGTCTTAATGATGAGCGATTAGTGACATCTCATCAAATCAAATGTCAGACCGTGACAGTGACAGTATCAGTTACAATTTTCTCACAGGGTAAAATTTAGGGGTCAAGACAATATCGCTAGCATATCTTTTGCATTACTTTAATATATTGGGATACATAATATCGAAGGGTTTAACTTTATAGCTTTATTGTAACCGAGTGCCATTTTTTAAGTTGAAGCAAATAAAATTATTATTTCAAAATAATTTATTGATTGTAACGTGGAAGATGCCAAAGTATTGGAATTTTTAAAAAACTTTTGATAGATTATACCTACTGTAAGGTAACGTAATATGAATGTTACGTTACCGGCGTTTTGAACAGTATGTAGGGTGTGTAAGGATTTCCAGCTATAAATTGCTAAGCGCAAAAATCAAAATCGGTTGGACCATTTCGTGTACATTTTATTTATTAATACATTAATAAAAAATCAAAAATAAATATGTAATAAAATTATATATGAATGTATATATTTTTTTACTTAAAAGGATTCCCAAATCATACACGGTGCAATGCATAAGGTATTTATATTAATAAACACAATTTTTATTTTATTTATCGTGGTTATTTTTATACAGAAAAACTTAAGCTTCTAGTCGATACAGTAGAAAAAACTATTTTTATTTTATTTTAAGTATTCCTACAGCTAATCACTAAACAATATCCGAACAATTACATTACATACAAAATCTAAAACGGAGTACACATTGAAATAGTTTTACAAAGCACAGTTCTAAGATTGATTGATTGGTAGATTAAAATATATATTTAATACTAGTGACCCGCCCCAGCTTCGCACGGGTGCAATGCTGATGAAAAGCAGGTTTTTATTATGTATTGTTATTTCCGTCGCTGGAAAGCTCCGATAATATACGCGTTTGATCGCTGCTAAATAAGCTGTAATGGGCTGTATAGATCTATATTAAATGAACAATATATTCAAGGTATTTAATTGGTTAAGGATTAATGATGTATTGGTTAAAATCGCTTCGAAAATTAGCCATTATTTGTCGTAAAAAGTAATTGACAAAAAAAAGTTATTGTGGGTTATCCATAAGAGATAGACATATACCATCAGGGACTTTTCTGTAGACCTTTTCAATGTGTACAATACTTAGTACATTATTTTGATAAAACTCGTAGGGTTCAGCCTGGGTTTGCAATGTAAGCGGAAAAAATGTAATTATTTACGACATCACATTAGAAACCTCAAAAATAACAGTACTTCTCCACTATTTAATGGATGTTATTATACATATAAACTTTCCTCTTGAATCACTCTATCTATTAAAAAAAACCACATTAAAATCCGTTGCGTAGTTTCAAAGATTTAGGCATACAAAGGGACATAGGGACAGAGAAAGCGACTTTGTTTTATACTATGTATGTAGTGATGAAGGAACAAACAAAGACATTATTAGTAAAAGATACCTGAGTTTTTTAAATATTTTTTTAAGAATTTTTTAGTCACATTAAATAAATCGATTTGCTGGTAATTTATGTTGTAAACTGTAGGTATATGATACATAACCGAGTTTCGTAAATAGTTGGTCTTAGAACGAGGAATTTCGAACTCTCGATGCTGTTTGACGCCAGGTATTCATCTACATCAAAAGGCAAATTCAGCCTTATAAATGCACCGATTGAGGTGTTCTCGAATGCTGTTCTTTATGCAATTCATTGAGGATGATATATTCTTATCATACATATGGAACAAAAACTTGGCGTATCTCCGTTCTACGCCCATGATAATGTCGAAAATGTAACTTAATTCACATCATTAATAAAAATTATAATACAAATGAATACGTTTAGATAACATTATGTTTTATGTTAAAATATGGTTGCTTAGTTTTATATATTTAATAAAAAGTAACTAGATTATTAAATTTAATCCTGGATTAGTTAATTACTGATTGAAAGAAGCATAGCACTAGGGGTAGGGATTTTTTGGTACTTCTGAAAATCTTTTCCTTAAGTTTTCGTTAATTCTTCTGTATTTCCATAAAACAGTATCAGGGTATCGTGATAGCTGCTAGGTATTTGTTCGCTCCTTATCGAATTATATAAGCGTAGTTCATTTCTTTATCAATGCATGAATATCACGTGATAATATTTCAGAAACATAATCGATAATTAAATAATCACTTATTAGATAAATCGCTTTATTTAAGTGAAGAGAGAAATATTTCTGTACAAAATCCTGGGACACCGGAATATTGAGTAAAAATATAAACGATTTTTTTTATTTATTTTTTTGTTACATGTACAATTTTGTATTCTGTCTCAACCGTCCTGAGCTCACTCCATGAACAATATCCATAATAGCCATGACTCATTCATAGACGAAGGTACCTACACTTTGTTAGTAACTCGACGGACGTAGATAAGTTTTTTAATAAAGTAGCAATTAGTGAGGGAAACTCGTGCCCATTACGAGTCTGAAGCAGAATCGACTGATTCAATACGAATAATTTTGTAAATAATACTTAATTGAGTTAGAGCTGTTTCAGAGTTTCAGAGAACTGTTATTCTAATAATTTATTGATGATACCTTGAGTTTGAACGTTTGAACCCTGGCTGTTTCTTCCTAGTATAAATAGGTTATATGGTGAATGAAACTGTTTTATTATAAAGATCTAGAATACCTAGGATACATAAAGGAAGCTAAGATGAAAGACTAGATACCAGTTCAGATTGAGGGCGGATGATGTTTAAATGAATAATATTTTTTTATTGTCATGGATTTTTAGTAATTGAAAATGGGGCCTTGTGTTGAAAAACTAAAGGTATATAGGTTTCTTGGGCAGTTTTACATTTTTCATATGCTTTGTTCATCAATCAAACAAACCCTATATTTCGTATTACATTGATTTATTAAGTTTCAGCAGACCTAGTTTAATGGAAGTATTTCAGATAAATATCAATGTTTTCTTTAATAATTCTTCAAAATCTTTCAGTTTTATTATAATAAAATTAAAATAAATCCTGTGTTTGCCTTAAATACTAATGAATGAATGTAAAAGATTTTGCTTATAGAAGCCGCGTACAAATTATTTGAATAAGTCTAATAGGTATGAGTACAGGGCATATGATGAGAGAAAAGCAAGAAAAATGGACAAAACTTATCACAGAATAGTACCTTTTGGACGGAAAGAGACATAGAGGAAGTCAGGCTAAGAAATGGGAGGATGACGTTAAGAAAATAGCGGGTTCAACATGGAAGGCAAGTTGTAACTAAACTATCGTTTGCCTTTGCCTAGTTAAAACTGTTAGTATATTAGTTAAACTTTAGTTCATAGTCAAAATGTGTTTTTTTAGATAGTAGTAATAAGTAAATTAATTTTAGTTACACGAAATTATTCTATGTAGGTATGTATTCCTACCTAAAACTTGTTACAACAATAAAGGCTTTATTATTATTTATTATTATTATTAGGTATGAGGGTGTGCAATTATTTAATCAATTACCATCTGAAATTCGCAATATTGGTGCGTTTGACAAATTCAAAAAGGCATTAAAGATGCATGTTAGAGTGAACATAGTTGACTGAAATTGAGACGGCTAAATGGGACGTGTATTTCGCTCCTTTATATTAGAGTAAACGTATTTATTGAGAAATAAAGTTCTTAAAACATTAAAAGACCTATTAAACAAACATTGAAATCTATAATTTAATGTTTATTGATTCTTATTCAATAATACATAATAAAATTACATACTATACTTATATTCGCGAACAGAACAATTAATGACGTATTCATGTATATAAATTTAGAAACAATATGCTCAATTTAAATTTAATCACATTAACACACAAACTATAGTAAAATTAAAAGTTCCTGGCAATATTTTCTATGACAAAAATATATTTCACTAAAATGATACCAACTGTAATAATTTTCTATATTCAGGTAGGTTAGGTCTATTCTAGCTCACACTCCACAGTTAAAATGTCATTTTCGTACGTCCAAGAACCAGACTTTACATCGCTTGGCAGAGTTCTTACGTTGAAGAAGTTGTTCTTCGATTTACCATTTGAGTGGTGAGCTTCAATTACTAAAGCTGTCTTCTTCGTTTGTACTGAAATGTCATCCTCTTCAAATCCATGTAGAGATACTTTTATAACATATTTATCACCATCAAATCCTTCCGCCAAGATCGGATTCGGGAAATGCCGAGACAATGCCTTCATTTTGTCCTCAAAAGTTTTCATTTCCCTTTCATATTGCTGCCAAAACTCGCGGCTCTCTGCTTCTATTTTGTTAAATTTGTTTGTTATGAAGTTTTCCAGAGTCTGATCATCTTCGTCTTTGTTTATTTCCTTGTGCGGCGCTGCGCAGACCGTCGCGATAAGCCCAAGTATTATATATGCCAACATGTTTCTTGTTCGCGGTGATACTACTGTTCAGTCTTTGTAATGTTCCTTTTAAACGTAAAAGCGTTTTCCTGTTGCAATGTGTTTACTTTAATCATGAGATACAGTCCGTTGTGCTGGCTATGTTTATATATTTTAAACTTAAACTTAATGATTAAAAGTAGATGCACACTTTTGATTGTTAATATAAATAAAAAATATAAATCAGTGGCCCTACAACCT
The DNA here is from genome assembly GCA_028984075.1 of Pieris mannii. Classification (NCBI taxonomy): domain Eukaryota; kingdom Metazoa; phylum Arthropoda; class Insecta; order Lepidoptera; family Pieridae; genus Pieris; species Pieris mannii. The sequence continues at coordinate 5,065,866 of CM054795.1, read as the reverse complement.
CTTTAGATCTTGGCCTCAGATTTCTGAATCTGTTTCATGATCATTTTCAAATCTAATTGGCAAGTAGGTGATCTTCTATAGGCGATCGTCCAGTGCCTGACACACGTCGTCGACTTTTTGGGTCAAAGACATGTGTCATAAAGACATGCGGTTTCCTCACGATGGTTTCCTTCACCGTTCGAGCAAATGTTAAATGCGCACATAGAAAGAAAGTCCATTGGTGCACAGCCGGGGATCGAACCAACGATCTCAGGTATGAGAGTCGCACACTGAAACCACTAGGCCAACACTGCTCATAATGTTAATATAAATATTGGATTTAAAATGGCTTATAGCCGTAGAAAGTAGAAAGAATGTGTTCGACACATTGTTAAAATATTAATTAAAATGTTACATATCTGGTATTTTGGCCAATATTAATTTTGTTAAAAAAATTTTTTATTATTATTATAGTTATTTTTTGGGTAATTGCATACACATCCCGTATGTCATATCAGTGTATTTACGATATATATACCGATCTTCCTCTGACCTCTACAAAGCTTTAGATTGGTCATCATTTAAAATTATGTAACTGTTTCTTTAAGGAAAACAAATAACTTCTGTATCTGTGTATTAATTTTATTATTCGAAATAATAATTAATAGTTGAAAACACTTTTTTACCGGATTGAAGCTATGTATTATTGTAAACTTACAATTATTTAACATTATTTTAAATTTATCCGACGTTTCGCGTTTACAACGTGCATGGTCACGGTGACTGAAGTCAAAAGGCGTTTAATGTCAAAAAAGTATCACTGCTGTAGAAAAAGTTGTATTATCTGTATTTATTTCCCCAGAGTTGGTATCGACTAAAAGAATAAGGGTTTCTGCAGAAATTGCTCACGCCATTTTCATACATAGCTTCAATCCGGTAAAAAGTGTTTTATTTAAACGTGTAAAAGCTATGTTAATATAAGACAATACTATATAAAATAGTCACTAGAAAGTACTTTTTAATGTTAACTGGCGTTTTCCCGGAAGAGCTTGACAAGAGTTCATTGGATACCATTCAGCGTCGACAGTGCATACTACACTCCTACACTCAGCGCAATGACTATGAATTTTAGAATCTGAATAAACGCAAAACATTTAGAAGGTATGTCTAACACGATTGTAAAGCCTCAAAACTTACCAACTACTGAATAGTTAAAAGCCAACGCGATTAGATTATTGAAGGATGATTTAATTGCATTAATGTGCATATTTAAAAAATTCTGATACTCTTATTATATTAAGTAACGCACGCCATTTATTTTGAATTAGTATTAGCTTGTATATTGCTACCCCCAATATGAATACTGGATCTCTGGTCAATAAGCTCGGCCGCCCGTTGATTACACCTATACAACAATTTACCCCATACCCAATTTACATATACAATAATTCTACGTATAGATATAGTTACCCAACCACGAATCGCTAACTAACTCCCGAACCCAATAATTAATTCACAACATCAGATTGCTTTCAATCTCAAACTCAAAAATATCTTTATTCATATAGGTAAATATGTACTCTTATGAACATCAAAAAAACAAATTAATTGAGAATTTACTTTTACAACTGAGATCAGACCGTGACAGTCCATCGATCTCCTATCTGCATCCCAATAACCAAACCCTACGAAGACATTTGATTTTTGGCGCCGGATAGAATGCAATCTCTTCAATTTTTTCTTTCATATTTGAAAATCAATATAAACCAAATAAAGTTAATAAAACCGTACAACTAATATTAAAATACACATGTCTATGTTTGAAACATATCAAATAGTTTTTAATTATTTTAAATACTTGTTTAAGTTAAAATCTTAAGATATGATATTGGCACAGTTGAACTGTCATTTTCATACAAGTGTCTATCCACGTACACCGATCTTACCTACCATAGACAGCTTGTATCGACAGATGGCTATTACAATCCGTCGATTGGTTATTGACACACTGTTATCTATATTTGAATTTAGATGTCTATCTCAGTTGGACAAAAATGGATTGAGTAAATTTATAGGGTTTGGGCGAAAGTCATATGACCAAATCATATCTCGTCTTAGACACATGTAATATTAAACATGTCTTTACTCTAATATGTTAATATTGATTTCAACTGTTGGATGATTTGAAATATTTTAGACCAATATTTCAATACTTAATCTAACATTATATTATCCTATAACTTTAAACGAGCAATTCTTGTATACATATATATAATTGAAATCTCGGAATCGGCTCCAACGATTTTCATGAAATTTAGTATACGAGGAGTTTCGGGGGCGATAAATCGACCTAGCTAGCAATTATTTCTAGAAAATGTCATTTTATTCGTGTTTTATCGACTAAAACATAAATTTACTTTTTTTTATTATTCTGTCGGTAAGATCGAAAAATGTTATTCATATTTCTTACTTTATTAGTACTTTACATTGTATTTAAGTACGAATTACATTAATAATAATAATAATTTATTAGTACTTATGTAATTCGTACTTAAATATAATTTCCGAAAAATACCATTTATAAAAAAAAATCGGTCATCCAGGTACTACTTTATAAATTCACACCAAATTTACGAAGAATTAATTTTCATTTAAATTTTGATAACTTGTCTGAGTACACTGAGCGAAGGAATGGTTTTAGTTCATAAATATAATTTGCAATAGACTAATTAGTAAAATGAAGTTCATCTGTGTGTTCAGACGTTCACTGGCCCCAATGGTATGTTCATTGAAATATATGTGCTATGTCTGTGAGACTAATAAGAGTTAATATGAATGAAATGAATTTAAAAGTGTAGTTGGAGTATCGATAAAAATAAAACGGATCGAAAATTTTGTTCTAAGCGCAAAACTTGAATGGCTCGGCCATTTTCAGAAAAAAAAAAATATAATTATTCCTTGAACTCTGGTATAGAACGGTCTCAAAACCATTTGTAATTCCAGGGAAGAGATCAGTCGGTATTAGGATGTAGCATAGCAAAATCCTCCATATGTTGCTATGTAGCTGCTAAAAAGGTAAGTAAATCAATCATTACGGCAAAACAATTTTTTAATTTAGCAGTTTTTGCCGCGCACCACCACTTTGTGGAACCAACTGCCAGCAATTCTTAATAGGCCGGCAACGCACTCGCGCTTCACTCACTATATCATGGGTATCACTTAACATCTGGTGAACCTCCTGTCCGTTTGCCCCCTGTTCTATAAAAAAAAAAACAATGTTCGCGGGGCAGCTTGTGAGAAATATAAAAAATATTACTGTGCAACAATGTTCCTATCACTGATTATTATCAATATCAGTTAAATTACAAATAGCGGTGTAAGATTTGGTCTTGGTTTCGAGAGATTCAAGCCAGTGTTAAGTGTTAAGCATGACTTATATATGTCAAATATAACACATTTTGACACTCAAGATAAACTTAGAGGATTATAAAGGGAAACCGGGTGGACTATTAGGTATGCGTAAAAGACAAAAGTGTGGCGTAGCTTCTGACCTCTCTCTTTCTCGTTCTCTGCAGGGATTTAAGTATCTTTAGATTTTTATTGACCTATGTACGCAATTTATTAGATTCAACTGGAATAGTTTTTTGCTTATAAAAAAAAATACTTTCATATTAAATTGAACCATAGAAATTCGATATAAAACTTTAAGTAGTCTATGAAATGGATAACATTTTCCAATATAGAAATCTTCATGTAAAGATTTCTCGCAGTAATATGAAACATATTTCTCATGTTTCTCGTTACTTCGTACACTAGTTGGTGTTGATCTCTACGGGCTTACTATTTCTTATTAAGCCCAATACTTTTTAAAGTTATTTTGAAACTTCTTAAGGCGCATGAGGGTAATTTTTTACGGATGAAAGGTATTAATATTAGCGTCACGAAGATGTACAACGTTTTTGTCGAAGAACTCTTTTCTAGAGAGCGATTGAGACCGATTGAAAGTATGTGAAAAGGGCGAATTACCTTATAGAAATTCTATTTTTAAAATCAATAAAGAGAGTTTATGAAATATTATAGTATTTTATATGTTGTTAAAACTAATTCATTTAAATATCAAATCACGAATTTTAAATTAAAATCCCACGCGTTTTTATTATCGAAATATAAATAAAAAAAAACAAATTTATAATTTGTATTAACTTACGACACTAATTATATTTTGCCCTCTCTCTAAGTATTGGAAAGCTAAAGTTTTACATTTGTATAAATATGAACAAGACTTCAAAATTAGTTTTCCAATGAAGTTTCACTTCTGACATGTGTACTTTGTACGCACGCACTTTTTTTTAAGACATTTGTATAATTTTCATATTATATAGAATGCATGAATGAATGAATAATACTGTAACTGGCCAGTTAAGAAACATTGCTTATGTAAACTTTTTTGAATTTCAATTTTAGAACTCTTTGGTAACGTAATGTAGTATATATTCATTAGTCGTTTGTTTTTGTGAATTGGCGGCAAATCTAAAACTCTTGTTACACGTGAAAATGCACCAAACACGATAATATTTTCGCTCAATCATTTATTATGACTTTCGTTGTGGGCTTACTCAACAACAAAACTATGATAGGCTGCAATTAGCTTTCCCTAATGAAGCCCCATCTCGTGCCACTATTTAGAGGAAGATAAGAGAGTGACCTATCAGCAGATATGGGTAAGCCTAGGCCTTGGTGTGTGTCATTTAGCCATTAGTCACGAACATTTAGGCGTCCGGAAACTTTATACCAGATGGATTCCCCATACATTACCCTGGCAACGCACTCGTGAGCGCTCTGCTATTGACATTGCCCATGGGTTTAATTACTTACTTATTACTTAACATTAGATGAACCTCCTGTATAAAAATAAAAAAAGTTTTAGATCTCCGGGTTATATATATAAATATGTATGTTTTTGTGAAGGAAGAATGGTGAACAACAGATCCTGTGTCTTGAAGGGAAGGACATGGACAATATTTTATGAGTGACTGGCCCGAATGCCCTCGTTACTGAACTAGAGCATTTATTTACGTTATACCTAACGTGACTAGACGTCTCAGTTTGAACGGCTCTGTCCCTTTTTCAAATTACGAGTCCCGGTGCCCCCGAAACAGACTGAAGGACGCAAAATTTACCGGTTTTCAGAAGCCGCGCAACAATTTGAGCAGCAGAATAAAAAAAATCCGTGCCAAGAGTTTCATTCCTATTTCAAATTGTATATTAAAACAAATTTGTTCTTCTGATATATATAAGAACAATTAAACATTCACAATCACAATATATAGGTACCCACCTATATATTGTGATTTGTTACTTTTAAGCCTTTAAATAAATTATTTAAAAAAGTGTTCTGGTGACTACTTATTATTTTTACCTAAATTAAAACAGTGTTCCGTTTTGAGTGAAAAAGTAAATGGTCACTTAACTAAAAATCAAACCCTTAGCTGGAATAATTTCGTGAGTGCATTTCAGAGTTTCTAGTCATTGCAGTGATTATAGCCGTAGAATGTAGATGTCGCTATATCTGTGTGTCGTTAGTGTCACGATTATGTGCAGTTTTATCACAATGAATCTTAGTATACTTACTTCCAAATTTCACATACTACTTTAAAAGCAAAAATTAAATTTAAATTGACGAATGTCTGGCACAATTTAAGCAAACATATTTTAAAACGTTCCAAATCCTTGTTTTCCACCGAAGGCCATTTTCTCAAGCTGAGACGGTCAATAAAAATATAAGGGACGGGGTTCCTACGTGAGATGATTAAAATGGTTGGTCGGGCCTCAGGCCCCTACATTTGCGATTTTCATTTTACTGTATAAGTTTTAACATTTATTTATTCATTTATTTCACACTTCGTTGCAAAGAAACACAAATAACACTATACATAAAAATTACAAGGGATGCAACGGAAGGCCTTATCGCTAACAAGCGATCTCTTCCAGGCAACCCTAGTAAGAAAAGAAAACAATAAATAAAAATGATGAGTGCAAGAAGTGTTACCAGAAGTTATATAAAAAATATATATTTATATTAATCTATAGAACCTTAATCTAGAGAAAAAAAAACAATATTAATAACTGACTACAACTAAAAAGCTAATCTTAAGGATTCAAGAATAGCTAATAGCGATGTAATATAAAAGAAGAGGAGATGCAAGAATTATACAGGTCACGATTGATCAGGATATGATAAGGTTAGGAAATATTTATATAGAAGAGTTTTAAAAGACAATAGGGAGGAAGCCAATCGTATAGACTCAGGCAGCTTATTCCACAGCCTAATGGCGGAAATCCTAAATGAATTGCCTATGAAGGATGAGCTGTGGGATGGAATTTCCATCTATTGGAAGAGCATAGCGTATAGTTAGAAGGACCTAAGAATTCGAAGTGGTTTTTGAGATAAGAAGGGGTTTTGGAATTGAAAAGAATTGAATATAGAAGTTGAAGAATATGAGCGTCACGTTTGAGTCGAATAGGTAGCCACCCCAGCTGCCTGCGGAATTTAGACACATGGTCATATTTTCTAAGACCAAATATGAAACTTATGCAGAAGTTCTGCAGGCGTTCAATCTTATTGAGTAGCTCTTCATTCATATCGGAGGTGCACGAGTCCGCATAATAGGAAGCAGAAGAGATTGCGCTAACATAGTTTTAGTGCGGATTGGAAGGAAATTACATTTATTATTACTTTAAAACCTTTACACGTGTATATTATGGGAACATTAAAGTGTATTATTAAAATAAAAAATAAAATTCGTTTATTTTGGAACATAAGATCATCTAGGTATTACTTATTCCACGTCATTAAATTCGAACCTGTAGGCATCCCTACTCATCAGCAAAGTTATTACAGTTGTTATATTATTACAAGCTAAAGGATCAGATATAAAGCTGTTAGCTAGTAGTTAGTTAGTATAGCAAAAACACTGTCACTTTATTTATTCGCTCACAAATGACACATGTTATAATTAGTATAATCAAAAACTGATGAAATTACGGTATAAAAAGGACATGGGAAAGTGATACAAAGCCGCAGCGCTTACTAGATCCGTGCAAATTCGTTACAATCGAGTAGCCCGCGATATCACAACACAACTCCAGAGGGTATTTGTTGCATCAAAGTAGTCGCATGGGTCTGTCTAGCATCCTGTATACAATGTAAATACAAAGATAGCAAAGAAATAGGAATATAATAAAACAAAAGAAAACAATAATAATAATAAATAATTTTTAATGCAAGGTTGCTAAAAAGGTCCAAAGGTATGAAGTTGCTGATATTGTCTACGCAGTCGATCTTAATGACGGGTTTATTGTTAAATCTACACAATCTGTGCACATGACCGTGACGTGTAAAATGGATATTTATTTCTAGTCAAATTTGTCTAGTATATCTATTATCCTCCTTTTCTATCCTCAATTTATGATATAATAAGGAACAGAAACTCCGTGGATTTTTTTGATGAATACACAATAATTTTTTTCGTGGCCACACAAAGCAAAACCTTCCATTAGGCATTGGATTTGTCGCGACATACTAACAATTTTTTACCGATCCTTGTTGTTCCCATATATTTCAATCGTAAACAGACTTTCGTTTTGTCAGGATTATGGATTTTCTATCGCTAATGTACCTATTTGTTCGGAGAATAATTCGTAGGGGATTTTAAATACCCTGATGAATACCAGGGAATGATTATACATTTTGTTAGTAATTATTTTCGTAACACAACTAAGTATAATAAATGATAAATTGACTAATTGAAAATATATTTACAAGCATTATATACACAGAAGTCTTGAATCAGAAGTCAATGTCAGCAAAAGAGACTCGCAGACACTTTTGATATTACTGTAAGCTTAATAAAAATAACGTATTTATTTCAGGTTATATCCATCTGTAGTTTTAGTTAGACTTAGTAACAATATCGGTCTTAGTTGCCATGTTAGTATTGTTTAGTAAACAACCCCAAAAAAAACGTATAACTACTATAGACATCATACATTCTTTCAGGATACCATTACAATGCCAACTATGTTATTTAAAAGTCAAGTATTCGTAATCATTGTGACATTAATATTAAGTATGATAGAACAGTGATGGCCTAGTGGTTTCAGCTTGACACTCTTCCCACAGGTTCATCAATTCATTTGACTCGCTATCGAAATCAAACTACGATGTCTTGCTTTTAAATAAGTCGACGCCACCACGCAGGCACCTACTTGAATTAAAAAAAAAACAATCCTGAAACTGAAAAAATAGGCCTAGACCAGACAGGTTATATATATAATTGACGTATAGATTTATGAGCTAGACCTTTAGTGGGCTATAAGATAACATTATAACGTACTGACCATGTTTACCTAGCGTGAAATAGTCTGTTTAGTGATCCTTTACATTTATATCGAATAAAAACTTATCCGTAAAGACACTTTTACACTATAACTCTTAACACCTTGGCTTTGAAATACTTTTTAATAGAATCCTGAATACTTTTTAAGAGTAGTATTATAGTAGTAGTATAGTATAGTATTGTTATATATTTTGTAGACCTGGTGTATGTATGTAGATGGTATTTTTACCTGGGGAAACCCACTTACCCTCCTGGGCAAGTGTGGCGCGGGGAAGCGTGGGGGTCAAGGTCGTAAAATGCGATGGCCCCATATCCATTAAAACCACCAGGGCCCAATCCGTAGCGCGTAGAGCAGGGTCAGGGTAATAATAGCCATTAGACTTAATCCCAACTTGTGAATACTGCGTGGCGCCAGTAAGCGCGCTGCTCTCCAAAAAGCCCTACATACAAAGCAAAGTAATTTGCAAGCTTAAAAACAACTGTCATTCCAAGGAATTCACCATAGCAAAAGCAATAGTTTAATTTAATCTATAAAGCATAGCTATCCATTCGTTATTTCAGCTTGTTGACGTCCACTGCTGGACCTGTCTCCCTAATTTCCATTACGACCGGCCTTACGCAATCTGCATCCAATATTTTTCCTCCACCCTTACCAAGGTTTCTTTCTCTCTCAGAAATATTGAAATTTTACTTTCAGTGAGACTTGGTGTGATTGAGAAACCAAAGATGTGAAGCTATCATATTACTATGTTGCTCAAGTAATGTTAGTGAAAAACTTAATCGGTTACCCCAAATATGATATCAAATTTAAGTATACAAACACCCTTATAATTGGGGTACTTTGCAAAGAACTGGGTAAAAAGAAGCGAAATCCCTCGTCAAAACTTTTTGCAGCCTGTCAAATATGTTAAGGATATCCGGAGACACGTTATTGTGATGGTAAATATGGAAAATAATGTTGATAAACTTTTATAAAGTTTTATTAAATGTAGCGACATTGGTTATAAATGTTTAAAGGTAAGTCTTAATCTAGGTAAGTGTTAAAACAACCTTCTTAAAAATAAGTACCTACATAAGTATACCGTTTTAACGCATATATCTGTCTCAATTCACCGAATAGTTTACCCAGTCAGATGAAGGGAGACATTAAATTCCTTATTTAGAATAGTGTTATCCCATGTAAAACATTACTTGCAAAAAGAACAAATCTTGCAATGCAGTTCCTACTTTAATCTTCTATCGTCTGCTTATTCCCCAGTAGGTAAATATCTAACAGCATCGTGACGATTTAAATATTATAAATGAAAGGCATACAAGCCTTTTATAACTAGATTGAATTGACAATCGCACATTTACATGCACTGGCCAAGTTTTATCCATAACTTCGTTGGCCAGTGGCGAAAATAGCCTGTTTCGAGAAAAGGGTACGGTACCGATGTTTTTCGACTTGGTCGCTCCCGTACACTCAGATAATTAACTTAATTTATTATTGCTTGAATATGTATTACTGTATGGGTGGTATTACTATATGTATTACTAGAAGATAGTGCGTATTGCCTTGAGTTTGAATTTAAAATACTCACACTAAATATAGTTTTCTCCAGTCAATCTAAAAGTAAGGGTTATGTTAATATTTTAATTTCAGTCTTTTAATTTATTTCCTCTTTTTTCAGTCATTAATTATTTTATTTTATTTTTTTCATTAATTACACCTGATTTTGAAGAAATACCAATTCTATCAATAGTTTCAGTTTACTATTTGGGACTAGGTAAAAATTTTAAATTCAATGACTTAAAGTCACTCTTGTCACGTGACTAAATAAATTCAATTGGAGATAGCCGGTGACGTTGTAATATACTTTTGTCAAGCCCCAGTATCACGTTAACACGTCGTGACACAACAGGGATACGAGATTTTTGAATAAAGTCACTTGATTGATGTGCTTACACCATGCACATTGATTTCACCGTGATTTATTAATACGATGACACAGCTTGATTGACGGGGTTTTACATTTTGATTTTCAACTTATGTTTTCTAATGTTTGGTAAAATGGTAATACCCTTAATAATATTGAAATTAGTTAATAAGTCTGTTACCTTCTACAGGCTTTTCACTCAGAGCCGTGTTGTAATGCGATGGGTATTAAAAACCACATCGAGTGCTTTTTGATATTTTTTTTTCATAGAACAAGGGGCAAACGGGCAGGAGGCTCACCTGATGTTAAGTGATACCGCCGCCCATGGACACTCTCAATGCCAGAGGGCTCACGAGTGCGTTGCCGGCCTTTTAAGATTTGGTACGCTCTTTTCTTGAAGAACCCTAAGTCGAATTGGTTCGGAAATAGTTCAGCCGGCAGCTGGTTCCATAGTGGTGGTGCGCGGCAAAAACTGCCTATAAAAACGCGCAGTTCTGGAACGGTGGACGTCGAGGTGATACGGGTGGAATTTCGTATTCTGCCTCGACGTCCGATGATGAAACTCAGCTGCAGGTATTAATCCGAACAACTGCTACAACTAATACTACCGCCTTTATAAGATTTCGTTATTGCTACCTATCCTACCATTTAGTTAAATCAGACAGGCTATATGTATCTGTGTTAGTTATTATTACAGACATAAAAAATATTCAAAGTATAAACCTATAACGTATAAGTAAATATCGTATCACGAATTCTCCCGATATAGAAATCCAGGTGTTTGTGAATTTTTATGCTAGTTAAGTGATTTGCCTTGCTTTTCTTTTGTTAAATACAAGCGGGGAATAATTCAAACCCACTGAAGTAGATAACCAATAACGTCTTCTATAAAAGTGCTAGATTTTAATATGTAATTCAAAACTATTTTTCGAGCCGCTCTCCGACGTTATTAAAAGTCATGAGTTGTTTGGTAAGCTTCAGATATTGGGCGCTACGGGTTTATTTTCTTTTTTTTTTATTCCGAATTCTTTGCTTTCACAGTGGGTTAAATATTATTTAATATTGTCAATTTGCCAAAGTCTAACATTGGCAAAGTTTAGTTACATGTCTTCGCAACGTTAGGGAGTGGACGGGTATTGCAAATGCGGAAGAGTTGCGCTTCAGGAAACTGACGGCCAACCTCCAGTAATGGAGAAGCATTTGTAGAAGAAAAAGAAGTTCCATTCTAGATAGCCGTTAATGTTTTGTTACCGCCCGGGACATGCGCTAGATTTTAGATTTTTTTATGTGCACTTGCACCTACCCAGACCATATCCAGTTCCTTCAAGCTATTATTTACTACGCTCTACTTCAATTGTGACGAGGTCAGGAAAGTACTTAATTATGTCTAGAACGAAAGTTATTAATTTATTTTTAATACAATATTGAGAAGGGATTTTTAGGCGTTTAGCGTGTTGTTTGATAATTTTTAGCAACGTATGATTTTTAATAAAATATAAAACTATGTGAACACTGATGTTAGAAAATTGTAATCTTGAATGTAAGATAACAATTGGACCCTGCTTTATATTCCATAAAAATCCTTCTTACTCAGATGAGGAATTGGTCCATTACGCGCAGGTCAATGGCTGGGTTGTCCTGTGTCTATCTAGTCCGTATAAAAATTATGTTAATAAAGTAACTATAAAATGGAGTATCGTTTTACTTTTCAACGCTAATAGGTGAAGATTTGTTTGTTTGTTTGTTTGCAAAGAAGGCTCCAAAACAACTGGACTGATTGAAAAATCTTTATCATTAGAATCCTAAATCCGTAAGAATATTTTCAAGTTTTCGTATGAAACTACTGGTCATAGACCGAAGACGAAGAAGAAGAGCGTACCAATTCTTAAATGGCCGGCAACGCGCTTGCGAGCCTTCTCTTAATGTGAGTGTGCATGGGCGGCGGTATCACTTAACGTCTTATGTGCCTTCTGCCCATTTGCCGACTGTTACTTAAAAAAAGGTTAGTAGATGTTTCTAGAAAGAAAAGTCAACAAATTCTTTCTTTTATCCGATCAAACAGTTACATTTCACTTGTAATAGAAAAAGTTTATTTAAATTTGACGTCGGTATCGGCACAGCGATCTTAATTGGGTGTCGAGGGAATACTCGAGAGTTCAATTAAAAATTATGCCCTTTTTATTTCGTTTGTGACGATAAAGAGATTTAAGCGCTTCCAGAACGAACCGGTTTAATTGATTCTTTAAACGATTTTTAAATTACAAATTTCATGTTTATAATATTGTTAATAAAAACTCCTACGAGATTTAACACAACAATTACATAAAATACCTATGGGATAAGTGCGACGGCGAAGGCTAGGCCCTATTTACGATACCAAAGGCAAGAACCAGTCTGTTGCACAGATACCCGTTATCCAGGACGTTGCGCCTACTAAATGCTGTCTCCGATACTGTCGACATATTTGTATGTTCACAGAGTGAATTCATTATTGTTAATGAAGAATTCGATATTGTGTATATTGTGAGATTAATTGTTATGTACATTATTATATTTTGTTTCTCCACATTGTCGTGTTGGCCCATTCTCCCCCATTCAGTCAAATCAAATCTTATTCAATCATAAATTACTTATTTTAATTAATATTTTTATTTTTGTCATTAAGTTTAATGTGTGTAAGTCGTAAGCTGATACCACCAAGCATTTTAATCCTCATCAATAATTAAAAATATTGTCTTATATTATATATAACCCCATATTTCTTATCTATGTTATTAATTACCAGTGACCCGCCCCAGCTTCGCACGGGTGCAATGCTGATAAAAAGCAGGTTTTTATTATGTATTGTTATTTCCGTCGCTGGAAAGCTCCGATAATATACGCGACATATACCATATACACATATACCAATCACGGACTTTTCTGTAGACCTTTTCAATGTGTATAATACTTAGTACATTATTTTGATAAAACTCGTAGGGTTCAGCCTGCGTTTGTAATGTAAGCGGAAAAAATTTAATTATTTACGACATCACATTAGAAACCTCAAAAATAACAGTACTTCTCTACTATTTAATGCATGTTATTATACATATAAACCTTCCTCTTGAATCACTCTATCTATTAAAAAAAACCGCATCAAAATCTGTTGCGTAGTTTCAAAGATTTAAGCATACAAAGGGACATAGGGACAGAGAAAGCGACTTTGTTTTATACTATGTAGTGATAAGACACTTGTGTTATTCTACTTAGCTTATAAAGCATATACCAACACAACCCATTGTTTTGTCGGGACTCGAAACGAGGCAGCTCTGGATTATACGCCATATACGTATGTATAAACGATGTGGTATATAACTTAAAGCGATGACTTATCTCAAATTAAAATTCAAAAATCATTTATTCATATAGGTAACATAATTAACACTTATGAACGTTAAAAAAAAGAAATATACATTAAATGGTTCTAATTTTTCATTTAATGCCAGTTCTCAAATCAAGGACGTAGAACGGAAGAGAAGAACTGGCAATAAACTGTCCGCCACTCTTTTTAATCGGCAAGTTTTTTCTTTTACACGTTTGTAAGGAGCTGCAACCATTACGCCATGTTCCAATCTAAAGCCTCCCATACACTACGATGAAACACGATGATCGTCATCGTTGCGATAAAAACCGTCGGTCAAAACCGAAGTGTGTGAAGGAAACCCGACGGTTTTTATTTCCGTTGAGTCTTGATTTTAAACACGACGGGTTTACGTTTGTCGTTTAAAATCGTATTGTGTGGACTTTCCGAGAATAAACGACGTGTTTATTTTCTGCGCGCACGTGTCATGCTATATATCATACTACAGTATTAATTTTTAATTTCAACATAAATTTGAACTGTGAATTATCTGATTAAAAATTAAATAATTATATAAATAACTTTCAATACAAATAACATAATACATAAAAATATACCTAATAACTAACCTTAAAATTTAATTATTAAAAAATATTATTAAAAGTATTCTGATTAAAATATATTTGCATATTAATGTCATAACGTCATTTAAAAATGAATAAAACATTTTTAGTTGAATTTATTGAACATAACAAAAGATTATTAAACTCAAACTCAAAAATATCTTTATTCATATAGGTAAACATGTACACTTATGAACGTCAAAAACAAATTAAATTAATTGTAAATTTACATTTACAACCAGTTCGCAAGTCAAGGGCGTAGAGCGGGTAAGAAGAACTGGCAAGAAACTTTCCGCCACTCTTTTCAATCGCCAAGTTTTTAATACAAATTGTTTGAACTAGAGCATATCAATCCCAAGGATTAGAATCATTTAAGTATTCGTCACATTTATAAAAGGCTTTATTAATTAATTTACTTTTAACAAGGGTTTTGAATTTATTTACTGATAGTTCTCTAATTTCGCTTGGGAGTTTGGTGTTAAAACGAATACAATTTCTATATAAGGAGTGGTTATCTTCTGGAGTCTGGTTGGTCGCACACACAAATTAGTTCTATTACGCGTATTATACTGGTGAAAGTCACCATTTGTTTTAAAATCGTTTAAGTTTCAACAAGGCTTCAAGAATATATTGACCGGATAATGTCATAATATTTAGTTCCTTAAATACCGACTCCCTCGGGGAAATACAACAAATACTCCGAACAGCCCGCTTCTGCAACACAAATATGTAATAAAGTACACGAAGTCATGTCAAAGATTATTGTGCGTATAATATCGAAATAGTTATCAGTGTCTGCTGCGGTAGCTCATACAATCGAATAGGCCATTGTTAATTTGCCGAACAACCAGCTTTCATTTCTAACATTCTAGGCATACTATCGATTTCAATTCCACTACAAGGCTCTTTACTTTATGGATACGGTAGCGGATTAAAATATAGTTGATGGTTTTGTACATAGTATTAAGAGAATTCTTAATAGACTGATAACGCTTAAGAGTCTTCTGGCTATGTGTGTCTATTGGCGGTGGTTTTACTTAACATCATGATGTGATGTTGATAACCGGCCTCTTTTGTAATAAAAAAATAGTTTGTCTATGAATATAAGTTTTGTGTCTCTGAATTTCTTATACACATTTATTTACTAATTATGTAATACCATAACATTTTTTTAATAGAGAAATGCATTCCCTTTACTGCAATAATATTGCATGGGAGGATAGTTATATGGAGCTCAGTTACCCTACCCTATCTACTAAATCCCTGTTTTGTTTCTCCTTTTTGTACGATGGAGCCGTGTACCGAGGCTGTATCGCCGCACCCAATCCATACTTTTTATAACCTTCAGTCTTTTTCTTGTAGTGCCTCTCCACTCCTTATATTATTCGCATAATGTATACTACTTCGACTTCTACTGTTCTACGCTGGCAACTCACGTCCATTCTCTAATATGGTCAAAGTGAGTTCTCGGAATCGTTTGGGGCGCCGTAGAACTTCTTCGTTCGTGACTCTATACTTAACCTCAGCATTTTTCGGTCGTGGCGTCGAGTTTCTTAATGGTTCCTTCCTTCAAGAACCATTCAGTAGTAGTTCTTTAGAGCATTTATTTAAAGGTCTTAATAGTTTTGAAAAATATTATTTTTACCTACGCACCTATGTATAGAAATCATCCAGTGTTTCGTAGCTACGTGATTTGTAAATGTCCTAACCACGTACACCGCACAACATTCCCTATGTCTGTGCTTTTATAGGTATGTGGATATTATCAATATTAAATAAAATATTGCGTGAAGAGAAATTGACAGTTAAATTGATTCACAAACTTATGTAACATATAACATAATAACCTTTGTGAATTTGTGAAAGCAAGCTGCGTTTATAGCCAGTATATAGGCCATAAATTTGACGAGAATTATAAATTACTTGATTTACTATTAAGACAATAAATTAATGTTCTTATAATATGACTATGGAAATGAATATGACATTTGTATACCCATTTTTTATGCGTATTTTTATAATTATTGGATCTAAATGTACCACCAAAGTAATAAACTAATAAAATATAAGCATAAGTGGTTGTGTGTGTGAATTTAGAAACAGCTATTTACTTTTTGCAGAAAAAGTTTTGCGCATGTTTCGTTGCAAGACGAAAGTGAGATTGGTGATTTGCGTATTGTAAAGTAAAAGATGTATTACGAAAAAAAATATTTTGTTTTAAGCAATATAATTTTAAAAAGGCAGCGGTGAATCCCAAAAAATATATTTACATACATTTATTTAAACTATTACAATAATTGACTTAACTAAATATGACAATTGAATCGGACCGATATGAGGTACACAATAAATCTAATACATATATAAAATTCTTGTGTCACGGTGTTTGTAATTAAACTCCTCCGAAATGGCTTGACCGTAATACATGAGATTTTGTGTGTATATCGGTTAGGTCTGCGAATCAGACAAGATCTATTTTTCATCACCCTTAGTCAAAATTAATATATGGGAGTGGTCACCACCCTTAGGTCCACCCCCGTATATTATTTTTTTATGAGACAGCAGTAAGTAAATTCATGGAACCCTTAATTTTCACACCTCCACGATTAATTAATTTGTTAATTAAATACTTATGACTAGATTTCTGAGGCATGTATAGAGAAAAATTCACAGAAAAACCTAAATGTTTTCATTCCAAAAAAAAACGAACAGTCTCTGTCGTAGCATATCAAAAAGTTCCATGTTGGTACCTTCTACAAAAGGGAGGCTAAGTAGTTAAGTTATCTATATTCTATAAAAAAATCAGTGGCGCTACAACCCCTTTTTAGGTCTTGGCCTCAGATTTCTGAATCTGTTTCATGATAATTTATAGATCTAAAAGGCAAGTGGGTGATCAACCTCCATTGCCTGAGATAAGTCGTCGAATTTTTGGGTTTAAGACATGTCGGTTTCCTCACGATGTTTTCATTCACTCGGGCAAATGTTAAATGTGCACATAGAAAGAAAGTCCATTGGTGCATAGCCGGGGATCGAAACTGCTACCTCCGGTATGATAGTCGCACGCTGAAGTCACTAGGCCAACACTGCTATATCTATACTTTGATTTTTAATTCCGTAGACAGATATCCTTTTTTATTTTCAAAAAATCAGAATATATATTATTCAGAGTCCTATTACTAATCAGGATTTGCCTGGTCCGATATGAGGTATCCGGTTAAAGCTGTCGATGTCTGTTTTCCGTCTGTTTTCCTTTTAAAAGAACACTGCGTCGGAGATGAAATGCGGAGCAAAGAGATTGCAATGGATATGTCATACTCAGAAGTTAGACTCAGAGTTAGTTTTTTTTAATGACATCTATGCTACTTAAAGTAACATATTATTGCAATTCAAAACCTAATGAAACTTAAACGAATGGTCACCCTGGACAGTGTTCTTATTTATTTGAAGCGTTGATATTGTATCGTGTACATGTAGTCCGGGAATTTAAGCTAAGCCCTAATACGAACCACCTTAGAGAATTGGAGATTAGTTTTATTTGAGCTTTTATACTATAGGCGTGAGTTTTAGTTGTGTTAGTTTTAAGGATTGAAATTACTTTATTAATAATTTACTACTTAAGCAATTTAAACTACCCAGTTGTTGCATGAATTCATTATTGAATAATAATAAATAAAGCGAAAAATAATAATCTAGTGACGCAGTCTTATGTATAATATGACTGTTGGTCTCAGATTACACCCGTTTCATTGATTATTTTCATTTCATAGACAAGTAGGTTACCCTTCTGTCTGACACATGTCGTCGATTTCTGGATTAGTGACTTGCAGGTGCATGCCCGTTTACCTTTTCCGCCAGAAAGAGTGTTAGTTTCTCACATTGAAAAAAGGCAATTGGTTACTGCCGGGGATCGAATCTTCGAACTCATTGAGAGTCGCATTCTCAAGTCTAGTTCCTTTAGTATGTGGCCAAAAGTGCTCAAATAATGTTACTATTAATTATTCCCATAAGGAAATAGTCTTTCTAATTATGCCTTTTGACAAATATGTATTTTGTCTTTCAATAATCAAGTTTTCATAGGGCCGTGATCTAGTCGAGCAATAAGCTCCAGTTTAAGATGTTTTGTGCCTTTTGATTCCAATCCACTCTTTGATAGGATTCACTTTAATATATTCTGTATAAAGATTCTTATTGTATTTCAATTTATCTATTGGCATTTTCAGATATCTTATTGAAGGTATTGAACAAAAACAAATACATAATTATTAAGCTAGTAAAAACTAATGTGTATTAAATAAGTGTTATTTGGCGCAGTTAACATGAAACCAAATGTGATTTTTAGTTGATACCGACTAGGTTCAAATGGTAGTTTCTGTGTCGCAGCTATATTTTAAACAAAGTGTTTCGTCGATAGAAAAAGTCAATAGCAGAGGTTCCCGAGTTTTGAAGTCCTTATTTATTAATTTCTTCAGACATCAAATTTGGTAATAAATCTAAAAGCATTCGTTTATAAGCGATTTTGATGATCTTTCATATAAGCTATGCAACAAAAAATTCAATATCAGAACTGCTACAATTAAATTCATCTTTTTAATTGTTTCTGATAATTCAACAAGTTCCAAAATGTATTAAAACAAATTACACCAAGTTATTCAATTGTAGGTACTAATTGTCGTGTCGGTATTAGATAGTAAATTATATACCTGAATTACGTTGTACAGGATATTGACTAAGTTAACAAGATGTAGGACTGCTACGGATTACACTCGTAGAGGTGCTACGAAATGTAGAACAATATAAAATGAATATATGAAGAGGAATAATTGATAACTTTTTATTATATTTTTAGATTAGTATAAAAGCAGATTCGTTATTACTTTACCGGATGTCACGCGACAGGTATAAAATATTACTTAAATTAAAAAAACCAATGGCTTGGATTTCAGTATGTTTTGTTTTATTTTTTTACTAGGTTTATGTAGAAACTAGTGAATTAGTGTTAATATACGTTAATATTTAGTGCTGAACAGTAAGTGAAAAAATAGAACACAAAAACAGAGTATCTTCCCTTTAATAGACTCTGTAAGTAGTGTTATTGGACACTTCCTTATGATAAACATCCTTTTTAGTAAATCGGGTTAGGCTCAAATCACTTATGAAATGTTCCGTGATGTCTTAGTGAAGACACATGTATAAAAAATACTAGGTTTATCCAGGTTATGCAGGTGTAGGTAGGTTTCTGTAGATACCAACATACATGGCGCAATCGTTCTTACATTGCATTATTATCTAGGTTAAGATTAAAAAAATTACATTATATTGAAAATGAATTTAATAAATCCGTTCGTGCTCAAAGTTTGTCTAAGATGATTGTTTAATTACATTTCTCCTTCACATATTTGTTACATACGTAACCCACAACTGGTGACCCCGATTGAAGACTAAATCCAACATTTATCTGAAACAGATTTGGTGATATCGCGGTTTTATCGGCTTTCCATAAGCGGATTCTACCGATTTAACTATCAAGAGGCTTAGAGTCAATGAACCATGTCTTGCGATAACACCTGCGGTGACGCCGACGCCAGTAGTGGCAATCTAGCGACTGTCAGTATTTCGTCGAAAATTCCCAAGTTTTGAAGCAAAATGCCAGTTGTATGGTTTGCGCAATTCGAAACCGTCATATCACCCCAGAAACAGGTTGATGATGTTCAGCTTAGTCGACTCAAAACTTAATAAGGATGCCATTATACAAAAAACGATTATTTTCCATTTGAACAACGATTGTTGTAGCGGCGAATGCAGTTTTTTAAGGTGTTTATCCAAATAAACCAGCATAACAACAGACAGTCCAAAATGGTTCTGCAGGTACCATATACGTTATAGACAGAGAGCACGAAACTGCGAGAAGCCCTGTTGATGATTTCTTTCGTCAGCATCTTATTCTCAGTTACGATAGTGATACAATATGACCTTTTATTATCCGAATTGTTATTGCGATGTTATTAAGAGACATAAACTGTAATTTTAAATGTGATAAAAAACTGTAACCACAATTATAACGTTTTATTTTGCCCCAGTTAGGTATTTTTAATTATTATTTGGCATTTGGCATTACAGAACAACCTCAAGGAGGTAATTATAATAATTTTGTTGGAAATTCGCAAATCCTTTCTAAGTGCGCAGCGAAATCTTAAGCTGAAATAATGCTTACTGTTCCTTTACACGAAATAACCAGTTTAGGTTTATCTTCTACTAAGGTACTGCTATACAATTAATTACCATTATTTCCTCACTGATTACTCCAAAAGTGAGTTTATTCGATAAAAACCGTTTAGATGTATGTATTTGGATACAATGATTTTATAAATTTAGCCTGCTCTGTGAAGGCTACGCAATTAAGCGTTTTTTAAGGCAGTTTTTGTTTCTAACTGCTTGTGTTTTTGTTTTTCCAGCACAATGTGGAACCACTGAAGTATTTCTGACTAAGGGTCCTTCGTGAAAAACTAATTCTTAAAAGACCGGCAATACACTTGCGAACCTTCTGACAATGTTACATAATAAAAAAAATATGCGGCACTCCGGGACTGCCGCGGTAAAGCATAGAAGTATTATCAACTTATTCAATTATAATTATTTATTTATGCAGTATTTTTTTCTTTGATGTTAATTCAATCTGCCACTTTACCACTCTACTAAATTCAAACTAACACGCCGTATACTCTCTATATGTCTCACTCTAACGCGTCCCGGCTGCACCAGCCATGCTTACGCTACGTCACCGATCTCGTCAGAGAGATGTGAAAACGCAGTATGCGTTCTGTCCCGTTCTAACGCGTGTTGGCCGCACCTATATTACGTCATCGTTCGTAAAGTTTATTTTTATTGCGGAATTTATTGATGCTGAAAATAAAATCTATGCAATAGCTTAAAAAAGTTTTCATTTATTGATTCAGAACAGCAAACATTATTACGTACAATAGTAAAAATAGTACGTAACGAACAAATTTTAATTCAATTTAATAAATAAAAACTACTTATCTCACAGTCTTCACAAATACAGACAGTTCTAGTGCCAAACTGAGGAAACGCATAGCATCGATATAATTAAGCGGAATTTTTGACGGGGGCCAGTTGGTGAATACCATTCACACAGCATCATCATGCCTTCGGGATCTCAAATACTTTTGAGGCTGTACATTCTAAGCAATTTCATTTCATTCATAGTTATTATCTTTACATGCAGAAAATCGAAAGCGTGGGATCGAACAGCTATATAGGCTTTGGAGCAGAGCATTTTTTAATACTAAAATTACTATTTACTACTTCTATTTATATAAAAATTGTTGATCAGTATTTATTTCATTATCTAACAAATATTGAAAGAACCGATGTCTAGACGTCTTACCTAACCGAAATAGTTGCTTAGAAATTCTTAGCTTATTATATGTTCACGTATTGGGTTTTAGCATTCGATGGTAGTATAACAAAAATATTGAAAAGTTATATGATTGAATTGTGCCACCACCCACAAATAATAATTTGAAAAATGTATACACATTTTTCAAATTAAAACAAACATTTTTGCTTCTGAGGCAAGTTTCGGGTGTTTGTGTGTTTAATATATTTTTATTGATTCTTAAACACATACTATTCTTATAACTTTTAATAGTAATAATAACTATGTAATCACTATTACTATTAACTATTCATTTCGTTAATTTGTAGATCTATTAATACTGCCAAATCGCAAGTATTAATGGTATTACACAGATTAGACTTTGAAGTAGTTAATTTATGAGTTCAATGACATGAAGGTGACAGTAATGCCATTGCTCCAACAATATATATAGTGATTATTTATATATTCCACATTAGTTAGCCAGTTACATCGGTAAAAAATAACGAAGTAATATTGCCACATTGGGAGGAGGCTTTTGTTGAGAAACAAGCTGACTAATCATGGTTACATTACATGGTTATAATGTTACTTATAATTTCAACAGTAATTTATTGCGTATAGCGGTGAATAAAAAGCTAAACTCAAGAAAAATAAACCAAGATGTCGCCACTATAATGGGTGTCGATAGGAAGCATGCATTTTATATACTCAAGGTTTCCTTACAAATATAAATAATTGTATTCGAGCAGTTTTCTATATAAAACGGCAGAAACGAGGATTCGTAGTAGTGTACCTTAGCGAGATTCCACTCTACAAGACAAATAGAGGCCATTTTTATTTTCTTATGTAAATGAAGGTAGAGGGGGATAGTTAATATTGTTGGGTCGGCATCCGCTACTGTGGCTTATTTGACAACCATGCTTCTAATGCCTTAAATTGTTTACATTTCTTTTGTTTAATAGAGTTTATTTTTCGAGAGAAAAGGTTGATTGTTAACTTATTTTAAACGCAAAATGTAAAATTCTGCTATTACATTGCTGTGATAGTTTTTTTTTAATTATAACGCAGTTAACATACTTTATAGGTCCTCAAAATATAGACACTTTACTATGGTCGCAAAAGTGACATTAATCTAAGTTACAGTATATAAATTATGTATAGCTTGATAATATTTTTTCTAAAACTTTAAATATAAACATACATCGCATTG
The DNA here is from genome assembly GCA_028984075.1 of Pieris mannii. NCBI lineage: Eukaryota > Metazoa > Arthropoda > Insecta > Lepidoptera > Pieridae > Pieris > Pieris mannii. The sequence goes on along the minus strand of CM054795.1, from coordinate 5,042,994 downwards.
GTCAAAACTGTTAAAAAAGCAATCCTTCTATAGATATTAGAAATATATACAGAGATGATTTGATGCATAGCAACATTATACTTGATTGTCTTAGTAATGGTCGGTGTGTATAAGGTGGAGCGAAACCATGATATTTCTTCTGTTTAGAGGGCAGATTAACTCAATACATCAGGATTTTGGCCAATAAAGTAAATGAAAAAGCCACATAAATATGTCTGCCCTATGTCCCATATCGGATTTAAAGTGTTGTAGTTACGCAACTGATTTAAAAATACCAAATTATAAACGCGAAAGTAATGAAGAATTTTTCATGTCATTGTTACTTTTAGGTAAAATATCTCGCGCTTCGTGTGAGTATATTTTATTTATTTATTGAAACACACATCATGTATTATACATTTTATACAAATAGATTCTTGGGAAGAGGTAATATCAAACAGCAAAGCTGTTCAACTAAAGACGATACCATCCTTGCTGAATATAATATAAAATATCTGTATAAAATAATAAATGAAAAGCTTAATTAATATCTACATGCTAAATAAACATGAAGTTAAACATAAAATAACTGAATGGTTGAAGTCATTAAATTATGCTGAAACTGAAAATCTTTTAATGTACCCTGAATAAAGCTACACGCACCGCACTGTTACCTACACACACACACACATAAATACACACAAATTTCACACACACACACACTCACCACACATTTCTTGTAGTTTGCTTATAAATATAACTTTTCCTCTTTATTCTATCTAAAAGTGTTATATCCAATTACCATTTAATGTACCTACTAAATATCTAGTATTTAAGTATTTCTTTTTGCATGTAAACCTGCCTAATATTTTACGATAGCATATACCTATGGTACGAAAATCTTTTTGTTACGGAAGAGCGTGGCCTCCTAACACAGGTGTTTTTACACTTAATAGAAGGTCGCAACCATAAAATGTTTTTTGTACCGTTTTTGTTAAAGAAATAAAATATTTTTTCATTTTTCATTTTCATTGCTGAAAAGCAGATATCGGTGACACCTCTTACCTCTGCTACCCTGGTACAAACTAGAACTCATTTTTGTACCACTGTGTGTGTATATGTCGTGTTTATCAAATATACTAAACCTTTGACATCTAACAAGAACTGATACGCAATTCTGAAGAAATTCAAAGCGAAATGAAGCACTCCAATTTCTTATAAGGCTGTAACTAAAGAATGCGTGTACACAGAGCAAATTCATTAGATAAAAACGTGCCTCGCCTGCCGGGAGACTGGCTGGAGGCTAAAGCTTACACAAACAAGTACAGGGATGCATTCGTTCAAATTGTATGTGACAAACGCAAAGGTTGTTGGGTAAACTAACACATAAGGTAAAAAAGGCTTAGCCAATTTTACTATAATATAAAGAATATAAAACAAACAAAATTACTAAAACTTTAAACTACTGAAATTAAAAAAATATTAAATCTGTAAATAACTGAGGACTTCACAAGAGAGTACTATGAAGGCTCGCTACAATAGCGATTTGTACCCTGTTCATAACAAACGTATACTAAAATTCAGTTTTATGTGCTTTTGAAATTTCAACTGATTAGTGCCGATAATAATATTATTTGCAAGATTTTGTTGTAAGTTGATGTAATAAATTTGAGTTTTCAAGAAAAAATCAATACGGCCCTGTTCAATGTCAGATTGAAGACCTTCTCTCAGTCGTTATACACGTGATTAAGAAATGTTTGAATAAAACTTTATAAAAGAAATCCTCCAAGTTTTTTCGTACTTAATGCAACACGGGATAATACGATACAAAGACATTTTTCTTATTATATTTATATGTAATATGGAAATTGCTAAGAGAATTAAATGTATTAAATGATTAATCATATGATAAATCTGATATATCTTCTTGAAGCCTGTCTTTAAAAAATATTTAAGATATTTTTGAAAGACAGGCTTCAGACGAAAGATCTATGCTTGTATATACATAAATACTAGCCCAATTGATCACAATAAAATTGTCTTCCTGTTTGTAAGGTAAGATAAGCTATAACCTAAATTTAAGTCCTTTCTCAATTATTAAATCAATCAGTTAGTGAATAAATTACTGGAGCAATAAAGAGGTAGATTTCGGATCAGTCACCTATATGTGACACTGCCGTCACGTGCCTTAATAATTAAGTGTAGTAAATGTATCTTATCAATTGAAGTAGTTTGCTTACCGCAAGAGAAACAAGACCCATACCTAGATCCTGCGGGAGGCTGTTAAAGTGTCATCTGCCCTAATGGGCGCATCCATCACGCGAAATAAGCTCTAACGAAACGACATTCTAATGATAGTATTACAGGAGCGTGGTTTATGTGTTACAAAAACTCTAGATTCTTATAACTTAAATAAATATTTTTTAGGTATTAAAGAGAATGTATAAAATTATTTAATCACACCTCAAGAGTACTGTAATTATTCTATACGCTATTGTAAATTACAGTTTATACTACAGACAGAATACAATGAAAAAATAATACATAAAAATGTTTGTTTCTCAAATTTTAAGTTAATACCTGAATATGAGACAGCCCCCCTAAGTGGTCTTTGAGACACTTGTGTTGAGGTTGACTCGCATAACTTGTCATTACAAATGTATGTAATTTCTTGTAATGCCATGACGATCGTTATATGTTAATACAATCAAGATAAACTCTTTCTAAACCTATAGGTACATCGAAATTTCTTTCTTTAATGATTAAAGTACGCATATAAATTGATTTAACTCGTGTTACTTACCAAACTCCATCACAACAGCTGGCCGATCTTATGTATTTTTTTGGTAATATGTTGGTCAAAACGTTTCTTTAATTAAATTTCTTCCATGTTTTTCTTGCATTTTATTAGCTACATTAGTGTGATGAATTCTCACAATTATATTCTCGGTGTATAATATAAAACGCCTGCTTCATTACAACAATTATATATATTTCCAATACTTCTTATCCTTTAACAACCACACAGCTTACAATTTAACGTCCATCTTGGTCAAGCGGATCGGTCCGAATATCCTCACTATTGTTAGATCGAATCAAGACGACTCGTCATTCTGTTCGTAACTGTCGGTATCGAATCAATCAACTTACTTACATCGAGTAAAACATATTAAACAAATACAATCATCAAATAATCTAAACTGTAAATTATAAATATTAATTATAAACATAATAAAAATGTAAATTAATAACATATCATCATAAATTCGTTACATCGTAAATTAAGTACAATCATCAAATAAAGTAGCTTGTAAATTGAATATAAATATTAATAAAAAATAAACGTGATTTAAATAATAAACTTGTAAAATAATAATAAATAATCATAAATTCATTACAATATGTGTTAAATAGTAAGATCATATTAAGCTATCATTATAGTAAAACTTATGCGGTAAGTTTAGCTGAAATACTGCAGTTGGAAATAGTTTGTACTATTAAGTTAAAGAAACGACAAAACGTATAATTGAAATGAATAAACAAAGAACGGTGTTCCGGCAACGCCTGCATCTGCGAAGCGATTAAAACTTAATCCCGGGGAGATCATTTAGTACTTGCGACTTTTAAGACTCATTTCATAAATTAAGAGTTAAATTTGTTATTTTTAATAACTGAAAAAGGTGTCAAATTTACGTCAGTAAATGTGTCTGTGTGCTGTGTACTTGTGCTGGTCTGTGACGCGGCTCTTATAACTCTTTTTTTAGAAATCTGACGCAATGGAGATGGTTTTTACAATATATGAAGATCTTTGTCAAGATCCTCAATTCCTTTTAATAGCATTAGATTTCGACCAAATTTTTAAACACAAGTTTGATGTAAATCAGTTGGGTTGATTTTTTTTTTAAATAAGGAACATATATATGTTAGTAACCTTTTATAGGGAAAGCTTTTTAGTATTTACTTCAAATTTTAGAGGGTATAATATTGTGTATGTTTTCTGGGTGAGTGTCTGGTTTGATTAATTTCTGAAAAAAATGAACTTAGTATCCACAATACGGAAACAAAATTTGTATCTTCTAAGAAGACCAAACTAATTTCAAATACTACTGACACTGCGGCGTGCACTTTCCGGATCGTATTATTCAAAAGGTGAAACAGCACATACTGAAGTGGCAAGTTGTACTATCGTTAACATTTCTACTATCGTGTGTTGACTCGAGTGTAGAACTTTCCTAATTATGCAAAGCTGCAAATCAAACACTGCTTTAAGTTACTTCACTCACGTAGTATTGAGCAAGTTTTAGTTCAACGCACTATTATTTTATTATCAAATAATTGACTGTGTAATTCGCGTAGATAGATTAAAATAAAAATATTATGCGACACTTTTATTTTGTACATATATTCAGTTTCAGAACAGAATTCTTCAAGATATTCTATTGATTAGCTTATAACCATTAGGCATTGACAAAGGTATGTTTCCAACAAAGGCACAGGATTTTAGGTAAATTTTAGGGAGGATAGAAAGTGACAAGTATTTTATACAAAATACAATTTTTTTTAAAGGCACTAACTTACTTAGTCCTATTGTTGTAGCTCGAAAGAGACAGAAACTTTTAACAGACCGATACAGAAATTCATAATTTGCGAAATGATCGACATATAGACAAGGTGTGATAGTAATATAAAAAGAAAACTTATTATAATACAAACATAATATAGTCGTGGATCAAATACGAGTATCGTAAGTGCTAAACAAGTTCGAAAACAACATTAAGTCGTGCCGGTCTGAATGTTCAATTGTTATCCGATATCGAACCTACTATAGCCAGACCCTGCGCTCAAACGAACTTTGACTTCGATGCATTTCCCAAAATTCCACCCGCAATTATAACTTTATTTTCAAATTGCATTGAAATAGGTGCAGGCGAAGTGAAAGGAACATTTTAAAATGACGGCGTTCTTTTGTCTTGCCATAAAGATATTAGCCGGTTTTACTATAGACATCAGATAGCTATTGTTTTTGTAACTGACTTACCATGTAAGTGGAAACTATAAAATTTTGTTTCTATTTGTTTTGTGAAATTTTTATGAGAAAAATGTTTTTCATATGTATAAGAGTCATAATCACTTACACTGGTTAACATCCAATTCAAACATTATCAGAATCAAACGCAGGAAGTAGATATGGTCGCTTATTTCTTTAGTATAAACATATAACATTAAAAATCTTATTAAATGCAGTACGTACTGCTGAATTTCATCTTTGGACGTTGAATTAGGATAAGCAATTCGAACCGTATCATTTGAACGTTCTTCCACAACTGAGTGGTTCGCTATGTGGAAGCAGCTGCCCACTTGAGTATTTCTCCACCAATGCAGCTTAGGGTCCTTCAAGAAAAGACCGTAGCAATTCATGAAACACAGACAACGCGCTTGCAAGTGCGTTTTACCAGTGGTAGAATCCATGGGGTCGGTTTAATATCAGAACATTTGCTATCCAAACGGGATCACCCAGCTCATCATAGCTCTAGAAAACTGAAGTTTTGTTCCTATCTTTTAAAGTATCCAGTTTTACATATTTTTGTTTTATAATAATATAATATAATAATGTATAATGTTCTACTGTTTCGATATTTTTAAATATGTGAGGAGCATGTATACTAACAATACAATAATAGACCTGTGTGTAGTAGTTTATTCTAGGAGTACATTGTTTTCAACGAATATTTACAAATATTGTAAATTCTATTTTAAGCGAGTAAGTGTGGAGTTATCCCATTCATCATCCCAATCATCTTTATATTTTTATTTAACGTTCAAAAGTTCCATTTTAATTGGTCTAATTGGAATAAATGATTTCATTTGTTAAACGAATTATGATTAATGCATACAAATTACAGGCCTATATACGTCCTGACCCAGAATTGTATTTTTTTTTTGTAATTTTTCCTATAGGAAGTGGATAATCACTTCGTACCTGACCTACCCATTGTCGAATTTTGAGAAAACTGTTAAAGTTACATTTCCCATCGACATACTGATGAGTCTGTGATCCCTGTACATATTTATAAAGCATATGAACGCATGACTTTGAGTCGCTTGATTACACACTAGGCAAATACTTCAAGTTTAAAAATTCCGATAAACAATATCAAAACAGTAAGTGTTTTGTTTTGTAAATATTACGCAATAAGCATTTAAGTCCGCCAGGGGCAGAGATTGTTTAAAGCTTTCTTGAATGTCTCGGTATAACTGCAAATGGATTCCTCAGCCCTTAAACCCTGCCACAATATTGCTCTTTGTTTACTTTCGATACTGCGTAGTTCCTCACAAATTGGTGATAATATAAAAATACTAGAATTGTATGCGGTCGTAATTAATACTTCATTAACATTAACAGATGTCAGATGATAGATGTGAGATGATAGTCAGATGACCCGTGAATGTTAAATGATGGCGCGTTTGATAGTATGGGCCGGATTACAAAAAGATTTTATGCATTTGATTTAAGTAGAATGTGGACACAAATAGTTGCCCGGGCGATTTTAAGAGCTTCATAACATATTTCAACCGTAGACTCATTTCAGCAGAGTCACCACGTTAAGACTGTCATCAGGCCTGCGTGAGCGGGTTTTACTTCAAAAAAACGCCTTAACATAGAAATATGATTTCAAAATTGTTTTGCAATAAACTGTATTGTATCGTTTAGTTGCTTTTTACATTGCATCTCATCTTGTTATGTATCTTATGACCGCCCTGATACAAAAAACTTTCCAATTGTCATGTGTGTATCATGGACAGCGGTCTCACTGAATATCAGTTTCTAAACGATTAATTTATATAATAAACTTAAATTCTGACAAATAATGCAAAAACCGCCTTATTTTTGATGTGAAACATCTATAGCCGCACGTAAAACCGATTTCTGGCGTGGCGACGCATCGCCACGCTATGGCGCTAATATCGTTGGTATATACATACAATCTATGTGCAGTAGTAAATTTTTGTATTTAATGAAAATAAATGTTTATTCAATAAATAGTCATCGTTATCTGGAAAACAAAATCGTAATATTTTATTATATCATTATGACATATTTAGTTCCTCAACATATTTAGTTCCATCAACATTCACAATCTGTTCTTTTCTGCATATTACTTGACAAAATAATTTCGATGTTTCACATCTGCCAGGCGTCCCGTGACGGCTCACATTTTTTAATATTTAATGTTACGAAACCAATAAAACCGAACTGGTATGTAAATAAATAAGGAATGTCCGTTCTGAGGTAATTTGTTATTAATAAAATAAATAAATACTTACGTAGCATATTTGTGATATTCGTTTACTCTTTGCTATTCTGGCAATATTTGCGCACGTTTACCAGGCTAAGCCTCGTATCTTCTCAATTATTAATAATTATTAAGAGCAGTGTTGGCCTAGTTCAGCGTTCGACTCTCATACCTGAGATCGTAGGTTCCCCGGCTGTGCACCAATGGACTTTCTTTCTATGTGCGCATTTACCGCACATAGAAAACGTGTAGGTTACACGTCTTAGGCCCAAAAAGTCGACGACGTATGTCAGGCACTGCCTATTAGACTAAAAAATGATGATGAAACAGATCAAGAAATCTGCGGCCAACGCCTAAAGAGGTTGTAACGCCACTGATTTTTTAATTAATTATTAATTAAAATATAGCGTCATTTTGCGAACTTTGATACAGCTGTTAGTGCAGTGGTGGCCTAGTGGCGTCAGCATACGGTTTTTATGTATGTACGCATATGACGCTCGCTTTAGGTGAAGGAAAACATCGTGAGAAAACCGGCATGCCTTAGACTCAACAAGTTATCGAACTGAGCCACGTAAGGCTGATCACCTACTTGCCTATTTCATGAAACAAATGATTACAAAACAGATACAGAAATATAAGGCATTTTATACGGTAACCCCCACTTATTTTTTACAGTAGTACACAAGACGACTGTGTTTTTTATTCAAAGTTTAGTTTAGGAAATTAGAAAATTGTGGTTATTAAATATGTATTGAATCAAATGTCATTGATACCGGTTCTAAATCTTTTTATGCATACACTAGAAAACAATTCAGCTCTAAAACAGGAATTAATTTTAATTATTATAGGTTAACCTGTTTATTGGCTTTTATATTTTTGTTTGTAATTATTTTGATTTATTATTATTGCTATTTTTTCTTTGATTTCGTTTTATTATATTATATTAGTTATAGTAACGTTTGTTTAAAGTTTTTTGTTTTTTTTTTGTTAATTGTTTTTCATTTTTTGTACTCTACCCTCTGTTGGTGTTTCTTAACGTTGTTTCTCATTAGGGTTGCCTGGAAGAAATCGCTCGTAAGCGATAAGGCCGCCCTTTGCCTTATATTTTTTGTAACTGTTTTTTTTTATTTTTGTTATGTGTGTTTTTGTATAAGGCGATAAAGGATAAATAAATAAATGAAAATAAAATAATCGGTATGAAATGATCGTCGAAGCTCATGATTCCTACAAATTTAAAAACGCTATATTAAACTTATTTGTTACTACGATAACGGTAGTTTTGCCTTATATGGTTAGCCCAGATTTTGAAATAGGCCTATTGCTGTCACGTTTGTTAATATACTAAATGACATGAGAGTGATAAGGCTAAACATTCGATTGCAATTTGAAGCTTATGTTATAAATAGCTGTTTAATAGCACGTAAACATTAATACCTACAGACGTAATTGGTGTAAGCCGCTTACGTGTGACTAACAAGCATAGGGCTATTTTACGTGATCTGTAGGGATATTTTAATATTGGTTATTGAATATGTTTTTGTATTTACTTTAATTTATGTAATTAAATGTTTTATTTTAAGAAAGGCCCACTATCGGGGGGCAACAAAGATTCCCGTTGTAATTATATTGCAGGCATTAAAAAAATCTAAAAAAAAATATTAATTTAGGTAACACAATGTACACCTATGAAAGTCAATAAAGAAATACATATTGGATAATATTTATTCAAAACAAATAACATAATACATAAAAATATACCTAATAACTTAAACCTTAAAATTTAATAATTAAAAAATAATATTAAATGCTAAATGCCTTACATTTTGCATTTACGGCTAGGCCCCATGAACTCTTATTGCGAGTCTACTGACTGAGATGCATCATATTCATACCATCGACTATTCATGACATCGAATAAACGAGACAGTTCATGAGCACCGCGTGAGCTTAGAGGGGATCAATATATAAACAGGTGCAACACCTTCAAACTCTGACAGAATAAGTGGTTCTAAAAAAAGTTCCTTTTTCATCAAACGTGTTGACATATTAGATTAAACTCGTAATATAATATTTTAATTAAAACTATTTCAAAAAGTAAGATTAGTACTAAATTAGATATACTAAATATATTAGACATATATATAAATATATAACTTCATAATTTCTATAGAGTTTTATTTTGGGTAAAATCGAGATTAGGCAATGTGATTATGAACAAAATTATTATAAAGTTGTCGTAGATACAAAACAAGACAATCCCTTTCTAACGACGAAGATGTCGAGTCTTTTATTTATTGAAGATTTCCGTGCCTACACAATTGCACGAAGTATACTTAATAATATTCAATTAATTATTTAAGTATGCAGATAGTATAACCAATAACACATTATTCCCTTAAATAACATAGAATTTTAAATCAGCCCACGCTTCGTGTTATTACCAAAGTCCTTGCAACTTCTTCTACTATAATGCCGTGGACATAGCATAATTAATTATATGCACCTAAACCTTCTTTAGGTACTAGTCATCTGCTTCTTGATTTTACAATAAATAAGAAGTGTATATCACTAGTATTTAATATTTAAAGTTTCCTTAATAAGTTCATGAATTGTATTACTCTCCTCTGGTGTTTTGATTCTTTAAATTTAGTATTTTACAAATTTATAATATGTAAATAATAAGCTATTTGAATTAAAATCAAATCAGACAGAAAAAGATGTCTTCAGGAAATGTTCAATTGGGTATTAATTTAATTATTTGGTTGTTACCAAATTAATTAATACCCATACAAATACCATTATTATATACATACATACTCATATATTTTGTGTGGCTCTTCCTTGTCAACTATCATAGCACCAGAAATAATAGTCTTTTTATTAAATAATTATAATGGGACGACGACATTAGACAAGTCGCGGGAACAACATGGGGTAGAGTGGCCTTAGAAAGGCCAGAATGGAGTAGATTGGAGGAGGCCTTTGCCACCTGGCAAACGGACAAGCAAAAATGGAAAAAAGGAACAATTTACGAAAAATAAAAATAAAGAATACGCTGGCATGTCCGATAAAAAGGCTATTATATTATATATTAAATAATTATATGTTCTAACACAACAGTTCATTGTGATGGATGAATTAACGTTGAAAGGTTCTCAAATCAAGGGCGTAGAACGTACGAGAAGAATCGGCGATAAACACTCCGTTACTGTTTTTATTCGCCTAAGTTTTTTATTTAACAAAATGTATGTAAGGAGCTCCAACCATTACACCATATTCCACGTGACATCTTAAGCCCTTAATAAAGTCTACCTTTTCATAGATTAAGCACTTTAAAATTTTATTTTTATAGTTAATAATAAAACAATGCAAGATGGCATTGTTACACTATTATCTAATAAAAATACTGTCAATACGTTTGAATGAAAGAGCGGTCGAAGCAAGCGCTTTCTTTACAAAGTAGATTCTAATGTCGAACTCGAACGGCTTATACCAATAGACTAAATTAGGACGTCGACCAATGCTGACGTAAATATTTTTATTTTAACTGTAGGTTCCGTTTTTCTTTATATTCCGATCGACTTTCTGGTGATTATGCTAGGTTTATTGCGAATCATCCTACTTCTCCGCAAAATTCTAGGTCCTACTCCGTCAATACAAAATCCTTCCTTTTGACTTTATAATTAAAACACGAAATTTTTTTTACGATGAACTAGAGTAACTAGTCTATTATTTTAGACTTAATTGGTATTTATAATATTAATTTATTTCACATAACCAAATTATACCATACATTGAAATAAAAAAATGTTATTAGTACAAGTACATAAATAATTCAATACATGTATTGAATTATTTATGTACTTGTCAAAATCTAATAAAATTTTTTTAGTTATATAAATTGTAATTAAAAGTTAACTAAAAATAAATTTTAATACAAAATTACAAATACTTTTGTTTAATATATAACAAGCTGTAAAAAGTCAAGTGAAATGTAGCAGTGGGGTATACTGGACTAAACTGGTTTTCAGGCTGTATAAGCACGGCGCGCTGTATGCTCGAGCGGCCCTTCAGGCGATTGACCCTCCCGCGACGGCCCAAGCCGAGGTTCGAGTCTCACAGGAGACGCCCTTGCGCGAGTCGCGGAAACCTCACCCTTTCTGGCTGAGCTAAGCTCGCCAAAACAGCCCGTGCTGAGCTGTAAAGGCCCTTAAGGCCAACAGCGAGATTCCATTAAAAAAAAAAAATGCTTGGGCGGACTTCTTCGACGCTTGCATTAGATATAAACGTTACTTATACTTATTGTTGTTGAATTTTTGGTTATTTAATGTTTAATAATTAATAGAAATTTTGTGGTTAATTTTGTGTAATCTAATTTGTTATTTTATAATAATTTTATTTGTTAATTTCTGACTATATATAATATAATACGGAGATAATACTATTTAATGTTTTATGTTCTCCCGGAATCAAACGCCATAGCACTACTTTAGTTATATAAATTAATATAGATTCGCGCACTGGTCCAACGCATAATCCGATCTAATGGACTCAAATCCACTCCTAACTGATATTGCTTTGCCACGCCCACTCTTTAGCAGTCTTACACACTACTCTCTCATATTAATTTGAAATTAACATTTGGACATGAAACTTTATCAACACATTCTTCAATACATCAATGTATTAAATAGTAATGGAAATATAAATATAAAAGAGATATTATAATAATATGTAGAAATTTTCAAAAATATTTCCCCAACTGAGTCCTTCCCGTTTCATTGTTTATTGATTTAGAGTAGTGCACAGTGAAATCAATCGCAGCTGAATCTATTCAACAACGATAAATTTCTTGTATTAGAAAGAGGCGTATTTTTACTATTGGCAGTTATAACTTAGTTCATGTAAACCATACATATTATATGTTTAAACATGTAAACATATTAAGCAAAAAAATTGTGCAAGTGTGAATATAGTATCAGGAAAAAACATCTTTAATATTAATATTTAATATTCATAATTTTACGTGGCAACTTAAACCCTGTATATAAGTGAAATATATATTTAAGCATAGTTATGTATGTTTCGTGAGTTATTATGGAATTTCGTACTGAAATGGTAGTGGGTAAACCAAGTTATAGTTACGTAAACTAGCAAGGTTCGTTTTTGCATTAAAAGCAGGCTAAGTGGCCAATGATTATACTTTGCAGAGCTCAAACGTTCTTGAAATTAAATCGTTCATCTCAAGACATTTTAAAAGGTTTTAAAATTGTGTTTCGTGTTTACTACAAATATTCATATTTACTGCAAAACTGCACTACCTTTTACTTATATGAACACTTCTTTTATTCTTTGACCATTTTAAAATAATGTTTTCGTGCTTGTCTATTATTGACAAGGAATGTCTCATTGGATAAATAAATAGACATGTCTTTCTAGATCCAAAACATTGCAATAATTCAAGGTATTTGTTTTTAAAGGGTCTAAAGTCCAATTGACTTTAGACATTTTAACTTCCATTGAACTTTACATGCGATGTTATTGGAATTTTTCGTAAATTATTCCTTGACTTATGAGTATAAGTCACTCACTAATCGAGAATTACCTGCACATAGAAAGAATTGAATAGAATTTCAAAAAATATTAAAAATATAAAATACTAGCTGCCCCCACGAACTCCTTCTCTCTCCTTCTTTCTCCTTCGTTTCACAAAATAAATTTAATTTATACTTTAGCCTCAGCGTAGTAATCATGATATTGAATTGTAGCTTATATGACACGTTTGTCGGTTTACCATAGCACTACCATCTATTGATTACTTACTCAATCCAGTCGAAAAGTATCGACATCTGTTAGAATCTTTTTGAATTAACAGATGCTTGTGACTGTCAATTAATTATAGACAAATAATTTGTAATAAAATAAAATTGCGACTATAATTTAAGATCTAAGCTATCATATCTCTTAAGTTGGACCAGACTGCTCACGTTGTATCAATTTAATTTAAAATCGGTTAAGTAGTTTAGGAGTCCATCGCGAACAAACATCGTGACAGGCGAACTATAAATATTCAGATAGAACCACTACGGGAATCTAAACCCAAATTATTAAGGAAGTCACGTCCACTGAATTTACACGTATAATGTAAACTATATAATTGGGAAGCCTCACTTACCCACACTACAAAGTTTGACAGGCATTGACCGGATATTGACAGCGATTGAACCTGTGTCAACAGGTCAATAGCCATTTATCTTATTAAAGCACGATTATTTAAGCGTTAACTCAAATATTTGCCAGTTAAGTGAAATTGTGAACGAATTAATTAATAGATATTTAAGCCAGAGGACAAAACGATTTTATATGATCAAAAGTCGTTCACATAGGTTTTGCCTTTGCCAGTATTATAAATTCAATTTAATTCAAAATCATGTAGGTAATTTATTCATGTAGGTAACATAATGTACACTTATGAACGTCAAACAAAGAAATATTCATTAAATGATTCTAATTTTACATTTACTGCCAGTTCTCAAATCAAGGGCGTAGACCGGAAGAGAAGAACTGGTAATAAATTCTCCGGCACTCTTTTTAATCGCCAAGTTTTTTCTTTTACACAACGTTTGTAAGAATCAATAAAGGAAATGTATCAATAAATTATAAAACAAACTTTATTCGAATTTAGAATTGTCAATTGTCCGACTATTCATTATCTCGTCTTTATACTTTGATAATTAAAAAACCTCAAAATGCGTGAAGATTTTGATTAAATTGGCCGTAAAGAATTTTTATTGTTTTATGTAAAAAAATATAAATGTAGATACCGTAACACCAATTACAGTTTGAATTGTGATTTTTATCATCGAACTAATGGCTGTTGAACGAGATTTTGTTTGTGTTTGCCCTTGATAGTTTTAATTACAATATTATTTATTTAATGGTTTTGAATGGATAAAGTTAAATAATTGCTTGTATTGTTAAAATAAAATTATTGTATATTAAAAGGTAATCTCTTGAATTATAGATGTAATTCAAATTATTGTGTTTAATTTTTATATAAATTTTTGATAACCATAAAAACTTTTCTAAAATTATTAATCTTTTCTTATTTAATACATTGATTTTATTATAATGGTACATTATAAAAAATTACAGAATTGGGCGTATTGCAGATATAATTCTGAATATATTTTTGGAATGGCAAATATCTAATATAACTTCTATATCTATCGACTCAAATTATTTAAGTGAAAATAAAATCGATAAACTTGCAGGATGTTCGATTCTCATACACAACATTTGCATTATCTAGGAAGGTAGTTTTATTGTCTGTCCTGTACCCACATATCTAAGATATTAGAGGTATCTAATTAAACTTAATCCTAGCATATAAAATATATATTTGAACCCACTTGGTTACCTTCAGTGGTATCGCATAATTATATTTAGTAGTAATATAATTTATATAGTATGTAAGCAAACGAGTCTACGGAGACGCCTTGAAAGGCAGCTGCTGTAGGTCATGGATATTCTGTTTAGTAAATGTCTTGTCGGCATTCGGAGATAAGTATGCTCTTTTTTATAATGTTTGGAGGGGGTATCTTCCTGGAAAAACCTCCACTGAAGGTTATTTCCACAATTCGCCAGTTTGCAAAAAAAATTTCGAGAGAAACGGACTGTGGAAGACTTCTTCAGACCATAAAACACGCCCAGGAAAGCAATGTCCCAGTGAATTGTGAATGTGTGAAGTGTGAATTTGATAAGAAAAAAGCTAATATTTGGGGGAAACGGCAAATATGTAAGCGAAAAGTAGAAAGAAAGAAACAATATGTTAGGTCTCGCCATTTTTGTATAATTACTATCTGATATTTAAAGAAAAACTCTTTTTTACGGATTATAGTTATGTATTATTGTATTTAAATTTATAATTATTTAGACATAATTTTAAATTTAACCGCCGTTTCGCGTGCTTTACAGCGTGCGTGGTCACGGTGACTGAAGACAAAGGTCAAAAAGTGTCACAGCTATAGAAAATGTTGTATTATCTGTATTTATTTCCCCGGAGTTGGTATCGACTTCGTTTCGTTTAAATACAACAATACATAACTATAATCCGTAAAAAAGTGTTTTTCTTTAAATGTGTAAAAGTTATGTTAATAAAAGACAATACTATCTGATATTTGTTATATCCGCCTTAACGCATACAGTTAAAATATTACCTTTTAAGTAAAATGCAACAATAGTTGTATTACGTCAAAAAAAATGCAAAGGAACGGTTTGTATGTAACGTAGTATTAAGTTAATATGCATTAATTTTATTTTAAACAATTAAAGTATAAAAATGAATGCTATTTTTTTATTTGCTGCTCATATTTATAATTATAAATACATATAAGCTATTTACAAATAATAATGAAATTCATACACTAACATGTGATTTAAGATAAAAGTGAAGAAATTTATATTCCGTAGATTAAAGTTTTCATATACAACATAAATAATAAATCAGTGGCGCTACAACCTCGTTAGGTCTTGGCCTTAGATTTCTGAATCTGTTTCGTGATCATTTTAAAATCTAATAGGCAAGTAGGCGATCAGCCCCCACACGTCGCCTGACACACGTCGTCGACTTTTTGAGTCTAAGTTATCAAACATGTCGGTTTCCTCACGATGTTTTTCCTTCACCGTTCGAGCAAATGTTAAATGCGCACATAGAAAGAAAGTACAATGGTCACAGCCGGGGATCGAACCTACGAAATCAGGTATGGGAGTCGCACACTGAAGCCACTAGGCCAACACTGCTCAAAGATTTCATATACAGACTATTAATTATTTCCCAAATTGCCTTATTTGACTCCGATTATTATTATTATTTAAAGTTAAACTTGTGGTGAAATAACGCAAGTTTTCCTACTATTAAAATTACTTCCAGTGTTAAAATAAATATCAGAGTGTCTGTTATTATTTTTATGAGTAGTTGGTTACTGAAGAAAGCGGCAGGGCATGGTTGGATCGGGGAAGGGGGCGACGGCCTAATGGATGGAGTCCGTTTCGTCAGATCGATATATTACGCTCTGTTGAGGTGCTCTTCGGGTTTTTAATGCTTACCAAGTGAAAATGTTTTGGATTTTATAAGAATTTTATATGTACAATCTTTTGCGATTGTTTTACATTATGAGCCTACTGGAGTGCCAATTATATTTTTACCAGGTAGAGACAATTGGCTTTGCATATATATATAAATGCATACTATTCAATTACACTTTTTAAAATTTGACGTTCCTGTGATTGGTAAGTTACGTTTTAGAAAATTCTGTTAAAGTTTTCGTCCTTAATGTTTAACTTTCGTCTAACGTGAACCGAAAAAAGTAGAATTATATTAAAATTGCAATACGTTTTATTTTTACTTATGAATACGGTTGAGGTCTGACAAATAAACATATCGATAAGTTGTGTAAGTGACGTGAAAAGGATTTGTGCGTTTGAAGAGAAAAATCAAAACAAACAGCTGACATAGCAACATCTGTTTTACGTTAAACTGCGTGGGTGGCGCAGACACGCTACGAGCTACGGTGCTACGAGCTACGCGTAGTAGTGTTGTTTTGGCGCTCTTTATTGCTATGGTTACCGATACATTAGAAATAATATAATATAAAACTGTATTACTATGAAATTTATAAATATTGTTTCTATTCTTTCCAATCAAGTAAAAAACTTAATATGCCGTGGGTGATGTCACTTATTACACATCATAACTACTTTATTAACCTTCATTTAGAGACAGTAAAATAATATGCCTTGCTTGTCTTGTCTAACTAGTCACGAAAATTCTACTGAATAAAAAATACAAAAGAGTACTAACATAAACTGTTAACAATCGACCAAGCTTTCCTAAATATTTTTGATAGTGTGAACCTCACTCGTACGGCGGCAAGGAAATGCATGCTTTAGACCCAAAAACGTCGGTGGTGGGCACAGAGGGCTGCTTCTCACAACCTAAAAGGTTGTAGTGCCATTGGTTTTATGTTTTATTCTCATATATAGACAGAGTAAAAAGGAATTTACAAGAAAAGCACAATATAGAGATAACTTGTTCTATATTTCAATCATAAGAATAATATTATATATGTATTAGTGTCTACAAGTCAGGGTTGCTAGTATTTTCATGAGAATAAAAGAAGAGGCGGAGAGGACCAGGGAGCTTTGTCCCGATGCCCATCCGCGACGGCGAAGGAAACCACAGGCCCGTCGCGTAAACGCGCGACGCGCTTACTAAATCCTCGCCCCAAAAAGTGCCTAAGCAGGGAGCAGGGGTCCATGCGTTTCAAAGAAGGAATGATGACCCATCCCTGCAAGTATTGGACCCGATCTCCCCTAGCTAATTGTAATGTGTATGGCCCGGTCTGTGAAAGATGCTTGCTGTGTCAAGCATCCTCACAAACCAGCAATGGGCGTGAAGAAGCGGAGGCAACCGGCGCATCGCATGTCGGGAAGCGGAAAAGGCTCTGCTGTTACCGCATCCCGCATAAGGCGATTGTTGGTGGCACCTTGCGGTTTTAGTGGGTATGCACAATAGCGAGTCCCACATAACCCTTCTGCACCAAGCAGTCGCGCCGCGGAAGGGTATTTCCCCAAGTAAAAAAAAAAGGGTTGCTGGTATACAATAAATTTATATAATTAAATAAATTTACAGCTTATCTCGTTTTCTCAATCAATAAATAAGATGTTACCTTGAGATAACACCTAAGTCTTTATCCATTGAAATAACAAACTGAATATAATTTAATTTTGGTACTTATCAGATATTTTACAAGTCTATGCCAACTCCATGTATTGCTTATAATCCATGTTTTAAAAAAAAACAGTGTTTAAGTAGAAGTCGTATAATCCTACTTTCTTACAAAGCAAAAGAATTAGTAAAAAAGGTCGATTGATGCAACTTTTTTTACTAATTCAATATTTTTAACCTTATTAGCAAATTATTTAATATTATCAGCAACATATGAAACCAGTGATACAGACATAATTAAATTCATACTACTAATAAATAGTTAGCTTTTATAAATGCGAAAAATTTATTTTTCCTTACCGTTTGTGATGGGTGATAGTGATTTTATTACTAGAATTCTGGGTAAAAATAACGAAAGAAAGGGTCCCTGGGAGTTGCGTACTACCTAGGAAAATTGTTTAATGTATAAAACGTAGGTAACACAATTATTTTAGGGTTGCCTGGAAGAGATCGCTTGTTAGCGATAAGGCCGCCCGTTGCATCCCTTGTAATTTTAATGTATTGTGTTATTTGTGTTTCTTTCTAGCAACGAAGTGTGAATAAATAAATATTTTTAACAGTGCCATATAGCTGTTTTGTACAAAATTTACATGTATATCAATTAAGATTTGTTAAGATAATTATCTGGCGTATCTTTCATATCAACGAATATATTCATGCATTATAAATACATGTAGAAAGGTATAGCTATATTATAAATTGTCGTCGAATATTATATTTTATTACAATCCTTACAGATATAAATTTCAAAAAATCTTTTTAATATACTGGTACGCTGAACTGAAAGTTTAAATCGCAAGAAAATTTAAAATTTAAATAACATTTCGGTTTGGATGTATATGTTATTTTAAAACTATAGAATAAATAATTTAGACTTCAGCAGAACCTACAAATATTGGAAAGTAAATTCCATTTTTCGGTGAAATGTTAAGAAGATAATTTTGTTTACGTAAATTCGAAGCACCTTTTCTCACGCGATCCATAAGTTCACGCCCACCTAGTATCTCTGGCTAGGCGATAGAATCTAGATCTGTATAAATATGTCTTCATATATAAGAATATACAAACATATCATATCGATGCTCCTGATTTGAAATCAAATTTTCAACTGACATTGTTTGTGTGGATTAGTTTAATACAGCTTTAAAATTATTTATTAGCTGAAAATATTATTTGAAATAGCATATCTCTTTTTACTACCCAGAGTTGGAAGCAGTGACCTAACTATCCTCATTACTGAAATATTAGTTTTGTAAAATAAGAGAGATTTTTATTTATGATCTAAATTAAAGAAGATAATTAAGATCTAGAGCAGCCTAGTAGCTTCAGAGTGCGACTCTCATACCTGAGGTCGTAGGTTCGATCCCGGGCTGTGCACCAATGGACTTTCTTTCTATGTGCGCATTTTACATTTGCTCGAACGGTGAAGGAAAAGATCCTGAGGAAACCGACATGTCTTAGACCCAAAAAGTCGACGACGTGTCTCAGGCACTGGAGGCTGATCACCTACTTGCCTATTAGATTTAAAAATTATCATGAAACAGATTCAGAAATCTGAGGCCAGGACCTAAAGAGGTTGTAGCGCCACTGATTCTTTTAATTAAGATCTAGTTTGTAGTTTCAATTCAAAAAGTTCAAAAGGCTTGACATGAGTTACATCGTAGAGCTTTAAAGCTTTACATAGTGTAGCTTTGAGTGTAAGGTGGGTTAAGTTTGAAGGTAGCGGGGCGCGACGGGCGGGCTCAGACGACCGCCTACGCGTTCGGCAGCGGTCGTGTTCCCGTGAACAGCACGCCACAGCGGCCGGGCCCAGCGCCCGCCGCGCCCGCTCTTTCTGCTGCTCGCTGACACTCCGGTAAGTACGATTTATAATATTTTTTTATTTTTATTTTCTTCAATTGACGGTTAAAATTTGTCAATAATATTTAAGTCGTGATAATATAAAAACGACTTTCGAATAACTTTTTGTGTTATTCAAATTTCTTCCTCAAAACTAATAATATAAATAAATTCTTTAAAAGTTTCTAAATTAGTTTTCAGCCTAATTAACTTTCTAATAAAATAGTCGTGATATTTAATCGTAAAGATTAAATGTGAAATATGTTTTTATGTTTAATGTTATGTAGTATTTTTAATGGTTCTTTTAAAAGTTCCACTCGTATTAAAAATATATAAAATATTTGTAATGTAATCAATTTAAAATAAAATCGATTTAAAATGTTATCTCTGTATTTTTGAAAAGAAATAAAACGCTGTTAAACTTTGAATTGTTATTATAAGTTTAATAACAATCGGCTTTCAACAACCTTTAAGTACAGAAGTACAAATATAAGCAATTATTATTTATCGTAAAACAATAAGATATACGTAATTATCAAAGTTTAAAAAATATTGTGCCAGCACATGCCAACGCAGCAAGATTTTTATGCCAAAATTGGTCCCTTTCTTACATCTTTTAATGTCTTACGACAAAAAGAGATGGCGTGAAGGCTGCCTCACTAAATAGGTCAAGTTCAGCAGGCATCTGGTGTATAAATTAATCAGAGTGTCTTAAGTTTAACAATAAATATTAGGTTCGAACAGCTCGTATGATTTGTAGGCAATTTCTGTGAAAATGTGATTTATTATGCGAAGGCAGACTTCAAAATTTAATTTATCGTAATGCACTTAAGCCCTTTTTGAATCGCGATAATTGATTCGATTTTTGTGTTACAAGGCGTCAGTCGAGATTTACTTTGACACAAGTAAACCTGTCTCGTTGACAGCTGTCAAACCAAGGCAATCTCACACAATCTTAGAAAGAAAACCTTGAAAGGTTAATTATCTAAAAAACTATTTCTATTCCGGTTTAGTTAGGTCAAAGTAACAGTATTAAAATAATAGATTTGATAAGTTTCATAATATTTTAAATCTACATTTTTATTTTAATAATCTTAATATTTCAAAGGCAAAAAAGGTTAATAATGTTCACATTTATTAATTATGATTTTAGAATATTTCTTTGAGACAGACAGACAGACAGAATATTTCTTTTAGACAAGGAGGTCTATAATCGCGTAATTTGAAGTTCTTGAGGTATAGCAAATTTCAAAACTTTCTTGGGAGAAACAATCATAAAATTAATATTAGTTACGACACGTTATTCAGTTGTGTATACGGTAGTAAATTATCGTTATATCATTATATTTAAAGTCCCGCATGAGGTAGGGTTGGGTGTGAACATTTTTGCACATTCGATCGAAGGTATCTAGGTGATCAATAATCTTTTATTATCTTAAAAAACTATAATCGTTGGGAATTGTGTCCTACATCTGCTCCTTCTTATCTAGCCGTAACAACAACATACATAATAACAACTAATAAGATAATATTTCAATAAAACTCTTGAAATTAATTACAACGATAGTAGGTATTTAAGTTTGTCATGTTTGCCTCTAAGTGCTTGTCACATTAAAAATTGTATTTTGTTTTTACCAATGTGTCAGTGTGCCAAGCGTTAGCAAACTTTATCAATTAAAAAAAAAGCTCAAGATTGTTACAGCAGTCATTGTATTGCGCGTTCGTTTAATAATAAATAACGTTAACCAAAAACAACAGAGATGATAAAGTTATACGTAGTTTAATACACGTAGACACGAAATAAGACACTGACACGTTATACTTCAATTAGTGCAATAATCGTGCAATTTCAGTCGCATTGTGCATTTGATTTCTGTTCACATCCTTCGTACCTATAAAAGTAATTCAGAAATTTTACGAATACTATGTGATCGTTAAGTCGTTAAGTATAGTTAAGTGACTTAGGTATAGTTATCCTGAAATTAGTGAAAATATAAAATAATACAGAAACAGTGATGAAACTGTGACTGTTGCGTTGATTTAATTTAAGGGCAGTGGAATATTCAAATTTTTCAAATTAAGCGGTAAATACGAACAATAAAATAAATAGGGCATAGGTTACTGAAATATATATATGATACTCAAACATTTGATAATCTTTTTTAAGCCTTCATAGTCGTAATTATTCAAAAACTTAAAAATTTTCATCGTTATTTGGTATAACCATGAAAAATTTTCATGTTCAAAAACTGGCGTGGAAGTAGTTTAAGTAAGTAATACTGTCCGCGTACGAACATTAATAACGATCTCTGCTCTTCGACTTTTTCTCTTTAGGAAAGCAATAAAAGTTCGTCGAAAGAAAACGATTTTTCAAGTTGCTATCCCTCGGTAATTACTTTTACAATAACATTGCATTTGAAATGATTTCAAATTAATGAAGAATTCACGTTCGTGTTTTTAGTTCCGACTTAGTTATATTTGTTAGTAGCCATAGCAATAATATATAAAGTATTAACAATTTTATTAACCTACAATAAAATAATTGAAAATTAATAAAATATAGCCACAAAGATTGTATGCTAATATTGTTATTTTTTAATTAATAATAATAGCTTACAATCCGTATCGTATACATTTAACATTGTATTGCGATACTAATTCAAGCACCAGCTCTGGGGCCACCAGTACTATAGGCACCAACTTAAATGGGTAATTAGCGACTGAGCACTTGAAACCCACGGCCCAAGAGTCTACTCCAAAGGGTCCAAAATCGAAGTTGAAGGGAAGTCTCTATACTATAAAAGACAATATTAATACTAAAATGGTGCGATTTAATTATTAAATGACATCCTGACATGACATGTAACATAATTATTTTTAATATAGTCTGTCTCACTCTAACACGTACCGGCTCAACCGGTCGCGCTTACGCTACGTCACCAATCTAGTCAGAGAGATGTGAATACGCAGTATGCGTTCTTTCCCACTATCACGCACCTGCGCTACGTAACCGATCACGCCAGACCGATGTGAGACGCGGTCTGAGCTCTATTATGCTCTAGCGCGTATTGATCGCGCATAGTACGTCATCATCATCGTGTATTAGGTTTTCATTTTCGTTACGGAATTTCTTGATTCGGTCGCCGCGCTCACAACCCGCAACAAACACAATGTATTATCGTAGTCGTATATATATAGTTAACAATCGTAGTATGTGACACCGTACCGTAAAGTATAACGCGTTTTACATTATATCTAATTAAATCACAGACAAAGACGAGTGAAATTACCTCACGTAAGAGGCGGTCAAATTGAAAGTCTGAATCTTATCTACAATCTATATTATATCTACTATTTAATCGACAATATCACGCACACGTTTGACCAATTGGTATAAAGTTGTAATACTAAGTTAATAAATATGTTATGAGAAAAGCAGTATTGTATTTCATATCCGATTTCGTTCCATTAAAAGTTTGTAAAAATGGACTCTGCTCATGCCTGAAGTCATAAGGGCCTCATAGCCTAGCGGTCTTTGTATGTGGTCGCTATGGTAAGAGGTACTGGGTTCGATTCCCGGTTCGAGAGTAAGTTTTAAATTTATTCTCGGCCTTTGGTAGGGTTGTACGGTACCGGGCGAGTGCTTAAACTGTACATGGAGGGCACGGTTGAATTTCTATAGTATGCAGAGGGCATCGAACTATAGAAAGGATACTGTGTAGGTTTAGAACGTAGCAATACGTTCTAGGCCGAGGATGGTAATTACAGTGGTCAGTAATTCAACATTCCTTTTTTCCCGGTAGAATGCGATAGCGACCCCGGAGCCTCTGTAACGCGGCTTTGTAGGTATCTGTCGAGGTGTTTTTAGTGGGTATTGTTCACCCAGTCTCTGAATAGCAGAGATTTTGGTGTGGGTCGAGTCCCACATACCCCTGCAACTTTCTAGGGCAGGGGATGCGCAAATGCATTTCCACCTCGAACAATAATTAAAAAAAGGCCTGAAATCATGCGCTACGATCAGTCTCTTCTTTTCTATTTCCTTATGAATTCACATTCGAATCATCATTTTGTTAGGCAATCTAGCCCCACTGAGCTATTTCATAAGAGTAAATTGGTGTCATAAAAGACAAAATAAATTCAATTGTATTGAACTGTGTCGATATCAAACTCGCGATGATAAATCATTGTTTACGACCAATTACTGGGAACAGAGGCAGGTGCGAGCCTACAAATACGTATGTTTGAATTGCGGTCAGTGTATATACTTTTTTCATTACTTTTATGGATTCAAGTTTTAATAATTTACGAGGATAACTGTACAAAACCTATACAAAAACCTAAAAACTAATGTTAGTTCAAGATAAGCGTGCCATTCTTAAGCCTGAATCTTTGTTTAAATATCAAGTTGTGTAAATTTTATTTTTGTGTTTCATAACAACTGTTTTTTAGAATAAAACTACTATACAGGTCAATTATTGTACTGTTAGTTATGTTCCTCACATATTTATAAATATCGAACCGTACGTTATTATACATTAAATAATAAAAAGTAATAAAAAAACAACAAAATAGTATCTGAGATAAAAATAAAATAATTACAGTTTGTCGTAAAAATACAAAATAACAAAAATTTGTAAAGAAAAACACTTTTTTACGGATTATAGTTATGTATTATTGTATTTAAACTTATAATTATTTAAACATAATTTTAAATTTAAACCGACGTTTCGCGTGCTTTACAGCGTGCGTGGTCACGGTGACTATAATCCGTAAAAAAGTGTTTTTCTTTAAATGTGTAAAAGTTATGTTAATAAAAGACAATAAAAATTTGTAAAATTAGATTAGGAACCAATTTGATTTACCATTAGAATTAAACATTATTCTACATAATGAAATATATTAATCCGAATCATTTAAAACATAATAACGCAGCCGACGTCTGACCAAAAATATTTGAACCCCTTTGATCACATACCAGAGCGGTCTCACACAACCGATTTACACACCGCAAGCCGACAATCAAATACAGCGAAAGAATAACACGATATTTGTATACCAGATATATATTAAACCTAATATTAAGTACTAATATTTATTAGGGCCTTAAAAAATATGACCTTTTAAGTAAAAGCAACAATCGTACCAATTCTTAAAAGGCCGGCAACGCAGTCGAGAGCCCTCTGGCATTGAGAGTGTCCATCGGCGGCGGTATCACTTAACATCAGATGAACCTCGTGCCCGTTTGCCCTTTACGTCATTAAAGCCGTTCATAAATGGTTTTGTGTGTACTATAGAAGTATTATTTTATTGCTGAACAATTATTGAAAAAAAAAATCAAACTCGGAACAGTCGACTAATCACTGGTATATAGAATTCAGGTATATAAAATATAGACGTGTCTGTCCCATTGGAGGTACATAATTATGTTCTTCTCTCAAATACAGAAACAAGCAAGAGCGCATGTGCCATAAAAGCTCATTTCACTCTTTCTTTGTGAACGAATTCAGGTATAAAATTCGACTGTAGTGGTATGGTCGAGTCAGAGTAAGGAATAAATACTAGCCGTGGCACATGCGCACGAGTATTCTTCGTCTTACTTTGAAGATATGCAGTTTCTTTAAAATCAGTGATTAATTATTGAATCAAGTGAGTAATTGAACCTATGATTTCTTGTGAACACTTATTTTATTGTTATTAAGTTTTTTTATTTATTTATGGTTATTTTATTTTGTTATTAGTGTAGTTTTGATTTTACGGTCAGTGAATTTATATTTAATTAAATTTAATTTAAGTTTACGAGAATTTAAAGAATAAATTCATATGATTTAGTGGATGAAATATATAACATCTGTTTGCACATATGCAGAATACCTCAAACTAAAAGACCATTGACATAACTGTCTCAGTCCCAAGTTCGGCTGGTTCAGCGCCCGTATAACGACCTCTGTCTATAGTCGGGTCTCATCCCGGTTATGGCTTTCCCGGATTGTATTGCAGCTGTTTCATATAGTTTACTATACACTTATCACTAAACGGTTGACCGTAGTTTTTTTAAAAGTATTTTATTACAAACAATTATTCGTCAGAAAATCAGGTCCTTTGTGAATGATTTGTGCTTCGTTCTTATGTGCTATTTTGCCCAATTTCTCTGTGTAGACTGATTTAGATGACTCGATCAAATTCTTAAATTCAGTTACGGTTCTGGAAATGTGAAGAATTCGACATCGGAAAATCAACATTACATTTTGTTTATCTTAAGTGACACGTGAGAAAAAATATTATTTCCATGTTTTGTGCGTTTTAATATCAAATCTACCTATATTAAATATAAAGTCTATTATAAATGATTAAATACTGAAATTGTATTGATTGATTAATTCGTAAATTCGTTTTAGTCGTTATTTAGATAGCCAATAAATTATATAAATATTACAATAGTTAATTAAATTGACCAAGAACGGTCAACCCTATTAAAATGTCCTGTTAGTAATGTTAGTATGACTTAATATTTCAATCTCATTTTAATTCCTTGTAAATTTGTCAAGTTATGCGAAAATTTATTAACTGCGAGCTATGTGAGTCTGAGCTTTTAGGACTAAAGCTTAGTTTAGGCATGTTCAAGTCCGGATGAGACAAACAACCGAGTAACTGAACTTTGCTTAAAGTGACGATTCAATTACTCAAGAGCAGTTGTTAACTTTAACCAGCCGTGATTCTGAAACGGTTTTGTT
Source organism: Pieris mannii (assembly GCA_028984075.1). Taxonomy (NCBI): domain Eukaryota; kingdom Metazoa; phylum Arthropoda; class Insecta; order Lepidoptera; family Pieridae; genus Pieris; species Pieris mannii. The sequence continues at coordinate 5,016,361 of CM054795.1, read as the reverse complement.
ACTCAGTAAATAATGCTTGAGTATTACATTTACGTATACGTATACGTAACATACGTACGTTCACCCTACGTTTAACTTAATTATGTGCCCAATGGAATAATGGCGTGGAATTTTCCCATTTCTGCACAAGTCTTGTTTTATAGGCATAGCGATAGCAATCCCGAGATATATCTGATATAATATGATCGTGAGTTGACTTTTTTGTCTCGGAAAGAAGGAGATAATATATATAAGAGTCACATGCTACATCACAGTTACTATTTTCATAATTTTTTTGTATTATTATTAAGGTATAGAGTTTGTTTTGTCTTGTTCCCAACCTGGACTTAGTTTCAAACCCCTACTGTACTAATGGACTTTCTGGATAAGCACCCACTTGCACGGTGATTATCGTCTGGAATCCAGCATGCTTTATACCCAAAAAGTTGACGGCGCATGTCAGGCACATAATGCTGATCAGCTACTTGCTTATTAGATGAAACAGATACAGAAATCTGAGGCTTTTTGGGTCTAAGGCTAGGCGGTTTCCTCACGATGTTTTCCATCACCGTTCGAGTGAATTTGAATTGTGCATATGTGAAAGTCCATTGGTGTACAGCCGTGGATGAAACCTACGACCTCAGGGGTGAGAGTCATACGCTGAAGCCACTAGGCCAACACTGCTCTGATCAAGACAAAGTTACTTTGCATTTAATTGATTCGTTCGAGATACGAAGAAACTGCCTGGTTTTTTATAAATGTTTTCTAAATAATTCTCCGACTATGTCGTCGGAGGTATTAAATAGCTTACGTAAATTGTATTGGTAACCTGGATGATAAAACACTACCTATTTCTTTTAACTACTTTTTGTAATGTACCGTATCTTAAACATTATCCTTTAAATTCCTCTCTGTTGCTTTTATGCCCATAGCTTGCTCAGTGTTATACCTATCGTATCCATTGGACAGCTGCCTAGTTAAACACAATTAATTGACTTAAAATACAACGTTCTACTAATATTCTGAAAAAAAAAGAAAAATTATAACATCGGAAATGGAGGACCGAGTAGGTCATCATGCCTTATAGCTTAAAAATACGGCTTCTGACATCATTAGCACTCGGGCTGGTAGTGGCAGCATTTTAAATGCAATTGCAAGCATATTCTCGTGAAGAGGCAACTCATTTGTAAAATGTCCGTTCTTAAATAGTATACAGGTTTTTGTTAACATATTTTTTTAAGGGTCGTTGACTGATATATTATAATTAAATAAATATTATGTTATTACCAATGTAAACAGATACATATGAGTTACATTCTATTGGTGTTATTCAGTTTATCAGTTTACACGTAGAAAGTTTACTAAGATTCATCAGATAGTAATTAATGTTTGCCATTTAATTAATATTATGATAATATTTGTGTGTTTGTATGGTGTAACTCAACTATGACTAAGCTTTAAATATTAATTGGGAATTTTAGAAATATACAAACATCAGTTAATATTTCCAACCTAGTTATCACATAAATACAAGATTATTATTAAAAAAAATGTTTGTTTGGCCTTTATAATAATTAATAATTAACTATTACTACATTATACACTATTAACTATTATTACATATTATTCTAACATGTTATTCGCTGTATTTCGACTATTACATTAAATGCAATTTCATTTTCTACATGTAATAAGTACTTTCGCGAGAAAAAATGTCGAGAACTTTTAATGACTCGCGAGTTTCTAATTAAAAGGGTTCGTTTACTATAGGATTTATGGTCACATAAGACGAAGCATGTGTGGATGCCCAGACTAATTATGTGAAATGGGTAGAAAAGTTACTTTTCTTTACTAAATGAGATTATTTAATCTCTCTTTGTTGCCCTTTAACGCTGCAATTTATTTCTCTCTATTTTAGAGATTAAGAAAACTCATATTTTATGTTAACGAATGAATATTTAATGAATCGTTTCTGCTGTCAGTTTTTGTAATACATTTAAAAATATGAGACTAATTATTGAAATTAATTCATAATTAAATTTAATTAAACGAAGAAAAATTCCTCAAAGTAAAAAGATTCCGATACCAAAATATTCTGTTACAGACATCGCGGAAATGAAATCGTCGGCCTATTTACTGACGGCAACAATTCACCTTATTTTCGTCCAAATTTAATTTAGCTTTATTCAAGTGTATTCGTTGCCCCAGAAAATAGAATTTCCAATAGATATTCTAGACATTCCAAGTGAACCTATGGTTACAATGTGTAGGTATATTGGAATTTTTGCTAAACGAGCTTACTTCTTGGAATCTGTACCTCAATGAATAAACCTTTTATAAGAGCCAGTCAAGCTGTATCTGAGGCTTTTAAGCTGTCTTTTATGCACATATTTATCAAATAATTCGATAAATATAGAAGAATCACAACTGACATGATCCGCGGCAAAATGCTTTATGCTCTGTTATCGATCCTGAAAAAGACGTGCCAGAGGTTTTTTTTTTAATTTAAGACAAAAAAATGTAGATAAAGATTTTCCTCTTTCAATATACAAATGCAAGGTTAGTTTTTATATTAGAATTAAATCGTTTAGTTTTGCGAGTTAATAATCTAAAAATATTGACAGATTAATTACATAATCTATATATTATATTGTATTAGATATCTTGTTTTAATTGTATGTAATTGATATTTCATTACCCGACGAAGAGTATAATAGCGATGGTAAAATCGGTCGGATGATAGAAAAATTATTATCAACTTTTTCTATTAGATGCATTGCACAATCTTCAATCGAACGTACTCTTTTATTGGTCGAACATAAATGAACTACTAATTGTTGATCAAGATAAACATTGCTTACAACATGTCTAACCAAAAGTTTTTCGCTGTAATAGTAGAAAGAAAGAACCCACTGCCATGTCTATCTAAGGCAGTGGGTTCGGTGGTGGGTTCCAAAGGTTTACGTTACTTATTAGAACTATTAAACTCAGTATACCCACCGTAGACATAAATAGTCTAATAATAATAGTAATATGTACTTATTTATGCATTAAATGTACCTTTTAAATGTAACGTGACCTCATATAAGAAGCCAGCTTTCGCCATTATTTTTTTGTTATAAACTTCTGAAACGTTTCAAGTTATAATTAATTTTCCAAATTGTAAATAAAACAAGCGGAAAAGTTTATAACAATACAAAATAAGTGTGAATTGTTTCTTTTGTTATCGCTGTTTAAGGCTTCCTTCGACAATTATTTTTAAAAAGCATTGTTTAAATTTGAATGTCCTTCGTGTTCAACAGTCTGTACTTGTAAGGTATCCGTTGACGTAGAATTAAAAACAGAACTGCGAGTTTTGTCAAGTAAAATTTGCACACGAAATTTCGAAACAGATTTTTATAATTTAACTAACAGACTCGGCCATGCGTTGCTGTGGCTAAGATTTTTGTTATATTACATAGTAGTAAACTATTCAAGGGAAACGGTAGTAGAACTTATGTGAAAGGTAGATAGCTTATGTGAAACGTTGTTACTTTTAACACAGCGCCATCTGTTACAATTGTACCAAAAAATAAACAAATATATGCGATAAAATAATATTGGGGGTATAAATTGAGATGTAACCTATCCTATCTTTTAAGTTAGACCAATCTGCACACGGTGTGCAAATTTGATTGATATCGGTTCGGTGACACGTGATTTAAATATATTAAGATTAATTACTACGTGTATATAGTTTTTATAATAAAGTGATATTCCTTGATTGTGTTTACAGGTTTAACAAAAGCACATCGCGGCCACTGGATTTGACTTTTTGTCGTCCATAGATAACATCTGCGAGACCACGACAAGATGGCATCGTTTAAAGGTAATTTAAATTTCTATTACAAACCCCCCATACAATAGTAATTCAATTATTATAAATAACTAGTTGCCTCCACGACCACCTCCCTCCTTCATGTGATTTTACCTAGCCTACCTTTTTAGTACATACATGGAAAATTTTGCTATGCTACCCCAGAGTCTCTTCGATTTTCAGGAATGGAAACATTTAGCTTTTTCTATGATTTTTTTTCTGTATACACCTGAGAGTTCAAGTCATAAGTTTTTAATTAATAAATGAAAACAGGGATTGATCGTAGAGGGGTGAAAATTAACACAAATATACAACCCGAATGTATACTGTATCATAAAAAAAATACGGGAATGGATAATAGATGTTGTCCGATTCTCAGACCTAACCGATATGCCCACAAAATTTTACGAAAATCGGATTAGCAATTTCGGAGGAGTTTATTATAAACACTGTAACAGGAGAATATATATATATAAAATTCTCGACATCATTCAAAATGGAAATCATTATTTGTAATAAACTATTTTCCTCTTATACCTACTATGTAGTATTTCTGAACTAGTTCCAGTTAGGATCCCTCCAGGATACCAGCGGTGTATAAGTATATCATGAGCATGAGCATAGGTATCACTTAACGATAGACAACCCTTATGTGAGCTTCTGTACTGCAGAACAAAATAACTTTTCAATGTCAAAAATGTGTGGCGCAAACCTTTAGGTTTGGACATCACATTACCGTATCTGTTTCATGATACTTTGATGATGTTTTCTTCACAGTATGAGTGAGTTTTAAATGCGCATATATAAAGTACATTGGTGTTGAGTATCAAACGTACTACCAATCAATCAATCGGTTAATGATAAATCTACTCATATTTATTTGCAGAACTCTCTTAACGCCATGTTCAGTGAAGCTTTTCCTTAAAAAAAATAATATTATGATCGGTAATAAGTTTGTCTGTTCGGTTTTATGAAATAATAATTAATTTTACTATAAAGGTCACCAACACAGGTTACATTTACGAGGTTCAGCTAAATACTAAATAATTTGTCATAAGTCGGGTATCTGGTCGTCACAGCGGCACAACTGCACAAATCGGCTTAAGTAGAAGTATTTCATTTCGGCACATCTTGCTTATAGCATCTTGCCTATGAATATTTTAATATTAACTGTATAAAGATTGATAAATATTTGAAATACATCTGCACAAGTGATACGTGGTGCTATTGTATGCCATTGCTTGGCGGACATGGAACTTACTTCAATTATAGAATTCCAAATTTTATAATCTATTTTTTACTGCGATAGTAGAACAAACGAGTATACTAATAACTATTTAATTAAGAAAGACGTTTGTGTTTTTACATGTATTTTTGTAATGATTTTACACAAAAATAACTGGACCCATTTCAAACATTCTTACCATTAGAAGAAATAATCTGTCATCGCTTACGCTGTAGAATTAATTGATAATAGATTAAAAAAAATATGCATATAGGAAAGATTTGCATTTTGAATTTTAGTTTTATTTTATAATAATTTATACTAATCAAGCTGAAATTCGTTTAATTGTGAATTTTTCAATACCTGTAAAGTATTTTTAAATTGACTAATGTCTACGTAAATGATGATACAAAATCTATGAGACATGTATTCGTCGTAACGTAAAATCTGTACATATATTGATTAAAATTTAAGGAAACTAAGTTAAGTAAAACTTTTTAGTCCGACTTACTAGACTTTCACTACCAAACGATTGGTATCTACGCGAGTATAAATAATTATAAAAACTACTAGCAGACTCGGCCAAGCGTTGCTGTGGCTAAGGTTTTTGTTATATTACAAAACCCTTAAGTAAGCTATTCAAGGGAAAGGGAAAGGTAGATAGCTTATGTGAAACGTTGGTATTTTTAACACAGCGCCATCTGTAAGAATTGTATTAAATAATAAACAAATAATTTGCAATAAAATAAAATTGCGACTATAATTAAAGATCTAAGCTATCCTATCTCTTAAGTTGGATTAGACTGCTCACGGTGTGCCAATTTAATTTAAAATCGGTTAAGTAGTTAAGGAGTCCATTGCGGAAAAACATCGTGACAGGAGATTTAAATATATTAAGATGATAAGTTAAGAAAAAAGAATTCATGAATTTGTGTAAATTGTAACAATAAAACAGCTCACATACAAATTATAATGTGGTCTTTAAACTATGCAAACTAAATTATTTCTAAGTTAAACAGACAAATTAATCGAATTAACAGCCACCAAGTGATCTAAAACGATTTCACCCAACTTTATGACTCGCTGTTAAGTTCTCTCACAAACTTTGTTAGTATTTCGTCAAATAATAAAATAGGTTTTAATCTCCTGTAAAATTGCATATAAATTGTCTATAGATTAGTGTTTAGGATATTTAGACTCGATTTAATTGTATTTAAAATATTATTCATTTATTTATTTCAAATTCGTTACAATAATATACACACAACCATTCATATAAAAAACAGTTTACATAAGTTATTAGGCAACGGGCGGCCTTATCGTTAACTAGCGATTTCTTCCAGGCAACCCAAAAATGGAAGAATATAAAAACACATACAGAGTATAAAATACAAGAAGTGCATAATTAATTAACAAAAAGAAACCTAAAATAATATATAACTATAACTTTAATAAAATAAAATATAAAGAAAAAAAAGAGTTATACTTCTTTGGCGTAACTAAAATTAACGATAAAAATTAAAATTAATCAAAAGGATTATATTTATATTAATAAATTATTAGGAAATACTATCACCGTCGTATATGAAATTGATTTAAAACACCAAAATAATATTTATTTATTCACACTGTTTAATGGTACTGTTATGAAACACGTGTTCTTAATATAAAAATACTAGAATATACAACTTGAACATAGTTATCCATTTCCGTGCCACCAAGATCTAACTTTACTATGTCGAATTTAGGTGTTGGTGCGGTGCGCATCGTAAAAATTCACTCTTATCATTTTTCTCGAAGAAGTATAATTTCAAAAATATAATTATATGAACAAAAATTTAAAAGCTTATCCAAAGGTTAATTGAGTCACAATTCATTTATATGTAGTAGCTAATTAAAAGGCAGAAGAAAAATCGTCAAAAAGAAGATTTCAAAATAAATTTAAAGACTGAGCTCGTCTGATATCAATTGGTAAGTAATTCCATAGCAGCATTTTTTACATAGCTAGTTAGTTTATTATAATAAATACTTAGATTTATGTACATTTTACAGCGAACGAAAACCTGACAGGGTTTATCCGTCGCTGTCAGTGCTCACTTAATTGCTATACATAAACTATTAAGCAGATACAATGGATACACTTAACAGAAAAAAAGTGAATAAATTAGGAAGTATATTTGCAGCTATCTATGAAGTGTTTTTCTTATCTTACTGCTAAACTTATCAGTAGTCACAAATATGTTCTGCATCTCCAGTGGCAGTTCATTAAACGCTATCAAGTAGTACATCCATGTTCTTTGACCATACACATTATTGAACTTAGGCAAGTGTAATGTTTTTGATGTGAAACATCTATAGCCGCACGTTAAACCGATTTCTGGCGTGCCACGCTATATGATGGTATATACATACAATCTATATGCAGTAGTAAATTTTTGTATTTAATGAAAATAAATGTTTGTTCAATAAATAGTCATCGTTATCTGGAAAACAAAATCGTAATATTTTATTTTATCATTATGACATATTTAGTTCCTATCACAATCTGTTCTCTTCTGCATATTACTTCACAGAATAATTTCGATGTTACACATCTGCCAGGCGTCCCGTGACGGCTCACATTTTTTTGGTACAGTATGTTACGCAATCTATCTAATCTTTTTCTTATTAAGTTTACTTTTATTTTGGTTTTCCTCACTTAATGTATGTTGAGCAATTATAATAATGCTAAAAGGCAACGCAGATTTGAGCCAGCATTATTTGACTTAGCCACATGTCTAGATGCAAGTTGGCGGCGAGCCATCCGATGTAGATATTGAATATTTGTGACACGTGTAGCGTCATCTTCGTACTGTTCCCCTGAGGTTTGCTCGGTTCAATTCACAGTTATTTTCTCGATATTTCAGATAGGGAATCTAGCTGAAAACTATATTTTGATTTTCCATTTATCGCTATTTTCCATCGCGAATGTGTTTTGACGCGATATTTGTTTGGCTTTAAAACTATTAGACGGCCGGAAAACAAGTCAATAAAACAAGTTCTTTTTTTCGAAAATGTTAGTGACACACACGTCCGTATATCTTAGATACTTAGTGATAAGAAAAATTGAAACTGATTGAATTTAGCATATATTTAATAAAATATCTGTCTAACAATATGAGAAAACATTTTAACGTTTTTGGCCAGTTCTCAGAGTCGTCCGTTGTCTCTGAGAGGATATAAGTAAATACAATCTAGAGAACGATGCAGAAAGCAAAAGCTACGAAAATTAATACCCTGATAATTGAGAATTTCAAAAGGATAGATTTAATTTTCTGTTTCCGTGGAACTATGTTGAGCCGATTATGATTTGTAAATGGTCTGAATTATTTAGAAAATATGTTTTTTCCGAATTATTAGTACTGTCACATTTGGTTATATATCTTAAAACTGTGTTTGAGTTAGGGATACACATATACAAATGTCTCAATGTCTTTGGGGTTCAATGTATTATGATCCCTTAATGGGATTCAAAACATGAACAAGTCACGACGTCCTTCGCTTGAAACTCCTTCGAATACAATAGAAAACCAATAACTTATGCTGACATGAAAACGTAATGTGGAAGCTTTTAAAAATATTGTCGAACTCGAGTCAAGCTTACTTCATTGAATACTGGAAATGGCAAAAGATTTTAGTGAACTTCTTGAAGGTTTCAAACCGCTTAAGTATGTGTTAACTGTGATACTAAGGCCATACGTATACACATATATATTATAAACATATTTTTCAATACAGAGTGAAATGGTAAATGAATGAATAAATCTAAAAATTATTTAAACCAAAATATTTAGTAATTATCAAACAGTTTTTAAAAATAGTCTCTATTTGATTAAATTTATATGTATCTATTTTTATAGGCCTACCATGAAACATAGAAATAACGCGATAATTTTAAGGTGTAAGACACGCCATTTTCTTTTTTCAAGGTGTACCTTCTAGGTAGAATCCGGATCAAGTTGGAGTTCGTAGGTTTAGTCGCTAAACACTTTAATAAATACTCTGTTTACCTTTAATAACAGATTTCAATTACGATTCTGTGAAAGTTAATAATGAAAGCGGCTCACATTTATTCTAATTACAAATTATTTGGTGACATGTTCTGTTCGAGTCTTTAATACTGTTTTGTTAACAAATTAACAATGTTATGTTGAACACGCTTTAGATGTGTTACACGTTTGGACAAACTTTCAACACTTTCTATCTGATTCGCTTTTGCTTATTCAATGCAGCATCGCGAATTTGGCTTCTTTTTTTTATAGAACAGGGGGCAAACGGGCAGGAGGCTAACCTGTTGTTAAGTGATACCGCCGCCCATGGACACTCTTGATGCCAGAGGGCTCGCGAGTGCGTTGCCGGCCTTTTAAGAATTTGTACGCTCTTTTCATAAAGGAAATACTTTAGTGCGCAGCTGGTTCCGCAAAGTGTTGGTGCGCGGCAAAACCTAAAACTGCTGATATCTGTAGATATATTAAAAGGACAGTTCAATTTATATATCCTTTCAAGAGTTGTCAAGCTATATTCTCTGTACAAAGTCATGTTAGCATTGTACTTTTTACATGAGAATTTTTAATAAAAAAAGCTTTATTTATACTATATTATAAAGATGAATGTTATTTTGTATGTTTGTAATATTTAAACTCAAATGTTACCTCTTATAATATCAAAAAAAGGGCCACCATTAAAAAAAAACAGTGTAGTGATTTAAAAAGCTAAACGATAAAAAACCTAAAATTAAAAAAAAACTCCGAACATTAAATTGTAAAAATCATTCTACATATTTTGTACGCTTTTGTACACAGGTTAGGGAAGAAACGCGTGATAATTGTCGCTAATCGTGAAATCTTCACGCATGCGATTATCAACTTTGCGTCACCCGACATACAGCTTTTGTTTAATTTCGCGTGATTTAAACAATTCATTATGGTTCCCTCATTGTGATGAAATGTAAATACATCCAAGTTATTTTATCTTAACGCGTATGCGTAAATATAAGGAGATGTTTAAAGAAAAACACTTTTTTAACGGATTAAAATTATGTATAATTATTTAAACATAATTTTAAATTTAACCGACGTTTCGCATGCTTTACAGCGTGCGTGGTCACGGTGACTGAAGACAAAAGGTGTTAAATGTCAGAAAAAATAGAAAATGTTGTATTATCTGTATTTATTTTCCCGGAGTTGGTATCGACTAAAAGATGTAGGGTTTCTGCAGAAATTGCTCACGGAGTCCTCCATTTTCGCGGATTGTTTGTTTACAATAATACATAACTTTAATGCGGTAAAAAAGTGTTTTTCTTTAAATGTGTAAAAGTTATGTTATTACAAGATAATACTATAAGGAGATGTTACAAAATAATTTATAATAATAAACAGTTAATTAAAATAATCCTTTACACTAGAGTTACCAAAATAAATTCGTTTAATCCGAATAAATTTTAATGTTAGGTTTTCTGTAAATTATTCCAGTCGGTTTTTCAATAGTCATATTATAATCTATGCCACATAGGCGGTGTAATTTTTTCAATGACAAATAAATTAATTGCGTAGGTATCTAAAGATATAAATAAATGTTTCTATAAACTATATAAATCTTATGAGTTTTTAGCAAAGGTTAGAGGTGAAAATACCTCTCATAAATTCTACATTGTCATTAAAACTAAATTAATGTTCCGTTTTACGGCATATTTATGGCAGGTAAAGAATTTTCGGACGGTCGACTAAAATATTTACTTTATTAAATAGTTGTGAAAAACTCATCTATTTTTACTAAAATATTTCACATGAATGAAACACACGCTGTTATTATTAATTGTACAAATCTTTTCCTTATTAAAAATATTGTCGGGTTCACAAGAAGTATTCAACTTGTTCAAGTATTCGTCGTTGATTCAACGCGAGACTATTTTCTGTAATAAGTTTCTTCTCTGTGAAATATTTTAGCGTTTTTAATATACAAAACAGTATTAAAAAATCAAAAACTTATATAATATATTTGGTTGATGATTGGTAATATGTTAATGATAATTGTCAAGTATGTAAGAATGCCACCCGATGAGTTTTTTGACTTTTTCATCACAAACGAGGGCAAGATAAGTGTGTAAACTCACAAAAAAGACGTATGAAAATTTAAGATTCAGAATTAAACTTTGATTTTAACTAGTTTGGAATCGGAGAATATAGCCTCGCTCATTCAGTTAAAAAAATCATCTGAATTCATTATATTTTTAAAAAAGTAATGTAATAAATTTTTATATATATATATATATATAATCTTTTTTCTATTTTGCAAATATTATGTATCCAATGATGAAAGAAACTTAACTTCTTACTTCAAAATTTTCACAGTGCTCATGTAATGTATTAGAAATATTATGAATTGAAGTGTGCAGAAAGCTCTCTATTGACCTTAACTTCTTATGCGTTACTGGGTCAAGATTATAAGCGCAATTTTTCTAAGATGTATTTCATCTTGAGTTTCTTTCCAACCGTGAATAACAATTATTCGAAGAATTTTTTTTTGGAATGAAATAATACAAATTTAATAGTAGTTTAAGGGATATTATATTCTGATTAAAATAAACACAGTTAAAAGTCAAGTCTCTGTATATTATTTAATTCCCTATTTAAATTAGGTCGGCGGGCACCCGGGACGCGACCGGTAAACGACTAACTAACCAAATGATACGTCACTGCGTGTTCGACATAAACGCTGACGCTACAGTAGATTTGAATGTATAGTTACAGTTTGTTATATATGAATGTTATAAGTAGTAGTTTATAAATATTATTGCTTTCTTTATTTTCCTTTTAAAATAAACTGTATTTTGAGGTGACTATACCTGTTTGTTTCTCTATTCACTATAGTAATATACTTTATTATTTGTGATTCATGACACGTTTGAAAACTCGAGTCGACGAGTCCCAACAACAGGAAGTGGTGACAACAATAAACATAGACGCGTCTCTATATTCAATTATAACAAAAGTAGTACTTACACGACAAGTATATATGAAATTGGACTGATCTTTGATCTCTGTGAAAAATTCTTTCAATACGTACACACGTCATATTTGAATTATAAAGAAACAAGTCTAATTCATATGCTAGATGAATGTTGTTAACACAATTGTTACAGGTAATACAAAATAGACCTATATACAGAAAGAACAAACTAATATTGGATCTAAGTCAATTTACCCGTTGTCTCATTATGGAGGAACCTCACTGATAATATAAACACACGATACTATAGTTCACGTTTATACCATTTGGCTTCTCTAATGTATTGAAAGCCGATGAATTGATATTTGACTAAACAATATTATTTGAATTTAAATTGTACTCAAATACAGTAAATGTGGCATGTTTCGCCGACAGACGATTTTTTTTCTTATAGCAGTCTTTACTGCCTGACGTACGCCTTCCTTTGTTTTTTGGTAATTGGAATGAGAGCCGCAGGCTGAAACACTTCTTTATAAGTGATATTTAAAATATACGTGTAAAAAAACAGTTCTCAATTACTACACTACAATAAAAACTTGAAATTATTCAATATTCAACTTCATATACTCAAAGGATACGGTGATCTTACAATTGAAGTCAAAAATAAAAATATATTCTTATTTATTTTATACCTGGTGTGGAAATATTTGGCTACGATCTCCCGCTGGCATTTAAGCTGAATCGCAACATATGTATATATAAATGATTTTTTTTTTTAAATTAATGTTCACTCTACTCCCCTGCCATAGTGTCCAGGGACTTTATATATCACTGCTACTATTTAACGCGTCGGGAATTACGCCCCGACTACATCGGTAAATATATAAATGATTTAAAGAAAAACCCATTTTTTACGGATTATAGTTATGTATTATTGTGTTTTCTTTAAATGTGTAAAAGTTATGTTAATAAAAGACAATACTATATATAAATGATTTTCAGTGAAGGTTAAAAGACCATTTTAGAAAGAACATATATATGTCGAAGCATTGTGGTAGCTATCAGCTGCCATTGTCATTATATGTCACAAAAATACGACTACTATGTCAAAGCATAAAATCAATGGAACTTGCTGTTTTGTATTTTAATATTATCTAGTAATCTAGATTCATAAATTAACGACTATTCAATAGAGAATAGTAATACTGATTTCACTATTATTATTGAAAGTAATTTATTATGTTGGAGCAATAGTGTTGAATAAAGTCAGCTTTGTGTTACAGAACTTAATAATTAACAACGTCAAAGTCAAATCAATTTAAAACATTTGTGGTTTATTTTTGATTAGAAGTAGAGACGAGAAGAGCTTGTAATAAACTGTCTAACCTTTTCTTTATTTAATTAAAAAAAAAGAGAAATAATTTGCATAATATTAATAAATATTATTGAATACATGGTATTTAATTAATTAAACAATTTCTTTCAAAATTGTTGGAATAAACATAAGTTCACACAGAACCTGTGAACCGTCATTATTATTCATTACACCCAAGAGACATCATAGGGTGCCTTATTGGACTGTCTGCGCCACCCGTGATTTATTACTGTACAAACCAAGGATATTGCTGATCTTAAGTCAATATTGGGTATTTCACCAATATTAACGATTTTGTTTATTTAGAAACCTTTTAATAAAGTACTCTATAACTTTTAAAAAGCTTCGTTTTAAGCGTACGATGAGTCAATACAAACCTCGATCGTATTTGAAAAATGAAACGCGAAGTCCAGATATAAATGTTCCATTTATTCAACTAAAGATACTCAAGTAATACTCAAATAAAAAATAAAATGCGTAACAAGCATTTGGAAAGGCTGCGTAAATCTACTTACTTACTATCTATCACTACGCACTGGTATTCATAGTTGACTTCGTGAGCACACTACCGTGCCTGCAAATTACTCAAACGCCAGCACAGGTCCGCGAGTCTAACAATGTCCATGGGCGGTGGCATCACTTAACATCATGTGAGACTGCGGCCTTTTGCCCCCTGTTCTATATAAAATTCCGCGCTTACGCCTAGGATCATACTGATAATAAAATTCAATTAGCAGATATGCAAATGATGTAATAGGTATTAAACATTTTTTCCATTTATATGTATTCCCGTAAAAAGGTTTAGCCAGTTCAATATGAAGATCAGGCGATATACGAGAATAGAGTGGTCTACACTCAACCCTTACGTGGCGATTGTGGCTTAAGTTATGCGTTCGAGCGATTCGATTTATATTTTGTATAATGTTCAACTTTGTTTAAAATTTTATTGAGAACTTTGTGAAACAACGAAATGACTTTAGAATGACATACGTGTGGTTTAGTCTGTATAGTCAGTTTTTTTGAATACATAAGGTTTATCTCGGAAATTGTAACAATATGTTTCCTTTTATTGCGGTACCAATGAATGTGGCGTGTCTTTAATTAAAAAAATTGAGCCTATTGTCTGGCTCCTCTTTCCTTTTTTTATAACAAAATTACAATCTTGCCTATACAATAATTATGGTTAACAAGTAATATTATCTTAACTTAAACTAACACAATGTTCATTAACAGTCTGTGTTCTATGTTTTGACACCATGTTCATGTGTTCGAGATATCGCACATGCACTTATATTAACTACACTAGATTTAGAAACTCAAATGGTGTAGTTATCTTTAGGCGTCTTGCTCATGTCCTATCAAAAATTGCCTTAGTATACATACATACAGTATTAATATATTAATATTAATAAATTTAAATTACTTGTCTCAAAACGCTATTACTGTTTGCTTGTACCATAGAAAATAGAAATGTATGTATAACTTTAGATAACACATTTCTATTAATCTTATGGATTTGGGACCAATACGGTGACCATGATTTATTTGAATTTAAACATAATACGGTTATGAGGGCTCACAGAATAATGAAAATGTGGTTGCGTAATTTCCCAATAGTTGAGGAGTGAGTTTTATATCATGTTTTAATTTATCGTCTTGAAAAATTAATAAATTACCCTTTTTTTTTTTTTTTTGAGGGGAATGCATTTACGCACAGAGTGTGGGACTCGCTCTAAATGCCCTACCCACTAAACCCCTACCACCAATCACGTCACTGTTGGGGCAACTTGGGGTCGCGTAAGCATTCTACCAAGAGTAAAAGGAATGTTGAATTACTGACCACTGTAATTACCATCCTCGGCCTCGAACGTATTGCTACGTTCTAAACATACACAGTTTCCTTTCTATAGTTAGATGCCCTCTGCATACTATAGAAATTCAACCGTGCCCTCCATGTACGATTTAAGCACTCGCCAGGTACCGTACAACCCTACCAAAGGCCGAGAATAAATTGAAAACTTATCCTCGAACCGGGAATCGAACCCAGTACCCCTCACCATAGCAGCCACATACAAAGACCGCTAGGCTATGAGGCCCTTTAATAAATTACCCTAGAATTAAGTTAAATTAATTATCTTACTCGATTCATACATATTAGTAAAACCTGGGACTAGGACCTAGGGACCTAGGACGGAATATATGACAATATGTGGACCTAATTGTTTTGTCGAATACACATGACTTTAGATAAATTCCATTTTTTTTTGTCTAACATATTAATAGGACGGAATATATGACAATATGTGGACCTAATTGTTTTGTCGAATACACATGACTTTAGATAAATTCCATTTTTTTTGTCTAACATCTTAATAGGACGGAATATATGACAATATGTGGACCTAATTGTATTGTCGAATACACATGACTTTAGATAAATTCCATTTTTTTTGTCTAACATATTAATAGGACGGAATATATGACAATATGTGGACCTAATTGTTTTGTCGAATACACATGACTTTAGATAAATTCCAATTTTTTTTGTCTAACATCTTAATAGGACGGAATATATGACAATATGTGGACCTAATTGTATTGTCGAATACACATGACTTTAGATAAATTCCATTTTTTTTGTCTAACATATTAATAGGACGGAATATATGACAATATGTGGACCTAATTGTTTTGTCGAATACACATGACTTTAGATAAATTCCAATTTTTTTTGTCTAACATCTTAATAGGACGGAATATATGACAATATGTGGACCTAATTGTATTGTCGAATACACATGACTTTAGATAAATTCCATTTTTTTTGTCTAACATATTAATAAGACGGAATATATGACAATATGTGGACCTAATTGTTTTGTCGAATACACATGACTTTAGATAAATTCCAATTTTTTTTGTCTAACATCTTAATAGGA